>CM031236.1:508817760-511467760 GCA_018340775.1 Taxus wallichiana var. yunnanensis | reverse complement strand
ACTTCATATACATGAAAATTTACTTAAACAACATAGAAATAGTCTTGGGAGTATCCACTTTAAAATATTCAAGTCGTTAAGAGGTGGCATTGTCATGCACACTCCCCCTCAATGGAAACTCTGAAAGGATCAACAAGGCATGAAACTTGGAAAACTTCATAGCACACAACAACTTTGTGAAAATATCCTCAACTTGATCTTGATCAAATAAAAATTTGAGATCAATATCACCATTCAGGACTTTTTCTTGAATGAACCTCGATATGATTTGTCCTCTGATGTTGAACTGGATTATTTGCAAGAGAAATGCAACTCTAGTTGTCACATAGAAGAGTAGTGCTTCATTTGACACCCATATGGAGTTCATACAACAATATTTTGAGCCACATGGATTTCTTTGTTTCTTCCTTATCACTTCTATGTTTTGCTTCAATAGAAGAGATAGAAAGCTGTTGGTTCTTCTTGACACTCCAAGTGATGGCACCTACATAAAAAAATCTTGAACACAAATCCAAATGTATATCCAACACAACATCAACATGGTTAGAGCCATAATATCCATATTAAGAATAATATAAATCATATGATTTCACTTTTAACCAACTGTAAAAGTTAAACACTAGTTGTATAACAACTATCATAACAATATGCTTAACAACTAACCATGTTAGGAAATTTAAGAAATTTTTTATCAAAAACATATATACATTCAATATCTTATTCTAAGCCTTTAAATAATGAGATAAGACTTGATAGATAACTGATCTAAAAAATAATCAAATCATACAATAATAATCACAGTGTTCACTGAAAAACATGATCCACTAACTATGGATACTTCCCATGGATTTATGTGGAGTTTTCTTTAAAAATGACCATGTAAGCACCCTTTAATATATTTCATAGGTGGAAAATTTAAGCCTAGACATGTCATATATGCCAAAAAATGAACAATAGTTCAATTTTGAATAAACTACTAGAAAAATGAAGCAAAATCTTAAAACACATAAAAGCCATTTTATGTATGTTTTCAGTTATAGTTACTTCTAGTTTATTTTCAATAAACCATCTAAGTTAACTATGAAAAAAACTTAAATTCAAGTGCAATATATTTAAACAAAATATATGCTTTTCATTCAAAGGTGATAGATGTAGTTTATAGAGTTACTACATTAGCTTTATGATTATTTTCTTCATTTTAATCTTGAGTTTGATCTGATTTATTCCATTGAGAAACTAGCATTACTATACATTTAAAAAAATTCACATAGCTATGAAGAAAAAATTAACTTAAACACGAACAAAATCCTCAGAGAACAACGAATTAAAATTTCAAATAAAATGGCTTGAACTTGATGAAAAAATATCTAAACAAAGTTCAAGAACCAAGGAGGAATCTGTGAATCACAAAACACCAAGGTGTGGAAGGCTACAGGGAAGAGGAAAAATTTATTAAATTTCCAAATTTTGAAACCCGCGATACAAAGAAATTTTGAAACCCACAACACAAAGAAATTTTGAAACCCACAACACAAAGAAATTTTGAAATCCACGACATAAAGAAATTTTGAAACCTATGGCACAAAGAAATTTTGAAGCCCGTAATACAAAGAAATTTTGAAGCCCGTGATACAAATAGATTTTGAAACTCTTTGCATAAAGAAATTTTGAAACCCATGGTATAAAGAAAATTTGAAACCCATGGTATAAATAAAATTTATAATCCACGGTACAAATAAAATTTTAAAGGACACGTGGAGAAAATCAAACATGATCATCAAGGACACGTGTTGTTTTTGTTATACATGAAACTTTGTTCGAGCGGGGTGAAGGCCAATACTAGGAGCCACTAGCAACTTTGAATGATGAAGGGCTTAGGACCTCAGATGCTAGATGTGGATCTATGGGCGTAAAGAAGATAGATGTATGATATAAAGAAGCTAGATCTGAAAAAATGAAATAGATAAGATTAGATCACAATATGCGGGGTTTCTTGGATAGTGTCGATTCCAAGAGGATATTAACTCCCTTGGAGGATGTCAACCCCATGTCAGAAAAGATAATAATAGATCATGAACAATAGTTATCATGCAGAAATAATGGAATATAAAATGACAAGTAACTAAAATGACGAGGGGACTTATCTTGTACTCTGCTATAGAGATGAACTGGGCATTAAGATGGTAAGATAACGAACCATGGAAAATATTTCTCCCTCAAACTTGCTGAACTTAAATAAGCTCTTTCTTCTCCTCTCTAGGCCCGGGTCTCTCCAGTCTAGGTTCTCCAGATCTTTTTGAAAAATATATCCCTCCTTGAAATATGGGGGAAAAACAATATTTATAGCTTAGATGTGAGGTTAGATTGGAGTTAACAAGTAATCGGGGATGGGTAGAGTAACCTGAATTAAGAAATATGATGTGATCATGTGGGGACCATGTCTTGAATTATTAGATGGATTGGGAAGCATGATTGACATGGTAGGTGAGCTGATAAATTCCATTTAAAATTTTACAAAGGGTGTCGGATGGGTATATTAATACCCATGGATTGAATAATTTGTGAGAGATGGGGGATAATGCCAAAAGTCAATTATTAAATGGGTTTATATGGAGCCCATTTAATAATTAATTAAATTTGGTTGAATAGATGATGAGGTTTATTGAAATTTAGGAAAAATAAAGGTGAGATAGGAAATTGCATGAATGCGAGATGACGGAGGGACGCTATACCAAAAATTGGTGTCTATAGTTTTTACGAAAAATTATAATGTAGATCCCCTGGTAGACGTGAAGTCCCTAGAATTTAATCAAAACAAAAATACTATCATGTTCACAAAGGGTTGACAAGTCAACCAAATACGTAGTGAAAAAAAAAATGGAACACACGGAAAAATATCAACAATGGAGAGGGTACAAGTGGAGGGATTCCATCACTATCAAGAAAAGATGCACTCCTAGAACTCAAGCTCACGGAATTAACTAAAAATAATAGCCTTTAAGTTTTGTGGTGGAAAGGACAAACAATATGTGAAAGAACATCGACACGTTCTATTGGCTTGCATCTGACTAACTCTGAAAAAGTCTTTAAAAGGGTGAAAAATGGTGGCTTAGACTTATAATGTGAAATGTAAAACAACTTGGAGATTTTCTATTGGATCGGATTTCACATGGGACCGAAGCAAATCAACAAAAATTGATTTTACGAAGAACGTGGAATTTCCTTATTGGCTCACACTTCACAACTGACAAAAGGATCTATTAAAGATCGACACGGTGAAGCTACATGGAGATTTATGATTGACTAGAACTTCGCAATAATATATATTGCTTTTAGTATTAGGAGGACTTAGAACCACATAATTAAGCATATTCCAAGGAAAAGTTTCAGGTCCAATCCTCCCTTTACAATCAAATAAAAGAAAAAACATGTGGCACAAATTCAATGCAAGTTAAAGTGAACATGTGTCACAATTTCGTTAATTTTCTAAAGAAAGGAAAATTGTGGACCTAAAACTCTTCTGGAATAAGTAGATTTTAAATAACTTTAAAGTCCACTAGGAAAATAATTAAGGCACGCTGAAAAATAAAATAACTTAATTAAATAAGTTGCACATCTATAACAACTATATAAAAAAGTATTAAATATTTGAAATAGCTGTAGATGACGGGATAATTTGCGAAAGACCAAGAAAATGTTGCGAGATAGAGAAAAAATAACATATCTATACACAACAAATGTAAAAACAAGATCTAATAAACAAATCAACCAATATTCATATATATTTTTGGAGAAATTAGATTTTTCACCTAATTAACTTGAAGTCGATAGTGGAATAGCTAGGTTTTGTAGATATAAAAAAATTGAAGTACTTTACTCATGTAAATAAAAAAACATCTAGATCTATCCCTACACAAGCATAACCACCAGCTCTGATACCATGTTAAGAAACTAAAAGGATGGATAATTAACGAATTATAAATCCATAATATAATTGTCAAAGACTATAGATTATGAAGTGTGCAATTAAATTAAACTTAAGTTAATATGTTTTATATCGCATATTACTGAGAACATGAATAGAAAGTAAACACGAAATGTAAATGACACAAGAACATCATATTTAAGTGGGAAAACCATAAAAGGTAAAAACCCACTGAGAAATCACTTATCTTTATTGAGAATATACTTTTATCCAGCACTCCCACTATTTCACATGCAATTACACCTTCAATAAGGAATTATGAACTGCCTCACACATTTGCTCATGAGACTTACAAATATGATCACACATATATCTTGTATATAATGTTACAATTGTGTGTAACCAATCCCTAAAGGATCACTTTATTATATATAAGGTAGGTGGTCATGATCCACTCTTTAACAGCCATCCCATGTCATTTGGAAGGTTTTACAATAAGCATTTTCCCATTTGATATTATAAACATCAACACTAGAAAGCCATATAGCTAGGAGCAGTCTAACCATCCACTATTGCAAACAATGCCCAAAATTCTTCTTTCCTGATTCGTAGCTTCTCTGTGGTGACAATTACGCCACATGGAACACCAAAATATGAACTGAACTTGATTTTGAATACATTTTTCATGTTGTGAATGGTTATGTAACAAGATCGAAGCCGATGCAAGACAATAGAGAAATTCTACATGGCTAATCAATAGACTAATATGATAATATTGTTATGAGTTTTTGATGACATACATACTCACATTTGAGATGTCACGTCATCCTAAGAATCATGGGACAAATTGAGCATTGTGTATGAGGCTAGAAAAAGAACATAATATTGAACTTGTAAAGTCAATTGCATAAAATAAAATTCAAGCCAAAAAATAAAGTGGAAGATTTTTTACAAAGAGTTGGAGTATTGAGGGATTCACTTCTAGCCTAGGAGAGGAGGTTTCTAATACATCTATCATGCCCATTATTCTAAGAACACTTCTGTTATCCAAAATTCACCCCCTAGGGTAAATTTTGATAACATGCATCGAAGATTCAAATCCCAAGTAAATTGATTGATTCAGAGCAAAATCAGGTTTCTAGGGTCCCTTCAGGTATTTTTCTAACTCCCCTGGCCGAAGAAACAGGAGCAAGCTCGAGAAAATGCAAAAAAAGTTGCGAGAAAGGCAAAAGCCGATCCGTCCAAAGAGGAAGAAAAATTGGCTAAGTGTTGCTCGGGACGTTTGGGGACAAAAGGTTCGAACCGGCCGGTTCGGCGAAATGAGCACAGCGATCAAAAGAAAATGGGACAAATGGGACGAAAGTATGCGGCGGGCGCGAAATGCCGGTTCGACCGAGAGAAAATCGACTAACTGCTGAGAGGGACAGTTCGGGACAAGCGGGCCGAAAAGGCGCGAACCGGCCGAACCGGGTGAAAGAGGTCAAAACAGTCCGAAGGCAATTGGGACATCCGGGACAAATGGACGCGAACCGGCCGGTTCGGCCGAAATCAGCACAAGGAGCACTAAGCAATTGGGACATCTGGGACAAAAGGATGCGAAGGGTGCGAAAAAGCCGGCAGGGCCGAGAACCAATCAGAAGCCGCCACGTGTCTCGAGAAAAAAAGGTCAAAAAGGTCAAAGGGCAAGTTTTAAAAGGTCAGCCCGAACCAATGAAATAGCGCCACGTGTCCAGTTAAGGGCCCCACAAGTGAATTTCAAAATGAAAGCCCACAAAAGATGGAGGAGAGAGAATTGCTCGTCCAATCAGCACGTCCCACGTGTCGTCCAGGTGGCAGAGCGCGGGAAAGGATTTCAAAACACGCTTTCGCCTGTTTTGTGCCCTAGATCTTCAGATCGCCATAACTTTTGATCCAGAGCTCGGATTTGCATGTTCTTTATATCAACGGAAAGCTGGTGAAATTCTCTACACGATTCCAGGTCAATCTTGCATTTTGGAGTAGTCTGGAGGGAGAAAAATTGAGAAACGGCTCGACGCGTATTCATGGCGGAAATGACATTCCAATGACGAGTTAATGCGTAATGGGTCGCATTCTCCCGTAATCCGGTCAAAATGGCAGGTATGGGTTTGTAAGGTCCTCCATGCTATTTTAATACACTGCGAGCCAAGAAAGAATGGGCTCCCATGCCCTTCAGACGTCTCTTGTTCCCTGGGTTCGACCCTTGCATTTTAAAAGCCAATTTTGGGCTCATTTCAAAAGAGAGGAACATTTTTGGGCATAGAGACTTCTTCTTTCACCTTCTTCAAGGGATTGATGAAGTATCGACTCTCCAAGGATTGTAATGCAGCTTTTCTTTACCTCTCTCGAGGGTGTAATGCGTATTTTGATATTAAATTGATAATGCAAGCTCTGTGAATGGGTTTCAATCCTCTGTTTGTATTATTTGCTTGATTTCGATGCTAAATTATACATTATCATCCTGTATGTTTTTATGTTGTGAACCTTGGTCTGTGTCTATTTGCATGACTAATATGTTTCACCACTCCTTTTGGTGCATCACCATCTTTAGTTAGTTTCAATTTTTGCACTTCTACCCCTGTCTCCTTGCAAGTTAGAATAGGATTAGGATCTAAACCTCTGTAGTTTTGTAAAATATAGATCTAAATCAGAGGAGTTTGAGGAACCAGCCTCTAATCTGGAGATTCCTCTCTCAGTTTCCAAGTCCCACACTTGGAGAGAGGTTTCCATGTTGTGCAATTACACTGGATGCAAGAGTGATCAACCTAGAAATCTGATCAGCGTCTAGGGGTGCTGTAATTTTGCACTAACAGTTTTGGCACGCCCGGTGGGACCAGAGGTCTCTTTTTTTTTTATTGCAGCAAATTTGATGTGCATCTGCTGCAATTTTCTTGCTTGAAAAGAGCTATTATTTGCATATCTGGCGACTCCGAAGGGAAGAATCAACTGGTTTCAGAAGTGATCAAGCCCGAAAGCTTATGAGAAGAATCACAAGGTCAAGAGTTGGAGAGGAGGAAGTACTGTTTGAATACCTGCAATTATCTCCAAGAAGAAGGAAAAGAGGAAGAAGGATTCAAAGGTCCCCATCTCCACCAAACAGAACTCTCTCAACTCCTCCACCTGAGCGGCCTTTCTTTCAATATACAAGGGTTTTAAGACCAATCAGAATGGCGCAACCAGTGAACCCCTATGTCAACTTCACAAAGCAGCCCACTTGCTCTCAATGCACAAAACCCAATCCCAGTAGCAGCATTGAAGAACATTCCATACTTCACTGGAGAAAACCAGACCACTCCTGGTGATCATGTCAAAGACATTGCTAACATTTGTGCAATCCATGAGATTAATGAAATGCAAGTAGCTGTCAAATTGCTGGCATCCTCATTCAAGGGAAAAGCATTGCAATGGTTTAGGAGCCTTGAAGCTGGCTCTATCACAAACTGGAATCAGCTGTGTATTGCACTTCACAATCAATTTGGAGAGAAGGGAGACAACTTGTCTCTTTTGGAACAGCTGACAACTATCAAGAGAGCTTCCAATGAGCAGCTAACTGACTTCAACTTCAGATTTCAAAGGTCTTGGGATAGGATTCCAGTAGCAGTCAGGCCAACAGCAGAAGGTGCTTTTCTATATTACCTTAAAGCTTTAAATTCTGATATTTCTATGTTGATTCAATCTATGGGAGGCACAACTATCCCTGCTGCTTATAGTATTGCCATTAGAGCTGAAAATTGTCTGATTCAAGCTGGCAAGCTAGCTCCTAGGCCTCCAATGCCATTATATCCAAGTTTAGAGAGCCCAAGTACTAGTCAAGCACCTGTCTTAGCTCCTATTCCCACTCCTAGGAATCAGAGTTCAAATGAAGCTTCCACTTCATCTCCAAGTGCCCCAAATGAGCTTCAAGAGGTCATGAAGCAACTACAAAATTTAGGTAATGAGCTGGTCACACTTAAGAGACAACAAACTCAAGGTTTTAGACCTTCGTATCAGCCTCAAGCTCAACCTAATAGGCAGCCATATCAGCCTCAAAGGCCACCCAATCTAGCCTGCAAATATGAATCAAACAAGGCCTCTGCCAATAGACCATTCCACCCTATAATCCAAATGCCATATCGCCTCTAAGGCATTAGTACCCGACACAAAACAACACCGCCCGCCAGAGTATGATTGGTGTTTTCCATGTAATGAGCCTCATAATCAATCCATGTGCTTCAATGGTGCTTTGACTCAAGCTTTAATGGTAACAAGTGCTGGTGTGGAGGGTGAGAGTAGTCAAGAAAACAACCAACAACAAGAAACATTCCAATGAAGAACTCCGCCCCAAATGACACCACATTGGTAAATTGGCAAGCAGAGGATTTCGTGGCATGAATCGATTTCTCAAGGTGTTGCTGCCAACACAAGGTCAAAAGGAGAAATTTGGGTGAAGAAAGCCGTTAGTGACCCAATCCACAACCTTCCACAGCTCCACAAATGATTGGCAAGCAAAACCCAGTTTCAAATGCACAAGGGATCAAGAACACCCCTAGGCCAACTCAAATGCCAGCTGTTGCTGCCCACATACAAGGAGCAAATGTGCAGACCAAGGGACAGCAGAGAGATCCTTCATCACCATTCAATATCATTGATTAGATGAAGAAGACAAACGTCAATATATCTATGTGGGAATCCCTATCCATCCCAGGCCAAAGAAATCTGCTGCAAGCTGCCATAAAGGATTGGCCAACTTCGAATCAAAGAGTCCAAATGTAGGAGAAGGTACTCACAAATGCTTCCCACCCTCAAGGAAATCATGGAGCATAACAAGGTAGAATGCTGAAGCCTCCCCTTTCTATGTTTCATTAATCATTGGAAATCAGCTAGTGCATAATTGCATGATAGATTCGGGGCAAGTAGCTCGGTTATGCCTAAACAGAGATAGGTGATCGAGTTAGGGCTCCAGATGAAATAACATCTAAGGGAGTAGTGCAATTTGGATGGGACAGCAATAATATGATTGGAGTGATTAGAAATTTGAGTCTTACCTTGCATGCATGTCCAAATGTTGTTGTCTTACAAGATATATCAGTCATAGACCTTCCACCACTCTTTGCCCTTTGCTTGTCAAGAGATTTCACTGCCAAGATTGGGGGATATTTGTCCGCTGATTGGTCTCACATGCTATTCAGAACGAGATATGGGACTAAGGCCACAATTAGGTCAGAACCTATTGCAGACTTCCACATTGAGCCCTATACTCCAAGTCATATTAATACCAATTGCTCAGCATTTGATCAAGAAGATCACCTTGGCACTGATGAAGCCGACACTAAGGTTGGAAGTATTCCAGATTTGACTCTTGATGAATGGGCAAACAAGGTACATGCTTTTGATCCTTATCAAGAAGTAGAAGAATCTGAGCTAGGGGTCTATTGCATACACGAAGAAAGTCAACCTATTCCTAGCATCACCAAGCCAAACCACAAGGATGACAATGAAGTATGGCAGCTGTTTTTCGATGGATCAAGGAGTAGACAAGGTGCAGGAGGTGGAGCCATGCTTGTTTCACCTCAAGGAATAAAGCATTATTCAGCTTTTAGATTTCAATTTGCATGCTCCAATAACACTGCTGAATATGAAGCCTTGGTGCAAGGGATGCATTGGGCAATCAAGAGAAAGATAAAGAACTTGCAAGTTTTTGGGGACAGTGAGCTGATTGTAAATCAGGTCAAGGGACAACATGCTGCCAAAAATGATCTACTCAGATGCTACAAGAACAGGGTGTGGGACCTCATGGAAGATTTTGAGGGCTTTGGCATCAAATCCATCCCTAGGAAAGAGAATCAAGCTGCTGACAGGCTTGCAGCAGTAGGGGCAGCCTTTGACATTATAGAAAACATTCAACAAGACAAGGTACAGCCAAACATCCACGTGATTGTGAGGCCTTCAGTGCCGGATAACGATGTCAGTTGGCAAGTATTTGAGAATGATCAGAAAATCATCCACTTCTTGCAAGAAGAAGCTGAGTTCTCAGCTAAGAATCAAGAGAAGTTGGAACAGCAATATGGTGACCAGGTGATACAGCTGAGAACTGACAAGCTGCCCAAGGGACTTATCACCTTGGAGTCCATTTTTAACCCCAATGATCAGTTTAGAAAGGAGAAAGCAAACATTCAGGTTAAGAGAGAAGATTCGGTATCCATCTTGGTAGAAGAGAACAAGCCATTGCAAATTGGAAAGATGACAACTGAACAGGAAAGGTATGAGTTCATACAGCTATGTCAAGAATTCCCTGACGTGTTTGCTTGGAGTTATGAAGATTTGAAAGGGTTCAATCCCAACTTAGCTCAGCATACCATTGAATTGGACCCAAATACTAAGCCTATCAGGCAGAAACAGAGACCAGTCAATCCACACATGGAGCCTCTCATGAGGAAAGAATTGGACAAGCTGATTGAGTCAGCAATTATATTCCCAATCAAGCATTCTAGTTGGGTTGCCAACTTAGTTCCAGTCAGAAAGAAGAGTGGAGAGATCAGGCTATGTGTTGACTTCAGAGATTTGAATAGAGCCTCTCTCAAGGACCATTATCCACTCCCTTCCATGGAGCAAATATTGCAGGTCGTAGCTGGTTCAGAAAGGTTTTCACTACTTGATGGTTACTCAGGCTTCAATCAAATTATGGTAAAGGAGGAAGACCAGTTCAAGACAGCCTTCACAACCAAATGGGGCACATATGCTTACAAGAAGATGCCATTTGGACTGTCGAACACCGGAGCAACATTCCAGCGAGCTATGGATATGGCATTCAAAGGCTTGATCAACAAGATAGTGCTGATATACTTAGATGATATTACTGTCTTCTCAAAGAATGCTGCAGACCATCTCTTTCACCTCAGGCAAGTGTTTCAGAGGTGTAGAAAGTTCGGTGTGTCTTTGAATCCTAAGAAGTGCATCTTTCTTGCACATGAAGGGAAGCTCCTTGGCCATATTGTCTCCAAGGAGGGATTAGCAATTGATCCAGAGAGGGTCGAAGCCATAAGAGCTCTACCATTGCCAAGCCACAAGAAGGCCCTTCAGAGTTTCCTGGGAAGGATAAACTTTGTTCGGAGGTTTGTCCCAAATTTTGCAGCCCTTGTCAAGCCCATCACTAAAATGTTAAGAAAAAGCATGGCTTTCAAATGGACGGCAGAAGGCAAGGAGAGTTTTGAAGCAATCAAAGAAGCCATCTCCCAGGCACCCACTCTCATCAACCCAGACTTTTCCAAGGATTTCATCCTCTATGCATTTGGAGGTGATGACACTATTTCTGCCATTCTGGTACAGCAGAACAAAGATAATGATGAGCAGCCGATTGCCTTCTTCAGCCAGAGCCTAGGTGACTGCGAAATGAGGTACTCTTTTATTGAAAAGCATGTGCTTGCAGTAATCAGAAGCTTGAAGAAATTCAAGCATTTAGTCTCAAACAACAAGATACAGTTGCTAGTCTCACATGCTGGGGTTAAGGATTTCCTCCTCAACAAGGATTTGAATGAGAAAAGGGCAGGTTGGATCACCCGTGTCATGGAGTATGACATTGAGATCAAGATCACCAAGCTGGTAAGAGGCAAAGGTTTGTGTGAGCAGCTCGCTTCCAAACAACCAGACAACCCAGAAGATGAAGAAGACGTTGTCCTGCTATTACAAGATGATCAAAAACAGGAAAATGATGATGTGTCCACTCCCTGTTGGACTCAGAATATGATACATTTCCTACAGACGGGCTTGTGCCCTCCAGAAATGAGCAAAGCAAAGAGGAGACATTTCAGATTGCAGGCTATTCCATATACCATCATTGATGGAGTTTTGTTCAAGAAGGACGTGAATGGAGTGCTGCTGAGATGCATTAACACAGGTCAGATCCAAGGGGTATTAAAAGAGTTTCATGATGGACCAGCTGGTGGCCATTTTGCACCAAGAGTGACAGCTCTGAAAATCATGAAGGCTGGTTATTATTGGCCTAAAATCTTCAGTGATTGCTATGCATGGATCAAGAGGTGTAAGAATTGTGCATTCTTCACAGGAAAAGAGAGACTCGCTGCCCTTCCATTGCATCCAATTACAGTAGATCAGCCATTCATGCAGTGGGGTTTGGACTTCATTGGAGTCATCAATCCCAATTCGAGCCAAGGGCACAAATGGATTTTGTGACCACATACTACTTCACCGGATGGATGAAGTGTGAGCACTCAAAGAGGCGAATGAGTCTAGCATCTTGGACTTTTACGAAGGGATAACTTCCAGATTTGGTGTACCTGCTACAATAGTCTCTGATAATGCATTGGCATTCATCGGATCTAAAGTGACTGAGTGGGCTGTCAAGAACGGGATTTACCTGAGCACTTCATCAAACTATTACCCTCAAGGTAATGGCCAGGCCGAGTCTACAAACAAAAACTTGCTGAGGATCATTAGGAGGACTCTTGATGAGAATCAGAGGGCTTGGCATACCAAACTGAAATCAGCCTTATGGGCTGATAGGATAACTCCCAAAAGATCCACGGGTAACTCTCCATTTAGGCTTGTCTACGGAAGAGAGGCAATCTTGCCCATGTCACTTGAGTTGCCAACGTTGGAACTCATGAAAGCACTGGAGTTGCTAGAGTTTGATCCCATGGAGGTGAGGTATGCGAGTTGATGGAGCTGCAAGAGATCGAGAGATCGAGGCATCCCAAGCAATGGAAAAGGATCAAGCTTTGATCAAAAAACCTTTGATAGGAAGGCCAAAGACAGATCTTTTCAAGTAGGAGATCTAGTGCTGAAATGGGATGTGGAAAGAGCAAAACTAGGAAGGCATTCAAAATTTGATGCCATTTGGAGTGGCCCATACATGGTCACAAAGTGCAAGAGCAACAATGCTTTCCAATTGGCCTCATTGGATGGTGAAGAAGCGCAGATTCCATAAATGGAATCTATCTCAAGCGTTGCTTTCAGAGGAGGTTCACTACACTGTAGATATTAGATTAGATTTTCTTTCCTCCAAGTGCTTGTGCACATTGTTTTGTTGTAGGTTAGTTTTGTTTTCCCTAAGTGCCTTGGCACAGTTTGCTGTCCATGGAGATGTTTAGCATGTCTTTGCTTTCATCAGGTCACATTCCATCTTGCCTCCTTGCACATTATGAGTCAGTTTGGATTCTAACAGAATATTTGATGACTCCATGCCCAATGGATTGCTTGTGTAATGGTCTTTCCATCTAGCAGAGATGATCATTGAGTCACCAAATTGTTATCCAAAATTCACCCCCTAGGGTAAATTTTGATAACATGCATCAAAAGATTCAAATCCCAAGCAAATTGATTGATTGAGCAAAATCAGTTTCTAGGGTCCTTCGGGTATTTTTCTAACTCCCTAGCCGAAGAAACAAGGAGCAAGCTTTGAGAAAATGCAAAAAGTTGCGTAAAGGCAAAAAGCTGATCCGCCGAAAGAGGAAGAAAAATTGGCTAAGTGTTGCTCGGGGACGTTTGGGACAAAAAAGGCCGAACCGCCGGTTCGGCGAAATGAGCCTGAGCAGTCAAAAGAAAATGGGACAAATGGGACGAAAGTACGTGGCGGGTGTGAAATTCCGGTTCGAACGAGAGAAAATTGACTAACTGCTGAGAGGGACAGTTCGGGACAAGCGGGCCGAAAAGGCGCGAACCGGCCGAACCGGGCGAAAGAGGTCAAAACAGTCCGAAGGCAATTGGGACATCCGGGACAAATGGACGCGAACCGGCCGGTTCGGCCGAAATCAGCACAAGGAGCACTAAGCAATTGGGACGTCTGGGACAAAAGGATGTGAAGGGCGCGAAAAAGCCGGCAGGGCCGAGAACCAATCAGAAGCCGCCACGTGTCTCAGAGAAAAAAGGTCAAAAAGGTCAAAGGGCAAGTTTTAAAAGGTCAGCCCGAACCAATGAAATAGCGCCACGTGTCCAGTTAAGGGCCCCACAAGTGAATTTCAAAATGAAAGCCCACGAAAGACGGAGGAGAGAGAATTGCTCATCCAATCAGCACGTCCCACGTGTCGTCCAGGTGGCAGAGCGCGGGAAAGGATTTCAAAACACGCTTTCGCCTGTTTTGTGCCCTAGATCTTCAGATCGCCATAACTTTTGATCCAGAGCTCAGATTTGCACGTTCTTTATATCAACGGAAAGCTGGTGAAATTCTCTACACGATTCCAGGGTCAATCTTGCGTTTTGGAGCAGTCTAGAGGGAGAAAAATTGAGAAACGGCTCTGACGCGTATTCATGGCCGGAAATGACATTCCAGCGACCAGAGTTAATGCAGAATGGGTCGCATTCTCCTGTAATCCGGTCAAAATGATAGGGTATGGGTTTGTAAGGTCCTCCATGCTATTTTAATACACCTGTAGTCAAGAAAGAATGGGCTCCCATGCCCTTGTACGTCTCCTGTTCCCTGGGTTCGACCCTTGCATTTTAAAAGCCAGTTTTGGGCTCATTTCAAAGAGAGGAACATTTTTGGGCATAGCAGACTTCTTCTTTCACCTTCTTCAAGGGATTGATGAAGTATCAGACCTCTCCAAGGATTGTAACAGTTTTCTTTACCTCTCTGAGGGTGTAATGCGTATTTTGATATTAAATTGATAATGCAAGCTCTGTGAATGGGTTTCAATCCTCTGTTTGTATTATTTGCTTGATTTCAGATGCTAAATTATACATTATCAGTCTGTGTATGTTTTTATGTTGTGAACCTTGGTCTGTGTCTATTTGCATGACTAATATGTTTCACCACTCCTTTTGGTGCATCACCATCTTTAGTTAGTTTCAATTTTTGCACTTCTACCCCTGTCTCCTTGCAAGTTAGAATAGGATTAGGATCTAAACCTCTGTAGTTTTGCAAAATATAGATCTAAATCAGAGGAGTTTGAGGAACCAGCCTCTAATCTGGAGATTCCTCTCTCAGTTTCCAAGTCCCACACTTGGAGAGAGGTTTCCATGTTGTGCAATTACACTGGATGCAAGAGTGATCAACCTAGAAATCTGATCAGCGTCCAGGGGTGCTGTAATTTTGCACTAACACTTCCTTCTTCTTATTATATTTTTGTAGCAAAACTAAATAGGTCGATCATAATATTACTTTTGACAAGTTGGTCAATTTGATATAGCAATAAGGAGTGTATAACAAGGATGAATAAAAAATAAAATGCACTATCATCTCATCAAAAAGGGAATGGAAAAACAAAATCTTCTCAAAAGTCCCAAAACAATATCAACAAGGGGATAAACAAAAGAATAAATGTCCTATCTCGCAAAGAGGGCATAAGTGAAAATATTACATCTGATACAAGTACATACAAGAAATATTCATTGAGAAATTATTTACCTAAAAATCAGCAAGATTAGCAAGGAGAATCACACTACAAGTAAGGGAATAATAATGGGAATTGGAAAAAGAAACCCCGTCATAAGGGAATTGTAGCTAAGCAAGAAGAACATTCGGATGATGAAGACTTCTTGTGCAATCGCTTGTTCTAGTGAACCATCTATATTATCTAGTGTTATTTGGTACGTTGATTGTGGATCCACTCAACACATGACTGAGCATAGTGTCTAGTTATCCAAAATGAGGGAGAAACCTTCAAAAATAATGTTTCGTTAGGTGATAATTCTTCTTTCACGCATACAAGGTATTGGGAACATTTATACCTCTTGGTTCATGAAATTGTAGATTATACGATGTATTATATGTCCTTATCTTAACAAAGAATTTATTATCAGGTTAGTCACTTCTATATCATGATATAAAGATTGAAATTTATAATCATTCTAGTAAGAAAGTGTGTTTTATTCGAGACAAATATAGATGCTTGAAAATTATTGCAAAATCCTCCAATGTGGGACGTATTTTCTAGATTGACTATTTCCATATAGATGAACAAGCACTAGTGGATAATAAGTGTTCCTTTGCATTTTTGTGGCATCAAAGACTTCGTCACATCAATTTCAAATATCTCAATACATTTCATTGATACAAAATGGTGAGAGGATTTCCATATCTTAAAAAGAATACAAACAAGTGTCATAATTGCCTAGCGGAGTAAACAACAACGATCTTCATTCCGAAGAGGACTTATCAAGCTCAAAGTAAGATTAATTTAGTTCATATCAATATTTACAATCTCTTACAACCTATTCATTCTAGATTTCAATATTTCATGCTATGTGTTGATTATTATTCAAGGAAAATGTGGATTATTTATCTTCATAAGAAAATTAATGCTTTTGAGAAATTCAACAAGTTAAAAGTGATTATAGAGAATGAGACTGATCATCATATCACATCTCTCCACTCGAGATAGAGGGGGTAATTCACTAGTAATGAGTTCAAATCCTACCTATAAGATAACAATATTTTTGATAGATGCCTCATCTACACACATCACAATAGAATGGTGTTGTTGAGAGAAAAAGCTTATTGTATTAGATATGGTGCAATGAATTATCAATGAGTTTGGAGTATCAATGAAATTCTTGGAAGAATAAGTAAATAGAACATTATATTTATTGAATAGAGTTCCCATAGTTTCTCTTAATGGAGTAACACCACATGAAGTATGGCCCAATTGAAAACCATATATTACACACCTTAGAGTATTCGGGAAAAAATTAACATGCACATACCCAAGCAAACAAAAAGAAGTTGGATATGAAATATCTTATAAACTCATCTTCTTTAGCTATAATGAAGAGGATATTGGGTACATTTTTATGGATTTGAATATGAGAAGATTATACACTAAAAAAGATGTTAAGTTCTTTAAGAAGAAGGAAGTTGAGACTCCTTTTCAAGACTCGCTTGATGTGGGACAGTTCCCACTTATGAAAGTGGTGATGGGGATGATGGTGATGATCAAATAGGACCATGACCCATGGGAACAATACAACATATTCCCAAGTGGTATAAAAATATGATTTGAGATGAAAAATTGGATGCTCCATCGGATACATCCACCACTAGACCATGAGAATCACAATACAAATCAAGAACATGTAGACTTTGCTTTAATGAGTAGTGTTGTTGTATCTATTGATCCCTCTACTATCTAGGAATCCCTATAATCAAAAGCTTGGAATAATTTTGACTATCATTCAATGATGAAAAACAACATTTGATAGCTTATCGATCTTCCACTAAGGAAGAAACCAATTGGTTGCATATAGATATTAAAAACAAAGTACAAAATAGACAAGACCATAGACGAGTATAAAGTGAGGATGGTAACAAAGTGGTATGCATAAAAGGAAGGATTATACTATGAGGAGACATTTTATCCCACAACTATGATCAAAATGATTAGAATGATCTTTTCCCTAAGTACTCAATTCGGTTGTTGATTCCATCGGATGGACGTGAAAATAGTGTCTTTTTGAATCAAGAACTATAGCGGGAAGTCTAAATGACTCAAACTTGTTGGAAGAAAAAAAACTAAGAGGGGGGATGAATCAGTGAGAAATTAAAATTTGTATTCACTTTAGTAGTTTCATCCATTAACCATTAAGCATGCATCAATAAGAACATAACCATAGAAGGGAAAATGAGAGAACATCAACATAAGAACACAAGATGTTAGTGGGAAATCCTAAAAGGGAAGAAAAACCACTAAAACATAGATTTATTAGAGTAATGAATCAAATTTAGTTGAGAACCAACTCAACAAGGAGCACCAACCCCTAGGTTTAGTGAGGCACCAATCGCACAAGGAGAATTAACTCCTAGATTTAGTAGAGAAAAACCCTACAAGGAGGCACTAACCCCCAAAATGAATAAATACAAACCAAAATAACCGATGATTTTTTCACGTTTGAAATTTTTCCTCAACTAATGATGACACAATGAAGCTCACTTTCCTTCTTCCTTCAAATCTTCTCTCTAGGTCAACTCGCTCATGGGATTCTTCACCAAGATGATTAGGACTAATGACCTATCTCTTCAACAACTTCACATACTCTATAACATGTCCACACACTCTCTTCCATATCTGGAAGGTCACACATGCCTCTTTCACCTTTAGAAACACCCCTCTAGTTCACACTTTCCCTTTCATGCTCAACACCAAATAAGCCACCAAGAAAATGCTTAAATGCCTAACTTAAGCATATAACTCATCTAGGTTAGCTATCATAGGTAAAATATCATAAATACAAATTAATAACATCCTAACAATATCATTCATAAGACCATTTAGGTTGGAAACAACATCTACAAAGTTTAAACCCTCTATTAGGACCTAACTAGTCCTAATACACCGAAACTACCCTCTCACCAAAAACAAGACCACTTATGCTGACATGACCATCATCAAGAATTTTAACCCAATTAAAAATGTTTTATAAGTCCTCTCCATGCCATATACAAGACTCTACACCTCTTTTTCATCATCTCATACTATGAATCCACCATTAGGAGTAAATCACGTCACTAGGTCTGAGACCTACAAAACAAGTCCTAAAACATGAAGCTCAAACTAGCACCAAAACATAAAATCATACAACCAAAATAGGTATAAAGATACTACATTACCTCAAGGTCATCACCATATGCTTTAGAAACCATCACTCAGTCGGAAAGAGAACATATGGAACATTTTAGTTCTAAATATAAAGACTAACACCTAATAACAAGAAAATCACAAATCTCATTACAAATCCTTTTAAGTTTGGAAAATGACAAGTAAAAAATTTATCCAAAAAACTTAGAAATTCATTGCAACAGATTAGCTCAAACCATTGGTCATAGATTAAAGAAAACCAAATACTTGGACAGACTTTAAAGCATTCATTTAGACTCTAAAGTAAATAGAACATACTTCAAACTATCTTCAAATAACTCAAGTCGGACTCCAAAGGATGTATAAAATTAGTTGGCAAATACTACAATTCCAATACTATTACAAACCACACACTTCACACAAACTTCAAAGCATTCAAATAGACTTTAGATAGACTCTAAAGCATTTTGTATGAGACTCTAAAGAGATAAACAACACTATGAAACACTTGTGAGTGTCTCTACACCTCTAAATCAACATGCCAACACATCTCCAATGCTCTCCTTTTCTCAAATGCACTCATAAATGATGACTCCACATCATTAAGGCATGCTTTATGAAGGACTAGGTCTAAAAATAGGCCTAAAAATCACTTTCCATATAATGTGCTTAAGGTACTAACCTCAAACTTCACCTATATGCTAGAAATAACTTTCCACAACTCTTACATAGATCACATTTACATTTCCAAGCTAAAATCATACTTGCACACCTCATTAGGTCACATAGGGCTTCAGAATAGGTCTAGTACAGACCTTAAAAACATGACTTGGTCCTATACCTACACTTTGAACACTATTAAGTGTATCTATAACACATATTCATGCTTCCCATGCTCTCACCAATCTCAATCAACTGCTACATACTTGTACATCATATCATACCATACTTGTTGACTAGGCTTCTAAATTAGGCCACTTGAACATGTTTGATTCACCAAAATTGACCTCCTCATAACTTCATCCCTTTTTCCCACCTAAAATATCTCTGTGAGAATGCTTTATGGTATCATTACATCATCCATATGCCTTAATAAGTTACTTCAACTCTTCTAGAAGTCATTACACTACCCAAGACACCATAAAACACCAACAAGATCAAGAAACTCAATTAAAACTAATTAACCTTCAAGTTTCCTACCTCTTTTGACATAAATAACACCTTAGAAAATAATGACAACATCATAGTTTGACATCAATGACAACACTATGCCAATAATCTTCCCCTTTTTCATTGATGAAAAACCTATTGATGGAAAAATAGAAATAACTCAATCTCCCCCGAAGGAAATCACATGTGTCATCAACTCATTCTCCCCCTTTTTACATTAATGAAAAAAACCATACATGCAACTCCATATTCTAAAAACACAATAGAATCACTTTTGTTTAGAAACATCAACTAAATCAAACAAGGTCAATTTGACATTCTCAATCTCTTATTTTACTCCTTGGAGTAACACAACTCCCCTCGGATTCTTAACACCTAATTTCACCAATGAATACTAGAAACCAATGAAAACTACTGATGCAATGAATACCAAATTTAATCACCAACTTAGATCTAAAATGTATCCCCTATGATCAATATCTCATATTTTCAAAGGCACCAATTATCCCCCTTAACTCATGAACACCTTCTCAAGAGAACTGAAGACCATAGACAACACAAATCATAAAACTCACCTCACCTTATTCTTGAAACTAATGAATCATCTTCAATTGTAACTTTATTCCTTTTCTTCAAGAATCTTTGTGCCTCCTGGCACTACAACTAACTACTCATATTTTCTTAACTTCTTGATACTTCAAAGACAACAAGAACACAAACTTGATCTCGATGCAACTAATGCCAACTTTTTTCAATAATTATCAATGAAGATGTTCAAATGCTACTAATACAAGAAAAAGCATCTTCTTTCTCACCTTTTACATGTCAAACCTACTACCAGCTCCCCGAGTTCTTGAAACCAATGTCATTTCTTAACATAATAGAAGAGATCCACCATATTCCCCTCAGACTATGAACTCAAACTTGAGCACAAATGTATAAACTAAGTCTTATAAACATTTAATCAAACTTGCATTCCTCTAACTTTCACGATCTTTGTCAAGTTCCCCTTGAGATGATGCACACTTTCACTCTATTTGGTAGACTTCAAACACATTATCCGAAGCTCAACACCTTTTGACTGTATATTGGTGAGTGATATCTATCTTCTTCATGATGAACTATTTTCCTTTATGTGTTTCTAGCTAAGACAACCCTTTATGCACAAAGTGAACACTTGAAGAGTATACTGCAAGTCTTCATGTTTTCTTGAGACCTATAATCACTTTGCTTACACATATTTATGCATTAAAATGGTCTGATCAAGTCATCTTACAACTATACATAGCTCTCCCCAACCTAATTTCATGCCTCATACACATTCTTGGAACAAATAACCTTCTCGTAAATATTTTCTCAACTCCCCTTAGGACCAATATCTCATCTCTTGAGTTACGAAGGAATGCAAACATCTCAAGAGATACAAGTACCCTTAAACATCTTCACTTAACCTTCTTTCACAAATCACAATGCATATTTGTGACTATACCTAAAGTTCTTCTCAGCTACATTCTTGAAACATATGGGAAAATATCCATACACATACCTTCTTGATAATTTCATGACATAACTTTCACGAATAACCCAATATCATAGAGTACGGTAATCCTAAGTTTTAACATAGTCCGATTGAGTTTCTCGCATAAAACATTATTATGACATACCACTATCATAACTTCTCAAGAAAACTATCAATTCAACCCTTAAAATCATCTTTCTGAAAACAAAGAATCGATAGATTCATCTTATCTCCATGAATCATCAACTTTATATCATGAACCAATACTCATATTTTCATGTCGAATACCTCTTCCTTGGACCTAAGATAATCTTTCACACCTAATTTATGTGAACTTTGACCTTTTATCCAAATGTATACCCTCAAAGATAAATTTAGAATCACATTCATTTCCTCAAAGGGCTATATTTACAAATCAATTAATTTCACTTCAAGGTCTCGAGACACTACTTTCAAACTCGAGAAAACTCTACTTTTCTATATTGCGGGAAAAACATCTCAAATACACTATCTCTTCCTGCCAACCTTTATGCCTTCTTGATACTCATGCACCACTTAATGAACAAAAACATACCTTGTAACATTACCTAGTCATCAACATGGCATATATTCTTCAAACATGTCTCCCTACCTTCTAGGTCTTCAAGAATACTTCTTGATGCATTTGATTTTTCTAACTATGCTTCAACCATATAACAAAACGTCATGAATGATCAGCCATCAAACAAACTTTGTACCTAAATTTATTGACTATCATAGGACTATTTATGTCTCCACACAACTCAAATAGTCTATCATAAGCAACACATACCTAAATGAATTCTTCAAACACTACATAAATACATGCTCAATTGTACTAAACTAACAAAAACATAAATAAGCTCCAATATACATGTCACGTAACTTAAATAAACCTACACAACTTGTATGCATCCTTCGAGGAAAAATAACCCTATGAAAAAATTGAATACTTTGCAATATATACCTCATAGCTTCACGACTCTATGAATCCAACCCTACAACACCATATCTTCATTTCATCTATTCAATCTCCCCTAACTTCATGCTTCATCTAATTGATGAATGTATCTAAAAATATTAGTAGAGACATCCCAAATCATGGGGATATATAACATAAATATTAGAATATTCCAAGACCTATACCTCGTAGCTTCACGACTCTATGAATCCAACCCTACAACACCATATCTTCATTTCATCTATTCAATCTCCCCTAACTTCATGCTTCACTAAGTGATGAATGTATCTAAGAATATTAGTAGAGACATCCCAAATCATGGGGATATATAACATAAATATTAGAATATTCCAAGACCTCCTTGGTTCCAGAGACACAACATTATATTCCTTATTTAGATCAGCAACCTCTATATATCCTTGACTTTCCCCAAAATCGGCTTGGGTAGAGTATATTTATTTACTCTTGGTTGTCATGCCTTCTCTTTATTTTTCTCTTGTATTCTAGGATCCTAAAACCTCTTGTTTTTCCTTGAAGAACCATGAAAACAAAACTTTGCAATGTGACCAACATGATTATAGTTATAGCACACAACTTCATTCTTACCTCTTAACTAGTATGAACTGAAACTACTTCAATGATTCCATGAGTCCTCATGCGTGAATGACCTTCTACACTCTTTTTCCCTATGTCCAAAACCATTTCAATGATAAAATAAACCATTAAATGAATTCACATACCTTAATTCATTAGGTTATCTAGTAGATCTTGTCTTCACATAGCTCTTGAATTTGTTCTACTTTTGGTATTATTTAGAAATTAGACCTAAAATCTCCTTACTTTGAGTAACATCCTCTTGAATCACCTCTTTACCCTTTATATCTTCCTTAAACCATAGGCCATTCCTTTCACCTGCATACTTATGACTATGCAAGAGATATTCTATATCCTTGGATCTCTACTAAAACATTTGAAATGAACTTACCTTATCAGTTGCTTCATTCTATTCGCCATTAGAGACTTAATCTCTCTCTCATATCGATGCAAACTTCTTCCTCAGATTTAAGGCTTTCGAATACAATATCTACTTGGGTTTCTAACTACTTGATAATCTCATCATACTTGTTGGTGTCAGTCTAATGTTTCTCCTCAAGAATATGGATCTTTTATTCATATTCCTTGACTTGTTCCTTTATTTTCTTGTTCTTATTTTTTGCATGCTTTAATTCTTCTTTAATACACATCAACTCAGTTTTAAAACAAACCTCTTCTTCTTCTAAATGCATATATGAGACTCCATATATGGAACCTTCATTTTTAGAACTCCCAATACCCTTGGTCGTGAATAGGTATTCATTTCCAACATTTTATGATCAGACTCATAATTAGAATCATAAACACAAGCTTCACTACTTACCTTTGATGAGATACAATCCTCCTTGGAGTAAAATATTATCGTGTACTTCTTATCCTCAAACTTCTTGAGATTATTCTTACCTTTATCAGACCTGTGGAACTTCTTGTCATCATCATGTTATTTTCCCTTATACTTGTGAGGACACTTGTTTGCAAAATTTAAATCTCTACATAATTGAAACACTTGAAAGAAAACTTACCCTTATACTTTTTTGAACCTGTTTTCAACTTTCTAGAAAACATAACAATAAATTCATCATCATCAATATCAGAAACATCATCATCCAATATATTCTTACTTTCTTATTTATTTTCAACTTTCAAGGTTCCTTCCTTCTCAAAACATTTATCCACACTTTTCCTCATATTATAATCAATCAAGATACCATGGAGTTCATCCATCAATAGAGTACTCAGATCCTTGGCTTATTCTATAGCTGAGACTTTAGGATCAAATTTAGGAGTGAGATATCTCAACACCTTCTACACCACCAAATCTTCTTTCACTTCTTCTCCTAATCCTCTAATGGTGTTAAAAACTTGATCAACTCTAAGAAGATATGTAGTAATAGTTTCTTTTTCTTTCACTTCAAACTTTTGTATTTATTCATATAGGTTTTTAGCTTTGCCAACTTATGATTGAATTCACCTTCATAGATCAATTATAACTTATCCCATATGGAATTATCTTTAGCATATTGAAACACTTTGAAAAAATCTAACTTTTTTAATCCACACAATAACATTCATGGCATTAGAGTTATCATTACTAGCCTTATAACTTGCTACATAAATTAGAGGTTTTTGAGGAATAGTGTATCCATCTACAATTGATTTCCATATATCACATCCTAAGGATATAATTTGAGTTCTCATCATGATACTTCAATAGGCGTAATTTTACCCATTAAACAAAGGAGCTTTGTTAGTAGAAGAACCAATTTGTTAACTCACCATATTTTTGCTTTAAGGGATCACCTCAAAGGTTATTAAACTTGCTTTAGAGGAATTTATATTATAATAATTATTGGAATCACATTCATTGATAGGAAGGGGTGAATTAGTGAGAAAACAATTCATTCACTTAAGCAATTTCATCCATTAACCATTAAACATGCATCCATAGGAACATAACCATAGAAAATCAAATGAGAGAACATCAACAAAAGAACATAATATTTAAGTGGGAAAACCTCAGGGGAATAAAAACCCACTAAAACAAAACTTTATTAGATAAATTAATCAAATTTAATTGATAAGTAACCCCTAGGTTTAGTGAGGCATCAAATCCACAAGGAGCACAAACCCCTAGATTTAGTAAAACACCAACCCTACAAGGAGGCATCAAGACCTGAGATGAATTAGCACAAACCAAAGCCACATAATGTGTATGTCACCTTTGAAATGTTACCTCAACATCTGATGATGAAATAATGAATTCACTTTCCTTCCTCCTTCAAGTTTGATCTCTAGGTGAACTCAATCATGGGGTTCTTCACAAAGAAAATTAGGCCTAATGGCATATCTCTTCATCACCTAAACATAACCTATAATATCTCCACACACTCTATTCCATCTCTTAAAGGTTGCATAGATGTCTTTCACATTTGTAAAACCCATATAGTTTTTACTTTTCTTTTTTTCTCAACACCAAAATAAGACACCAAGAACATGCTTAAATACATGACTTAAGCATCTAATTCATCTAGGTCGTCCATCATAGGGAAATATATAATAAGGAAAACTTAATAACATCATAAAAATATAATTCATAAGATAACTTAGGTCAGCATGAGCATCTACAAACTCAATATCCTCCATTAGGACTTACCTAGGTCTAATACACCCAAATTGCCCTCTCACCAAAAACAAGACCACTTGGGCCTATATAGACATCGCCAAACTTTTGGACCCACTTATACATGTTTTCTAATTCATCTTAATTCCTTGTACAAGCTTCAAGACATCTACACCATCATATCATGTAATGAAGTAACTCTCCTCACCAGATCTAAGACCTACAAAACTAGTCCTCGGACATGAAACTTAAAACAAAACCAAAACACACAAACATGCAACCAAAATAGGTAAACAACTACTAAATGACATTAGGGTAATCAGCATATGCTTTAGACACCATCAATCATGTTGGATAAAGAACATATGGAAAATTTTAGTGTAAAAACAGAGATTATCACCCGCCAACAAGAAAATAACAAATCTCCTTTCAAATCCTTTGAAGGTCGACCAAAAATGATCACACAAATTGATCCATAAAACTTAAAGTATTGTAATAGTCATCTCAAATTGTTAGTCTTACATCAAATCAAACCACAAACTTCAGACATACTCTGAAGAATCCAGTTCAGACTCCAAAGTAAATGCAACAGACTTCAGACAATATTCGAAGCACTCAAGTAAGACTCTGAAGGATGTGTTATTTAAGTCATCTAGCACTACAATTCCTATACTAATACAAACCACAAAGTTCATAAAATATTTAAAACATACTTCAAAAATAGACTTTGAAGCATTCTATATAAAAATACGAAGCAAAAAAAAACACTCTTAGACACTTATGAGTGTCTCTACACCTCTAAATCAACATGATAACACATCTCCAATACTCATATTTTCTCAAATGCACTCAAAAATTATGAAAACACTTCATTAGGGCATGCTTTCTCAAGGACTAGGTCTAAGAATAGACCTAAAACTCACTTTCCATGTAATATACTCAAAGTATTGACCTCAAACTTCACCAAAACACTATAAATAACTTGGAACTTCTCTTACATAGCTCATGTTTTCATCTCCAAGATGAAATCATACTTGCACACACCTCATGAGGTCACATAAGGCTTGAGAATAGGTCTAGTGCAGACCTATAAAACATGATTTAGCCCTATATACCGAACTCTAAAACACTTGTGAGTTTCTCTAAAAAACCATTCATGCTTTCATTACTCTCACAAAAATCAAATATCTGCTACATACATGTACTCCATCATATCATACCATACCTACTAACTAGGCCTCCAAATTATGCCACTTGAACATACTTGTGTCACCAAAATTGACCTCCTTGTGACTTCATCACTATTTCCCACCTAGAAGAGCCTTCAACACACTTTATGATATCGTTGTAACATTAACCTACATTTTCAAGCCACCACAACACTCTTATAAGCCATTACTTTGCTCAAGACACCATGAAACGTCACAAGAACAAACAAATAAACTAACACTACTAACAACCTTCATGTTTGTTACCTCTTTTTACATCAATGACGCATTATACAATAATGGAAACATCATAATTTGACACCATTGACAACACAATGCCAAAAACCTTAGGTTTTTTCCATATCTCGTGAAGAAAAAAAAAGAACCTAGTGTCATACCTCCTTCACTACTTACCTTTGATGAGCTACAATTCTCCTTGGGGTAAAATATTCTCTTGGAATTCTTGTCCTCAAACTTCTTCAACTTCTTATTACCTTTATCAGATCTCTAGGACTTACTTTCATCATTATTATCATCATCATGTTCTTTTACCTTATGCTTGTGAGGACACTTTTTTACAAAATTTCCAATCTCTCCACAATTGAAACACTTAAAGGAAAACTTACCCTTATACTTTCCTGAACCTTTTTTCAAGTTCTTAGAAAACATAGAAATGAATTCATCATCATGAATGTCGAGACATCGTCTTCCAATATCTTCTTACCTTTTATTTATTTTCAACTTTGAAGGTTACTTCCTTCTTGGGAGGTTTATCCACACCTGTCCTCATCTCATAAGTAGTCAAGATACCATGGAGTTCATCCATCAGCAGAGTACTCAGATCCTTGGCTTATTCTATAGATGAGACTTTAGGATAAAATTTAGGAATTAGATATCTCAACACCTTATGAACCTCCAAAGCTTCTTTCAATTCTCCTAATCCTCTAATCGTGTTGACAACTTGATCAACTTTGAGAAGATATGCAATAATAATTTATTATTCTTTCATCTTCAAACTTTCATATTTATTCATATCAATTTGTAGCTTTTCTAAATTCAACTTAGAGTCACCTTCATAAATCAATTATAACTTATCCCACATGGACTTAGTTGTAGCATCAAAAACTTTGACTTTGTAGATCCATAATAAATAACATTCATAGCATTAGAGTTATCATTACTAGCCTTCCAACTTGCTGCATTTGTTGGAGGGTTTTGAGAATAGAGTATCCATCTACATTTGATTTTCATATATCACATCCAAAGGGTATAATGTGATTTCTCATCTTGATACTCCAAAATGCGTAATTTGACCCATTAAACATAGGAGATTTGTTAGTATAAGAAACACTTTGTTGAATCACCATTTTGTGCTTTAAAGGATCACCTTAAATCTTATTAAGCTTGCTTTAGGGGACTTTCTCTAATAATAATTTTTAGAAGCACGGCCCCTTTGAGATGGGGGGTGAATTATTGAGCAATAAAAAATTTCATTCACTTAAGAAATTTCATCCATTAAGTATTTAATTAACCATTAAACATGCATCCATAAGAATATAACCATAGAAGAGAAAATGAGATAAAATCAACACAAGAACACAATATGTAAGTGGGAAACCCTTAAGGGGAAGAAAAAACCACTCAAATACAACTTTATTAGATAAATTAATCAAATTTAGTTGAGCACCAACTCCTAGGTTTAGTGAGGCACCAACCCCATAAGGAACATAAACCCCTAGATTTAGTAAAACACTAACCCTATAAGGAGGCACCAAGACCTGAGATGATTCAACACCAACTAAATCCTCCTAATATGTATGTCACCTCAAAATTTGATGATGACACAATGAAGCTCACTTTTCTTCCTCCTTCAAATTTTCACTCTAGGTGAACTCGCTCATGGGCTTCTTCACAAAGATGATTAGGCCTAATGGCCTATCTCTTCAACACCTGCACACACTCTAGAACATCTCCACACACTCTCTTCCCTCCTTGAAGGTCATATAGAACTTTTTCATCTTTGGAAACTCCCCTCTAGTTTGAACTTTTCCTTTCTTTCTCAACACTAAAATAAGACACCAAGAACGTGCTTAAATACTTGACTTAAACATCTAATTCATATAAGTAGGCCATCACAGGGAAAATATAATAAATACAACTTAATAAAATCCTAAAAATATCATTCATAAGACCACTTAGGTTGGTAAAAGCATCTATAAACTTCATATCATCCATTATGACCTAACTAGGCCTAATACACCAAAACTACCTCTCACCGAAACAAGACCACTTGGGCCTACATGGACATCACCAAAATTTTGAGCCCGCTTATACATGCTTTCTAATTCTTCTTAATATTAGGACCGTATTATTAAGATGACCATATTAATATAATAAATAATGTTAAATAAAAATTACATACTACATTATAATAAACATGTGAAACAAATGAATTTACACAGGGACACCTGATTTAACGTGGAAAACCCCAATGGGGTAAAAAACCACGAAGTAAGAATTTTTCATATAAGAGAAATATTACACAGTCCAGTAACTCCTTTCCTCACTCCTCTCCATGTTTTTACCTGTCGTGAATCCGATTCACCTGAATATGGCCCACGGCCATATTTATATAACCCCAATTGTTATAAACATTTAAGTGACAAGGTACACCCCCTGGTTTAAGTAAATTGATTGAATTAAAAATAAATTAACCATAAAATCATAGTTTATAGTAAATAATTCAGAATATCATTTTAGCCATTGTGGGTTAGTGTTGTCATTGATGTCAACCCCATTAATGGAAAATGGTTTCATGGTGTTATGTGTGTCTCCCATGATGTTGTCCGGTGTCAAGTATGAAGTTTATATGGTTTGGTGAAGTTCGGTGTAGTCTTGGTGCATGGTTGAGTGAGATAAGTAAATGTTTGGTCATTGTTTGAGTTCTCTATAGTTGGTTAGAGGTTTTTTTGATCTCATACATGGTCCATGAGGTTTTTTTCAGGTTTCTATGAGTTTGCAATGGGTCAGCATGGTCGTAATACATGGTGTGTCATGGTTGAGTCGGGTCATTCTAAGATTATTTCTAGCCTTCGAACATGCAAAATGAGTTGGAGAAGTGGGATTTAGACCAAATCATTCATGTTGGAGCATGGTGTAAGCATAGTATCAGTGTACCTAAGGTGTATGGTGAGTTTTATGTCAATATTCAGTGGTATGATGCATTTACATGGTCTTTGGGAAGTAAACAATGAAAAATAAGCGAGGTAAGCATGGATAAGTCATTATGGATAAAATTTTTAGATATATCTGGGATAGATGGTGAGCATGGACAATTAGAGTTGGTTTTCATAGTACTTCATGCAAATTTTCAAGTCATTTTGAAGAAGGATTTGCAAGATACTTCAATTTTGGAAAACCGGGTAAATTTGTGTGTGATTGTGAAGCAAAATTTGACCTTCTAATGCTCGTTTTGAACTATATGATTTGCATGGGGACCTGATATATTTTTTCATTTATGAAGCTTTCAAAAAAATAATGCAAAGTGGTTTGATTGTCACGTTTTTATGAATGATCGTTAAGAAGATAAAGTGGTTTGAAACCATAAAAAACCTAGCTAGGAGTAACTTGCAGAAGAAGAGGTATAGTGAGATAGTTTTGATTGATTAATCAAAATTGATGATTTTATGTTGTATAGTACTCTTCCAAGTTTCCAGAAAGGTATGGTAGTGTTTTTGATAATATGTGGGCCCCACCTAAAAATGTAAGTCTCTAAAGAGTTCTAGTTTGTGAAAATGTTTTCCAAATGAGGTCATGATTGAATTAGCATTTATGAAATAAAAGAAGTTTTTCTTGATGTCCATGAAGGTTTCATATCATATTTACATTGAAAAATTCCAAAGTATGCCCTATTTATGTTGACTAGTTTTTGGGCGGTTTGGAGTAGCCTTCATAAAATTGACATTACATGAGCTATAAGGGGAGTTACGACTCCATTCAATTTTTTCTGTGAATTTTTTTCATATATATTTCCATTGGTATATCAATATTTAATATTTAACAAGTTATGATCTTTTCCTTGAGGCTCAAGTTTAGAGGATTCTCATTCTAGCAGGGTACAAATGGCTACAAGAGGTAAAGTGATGAATCTGAATTCTTCATGATTGGTGAAGGTTTTTGAGGGATTAGGAATCATGTATAGGTATGTTAAATGATTTTTTCAGTTTGTAAGTGAGTTTTGGTATGTTGGAGCAAGTTGGGCTAAGTGTTAGTTCTTGAGTCCAAGTAGAGATAAAAAGTAGTTTGCTAGAGATGGACCTGGTTTAAGGCCTTCCACTTGGAGTTGGAAGGAGTTATTATATGTTATGAAAATTTAATTCAAATATATTTCCAATGAGTTATGTATTGTCTCATAATTATGATATTTTTTATGTCATTCGGTTCATTTTGTCAATAATTTTTAGTGGCGGTTTTGGGAAGGGTTGTTCTTGTTGAAATATTGAGTTGTTTGAGGCATGAGATGATGAGTTTAAGATTTATATCACTTGGAAAGTGAAGAGGGGTGAATTTTTCACCTATCTAATCCATTTATAGGTATCGAAAGTGATATAAAGTATGTTTATCAGATGAGTTTGGAAAACAGGTTTTTGGGTAGCATGTTTTGGTGAAGACAAAAGTGGTTGTGGTTTGAGTAGGTGGTTGTTTCATGAGATATAACTTATTTATGATTGTTTTACATGTCCTTAAATTTCCATATAGTGCATAAATTCCATATTTGAGGTGTTATTTGGTGGTCTTGAGGCCCAAAGGTGAAATCAGGATGTTGGAAATAATTATTTTGAGAAGGTAAAGAGCCAGTGGGCCCATTAAATGAAATAATCTTATTGGTTAATGTAAATTGTGACCATGGTTAATGTTTAAATGATATATTACTCATGTTTGATGAATATGGGATATTTAATAAGCATGGTTTTGGAATGAGGTAATTTTTCTCATTCAAATGGCAAGGTTTTGAGACACTTTGGTGCATGAATGATGATTTTTTAGTAGGCCGACCTATTTGGGTCATATTTTACCATTTTAAAGAAGTTACAAAAATTTTATAATGTTTTTGGGTTGAATTTATCATGAGGTACCAACATCCTTTTGGTTAGAGTGAATAAATGCATACAAAAGTGAATTTTATGCTTATTTGGTGAGCTAGTCTTGCATGGGTGAAACGCATACGACCGTAGTTAAGTGAATTGAAAGTATGATGGAAAATTTTGAGATATGATCAGGTGAGTTACAATTTGAAGATTGATTAGGAATATTTGTACAAGTTTTTAAATAAAATTCAAGCCAAAGGATGAGAATATTGTGTAAGATTGAAGATCTAGGGTTTGAGCAAAGTTGTGTGAGCTAAATAAGTGATCTCCATCAGTTATGGCAGAAAAAAATCAAACATCAAACATCATAAGGTGGCTGAGTTGGTGCTTAGTCATCCTAGGGGTTGTAGCCTCCTTGTGGAGTTGGCACTCCTTGTGAAGTTAATGTTTCACTAAATATATTTTCTTTGTGTAATATAAGTAGAGTTTCAATGGTTTTTCCTCCCCATGAGGGTTTCCCACTTATATAGTTTTTTTATGTTCTCTTTCTCATGTGTTTTGGTTGTTTGAATGTATTGTGCACACTAAATAAGCAATGGTTGAATGTATGTGAATGGTTAAATGTTAATGGTTAATGAATTGAGAAATTTGTAGGACTAATTCACCCCCTCTCTCAGTCCATTGTGCTTCCAAAAATTGGTATTAGAGCAGGTCCTTGTGAAGCAAGTCTAACAACTTGAAGGAGATCCTAGAAGCACAAATGGGTAAGTCAGCTGATCTTTGGAGGAGAAAGTATGAGATTTCTAAGTCTTTGGTTTTGGATTGCAAGATACAATGAGTGAAATGGATAAAGATCATGATCTTGCTATCAAGAGTTGGGGATCACAAGTTGATAGTGTCCAAATCCTTGAAGGAGAAAGAAGTCATCTATTCTAAGTATGACGAGAGGTTAAAATATTTAGAATATGATTTAGGGATGCTTCTAATAGGTTAAAAATGTATGAAATTATTGAGAAGAGTTGTAGTGCCCACTTCCCTTTGACACTTTTTTATACTGATTTTGATACTATTGATCATATTATGGACACTATTATGTTTTGTTTTGGTATGATGGTTAGATGTTAGATCATGGATTATTATTGATCTGGATTCAGTTATTATGCATGATGGTTACTAGAGACATTTTTATATGAGGTTGATGATATACTGTTTGACATGGACATAATATGGATGTTGATTTGGACTTATGACATTGGATATTTTGGGTAGACCTAGTATGATAGATCATTGATGATGATATAGTTGATTTAATTAATTAAAAATGATAATGTTGTATTCTTGATATTGTCATGATTCATATGATTAGATGATTTTGAAATTTTGTTTATATCATTTTGGATGTTCTGATACTGGCCACGAGGCTGAAGGAGGTATTTACATTTTGCAGGTTAAAAATCACAACAATGTCGGGGGACTGGAGACTAACCATATTGAAATTTTGGGTGAATTCAACAAGGTCACCATGGCAACTGTGTTGTGCGTTGTGTGTTGAGTTATGTTAGGATTTCCCATGGGGGGAATTTCCATTATATGTGACCATGGGATATGTGTTTTAATTATGTGTTCTTTTTAATTATTGTTGTATGTATTTTTCTTAGTAATGTGTTCCTTCTTTTAGTTAATTTAAATGTGATAGTTTTAATGTGAGAGTCATATAGTTAAACTTTATTTAAATTTAATTGGGACATGGAATGTAATTAATAAAGTTGTTGATTTTAAATAATAATGTTGGAAGAGTGTGTAAGTTAATATGTAAGAATGTGTAAGAAATTTGTAAGAGCATGTAAGGCAAATTTTGGAATGTTAAACACTTCATCTCCTTAGGAATTCGAAATTGTCCTTGGAGGCCAAATTTGGAGGCTTGTGGGACAAGTTAAACTTGTCCCACACCTCTTAAAATGATCCACCAACCATGCCTATGGTTTGGAGGTTAAATTTAGGCATTTTTAATGCTTTTTGAAGTGACAATTTGTAAGTTTTAATTACACTTCCCTTACATATTTTTAATGCAGTCCTTTTGAAGTATGGGTCATTTTGGAGTGTGTAAGTCATTTTGTCATTTTTATTTATTGTGTTTTGGTGAGGATGTTGACTTTCCTCTTGGGGTTGAGGAATAATGATGTGGCATCCCACAAGGATCCACATCATCCTCTCCTCTTCCCTCTCCTTTAAATTCAAAGCTTCTTGCTCATTTGAGGTTGTTGAAACTTTGTTATTTTCCTCTTGGGGGCACATTTTTTGTTGCTATTTTGGAGCTTGTTGTGGAGGAAGCTTGGAGTATTTTTGCATGCTTATACTTTGCTGGTTTTGGACTGCACTTTGACATTGTGGAAAGCTTGTGAGCTTGGAACAAACTCCATTATGGAGAGGTAGGCATCTTGAGCTGTGTTTTAAATGTTTTCCTTCTCTTGCATGCATGTTTAAATGGTGTTTGTGTTTGTGTTTGTGTTCTTGGCTGGTTGGGTAGATTTCTTAGGGCATGGTGTAGGAGAAGGCTATGGGGATTTCATATGGGGGGCATAAGGGATTGCCAATGGCACTGTTTTATTATGGAGGGAGTTTTGGTTTGGGATCCACCTTGGAAAAGAAACTGCTTGCATTTCTTACTTTGGGGGTGGGTGGGGGCATAAGGGATAAACTTTGGGGGCATAAGGAGGGGTTGGGAGATATAAGGTTTATGGGATTTGATGTGTTTATGGCGGTATGATTTTGGTGGATGCCCAATTCCAAATTGGGAGGCATAAGGAGTTCCCCATAGTCCTTTCTCTTGTTTGGCTTGCTTGATCAAGCCTATGTGTTGTATGAATAATTTCAAATGCAGTTGGGAACTATTGTCTTGTTTGGACTGTGTATTTTATTGTTTTATGCATGTGAAAAGAATGTTGCTTGTTGTTGTAGAAGCCATTGTTGCCATGAGTTGTCTCTCATTCTTTATTTCAATATGGTTGGGGCTCAAGGGCCAATGAGGAAGGATGGATTCTCCCTTCTCATTGGATGTCTTGGTTGGGTGGAGAGCGTTGCCTTTCCCCTTTCTTGTTGTGATAAAAAAGAAATGATGGAGAAACTAGCATGCTGCTGTTTGGAGAAAGAAGAAATTTACAGTTTGACAGTCCCTTTCTTTTGAGCAAATTCAATGTAACCTTTCCCACCTTGAGTGGATGAGATGTATAGTAATTGTAATGTGAAGTTATTGCATTGTAGATGGAAGTTGAATTTGAATTGAGAAATGTAAAGAAGAATTATACTTGTTCTCTGTTTTTGGAAAGGAAATGTAAAGGATATTATAAGCATTGTATTTTGTATTTTGTAATCAAATTGGAAGAGTGATAAGTTGTAAAACTATTATTGAAATATGAATAAAGGATGGAATTAGTTTTCGAAATTGTAATGTATATTGGATTTGAAATTGTTGTCAAGAGAATGAGATTTCTGTTTTGGAAAGGAATAAGAAACAATGTTGTATACTTTATGTATTGTATTTGAAAACAAATGAAAAAGGAAAGTTGTAATGTTGTATTTGATGAAAAATGAAAGGATGCATTTCTTTCTCAAAATGTATTGCACATTTGATTTGAATTATTGTTGAAATTTAATTGTTGTTTGAAGAAGAAAAGAAAGAAAGAATGCGTGGGAAGGAAAGACAATATTGTTCTCTTTTGAAAAATGCATATTTGAATTGAATTTTGAACTGCATTTAATGTAGAAATGAATGGTTGTTTGATAAGCAATTGTATTTGACTAAATTAGGAATCATATGCACATCCAAAACACAAAGAAATGATAAACAAATTTCAAAGAAATAGTCCACTGTATTAAACTCATTACTGGCAATTTATGTTTTATTAAAAATGAGCAGTTCGATCTTACACTCAACAATAAGTTATGAAACTTTGAAATTCACATTTAGGAAGACTTAAGAAACTCAAATTCACTAAAATAGTTAAGAATGAATCTCTAAAACTCAATGAATTTCAATTCGGAGCTTGCACAGTTGTTTTTCCCGTCTATTGCTAGAAAAATACAACCTTGAATAAATTGGACAAATCAACTTCACTAAAACACTCTAAACCCTCCCTAGACCAATCCTCCATGTCTGTTTGACATGTTGAGTGAAGGAGGAGTTCAAAATTTATCAAATTGAGAAGTTGGAAAACTGCCAGTTCACAAATTAAAAGCCTGCAGATCCTTTTCACAAAATTGACCCTTAAAAACTTATCAAAATGTAAATTTTATGTTTTTGTGCAAAGAGGGCATTGAGAGCTTTCCGAAAATTCCTCGTTTGCCCAAAACCAAAATTTCTAGCTCAAGTTATGGCACTTTGAAGTTTTTGTGCCTTGGCGGGAAAATTTGGGAAAATTTTCCTGCTGGGCCCGCAACCCAAAAATTTCCCATCGAATTGCCCTTAGGAAAATTTTCAAAAATTTGGCTCGGGAAAAATTTTCCATTTCACTCTGCCATCCCCATGAGCCAAGCATAGGCTACTACATGTCCTCACCAGCAAATGTGGCGGAGGCACGAAAACTTTTGCCCTTTGAGATTTTTGAAAATTTTGGAAAAAAATTCCATTTCGCCCCGCCAGCCCGTGGCCAATCAGAGAGTGCCACGTGGCACCTTGGGGGTGGCGTGGAGGTTCGGGAGAAATTTTTCTTTTGTGCTGCATGGGGAAAAATTCCAAAAATGCCCCGCGACCTACCAACCCACCAAAGGGGTTTTCCCCTCCTCTTGACACGTGTCCCCCTTGGGGAAAATTTGATCCCAAAACTCCATCGGACCATATCTTGAGTTCCCGAAGGAGTTAGGAGGACTTATTTATATCACCAGAAAGGTGAGAAAATTTCCTATCCATTGGGAATGGTTTAGGGAAATTTTGGAAGCATTAATTATGAGAAAATCTAGTTAAAACTCTAATCTGTTAGAGAGTGGGTATGGGGGTAGATTTCTCCTTGAAACCAACTAGAACATCTAACCCTAAAATTTGAACCTTGTGAGCTTGATATTAGTTAATAAAGGAAACTTTTGTTTTGGTAAATGTGTTTGTTCAGAACCTACCAGTGGAAAACTGTTGTTTAGCAACTCGGTTGTGTTCACTTCTAATAAAAAAATTATCCTATAATTTTCTAGCTAACCCTAGGTTGTTTCTTGGGTCTCAAGTGGTTGTTTGAATGGGCACTACAAGAGCTCTAAATATATCGAGGTTTTAGAAGGTCAAATAGACATAGATGACAAAACAAGTCTAGGGTTTGAAGGAAAGAAAATAAGAATGATAGTGATGCTGGTCAAAGTTCGAATTAGATGTTAAAGTGACCAAGAATATGTATTTGAGAAGCTCTAACTTAGTTAGACAACCTAATGCTATTAGGTATGGATCATCATTTCATGGATTTTTTTTTTGTCATGATTTTGGTCATAGATCTTGAGATTTCAAAAGGAGGTCTCCTAGGAATAGTGAAGCTATCTTCAAAGGTAAATATTTTTCATGTTTTGAGTATGGTCATAGGGCCAAAGATTGTGGATGGAATCTTAGTGTGTTTGAGCTAAGAAAGAAAAGTGTTATTTGCTTCAATTGTCACCAATCAGGTCATATAACAAAAATTTCCAAAACAAGAAGAGGTTTATTGCAAGGTCTGATCCAAAGAACAAGAAAGAGGTTGTTCAAGTCAAGGAGGTCAAGAAGACTAATTCTCAACCTACCATATAACATATGAAGTCCTGTCAAGGAAGATTCCAATGCTATTAAATTAATAAATAATGATATCAAGCCCAAATCAAGTCAAGGGAGTATGTTTACACTTGTTGAAGAAGATCATATGTGTTTGAATTCCTTTCAAATTCTTGTGTAAGATGAGCTAAATAAATTAGGTCTCTGGGATACCTCTAAAGTGATAATGTATGTGAAGTAACATCTCCATGATTATTTGATTTCTTTCCCTTGTTAGGTGCCTGATTTTATGTGTGTTATTTGAGTGTTTCTCTAAGGTTGTTTGTCAAGTACATATTGTCATGATCTAGAACATGTCTCAAATCAAATAAGTTTGGTAAATCGTTTTAGTTGTGAGATATTGGGAAAACACAGGATATTTTTTTTTGACTTGCTTGACACATAACATGACGCAACATGTCGTCACCAAGGATACAACTAACTCTGTGAACAACTCGATACAAGGATGGCCATAAAGGCAGCACGGAAACATTCACACCTATCAAGGACAATTTACTTTTCTTTTAGACATGACAACATAGAAGTCCAACCACAAAACACACTTACAGTTAGGGCCAACCACAATGAGATATTCTTGAGGGTTATTTATTTTAATAAGACATCTTGCAATTCTTAGCTTACGTTTTCAAGGAGACTCAAGATATGATTCATACAATTCATCTTACCAAGCTAAGTTTATTCCTTTTCACTGAGTAATTAACTTTAAATCTTCTCTATTATGACATTTATTTGTTTAATTCAATTATTTAATAAAGGAGGTAATTTAATTCCACAAGGCTATCTATCCTCACTTATGCTACTAAAACTCGCTCATAACCTTATTACAATATGGATTCGCTTTCAACATACTCAAGAGAAAGATTACCAAGCACCTTGAAAAAAAATAGGTTAGAGGAAGAAGGTCGAGTTGAATTCATCTTTATGACCTCATTAGTTATTAACCCGGTTTTTATTGAAGCTTGAGGATTTATCGAAAATTATTAAATATTTTACTTAGGATTTACCTTTCAAATGGTTGAGAGACAGATTGCGTGGTTTCGAAACCGATTCCTCCTACTTATTAAATCTTATTATCTTATATCAACTAACAATTTGTTTCACCTTAGGATCATTCTAAGAATTCACCATAAAAAGGATAATGTTCGCTAGTGTAGCTAGGGATATCAAGTTATAAAATTTTTACTTCACAAAGGATGGTTTCATTTTGATCACTCATGGAATTATTTGATTTCAAGTAGATCACCTCTACATTTATTTGTTGAATATAAAATTATTATTTTTGTTTAGCTTCTTTAAGGGTTAACCGACCCATTTTACTTTACTTATAAAATATTGTCACTAAGTCTTAGAAAGATTTAACTTAACAATTTATTCTCAAGATCAAAGTTTTACAATACTCATATCAATGTAAGGATTGAATACCATTTCTCACAAAGATAAGTTACCAGTTTACCTACAGAAGGGCAAGACAACATCATCACGCAATTTCTGAACAACCCAAGGCAAGAGGTCTTCTAAACTCCTTTGCAAGCACTATTACAAAATTTACCTCACATTGGACACTTTTACAAGGAACTTCATAAATTAAATTGACTGATGAAACCTTTACAACTCTTTCCTTTAATCTACTCACATAATCCATCTGCACAAATACTAGCTAGAATCAGTTCGCGAGAACTGAGCATGTTAAGGCTACACATTGCAACAGTAAGCTAACATTTAACAATATCAAGAAAGGAATGTTCTAATTCAAAAATGGATTAAAGCACAACCCACAACTCCAAAAATTATTCACATGAGAAAGAAATCTAAACCAACCAACAAGGAGAAAGTCAAAATACCAGTAAGAACAAAATCACATAAAACAAGGCAAGACCTTATGGGTTAGGAACAAGAAGGTCAAGAGTGTTGATATCTCCTTCATGTAATCCTATGGATTACGTGATTGGAATCCAAAACTCAATCCATCCAACTAAAGGGGTCCAAGAGAAGACAAAACATACTAATTATGATCGTAGGCGCGAAACAAAACGACGTTATCCAATTCTCCCAGGGGAGGCTTCATAGTAATATGGGTTCGACGCCCTTAAAAGAACACAACTATAGTTTCAGTTTTAACCAAGGAGTTTACCACTACCTCCTTATAGGATTTCTTAAACGTAGTACTAGTTAACAAAACAAATCCACTCTTCCAAAAGCATACAAATGAGACACAAAAGGGGCCATTATTCTACCAACAAACCTTATCCTAATCGTACTTCTCTACATAATATAAGGGAAGGCTAAACCCAAAAGTCGTTAATAATTTTTATATATTTCGACAATGTCAATAAGTATTTTAAAATAAAAATAAAAATTGATTTCCTTAACAAAGCCACAAAATGGGACTTTTAGTAACCAAGTTTGAAGTATAAGATATTCGAGTTCGAAAACAAAGGGATTCGATACACGGTGGGTAATACACCAGCGATGCCCCAGACTCAAAAGACCTTGCCACGAGTGCAAGCACAAAAAAAAAAAGAACCAACACACATATCCATCAGGAAGGTTACGCAGTGCAGTCAGGCCTAGAAGTTCTATGAGCTCCTTGCCAATGGTATAGAAGATGGAAATTTTACCCGATCCATGTGGGCTTATCAAGGAAATGTCTAGCAAATATCAAACAGATGAATATAATAGCCACCTATTATATTATCACTGTAATCAGCTGTCATCTAACAGGAAACGAGTTCACGAGTCCAATACCATGGATTCACCTACAACTTTTGTTTCAGTCCAGCTATTAATAGCTTGCTTGCGACCCTTAATAAAAATTGTAGAGATTTCATTCAATAAAACTTACAATGTTTCCCCCTTACTTTAATCAAACAAGAGTTTGAACCAGGAAGTAGGTATAGTAATTCTCTCAATACGTAGAGGCCAAAAATAGATGTCAGGTTATTCATCCTCTAGAACTGGGTACAAAAGTCAACCATGTACAGTTCTAAAACAAAACCCTAATGCCATTTTCTAATTAAACAAAAGTAAGGAATGCCCACAGGCTTAAACAAGTTTTAGAACACAATGTCACTATTAATGTACCTTTTAGCAAAACAGGAGAGCCCTAAACAGGAAATATGTATTTATTCAACCAAATAGAGATATGAAGGCTTAACCTTTCATATAGTAATCCTTCAATTTTAAATACCATCACATAATTCTTTTAAAAGAGAGTCATATAAGCAAACAAAACTCTAAAATGTTTCCTTCCCTACGAACTAGACTGCATCACTCAATATTGCAGTAGCCCATTTAGACAAATATGAAATAGAGTAAGCTATAAGAGAGGAAAAGAACATTCCAAGAAAAACCAACGAAATTGGAACGAGATTTAAAGGAACAGCCAACACAATCAGCGATTTAAACAACCACGAAAACATTTTGTCTAGGTGCCATTCAAGAGGAAAGAATATTCTTTTCAAGATACTGAAAGAAGGTAGAAAACTATTACAAGGAGTATATTTAACATGCCTGATCAGAATTCTTCCAACCAACAAGCACGTCGACCAGGGCTCGGGCAACAACAACACAACCTGCGCAACTTCTCTTCCTCAGCTTGCTGAAGGTCCATACTCTGTTAACGGCCATGCTTGGCATAGGAAAGGGGTGGGCAGAAAAGTAATGGCTACACGCATTTCATTGGGAAGCTCCAAGCCCCTTTTCCTTTTGCCCACAAACCCAACTATATTCTCCACCAAATCCTCACGCAGCCAGCCAATAATTGGCGTGAGCAGGTCACCAAAAGAAAAACCAGGGCATACGTTTAATAAGCAAATTGTGCTTCATGAATATTCTGATATGAAACAGATCCACCTCTATGAGATTCTCTTCCATGAGTTACATCGTAAAACAAGTAAGGTCTCAATAGAGAATCTTTGTAATAAATTTCATCAGGTCTCCTGGTAACACTCTCACTGTCACTTGATCGATTTTGATAAAAATATCTTGAAGGAGAATCCCGAATTTGAGGATGCATTCGATACAGAACAGATAACAATATAGTTGGACAACCTGCTTGTTGGAAGCACCCAAAAAAGGCTTCTACTATACTGCAACATGCCTGTTGCCTGGCTAATTACTGTTGCAGGCCATTGTTGTGGATCCCCGACAAGAACACACCTCGCAGCACCCAATGAAAGTGGAGGTAACACGCCTGCTTCACTAGCTTGTAGCTTCTTCTAACCACCATATCAACCCATTACTGCGCCCATACGCATTGAATAAAAGAATCAAAATGAGATCATGGTGAAGAAAGTCAGGACTCCACCGACTCCCATCTCCCTCACGCAAGGTAGAAACATAATGGCCATTACAGTCTGCAGGTTGGTGGTTGGGAGGAGACTAATGCCATCTACTTGCAACAAGACATGTGAAAGGACCTAGTCGGCCAAGGTGGCAGTGGAGGGTAGGTGAAAGCAATTTTAAAAGATTTTAAAAAAACTGGGCAGTCCTCACCACGACCTATTAATTCAATGGTAGAGGTTAAAAATATTTTTGCGGGTTTTTCCAATGAATTCTTAGCATTTAGAAATTAGTTGGCCATTCAAAATTACCGAGAAAATCTCATTGTCTAATTATTTTTCCTTATCCACAAGCAAGAACTTCAATCTAAATTCATACAAAATCCTCCTTTGGCATGTACTTGTGGTAGAGTGTGTTAAAGGAATAAAAAAACCTTTCTGAAAACACCACTTAACTTAGAAGATCCATAATGGAAGCAAGTACAAACTTTTGGATGTCTCTTTTTGGATAGTAAGCTTTATTAAACAATGAAAATTTGAGGGAGTTAAAATATTCTATCAGTGGCCTAAAGTTTGTGATTTCAAGACCATTATAAGATAGGACTTGAAAATCAATTGGAAACATGAAAATTAAAGAAGTTCGATGTTGAATCAATTCTAGAAAATTGTAATGTGTATGTTACTTCAATTCTGAATTCAAGAAGAATCAATTAGAATAAATCAATGAATGTATTTAGAGGAAGCTACTAAGTGTCTTACAGAATAGCATTTGAATTTTTATACATATTCTAATAATCAAGATTTTTAATGATTTCAAATAAATTTATAAATGATGGGAACTGACTAAGTGTCTTGCAAAATAGATATTGAAAAAAATTCCATATTTATGATAATCTAGATTTTTAATGAGATTCTTTAAATATATTTGAAATCACACTTCCTCCCCATCACCAGGCACCCCCATGAGCCCCTCCTTCAGCAAAGATACGGGATAACAAAATCTCTACTAACTAAGGTAAGCTCACAAAGCATACGAAAGAAGATATATTAATACAAATGCAAAAGGAGTTACAAGATTACCTGAATACAGTTCCCATAAGCTAAAAGGTATACGAATTTTTGTATGATTACTATTCAACCCGAGAAGATTAAATCGCAAACAGACGAGCAAGCTAGAGGAAGTAAGAATCGAATTTCCCATTACTCACAATGATTAAAACAACATGTGAACAGGCCTAAGCAACCAAGGGAAGAAAACTAGAGTTTGACATTCCAAAGTGAACACGAAGCAGGGAACGACCATGGCACCAAGACGGGTAACCCCTTCTTTAGCGCAGGACAGGGTTCATTCTACTACACGATGAGAGCAAAACAACCAGAAGAAATACTACAGATACAATTACTAAAAGAAGAACGATGATACTCGACAATAAGGTAAAACAATAATACTATAAAATAGAGGCCAATCGATAATTAAATTAAAACAACATTGTTATCATTATATACTATAAATATAAATAATTTCTACTCACATCAATAATGACCAATGATCCAGCTTAACCATGCGACAACAAGATCCTTCTTTAAATAGGTTAACGCACAGGACATTACACAGTCCACACACAGAGGTGTCAATAACGACTTGAGAACGCAAGAAGGAGAGGGAAGGTTCTAAAACATCACTGAGACAAGATCTAAGACAACGGAAATTCACACAGCCATTCGACACTCAACAAAAAGGGTCATTGCGACAAGAACTAGGGTAAACGCCGAACGGGGCATTACAGGTTTGTTTCAAGATGACTTAGTCATCAAGGTATGATCATGAAGTCTCGTAAATCACTTTGAAGTCTAATAAGCTTATTCATTCTTAGTAGTATGTGTATGACTGAGATTAGTTTGTTTGTTATGAGTTTGTGTCTTATGATGGTAAGAAATTCATTTTCAAAACCCCAAAGTCTGTCACAATTATATATGAGTGAGTTTGAGTTATGATTCAAGGATCAAGAAAGGACAAGTATGAATACGTCTAAGTTGTGCTAATGGTATACATTGTGGTACTTATCAAGAGAACTTTGAAGGTTAAATATCGTATGTTCCATTTTCTTGAGATTTATTTTGATGAAATTGTATGAATAGGTCTAGTATATCAAATGATTTGGTCAAGTGTCAACTACTATGAGGACTGAATTAACTTCGGGGAGTTGTGTTTGGGTCAAATGTTCATGATAACATAAGTCCTTGATGGATAATAATGTCAAAGTATTAAGTATTCACTAAGTTTTCTTAAGTCATGTGTTGATAAGGTATTAATGGTACTATAAGTGCTTGCAGATAAAGAAGGTAATAACTTGTCCACATCCCAGAGTCTTCAAAAGGTCATAGTCTATAACATGACATCATTTATGTTCTATCATAAATAATTGTTCCCCTTAACAAGTTTGTGCTTAATTTGGATAATTTTTATGGGTTATAAGTGAGTATATGGTTACCTATGGCCATAATGTATCAATATTATTGTTCATCAAGAAATAAGGTCTGAGCTTGCAAGTATGAACTATATGGATGCTCCAATACTATTAATGAAGGCTTTGTCTAAATGTTATGAGCTTTGAGATTGATTATGTATGATGTGTCATGCTCTAGAATTGAGTATGTCCTTTGAGTCAAGGAATTTTATGTCTCTCAAGGTCGATCTGAGTTGATTCCATGCCCTAAAGTGTCTAAAGTCGTATCAATGTGTGAATTGTCAAGTTGCACTTTAAAATGTCAAAAGTAATTGTAAAACATTGATAAAACTAGATATCCAAGTTTTCAAGGTTGGTTACATCATATCAGGAAGCATGAAGAGGTCTTACGTCTATACAAAGATGATGCAATGTTACAAGGTGCTTAGATGAATAAAACAAATTTACAATGTGCTACAAGAGTTGATATGTTTCTTAGGGTTGATATGATCTTCTTAGTTAGGTGCACAAATAAAAATATGCTAGTCCTAAGTGACAACCTTGATTTAAGGACAATGATTACTTGTCTTAGTCATGAAATTTTCTCAAGCTAAGTTACAAGATTTTCCACAAGTGTTTTCATGAAACTTAAATTTTCTTCATATGTTTGTGGATTTGTATCATACTATGAATATATGAAAGGAGTTAATAGTGAGCAATATGATTGGGATGTAGTTGATATTGGAGGTATATGTGAGTCATAAGGATTCAATATTCTTTTTCCATGCTTCTATGAGGACATGAATGTAAGGCATATTGTGCAAGAAGGTCATAAAGTTGAATGTTCATGATGCTCGAGAAACCCTAGAGAAAGGTTTAAGACAAGGAATTTATAGGTCTACAAAAATGGTAAGCTACATGTTTAGAGAAAGAAATAGGTATTAATGGTTTAATGAGTACGAATTGAATTTTATCTCTTCCAAAGGCAATAAATGTCCTATTTTCAGGTGTAGAAGGATATCTACATGTCTTTGTTGACCCTTAACGCTAGAAATTTGGCAAAGTGATCACCAATCTAACTTGTTAGATGTTTAAGAAAGCTTGAGATGTCTACAAAAGTATGAGAAGGATTTTTAAAAGATAGAGGAAGAAAATGTGGGTCTCTATGAAACAATTATGTATAAAAGTGATGTTACAGGATCGGTGTGTCTTAGTGATGCATTAATGGTAGTGTTATAGTGTGTTCAAAAGTTGAAAAGAGTGATGCCTTGAAATCTCAAGAGGACTCATGGAATTTATGGTAATTGATGGATCTTAGGTATGTTGATGAATTCTTAGAGTTGGGATGTATCCAAGTGGTGGGAAATATATACTCTTGAGGGGAGTTAAGCTGTGAAGGATAAAATTAGCAACACTATAGGTCAATAATTCTCCCTTAGTGCTTATGATAGAGGATATCTTGTGTCAAAGTGTTATGAGGAAAAGTATGGAAAAAGTGTTGACCTATAGAACTTTAAGTTGGTTTTGGAATACAATGAGAGTATATAGGATGGCCATTTTGTGTCTTTGGTTTTTAGTGCATCATGTCAAAGTGTGGTTAGTACCTATATGTGCCAAGTCCGGGTAAGAATTTCATATAGGTCTGAGATGGTGTGCTACTTGATGAAAAGTTTGAGTAATACTAATGAACTTTGTGGCCCTTAACAATTATAGTGTGTATCAAATTGCTTGTACATCATGAAGCTTGTGTCAAAGGTTTTTATGAAGGTATGTAACGTAAAATATGTACTCGGTGATCTATGATATCTTCAAAAGGTGGTATAAGGTGGTTCATCATGATCTTGGATAAGGTGATATGTAGGGTGATGATTCATAAAGTTCTAAAATCGGGATACCGAGGTTTACAACTAAAAGCTGCGAGGTAAGAGACGTAGTATACTCTATTTTATAGGAATGTGTTTACATTTTTGAGTTTGAAGCTGTTTAAGATCTTTTAAAGATCTGTGAAGATAATATAAAGAGGAAATTGTAACATAACAAAGTGTTAAGGAAAGTAACAAGGTGCCTCAGTTGGTATGTCGGATGATGTGTTGGTTGGAATAGCCTTCTAAGACTATGAGAAAGGTTCAAAAAAAAGAATGCTTGAAGAAAAGCATACTCAAATTACAAAGTTATCGGGTAAGGTGTTTAAAGCATGAAATGACTAAGATGATAAATCAAGGAAAATTTTAGTGGAATTTTTTTTTAAACTTGTGTATATTACGGATTTTGGAAACTAGAAATGGTGAATTTTCAGTTTGTTGGTTGCCACCCTGGGTTACTTCTAAAATTTTAGCTAACAAGTCATTTGTATGGGTCAATTTACCTACTATTTACAGTTAAAAATGAACTTATGCATGTATTTCACCAACATTTCTAATCAAAATGTGTAAATATTCACCGAGGTATAATACATAACTCGGGGGGTTGAGGGGGTACACCCCTTGGGTCCGGGGGTCATGCGCCCAAAGAAGGATTTGGGGCAACACCCCTAAAAGCCACATTTTATATATATTTTCTAGGGGATATGATTGTTTATTTATGAAGAGATGGCCATCTTATAAGTACAAAAACACGGGATGGGAAACCGTTCAAAGTTACTAGGATGACCGTCCAACACAAAAGCCAAATGGTAGACCAATAAGGTTAGACAGACAACCAATGGAATCCATCCAATGTCCGAGGTTAAAAGGTCATCCAATGTAGTTTAGACATCCAACCAACAGGATGCGTCCAACACAAGCTAAATGAAAAACCAACAAGGTTAGATGGATGACCAATGGATTTCATCTAATGTGCATATGACAGACATCCAATATAGGTTAGATGGTTGACCAACAGGATACGTCCAACATAGGTCAAACGGAAGACCGAAAAGGTTGGACATGAGATGACCAATAAGGATTTTTTCCAATGCATAGGTTAGATAGTCATCCAATGTAGGTTAGATGGGAAAGCAAAAGGAATTTCCTATAGCAACAAACAAACATCCGTCAACACCCATCCAATTGTACGAAACCATATGAAAAAATGCCCTACCAAATCACCTTTTCCGTGAATCAATTTTTTGGAGATTCACCATCGTTTCAAAAGTCCATTTTAGAGATTTACCAACCATTCTATAATAATTTTTGGAGGGGGATCTTAAAATGAATCCTAAAAGAGAGAGATCAGATGGTTGTGGAGAGATTATAGTGGGCTACTAAGAGGACTTAGTTACAGGATGAGATATCTAGCATTAGAGCGGAGCATGCTATGCTTAGCAGCGGCAGGTGAATAGGTAGGATTCCCAAGATGTTTCAAGAGTGCACTACAGAAACTACAAAGGCCACCTACTATAAGATGTTATACCATGAAGTCGTGTCTTATGGAGCATAGAGCCCTAGAGCATAGTCAATTATCAAACTCATTCACGATTTAGATCACATAGGACATATCAATCAACAAGATATGTATAGGGTCCTTTAATAAAACAGGAAACTTCCTCCCAACAGATGCCACCTCCTCAAGGTCCACCATAGATGCCACCTCCAAAAAGTACACAACAAATGCCACCATCCGGGGTTCATAACAAGTACCATCACTGGTGGTAGACCTGGCAGTCCACATATGGGAGAGAGTCACAGTTGACTCCTTTTATTGATGATGTACTTATATATGATGTATCTTTTATGTATACCTCGATATGAAGGCACATTCTTGATACGATGTATATGTACTATTTTTTATCATGAATCATGATGAAGGCACATTATTTATTATAGATGTAATTTATATTTTTTTATTATTATGCCTCATGATGAAGGCACAGTTTTGACCCATGCCCCTAATGGAATTTTTGCATTTGATATGTATCTAGACACATGATTTTGTAATGGACATTTATTATGATGATGGTGGACCATTTTGACGTATCACATTTTGTTTATGAGATAGCATGTATAGTCCATATTTTTATGATGGTCTATGTTTGTATCACATGTTTTATTATTATGAGAAAGCATTTGATGATATCACATTGCATGTTGATGAGATACTTTATTTAGACCATGTTTTTGTTTTTGATATTGGTGTGGGGGATAAATTTTGATATTTACAACCTCTCTTGCTCCATTGATGATATGGTATTTGATGATTATCTTAACATACTTCTTTGATGTAAAATTAGAATTTTATTGATATACAATGTATAGATGTGATGATAGATGATACAAATGATGAGATGATAAAAAAATGTATAAGCAAACAACAAGCACAAGTTAATCAAATATAATCTAATCACAATAATTATATACAAGTATGCAATTCAAAATGAATTCAATGCAATTCCACAATAGATTAAAGTAACACTACATCTAGGTAAACAAATGAATCCAATTTACAACACACAACATGAAAAAGCAATGTAATCAAGACTTATATACAAACCAATAACTAAAAGAAAGCAAAGTACTACTTTGTTTTTGTGGGACAATTTTGAAACATTTTACTTTGTTTTTGGCAGGATCACGAGACAATGTTCTATTTTTTGGTGATTTTTACAAAACGTATTTGAATATTTTTAGTTTTTTTACCAACATATTTGAATTTTTATATTTTCAAAAATTATACGAATGTTTTTGGTATTTTCCAAACGTTTTTTGAAGCTACGTGTAAGGAAATGAAGACATGAGGATGCCTCCGGCATTAGATGGGATGTACAAGGGCAAAATTCCATGGTGTGCTAAAAATTAAAAGTCTAAAGTTTCCCCAACGTGAGATGGGAATATACAAAGGCAAACCCTTTACACCAAAATTTGGATCAGCCAGATCAAGGCCAAGAGGGATAGGCTCAAAAGTATCTCAAACATAGGCAAGGACTAGCTTAGGATAAAGCCATCATAATCCTACATTTTGGAGATGCTTGTGAACAACGGACCCTCCAATGGCACTAAAAACTGGTTTTCACCAAAGGACTTGTCCAAAGTGCCACAATTACGTGGTTTTCACACTTGGACACATTGATTTCTTTTATTTTTTATTTTTATACTTTTTTATTTTATTTTCTGATTTTTTAGGAACCCCATACTCAAGCATAGAACCACTTGAGATGTATAGCATTCATGGGTTCCTTGAGTTCATCACCATATGAATAGGCAAGATTGTATGCACCCAAACCAAATTTAGCGACCACAATGTATGGCCTTAACCATTTTGGATCAAACTTTCCTTTCTTCCCATGGTTTTTTGGTGTTGAATTTATTATCCTTCATTACAAGATCTCCTACCTCAAATTGGCAAGGCAACATTCTTTTTTTATAACTTCTATGCACTCGATCCCGATACATTTTTAGGTGATCTAGGGCGTGAAGTCGCCTCTCATCCAAAAGCTCCAACTCTACTATATGAGCCACTTCGTGTAATCCTCCTATTTATCCAAATAATCTCTTAATTCTATACACAAAGATGGGAGCTCAATCTCAAGAGGTAAAATGGATTCAGTTTCGAATACTACGGAATATGGAGTTGCACCAGTAGGGGGGTACAAATGGATGTTTGGTATGCCCAAAGGGTTGGGTGAATTGTAAATGCCAATAGTGGTCAATTTTGTTCACCACCATAATACAGAACAAGGGTTTTATTATGGCCCTATCCATTACCTTGAGGGTAATATGGGGTTGATTAATTGAGAGTGATTTGAAATCTTTTACATAATGCCTTCATGGTTTTATTCTTGAATTATTTTCCATTTTCTGTGACAAGGGAAAAAGGGATGCCATAACGATAAATGATATGGTTCATTATAAACTTAGATATATCTAAGCACCTATAATATAGGTAAGAGGAAAACTTATCCCACTTTGTAAAGTACTCAATGGTAGTTATAATGAACATGTGTCCATTAGATGATGTTGGGGTAATATTTCTATGAGATGAGCCCCACTTTGAGAAAGGCCATGGTGTTGTAATAGGCTGCAAGGATTACGTCGGTGCATGAATCAGATTGTCATACTTTTGACACAATAAACACTTCTTTACATACTTGCAGCAATCATTTTCCATGGTAGGCCAATAGTAGCCTACTCTGAGTATCTTCTTGGCAAGGACAATCCCATTTGTATGAGCCCCATAGATACCTTTGTGTACCTCCTTAATCGCTAAGATAGATTCATCAATGTTAAGATAACACAACAAATTCCCATCATACCCTCTACGATAGAGTGCCCCCAAGTAAGGTGTAGCAAGATATACACTAGATGAGGTTTCATTTATCAAATCAGGAAATTTCAGTTGGGAAGGTTCCATCTTTAAGGTAGTTGAAAATATCATAGTACTAGGGTGAATAGGGACCAACAACTTCACATACCAGACATGTGACTTGGGTATATTGTATGCTGGTGTCAACAAGTGATCCATAAAGAAAGGTATATCATTCTATCTAGGTGGTATGGTTAGCAAATAACCCATTATTTTCTTTGTGTTTGTTGCTCGATTTGTAGTCTAGGAATCTATTTAAAGGTGATCTGTACAAAGTACTCTTTTAATGTATCGACCATCTTTTTATAAGGAATGAGTTTTTCATCCTTAACTTTGTACTCATCTGTAACTTGTTTGATAATCAACATAAAGTCTCCAGTCACATTGAGTTGCCTGATGTCCCAATGTATAGCTATCTTCAGCCCTATAATGAGAGCTTCATATTTCACTATGTTTTTTGCATGGGAATCCTATTTTGAAAGCTTGTGGGATCAAGTCCCCTGAAGGAGTTATAAGTACAACCCCTCCTGAACCATGAAATGTGAAGGATCCATCAAAAGACATGTGCCATAATATGGACTCATTGATATACATGAGTGAAGCATCTAGAAGTTCCAAACTTAATGGTTTTGTTCTGGTAGAGGGCTTCATCTAATTGATCTGCCAATACTTTCCCTTGATTGATTTCTGATGGAAAAATTCTATGTCAAATTCACTTAGTAGGATGATCCAATTAGCCATCCATCCTGTGAGTGTTGGTTTTGAAAATATATATTTCAGTGGGTCCACCTTAGAGATAAGCTTGAATTTATTGTTTAACAAATAATGATGTAGTTTTTGAAAAGAAAAACTACAGCCAAGCATGCTTTTTCGATTTGTGGATAATTGAGCTCATAAGAAATCAATGTTTGACTTCGAGATAGTACACAATTTTTCCCTCTCGATCCTTTATATTGGGCCAAGAGTGCTCTAATTACAAATTGTGTAGTAGAGATATAAAACAAGTAGTGGTTCACCCATAGTAGGTGGCATTAGCATAGGGGGCTTGACAGATATTATTTTAGCAAAGAAAATGCTCTTGTTGTTCTAGACCCCCATAAAAGTTGACATATTTCTTAAGAAGATGTGTAAATGCATGACACTTATCTATAAGTTGGGAAATAAATCTCCTTATTTCTTTTATTTTCCCTATAATTATGTGTAGTTGTTTGATGTTTGTAGGAGGAGGCATCTCTTTGATGTTGAGACCTTTATGGGTCTACTTCTATTCACCTCCGTGATACTATAAATCCTAGAATTTTTCCTGATAGCACGTCGAAGACACATTTCTTTGGGTTTAAATGGATCTTATAATCCCTTAGATGCTAAAAGATGCACCAAAAAATCTGGATGATCCTCTCTTGTTCTAGACTTTCCCAGTATGTCATCTACATAATCTTCCATTATGTCATTAATCATATCATGAAAGATGACTTTCATTTCCATTGATAATTTTTGCATACATTCTTGAGGCCAAAGGGCATGACTTGGTAATAGAAAATTTCCCCAAGGGGTCATAAAATTTATCTTATGTTGGTCCTCCTCCGCAATCTTGATCGATTATAACTAGAAAATCCATCCATGAGTGACAAAATTTCGTAGCCCAAGTAGAATCAACAATCATGTCGATATTAGGGAGGGGAAAATCATCTTTGGGACAAGCTTTGTTGATGTCTCTAAAATTGCATACAAAATCTAATACCCATGGGCTTCTTTTGTACATGTACAACATTTGATATCCACTTTGAGTAGTTGATAGGCTGAATGAAACCTACTATTAATCATATTTCTAGCTCCTCTTTAACCAACAAGGCCACCCGAGGATGCATTTTCCTGAGATTTTGCTTAATGGGCTTTGCATCTAGATGTACAACAAGATTATGCACCACTAATGTAGGATCAAGTCCTAGACATTTCTACATAGACCAAGAAAAGATGTCGGTGAATTCACACAAAAGAAAGACAAATGTCTTATGTTCTGAGCCGAGAGGGATGCTCCCAACTTAACCATCGAGGACACTTCTTCTATGTCGATGTTGACTTCAATTGTCTCCTCCACAAGAAGCTTAGATTCTTATTCCATACATGTAGGATCAGGGGGGAGATTGAGATCTACTTCCAAGGGTGTCTCAATGAGATTTTCACCCTTAGATAAGTCAATTTCTTTGTCCATTTATTTTTCCATTTTTTTTTTCTTCAATGCCTCAAAAAGGTTTTCACTGTAAGACTTGGACTTGTTCTTTTTTCAAGGCTTTCTCTATGGAAAATTTTCCCTTACTTTTTATTTTGTTTTGATGACCACAAACTCAACCTCCTCCCAAAATATGCACATGCATCTAGGTTGATGGAGAATCCTTTTTATGATCACTTGTAGGTATGTCATCTCGTATACCATAAAACTCACCAATAGCTTCATCATTGGAAAAGCAGTCTATTGGTACATGTTGTTGTTGGTCCCAATTCACCAAGGAAGGATAAAAAAGGTTTAATTTGGGAATGGGGATAGGTAAGGTAGGGGATATGGTCATTATATCTGTATGGAAAGATATTAGTGGAGGTAAGGTCTTTGTAAAGACTACATTGAGAATTTATTTCTCTTTCATAACCCGACTCGCTATCTTTACAATTAGAAAAAGTAAGCATAGCACTATGGTTGAATAGACCCATATGGTCATACCAATACCATAGTTACACATTTTTCTATGGGGTTTGGAAGAGGTTCCACACTCCTTTTCATGTGTACCACAACCATACCCTTTGTATCCCATATTGTGTATTATTCTATTCGGAATTATATACTTTGGATTCTGGTAGCATGATGACATCTCATCCTCAGGAGGTGGTATCATAGAGTTACATAACAGTTGTTCATCATCTAGAAAACCATCTAGAGTGAACTCCTCAAAGGGGAAATTATCCCTAGGATGTTGATACTTTTGACACGGCCTTCCCCTTGATTTATGTGATGAGGGAAGGTTTGAAACCAATAGGGCCTATTAAAGATCATACTCCCCACAACCAGTTGAAAGAGTCTTCATATCCCATGTAGTAAAAGGAGAAGTTGACATTGAAGCACCATTGTTGTTAGGGGTCAAGGTAGTTGGTAAACTCACAAGGCAAGAGCCTCAAACTGATTTGGAAAAGCCATCTCTATAGAAGGGCAATCAAGAAAAGTAGGAATGTGACAAGATAGTGATCTCTAATGAGAAAAAGGTTTGAGAATCCCCCAAAATAGTTATAATTTCCCCTTCATGGTACATCTTCAAACATTGGTGATATGTTGAAATTCATGGCCTACACAACATGAATCCATGGGTGGTCGAAGGATGTTGTAAGGAAGCTCCAATTCAAGAACATGGAACTTTGTATCATGAGTAGTAGGCCCTACTCCCAACAAAAATGTTATCATACGGCTAACTACCGCTCTTCATTGTCATATGCCTTGATGGTGATGACCTTTGTTTCTAAATCTATCTCAATACAACCCAATTTTTGAACAAGTTTCAAGGTACATATGTTAAGGCCTAATCCGCCATCCACAAGCACCCATTTAACCTTATTATGATTGACAATAACCTCTATATGTAAGGGAAAATTGTGTGAAGGATCTTCTGTAGGAATTTCCTCTTGGCTAAAGGTTATATGCTCCATTGGAGCAATTTGAGCTACCATTTCTTGGAAGTGTGTGGGGTCAATATCAATGAAACTCTTGACCCTTGTAAAGTCTTACAAAGGATATCTTTATGTACATTAGAGATCTTAAGAAGATCTAAGATCGAGATCTTAGTTGTGGTCTTCTCAAGTTGTCTCCAAGACATCATAGTGACTATCCTGAAGGAGTGGAAGTAGGAGGGATGAAGGCTTAGAGATAACAAGGTGAGCATGTCATGTTGCCACTACTAAATCCTTTTTTTTACCTTGATTGTGTTGATATGTTTTTGTAAATGGGGTGACACAACCAATTACGACATCATAAGAATCATTACTTTTGGCAGTGGTTTGTATTTTTATAGACATAACCAATGGATTTATTATTGGATGTCTGACCTTGATCCAAATTTTCTTTCCCTTTGTTGTGTTTGGGGAAAGGTTATTTAAATATCCCCATGTCAATCATTGACATATTTTCTAGGCCCATGGAATCCATTTCCACGTCACCACTTTAATGAGGTCCTGGATGTAGTGCTTCAATTTGAGGCACTTATCAGTTTTGTGCCCCTTAACATGATGAAAGTTGCAATAATCATTTTCTCTAAACCAAGATGGTTTAGGTGCATCTTTGGGATAAGGGTTTATTTTAGGTATTTAACCATATTAACTACCTCTAACTATTTAAGTATTGATGACATGGAGTCAGATAGAGGAGTAAATGTACAATGTTTATATTCAAGGGCTGGATGTCCCTTAGTTAGTTTTAAGGGAGCACAATTTTGAACCGCATGTACCCATTTGGAATCTATAATTTCATCTCCTATGATGTTTTTGTTCTTATTGGGAACAAAATTTTGTTTTTCGCTAGGTTTTTGGTCTTGGTTATCATGCAAGAAGGGTTTCAATGTCCCTTTTGTTAACAACACTTTCTCAATTTTGGCACCTTTCTCAATGACCTCTTCAAAGGTATTACCACAATGCATTTGTAGTGGAAAGAGATTTTAGGGTGTAATTTGGGCACAAAAATTTAACTAACTATTTCTCTAGTATGGAGCAAGGGAAGCGACTAGCTAACCCTCGCCATCATTGTAAGAAACTAGCAAATTTCTCATTGTTGTGTTGTTTTTTATTACATAGATCGATCATAGTAATTTCATTCTCCATGTTGAAGGAGAAGTGATGCACAAATTTTCCACAATTGTGGCCATGTAGATATAGATCCCTTTGGGATGTGTAAGAACCACTCAAGAGCTTGTCCCCTAAACTCATGGGAAAGAGGCATATAAGATAGTTATCACTGAATGCAACCTCTTGGCAAGCCATAAAGAATTCTTTGACATAATATCTTGATCACCCTTACCCTTGTACTTGTTCAAATTTTGGACAATCAAAATGCCTAGGGAAAGGAACTTGTAGCATAGCCTATCAAAAGGATAAGGACATAACTCCTCAAATTGATACTTCTTATTTGACCCTAACTTTCCTTCTTGTAAGGTAGTGAGAGTGTTCTTCATAGACAAGAACTCTTGATCAAAGAGTGGGTTTTTTGAAGGGATAGGCCTATATCTTTCCATTTCATTGTCTTGGTTATCTATGTATAACCTTTGTAACCCTCTTTAGGTTTTTCCTTTTTGGGGTTTTGGGAGTTTTAGTGAAAGAATCATAGTACAAAGCTTTAGGTTTTTCTTGTCTAGATGTCTTTCATAGATTCTTTGCTAACATGTGAAGCCAAACTTTCCAATTGGAAGAGTGAGGGCTTGTATTTTTTCTTCTATGGACACCTCCTTAGGTGGTATCTCTTTATGAGCTTCACATGAGGAAGGTTGAGTATGAGGGTCCTCATGATCATCATTGTCTCCCTGATCTTCACGATGAATTCTAACTATGGGGATGTGATATCCACCAGTATGTTGGCTAGAAGTAGAGGCATGACCCAGATTCAAAATTTCATCAACGTCATGAAAGGCATCTCTTCTCTTCTTCTTCTTCTTCTCCTCGAACCATTTGCTAGAGATGAGAGTGGGATCAACCATGTAGAAGGAAAATTGGCCCCAACTCTACAACGTGCATAAGAACTTCATGTTTATTGTGAAACAAGAAGTCATCTATTAGGGTGGGGTTAAGTTTATGATCTTCCCAAGGAGAATCCTCCTCATCACCACTATGATCCACTAGGACATTGTCCTCCAAAAGAGGATCAAGATTTTTCTATTACAGGATCGAAGGACCCTAATCTTTGATGCCCCATCTTTTGTCATAGAGGCATAATGAACTAAGTTTTTTAAGGTTGGTTTAAAAGGACCTAAGTCAAAACAAAGCAACATAATAACACTTTATTACAAATAATGTCAATCAAAGAATAAGATATATCCAAAGGCAATGTGCACTAAGAACTTCAATGAATAAGAATGACACACTAATAAATAAGGCAAGCACAAGTAACAAGAAATATAGGACTCAAACAATCAAGACTATGATCTTATCCATAAGAAAAGTTACTCCCTATGTTTTCTTCAAGTATAGTTTGGCAAAAAATAGTGACAACACAATGTCACCACTTAGGTCAAGTTTAAGTAAAAAAGACCTAAGTAATAAAAATGTGTTGATGCAAACTCCCAACAAGATATACTAAAAACAATTTTGGAAACAAACAAAGTCCAAGTCATGAAAAAGGTGGCCACAAATGCGAGCAACACAACAACACTATTTAGACACGTAAATCAAGCCTTATAGACAAAGGAAATATTTTTAGTATCAAAATGATGTCACTACAATGCTAACAAAGTAATGACGTTCTTCAAAACTTAAGTCAATGTTGGGATCAAAAACTAAGTCTAAGTATAAAAATAAGTTGTTATTTATGCACACAACATAACAATACAACTTCAAGACTTAGATCAAGTTTCCAAAGGGAAACAAGACATAAGTATCAATATTGTATGTATAAGATACATGAAAAGTGTAACAACTCAAAGGAATTCAATGATGAGACTACCTAACTACAATGATAATGTGTCTCAATATGGGTTTGAGATAAAGGGCCTACTAGAACATGAAGATGTACCATTCACACTTTCAACACTTGCATTTCGGCATTACAACCTGGTCATGCAAGTAGACTACAAAAGTGGTGGACACAATTATTTCTATTAGTATATGATGTTTTTTTCTTTTGTCCCAAAATGGGAAACAATAATACAAAGGAGTAAAACCAAGTGGTGATGAAACAAACTAAGTATAACTTTGGCAAAGTTTCACCTTGCCTTAAGGAAAGTGAAAAACTAAGACAAAGTAACATGTCATAAGTTTCGTGATGAATATCACTAGGCCCCAACTTCAATGGATCTCCCTTGTTTAACTAACAAGGTTTTTCTTCAAAAGTTAGTGCTTTATGATGGCTCTTTAGAACATGATGTTTTGAGTCGGTTAAGTTGGTTCTCAAGACAAAATGGCTTCCTATTTGTTTCTCTCAACTAGGTGTCACAAATTACTCTGTGAGCTTGGTTTTCCAAGGAATTCACACTGAATAAACCTTGGAGTATCTTGACTTTACTTTACCCCCTTCAATACAATGAGAAATAAATGCATTCAGTTATATCTCATTAGGGTCGTCACGTGAAGATAATTTTGATGCTAAAATCTCACAAGTGTAAACTAGACAAGTAGGTAAGTGGGCACTTCCCAGTTTCATCCACAAGGTTCCCTCTTGCATGGACTACTTTAGGGTTCCTAGGAGCATCCCTATTTTTATCTTAAGGCTTATGCCAAAGGGAGTTTCTCCTAGTTCAAAGCAGACAATGAGCCGTATCTTAACCGAAACCTACATATACATGTGATTGAATGATGAATGTGGTGTGTTTTCTTATCTTTTGGATTAGGAAATTTGGTTTAGACCACCATTTGGAAACTGCAACACACATGTAGTTAGAGTTTTGTTTAGATTCTCCTTTCTTTGGAAAGTGATTTTGGTCCTACAAATCCAAGTGTTAGTAGTTCCCAAGAAAATCACATTAATAGAAGAGATTATGAGAGTTGTTTTTGGTTCTCAAGATCATCCAAGGATGCAAGAGAAGAGCATACAAAACAAACAATCCAACTAAAAAGTAAAGGAAATATTTGTAATTAAGTGAACCATTCAAGGAAATGCTTGCATCTCTTTTGCACCTAGTTGTTCAATTTTGGTAAATGTTCATTCTCTTAAGCCAAAAATGAAAGATTAAATTTCCACTTTAACCAAATTTTAGAAAAATGGAAACTAAGAGCTGATTTTGATTCTGAAAATCACCCTAAGCAAGAGAATTCATTAAAAACCTAAACAAATGGTTAGAAATTTGATTTAAAAGTTAAAAAATTGTAGAAATGATTTAAATGAAAACCCACAAAGCTAGTTAAAAAACCTACAAAAAACAAAAATCATAAAGTCAAACTATGAAAAATGTGCCAAAATTTCAACACAAGAGTGCATGTGGGGCTTTAGAGCGTATGCACAAGTTTTATCATATGCACACACTTGAGTGTATGCGTGGGTCTTAGAGCATATGTGGGTCTCTGTGTTAAAACACAAACAATTATCACTTGCATGGTAGAGAGCATTTATGCGTGGGATTTGAAGTGTGTGTGTGGGTCATACGTTAAAATCACGAAAACATAAAAATATAGATTACTAGTATGTGGCCGAGAGGAGCATATATCGCGCCCTTCAGAGAAGATACGTGATTATACACAAAGCAACAAAACATAATTAACACCCGCAAGAAGTGGATAATAGATCATATGTGTGCCCTTTAGAGAAGTGCAGTGCGGACTTGTGATCGTGTGTGTGACCTTAAGAGCATATGCACAAACATTGCGAGCGTATGAACGTATGCGAGACCTTCCTGTAGGTGCTCAAAATATAGAGATTTTTTCAAAAATTCTCAAAAAGTTCAAAATTTGTCAATTTGGATCAATTTTGACAACACCTCACCTCCTTTGATCCTACAAAGAGCACAAAAACAAGACAATCCTACCTAAACTAGCTAAGAAACTTGATATTTATCCATTAATGCAAAAAGAGGGTTAGTAAATCAAAACTTTGAAACTAATCTAAAAATCTTGAAACTAATCTAGAAAGCTAATAAATGTAATGGGGTAAGTCCCATCGGGCATGCCAAATGATAACACCCCAAACTTTTGCAACAACTAACTAATAAAGACTACCACCATAATAGTCTAGAGCCAAGCTTAAGTTTAGAAATGAAACATCAAAGATCAAAGCTTAATGGAATGAAAAAGGAAATCTAAATGAAATTAACCATTTAAACTACAAGCATTCCTACTATGTTTAATTGATTACTACAAGAATTGAACCTATGAAGATCAAAAAGCAATCAAAGTGTGTGTTGTTTTTACTTCATTGAAGGTGAAAGGACCTCTCTAATAATGGCTACAAGGCCATATTAGATATTCCTTTACTAACCAACTTGAAGAAATGGATGCAAATGGGATGCAAGTTATTCCAACAATGGAGTAAGGCTCATATGTTTTATATGATTAATGTTATTCAAAACATGGTGTAAATTTGAGAGGAAGGAGCTTGGTCCTTTTTATAGGCTTTCCATTTGGGAAAGGCTTGCAACTTGGTGCATGTGGGACTAATGAATAAAGCATAAAGTAACTTTAGTTTAGTTAACCAAAGCTAGGTGAGTTAACATGTGAGTTAACCTTTAGTTAGCACTTTATGGGAGTTGAGGGTGCTTTTAATTAATCAATTAGATTAATTAATAGGATAGAATAAGCTTTTTAGGCTAATTGGAGTGTTTGAAGAGGAATTTGATGAGATTAGAAGAATTTGAAAGTGAGATTTAGCCAATAAGAGGGTTTATTGATTAAATGCTTGTTTAAAAGGATTAATTAGCTAATTAATAGCTAATTGTTGATTCAAGGGGCTTATAACTAACGAAGTGTCAGTTAATTAATGAAGAGTTGTTAATTGATCAAACGGGAGGGAAACGTTAGTTAATTAGTGAAAATTGCTAATTATAATCGAAATTATAGAAATAGAGGATTATAAGTACCACTTTAGCATTAAAATTGTGGAAGCGGATTTTAGGTGTCTACACTAGGCATGTGAACTATTAGAAAAATTCCTAGAGTAAATGTTGCCTCTTAGCCAACAATGGTAGCATAATATGCACGAAATGGGATTGTTGAGAAGGCCTTGGATAATTTATTTCAAAATAAGAGTCAGAGATGTAAAGCCGATTACACAAAAATGCCTCATCAAAATGCGATCTCTAGAAATGTCATAGCTACTTAGTTAGCATAATATGATCTTATTATATATAGGAAACCCCGTATTTGGAGACAAGCATAAGCTCAATAATAAATTCAATTCAACATAATAATCAATACTTTAGTTACATATTTATAGGAACATTGCTATAACCACTCCTCTAACCTCTCACACTAAATCTAGGTGGATGATACAACCACCTTTATTTCACACCCTATTTTAACTCAACCTACCCTAGAATCTCTCTCCTAAAACCTACATGAGTTGTTTTCACAACTCACTTACATTATTTAAAAAATATGCATCACATATTAAATATACATGCATATTAAGTAATATTTAATAATGTGGGAAATTAATCTAATCTAACTAATGCACCCATGTTAGGACTAATTCCTAACATTCCCCCTTAGTTCTAACATGGGTTGAGGAACACTCTAGAGCAGGATTCAAGTTGCCATGTTCTCGGATGGGTTGGTGATGTTTGAGATCTACCTAATTTGCATTTACCCCCCCTTAATAAAAACTCCTTGGATGTCGGTTTCTACCAAGAATGCATCCAATTACAAAAATAATGGCTCTTTATAATTTTTTGAAAATATTTCCTTGATAGGAAAATGTTCCCCCTTAAAAATTATCCTCCTTAAAAGAATGCCCACTTTTTAATAATCTCCCCTTACAAGAATTACTTTATAGGGGTTGAACCCATAATTACCTAACTCCCCAATGGCTTTGTGGATAAATATATATGCTATCAAAATTGTATAAAGAGATAAATAACACCTTAAAATATACATAAATAACACATTGCCCACACCGAGTTAGGTTTAGGGTTTTTAGATGCAAATTTTGTTGAGATTACCAAGTTTAATCCTTCTATATTCGGGAGGTTGTTATGATAGACCGAGAAATATTCGAGCCCACTAGAGTGTAGGACCGGGAATCAAGAAAATGTTATGATAATCGAACAGGTTGTGGGTCATTTAGTAACCGTGAGTGACATGCCTTGAGGCGGTCCCCGATGAAATTGTTGCATTTTTATGCACTCTCGCTAAGGGGTGATGTATTTCAGAGGACAAGTGAGCACCCGTCGAGTACAATCAATACCCGCAACCAACATAAAAGCCAACAAAGTGTAATTATGTTGCCTCCTAAATTTATCTAGGCCAAGAAGATCAAGCTCGTGAGAAACTAGAATGATCTGAACATGCAAAGATCGCTGGAATAATATGTTGAACTCGAGATCAGGTAGCCCTGGGAAATTGATGGATAAATGGTTTTGGAGATCTCATCAATTATAGGTGAAAACAACTATGCAAATCTAAGCACACAAATATTCAAACATAGACGTCTGATTTGCATTTACTAGAAGGAGCAATTTTTTTTCTTCTATATGCTTTGGAATTTTGTACAACCAAGAGCCAATTTGATATAAAGGTCTCCGAGATACCTCGGGATTGAGAGAAAATTGAGTCACAAAGATTCAAGCCGAGTCACAGAATAAGATCCATAAGGGGTACAAAAATGGATCAGATCAAAGGAATATATTCTTAACACCAAGGCATACACATAAGGATAAGACCATATCTTCTATGCATTGCAAATAGGGGATTCAAATCACCTTTAGTTAAAGGATCAATCTTAGGTACGAATACATATGTCATGAGATCTACATGGTGGATCTTGATGTTAATCATCATCGAGATTAGATTCCACCTATGTAGAGGTCAATCCCTATTCAAAACTGCTAAGACATCCATCCATAAATGACTAAATCCAATCTTAAATTGGATTTAACAAACACTAAAATTCACTCTCTTATTATTCTGCAACACCCTTTATTTTATGTAAAGTTGAAGCACACACACCAACTAAGCAAAGTATGTCTACCTTTTTTTTCTTCTTCTTAATTTTTTATGATAACATTGAACATAATGGATGAAATATCGTGGAAAAATCGAACATGATGGAAGAGGAAGACGATTCAAGTGAATGATGGATGTCACCGGGTTTGTTGTGAGGTCTGTGGTATCCGCTAGTGCCATGAAAAATATGTAAGAAGGGTGGATGCTACAAAATCCATATTTTGCGCCAGGTCTGTGGTATCCCGCTAGTCCTTTATTTGCACCACTTGACTTCACAACAAATGAATGGGCATAAAAGAAGGGAATGGGATCACAGAGGTCCATGGGATCTGCTAACCCATTTCCTTAATCACTTGACAAACGAAGCATGAGTGGAGTGAAAAACCAGAGAGGCCCCTTTCAAAACCAGCTCTGATACCAAATATAAGGAAACCCCCATATTTGCAGACAAGCATAAGCTCAATAATAAATTCAATTCAACATAATAATCAATACTTTAGTTATATATTTATAGGAACATTATTCTAACCACTCCTCTAACCTCTCACACTAAATCTAGGTGGATGATACAACCACCTTTATTTAACACCCTATTTTTACTCAACCTACCCTAGAATATCTCTCCTAAAACCTATGTGAGTTGTTTTCACAACTCACATTATTTAACAAATATGCACCACATATTAAATATACACACATATTAAGTAATATTTAATAATGTGGGCAATTAACCTAATCTAACTAATGCACCCATGTTAGGACTAATTCCTAACATTATAAATATCTTTAAATTAACTTCGTTTATTTTCCGCTAAGGCTAACAATAATCTTTAAATAAATCTAATCTAAAATACATTTCCTATGTTAACCTTATTTAGTAATTAAGTTTTCTTGCTTATTTGATTAACACCTTACCTTATGATATTTTATTTTATTTAAATAGTTCACACTTATTAATTTAATTCTTGAAGCCTTAAGACTTGGCTAAATTCTCCCAAATTTGTTTTAATACAATTTATGCTAATTAAATTCTCTTATGTAATAATAATTAAAAAGCCATACTCATTTAAACATATACTAAATAATTTCACCCTTCATTAAATTATAAATTTAATTACTGAATATTTTTCCCAATTAAATTCAATCAAACCCTTAGAATAACATTTAATTAAATTCACATAACAACCTTCTTAAGGACACCATTTAACTTAATTTCCTAAACCATATTCAAATATTCTCCTAACAAATAATTCCTACAAAACCCCCTTTAATATTATTATTTTTTTGTTGAAATATTGTAGTTTTCTGGGTTTAAAATGCCCCAAATATGTTCCTAAATGCATTCTGGAAAAATTACACAGATTACTTATTGTGTTAAATTTGACGTTCAAATGAACGTCATAAGTAGTCCAGAAAAAGGTGATGACGACCATGTGGACTTTAAATTTAAGTTGGCCATAACTTTTGTTGTAGACAAAAATTTTAGGGTTTTAAAATTGTTGTACATTTATGAGGGTTTAATCTTTGCTTTTTTCAAATAATTTTTTTAATGATTTAACATATTAAATTCGACATGTAAAATATGAGTATGAATATGTTAACAAGTTAATCTATTTCAAAAAAACTTTCATTTGATTATTTATAATTTCCAATGGAACAAAACACTCACCATGAAAATAAAAAGGATCTCTTTTTCAATATCTATCATTCAATTACAACAAATTAATTAATTTTTAACTTTCCAATGATTTACAATTCCTCAATAATTCACTTACAACAAGGTAACAAAATGACTTCTTCTCAATCTTCGTAGTTCCAAATTATACAACAAAATAATGTACTTTACAATCTAATTTTTTTAAAAATAAATACAAGTATTACAATCCTCCATTCGATAGTAGGAAAACATGATAACATTTACAAGAGATTCTCTCTTCTTATCTTCAACACAACATATATTCATCCTTTGATCAACTCTGCAACTCCATAGCTTTTCTCCTTCATCTTTAAACACAAAAACAAGAAGGGGAGTAGGCAACACTCTCCACCCAACCATAATTCCAATGAGAAGAAGAAGTCATCCTCCTCATTGGCCCCCGAGCCCCAACCATAGAGAAATAAGGAATGGATACAACCAATGGAAACTTTCACAAATGCTTCCACATTACAACACACATGCCAATAATCTTTTAATACACATACAAGCACCAAATAACAACACCAAAAGAATGTAACTTTTCCAAAAAAACTTAAAACTTTAAGCCAAGGAGCAAGGAAATATGGGAAAATCATTTATGCCTCCTAATTGGTTAAACGTCCACCTTAAAGGCCTCAAAAATCTTCACCCACACAACAACCAAACTCTTATCCCTCCCTCAAACTCTTATCTCTCCCTCATACTCTTATCACTCCCTCAAGTATTTCATACAAAGATAAGTAAAAATCTCTTATCTTAAAAGGTGGGACACCCAACCCAAACTCCCTCCAAAATATGAAAACAATACTCTTATCCCTCCCTCAAAAGATCCCCATATTCCTTCTCCTACACCATTCTTAAGGCCATTCTACCCAAGTCCCAAACAAATACACAAAAACATTCATTTTACAAACAACATACATATAATAAAATAAAATTGCAAGGTTTAAGTTCCTACCTTACCATTACAAGAACCTTTGATCCACAATCACAACTCTAAGCTCCTTCCAAGCTCAAGCCCAAATCCAAACAAGCTCTAAGACTCCAAACAAGTAACTCAAGCCAAATCTCCAAAATAGAAGTGCACAACTAAATCAAGTAACCCCCCCAAAACTCTAAAATGACTCCAATAAATAGAAAATGTGGAGAGGAGGGTGAGGTGGCTCCATGTAGGATGCCACATCACTTCCCTCCAATCCACCTTCTAAGTCAAAAACAAATTCAAGACTCATAAGTGGGTGGGTGAGGATGTGACAAATTTCCTCCACCACAAAACCCACTACTCCCATTTTCTAAGGACACAATTTGGAGGGTAAGTAAAAAAGTGACATTGATTGCCCATTTTCATTTAAAAACACATAAAGAGGCCTAATTTTGACCCCTCACATCATAAGTATGATGGGTGGGTGAGATTAAGAGGTGTGGGACAAGCTTAACTTGTCCCACAAACCTCCAAAAATGACTCCAAAGTCAAAATTCGGGATTTGAGGGATGAGTTGGGTGCACAATAGTCAAATCAATTAGAATCCAAATCAAATCAAAATATCACAAGGAAAACCTACCTCAATTAAATGCCCATTTGTCACATCCAAAATAATTTAATTAGAATGATTAATCAACATAAATAAGAGCACATTAATTAACAATAATAAAGTGAAATACACTACAATAATAAATCACATACTCCACAAATAATAATAAAAAGAAAAGGGAAAACATTCATAGCCCATGGTCACATTTTGAGGTTACCCCCCATGGGAACCTCCTAACAACCTATCAACACACAACAATATAACTGAACATAAAGATGTCATGGTGACCTTCGTTGCATCCATCCAATATTCTTCTATGGTTAGTCTCCTAACCCCCTCTTGTTTGTTGTGATATAGTTTCCTGCAAAAATCAAACAATACCTCTTCAGCCTCATGGCCGCATCAAATACATCAACAATAAAATACATGCACATCCATCAATAAACATCATCATATCATGTAACTAGATCATCATCAAAGCTAAGAAATGTTATCAATCATTTACATTTTTCTAACATTTCAATTCTACCATTTCTACCAACATCAATGAGATCACAAGACTAATCCAAACATCAAAACATAATCAATACGTCAAGAATCCTGAGTGCCAAGTACATATATAAAATAACAACACCTCATCATCATCAATACAGAAATATCTATCCATGCCTCTAAGAGTCCATACAAACCACAACACGAGTCACAATATCCATAGTGTCTAACAAAGTAGTCTATCAAAATATCAAACGAGGTCCAAGTATCTAATCAACAGTGCTCAAAATCATAGTAAAATAAGTGTCGAAGAGGAGTGGGAATTACGGTTGTGTAAATCATGTGCATGACATGTGTACACAACCCTAACTAACCTTATTGACATATTCCACTATGACCTATTCTACCTAAGTGAGATGACTAACCATCTATGGTCAACAAGATGTCGAATGATGATGAGATAAGTCATATGCACCAACATTTATTATGAACATGTGTAATCAAGATGGAATTAGAATAATCTTCTAATTTAAAAAAAGATTTGTTGTAGTATTAAAGAAATAATAACTACTTCTATAGTGTACGTGTGTTAAATAAAGTGATTGTGAAATTTTAATTGCACCCTTCAAATCTAATTATATCAGTAGTATAACGTATTTAGTTAACTGTGGTGAATCCTCATAATTTTGTATATTGTTATGGTAGTGATGTAAAACTTGAAAAGTATTTCTATCATAAGCATGTAAAGAAAAAGGTTGGTCATTGATAGTATGAATTGTGACGGTTCCTCAAACCTTTTTACACCCTTTTTTTTCTTGAATAAGAAATCATGTGTTCCCAACATAACGTAGTTAGTGCACTTATCATCTTGCATAAAATTTTAATAGTAATTGGTAGATAGGAAGGCTAATAATTAATTTATAGATGTTGTAATGACATTCAATATGTAGTTGTCATGGTTTTCTTATAATGCACTCAAATCATGTTTCCTTGATAAAATAGCTATGGTCAACCCTTCCTCTTCCCAAGGTAAAATATGTTTCCTCTAGGTTATTTGGACATCTTGGTGGTACACGAGATGAAAATTTTAAAATAGGAAATTGGTTTTTCCGTTGAAGGGTGTTATAACTCCATTTGAATTGTAAGTGTGCATGATCATCTTAAATTTCACGTAAAGAAAAAAACATTCCCACCCACCATGTCCTGGACAAATCCCAAAACTTCACAAAATAAACTAATTTTAACTCTAGAGAAAGATAGTGGCAGGTTATAGGTGTTGTTAGCATAAAATTAATATTCATATAAAATTCACCACGAGAAATAATGGGTGATGAGTTAATCCTAAGAGAATTTTGTCTCTTCAAATAATTAATGAAGGAAAACCATTGGGTGTGAAACCCGCTTGAGGTTAGAATACCATTTATACCCTACTTATTACCCATGGAAGGTCATGCTCCTTTTGAATCAAGATGAATTTGTCTTTATACCTCTTACTAGGATTTTATTGGATGAAACCTCGATGTATATTTTTCATACCGCTTGAGCGGTGCCCTAGGAAACCTTACATGTTATATGTGGATTTCCTTCTCTCTTGTAATAAATATGTCTTCCAATACTTGGGTGTCCAAATATTAATGAAACAAACTTCTTATGTGGGACTATGCCCTTTGGAGCTCCTAAATCTCTAAATGGAAAACTAAAGCTTCATCACTTTGCATTCATCTTTTAAACAATGTTAATGGGTGACTTGACTACATAATGTAAAAGTAGAAAAAAATGCTAGTTAAAGAGAAGAACCTTGAAAATGTATGGTCTCTTTGAACATAAGCACCCCACATGTTATCTAGTGAATAAAATGCAAACATGATTGTAATATGAATAAAAGTAAAGGAAATTACTCTTGATGAGCTAACGCAAAGATGAGGAAACTCATAAATTATAAATGATAATGGATGGTTTGATGATTGTTATAAGTGGGACAACATGGTGTGTTAACACAATGAAATCTAATGAAAAATCTAAATCTTGAGACCTATGTGAATGATTGTTAAGAACTCAATCTTTCCTTCTTGTATTCCTTTTACTTGTATTATACTACGCTTGTATGAGTGATTGTGGTTGATAAGGTCACCTTGTTTATGGAATAAATGTGTTCATGAGGCTTGGTTATCATTAACCCTATTATTTACCAATAAAGTAGAAGAATAAAATGTTATTTGTGATATAGGTGCCTAGTTATGGTTGGAATACCTGGTCTCCTTCTTTTTTAATTGTGTTTATTACCTTCACTTTAGTTCAATGAATGTATGAAAAGCATAGGGGCTAGCGAAACTTGCTCAATTGAGGAATCTAACTAATGGGTCTTATTATGAGAGTAGTGGAAAATGGTTGTATGTTTATGATATGTGTACCAGACTAAGGGAATTGTTATGATACACTTTGGGATGAAGTAAATGAAGTAAAGTTTGTAAGGCCGCAAAGAAATCTTTGGCGACGATGACACATCAAGGATTAAGAGATAGTACTTTCATACTCCTAAGTAGGGAATAAAGTTTCCTTATCAATAACTTATGGAATAGATCTCCTTTAAAATTATTGTGAGCCTTGTTGTCACACACCTCGAACAACTAAGACACAAACATATGTTATTGCATGAGTTTTTCTTCATTAAATTCCTTAAGGTATGACTTAGAATTTTATGTGAGAAAGGTAATGTAAACCAAGATTGGTCTTACCCCGAGAGGACTTCTTATATGAATTTTTGTGGTATATAATTGATCCTCTCTTCAACCTTTACACAAGTGTTAGGCTTGTTGGAAGGATATCTTATGGTGGATTGTTTTGGTTTCTTTGTGGAATTGGTGGACTTATAGCTACTTAGTGTTGGTATAGTGTGATATTTGGGTCTAGTCAAATTGACTTATAGAATTGGACCGGACCCTTGTGTTGTGAATCTAATTTTGACTTTCTGTTTTGAAACAAAAAGTAACGTGAATAAATTTTGGAATGTAATACATGATCAAACCCTAGAGTAAAATGAACCTCCTCTATTGTGTGGTATCAATAGCCATGATGGTTGTAACCATGTTTCAAGAAGGATATTACTCCTAAACTAATAACATGTAATACATATAAAAGTATCTTGGCACACCATGAGTACATTGATGTATCGCAAGGGAAATGTTATTGTTATTTGTGTCCGTAAGTTGGGCTAGTGGTTTTATTTTTGCTTGTATTAATGATCCAAAAAGAAAAAAAATTACCAATTTTTCAGTTATATTTTGTGTGGTAAAATAGTGAGCATTACGACACCGCTTTACACATTTTTAATGTTTTAAACCATAAAAAAGATGTAAATTGTTTCCTAATTGTAGAGACAAATTCACACACTTTGGTACATTTCTAGGTCCTAATCAAATACTATTATTCATATGATTCATAAGTGAGAAAAATAGCAATTAACAGTTATCTTTGGCCTTTTTTTATATATCTTATTTTCTATTTGACCTTCTACACCCTATAGCCTAGTCGGTACTTCATTGTTTTATCTTTTATGACTTTGGACACTATCGCCCAAATAGGATGCCAACACCTAGGTGCCCCGACCACTCTTTATTTTACACACTCTTTTTAGGAATATTTTATCTTTTGGGCGCCTTATTTTCTTATGGTTCGGCCTTCCAGTTGTCAATTGTGAAATTCAACCAAGGTAATAATATAAATACAAAACTATACGACCATAATAAAGGACCAAGCACTAAGCATATAATATCCCCACCTAAGGTTACATCCAAAGGAATTCTAAGAGCATCAATTCATCCATTTAGATTTCACTCAAGGGATAAGGGATTGCATTTTCTAAATACCGCATAGGAAGGGGAGTTCATTTTTCCATACACACATCTATTTTCATTGTTATATCTCTAATTATCACCCACTATCATGAACACTTGTGTAAGGGCTTCCTGGGGCATGATTTCTACACAGATGTACAAGAAATACATGGATTTTGAAATGTAGTACAAATCTTGGTTGTAAGATCACTCATTCAAGTGACTGTTAGGGTCGGTTCGACTCCCTTTTTACATCTTTATTTTTTAGGATTTGATGTAGTTTGGGGTTTTATAGAATATAATTTGTTTTGAAGGTTTTAGGTGAATTAGGTGATCAACCAATGACATACATGTGACCAAAAGTGAACGCTAGTGAAACTTGTGTGACACAACAAAAATTAGTTTATGAGTCATCAGTGTTGTCACAAAGCGTAGGAGAGGTCCCTATCACCTAGGTGCCCAAATCTTGTTCCTAGAACCCTAGTTTAGGCTCATCTAGAGGTTCCAAGATTTTTTTGTGTGATTACAATAGTCCTGCTCCTCTTTACATCAATCTTATAGTCCGTAATATTTCATGATCAAGTGTTAAATCACCTAAGTCTTCTACTCTCCTCTCGCACTTAGGGTTATATTCTTATCTAGCTTATTTTCTATGTCACTTATATTCTAGTAATTGTTCAACATTTATTTATCTTATGTTACTATGTAATTAGGGTTTTAACAAATTAAATATTTTATTAATCATTTGGTGAACTCGTTATTCAAACACTTGCAGATATTTCTTCTTTTTGTATTCTAAGCTTCTTTCTTTCACCATGGATATCTCCATTCATGATTTCTTGCAAGCTAATCTTGATTGTGTGAATAAAATCATATCTTATTTGGCTAATACTCACATTCATCCTCATACTTTACCTGAATATGTCTATCATAAGTTTACTTCAACTCTATCTCTCAATGAAGACCACATTACTTTCACATCAGATGAGTTACCTTCTCAAGCCATATTAGATAATGATTCCCCCTTTATATTCAAGTCTATATCAATAACATCGAGGTTAAACAATCTTTAGTTGATAATGGAACTCTACTTAACATTTTTAATCTTGCATTCCTTAAACAACTTGGCCTCTCTAAAGCCTCTTTAGCTCCATCATCTATTTGTATTCGCAACTTTGATAATATGCCTAAGTAAGTCTTAAATACAATCATGCTTCCCATTATTGTCAAGCCATGCAATTTTTCTATCCCATTCCATGTCATTCCTAAGAATATTAATTATAATATTCTTCTCAAATGACCTTGGATCCATTTTATGCATGTGGTTCCTTCCACACTTCATACATGTATCAAATTTCTTTATCAAGAAGTTTCCTATAATGTTCTATCGATACATCCCCTTTCACATATTGTAATTCTATTGAGCATTCCACGTAAAACCCCTATCTCTTTTGCATCTAATCAACATTTCTCCAAATATAGCCTTAGATATAAGTACTTTCTTTGTTATGGTTTCACTAACACTGGATTAGGAAAACATGTAAAGGAGTCAAAGAGCCTCTTTCCATTCCCACACAATCCACCAAACTTGGCCTCAGATATCACCCTAAGATCGCTCCTTTTGTTCCTTCCACATCTCCTCTTGAGGTTTATGTTATTTCACGTACTCACCATCACAAAAAGAAATTTCCATTTTCTCTCAATGCTACAACTTACTTTGGTAAATCTACTACTCCTAACACATTGCCACATACTTCCATTTTCTCTCAATGCATGGAGTAGTGTCTTCGCTAGGTTGTATGATTGGATTTTTGATTGATTGGTCATGTATGTTGGGACATGGAAATAATGAAATCAAGATCGATGGTGCTTGATGATAGACCCTCTTCTGTAGTGTCTACAATTATATCAAGGGTCGAAAGGGAGTCTCGAAGCAAGGCCAAGCTCTCATTTGGTGTTAGAAGGTTGTTGTCCGAAACAGGTTCAATCTTCATTTGGACCAAAGGAAGAAAATATGGAGAAGGGAGAGATTGGTTTTGATTAAGAGATACTTGAATTTCATCATTGTGATCTTAGTGAGTGTTAGTATGTATAGGATTTTGCACAACATTCAACTCTTCTTGACAAGTTGTGGTAGTTGAAGTGTCTACGGTTGGGAGATATTTTACATTGAGATCTACAAAGAAGTATCTATCATTCAATAAGTCTTGGACATAGTTCTTAAAACACACACATTTATCTATTGAGTGGTCATCAATGTAATAAAAATCTCTCAATATTCATGAGATTTTTACCAAGATGGCTTAGGTTCCTCTTTAGACAAGGGAATTTTGATTGGATATCTTATCATCCTGGCCTCTTTGAGTTAATGAAAGACACTAGAGAGACTTTTGCCGAGGGGTGTAAACTTGCGTTTAACTTTGTACAGAGTAGTGTCTTCACTAGGTTGTATGATTGGATTTTTGATTGATTGGTCATGTATGATTATCCATGACACAGTAAGAATGATGAAATTGTGGTTATGATTGACATACTAAGATTTATAGCCATGAGTGCTAGTGTGGTTATGATTATTAGTATTTTCATTATGCCCAAGGTCATGAGAATGAGGCTTGATCAAGCCTTTAGCAATGCAGGATTATTTTCTTTTAGTCAAGGCAACTCAAGGTGAAATAAAGTGCATTTAGGTTTCAAATAATGACCCTGATGAATTATCATAAATTTTTATTTTGACAGCTTTAATGTCACATCCTCCAATTTTCTTTCTGTGTAGTCGTAAAATAAATTGTAATGATAAACAATTTGTGGGCTACGTGGCAACCGGCATCGGTACGTTGTCTTGTATACCGTTGTGCACATATAAGCATAGTTGAAAGGTTATGCATTGATGAGTCCATAAAATGACTCATCATATCATCTACATAACTATAAACTTTACTCCAAAAAATACTAATCAATGCATATAAATGTTCTAAATACTTATATCTAAAGTAGAAAGTAATGCATTTCCCTTATTCTATCTTTAGGCAAACTAATGACCAATGAAAATTCCACTAACTACTTTGTTGAGTAATTTGGTGACATGCGTAAGACAATGAGGTGAATTCTCTCGCCATTTTTAATAGTTACGATCAAAGGAGACCGAGTCTACAACCACCATGCCATTTTAAAGATCGAACCATAACAAGCTACAAACTAGGATCCTTGTTTCTAAAAGAGTTATGGGTCTATTTGGGAGGAAATTTGTTGGGTGGACAAATTTGTGAATTCCTTGACAATGATGTAGGAATCTAAGTCCCTCTACTTAACCGGTGCATTTGTCGTGGTATGCATGCATGAGAAAGCATGGATTTTGTGGTGGCCTTTCGGCCAGTGGATCCAACAGGGCATTCCATGACCTCATGCAAAGCTAGCAATCTCTTGCTAGGGAAGACTTTGTCTAAAGGTGGGAAAGGGAGTGAGAAAAGAGGTAGGAGAACTAATGCTGCATGTAGAAAATCGATTCCCGCACACACACACACACTAGTTAGAAACTTCAACACATGCATTTATGGGAAGAAACAACTCTACAAATGGCAACAAGATGAGATAAGATTGTGAACTCAAAGTTTCTAAAATCTTCTCATCAAAGAGGCTAAAAAATCCTTCTTCTTGTATTGATGCTTAAACAGAAGTTGTACATAATGTGGGGATGGAAGAAATTTGAGAATGGAGGAAAGTAGAAGAAAATGGTTATCTCCTTTTCTTTCTCTAAGTACAATGGACTCGTGAGCTTACAAGATCAATTACCAACCCCTGTACAATGGCATGAAGAAGCCATTAAATATCTTGTAAGAAACGGTTACAACTTCTTCTTTGTTAGCAAGAAACGGTTTACAATCTTTTCAATCATTCACGTCCATTCAGATTCTTGATTCACGAAGAAACGCCAATGGCAAGAAAAACCAGACTTTTCATAATGTAGTCGTTACACTCGTTTTGTAACTTTGAATTTGAACCATTCATCTTGCCTTTGAAAACTTTAAACAGAGTCGTCCACGTGGGAGAAATTTACCAAAGCGGGCGTGGAGGATGCCTTTTGCATTTTGTGACTTTATAGAGATTTGGAATTTTTACATTTTTGGTCCACCCTTCCGCTTTTAATATGGTCTTGACACATGGCCTTACTTGAGTGGAGACAGAGTCGCGGGTCACTTTTATAATTTTACCATTTTTCAACGCAGCTCAAAAACACAAATTGCTCCACCTCCCCACTTTGACCTTCGATGCTGACAAATCTGAAATATCAAAATAAATTATAATATTAACATGAAATCATATAATCTCACCCATGAGGTACTTCAACAAGACTATGGGAGAAACTTTACAATTACACCTCTCGATGGCTTCTTCAACACACCTTTAACTCGATGGCTTCCTTCGCACACTTCCTACAATATTTCTCACTACTTCTTTCTATGCTAAATGAGGGGGTGGCCTCTCTATTTATAGAACTTCCAGCTTATCCATCTTATCTCTAAGATAGGATAAGAAATCCACTGACGAATCATATTCCATACCTTAACTCTTATCTCGTACATGTAAGCTTATCTCGTTAAGATAAGATAAACCTTATCATTTTACATGGGTTCCACATTTTTAGACTTTTTACAAATAAAATACACAAAATATTTATGACCTCACTCCTTGTCTTTATTACCAATATAATATTTCTAATTCCTAATCATGTAGACCCTACTTCTCTAATTACCCAAACTTTGACATTTTAACATTACCGGACCACTTACGACAAATATTTACTTTTACAACATTCCTATTGACTTTTGACTGCTACCGTACTCCACATTATGGCGGCACCGCATCGACGGCGCCGTTATCTTCTATCGACGCTACTACTAATTACACTTAACAACATCCTATTCCTAATACATACATTAATGAAATAGAAATTATGGAGGAAAATTTTAGTGTCGACATCTTCCCCTTCCTAGCTTCTACTCCGTCCTGAGTAGACTATTCTCGGTGCTTGGAAAATCTTCAACTTGTCGTGGTTGACCCATTTCGTAATGGGAGTGCCATCCAATTCCTCCAAATGCAGACGCATTTACCATTTTCATGCACACTGCTATTTTGTAGGGCCCCATCCATTTTGGAAGAAATTTTCTCTGTCTTCTTTTTTGTATCTCGAATCATATACTAGACCAAGTCATTCACATGAAATGGAGACCATCGGATCTTTTGATCAAAGTATTCCTTCTCGCTTCATTTTCTTCTTATGGCTTGTATCCTTTGCTATTTCCTCATTTCCTCAAAGCAAATGAAGATGTACCAACCTTTCTTTTATCGAATCACTTTCATCCATCCTTTCATTTTTCATAACTCTCACAAAGGGGAATATCAAACTCAATAGAAGAATCTGGATCAATGCCATAGGCCAACCGAAATGGGGAGTATCCTGTTGCTGACTTTGATGTTGCCCTATATGCCCACAATGCCGCATGAATCCTTTTATCCCATTTATGTACCGCAAGGCCGCATCTTTTGCTAGAATTTGACACAAACAAAATTTGTCTGCTCCACCCGTCCATTTGTGCTTGGGCTTGTATGTTGTTGCCTTCCCGTGCTTAATAGAAAACTTATTGACTAGGGCTTCTACCACCTCATTAATGAAGTGGCTTCCTTGATCTGCGTTACAATTTCTAATGGACAACCAAATCCGTGACAATGCTCATCATATATGAACCTCGCCACTTCATCCATGGAAGTTGTTTTCAATGGCCTAGCTTCAACCCACTTGGTTAAATAACTGGCAACTACAATATACTTATTTTGACGTGATGTAGTGGAAGTGGACCTACAATGTCTATTCCCACTTTTCAAAGGGACCAAGGGGAAGAATAGGACATAATGGAGTCGATGAAGTCTTACTGCTACCATGTGTTTCGACAAATATCACATGTCTTACAATAATTATAACAATCTTTAAAAAGAGTGGGCCTGATAACTCGCATCCAAGATCCTTCTTGCTGTAAGTTGTCCAGAGAAGTGCCCTCCACATGTACCATTGTGGAATTCTTCTAGCAGCTCCTTTCCTTGATCACGCCCAATCGCCTCTCAGATCGTCCATCGTGTCCTATTCAAATAATGCTCCATGCAGAATAGAATATGGACGATCGGCTTGAGTAATCTTTTCTTAGTCTTCAGATCGGGCACCATCAGAAACTTGAATTCATTCAGATAATTCCAAATATCTATGTATTCACTAGGGATTGTGTCAAGGGAGAACAATGCCGCATCGGGAAAATCATCATCATCACAAGATGATCCTAAACCATCATAGGCTCGAGAGAGTGCATCCGCATTGACATGCTTCTTTCCCGGCCTATCTATAATATCAAATTCAAATTCTCAGTAGCAAAATTATCCATCTTGCTATCCTCCCCGATGGGTTAGGCTTATTGACAAATATATTTAGAGCCCGATGATCCTTACAACTATAAATTTCTGCCCTAAAGCAAGTAATTTCTAAACTTCTTTACAAAGAAAATGATAGAGCCTCTCTTTTTCAGCCATAAAGATAGTTTACCTCAAGATCGCTCATTTGTCTCGCTCCCAAAGTAAATTGGATGTTCATTCCCATTTTCATCCTTTTGGCTCAAAGTACTACCTAGTGCCGCATCCGAGGCATCGTTGTACACAATGAATGGCTTGCTCCAACTGGATTCTTCAAAACAGTGAAGACACTGTGGCTTCCTTCGCTTGTCCAAAAGCTTCATGCGCCTTATTTCTCGGTTCATAAGTAACATCCTTCTTCAAGAATCGGGTTAGTGGTCAGGCAATCTTTGAGAAATTCTTGATGAACCTTCTATAAGAACCCACATGGCCTAAAAATGATCTCAACTTACTTCTATTCATAGGAAATGGTAAATCTTTGATTTTTGAAACTTTATCGTGATCAGCACCAATACCATCTCTCGGATACAACATGCCCTAACAAAACGCCTTTAGAACATCCAAAGACACACTTTCAGAGGGTTTAGTGAGGCTTGTGCTTCATCTCTAACCTTTGAAATGTTGTCTCCATCTCGGGTGCAGTGGTCCAACTTGCTCCCATAGATGCAAAAATCATCCGTAAATACTCGATGAAGGTCCCAATGTAGGGTTCGAACACCCTATTCATCAAACGCCGGAATGTTGCCGAGCATTACACAACCCAAAAGGCATAACTCTATAAGCAAACGCTCCCAAGGAGTGGTGAACGTGGTCTTCACTGATCTTTTCTCGCTATACGAACTTGGTCAGAGCCGCTATATCCATCAAAGAAACTATAAGACTCGCCGCCTACTATGGCCCAAGATCCGATCCAAAATGGAAGAGGGTAATGATCCTTCTTTGTTGCCTTATTGAGCTTCCCGTAATCAACACAAATGCGTAGCTTCCCATTCTTTTTTATTGAGATCACAATGGGAGAAACCCATTCGAATTCTCCACAAGAAATATGAATCCCGCATCAAGCAACTTATCTATTTCTTCTTTTACGCCTTGGAAAAATTAGGATTCATTCTATATGGCATTTGCTTTATGGGCTTAAGACCATCTACCACTCAATACAATGTTCTACCCAACTTACTTGACGGAGTTCCTTGTAATCAAAAGTGAATAGGTGTATGTACCTTCAAAGAGCCGGAGGTAGGATTCCTTCTCACTCTCCATCACAAAGATCACCAATCTTTATTTGTTGGAGACGATCATCAACTTCTTCTTCGATAATTTTATGGGGTCATGAGTTGGTGTGATCGGAAGGATATCCATGATCGAAACATCCACCTCACTTTCTTCATCTTCAAAGTGTCCACTTCACCGGTACTAGAGTAATCGAGGATGTCCAATCATCGCCATCACTTGAATCCATGTGTTCTACTTTATGATGTCGAGGGATCACATTTATCTTCACCTCTCTCTACCACGTCCAAGTGTCATGAAACCTTCATTCCAAAGAGTTTCGCATGAACTCTCCTTAGCCATGGTCTTCCCAAAGAAGATTGGGTACGCAACAAGCATTCATTTTTCATCACCCGAAAGTCTACCACACATACAACACCCATAATGTATATTGCCACATTTGAAACTACACCTTCGGTTTAGTTTTTCCTTTATTTAATGACCTTAACATAAGTGTCAAGGGCGATCAATTTTTAAACCCAACATATTCATTATGCACTGGCCATTACATTAATCGCAAAGCACCTCCATCAACTAAGACATCATGAATTGAAATACCATTACATAATACCTCACCTTGTGGAGCATAGGGATCTCGCTCGCCTCCAAAACAGGACCTCAACCTCCTTCCTTCTTCGAGCATTGAGTCCACCTCGCAACTCCCGCCTCTTCTCGAAGACATAGCCAAGAGTTGACCATATGTAATATTTGCAGCCTTTGGACAGATCTTCCAAGATGGAGTATGGTCCTCGCCCCCGTGAAATCAGAAAATCCCGCACACCCAACTTTCTTCTCCTATGTTTCTTACTAGTTTCTTCTTTCATCTTCTTAGATCATTTCCATCTTGATTATCTTTTTCTTTCTTTCTTTTTGTTACAAACACATCTACTTCATTATTTCGCTCTTATCTACTACATCAAAAGAATTCAGTGTGCTTTTCCTTTATCATTATCTCCTTACCGTGATGTAGAAGCTCTATCGACAATTATACTTATAATGACCCTTTTATAACAACCATAACAAACAACTTCAGAAATTTTTCGACCTCTATCTCCTCCCCGAGAACTAAATTCCTTTCCTCAAGAAGATTAATAGTTAATCGACCCATCTTTTTGAAAGCAGATCTTCATACTCAGAGATGTACTAGGAGAAATATTTGTGCTCACCGGGAGTGGTCAGGATTCTGACCAAAGGTGCCGGTGTAGGCTCTACTTTAGCAACAATTTCTTTGGGCTCCTCTTCCATGCTTTCTTCTTGCCTTCTCGCAATCTCCTTCGCTTGTTCAATGGTAGCCGGGCGGTCATACTTCACTCGTTGTTCGATCTCGGCTTCATCCCAAGAATGAAGTGCTTACAGAGGAGATTATCCACGCCATTCATCAACCCATCCGCTAGTCCTTCCTTCCGGATCCGGGCATCGAGCTTCCTCCTTAGCTCTAGAACACGAGCATGATAATCCCTTATCTTCTCCTTCTCTCCTGGGATAGCTTTGTGATCTCGATCATGAGATCGCATATTTCGTTGTTCACCAAATTCTTCAAGAAAACTTTCGCTAATAAATCCCATGAATTTTTCACATTATCACCTAGTGTTTCAAACCACCTAAGTGTGAACCATCCAAAAAGGTAGGAAAAATTCAGTCCATTGCTCCTTCTTATAAGGCCATTACAAATACAAGATCGCTTAAACTTTGAATGAAAGAAGAAGCATCTTCATTAGATTGAGCTGAAAAAAAAAGAATCTTTCCCATTTTCAAAAGTAACCACCGTGAAATACCAACCCACAAGTACAATCAACAAGACTTATGTGCACAAATAATTGGAATCACTATACTAGAAAGTGACTTTACACCTTTCTACAATAAAATAGAAATGACCACGGTAAACTATGGTAAAACTTGACTTACTACGGTAAAAACTGACTTTACTGTGGTAAACACTATTCACGGTAAAAAGTGAAGTTACTGCGGTAAATACTATTCACGGTAAAAAGTGAAGTTACTGCGGTAAATACTATTCACGGTAAAAAGTGACTTTATCAATGTAATTACTATTCCCAAGAAAAAGGACTTTACCTGTGGTAACTACTATTCATGGCAAAAATGACTTTAACATGGTAACTACTATTCATGGTAAAAATGACTTTACCATGGTAACTACTATGCACAGTAAAAACAAGGTTACCCTCCAATTGATTTTTGACTAAGTGGGAATATCTCTCCATAAAATCCACCAACGAGGAATGGTCCCAAGAACGGAACCAAAATGTCATCACCAATCCTAAGACTATGATAATTCTTCACCGAACTCCTCGCTATGATTATTTACTAATGCATGCCTTTAGTTTGGTGGATGTAACTGGAAACAAAACAACAACATAACACAAGAATACCATCGACTATGATAAGACAGTAATGATGACAAATCTGAAATATCAAAATAAATTATAATATTAACATGAAATTGTTACAATCTCACCCATGAGGTACTTCAACAAGACTATGGGAGAAACTTTACAATTACACCTCTCGATGGCTTCTTCAACACACCTTTAACTCGATGGCTTCCTTCGCACACTTCCTACAATATTTCTCACTACTTCTTTCTATGCTAAATGAGGGGGTGGCCTCTCTATTTATAGAACTTCCAGTGCTTATCCATCCTATCTCTAAGATAGGATAAGAAATCCACTCGACGAATCATATTCCATACCTTAACTCTTATCTCGTACATGTAAGCTTATCTCGTTAAGATAAGATAAACCTTATCATTTTACATGGGTTCCACATTTTTAGACTTTTTACAAATAAAATACACACAAAATATTTATGACCTCACTCCTTGTCTTTATTACCAATATAATATTTCTAATTCCTAATCATGTAGACCCTACTTTCTAATTACCCAAACTTTGACATTTTAACATTACCGGACCACTTACGACAAATATTTACTTTTACAACATTCCTATTGTACTTTGACTCTACCGTACTCCACATTATTGGCGGCACTGCATCGACGGCGCCGTTATCTTCTATCGACGCTACTACTAATTACACTTAACAACATCCTATTCCTAATACATACATTAATGAAATAGAAATTTTGGAGGAAAATTTTAGTGTCGACACTTAGCTTCTTTTATACTTAGCCAATTCAGGCTTACTATCCACTTGACTTATGTTGACCTCTAGACACGTGGAGAACTGGTGCTCATTTGAAGATTGGCCCTTTGGTTTCATTACTAAAATTGCATTTTGAGGCACGTGGAGGCTTCCGCCGACCCACTCATACTTAGTCAATTTAAGCAATTGGCTTTGTCCCCTTTTTTGGACCTAGGACACATGGAGGATTGGCGTAAGTTTGAGAACTACCCCTAGCTTCGACCCTTGAAATTATGTCGATGAAGCACGTGGCGCCATTCGTTGAACCTTCCATACTTAGCCAATTTGGGCTTGTTTTGTCTTCATTTTGGACCTTGGACACGTGGAAAGCCTATGCTTATTTGAAGATTGTCCCTTGGGCCTTGCCCTCAGAGTTACACCAATGAAGCATGTGGCACTGTCCGTTGTTGCTTGAAACATGGCCATGCCACATTCAATCAGAGATATCCACATACTACTCATAGATGTTGGGGAAAAAATTAATGGGGAAGATATGCCCGTCATTCCCAACTGTGGGAAGAAATAAACAGAAGAGGAAAAAATCCACTTATATGCCCAAATTTCAAATTTCTTTCACAAACCAAGGAATTGAAAGCAATACAAGGTTCGACAATCCATGGCCATAGAAATATTGACAATTTTATTCAAAAATAACAATAATAAAATTTTCATGCGTCTAGACAGAAAAGCAGAAAATTTATCAAAACGTGCGATCTGGAGAGTTTAAACAACTTCAGACCATGAATTTCTCTATCTTTTCAGACTTCCAACTTTAATTGAACATTTCTAGAGGGCGTGAGCTCAAAATTTTTAATTTGAATTTAAAAATGAGGGGGAATTTTTGAGGGCAACAACGGTTGGCTCTAGCTTGGGGACGTGACATGGATCGGGGATAGTGAAGACATGACATGGGAATCCGTAATCTCAATATCTAGACCTTGTAATTCATTGACTAAATGTGCCTTATCCATTGGGCCCTCGTATAGTCATGTACCACTTCGAGAAAAAAAAATCAGAAGAAGGAAACAAAACCACACAACGGAAAGGGAAACACACCTATGGTACAAGGTGGGGGAAAAACCCACTTTCACTGATGATACAATTTCAAGTATTTCCCGCTCCGAGGTAATTCCAGTGGTGTTCCATCCAAATATGAGAGAAGAAAAGTGTTCTCACCGCAAGCTTCACGAATCTAGAATGGGTCGAGCCATAATGAATCGAACTTTCCATGGTTGCCTTTTGGTTCTCTTCTCTTGTCCCATAGCAGGATGAAGTCTCCAACTTTGAATTCTCTTGCCTTGGCCTTCTTATCAAAAATCTTCTTTACTTTCAATTGGTGCTCCTTAATGCGATCCACCACTTGGAGTCTATTTTCTTCCAGCTTCTCAAGAAAGAGGATCCTCTTGTCAATGGAATCCTTGTACTAACCATCTTCTATTACTTGTAGCAGCTTGAGAGTTGGCATCTTGATCATGAGAGGAATTTCTACTTTGACCCTATACAGTAGTTGAAATGGTGACATACCTATTACCTTCTTGGAAGTGATCATATCTGCCCACAATGCATCGTACAACCTTTTGTGCCAATTCCTTTGATTCTCGTTTACAAGCTTGTGGATAATGGTCACAATGTTCTTTTTGCTTGATTCGGCTTGCCTGTTTCCTTGTGGATAGTAGTCAAAAGAATGAGATAGGGAGATTCCGTAGCTATAGAAAAACTCAGTCAGCTCTCTTGAAGATAAATAGGTAACATTATCTGCTATAATCTTCTTTGACACTCCAAAACGGACTATGATATTCTCCTTAATGAAATTACATACTATTTCAGTGTTTGCTTGTTTGGTCGGGATGGCTTCCACCCATTTGGTGAAGTAGTTTTTATTATGAGTACATAGGTGTGCCTCACACTTGAGTGAGGGTTTAGAAAACCAATGAATTCCATCCCCCACTGTTGAAATGGTTCTTCAATAACCACAGGCCTGAGTGGTAATGCAGCGAGTTATGGTCTTCCAACAAACTGTTGGCATGCTTTGCATTTAGAAACCCAATCTTGAGTGTCTGCAAAGATGGTGGGCCAATAATACCTTCCTCGAAGGATCTTGTGTGTAGTGACCCTTGCTGAAAAATGTCCACCACATGCTTGGTCATGGTATGCTTTAAGAAACTTTTCTTGTTGCTCTTTATCTACGCACCTGAGGAAACAACCATCCAGGCCTCTTTTGTAAAGTGCATGATTCCAGATTACAAATTTAGCCACCTTCATCTTGAGTGTTCTCCTTTTCTTGTAATCAAGATGGGGAGGGCATTCTCCATAAGTCAGGTAATAGGCAATATCAGCATACCACTCATCAGTAGTGGTGACAAAGAGAACCTGTGGGTTGTCTTCTGAACAAGTTGAGCAAGCACAATGTTCTTTTCCATGTTGAACTTTGAATGTTTCATCTTCAGAATTCAACTTGCACAAGCCATTTCCTCTTACCAGATTGGAGGGTCGAATCTCCAAGTCATATTATTGAGTCTTTATAATCCAAATTCCTGTTTTAGCTCTAATATCCTGTTGTGTCAAGATGGACTTGATTGCACTGCCAGGACCATCACCACTGTATGGGAATTGAGGATGTAAAACCTGAAGTTTTTTACATCCTTGACCACTGCATAGGCATGCTTCTCTAATTGGTTGTATTTTAGCTCATGATTTTTCAAAGGAAAACTCATGAAAGCAATAGGTGCTTCCACGCCTTCATCATTTTTTTGAACGAGAACGACAGAGAGTGTATGTTCTGATGCATAACAATACATGATGAATTCTTTGTTAAAATCTAGAGATACAAGAGTCGAGCCCGAGCAAGTGGATTTCTTGATCTCTTCGAATGTTGCCTTCCCTTCATTGTTCCATTTGAAGTTTGCTTGTGGTTTCATCATGGAAGTGATGTGCTTCGTCAACTTAGCAAACTCAGGCACAAAATGACAAAGAAAGTTCACCTTTCCGAAGAATGAATGAACTCCTTTCTTTCTTGTGGGTAGGGCTAATGATTGAATGGATCTAATCCTCTTAGGATTAATGTGTGCTCCATGTTTGTTCACAATGTGCCCCAATAACTTTCCTTCTGTGACTCCAAAAATGCACTTTTTGGATTTAGTGATATGCCATGTTTCCTACACCTTGTAAGTACATGTTCTAAGTGATAGATATGATCTCCCCTCTTCTTTGAAAATACTGTGAGATCATCAAGATATATGAAAATTCAATGCTTTGGATCTTTGAAAGCCAAATCCGTCACCCTTTGGAATATAGCTCCTACATTGATTAGGCCAAAAGGCATTTCCGTGTAGGTAAAAGTGCCCCAAGGTGTTGTAAAGGTTGTCTTGGTGTGGTCCTCCTTTGCCACTTTGATTTAATTATATCCTGAGAATCCATCAAGTAATGACATCATTTCAGATCCAGTGAGTGATTGTAGGATATGGTCCATGATAGTAAGAGGATAATTGTCTTTAGTGATGCCTGGTTTAGGTTGAGAAAATCTACACATATCCTTATTTCACCATGCTTCTTCCACACTGGCACAATGTTAGCCACCCATGTTGAATGGTGGATGGGAAGGATGATCCTTGCATTAAGCATCTTCATTACCTCCTCCTTGATGGTATCAGCAATCTTTGGGTTATACGACCTTTGTTTCTGCTTGAAGGGCTTAGCACCCTACTTCAAAGGAATTGAGTGATGCATTTCCTTTGGCTGGAAGGATTTGAGTTCATCATAAGAGTAGGCCAAGACATCTGAGTATTTCTTGAGTACTACAACAAACCTTCTTTTTTCTTTAGGAGAGAAACATTTTCCAATATTGACCATCCTTGGCTCCTCGGGGTACCAATGTTTTCTTTATCAAAATCATCTGGGCACCAAGAAGATTGATTTTCTTTCTCTTGAATGAATCTGTCATGTTTGTCAAAGAGGTCTTCTAAAGAGACTAGGCCTTTGGGAATTTTGTTCCCTTTCAATTTTATTACTCTCTTGTCATCAATCCCTTCAATTCCTTCTTTCCCTTCTATGGGGACTACTTCTTGGTGTGGATTTTCACCTCCTTCGAAGAAGAGATTATTGAAATTATCTCTTTGCTCTAAAAAGGCTAGAATTTGGTTATCATCATTGAAGACTTGCCAATGATTTGCATTGTCTGGTACACTAGGCCTGAATACCATTTCAATGGTCACTTTTTCTTTACCAAAATAAGGATGAGGTGTCACTAGGGAAGCTGACACTATAAGAGAATCAGCCTTTTCATTCTATTCCCTTGGAATAACTTCAATGGAAAATGCATCAAAAGATTCAATGCAAGTCCCACACTTTGTTTCTGTAATGCCGAGTCTTGGATTCTTCACCTAATATTGTTGGTAGACCTGCTTTACTACAACCTCTACATCACCTCGGCATCTCAGTTTCTTGATTCCCATGTCCTCTACTACACTCATGCCTAAGAGTAGTGCTTCATACTCTGTAATGTTATTTGTATTATCAAATTGTAGCTTGTAGGCAAATGGGTACAACTCATTGGAAGGAGAGTACAATACTACACCAGCTCTCGAGCCCACACTGGAATGACTACCATCAAATTCCATTGTCCAAATTTGATCTTCCTCTTCCTCCATGAGAAGTGGCAAGTTCTCTTTTTTTGATGTGAGGAAGTAGTTTCCTAGCCCACAATCTTGAAAGAGAATGTTTGCTTTCGGATCATCAGACTTTCATACTGTGAACTTCATCTTTCTTACTGGTAGAAACTTCTTCATCTCGCCTTTTACTGGGATAGTTACAGATGACCAATCCATTTTTATCTCTCCACCCAAGTCTCTATAGAAACTCCTACTCAATAGCATACCAAAGGATGTTGGGATGTCTACTACCAGTATGGTTAGGAGCACCTTCTTGTCTGGAAAATCAGCTAGTGCTACCTGTGCATCTTTGATTCTTCCTACCAATGGCACTTGTTTGGATTCCATTGAGTAGCAGGTGCCATTTACCCAGGTCAAGGTGAGGCCTAGAGCATTTGCAACTTTGGCTAGCATCACATTGTCTGAGGCTCCGGAATCTATGATATAATTATTTAGTTGGAAGCCTTTAATGAGGAGTGACAGGTAGAAAGGTTCAACCCTATCTATTTTGGAGGCACTTTGAGTGCTAGCATGTTTTGAGAAGGTGGTGTGGATGGTGTGGGAAATAAGCATTTAGAATTAGGACTCGAGGATACAAGGTTACCACCATGAACTGTATTAATGAACCTGTCAAACTGGGCAGGGTGTGTTTGTAGGTATTCTATTTCTGAGAGTTGGACTTTGGTTTTTCTTGCATGTTCCACAAAGTCAAATAGGGTTATGGTGAGAAAGGAAGTGGTTCTAGAAATGGAGGAAGATTTACATGGTAGAGGCTTTGCTACTTTGGGTGTTGAATTCTCCTTTTCAGGTGTAGCAATTAGCTTGGAAGGGGGTGAGGATGTAGCTTTTGATTGAACCTTAGATGTTTTTGCGGGAACAACATTTAAAGGGGAATTGTTCTTAGCTACTTTTGAGTGGGAGGAAAATTAGATGACTTACTTGGCATAAGAAGATGATCCGTGACAACCAAAGTGAGTTTGGTTTTTCTTTGGTCGACTCCATAGAATGTGGTAATGGTGATCCTTGGCCGATGATTTTATTTTGTGTGACCTCTAGAGGATAATCTTCTTTATTCTTCTTATCTTTTTTACGGTAGTTGTTGAGGATGAAGCACCTTTCCTAGATTGTGCGGGAGTGAAAAAAACACATGAGAAACTTGGAGCTTCCTCATCATCCTCATCTTCAACATCAAAATACTTAATTAGGCCATTATGCATATCCACTTCCTTGACCTCAAGATAGTTTTCATAGTCTTCCATATTTTCTTCTTCTTCGTTTCATCAATTTTTGCTTCCTCCTCCGGCTCTTTAGTGTCTGAGATGGCATTGATCGGTGGTGCTCAAGAGCAAGCCAACAATTAGGTGGACCAATCCTTGGCCTATGTGGAGGGTTTGGTTTCCTTAAAGCATTCCACATTGTGATATGAGATAGCTGCTTCTATAAGACAACCAAGTCATTTGCCATTTTTGGAACATTGGATCTATGGTGAAAAATTTTGAATTCTGACCCTTTTTCTTTCCATTGGGGCCTTTCACCTTTCTGGAAAGGATTAGATAATCATAGGTTTCTATTACATAGTATTGGGTTTCCTCAATGTTCTTGGTTGGGCACTTCGAGGAAGAAACCTACTTCTAATGGCAAAGCACTGATGAAAAACCTCTTCAAATTATTTTCAGTAGGCACCACATCTTCAGGGATCCTTCTTATCACTCTATCATATCTTGCTATGAAGTCCCTCATTGACTCAGAGGTTTCTTTCTTCATTTGTACAAATTGGACTAAAATATCCTGACAATCTTTTATGTTCTTGAACCTGTGTTCGAATGCACTTCTTATATCCTCCCAACAGGTGACGGACCTCGGTAGCATGTAGAACCATTCAACAACTTTCTCTTGAAGTGACTCCATAAAGAGTCAAACTGACACATCTTCATCCTCAACACCCAACACACCACAAGCAAGTGATAAATGCTACTACATTCTCTTCGGGGAGTTGAGAACCATCCCCTCTAAATTTTGGGAAGTTTTTTCTTGAGCCTCTCGGTAGCTCATGGAGTGGTTGAGCAAGAGCCAATGGACCGGTGTTTCCTCCCCATGGTACATTAGGCCTATGGGCCTCACAATCGCGTTCACGCTCATGATCACAATCCCCCATTCTATTCATGTTTCCAGCTCCTAACCTTGTTATGGCTGCGGCTTTTTTACTACTCTTTCATCGCCTCGGCTTGAAGTCTCTAGATTTCTTCAAGTTGAGCTCTTATTTATTTGTCGGCTCTCGCCTCTCTTTCCCTAGCTTCTTCTTCGGTATCCACGTCAATGAAGTCTACAAGGTTCTCATTGATGTATGGAAATTCACCATCCAATGGATTGGCAACACTCAGGTTCTCAACGTAACCAGTTGCTTGAAAAGGAAGCCTCTGGATTCCAAGTAATTCTTGTCTCCTTTGAAGTTCCTCAAAAATGGGATCAGTTTGTCCTCCTTTCTCTGTTCCGGGTGTATCTTCTATCCACCAACTTCAAAATATATACTCTTCTTTGCATAAAGTACTAGAATTTTTCTTTACCTCTCCAATTCAATAGCATGTTCTTCTTCAAGGTCCAAAATTCTCTTGGCAATGAATTAGTGATTGGTACTTTTCCTATTATGTCAGATAACTTCCCTCAAATTTGAAGCAATGTCTTCTTGGATATGGAAGAGTAATTCGGGTCTTTCAATAGGAGGGTTTCCCATAATAGCCATGATTTGACTCCATGTGGCTCATATAGCCATTCAAATTCTAGAAATTTTTCTTTTTTTTTTTGAATTTTGAATTTTCTGATCTTATGGTCGCATTTAAGTGCAAATGCTACTAAATCTGCCCCACGTTGGGTGCTAAAAACTGTTGGCAAGGAAATTTGTCAGGTGGAATTTTTTTTGAATTCCTTGCCAACGCTCTAGGAATCTAAGTCCCTCTACTCAACCAATGCACTCACCGTATATGCATGCGCGAAAGCATGGATTTCGTGGTGGCATTTCGGTCGGGGATCCAACAGGGGCACTCACCTAACCCCAAAGAAAGCTAGGAATATCTTGCTAGGGAAGACTTTTTTGAAGGTGGGAAAGGGAGTGAGAAAATAGGTAGGAGAACTAATGTTGCGCAGTAGAAAATAAGATTCCTGCACACGCACTAGTTAGAAACTTCAACACATACATTTATGGGAAGAAAAACTTCGCGAATGGCAACAAGACAAGATAATATTGCGAACTCAAAGTTTCTAAAATCTCCTCATCAAAGAGGCTACAAAATACTTCTTCTTGTATTGATGCTTAAATAGAAGTTGTACATAATGTGGGAATGGAAGAAATTTGAGAATGGAGGAAAGTAGAAGAAAATGGCTATCTCCTTTGCTTTCTCTAAGTACAATGCACTCGTGAGTTTACAAGATCAATTGCCAACCCCTTTACAATGGCATGAAGAAGCCATTAAATATCTTACAAGAAATGGTTACAACTTCTTCTTTGTTAGCAAGAAATGGTTTACAATCTTTTCAATCATTCACATCTGTTCAGATTCTTGATTCACAAAGAAACGCCAATGGCGAAAAACTAGACTTTTCATAATGCAACCATTACACTCGTTTGTAACTTTGAATTTGAATTGTCCATCTTGCCATTGAAAAATTTAAACCAGAGCCATCCACGTGGGAGAAATTTCTTTGGAGCGGGCGTGGACGATGCCTTTTGTATTTTGTGACTATATAGAGATTTGGCATTTTTTACATTGTTGGTCTCCGCCTTCCACTTTTGATATGGTCTTGACACATGGCCTTACTTGAGTGGAGACAGAGTCGTGGGTCACTTTTATAATTTTACCTTTTTTCAATGCGGGCTCAAAAACACAAATTACTCTACCGGCCCGCCTCCCCACTTTGACCTTCGATGCGGGCTTAATATTTGAATTTTTCCTTGGCATGGGTGGGGCTGCAGGTCACTTTTAAACTTTAAGCCCCTTTAATGAAAATGAGGCTCAAATTCTCAAATCTCTCTAATGGCCCACTTCCCCGCCTTGACTTTCTATTTAGGCTTAATATTTGAATTTCTCCCTTTTGTTTGGCGGGGCCATATATCTGACCCTGGACATGTGGAGAGTTGGCACTCATTTGGAACCTACCTTTGGAATTTACCTTTGAAGTTACATCAGGCTGACACATGGAGAGTTGGCGCTTATTTGGAACCTGCCTTTGGATCTTGCCTTTGAAGTTGCGCCAGGCTGACATGTGGAGAGCTCTGTCGGTCTTTTATACTTAGTTGATTCGGGCTTACTATCCACTTGACTTATGTTGAATTATAAACACATGGAGAACTGGCACTCATTTGAAAATTGGCCCTTTGGTTTCATGACTAAAATTGCGTCATTGAGGCATGTGGAGGCTTCCACCGACCCTCTCATACTTAGTCAATTTAGGAAATCAGCTCTGTATCCTTTTTAGGACCTGGGACACATGGAGGATTGGCGCAAGTTTGAGAACTCGTCCGTAGCTTTGACCCTTGAAATTGCACCGATGAAGCACATGGCGCCATCTGCTGAAACTTCCATACTTAGCCAATTCGGGCTTGATTTGTCTTCATTTTCGACCCTGGACATGTGGAAATCCTGCGTACTTATTTGAAGATTGTCCCATGGGCCCTACCCTTGGAGTTGCGTTGATGAAGCACGTGGCATTGTCCACTATTACTTAAAACATGGCCATGCCGCATCCAATCAGAGATATCCACGCACTACTCGTGGATGCTGGGGCAAAAATTAACGGGGAAGATACACCCGTCATTCCCGACTACAGGAAGAAATAAATAGAAGAGGAAAAACTCCACCTGTATGCCCGAATTTCAAATTCATTTCATGAACCAAAGAATTGAAAGCAATACAAGGTTTGACAATCCATTGCCATAGAAAGATTGACAATTTTATTCAAAAGAGAACAATAAAATTTTCATGCATCCAGACAAGAAAACGTAAAATTTATCAAAACATGCAGACTTGAGAGTTTAAACAACTTCAGAGCATGAATTTCTCTATCTTTTCAGACTTCTAACTTTAATTGAACACTTCTGGAGGGTGTGAGCTCAAAAATTTTTAATTTGACTTAAAAAATGACGGGGGATTTTGAGGGTAACAACTGGGTTGTTATGTGATTTTAATGAATTTCTAATCGGTTTGATTATAGTTTTGGCATATGTTGTAACTAGTCGTGTCTATAAGACACCTTCTCGTGATTTTTTCTTAGTAATTTTGTCAGTATTACAACAAATAATAGATAAAAATTGTTTTCAGTTGCTCTCTGAAGTATGTAAAAGACTCATTTTTTATCAATACAATACATTCTATTTTGAGGATACGTTTAACTTAAGAGTCTCAATTTTGAAGTAGAGAAAGGGACCACTCACCTGAGGAGATTGGAGGACTGGTACTTCATGCAAAATCATTACATTTACTAAATTCTAGTTTTAATATCTTGACTTGGTGATTATCTTGAATACAATCTTATATCTCTTTATTTTAGCGAATTTCCTTTACTTGTCATTTCCTTTAAACAAGCATTTCATTCAGTAACTTTGTTTCAGTAGAATAGATGCATTTTATATACTTTGTTTTCTATTCAATAGTTTAGAAGCTTTTGATATCCAGTAGCTTAGACATTTACTCACTTTGGTAGATAAATAATATAGAACAAGAGAATCAACATCAAATGAACTCCCCAAAGAGAGAACTACCATAGGACTGATTTACATATCAACTCCTTTGTAAATATCCTTAAACATAGCTCTGGTCTATAATGACATCAACACCTAAATAGGTTCATTAAATGATTGGAAGTTACAACGAACCATAATTTTTAGCTCCATTTCGGGGACTACCATAAGCAAAACACATCATTCTATTCACCTTTTATGTTATGGGTGTTATTGAAGTTGAGCTATGCAACCAGTAGAGATCCTAAGCCTTTCCTTAAAGATAAATATTGATACACAGGCCAAGGGATGCTAAAGGGAGATATATACCTCGCAACATTCAAAGAATATCCCCAATAGGAGAACATATAGTAAACATTGATAATACTACTCCTGAGAGTGACACTGAATAGTCGAATCAACTTTTCCGAACCTAAACAACTCGCAAAACATGAGAGATAGGGGATCAATGGGAACAATTATGATAGACCCTTGGGTAAAACCATTACCTACCATATTGTCTTAAATGATGAAGAGGAAGCACCTATGAAAAAAAAATTCCCATCAATTCTACCTATCTTTTGAAAAAATCCACAGAAGATCCATACCAATTCTTGTTTGAATTGAAAGTCCTATGCTAAACATATGACTACAAAATAGATAACTAGAAACTCAAGCTCTTTCCTTCCACCCTCAAGGACTCTACCATGAGGTGGTTTATGGGATTTCTCCCGACTCCATTAATTCATGGGAAGCAGATGGAGACTACCTTTGTGGAAAAGTACCAGAGACTACCTAAGGAAAGAGATATGAGGGAAGAATTCTTTCAGATGAGACAAAAGGAAGATAAAAATATGGAGGATTGCTTGGACAAATTGATTTTTATACATAGGAGAAGTGGTTATGGGTTGAATGTAGAAATAAACAAGATAGATTTCCTTAAAGGACTTGATGATGAAGTCAAGGAATCCTCCATCTCATGGGAGGAGGTGATGTAAACAAACTCACCCTGGAACATATCACTGAGTTATGTAGGAGCTACTCTAGAACAAGGGGAGGCATTAGAAGAAAGAAAGCATCAAAATATTCCTTTAGAACCTCAAAACTTCTAGAGGAGCTAGCCAATATGCAAACAAACATTTTGACACAATTAACTTCAACCATGGATGGGATGAAAGCTAAGGACAATGCTGCAAAAGAACCTTTAGACATATATTGTCCCAGATGCAAGAAAAGACATCCTTTGAAAGAGTGTACTCTATATATCATAGAAATTTGTTTGATCTGTGATGTCCCTGAATATGAAACCAACAATTATACTCTCCTACCTCAACTAAGAGAATGATTAAATGTTATGAATCATAAAAATAGAAACTTAAACTTTGTTCAAAGATTAAATAATAGTTTGTTTATGCCCCTGGACCTGCTTTGAACCCTTGGATGATGTCATGGCCCAATCAGACCCCTCCACTAACTTGGGGAAAACCTGATTGGACACTACCAAACTGGATGGCCTACCCAAATCCAAAACCATGGATGCCTCCATATAATCAACAAGGTTGGACACCATCAACCAATGCACATCCATGGCCAAACCAACAATGGTCACCCCAACAGAACTATAATCATCTAAGGAGGTTTACACAACAACAAGATTTAATGCCACCACCACAAAAATCACCAGTAGGGGCAAGCAACACAAACTCAACTTCCAACCCAACCTATCTCAAACCCCAAAAATCAACAAACAACTTCAATTAACGAAGCAGGACAAGGTGAGACAATGCAAGTTAATGCCATTAATAACTTGTAGCTGAGATCTAAAAAAAAGTGAACAATCCTCCAATAGTTATTATTAAGGTACCTGAGGAAAGGGAGAGAACCGAACATGTTCCATAAACACAAGAAACTAGGGATGACCGGGAGAAAGACAAGAATGTGCATGCAACTCCTTTCCTAGAGAGATTAAAAGAAATGCAGAATGGGGAAGAGACAACACTAGTTCAGGAGCTGAAAAAATTGAATATAGAGGTCCCACTCTTAAGAGCAATAAGGGACATTCCTGAATTAAACCAAACCATTATGAACCATTGCATAAATACACTAGGAAGGAAGAAGAAATACCCAAAAATAGTCAAAATAGAAGGAAATCTAGCCAACCTTGTAGCTGGAAAAATTATTTCACCAAAATATGGGGACCCTGGAAGTCCAGTCATTACTATTTTTGTAAATGGTCAGTCAATATCTAAATTTTTGTGGATCTTGGTCCTGCCATCAATGTCATAACAAAAGATACATTATTTTTTTTGTCTTTGACAAGATTATGGCTAACCAGTACTATCCTCTAATTAACAGATCAATCTATTATTGTACCAAATGGAATAATTGAGGACATAATGGTTGCGGTTGAATCCTTGAAGTATCCAGTAGATTTTATGGTCTTACAGCCTAAAACTCAAAAGATGGGATATCTAGTTATCTTACGATGACCGTAACTAGCTATTGTTGATGCACACATTAAGCGTAGGTTAGGAAAAATGACTATTTCAAATGGGCAAAAAGAAAAAAATATTTCTCTTTATCATCCCTTGACCATATGTAGATGTTTGCGAACGTGTGTTGGTGGAATTTTTTGGATACTAAAAATTTGATTCCCGCTTATCGGCCACCATTGCTTTGTAAAAAATCAGATAGAAGAAATTACAGGAGACATACCCAGTGTTAGATAAAGAAGATGTTGCAACTATGGAAAGAAAAATGTAATAAAGGTTGCGAAATGACTACTTTGAACTCACAAAATATATTAGTGAGTAAAATTTCTATAGAAGGTTGTGGAGAGACCTATGATTACCATGAAGGCCAAACATCAACTAATTTTCATTGTCCTTTAGCCAAGATTGTATCTTATATGGGAAAATATTATGAGAACATGGTTATTTTTCACATGCTATAGCCTCATGCTTGTCCCTTAAACTCTTTGATTGTTGAGACAATGGCTATTTTGAAAGACACTAAACAAGTAACTATTGAGATAGGAAAAGAATTGACTATTGGTAATAACTTAGAAGACAACTAAGAGACTAAGGTCATATACATCCTGAGAAATCATTTGAAAGATTTTCCTTGGGATTATACTGACATGAAAGGGATTCATCCAAGCATCTACATTTATCATATTTATATTGAAGATGGCAAACCAATCAGACAACCACAATGAAGGATTAACCCAACACTAAGAGATATAGTCAAAGATGAAATAGAAAAACTGTTGAGGGTAGTATTATTCTATCCAATATCTAATAATCAGGGGGTATCACCTCTTGTTATAGTCCTCAAGAAAAATGGTAAGTGGATAATATGTATAGATTATATGGAGCTTAATAAAGTTGCAAGAAAGATTACTTTCCCTTGCCCTTTATAGATCATGTTTTAGACAATCTGGAAGGTAAGAAATACTTCTCCTTCTTGGATGGGTTTAGTGGATACAACCAAATTAGTATAGCACCTATTGATCAAGATAAGACCACTTTCACTTGTCCCTGGGGTACATTTGCATACAAAGTTATACCATTTGGACTTTGTAATGCACCGACACCTTTCAGAGAGTAGTTTTAGCTATTTTTGCAGACCTTACCAATGACTATGTTGAAGTTTATATGGATGATTTCACTATCCATGGGTCTACCTTTGAGGAATCTTTGTGCAATCTTGAAAAAGTGTTAGCAAGATAAGTCATGAAAAATGCTTGATGATGGTTGATCAAGGGGTTGTTTTGGGTCATCATATCTCTACTAAGGGTATCCAAGTTGATCCTAAAAAGATAGAAGTCATTACTAAGTTTCCTACGCCAACAAATCAAACAGACATCAAAAGTTTCCTTGAACATGTAGGGTAAGTGCAAGAAGTTGATGGACAAAAATGGGGTCATTCGTGGACGTCATATTGCAAAAAATAGTGAAATCTCAACTTATAGGGATTATTAGCAATACACGCATTCAAAATTAGAAAAAATATATAAATATGAATTGTAGCATCCGGAATCTAGTTTCTAAAATACTAATTTTTTTTTAAAATGGACAAGTTTAGCTATATTAAACACTTAAAATTATATGACTTGGTTTTTTTTTTTAACTTATAAGATTGTAGTCGTTTGCCCGCGATTTGGATGACAAAATATTGTTATTTTTTTCAATTGGTGAAAAGTTAGATGTAGTTGTCTATCTTGGGATGGATTTTATTTTATCTTTTTATGAGCAATATTTTTTTTAATGATTTTTTCCGTGAAAGTGGTTTGAAAATATTTAGAAAACGGAGTGCTTTCCGTTTGCCCGCCATAACTATATCAAAAATATCGAAATAAAATATTTTTTTAACGTGTATAGAATTTTTCCACGCTTGGGATGGTATAAGTTTTATCACATTTTGATAAGTGAAACAAAATTTAAAGTCTTAAATGTAGACATGAACATTCACGAGAAAATATGTCTTAAAACCTATTGTTAGTAAAAAATTATAAAATGATATTTATCTTATTCTATTCACTTTAAAATCAATATTTCTACGAAGCTAACAGTCTCCCCTACGCGATGACACCATTTTTGTGAAATGTTTTCAGTTTTTTAGCATGGTTCAAGTCTTTAGAAGAGAAAATTTGATGTTTTTTACCTTTTACACTTCATAATGAACTTCCATAGCTTTGGTTGGGGAAAAACAAAGATTTCCCGAGGCTTAGGGTCGGTAGATAAATCCGTGATCGCGGTTTCTAACGCACAATCACGGTTTTAAGAACACAAACCGTGAGCGCACTTTAGAAACTACGATCGCGGTTTATAAAGCACGCTCATGGTTCATAAATCATATTTACACACATCCCAATGTCTGAATTACCATGTGATTTTTACTCTCTGACCTTACCGTATGAATTACTGTAAAATTCTATCTTTTTCTGCACGTTTTTCTTATCACCGGAAGCAAAACATCATGGGAGACAAGAAACGAAGTCAAAAAAGGAAGTCATTAAGTAAAAAAACACCAAACGAATTAGAGGCCAACAAAATTCAAAATGTTGAGCGAATGCAGAATCTTCGTGAATCAAGAAGAGGTTCATCTTCAACCCCAACTATTGTAAGCAATGAAGAACTAGGTAATGTTTCTACTATCAATGTTGAAGTTGAATTAAATACTCATGATGAAGATGTTTTTACTATCAATGTTGAAGAAGAATTAAATACTCATGATGTAGCAAATGTTGAAATTGAAGGAGACAATGAAAATGTGAATAAGGAAATTCATGTTGAAACTGTAGACAAACAAAATTTGACAAAAACACCTCCTAGGATTTTACGTAAGAAACCTAATTTTTATTGAAATTGATGAAAACATTTTGAAACCAATGTCTGACAAACTTTCTGAATGACAAATCAGAAGAAAAGCCACTAAAATTTGGGATAATCATTTTAAAATTTTAAATGATTCCCAAAGATGTCAGTTGTTGGTTAGTTTGATGAAATTGATTAAAATGAGACCTACATTAAACACTTTAGGAATGACAACATCTAATATGCGTGGTCAAACCTCTATAATTGTTGAAAACCTTCATGATGCATATCACATTGTTGGTGTCAAGAGACGCACTAGGGATAGTAATAATATTGTGCCGTGTACTTTGCTACTAGTGTTGTAAGTAAATCAATTAAAAACAACATTTGATTACGCAAACAAGTTGAATGTTCAAGTTAATCGAAAAACTCTAATGAAATAAATTGAAAGACGTAATATCCTTCAATCACTCAATAACGCCAATTTTTGGGTATTTTCGCTAGAGCACCGCGTAAGAAAAAAATAATTCTGATGATATAAGAGAAGTTGTTATTCAATTTTGGCATGATAACACTAGAGTTTCACCTAATACAAGAGATGTTATAAAAGAGAGTGGTTCTACTAATCGTGAACCACATCCAAAGCATTTCTTAGATATGACTCAAACTCAATTTTTCGTAAGTTTGAACAAGAGAATCTGAAAATTAAAATTAGTCAACATTTTTTTGAAATGTTGAAACAATTCTATGTGAAAATCAACCACACCCGCACCACTTGTTGTAGGAAACATGTTGAATTTGCGATGCATTATGCTAAATTTTTACGTATTCGTTCTATTTTTCATTACGAAACTATGTTATCGAAATGTTGTGTTCAAGTTCCACCAATATCTTCCAAGTATTTCATTCCTACCATATTTTGTGAAAAAGAAGTTGGACAATTTTTTTATAGTCGGGCTTGTTTAGATGGAAGTTGTAGTAATGTGGTGGATTACCTAAATTGGAAAGTTGCATCCATGAGAAAATTAAAGGTACAATAGGACATAATTTAGTTGAGTTTGATAAATATAAATCAGTTGCATACTAGTTGAAAGAGGAAAAGATTCTAAACGGTGTGAGCTAGTTACGAAAAAATGCCTATTTTCTAATTTTTGAGAAAATTTAAGGATGAAATTGTTTATGAGTATGCTAGGCATACACATAGAGCTCGATGGTTGGATGAACAGTTCAAGATATGTGAGGACACATTTCCTATTGGTGATATTGTTTCAAGTGGTTGATTTTACAGAGAATTACACATCAGTAACCACAAATGGAGGTTCAATCGCAATACTACAACTCAAGACAAGTTACTATTTTTGTGCATATAGCATTTCTACATTCTCCGACAAGACAAAGAATGATCAAAAAATTTAAGAGAGTACCACTTTTATATCGTTGATGATCATACTCATTCTACTGAATTTGTGCAAGGGTGTTTCCAGTTATTTTATGGAAACTTGTTTGATAGGGACATCCACTTCAAACAACATTATATATGGTCAGATAATTACATGTCTCAATTTAAGAATGCAAAAATATTTTATTAGATGAGCAGAATGCATGTCAAGATGGGTGTGCAACATATTTGGAGTTTCATTGAGGCTAGACATGGAAAAGGAGAGCATGACGGTGCAAGGGCATGTGTGAAAAGAACTCTTGCAAGAGAAGAGTTGAAGTACAAAGATGGTGCTAAATTAAAAGATGCAAAGAGCATAGTGGAATGGTGTATTGACAACATGGCCCAAGGTTCTCAAGAAAATTCCATAGTTCGCATATATTTTTGGTTGATAGAGGAACAACAAATTGCTAACTATGAGGATTGTATGACACTCACTAGGTCCAGTGATATGCACTCATTTTATAGCTCAGACACTACTTTGTGGGCCGTATGGACAAGAAAGTTGACATGTTTTTGTGCATCTTGTATCAAATTTGTCACTGCTAAGTGTGATTCACAAGAATGGGTGGATGGATGGATTTGTAGGCCTCTAACTTCACTTCCTAGTTATCAACCTCCACAAGCATTACGACTTGTTTCTACAGATGAAGTTGCAACATCCAAGGACTTTGATGAAATTTTGATTTTGGTGTGACAAGGTATTTATGGTTATTTATTTAATTTTTGTATTGAGTTATGTCCATTGAAATTTTAATATGTAATTTAAATTTGAGTTGTTCAACCTTTGTTTTTGTAGGACATGTGTTTGCAGTTATTGCGACAGAAGACAATGAAGAAGGAACAGACTATTTCTTATGTCGTTGCATCGAGGAAAGAAAGAAGTTGACTTCTCTTATTATAGATGGCGAAGATATTGAGTATCCTACAGGGTCAATGGTAGTTATTGGAACTTGGCTTCGACGGTATCCATTAAAAAACTCCTCTGTTTGGGTGTTTGAAGACTTTGAGACACACAGAAAATACTCTTATATTCGCATCTAGTTCTAGCGACAAATATTCAGCTGTATAGATATCGAGGAAGGCCTAATAACAAGATTCTTTGGAAGGTTCGAGAGTCAAATCATGAAGCAATCTTATCCGCTATTCAGAGTAGATCCAATCCTGATGGTTCATTGGAATGAATTTACAATGCTCATGTCTGGTATATATAATTTCTTTGATATATATAAATTTGTTAGTTAGATAGATTTAAGTTCATATATTTTATTTTAAATTTATGTATTTTGTATATATCTAGTATGGTTTTGATTTGAAACTTAAATTTCTTTGACTAACACTTTTATGTTCAAAGTTAGTGGTGCGTAAAATATTCCACCTTCACATGGTTCAAGTAATCGTTAGTAGAGAATTTTAAATTCTCAAAGCTAAGAGAAGCTTTCATTGTTTTACAAGAAAAGAGAAGCAATTAACAACGATTTATATACTCGTTGAGGGGGTTCTTAGCTCCAAAGGAGGTAGCCCGAAACACACCGGAGCTTAGAGAACTAAAACAACTCCTCCCCAAGTGTTTACAAGACCATACCTACGTGTGTGCACAATCGGTTTGGTGCCACGACCCACCGTTTGCAAAATATAGCATTTGACAACCTTACACTGGCTCAAACTACATTATTTCATGTAGCGAGAGCACCGATATGAGAAGGAAAAAATCAAGAGATAATATTTTATAGGGTCCTTACGCTGAGGTTTTGGATTAAACGATACATCTCTAAGTGCCAATGAGTCCGAGTAGTCACCCGTCAAATTTGAACGATATTTTGGTCTCAGGGCTTTTAAGGGACTACGCTCGAATGAAGTAGCCCGGAAGCAATGACCTTGTCGCACCATGAAACACCACCTCCTCTAGTGTTCACCTAGCCACCCAGATATGTCAACATAGTCGGTTCGGTGACACGACCCACCGTTTGCAAAATATAGCGTTTGACAACCTTACATTGGCTCAAACTACACTATTTCACACGTTTGCAAATAATAGGGCAGCGAGAGCACCAATCTGAGAAGGAAAAAATTGAGAGAGGCTATTATAGAGGGTCCCTATTCTGAGGTTTTGGATTAGATGATACATCTCTAGGTGTCACGGAGTCCGAGTAGTCACCCGTCGAAGTTGAACGATATTTTGGTCTTAGGGCTCTTAAGGGACTACACCCGAAAGAAGTAGCCGGAAGCAACGACCTTGTCATGCACCGAAACACCACATCCTCTAGCATTAACCTAGCCACCTAGACATGTCGACACAGTCGGTTTTGTGACATGACCCACCGTTTGCAAAATATAGCGTTTGACAACCTTACACTGGCTCAAACTACACTATTTCACACATTTGCAAACAATACGGCAGCAAAGAGCACCGATCCGAGAAGAAAAAAATCGAGAGAGGCTATTGTAGAGGGTCCCTACGTTGAGGTTTTGGATCAACGATACATCTCTAAGTGTCATGGAGTCCGAGTAGTCACCCGTCGAAGTTGAACGATATTTTGGTCTCAGGGCTCTTAAGGGACTATGCCCGAACGAAGTAGCCTGGAAGCAAGGACCTTGTCACACACCAAAACACCACCTTCTCTAGTGTTGACCTAGCCACCCGATGTGTTGACACAGCTTGGTTTGGTGACACGACCCACCGTTTGCAAAATATAGCATTTGATGACCTTTACACTCGGCTCAATTGCACTATTTTACGCGTTTGCAAACAATAGGGCAGCGAGAGCACCGATCCGAGAAGGAAAAAACTCAAAGAGGATATTGTAGAGGGTCCCTACGACAAGGTTTTGGATCAGACGAGATGTCTCTAGGTGTCATGGAGTTTGAGTAGTCACCTGTTGAAGTTGAACGATATTTTGGTCTCAGGGCTCTTAAGGGACTACACCCAAACGAAGTAGCCCAGAAGCAACGACCTTGTCGCGCACCAAAACACCACCTTCTCTAGTGTTGACCTAGCCACCCAGATGTGTCGACACGCGTCGGTTCGGTGACACGACCCACCGTTGTAAAATATAACGTTTGTGACTTTACACCGGCTCAAATTGCACTATTTTGCGCGTTTGTAAACAATAAAGGGGCGAGAGCACCAATCTAAGAAGGAAAAAAATGAGAGAATATATTGTAGAGGGTCCCTACACCAAGGTTTTGGATCAGATGAGATGTCTCTAGGTGTCATGGAGTCTGAGTAGTCACCTGTCGAAGTTGAACGATATTTTGGTCTCAGGGCTCTTAAGGGACTACACCGAATGAAGTAGCCCAAAAGCAACGACCTTGTCGTGCACCAAAACACCACCTCCTATAGTGTTCACCTAGCCACCCAGATGTGTCGGTGTAGTTAGTTTAGTGCCATGATGTCTTGAGGCATGACTTCTCACTCCTCGCCTCCGTTCATTTCCTAGGACTCAAAACATTCAATGTCACTTGTTTACCTTCCATCTCTCTTGTTCTCTTTGGACTTGCCTTTGTCCTCTTAGGTGCTTCATCATTGTCCTTGCTTTGCTCTCTTGAGCTATGTTGTTATGGTGATCTCTCTTCATCTCTCTGTTGCCCACTATGTGCTTACATGCTCATTAAGTTTGCATTGTAATATGGTCATGCTCTTGGCTACCTTAAAACTTTTACATACTTTTCATCCCTTAATAGGTATCTAATACCATAATTATCATGCTTTGAAGATTCACAAGAATAAATTATTCCCTTGTTATTCTAATAGTGGATTAAGTATTTGAATATAGGTCAAGAATACTAAAAGGAGTTGAAATTAAATGAGCCATAATTGCTTTGGTGAAGCGTAACTAGTGAGAAGTGGTGAGTAAAGGTAAGTCATGTTAAATGAATGAAATGCATTTATTCATTGTTTTAATAGTATGGTGAGAATGTGAAAATATGAATAAGATTATCAATAAAATGCTAAGGTAAGTAGCTTCAAGTTTGCATATTTGGATGGAATTTTAGAAGGAGAGTGAAGTGGCCAATCAAGTCACTTATGAAGCATGCTAAAAGAAGAAAAGGTCAAATTTTAGTTTGAGGCAAGCATGTAATGGTGTGATCAATAAATGAAGAAAGTGAAGGAGAGAGTGAATACTTGTTGTACATGAGGAAATACAAAGGCTTGAGGAGATATTTATGACAAGATATTCAAAGCAACAAGAGACAAGTCAAGAGAAAAAAGAGTGAACAATGGCAGAATAAGAAGGAGAAAGAAATAAGTCTTGAATGTACAAGCAAATAAAAGGAAAGAGAGGATGGTAAGTCCAAGAAGAAAGAGACAAACAATGAAAATGAAAGAGAGAAGTGAATCTACTTTAAATGATAATCAAATTGAATGTTTAACTTCTTAGTTGATTGGCATATAGCACCAAATTATAAAGAGATTAAGGTGTGTACATCTATTGATTCCCTTAATTTCTCTAAAACAATGTAAATGCTTCCCTTAATTTCTTAACAATTGTACCATGCAATGTTGCACCATAAGTAACGTTATATTCATATAGTTCAAGATGAACTCTACCTCACTTATTCCTATCAATGTTTGCATTAGTTGATATGCAAAAGATGAGTGTTAGCTTTTAAAAAAGTAATTACGTATTGCCCTTTTGTAGTTCACCTAGCATGGTTTTGCTTAATGGAATAGGTTTGCTTAACAATTGTACCATGTAGTGCTCTGGGACATGGTTTTTTAATTTTAAATCAAACATACATATCTAGAACTAATAAATGGTTATGAAAACATAAATAGAAGGATATCATATATGCAATGAAATCGAATCACACATATAGAAGTAATATCATTATGAAAACCAACACACATGGATATATAACAATCAAGCAAAGTGTACTCCAGCGCATGTCTCTAAAAATATGTAAGTTAATAACATGTGTAAATCTCAAACTAAGTGTGTCATACATATAGGATCATATGCGGTCGCAAAAGGCTATATATATACAATGGACTATATGAAGAAACATGTTCACTAAAACCAGATGGCCCATATATATATTTATGTACATCTAGGTGGACTATGAATCTACTCATGAAACATCTTCCCTCTCTTCGCCCTGCTAGAAGTAGCACGTCCACAACCTGGGGATGTAGTGGAGGGAGATGCCACTATGGATTTCATCCATGTGGTCCAGTGTCTCTAAGAGGTTCGCAACCTAACCTGCACATTCATAAACAAAAGTTTTTAACACCCAAAATTTTAAAATACATTCAAAATTTAGAAACTTGTACAATTTAGTTAAAATGCATGTGAAATCTTACCGCAATGTCATGATCTCTATCAATTTGTCGTTGACGCATCACATGGACAACAATAGACTCATGAGGGGTAAGCTACATACAAATAATTAATTTTCAAATTAAATATTTCACATACATACAAAATTTGATATTGTAGATTTAAGTAATAAGAAATAATGAACCTCCAAAATTTAACAAATTTGAAAAATTGTACCTCAGTTAGTGGATCTGCAGATGCTATGGCAGTATCTATAGTAGCCTCCATAGTCTGCATATATGGAGGAGTCTCTCTGGCAGTCATAAGCTATACAAAAAACATGTACAAATCAATATTAAAATCTACATGACTGCACCACATAACAGAGGTCCAAAGCATGTAATCCACGTGAACTTCCACAATTAGAAACAAAGTGTAAAGAGAAACTAACCTGCGTAAAACTCATGTGAGGCGTGCAAGTAGCCTTAGTTCCCAGAGCAGATGATGACCCGTCAAGCTCCTGTGTATAAAAGACAAACATATTAATATGTACAACATACACGTGAAACATTATAATAATAATCTAGTGCAATCAAATGAAATTAAAAATGTAAGTTTGTACAACTTGAAACTTACATTTGAAACACGCCCAGCTGCAAGTAGCTAGCATGTCGACGCCGGATGTTTCCTTCACCGGCTCTTGCTATTTAAAATAAAATAAAAAATTAGTTTTTACATGTATGTACATGACGTACAATCAAATACATATATATTAAAATCTCAAACATGAATTAAACTATTGTATATATATTATATATATATATATATAATTTATATTTATTTGAAATTTACCTGTGAAAGACCAATATTAGTGGCACCAGTTCCAAAAACATCCCCCAACATCTCATCTATAGAAAAGAAATCATGTGAACTAGCAAATGATGTCTCACCCACAGTGCATACGGCACCACATGATCCACAGTGGTGTGGTGCACTAGAACTGGTGCCTCCACCAACATCACCAGATGCAATCTAGTCACTATGTTGGGTCAGAGTGTTAGTGAGCTCCCTCAATGCATGCAGTGTGTCAATCTCCACAACCTCCTTCACTGTAGGAGGGATAACTGAAGGCAGTGGGGGTTTTGGGGCATGGGGATCCTTGGTTGACCTACGCGTGCACCAGGTCTACTCTGTGCAGAGCCACCTCCTCACCAAAAAAGTTAGAAAAGTCAAAATAATTTGGGACCTCATTAAGCATGAACTTGCAATATAATTTCTTCAAAAAATAGAGAGGAACCTCATTGTTGTTGCATGGTGGATAATCAAAACCATCCACCATCAGTCCCAAAAATTGTTTTTGATTCGGTCATCGTGGCACCAATGGATGGGAACCTGTTTGCAAGTAGCATGGGGCATTGGTTCTCAGGTCAGTAAATAATGCACAAATGCGGTCTTTTCCAATTTTTTTGTCTTTTACGGCCGCATGGGATAATTTATCTACATACCACCGCCTACAATCACCTCTAAAGGTATTCCATCTATGTATTTGGTTGGTTGTGGAGTTGACTTCACCAATCAATGTTTGCAATGTGTTGGCTAAAGTCATGCGAGACGGATTTGTGGCATGATTTTGTCTTATAGTCTGAATAAGGTTCTCAATGACAATTTTATTTTCTTGGATTCTTCCAACGATATTATCTTGTGTTCCTGCTAGTTCAGTGGGGACAGAAGGAGCCACAGGAGGTGGATCTATGTTTGGAGGAGGGTTTTGAGGAATGTTCGGAGGGTTTTGAGGAATGTTTTGATGGTTTGCATGATTTCGAGCTTGCCGACCAACTGAAAAAACAAGAAAATTGTATACATAAACAAACATTTCAAAAAACCCATGAAAATGCAAAAAAAAACCTAAAATGCAAAAAAAAACCTAAAATGTAAAAAAATGATTAAAATCGGGGGCTTACCTCCTCATCTTGGCGGCATGGTTGAATCTATTGCAATCCAAAAGTCCAATGAGCAATTTTGAGGTGGTATTCAAAGCTCCAATGAAAAATGTCTAGGAGAAATCACGGTTTGAAATGAAAAATGGGGAAAATGAGGACTCGCGGGGACTGATTTTTTTGTCTCAAAGTTCTGATTATAAACCACGATCGCGGTTTTAGGTTCGGTTATTGCCAAACCTATTAAAAATAGATCCACGATCATGGTTTAAAACCGTGATCGCGGTTCCTGAATTTTAGGTTTTTATGTCCGCGGAATTGTCCACCAACTTCGTGCACTTACCCTACAAGTTATTACAGATGGTTCATAAAATATTTTAGTAAGATTGTTGCACCAATGTTCTCTCTGCTAACAAAATCTTGTGTTTCGAATGGACTCCTCAATGTCAACAAGCTTTTGAAGTTATAAAGGAAAAATTGACCACTACCCCAGTCTTGAGAGGACTCAATTGGGGCCAGCCTTTTAATATTTGCATTGATTCTTCCAATAATGCAATGGGAGTTGTTCTTGGACAGAAAGATGAGGAAAAACAAATGTAAGCCATCTATTTCATCGGTAAAAACTTGACCCCTAAAGAGAGAAACTACACCACTATAGAAAAAGAATTTCTATCTTTTTTTTGCTCTTTAAACAAATTCATACACTACATTACTGGTTATAAGATTTTTGTGTATACAAACCATTTAGCCATAAGATACTTAATGAACAAACCAGTAGTAGGGGTAGAATTATCAGGTGGTTACTTCTTTTGCAAGATTTTAACTTGACCATTATTGATAAACTGGAAAGGATAATGTTGTTGCTAACTTTCTTTCAAGATTGAATGTTTCAAGAGAAGGTGAGGCAGTTCAAGATCACTTCCCAGATGAGCACTTGTTTGCAATATCAGCACGTCCTCCATGGTTTGTTGACCTTGCCAATTATCTAACTATAGGGAAGTTTCCAACTTATTTCACTAGTAAAGAAAGAAATATATTAATCATAAATAGTGCTACATATAAGTGGTGCAATGGAATTTTGTTTAAATGTTGCCCTGATGTGATTATTTGCATGTGTGTTCGTGAATATGAGGTATATTCCATACTATGAGCATGTCATGATGAATCTAGAGGATGACACTACTTAGTAAAGAGGAAAATTCATAAGGTCATTGGAGTTTCGTACTACTAGACCTCTCTCCACAAATTTGACAAGAAATATGTATGCAATGTGATGCATGTCAAAAATAGGAAGCCTACTCTGTCTTTTGAAATGCCCCTCAATCCTCAACTGGTCTTAGGACCATTTGAGAAATAGGATTGATTTCATTGGACCTATAGACCCCATCTTATGGAAAAGAGTACCTATTGGTGTGCACCGACTATGTTACCAAATGGGCCAAGGTTCAAGCATTGGCATCTGTCAATGAAGACGTTGTAGCTAACTTTTGTACCACAAGATCATGTTAAGGTTTGGAGCTCCCAAAGCCATAGTATTTGATCAAGGACCTTAGTTTGTGTCCAACATGATTGAGGCCTTTTTGAATATTTACCAAATCAAGCATAGGAAATCATCACCATACCACCCCCAATCCAATGGGTAGGTGGAAGTCACAAATAGAGAATTGGAAAACATCTTGACTAAATTTGTAAATGCAGATAGAAAGAATTGGGTGCCAAGACTACCTGAAGCAATCTGGGCATACAACACAACTTGGAAAACCACCACTAGTTTCTCCCCATATGAACTAGTATATGGAAATAAGCCATTGCTCCTAGTGGAATTTGAATTACAGACATGGAGAACAACATTGAAGATAGGAATTGACTTGGATGAAGCTCAAGCAAGATAGGGTGATGCAAACTGAATGAACTGGACGAGATGTGGATGGAAGCACAACAGAAAATTGAGATCCTTTAACATCAAAGGAAGGTTTGGCATGATTCTCATATCAAGACCAAAAGATTCAAGAGAAGGAGACTGGGCCTTGTTGTTTGACTCAAAATACCAGCACTTTAAAGGGAAACTGAGGACAAGATGGTTAGGACCTTACCAAATTGAAAAGATATATGATAATGGATCTATGAGATTGTTTCAATTGATGGTGATAGAAGAACTTTGTTAGTGAACGACCATAGACTGAGGTTGTATCAATAACCCCAAGATAAATAAACCTTTACTAAGGACATGCAACTATGTGAGGAATTCAATTCAATGGAAGACTTCAACTCTTCCAACCATGAGTAGTTTTTCAATAATATGCAAATAAAGGAATCATACCATAATTTTGTTATAGTCTTCTTCCCCCTATATCCAAAAACAAAAATATATTTTCTTTTATGCATGCAAATAAAGGCTAGAAGTGTAAATTATCAAAATGTATATTAACCATAATTGCTTTTCAAACATAAGAGGTGGAGCGCCAATGGTCAAAAGGATGTTGAGATGGTAAGGTGACGTGTATTTAATTTTTGCCAAAGGTCTTAACTATATTTGAACTTCCCAATGCACTTGATTAAAAACAAAAAAATCTAAAGGAGTAATTGGAGAGATAAGAGGTAATGATGAATGAATAAGGCATGATGTCACTCTTTTCGAAGGATGACATATGGCATGAGTGATAAGGCTAGAAGTGTGGGAACCATGTGAATGAATTAAAAGCTTGCCACCTTCAATAGTAACATCAGTCATATCCGCCGCCATTCTTTTCGTCATTCTTTACCGTTATGATGTTATTTTAAATTCAACGATAGTTTGAATTCAAGCTACTGACATTGCAAAAAACTATTCTTCCTCTTCCAATAAATTGTCACCATTGTTCTAAAAATCTACCTCCTCACTATTTTTTCCATTCCTATTGCAAACCATCTGTTTGATGCGAGAAGAAGAAGAAGTCGAGCGAATTTGCAGAACCCCTGCAGAGGAATGGCATAATCTCTCAAGTCTTTCATGACACATGTTGGTTGAATTTTATTGAAAATTTGAAGGGTTTGATGAAGATTTGATTGAATATTTTTGTCAAATTTTGAAGCAACTTGTTTTAGGGTAGGAGGGAAAAGGATTGAGATAGATATCCAAATTGTTAGCATAATATCCGGTCTTCCAAATTTTGGACTCAAGGTTGTCTCTAACTCCCCCTCAAATATTTGATAGCCCTTTTCATGAGAAGGGGGAAATCTCTTCTGAGATAATAGTTGATCCCGAGGATCCATAATTGTATTAAAATAGAAATCTTTCCAGGACATTGGAAGGAAGTAGCTTCTTGGGTAAATATGTATTTCATCTGTGATGGACAACAATCAGTATTATGAGGAGATACCCTAAGAATTTTGACTCATTTGAAGAAAGGCATGGAAAACCCTGTGCTCAAAGTCAATCTCCCTTAATACCTAGCAAATGTCATCATAAAAATGGGGCAGAAGTATAAAAATGGAGGTGGTGACGCTACAATTAAGCACCTAAGGCTTATTCAATTGATCTACTCACACTAGACATCGAGGAAACCCAGGAGGAAAGTAGAAAAGATGATTGTAGGAGAAATTTCCAACAAAATAAGATCAAGGGGACTCCTACACCAATTTCTATCAAACCAGCCCACAACTCTCAGCCCAAGATTTAATCTTCTCCTCAGTCTACCCCTGTGTTCATTGAAGATTTTGTAGATGACACTTTGAGCAGTCCCCGAGCCTATAACTTTGAGGGAAAAGGATATCATGAAAACCCTTCCTAAATAATAGAGTCATGTTTCTTAGGCACCAAAAATTCATTTAGAAGCTCCAAAAAATATTCATATCGCTCTAAAAATTTAGACGGTAGCTACGGAAATTACTGCGCAAGAAATTGGATGTGAAGAATCACAAAGGGACGCTCTTCTTCACAATGATGAGGTTTTGAAGTAACACCAAGAGGTATGGAAGCAACTCATTTGTCTCTTCAAAATGATCTTGTGCACAAAAGAATATAGAAAAAGATGTTTTGAGAATGTAAGTTATTAGTTTAAAGAGACATAAATATATTGGTTTGAAATCATGGGATGATTTATCATCTCATTGGACTCAACTCTCTCTTAAAAACAAAGAGCTGGTAGAAGAAAATCAAAAACTCAAGGACGAAGTTGAATCCAGCTCTAATGCAAGAGAAAAGATTGGAAACAATTGTTGAGTCTATCTATCATTTATTCTATAAACTCTTAGCTTACGCAAGAAACCATCTGCAGTGTATAGTCTATTTCTTCAAGAGTAATTTTATTCATAGCAATTGCATAGAATTTTTTGTGGAGAGCCTCATGAGGCTCTTGATGGAAAAACCTTTTTACAACTTAATTAGAGTTGTACTCAGAGGTAAAAAAACTTATTGTGTGAACTCTATCTCTATAACATCTTGGTTCCAAAAGTTTCGATTTTTTCATAAATTTGTCGGTGGGAAAAATTCAATTAAAATTTTGAGTCATTGATAAGAAATTAGATTGTCTGGGAGGAGTAAACTGATATCTTAAAAAAATAGGAAAAAACTATTGGTTTTTACATTCGACCCTAGCACCATAATGATATATTGATGAAGAAAGATTTTAGGTCTTTGTATTAATAGGCTAGAATTACCAAACACACCTCTGAGATCTTGGCAAAATGTGTCCAAGAATTTGAAGCTTATTGTTAGCAAAACTTTGGTCAAGCTATGATAGCATGTGACAAAAGATGGGACACCTTGAATCTGCCACTGAAGAGAAGAGAAGTGATTTCTCCTCAAAATCTCAAGTTGGAGCATGAGAAGGGGAGATGCACTTGTGGAAATTATTCAGCAGTTGGCACAAAAAGGGAACAATGAGTATAATGATGAATGGGTTGGGATGCAAGTTAGGCCTCCTCTGCTTCTCAGCCCAATGACTACTTGGCAAAAAAGTTCTCCTCAATCAAATGAAAGCTTTACGGCATGGGAAGAAATTATGTTTGCAAACCAAGGATGTAAGGGCACCAAGAAACAATATGCAAATCAATTTGAAGAGTATGACATGGAAAAGCAACTTGAACAACAATCAAGTCAAAGATAGTTTACAAGAGGACTTGCAAAAGGTAAAGTGCGGGGAGATGATGAGTCCATAAAACGACTCATCATAGCATCTATATAACTATAAAATTTACTCCAAAAACACTAATCAATGCATGAGAATGTTCTAAATAGTTATATCTAAAGTAGAAAGTAATGCATTTCCCCTTATTCTGTCTTAAGCGAACTAATGACCAATGAAACTTCCACTAACTACTTTGTTGAGTAATTTGGTGACATATGCAAGATGATGAGGTGCATTCTTTGCCATTTTGAATAGTTACAGTCAAATGAGACCGATTCTATAGCCACCATACCATTTTAAAGATTGACCCACAACAAGATACAACCTATGATCCCTGTTTCTAGTAGATTTATGGGGCGTTATGGGATTTCTATGATTTCTAATTGGTTGCCTATAGTTTTGGCATATGTTGTAACTGGTTGTGTCTATAAGACACCTTCTCGTGATTGTTTCTTAGTTAGTTTTTTGTTATTATAGCAGATAATAGGTAGAATCTATTTTTAGTTTCTCTCTGAAGTATGTAACAAACTCATTTTTATCAATACAATACATGATATTTTGAGGATACGTTTTTGTTAAGAGTCTCAATCTTGAAGTAGAGTAAGGGCCCACTTGATTGAGGAGATTAGAGGATCGTACTTAAATCATTACATTTACTAATTTCCACTTTAATATCTTGACTTGGTGATTATCTGAATACAATCTTATATTTCTTTATTTAAGTGAATTTCCTTTACTTGTCATTTCCTTTAAACAAGCATTTCATTCAGTAACTTTGTTTCAGTAGAATAGATGCATTTTATATACTTTATTTTCCATTCGATAATTTAGAATCTTTTGATATTCATTAGCTTATACATTTACTCGCTTTCAGTAGATAAGCAATATAGAACAAGAGAATCAACACCAAATGAACCCCCAAAGAGAGAACTACCATAAGAATGAGTTGCATATCAACTTCTCTACATACAACCTTGAACACAACCCTAGTCTATAATGACATCAACACTTGAATAGGTTGATTAAATGATTAGAAGTTACAATAACCCATCATGCATATTAGTTCACAGCAGTATGTGAGACATCGCAACGGCTCTGTTGTGATGTAGTCACAAATTGATTAATGTTGTATATTGTTTGCGTATTTATGCTTGTGAGTCTACATTACCTTGTTTTTGTTGATGATGGCTACATCATAATCGTGACTTGTTTCATGACTAAGATGTTGGAGATGACCATGTTAGGCTGCGATACATTACAGGTACATAATTATCTACTTACATTAATAAAACATGTTTCATGATAACATTTAAGTGATATTTCCAACCTTCATTTGGTTTTATCAATCATTGAACATAATGTAATAAGAAGGAAGCATGTTGGAAACAAGGGTCCTTTATTGATTATCGCCTTTATCTTCTTTTGAGGCTTGATGATATTATTAGCATACAAATAAGTGGGTCTCAGACCTTAAAATCATCTAAGTGATTTTTTTATGGTTGTAAGGTCATTACTAGGGCAAGGCGGGCCAAAGACTATGGCATTAGTACTTGGTTGTTAATGTGCTATAGTCTTCGACCTATCAGAATACCCTCCATGCAAACTTTGTTATGTTAAACTTGTACAAGTTTATGTACTTAATTGAAGAACATTATAAGTTTTATATCTATAACTAATTATTATCATTCCACTAAGAAAGGGTATCAAAACTTGATGGTGCGGAGAACATCTCCGATCGATTGATATCCCTTTGGTGGCAAGTAATTTGTTTATTAATCTTTAAGTGAACCAAATCCTATGATATGAGAGATCACTATGATGCTATAATCTAAGTTTGATTAAATTATGGTCTAAGGTCATGGTTATAACATTATACAAAATTACATTACTTCAAGTCCACCATTTTATAATTATGGATTTAGGAAATAATGAATGTAATAGGATTTATATCCTATTCGAGGATTGGTATCAAAATTATTTTTGTTCAAATATTTAAATAGGTTGGTTGACCAACCGACCTTGTGACAAGTTAATAAAAATAAGTTGTTTAATTGCCTAAAGACCATGCAATTAATGGTGAGGTTTTTCTTTTGTTTTAGAGTGTAGAATTCGGTTGCCTTGGGAGAAATTTAGTGGGAGGTGGTAGATAATAAATAACAGCCACAACGTGGCAGCTAAGCAATTGAAAAATATTATTCTCCTCGAAAAGAATGAAGATTCTCTAGGAAGATACATGCATGCCCAATTTAGTCTATTGTGTTGCATGGATGGATAAGCCCATTTGGGAGAGTTGAACAATTTGCCATTTGATCTATTTATACTATTTTTGAATAGCTAGTTGAGATTATATTTATGGGGATAAAGGATGTCTTCTATTTAAATATATTGAGGTTAGGAAGTTTCTTCTGACGGTTACTCATTTTGGATTGAAAGCCTTCTTTTTATTATTTGCATTATAAATGTTGTGAGAAATCTCGGCTCAAACTGTGAAGGAAGTTTTAGGCATATTCCACTCCCAGGCATGAATTGTTCTCTTACCTTCCTAATCATTTATTCCATTTAATATTTACATAAATGGGTTTCTACGAGTCTTGTATGGTTGAAACTAAGTTTTGGTAATTTTGATATTGGGCTTCATGGGTTGTACGAAGTTGTAAGTTGTTTGGAAATGTGTTTTTCATGGGCTTCTTGTCAAGCTTTTTTGTAATTTTGATCAAGTGAAAATCATGTGTTAAGTGTGAAAGTATTTCTGGGTTTTCTATTTTATTTCAATATTAAAATATGGCATAAGTAGGTTTTAGAAGTTACGGTGATTGATTGCATGACCATTTGGGTATTAAAAATACTAATTTTTTCCCTGATTGGGTTTTGTGGGTATTTCACCGGTATTTTGATTTGTGAAAATTGTTCTTAGTATCATTTTGATGATATGTATGGGGTCGGTTGCGGTATGTAAATTGGAGGTGGTATTGGGGTTTTTGTATTAAGGACAAACATCGTTATTGATCGATGTATGGTTTGAGTAGGAATAACATTTAAATCTCTGGTTTTGTATCTTCATGCTAAGCAAACAAGTTTCAAGTTCAAACCCTAGTATTTTCAAAAGGAAAAAACTCGCTTGTTTTATTGAATGAAACCCTTGGTATTTTATAATTGAGCGAATTAATATTTGAATTGGCTATTACAGTTTCGTGGATGAAATAGACACAATTTCAGTTATATCATAATCATCTATGTTAAAGAATCATTAGGAGACCTCTAGGTCATTTGAGGGAACGATATTATCATTATCCTATCTTTATGTATTGTTCTCAGTAAATTATAAAAGTATGGAAAATCTCTGGGCTTTGTATTCTTGCTATGTTGTAGTATAATGGAAGCTCTCGGAGCTTTTATTCCTATTTGTATCATGTTATCTCATTATTAGTATGCAATCGCGACTAGTTGACACTTTTGTATTCTTGACGTATTTATTTGTAAATGATATTTACCCTAATCAAGTCGAACCCATAAACAATTACTTCATGAGATATTGTTTATATCTAGATTGGGGTGTCGATAATATTATGGAAAGGGCATGGCTATATTGTTATGACAACACTTTGACTTATTGTATTATTATCATAATGAATTCGTTAGGGTTGTCGAAAGCATGTGTGCATTAGCATGCTATCCCTTTTGACTTTTGGTGATACTTACATTGAAGTATTTGGAATTGAAAGAGTTAAAGTAAAACATTGACTTTTTTGGTTTTTCAAATCTTTTGAGGTAACCAACAATTACCTTAATGAAGTCGAATACTAATCATTTTTATCTATGGTTGATGTAATCATCTACTTGAATGATTTTAGAATTGCCAATGTAGTTGGTACTTTCGATGTGTTTGGGGATATCATGCGGTGATATAATATAATGTCCTACTTTTCTCTTTGCTTTGAATATAGTACTAATGTAGGACCAATGTGTGGTTAGTTGATCAATGATTGTTGCATTCGGGTAGCTTGGGAAAAATATGCACAAGCAACAAATCACCTTATAATAAATATGTCTAATGTGTATAAGATAAGTTTTGTTCTTGACTTTTATTCATTATCTATGTTGATAGTATATTGAATGGTAGGCATGAAGTTACTATATATAGTTAAGTAGTTTGTTCCTCGATTTTGTCATTAAAGCAATCAAACTTTTAAGACAATGATTAATTCCTTGGTGATAAATAGTAAACTATGAAATGATATAGTAATTTATTTTCAGTATTGTTATGTTATCTTATGATATAATATTGCGACATTTATTTTATTCAAATACTAAATGACATAAGATGTTAAGTGAGAAAGAGGACTATGCATGTCGGTTCGTGTAGAAGTGACCATGTTTTAACCCACGAGTTTGAAAGGTTTTTCGAGAGGGTTAAAGATGGATAATATCACTTGCATGAATCTATTGCGAATGCTAATGAGAAATAAAATAATGTACTATCTTTTGATTAAAAGATAAAGACTCTCCTAGTGATTGATATGTAACAAAGACTATTGATCTGATGTGTAAATGTACTATCTTGAAAGTCTCCTATTTAGCTATGTAATAAGTATTACAATGAAGGTTACCAATTGATGAAAGAATTTTGTAAGATTGAGTTTACGACCTTGTTCTTGTAATGGTGTTAGTACATGAGAGTTATTTTATGAACTGATATTGAGTGTAGGCAGCATTGATTAAATTATATTTACAATCATAAACTTGTTTATCAAATAGTAAAGAACATTAGTAGATGGTATTAAACATGAAAGATTCAATCACTTCTAGATGTCATTACGAACTAAGGAACAATGAATCAATAATGTAATCTGAGTAACATAAAGTGAAATTACAAGATAAACAACCAAATACGAATGTTGTTCACAGAAACTTATGATTATTAATGACAAGTGATTAAGTGTGTAATAATGAGATACCTTGTTGCCATATTCATATAACAGTGACATACTCTTTGAAGTATGTAACTAGGGAGAACAAAATTGACATCAAATATATCCCATCTTCTAAAGTTCAAAATAAGTAATTCATATTGTTTCCTTATAAATATCTACTTGCATAAGATTAAGGTAAGCTGGTATGTTGAGATATCAATACAATCTAGAAGTAGGAATGAGTTATAAAAATCAAGGGAATAAGAGGTTGGTATTTATAGACAGGTCATTACATTGATATTTCAAAGACTTACATTAATATTACAAATCTATAAGTTGAAATTGAGAATTATCAAGGGTCTTTGAAAATAAGTTCATGTCTTTATGTGATACTAATTTTATTATTCGAGTATATCGTTAATATGAAAGAAAAAGAATCACAGTATATACACCTCTGTGAGGATTTAATTGTTTAGCAAAAGAAACAATATCATTATAAAATAAAGAGGTATCGAATGTACCCTCATTTGACCAGAAAAGGAAACATTACCATTGAGTAATATGAGGCTATTGAGTCTAAGGAGTATTCATTATGTAATAATGTATTACATACGAGTCTATCAATTGAGGGAATATTCATTAATTCATGATTATATATTGTTCATAATGTGTTGAACCCTATCTAGTGTTCTTAATGAATTAATATTAATAGCATAATATTATTGACATTGTCTAGTAGGTGAAAACTAATGTGGACATTATAGTCCTTTTCTATGTGATGACAAGTCATATTTAGGGCTCTTGCAATAAAGACACCCTCGGGTGGTATGGGACATCTAAGGAGGTTGCGATTGTCAATGTCCTACTTGTTTTGTAATTAATCATAACATTGTTGTATGATCCTAATCTAAATAACATTAATTAAGTGATAAGGTGAAAGACAAGTTCTAATTGATGAATATGTCGTCATGGAACCGAGTATGGAAAACATGTCTATGAAACTTTGATCAAATTAATATAAGTTGTTGATTACACTGTCATGATTTCACCAAGATATAAGATGTAGGATGTCGGATGGGATTCCGTGATGGACACCTAGGTAGACACTTAGAATAAGACACTTGATTATCTTTGACTGAAAAATAAAACCATTAGTATACTAGGTATATTGACTCGTGACGAGTAAACTATGAGGGATCGGTAAACAAATGACTCATACAATTGCACATGGTTAATTGTTATAGGATGGATTGATCTAGATGGATGTTGGTTCTAAATTAGGTGAATTTAGAACAAGAAAACATGATATCTTATATAAAAATATTATAGAATTGAAGTGTCTAAGTGGTTTCTACATTTTGGTATGAAAGTTAAAGGTTGTAGCTCTTAGACTTAATGGGTCCATACGCTTCTGGAATATCTTAATTTGTTAACAGGATTAATGAATAATGAAGGATTAACCATGAGGAACAAACCAACCCAAATTAGGCTTCAAGTTTGGTGGTAAATAAGTTAGATAACCCTCTAATAGTCCTTTGTGACACATAAAACCGAAGGATCTTTGGGAGAAATTGGTAAAGTGTGAACATGATCAACTAAGGTAAACAACTTGAACTGATTGATAACAATCAGCAAGGGGTGGCTCAATTGTTGAATTGTTTATATGGCATATTTGGAACTTAAATCCAACATGAAGTTAAAAACGCAAACAAGGTAGCTGGAGTAGATATGGTAGAATGTCTACTTTAAAAGAAATGTGCAGAGAAGACAAAAGGCCAAAAATAGAATCTGCAGTAAAGAAATTCTAACTTGGAAAGATTAGAAGAATACAAGAGCATTAACTCTTCTTTATCATCAAATTTTAGGAAGAAGGTGAAGCAAAGGGAAAGGGCAGAAAATATAAACTATTAGGAAGAAACACATCCATAAAATTTGTTGTAATTTATAGAAGAAAATAAAAAAACCATTCTTTTATTTGGTAAAACCGGCCAATTTGTAGAATGGAACATTGCCGGAGCAATTCAAAAAAACATTTTTGATGATTATAAACCCTTCAAAAGGTGCATATGACTTAATAGCATATTGAAAACAAGATGCGAGAGGCTGGTACAGTGCTACAAGAGTGAATGAGCAAGAATCTATGTATTGAAAGGTGTTAGTGAGCATTGAGTAAAAAGCTAATTTGAGGGCCATTTAGGCATTGTAGAGTTTTGTAGCACTACTAACATTGTGAATTGACTTATATTGACCTATGACTATATCGAGTAATGAAATTTTTTTTTGGAAGACTTGGGGAACATCAAAAACAATGTTTTCCTCATTTGTTGTTGTGGTTTATGGTTTGATTTTGACTATTTGTATTATATATTAAATAATAATACATGTTATGATTGGCTATAATGAAAAAAATTGGTCATATTATTGATTGTGTGATGGATTTTGTTGCTTCAAAGGTTGTTACAACCCACTACATTGATTTTCAAATCTGAAAATTACAAATTTTTAAAGAAAATAAAGACCGTTTCTCCATGATTATGGATATAACTTGTGTTAGATTGTCATGATTCGATTAATTAGTGAAAATCATCAAGACGGTGTTTCATTAAGGGGGAAGTATGTCACATCCTACAATTTTCTTTCGTGTAGTCGTAAAATAAATTACATCGTTAAACAATTTGTGGGTTACGTGGTAGCCAATACCTTACGTTGTCTCGTATATCATTTGTGTAGATGTACGCATAACCGAAAGGGTATGCATACTAGTACAAAAGCTGTATGGGAGACATCACAACAACTCCCATTGTCATGTATTCATAAACTAATTAATGTTATAGATTGTTTGCGTATTTTTGCTTGTGAGTTTGTATTACCTTGTTTCGTTGATGATGGCTACATCATAATTGTGACTTGTTTCATGACTAAGATGTTGGAGATGACCATGTTAGATGCAATACATTGTGGGTACACAATTTTCTACTTATGTTAATAAAACATGTTTCATGATAACATTTAAGTGATATTGCCAACCTTCATTTGGTTTTATTTATCATCGACCATAATGTAATAAGAAGGAAGTATGTTGGAAACAAGGTTCCTTCGTTGATTATCCGCCTTTATCTTCTTTTTGAGGCTTGATGATATTATTGGCATACAAATAAGTGGGTCTCGGACCTTAAAATCATTTAAGTGATTTTTTATGGTTGAAGGTCATTACTATATGGCGGGCCAAAGACTATGGCATTAGTACTGGTTGTTAATGTGTTATAGTCTTTGACCTATCGGAATACCCTCCATGCAAACTTTGTTATATTAAACTTGTACAATTTTATGTACTTAATCGAAGAACATTATAAGTTTTATATATATGACTAATTATTATCATTCCACTAAGCAAGGGTATCGAACTTGATGGTCGGGGTGAATATCTCCAATCGATTGATATCCCTTTGGTGGTGAGTAATTTATTTGTTAATCTTTAAGTGAACCAAAGCCTATGATCCGAGAGATCACTATGATGATATGAATTAAGTTTGATTAAATTATGGTCTAAGGTCATGGTTATAGCATTATACATAATTACTTTACTTTAAGTCCACAATTTTATAATTATGGAGTTGGATAATAAAGAATGTAATAGGATTTATATCCTATTTGAAGATTGGTATCAAAATTATTTTTGTTCAAATATATAAATAGGTTGGTTGACCAACCAACCTTGTGATAAGTTTATAAAAATAAGTTGTTTAATTACCTAAAGACCATGTAATTAACAGGTGAGGTTTGTCTTTTGTTTTGGAGCATAGATAACTCTAGTTGCCTTGGGAGAAATTTAGTGGGTGGCGGTGGATAGTAAATAATTATATCCTATTTGAAGATCGGTATCGAAATTATTTTTGTTCAAATATATAAATAGGTTGGTTGACCAACCGACCTTGTGATAAGTTAATAAAAATAAGTTGTTTAATTACCTAAAGACCATGCAATTAATGGTGATGTTTGTCTTTTATTTTGGAGCATAGATAACTCTAGTTGCCTTAGGAGAAATTTAGTGGGTGGAGGTAGATAGTAAATAACAACTACAATGTGGCAATAAAGCATTTAAGAAATATTAATCTCCTCGAAAAGAATGAAGCTTCTCTAGGAAGCTACATGTATGCCTAGTTTATTCTATTGCATTGCATGGATGGATAATCCCGTTTGAGCGAATTAAACAAGTAGTCATTTGATCTGTGCATGTTATGTTTGAATAGCTACAAGAGATTTTCCTTTCGGGGATTGAGGATGTCTTCTATTTAATTATATTGAGGTTGGGCAGTTTCTTCCGACGGTTACTCATTTTTGGATTGAAAGCCTTCTTTTTATGATCTGTGTGGGAAATGCTATGAGAAATCTCAGCTCAAAATGTAAAGGAAGTTTCAAGCTTATTCCACTCCCAGGCATGAATTGTTCTCTTACCTTCCTAATCATTTATTCCATTTAATATTTGCATTAATGGGTTTTTGTAATCTTGTATGGTTGAAACTAATATTTGGTAAGCTTGATATTGGGATTTGTTGGTTGTAAGAAGTTTAAGTTGTTTGGAAATGTTTTTTCGTGGGCTTACTATCAAACTTTTCTACAATTTTGATTTGGTGCAAATCATGTGTTAAGTGTGAAAGTATTTTTGGGTTTGTTATTTTACTTCAATATTGAAATCTGGCCCAAGTAGGTTTTAGAAGTTACATATTATTGATGCAACCATTGGGGTATAAAAAAATTGTCTAATTGGGTTTTGTGGGTATTTCACTTTGGTATTTCAAGTTGTGAAAATTGTTCTTAGTATCATTTTGATGATCATGTATGGGGTCCATTTGATATATGTAGCCTGGAGGTGGTATTGGGGTTTTCGTATTAAGGATGAACGTCATCGATCATCTGTTGTAGGCTTTGAGTAGGAATAACATTTAAATCTTTGGTTTTGTATCTTCGGGGTAATCGAACAAGTTTCGAGTTCAAACCCTTAAATTTTCAAAAGGAAAAAACACGCTTGTTTTATTGAATGAAACCTCTTGTATTTTATAGTTGAACGGATTAGTATCTCGAACCGACTATTACAATTTTGTGGATAAAATAGACATGATTTTAGTTATATCATAACCATCTCTGTTAAAGAATAATGAGGAGACTCTAGGACATTTGAGGGGATGGTATTATGATTATCCTGCCTTTATGTATTATTCTCTAAATTATTGAAAAGTATGGAAAATCTTTGGGATATGTAATGTTGTTGTGTTATAGTATAATGTAAATCTCTTAGAGCTTTCGCTCCTATCTATATCATGTTATCTCATTATTATTATGTGATTTTTGTCTAGTTGGCACTTTTGTATTCTTGTTGTATTTTTTTGGTAAATGAGATTTACCTAATCAAGTCGAACCCATAAGCAATTACCTCTATGAGATATTGTTTCTATCTAAGTTTGGGGTGTCGATAATATTATGGAAAAAGCATGGTTGTATTGTTATGACAATATTTTGACTTATTGTATTATTATTATAATGAATTCATTAGGGGTGTAGAGAAGGTTTGTTAGCATGCTATCCCTTTTGACTTTTGGTGATAGTTATGTTCAAAGTCTTGGAATTGAATGAGTTAAAGGAAAACGTTGACTTTATTCTATTTTTCTAATTGTTTAAGATAACCAACAATTACCTTAATGAAGTCGGATACTAATCATTTTTATCTATGGTTGATGTAAGCATCTACTTGAATGATGTTTAGACTTGCCATTGTAGTAGGTCCACGAATGTGTTTGGGGATATCATGTAGTGATATAATATAATGTCATGCTTTTCTCTTTGCTTTGAATATAGTGCTAATGTAGGACCAATGTGTGGTTAGCTTGATCAATGATTGTTGCATTCGGGTAGCTTGGGAAAAATATGCACAAGCAACAAATCACCTTATAATAATTATGTCTAATGTGTATAAAATAAGTTTTTGTTATTGACTTTTATTCATTATCTATATTGATAGTATCTTGAATGGTAGGCATGAAGTTATATATATAGTTAAGTAGTTTGTTCCTTCAATTCTATCATTAAGGCAATCAAACTTTTAATACAATGATTAATTCCTTGGTGATGAATAGTAAACTATGAAATGATATAGTGATTGATTTTTAGTATTGTTATGCTATCTTATGATATAATATTGCAACATTTATTTTATCAAATACTAAATGGCATAAGATGTTAAGTGGGAATGAGGACTATGCATGCCGGTTCGTGTAGAGTCTGACTATGTTTTAACCATGTAGGTTTGAAAGGTTTTTCCCGGATGGTTAAAGACAGATAATATCACTTGCATGAATCTATTGTGAATGCTAATGAGAAATAAAAGAATGTAATACCTTTTGAATAAAAGAGAAAGACTCTTCTAGTGATTGATATGTAACAAAGACTATTGATCTGACGTGTAAATGTATTATCTTGAAAGTCTCCTATTTTAGCTATGTGAGAAGTATTACGATGAAGGCTACCAATTAATGAAAGAATTTTGTAAGATTGAGTTTATGAACTTGTTCTAGTACAACATGATATTTCTTTTATGAATTGATTTTGAGTGTAGGAAGAATTGATTAAATTCTATTTAAAATCATAAGCTTGTTTATCAAATAGTAAAGAACATTAGTAGATGGTATTAAAAATGAAAGATTCAATCACTTCTATATGTCATTACGAACTAAGGAACAATGAATTAGTAATGTAATATGAGTAACATAAAGTGAACTTTGGAGATAAACAACCGAATACAAATGTTGTTCACATAAACTTATGATGATTAATGGCAAGTGATTAAGTGTGTAACAACGAGATAACTTGTTGCCATATTCATATAAGAACGACATACTCTTTGAAGTATGTAACCAAGGAGAACAAATATGTCATCAAATATATCCCATCTTCTAAATTTTGAAGTAAGTAAATCATATTGTTGCCTTATAAAGATCTACTTGCATAAGATTAAGGCAAGCTGGTATGTTGAGATATCAATACAATCTAGAAGTAGGAATGAGTTATGAGAATCAAGGGAATAAGAGATTGGTATTAATTGTATGGTCATTGCATTGATTTTTCAAGACTTAACTTAATATTACAAAGCTATAAGTTGTAATTGAGAAGTATCAGGGGTCTTTTAAAATAAGTTCATGTCTTTATGTGATATTGATTTTATTATTCGAGTACATCGTTAATACGAAAGAAAAATTATCATGGTATATACACCTCTCGTGAGCATTTAATTATTTAGCAAAAGAAACAATATTGTTATACATTAAAGAGGTATTGAATGTACCCTCATTTGACCAAAAAAGGAAACATTACCATTGTGTAACATGAGGCTATTGAGTCTAGGGTTTATTCATTAGGTGACAATGTATTACACATGAGTTTATCAATTGAGGGAGTATTCATTAATTCATGATTATATCTTGTTCGGAATGTGTTGAACCCTATCTAGTGTTTTGTATGGATTATTATCAATGGCATAATATTATTGACATTGTCTAGTATGTAAGAACTAATGCACACATTTGTAGTCCTTTCTATGTGATGATAAGTTAAATTTAGGGCTCTTGCAATGTAGACACCCTCGGGTGGTATGGGACATCTGTTGAGGTTTTGATTGCTTGGGTCCTACTTGTTTTGTAACTAATGATAACACCAATGTTTGATCCTAATCTAGATAACTGTAATTAAGTGATAAGGTGAAAGACAACTTCCAATTGGCAAATGTGACATCATGGAACTAAGCATGGCAAACATGTCTTGTAAACTTTGATCAAATTAGTGTAAGTTCTTTGGTTACATGTCATGATTTCACCAAGATCTAAGATGTAGGATGTCGGATGGGATTCTATGATAGACACCTAGGTAGACACTTATAATAAGCCACTTGATTATCTTTGATTGAAAAATGAAACCAATAGTATACAGGTATCTTGACTCGTAATTTGACGAGTAAACTATGAGCGATTGGTAAAAAACCAACTCATACAACTTCACATGGTTAATTGTTATAGGATGGATTGATCTAGATGGATATTGGTTCTAAATTAGGTAAATTTAGAACAAGAAAGCATGAGATCTTATAAAAACATTTTTCCCTAAAATTGAAGTGTCAAAGTGGTTGTTACATTTAAACTCACATTGCACTCATGTGAATAAATCACATGAGATTATGATGATTAAATGGAGCATGTTTAGTAGTTCTTATTTGGGAAGGAATAATGAAAATGTGTCGGGCATGCAATCTAAAGCCTTAATCTACATTTGACTCATATGACCAATCGTTGGAAGGTGTCAATTATCAACACATGTTTGTGCATCTAATTCCTGTAATTAGTTGACCTCACAACTGAAAATGAAGCTTGCAAAGTTCTCGCAACCGGTAGTCATTGCGGTTTGGTTCCAAACTTGGAACATGTTGGATTTTCCCTTTTTATTTTTCCCCTTTAGACACAAATTGCACTCACATGAATACTACAATACCGTAATTATTAACCTAACAATTCAAGAGAAACACCAATCTCAATTTTTTATGGTATCACTACCTTAACTTTGTAAGTACACTTTGCGTCTTCTTATCCACGATGTGTGCCATAAAACATGCATTTAAAGCCCCCTTACATTTACATTTTTTTATAACTACCCATAAAATCAATAACTAAAAATTCAAACAAGTATTCCCCTTATCGATGAGTTTCAACTATTACTTGCATTTTAAGATATCTCCCTCAATAGTTTCATCTACGTCTTCCGCAACACGGGTTCCCTCTTTATGAATGAGAAATATGTTGTGTACTTCTTACTAATATATTTTCACGTTGGCTCCTCAATTATTCTTTCCTTTCCCATGCACTTCTCCACCCTCAAATGCCTTTTGCTACACTCTCTTCCTCTCCCTTTGTTTCTCTTCATCCAATTTCACTTCTTCACTAGATCCCTTTCGACATTCACATCGTACATTTCATGCACATGATTGCTAGTATATACAACAACACAAGTAAATGTGATGTCCCCATTTTTGAAGACCCTTAGCCTATCATTCCCCGTGGGCTTTAGGGATGTTGCAAGGGAAAATTATATTAAATAATTTTATAATATTGTCTGGAGAGTGATTTTTATCATTTGACATTATAAAGCAATATTTATTTAATTATTTAATATTTATGGAGCAAGTAATTATTTAATTAAATTCCCAAAATGCAAATTAAAAAGGGGAATTAATTAAATAATATTTAGGTGGCTTTTAAATATTAAAATCACCCTTTTAAAAAGGGGACGCCACACCTAGGGAAAATAAACTGCTTTTATTTAATAATTTCCCTCCTAGGGATTTCAAATTTTGTGTCTCCTTGCTTATAAAAGGAGTGTTAGGATCATTGTTAGACTTATGTTATGATGATATTTATTTTATGCTCCATGCTTGGAGTTGGGATGCATGCCCATTGATGCTTTCTCTCTCTCTTGCATGGGAAGTTAGTGAGTTGGTTTTGATCAATTGAAGTATTCTCTCTTGTTCCATTTGTTGAGTTCTCTTGTGTTGAAGTATGTTCTTTGCATGATTCATACTTGCTAACTAAAAGGAACGATAACCAGATCATGCCAAGCCAAGAACACAGATGCTAATCAAACATCACGATCAATAAGATGAAAGCAATTTTCCGAATAACTTTACATAAACCTGGCAAATAAATGATCCGAGAAATCTGCAAACCAAGGAAATAATGCAATAGCCTAAGATCTGTCATGTCAAACTATGTAGAAAGAGCCCTCGGAATACTCGAATGTGGGAAGAAAAGCTATCAATAAGTAACAGATCATCAACATACAAGACAAGTATCACAATATCCTCACCGACATCTTTGGAGATACAATGTATGATCGGAGTAAAGAACAAACAAAACCAGTAGATAGTAGAAAAGAATCCATCTTCTCATACCAAGCCCAAGGGGCTTGTTTGAGACCGTAGAGAGACCTCCGAGCCAACAAACAAGAGAAGAATCCTGAACAAATCCAGCTAGCTGCTCCATATATATTTCCTCTTGTAGATCTCCATGTAAGAAGGCACTCTTCATATCCATCTGGTATATGGGCCACCCCTGTGATGCAAAAATAGCAAGTACAAGGCATACAGAATCCATCTTGGCAACGGGTGCAAAAGTATCAGAGTAATCAATACCTTCGACTTGTGAAAAACCCTTTGCAACAAGACGAGCCTTATACTTGTCAATGGACCCATCAGCTATGTATTTGGTTGGTATACCCACTTACACCTAACCATCTTTCTTCCTTTAGGAAGAGATACCAAATCCCAAGTATGATTCTTCATCAAAGAAGAATACTCAGTTGTCATCGCATCATCCCACTCTTGTATCCCATGAGCCTTTGAAAAGATTGTGGATCCTCATAAACTGCCTGACACAAAAGTCCAGAACCTGTAGAATGTGTGTGATGATTCCTAGTGGGTGGAAGATCCTCTATGAAAGGTGTTACCTCAGAAACTATAGTATGATCCCACTTAGGCATAGTGACAACATCAGTGGGAATAGGATCCTCAATGGCATCTATAACCTCCTCATAAATCTCCTCAAAGAAATGATCCTCAAGATGAGATGAAGAAGAAGAAGGAATGGAAGAAGATGAAGAATCATGAGGAGTGAAACGCTCATCAAACTAAACATGTGTTCGAAAAATAACATCATTGCATCGGGATCTAAAAGACGATAAGCTCTCATGTCATCACAATACCCTACAAAAATCAAGGGTTTACTCTTCTTATCCAAATCTTTCCTTTTCTTCTTTGGCACAAAGGCCCAAGCATGGCTCTTAAAGACTCGAAAAAATGAGACATCTGGCTTAGTGTTAGACCAAGCTTCCTCTAGAGTCAAATGCTCAAGTGCTCTGTGTGGTGTGTGATTCTGAATATAGTTAGCACAATTAACTGCTTCTACCCAATAGATAGGAGGTATATCTCTAGAATGCATCATACAATTAGCCATTTCCTTCAAAGTTCTATTCTTCCTTTCTGCTAATCCATTCTGTTGTGGAGTATGAGGAACAAAATGTTGGTGAATAATGCCTTGAGTTGCCAAAAATTTAGAAAACTCATTGCTGAAGTACTCCCCCCATTATTAGTGCAAAGGTTCTTTATGCTACTAGAAGATTGTTTCTCGACCAAAGCCTTGAAGACTTTGAAGTGTGAAAAAACATCACTTTTGTACTTGAGAAAATAAACCCAAGTACGCCTCAAGAAATTATCAATAAATGTAAGTGCATACTTAGCTCCATTGAAAGATGGGGTAGGAAAAACCATCAAGTCACTATACACAAGCTCAAGTGGTGAAGAAGCTCTCTTAGACAAATTCTTAGGAAAAGGATCTTGGTGTTGTTTCCCTAATGCACAACCATGAAAAACTCCCTCAAGACAAGAAACTCTAGGAAGACCATCTACCATACCATGAGTGCTCAACTCCTTCAAATATCTGTAATTGAGATGTCCAAATCTTTCATGCCAAAGCTTACTCTCTGAATCTGAATGAGAAACCAATCCTGTCCCTATAGAAGATGTGTCATCAAAACCCTTAAAGTGATATAGTCTTGAACTATGATCAACAATACCCTAAGCAACAAGTGAATAAGGCTCCAACAAAGTTCTTACTTCTGCCCCATGTGGTGTAAAATTCATTGTTTTCCCTTGACCAGAATGACAAATTTGATATACAGAAAACAAATTTGTAGTGATGTTAGGAACATATAGTGCATCTTGGATATTTCCACCATCAAGTTGTATATCACCTTTTCCCTCAATAGAAAGAAAGGAAGAATCTCCAACCTCAATTTTGGAAGTAGAACTCAAACCTAGAGAAATAAAAGACTCCTTAGAAGAAGTCATGTGATGAGAAGCACCAAAATCTATAACTCAATTGTCTGTAGTGGTGGTGGGATCTTCCAACAACATTAAGTGTTTTTCCATGCTGATTAGAAGGAGGTGGAGTGGAGATAGAAATTTTTGTTTCTTGATTTGCATCCTCTAAGGCTTGCATTCACTTATAACACCTATTTTCTTCATGATTACTACTCCCACAAAAAGAGCATGAACAACTAGACTTATTCTTGGATTTAGAAGACTCCTTGGGTTTTGAGTTGTTTTCTTTGGGTTTAGGAGCATTTTGAGATGGAGAAGGTGTGGATTTGGTTTTTCTTGTTTGGTTTTCCCTTGCCCTTAGGATTAGATGCAACTAATGCCTTTTGAGAGGTGGAAGACTCAAGGTGAGATAATTTGGATTCTTCCCTAGTAAGTCTTTCATAAAATGTTTCTAAGTTAGGCATTTTGAAGGTGTCACCTAAGGCATCCATGCTAGAGAAAAAGTTAGAAGCAAAAATTTGGAATGGTCCTCTCAACTTGGATAGAATCAAGGAAACACACTCTTCATCTTTCTTATCTCTTTCACTCCCCTTCAATTGTGTCGACAAATGCTTGAACTTGGCAAGATAGTCTATAATTGTTGGAAAATCTTCAGGATTAAGAGAGGTGATCTCAATTTCAAGTTGTATGGCTCTCATATGATCCACCTTACCAAATAAATCCTCTAATTTCTCCCATATTTTGAAAGGAGAGTCACACTTTTCCAAATGAAATAAAAGACTGTCACTTACATAAGTTCCTATCAAACCCATACACTCATCAAATTTGCATTGGTATTGAAATTTCTCATATTCTCTAGTGAACACTAATTGTTCTAAAGAAGTTAAAGCCCATAATCCTTTCCGCTTAATTATTGTTTCCATTCTTGGTTTCCATGTGTGGTAATTATGTGTTGTTAATGGCTCAACATGATCTAATGCAGAAGTAAATAAAGATGCCATCCTCAAAAAATCACCAAAAGAAATACAAGAACCAAGCAATGCAACAAGAGCCCCAAACAATGCAACAAGAGCCCCCAGATTTTGACACTTTATAATGAGTGTGTGTTACAATATGACACTTTATAATTATAGTGCGATTCTCAAAATAAATATTTTCAATGGAAAGAGCATAAAAACTACCCACTTTTGTAAAAAAACGACACTCAAAACCGAGTTACCGATCAAAACATACAAATTTTTCAATATTATGCTCTACTATTTATTTTAGTTGCCACTAAAAAGAACAAAATACTCTTTCCTTCGCCACACAAACAAAATGAAAGGGGGCTAGAGTTAAGCACCTACTAGTAGGGATCATAAGCTTTAAGCCCTCATATGACCATACCATATGACTAGGGGCTAAAAATTTCAATGGGTGTGCTTCTCTAGCCAAAGATATGAATTTTTAAAAATTACGAGTAGTTGGGGTTTGAAAATTAATTATTTACAGCGGTGTGTGATCAGATTTGTATGAATTCCTAACTTGTCCTAGAAGGGGACATTACATTAAAATATGTACCATGCTAATTTACATTCAATTATGCACCCGTCCCCACTAAATATGTAAACTACTAATCGCATGTGTACAATGCAATGTGAATGTCGAATGGTGTATGTTATTAGATTTAGAAAGACAGTTATTACTTTTGTAGTTGTTGTTGATAAGGGGTGTGATTGACAATATTGATTTTCTATTAAAGCCAAAACAAATGTTGCAAATGCAAGTGAGACATGTAAGTTTGCTAATACTCACTCTCAAGAATGTTGTGAATGTGAAGTGTTGTTGTCAAAGTAGATTGAAAGAATGACTAAGTGCTTTAACATATTATCTCTCCATGAAACTAAAATGAGATAGAATATGCAATTATATATAAACAAATATGAAATGGTTATGGTACATTCCAAATTTCTTTATTACCTCAACAAGTTTGAGAGCATCATTGTCATATCTATTTTGTGCATATCTTACAATCATAGCATTCCATGAGACCACATTTCTTTGAGGCAGTTTGCAAACAAAAAACGGTATATGTTATTTGTGTTATAGGGATAGTTTTTACTTTTGTAGTTGTGTTTGTTTAAACTATGGGTGATTGATTTTGTATGTGTAGAAATATAGACGAGTCACTTCATTTAAAAAGCGCAAATAAGAGGTCTAACCCGTAAAACTATTCAAAATGAAAAAATGATATAATGTACAAAGCTTTGGATGGAAACAACTATAAATTGCATTGTTCTTTCTCGGCATTTTAAAATTGTAGGTATTTGTGTGCAGATGAAGACATTAAAAATGTGTTGTTGTTGGTTAACATAAAGAAACGGGAAACAATAAAAAGGAAAAATTGAACATGTATGTTGAAAAGTGTAATTTTGTAATTGTAGATATATAGACCAACCACTTCATTTAAAGGTTTCATCTCTTCATTTCAAACTTGTTACAAATTTGTACATATACATTTACAAATCTCATATCATGAGTGGTATCATTTTGCAGATTGTTTTATTTGAACTTAACATGAGAATAATTATATTCATTTATAGGCAAGAGCCCAAGCTTTGGCCATGACATGGTAAATGGGGTGTTACCATTGTGGTTGAGCAAGAACTGTTTGATTTCCTCTTCTTTTGTTCTGAATTATTTGGTGTTGGCCCAAAAATGATGAGTGTTCATACTTTTCGACAAAGTCGGTGGAAGCATCAATACCATGAGTTGTAGAGGCAGTTTGCATTTGGAGAAATTCCATTGTGGTTGTGTTAAGAGATGAGGAAACATTTGACGACTCAAATGGTAAGGAGGAAAGGGCGTCATGGTCGATTAAGACATCTTTGTAATAGGGATTGTGTTGGATTTTATATTGCAATGCTACCCAAACACGATATCTATTGACATAGTAATCATACTTTTAAATTATATCCTTCCCTTTGTATGAGTATTATGTCCAAATCTTCAAGGAAGTGTGGTAGGTACTTTGTTATTGAAGTAATGTTTTGCGGGAAAATTATGGTGTGTCCTGAGTATTTGTATTGTCCTCCATTTACTTGGGTGACTGCAAAGTAATGGATTGACTCGTGTGATAAGCATCTCCTCAATTTGGGTTAAAGAGACAAGGACAATAGGCTACTTTTCAGGGTACATGTTGTTCCATAAAGAGAAGCGATGATAGTGTTTTTCATATTTGCATTTGCTACAGGAGGGAAAGCCTTCAAAGGAAATTGTTTTAATTACAGGGTAATTTTCCAAACAGATTGAGCAAGTTTGGATGTTTGCCAACAAATATATTCTTTTATGAAACCGATGTTGGGCTTCAATAGTCTACGACGAGGGTAAAAATATGGGAAGTCTTTGTGTATGGGAAGGGGTGGGGTGTTTTGTTTGGGTCGATTGTGGATTACAAGGTGGAAAGCAGACAAAAGGAGAGGAGGAATTGGTTGTACATGTGCGAGGAACCAAAGCAAAGTTGGTACTTGAGACAGTTTCTTGTGGTGGCACAAGAAAATGGGGAGGCATGGTAGTAGTTAGCAAATATGGGTTCGTATGGAAGGAATTGGTATGGTCGTGCAAATTTGTTTCCATGGAAGTTACTTGCGAAATGTTGGCTGGAAATCCTTTAGTAGTTGTATTTGTCGGAAAGTTTGGAATGACAGGGAATGGTAGGTTATTGGTCGATGTAAGTTAATAGATATTTTTATTCGCACATTGGAACTTCTTTTATGCAGGGTTTTTGCCACATTACTTTTCCAACCGGAAACAAAGTTGGGAAGGCCATTGAGAATAGGCCCTCTCGTATTGTATTCATTTATAGGTGAGAGCCCAAGCTCTAGCCATGGCATGGTAAATGGGGTGTTACCATCGTGGTTGAGCAAGAACTGTTCAATTTCCTCTTCTTCTATTCCTGAATTGTGGGGTGTTGGCATGAAAGATGATGAGTGTTCATACGTTTCGTCAGAGTCATTGGAAGCATCAATACCATGAGATGTAGAGGCAATTTGCATTTGGGGAAATTCCACTGTGGATATGTTAAGAGACGAGGAAACATTTGATGACTCAGATGGTAGGGAGGAAAGGGCGTCATGGTCAATTAAGACATCTTTGTAGTATGTATTGTGTTGGATTTTATATTGCAAGGCTACCCAAACACGAGATCTATTGACGTAGAAATCATAATTTTGTAAATTATATCCTTCCCTTTGTATGAGTACTATGTCCAAATCTCCAAGGTGGTGTGGTAGGTACTTTGCTATTGAAGTATTGTTTTGCGAGAAACTTATGGTGTGTCCTGAGTATTTGTATTGTCCTCCACATACTTGGGTGACCTGTAGTAATGGATTGACTCATGTGATAAGCATCTCCTCTATTTGGGTTAAAGTCACAAGAACAGTGAGACTACTTTTGAGCACATGTTGTTAAAGTGAAGAGAAGCGATGGCCATGTTTTTAGATTTGCATCTGCTTTATAGGAGGCAAAGCCTTCAAAGGAAATTATTTTAATTCGGGGTAATTTTCCAAAAAAGATTGAGCAAGTTTGGATGTTTGCAACAAATCTATTCTTTTAAGAAACCAATGTTGGGCTTGATAGTCTGCGACAAGGGTGACAATATGGGAAGTCTTTGTGTATGGGAAGGGGTGGGGTGTTCTGTTTGGGTTGATTGTGGATTGCAAGGTGGAAAGCAGACAAAAGGAGAGGAGGAATTGGTTGTACATGTGCGAGGAACCAAAGCAAATTTGGTACTTGAGACAATTTCTTGTGGTGGCACAAGAAAATGGGGAGGCGTGGCAATAGTTAGCAAATATGGATTCATACGGAAGGAATTGGTATGTTCATGCAAATTTGTCCATGGAAGTTACTTGCGGTATGTTGGCTGGAAATCCTTCAGTAGATGTATTTGTCGGCAAGTTTGGAATGTGGGGAATGGTAGGCTATTGGTCGATTTAATTTGACAGATATTTTATTCACACATTGGAACTTCTTTTATGCAGGGCTATTGCCACATTGTTTTTCTATCCAGGAAACAAAGTTGTGAAGGCCATTAAGAACAAACCCTCTGTATTGTATTCATTTCTAGGCAAGAGCCTAAGCTCTGGCCATGGCATGGTAAATGGGGTGTTACCATCGTGGTCGAGAAAGAACTGTTTGATTTCCTCTTCTTTTGTTCCTGAATTGTGGGGTGTTAGCACAAAAAATGATGAGTGTTCATAATTTTCGTCAAAGTCAGTGGAAACATCAATACCATAAGTTGTAGAGGCGGTTTGCTTTTGGGGAAATTCCATTGTGGTTATGTTAAGAGAGGAGGAAACATTTCACAACTCATATGGTAGGGAGGAAAGGGCATCATGGTCGATTAAGACATCTTTGTAATAGGGATCGTGTTGGATTTTATATTGCAAGGCTACCCAAACACAAGATCTACCGACATAGAAATCATACTTTTAAATTATATCCTTACCTGTAGACACCTAAAGTATGCTTATACTTAACATTTCCTCCCATTCAACCGATTAATGACACTTCGTTAATTCCTCATTCTTTTTCCCACTCTCGGATGCCCATTTACGACACCTTCTCGGCCGTATTCTTCCCATATTCAACTTATTTAGCTAATATCTCTCTTATTAGCTAAACATTCCTCCTTTCGACCATTCAGAACCTCCCTAGTTCTCTTTGAACCACTTATATTGGCTTCATAGGCTATCTATAAGGCACAAATGGTTAATCAAACCCCTCCCAACTCTTAATGAGTCTCTAATCACTTGCTAATCAAGTTTAACTAGCCTAAACCACGCTTAACTAAACCTAAAGCATGTTTATCCTAATCTAATCTAAAAGTGCTTTTTGAGATTTAGTCCCACATGCACCCAAAGTTTAAACTCTTCCATTTGGAAAACTATAAATACAAGGCTAAGCCTACCCATTCAACTTACACCTTCACACCTAGGATATCTTATTAACACCAATAACACCTAGTTTTGGGATTCCATTTGTATTAACTTTAAGCTATAAGACATTTGATCTTAAACTTACTCCCTTCATTGATCTTGAGCTAATAACCTCCATTTGCATCCATAATATAAATTTTGAGTAATATGGAGAGAACCATTGGCCTTGAAGCCATTAATGGTGAGACTCCATTCTTGAAAGCTTGAGAACCATAAAACAACTAATCGCACCTTTGATTGCTAAGTTGATCTTCTTAGGTTCAATGTTTAATTAGTGATCTAAAGAGTAGAGAGTAGCTTTATCATGTTAGTTTAGATTTAATCCAATTCATACAATGATAGATGTTAGTCTTGTTTATCTCTTATCATGATGGTTTAGTGTAGATTAGGTTCATATTTTGAGGTTATAGGTTTTAACTTCATTTCCATAGCATATCTAATTTATCCATGAACACATTTGGCACGCCCGGTGGGACACTTATGTCCATCCTCCATTAATGGAGGTCTTTTGAGTTCTTCAAAGTTCATTTTCAAGTTTTTTGGATCAAATAACTTGTTATTTCCTCATTTATGTTTCTAAAACTAGATAAATGACCTTCATTTGCATGTATTTTGTGGGTTTGATATAGAAATAGGACACTTTGACTAACCTTTAACCTGTTTGCTTTTGAAAAATTTCAAATTCCATGATTTTTACAGATTTTACAGGGGGTGCACGTAGGTGTCATTCTGGGCGTGTTTGCATTGAAACAGTGTGCACATGTCGACAGGGGTGCGTCTACGTTGAACTGCATTCACCACCAATCTTCCGGAGGCCATAACTTTTGCTCCCGAGCTCGAAACGACTCCGTTTTTGTTGCGTTGGAAAGGTATTGAAGAGAAATACACAATGAAATCATAAAATTAGGATTTTGAGTTATAGAAAATTTATGGTTTTACATTATTAGGTAAATATTCATTTTTAACGTGTCTTAAAGTTTGATAGCTTGTTTTCTTGACCATTCTAACACTTTAAAAGGTTTTGTGACACTAATAGTGATTTGCAGGTTGCTTTTCCATCGTATTTTTGTGCTAAATTAGTTGAGTGTTCACATTTTTCATTTGTAGGGGTCCTTTGAAACATGTATGCTCTTCCCTCGCACCTTTTAAGTGATCTTGGGAATAAAAAATGTTTCAAAAACCTTCTATTTTGCTTCCAAAACACTTCAATTTAAGCTTTAAAATGGATTGAAATTCAAATTTGGCTAAAAAGAGTTTCCTTCTGCAAAACACTTAAGGTATTTTTCATATATATTTTTAGTTGGGTTTTACGTGTTGTGTATGCTCTTCCTTCTCGCCTTTTTTGGTGATCTTAGGAATTAAAAGCAACACACAAACTCTATTTTGATATCATGATCTTTTATGTAAAACTACTGACTCTTTGCATATAAGACCTAACGCTTGTCAAAGATAGGCGTCCACCAACACGTGTTTTCATACAGGTTGCCAAATGGTGTGCTACTTAAAACCACATTTAAGTTAAAAAGATAAAAAACACACCACTTTCATCACATTGTATTGCAGTTTTTAAAAGGGTACGTCCCTATCCGCTCAACTAGAACATAACCCCTTTGGCATAACACCTTAAGATACAACAACGGGGTGGTTCTGTGAACCTTAAAGTAATCCACCGATGAGTAACCTCGTGGATGAAACAAGAAGCACTCTGCATACCCACTTGACTAGTTTTACACTGTGAGTTAGAGTCACAAGTTATCCATATGGCGACCCCAATGATGGTACAACTAAACGCACTAGTTGCTCATTGACGATTGGACTAAAGTAAATCCGAGATACTCCCAAATCAGTCATTGTGACTCTTTGGGTAAATCGAGCTCGCTTAAAACAACTTGTGACTTATCCATTTAAGTTAGATCTAAGTGTATCTCATCATGAAGTTTACAACGTGTTACTTATCTTGGTTTCTTTCTCACCTTCGGATGAGGTGAAACTCTACCCAAGTAACGCTTATTTTATTTCCATCTTTTGATCTACACCTTTGCATTCTTTTTGCCCATTTGGGACAAGAGAAGGCATATTTTGGGAGTGTTTTCATAGATAGTGTTCACCACTTTTTTGTCCGTTTACGCTCATCCATGTTTACGGATGAGTTGTTAAACATATAAGTGTGTGGATGCGTCCTCATATCTTTGATGGCCACTTGATCTTGATTTCAAGATCATCATCATAGTTAGGATTAATTCATCATTTGATCTCCCTTTGACGTGTTACCTTGTTCACATTGTCTCGACACAATTAAGATACTTATGTTGTGTTTTTCATAAACATGATCTAAGTATCCGCATTGTGGCATTACGCTGCGCACATTTTAACACATCCTCGATATACCTTGATTTGGTTTTACTTCAAACATTGTCCAAAATCTTGAAGAGTGTCGTTTACTTTGTTTGTGTTGTTTCAATATCACTTTGGCACTAATATCTCACTTCTTCATGAAGCTTGATTAACATGTCCAATTGGTGTGGTTACGTGGCTTACATTTGTAAACCTCGTCCTTTAACATTTTGGCCTTGTTGGTTGTTGAACGCGTCGTTGTATCCTTTGATTGGGAGTCACGTCTACCCTTTATTAATATTTACACCTTGTTCATTTCGAGCTTGACGTAAGTATTGACATTGTGTTGATCATCTTTGCATCAAACTATCATTTTGCACACACATTTTACATAGGGATTATTTCCTTATTGATTGGATTTGTGTTTCACACCTTGCATGATTGTTCCTTGTGATCATTCATCTGGAAAAATTGTTTCCTAGGAAAATCCTTTTTGATCTCGTCAAGATTGTGTCATCACAATGTCTATTTTCCTTAGACATTCTTCAAAAAATCATGCACGCATCTCCATACTTGCAAAATTTCTAGTTGGATGTCATTATGCTTCCCTAAATTGGCATGTCGCTTCCTTCCCTTTGAATTATTACCATCATACTATCTAGGTCTAGACATTTGTCTTTAAATGACGCCAATAATGACTTATTATCACTCGGTTTCTCACACTTACTACAATACGGAACCTAGGTTTAGCAATTCAAATCAAAAGATTCCCATTACAACTAAACCTAATTTGGTTCTTCATTTTAGAACACCCATTTGGGAACCCTATTCCCCACCTTCAGCTCATAGTCAATGGTACGGTTTGGACGCTTCTGATCCAAATTATTATTCAGGTTCCCCCACTCTTCTTTTGATTAAGATCCAAACTACCATTCTGATTCCCACTCTTCTTTTGAAGATTCAAATCCCAACTATTGTTCGGATACCCCTAGATCAAATCTTGAATCATAATCCTCCCTTCCTTCGCATGACCTTTATTCCAACTCACCTCAACGATGTCTTCCTCCTTTGAAGACTTGTGCGACTCCAAGTTTCATAAATCGAACATATAATTCGATTCTTGAGTCGTGGTCCTCCCTTTCTTCATAGAACCTCCTTCATCAGTCGTCTCAACGACCTCTTCCTCCTTCAAAGAGTTCAGATTCCCTCTAGTCAATCATCCAATTCGACTCCTACATTGCAACTTAACGGATTACTATGTGATCCTACTATCCAACCTACATTACGTCATCTTCTAGAAAAGTGACCTAGTCCGGATCTAAATCATCCATTCATGAGACGCCTGCCTCCAAGCCTACATCATCTCTTGATTCGTCTTTTAATATCAATCCAACTTCAATCCCTCTTTCGTCCTTGAGCCCTTTCAACCATATCGTACCATTTCCTCATCCATCTTCTAAAGATAAATGTTTGCGACCACGTCAAACCATTAGAAAGAAGCCATGTGCTAAGATATCTTGTCAAAGCACTATAAAAAATCTATGTGGGAGCGATAAGGTCAAGCCTTCCCCTTGTCTACATCATCAAACATCTTCATCTTCTTCTTTCAATCAATCTTCCCTTGCTTAGCGGACCCGTTTCTTCTAGTCAACCTCCCATGCTCGAAGAACAAATACCTCTACTAATTGATTTATCTCAGGATAAAGGACCAATTAGACTACACGATGATATCCCTTTAGAAGATTGCAAACAAGGATTCTTTCTTGAACTCGATACACTCACGTATTGGGGAAAATAAGTTGATTCCTTTTATCAGAACGTAAAGGAAGAGCCTAAGGTCATGGAACTTGATTCTTCTTCTGGCATTCCATCTTCACCTTCTTTTGAGCATGATGAGATGTTGGGGTCTAGCATTGATCAATGGCCTATCTTCTCATTACCCAATCATTCATTATCTATCACCATTCCTCAATCAAAATCTTGCCTTGGGTCACCAGTTGAGTACCCCATTATCTTCTTCTATTATGGAGCCACCCCGGGTAGTCCTCCATTTTCTACTTATGGGTCACTGTTGAGTAGCCCATCATCTTCTTCTATCTTGGGGCCACATCCTAATAGCCCTCAATTTTTACTTCTGGATCACCTCCGGGTAGTCCATTACCTTCTATTTTTGGGCCACACCCTAAACAGCCCCTTCATCATCTTCTTCTATTCTTGGGCCATGTCCTCATAGCCCATTTTCTTCCATCTTAGGGCCATATTCAGAAGACCCTTCATCATCTTCTATCGGTGGCTCACCTCCTAGTAGCCCATCCTCTTCAATTCTTGGACCATATCCTATTCATCCATCACATCATCCTTCTACCGATGACCGGGGCAAGTCCACCTTCATTTCTCTTGTTCCTATCATCAATCATAAACATTCGCTCTCTTCTCCCACTTCTCGGGATCAAACAAGTCATGTGTTAGCTTATAAGAAACCCAAACAGTTTCGTAATCAAGCTCAAGTCAAGACTTCCAAAATCTCCAAAGCCCCCAACAACTCGAACAATCTCAAAATTATAAATCAAGCGTGATTCAAGAACGCACATCAACATAACCATCAAGTATGGCACAAAGTGCATAAACCTTTGGATAGGGAACTCAATATCCCACATACGAAATCCATGTTTCAGATAAATCGTAGTCATTTGTTGAGTACGAGCTCACCTCGATCATTGAGATCGGAGAAAATATTACGCTTGATAAACAAACACACCTAGTCTCCCTTATTAAGGAAGTCACAAACATTGTTGTTGGATCTTACCAACTATCAAAAATATAAAAATCAAAATAACTCAAAATACAAAAAAATGAGAAAACACAACAAAAATCAAAGGTACAAAGATCAAACATTACAATCAGGTATTACGTACACATGGATGTTTCTTTCTTCCCTTTCTTATCATTCCTCTGCAAGTCTTCCTACCATTTTCATCCCTTCGGTGATATTTTGGTTAGCCTATTCACACGCATTTTGTGACATTTATCTCTATGGTATCTGTTTGACCCTGGTCTTTCATCACCTTGGTAAATTAAAGAATGACTGACCTCTTAGAGATCCTATCACAATCAACATCTAATAAACTTGTTGTGAAGAACTTTTGGACATATTTGTTGACACTAGCCAATGTCATCATCACATTCACTTCCATTTCCTTTCATCAAGCCATCAATGGTTCTTAACCCCTTGTCAAACAAGAGAGCTGAAATAAGTTTTCAGAAAGAAAAAGAATCAAAATCAATCAAAAAATCAAAAGCTAAAAGCTAAGAGAAAAAGAAAATTGATATATAACTCTCTCTTGGGGTATTTCCAATAATCTCTATTGGGGCTATGGACACCTAACTGGCAGTAGAGAAATGTTGTGATTAGAATCAAATGCATCTCCATCGGGGCTATGGACGCCTGGCTGGCAGCGGAGCAATGTACGGCTATCCTTCCACCCTTCATTCACAAATCACCTATCACCTATCAAAATAAATCATTCCTACACATTGGCTAGGGTGTCTTCACTTGTCTATTAAATCTTCCCTTCAAAAGGTAATTAATTTCCATGTGCACACATTGGATCTCTATGAGTAAACAAGATTAGTATGTTACCAAGTGTCTTTTTTTGGACCTTGTTTAGACTCTTGCTTTAGTCCATATCTCATCTCACGATTTGTGCCTTTGGCTAATCACTTCTTCATCGTGAGGCTTCTAAGCTACATTCATATCATTCACATCATTCTTCTACTTCATTCAGAACATCCATGTGTATAAGATTACTTTTTTGCCATGTTTTCGGACACCTTTGTCCCCTTTCACAAAAACAATCTTCTCCTTCCTTTCTATCATGTGCTTTTAGGCCAACTTACGTTGGGGGCATCCTTGCTCCTTCTCAGCACTTCATTGGTTTACGTTCATCATCATGTTAAACCTATCCATAATGGCCTTGGGTCCCGCTTCTACACGTGAATTTTTTTCCTTTGAATACTCTCACCGAATCATTTGGGGCATTTTTGCATCTTCACCTTTCTTATACGCACGTGGCCTTATGCCCTTATACATACATACCATATATCGGTAGGGGAATCCACGATTCCTCATCTTCTTATACATAGTTTAGAAAAATTTCAAAATCAAAACATTCAAATATGTCTCAAGAAACATTAAAAACAATATAAATCATCTTGCAAAAATGTCTCTCTTTGGTTCTCCCCTGTTCATGTGTGCGACTCGCAGATCATCTTGATCTACCTCCATCAACAAAAGCTAGGTTGCTTACTTCATCTGTACTCTGGGGCACAACGAAGATTTGCGGTATTGTTTTGTAGTACACATTACTTTTTTATCGGACCCAAGTGTCCTCCGTTATTCCCCTTACATGTATCCTTACTTGGGGAACCATCATTAACCCTTGTCGTTAATTCGAATAGGTTGGAACTGAATCTTGATAACAAAAACATGGTACTTGTTTCTCTGTTAAGTTTGGTTTGTTTACTTTCTCGTATTGCATTGCATTTTGTATGTTACATAGAGTTAGGCATCTTTTACTTTCTCGTATTGCATTGCATTTTGTATGTTGCATGGAGTTGGTGTTTTTAGCAATGGACATTTGTTCGTATATGGCTTTTCATGTCATACTACACTTTTGTTCATTCTTTTTAATAAGGACCGATGATGAAGATCATTAGCAATATGATGAAAAATAAATTTGTTTAAAAGGCATTGGATGGATGTTAGCTCATTCCCTCTTCCTCATACTCATTTTTCTTCTATATCCCCTTTCTTTTTTTCTTCTTCACACTATTCTTTATTTTGTTCTCTTTCTATCATATTTTCAATCGTCGATCGATTTCTTCTATCACCCCATCGAAAATCAAGGGGGCATCCTTCATGCTACTGATTTTTCTTTTATCCCTTCAAAAATTTCTACTTTTCTATGCTTGTCTACTTTATTTGAAGTGACATCGCTTACGACACCTCGAAGAGGGGGCAAATGTAGACACCTAAAGTATGCTTACACTTAACATTTCCTCCCATTCAACCGATTGACGACACTTCGTTAATTCCTCATTCTTTTCCCCACTCTCGAATGCCCATTTACGACACCTTCTCAATCGTATTCTTCCCATATTCAACTTATTTGGCTAATAGCTCTCTTATTAGCTAAACATTCCTCCTTTCGACCATTGAGAACCTCCCTAGTTCTCTTTGAACCACTTATATTGGTTTTGTAGGCTATCTATCAATCACAAATGGTTAATCGGACCCCTCCCAACTCTCAACGAGTCTCTAATCACTTGTTAATCAAGTTTAACTAGCCTAAACCCTAGTTAACTAACCTAAACCAAACTTAACTAAGCCTAAAGCATGTTTATCCTAATCTAATCTAAAAGTGATTTTTGAGATTTAGTCCCACATGTACCCAAAGTTCAAACTCTTCCATGGCTAAGCCTACCCATTCAACTTACACCTTCACACCTAGGATATCTTATTAACACTAAGAACACCTAGTTTTGGGATTCCATTTGTATTAGCTTTAAGCTAATAAGACATTTGATCTTAAACTTACTCCCTTCATTGATCTTGAGCTAATAACCTCCATTTGCATCCATAATCCAAGTTTTGAGTAATATGGAGAGAACCATTGGCCTTGAAGCCATTAATGGTGAGACTCCATTCTTGAAAGCTTGAGAACCATAAAACAACTAATCACACCTTTGATTGCTAAGTTGATCTTCTTAGGTTCAATGTTTAATTAAGTGATCTAAAGAGTAGAAAGTAGCTTTATCATGTTAGTTTAGATTTAATCTAGTTCATACAATGATAGATGTTAGTCTTGTTTATCTCTTATCATGATGGTTTAGTGTAGATTAGGTCCATGCTTTGAGGTTATATGTTTTAACTTCATTTCCATAGCATATCTAATTTATTCATGAACACACCTTCCCTTTGCATAAGTATTATGTCCAAATCTCCAAAGCGAGTGTGGTAGGTACTTTCTTTATTGAAGTAATGTTTTACGGGAAACTTATGGTGTGTCATGAGTATTTGTATTGTCCTCCACGTACTTAGGTGACCTGCAGTAATGGATTGACTCATGTGATAAGCATCTCCTCGATTTGGGTTAAAGACGCAAGAATGGTAGGCTACTTTTCAGGGTCCATGTTGTTCCACAAAGAGAAGTGATGGCCATGTTTTTCATATTTGCATCTGCTACAAAAGGGAAAGACTTTAAAGGAAATTGTTTTAATTCCAGGGTAATTTTCCAAATAGATTGAGCAAGTTTGGATGTTTGCCAAAAAATCTATTCTTTTATGAAACCGATGTTGGGTTTCAATAGTCTGCAACGAGGGTGACAATATGGGAAGTCTTTGTGTATGGGAAGGGGTGGGATGTTCTGTTTGGGTTGATTGTGGATTGCAAGGTGGAAAGCAAACAAAAGGAGAGGAGGAATTGGTTGTACATGTGCAAGGAACCAAAGCAAATTTGGTACTTGAGACCATTTCTTGTGGTGGCACAAGAAAATGGGGAGGCGTGGCAGTAGTTAGCAAATATGGGTTTATACAGAAGGAATTGGTATGTTCGTGCAAATTTGTTTCCATGGAAGTTACTTGCGGAATGTTGGTGAAATCCTTCATTAGTTGTATTTGTCGGCAAGTTTGGAATGATAGGGAATGGTAGGTTGTTGGTCGATGTAAGTTGACAGATATTTGAGATTGTCGTTGTTCTACACTTTAGGTGAAGACGTCTCTGCTCAAAATTTATGTGAGCTTTATTTTTTGCGTAGTTCTCTCTTCGTTGTGCTCGTTTTGCAGGAGTTGACATGATTGCAAAGTGACACACCTATGGAGTACCACTTGTTGGGAAAAAACTGTGTCGGTTAGTAATGAACGATGCACTGTTTGTTGACATATAAATTTTTTTTATACAATAAACTATGTAAAATTGTAATGCATGTGGAGTTCCAATTTGAACTACATGTAAGAGGTATCATTTAAAAGAATAAAAATTTGCATTTATTGCTTAAGGAAATTAATATTAGTTATATGGAAAGGTACAATATGGTCTAATAGTATACAATGATGCAAATACGTACATAATATAAGTGCAAGTAATTATCATTTATTTTCTTTAAAGATATTTCAATCCACATAGTAGTAGGAGGCAATAGTATGTCAGAATCAATAAACTATATACATTTGAAATGCATGTGGAGTTTTAATGGGAACTAATCATAAGAGGTAACAATTTGAGGATAAAAACTTTTATGTGTTTCCTAACGAAAAGAGTTTTTGTTATATGGAAAGATACAATATGTTCTAATACTATACAAGGATGAAAATACGTACATAATAAAAGTGCAAGTTAAATGCATTTATTTTCTTAAAATTACTTACAATCCACATAGTAGTAGGTGACAATAGTATGTCAATTTATAAGGAACTACAAAAGTTTTCTTTTGAAGCAGGGAAAAGGGCGAAACATAGATATGAAATAAGCAACATAGTGGTGATAGTTCAAAGTATAGAATGGGATGGGTGAGGGTGTAAAGTTTGAAGGGACGGATACATTAGAAGTATTTACGTAAAGAAGGTTATTGAGGAGTTGCACTTTGTTATCCACTTTCTTAGAACTGAGGATGACACATTTCAATCTATTGTTTCCGCAGTATGTCTCTTTTTTCAAGGAAAATGTGAAACAAAATTCGTTGTTGATGACATTGCTTGTAATTTCATTGGTCGCGTCTTCGTCTATAGACAATACGTGGAGATCGTTATCTTCAACACCCATGATTGATTTAGTTGTCTCATCAAAAGTGATAACTAACTAGAGTTCTCCTCTTGGGTCCTTTATATCGATCCTAAGTGCATATCTATAATCATAGTTATGAACTTGTATGTTGCAACTCGAACATAACCATGAACCATTACCATTCTCTCTCACCTTTTTCCTGCATTGTTTGTCACCTTTTTGAAGAGGACATGCCTTGTAAAAATTTCTCCATGTTGATATTTGTGATTTATGCGGTAACCATCTCCCATTCATTTCTCTTTGTGTTCCCCATATCTAGTACCTCCAACATCGTTGTTACAGAGGTCAAGATTTTTAGAGGGCCCATAAATTGGCTTGTGATAGAGGGTACCTAGGAAGGGAGTAGTCATTAGAATCAACCCAGCCATGAAGTGTATTTGTTTTTGAAATTAGAGGGTTGACGTAGCATTTGGTTCTTGAAGCAGTGTAAACTAAGCTTCCATTCAAATCGGAGACACAAGCAACTTTCAAGGCAAGGATCGAAAGAGGCAAAGTATAGAAAATATGTCTTCAAGTTTGTTGCTTATCTCATCTAAGTGTTGTCCCCACAATGTGACACTTACACTTAATCCTGACATGTCCTTTAATTGTAGTGTTCATCTCTTTGTTTCAGACTTGTCATGCTGACGAATTGTTGAGCATGGTGACATCGTAAGAACAATGTCAATCAAATCAAATGTAGAACCTTCAATGCTTACGGGTATGTCCTTGATTTTGGTGAAGTGAAAGTGATGGGAAGGTATTGTATCCTCATTTGCTATGAGTGGAGATATGGTTGAGGAAGGTTGTAGGAAAATATCCAAAACATTGTTCAAATGGTTGTAACATAGCTTTCCATTAGCAATCCTCGCAATCCTCCCATTGGAAATTGTATATAGCTTCCCATTTTCAATCTGCTCATAGAATGTTTCCGCGGCCTCATTGAAATAGGTGATGTGGATTTCCCCTCCTTCCTGATCCACAAAATCAAACCCAAACATAGAACCATCTCCCCTTGCATTGTGATATTCGTGAAGGGTTGTTTTTGCTAGGGCACGACCCTCTACGGACCACATGCACATAGATGTATTCAATCCACTTATTTTAGTTGGTGTTCTTGCAAAATATTTGTTAACTTGATTGGCACTTGCATCTATTTGAGGCAATTGATTGTCTTGGAGAGCATTTGTTGGTAGTCGGGTTGGAGCACCGATTATCAAATGTTTTTGACAACAACATCCATTTCAATGATAAGAACAATCCTGTAGTGGAAAAGAAAATCATGATAGAATTAGAATTGAGCAACGGATGAAAAAAATAAACATAAAGAAATTATAATTAATATAGGGAGTTTATATACATTGGTAATCGAGCAAGAGATGAAGCTTACAGTTCACTTTTGATCATTCTAATGCGGGATTTGTGTAAGCACACAATGGAGCCTTCTTGTATTGATTTGTCGGTTACACGACTTGCAAATTTGGAGGGTAGAAGTGTTGTCTGAAAATGTTTCCCATCTGAAAGGTCAACACGATGTTGGGTAGTCGTGTTGAGAATGGACCTTAGGGAGGACAAGTGCAATATCTGAAATGTGGGGTCAACAATGGAACCGCCCTCAATCAATTGAGAAATGCCTTCGTGTGTCAAAGTTATTTCCATGGCAACTAAAAGATGCTCGAGATACAAGCACAAAATTACGTGGGACATCCTACACGATGAGTAATATGATTATGGCTATGGTGTTACACGCAATGTTTATAAATGTGTTCTAAAGAATTGTAATCAGATTGCTATAAAGAGATTGCACCGTCACTACCCACAAAGCTTGCATGAAGTTGGAACTGAGCTTGAAACAGTTAGAAGCATCAAACATAGGAATATTGTGAGTTTGCATGGATATTCACTTTCTCCACCTGGAAACTTGTTGTTTTATGATTACATGGTAAATGAAATTTTGTGGGACATCCTACATGATGAGTAAAATGATTATGTTATGAAGAAAAATGGATATGTACATTGTAGATTCATATTTTGAAATAGAAGAATCCAATCAATTAAAAAGTTGCAGAGGAAAAAATGTCATTCAAGGTCCATCATCAGATCTTATAGCTTAAGGTATTTGTGTTTGAAGTGTGAGGAGATATGGTAAAAACGGCTCAAAAGCTAAACAAGCACAACACAAAACATAATCTCATTGACTAGGAACCAAAGCTGTAGAATTGGTCATAAGAGGAGGCTAAGAAATATAGTTCTCTATGCTACATACAAGTATAAATAGAATTTAAATGCATACCTACAAAATTCAATTTAACGCAGGGGATTGGATGGAACTTGGAGATCCTGAAGAATGAAATTATAGTGTTAGTGACTAGTATTTAAAGGTTAATGCATGCAAAAGCTGTAATTTTTTTTTTAACTAGTAAATTCAAAGCAAAGCATGCAAAATCAAAACCGTCATTTAAGCCGTCAAATTTGACACGTTCCATGAATGTCCATAAAGCCTTTTCTCATAGGCACTTGCATCTGTTTGAGGCAATTGACTGTCTTGGAGAGTATTTGTTGGTAGTGGGGTTGGAGCACTAATTATCAAATGTTTTTCGATAAGAACATCCATTTCAATGATAAGAACAATCCTGTAGTGGAAAAGAAAATCATGATAGAATTATAATTGAGCAACAGATGAAAAAAACAAACATAAAGAAATTATAATTAATATAGGGAGTTTATATACATTGGTAATTGAGCAAGAGATGAAGCTTATAGTTCACTTTTGATTATTCTAATGCAGGATTTGTGTAAGCACACAATGGAGCCTTCTTGTATTGATTTTTCGGTTACACGGCTTACAAATTTGGAGGGTAGAAGTGTTGTCTGAAAATGTTTCCCATCTGAAAGGTTAACATGATGTTGGGCAGCCATGTTGAGAATGGACCTTAGGGAGGACAAGTGCAATATATGAAATGTGGGGTCAATAATGGAACCACCCTCAATCAATTGAGAAATGCCTTCGTGTGTCGAAGTTATTTCCATGACAACTAAAAGATGCTTGAGATACAAGCACAAAATTCTATGGGACATCCTGACACAATGAGTAAAATGATTATGGCTATGGTGTTACAATCACTGTTTATAAATGTGTTCTAAAGAATTGTAATCAAATTGCTATAAAGAGATCTGCAATCGGGGGTGTGTCTTACCCTAGGCAACCTAGGTAGTTGCCTAGGGCACACAAAAAGGAGGGTGCCACATTTAAAAAAAAAAATCTAGGTCAGTGACTTGGCAGTCGACTTAGTTAAAATTTTGCAAAAAATAAATTGATACTAAACAAAACCGGCACGCCCACATCCCATAACCATTCAGTGCATTCTGATTTGTTGTTTACAGTTTCACATATATTAATATAAAAACAAATCGAGGCTTAGGCAAGTACGGTGTACAACAAACTTAAAAGTTAAAGAATGGTCCTAACTCGTCTGTGAACCCTGAAGGGAGTCATGAGTGATAGTGAGTCATGAGTGTGCATGCAGGTTGCAGCGCCAACACTGTGAACAATGAGTTACCTTCTAGTTCTTTTCAAATGCATTGAATCATGATTGCGATTGTATGCTTTCTGTATTGGGAAAGGAAAATTATATATCTACTTGTGGAAATTGAGCTTCATTGAACATTGAGCGCATGAAGTCACAACGGTGAAGATCGAAGTCACACTTACAGTTACTCTAAATTGTCTATGATCTAGAGTATTATCTATATAGACTATGACTATGACCGTGGGTCTCGGTCCCGAGTGGGAGGGGGCGCACGCTCGAGTCTTGCCTAGGGTGCTTGGAAACCTTAATTCGGCGCCGTGCGCAATCACTACCATGAAACTCGCATGAAGTTGGGAACTGAGCTCGAAACAATTGGAAGCATCAAACATAGGAATCTTGTGAGTCTGCATGGATATTCACTTTCTCCCCTTGGAAACCTGTTGTTTTATGATTACATGGTAAATGGAATTCTCGTGGGACATCCTACACGATGAGTAAAATGATTATGTTATGAAGAAAAATGGATCTATACATTGTAGATTCATATTTTGAAATAGAAGATTCCAATTAATTAAAAAGTTGTAGAAGAAAAAAGGTCATTCAAGGTCCATCATCAGATCTTACAGCTTAAGGTATTCGTGTTTGAAGCGTGAGGAGATATGGTAAAAATGACTCAAAAGCTAAACAAGCACAACACAAAACATAACCTCATTGACCAAGAACCAAAGCTGTAGAACTGGTCATAAGAGGAGGCTAAGAAATATAGTTCTACTGCTACATACAAGTATAAACAAAATTTAAATGCATACATGCAGAATTCAATTTAACGCAGGGGATTGATTGGAACTTGGAGAGCCTAAAGAATGAAATTATAGTGTTAGTGACTAGTATTTAAAGGTTAATGCATGCAAAAGCTATACTTTTAAAAAAAATAGTAAAGTCAAAGCAAAGCATGCAAAATCAAAAAGCTGTCATTTAAGCCATCAAATTTGACACAGTCCCATGAATGTCCGCAAAGCCTTTTCCCATCATAATAAGACCTTTGGCGTAATAATAACACAATAAATGTTCCAAACTCTATATTTCAATTCATTCCCAATTTTCAATTCGCAAAAAATATCGTTTTAAAAATGAGTGTGAAAAGAAAATACCGCAAAGATAAAATAAATAAAATAAAAACTAAAGTTTTCCGTCATGTGAGCGAGAAAATGACGCGATGCAAAGCAAATAGGATATTTCGTCGAAGGCGTTTACTTTGAAGAAGGCATTGCTGGAAAGTGTCAAATTCCGGTGGCTTAACTTTACAGGTTGCCGGATTTTAGATATTTTTGTAAGTCATAGATATTTACTATTCTTTGACTCCACATCCTTTAAATGACATTTTAGACTTGGCAATAACCATTCTTTGGTGCCCTTGCTTTTGGGAGTGGCCGGCCTGAGAACATCATGAGTGACCGCGGTGTTAACTCATGGTTCTGTTTTTTATTTTACTTTACTGGCAGCCATAGCTGGCCGACAGAAGAACCGACTCTCTACACCTTTCCCTTCTTTATCTTTACACTGGAATTGTTCTTTGAGTAAAATTATACACATAAAATTGAAGCCCTCTCCGGCGTAACTTGCAACTCATTTGCAATTGCTAGTTTATTTACCAGATAAATACAGTGAGCCCCAAGCAATACGAAGGTCGGAGGTTCGAATCCGCGATAAGCGTATGGTCCGCAATACCTAAGTATGTAATTTTTCGACCATCGTAAGTACGATGGTAGCAGCGTCCAGAAGCAAATTATACGGAGATTTGTGGGGAATACGAGATCGAAGTTCTACAGGAGATTTATAAGTACGCGTCTTCAGTCAGTATTGCCCGTGCATTTTCCTTTGGATTGTTGTGATCATGTTGGCTTTGGATTTCCAGTTTCTTAAGTTGCCTCGAACAATCGACGTTCTCACTTGAAGTAGGATTTCTCTGTAAAAATCTGTGGCATTCTACTTTTTCCTCCAGTCAAATCAGTATTTAATTGTTTATCTGCTTTGTCAAATCTAAAACGAAAGGCTGTACAAGCGTCTTCTTTGGGCTTTAAGTTTTTAAAACCTAAATTTTTATCACTAAGAGCTGGAATTGGTCAAATCAGTACTCATTACGGAACGAATGAAGTAAAAAAATCAATTAGTACTGTTTCTTAGCGCTGATTGATTATTTCTGCAGTTTAGAGGAACTTAAAAGGGGAAGAAGAGAGTCATGAGAGTTAGGTATGATTACCTATTTCTGCAGTTTAGAAAAACTAAAAAGGGGAAGAACAGAGTCATGACAACAATTTCGTGATAAAGGACATACGTGAGGTGACTTCCTACATATCATAAATACACATAGGTATTTGCCCTTAAAATAAAATAGACGAGCAGAATGAAGTGACATCCAAACCTTGCAAACGCCAGAAAAAGTGAGTGCCACTACTTAACAAGTGTCTTTTGTGTAAGTAAAATGAACGGATCTGATTTGTATATGTACTCCAACCCAAAACAATTCTGAGTCTGTACAATGGACTTCAAAAATACATTAAACACTACCTATTGCCCAACAAGATATTTCGAGCATCTGAAGGGAAAAAGATGATAAAGAATCAGAGCCATTAGAGATTAAAATCAATCCAGGTTGTGACAGATCACAGATTGTCATATCCGGTTTCTCTTTTTCCATTTCTAGGTTGCTGCTCTATAAAGGGTACTTCAACCAGCAATAGGTAAGGGAAATTCTTTGTTATTTTTAAATTTCCTAATATAACAATCTATAGAGGAATCCTTTAGTTTTTGTAGTTTGTAGAAATCAACCTTTGTTCACATATATGCGTTACCCAAAAAAAAATGGTATTTTTAAAATTTCATTCCCTGTATTGCATTTCATAATTTAAGTTACCTGCAAATTTATGCAATTGATCATTATTTTTATATAATATTAATATTATATATTATTTCATTCAATTTTTTTGGTATAATTATACAACCCAATTTAAGGAGGACAGATTCAAAACTACACTTTTTTTTGGAAAACTTTAATTATTGACAGGAATATATTATATAGGAGGTATTTTAACAAAATCACACACACATATAATTGTTTGCAATTTTTATCACAGAAATTTATATCGTTCACCTATTTGAATAGCAATGGCACTACAATTTTTAAAATAGTTGAATTGATTGTGAATTTGTAACAAAAGTTAATATTAAATTTGTCATTGCAATTATAGCATGTTTTTAACACTCAATAATTGTTTACCATGTAAATTGAAAGAAACTCTAAACAAGAGCCATCAAATTCTAGGTTTGATCTTCTTTTGACACATATTATATTATATGTATGTATGTACATATATGTATAAACAAATCAATTGAGTGTCAAGATTTTAGATTTGAATAATTAAATAAAAATATTTTAGACATTTATGGAAATGGTTCATTATGGAAAGTTAGAGTTGTTTTGAAAAAGAGTAGACAAAAGGTGCCACATAAACATTGAAAACACGAAGTTCTAAAAATTCTACACCTACATAAAATGGGTTTGTTAGAGACATTAAACCCTCTAGTGATTATAGTTGAATAGATATTTGAACAAGCAATCTTGAAATATCATAACTAAAATGAGTTCGTGTGTGTTTATACTTACAAATAACTTGTGGTTGTTACATCTCAACCCGTTTTCTCTAGGCGGGTGCCAAGAGGTCGATAACTAGATGTAATTTCCCATCGAGAATAGATCTATAGGGAGGGGGGCTCCTCTCCCCCGAGGGGCATATAGATCTATAGGGGGTCCGAAGGACCCCCTAGAAACCCCTATCTATAATTCTCAACTCTATATGGAGGGGGGAGGGGGGGGGCCCTCTCCCTCTCTAATATCTGGGTATGGGTATGGGGGAGAGCGCCAATTGAACTCTATAATCCATACTACGCTCACACCTCGATCTATCGATCGAGTGCTCTCCCGATGGCAGCACCCTATCATAAATCCTAATTTGATTTTTCCACACAATGTCAAACTATCTTCTTACGTGCGTCAAAAGTTTTCCTTCTCATCTAAGAGTAAGTGCTCGAAAAACATAAATTTTTCCTCTACTTATGTTACATTTTCACAAAACATAAGGTAATAGCTGCTCAATGTTATGTTTGTTTAAAGTTATAGTCTTGAACCTATTGAGCATGTCCATACAATATAATTATAGTCTTGAACCTATTGAGCATGTCCATACAATATAAAGGAACAATTGCTAGTACCAATTTTTTGTTTGAACGGGGTGAGGTGCACAGAATTCTTAAGCTTAGCTGCCAAGGACTAAGGGGTTTCCATTCCCACCAAATTCACCTAAGGCTGGTGGGTTCTTCATGAGCCAAGCAACTTCACCAATGGGCCAACGACCATTCAATCCTAATACCGATTTTGACATCCAAACAAAATACCCACACAAATTCAAATCACCGTCGTAATTTGGAAATCCCAAATATCACTTCTTTTGTAATCCTCAGAAGTTCCACATAGATTATTACTAATTTAATAAAGTAATTTACGAATGGAAATATTGAAGAGGGTAAACAGTCGTATTAAATTGGTATCTATTAATTTACGAGTATAGAAATTGACCAAAGGGAAAAACCGTATTAGAGTGATTAATAGTAGGTAAAATTCTACTAGACTTCAGCATCACCTGCAATATTACTGTGTGGTAATATATTCTACTGGGTTTGATAGTCTTCGAAAACTCTATCCCACCATACATGGCAAATTGTTTTTATGGATGGGATAACGGGGCTGTTTATGTGGACATAGTGAAGTATTTCTGCTTGATATTGATGAATAAATTCTCATTGAAAGATTTACAAAGCCTGCCGAATGGCCATCTATGGGTAAAACTGGAAAGCTCTGCAAAAAATTCTTTGGTTTCCTCTAAAATAGATTTTGCAATGTTTTCATCTGTATTTTCTTGAAGTTTTAGAATAAGGTTTTTTTTTTTGGGGTAATTTATTTAAATTGCTGGGTGGGTTTCTTTCAAGTGTAAGGGTTTAAGGCTTCTATTGTCAATTTCTATGTGCATTTTTATGCTTATTTGGTTGTGTTGTCTAGGCTGATACTTAGGGCAACGAACACGGTGCAAAGTGTGAGAACAACTATCCGAGACATATCTTCTTATGGTTGGAACAAAGATCGTGCGCCAATAGAATCATTCATTCTCGCTTTAGCTGCAAATATTCGAGAGATAGGGGACTATGACGAGCAGGTCTGTTATTAATTACGTTGCTTTCTTTTAAAAGACTCATGGCAACTGTTATTAGTTATTTTTTATTGTGCAGATATAATTTAAGCCATTTCATAAAGCTTGACATGGAACATATTTTTCTTGATGATCATAGCGTTGATGGAATGTAATGATAAGTGCTAATACCATTGCTATTACTGTAAAGGACCTTCTCAAGAGGAAAGAAATAATAAATAAAGAAAGATAACTATGTACAGGATATTACTAGATTTTTCTTGAAGGAATAATGGATTTCAAATTACATCTCAGAATCTTGTGTAGTCCTGACATACACATACCAAAAGTAACAAAGTAATAAGCATTGAGTGGTCCCCTTAATTAAAATGGTACAGATCCAATGTTTAGATGGGACATACAATTAATATGTAATAAGGTGTTAAGTTCAAGAAACATGATCTAAATTTTGGTTTTGTTATCTAATGTCTAAATGTGACACACAATCAACAAGTAGTAAGGCATTAAGTCTAAAAAATATGATCCAAATCTTGGTCTTATTATCCAATGTTTAGATGGGACACACAATTATTAAGCAATAAGACATTAAGTCCAAGCAACATGATCCAAATCTTGGTCTTGTTATCCAATGTCTAAATAGGACACACAATTAACAAGCAATAAGGCATTAAGTCCAAGCAACGTGATCCAAATCTTAGTCTTGTTATCCAATATTTGTATGGAACACACAATTAACAAGCAATAAAACATTAAGTCCAAACAACAAGATCTGAATCTTAGTCTTAGAAATGTTGTAGTAATGACATATACATACCAAAAGAAACAAAGTAATAAGCATTGAGTGGCCACCTTAATTAAAAATGGTAGAGATCCAATGTCTTGATGGGACATATAATTAACCAGCAACAAAGAGTTAAGTCCAAGAAACATTATCTCGAATCTTGGTCTTGTTATTCAATGTTTAGATGTGACACACAATTAACAAACAATAAGGCATCAAGCCCAAACAACATGATCGAAATCTTGATCTTATTAACCAATGTCTAGATGAGATACACAATTAACAAGCAATAAGGTATTAAGTCCATGCAACATGATCCAAATCTTGGTCTTGTTATCCAAAGTCTAGATGAGACACACAATTAACAAGCAATAAGGCATTAAGTCGAAGCAACATGATTTAAATGTTGGTCTTGTTTTCCAATGTCTAGATGGAACACACAATTAACAAGCAATAAGGCATTAAGTCCAAGCAACATGATTTAAATGTTGATCTTGTTATACAATGTCTAGATGGGACACACAATTAACAAGCAATAAGACATTAAGTCCGAGCAAAATGATCCAAATCTTAGTCTTGTTATTCAATATCTAGATGGAATACACAATTAACAAGCAATAAGACATTAAGTCCAAACAACATGATCCGAATCTTAATCTTGAGACCTAGACTACTTGGAAACACCAAGTACCCCTCTACTAGGCTTGATACATGTCGGGTATGCGTATGGGTGTGGGCATGGTGTGGGTATGTGCCCACAAGCTATGGGTACATCTTGGGTACGGATTAAATCCGCATCTCGGATGTGTATACGTAGGCTGTGGGTACATACCCATACCAGGCTGATAAATATCGAGTGCACGGGTGTGGGTACGGTGTGGGTATGTGCCCACATGCTATGGGTACATCTTGGGTACGGATTAAATTTGCATCCCAAGATGTACCCAAGGCCGTGGGTGCGTACCCATAGTGTACCCACACGGTTATTTATTTAAGTGCAACAAAATAAATAAAACTTGAGGGCTTTGACTGGATTGAACTTTGGAAAGTTCATGTGAGATTCAATATTGCCAATAAACTCCGAAGAGTCAAGAGAGATGAAAAGGTTTTCATTTGGTTGACTTATTATTTGGGGTCTTTCTTGTTGCTCCTCATGGGGGCTTTATTCTTGAGTCAATTTGGAAGGCATGGGAACAAGTGAAGCACTTGGTGGTTGGGCAGCCTATCTTTTCTTCCTTTGACACTAGGTGCCAAGCCTACAAATTGATTTTTGTCGAATCTGAAATATAATGACAAGATCCTTGTCTTGACAAGAGGCTGCTCTGCCCAAAATATTTCATGACTTGTACAAATTTGGGAAGTGGATCGAATGGACAGACCTTAAAGCTTTCTATAAGCTTCTTCAATCTCGAGTTTAGAATGTATATAATGCTCGAAATGCTTTCTGACTCCCTCACTTGGACAAATTATGGAGGATGAGAATGACTTTTGGGATACTATGAGGTGGCTCAAAGGGCCCCCTCTCCAAGAGGCTACCTCCAAACAACTCTATGAAAAGATTGCCTTCTCCCCAAATTTTTCTACGGGCCTTAACCATAAGTGGAATGTTTGTGAGCCCATTAGTAGATGGACTCATAGATTTAATGTTTTGTAGTCTTCTTGTATTCAGTCAAAGAAATCTTGTTTTAGATGGCTTGTTATTCATAATAAACTTGTTGTTGGCATCTAATATTTTATAGGTTGTTGAGACTATAAACTTGTTGTTTTTTTATATATATATATATAACATTTTAAATAAATATATATTGTACGAACATACCCACAACATATTGTACCTGAATTTTTAACCCGTATTCATATCCATATCCGTGCCCGTACCCTTACCGAAACGATCTAGCTTGAGACTGTTGTAACAAATACATATATAAAACACGAATGCAACAAAGTATATAAGGGATTTCATCATAAAAATCAAAATATTTTTCCTTGGGAGAAAGGGTCATAAATATTGGAAACTTATATAGCCACGAAAAGATTAAGTACAGCAAAATATAAAGCGAGTAAACGAAATTAAATAGCCAAAAAGAAGACACAAACCATAAACACAGATTTATGTGGTAAAACCCTCAAGAGGGAAACATCCACGGAGCAACGGTATCGATTCTCTTATTGTTCAAATCTGGAAATTACAATCAGCACAACTCTTCCTCTTACAACTCTATTTTTTTGTGTGTAGCCTCAATGGGCATACACGGATTTATAGCATTCACACAAAACTGAATTCATTAATGCGTTCCTATCCATATTCTAACTAAAGCTATCTTGTTACAACAACAAGCTGAATAATAGGATCTTGATCCACCAGAAGAGGAATGGTTGTCATCTAATCTCAACAATCTCCACCTTGACAACAATTAACCTGATACCTTGCTCATTGCTCATCACCTTTTTTGCAAGCCAAGAGAAGCCAAGCACCACCGCAGACTTCTCTAATATAACCGGTTTCGTGAACATGTCTGCACAATTCTTTTGAGTGTGGACCTTATCAAGAATCACCTATCCTTCATCAACAACATGTCTTACATAATGGTATTTAACTGGAATATGTTTCGACTTACTATGGTAAGCTGGATTCTTAGCCAAATAAATTGCACTTTGACTATCACAGAAAATTTTTACACTTTTCTAAAACTGTCCTAACTCACCCAATAAACCTTTTAACCATACTGCCTCTTTACAAGCATGTGAAGCAGATACATACTCTGCCTCAGTAGTGGATAAAGCAACAATGCTTTGAAGCTTTGACATCCAACTAATAGGACCACCTGCAAGAGTAAAGACATAACCTGAAGTAGATCTTCTTTTGTCCAAATCACCTGCAAAATTAGAATCAACATAACCGCAAACCTTATCACTGCAACCATCAAAAGTGATACAAGAATGGCCTTGTGCCTCTAAGATACCGAAGCACCCATTTCACTGCTGCCCAATGTTCTTTACCTGGCTTTGCCATGTATCTACTGACAACACCAACTGCATGTGAAATATCTGGTCTAGTACTAACCATCGCATACATCAAACTTCCTACTGCATTAGCATACGGTACACGAGACATATACTCCTTTTCTTCATCATTACTAGGACACAAACTTGAAGAAAGTTTAAAATGTGAAGCTAAAGGGATATTCATTGGTTTCACTTTATCCATATCGAATCTCTAAAGTATTTTCTCCACATACTTCTCTTGTGATAACCACAACTTGCCTTTCGTCTTGTCTCTGTGTATCTCCATGCCCAAGATCTGTCTTCTCACGCTCTCCTAGATCCTTCATATCGAATGTCCTAGCCAACTGAGCCTTTAACCTGCTGATATCAACCATGCTCTTGCTTGCAACAAGCATATCATCAACATACAATACCAATATAATGAACATGCCATTATCTAACCTTTTAAAGTAAACGCAATGATCATATTCACTCCTGGTAAAATTATGGCTCACCATGAAGGAATCAAACTTCTTGTACCATTGTCTTGAAGACTGCTTCAAGCCATACAATGATTTCTTGAGTTTGCAAACAAACCTCTTGTTGCGATTTTGAACGAACCCTTCCGGTTGTTCCATGTAAATTTCCTCATCTAAATCTCCATGTAGAAATGCAGTTTTAACATCTAGCTGCTCTAATTCAAGATTATGCAATGCAACTAGTGCTAACACCATACGAATAGAAACAATTTTTACAACTGGCGAAAAAATCTCATGAAAGTCAATACCTGCTTCCTGAGAAAACCCTTTTGTGACCAGCCTCGCCTTGTACTTTGAAATAACATCATCAAGCACCTTTCTTCAACTTGTATACCCACTTACAACCAACCGATTTCCTGTTCTTAGGAAGTTCCACCAGATCCCATGTTTTGTTTTTAATCAAAGCATCAATTTCCTCTTTCATGGCATGTTTCCATTTGTCACTATCTGAAACCTCTATTGCTTCTTTGTAATAACTTGGTTCTCCTTCATTAGAAATTAAAGCAACATAAGTGACAAAATCATCATACCTGCTTGGAACTGATCTGATCCGTGTAGACCTTCGTAGAGCTTGTTGTGGTATTTCCTCAATTTCCTGAGGTGTTTCAATCTGCTCATCCTCCTGAGTGATTTCCTCATGAATATCCTGCTCACGGACATCTTCATGATTTTCACCCGTGGATGAATGTATATCAAATTGAATTTGTTGTGACTGTGGTACATCAACCTGTTTCATAACATTCTTTCCATCTGATTTTATGAGGAAATTTCATCAAATATAACATCTCTGTTTATGATGATCTTATGGGTAGTAGGATTCCATAATCTATACCCCTTCACACCATCACCATATCCAACAAAGACTAATTTCTGTGACTTAGGATCTAACTTGGAACGCTGACTCTTCGGAATAAGTGCATAGGCATCACAACCAAAAACTCTAAGACTAGAATAATTACATGGTTGACCTGTCCATACCTCTTGTGGAATCTTGCAGTCAATTGCTGTCGATGGTGATCGATTAACCAGGTAACAAGCTGTAAGCAAAGCTTCTCCCCACAATTCCTGCTGCAACTTTGCATTACTGAGCATGCTCCTTGCTCTCTCGAGAAGAGTCCTATTCATGCGTTCAGCAATGCCATTCTGCTGCGGAGTGTACACAGTGGTTTTATGCCTGTCGATCCCTTCATTCTTTGATAATTTTTAAACTCCTTAGAAGTAAATTCCCCTCCATTATCATTCTAAGACATTTAATGGATTTACCGTACTCTTTTCAACCAAAGCTCTAAAATGTTTAAAAGTGTTAAATACATCAGCTTTCCTCTTTAACAGATAGATCCAAACTTTCCTCAAGTAATCATCTATAAAACTAACAAAATATGATGATCCTCCATATGAGAGTTTCGGAATTTGGACCCCATAGGTCGAATGAATATAGTCTAGGATACCTTTACTTGTATGTTTTCCAGTTTAAACTTCTGTCTAGCTTGTTTCCCATAAACACAATGCTCAGATCTTTAAATCTCTGATTTTTAAACTAGGAAGAAGTTTACGATCAGCAAGTACCTTAATTCCTTTCTCGCTGATATGACCCAGTCGTTGATGCCATAAGCGAGTGGATTCACCTGCATCCTCTGATGCGACTCCTGCTTGATCAATTTCTGTCCTTCCTTCAAGTTTATACAGGTTCCCGACTCTGTTAGCTTTCATGACTATCAAGATACCTTTTGATATCTTCAAAACTCCACCTTGAACTGAACCCTTATGTCCACTAGAATCCAGAACTCCCAAAGATATCAGATTCTTTCTCAAGTCAGGCACATGTCTCACATCTGTCAGTGTTCTAACAATCCCATCATACATTTTAATTTTGATACTCCCTATCCCAACAGTTTTACATGTAACATCATTACCCATGTAAACTACCCCGTCATCAATAGATTGATATGTAGAATACCAATTCCTATGCAGACACATGTGATGGGATGCCCCAGAATCAATTAACCAGTCATAATGGTACTGTGAGACAATAGACGTAGATAATACCTCATCAACCATACCTGAGTCCTTCTCGGCTATGTTAGCCTCCTTTGTAGAGTCCTCCTCCTTAGATGCCTCTTTACGTTTCCAACAATCTTTCTTGAGGTGTCCTGATTTGTTATAGAACCAACACTTCAACTTGCTCTTTTTGCCCTTCGACTTGGATCTATTTGGGCCCTTCGAATGCTGTCCCCTCTCGGCAGTTTACGCCTTGGCCATCATAACTTCTATTGTCGAAGTTTCCAGAGAAGATCTCTTTCGAGTTTCCTCAGATATCATAGCTCCAACAACAACATCAAAGCTAATGACCTCTTTAGAACTAAAACTAATAGAGGTTACGAAATGATCCCAAGATTCAGGTAGAGAACTTAATAATGTCACCGTCCTATCTTCATTCGAAATTTTGTCCCCGTGTCTTTGTCCAATTTACAAATAAGAGTATTAAAAGTATTTAAATGTTCTGAAATTGTCATACCTTCCTTCATATGCAAGGTATACAGCTGACGCTTCAGGAGGATTCTATTTGTCAAGGATTTAGTCATATACAAGCTTTCCAGTTTTGTCCAGAGTCCTGCTGCTATTGTTTCAGACACGATGTTGAATAATACATCGTCGGCCAAGCATAGGCGAATATAGACTGAGAGCACGAGTTTCCATCTTGTCCCAGTCATCATCTTCCATACTCGCGGATTTCTTTGCCTTTCCTGCGAGCGCCTTCACAACTCCCTGCACACACAGTATATCCCGCATCTTGACCTTCCATAACTCGAAGTTATTGCTACCGTCAAATTTCTCGATCTCGAATTTAGCACTCTGTGTCTTTGCCATCACACTTCAACGCAGCGAATGAATTCGCCCTTCAAACTCGCCCCTCGTGGCCTCCCTCCAACCTTGCTCTGATACCACTTATTGGAAACTTATATAGCCATGAAAAGATTAAGCACAACAAAATATAAAGCGAGTAAACGAAATTAAATAGCCAAAAAAGACACAAACCATAAACACAGATTTACGTGGTAAAACCCTCAAGAGGGAAACATCCACGGAGCAACGGTATTGATTCTCTTATTGTTCAAATCTGGAAATTACAATCAGCACAACTCTTCCTCTTACAACTCTATTTTTTTGTGTGTAGCCTCAATGGGCATACACGGATTTATAGCATTCACACAAAACTGAATTCATTAATGCGTTCCTATCCATATTCTAACTAAAGCTGTCTTGTTACAACAAGCTGAATAATAGGATCTTGATCCACCAGAAGAGGAATGGTTATCATCTAATCTCAACAATAAATGCGTTGATCCAGCTCCTTACCATATTTCTCCACCGTTTGACACCCAAATTTCTCCGCTCGTTGCCTTCTTTCCATACTTCTCTATTGACCGAAAACATATATAACAATTGACTTATTAAATAGTATACTTGTGGTTAAGCATTTAAAATGCATGTTCTATGCTGCAATCAGTAACATACTAGAAATATATTAGCATTAAAAACACTTCATTAATTATTAAAACTGTTTGAACGTGTGCGTTGATCTGTACTAGATGAATTTTAACAAAATTTGCGTGGAGAGTTTTTGTTAACATGTAGCTTCACACATGCCATTGGATCCCAAAAAGCGTCTCAAGTATATCTCTCGAATATTTTGGTTTCATGAAATTGTTGCAAATATCTTCCTTAAAGCATAACCCAAAAGAATATTTTTTTAAAAAATTGAACATTCAAGCCTTGAAAAAGGCAGGTCACGTCTTAAAGTCTTGGGAGGATATTAGATTAGCAATTGCACGTGAAATGTGCGATGTAAATGTCGAAGGGGATGCGTCGAGGAAGCTAAATTCCGGGGAGAGAAACAATAGAGGAGGAAGATGGATGAAATAAAAGTTTGAGGGAGGAGAAGTGAAGGAGTGGAGAATATGCTCAGAGGAGCAAATGAAGATCTAATCTAGCTTATGAGCAGGCATATATGGAACAATTTGTCATTTATGACAATTGTTTGAAGGATAAAGGGGTGTGTTGTGCAAATTGTTGGGGCAATGTACTATGGATAAATCTTAGAAACAATACTTCCTAGGGAAACCTACATATGTTTGAATCCTTACAGGGGTATGAAGAGGAGAACAAGTTAGAAAAGACAACAAAAAGTGCATTCCATCTATAAAATCCACCTTCCATCAAGTTTATAATATGGTTATTTATGCCCTATTATAAACTCCCATATTGGCACAATTCATTGCAATATTTTGGGCATGAGAGATGATGCTTGAACTTGCAGAGCATGGCACTGGCATTATTTTTCAAAATTAATAATGATGTGGCTCATGAGATATCCACATAGCACCAAATAGGAAACAATTTCCACATGTTTGAAATATAAGATGGCAAAGATAAAAAAGCTAAATTTGAAAAATGTATTAATGTTGGGAATTGCCTTTTTCATAGTAGGCATTCTTCTCCAAAAGAGGAAAGATGGATAGGGTGGAATTTCCATGGTTTACAAAGCGTTAATTATTTCCAATGTAGGTAGAACCATGACACTCTGTAATATACTAACTTTGATAGGTTTTTCTAATTTTATTTTATTTTAATGTTTGAGAGGTGACAAATTTGCAAAGATATTTTGATATATATCTAGAAGGTTTGATTAAAATATTTCTCATATCAAGCATAAAACAGGAGAGAATTTCGTAGGTGTGGTGTAATGGTTATGATAAAATAAATATTGACTAACATGAGTTAATTAAAAATAGTTTTGAGCTTAATAATAACATTGTACTATCTTACTTATCCATAAATGTGATTGTTATTTTCTTCATTTTAGATCTAAAGTTGAGCTCCAAGTTCAACTCTCTATGAGTCATCATGATAAAGTGTTGAAATTAAATAAAATATGGCATCTCGCCTAGTGGGTAACTTGCAACTGGACGAGGCGAGTTGGAAGTCTCCATGCCCCTCCTCTAGGTATAAATGCCAAATGTTCTTGAACAAAAAAATTCACCATCTTAAAAAACAGGAAAGAATTTATTTAAGTAAATATGCATTAGAAGGATCTAAAGTCTTAACACAAATGCATATTGTAACTTCAATGGGGACTTAGTATCAATATGACTTGGGAAGTCCATTAAAGGAAGATAAGCCCTTAAAACCCAATCTCTGTGTTAATACTTCAAATCCCACACGTCCCACCACTACTACAAGGGGGTGATTCGAGACAATATTAGAAACAATAATTCATAGTTACCAAGACTCGGGACGAGGGGATGTTGGGATGTAGGGACGGGGTTTTCGGGACGACAAAGAATTCCTAGATTTTGGGGATGGTTGGGGGACAACTATTAAAATAATATATAAATACTAAAAATATACAATGGGTCCTCGAACCTTGGAAAAAAAACATGAAAGGTTATAATTTCAACACCATAGCCAATAATGTTACCAAAGGGCTTGTAACATGTCAACATCTCTTTATCATGTCACTTACATGATTATATCCTCAAATTAAAAAAATAGCTTTTGGAATAGTAGAGGCCATGCAAACTACATGAATAGCCATCCATAGACAAAACCGGCTAAGGTAACTGAAAAACACTAAAAAATTAAATACAAAGTTGGCCTCTAAAACATCCTAATATATCGGTAAAGCCTTCAATATCATACAAAAAGAGGCAGAAAGACTTGCACAACAAAATTTTGAAACTAAAGAAATCCTTAAAACCATGCATGTGAATTTATTGATCCTATTGCTATGTATAAGAAAAGGCTTTAAAATGTAAAATAACAGTGACTTCTCGTTAGAATATCTTCTTTTGGAACCTACATAAGACAACAAAAATCCATTTCTTGGGAAGGTAACTTTGCATGGGAAAAGGATTAGTTTTCATTTTCCTCTTTTCAAAGTCATAATCCTTGATATTTTTTATTTTTGGGACTTCGAGGACTCGGGGACTTCAAGGACTTAGAGACGTCCCCTAGAAGTCGTAGGGACGTCATGGCGTCCCCGTTGGAGTCCCCAAACTCTCAAAGCACCCGGAATGTTTCAGGTGTGTTTCCTAAAGTTAGGGCGTCCCCTTCTTTTTGCATTTGGGGGTTGCGTGGGGCACGTTCCGTCCCCGTCTCCAAGCACTCGTGACGTCTCGGAGGTCTAGGATGACTTCAGAATGGGGGTGTGCATTCTTGTGTAACACTACAATAAATGACCAAAACGTCTCAAATTGAAACAATAAAAAAATAGTATATTGTCTAAATATTGTCTCAAAGCAGGTGTCTCTAATATTGTCTCTAATTATTGTTTAATATATATTTTGTCTCTTTAGAGACAATATCATATTTGTCTCTCTAGAGACACTACTAAGATTTTCATTTTTGTCTCTCTAAAGACAATAAGAAACTCGAATTTCAAATATAATAAATAACTAAATGTCTTCTAATGCAATGAATGGATACATATAAATCAATGACATCAAAGTGAATTGGTGATCAATACCTAAGTCACCGGTATGTGTTCGTGTTGGCGAGGATTAAATTCGGATTAAGTTCGGCAATGATAAAATTCGGCAAAAAAATTCGTGATTAAATTCGGCTGTTATAATTTTCATTTTAAAAAAATAAGATATAAATGCACAATTTTTCAAAATAGCTAAAACATTATTATATAAACTTGAAATCTATATAAAAAGATGTCTCTGTTACATTTATAAACCATGCTTATCAAAGTTAAACTATCAGGAACATATGAAATCGTCAAAAAGTTACAATTAAGAGTCAAGACTCAAACTTAAACAAGTTCCAAGTCATCAAGAGCACTTGGTTGAGTTGATGCAGTATCATCATCACTAGATGCAACACTCAATTCATCATCCAAAAAGTCAGGCTCATCTGCATCCATTGTGTTATCTGGAATTTTATGTTGCAAAAAAGAGGTGGAGTCTTTTGTTGCATTGTTCATACACAATTGTAAATTGCTACGAATATAAACAAGATCTCCCAATTTTCCAGGACAACTTGTTCCTCTTTTTAGAATGGATGTGGTCAAAGCAGCTCTAGTTCCTCTCACAAGCTGATGAACTTGCTCCTTGACTCAATATTCGAATGGTAAAGTGTTGCAATTCAGGTGTTTGTGCTCCATATGACTTCCACCATCTATACCCAAGCATGTCAGCTTGTGACATGTCATATTTGGCTGCTGACATTCCAAACATCCCTTCTCCTGCCTTGTATGCCCAACACTGCTTTCTAATTAGACATGCGGTTGTTGGATCTGGTTCGAACTTCTCAATGGCTTCATAAAGCCCTGTCATAACCTCACGATCACTATCTCTATCTACCTGAAACAACTTAGGCTCCAAATAGCATGTTGCTGCATGTAAAGGTGTGTGCATCATTTTCCATCTATAATCAACTGTATTCCATATCTCCATGTAGTCTCCTTCCACATTATTTAGTGCTTTTTGAATAGCTTCCTTGCAACGGTCCATGCTCTCATAAAGCATACCGAGACAAGGGGTGTCGCCATCAACCATGCAAAGCACATCAACAATTGGTTCACACACATTTAAAACCTTTGTTGCACTTTCCCAAAAATTGCTATTTAAAACAATTTGCTCTATGTTCTTCCCCTTAGGACCTTTAGAAAGCACTGAATTTTCCCACTCATTGGAACACATAACAAATCTTAGAGCTGCTTTCTCTTCAACCACTCTTTTCAAAGTGATGTAAAATGAAGCAAACCTTGTTTCACATGGCCTCAACAACTCCCTCGATGCATGCTGCTGTAGAGATTCAATGTGAGGCGGTGATTTCTGATAAAATTTGCAATTGCTCTCCCTTTGTGAATTGCTTCATGTATCCATGGAAATTTAGCCAAGTCATGTAACAACAAATCCAAACAATGTGCTGCACATGGGCTCCAGTATATTTGTGGGTATTTCTCTGCAATTAGCTTTCCGGCTCCCACACACTGATTTGTAAGATCGGTAACCACTTGAACCACATTTTCCACACCTATTTCAAGAATGGCTTCCTCTAATATTTCAAAAATATACTTTGAAGTTTTCTTATGGTTCATGGTGTCTATCACCTTCAAGAACACAACACCTTGAGGGCAAGCCACCAAAACATTAATCAGTGGTCTCTGACATATATCTGACCATCCATCACTCAATATTGTGCACCCTGTTGCCCTCCAAGAGGCTTTGACCTCAGATAATTTCTCAGTCACCCTATCTTTTGACCTCTGTAAAAGAGTTGTTCTCAAAGCCTCTGAAGAAGGAGGTGTGTAGCCTTTGCCAAACTCTGCAACTTTCTGAATTGCGTCTCGAAAATGTGGATTCCTAGCTACATTGAATGGAATGGCACTTGAATAAAATAAATCAGCGAATGCATCATCCACATGTTGTTTTTCTAATGGTTTCCACAAATTTTTCAATGTTGCACTCCCCATTGATCCACCTATTGAGGTGTTGGGCATACTGGTAGAAGAAGACACAACAGATGTCGTGAACTTAGACATGTTCTCTTGGACTCTCTGTTTCTTTTGGGCCAATTGCATCTTTCCTACAATCGAAGAGGACTACTCTTTCTCTAGAGCAGCTCTAATCTCTGGAGTCACTGATCCACATGCTGTAACCCCTCCTCCCGACCGGCTGAATTCCCAAGTAAGTGGTCCACTGCCCTTGTCAAACTCCATGTAAAAGCATGACCACACAAGCGGCACTTGAGGTTGTTACCATTGTGGCTCACATGTTTCCATGCCTCAGCATTTGATTTTGGGGGTCCCATCGAATTACAATCTACGCATTCAAATAACACTATTCAATAATATTACAAATTTACAACGAAGTTAAATACATTTTAAACAAGTTTAACTTTTTAAATTTAAATATATGACTACAAAATTCAATTGAATTTTGTACATATATATTTTTAAATAGTTAAATCAAAATGCATTATAAATTTATAAATATGTAAAATAATATATTTTACAAATAAATGTCTTTAAAATTTAAAAAATTAAAAACGTTCAAAATAGAATAATTTAATGTTATATTTCGTATTTTAAAATTTAAAATTTAAATGTTAAATAAAACCGAAAAATAAAAAAACTATACATGTTTAATATTTAAAATTTAAACTTTTAAATGAATATTATTTTTATATATTTAAAAATTTAAAAAAATATACACGATTATATGTTTAATTATTTTATTAAAATTAAAACATTAATAAAATTAAAAACAATTATAAATCAAAATGTAATAATAAAATATTTAATATATAAAATAAAAGATAGAATATTTATTATTAAATATAAATAATAAAATATATTTTAGAATACAATTATAAATTATAAATTATAAACTACAAAATATAAATCAATAATAAACTATAAAATATAAGTCAATAATTTATAAATTACTATTTTAAAGTTTATACTCAAAATTAAAAACCTAAACCTAATCGAGCCATATGAATCTACGGTATACCTAAATATTTTTTTAGCTTTTAGGCAAAACAAAATACCCGGTAGAGGTCTCGGCGCTGGTAATGTCGTTGGAGGTTGCGGGAGGTTCTTTGGTGAGAGCGGCGGCGCTGGTTGCTCACGAACTCACAAACAAACTTTGCTTAGTCCACTCTCCACTCTCCACCGTCTACACTCCACCATCCACACTCGAACCGTCAAACAAACTATTCAGTCCACACTCGAACCGTCCAACAAACTGCTCAGTCCACACTCAAACCGTCCACACTCGAAATGCTCAAAAGCGTCTAGACTGTTCAGAACCGTCCACACTCGAAATGCTCAGAATATTCTAAAACTCAGAACAACTCAGAATGATTAAACTCATACTCCCGCCGCCTTTTATAAAGTATGGGATACGTTTTAGGGTTTTTTTAGGGCTTTTTAAAGAGCGTTTTTTAAGTTTTCTTTAGTGACGAATATCAACGAATATTCACCGTTTTTTTGGGTTAGATGAGGTTCGGCAATTTTCGAACTTCATGTCCAAAAATCGCCGAACCCTGTGACTTAGATCAATACTATAAAAAAACAATTTGAGTTGAATCTTTTCTAAAAAATGGATCTACAAACATTTTATTAATATTAAAAGAAGAAAATACAAAAGGGTGCCTAAATGTCGTTAACCCTTGACATAGAATGGTACACTTATTTATTGTGTTAAAATTACACTGTCGCACCTCCTCCAAATGTGTTGCCATAGATTATTTAGCTAATTCTTTCTAACTAGTAATTGCACTCGAAGGTGCAATGGACACGCTAATAGGGGTGAAGGAAAGAAAATGTTATTTTTTCAATTTAACTTAAGAGAATGACATACACAGCTACATCAATTTGTGATGGAGATACACAGTTTGAGCATCATGTAAGAAAATTCCATGCATGTAGGCAGGAGAATGCATGAAAATGCAGAGGTATATTTGCAGTGAAAGAAGCAGTTCGTAATGGGAGGGTTGTATTCCCTTGCTTGAATAAATGAAGCTTGCTTTATCAGTAATGACACATCTCCTTCGAGAAGGTTATATCTTTTTCGAGCGAAGGTTCCTTGTTGCTGCATATACCAACGATTATCAAGTGTCAATAAAATATCCGATACAGATAGTAAACAATCTAGAACAACGAAAGCAGTGGATTTCATTGACAAGTAGAAGACGAAGCTGATTTTTTTACTGAGTTTTGAGGATGCAACACAATCATGTGCATCAACATGAAGGCCTAATTTGCATTTGTTAATCTGCATAATGAGCAAAATGTGGTCATAAACAACACATTGTATCCAACATGAAAGAGAATGATATTGTATGAAATAAATGTTTTATATATATAGCAGACAAAAAATGGAAAAATTCTTATGTACATGTCTACAAAAGAAAATTCTTCAACAACAAAGGATAATATACCCTTTTGCAGAGGAATGCCCTATTTTTTCCTTGATGCCACTCTAATATGAAGTTCTGTTGATCAAATAATAAAACAAATCAATATTTAGAACAAAAGTAAAACTACCATACTGAAAGTTTCAAATATTCCACAACACCAGAACCATACAAGATTCAACAAGCATGCAGAAAAAAGCATGAAGATTCTCAACCCGGCAAAACTCAAGACTCTAATAAAAGATCTTAAATGTTACTAAAATTTCTAATCGGTATGTAAAGTTTCGATACAAATTAACCTACATTTATTTTTATTATTGCTTTCAATTGAAAGTTAGATACGGCCGTACAAAAAATTAAAAAATATATAAATTCCAGCCTAATAAATAAGAATTAACCACATATGCAACAAAATAAGCTAAATAACCACAATAAAACAACTCATAATATGATTAATCCAAGGCTCCAAGCAGTACCATAATGCATTGCAATGTGTCAACAATATCATTAAAATGTTTAATGATTTGTTCAACATTACTTCAAAGCAGACTAAGAGTTGGTAATTTTCTTCTAGACAATACTCACATGCAATTTAAATTGGCCAGCCCTGGAAATATATTCATATGTTTTGACATTTAAGATGACTTATGCAAAGCACTACCGCTAGCATTTAGCATTTAGTTTACCCACTTGACTTCTTTGAAACATCTTGATTTCTGCTACAATACACAAAACAACCCTGCAGAGCACTTTAGCTGACAAATAATTCAACATGACAAGATGCAATAATACATCCCGTCCAAATGACAAGTACAAATGGTCAAAATATAATATAGAAGTCCATCAGGCATTCTATGCACATTTTTGTTACCTTTCTGCATGCAAGAACACAGGAAAAACTCTGCATCATCCTAATATCTTTACAAAACAGTCTCACTTTGGCTTCTTCTACCTTGCATGAGGAACTGCAGAAAATTCAAGATCATTCATTTAATCAAGCCAAATATTAAAGCAATCCTATATAGCAATCAGGACGGGCCATATAAAAAAACATATATCCCAATAGCCCACCTTGGCTGTTGGAATCTGAACTCCTGCATACTTGACATCCCAACTGAATTCTGTTGTTTGTTAATTTGTACCAGCATTGTCAATCAGATAATTCATATAAGATAACTTACCCGTAGCCTTATGAAGCCATGCTGCTACCCAAAGCAGCTCGTTCTGCAAAATTTGTATGGTTTACTGAATAAGGGAATGTTAAACATTCACAAGGAAACAAAACATTATTTACATTGGGAATAAGGCTTTAGCAAACATGAAACAATGCTCCATGTATCTGAAAGATGCATAACTTATGTCAGAAGCACAGTTTACACCAAAAAACAAACCTACCCATCCACCAATTCCTAGAATTTTATGATGGCCTATGACAGAGCTAAAATGAACTTGCATGTTTACTGAGACATTTTACAACCATTGATATTTCTGGTTTCGGAGGTGCTAAACACTCGGAGATTGTGGTTGCCATTGGCCAGGCTTGTCAAGAGACTGGGCTTTTCCAGGTATATAAATCAGTAGTTATGTATCTCACATGAAGCATTATCCGTGTTCTGGAAATCAAGTTGCTTTAATTATATAAATTTGTACTTAGTAGGACAACACAGTTTTCTTGCTTTTATATACACATCCCAATATTTAAAAAATTGTAAAATTTAATACATCAAATTTTACAGGAACTCCTATCTTGTGGGTGCGATGAGATTTTTCTACAATTAGCACATACACGGTAGGTTGTTATGCACTTTTTGCATGTATTTGTGAGTTGAAAAGGGAACAATCAACACCAACACATCGACAATTTATGCTCAACCAAGTTTGAGTGATGAGAAGTCAAATCACTTAATATCTTTTCTTTTAGTATCCACAACAACTATTCACACTGGTTTATGATGTCTGCTTAGGCACGTTATCTTATTATTAAAGTATGTTTATAAGTTATCTTGTCTACTACATTCCCATATACAAAACTCTATGATGGCGAATTAGTAGCACAAACCACCCCTGCCTTAGAGATATGTTTGAAAAATGTGGAAGCATGTGAACTATTCGGAAAAATGTTTGACTGCAATGATTGTAGGATATGCAAAAATGGGATTATAAAAGCCTGTTTTGAAATATTCTTTACTACAGCTTAATATGTAACTTGAATAGGGAGAAGAAATAGATAACGTGAATAGGGAGTTCCCATATCTGGTAGCTTGTCTTGATTAACTGCAGATTAGAAAAAAAGACAAAAAGGATTGATTGCAACATTCAGCAGAAAAGAATTCGGGGATTTCAAAGGACCTAGAAGAACAAATTGGGAAAATAACACTGTCAAAATTTAGGGGCGGGACTAAAATATCACTAATAGGAAAGACTATGTAAGAAGATGAGAAAGTACAAATGAAATCCATGATGATTAAATTGTATTTCAATGTTAGTGGAAGAGACTACACAAAAATAGAAAGGTTGTTTCTAATGTTCATATAGCCCCCTATTTAAAACTCCAAAAACTAGAATAATGAAACAAATTCTCATAAAATACGATTATTGCAGAATATGATTATTACAACATACAAAAGACATGGGGTTCCTCACGAGGCAATCACACTATTTAACCATATGCAACAAATAGCTCTCCAACCCTATCAATTTACATTTTCCAGCATACTCCCAATCTGTGCCAAAGTGGGAGCTTTGGAATAGGGTATGAACACCCATAAAGGCATAAAGGACAAAAGGAATTTTGTTAGATGTTGTAGTTGCAATTGCCTTGGTAGACATGCACGTAAAATGTGGAAGCATAGACAAGGCACGTGAACTGTTTGAAAAAATGCTTGAAAGAGACGTGTTCTCGTGAACAACATTGATTGCAAGTTATGCAGAAAATAGATTTGTTGAAAAGGCTTTTGAAACTTTCAAAAAAATGTAATTGGCAGGTTTAAAAACAAATTCCACAACCTTTTACAACATCCTACCGCATGTTCCAAAATGGGGGCTTTAGAACACGGGTTCACTTAGTAAAAGTATGGTATAACACGTGCGTTCAAAGGGGTATTAAAGAATTCCCTTAATTCTAGTTTTTACCTCTAGTTATTCAATTGATAATACCCTCTCCTATTACATTATTAGAATGAAAATACCCCCTATTTTTTTCCATGTACTTTACCCATTTTTCAATTACAATTTTATTTACCCCTTTTTATTTATACCCTAATATATTAAACATAAAATATATCATATTTCTCACTCAATTTTTTTCATATGCATTTCCTCTCGAAAGATAGTTTGAAGCCATTGAAGACCTATTACAAATCACCTTATAAATGTTACGCTTTAATTATTTATTAATAGTTCTTCAAATAATTAAGATGGTGAAATAATATCACTTGTGTTGAAAAGCATACTCAATCCTAGTTTTCTACCATCTTATTATTTCTTGGTTAAGAATCTCTTAATTGAGATTTCTTTATTCAAAAAGATATTATAATTTAACTTTATGAACACACTCCTTTTGCAATTTTAAGGTATTTACTTTTTAAAAACTAGGGTTCAAATGTTTTAGTTTTATATTAAAATTAAACTCCCATTTCCTTTGGCCCACCTCTCTAACCTACCCCCAATACCTGATTCAAAATATTAATAAATTAAACTCTTTCATCCCGTCATGTCTACCTATATATTGACTTTAATTTTATTAATTTTAATTGCCTCAATATGAACCCACGTGCTAGGATATTGCCTAGCTAATGAACCCCCGTGTTTTAGCATAGGGTATGGACATCCATCAAACCATAAAGGATAAGAGGAAACATGTCGGATGAATTTACAACCACCCTGGTAGATGTGTATGAAAGAAGTGACAGCATACACAAGGCACATGAATTGTTTGGTAGAAAACTTCAACGATGTGTTCTTAGCAATTTCCATGATAGAAGGATATGCACAAAATGGATTTACTGAAAAGGCTTCGAAAAATATGTGAGGTAGTGCTTGTTTACAATGGATCACATATTAAAACATGGAAAAATTGTACCATCGAAATCTGGGACCCAAACCTCTCATATATAAATAACAAAGTGGGTTTAATGTTTAAATTGGAGAGAAGCATCCGTCAATGGATATCTTAGAAATGTACACGAAAACACCAACACTTAAAAATAAAAAGAGGCACATCACTTCAAACTTTGTGATTGAGAAGTAGGATTTGGATTGGGAAATAGGCTTCTAAAATGAACAACCCCATCTAAGTAAAGGATGCAATCTCCACTAACTCGCCTTTGTACGATAGCTGAAATTTGAAAAGGACCACATGTTCATAATTCTCATGGACTTTTTATTTATTAACATGAATACCTTTAGAGAAAATATTGAAATAAGTAACCTTAATGATGTGTTAGGAAAAGGGATTCGAAACATCGGGGCTGAAAATATTTTAAGATTTAACATAGAATGAAGCTATCGAAAAACAACAAATGTAACTTCCTTAAAAAAATTAGAAGGTTAACAATAAATTTGAAGAAATCTTACATATGGAGGGCATCATAAAATCTCAAGCGATCATTTGATACTTGGAACTTCATATTGAAGATCTGAAATACACTCACAGGTTAGTAATGAAATTTACAATTCAAATGTTCTGGTCTAGAAGCACTATTCTCCATTCAAGAAGTACTATTGCAGAAATATGAAAATCACCAAAGGACTAACCTGCCTCAAATGCAGGAGTCGCAAAATCTTTCTAGTCTTTGGATGCATATCATTGATACTAGATAAGAACAAATGGAAAAGTCAAGGAAAGAAAAAACCACAAGACAAATAAAGTGACTGAGGATATAAGACTTCGATATTGCATAACATTAATCATTTTATGATAGACCCAGGATGCTTAAGGTATACTAATGCAAAAGAGGACTCACTACTTACCCACAAATTCGAATAATGAACAATAGCTTAGCTTCTGGCTCAACATAGAAACCACCTATCAGCTTTGCCTCTCATTTCAATTGGATAATCTCCCGTTCCTGATTTTTGTTAGTCATTTCAAGAATCATTAACATGGCAACTACAGTGATAAATTAATACCAAATATGTCACAAAAATTCACAATAAATTTACCAAATTACATACTTCAATCCTAGATGGCATAGTGTTATATCACTCATAGATCAAGCAATTTACTACCTGGTCTGTGTACTCCTTCGCATATTGCTCAGCCCTCTTGAAAATCAGTTTGTCATTTTTGGCATTTTTTGTTTTTGTAGTTTCCAACTCCTGCTTCCTGTTCTTCTCCCATTCTTCACTTCTTTTTCTCTTCTTCAGGACCGACTTAGGCACTAACTTTACATCCTCTTCACCCATGTCTGAAATAACAGACAAATTTCTCTTATAGGCTAAGCAAAGTATAAACTAGCCATATGCCATCTTAAAAGAATATGATATTCAGAATCGAAGTATGAATCATGATACGTTCATATGGAATAATCGAAAGCTAGACTTAAACAATGGAAATGCTTATTTAATAGTTGACATTAAATTGTACCCTTAAAGAAAGATTTACAGTTCTTTCATGGAAATTATACCTTGCTTTGACACGGGGAGTTTGACCCAGAAGGAATTTTCAAAAATAAAACTAGGGTCTAATGGTTCTCCCTCTGACTTTTAAATAGAAAAAGGGCATTTCCTACTATCAAAAAACATTGCTAGAAGGGTGAGGGCAGCAGGGGCATTTGCATTTTATAAACTGACATTGTTGCATTTTTAAGTACATTTGGTATTTTCCATCAGTGAAGGTTTACCCTGAAGAGAGGACAATACCTATGCTAGGTACTTCAGCAAAGAAGAGTGACAGAGGGCTACAAGACCTACAACCCACTTGATTGATGGTGTTCATGCTTCATTCTAGTCTTTAGGTTTATGGGAATATACTGAAGCACAAGTTCCAGATCCATTTAAGTATATCACATAAAAGGCAAGCATAGTGTAACACCCACAATTTACACACAAAATAATACGGAAAAATACCGGATAACTTTTTTTACCCACAATTTCTAGAGTTGTGATGTATCTTTTCAGAGCTGTGCTTTATATTTCTGGAGATGTGTTGTATGTTTTGGAGCTATGTTGTATTTTTCCAAAGCTGGGCTACAACTTTTTGTCTTGAGGAAGCTTGAGGCTATATATTCTTTAGCTCACACATAGCTTGATCTGATTTTCTTTTTATACCTGGTTCTAATTTCAGAGGAAACATTCTATTACTTTTCATTTGTACTTTAGGAATCAGATGAGTACTTGGAGCTTTATTCATAATTACTCGTTGTTTTTAATGTAAACTCTATATCCCTTCTCTACTAATTGACCTATGCTCATCATATTATGTTTTAAAGCTTCAACATAATAAACATCATGAATAATCTTTTGCTCCCCCTTTTTGTTTAGAACATTGACTTTACTTTGCCCATTATAGTTACTCTATTATTGTTTTCAAGAGTAACATTAGTCTTCACTGACTCATCCAAATAGGAAAATAAATCGAAATTTCCTAACGTTTGATTGTTGCAAAACAGAATCCAATTACTAAAGATAATAGACTCTCTTGAGAAATATTACATTAAATAGGTGATATAGAAGGTACTGCTTCAACAATCTTTGTGCATGCAATAAACATGGATATTTGTGTATAACTCCCAATTTGCTTTTGATTATGCCTGTTATGATCATATTGCTTTTTCTGCACTCATAAGTATAGTACCATATTTCTTGCAATAGTGACACTCCACATGAGACTTATCCTATCTCGACCAAAAATTGATTGTGACTATGATCTTGATTCGCCATATTCTAATTTGATTTGTTGACCATTTGTTGTGTCCTCAAGATGAACTTTTTCTCCGGCTCTCTTGTTGAACCTATCTCACCTCTCGCCACAATTTTGAAGTATGGGATGAAAAACTTACTCTAAAGTTGTTTGTAATCTATTCAACCTTTGGTCATGATTTATCAAAGATGCATGCAATTCATCAATTGAAATCTGACTCAAATACTTTGTTTTTATGGTTACTACGAAATGATCAAATTTTGAAGGTAGACTCCTAAGCATCTTTTCAATTATTCTTCTATCATCCAATGTTTCTCCATGAGATTTAATCTAATTTACTAGTCCAACTACATAAGTAAGAATGACTCTACAAAGTTTGAATCTTTCATAGAAATATTCTCAAAATCTCTTCTAAGTAATTGTAGTTTGGTAGTTTTAAATTTCTCCTTACCTTAAAATGCAACTTTGAACAATGCCCCATGCTTCTTTTGCGTGATTGGTTGTTTCCACCCTAGGAAGAATATTTTCATGCATAACTTGATGTATGTGGAAGAGGGATTTTTAGTCTTTCTTTCTATGCTCCTTCAAATGATCCTTCTCTACCTATGAGAGTGTATTGTATGTTGTTGTATTTCTTGGTTCTGCATATCCATTTTCAATGATTTCCCAAACATCTTGGGATCTAAATAAAATATTCATTGTTAGAGACCCGTTATCACCAAATCACCGCACCCCGAATTGCTAGCTTTTATCGAGGCATTCGGTGTGATTGGGTAACATGGGCACCATCTCTTAAGCTGTGGGACTTACGGGCTTGAGATGGACCTCTAGAGAAGGTTGGCTTCCTCTTCCTAAACTAATCACTACACTACTCCTAATGCAAGAAAAACAACTAACTAAACCTATTCTAACACTTCCAAGGGGACAAGGAGAGAGATTGCATGAAATAAATCCTACACTAGAAGCGGTGATAACACTAAGAGAAGGGGTTGTTAGACAATTCCTAGCCTGCAAATGGAGGATGATCATGGAGAGGATAGATTAGGTATCATAGACCACAATACATGTATTACACCATTCCCATTAAGCACAACAACTTCCAAGCATGCAATGAAAATCGAAGGTTGCACAATATACCTGTAAACATGAATAGAGGAAAGGGAAAGCAAAAAAATAATGCAAGGATAGATAATTATTCACAAAACATCATTTTTATTGCTCCAAGCATATGCATACAAGGTACATCATTATAGCAAGAAGATGCAAAAGTTTCCATCACAATGCTAAAATAGAAGGCTTGAAGCCTCAAATTCACAACAACCAGTTGAGAGAAAGAGAGAGAAAGGAGAAAAAATGTCTTAACTCTTTGTAATGCATCTCTTTACATTTTATAGAATTTTTTTGAGTGTGAGAAGGAGAAATTCCTAAATTCTAGGCATAATGTAGCACAAGTATGGGCTCCCGCAACTACCCCTGCTCCCTTGCATCATTACTTGGTCTTCAAGAAACCTCCACTCAACCATGCCCCATTAATTTAAATTTTCCTCTATTTTCATTCAAAATAATATTCTAAATTTTTTTGGAGAGTCATTCGAATACTTTGGTGGGACCCCTATGTTAAAAGCGCATTAGAGGGCTTAGGGGGTGGCTTGGTTGACTAATTCGCTAGCTTGACTCTCTGTCGGCTCGGCGAGATGAGTCGGTGAGTTCTTCTCTGCGTTACATCCATGGTGGGCACCTCGGCCCTTTCATTTCCCGCTTCGCGTTTGCATTGGGCGGGTTCCCGAAAAACCAGCTTCCGTGTACATGGTTGGGCGAGCTTCCCATCACCATGACGCTTATGCATTGACCAAGTCCATCGACTATCATTTGCATTCATCCCGTCAGCTTGGCGGTTGACCTGGTCTCCACGCGGCATTGTTTCATGTTAATGGCCTCCGAGAACACCTTCAAACACCCCAATGACTTGCACAAAATCCGAAGTTCGACGTGACTTGCCCTTTGACCTCTAAGTCGATCCCACCAAACATGCATCGGAATTTCAGATTTCGAACACCCCAAACTCGCCGAGCACCTGTGAAACACACCTCGAAACATGACTCACACAAAACCCGAAGTCTGAAAACACCGACTTCCGAAATAGCTCGTCGGAATTTTGGACATCGAACCTTGTGTTGCATCGAACATTTCGTCCCTTGATGTATGTAACTCATTTGAGTGATGTCTCGATTTTCGGGAATGTCAATCTCCGAATCGCATCCCGAATTCAACCTCCAACCCCGAACACCTCGCCGTCTACTTCCAAAATAGCTCGAGCCGCTTGACTTCCGCGTGCCCAACTTCAAAGTTGGCTCACCTCCCGAGTTCCCACTGCGGCGAGCACGTTTCCTCCTCTCGGTTCATCCATGCCGACCTCCTGTGACGAGCTCGAGTTTCGAAAGCAGGCCCACCCGACCGAACTAACTCCCCGTCCCAATCGAGCCTTTTCGCCGACATGGCTCCTTGACTAACTTGTGCACATTACCAAACTCCCGGTGAGTTAATTACCCCGATGTCTAAGCCGATGAGCTCCCGCCTCACACCGCCTCACACTCCGTCCCCGCCGAGCTACATGCATCCTCTCATTGAGCTCCGTGAGTTATGTACCGACTAGGCTCGTCGAGTCTGTCCCTTCTTCCTCGACAAGCAACTCGCTTGGGCTTGCGTCTTCCGCCATGGTGACTTGGTGTTCCACTATTCGAGATCCAAACAGATCCTTGCCACGAGCCACTTGCCCATCACTGTTCAACTACTCCTCGTGAGTTGGCTCGCCCGTCACATCTAACATGGCCCAGTAATGAGCTCGCTCAAGCTCATCCCTCTTCAAACAACTTTCGAGCTCGCCTCAACCCTTTGATCTCGAGCTCCTAAATCAACTCGATGGAGTTGTTCCGTAGCCCTTCCAACACGACTCGCCCTGTGGCCCAGGTTTGCGACGAGTAGCTCGGCGAGCTGTTGGGGTTCTAGACCATTTTGACCTCCCCATGATTTTTTCCTATGCATTTTGGATTTTTACATGAAGCTTGATTAAAAGCCTAGGTCCAATTCTTCCCTAGTTGTCCATTTTTGCCCAGGAGGGCAAAAAGGGATAACAAGACCAATACTCATATTTTTTTCTTGTGAACCAAGGAGTCTCAGTATACTTGATAAAGATGCTCTAGATGTAGAACCCGTTGATGGCTAAAAATAAAAAATCCTTCCCTAATATCAAAATTGTAGAATATTAGTGCCTCATAACATAGAATAAAAGACAACAAATTATACAAAAGATAAACTCAAAATAACACTATTGTGCGCTTCTATTCCCTTCTTCCTTACGGATTCGTTGCCTTACATTACTCGCATCGATCACATTGCATAAAGCTATTACATATGCCTCATATTTATAGAGGGATTCACATCTAAAAATAAATCGTCTCAAAAGTAAATTGTTGTTACAAGATAAGTGCATGTGTGAGAGAAACCTATTATTCACCTTATAATAGACATTCTATTTTAATCTAAAACCAACTAAAGCATGGACGCATGCATAAAAAAACTACAATATTTCCTAAAAATAGACGAGTGAAATTATCAATTTCTAACAAATTTGGGTGTAGGCAGGATAATCCATAAGAGCTTTAAAAAGAGGTGGATAGATAAGGGCCAGCGAGAATTTATGGGTTAAAGCATAAAATTGTGTCCCACTTTTTGCACTTCTTCCTTATCAAATAAAATAGCAGACTTTTTTGCGCTTTTTGTTACAATCTCTTTTGTTGAATTTAAGGCATATTGTTGTCACACCTTAAATCTCACATTCAAGAGTCAAATTTTTGTGTGGGAATATATTGTGAAGCTCATATTTTTCGAGAGATTTTCAAGTATGCCACATAGCTAAGAGTAGGGAATAAGGGTTTTCTCTCGAAAATCAGGTTATTCCCTGTGAGAATATAATGGAGTTCCACATTTTAACAAAATGGTCAAGTATGTCCCTTTGCTGTCATGTCCTTCAAGGTTATAACATGCATGATTGATAAGCTTACAGGAGTAGCCTTGGTCCATATTATTAATTCCATTCATATTGTTCTAAATTCTCACTTGTAGTACATGTGGCAAAAACATCACATTGCCAGATAATATAGTTGTATCAGAAAAACAAAGCTAACATTAGAAACCCACATGTGACAAAAACATAACATCACTAGAAAATACAGTTTCACATGAAGCAATGTGAGGTGGAGATGAAGACCAAATGATTCAATGATCACATGTGTTGTGTGATATCCTTCCGATAGATGCCTATCATGTCTTCTTGGGATGTCTTCTTGGGGAGTCTATAGTAATATGACCGAGAAATGCTCTATAATGGGAGAGATAACATAGTGAGAGCGTCTGAGGATGGTAATAATCTATCTTTCCCATTGTAGGAGGAAAAATTGAGCACCCAAGTCACATGGCATTGCATATAAGAGAAAAAGATGAAGAACGAGAAAATGCGACAAAATAACATTATTGTGTAGCTACAATTTAAGGAGCAATTATGCTCAAGAGTCATCCAAGAATGTGTGACCATGAATATGACAACATAAGGAGGAAAGGGCCAAAGAGTACACTTGAACTTGATGATAGTGTGTGAGATAATTGTTCCCAAGGTAGAGAATGATGATGATAAGGTGAAGGAGGATGATATAAGATTGTAAGTGGAGGTGGTAGGACAGGTGGTAGGCTAGTTATTCAAAGAACATGATTTAAAACTAAGTTATAGGGTGTGTTGAAGCGAAAACTCGGAATGAGGAGGTAAGGAAGAAGAGTTTTCCTGAAGGTAGCTAAGAAGAAGCAAATGGAGACAAAGCTGACAAATTACATGACGAGGAAGTTGGTAGAGGAAAGATCTAGAAAGGAACAAAAGTGTAGATATGCACTAGATATGGTAAGCACTGCATGATCATACAAAACTACAAAAAGACAAGGGTGTTTCTTGTTCTAGGCAACCGGGTTGCCTAGGGCACACAATGGGGAGGGCGCCATATTTTCTAAAAAAATTCAAGTCGACAATCGGCTTAGGTTAAAGTTTTGCAATTTTTTTTTAATATGAACGGTTGAACCAAAGCCATTGCCCAATACGAGAATGCCCGCAGGCCATTCAGTATATTCACATATATATAAACAAATTACAAAGAAAAGGTAAACGGAAAGTGAAACCGCAAGTTACACTGTACAGAAATATCTAAAACTATAAACGCCTGGGCTCTCTGGAGTTTGAATTGTCAACAGATTTTGAATCTTGATAGGTGACATAATTGAGCTGTGTGACGGATATTAGTCAGTCGCTTACACTTTACACTTTAGTGGGTATGTTATAGTTAGCCGCTTTGGAGTTGCCAAATCTAGCAGGAGAATTAGCAGCAGTTCCTCTCTCCAGAATTGCCTTTGGGTCCTGTGCTAACCAGAGCGCACCTCAGGTATTTTCTTTTTGGTTGTCAATGTTTACGAATGTCTGCAAGTATTCAAAAATAAATTCAATGAATATTGTGTTTAAATGGCGCCTCTACAAAATCACCCACGTCCGTAGGTAGAGTAATCTTCTCTTGGTCTTAAGAAGCTTGAAGATGGCGTAAAATTTGAGATACCCCAATAATAATGTCTGAATGTTTGGTAGATGCATTTATTGGACTACTTGGTGACGGGAAATTTTATGGGTTGTTTTTTAACCAAGTTTTTAACATTAAGTAGTCGCCAATTAACAATTTGTTAACAATATTAGTCAAATTAACAAATTAAATCAAGTAGCTAAGCACGCTCGATTGTGGGGGAAACTCTATGTTTCAGTGTGCCAAAGCCATAATATTGATAGTTTTTCTATGGCAAAAGCAAGAAAAAAGCCTTTATCGCTTTAATTGAATGTGTTAAGAGTTATAGTATAATTGTTTAAAAACATGCACATGTAGGTCGGTGACTGGTCTCGATGTTGGAGGCGTATGCTTCGAGTACTGCCTAGGGTGCTCCAAAACCTTAATTTGGCCTTGTAAAAGAAGAGATTTCCTTGAAGGAAATAAAGGAAGAGAAACTACTGAAGAGGGCTCCAGTATTGCGTAATACAAAGAGCAAAAAAAGGATATTTTGAGAAGAAATGAATCTAGGAAGTTGTCAAAATAAAAACCATGGAGAAGACTGCCAGCTGGAGCGTACATAACGGAAAGGAGTTGTCAGAATTTTTTTGGGAGACCAGGCTTGTTGCCACAACATAGACCCTGATGGTTAAGTGCGCCGAAGGAGGAAAAAGGAAAGAAGACAAGGAGAGGTGCATGCAAGGGAAGAGAATGAATCACACAATGAAGATGGTCGTGAGGCCTGCAAATGAGCAGCTTGTGACACTGGTATTGAGTAGGTCATGGAAGGATGCGGATATCATGGGTTAGAGGAAGAAAGGATTGCAACCTAGAGAACGTTGAAGAGGCAGAGGAGAGTAGAGAATGCGTAAAGAGAGCCTGCAAAAAGAGGGGGCAAGGGTGAAGGAAAGAAGGGATGCACATAAAAGCGGATAGTGCACAAGGGCTTTAAGAAGAGGTGGGTTGACAAGGGCAAGCCACAACTCACATATGGGTTGAAGTATAAAATTGTGTCATCTTTTTGTACTTATCAATTAAAAAAGGTAGATGTTTTTGCACTTTTTTTGGTTAGTCACTCTAATTAAATTTAAGACGTCCTTTTCACACTTAAAATCTGGCATGCGAGAGTCAGGGTTTTTGTGTGGGATTATAATACGAAGCTCATATTTTTCCAGAAATTTCCAAGTATGCCACTTAGCTAAGAGTTGGCAATCAGGGTTTGTCTCTGAAAATCAGGTTATGCCTGTGCGAAATTGGAATTCTACATTTTAACAGAATGGTGAAGAATGTCCCTTCGCTGTCATGTCCTTCAAGGTTATAGCATGCATGATTGTTAACCTTATGGGGGTAGCCTATATCCATCTGTAATCGTTCTTCTATATCCTCGCTTATAGACATGCGGCAAAAACATCACATCGCCAGAAAATACTGTCATGATTAAAACAAAGCCGACATTAAAAACCCACTTGTTTTACTATCATCTGGAAATCTAGAAAAATACCCACATAAAAATTTCAGTTCTTTCTGCTGATAGGAAAATCTAAGTGAACTGATAACCATGAGAAATAAGCAAAGTTAATGGATATATATGGTAATTTGCATATGGGTTTTCATCTTATTTTGAAACTACTACCCAAATGTTTGTAGACAATCTCAATAATCTTTAAAATAAAGAGAAAATTATTTTGAAAGTGAGCATCTAAATAAACCTTTTAAAAATGTAATTAGCTAGTAAAAAGCAACAATAAAAATATGAATTATCTTAATTATATTTCTTATGTTGATAGGCATTTTATTATGATAATATTAGGTAAATGTTTTGTTTTGAGTGTAATCGTCATAATATGAGGATACAATAAAATTTGAAGTTAATTTTGTTGCAACAACAATCTTTAAATCTCACGAAATATTGTGAGTATATTGAAACACGTCACAATAATAGAATTAAATTAATATCTATTTATATTTTTAATTAGATTTAGTTATATATCTATACGAATATATATTTAAAAACTATTAAAATGTTTTTTAAATTTTTTCAAATAATTAAACAAATTTAAAAGGAACAAAACAAAAATCGAGATCGGTAATAAAAAGAAACTACTAATCAATTGAATTACAAATAATCTTTTATGATTTCTAGAAACTTTTGAATGTTTATCAAAGCCTTCATCATTCATGCCATTTCCATATCATAAAATCTCTTCAATTTCTTATGCAAATCTTCATTGTTTCTTACTTTCCATAGAGCTGATGTTGAACCTCATCTTAATTTTCTTATTTTCGTTGAAAGAAAAATTAGGACCCACATTATTTTATATATACATTTTAATTTGTAAAAATTATACATTTATATTATGCCACTCAATTTCAGAAAATTAAAAAATTTGTATTATGTCACTATACATTTGTATTTTACCTTGCTACATTAAATAGGGGTCTTCTTACTCCTCTATTTGTAATAAATATATTAAAGTTTCTAATAAAATACATGAGTGAATTAGTATTGATTTAAATCTAGTTTGTAGTGGTGTAATTGGTCTTGGGTCTCTTAGTAATTGGGAGGTCCAAGCTACAAATTTTGGCCTCATGTTAAGGTGGCCTACTATCAACAATTTGGATATCCTGGTGATAGGGCACCACGATAATGTGGTTTAATCGTGGGCTAGCTAAGAGTTTAAAACTTGAATCCTTAAATGGTTCCATGACCGATGCGGGTTTGGTGATGCCACACTAGGTCAGGTCCCTCTTTAACCTAAAATCAAAAAAATATTATTGATTTAAGTGTATATAAATAATTCCTTGTACATCATTATAATCTAAGGTATTTATTTACCTTTGATTTCTTACATTTGTATTATTTTATTTACCTATAATTTATTTATCTATTCACCTCCAAAATATCATTGTATTTATTATTTATTTATTCATCTTAAAAATAATATGGATATTTTAACACATATTCATGTTAATTCTATATTTTTAAGTATTAAGATATACATTTTGGTAAGTCATTTTGAAAATAGATGTTCAAAGATATTTTTTGACATTTTTTACATATACTTATCTCGATATAAATATGCTCATTACGCCAAAGGCGTTCCCCTTAGTGAAAGGCCCATGCAGAAGTTTCTACGATTGTGTTAAATTTGACATTTTGATGGCAGCCTGGACATTTTCACGTATTTAACAATGTTTTTGCCCTGCCTTCTTGCTTTAGACGGATAAAGATTTAGTGTCTTTGTCAATCCCGTTGCAAAATCAATGTAAAATATATGCTACATAGGAATGGTTTGATGTGCATACAGAAATAAATGAATCAAAGAAGAACACGCCTAAGATCTTGGAGAATCACCCTAAAAAGGGGTCTTGTTCAATGGAGAGGCCGATGAAATTTAATTCCAATTCACCACAGGCGTCTGGGAAGGCCATGGTCTGTACTTCTATTCACCTTTGAAGATGCAGAGCAACCTCAAGAGTGTGCAGGATCTGATGATCCAATGGAGAACAAATCCAATTCACTGATTGATTACAACATTAACAAAAACACTACAAAACAGCTAGGCCAACGCTTTGCATGATTATGTTACCTCTTTTTCTGTTTCTTGCATTAGCCACTGCCTACCCCGGATTTGGTTTTCTGAATACTAGCTATGGCGGTGCCAAGAATGTACAAGATCACAAGCCCCACATGTATTCTCTGCCAGTTGGGGAAAGATTGAGTCCATCACAAAAAATCGAAGAGTTCTCCTCCTGGTTATTGGAACCTGTATTGCATTCTGAATACATGGGTCGACTCAAAAATTCATCACGCACAGTTGCGGGTAAATTTTTAGACTCGTTCTATCTTTGCTCTGGTTCTGCTTTCTCCTATGTCAGGTCTTGCACAGGATACATGACAGAGGAAGTTTGTGGCAATTTCATCAATGTTTGCAGAAGGTTTCTGGGTAATTTATTAGATTTCCTATACCAAGATCTGCTGGTCAGTGTGAGGTCTGCAACACATGCAATTCAGGGATTGTGCAAATCTTATAATTCCAACAAAATTGCAGACCCTATGAATACTAGCTACCCAATGGAATCTAGTATTAATAATTGTGCCTTTTGTGGTGGATAACTAGGTCAGCAAACAGAAACCAAACAAGGAACTCAGGGGAATTCATCCACTAGACAAACTGATTTCATTCTCGAAACTGACCATTCTACCATTGATGCAGAAAATCGTGGTTATCAAGAAGTGCATGATCATATGGTAGCAGAAAATAAGGAGGATTCAACATTTTCTGAAGAGAATGTATCAGAGGGCTCACATTCCTCCTCTCGAGAAATGATGGAAGCCCAACAAGTCCATTTGAATGCAAAGACAATGGTAATACCAGTTAAACAAGACTCCTTCAATGCCCCTACTACCATGTTAGGTCTGGAGCATAAATCCTCGTGGATTCTTTGTAAATTTGTTGCAATTGCAGTAATTATGTTGGTTTCAATTGCTGGTGGAAGTCTCTACTTAGGGTGGGGTAGTGACCATGAAATGAAGGGAACAAAGCAAAGGAAAACATCAAAGGAGGAGGAAGCAATTTGAAGGTGCGAGTACAATGACACATGACTCAGGATGTATGGTTGAAGAAATAAAGGCTTTGAGGATTCGAACTCAGGAAGTATGGTTGAATATTATCAGAAAGGAAAGCAAAGGAATGGAATTAACTGAAAGTCGGTATCGAGCTGTGTTACTTATATGAAAATGGAGAGCGCGTAAATGGACAAGGAAAAGGGTGATGACGAGTCAGATAGGTGGCGAGTGATTTGGAAAATATCTAGCGTCTTGGGTTTTCCTTTGATATTTTATGATTAGATATTTTCTCTCACTCCATTCGGATGAGGGTTATCCTTTTTTAAAAATCTAATAGGAGAGTATACGTACCCAAAATTGTAAGGTAATCTTGTATTGCGGAGCAGTGTAATAAGTGCCCCAATGATGATACTGAGTCTCTTCGCAAGGTGTTCGGGATCCGTAAAGAGCTCTTCGGATGTGCGTTAACATCCCGCATGCCCCGCTTAGCCCTGCGTGCTTTGTTTTCCCTATTTTTCCTCTTTTCTTGGCCTTTTGGTCTTGATGTGAAACCGCCGCCCCGCCTGGCGGCGGCCCGGTCTATCTGCGTTTTCAGAATGTGCTTTTAACGCACGCAAAGATCAACGCTTTACAACTTTTTTCTTGCCGACTTAAGCACGCATTTATGTTTTTGGTCCCTGGAATAGTGTTTTTCTTTTGTTTAATGTTTAGGAGTTCAGTTTGGATTTGATCTTTGCATGTTTGGATTCTATAAATGCATGGTTTGTGCACATGCAAATGGCCCCGAATTTAGCTCGAATTTTGCTCCAAAGTTTGTTTTGAATTTCTTGTTGCGGTAGATTTAGTTTTCTTTTGCTTAGAATTCTTAGATTTCTCATTGAGTGCTTTGGCTAGTATTGTGTTGCATTTGGTAAGCCACATATCCAACTTGTGCAAGTGCAAACATTATTTGAGCCACCATTTTTAACTCCAATTTTCATGTTTGATGCTATGGTCTTTTAGCTTGCTTAAGATTGGTAGCATAGGTTATTCTGAGTTTGTTTTAGCTTTGTGTTCTTGTTGGTAAGCCACATCCAACTTGTGCAAACAGATATTCTTGTTTTGGAGTAGAATAGTCTAAGGCTGACCATTGAAGTTGCGGTTTTGCTCTTCATACGAGACTAGTTTTGAGTTCTGGATACTTTTGTTGCACGATTCGCAGTGGACCCCGCTTAGAATTGCATAGGCCAAGCTCGTACTCTTGCGCTATCCCTCTCCTATCCGCATTCTATTCTGCATCTCGCATTCCGAGACTGTCCATTGATCCAAATATCTATTTGTTGATGCAAGTACTACATGCTTTTCCTCGGATTCACGTGAGCACAAAGAACGTGGAGATCATCTTGAGGGACAAGAACACATACACTATCGGATTCGCCACCGTTACTGCGAAATCCGAGTTCAATCTTTCAAAGTTTTAGTTAGAACTTATCAAATAAAGTAGTTAATCACTTTATTTCGGTCATTTCTATTCTCGATATTCACGGGAGGTTGTGGGGATTGATAGTTTCCGAGAAACTATGATTCATTCCTCACTTACGAGGTAGGATCGAGAATCTTGCAGATAGATTAGTTATTTCGTTGTTTAGAATAGATATACGAAATTGCATGCACAAATAGCTACACTCGGCTATTTTGTTTGTTTTACGTTATTAGTTTAGTTGTCAATTCTAAATATTCTAAATAAATGCTTTCTTATAAATTACCGGAAAATACAAAAAGAAGTTATATATGTTAGAAGTACACTTAGTTTTTACTTTATCATAGTTTGTTTCATTCTCGCTTTTGTATGACAATCACGGGACCGCAACAACCAAGAGTCTATGGTTGTGATCCATGAGATCCCACTGCCCCAACGAATCCACGAGTCAGTTAGATATAAACACGGCCTACGTACATTAGTATTTCGAGTCTACTCCGATTCCACCTCTCATCATTCAACAGTTATCCCTACTAGACACAACAGCTAACAAAGCTAGAGAATTTTGGACTAGGCCAGAGAATCGTCCATAGAGTTGACTATATTCACCATATGACCCTATCAGGAGCAATACACGAAACCATCCCGGGTCATTTTCCACGCATCCCACAACCCATAGATCGAATCACGCCGAGCTCGATATTGATTGGAGCCTTGAGTCATCCTCGCTGATCGATCTATCACACCAGTCCAAGTGAGAAGGGCCTTCTTTGCCTTAGATTCGCAAATACCATTAATACGTATCGAAGACATTAGATTGCCTAACTAGCTTGTCAGCATATTCTACCCCCACCGACTGTCTCGGCACGACCTCGGGAGGTCGGGTACGCGGAAGAGTCACGTGTTGATTCCCACGCTCACCTGTCGCTTTTCCGACGTACAAAATTGGTGAACCCGACGTGAAACAAGCAATTCTTTCACCTTCTCTTTGAGAAGTTTCATCTTCTCCAAATCACCTTCGCTCCTTCCCATTATTCTGCGGGTATTCATATACCCCCCGAATATGTCGGGATTCGATGCATACGGCAGACCCCTCTTGGGTCTTGAGGCATACTACGCCCAACAGAATAGGCAATCATCACCCTCACTCTCAATGTGGGGCGACAACTATTCAACTAACCAATTGTCAACACAAACACCAAGGACTAGATATAACTCGTCCTTTCAAACAGAGGGGTTGGAGCAAATTGCTCAAACACAAACAGAGCCTTCAGGCTCAAACAATATGACATTGACTGGAGAATCTGCTTCATCTCCTCAGGTGTTACTTAGACCACATATTAGTAGACAATCGGATCCATACCTGGTCTTGGATGATGGACAATCAATACCTTATCCTAGGAGTGAACAACGCTCCCGGGGTATGTACCCACCTATAGGAGGTTTACAAGTACAACCTGAGACCCATTTTCAAGAAAATACCTCTACAGGAAATATTCTTGGAGAAACTTGGCAAGATAGCAATCAGTTCATGACAGGCTATCACATGCCTATACAACACCGGGACATACAACAAACGCCACCAAGGCACGATATCATGGCTTCACCAAACGAAGTCATTTCAAATCTAATGGAAAAGGTTAGAGGATTAGAACTTGCCCAAGCAAGTCAAAATTCAAAAATCATACAAACAGGGAATTCCAATCCTCCGCACCATCCTAGCCAAGTGGATCTCCTCACAGGAATAGGCACACTGGGTATGACTCCTCAATATTCACAACAAGTACCAACTAGACCCACTATCGCCAGTACTGTTCCTCTAGGTCCAGTGCAAAGCAATCCATTCCTGGATAGTACCCCTTCGTACTTAAACATGTACTCCAAATCACCACAAGGGGATTTGTACTCATCCCCCGGCATGTTTACTCAAATACAAGGATTGCCTTATGCCCCTGCTAACGCGTACGTTACGCCATATCAACAACCCGTTCCGCCACCGCCTCCTCAACAGGCACCATCAATGGTTGAGACGTATGCAATAGGGACTTATTCGGAATATTTAAAAGAGCCCTTAGATTTTGCCACGAAGCATTATGCTTCCAAGGCCTCTTCCCGATTTGCCTAAATACAAAAGGAGAAGGAGATCCGAATGCGCATATCAAAGCTTATGCTCTGACCATTCGTGAATTACTCCCATGGGATGGGGTTGTTGCTAAAATATTCCCTAAGACATTGGAGGGCATTGCTCTTGATTGGTATTATAGGATACCTGAAGCTTCCATACACTCGTTCAAACAACTTGTGTCTGAGTTCATCAAAGCCTTCGACATGAACAAACTACTAAGGACAGGAATCAGGGAGTTCTTGCACATCAAGCAAGAACATAACGAATCTGTCGCCCATTTCATCCAAAGGTGGCGCACAGTCCTTTATTCCTCGGCAAGCGCTCCAAACATGGATCAGATGGAACTATGTGATTTATTCCTTCATTCTCTCTTAGCGAGAGAGGTGAAGGAAGAAGTCGAAGTTCCCACTAAGGACTTATGACGAAGTACTTGAGAGCGCTGCGAATTGATCAAGCGGCGATAGATAGTGGCCGTAAGATGTATGGAACAAACGGGAGGTTAATCACCTCTACTCAAAATATTACAACCACCACAAACGCCAATCAAGGACCCAAAATCCTCAACAAAAATCGTGGGGTAACAACGGATGGGGTAAGCCCGACCAGCCCAAGAGGGTAAATGTCATTAATACTCCGTCGCAAAACAAACAACCAAAGAAACAACAATTTTACCTCGACGATCAATACGGTGGATTTTAATAATCCACAACAACAACGGCGAAATCCATGCAAGGACCAAGCCAAAACTCATTTGGTTACCAAAACCAAAGTCAAAACCAAAAGCAACAATTCCAAAACTTTGGTCCTAATAGGCATGAGTTAAACCGGAATTTTAGGCCACAATATACACCAAACCAACAAAGCGGGAATTATAATCCCAATTCTTATTGTGGTTTCCATAAAATTCAAGGGCATGACACTAGAGCGTGTCGTGATTACAACAAATTCATGCAACGCTTGCCAAATGAGCAAAAACAATTTTTATGGATATGTTCTTAGAGATCCTACGCCGCCAACGGCAAATACCTTCGCAGGGGCAGTTTCCCCTCAGAATGCCCCTCTCAAGATCTTTAATGATCCACTCCCAAATCATGATAGCGATAGGTTAAAACCAACTGGAACAAACAAAGGTGTAATGACAGGAAATAACGATCACGAGGCCTCAACCTCGCTAAATCCGTTGGTCGCGCCACAACTAGGAAGTCAACCACGACCTAAGGTAGTTGGATTAGTAGAGTTAGATTCCGATTTACCCGTTGAAGCAATTACGAGGACACGAGAATATTTCTCTCAACCAAGTCCAAGCCATCTGCCGGAAGCAGATAATGTCCAACAAACCATAGCAAAACCTATGGGTGCTTACGATCTAATTAATGATCTAACAAAAACCTTCTCGCATATTTCATTCCTTGATTTACTAAAGAATTCCCCTGCTCATAGGGCTGCTCTTTTAGAGGCATTAGGTTTAGGCCATTTAATTAGCATCACCCACCAGGAAGCGCGGGTAAATCATATAGATTTTGATGTTTATCCTCCGGGACAAGCGAGAGAGAGATGTCGAATTCATATTCGAAATAAGTAAAATGCCCACATGATCTTTGAGATCGCACGCCGAGGCGATCCAGCCCTACACTTGCAAGTACAAGTTTATAATAACTATGTAAAACGGGCAATGGTTGATGACGGGGCTGCAGTTAACATAGTCCCTTTCTCTTTTCTCCAAAAATTGGGATATGGAGAAACAAACTGTTCTACTACACGAAATACCTTGAGAGGCTACGATAGCCTTAAAGCCACATCGATAGGAACTATAATACTACCAGTCACCTTAGGACCTAAAACAATCCTAACTGAGTTTTATATTATAGATCGGGAAACTAACTATAATATGATCCTCGGCCGACCATGGATACACCGCATGAAGGCAATCCCTTCCACGCTATTTCAAGAAGTAAGATTCCTGCATCTGGGAAAGGTATTTGTAGCCAAAGGCGATCCAAAGCCATTTGACGTACACCTAGCTGATTTAAAGAAGAGACCAGGTGTACACTCAGAATTCGAACTGCCAACAAACCAACTTAACAAACCCTCCGACTCAAAGCCAGAGGAAAAGTTGATACCTACAACGGATCTTGAAACTACCAACATAGTCCAAACAATTCCAAAAGGTAAAACTAAAGAGACAGTATCATTAGAGACTACTGCGAAGATCGTTGAATTAATAGAACAAGATTCACCAATATTCTTACCATTCGATTCAGTAGGCATAGGATTTTCCTTAGGTGTTGGTTCCTTGCCAGCAGAAGATCTCTGTATGGTAGAAGTAGAGTGTGCAAACACAGCAGATACACCTACATCCATACTCCCAGCTAAGTATTGGACTCTCCATTTCGATGGAGCTAAATGTCTTTGTTATGGAGCGGGCGGTATAATTCTTACCTCGCCCAAGAGAAGGTCCTCCCATTCTCTTTTAAATTAAACTTTGAATGTACAAACAATGGCGCCGAATACGAAGCCCTCCTCCTTGGCCTTACCATAGCCAAAAGAATTGGTATCGATAATATCGAGTTTTAGGAGACTCGCAATTAGTCGCAAAACCAAGTTTCGTAGGTATATGAAACTAAAGCCGAACATTTGCAACTTTACAAAAACGCTGTATTAGATTTAAGCAAAGCGTTCAACTTCATATCCATCAAGCAATTCCACGAGAGAAGAATCTTTCGCCGATTCGATAAAGAACTTCGGCATCACGCTTCACTCCAAGCAATGAGCTAGAAGATACTCATTTCACGGTATCCATTCGTAACGAACCATTAATAAAAAGCGATGATGGATCCTCTTTCAAAATGTAGTGAATCTACCGTCCTAGACCATGTTGGAAATGATGCGGCTACTTTGGATTACTTAAATGCCCTGCATTACATCTCTCCTATCACACGCTGGATTTATCCCCACGATCCGCATTCATCTTCCTACTTCGGAAATCCCGTAACGAATCTTCCCTCGCAAAAAGAACCTAATATATACGTGGTGGAAAACGGGGATGATATAGATCTACCTCCGGCACCACCAGAGTTCGAAGAGGGTAATGCCTCTTTAATTGAAGAAACAATCGATGTCAACATCGAAACGGAAGATGAACCAAGAGTTTTAAAGCTAGGTTCTTCATTAACCCCAGAGGAAGTAGAGATACATACTCAGGTTCTCAGAGAACATCAGAAGGCATTTGCATTTAATTACAAAGAGATGACCGGAGTCGCACCCCACATTGCGGTGCACAACCTTGTCACTAGATCAGATGCAAAGCCTATTAAACAGAAATCAAGACCCATGAAGCCCAAAGTAGCCCTCATGGTAAAAGAGGAGGTGATGAAACTCCTTCAAGTAGGATTCATCAAGCCAGTTGACTACTCCCAATGGGTATCCAACATCGTTCCCGTTCTCAAGAAGAATGGAAAGATACGCATCTGCATAGATTTTCGAGATATCAACAAAGCTTGCCCTAAGGATGACTTCCCATTACCATCCATAGACGTTATTGTTGATGCAACAAAGGGTTTTGAACTCTTGTCTCTCATGGATGGATTCTCGGGATACAATCAAATCAAAATATCCGAGCAAGATCAAGCTAAAACCACGTTTATAACTCCTTGGGAACCTATTGCTATCTTTGTCATGCCATGCCTTTCGGTCTCAAAAACGCTGGTGCTACATACCGGCTGGCTATGACTTATATATTTCACGATTTAATTCATAAAATCGTGGAATCCTACGTAGATGACTTGTTGCTAAGGCCAAGAAAGCGTTGTGACCATCCCTGAAGTACTCCGCGTCATTCTTTCACGTTTAATAGAATACGGAGTTACACTAAATCCGAGAAATGCGTCTTTGGTGTAACAGAGGAAAGCTCCTAGGTTACATCATATCATCACGAGGATCGATGTTGATCCAGCCAAAATTCGAAATTTGTCCTCGAAATGGTCCCACCCTCGAGTGAATGCGAATCGAGATCATTTCTTGGGAAGCTCGGTGCAATCCGAGATTTATCCCGGATCTAAGCTTCGCCATTCACCCAATCAACAATTTACTCAAGAAAGACTATAGCATTAATTGGGTCAAGATCGCAATGAAGCTTTTGATCTTTGTCAAGCGTTTCTTGTTATCACCGCCTACGCTAATGCCGCCTAAGCTAGATCGCCCTTTAATTTTGTACTCACGGGCCACCGATGTTTCGTTAGCTTGCATGCTAGCCCAAGAAGACGATGACAAGAGAGAGCGTGCAATTTATTTCATTAGCCGAACATTGCTCGACTACGAAACACGCTATACACAAGCGGAACGAGAATGTCTTGCCATAGTCTTTGCTACTAAACGCCTAAGACACTACATGCTAAATCAAGAGACAAGGGTCATAGTAAAGACGGACCATTTACGGACTTTTCTCACACAAGGTCCTTGTCCAAAAAAAAAGTCGGACGTTTTATAACCTTAATGGGAGAGTTCGAATTAACTTTTGTAAATCGAAGTCGGTTAAAGGACAAATCATTGCAGATTGGTTAGGTGATAACCCGCTAGACGGAGGCGATTTAGTAGACTTAGACTTTCCGGATGAATGCGTATACTACGCCGAAACCCGACTGCTATATCTCGAGTGCCCTGCACGTACGATATTATTAGTTATATCATGGACCATAAGTACCCGAAGTAGCTACACCTCAACAAAGAAGACGGTTACGTATTGTCAGTAACTAAATACGTCATTATAGAGCAAGTCCTCTATCGGAAAGCATTCGATGGGATGCTCTTAAGGTGTGTTGACACGAGAAGAGTCCAAGAAGATTCTCCATGAATCCCATAGCGGTATATGTGGAGGCCACTTCGGTGGCCATGCCACCGCTCGAAAAATACATCGAATGGGCTATTTCGGCCCACTCTAGAACATGACACAATAGAGTTTGTAGCGCAGTGTCATAAATGTCGAGTTCTCTCATGAGATCCACATGCCAGCACAAGCTTTCGTAACCAATCGTTACTCCATGGCCCTTTTCTACATGGGGCCTAGATTTGATAGGGAAATTCTCTCCCTCGTCCACAGACGGCCACAATTTTATAATCACGGCCACTGAATATTTCACTAAATGGGTAGAGGCCATGCCTCTTACAACTGTACCTGGTTCTGTAATCGCTAAGTTCATTTTGAACCAAATCATTTGCAGGTACGGTATCCCGCAAATCATTATCTCAGATAATGGAACTTCTTTCAAAAATGAAGAGGTTCGTGAATTATGCAACAAATTTAAAATCAGCCATCATACGGCCTCCTTGTACTATCCCCAAGCCAATGGGCAGGCTGAAGCAACAAATAAAACACTGAAAGCCATTCTCCTTAAAACAGTGAAAGAAAACAAGCGGGATTGGCATTTAAAGTTATATCCGGCCTTGTGGGCCCATCGAACTTCAATAAGAACTCCGACAGGAGCAACTCCTTTCTCACTGGTATTTGGGTCAGAAGCAGTTCTCCCACTCGAAGTTGAAATCCCCAGTCTCCGCATTTCGCTACAAGGGATTACGGATGAGGATGCTTACGAGAGAAGCGCGTCTTTCTCAATTAGAAAGCCTCGATGAAACTAGGTTAAATCTTTGAACAACGACATAGAGTCTATGCCCGACCGGATGTGCCATAAAGACAACAAGGTCTATGAACGTGACATATACGAAGGTGACCTAGTTCTAAGGTTAGACGGCCGGATCGACAAGAAGGCGGCGAAGGAAGGAAATTCGGCCCAAATGGTTGGGCCCATACCGAGTCACAAAAGACTACGGAAATGGTGCATACCTCTTATGTACGCTAGAAGGTGAGGAGTTTGGCGAAGCAGTCAATTCTCTCCACCTCAAGCGTTTACACGTAAATAGACTAACGCGCCTATATAATTATCTACATTGCATTTTCATACAAATTAGGATCATTTTGTCCACTTGTTCTTACACAAATTGTGATCAAGGAATCTATTCTCAAAAGCAATTTATTTCAAACTCGTGATGTTTCTGGCATAAAGTTCTTTAATCATATCTCTCCATCTTTAACATTATCAAATCACTTCAGAATCTTTTATCAAACAATTCAGACATGACGAAGTCCTAATGGTAACCATACCAAGATCTGCAAGTTTGTTCTCGCTTTGATTTCTTCTTAGGATAGGTGTCTTGCCTATGGTCTATTCTAGAAGCTTCATGGTGTCACATCTATCCCATATACGCATCTCTTTGGAAATAAGCATATATTGACAGTTTACTCAGATAAACAAGTCAAGAAGTGATTGAAACAGAAAATTTTATTTTACACATTTCCTTGCCCCACCAACCTTCGGTGATGAGCTTGCGTCTCTTACTAGTGACGTAGGGTTGGGAAAGGATGGAAATGCCCTTACTCGCTTTATGCCTTGCCCACGGTGATAAACCCATGCTTCTTACAAGTAGCATGGGGCAAAGTGTAGGGGGTCCTCTAAACAAAGTGAATGTTAAAAAGTCATAAACAATCAATTCAAACTTTGAGTCAATAAACTAATAAATCGGATGTTCAAAATTCCAAGAGAGTTAAAAATCCTAAAAACCCAGCATTTTGTCTACTATGTGGCCATCTACGGGTCTAAGTCGGATAAACCGCAAAGCAAGTCGCACCCAAAACTATGAAGTCATTCGGGTAGAGTAAGCTTGTAGTTCTTAACTTGGTTCCACCAAAGCTTCACTGTCTTTTATCACTATCATTTCACCATATTTCATAACTTGCGCCCTTCTTGGCTCTTGGTGATGAGCCCTCGCATCTTACTAGTTGCGTGGAGTTAGGAGTGGGGCAAGTTAATTTGTTCATCATACTGGTTATTTTTCATCATTTTGCCAAAACAAATCATGAGGTATCCAAATTGCCCACGAAACTAAGATTTAAGATCACAATATATCTACAAAATCATGTATCAACATCGGACACAAAAAGAAAGCAAACATTTGCATCATCTGTTTTCCATTGCATACATTCTAGAAAGCACATAAAACATACATCGTAGTATACACAAAACAGTTGGAAATAAAGAAAGTAGAATACAAATGACAAGTTTTGATCCAAAACCGACGCATATATATAAATAAATCAAGTTTATATACAATGCCATCATGCGCAAGGCATGGTCAAAACGCTCAAAGAGCCCGTAATACACAAAAGAATGTAACTACAAATATAGAGAGCCAAGTGGCCTCTCAACCCCTGCGCGATCCCGCTGAAGGTGCGCGCCCTCGCCTAGGACTCCGGCTGCGCTGGCGCTCTGAATGGATGGAGGGCTCAGGGTCCCTAGGGGCAGTCGTGGTCTCGCCATGAGAGCGGCTCCTCATAAGACGCTCGGCTGTCCTATAGCCTGCCAACTCTGTACGGAGAGTTGACACCATCTTGGCCACATGCCAAACGGGAGCGAAGACGTCAGTGTGCCTGCCGGCTGCTGAGGGCTCTCCGGCATCCACAGATAACTCCGCACGGGTCTTATCCATAGGGATCATCAGAGAATCAACGCAAACCCTACGGATTAGATCCCGCCACTCATCAACAGTCTCTGCAAAGCAAAGAAAGAAAAACAAATTAGAAACTAGGCAAAAGATTAAAGTATACACAATGCAAATATAAGGAGAGTTAACATTCGAAAACAAATCCTAAAACAAAACAAGCATTGAAAGGAGGAGAAGATAACTTACTCGGATCGCCAGGCCTCCAAGATGGGTCGCCAGGGCCGGCACTGCGCGATGCATTTGCCGGCGACCGAGGAGCTACTCCTGTAGTTGGGGCAACATGGCGCCCCGCAACGGACTCATCGTCTCCACCATGACCTCGGGAGAGTGGCTCCTCAGAGGCCACGGTCTCTCTCTCTGCACTCTCCTCCTCTCTCTCTGCCCGCAAAATATCCTGAGTATCATGCCACTCAGGATCGCTCTCGTCCGTCTCGCTCTCTCGACCCTCCTCTCGTGTGCTCCTCGGAATCGGAGTCAATATCTATAGGGTCGTCACGCTTATGAGCGGGACTCGCAGAACTGAAGTAATGGTGCCCGAGGCGCACCGCCTCTCCCTCCTGCCCGAACTATCCCTCCTCCGGCTGCAATAGGAATGCAGGGTAATCACCTGCCCGACCACGGCCTCTAGGCCCCCTCTAGCCTCTCGGACCGATCTATAAACGGGTGCTCTTGGAGGAAGCATAGCCGCGTAGGGAGGCCAAGCTGGCGAGGAACCTGCTGAAGGGATGTACCTCTACCCGGCCCACACGATCAATAACTCCGCCTGTGATGGAGGCGGGAGATCAATGTCGTAGTCTCCTCTCCCCATATACCGGCCATAAGCTGGTACGGTGTAGCCTCCATGTCTGCCGTGGTAAGGGTGGCTACTGGCTGGTGAGGTGCTCTGAGCACTGACATACCTGACCATCGGGCTGCCCTCACCGCCCCGGGATCTGCCACCGCCACGCCTCTGCCATACGGAATGAAACGCTCATACACCCAACTCATGACTAGAGTGGGGTGGCTCAAAGCTGTCCATGATCGGACCACCCTGTATAAGTCATGGTAGGTGGTCCCCAAAATGTCTGCGCCCCAGGCGTATTTCCGGCCATGTCCCTCTATCTGTGCAATGATGGGGCCCCAGCAGTATAACAATGTATCCCCTCCCTTGTCCCCGATCAGTCTCGAGGCAAGGATCCCCATGATAACTGTCGAAATACGGGGATGGGCAAAGAAGGAATGGATCTAACTCTCACTCCCTTCTTTGGCCCCGTGGAAATATTGCATCCCCATATAACCTGCCCTTTTGTGCAATCGTGCTCCTGGACCCATTTGTCTCGGTGTGAGTCTCTCCCTATGATCGGGACCCCCAGGATGCGATAAACATCCTCCAAAGTGATGGTCCACTCACCACGGACCCCTGGCAGTCGGAAGGTGTTCCGATCTGCGTCCCAATATGAAAATAGGTCACAAAGAATCTGACTGGATGGAGCAACGTGGGGCACACGCGACAAACGTAATATACCGCCCTCTAATGTGTCCTCCTCATCTCGCCGAGAGGGCATCCAAAGGCTCCCAGGCGGCCGAGTCACACTCTCTCTCCCGGCTCCATCTAATGTACTCCTCTTTTGCCTGCATACACCCAAAAACACACAAGGAAGAGTAAGTTAGTATCTAAACAACATCAAGAGAAGCATAAAAACACGTACAAATGCTAAAAATACAAGCAAAAGCTTTTAAGTAAGGTTCTTTTGCATTCTGTGCAAAACCGCCGCCCTGAGCAGGGGGGCGGTTTTGTAACCGCCGCCTTAAGGGCGGCGGTCTCGTGACCGCCGCCCTGTACAGGGCGGCGGTCGTGTAACCGCCGCCCTGTCCAGGGCGGCGGTCGCGGTCCGAAAACCCGCGCGGGTTTTTAAACCTAAAAAGTCCCAAAAAAGCGAAAAATAACCATTTTAACTAAAAACAAAGCCTACCCAGTAGGCGCCCCCCCTAGATGGACCTTTTGAACCTAACAATTTCAAAAATAATCCCCCCATTGCAAAGAATTTGCCATTTCAAATTTGAAGAGGGAAAAACATAAAATGGAAGAAAACCAACCTGTGATCGCTGAGGTCGGTGTTCCGCTCGTGGAGGCATGATCTCTATCTCACTACGGATGTTTTGACTCTACTCGCGTAAGAAACCGTCACCGTGGGTCCCAGAGCTCAAAATCAATCAAATCGACTCGCATGCAAATGAATAGAAAAATGGGCCCACTTTCATATATATATCGTTCTGTTTCATTTTAAAAATAACTTTTTCGCGAGTTCGGAGCGCAAGCGGAGGTAAGTTTCTATCCTCGCACAAACGGTACGTCCTCTTTCTCTATTATTTTAACGTTTATTTTTCAAATTATTGTATCTATCTGCATTTGAGTGCTCTTTTCATTTTGCAGGTAGCGGGAATTTTGGGGCGGCGTCATTTCAACACACGGGCGTGTAAGGTATAATTTCTCACTTCCCATTTCGGGACGGCCATGCTCGGACCCACCGTTTTATGCCTCTTCATGGCTAAAATGCTTCTCCAGAGGGGCAATATGTACGTACCCAAAATTGTAAGTGCTTTGTCTTTGCGGAGCGGTGTAATAAGTGCCCCAATGATGATACAGGTCTCTTCGCAAGGTGTTCGGGATCCAGAAAGAGCTCTTCGGATGTGCGTTAACATCCCGCATGCCCCGCTTAGCCCCTGCGTGCTTTGTTTTCCCTATTTTTCCTCTTTTCTTGGCCTTTTGGTCTTGATGTGAAACCGCCGCCCGCTCGGGCGGCGAGTCCGTGACCGCCTCCCAACAGGCAGGCGGCCCGGTCAGTCACGCGTTTTCCGTAACGTGCTTTTGCCGGAACGCATACGCAAAGATCAACGCTTTACCAGCTTTTCTTGCCGACTTAAGCACGCATTTATGTTTTGGTCCCCTGGAATAGTGTTTTTCTTTTGTTTAATGTTTAGGAGTTCGGTTTGGATTTGATCTTTGCATGTTTGGATTCCTATAAATGCATGGTTTGTGCACATGCAAATGGCCCTTGAATTTAGCTCGAATTTTGCTCCAAAGTTTGTTTTGAATTTCTTGTTGCAGTAGATTTAGTTTTCTTTTGCTTAGAATTCTTAGATTTCTCATTGAGTGCTTTGGCTAGTATTGTGTGCGGTGGTAAGCCACATATCCAACTTGTGCAAGTGCAAACATTATTTGAGCCACCATTTTTAACTCAATTTTCATGTTTCAAAGATGCTATGGTCTTTTAGCTTGCTTAAGATTGGTAGCATAGGTTGTTACTGAGTTTGTTTTAGCTTTGTGTTCTTGTTGGTAAGCCACGAGATCAACTTGTCAGGCAAACAGTATTCTTGTTTTGGAGTAGAATAGTCTAAGGCGGCCATTGAAGTTTGCAGGTTTTGCTCTTCATATAGACTAGTTTCGAGTTACGGATACTTTTGTTGCACGATTCGCAGTGGACCCGCTAGGAATTGCATAGGCCAAGCTCTCGTGCTCTCTTGCGCTATCCCTCTCCTATCCGCATTCTATTCATGCGCATTCTCAGACCGTCCATTGATCCAAATATCTATTTACGTTGATGCAAGTACTACATGCTTTTACGGATTCACGTGAGCACAAAGAACGTGGAGATCATACCGAGGGGACAAGAACACATACACCGCCGGATTCACCACTTTGCATTCTGCGAAATCCAGTTCAATCTTTCAAAGTTTTAGTTAGAACTTATCAAATAAAGTAGTTAATCACTTTATTTGGTCATTTCTATTCTCGATATTCAGGGAGGTTGTGGGGATTGATAGTTTCGAGAAACTATGATTCATTCCTCACTACGAGGTAGGATCGAGAATCTTCGCAGAATAGATTAGTTATTTCGTTGTTTAGAATAGATATACGAAATTGTTACTGGCACAAATAGCTACACTCGGCTATTTTGTTTGTTTTACGTTATTAGTTTAGTTGTCAATTCTAAATATTCTAAATAGGTGCTTTCTTATAAATTACCAGAAAATACAAAAAGAAGTTATATATGTTAGAAGTACACTTAGTTTTTACTTTATCATAGTTTGTTTCATTCTCTTGCTTTTGTATGACAATCACGGGACCGCAACAACCAAGAGTCTATGGTTGTGATCCGCATGAATCCCATGACCCAACGAATCCACGAGTCGTTAGATATAAACACGGCCTACGTACATTAGTATTTCGGTCTACTCCGATTCCACCTCTCATCATTCAACATTATCCCTACTAGACACAACAATTGACTAACAAAGCTAGAGAATTTTGGACTAGGCCAGGAGAATCATCCATAGAGTTGACTATATTCACCATATGACCCTATCGGGAGCAATACACGAAACCATCCGGGTCATTTTCCACGCATCCCACAACCCATAGATCGAATCACGCCGAGCTCGATATTGATTGGAGCCTTGAGCAGTCATCCTCGCCGATCGATCTATCACACCGACCCAAGTGAGAAGGGCCTTCTTTGCCTTAGATTCGCAAATACCATTAATACGTATCGAAGACATTAGATTGCCTAACTAGCTTGTCAAAGCATATTCTACCCCACCGAATGTCTCAAGCACGACCGGGAGGTCGGGTGCACGGAAGAGTCACGTGTTGATTCCCACGCTCACCTGCCGCTTTCCGACGTACAGAGACACACGTACCTGTCTCCTACGGAATGAATAAATTTGCAATATGATATGGCTGTAGTGACTTAGAGCACAACTTCCCTGCATCATCTCTTTATCATAGTTTTCTTTCTTTTGTGTAAGTAAAGCAAACTAATTAATGTTTAACAAAAAAAAATTAAATATTAGTTGGTTCAGTTTGTGGTAATATATAAATTTTAATATATTTATGTCGATAGGGGCTTCATTGCTTTGACTTGGGCTATCGACCGTATGGAGTTTGTTTCCGTCACAAAGCGACCATCGAGTTCATCTCAATGGTTCTGTTGGATTCGTGGGTTGATGCTGGAGCCTCGTAAATGGTGCTACTGGGAACAATCACCGACATTGTCTACGACGCATCAATGCCACCACCATCATTACCTTTATTTGTTGTCAAATTTTATAGATAGAATGACCCATGTTGGGATCCCTCCAACTTGTTACATATTTTGATACCCCCTATTTTGAGAGGGAATTGAAGAACATTGCCGATTAAAATGGCACTGGGATTAACTATCCACAAGTCCCAGAGACTTACTTTTTATAGAGCAATTGTTGACATTAGAACCACCGAAAGGCAGGTTTTGACATTCACAATTTTCTCCAGAGTTCCCTCGCTTGCAAAGCTGCGCATTTCACCTCATTTTTCATTTGAAAGGTCTTGAAAAATGGCGCACCTACCAACACTTAGAGCAAGAAGAAAGGAGGAGTCAAGGCTAGTATCCCTCAACCCTTAGTAAATAATACCCTCTACTTTGATAGCACCTCCACTACTATTTTCTTGAAAATAAAATTGCCCACAAAAGGTTACCATTTATGATATAAATTATGCAAATGTACGTGTTTAGTTCACATGTCGTGATATAAGATTTGCAACTTTATATGTATGAATTTGTAACAAATTTAAATGTACACATACAACCTTTAAATATAATGTTTCATCTATATTCCTACACTACCGAGTGTACAAAAATGTTTTTCAGCAAAAGACCAACCAACCAACTAATGCAACACTAACACAATTACCCCAAAATAAATACAAACCACGTCAACTACAAAAGTAATTAACTATCCAAAACGATTATCAAATGTATTCACGTTTAGAGTGAAAAAAATTGACCACAAAGCGACTACTAGTCATGATATAAAATCTGCCCATGCACGAAAACCTTCATGTATTCATGTTAAGTTCAAATAAAATAGTCCACAAAACACTACCACTCATGATATAAGATTTGAAATTGTATATGTATGAATTTGTAACAAATTTGAATTGAAGAGATGATACCTTTAATGAAGTGGTTCATCTATATTTCTACGCTTACAAAATAACACTTTTCAAGATACATGTTCAATTTTTCCTTTTTACTATTGCTCGCTTCTTTATGTAAACCAGCAACAACGCATTTTTAATCTCTTCTTCGTTATATCTGCATACAAACACCTATAGTTTTAAAATTATGAGAAAGAACCATGCAATTTATAGTTGTTTACATCCAAAGCTTTATACATTTTATCTCTTTTTTGCATATTGAATTGTTTTAAGGGTTAGACCTCATGTTTGCACTTTTTAAAGGAAGTGGTTCATCTATATTTCTACACAACCAAAATCAATCACACCCCTAATCAACTTCAATTACAAAAGTAATAACTACCCCTCTAAATCAAATAACTTATACCGCTCGGCTACAGGCGTTCACATTACATTGTACACATGCGATTGTTAGTTATAATACAATTTCTCTATAATATGCTTATTCAATATACATAAACACAAACACTTCCAACTCATAATAAAATAATTATATAATTTTGTTACCAATTTAGCACGACTTATTTGGTGAGACATTGTTATTGTTTTATTTGAATAGGTAAGCTCTATGATTTAAAATAGTGATAAAGGTTAATACGCAATCGTATTGCTATAATTATAATCTCTAATTTGACGTTCCATTTTGAAGGGTACACTCAAGTTGGGAAAAGGGTTCCAATGATCACAGAACAATGAGAGTAAGGTACGGTAATGCATTTGTTTTAACAATTTATAAAGTATAGTGATCTTAAAAAATTAAGGTTTACACTATATTTGTAAAGTATTAAGAAAATGATACTTAGATTTATTTAAAAATTGAGTTTTTATTTTATTTTACAAAATAAGATATATTTAATGATATAAAAGCGAAAAAGAATATTTGTAATGATGTACATTTGAGTTGGTTTAATGGTGAGAAATTTATGTTATTCAATCATTTTTAATGATAATAATACTCTCATTGATTATTTTCACTATGTAAAAATGTTTAACGAATAAAGAAAAATAAAAAGGTTAGAAGTTATTTTAATTTGTTGGAATTTAGAAGTGCCTATGATGTTCTATGTTTGGAAATATGTGTAGAACAACAATAGAAACGTTATCCAACATAATTGTGCATATCAATTATAGAAGGTATGAACACTTTTGTTAGAATGAAGACAACTCTAATAAAATTTGGCAACCTGGGTGTTAAAGATTTTCCTCACTTTCATTAATTTGATTTATCGCCAATGTCTTGTGAATGATAGATGATTCTTCTTCTACGTGTCGCAATGGTTGGCCTAAACATTAAAAATATGAGTATTATTTAGGGACATGTTTTCTCTTGGATACTTATATCAAATCTCCAGTGTGTGATAATATCAAAAATATTACATCAAGTACATATACAATTCATCTAGCCACACTAGTTTAATGCAATATTTTTTGTCTATCAATATCTATGCTTCACTTAGTGCTATTGGAATGCTTCCAAATTCTTCCAATAATGTCGCTTCACTTAATGCTATAGGAGTGCTCTTGAATTTATCTTCTTAAATATTATTTCACTTAATGCTATTGGAGTGCTCTTGAATTTATCTTCTTAAATATTATTTCATAGCTTTAAATCTATCCTATCTAGTGCGTAAAATTTTCTACAATGCTTGTGTATTTAGAGGAGAACTAAATTCAATTTAAGTTGTTCAATTAGGGATAAAGTTGGAACAAAGATTTAGAAAATGAAGAAGTGGTGAAATGAGCCATTAAAGAAGATCCACCATAAGTGTTGGGATGCATTTACGGGCCCAAAGCGTATTGTGATGATTGCAAAAAGACCTAAAACTAGCAATCACACCGAAGAGGTGCAATGGAAAGCGACGATACATGCAAATTAAAGTAATTGTTTCGGTGAATAGAAGGATCAAAAAGCCAAATGTTTGATGGAGAATGTAACTTTTAGTGTAGCAATGTTAAGATATAGAAGAGAGTTCAATATAACATTTTTTGCAAAGGAGGTAAGATTAAGGGGTGTAGGGTGAGGAGGTGATTATTCCTATATTTCTAGAGGTGAAAGAAGGCCAAACGAGACATTTTGGACTATTTTTTCAATGAAGAACTTGATGTTATATGCAGGTGGTTATGGCTTTAAAATCACGAGACATTTGTGAATGTAAGAGTCGTATCGTTCTTTATTTCCAATGACAATTGTTCGACATATCTTTATAGCAAAAAGTGACAAAGTAGAGCATCATAAAGAGCATGTCTTTGAAAGATAGACATGATAGGTATGACTATCACAAAGCGAAGGTAAGCTGTCTTTGAAAACACTATAATCACCCATAGGTTTTGTTTTTCCATTATCATCGTTGCCCATAAACTTGAGACAAGAAACAAAGACTAACATGAAGCCATTATAATTGCTTATATATTTGGTTTTATCTATTTTGGATGTGACCTTGTAAGAGGGAATCATGGGGAATGTGGGTCTAGATCTCGCTTGCATGAGGCCTAGAGACTTTCTAGCAAAGTAAAGGTGAGATTGATTTTTTCGTCAAATTGAAATCTCATAAGAGGTCGGGATGGTACATATAAGTACTATTTTATGCAAGAATTAAAGAGTGACAAGGAGGTGGTTGGGGAGTTCTTTTTCCTGCAACACAAAATTAGTGTTCTTGAAAATAACTCTGGGTGACGTAGTTGTCGCCATGGAGAGACCTCAACACCGAGAGCAACAACAAAGGAGCATAGAATGTTTCAGCCATGTGAGACCTTATTACATAGGGAATTTGAGTTTTCTTTCGTATGCTTTAATTAGGAAGGTATCATACTTGCGCTTAGTACAAATCAACCTTTTGATATATTTTGTACGTCTACATGGACCATTTTTTATTGTCGTATTTGAATGAAAATTCAATTTAGATTAAAATATTATTAGTAAAATATATGCCATATACATTGGAACATATGGAGCATTATCTCTTGACACGAAATCAATCAAAAAATCACTCCAACTATTACAAAAGCGAAAATCCTAGAGCAATAATTACCAAATTGAATCTTCAACATTAATGAAAGTTTAGAAGGGAAACCGTGCTTTCGATGAAGAAACACCCAAAGGTGAATGATGGAGAGGCCGAGAACATTCCATCAGCCACGTTATCATACAAGATCCTTCACCACCCCCTGTAAATAGGGAAGCTTGCAGATGTCCATATTTTTAAACCTTTTCGTCAAGTGTTAATTTTCAATAATTGGAATTCAAAAATTTATTTCATGGCTTGTTATTAAAATAGAATAAATAATTAAATCACTTCAAGAATTTGAATTAATAAGTGTGAAATTATTGCAAGAGCTCATGGAAAATAATCGAGGTCGATATAATCTTGTTCAAGTAGAAAATGAAAAGAATGCACTATCAACATCGATGGTGGTGCAATGTGAGGTGTAATTGCAGTGCAAGTTTTAGCTTACCTAGAATATATGTGAAAGTGTAAGCTTAGGAACCTCTCTTTCGTAATTACTATTATTTTGACGTGGTGATTGGCATGAGCGGTGTAGGGACATTAACGACAATTATCATTTCCAAAAAAGTAAAATAAATAAATGTTATCGTCAGTATCTTTGGATGCCTCGGCCAAATCGATGGGATGTTACGAATGGAATCTCCAACATTCCTAGTGGAAAGAATACTTGCTTGCACAATACACATGCCTAGTAGAGCAATCAACACAATCAAAATGTCTTACCGAAAGCTAAATTCAAGCTCTTTGTAGGTTAATGGTGGTGTGATGACCCATTTCTAAAGGGGAAAGAATGAAGACGTCCTTGACATGCACATTCTCTCCTCTGCCATAGGCTTCACAGAATCTACTTTACCATCACCTGCAGATATGAAGCCTACATATGTCTAATTATGTCATGTTTGTGTCCTTTCTTGCCATTCCGTCTAGCTCATCTTTACCATCCAACTTATCCTCTCCATTAAGAGAAAACAAAGTCAATCAACATTATATTTGGAGTGTGGATGTCAAGATCTTAATTTTGTGCTTTTGTGTGAAGGAGAGTCGACTAGAGTGTTTCCCCTAATTCAATCACCAACATTCCAATTGGAAAGCTTAACCAACAACTAAACCACCAAAAATCAAGAGACATAACTAATCATGTTGTGAAATGGTCCCCAATTTCAAATTTCACGTGTTAAAGTAAAAATGATCTCTACACTTTTCATCCGTTTTAGGACAACTTTTGATAGGTGCGAGCTCTCAAGGCTAAGAGGATTTTGTTTTCACGTCCAAACAAGGTCCTCCTTGATGAAGATCTCACCAGGACACAAGTTGGGGAGCTCAAACGCTCTAGGGAGCAAGTTATGGAAGTGAGGAAGCGAGTAAATGGGGCGTTATCGAAATCTCAGTGTACATTATTAGAGACTCTCCTCCTCCTGGTTGGGAGTCCCTTGAGGGCTCCCAATGTGGCCAAGTGGGAGAGGAGTCAGGCCAGAGGCTTATCTATTAGTTCGTTGGAATGGGAATGGTTCCCTTTGGTCTTCCCCTAGCCTTATGTTAGATGCTCTTGGGGCTGCCGACATTCTCTTCATCATAGAGACACATAAGAGCCGGTTCGTCCTCTCCCAGGTATTACTAGATTTCTTTGGTTATCAACTTGCAAACAAGAGACTCGAGGTTCAGGTGGTGTTAGAGGCTCTGGTGGGGTTGCACTGCCTTTATAGGGACTCCCTCCGCAAGCGGGATCCACGATGGTGGTTCGATGAGTTTGCCACATACATGTGGATCCATATTATTAGGGCTGCTTGATTCTCTAGGGATTTATATATAGCAGTTTGTTACTTTCCTCCGACTGCTTGCCCTTATGTGATGAAGGCAACGGAAAGCTTGGAATGTGTAGAATGTGATGAGAAGGTCTTTGAAGTTATGGTCTCTGGAAGTTGCGCCACTAGAATTGCTGCTGGATCACTATTATTGAGGAGGCTCGTCACCACTCTTCGAAAGTTTATTGTTGTTTTGTAGACTTTCAAAAAGCTTTTGACTCGTATCTCGCATGGCCCTCTTCCAGCAACTTCGAGACATTGGTATTTCTGAGATTCTTATTATCGCTATCATGCACCTCTATGAGTCCATCCTTGGTCGTCTTTGCACTGCATTGTTTGATTTCATCAGGAGCACCATTGGGGTTAAACAAGGGTGCTCCCTGTCTCCTACTCTCTTTGGCATTTTACATTGATGAGCTGGAATCTTTTCTTCGGGATCACATTCAGGAAGGGGATGGTTGCCTTCTTCACCACGTCTTGATTTCTATTCTCCTTTTTGCCGACGATATTGTTTTACTCGCCTCTTCTCCTGAGGGGCTTCAGAGATAGCTTGATGCACTTGCTTTATTTTGTGATCTTCGGCATTTGACAGTCAACCTAGGTAAGACCAAGGTCATGGTCTTCAACGGGTTGAAGACATCACACCTCCATTTCTTTTCAAGGGACAAGAGGTTGAAATCACTAATACATACACCTACATGGGAGTCCAGTTCTCAGGGCCAAGATTCAGTATGAGGCATGCTCTTCAACCGAGGGTGAATAAAGGGTATGGGTCTCTTGCCATTCTCGAGAGACAGTGCTTTCGAAACCACTTCCAGGACATCTCCTCCAAGATGTTTCTTATGAACTCCCTCATCCGCCCCACTGTTCTCTATGGGTCTATTGTCTGGGGGCCCTCCCTTTTAGACACAGATTGGGCTTCTGTTGAGAGGATTCAGACTCTCCTCCTTCGCCGCTTCATCAGATGCAAGCAAACGGTCCCCCAACATATTATTTTGGCAGAGTTCGGAGCCCAACCTTTCCGTCTGGAAACTATATTTGACATATCAACCTTTCTTCATCGTATCAGGAGGTTTGGTGATCTCTCCGATGAGCAGGCCAGGTATCCATATCTCACTTATTGTTCCTCTGTGAGTATTGCTCGGGATGTGAGACGTTGTTGACCTTTTAGTGACTTTTTCCTTGTTGGATTCAGTTGGTATCCAGATTGATCGTCTCCCCCCTTTCCAGTATTCCCTGAATGCTCCCAGTCATCTCTTGCCCACCAAGCAAGTGTTGAACAGGTCCATCCGGGAAGATATCTATAGGAGCTTCATTCAGACTACTTGGGTGAACCCTCCTAGGGGTTTGTGCCCTAAGATGTCCTTTTATGCAGAGCACTTTCTTGAGATCAGAGATGGACTCATCATCCGCCCTTAGTACACCTTTTGTCACTGGGGGCATGCCCTCCGTATACCTCTGGGTCAGTTTCGGGTCGGCTCCCACAGACTTCGATGTGAGACTGATCACCACATTGATCGGGATGATAGACTTTGTAGGCTCTGTAGCCTTCATGAGGTGGAGACCGAGACTCATTTCATCTTCCGTTGCCCCATATACTATGAGATCAGAGGACGATTTCATTGCCTCTTCAGAGGGATTCAGACTCTCCGCTTTTCTTCAAATATATTGACCAATGGTGTCTTTCCCTCTACATCTGTGAGTCTCTTGTGCTTCGGGACCGATTCTTCTTCCTCGAGAATCATCCCCACGAGATGAATTACAACGTTCTTCCGGTTCTACCCGCGGTGGAGGAACTAAGCAGCAGAGCCTCTCGACCTAGATACAATGCATCGATGAGTTCGTCCATGGTTGGACCTTCACATTTCCCTCGATCACCACCAACAGAATTGAATGCGCACTCATACCGAAGGGCAGCCCTGCTCCATTCGTCCCCCTGGCCGTCGTTTAAGTCTCATATCTCAGCAGGGGAGGAGATTTTTGCCCCCTCTTCGGGTTGCCGAGTCCATCGGGAGCTTCTTTTAAGTGGGCGTCAAATGTTAGGAGGGGTGTGGCTACCATTCCTGAGTAGATCACTGGTCCTCGTTTGCCCCCTCCTCCATTCCCTTCTTTTCTTCACTCATCTTTCTCCCCCGCTTGCTCCATTGCCCCTTGTGGGAGTATTTGGCTTCGGGCTTCCTCTCTACTTTGTCTCTTTTTTTCTTTTTCTATTTTAGGAACTTGTTTGAGTTGTCCCCGCTCGCAGTTTGTATATTTTTGGACTGCACCCATTGACCTACTTTTGTGATCATTCATTGGACATTAATATATTTATCTTATCTTATCTTATCTACCCTTTTCCACAATATACCACTTACCACCCAAGATTTTTCACCTTAAAATATTAAAAGGATATCCCCATGTTTGTTGGCAACTCTAAGGTTAAACCTTGTGAAAAAGATTTTTCATTTGAAGCACCTGGTTTACAATCTTTTATCAAAAAGGAAGTAACTTAGCAAAAGTTTCTTTCTAGTAACATTCTCTCAATAATCAAAACACATATTCGATTTGATGCAAGCCTTATAATATGTGTCAAAATTTGTTAGTAATTACGCGGATAGGAGTTCCCTTTCACAGCTAAAGGCCTGACTTCTGACACAGTGGAAGAGAACGAATGCATGAGATCTTTTTGTGCGTACATGCGACGAAGTACGGTTAAAATAGAACTGTTTGATTTATGGAAATGCAAGGAAAGTGACAGGTCTGTGGCCCGTGGGATGTGTCCTCGCCATGCGGCCGTCAGTTCTGACACAGGACAAATGTCAGAACCTATCGTCTATCAGCTGCGATTTAAGCTAGCCATTTGTCTTGACACCTATTCCGGTTGTTCTGCATTTCGAGCCTCTCGGCGTCCTTGTGATTCTCTGCGCGGAACACAAACATGGGGAGAAAAAAACTTTGAACGCTATTTTCGTCATAGTTGCCCTTTGATTTTTTGACTGTAAAAACTTAACGTGTATTTCATTTTTGATGACAGGAGCACATACGATCGGACAAACTGACTGCCAGTTTTTCAGTTACCGGCTTTACAACTTCACAGCAAGCGGGGATGCCAATCCCACCATTAATTCAATGTTTTTGAGCCACCTTCATTCGTAGTGTTGTTCCGACGACGACGGATCGAAAAAGGTAGCGCTGGACAAAGGAAGCCAAACCAGTTTTGACACATCTTTCTTCAAGAATGTGCGAGATGGAAATGCGGTGCTTGAATCTGACCAGAGGCTGTGGGCAGACAATTCAACCAGACCTTACATCAGCAATTACGCCACTTCATTCTTTGGATTTGGCACGGATTTTGGAAAGGCAATGGTGAAGATGGGCAATGTTGGAGTTAAGACAGGCTCTTCTGGCGAGATTCGTAAATTTTGTTCGGCTTTCAACTAAGCTGGATCCTAATGCAAACTATAATTACTATTACTATTAATAATAATACGCTGCCTATGGTAGTCCTATTTTCAAATAAACAACAATACCTCTTCTTCATTTGTATTCTCTTCAATGTTATTTCTACTATAATTTCTGCGTTTTTTGGATTCTTCCACTTTTTATCTTTCACCTCTATAACAATATTGTGAGTCGCTGCATTTATTTTCAATCAAAACTTAATGCATTAAATCTTAAACCAAACCAATCGTACAAGTCCATTTTTATATTAAAATCTCTTGAAACTGTCCTCCAATCTCTTAGTGGGTAAGATGTTGTAGTTGTGATTAATATGTTTAAATGTATTTAATTGATGTTTATGCTTTGAAGGCGTCCCCCTATGAGAAAGGCCCTTAGGACGTTTCTACAAGCGTGTTAAATTTGTGAGTTTGTGCTTTATTTGTTTGGACGTTTTCCGTATTTCCATTTTAATGAAGTTGGAGATGCAGCGGAGGGCTTCCTTCATTTTCATGGCCGTGGCCTTCCTCCTCGAACACATGCACTTGAATTTGCTTCTCGCATCCCTTCAGATCTCTATTACTTGTGAGTGGCAGGGCAAGTCTCCACACTGTGTCCGGCATATCCATATTTTTGACGGATTCCACTCTTCTCCGCTGAAAAAAGGGCACATCAAAATCACGCCTTTGATTTTGATTTCAACTTCACGCAGATGCCTCAAGCCATTTTGATTGAACCATGAAAATGGGGATTTTTCAAATGATGTCCTCAGGAGTCTTGTAGAGGTGGCGTTACTCAGATCAAGAGGAAATGGAAACCGAAAACAAATCTTTAGTTGGTTTTTTCAGGGAATAGGAGGTTTTTCTTTTGAAACAAATCAGTTAGGAGCTTATAGAGTAGGTGTTCAGTCCAGAATAGAGTGTAGTCTGTTGAGTCCATTTAAATTTAGTACAATGCATTGTGAATGCCGAACGGTATAACTGTACATTGCATTGTGGAATTGCAGGGTGGACGAGGAATGGCAGAAATGAACGGCAATTCAATCTTAATTCGCTTGTTGAAGGACATTGTGGAGGCGTTGCAACAACCCTCATGTCCATGTGCTCAGTATTCCAATGAGAAACAACAACAGCCCATGAGAAACAATGACAACCCATGTGCGACGATAGAGAGGGTGCCCTCAAGTCGCATAAATTTGAAAATGTTTGAGAATATCATGGGTGATGTTAATTGCGACAACATGGAACTAGCATTGCATGGGATTGGAGAATGATTACGCTCTCTCAATCTCGATTGCGAGGGCATGAATATACTAAATTACAGTTGGGCAATGGCATATACAGTCCCATAAGGCTATCAACCCACAATACATTCCAGTGTTGACTCTGTATTTTATGTGTAGACAATGAAACCACATTTATTTCAGGCATTTAGTTGAGAAAGTCACACACCAAGTGCACGATTCCACACTTTCCGTAAATATCTACCAAGTGAATGTGAAGTGTTCTACAAAATGCCTGAAAAAAATGTGGTCTCATGGACTGCAATGATTGTAGGATATGCTCAAAATGGGTTTGTTGAAAAGGAGGGAAGAGTTGTCAACAATCTAAGAGTGGCCATCCATGGCAAAGAGTGAAGAGGAGTTTCAGGTATCCTCGAAGGATTTTTCTTCTGTTGTTTGGGGTTTTCTAATGAATATCTCCATCATTCCTACTCGAGCTGAATTCGTTGTAACTGTCATCAAGTTCTGACAATGGTAAAAAAGAGTGTGCATCATACATTGTTTAGTGGCCTGGATATTTTGTGATAGATTTTGAGAGTATTGTGGCATCCAATGTCATGATCAGGGAGGAGGACAAGGAGTTCTTCGAGATGAACCATGTGGAAAATATTAGAAGAGATATTGAGGGCACTTATCTTGATATGACAACGCGAATTGCTTGTGACTTAGTAAAAATACTTGTAACTCATTATAGGGAGCATGTGATGGCTATGATCTCAATGCATATACAGAGCATGTAGGTAAAATACACTACTAATCTTGTTCTCAACCCGAAAGAGAAGAATTGTGCTATATAATTGGTGATTTCCCTGTCAACTAAATAAGCTCATGGAGCTTCATAAGTACTGATCTTGTTAATTAAATTTCAAATGCTTTGTTATGTCTATGATAATGCCAGAGTTAAAAACAAAAACCTCGATTCACAACAATTGTTCAAAATGGATGTCCTGAAGTTTATCACATCTTTCCACTACCAGATTCCCAAGGCCACTGTTTTGAGTTTGATTCTACATTTAATGAGATTTATTTTATCTGAATTATCCATTCTTATGTTGCTAATTGCATTGAGCAATTTTTTTCTAAGGAAGACAACCAGCTTCAGTATACTTGAACATATATCAATCCATTTGTGCAACCTCTTATGACCTCTATGTTCAATGCACTTAAATTTCCAGAGTCCCAAGAGAATGCCTATGTAATGAAATGTATAATGAGGGTTTTTGGAATTGCAGAATTTGCTGGAGAACTGGCAATTGCTTGTCTCATAGGATTAATAACAATTCTTAATGAATTTTTAAGAATATCGAAAACCCGACTTTTGATCATTTTTGTTCAAGTCGGTTTCATTTATTAGAAGATCTTGGGAAAGAGAAGCAAATTTGTGTCGTATTTTACAAACTATTTTGGTTCACAATGTGACCAAATTTGTACCATACACATTTCATTTATTGGCTCAGTGTATTGAGATAAACCCAACTCCTCTTCTTCCAACTTACATGCTACATTTTTAGAATTTTCTTTTCTTTGAAACCTGGAAAAAGAAAGACGATATTCCTCCTCTTGGACAACTATTGCAGGCATATTTACAAAAGTCTCCCCAAGAACTGAGTCAAGAAGGGTGACTGAGTCAAGTGTGTGGAATATTTAATAAGCTTGTTTCGGCAAAGAGCACAAAAGATTCAGGATTTTACATATTGAGCACCATAATACAATTTTTAATCTATGAAGCATTGTCTCCTTATATGGAAGTGTCCTCTTTCTTCGTCTTCAAAATCCCCATACTGTGAAATTTTTCAAGTCAATTATAATAATCTTGTTACTTGTTCTGGTGAAGCACATGCACACAATTCTTGCCAAGACTATTGATGTTATCGGTGTCTTCAATCTTGCATGTTATGGACAGCCGTTTAGATATCTGTAAACAAAGCCTCCTAAAATATACTGCAATCCATTCCTTCAGATTCTATTGATATTGTCATTCTGAAAGTAAAAATGTGTCATAAAATATATTGAACTCATTCCTTGATATTTTGATATGTTCATCCAGAAGGGCAGAAAAGGAAAATATAATAAAATTTATTGCAACTCACCAATGTGATCTGCTTAAAGCTTCATTGGCATTGGTCCATGCAGTAGATCTTCCTCGGCTGCCTATGTGGTACCATTGAATTGCTTCATTGAAATCTCTCACCACAACCTCCCTCAGGGTCTCAATCTCCACTCCTCCATGTGCATCCATTTGAATTGAAAGACTAAACCAATACCAGAAAAGTTAGCCATGCACATGATTTTAAACCACATCTTGTAATGAATAAAGGTCTGATCCTGAAAAATGTACAATAACAAACTATGAAAATGAAGATAGGAGTATGTACCATTTTGGGGAAGGGTCTATAAACCTTGTTGGTCGAGGTACAAGAAAATTTTGCAGGCATAACATGCAAACTTCAACCGTGCTATATGTAAAGGCGAAGGTTGAAGTGTTATCCAAGGCAACTTGTTGAAAGAGTTCTTGGATTGTACAAGGAACAACACTAGGACTATCTTGTCTTCCTTCGTGCAATGCACTTATTCACATGAATGCAATTGTTTAATTAATCTCAAGGGGAAGACCTCAAGAAAGTTTCATTGCATATTCTTATCAATATGATGACCTTAAGCTTCGAGAAGATGAATTTGCAAAGTTGTATAGCCCGGATGAAATAAAAAGTTTTCCCTGACCAAAACAAGGTTTGATTGTCAGGGTAGCAAGCAGGGAATTTGGTTTCATGCATTTGGCACCTTCAGTGGCAGTATATTGGCACCACCCAGATAATTTTATTTCACAGGAAATGGTATTATGATTTCTACTATGCACTTTTGTACAATTCTACTTGAATTGTGTACAATTGCTTTGTTTAGATGAAGACAAACTTGAAATAGAAAAATGGAATGCAAAATACTATTTTCAGAAAGATGAACTACCACCATCAATCACACGCCTTATCGAGTGTACAAAAAAGGTTTTTTCAACAAAAGACCAACAAAACAACCGATGCAACACTAACACAATTACACAAAAGTAAGTAACTATCCAAAATGGTATCAAATGTATTCATGTTTAGAGCAAAAAAATTGGCCACAAAACGATACCACTCATGATATAAAATCTGCACATGCGCGGAAGTCTTCATGTCTTCATGTTTAGTTCAAATAAAATAGTCCGTAAAACGCCACCACTCATGATATGAGATTTGTAAATGTATATGTACGAATTTGTAACAAGTTTGAAATGAAGTGGTTTGTTTATATTTCTACACTTACAAAATTACACTTTTCAACATACATGTTCAATTTTTCCTTTTTACTGTTGCTCACTTTTTTATGAAAACTAACAACACATTTTTAATGTCTTCTTCATTATATATGCATACAAATACCTATAGTTTTAAAGTGCCGAGAAAGAACCATGCAATTTATAGTTGTTTCCATCCAAAGCTTTGTACATTATATCATTTTTTTGCATTTTGAATTGTTTTAAGTGTTAGACCTCATGTTTATGCTTTTTAAATGAAGTTGTTCATCTATATTTCTACACTTACGAAATCAATCACCAATAGTTTAAACAAAATCAACTACAAAAGTAATAACTCATGTCCCTAAAAAACAAATAACATATACTGTTCAGCGTTCACATTGCATTGTAGACTTGCGATTGCTAGTATATAGATGAATGCCCAAAAAGTGTGAAGTATGCAATACAAAGTGTGAAGTAAGTAGTACATAATGCCATTCTATTATATTTAATTAGATTGATAAATGAGGGTGCAAGTAGATGGATGGGAATTTTTATGCCGATAGGTGTTCCCTTTCACAGCTAAAGGCCTAACCTTTGACGTCGTTGCAATGAATCGACAGTTTGAATTGGTTCGTCCGTGCATGCGACGATGTATGGTTTGTGCGAGATGTTTGTGTGGCAAATTCATCCTCTCCTTGTGAAATTTGAGTGCCTTGACACCTCGAATAAGCGATCGAGAACAAGTGGCGGGAGAGAAAGAGATAACATGTATTATTTCCTTCTGCGCACAAACCGACTACCGGCTCGGTCGATGCTAGATATGATTATTCAATGTTGAATCGATTGGTGGGTTTTTTGACATGGGTTTATTTTCCCACTCAACTTTTATTTTGCCGTGGGTTTTTTTGACATGGGTCTATTTTCCCACTTAACTTTCATTTCGTTGTTAAATACATGGGACTTTTAAAATATTCTATACACACATAATTATTTTTAATATATATTAGTATAGTATAATAAATAGATATAAATCTATATAAAAAATGATGGACATACATAAAATATGCAAGTCGCATGTGACGGTTGCTTCAAATATTTGTAAGTATTTTACGGTTTAAATCATGAAAAATGTCTAAACAACCATCAAATTTAACCCCTGGACCACAAATTTATGTCCGTGTGCATGCTGATTTAACCCATAATGGCATTGGTTTTGGGATGGCTATTAATGAGAGCTCCATCTAGCACACTTCATGTAACGTCCTGTTTATTTTAAAAAAGTTAAAACTATAGAAAAAAAAATGGTCATGCATAAAATATGCAAGTCACATGTGATGGTTATTTCAAATATTTACAAGTATTTTATGGTTTAAATCATGAAAAATGTCTAAACGACCGTCAAATTTAACCCCGATCCTCAGATTTATCTCCATGTGCGTGCCTGGTTTAACCCATAATGGCATTGGTTTTGGGACGACTATTAGCGAGAGCTCCATTTAGCACAATTCATGTAATGTCTTGTTTATTTAATTATGTGAGGAAGAACTTTGAACTTGTTGCAACTATCCAATTACTGCTAAATTTACATGTTAACTTGTTTTCTAGCGCCAATTTGACAGGGACCACAAGAGGGATGGGCACGAATTTAGAGAATCAAGAACTTTCTTGTGCAGTTTTATGAGCCTTTTTAATTCATTGTAATGAGCCATACATATTATATCAACGTCAATGTTGAAAACATTAAGTAAATTAATAGTATGATAAGTGACCAATAATTTCTCAATTCTCTCTAGACACTGTGCAGAAACTTGAAGCAGAACAGGAGCTTTGGGCCTCGAAGGCAACTCCCACTAAAGATGGCTTGCGCCCTCACAATGCATATATCTCCAGGCCTAACTTTACACAGGGCAACTATTGACATTGGAGATGTTGAATGCCAGGGCCTTACATTCATAATTATTTCAATACTACGATGCCTACAGAACCTTTGTATCTACCCAACATTTTCTTTTGATAGGTGCTCCAAGCTAGCTATTGGCACATACGTGCCGAGGCACAAATTATAAGACCAAAGATTACTTCGTCTGCAAAGCTCCTTACAAATTTAAAGCCATAACTTCTCCCTCCACACACATTCTTCCTCCCTCTTTTCCGCTCATGTTCTTCCCCTATTCAATTTGTCATCTTCTTCTACACACTTCCAGTTCCTTCTCTCCACGCACTTTATTGTTTCCCAACAATCATTGCCTCCCCTATTGGTGTATCCATTGCACCTTTGTAGTGTGATTGCTAGTATACCAATGTTTTTATGTGTTCACCATTTATATACATTGGAGTTAAGCATGTTTTCTTGGCATGAAATCCTTTGTTGAGTAAGCTTAGGACATCATAAATCATCATTTTCTTAATTGAAAAGGAATACCCAAAGAAAGAAAAATCTATATTTTTTTCTTCAAAAGGAAAAACTATTTATATCTAGATGGATAAGATGGTCTCTCCATGGTTTACAAAGGGTTAGTTATTTCCAATCTAGGTAGAATTGCGACACATTTTAATATTATAACTTTGATGTGGTGATTAAGTTTTATAAATTTTCTATTTTTGATAGGGAACAAATTTTGGAATATATTTTGACACACACACATGCACACACATGTGGGCGTGCACGCGCATGCACACACACATGGGTGCACACGCGCACACACACACGTGGGCGCGCACACACACCTGCACGCACACACACATAAGGTTTGATTAAAATATTTTCTATATTGAGGAGAAAACAAAGGGGAGAATCTATCAACACACGCACGAGCGTACACACACGCACACAAAGGTTTGATTAAAATATTTTCCATATTGAAGAGAAAACAAGGGGAGAATCTATGACGGGGCGGATATGATATGATGAAATAAGTATTGAGTAACACGAGTCCACTCAATCAAAACTAATATGGAGCTTAAAAATAATGTTGTATTGCATCTTTTTTAAGTCATCTGGAGGGGTTTCTTAGTCAATGTTATTAACATTTTTTTCCCTCTAGGGCACTAACAACTGCCCTGCCCCTTATATAACTGAATGGAAACCTTTGAGAAAATATGAGAGAAAAGTGCCTAGCATTTTTTTTTCTATATTTTTACAGAGTTAAGGTTTTCGATTGGACAACGTTTTGTTTGTTAGATAAGATAAATACATGAATGGAAAGTTGGAAAGAAAAAGGCGGGAATTAAATATCTCCATGTCCCACACCTATTCCACGGCTCAAATTGTTCTGACCCGGATAATATATGCTATATGTGCTCCACTTTATTGTCTTGGTTTCACTTGCATTATTCACATGTGACATTTACAGTTTAAGGGGCCAAAATAAAATTTGTGGAAAATCCAATAGGTTCAAGTTTGAAACCCAACTCTAATGTTTATTTCTTGTAATACTTTGCAGCCCCCTTTTTGATTTTAATTTCGAACAATTGCAGAAAAATAGACAATGCACGAACAACCATCAACACTTGGGCATATGAGTGATAGGTAGATCTTGTCTACTAGATTAAAAGTTTTAAATTGAGGCTACATATGATGTGTTACATTGTTACGAGAAAATTGTTCTTTGATTTACTTGGAAGGTTTTTACTAATTAACACATCAGCGTACCATGTGATGTACAGGTTTGAGGTAATTTAAGATCTGAGGTGCTTACTTTATGTTGAAGCAGCCAATTTCTTGCCAATTTTAGCCATGTAATTTGTGAGAATTTTTTTGATTTTCCACCATGTTAATCTAAACGTGGCCCGAGAGAGAGTTGACACACAGAAAAAAGTTGGCGGGAAAAAAATACGCAGCAATGATATTAGAAAGCAAGGCGGAAACACTGTTGCTGAACTTTTTTCTAATGCAAATTACACTGCTCCGTGGACGACTCTGATTCAGTCGCACACCATCTGTATTTCAATCCATAACCATCGATTTCCCAACACATATCAGATCCGAGCACCCTTTACCCAGTAGAGTGTAATTAGAATCCTGGGAATAACTTTTCAAAGCATTTCACGACATATTTTTCTTCAATCTGATTTCTATATCTCCTCAATAGTTTTTCCTTCGATAAGGATTGAGTCCCAAAAAAGTGTCAAATTGAAGTTTGGAAACATGGCCAAAAGATGCATTCTTACCGAGCCCAAAACAAGCACATACCATTCTTCACGTGATGCCTCTCCAGAGTTGTTGCTCCTCAGACAAGCACATTGTCTATTATAAAAGCCACATATTGGTAGGCGATGTAAAAACATTGCATGTTTGCATGACATTGGATGCCACAACTATGAATATCACGTTAACTTGTTCACATCTACACCCAATAAATGTAAGCATGGAAAAAAATGTTCCTCCCTTCTGCCATGCTCCTGGAAAAATCAAACTACTTATATTGTATTGTCTTATGCTATACAAAATTTATTCCTGTGGCCGCTGTAGTCCAAAACCCTAACTTGTTATTGACATGGAGGGCACGTATATTGAGAAATGTTTGTTCTTGGTTCGTTGGAATGTTGATGTGGAGAGGCAATAGGTCAAACGCTGGTCGGGACTGTTTTGGTGTTGCGTACAACCTCGGGGAAGAATGCAAGCTTTGCAGCCATGTGAATGGTCTAGACTCTAGATTCAAACTCAAGAAACTGTGTCATCGACGCAAGTAGCCATCTCAGCTGTCGGTGTTCTGACGGATGTCAGAGGTTAGAAGTCTTGCTCCATAGGGATCACCTATCGGCGTAATGAGGATGCATGTGGTAGATGGATATATAGGAATCCAACGATGTTTGTCTTAAAAATGCAGCAAATAGGTCAGTAAGAGAATGACGGGTTTAGGAAGATGAAAGGGAACCATTTGGGGTCAATAAAAGATTAAGCTAGATCAATATAAAAGCAATTGTGAGTCGTTTAATGAGTCTATACAATGCCTTATTTTGATGTATGTGTGTTTTAAACAAACATGTAACATACATCATTTAATTTTATAGTGTAAGAGGTATAGCCAATAGTCAGTACACGAATGATAGTGAACTCAATGCGAAAAGAAGAGAGAAATTAGTTGGGCCTGTGTAAATATCTTTGACCAAACAACCATACCTATGATTCCTAGTAAATCATATAAAACAATTGCATGAAGATTAATTTGTTGTTCAATATTAATCTTGAAAATAGTATTGGTAAATGATTCTGCTTGGTATGTTGAATGTTATGAATGTTTGTGTTGTACAAGTGTTGAATGTTTTTAAGGAATCCTAGATACACCTTCCTTGTAAAATCAAAAAAGATTATTTTGGCTCTCTCAAATATATTTCTCATTGAAGATAATATGCATGCCCTAGGTACATTTCTTGAGTAATGGTGTTATAATTTTGCAATAATTGGAAGTTATTGTTTTAAGAAACATGCAATTATGGGCCTCCTAATTGCTCTAATCAAAAAGATTTAACGCACCACATGTATATGGTAGAATATGTAATTATTATTGTACTATATATAGTCTTGGATAATATTTGTTGTGAAAGAATGTTATCTCATATGACCGATTGATATAATATGTAAATAAAATAATAGCGTGCCCCTTTCAAAAGAAATATGTAAGCATTATATGTAATGTCATGCCTTATATACAATTTATATGATGTAGTGTCATAGTTAAAGATCCTTATGAAAAGATGCCTCTAACAATACAACGTATAAATCTATCTTTGATCTCACCAAAGTGATATAAAGACACAAATTGTAAGAAATGTAACAAAAATTTGTTTAATTAATATGAGAAAAGGATTATCGACTCTTTTAAAATCTATAATTGATACAACACTAAAAGAAATAATAGGGTTAAATTAATGGTCATCTCTTATGTAAAATATTTGGAGGAAATAAGAATATTTCCAACATTCACATATGACTACTATGAAAATATGAGGAAGGGAAAATAATTTTGTAAATGTTAAAGAAGTGATATGGAAATTATTAGAATATAAATAATGTCATATACTTATCACAAATTTATTTCTATGAATATTAAATGAAATGATTCATTATTAGGCATTCTATGTTATGTATATGGTAAAATTTGATTAATATTAGAATATTTTAATTTTCTCTCATACATGTATATGACATATGAGTGATTTTAGAATGTTTCATTTGATGTCATTTAATGTGATGTACATCACATACATAAGCTTTAATAAATTTTTCTTAATATATGTTTAAAGAAAAACACAACACCTTTTCATGATTCTAGTATACCTATATTAGACAAATCTATGTAAAATATGCTTATACATATCATTGTCTGAGAACCAAATTTAAAATAGACCACAAATACAATATAGAAATCTTAAGAATGATATCCCTAAGCTTCTTTTGCATATGTATTGAAGAATACATGTCCAAGTATTATACACTTTTCCAAAGTCATGAGAAATATTCTATGGAAATTACCTAGGAATTTCAATCCTAGGACATATAAATAAACTAATCTCGAAGACTTTTCAAAGACTCTGCTGAACCAAACTCAATTCCTTCAAATTATTTCTAAGAATACTATTTGGATTCCTAGTTCTACATCCCGTACCCTTATGAAGGATCACTTGATTTCTATTCCAAGATACAAGGTTCGTGTTTTCTTTATTGATTTGTGTTTATCTTATTCAAACAACATGATGTGTAATGTTATGTAGGCTAGCACAAAGCTGCTTGTGCAAATTTTATTCGCGTAACTATTTTTGGTTTACATATGATTGTAAGTGAAGTCGGATGTTGTTGCATCACACACTTAGGGTATGAAGATACTTGAGTTTTGTGAGAATATGGCAAAAATAAAGTATTGAAAAATATGAATACACAAAGAGAGTAATGTCACGAGAGAGAAGAGCCAAACATGTGCCAAAAGATAGCTTTTATATTTAATGTTCGAGAAAATATATTTACAAGAGGTGTATAGAGAGGAAGTGGGAAGTGTAATTGCCACCTATAAAGGTGGAGAAGTGTAACTCTCATCTATCCCTATGACACATAAGCACACTAAATCCGTGTGTAAGAGAAACCATACAATGGAATAAAAAACCTATACCAACAAGCTCATACTCAAACATCTTTCGTATGATCTTGAATTGATCAATCATGTGTAGAAACCTCTTAAATGATGCTAAACCATGATGTGTCCTTAAATTTTAGGCTCTTCCACTTTACAAGATATTATTTGTGCTCTTTGTAAGTGGTCCTTGTTATTCCTATATCTTGAATATACTCAATTTATTTGAGCTATTCATTCGGTAGTTGCTGCCTCTAATATCCATGTTTGTATGGTTAGTTGAACATTTCGTATCTTCCATTCAAAGTATGGATACAAATCTAAGACATTTAATATACATGAAAAGTATATTCTATCTAGAAATTTTATATAATATACCTATGGTGCAAATTTATTTAAGACTCTTCTTCAACTTCAAATCATCGGATAAATTTTATAAATATATTTGTGTATGGGTGAACAAGAACCATACCTCAACATCAAGCACTATCCCTATTTTACTCAATTTTGAATGTTACTAGTAATACATGTTATTCTCCAACGACATGTGTACTTGGTGGATACCTTGGTACACTACATAATGTATGACAAGAAAAAATGCGTCTTGACACAGTGCACTCTTATCATCCATTTTATCAGGGTATTCGAGGCAACGAGTAAGGGACACACCAAGACCGAAAAACAACTAAATATAATTACATGCGGTACATGGACCGCTATAATCGCATACCCCAAGGGAAGTAACCGTTACACTTGGAAAAACTAAGGTTTCCAAGGCCTCAGGTTGAAGAAAAGGAAGAAACCGTATGGAGGTGTCATTACTTATGGGGGAATGATAAAGGAGATAAACATGCAAAGATTATGCTAACCTAAGGAAATCATGTAACATGAAGTAAAGAACTGAAATGCAATATGCTAACCTAGCATGTCCATAAAATACTAAGCTAACATAAAACATGTATCGAATGTAGGAACTACTCTATACAAAATGACAAAGTGAGTTAGAGCACTTACCTATTGGGGCGGTCGCTGATGCATATATCTCCCAAAGGACCATACACCAAGAGAGAACAACTTTCAAGTGGAGAAGGGGAAACAATCCAGTCCTAGCTCACTATAGATGACCCAAAAATGCAAGCAAACCAATCCAAGTAAGAAGAATCTCTAAGCCAAGAGTCAAGATGTAAGAAATCCAAAAGCTGAGTAAGAAGGTGCAAGTTGGCACAAGAGAGTAAAGCTAATGGCGAGTTCCTTTGTGTAATTATGTGGTCTCCTAATGTGCGAATGAGAGTTGCAGTATTTATACCAATGCCCTCGCCCGTGGGTGAAGGCATCGACATGGTGTTTGAATTAAATGCATGGACGTGATCGCCGAGGGCGATGGTATCAATAAGGGAGGAAAAACAAAGGGAGATGTGCAAAGAGACATGAGAAGAAAGGATAATGCAAAACAAAAGAAATGGGGTCATGAGCTAGCAAAATGTCGGAAGAATATGAAGCAAAATAGGAGGAATATGAGCAAAAGAAATACATAAATGGGACCAAAAGTTGTTCTCTCTCCATGTATCATCCCTAACCTAATGGTTATGTGAATAACCATACCCCTATCTTGAAATGAGCCCCTTAAGGCACCCGTTCCAGAGATAGATAGTTTAGCGACCTCTAATCTGAAAAGAGAAATTTTTAGCAACATGTGTGAAAATATAAAGTGTAAAACTTTAGATGTATAGATATGCCCCAGTCGTTGATTACCGTATGTCGCAATAGCGAAACATGGGGTAGTCAATGGAAAGAATGGTATATAACACCGATTCAAAGTAAATGCTGAAATGACTAGCTAAAATGAAATATACCCACATGTGTACACGATAGTGTTGGTCGTCCTTGCATGCATGAGCACAAACCATCTTTCTTTAGAACTTTGGAGAAGCAAAACTAAAAGGAAACACTAGAGGATCATCAAGTAAAATAAGACATAAATCACTTAGCTAGGGGCCCATGGGATAAATGTTGTGGATTTGGAATTTGGAGATAAGGGAACATAGAGAGTGTCAAAGCCAATCAACGGGTAGAACATTGAAAAGCGAAAAAAATCGTATGGTAGAAGCTATAAAGAGAAATTGAAATAAAAATAAAACTCGAAGGTGCACAATAGAACATGAATGCTTAGCCCAAAGGGCAAATAAAAATGCTGAAAAGCACAAAAACCATGAGGTAGATGTTATGATAAAAATAAAAATATCTAAGCAAGACCACAAGCCTAAGTGAGGATGCACAAGACCGCGGCCATCCCATAGGAAAAGCTAGGGCAAATTGAAACCAAGATTTGATTATCATAGAGAAAAATAAATCCATGCGAGGTCAAGAACCTAAATGAGGATGCCTGATACCTCGACGATCCTCTAGGATGCACAAGACCTCGATGATCATCTAGGAAAGGCTAGGGCGAATTGAAGCCAAAATAGGAAGAATCAAGACTGTGACATTCTAATGGTAGGAGATGTCAGGGAAAAAGAAGCCAAGATAGGCGGAATCAAGACCACGACATTCCAACGGTAGGAGATGTCGGGAGAAAGAGGCTGATGTAAGATGTGACTTCTAGTTTGAGATATAGTAACAAGGGTTGGTTGTACGTGTAGGTGAATAACCAAGAATTTTAGTAAAGTTTAATGAGGTGATACATGTGCAAGTTTGACCATCCGTGGTAAGATCGATATGCACAGAGCTATATGCAAAGTGGGACTTTACCTGATGAGGGAGGAAAGAAATTGTTCATAAATTACGGGGATATCACGAGACGCTCGTGGTGGAGAGGAAACTTATGCATGAATTTGAGGGGAGGAACTTGGCTAGGCGGTTGGAAAAATGCTTTAAGAGGACCCCACTTGTCATGATTGAAGTGTGTAGTGGGATGAGAGAGTTGGGAGTCCCTAGAAACATAGCTTGAAGAAGAAGGTTTATTTAGGAGACTTCAAAACTATCTTTTATTCGATCTTTATGCTATTGGCCCTACAAGTTCCATTTTGATAGGGGCCGATAGTGTCTCGTAGAAAAATATTAGACACCATCAGCCTTGTAGAAGAATTTCCATAAGGGCCAACGGCGTTTGTAATTAGGGAAGCTACCCCAAATACTATTAGCCATCTAGGCAAATTTCCATAGGGTCGATGATGATTTTAACCAGGGAAGCTACCCTAGACATCATCGACCCTATTAACAAATTTCCACAGGGGCTGATGCACGATCTAGGAGATAGATATTTATGTTTTGAGAAGCTTGATTTTGAGGCACATAATGATATAAAGGGGTTCGTAGGACTTTATTGTAAGAAATGTCAATGGTATTGGTTTCGAGTCTAGAAGACCTCATTTGAGCCAAGGCACATTGATAGTGTGAAGGCTCTATGGTGCCCACGATATTTTCATGGGGCTCATACGACGTTGACTCTAACAAACTGGAATGCAATATTTCTAAGGACCGATGACATTTATGTTGGACGTTTCACATAAATTGTGATATCCGGCTCCGGATTGGTGGAGGAATATGATTCTCGTGCGCACCTACCAAAGGGGGGAGATGTATGAGAAGGCATGATGGATACCACATTTTAAAGTATTAACTATAACATATGAGTCTACATTTGAATCATGCTAGTTGTGGTGGTAGCCTAGCACTGGGTTAAGGCGATTTGTAGAAGTTTGATTATTACCGCATTGAAGTCCATAGAAGAGGAGTGACCTTTAGAGGTGGGTGTTGGTTTATGCTCATTACTTGGAGTTTTAGAGGACTCATTCTGATCAGTTCTGCAGGGAGAAGCCTGATCATGATTGAGTGCTTCTTGATTAGAACGAGGCTTAGTTATTTCCATAGTGTTGGCAGGTATCCTTTGGAAACCTCCGTCTTGATCAAGTAAAATATTTTCATCGTCGTTGAGATTTTTAATGATGGATTTGGGATCTATTTACCCAACCTCAACCATTTTACATTGTATTGAGTGAGCATGCTCTAATTGATCAGAAGGACATGGTTAGGGCAACAAAGTTTCACAAGCGGGATCGAGGCATGTGAGAAGATTGGTATTGGTAGGATGAGAAGCGTAACATTTTGGTGTGTGAAGAGGAAATGCTATGGGATTATTCAACGAGGATCAATACAAAAACTCGTGCACATCAAAGAGGGTTGCACTTCTAATGATGAGAACACTTCACATAATCAGCAAGAGAATAAATCACAAGGAAAATTAAGTAGAAAAAGACACAGGGTTTGACATGTTCATAGATAAAAAGAGGTACATATAAGAGTGTTGTGTAACTCCTGTGCATGACACATGGACACAATCCTAACTAACCCTAATGACCTATGATCTCACCAAGTGAGATGAACAACCACATGAGATGGACAAGATGCCGACTGTTGATGAGACAAGTCATATGCACCAACACCCCCTTCATTGAAGCTGAGGCATAGGTCATGGAAAGTTAGAACTAAAAGAGAACTTCCCTAGACAACTAAGAAAGATGTTTCAATGGGGCCCGACAACTAAAGGCATGATAAGGTACCCATGTATAAAAAAATTATCTCTGGAAAAAGAAGAAGAGAAAATGGGTCCCGACAACTAGGCTTGTGAGGTACCCATGTACAATAAGGATCTCAAGTAATGGAGGAAAATCCCTAAGGGAAAACATCCACTTATAAGAGATAAAAGACTCCTAAAAAACCTAAGAAAGATGTGTCATATGGGTCTTGAAAACTAGGCTTGATGAGGTACCCATGTACAAACAACATCTCTCCAGGAAGAGAAGAAGAAAAGAAGAGGACTAGAAAGCGCGAAGAAGATGGGCAGCTATAGCATACCTCACCCCAAGAAGAGACCGCAAGTGAAGAAACTTTGCCTCAGTGAAGGGCTTGGTGAAAATGTCTACAACCATATTAGAATTTTAACAGTACAACAATTCGATGATGTTGTCATGAATCGACTCCTAAATAAAGTGCATTTGTATCTTGATGTGCTTTGTCCGTTGATGCTGAACTAGATTTCAGCAAATCGAGATGGTGCTCATGTTGTCGTAGTAGATGATAGTAGGCCGCTGAAAGTGAATACCGAATTCTGTCAAGATACTTTGTAACCAAACAACTTTTGTACTTTACCTCTTTAAAAGATATTGCAATTGCATTATGATTCCTACTAGACCAACTAACAGGACTCGAACCAAGAGAAAAACTATAGCTTGAGGTAGATATCAGATGATCTAGATCAATGATCCAATCATAGTCAGTATATCCAACTAAGTCAATATCTACTCTAGATAGTGAATGCCATATGTATAAGTGCCACAAACATAATGAAGAATCTTCTTTGCTACTTTTCAATGCAACTCATGAGGCTCCTACATTAATATGGTCACAATCCCAACAACATATGATTGATTGAGACAAGTGTGAGTAAACTAAATCAAGCTCCCCACCAACTGTCGATAAAGGGTACCATTAACCAAGGGAGTAAAGAAATCAGAAACCAACTTAACCCTAGAAAGGAAAGGAGTAGGAAAAGACTTACAATTGGACATATGAAACCAAGAAAGGAAAGTGAGGAGTACTTAGGCTACGAAATTATAATTTTTGAGTTAAATTGTGAAATCTGAATCCCAAGAAAGTAATGAAGCAATCCTAAGTCAGTCACAGAAAACTTATTGGATAAGGCAATCTTCACAGAATTGATGATAGAGAAAGAGCTACCCATGATCAAAAAGTCATCAAAATACAAAACAAGGATGAGTACGGAGTCATCTAGCTATGAGAATGTAAAAACTTAGGTCAGAGTGACACTGATTGAACCTTGATGTAAGTAAAAAGGAGTCCATCTTGGCATACCAAGCCCAAGGTGATCATTTCAAGCTGTAGAGAGACTTCTTTAAATTATAAACGAGGTAGGTATCATGGACATAATATGAAGGTTGTTTCATGTAGATCTATTCCTCATGTCCCCATGAAGGAAGACACTCCTCACGTCCATCGATGGACTTCCCATCCGTATGAAGCAACAATGGCGAGGGTCAGTCGAATAGAAGTCATCTTCACAACCGGAGCAAAGGTTTTGAGTAATCAACCCTAACTACCTAGGAGAAACCTTTAGCTACTAGTCACACTTTAAACTTATCGATGTCACCATCAACACCATACTTTGTTTGGAATACGCACTTACACCGAAATCTTTTTCTTCTTTTCAGAAGAGGGATGGGATCCCAATATCATTCTTCATGAGTGAGGAATACTCCTCATCCATGTTAGGATTCCACTCAAGAATATCATAAGCCTCCCAGAAAGACTGAGGGTCATATGTAGAGGTGAAGGAGTGAGGTTCAACGAAATTTGAGCATGTCCACCTCTATTATGAAGGATCTCCCATCCACACTCCAAAAATCTGCCAAGTTTTCCTAGCCCAATAAGGACCAAGAGGATCAGGCTTAGAGTCAGAATATTCTTCACTCCAATGAGAAGGAACAAGGTTCCAATTAACAATACTGTCAAAATCAGAAGACTCTAAAGCGTGAGGGTCAGGAGGCGCAGAAGGATCAAGTGAAGGAGGAACATGCTCATCAACATCATCATCTCGAAGAGTCGGATTTAGAATTAGAGAGAATAATGACCTTAGAGGGTAGAGAAGTAGAAGTTGAAGAAGACTCATCAAATTTCTCACTTTTGTCGATATAAATCTCATGAGTAATAGGGTTCAATAATTGATATCCCTTCATGCTATCAAGATGCCCTACAAAGGTACAAGGTTTGGTGTGGTTCCAATTTTTGCATTTCTTTTTGGGAATCCGGACCATAGCCTTGGATCGAAGACCGGAAAGTGATCAATATCAAGCTTGCATCCAACCTAGGTTTCAAAGGGTTTCATCCCTCTTACTGCCTTGTGTGGAACATGATTTTGAATGTAACAAGCACAATTCACTGCTTCGGCCCAATATTGTGGAGGAAGGGACTTCGAGTGAACCATACAAGTGGCCATCTCTTTAAGCGTTTGGTTCTTTCTGTCCACAACACCATCTTGCGAAGGGTTGTAAGTAATTGTATGCTGCAAAGAAATCCCTTCGAAGTATAGAAATCCTCGAACCTATTGCTCACATACTCACCTCCATTTTCAATTCGAAGAACCTTGATAGACCGTTCCACTTGTTTCTCAGCGAGAGCTTTAATGTCTCGAAAGTGATCGAAAACTTCAAACTTAAGTGTAAGAAAATACACCTAAGTGTAACACGAAAAGTCATCAATGAAGGTTAAAGTATATAACGAGCTCTAGTAAGAAAATACACCTAAGTGGAACACCTATATGACTCTTCTTAAGTAAATGAGTAAGGTGATCAATTTGTTTTCTCATACATTGATGAACTTCATGACCCGTCTTCTTAAAATAGGAACACTTAACACTTTTCTTTCTTCACTTTAAGCTCGAAGTTGAAGAATTTGTGGTAGGTTTGGTTTTGGCTTGGTTGGTCTTGGTTTCCTTCTTATGTTGGCCCTTTTGCTCTTTCTTCTTTTCAATTTTCTTTCCCTTACTAATACTTGCTACAAGGGCCCATTTGAATGAGACTTGGACTTGAGAGACCCCATTTGAATGAGTTTGTCCTATTCTCAAATGAGATGAGACAAAAAATAATCAAATGGGGGCATATTCCAAACATTGCCCAGAGCGGCTTTCGTAGCGTTAAAAGTCGATACTGAGCAGAGTATTGAGAACCTAACTTAGAAAGAATCGGCAAGATCAACTAGGAATCTTTCTTTTCCACTTTATATTCTGTAACATCAATCTAGTGTGGACGAACTTTGAGAAGAATGGCTGTAGGTTTTTAAATTCTTTAGGATTTAATCCTAGTAGTTTTTTTTCCAACTCATGCAATCTCATGTCATCTTGGTGTCCGAACATATCATCTAACATTTTCCACATAAATTTGGGTGTTTCAGATGACTCAATGTGAAAGAGCAAGTGCAAGTCAAGAGAAACAAACATACAAAGAATACCTAAGGCTTCGTCACTTTGGTTTAACCACTTGGATTTTTCGGGGGTAATCTTCGTGGTCGGTCTCGGCTCCCATGGTGATGTAAAATAACCTTTACCCCTTAGTTTGATTATCATTTTCGATCTCCATTCGAAAAAGTTGAGCGATTAAGGTAAAGGAATTAAAAGTGCATCCATCATGAAGAGAGAGAAATAAGAAATGCATAAAAGAAAAACAAGTAACACAACCACCCGGGACAATATTATAACCCCCATATTTCAACACTTTATAGTTTAGTGTGTTGGATACAATTGAATGTGCGAATGTGCATCGAGAAACATTGGTCACTCACACAAGAGAGGAGACCACAATCAAGTTTCATTGAACACAAGCAAAGCGACATCGTAAACAAGCACAACGAGCTAAAAACAAGAGAAGGGGCGAAAGCAAGTCCTATTGTGAGAAAAAATATCTCATATCGCAGCAGAAACCCCCTTGTTGCAAGACTATGGCAGATGCGCTCACAAGTCTGCAAGCAATAACAAGGGTTATTACAATGCAAGAAAGCGAGATCAAGATGCGTCCCGATGACCTTCGGGAGGTTGAAAATGCTACAGAAAGCAAACAAATGCTAGAAGGTGCGCTACACACTCTAACAAACGATCAGTAGAAAAAAATGTCTAATAACACTTCAAATTTAGCTATTCCTCCAAACATAGCTGCAACTAGCTAGATCTCACTGTGAAACACTTGAACCTTGCACATACACATTCATAAAACCAGTACAAACTCTAAAAATGAGATCGTTAAACTTGTTTACAAGATTCCAAAAGATGATCGAAAACTTGCATGAGAAGCACGGAAACAAAAAAGTAATCAACAAGAATCAAACGAGTGCACGTTTCGAACAATAGATTTGATACCATATCGGATTGTTTTGTGAGGATCATTACAGACCTCATGCACATATAAGAGGGTTACATTTCTAATGGTGATGAGAACGCTTGAGATAATCAAAAAGAACCAAGGAAAATCAAGTAGAAAAAGACACAAGGTCCGACATGCTCATAGATCAAAAAAGGGGTACATATAAGAGTGTTGTGTAACTCAAGTATATGATATGTGGAAACAATCCTAACGAACCCTAATGACCTATGATCTCACCAAGTTAGGTAACTAACCACATGAGGTGGACTAGATTTCGAGTGTCGACAAGACAATTCATATACACCAAAAATGCGGGTATGAATGAATAGCCCATGACGAAGTTCAGAGGATTCAATTGAGCCAAAAAGAGTCTGAGAGGAGACATCAATGCAATCTAGAAGTTGAAAACAAAATTCTAGAAAACGAAACTCAAACGTAATGCAGATCGATTTAGTCCATTTGTCATTCCCAATCTAGAAGGGGTCGATGGTGTTGGGAATGACAAATGGACTAAATCACACTATCAATCTGGCACAGTTTTGCGTAGATAAGGGGTCAATGGCATCCGAGAAGATTGAATTTTAGGGCTTCTAAGAATTTTAAAGACTAAAACAAGGTAAAAATGAAAATTGGGTGCTTTTAACGAACTATGCTTAATTAGAAGGTGTAAGAGAAAGATTCACGTTGGGTTCACCAAGGACGTATGACATGCAAAATGCGTCTAGACATCGTGCACTCTTATCATTTATTCAACCAGGGTATTTGAGGCAACGAGTAAGGGACACACCAAGACTGACACACAAACAAATATAATTAAAGGGGGTACAAGGACCGCTATGATCGCATACCCCAAGGGAAGTAACCCTTACACTAGGACAAACTAAGGTTTCTAAGGCCTTAGGTCGAAGAAGAAGAAACCCTATGGAGGTATAATCACTATGGGGGGGGAAGATAAAGGAGATAAGCATGCAAAGATTATGCTAACCTAAGGAAAACATGTAACATGAAGTAAAGAACTGAAATGCAATATGCTAACCTAGCATGTCCATAAAATACTAAGCTAACATAAAGCATGTATTGAATGTAGGAACTACTCTATACAAAATGAAAAAGTGAGTTAGAACACTTACATGTTGGAGGGCGATTCTTTGAATCATCTATCTCCGAAGGACCATACACAAAGAGAGAAAAACTTTCAGGTGGAGAAGGGGAAACAATCTAGTCCTAGCTCACTATAGATGACCCAAAAGTGCAAGCAAACCAATCCAAACAAGAAGAATCTCCAAGCCAATTAGAGTCAAGATGTAAGAAATCCATAAGATGAATGAGCAAGTGCAAGTCAAGCGCAAGAGAGAAAAGCTAATGGTGAGTTCCTTTGTGAAATTATGTGATGTCTTAATGTGCAAATGAGAGTTGGGGTATTTATACCAACACCATCGCCAATGGGTGAAGGTGTTGACAAGGTGTTTGAATTTGCATCAACGCAATCATCGTAGGCGTCTTTGTCGACAAAGGAGGAAATATCAAAAGGAGATGTGCAAAGAGACATGAGAAGCAAGGATAATGTAAAATGAAAGAAATGGGGTCATGAGCCAGCAAGATGTCAGAAGAATATGAAGAAAAATAGCGGGAACATAAATGGGACCAAAAGTTGTTCTCTCTCCATGTATCATCCCTAACCCAATGGTTATGTGAATAACCATACCCCTATATCGTAGAACGAGCCCCTTAAGGCACCCGTTCCAGAGATAGATGCATTAGCGACCTCTAACATGGAAAGAGAAATTGTTAGTAATAGGTATGAAAATAGAAAGCGTAAAAATTTAGGTGTATACACACGAAGTCTTCAACTTCTACACTTCTCCCCTCTTCTTGTTGTGTGTCATGAAACTCTTGAATTCCTCATACACTTAAATGATAGACAATATAAAAATATGACTTCCTAGATCTCTTGTTCAGGAATTTATATTATGCAAACTCCACCAGTGTAAGGATCAAATTCCACATCATTTCATTCTTTCCGACTAATCATATTAAGACTTTACTAAGGATTTTAATGAAATTTTATGTATGGCCATCTATATGTTTTGATATATAAAACTAAATTATAACTTATGCAATAATGTGCACCACAATTAAACACGAAATAGAGTCTATGTTTGATACAATATTGTGTGATAAACATGCAATCTGACAATTTTCTTGAAAAATCAAGTTATCTATGTGTTTAGTATCACTCATCATCCCACTATAAATAAAATCATCCATCGTTGAGAATTTATCAACCTGGATAGTGTGTAGTATCACTCATCATCTTAGAAGAAAAATGGGATCAATAGGGATAAAATTGCCACATTTTTTATCATGGGAAATTCAATAAGAAATTCCATTCTTTGTCATTCTCATCATTTCTCAAGTGTTCGATGTGGTTTCAATATAACCTTGCATTCTGGTTGTTAATATTTCCTGTTTGCAATTTCTGCTTCTCTACATATATGTTCACACATATGTGTATCCCTATATATTGAGCCACCCGGTAAAATGTAATATATCAAGTAAGTCAACTCAAATCGGATACTAAATATGATAGTCTTTTTATGATATCATTGAATAAAAGAGGGAAATCATAAGGGTCTTTCAAAGAATAAAGTTGGTTGAATAACCAAACTCTGAATCTAAATCTGCAATCAAAAAGAAAAATTCGGTCTTCTTTGTGGCTAGGGGACTTGACTAAGCCATGTCCTTTTCAAGATTTATTAAAAAATACATAAAACATCTATTGGTAAATAAAAATAAATGAAATGGTATACCTGTTCATGGCTGACCAATCCATGGTGCGTTATTTACTATTAGTAGATTACTAATGGTTGATGGTGTTATAACTGATTAAAATTTGTCTCCAGTTGTAACACAGTCATAGTTACAATTTTAGATAAATTGTAGAGCAATCATAAGATAATTGTAGTTATGAATGACACTAATGTTGAAATTCTAATCGAGCGTGAGTATTAGGTTATCCAAATGATCTATTTTCTCCTTCAGAAAAACTTATGAACAAAGTATACACAAATAAGAGAAAAAATTCTTCAAAAAGGTAAAGTTCTAAATGAGAAGTGAATGGAAGCGGAGAGTGTTATTTTATAGTGAACTAGGGTGCATAGAAGATTGTGATGGATATGAGTGCAATGTGTATAAATAAGTTAGATGTCAAGGGTCCATTGTGCATTAGTTATGTGACTGATAGGTGTTGTGTATGCATGGATGTGATTAGATTAAATTTGAGTGGACAAAGATAAACTTTAATTTATACTTTTAGTTGTGTTATGGGGATATTTTTTTTTTGAGGATTATCGTGTTTTACAATGTTTTTCTGTTTTTAGCTTATGATATTTTATGTGCAAGGTATGTTTTATGATGTTTACATTTTTTTCTTTTTTGGTTCATTGTTAGAACAAGCAGGATGCATTATAAAAGTTAAGATGAGATGAGGGTCATCTAACTCCATGAAAATGGTTTCCACATATGCGGGCTTAGATTGTGGAGTATATAAGAAAGAACATGGAATGCGATTGATGGGCCATCTTGGCCAAAGCCTCTATAGGGATTGGTATATCGATTTTGTAAGGCAATGACTATTTGGTCAATCAAATAGGATAGATGATGATTCAATATCATAAGATTGAAAAGAAGGGTTTGGCATAGTGCCCCCCATCAAATGACATTTTCATAATGCCATACGAAAAATTAAACTCGATAGGAGATAGAAAAATGACCTTAGTAAAGACATGATTAATGAAGTGAGTAAAGGGCCCGACCATGTGTTAGAAAAATGTGATGAGTGAAAATTGCACAAGTGGATGCAAGTTAGAGATTGAGAGAGAAGTTTTTCCCAACCTAATAGTGATAAGTTAGAAGTATTACAAGTTAGTGTGGATAAGAAGTGGTGTATATGAAAAATTGTGCATAAGGTAACAAATACACATGAATGTTTTATCTTGGGGAATGGAGTGCACGTATGTAATTAACATGAATGCAATGATTGAAGTGAAGTAGGCATATATGGCAATCGACGTGGTGTGAATAAGATTCTTGTTAGGACCATGATGAGTTGAAAGGCATATATCATAAGAAAATAGTTAGACTAAAACAAGAGTTTGAACAAGGTCTATACAATTTCTTCTAGGAACATACTAGCCCTATGACTTAGGGATATCTAGTTTTGTGTGTGAAAGCTAATTTATGCTTGAATTCAAAACTCGAAAGCAGTATGCGAAGACAAAAGATAATGTGTAAGATTGATTGGACCAATTTGTTAATGGATGGTAGATTGTGGAAGGTGCATTTGAAGTGGCACATTTATCAATTACTAGCCATGCATTTGTTGCCTTCACGAGAGGTGCATTTGATTTTATTTGCAACATTGTTCTACTACCAGCCAATAATATATAACCTCATTAGAGATATTAGAAATACCCATGAGAGAGTCTTGATATCAAATTTTGAAGTTTGACATTGTTTTTATTTTTGACAAGATATCCAAATCTATCTTGTGTTTTATAGGTGTTTAGAACCACTAGTAGTGTGATGGAGGTAGTAGAATTGATTGTGGAGATGACATTGGATATCATCAATAGGTAATACACCAAGGCCTTCATGTCAAGTTAAGTTTGTAATAAAGTATGGAGTTAATAGGATAGTCATTCATAGTTTGCTAGGTAAAGAGAGACCAAGTACAAACGAGTGTAGTAGATATTATTGACTTACAAAATGTTATGACATGATGATCTGAGAATTTACTAGAAGTTTTGAATCAAATCATGGTGTGGAATGTAAATTAAGTTTAAGTGAAGTTGTGAAAAAATGATTATAGAATTATAAGGAAATATGTATGGATTCTAATGGAGGAAGAACATTTGTGCACATGTGTTGTTTTTTTATAGATAAATAATTTTTCTGGAGCTATGAACCATGATTTAATCAACCAAGATATAACATTAAGCTCAAAAATTAATGAACCAGATTCATCACACAAGAACACACTTCTAGTGTAGGTCTTCTCAAACCGGAATTCACCTTTGTTAAACCATCCCGCCAGCCACACCACCTCGAGACATTACCACCCGAACAAGGATCATGCCTTAGTGGGATTTGAACCTAGGTGGAGCCGAATACAACCATCCGTCTTAACTGCTCCACCCAAACCCCATCGGCACACACATGTGTTGTTTATTGCAATTGTTTGAGCTATATAGTTTTTTTGGATTTTGAAGGATGCTTAGTTGTGTTATGATTTTATTTGTGTGTGTTTTTATTTTAAGTATGATAAAGAGGAATGTGTCTAAGAATCATGACATGTTTAAAATGTAGGATTGATGAAGAGGAGTGGAATGTATGGGATAGGTAGAGTGAGATCGCGAAGACATGGGAAAGTCCCTAGTTTGTGTAGGGACGAAATGAATGCGGGACATGATATAGAGGACAAAAAGAGGTATGATGCTAACTAGAAGCCATAAGATGAGAGTGAGTGGAGTACTCAAGATAGGTTTTGAAAGAAGTAGAGGAGATAGAACACAAAGAGGCTAAGAACTTGGAAAAATATCATTGGTAGGAGATCAAGTGGGATGAAGCATTGTGAGGAATTAAGATAGGTGAAAGTGGGGTGGATTATAAATTGATGTTCGGAGGAAATGTGATAGATAGTAATGTTATATTGTGAGGATTTGGTTTTATGAGAGGAAATATCCACATAATAGGATGAGATATGTGAAGCCATGAATGTGATGAGTGACAAGTGCACAAGTGGATGTGAGTTAGATAGCATGTTTCCCAAACCCAATAGCGATAATTGAAAAATATTGCAATTTAATTTGGATGAGAAACTAAGGATATGAAAAGTATTGTAGAACGCGATGAGTGCGCACGAGTGTTTAGTCTCTTGGAATGTAATGTATGTGTTCAAGTTATATGGATTTTATAATGTAAGTGAAGTGGGTGTATGTGGTGGATGAACATGGTGTGGATAAGATTGTTGCTGAGAAATGTGATGAGCGAGGAGGCATGTAGTATAAGACAATAGGTAGACTAACACACGAGTTTGAACAAGTTCCATAAAATCAATTACAACATATTGGCCATGTGACTCGTTGATATCTAGTGTATGCTCATGAGATTTAATTGTTTTTTTAAGTAAAAGCTTATAACGAAGTAACTAAACAAACTAGGCAATGTTTAGGAGTGATTGGAAAATTTTATTGGTGGATGGTAGAATGTAGAAGGAAATTTCAAGTTGTATATTGCTCATACGTTTATTTCTAGGTATCTATGGGATCAACGTAGATGTATTTGATTCTTGTCATACAATTCCTATACTTCTATCCAAGCATTTGTAGCCCTCTACTAGAGATACTTAGATTGAACCTCGAGAGCCCTACTAGAGATACTATATTGAACATTGAGAGAGAATCTTGATGGTTAATTTTTAATTTTGACATTGTTTTTTATTATTATTTTTGATAAGATATCGAAACTCTCTTTTGTTTTAAAGGGTTAAAAACCACTAGTTGCATGATGGAGGGAGTGGACGTGATTACGAGAAAACATTTGATAGTTTCAATATATAACTCTTAATGTGCTTTCCCGATAAATTATAAACTGTGTAATAGTATATGGATCTATAGGAGGAAATTCATTCTTAATTCACCTGTAATGAGAGGTTTTAGAAGTTATTTATTCACAAAATGCGATAAAGATGATCAAAATTTCAACAAAATATTTAATTCAAAGCATGGCGTGGAATGTGATCTAATTGTAAGAGAAATTGTGTAGAAGTTAATGGATAATCAAAATGAAATAAATGGATTGTATTACATGAAAAACATCCATGTGCAAGTGTTGTTTATTGCAATATTTTTGAGGTACATATATGTTATTGAATTTTGAAATATGTTTAGCTATTTGTGGATTTGTCCTTGTGTGCATGTGAATGGTGGTAGGAAAAGATGTATAGAAAATTAAGACATTTTTTTGAATTAAGGCTAGATGAAGAGATGCAAAATGTACTCAATCATAAGCACATGGTAGTGAAGACAAGTGAGAGTCCCCTAGTCCGTAGAGAGAATGGCTGAATGAGAGACATGGTGTAGAGAAGAAGTATACAAATGAGAGGGATAATGGGATTGCATATGTTGATATTGATGAAAAGTGAAGAAATAATTAACACTAGAATTCATATAATGGAAGTGATTGTAGTACATGATTGTGGAGATGGAGAAATTAAGATAGGCATAAAATTTGGTATACATAAGACAATGTCTGGTGGACGAGGACTGTAGATTTATCCATGCTTCGAGACATAGTTAGATAAAGTGGTGTGGTATAAATAATGTCGGGTGGAGGAGGGTTGGAGAAAAAGTGATGGACAAAGGAAGAATGATAGTAAGTCGTGGTATTATAAGGAAAATGTGTGATAAGAAGATGAAAGAACATAATAGGAGGTATGTAGAATATGAGAGAAAGTGGACCAGAATGTGTAAAGAAAGCTCAAATGATGTGAAATTTTATGTGATTAAGGAATATAATTTTGAGGTAGATGTAATAAAATGAGAGGGTGTGTGATCATGATATATTTAGAGGAGAACATGGAGATGGTAATAGGAAGTGCATCTGAACGAGTGATGGTAGGGGAAATACAATGTGTTTGGAAGAAGATAACTTAGTGCATGATAGGAGTGGTTGTGTAAAAGGTGGTGGGGAACATGATGTTGGTTTGGGAAATGGAGAAATGACAAGAGGTTGGTAGATAACCAAAGCAAGTGTTGAAGTTGAAGATAGGGAAGAAAAAATATTTGCATGATGGTGTATAAAGGAAAATGATGATGTATGTGATGAGAATGAAGATAAGGACTGGGAGGATGATAAAAAGGTAAAAAGATGATTTTGTGATGGTGGAAGATGAAGAGTTGAATGAAGAAGGAGAAACACATGGAGAAGAAGTGGGATTAGTAGGAGAATGTGATATTAGTTGATTGATTAGTAAATTTGAAGAGGACAAAATAAGAGAATTCTAGGAAGGGGCCAAGATCTACCAAAAGTTGATAGCACATGTGAATAATATCCGTAGTAGACCAATAACCAATGATCGATAACCAAACCCACATCATGGTGGGGAACATGATGTGGGTTTGGAAAATGGAAAAATGACAAGAGGTTGGTAGATAACCAAAGCAAGTGTTGAAGTTGAAGATAGGGAAGAAACAAATATTTGCATGATGGTGTATAAGGGAAAAGGAAAATGATAATGTATGTAATAAGAATGAAGATAATGACTTTGGGAGAATGATAAAAAAGGTGAAAATGATGATTTGGTGATGGTGGAAGATGAAAAATTGAATGAAGAAAAAGAAACACATGGAGAAGAAGTGGGATTAGTAGGGAAATGTGATATTAGTTGATTGATCAGTAAATTTGAAGAGGACAGAATAAAAAATGCAAAGGAAGGGGCCAAGATCTACTAAAAGTTGATAGCACATGTGAATAAATGTCCGTAGTAGACCAATAAACTATAAGTATTAAAATATGTCAAAATGATAGAATTTAACAACTAATAAAGGTTTAGGGTTTAATTTTAACTATGTCAACTATTATGATTTTGGATGAAACTTTTATATATATATATATATATATATATATGTGTGTGTGTGTGTGTGTGTGTGTGTGTGTGTGTGTGTGTGTCACAGTTCAAACAAATTCAATAATTATATTAAGCATATCCAAGGTGAAACAACAAGACATTTTTTATGACTTCATTGTGCTACATTTGACTACATTAATTTTGTAATTGCTGACTATAATCATGAGTATTAGTTACACTAACATGTGTTTAACTATTATGTTTCATTTAGCATGAACGTGAAGAGAGAGAATTCCTCCTCCGTAGGATTGAAGCCGAACGTCACATGATAAGGTATATCATTATTTCTATTACCGGAGAAATCAAAGTTACCAAGATTTAATAAAATATAAGTATTATTTTTACATATAATTTTTGAATTTCATGATATACAGACAATTGAAAGGTGAAACACTTGAAAGCCTAAGCATACAAGAAATGAGCCAATTAGAAAAAACGCTTGGAGTGGCATTGCGTCGTGTAAAATCAGAGAAGGTATGTATTTGATTTACATTAAAATAGTAATGCAATATACTTATTCACACATCGTATGTTTCGCTATCGAAAGTAAACATTTCGTTTTGACACAATTTCGCTCAATCTTTGTAGGCTCAACACCGAATTGCTGAAAGTAGCCAATCGAGAATTAAGGTTAGACAGTTTAATTTCAAATATGTTTTATAAAGTAATGTTGTTTTTATATTGATCTCTCTTTGTTCTTTCCTTCTGGTAGGTTAGTGCAATTGGTCACGTAGTATAATATGCTGCTTTTCTAATAATTTATTTTATTTTTAAATTATTTGTTATCTGTAAGGAAATTATTTGTGGCGGTCTTTTGCAAATGAAGCAATAATGAACGATGGAGTATCCCTGTGAAATAAATGGGTTTTAAGCCAAAATGCCGATAGTAGCTTAGGGTTTGCATGTTGCTCTCATGAATGTAGTCTTGTCATTTAACTCTAATGGCCCATACTACTTTTAAGTGGGATTTTTCACATCCTTTTGTAGCAGGGATCGCCATATAATCCATCTTTTTGGACATTTTAGAGTCTATATGGCACTTGTCAAACCATTTGCAACTTTTGTTGGAGAAGGCAGAAAGGATGGTTCCCAACTGTGTGAGGAACTTGTCCCCAAATTTTACGATGAGATAATAATTATTAATCTACACCTTAAGTTTTGACGAATAGTGATTCAGTTAAACCAGTTATGAAATGGTATACGGATAATTGTCTTATTGCTGCATACATTGATGACCTTACACCTTCTGAAATTTTTCTTTAGACCTGGATTAAAATCCATTGGGAATCCAATTAGGTGTATGTCTTAGGCATTAGGAACCTTAACAAATGTTAATTCCTTTTTTCTTCAAGGGGCCTTTGCAGGTTTAAGCATTGGTGACTATGTCGAGCTGTTGGTTTCCTTGAAACATGCTTTTGGTGATTTCTCTTTGAAATCGGGGCTTATTTGTTTCAGCCCAATTATCTCTCAAAATCACTATTTTGGTCGAGATTCTAGGCCTATGGGTTCATCTTTTAGATTCCATAAAGACATGAATAAACCTATCATTCGAGTAATTTTTCAGGAAGAAAATCATTTCTCTTTTTCACGAAGAATAAGGGTTTTTGTTGAGGTTGACTTTATTAAGGACTTGAAAGAAACTATTGACATTCAAGTTGGTTTTGACCGTTCATCTCAAAAGGCACTTTTTTAACATGCCAAATACTTGTTTCAAATGTCAAGTGTTGATTGTATAATTCAGGATTGTCCCCTCTTGGCTAGTTCCATGTTGACACTATGCTTGACACCATTTGAAAATACAAACATCACATTCAATGGCGAAGGATGGATCATTATTGTCAACAAAAAAACTTCCATTGGGAGTAAAAATAATGTTGTGCATATTTCAATTTATTAAGTTCAAGCCTAGAATATACCTCATAGAATTGAGAAATCCTCCAAAATGTCCAAGTGATATCCCTTATCTAGTCACAATGGAATAATAACCAAAATGGATAGGATAAAAATTTATGATAGTGAGGATGGGACCACAAAAATGACTTCTCAATCCTCCGTGAGAGAATGTGAGGTGGAGGATTAAGCTGAATGACACACACATAAACCACGTTGCACTCAAACGACATCGTGATAAAGTTCCATATAGTAAGCAAACATTTAATCATGAAATGTGCATGTACTTGAGAAAAGGGTCTACTCATTCTCATAGATCAGAAAAAGGGTACAAATAGGAGTGTTGTGTAACTCCCAATACAAGACAATCATACCTCCACAATGGAGAAGAGGAGTTACATTCTAGAAATGGAAAGTAACTCATGTATGATGCATATGACGGAATTTATGATGAAATTTGTCATGCCCCCTAAGACACCTAAGAGTTATGCCCTCACCTAAGTGAGATGACTCGCCATGTGATGTGGATGATGTTATGAGACGACAAGGCAAGTATCACATACCAACACCCCCTTCATCGTAACCTAGGATGAGGCGACCAAAGTGAGAAATGAGAAATGAGAAATGGTCCCGACAAATATGCTCGATGAGGTACTCATGTACAACAAGGATCTCAAGTAATGGAGGAAAACCCGGTGGGAAAAACATCCACTTACAAGAGATAGAAGACTTCCTAACAACTAAAGAAAGATGCGTCAAATGGGGCTGATAAGGTACCCATGTACAAACTATAATCTTTCTAGAATGAGAGGAAGAGAAGACAGAAAGGTGACTAGAGAAATTGATGAAGATGTGAAGTCCCAACCGGATTTGAAATCAACAACTCTAGGAAGTCTCCAAGAAGAGTGTGGATGATGTGGTCTTTTTCTTGTAGACTGAAGAAGATCCATCCACATCGAACAATGTTTCTGCCTTTAGGAAGAAAAAAATGGAGTACTAGAAGTCCTCCCATTTCGTGAAGGAAATGGAAGGCAGCGGTATGAAGAACTATGAATCTGGTCCACTGGAATTTGATATAGGTCTATCAAATGAGTGTGAAGGAATTGAAGGTAATGCCACGAAAGTAGAACTGTTAGTTTGAGAGAGGAACATCTACCGAAACGATGCTTAAGTGAAGTGAAGGAAAAACAACAATCCCCACAACATTAGAAAGAGGATCCAAAAGCAGAGGTGGATCAATGATGGCCTCCGAAAAAGTAGAAGTGATAAGAGTCCTAGAAGGGGCACTCCTAACAAAGAGAGGAGGGACTCCTCCGAAACACCTATAGAAGGAAGAGAAACACTTTGTATTGCATCACAAATAGGCGTCTGAAGCACAAAAGAAAATAAAACCAAAATGGAATGGAAGTAAAAGCCAAAGAACAAGAAAGAGATCAAGCAAGTGAAGATGCAAAAGGAAGTGAAATCTATGAAAAAAATCCATCCATGGAAAACAAAGAAGATTCAGAAATAGAGGGTTAGATCAGTACCAAAGAAGGAGAAATAGTATCATAAACTTAGCTAGAAGAGCTTTTAATGCCTTTTATAGATCTATAAGAGAATGAGATGGAGGAAACTCAAGAGGAAATAAATACCCTGCCAGAGTAGGAGCATGAAGAAAGGGTAGGGATACCTATAATTTGAAAAGAGAATAAATCAGACTTGGGAAAAGACTCAGAGCAAGCCAAGAAATGGATTCAAATTCAAAAGAAAAAGAAATTGAAGGAACAACTCAAAATTATGGTGACTCCAATAAAAGGAAAGAGTGAATTCCAAGAAGCCTCTTCTTCAAGAACACCGAAGAAAACTTCTAGAGAAGATGTAGGAGGAAACACAACTAGAGGGAAAATGACAACCAGGGAGGAGGAAAAAAGAGCTACAGAAAGGAAAATAGCAGAAAGTAAGCAATCTACCCGAGACCAAAAAGGTAATTTTTTTCCCTATGATTCAAATGAAGATTATAACTTGGAATATTAGAGGACTTAATAGTGCAAATAAGAAAAGAATCTTGAAAGATTTTATTCTGAATCATAAACCCACCATCTTGGTGTTGCAAGAGACTAAAATGGATGTTAAAAGTATCAAAGATTTGAGTAACAAGGTTTTAAGGAATGCTGAGATTAGTTGTGTGAGCTCTAATGGAGCTTCAGGAGCATTATTGTTATGTGGGATGAAAATATGGTTAAAGGAGGGACAATTATTAAGAATTCTAATAATCTGGCAATGCTCTTCTCTTCTTTGCATAATAATAAAGCTTGGATTGAGTCCCATATCTATGCACCTACTTGCTAATTGGTAGAAGAAAGCTATGGTCAGAGGTAAGAATTTTCAGAAATAACTGTTTAAATTTTGACTGGTTGGTTTTAGGGGACTTTAATACCCCCATCTCTCCGGTTGAAAAAAGGGGGAAATCAAGACTTCACTCTAAGCATGGATAATTTTTCTGACTTCCTTTCACATAATAATCTCTTTGATATTGAGCTAAGGTAAGTTAAGTACAGATGGACCAGTAGGAGATGTAGAGAAAACCTCATAATGGTTAAACTGGACAGAGCTTTGGTCTCATATGATTCGTTTCTCACCCAAGATTTTTGTCTCTCATCTCTTCTAAGAATTGAGTCTAATCATAATCCTTTGGTGCTTAGTCTTGATAGTAAAGGTAAACATGCTCCTACTCTGTTCAGATTTGAGAAAATGTGGACTAAACATTAGGACTTCCATAACATGGTTCAAGATTGGTGGAAGATGGATAAGACGGGCTCTACCATGTACATTCTGGTTCAAAAATAAATAAATGTGGAAATTAATGCTTAAAAATGGAATAAATTAGTATTTGGCAATATCTTTCAGAGGAAAAAAATTTAAGGGATGAGCTTGCTGAGCTGGAATCTAAATTGCAGAATTTGGAAATGGATGTTGAGGACTTCTATAGGGAAAAGGAGCCGCTCAGTGAATTGCACAATATCAACGCTTGTGAGGAAATACACTAGAGACAAAAATCTCAGACAGTGTGGCTTAAGGAGATAAAAATACAAAGTTTTTCCACATGTCTACAATCAAACATAGAAGCCATATTAGGATCTCTTCTATAATTAGTAGTAATGGACATGAACCATGGACAAAGATATCAACAAAAGAAGATTGTTGAGTTCTATAAAAAAACTCCTTTCCATAGAGGGACAAAAAATGACAATTACATCAATATGTTGTTGGATTGTATTCCTTGGTGTCCAGAAATTCAAGATGAGCTGAATAAACTTCTTGCACCCATAGATTTGGAGGAACTCCGTAAGATTGTTTTTTTCTTTTGAAGCTGAAAAGTACCCTGGTTCTAATGGTTTTCCAGCTTGCTTCTTTCAAATCTGCTGGGAAATTTGTAAGATTGATATTCTTGAGGTCATAAATGAATTCTTCCATAGTGGCAGCCTTATGAAAGAATTAAACAATTCCTTCATTGTCCTAGTGCCTAAGAAAGCGGGTGCTAAGGATTTCAAATATTTTCGTCCTATTATTCTTTCTAACACAATCTACAAATTTTTTACAAAGACTATAGCAACGAGAATAATGCATGTTCTAAAAAACATTATCTCCTGGCAACAATGCGGTTTTGTCCAAGGTAGGCAAATACAGAATGGTATTGTGGTGGTGCATGAAACAATTTATTTAATGGAAAAAGAAAAAAGTTGGTATGACAATTAAGCTTGATATGAACAAGGCTTTTGATAGAGTTTTTGGGGATTTTTAGATAAAATACTTGAAAAAATTGGGTTCAACATCCATTTTAGAAAGTTGATTAGAGAATGTATATCCACGCCTATGTTTTCAATTCTCTTAAATGGATCCCCATTGGTTTATTTGGCAGCAATAGAGGGATTAGGCAAGGTGATCCTATTTCCCCAATTCTCTTTATCATCATAGCGTAAAGTTTGAGCAAAGCAATAGGTAAATTCATTGCTTGAGGTACTCTACGTGGCTTCAATTCATCATCCAAGAATTTAATTTTATCTCATCAACAATTGTCTGATGACACAATCTTGCTCTGCATAGCCATGGTTCTTGAAGCTAAAATTTTTAAATCTCTGCATTCTTGTTACGAAAAAGCTTCTAGGAAGCTCATCAATTATGCTGAAAGTTCAGTTTTCTTCATCAATACTCCTCGGAGCAGACAATAGAAAATTACTGAAATTCTTGGATGTCGTGTCAAGCCCCTTCCATCTACATATTTGGGGATGCCACTGTTTAATGGTTTTCTTCCAATGGACGTCTAGTATGCTCTCTTGAGAACATTCCCTCATAGCTTGCAGGCTGGAAAGGTGCAGTACTCTCAAGTGCTGCAAAGACAAGTTTGATTAAAAGCATACTTGAAAGTTTGCCAATATATCTTCTCTCACTTTTCAGAATTCCGCAAAAGGTTGTGGAAATGATTGAGAAAATTCAGAAACGTTTTCTATGGGAAGGTGTTGAAGAGCATAATAGAGTCTCGTTAGTTGCTTGGGAGAAGGTCTGCAAACATAAGTTTCAAGGAGGTTTGGGGATTAAAAATATTCGCCATATGAACAAGGTTCTCTTGGCTAAGATGGGTTAGAAAAGTGTTAATCATTTGTTCATCCATGTCATGTTGCCACTTCCTTGTGGGGCCTCATTTTTACAAGATTGGTTTGAAGTGGGTTCTTCCTTCTTCTTTGACAGAGCTATGGACACATTGGTTTTTTCAAACTAAATGCATTTCTGTCAGACTTGTATGAGAGATAATTTTACCTCACATTGTATGGGCCATTTGGAAAGAAAGAGACAAAAGAATATTTGAAGGTGTTAGCTTTTTATGTTAACATGGTTTTCAAAAAGCTTGTTCTACTGATCATAGAAAATTTTAAGTCCTCTATCTCTACTAGTAAAGGAAGTATGAATGACGCTGACACTAATTTCCTCAGCAAATGGAGTATACAGATTGAACATGATTCTAATCAAATCAATTGCAGACCTCCTAGAGAAGAGACAATTTGGAAACATCCTCCTAAGGGTTAGTTGAAGCTCAATTTTTATGGAGCTATAAAAGGAAACCGAGGCAATGTCTTTGGAGGTGGAGGTGCCATCGAAACAACAATGGAGTTTTAATTGCGGCTTATTCTCGGGAATTTGGGCTATCAAACTAACCCATATGTTGAAGCTATGACAACTCTTTGGGGGTAAAAACTGGATAAACAACTAAACTTAAGTAACCTTTAGGTGGAGGGAGATTCCATGAATGTTATTAACTGCCTCCAAACAAAGTCACCCCTAGCTGGTCTATTAACAAGGTCATCAAGGACTCCCTTCTCATCCTTAGCACTCTTCCGCATGTGAACATCTCAGATACCTATAGACTATATCATAGGGTTCAGTGATTTTGGACATGAAGTTCGAAAATCACCGAACCTCATTCGACCCCCAAAAAATCGCCGAATATTCGTTATTAAAAAAATCTTTAAAAACACTTTATAAAAAACCCTAAAAAAACCCTAAAACAACAGTTTGAGTTTATAAAAAGTTGTTCGTTGTATAGGTTTTATCATTCTGCGAGTGTGAGTGTAAATTTGTTTGATAGTAGTGTTACTTCAACTTTGTTGGCGAGTTAGTGACTTCTATTGGTGATTTCGTGATTTAAATTTGTTGGCGAGTTCGTGACTTTTGCTTCCACTTCGACCTGATTTACTTCCATCTATTTGCTTCGACCTATTTGCTTCCATCTGTTTGCTTCAACCTGATTTGTGTGGCTTCCGTTTGATTTCCGTGGCCTCTGCGACCAGTTCGTGACTTCTGTAGCCTTTGTGGCGAGTTCGTGATTAGTTGTGACTTTCGTAGCCTCCGCCACGAGTTCTATGGCGAGTTCGTGACCAGTTTGTGACTTCCATAGCCTCCGTGGCGAGCCCCCCGTGGCGAGTTCGTGACCTCTGTGACGAGTTCGTGGCCTCGGTTGCGCGTTCGTGGCCTCGGTGAACAATTTGTGACTTCGTCTTCCACTACCAAGGCCGTGAGGATTTTTCTAGGTTTTCTTTTGTTTGTTTAAAATATTTACATATAATTTATAAATGGTTCGATTAGGTTTACCTAGTTTTGTGATTTTAATGTTTAAAATAGTAATTTATTATTTATAGTTTATTATTGTTTTATATTTTATATTTTATAATTTATAATTTATAATTTATAATTTTATTCATATTTAATATTTTATTATTTATATTTAATATTCTATCTTTTATTTGTATATTTTATAATTACATTTATATTGTTTTTTTTTTTTTATTAATTTTTTAATTTTAATAAAATAATTAAACATATAATAAATGTATATTTTTTTAAATATATTAAAATAATATTCATTTTTAAATGTAAATTTTAAATTTTGAAGGTGTATAGTTTTTTAATTTTTTCAAATTTATTTAACATTTAAAATTTAAACTATGAAATATAACATAACATTATTATATTTTAACGATAAAATATTAGTAAAAATATTTAACGTTTTTAGTATTTTAAAATTTAAATGAATTTTAAAGACATTTATTTGTAAAATATATTATTTTACATATTTATAAATTTATAATGCATTTTGATTTAACTATTTAAAAATATATATGTAGTCAATTGAATTTTGTAGTCATATATTTAAATTTAAAAAATTAAACTTGTTTATAATGTATTTAACTTCGTTGTAAATTTGTAATATTATTTAATATTGTGTTATTTGAATGCAGATTGTCAATGGGACCCCCAAAATCAACTGTTGAGGGATGGAAGCATGTGAGCCGCGACGGTAACAACCTCAAATGCCGTTTGTGTGGTCATGCTTTTACAGGGAGTTTAACAAGGGCAATGGACCACTTACTTGGGAATTCAGCCGGTCGGGGAGGAGGGGTTGCAGCATGTGAATCAATGACTCCAGAGATTAGAATTGCTCTAGAGAAAGAGCAATCCTCCTCGATTGTAGGAAAGATGCAATCAGCCCAAAAGAAACAAAGAGTCCAAGAGAACATGTCTAAGTTCACGACATCTGTTGTGTCTTCTTCTACCAAGTATGCCCAACACCTCAATAGGTGGATCAATGGGGAGTGCAACATTGAAAAATTTGTGGAAACCATTAGAAAAACAACATGTGGATGATGCATTTGCTGATTTATTTTATTCAAGTGCCATTCCATTCAATGTAGCTAGGAATCCACATTTTGAAACGTAATTCAGAAAGCTACAGAGTTTGGCAAAGGCTACACACCTCCTTCTTCAGAGGCTTTGAGAACAACTCTTTTACAGAGGTCAAAAGATAGGGTGACTGAGAAATTATTTGAGGTCAAAGCCTCTTGGAGGGCAACAGGGTGCACAATATTGAGTGATGGATGGTCAGATATATGTCAGAGACCACTGATTAATGTTTTGGTGGCTTGCCCTCAAGGTGTTGTGTTCTTGAAGGTGATAGACACCATGAACCATAAGAAAACTTTAGAGTATATTTTTGAAATATTAGAGGAAGCCATTCTTGAAATAGGTGTGGAAAATGTGGTTCAAGTGGTTACTGACAGTGTTGCAAATTGTGTGGGAGTTGGAAAGCTAATTGTAGAGAAATACCCACAAATATATTGGAGCCCGTGTGCAACACATTGTTTGGATTTGTTGTTACATGACTTGGCTAAATTTCCATGGATACATGAAACAATTCACAAAGAGAGAGCAATTGCAAATTTCATCAGAAACCACCGCCTCACATTGAATCTCTACAGGAAGCATGCATCGAGGAGTTGTTGAGGCCATGTGAAACAAGGTTTGCTTCATTTTACATCACTTTGAAAAGAGTGGTTGAAGAGAAAGCAGCTCTAAGATTTGTTATGTGTTCCAATGAGTGGGAAAATTCAGTGCTTGCTAAAGGTCCTAAGGGGAAGAACATAGAGCAAATTGTTTTAAATAGCAATTTTTGGGAAAGTGCAAAGCAAAGGTTTTAAATGTGTGTGAACCAATTGTTGATGTGCTTCGCATGGTTGATGGTGACACCCCTTGTCTTGGTATGCTTTATGAGAGCATGGACCGTTGCAAGGAAGCTATTCAAAAAGCACTAAATAATGTGGAAGGAGACTACTTGGAGATATGGAATACAGTTGATTATAGATGGAAAATGATGCACACACCTTTACATGCAGCAGCATGTTATTTGGAGCCTAAGCTATTTCAGATAGATAGAGATAGTGATCTTGAGGTTATGGCAGGGCTTTATGAAGCCATTGAGAAGTTCGAACCAGATCCAACAATCGCATGTCTAATTAGAAAGCAGTGTTGGAAATACAAGGCAGGAGAAGGGATGTTTGGAATATCAACAGCCAAATATGACATGTCACAAGTTGACATGCTTGGGTACAGATGGTGGAAGTCCTATGGAGCACAAACACTTGAATTGCAGCGCTTTGCCATTCGAATATTGAGTCAAGGAGCAAGTTCATCAGCTTGTGAGAGGAACTGGAGCTGCTTTGACCACATCCATTCTAAAAAGAGGAACAAGTTATTGTTTGGAAAATTGGGAGATCTTGTTTATATTCGTAGCAATTTACAATTGTCTATGAACAACGCAACAAAAGACTCCACCTCTTCTTTGCAACATAAAATTCCAGATAACACAATGGATGTAGATGAGCCTGACTTTTTGGATGATGAATTGAGTGTTGCATCTAGTGATGATGATACTGCATCAACTCAACCAAGTGCTCTTGATGACTTGGAACTTGTTTAAGTTTGAGTCTTGACTTTTAATTGTAACTTTTTGACGATTTCATATGTTCCTCATAGTTTAACTTTGATAAGCATGGTTTATAAATGTAACAAAGACATCTTTTATATAGATTTCAAGTTTATATAATAATGTTTTAGCTATTTTGAAAAAATGTGCATTTATATCTTATTTAAAAAAAAAATGAAAATTATAACAGCCGAATTTAATCACGAATTTTTTTGCCGAATTTTATCGTTGTCAAACTTAATCCAAATTTAATCCTCGCCGAACACGAACACGAACACAAACTTAGTGACTTAGCAGGCTATAGATAAGGGAATAAAGTAGTTGATATGTGTGCTAATATGGGGTCGATTCCAATTATCTTAATTATTGGTTGGGCAATGTAAATACCCCTTTCGAGGTCATGAATATTGTGAATCATGAAAGATCAAATATGTAATTATAGCAAAGCTGTGTATCTCCTTGTGGAGGTTGTCCTATTCTGGCACGCTTCACTCTCACGTGCCCACATTCACATAAGAGTGCCACATATTTGGGAGATTGAGAAGTATTCAGGCTCTAACCCTACTCTGTATTTCTATTTCAGAGTGCAGAATTTAGGGGAGAATATGGGTGGCGGTCCTTGCCATGTCAAGCCCTCATTCAACTGAGGATGGAAAGAGAATGCTCATCTTTGGAACATCTTAGGAGTGGGAAATTTTGCCACTTTTTTGGAAAGAATATGTGGGCACGATCCTCAGATTTCTATAGACTTGGTTGCTGCTTGGAACCATCGTGTTGTCTAGTTTAGGGGTCAAAGGTGGCTAATTTCAGAAGGCCTCATTTCACATGTCACGGGGATGAGCACCCAAGGCATGAAATTTTACAAAAACAAATACAACTGGGACGAGCAGGAGGCAAAATTTCTGGATGAGGGCAAACAACTGCAACAAATTCCTAGGGGATTTCTCCGCTCTTCATTACCCAACCCTTATGATGAAGTTGCTAGGATCATTATTAAGTATTTGACAATGGAGGGGAGACTTCATCGAATCAACACCTACCTTTTGGTTATGCTAAACCATTTCAGACGGAATTGTTTGGTAAGTCTTCCATTTTATATACATATGTCTAGTAAATTGCTAATAAATGCTTTTGATTTCGTGAAATATGCTGCAGAGATCAAGAAATTTAAGCGTTTAATGAACTTGCCGTGCATTCAAAGATTTTAACTGAGGAGAATTTGCTTCAAAATGGATTAGGTTTTCCTTTGGATTTTTTCAGTCAAGACAATACATGTTACATTCGCTCTTGCTGGAATTGTCATGGACTTTGCAGGGCACAAAGAAGATCATCTCCTGCACCAGTCTCATCCAAGGAGGCCCAACCTGCTCATTGCACTGCAAAAACATCGGTCCGATCTGCCCACCAAAACAAAACCATAATTTTAGCAGGCCTCAAAGAAATTAACCGTTAGGCCCAGAAAATCTACGACTCACATTCGTTAGATCCTCAAAATCTATGATCCATATTTTCGCGTGCAGTTTGACACAGTCAGGGGGCAAGTTTCTACATATGAAAACGCCTTTTGGCGTAATTAACAATCGTAGCTGGCGATGTAGGTAGCCTTGGTCATGATTAAATAGGTCCATGTGCATTTAATTATGCCGAAGGCGTCCCCCTTATGGGAAAGGCCTTTGTGGACGTTTCTACGATTATGTTAAATTTGACGTCTGTTTGGACGTTTTTCATGTCGATTAAATTTGACGGCCGTTTTGATGGTTTCGATGGGCGTCCAGACGTTTTTTTGTGTTTTTCTGCATTTTGTAGCTGCAGTCGCCGATGTCTTTTCCGAGCTATGTCGTTGTAATCTATTTCTGTGCCCCATCCTCAATTCATCGACAACCAGACAAAAAGGAACTCTGCCGAACAAACGGAAACGAAATTTCCGTCAATCCCGTTCACGACCAATCTACGCTTTTCAGCACATAAGCATGACCGCCATTATCCGCGATCTCGATGGTTTACCCGTCTCCTTCTCGGCCGGTTTGTTGAATGGGATAATTTGTGGTCACAAGGACTGGTGGGAGCGCCAATCATTTTGATGGGAAGGTGTCTGCTTATCCAGGGAAGGAAGGGGGAGGCAGTGTTGATTTGGAGATTTGTTTGCTTCCGCACCGGATGAATGCCTTGGAAATCGACTGCAACTTCATTTGCAACTCTCCATAATATAGTTAGATAAAAACTATTGAAGGTGATCCCTGGATAAAGGTTCCGAGGAGGAGACGGTTCATATGTTGAAAAAAAGGAAATTCACGTATGAAATCCTTTTGTAATGATGTCGTGAGTCAAGCTACGTGCTTAAAATCCCAGACAATTTGGCAGTCACTCCAAATGCATTTTTGTATATATTATTATTTTAAAAACAAAAGCAATATCATGATACCACATGAAAATTGCTCCACTTTGAAAGTTGGAATGAAAGTAACATGTTACATCCTATCACTTTAAGACTGCTAAAATCGGTAAATGCCAGTATACTATCTAACTCTGAGTACAGGAGTATACAAACAAAAGTAGAATTACCTAAAATCATGAGACTTCAAAGGCCTCCTTGTTGGACTCAACACTATGAACGACTTCCGCAATTGTCACATTTTTATCAGACACAAACTCTAGTAAAATAGGATTAAATCATCTGGAATCTAAAGCCGTTTCCCATGCCTTTACATTTTCATCATTGCCTGGGTTTTCCACATCCATTGTATTGCATAGTTGTGAGTCTATGACCCATTATTTTTTCTCTCTCTTCCATTATACTGTTGCATCACATTGCATAGTGTGCATTGGCTTATTTCCTTGCATTCTTCCATTTTACTGCACATTGTATTGAATTCTCTTCCATTATAGTCAAAAATGTATTTTATCCTTTAAAAAGGGCAGCTTGCATGTTTTCAAAATAGGTGATCACCGTAATTGTTTTTCTACGAACAAAGACCACAGATACCATATGAGGTTTTACAACAATATCCCTTTTACCATTTTTGTAATTGAAAGCATGATCAGGATCTTGTGATGGTGAGAAGGCTTCAACAGTAACAAAATCTATTGAATTGGTCGAGTAGGAATGCATGCGTCATGTATATTGATGATGGAAAGATTTTGAGATAAAATACAACTCCTATAGAAAAAGTATATACCATAAGACCCTAATGTGTTGTGTCGTCCACTTTGATCGTTGCCAATGCTGTGGGATTAGAAAATGATATCATTCAAAGGGCTATACCTATCAAGCTATCATGTTTGAGTTTTAGCTTTTATAATATATACATTCTTAATGAAACTAATCAATAAGTTTCTACAAGTACATGTTACTTGAATCCTTGTTTCAGATTGACATCTATTGCAACCATTAGAGGTCGTTATGCATCATAAATGACTTTTACAGGTTCTGGACATAAAAACTCTCTTTTGGGACGAGATGAACTAGAGGTCCTCATAGAGAACTGTTGCATGGAATCTGAGCTTCCTTGTTTGGCTGAGCAATTTTCTGTCTCTTTGCATCAATTGTTTGGATTCTTGTTCAACAACGACGATGCTTTACCAGGTCTGATGTTCATAATAGGTGATCACCGTAATTGTTTCTACAAACAAAGACTACACATACCATATGGGGTTTTACAACAATATCCCTTTTACCAATTTTGCAATTGAAGGTATGATCAGGATCTTGTGATGGTGAGAAGGCTTCAATAGTAACAAAATCTATTGAATTGGTCGAGTGGAATGCATGCGTAATGTATATTGATGATGGAAATATTTTGAGACAAAATACAACTCCTATAGAAAAATTATATACCATAAGACCCTAATGTGTTGTGTGGTCCACTTTGATCGTTGTTGATGTTGTGGTATTAGAAAATGATATCATTCGAAGGGCTATACCTATCATGCTATCATGTATGGGCATTAGCTTTTATAATATATATGTTCTTCATGAAACTAATTAATAAGTCTCTACAAGTACATGTTACTTGAGTCCTTGTTTCAGAATGACATCTATTGCAACCTTTAGAGGTTGTTATGCATCCCAAATGACGTTTACGGAGTTCTTGTCATAAAGACTCCCTTTTGGGACGAGATCAACTAGAGCGTCCTCATAGAGAACTATTGCATGGAATATAAGCTTCCTTGTTTGGATGAGAAATTTTGTGACTCTTTGCATCAATTGTTTGGATTCTTGTTCAACAAAGACGATGATTTACCAGGTTTGATGTTCAGAATAGGTGATCACCATATTTGTTTCTACGAACAAAGACTACACATACCATATGGGGTTTTACAACAATATCCCTTTTACCATTTTTTCAATTGAAGGCATGATCAGGATCTTGTGATGGTGAGAAGGCTTCAACAGTAACAAAATCTATTGAATTGGTTGAGTGGGAATGCATGCGTAATGTATATTGATGATGGAAATATTTTGAGACAAAATACAACTCCTATAGAAAAATTATATACCATAAGACCCTAATGTGTTGTGTGGTCCACTTTGATCATTGCTAAAGCTGTGGGATTAGAAAATGATATCATTCTTAGGGCTATACCTATACGGCTATCATGTCTGGGTTTTAGCTTTTATAATATATATGTTCTTCATGAAACTAATTAATAAGTCTCTACAAGTACATGTTACTTGAGTCCTTGTTTCAGAATGACATCTATTACAACCTTTAGAGGTCGTTATGCATCACAAATTACTTTTACAGGTTATGGGCATAAAAACTCCCTTTTGGGACGAGATGAACTAGAGGTCCTCATAGAGAACTGTTGCATGGAATCTGAGCTTCCTTGTTTCGTTGAGAAATTTGTTGACTCTTTTCATCAATTGTTTGGATTATTGTTTAACAACAACGATGCTTTACCAAGTTTGATGTTCAGAATAAACGATCATCGTAATTGATTTCTATGAACAAAGACTAAACATACCATATGGGGTTCAAGGGAAGAATACACACTTTTGACCTCCAAAATAGATGGTGCGTTTGGATTGGTCACACCCTTTATCAACATCAACTAGAAAAATAATAACTATCCCTCTAAATCAAAAAACATATACTGTTCGGCGTTTACATTGCATTGTATACATGCGATTGCTAGTATGAAAGTGGCTTTATTTTTCTTAACTACCTATTTATTAAATACATTGATGATAACAAATGGTGACATATATATGTTAAAATATAAATACAATATTTACCAAAGAGCTCGTAGAGTGGCCATGGTTTCCAAGAACTATTACATAGCACGCTCATGCCATGCCACTTATTTTATTATGTCTTGAATTTTTATTATTACCATTAATCGTTGGTTTAATACATGTTTTCCGAAGAGTACGGAAGGTAATGTTGCAGCGAATGTGGAATGATCATTGTCGCACACCGGCTGCCAAAGCCAATGTGGAGGAGAGGGTGAACAACGAGTCGCCACAAAATGTTTCAATAAAATGCTGAAATACAACGAAGGAAAATACGAGTTTCCTTTTAAAAACAAAGATTTCCTTTTCCATTCGCATGGTTTTGTTATTGGTTCAAACTTGAGGATTGTTTAAGCATTTTTAAGGAACATATTGTACACCCTTAATGTCGGTTTTACATATAATTATTCAATTGATAATACCCCTCATGCTATACTATTAGAATGAAAGTACCCCTATCTTTCCATGTACCTTACTTAACCATTTTTCTATTACAATTTTATTTACCCCTTTTTATTAATGCCCTAATATATGAAATAAAAAATATGTCATATTTCCCATTCAATTATTATTTTAATAATGTCTTTTCTCTAGAAAGAGAGTTTGAATCCATTTAAAATCTATTACCAATTACTTTAATGCTATGTTGCATTTAAAGCGGAAACAAAAACGAATACGAAATGCAGAAAGCGACAATTTTAAAAAAACCTTGGATACGAAGCGTTACACGAAAACGTCCGTACAATATATATATACACGCATAATACTCATTTTATAATTGTAGACCATAAGAGATAATTGATAAAGCACTCAAAATATGTTGTATTCATTGAAATTTGAACTTCTAAAGAGTCATGACTCATCATTCAACCTGGTTTTCCTTCTTGAAGCTTCCAAATCTACTTTGAAATTCCTCCTTGATGCTCTTTGCTCTTAGCACCACCTCCTAAACTCTTCCTTCAAGCTGCTCCTTGATGTCTCTTTGCTCTTCACAATGTTAAATGTTAGTTTAGAACTTTAGTGAAAACTGAATTTAGCAAAGAGAGAAAATGAGAGCGTGATTTAGAATGGACCCAAGAGGTCATTATATAGCTTTTAGGAAGAGTCATGACTCATCATTCAACCTGGTTTTTCCTTCTTGAAGCTTCCAAATTTGCTTTGAAATTCCTCCTTGATGCTCTTTGCTCTTAGCACCACCTCCTAAACTCTTCTTTCAAGATGCTCCTTGATGTCTCGTTGTTCTTCACAATGCTAAATGTTAGTTTAGAACTTTAGTGAAAACTTAATTTTGTAAGAGAGAAAATGAGAGTGTGATTTAGAATGGACCCAAGAGGTCATTATATAGCTTTTAGGAAGTGTCTTTAGTAAGTCTAGGTAGGTAGATTAGGGTTAGGGTTATTAAATGCAATTTAAAAAAAAAAAAATTTTTTTGATGTTTTAAGCTTTAAAAAAGTTGTGGAAATGTGCTAGATGTTTCCGGAAAAGTCTCGCACGTTTCCACCACATTTCATTTCCGTTTCGTTTTGGAAACGTTTACGCCATGAAACGTGACCCTCGGGTGTTTCCGTGCTTATGAGCTTTAATGTTAAGATTTAACCATTTATCAATATTTCTTCAAATAATTAATATGGTGAAATAATATCATTTGTGTTGAAAAACATACTCAATCCTAGTTTTCTACCATCTTATTATTTCTTGCTTAAGAATCTCCTAATTCATATTTCCTTATTCAAAAAGAGATTATAATATAACTTTATGACCATGAACCTTTTGCAATTTTAAGGTATTTAGCTTTAAAAACTAGGGTTCAAATGTTTTAGTTTTATATTAAAATTAACCCTACCTCTTCTCTAGCCCACCTCTCTAACCTACCCCCAATACCTAATTCAAAATATTAATAAATTAAACTCTTTCAGTCCCTAATGTCTACCGGTATATTAACTTTTATTTTATCAATTTTAATTACCTCAATATGAATGAATGTGTTAGGATATTGCCTTGCTAATGAACCCCTCGTGATATCCTGTCACATACCGATTTATAATTAAACGAATTTGTTTTAAATTTTTATTACAAATTAAAACATAAGCAAAAATCAGGTTGTGCGAATTGTAAAATCGAAGCGAATAATAGTCTATTATATTCGGGTGTCAAATTGAACCCATGCACGAAAACCTATACGGCTTACCCGTTTTGAGGGCTTCACCATGGCATCCACGATAATGCAATAGTGTATGCAAATTGACGGTCAGAGGTGGAGCTGTGAAGGACGTTGAAGTACATGTTATCCATATTTTCCCTCGGGTAAAATTGGTCGGCATGACTCGCACGGGAGAAACCAGAGAAATCACGTTCAAATCCTACAATCATGCAATAGAGGGACTCTACAATGGAGTGGCAGGGCGTGCGAAGGATCAAACGACCCCGTGCAAGAAGAAATTCAAGAAAGGGCTTTGTCAAACGAACCCATGCTTCAAATCCAACAAACAGGTTGCGGCGAGCTCTAAAATGGAATAGCAGGGTCGGGAAGGAAAAGATAGTGTCAAAGAAGCCAGAGGCTCAAAGAAAAGAAACAACGAAGGTTCGAAGTCGTCGGGCTCTGAAATGATTCAGAACGAGCCCCAAAATGACTAAGTATAGAGGAGACAGCGGATGCTACCAAGTGTCCAAACGACGCACCTCAAAGATTGAATCCAAAAGTGGAGACCCAAATGAGCACGGGCTCGCCACGTAGTCCAAGTTGAAAAATGGGATGAGCAAGCCCAAAATCGACTAAGTATAGAGAACGAGCGCCAACTTGCCACGTGTTCAGGGCCCAAAAAGTAGGAGCGGTCGTTGAAAAGTCCAAGAGTCTGCGGAAGCCTCCACGTGTCAACCCGATGCTCCTTCAAAGGAAAAATCCTGAGCGGGTTTCTAAATGAGTGTGGAGCCTCCGCGTGTCCGGTTTCATAAAGGGGGTAGGGTCGGGGTTGAATAGTCAAAGCAGAGACAGGCCAGCGGAGGGTGCCAAGTGTCAGCATGGCGCTAATCCAAGAGTAAAATTGGGGAAGGTTTCCAAACAAGCGCCAGGCCTCTGCGTGTCCCCGGTCAGATATATGACCCCACCGAGCAAAAGACTTAGCCAAAACATGAAGAAACTGAGCGAGCGCGGAAGAAGCCACGTGTCGGCCGAAGCAACTTCAAAAGCAAAATACAAAGGCAGCCCCTAGACATGCGCCAACCCTCCACGTGTCGATTTCAAAAAGGGGCCCGTTTTGGTAGCTGGTTCCCACCATTTTGTACGGACCCGATTCAAATTTCAAATGGGCATATCTTTTGACTCAGTGCTCGAAATCGACAAATCTGGCACCGTTGGAAAGATCTCGGCCTCGTATATGCTATGGATATTTGAAACTTTAATTTTGGAGAGGTTATGTGGGGAAAAAAATGAAGAAATGTCTTCATGCCATTAATACAGAGATCTATTTACCCCCAACAACCAGATCAGATTTGATCTGATCCACCGTTCCTCCTCCTTCGAGGTGCCGAACAAGTAATTGATGTAGGCACGACAGATTTAGGGCGGATTTGCAGGAGGCATTGATGATAGTGGTTGAGTTTCGAACTAGTTTTCCCGCTCTCTCTCCTTCTTCCCTCTGTGTTGAATCTATAAAGGAAGGGTTGGGGCTCATTGTAAAGGGTTGGACGTTTCTGTTTTGCGCCTCCCTTCTTCTTTTGTTCACAGAAGGATTTGTGGAGCTTTTCTAACCTCTCCTTTGGGTTGTAATGTAAGTTTTGCTTCTTGGCCACTGCAATATACTGTATCGACTCTGAGCAATAAAATATATGTCTGTGGATGATTCTCGACCCTCTCATGTATTTGTTGTTGTCTTTCCGATCTCTTATTGTGGTCTTAGTTATCTATGCATGTTGTTTGTATTACATTCCTGTGGTCTGTGTTAAACTGCAAAACGAGTGTCTGACATTCCTTTGGTGTATCACCTCATTAGCTTAGGTTTATTTTCTTGCATCTCTCTAACCCTGTCTCCTTGGTAGATAAAATAGACTTAGAATAGATCCTCTGCAATTTGTTTGTGTACACCTGAACAGAGGGATAGGAACCGACCTCGGTCGGAGAACTCTCTCAACTCGTAAGGTCCCACACCTTGAGAGATGCTCCATGTTGTGCAATCCACCGAGAGTCTCAACTCATTTGGTGTAGACATTCGGGGGTGTTGTGATTTTGCACTAATGATGTACCTTGCATTGTGGACCACCAATCTATCTCATTACCTAGCAAAGACCGGGTTGCCTTTCCCATTGTAAAAAAACGCCTTTTGACGTAACAACTCCCTTGATATTATAATGTATTTCTAGAGTACCATTTCGTTGTGTAATGGACAGTTTGTTACCTGTCAAAGACCGGGTCGCCTTTCCCATTGTAAAAAACACATTTCGACGTAATGACTCCTTCAATATTAGAATGTATTTACGGATTACCATTTCATTGTGTAATGGACTGTTCGGCACCTCGATATCTTGGATAATTATAGTTTAGATTGGAGTTAATTGAAATACATTCATTCTCGCCTACTGACCCTTGTCTCATATATTAATAGGCTTATATAAAAACAATGTTTCCACCTATTCCTTTATCTCATTTTATTTACACAAAGTATTAAGTACGACAAAACCACATTTCATTATTGGTTATTTCATTACACAAAGTATTCGAAAGACATTACCAAAGTATTGAGAAAGACCTTTCGGTTGTAATGGTGTCTCGGTCTTTTAAGGTTTTCTTAATTCTAAAGTATGAAATTCAATTTTCTTTAAGCATCTATCATCTATTGTACGCAATATTGTTTTCTCATTTTAGAAGTTTACTCGTATGAGATAAAAGTTTGATTTATGTATTTTTTATTATTTCTCCGTAGATTTACCTTGAATATACTATCATATGTTATGCTGGCGTAAATATTGAAATATTTTATAAGCATTTGCTAGGAAATTGATTTTTGAAAATATAAAATGAATTATAATCTAATTTAGAAATGCACCAAATAATGTTCCTAACATTTTTTATAGTGTAATTAATGAATAATTTTAAAATTTTAAAATTATATTGAAATAATTATTTTATAAGCATAGAAATTTTGTTACCAAAAAAAAAGAACCAAAAAAAGAAACATCTATGTTACGAGATTATCTTTAAGGTGCATTTTCTTAGAAATCATCATCATATGAAACTTCGTTTTGCTCTAATTAATGTTATGCATAGGTAAACCAGTTAGCGGAGGAAAATGCAAAGCTCGCACGGGAGAATGCCAATTTATGTCGCCAGGTGCATTTATTTATTGAAAATAACGAACATATTAAGAGAATACATTGTACATTTATAAGCAATTTAACGAAAAATGTTGACGCTAAATACAATTTTGTAAATATGAATTGAGATATGAGTACATTTTCTTTTTCTGTTACAACTATTAAAATCCAGGGATCAAGTTTATATTACACTCTCATACACAGATTAATCAGTGCCATGGAAAAACTTTGGAAAATTCACACCCCCATTCGTCAAGGATTCAAGTACTTGAACGCAATGTTAGGATTGACGACTCCGAAGAGTTGGATACATCTTTGAAGCTGGGGTAAGTTAAACTATTTATGAATGTATTTGGAAAATTATTTTTGATTTCTGATATGATGTGGCTGTATCTAAGGATCATATGTACGTGTTTTGAACAATTCTTTAACATTGAATTATTATATATATAATAACATGTACATTACCTTGTTATCTCTATTTTAGTTGAGGATTAATTGGTTGCCAATCTTTGTATTAAAAAAATATGCCAATAATGTTCTCGGCTTTTTCAATGATTACATATACTTCCTTTTAACATTTTTTTGGAGCTATCTTTCTTAAACATATATTGGCATAGCTCAGATCGTTAACACGTACAGATGCCATCGGAGAAAAAACCCCTGCATTTCTTGCCAACCTCCCATTCAGACGAGGGACTTGGGTCCTTCATAACACAGGAACAGTAGAAACAACTGTTCGAGGAAAGGCAGAAGAGAGAGACAGAGATACATATAATGACAGGAATTCTTCTGGCGAAGATAAACAATTATGAAAGTATGATCTTAAAGATTACAATTTATATCTGAACTTGAATCAAAACTTAACTTCTTGCAATGCTTCTCCAAAATTCTGGCTCATAAATCTAATTTTAATATATATATCCAAATTTCCAATCCATATTTTATTTAAGGTTCAATGTAATACAAACTTAGCTTTGTAAATTAATATATGTAATTCATAATTTGAACCATCAAATTATGAATTACATATATTAATTTACAAAGCTAAGTTTGTATTACATTGAACCATAAATAAAATATGGATTGGTTATATACACACACACACACATAATATTGAACCCTCATTATGAATAAAATATATTAATTTACAAAGCTAAATTTGTATTACATTGAACCATAAATAAAATATGGATAGGTAGATATAAGCATTTGTATTTACGAAAGATATTATAGAATAAATAAAATATGGATAGGTAGATATAAGCATTTGTATTTACGAAAGATATTATAGAATAAATATTTATGGATGAGGTTTAATATCTAAATTTAGTACATATTTTTCTCTCATGGAATGTGCGAGGTCTTACGAAGTCATCAAGAAAATACTCTGTGAAAAAAGCTTTTCAAATTATTTTTAACTTAGATATTGTTTGTTTACAAGAAGGTAAGGTTATTGGTTTTAAGCTTCAAACCACTTTAATGTGTATTGCTCCTGATTATAAACATGTTTACTCTTCACATATAGAGGGGAGAGGTGGTGTTTCTATTTTTGTCTATCCTAGATTTTCTGCTATGATTTCTTCCACGGGGCATGATCCTCAAAATTGTGTCGTATGGATTATTTTGGAAATTAATGGTTCCTCTTTTGGTATTCTCAATCTTTATGCTTCGAATGATGACACAAAAAGGACGACATTATGGCATTGGTTGGGGGATAACTTAGCTCTCTCCTATTGGTTGGTTTACAAATACTTTAATATGGTTGAATATCTTGAGGATAGATTGGGGGCTCTTCCTATGAGGTGGTGCATAGGGGAATGTGAGGCGTGGTTTTATTTTAAAATCCATTGAGGTCTTGTGAGGTCCAACTCACGAGTAGGCTTTTAGATGAGGAAATGATTTTTCTTCTCATAATTGGTTTGCTTGGTCCAACTCCTGAGTAGGAATTGACAAGGTCATTAAAAGGATTGATCATGTCACGATCTCTCAACAACAAGCTTTTGATCCGGATAGTAACGACCATTCCTTAATCACCGTCTGGCTAGGCGTTCTTTTGTTAGACCACAACCCCATCTCTTTTAAGGTTCAATGGAGTGGGACCCATTTTAAGGTGCCTAACAATCAATTTTATATTTATGTCTCCCTACTAAGTCATGCTAGTATTATTCTCTTGTTGCCAAAGTTTGGAATATTGCACAACATCCGTCTTACGTTGCCACTAGGTTGATTGGTGGAATGCCGCCATTCAGCTAGTGCCAAGTTTCTCTGCCGTTTTGGTGAGCAGATTGCCCGAGTTTGAAAAAGGGAAGATTCTGCTCTATGTCAGGAATTTTAAAGAGTCTCTACTCTGCTTGAAGCCTAATCTTTCAACATCCATACCCAACTTTGTGCGGCCAAACTTCATCATTAGCTTAAGGTTATTGAAAGTCACAAGGCCGAGGTGCTTAGATCCATGTCGGTCTTCATTGCCTTAAAGTGGGAGACAAACCTTCCAAAATATTCTTCAAATCCCTTCGCGCTAAATTCTCCAGAGAACAAATTAAATCTGTTTAGTGGGCTCATGATCATGTCACTAGTCTCCCAAATATTGTTAACGCCTTTGTGGATCATTATACCTTGGTTTTTCAACCTCATAAACCTTCTAATGAAAGTCAAGATGCTCGCAACACTTTGTGTGGAAATGGTTCCTCGTAAGCTTTCTTCTCAAGACAAAAAACATGTTGATGCTTTACTCTCCTTTTATGAACTCTACAATACCTTACTTTGTATTACCCAATAAGAAACTATAGGAATTGATGGTTTTCCATGTGAATCTCTACAAGGCAGCTTGGTTAGTTGTTGGAAAGGATCTTCTTTCGGTTCTGAGAGAACCTTTGCAAAATCATTCTCTTAGAAATATTATTTTTTAGGTAATAGGTAAAAGTTGGGTTTTTGACGGGCCATACCAGTACAAAGAAGGTTTGAAAGCCCGAGATATAACCTTAAACACAACAAGAGATAAAGGAACAATGCTGCCCTTGATTAAAGAGACAACTAGGTCCACCCCCTCCGCTTTTAACAAATTAAACTTCAACGGAGCATTGAAAGGTAATCCGATCATATTGGGAGCAGGGTGTTTAATTAGGGATGAGGAAGGTGAATTAGTGATTGCGGGATCTTTTCCTTTAAAGGATGGGACTAATAACGAAGTTGAGGCTCAATATTTTCTGAAGGGATCAAACTAGCTGTGGATATTGGTTACGACGCGTTGGTTATCGAAGGAGATTCACAAGTGGTGATTAGTGATGTTAGGAGAGGTAAAGTGATGTCGTGGCATTTGGAATTCTTCATTAATAATATTTTCTTTTGGCTGAGTCAAATCCCTACGTGGAGCATATGTCATAATTATAGGGAGTCCAATTCCGCAACCGATTATTTAGTTGACTAGAGTATGATGAGGAGGGACGGTCCTATCATCTCCAAGCATGAAAACACGTGAGAAGAGCTTAACGTCATTATTGCTCGGGAAGGAGAACATGACATATATAGTTGTTTATGTGGCGTTCGATTTCCTGCCTTATTCATGCAAGTCTACTTGGTGGGAGGAAACGGTTGTTGTGGGTTAAGTTTCACAGCATGAAAGTTCCCTCACTTCCTAGTTTGTTTTTGCAGGGTGTAAAGAGAGTGATGGCTTTCTTTGGAGGCATCACGAGGGCTCGAATATGGATCATCTTCCGGGATGAATCTGGGTATGTATACGATGCCATTGAAAGATTTCTAGGTGAGGAGTATTTGGGTGCATACTGCGAGGGTTAGGGTGAATTCTGAGGTGGCTTCCTGGTTTGTTTCTCGGCTTCTTTTGGTGCAGAGGAATAAGGCGTAAGCCAGAAATTGCCCTTCATTTTATCAAACCGCAACATTGTTTTGAGTTGGACGAAGCGTTGGAGGCTTTTAGCCTTCTTGCTTAGCCGCTTCCGGTCGTGGACAAGGAAGGGCTTTCTTTAGCATATGATCAACGTTTCATTGTTGTTTTGTCATCAAGGAACATAGAGCTCATGTAATTTGTGTAGGATGTCACGGGCGTGCTCGAATGGGATTTCTAGGGGTAGTGGAATCAAGAAATTAGATCTGTTGAGTTGTCGGCGCTAGTGGTTCTAGAGTCAGAGATTGAGGCTAGGTTTCACAAGAATATTGGGTTTTCTTACAACTTTCGCCTTGATCGCTTCGGGTGGTGGGAGTGTTGGTGGTAGAAAGAAGGTGAAAGTCGTCATCTTCTTAAGGTGGATGTCATTCAGTTAGATGAATGAGTGTTTTTCTTTTCTAGGTTCATTTTTGTGTAAGTAATCGTAGTTTGTAATTTCATTAGGTTGCTTTGCATGGTTTGTAGGATTTTGTGTCTTTGTTGGTTTGAGTAGGTCGTTTGGGGTGTTATAGATTTGGATGTTGATGTCCCGAAATTCAATGTAGATGCGAATTTTACCATTCTTCTTAAGAATAGGGACGATATTGGAAACCCACATTGAGTAATCAACATGCTTAATGAATCCTACCTTTAGGAGTTTCATTACTTCCTCTTTGACCATCAGTGCCACTTTCGGTTTCATTGGTCTTGACTTCTTCTTGATGGGTTTAACATCAGGCTTGGTTACTAGGAGTTATGAAGCGCTACGTGGGAGCAATTCCCGTCATTTCTGTATAATTGAATGCAAATTCTTTCGAATGCTCCTTAAGGATCTTCGTGTGTATTTCTATTTCTTCAGGAGTTAGTGAGGAACCTAATTTCAAAATTTTTGGATCTTCCTCCGTCCCAATGTTGATATCGACCGCTCCTTCGATCACGGAGGCATTACCCTCTTCGAACTCGAGATAGGGTTGGAGGTAATTCTAACTCTCCTTAATCTATTTCACAAACTTGAGACCTTCCGAGGAGGAAGGATCCATCATGTGTCCTTCAAAATAGGAGTGTGGAGCGAGAGAAAAACCCTTCTTATGATGCCGAGGATGTAGGTCCGTGAAGGCATTAAGATACCATAGGATGGCCTCATTGTTTTCCGAGTAGTCTAGAGTGGCAGGCTTGTTCTTGGCCTCAAGATATGCCAAGATTGGGCTCGTTAGCACTTTGCGCACTAAGGGTTCTGCATAAACTGAAACTGTGAAACTGGTTTCTTCTAACTCTTTGATTGGACATAAACGAGAAGCGAAGTGGCTATAGAATCTGCCATGAAGGTTTTTCTTGTGGAATGGCTTCAATTGAGATGAAGTCAAAACCTTTTGTTAGATTAAGCACCGTAGTCTTATAAAGCTGTAGGTGTTCCAATCTAGTCTCATATACTTCGGAAACCTAATTGGCAACTAGTTGCGAATCACCCATAACTCTTATGTTACAAACACCGATCCTCTTGGCTATAATGAGACCAAGGAGGAGAGCCTCGTACTTTGCACCGTTATTCGTACATTTGAAATCTAGTTTGAAAGCAAAAGGCATGACCATCCCTTACGGAGAAGTAAGAATCACACTGCCACATTTCCCCAGCCCCGAAATGACACTTTGCTCCGTCGAAGTGAAGAGTCCAACAATTACTTGGGAAGATGGATGTTGGATCATTCTTGGTATCGTCTTCTTTTACTTTGATTACTTCAACCATGCAAACCTCATCAGCCTGGAAGAGAGCCGAGTCCCAGGGCATGTCCCATGCCCATGGAATCAAACGAGAAGGAGAATAGGTAAATCATTCTCCAACAACTCAATAATATTTTCCGTGGTTTCGTTGATATTGTCTCCACGACAACCGTTTCGCCCTTAAACACAAGAATTCCCTCAATCAAGCCGGTAGTTTCTAACTCCGTCGTAGGGAACAATTTTTCTTTGGTTGTTGAGGTAATAGGTTTGTTTAAGCTGGTTGGGTGCGAAGCTCAAACTTAGAATGGACCCCTGGTCTCTTCTTCATATTAGCTAGATGTATGTTGAAGGGTTTTGGGCCACCCCTCTGCAACAAGGACCTTCCCTAAATGTAGGAATCTTACTTCTGAGGAAACAAATTGGAGGGATTTGCCTTAATGCGGTGTATCGAGGACGATCAAGGATCATATTATAGTTAGTTTCTGATATATAATATAGAATTCTCGTTAGAAGCTGTCTTGGGTCTTAGGGTGACTGGCAACACTATGGTTCCAATTGACATCGGTTTGAGGATGTCGTAACCTCTCAACGTGTTTTGTGTTGAGGAGCAATTGGTTTCTCCATAACCTAACTTCTGGAGGAAAGAGAAGGGGACAATGTTAACCACTACCCATCGTCAATCATCTCACACTTTATGTAGTTATTGTAAATCCAAACTTGTAAAAACAAGGCCGGATTGCCTCTACGTGCTATTTCAACATCCGTGGGCATCTTACTGATGTTAAATAAAAAACCAACATCTCTTTCTGGTTGCCCTGGAGGATAAACATCAAAGTCTATATGGTTTATTTGTGCCTTTGGAGGAGTGACATTAATCAAATGACCCAAGCCCAATGATTCCAATAAAGCGGCTCTATGAGCAGGGGAATTATTCAACAAGTCCAAGAAGGAGATGTGAGAGAAGGTCTTAGTAAGGTCATTGATCAAGTCATAAGCTCCTATCGTATTTCCAAGCGTATCATGAATATCATCCGATATAAACGAGTAAATTGGTATTGGCTGAAGAATAGTCTTTGGTTCTAGTGGCCATGTTTATCTAGAGGCTCAATATCTAGCTCTACAAGGCCCACTATCTTTGTTTGTCGATGACCATCCAACCGAGGAGCCACCGGTGGGTTCGATGAAATTGAAGCTTCATGATCGTTGGTTCCCACCATAGTACCCTTGTTTGATCCGTTGGGGTCTAGCTTACCATTATTGGGTCGATTTGGGAGAGGATTGTTGAAGATCCTAAGTGGAATATTTTGAGGGGACACTGGTCCCATGCTAGCATTTTGATTAGGCACAATAGGATTTGCCAAAAACATGTCAACGAAAAGTTGTCTTTGGTCCTCAGTAAACATTGTAAGAATTTGTTACAATCGGGAAAAGTTTGCATCGTGCCCTTGGACTCTATGAAATAAACAATATAAGTTGGATCGTAATCCGAGGCCTTTGATTGGCACTATGATGGGTCCAAAATTTTGATTATTGTTCAACTGTTGGTTGTTGTAGTTGAAGTTTGGAGGTCATTGCCCCTGGTTTGGATATTGGTTTGGGTACTGTTTAGGTATTGGTTGGGACCTTGAATTTGATGGGTTTTTGTTGTTGTGGTGGTGGCGATGGATGGTTGAAGTCTCTACCACATTAATCGTGGGAGAAAAATTATTTCTCCTTTGATTGTTACTTTTATTGTCGTTGTTGGCGTTATTTGTAAATTCGTGGTTTTGACAACGTTGGGTTTCTTCATTTGATTGGTAACACCGTGGGTTGTAACACCACGATTTTTGTGTATGACCTTAGGTCCTTGGTTGTTATTCTTATTGTTAGGAAATTTTGAATTACCTTGATTAGGAGTGATTAACCTCCCATTAGAGTTGTAAGTCTTGTGACCACTATCTATCGTTGCTTGGTCTATTCGGAGAGCACCCTCTAGTACCTCTTCATAGCTCCTAAGTGGGAACTTCTTGACCTCCTCCTTCATTTCTCGGTTAAGAGAATGAAGGAATAAGTCACAGAGCTCTGTTTGATCCATGTTAGGAGTGCTTGTTGAGGAGTAAAGAACTTGTCACCATCTTTGTATGAAATGTGTGGCGGAAACTTGTTGTGCTCTTGTTTAATATGGAGGAATTCTTTGATTCCTATTTTCAAAAGTTTGTTCATGTCAAAAGCTTTAATAAACTCGACATGAGTTGCTTGAAAGAATGTATCGAATCCTTTGGTATTCTTGTAATACCAGTTGAGAGCAATACCTTCTAACATCTTAGGGAATATTTTTGCAATGACTACATCCCATGGGAGAAGCTCTCGAACGGAAGTTGTGTACGCCTTAATGTGTGCGTTAGGATCTCCTTCCCCTTTAAATTTAGGAAGGTCTGGCAGAGGTCTTGGGAGCATGACATTCCGTATGGCAAAGTCAAGAGGTACCTTGAGATATTTTGATTAAGTTCCTATTGCGTAAGACTCGGCCATTGATGGCATTTGTTGGGGAGGTGGAGATAGAATCGGTTGTTGATACGATGTGCAACATATATGTTTGTTGGGGCATAAGGAATCCCATGTGGTTGACCATATGGGTAAGAGTACATGTCCCCCTGTGGTGATTTAGAATACATGTGTACATAGGGAGGAACATTACCTTGATATGGACTCAAAGGCACAAAGCCAAGAACATTGCATTTCCGGTTGGTATGACGTTTGAGAAAGTGCTTCCGGTGGTGCTTGTTGTGGATATCCATATGTAGTGTGGGGGCATACCCAAGGTGCCCAACCCAGTTAGAAGATCCTCGGGGCTAGGAACACTCGTGTAAACCGGAGGAGTAGGAGCGGTTGGGTACTTGGCCATAGTTATGAGGATAATGAGGAATCTTCCTTGCCCAGTATATGAAGTCTGAGTATTTTGAAAAAGTTCCAATTCCTTAACCTTGTCCACCAACGTCGAGATGACTTCACCTGTTGAAGGCGTGACATTTTGTTTTGGTGTACGTTGTTGAGCTTTTGTTGGTTGTTGAGGTATGTGATATCCTTTTATAAATTGCTCATTGTTTTTCCACCCCTTATTAGCAACATTTTCCATTGTAGGAGGGGTAGTGTTATTGTTTTGAAGCAAGACATCAACATGTCCTTGTGGCCTATCAAAAGATTGACTCATGTTTTGGAAGTTGTTCACTTCTAGCATAACGTGCTAAGTACTCCTCATCTAAATGTGGGAGTTTCTTAGAGTGCATATTGATTGGTTGTCAGTTCGAACAAGACCCGAGGAGATGAGCCTATCTCTCTAGTAAAGGTCATATTATTGGAGATTGAGAGTTTAGGCTGTTGTGCTTGTATAAGTTGGTTGATTTCCTCAATCCTTACCGAGGAGCCAACATTAGTCCCCTGAGGGGGAGGAGTTTGAGAAGCATGGAGATGGGTCGAGTAGTTGTCTGCCCAAGTGGATAGTGAGGGTGACTATTGTTGTCTACCCATCGATAATGTTGTACGCCTCTAGACCCAAAATGGGTCGGCCGTATCCGTCGTATCTCGACATATTCGTGGGGTATATAAATACCCTGAGAATAATGGGAGAGAGGAAAGATGGATGAAGAAGATGAGAACAAAAAGAGACTAGCTCTTCACGTCGGGTTCACCAATTTGTACAGATGAAAATCGACACGCAACCTTCAACCACACTCGACTCCCCGAGGTCGTGTCGAGGCACCCGGTGTAGAAATATGAATGGCTAAATGGTAGTGAATGTGGTAATGGTAAAAAATATATAGAAATGATGCACAAAGATTGTCAAGGCAATACGATGTCTTCGACTCATGATAGTGGAATCTAGCTTGTCAAGCGCAACGAAAGCTCCTGTCTAACCTGGATGGGTTGGAGAGAATAGTAATGTGGAGACTCCAGTTGATACCAAGCTCTGTAGAGATTCTCTCCAATGGTTGTGGAATACGTGTAACACCAACAAACACCTCATAATGATTTCCAGACAAGATCATGGAACAAATGAGAGAAGCGTGGATCCGTTAGCTCTATTGACGATTCGCAGGTTCAGTCCAAAACAAAATGGCTTGATGAGTTTCTTCATTTAGAACGTTTAATTTGGCTAATGATGTTCGGTGGTAATGGAGAGGTTCGAAAGACCAATGCTCAATCCAGTGTCTACGTCTAATAGGTTTTGGTCTCGTTCGGTTGGGGAACCGTTGGATCACAATCGTAAATTCTCTCTGGTCGTGGTCCCTCTATGGTCATGCGGTATGATCTAGAATCTAAGCCCAAGGGAGGTCGAGTAATTTATGCACGAGGGCGGTCCAGTTATTGTAAGCCTTATCGAAACTTCTACATTTAAAACAAGTAGTTGTGTGATCTTCTCGGAATACCTCAATGGGGATCTAACAACTTGTATGTGTAGTCCCGTGTCTATGTCTGTGAATAAATCTCTTGAATTTGGTTGCCTAACTATGGGGATTGATAGCGTTTGTTCTCTTGATTTGTTTGTTGATGGTCATGTAAACACTTAGTACTTTCAAGGTAATATGTAATTCGGTTGTCTTGACCAATATTCATAGGCTTTATCATCTTCAACATTTAATACATCTAGTTGTTCAGTGATTGCTTGTAGATCTCTGGTTGTTCAATATGTTAAATCTAAGACCTTGGTCAATATACTAATGGTACCGCTAGATTTGGTTGAGGCACTATTGGTTCGAATACAAAATCTTTGGGTTCTCTAGGCCCCGTAATTGTCATGCATGAAATGATTGAATTGATCTAGTGAAACAAATTAACTAAGCAAAGTAAATCTACACTATGTTTTTGGTATTTTCAATATATAAATTGAATAAAGCAATGAAAGCAACTAATCTAATGAAAGTAAATGTTTTTTATTCTTTTCTGATATTTTAAGAACAAAGCTTCTAATCTAAATAAATAAATCTAATATAGACAATTAACCGGATGTAGCTAATTGTTTGTGCAATTGTGTATTGAATCTAAACTAACTTAAAACAATAAATTTTCCAATTACCCAATGATGTATAGACAAATTCCTATAGATATTCTCTCCTTCAGATCCACAGGGATGGGAAAAAGAGGATCCGTCATCGGGAGTTGCTACGAATGATTTTAAAACCTCTTGTAAATTAACTAATTACTTGTAAATGAAATACGCTGATTTTCTACTCTATTTGATATGACAGAACAATGATAAATTGCAACAATGAAGGAAATTAAAAACAACTTTAACTGGAATCTATAGAACAAAGATAAATCCAACTTATGTGATAACTTGTCCCCTCGGTTTTCTCTCTTTTCATTCTCTTTGTCTCCACGTGAGTCCAAGGCTTTGGGAATGCAGAGGTAGAAGTAGGAGAAGGCGCTTGAGCAATGACTTGAAGGCAATCTGATTGCAATGCAAGTAGAAGAGAGATAACACAAGTGAACAGAGCTTGGCTATGTAATTTCTAGTAGGATTGTGGTAGCAATACAATGTAAGATACACAAAATTCTTAGGCCATTTACTTGAATACAAGCAATCAATTTATAAGAAATTAGTTGTAGAGTGTACGAGCACATTTGGCTACAATGGAATGCCAAATTATCACATGAAGAGGCAATCAACTATGCAATCAACAATTATAAGTGAAGGAGGAGTTTTGCATGAACAATTCAAGCCTAAATTTAAGAAAATTGACTGAGAAACACGTCTAAAAACGGAACTTGAAGTTGAATTACACACGTAAAAGAAACAAGGCACGAGAGAACATTTTGGAAAATTTGCACAGACCGCCGCCCCGCTCTGGGTGTTGGTTACAAAGCACCGCCCCTATCTCGGGGGTGGTTACAAAACCGCCGCTGTCCAGGTGGCAATGGTTTTGACACTAAAAGTCAAAAACAAAGGAAAAACAACGGAAAGTTGGAACAAAGCATGCAAAGGCTAAGTAAGACATACTAGGCTACAAATATGAACTGTAAGTAGGCTTAGGAGCTTGAACACCTTCCGAAAAGACATGAATCATCATTGGGGACCTTTTTGTAACCGTTTTTGACAATGTAGCATGTGCAAAATTGGGTGGGTACAATATCCTTATAAGATATTGAATTAAAACTTTAATAAATGTTCCCTTTGCACAAGGATATTAGGTCTAATCTGCCATCCAGAAGAGGGATGGACAATGCTTTGTGATCCATTCATGAAGGATCTGGAAGGTTGGGCCAAAAACTCGTTGAATTTACAAGTCGGGTTGTGGTCTTGTTAGTAAGACTCGACATCAAGAACTTCATCACTAAATGAAACATTGGGGTTTTTGGCTGCAGGCGTTATGGGTTTGATGACAATCCTCTCTTTTTTAATTTATGAGAAAACTAGACACTCCATTGTCTTTTTTCGTACTTGATTCTCATTTTGCGATTTGATCTCTTGCTTACTACATGGAGCATTTACGACACCATTGAAGTGCAACCTTGCTTGATGTGCATGGGGTTTTGTATTGATCCTCGTAGAACAATCTGATATGGTATCAAAGCGATTGTTTGGTAAACATGCACTTGATTAATCTGGTTGCTATTACTTTTTTTCTGGTTTTCATGCTTCTCATGTAAATTTTCGTTATTTTGTAATCTTCTTTATAGGATTAACTTTATGGTTTTTAGAGTTTGTACAGTTTTTTCGTTGTGTGTGTGTCATGTGTTTTCCAGCCAGATCTAGTTAGTTGTAGTCAAGTTTGGCAGATCCGTTAAATCTAAAGGTTGGTTCTTCATTTCTGTTTTGTAATCATTTTTAATCGGAAGTGATTTTTTTTAGAATATCTGGTTTTTTCCATCTTTCTTGCTGGTTTGCAAGTGAACTTTTTAGAAATCTCTATTTTCGCCATTTCACTGTTGTCTCCACCCATCCTCCCAGTTTACATTGTGAATCGACTGGTTGCCTCTACCACCGTCAGGTCAAGCTCCTCTGCCTTTGGCTCGGGTTTCCCTTACCTGTATGTTTATTTTGCTTCCCCTGCGTTGCCTACGTGTTGGCTTGTGCATGCATCGAATTGGGTTTGACTGTTTTAAGCATTTCAAGCTCGTTTGTTTTAAACTGCAGGCGATTTTCCATTTCCAACCGAGTTTTGTTTTTGCATTGTTCCTGGATGCTCGTGTTTTGTTTTCTTGGCTATTTAATCTCTTACGTCAGGTGTTTGCCTAAACCAAGTCGAGCTCTGCCCTGATTTTCCTACGTTTGTTTTGCCTTGGTTTGTTCGCTGGCTTGTTGGATTTCCCTTTGTGTTAGGTCTACTTTTTCATTTCTGCATCGTGCGAAGTGCTTGTTTTGCATTAGATCGAGTGAGTTGAGTGCGTATATAGGTTTTCTCACTATGATTTTCTCTCTGTTTTGCATTTGGTCATAGTTGTTTGGTGTGCAAGTCAGTTGGTTGTTTATGCTTTTCGTGGAGCCTAAGTTTGTTGTGTGTCGGTTCTCTATTTTACCATTACTTTTTCCAAGCCTTTGGCTCGCTCCCACTGTGTGTTCATCGAGCCTTTCTCCTTGGGCTCGTGCACCGAGCTTACCTGCACTAAGCTTCAACATGGAGCTCGCCCCTGCCTCGGGCCTTGCTCCTCGCCCGAACTCCACTTCCAAATGACTCTCCTACTGAACCTTATGTCGAGTCCACCATCCCTTAACCATTGGTTTCCCTATAGTCTGCTGCGCCGAGCCCACATGGCTCGCTCGTTCACGTTTTCCACCGAGTCAACCATTGGCTTGTGCCGCGGCCTTATCTCTTTGCGCCGAGCTTCCCGTCGGATGTGCCACCTTCGTGCTCCACGTGGGCTTTTCCATTCTCGCCCGCTGGTTAATTTTCGAAGCCCATTCAATTTGAAAAAAGTGGTTTCTTTTAATTAAAGCGATCAGTTATTTTATAAAGTCGGGTGTGAATTAAGTTTAAAGGTAGTTGTGTTAATAGTAGTGGGCTTAAATTAAAGTGGGAGTGGGGGTGTTTAACAATTTATATATGACCTGTTTTTATATTTCAAAGGGGTGTCTTTAATAAGAGGGTCAAGTGCTTTTTTATTAAAGCACGGAGTGTTCTTTTATAAAGTAAGGTGGCTTTGTTTAAATTTAAGTGGGTGGCATATTAATCTAGGGGGTAAATTTCATAATTAGGTTTTAATTTTTGAATTAACTCTTTATTTAATTATTTAATCTCTAGTGGTTAATCGATTAATTAAAGGTTTTCATAGTTAATTTTACATTTAATCTTTTTAGGCCTTAAATTAATCTTGATTAGTAGTCATGTTATCGTCATCTAGCATTATTGTCACACCTTTTACTTTTATCATTAAATTAGATTAATTGAAAATTTTCAAAGTCGATTTTATAGTGTTATTGGACGATTTTTTCTACTAATTTGTTTGTTGAGTGTGTAACATCCCTCTTAGCATTCTTTCACCTTTTGGGAGCCTGTTGCGGCCCCGAAGCCTCTTGGACTCATTTTGAGCCCTTTTTCTACATTGTAATTGCTCTTCTTCGCTTGCGGGTTAGTGAGCACATCCGCCACAACCTTGCAGCAAGAGAGCTTCCTTCCCTTCTTGCTTGCTTTTGTGCTTGTTCACTTGTTTTGTTGCGCACGATTGAGCATATTGTGGTCTCCACGCTTGTGTGATATTTCACTAATTACAAGTTGAGTGACCAACCGTCTCACGTTGCACAAATACTTGGGTGTAATCAACGTACTACTTATAAAGTGCCACAATCAAAGGGGCGTTCATTTTCGTGGTTCATTTCTTTCTAGTATTTTCTTTGCTCACTTTTATTTGCTATGGATCATAATTTTGTTTATTTGCTTACCCCATTTAACTATCACGAATGGAAAGACGCAATATCTCTCGCTTTGAGAAAATAAAAGCTGTATTGGATAACTATGGGATTGCAAATTGAACTTAAAGAAGAAACAAAGAAAGAAACGTGGTTTGAAAAATGCAATGAAGCCTCTATACTTTTGTGTCTTTTTATATCCTCGGAATTGCGCTTTCATATTGACATGTATCCAAATCACCCAAGGAAGTATGAGATGCCTTAGATTTTTATTTTTTGGGAAACATGATGAAATGAAAGGGCATGAACTGGAAAATGAGTTGATTAGTCGCAACCCTAGCAGTTTTGAAACTCTCCAAGAAATTTTCACCAATTTCAAATCTCTTAGATTCAGAATCGAAAAATTGTGGAACCGACAAGAACTCACACTCATACTTTTGTCCTTCGCAAAACTTGGTCCAGACTATTCAGTTTTCATCTCTACCTTCCATGCTAAAAAAGAGCACTTGGTGCAAGTTGGACTATGCCCTCCTTTGATGATTTTGTTGTTGATTTGACTAGAGAACATGATAAGCTAATTCAGATGGGTACTCTTAGATCCACAAAATCCCATGCTCTCATTGTTGGTCATGAAAAACCTAGGGTTTCAAAAGAGAAGAAGCAGAACAATAAGGATCATGAGAATAAAAAGAACCAATACACCACCAAATCAAACTTTTCTGCTTCCTCTTCTATCTAAATCTTCTAAAGCAGACGGATTAAATGTGGTTACCGTAACGGTAGGCATGAAGAATAGAAATATTTGAAGAAGACGATTGATATCCCGACGAGTCTTCTTGAAAAGAACATAGGAGTTTCAGATTCTCTCAAGCCATATTCATCATCAACTCCCAAAAATTCTAAGGAAAAATACAATGGAAATGGAAAAATAAAAGAAAAAGAAAAAGAATAAACTAAGGAGAAACAAAATCCAAAGCTTTATTTGTCATTGTGTCACCTACTCCTACATGGGTGATTGATTAGGGTGCATCTCATCATATGACCATATTTGACATTGAGTTTACTTCATTAGAGCCATGTGACATGTCTTCTATTCGGGTTGGTGACGATACTTTTACACCGGTTTTTGGCAGAGGATTTGTTGAAGTGAATGGTAGAACTTTCAACAATGTACTTAATGTTCCTTAACTTTTAAATAATCTCCTTTTAGTATATCAGATCACTCACTTTAGTAAGGGCATGCGAGTCGAGTTCACTCCGGATTCTATTTATGTTTGAGAGCTTCATAGTGGCAGTATTATTACAGTTTGTACAATTGACCTTTATTCTCGGCTCTAATTTTTTCTTACTTTGTTCCTCTTTCAGATTCTTTATCGGATTCACCTAGACTTGATGATATTTTTAAGCTCACTTTTGATGATGACGACTTCTCTTATAACTTGGTTGATTTCCATAGTGATGGGGACCTTCCTCCATCATCTATTTATGATCTATAACATTTTGAGGAGTTATTTCTTGATCCACCTACTTCTGGTCTTCTACATAATTTTTACGAAGCATATACTTTGATTTAAGACTCGTTGGACTTTGGGAACTGTTTTAAACGATTCATGGATATTACACTTTCCTTCTTCACTGCTGCTTCGGATTCACCATCCCTTCATGGAGTAGTTGGCACTTCTACCTCACATATGAAGCATCGTTCCTTTGATAAGAAGCACACCTTGTCACTTCAGGGATCTTCTTCTTCATTTGATACAAAGTGGTCTTTGACACATTCTTCGTCTTTGGTGGTGGATATCGTTTCTTTGAATCTCTTCTATTTTTCTTCAAAGATTACGTTTGTACATGTGTACCTTATTAGGCCTTTAGTTGTCGGGATTCATTTGACACATCTTTCTTAGGGTTTTTAGGGTTGTTTTTTTATCTCTTATAAGTGGATGTTTTTCCTTAAGGGTTTTATCTCTATTACTTGAGATTCTTATCAGACGTGGGTACCTCATTAGGCCACGGTTTTGAGACCCATTCTTATCCTCTTTATTTTTAGAAAGTTGTTTCATACATGAGCACCTTATCGAGACTTAGTAGTTGGGCCCCATTAACACATCATTTTTAGTTGTCTAAAGAAGTTCTCTTTTATTTCAAAATTTCTATGACCTCTACCTCAGTTTCAATGAAGGGGGGTGTTGGTGTATCTGACTTGTTTTTTCGTCATTCGACGTCTTGTCATCTATTGATGGTTAGTCATCTCATTCAATGAGAATTAGTCATTGTGGAATATGTTAATAAGGTTAGCTAGGGTTGTGTACATGTGTCATGCACAAGAGTTACACAACACTCATATATGTACGTTTTTTTAATCTATGAGTATACTATATACTCTGTCGTGTTTCTGAACTTCATTCTCATTTTACGATTTGATTTTTTGCTACCTACGTCGAGCGTTCATGATACCATTGAAGTGCAATATTGCTCGATGTGCACATGGTTCAGTATTGATCATCGTAGAATAATCCGATAGTCTGTACACTCCCATGTGATTAGGGTGGTATGATCATCGTCATGTCTATAGATAGAGCATTTACTTTTTGTGTAAAATGGTTCATCGATGCATAAGTGACAACCAAGCTTGGAAAATTCATGTCATTTCATTTCTTCAGTTCTCCTTCCGATAATAAATGCTAGAAAAACATTAAGATACCTTGATCATCACAAAAGTGACTGTTAAAATTACAAGTACCTTTGTTGTGAAGAGTATCCGAAAAGCATTCAAAGATATCAAGTCGTTGCTTTGTTGGAATGGGGATGGCTTCCACATTGGGCTCTCATTCAATGATCAAAACATCTAGTGGTTTGTTATCTTTACCATCGATATTGTCCACCTGGATGAAGTTCATGGTATCAAGGCACTTCGACTTTCTCACAGAGGCATCAATACAATGAGGGATTGTGTTTCCTCGAGAGATTGGCTTCCTTGGCACGATATAAAATGGAACTTTAATTTGATCAATTTTTTATCTTCCATATGTGCTCAAAATTTAGGAGATAATTCATGATGTTATGCTTCATAAGCTTGGCTTGCAACCCCTTCAACTTAGTGGCGAGATTGATAGTGAGCATGGATACTCCTTTTTTAACTACTAGTCTGGCGTGATTTAAAATATTTTGTACCACTTATCTCCAACCATTGACAAGCTTAATGTTCGATGGAGCTTGAAATCCTTCGTTTCCATTTGGCTTCAAAGGCTCAACAAGGTCCGGAACCCCCATTTTCAATCAAGGTTAATTTGTTTCTTTGGTGTCTCATCTATCAAGGTCTTCCACTGGGAGAGTGGTTAAGTCATATTGGCCTCCCAATCCTAAATTCCCTCACTTTGGGATCAACCCGAGTCTTTCAAACATGCTTTTGGACTCGTCCACAGCCCAAATCTATCCGGAAATGGATACACACTCTCTTCATGCCCTTCAATATTGAATATTTTTATTGGAAAGTTTCCCTCTTTCTGACTATGTTAATCTTCTTGCTCGTCTTATCTACATATTGAATTTTTCTTGTTGCTTATTCTCTTTCAGTTGTGGAAAGATAGAAACAATGCCATTTTTCAGCAATATGAGCTTACTTTAGAGCTAACTATTACAAATAAAGTGGCTATCATCTCTTCTATGACTATGCAAATCTAGGCCCAACTGCTGAGAAAGTGGTGTTGAAATTTGTGCACTCTGCAACAGCTTTTGGGTAACCTCTGAGCGCTCCTTGCACTATGAGTGGGTTCTTTCGAAGGATGCTCGTGCCCTTACACCTTCCCATGTGCCATGTTTCAAAAGATGTTCTCATAGCCGATGTTTGTCTCCTCGCCAGAACATCCTACTCCATCTAGCTCTGGAATAGGATGGAATCCACTACCTCGGGAAATGTTGTGGCCAGCTCCTCCAACTGGAACTCTCCTCCTAAGGAAACTAGTTTTGAAGGTTCTTCGTCACCTAGTTCGGGTATCATGGTGCCTTTGAATATTCGAGATGCCAAAACATCTTTGGTTGGGCGATTAATCCTCCGTTTGAGGAGCTGACTTTGGGGGATTCATCCCTCCAAAGGATGACCCTCCTCCACCTCCTAGTGTTGTTGCCCCACGTTCCTAATTCTGTGACTTTCTAGTTTTGTGTTGTCTTGGTTGCCTTCTTGGCATGTGTTTCATGCCTTCGTGGCATTATTTTTGTGGACCATGAGTTTTTGTCACCCCCATTGTTGTAACTCTTTTGTATATTAATATAAAGGCATGTTCTAATAGTAAATTTCAAGTATATATAGATAAATGTATTGATTTATTTGAAAACAATTAATATACATTAACTAAAACAAAGATAAAAATGGTATTTGATGAGATTTGAAAGGTGGCTTTATTTCCAAGATTCATGGACTCAAAGTGCACACTTATAGTTTTGTATGAGACAATCATATAACACTGACTTCAAGAGGAAGCTTTAAGTTTTCAATCTCCAAAGTCTTTCACACTTCCCACTTCTCATATTTTATTTACAAGATGAATTACAGTCAATTCTCCATACTATATTTATTTGTAGTTGTATTAATTATTGTAAAGACATTCTCATAGAGAATAAAGGTAACATTAAATTGTGAAATATAAAATCTATATGTATTAGAACAATTATATGGTTTGCTCCAAATTCAAGTGTCTTTTCTTCCATGATATCTTTTATGAAAATTCTAAACACACAAAATTTATAGATATAACATTTTTAATTTTAAACTATCCAAATATCTAAATCGTAAACAATAGATTATAATTTAAAAACATATGATGGCCCATTCAATAATTATACAAATAAAAATAAAAACAAAATAGAGCCATAAACTTTAAATTTAAACTATTAGTTTATTTTATATTCAAAAGACGAAACACAATACTAATGATTCACAAGCATAAATTTTACATACTTTCATGACGGTACCACATCATAAGAGCTTAACCAAATTATGGAAGAGAACATGCACAGTTCACATAACATAGTACTTTTCACACATCTATGATTGACATATAATACTCGAACAAAAGTGTACTACAACAACCAGAAATTTCCACAATTCCATAGATGAAGATTTTACATAACTCAGAAAAATAGCTATAGGTACATAGTGTCAACAAGGGCATCAAATCCATATCCACAACATCACACAACATATCCAACTAACATGAGTAACACATACATCATAGGACCACTCCCAAGACATCACAACAACCCAACATACCTCCCAAAGCATCAATCATACACACAAATCTCTTATGCCTCCCTCAATCTCTTATGCCTCCCTCAAGTAGTAATAAATAAATAAATTTCCTTTTCACTCCCCAAAGAGGTCAGGTTTCCCTATGGCCCTAGGCACATAGAGTCTAGGCACCCCTAACCCAAGTGACATAATAACTCGTGGTTCAACAACCCACTAGTTATATGTAACTCCTTAGGGTGTACCCCCATACAACAAAGTGGGTCCATAGGTCCAACCATTCCATGGTACATCCCATGACCCTATTCCACACATCACGACAATAGAACCAACATAGCAATCCAATTCAAATGCCAAGTGGCAAAGTACAAGCCTTGGGCAAGGCGGTAAAATTTTAAAATTTTAAAAGAAGATCCAAATCCAAGCAAAACAAATGGCCAAATAGCCATAGTTAGTGCAAAAATCTACATGTTAGTACCACAAACCAAGGAAATGCCCAAAAATATAAAACATTGCAATCAAGAAAACTCTATTGGTCCTTACAAAAATAAATAAAAAGTTCAATTTACAAATAAAATACACATATAAGAATAACACATTATGATGACTATGTGGCCTTATCTGGCCACCAAGGGGGTACTCAACGAGTTGTTGCACTCGGAACATTGAGCCTCAACTCGTAAAATAACATATCAATAGTACAACTATCATCATCTCTATCTGAATCATCTCGCCACCACTTCGACAAGGCTAAACACGGCCATAGCTACACTTAGATTGCATCCATACAACAACCACGAGGAGAGAGGGAACAAGGAGAACAGGTCGTCATCTACTCGATCCTAAGGTCAGCTCGAGTTACTCGCCCATGGTACACAACCCTCACTCCAAACATACACTTTTACTGATTTCCCTTAGGGTCGGTTAGCGTAAGGTTCACAACATAACATGCAACTACATCACTAACACAATGGTGGTTCACACACCTTACCATAGCGTCTTATGCATGGCACCAATACAGGGTATATCACATACATTACATTCATAGTTTACAACATACCACATCACCACATGCTGCACCCAAAGTGCAATCACTGTACGATAGGGATCATATACCCACCATATGTCCCAAATTTACGACATTAATCATTACATATTACATGAATTTTACTTATGATGAGCACAATTACAACATACAGTCAATCACCATATAACATGGGGACACACACATTTCTATACCAATGATAATGACATCATTATGAAGTCCAGTTCACTACAAATCAAACCTTGTCATACAACATATCAGCACACCCACACATCACAAATGCCAAAAGGATCCAACACTCCGAAATCAACAATCACATTTCTTCCACACACACAACAAAACAATGTTTCACACTCAAATTCTCATTGAATTCTGAAAAGGAGAAAAAATACTCTCATCTCTAACACATCAACATGCCATCAGTTACGCACTAAGTGACATACACAACATGTGCACTCACAATATCACAATTACGACATAGTTCACATCACGCTTAAATCACATTACTCTTCCAATCACCACCACCACCACCATGCAACATCATCACCACTCTAATATGTCCTAGAGGTTCAAGAGCATGAACCTCGCTCTGATACCAAGTGTAACACCCACTTAAAACACACACAAATACAACACCGAAAACTCGGATAATTTTTTTTTTTGACTTGGAGTTTACATGACGACACAAGTGACCAGAAAGGGCTGCAACGCCAACTCTCAACAAGTTAGACACAACATAGATCATATAGGCAACAAGGAATCATACAACACCCATCCCGAACAATTCACTTTACTCTTCGACAAGGCACAACATAATAGACCAACCACAATACACAGTTACAATTAAGGACATCCCACAGAGTAAAATCTTTGAAGGTTATTTAACTACTAAAAACATCTTTGAAAATTTGACTCCGATCTAGAAGATTCATGTTTTGATTCGTGCAATTCTTCTTACAAAGGTGAACTTCTTTCTTGTTTACTATTGACTAATTAGCTTAAGATCAAGTTTTCGAAGGAGAATCATTCTATAATATGCCAATAACTTGTTTAATTTGTTGATTTAAGAACATTTTCCATTTCTCACATGGTTAATTACACTTGCTCAAGCCACTAAAACTTGTTCCACACCTCTATTGCACTGGTGATAAGCACGAGCTCCGATTGAGGACAAGTTCCATTTAGGTCCGAACAATAATCTTCTTTGTGCAAGGATCAAAAGTTTGACATTACTTAAGAAATATTACAATGAACCAAGGCAAGGGTTAAGGGAAACAGGTCAAAAGAATTCAGCTTCAAGGTCTCATTGGTTATTAACCAGTCTTTTATTGAGGCTAAGAATTTATCAAGATTAGTTAAAAGTTTTATTTAGACTTTTTTGATTAAGTTTGACAGGGAAAAACAATTTACATTTCAAACGATTGAGAGAGATTGAAGGGTTCTTAATCAATTTCCCTCCTACTTATATAACCTTGTTATCTTCCAAAACTAATCATTGATTTCACCTTAAGATCATTTAAGAATTCACCATAAAAGGATAATGTTGATTAGTTTAGTTTGGGGAAAACAAGGTATATATATTTTTATTACAAAAGATAGTTTCCTCTTTGATCACTTAAGGGCTCAAATGTTATCAAGTAGATCACATCTACATTAATTTATTTATATGTATATATTTTAGTTTAACTTTTATAAGGATTATCCAACCCATTTTATTATGCTTATAAATACATTGTTACTATGTCTTAGAAGGGTTTACAACTCAACATTTTATCTCAAGAGAAAAGTTTACCATTACTTGTTTGTGAAAACTATACATGGTTACATCAATTCTTTCCAACACGACGCACAACCCAAAGGGAAAACCAACTCTATGGAACCATGACTAGGGAACAAGAGAGTAATAACATTGGTCACGCCACACTATACTATTCTTAGAATTTCTATAATACATTAGAATCACCCATAACCATGCGGTAATCAACTTTTATATTTTCCACGATAACAAAACAAGCCAAAGTTTCAATAGTCATGACAATAATACTCCACAACACATAATACTAAGGCATTGGTTTTCTTCTAAATTCCCCACATAACCCATTCTAGAGTTTTACAACATAAAAGTATTCATACAAAAGAACTTCACAACCATGTTTGATGCAATATTCTACAAGACTTTCCCTCATCTACTCGCATAAGCCATCTGCAACAATTAATAACTTGATTAGTTCACGAGAATTGAGCAAGATAAGACTACACAAAGCAACAATAAGCTACTATCTAACAATATCAAGAAAGGAAACATTCTATTCCAAGAATTGGATCGAAGCTCTAAATACTAACAACTCCTTAAGTTATGTTAAAATTTCCACCATGCCAATCTAAGAAGAAAGTCTTATACTTCAATTTTGAACATTGTCTCAAAAGAAATGAAAATTAAACAATCATTTGAGAAGGGGCCATTGGCTTGATAAGTTAGAAACAACAAGTCTAGTGTAACGAGATTTCCATCGAATAAACAATTAGGTTAAAAGATTGAGAACTAATATTCAAACCAACAATCTACATTAAAAAAAAGTACCAAAAGCACAAGCTACGATACTCAATTCTGAAACGACCATAATTGAACAATGAAACCAGGAGGAAACACGGGCTTCAAGGTTAACACGAAAGGTCGAGTGTATTAAAATTTTAATCATGTAATCATATAGGTTATATGATGGAAATCTAATACACGACCACCACTCAACATTGTTTAACAAGGGAAGAAAATAATACTAGTTTCGGTCATTGACTCCCAAGAAATTTCACAATCATTCAAGAAGAGGCCACTGCCCTTATAGGAACGTAATGACAAGTGAGAGTAAAAGAGAGTTTGACATACAAGCTAACATTTAAAACATCAATCCAAGTTTTACCACACTAGGGATTTCCAAACCTTCCTATAAGCCTAAAGTTTGGTTTAAAAACAAGTGGATTACTCATTCCCATCACAAGTTTTTTTAAAACAACCCTCGTTACCATAATCATACCACTCTTTTAAAAAAAAGAAAACACATTTTCATGAATCACCAAATACATTATCTCAACAACAATAGTTTCATCATAACATCAACAACACATCTATAAATATAATTACCCCCAAATGTCTCTAATAATCTTAATAGTTCTATCATAAGTCCACCAGATTTCACTATACATGAATCATCCAATTGTCAATAAAATTTATTATCAATTTCCAACAAAATCAGCGAGATGAACAATTATGTACACCACCAATAGTCATCACGCAATAAAACTAGGCCAAGGTATTTTAATAATAAAAGAGTACTATCTATAATTGCTCATATGTAACTTCAAATCTCGGTGCCAAGAATTAAGTTGCGGTACAAACTTCATAAGGCACGGTCAAAGTGCCCCTTAAGGAAAAACTTAAACATCTGGACCTACACCGATGATCATCAAGCAATTGGGTAAATGTCTAGTATTCTAATCAATTCTAAAGGGATAACCAAGGTGTAAAATGACTAAGCAATCGGGTACCTTAGCCACGATAACCCCCTTCATACATAATTGTAACCACTGAAGTCAACCACATGTAAAGTTTTGTAAACCTGCGGGGTTGATTGGATATCGAAGAGGCCACCTACCTAGTCCAAGAAAGGAGAACATGGAGGTGTGACAAACCTCGAAAACCACACCTCACCGTGGTTGGGAAACACCAAAGAAACAACTAACATTACAAAATTTGTTTCCATAACTCAAAAGGGTGACTAAGTGCCCATAAAACTATAATCGACCCAGATCGGGTTCAATCTAGTGGTTGTTCATTAAAGCCAGGTTTTCATAACCCACGGGAACTGTGCTCAACATACTCGGAAGAAAAATCAAATCTAGATAGTAAGCTCATATGAAGAGCAAGAGGTTTAAGGATACATCAGGTTTGCTTTCACCACAACATTTACTAGCTATAACCAGCTTAATAACCTTGTTACTCAAACACAGAAATGCAATTAATAATGGTAGGAGGTCATTTACTTCAGCATGAAAACACAACAGCCAATGTAGGAGGAAGAAAGAAAATAGATCTATGCTATTCACTTTAACACTGACAACGATAAAAGCCAAAACAAGAATATTACAAGGGGAAAGGGAGATTTCCCACAAGGTGAACAAACCCACAACAAAGGCAAGCAAGGACAAACCAAATTGGGAAAAGAAAGTTCTATTTTATGATATTTTTAAATTTTAGCAATAGTAACAAAGGTAGGATTATCTTGCCTATTTCTCCAGCTTCAACAAGTCGCATGGACACCACACGGACCAGCAACAACAATCTTCAGGTCATATCTCCTCTCTTCTACTGGCTAGGTGCTCCAAACTCCATTCCCATCCATGATTAGCATGGGCAGAGAGCTCCATTATAGAGGTAACGTCAAACAGAAAGAACAATGGTCTCCTGGACTACCATGACTGCGGTATACACAAAATGGGTTTATTGAAAGGCCCCAGGAAAACACAAGAAAGACAGGATAAAGCCGACTCCACAACCTTGCAACATCCTCATAGCCAAAAGATTTACATGGGATCTATGATGGACTCCAACCTCCGTAGAAGGTTAAAGAGATGTCAACAAAAATAGCTATGCATTGCTCTGTTTGTACAACGCAGTATCAAGCACTTGCTTTCCACACATAGAACAAACACCTTTCTTATAGGCACAAGAGAGAAATACTTTCCCTCTTGGTGCAATTGTTGCTTGCATATGGTGCATTTTGTTGTCCCATAGGGTGTCCACCTATGTTCTTGGACAAAAGCTTGTTCTCGTTGACCTTATGCCCTCCACCCTCGGTGGTGTTGCTTGCCCCTTCCTTCCATTTGTCTGGAACAATCACCTTAGACAACTTCTTTTCACACTTTTCGTAGACCATGATTTTCACTAGACCTGACTTTTTATGGCTGTCAGTATTAAGCTCCTTCAAAAAATAATCTAGTCATGCTTTGTTGTTTTGACCTGCAAGCAAAGATGTTTAAATGGCTTTCGTATTTTATAGGTAATGGCTTTAGCTGATTTGTAATGAGGTGGAACCTGTATAAGATGGAAATTTACATTATATTCTTTGGGTTTGTGGGGGCTTAATCCTAGGCCTCTTCAACAACTCCCAAATGCAATGCTCTTTGCTCACCAATGCTAAAAGGAACTTGACACAAGTATGGACGTCCTCCCTAGCAAGGTAACAAGGAAACAAGCAAAAATGACCCAGCTAGACAAAGCATTACGCCTAGCCTCCACAAGGCTTTCGAGACCACCACAAAACTAGATGCGTTATGGTGTTTACAGGCTAAAAAGAAAGCTAGTGCAGAAAACAAGAGGGAAACACTCGGACCAAAGCATACGACCAATACTAAAATGGTGTGTGAAAGACCACCGACAGGTCGCATTATGTTTGGTGAAATAATAAAGAAGAAATGGTAGATTCACAATAATACAATCTTGAAAGGTAGGCGGCCAACAAGGGGGAAAAGGTATACGGAGAGGGAGAGAAATTAATTGCATTAAAACTTGACAGGGTCAATGGTTGGGGTCAGATAATTTAATATTAAATTTTCTACTTGAAACATGGATTACATTCTCCTCCCTTAAGAAAGCATCATCCTCGATGCGACATAACTTTGAAGGAAGGAGAGGCGTAAGAAACTAAGGACAAATAAAGACGAAGGTACACCCTATGGTTAAAATTTACTCGTTAAAGCATGACCACGGGGTAGCCTTAGAAATTTTGGCAGATTATTCAACTTTCATTGTTCTGTGAAGATTTGCAATTTCCCTCTTATTCATTATTTCACTAGTCTCTTTCCGTTTACATTATCCCTAATTCAAGTTCTTTAAAATTTCATTGTTGAAGAGTTTTAGTTTATTCATTCTTGTGGGTGCCCAACATGAACCGCTATCACAACACCCTACTAGGGTCATACACAATACTAATGATTCACAAGCATAAATTTTACATACTTTCATGACGGTACCACATCATAAGAGCTTAACCAAATTATGGAAGAGAACATGCACGGTTCACATAACATAGTACTTGTCACACATCTATGACTGACATATAATACTCGAACAAAAGTGTACTACAACAACCTAAAATTTCCACAATTCCACAGATGAAGATTTTACATAACTCAGAAAAATAGCTATAGTTACATAGTGTCAACAAGGGCATCAAAGCCATATCCACAACATCACACAACATATCCAACTAACATGAATAACACATACATCACAGATCACTTCCAAGACATCACAACAATACACTATGTTTTTCGTAAATAGTAGGAATTTTAGACTATGTATTTGATGTATGGATGACTATGTCACCGCTATGTTTCACGAAAACACCACAAACAATACAAAATGTCTTATGCGAATAGCCAATAGATCTCTAATCCCAATGTGTTTTTCATCAGATCACCTTATAATCAACGGCTCAAGATTTCATAACATTCTTGGATCTCCATTAATTCTATGGAGCCTTTGGTCGCAATCACCGACATTCTAGGAAAAAAATTCAAATTTGATAAAATTTTCACCGATATATACATAGATATATTTAGTATTTACTCAAGAAATCAATTTTTTAATCTTTTCCAATTTGTGAATTTACAATTTGGGCATTGTTCTAAGTAGTAGAAAAGGATTCAACATATTGCTTACAAAAATCAAATAAATCAAGGTCTTTTAGGCTACAACATTGTAGTTTACATCCTACAAGCACTTAGTATATGAAAGTCTATTTAGTATTGATCCAATTTAAAACCTATTTTCTATCATGTCACATTGCTTTATATGCTTTTATAAGTTAGGATATTAGCAATGCTATAATCTATTAAAATATATCATTTTTCTTTCCATCAAGATATATACATCATCACTAGTGTCATTTTTCTTTCCATATTACGTGAGACTCTGTAATGCCTAAGTCGATTTCATCTCATCGCAGCCAGCTCAAAAATTGTCCTTATAGGAAAATGACAACTAAAAAAGGAAACCTTGGGAAAAACGTAAAGTGCAAACTCTTAGTTCGGCATAGAAAAATTGCATCTTTTTTTGAGAAACCATGTACGAAATCCCATCTTCTCCAAAGACTATCATGGGATAATTATTGTGTTTGAAATGAAATTGAGAATGAGTTCATTGATGATTTGATGACTTACACTATCAATAACGATGACAATGAAATGAATCCCCTGAAGACATCCTATTAAATGAAGTTAAAACTAGATCACTTTGGATGATTTCCATTTCTATTCTAGTGCTAAGATGTCATCACCTTCTCGACTAAATGTTGTAGGTGAAATTTATGGTAATGAAAAACATTTAAGTTGCACCATGACAAATACTCGGGGGGACACCTATTTTTAAGTAAAGAGAAAGATAATCAAATGGGTATTCGATGGAGTTTCATGTTAGAGTTGATTTATAAGTTTGTATTTATTGAACCTGTTCAAAATGAAAATAAAGTGAACCTGCCCAATAATGAAAATGTACAATCTATAGTTATTAATCAAGCAGACACAAAACAATGCAACTTAAATTAGATACTATTAAGAGGCATGTAGCAAAGATATATATGAAAATCAAACTATAGGTGAAGTTGTGAAGAATGATGCCAAATGGAAAACCCAGATGATTGATTACATATTAGGTATGTAAAATAGTTTGAGAACAAGAAAACTTAAAGAATAGTTACACAGATGGAGGGAAAATTATATCTCAATTCAACAAGGTCATTCAAAAGAGTCTTTTAGGTAAAACAATCTAACTAGCTATTTTTTCACATTGTGAAAAGATGTTGTCCTATAATAGATTTTCCGAACGTAAGAAAATGTCTTTTCTGGTGTCCCACAATTTCCTCATTTTCACCGGGCTGAAAGTAGTTGTTGGGATTGAGAAAATGTGCAATCAAGCTGCGGTTGAGAAATAAGACTTCAAAGAGAAACTTAAGTCCGCACGATAGATGTCATTGTCTATTGATGAGGTTACAACAATAACGAATACTACTTAGGTTTGTATGTATGTTTATATTGTTGAGACTCATGCAAGATAACCTCACTTGCTTTCTATTCACAAGATGAGAGAGAAATATAATGCTAAACACCTTTGTGAATTGGTGATAATAAGTTTAAAGGAGATTGATGATATGGATGGTTCTTTAATTGCAGCAAAGCTCATGTGTTGAGGAAGATAAGCCATCTATAAGGAAAGGTCATCGTAATGGTCTATGTAAGACTCCAAACATCCCATAACATGTATATGATTGTTATTCATTGAATGTCTCATAAAATGAATCTAGCATATGAAATATTAAGAACATTTAAACATGTAGCAAAAGTGGAATAACTTGTTTGAGAGGTGCATGCTTATTTTTGTCGTAGGCTTAAAAGGTTCATGGAATTACAAAGATTTGCATAACTAATAAATGGGAAAAAACTATTTGAAGATTTCAACACTAGGTGAATCTCATTGTATCAACTAGTTCATAGGGTATATGATGAGTATCAATCCAAGTTAGGAGTAATGTGGTTTAATCACATGGAAGTAGACAAGGCTCACGATTTGATACATCATTTGAATGATGTAAAGACATTGTTGATGTTATGAGGTATTCTTCCCATGTTTGATCAAATCCATTGTTTAATTAAACAAGCCCAAGAAAGAACCATATACATTTTTTATTTTTCTAGTTTGAGGAAACATGTTTGTCTAGCAATATAATATTTGTTTCTCAAAGAGACTTTTTTTTTCGGTTCCAAATTTCGAGAGTTGGAAACGTTTGATAAAGATTGGATATTCAAGTAACTTTCTAAGGTTTGACTTGTTTATAAAAATATGTGCTTATGTACGTGGATATGAGATACCAATGCACTTCTTTCACAGAGTAACCGATAAGGTTGAGAAGGTAAATGACATAGGGGCACTCTTTTATAACATCAGATCATGAACAAAGGGAAGATCAAGAGAAATTACAGTTTCCCTTCTAAAATAAATAAGGGAATGTTTTAGTACGGATGTTTTACTTGAAGCAACGGCTTTAGTAAATCCCACCTATTGGTATAATTTCCAAAATGAAAGATCTTTGCTGGAATACTTCCACAAGAGATTGACTACATTGATTCAACATTTTTGTAACCCTGTTAATATCAATGGAATGAATATTACAGTGTTTTAAACAAGGGCATTTTGATTGATCAATCCCAAGAATTTGCTTTTAAAATGCTTGAGCATTTCAAATGTTTGGATAATCCCTTAGAGTGTGGAGCATTAATTCAGCTATGGAAAAATATTGGGTTAACAACTATTTTGAAAGAAACCATGACCAAGATCATTGGTTGATATACATATCGAACATTTTAGGTTCATTGAAGTTAAGAGAGTTTTCAACGCCTTATCTTTTATAAACTCAAATTTATGAAACAAGCTTGACAAAAAATTGGAAAACTGTTTGAGAGTTTACACAACATAGTACGAAGTGTTCATAGATTTACCTATGATAGGGCCTTGGAAATCTTGAAGTTTATTGATGAAAGGAGACTGACAATAATGCCACAAATATATTAGATGACCTTGTTGGAGATGGGAATGGATCTATTGCACTAATTGATGTCCAAAAATTTAGAGAATTGGTCAAGAAAATGATAGAGATGATCCACCATCAATACATTAGAAGCTTCCATTCGTATATATGAGAGATAAATGTTTAGATAATATATTTAAATAATTAGTACATTGTTCGAGATAATATTTTTTATTACATATTCAAAAATTCTATATAAAAATAAATTAAAAATGGTTTAACTAATAAAATAGATCTAACCAACATCACAAACTAACTGAGTAGGTAATAAGTTGGAAAACACTCACTGATCAATCCTTGAAATATCGAAGTGTTTCCTTCATAAAAATATTCCTCCTTAGAGAGTAAAGAATTGAACTATATGAAATTGCTACTACCACGGGGCTTAAAAACAGCCAATTAGAAATAGAAGTAACTATTCACGAGTTCATAATAAAAGACAAAATATTAAGCTTTCATGTAATAAAGCTTATACTTCCTATTTAATGACTACAAAATTTCAAATATTAAATTGTAAAAATAGAAAAGTTGCTGCTTATCCAAGTTTTACTGGAGCTTCCACTGTTAGCTGTTTTAGTTGGATGTGTTTGATTGTGTTGAAGCTCAACTATACAGGCTTTAATTCATTTTCAATGTAGACCAATTCCAGAATAGGCGTCCTCATTAGACTAGGATCATTGCGTATTAACTTTTAAATTCTTTATTATATTTATTTGTGTTATGGTTCTACTCATTATTAACAAAATATGTGGTTGATCAAATGATGGAATCAAAAGTTGCATAAGATTTTATAAAAATCAATGTTCTAATTAAAGATAACTAAAATCAAATTAAATTTTGTTACGTAATATTATGTTCCGCTAAAAATATATCAATCTATAATAAACATAGGGAATAGTAAACAAGACGTACATAAACATTACTAAATCATAGAAATGAGTGTCGTTGATAGTGGTGAAGAATCATTTGACTTATTTCACTATTCATATTCATTGTGAGGATCTTTTAAATTAAAAACATCTTCTACCCTGGTCCCTTCATTTGCCTTATTCTTGTTCATGTTGTTTGCATGAGATATGGCAAGGTTAAGACGAGCCCATTTTCCTCGAGGTGGAGCAAATCACACATAAGAATGAGATCTTCAAAATCTTGATTAAAACAATTCTACCACATTTAAGGCAAATGCCATAAGGACATAATTGTATAATTATAGTCTATCAAATTGATTGTAGTGAATTAGAAGTTATTAGAATACATTATTGAAACAAAATCTAGATTTTACAATTTTAAGGGTTTGCTTTAGTGACTTAATGGTAGAAAACTATCTTAAGTGTATGTGATATTTAACGGAACACAATGTTGTAAGAGAAAATTATATCTTTATTTGGTATTTGATTTAGGCTAATTTAACCACATGAAATTGATTTGAATACATTTTGTCTTTTTCGACAAGTAGTATATATAGTATATATATATATATATATATATCCATATATATCCAATAATAGCGTGTTTATAAATAATTTTTCAATGTTCACTCAATGCATATTTATACTAGTGAGGACTTCTTCACTGCATTGAATATGAGTTATAATTATCACTTGGGTTCTATTATTAACAAATAACTATTACATCTAGATGGTGGATATGCGACATAACATGCACATACAATAAGTTTAACTTACCACTCTACACGGAGTCTTCATTTTATCATCAACTAGTTCCAACTTTGAGATAACAATTTTTATGCTATGTATGCTTCTCTAGATATTCTAGGAAGCTCTATTTCTATCACTCCTAGGTCTTAAACTAGAACTTTGTGCCCCACATTTCCTTTCTTGTCATGCAAACATTTAAAATTATGGTCCAACTATTCCTTTGTTCCATTGAACTTTCTTACACATGCTCCTTCCGAATTGATGCAAGTAAAAACATGTGTCTACTTTTTTCTTGTATATCCATGGATTGTCTTCCTACTATGTATTTGCACACATACCGTGATTTATTTATACTGAAACTTACGCACAGATGATGTACTTTTCTCCCACCAAATGTGAGTGCTCCAAAGAATTAGAAAGAATAAAGAATGGGAATAGATTCCCAACATGGTATGTAACTAACAAAAAAATAAAATAATATATGGGCTCAACACCTATGTTGATTTGGGTTGTTAATGGCTTTGTAGCAGGACAATTTTTTATATGCCCAACTCTATGAGATTAGAAAAAAATGAATGAGATATCTTTTATATCGGGTGATTGATTTCAAATTAAATGTTTGGATAACAATTGAATTAAGGATGTAGTTGATTTGGAGAGGTCCAAAGGAATTTGTAAATGAACATAAGTAGACAAGTAACCTTCTAATGTTTTCTTGTCACTTCATAAACACTTCCGCAAATAACCTTCCATTTTGTGAAGAGTTCCTTCACCATTGTATTTAGGCGGAAGGGCATAGAGGAAGATCTTGATCATTATAGTTCCATTTTGGCTGTGAGTGCGTAAACATTTGGATTCTGTGGTTATAGGAAAAATAGTGCATCATTTGAAATGTTTCCCATTATTGTTGATGACCTCATTTAGTTACATATTGAGAAAAATACCTTAAGAGAGAAAACACAAGCCAACTAAGGGCCCAATTATTATGAAACTTTTGTTCAATTGCACTAATGGCTAGCTATTATTTGGAAAAATTACCAATGGCCGAAAATTTCTAAAGGGCTTCCATTGAACCTTGAAACGAAACACAATGAGGATGTTTTTGGTGGTTTGAAATTTCATAATGTGTATTTTTTCCTCTTGGAATGTTATAGAGAGGTTTGTAGATGAGATCCCAACAATTGACCCTTGAAATTTAAAATTTGTTTAGATGCGAATGCAGCCCACCGAAAACTCTTTGCATTTTATATTTCTCACGGATGTGAATTCTTATCAAATATTCGCATTACGATTGCTGTAAGAAATTACGTTATTAATAATATTATATTAATTGAGAGTATATAAAATATTGTGCAAATATTGTCAAAAGATTAAATGGATTCCAAAATCACGTTATAACTTACAACTGGATTATATAATTTATTTCGAAGGACTATTTATAATTGTAACTGATCCAAAGAGTGAAAGTATTAATCAATTCTTATAATATAAGGGATTCCGTAATGCATCCGAAATAAATGAATAATTTTTTTATTTTGAATAAATCAATTAACTAATAGTATTTAATTCAGAGTATTAGTTACGGAATTATACGAGAGACATTTTATAGGAGAATCCCATAGCGAGTAAATAGTATTATATGAGAGACATGTTTGGTATTATTTTTATTTATGCTCGAATCCTCTTTGAAATCAACCAAATCAGGGTTATATAGTATACACTATTCTTCTAAAGTTCAAATTTTTTTGTTCTTTCTCCAACGCATTCTGGAAAAACTAAAACAATTATTTCTCCACACTTCATGTACGATTGCATGCTTATATTGTGGGTTAAGTTATATTATGATTCACTTCTTCTATGAAAACATACCTTTAATCATGCGGATTTTAGATCATATGAATGAGCATTTAATAGTGAGGATGTGATTTTGATTTCCAGGCCACTTTAGATTACTAAATAGGTTTAGAAAATTAAAATAATTTATGCAAAACATTTATTATGGAGCATTTAAATAATAATGTGTTATAGCCACACGAGAGGGAGATTGTTAGTGTATTAATATTTTATTTCTTTGTTATATTTATTTATGTGTTATGGGGAAAAATATGGTTGATTAAAAATGGTGGAATTTAGAATAAGGAGATTTTTTATATATATCTTTATTGTAATTTAAAATAATTATAATTAGATCAATTCTTGTCACTTAACATAATGTTTAACTAAAGGTATATCAATCGCAAATGTATATGTATAAATATTTAACAAATGTAATATAAAATATGAAAAATAATTTTTAATAAATGATATATACTGTGTGTATTTGAAGGTGAAGAAGAATAATTCAACTTGTTTCAATATCTATATCCACACATCATTTATGTCTTGTTATTTCTCATGTTGTTAACTTAAGATATAACTAGATATATAAAATATGAAAATTACGGACAATATAAGTGTAACTACTTTATTATAATGAATTAGCACTTGTAGGAGTGTATTTATTGAAAAATTCAATATTTTACAATCCAAGCTTGTCTCTGGGTTAGTTAAGACCTTTTATTTGAGTATGTTAAGGTGTTGTGAGTGACTTGAGATGTGACTATATCAAGGGGATGCGATTGTCTTAAGGGGATGTGACATCTAAGGGAACACAATGTTGTAAGAGAAAATTATATATTTATTCAAGTATTTGATTTAGGTTAATTTAACTTCATGAAACTGATTTGAATTCATTTTGTCTCTTTCGGTAGGTAGTTCATTTCTAAATTACATAACAATTTGGTATCTTAGGATATATGATAACTTAAGTGGATACAATCTCGTAAAGGAAGTTTTGTAAATCTATTATAATGATGTAAATAGAGTTATATTAAATTTGGTTAGGAAGAAGAATATATACATCCATATTAGTCCTGTCTTTACCTAGCATGTTTAAATCCGAACGAAATCTAGTCTAAAACATATTTCTAGGTAATGTGGACAAGTAAAAATATTAGATTCAATGCCCTTGAATTATGGAGAAGGGTTGGAATGTATATATTATTCAAAATTATAATTGCATGTGTCTTATCTATTAAATATGTTTTGAACAACGATAGTTATGTTTTAGTTCTATATAATTATACAAAAATTGAAATATATCGTAAAATTGCAATAATAAATTAATGTAACGTGGAAACATAAATTATCATAATTTATTATTGTGATATTGTGTAACAAACATAGTTTCTTTAATAAATATGAGTAGATATTTTGCACATCGCACAAATTTGCACTTAATGAGATGAAATTTAGGGACATTCATGCCCCTAACATTCCATGAGAGTACCTTAATTGAGAAAAAGAGTGTGTTTTCCCACCTCCATTTTTAGTGTGAAAGAATGATATGGTGAGTTATTAAGTTCCACCAAAGATGTCAACATTAGCCTTATATGATATTGCTTTTTTTCGTTGTTTACTATGGATCCAAAAATTGGCTTCATTATTATGACCTTCATTGGTTGTAATCTATAAGCATTTTAGGCTTTTAATTTCATCTCAATCATCAAAATAATTCATCCGCTCTTGGATCACTTGAATCTTGAATTCCTAAAAGGTTTCAATTTCTCCTCTTCAAAATCCTAGTTGTACTATATCATTTGAATTACTAACTATATTTTTGTTTCAAAAAAAAAAATCTTTAAGAGAAACCGTGTTCAATGTGGGTGGCAAGGATTGGGATAATAGATTGAGATGTTTTGGAAAACCTATCTTCATACCCGAGTTAAATATCTTGGGAGAGTTTGCAATCATGTTACTTTAGAAACACTTTATATGGTGCCTCCATCTTGTGTCGCAAAAGTGTTTCCTTCCGAGATGATACATCGATTAAACATTCTTGGCATCATGAAAAACTCTATTTATATGCCCGAATTGATGACATTATAAACATTTGAATGAGATTTTTTCTATTTACTTCGATTCATCACGAGTCCGTAGTGGGATCACAATTAGATTAATGATGGAGGCGATTTGTAGAGGTCCAAAAGAATCTGTAAGTGAGAATAAGATGAAAATGGGCCTTCCAAGGTTTTATTTTAATATTGTAAACACTTCCCTCATACAACTTTTGATGTTGTAATGAGTTTCGCACCCAATAATCGTGTGGAAGGGCATGAAGTTGTATCTTGATTTGTTTAGCTCCCATTTTGACTATGATTATATCAAAATGAAATCCTAAGTTAAATGGAAGTGATAGAGAGCGAGAAAGAAGGGGATGAACACTCTTAGATGATTGGAAACAAGGGAAAGTGGAGAAAGGAAGGGTAGACATGTGTGCCACAATCCAAAACAACACTCACGCACTCGTTTCCATGGAGCACAATGTAAAAGGAACTTGTAAAAGACATAAACAATGCACAACATATGAATAATGCAAAAGAAGGCAAGTAAATGCAATAAAATATGAACTAGGGTAGAGAATAGCCACAAAATACAACTTCTATTGCTTCTAAAGCATGCACGACCAATGATATTATGAAAAGATGCTTGAATCCATATGCAACAAACCAAATATGAGACTTGCAACTCAAAATGCAAAGGAACACTACTATGCGTAATGCCTTTGTAATCCAAGGGGGCCGAACCTTTACAAAAGAGCATTACTCAACAATTTATATAATAATGGGAGAGAAGAAGAGGGGAAAAAGAGAGGGAAACATGGATTTCCAATCACAACTACCAACGACATGCATTAAATGCATGCAAATCCGCTTATAGCACTATTATATCTCGCCTCTCCAAGTTATTTAACTTGTGGAAGAAAGAAAGGAGCCAAAATATGATAAAATTTGGGTGGTTGAGTCGATTCGAAGTGTGCATTAATGCCCGAGTCGCATTTCCCAAATTTTACCTAGCAAATCCCAACCAAATTTGATTTGGAAAAGTTTGAGCATAGTCCACATTAACAACTTTACGAAAAGACCGGGCGTGTATGATTTCGAGCTCTGAAAGTGGTTATGATGATTTAAAGTTTTACAAAGACAATAGGAACACGCAAGACACATGTTGCAATTTAATTTTTTGTGGGAATTAGCTGATTATATGTTGGTTCGTCTCTACCACATGTCGCGTGATCATTTTCCATAAGGATTGACACATAGTTGACACCTTTCAATTTGTTGACATGAGCTGCACTTTATTTGACAAGTCCCCAAAATGGACATGTGACATGTTGTGATTGGCTAGGAGGTTTTCGCCTTGGGTACATATGTGGGGTGTAATGCATAGAAGGAGGGAATGCAAAAGAAGTCTAGCACGCGTGAGTGGGTGTGTGTGGATAGGGAGAAAAGGTGCATTTTACTAAGGCATACAAGTATGCAAGGAGGCGCGAGGATCGACAAGGGAATGCACAGTCTTTGGAAGAAGATGGCATATGAAGGATACCAAGAGGAAACAACAATTGCACAGAGAAAATGCGTGCATAAAGAAATACGAGAACACATGTGTGAGGGAAAAGTGCAAGAAATATCATTCGTGTGTGTGTGTGTGATGATGCGGGACTCGGGAAGCAAAGAAGAGGCGGGGAGAGTGCGTGGGAGCATGCACGAAGATCTACAACCATGAAAATGCACTAAAGAAGAAAACTAGCCGCACGCGTAACCCTGAAAAAATATGATGCTAGAGCCGGATCCAGATGGGGCTGCAGGTTGTCAAAATAACCGAGGGCGTTAGTTGCAGACAACATGCTTTCATGGACACGATCAAAAGTTTCCTTATACTCAAGTGAGATAAAGATAATGCATATAAAAAAGTGGTCCACTTTTATGGAATAAATTTTAATTGTATTTTAATGAAGACAAAGGAAATCCCTAACTTGACATGGGAACTTTCTTATAAGTCTACATATTGTATTCCCAAAATGTCGAGACATGTAAACTAGAGCTCACCATCATGTGTAATGGATATCCTGGTTGTACTCGAGTTGAAGTCATTCAAGTCAAGGAAGTTCAACATAACATCCCTTTGATGTATGACACACAACCACCTAGAAAAAACAACACCACTATAATCCCAAGATTTCAAGTACAATCCTCGTAGATATCCAAAATATGGTGGACGTAAGCATAATTTCTCCTCATATACCATTCAACGTGGATTGCCAATATTATTCAAACATGTAAAAAGAAAGGAAAAATCTATTTTTTGTCTTTATTTTCATAATTTGTATCAGCCTCATTGATGGATAATATCCTTCACCTATAATGGATCAAGTTTTCCAAATAATGAAAGATTATGAGATGCTCTCCATCTTTGGATGGATTTTCCAGATACAATCAAGAAGAAGTTGCAAGGGAAGATCAACACAAGATGTCTTTCACAACTCCTCGGGGAACCTTCACTTATTAGAGAATGCCATTCGATTTAATTAATGTTAGATCTACATTTCCGAGATTAATGGACATCCATTTCGGGACTTGATGAGAAAGATCATGGTTATATACTTCAATGACTTTGTGGTCTTTTCTAAGAAAGGACAATACCCATGTGAACACTTGTAGTAGATCTTTGATTATGATAACATGGGATTTCCTTGAATCCCAAGAAATTGATGTTTGGAGTAATAGAAGGAAAGGTTTTAGGACACATCCTAGAAAAAAGGGATTTAGGATTTTTCCAAAGAATGTGATTCGATTTAATTAATGTTAGATCTACATTTCCAAGACTAATGTACATCCATTTCGGGACTTGATGAGAAAGATCATGGTTATATACTTCTTGACTTTGTGGTCTTTTCTAAGAAAGGACAAGACCAATGTGAACACTTGTACTTGTAGTAGATCCTTGATTGATTCTCGATAACATGGGATTTCCTTGAATCCCAAGAAATTGATGTTTGGAGTAATAGAAGGAAAGGTTTTAGGACACATCCTGGAAAAAGGGAATTATGATTTTTCCAAAATAGGTCAAGGCCATACAAAGCCTTACTCTCCCAATAAGTAAATTTAGGGTTCACTTATTATTTGGAAAAGTTAATTTCTTGAAGATTTGTCCCTGAATTTACAAAGAAGAAAAGACATATAGCTGAAGTGATGAAAGACAAGGCCCCATTTTAATGGAATGATAATGAGAAGGTTGATTTCAAAGATATCAAAGAGGCCATTGGTCATGCCTTCATTCTTTGATCGGAGCTAAGCTTCGTGCTTTAGTGTTGGGTGGGTTTTGTGCATTGAAGATTCAAGATGTCTCCATGACTTTGTATTCATCGACCTAGCTCTTGTGGACCGTGTTGATGCCAATAATTCCTCCAACCACTGATCCTGCATACCGAGTTGTATTTGATTGGCGAGTTGATTGGGTTTCAAACATTGGCAAGTTGATTTGGATCAGTTGAGTCATTGATTGAGTTGGGAAAAGAACTCTCCATACCGAACATATCCTCTCCGCCACCACCACATCATCACATCGATCACGCTGAGCTCCGACCCTTGCTCCTTGTGATGGCCGAGCGGATACGTATTACCTCGCAACATTTGGTAGTTGATCTCCCTACAAACCTTGCAAACAAATGTCAAAAAATCCAAATACGACAAAGATCAATTACCGAGAAGATATAATGAATAACAATATAAACTGGATCCAAAATAAATAAATGACGTCCACTGCAAAAACATTTAAATCAAAGCAATTCTTTTTCTGGTGGAAAACCTAGACCACCATCATGAGGCAGTCCGCCATGTCTGCGACAAAATCCATGTTTCTTTTTAAAGGTTAGTTTGTTTTTAAATATTGTTTAAATATAAGTTTTGTCTTATACTATTACATGCGCTTTGAGCACGTATTGGAAGGTTATAAGGTATTTGGTTTGGGTAGGTCAGGTGTTCAATCCCTAAACCGCTTAATATTTTGTGTGTGGCAATTATAGCAGTAACTACTAAATCTACCCCACTAACTAATTTTAGGAAACTTTTTCAAAAGGAGGGGTACGAGAAAGTGTCAAATTAAGTTGTTTCATTCCATTTTTTTGTATTGTGATTCTTTTTGAGCTCCGAACGCCACCAAGGGCTCCCAAAAAAATGTTTTACATGACATTTAATTTCTCCGCATAATTGGCGGTAATATTATATTTTCAAGTATATTGGACATGTTTGAGCTTGATTTTATTCATAGGGAAGATCAAACACTAGTGGCTAAGAATTCTTCCTTTACATAGTTGTGGCATTGGAGACTTAGTCACATAAGTTTTAGATATCTTGATACACTTCACCAATACAAAATGGCGAGAGGCTTGCCATCTCTTAAGAAGGATACAAACAAGTGTCCTAATATCTTAACAAAAAATAAAACAAAACTTCATTCCAAAAGAGTAATTATCGATCATCGTTAAGTTTGATGTAGTTCATATCGATCTTTGCGGTCCGATGCAACCTACTCATTATAGATTTCAATATTTCATGCTACATGTTGATGATTATTCTATAAAAATGTAGATTTTTTTGTCTTCGTAACAAAAGTGAAGCTTTTGAGAACTTCAAAAAGTTCAAAGTGGTTGTTGAGAATGAGATTGGTCGTTATATCGATCTCTCCGCTCATATCAAGGGAAATTCATCGCAATGAGATCAAAGCCTACCTCGAAGCTCACAAGATTCATCGACATATACCTCCTACACATATACCGCAACAAAATCATGTTGTTCAGAGAAGGAATCGTACTATCCTCGAGATTTTGTGTTGCACGATCGATGAATATAGACTAGTAAGGACATTATGGGGGAAAGAAACAAAGACAACAATATATTTGCTAAGTAGAGTGCCCATAATTTCTCTTGATGCACTAACACCACACAAGGAATGGTCCAATCGAAGCCATCCATTTCACACCTCGTAGTATTCAAGTGTACATATAGCATGCACATACCTAAGTAGAAAAGGAAGGTGGACACGAAATCACAAAAACTCAACTTCATTAAATATAGTGAAGATGTTCTTGGGTATATGTTGATGGATCCAAACACCGGGAAAGTATACAACAACAGAGATGTTTAGTTCTTTGAGAAGAAATAAGTTGAGATTGCTTCTCGATTCACATGATGTAGATAGTACACTTGTTGTGAAAATAGAGGCAAATGTTTCCATTGATGATGAAAATGATGATAGGGAGGATGGTGATGATCAGATAGGCCCACATGATTGACGAGAATGGTACAACATATTCCTAAGTGGTATAAAAACATGTTTGGAGATGCAATGTTGGATGCTCCTTCGGACACATCCACCAATGAACCATAGACTCACAAAGTAAAACACGAGAAGAGATAAATTTTACTTTGATGAGTAGAGTTGAAATTGTTGAGCTCTCTATTGTCTAGCAATTCCTACGATTGAAATCTTGGAAATATACTATGAGTGTTGAGTATCAATTTGTGATGAAAACAACACATGGTAGCTTGTCGATTTTCCTCCAAAAAAGAAACTCATTAGTTGCAAAACGAATATTCAAAACAAAGTACAAAGTAGTGGGGACTATAGACAATTACAAAGTGAGATATATAATAAAGGGGTGTGCATAAAAGGAAGGCATAGACTATAAGGAAACATTTTCTCCCACAACGAATATCAAAAGGATCGGGATGATATTTTCTCTAATCGCCCATTTTGGTTGGAAATTCCATTAGATGGACGTAAAAAGAACCTTTACGAATAGAGATCTACAAAAAGAATTCTACATGACTCAACCTGAGGGTTTTGTTGTACCTGGTGAAGAAAAAAATGTATGTAGACTCGTAATATCTCTATATAGTCTCACACAAGCACCCACGGTATGGTATATCAAAATTGATGAACATTTCGTTCAACATGGATTTTTGATAAATCCCTATGATCCCAATCTCTACCTCAAGAGGCAAGGAGGAGAGATTGTGATAGTTGTTGTATATGGCAACGATCTAGTCATCACTTACAACACAATGAAGATGATTGATACTACGAAGAGAGATATTAATTGATCATTCAACATGATAGATCTCCGGCTCATATGCTACTTTCTTGGATTCAAATTATTACATAAGGAGTATCATGTCTTTGTTTCTCAGTTGAAGTATACCAAGAAAATTCTCAAGAAATTTAGGATGATGGATTGCACACCTATTGTTACACCCATGGGGATGAGACTTGATTATTTTGCAGATCCATCTCCTCTCGGTAAATGCAACTCTCTATTGAAAACTAATTGAGAGTCTCATTTACCTCACATATACTCAATCAAATATCGCTTTGCGGTTAGCTATCTTTTGAGGTTCATGCATGAGCCCAAAGTTTTTCATTAGAAAGCAGCTAGGAAGATCTTGAGATATCTCAAGGGCACTACATATATTGGTCTAGAGTACAAAAATAATGACCATTTCTTCCTGATTCTATTTTTGGATTTAGATCATGCAGGTAATATTGATGATAGGAAATCCACTTCTAGATTTGTATTCTTTTTGGGATCTGGATCGATATCATGGGTAAGGAAAAACAAAACTTTATTTCTTGCTCATCTACAGAGGTTGAATAATGTCGTGTAGGTGGAGCTGTCTGATTAAGCTAAAATGTAAATTATATGCCTAATTTGAATGCTATAGTAGCAGTAAATGAATTAAAATTAAGTACTACAATGAATACTCAAGCAACTAAGTATTAAATAATGAAACCATAATTGCAAAGAGATGGTATAAATCCTTAGTTAGGTCACAAAGTTTTGAAGAATGCACAAAGTTGGGAAAATGGAAAATGCGAAGCACAGACCATTGTACTAGAGCACAAAAAAAATGCAGATCCCAGGAGATAGGCTGGATTGGGGCACTTGGAGAGGGACAGGGGTGCCCATGGGCTCCCTAGACCTGTTTCTGGGCACCTAGGTCTGCGAAAATGCTCAGAATACCTCCTCTGAGGTCTCATAAAATGCTTGTGTTTAGTCTCCTTTGATCGTTCCAAGTTCGCACCAAGATTTTCGAGGTCGCTTAAAACTTGCAATAAAGAATAGACCTGTAAAACCCTCATATAGACATCAAATCCTAAAAAATGTAAAATGAGGGGTTAGATTGTCCTCAACTTGTCATAATGATGAACTTACGATGAGCGTTGTACTACATCTCGGACCTAATGTAGTTTTGTGTGTGTGTGCAAACTTGTGCCCTAGGTTGCTCTTGTGCATGTCGTACTTTGATAGTGAACAAGATGTAGAATGTAACAAATGTGTGCATGGAATAGAATGAACTTTACTCCTATGAAGTGTGATGCCCTTGTGTCCCTTGTGATAGAGCTAGATGGAAGCAATTGAGCCCTTAAATGCTTTGATAGATTCAACTTGGGTGGTGATAGCTAATGCTTAGTGCTTGGTCTCTTATTATGATCACATAAATTTATATTTATATGATTCCCTTACTTGAATTTCTTAACTTACCCCAAAAAGGATGACTCGAAAATATTAGATGCTCAAACGAATTGAAAGGACCCAAAAAGTGAGAGTAAAGTATAAAGGGTACATGAGCGTGTAGAGGGGATGAGGGCACTTGACGTTGGCGTCGGTCTTTGGGAACTAGTGTTCGAGATGACAAATGTTTAAGAGTAAAAAGAATATTGAGCAAGAGTGCAAGATTGAAAGTAACAACAAAAAGAAAAGAAAGGTGACCAAAGACATTGGTTAATTAGTACTTTTCTTATGTAGGAATCATATGAATAGTGGTATGCCACCATGATTAAAGAATTACCCAAAGTGCGTGATTGTGTGTCTACATTTCCCTCCACTTTATCTTGGTGAACGAAAAGCTCGGTAACATAAAGTAGATAGAGGTGCGGACGACAACCATGTAGATCGATGTAGAAAAGCTCGCCAATGGACTATATATATAAACATGGATATAAACATTTACTACCTTTACTATATATATATATATATATATATATATATATATATATATATATATATATATAAGGGAAGACTATTGAATCTAGCTTTTGATAGATCTAGGAATGAGGAAGAAACTTCTTCCTCCATTTGCTCTCCTTTTTATTTTATTGTCTCTTAGGGTTTGTAGTTTCTCATATATTCCGAGAAACTACAAACCCTAAGAGACAATAAAATAAAAAGGAGAACAAATGGAGGAAGAAGTTTCTTCCTCATTCCTAGATCTATCAAAAGCTAGATTCAATAGTCTTCCCTTGGCTCTATGGCCTCCATTCTCCCAAACCTGTAAAACAAAAATGTGCAAATGAAAATAAATTAGGGTAAAAGTGTATAAAAGAAATCTATAAGGATTTTAGTTTTTTTGGGTCCACCCTAAATCTAAGGCCCTATATTGATTAGATCTAATGGTAGAGATTTAACCCTACAACACTTTAAGTGATGAGAATTTTATGGGATTGGGTTTTAAATAAAAAGGTATGGGTATTTAGTGAATGGGGCCACTTAGTGCACTAGTGAGTTAGAATAAGTTGTAACCCTCCTCTTTTGGACCAATAATTAAATAAATGAGACTTGACTATAGGGTAATTTAAATAAATGATATTGTGCATGAGCAATTAGATAATGATCTAAAAGAATTAAATTAATTAGAATTAAAATGTATAGTTAAATAACTATATAATGGAATGGATGTTAGGTTTAAACCAACTTAGGAGATGGCCCTTTTATAACTTAAGAGGATATTTAAATGGGTAAAATAATGAGATTAATTAGCCGATATTATAAAATAAAGATTAATGGAATCCTTAGAAGAGGGTTGAATTCCAAAATGAATTTAGAATTACATTAATAATATTTAATTATTAATTTAAGTACGACTTTCCTTGAATGTGTAGAATTAATTAAACGTAATTAAAATATATTGACTTGGTAACTTTTAAAAAAAAATTCCTATAATTTTCCCTAAGATAATTAATGGCATTTGACATGGTTTTCGTCTTGCAGAAAATTGTGGGCATTACACAAAGCGTGCAATGATATAAATGTGAAGCGTGGATGCTAAGGAGGAGAAAGTGTAAAAAGTGATGATGAAAATGAACCTAGGTTGGAAACATGTGTGTATATGTCATGATGAGTTTGTTGTTGATGTCGATGTTGTTGTTGGTGTTGACTACAACTTCCCACACAAATGTACCGCAAAAGAGAAGTCGACAACTAGTCAAATATGCACGTATATGATCAAAATATGTAAAAAAAGCTTGCAAGGAGAGTATGTAAAAATGCTCACACGATCCGTGATGAGAAAAGAGTGTAGAAAAGGATCCCGTAGATGATGTCGACACGAGAGTTTTTCAGGTGATATCATGCCAAGTGTAATAAAATATATTTAGGGAGAATAGTATGGTGTCATCATCCAACCTTAAAGCGCTTCTCGTTGTGTGGAACACCACCTTTGCAGATGGTGTGTATAAATGCATGTGCTAAGAATTGTTTGCCTTGTAAAATCTGCTATGTATGGAGTTCTATAGACTGTGTTGAACTACCAATCATTGTGTAATTTCCCCTAGGTCTCAGGTATCCAAGAAAAGCTGTTGTATTACCCCCTGGTTTCAAGCATCTAGGAAAGGTCATTATCTTAAGGACCCGAGTTTGATTTTGAGCCACGACCGAAACTTAAAACTATGTTGTATTGGTACCGTGTTGTATATGACGTTTTATGTGATGATTGATCCACCCAAATGATGTGCCCCCTCATTTGGGGAGGATGTGACACCGCTTAAAGGAATATGCGGCCCAAAGGAAGACCGAACACCGTGTCTTTGAAACTATGCCCTACAGGGGGAAGATAATGTACTTGGTAAACCTGTGTACACATAAACAAGTGGCTAGGAAAACAATTGTTAGTACAAGCAAAGAAAAACACTCATGTGAAAGACGAAATGTAAGCTATGCACGAAGACAATGTACACCACAAAAAGCGGTTTGCAAACATGGGACATCACTCACGATGTCGCAAGAAAGTCAAGGCCGTAGTAGGGCCCCAAGAAATCGAAGAGAACAAACAAGGCATAAGGAAAATCCCGCAAACAATGACAAACAAAAACAAATAGTGTAGAGCATCCATGGAAACAAATAATCCTATAAAACAAATGTTTCACATGAAGCACCCAAGTAGCATGTTAGAAAGATAAAACGTATGTCAAAGCATATATAATCCAATAATGCAATGTGCTACAAAACAAAATGAAACAATATCACCTGTAGTGTACAAAAGTGGATGCCCCCAAGAGCCGTTGTGGGATTTTGTAAATACGTATTGTGCCAAACATCTATGTTACAAGTATAGATTTGTAGAATCTGTGATCACAACTAGAAAAGCAAGTGAACACGCTTGTGTGTATGATAAAAATAATGACCTACAAGATATCTATCTAACATGTATAATAAGATGTGCATGTAACAAGTAAATGTAAGAAGAGTAAATACAACCAAGATATGTAGTATACTTTGTATGAGGCGAAATGATATACAAAGTGAATGATAGGAGTAGTGTGACCCCGAGTGGATTTGTATGTATGTAGTGAGGTTTATTTATCTATGCCGCCTCAACACCAAGAATGAGCCGTAAACGAGAGTGCGTCATCAGGAAATGGTTTGATCGATGTGTTATATGTAGGAGTAAGTAAATGAAGTGTGGAAGGCTGATTGTAGAATGATGATGTTGAGAATATATCTATGCAACATAGGGATGCTTTGATCTTATAGCTGAAGGTTGAAGTGCTAGGATGTTTGATGATTTAGCCCAAAGCATATATCACTAGATGGGTTAGTAAGATGCTAGCAAACATGATGATGTAGCACAAAGAGTATAGTAAGAAATATATGAATAAGATGGCAAAAACGCGATGATGTAACACAAAGCGTATATCACGAAATGTATGGATAGAATGCTAGAAAACGTGATGATGTAGCACAAAGTGTATATCATGAAATGTGTGAATAAGATGATAGCGTAAAAATGTCGTGTAGTAGGATAAAAAGATTAGTTTATTGATTATGAAGATCAAAGTGTAGAATGATAAGGTAGATTGAAGAGGAAGACAATGTATATGTACGTAGTGCATGATGTGTAGAGGCGTGTAATGTGTAGTGTTTACAATGCAAAGTGTGTGAGGTTCATATGTATAGTATGCCCTCAATAGTTAAGTGTGAACCATAGCACAAGAGCTTCATAGGGTAATGATGATCTTGGGGTGTGTGAAGATGCATGTGCTAGTGTAAGAAGGTGAATGTAAGATACATGTTGATTCTAGGGGGAAGTAATAAGTGCAATGCCCCCCAAGTATGTGGTGATGAGTGTATTCAAGTAATGCCATTTAAGAGGTCACCGTTGTTATGATCGAACCGAACGGTGAAGCATCTAAAACTTGATAAGCGATAGTGTTGGGTTGATCAAACAAGGAGCTATTGAAGCGTAAGTTGTACATGCCCATAACATATTCCTCATCAGTGAAAGGAGGTAATGGGCATCCGTGTGCATACAAACGATTAACATTTTGTGTATAACCAAGAAAATAACTATTCTGAAATGAGCACACGACCAAAAGGCATAGGAAATGAGATATCAATATGATTAGGGTCTAATGTGCCCCCAATGTAATCAAGACAAGATTGTCCCAACATGAGTGGAGAAGTACAGGGAGCACATGTAAGAAAGACTGAGATAAAAGACTCGAAGCCCATAAGCAGCATAGTGATGCGAATAAACCCATGGTAGAGATGATGATCATAAGGCGGAGGATAGATGTTGTTAATTGTAAAGCCTAGCCGAGTCAACCCATCATGTGTGCATACAAATTCAGATAAAGTAGGATCAAATGGAATATGTTCCTAATAAGTGTCATTCATGAAAAGTGTGCATGTAAATGGTGGGTGTGCTAATGGAGATGACTCATGTGAAGGTGCAGGGGATGAATTGATGTCCATAGACTAGACATGCCCTCGATAAATAATCATAGTAGTAGTAGTAGCAGGCGGAGGCAATGGCGCAAATGAGACAATATCTATCATGCAAATAACACCTTCAAGTGGTGGAAAATGAGGCAGAGTATCCATAGGTTGGGGTTCATTAGTAGTATCAGTTCTTGGAGTAGGAAGTGTAGTATTTGGATCATGGTCACAATATTTGTATGGATGACGGTCACAAAAAATAATATACTCGATGCCCTCATGTAGGAACTTAACACAATGATGCACGGTAGAGGTAACTGTTTGCATATCATGAATACGTGCCCTACTAAGTAAACAATTGTATGAAACAAGGAAGTCAATGACAAAGAAGACGGTGTTAAGATTTTTTTGTCTAATAGTGATAGGAAAAGTAATGTGACCTAAGCATGGATGAAGAAAGCCATCATATGCATAAAGAGAAAGAGAGGATGGGCTGACATTAACAACAGAAAGACCAAGCTTTTCGAGGATTGACAGAGGATAAAGATTAAATTAAGATCCATTATCAATTAAAGTATGCTTGATACCGACATTGTAAATGCAAATCATGATATGAAAAGGTGGATCATTGTCAAAAATAGTAAGATCAACATGAGGAGTAGACGGGAAAGTAATATGCTTTGAGAGAAGACATCTACAAATGTTTGATATACTAAATTAGGATGCATATTGGTAGGAATGCGAGTGGTAGCAAGGATATTTTTGACTCTTTCTCTTAATTCAGGATTGATAAGCAAAAATTCATTAATGGAGATACTCATGATGATAAGACTCTAGAAAGATGAACAATAAAATAATGAGGATCCTAGGAGTGTGAAGATCAAGTTCGGGTTCACCAAAATAATTAAGCTTAAATGTAAATTATATACCTAATCTGAATGTTATAACAACAATTAATGAATAACAATTAAGTATGACAATGAATATTCAAGCAACTAAGTAATAAATAATGAAACCCTAGTTGCAAAAATATGGTAGAAATCCTTAGTGGTTTGGAGAGTTATGGAGAATCTACAGAGTTGGAAAATTGGTAAATTCAAAGCACGAGATCGTCACAATGGAGGACAAAAATGCATATCCGAGGAGATAGGGTGAACTAGGGTGCTTGGAGAGGGACAGGGGGTGCCCTCGGGCACCTTAGACCTCTTTTTGGGCGCATGAGTCTGCGCAAATGCTCGAAAACCTCCTTCGAGGTGTCGCAAGATGTTCGCCTTTAATCGCCTTTGATTACTTTGAGGTTGCATCAAGATCGTCGAAGTCGTTGAAAAACGTAATAAAGAATAGACCTACAAAACCCTCATATAAACATCAAAACCTAAAAAAGAAAGATGCAAAATGAGGGGTTGGACTATCCTCAATTGTGATAATGGTGAACTTACAACTAAGCGTTGCACTATAGTTTAAACTCAATGTAGTTCGTGTGTGTGTGGAATTGTGCCCTATGTTGCTCTTGTGTTCGCGTGACTTGGATAACGAGCAAGTAGCTAGATGTAGAATGTAATAAATGTGTGCAAGAAATAGAATGAGTTTCCCTCCTATGAAGTGTGATGTAAAAACCGGTCCTTATGTCCCTTGTGATGGAGCTAGATAAATGCAATGGAGGCCTTAGATGCCTTGATAGATGCAACCTTAAGTGGCGATAGTTAATGCTTAGTGTTGGGTCTCTTATTATGATCACATAACTTTATATTTATATGATTCCCTTGCTTGAATTTCGTAATTAACCCCGAAAAGGATGACTACCAAAAAATAAGATGCTCAAACAACTAGAAAGGACCTAAAAAGTGAGAGTAAAGTACAAAGGGGACAAGAGCACCCAGAGGTGATGATGGCACTTGGCGCTAGCGTCTGGGTGGGCTCTAGTTTCGAGGATGACAAATGTTAAAGAGTAAAAAGTTAGACTGAGCAAGTAAGAGTGCATGACTGAAAGTAGAAATAGGAAGCAAAGAAAGGTGGCCAAAGACATGGCTTAATTAGTACTTTTCTTACTTAGGAATCATATGAATATTAGTATGTGACCAGGACTATACCAGGACTAAATAATTATCCAAAGTACATGATTGTGTGTCTACACTTTGTTTATGAATCCATATGACTACATCCCATTGTTAAAGATCTTGGAGTATCACAAGAGAAATCCACTACCTTGTATGTTGACAATGATGTTCTTAAACTTGTTCGCAATTCATTTTTTCATGAGAGATCCAATTTTACGCAACCTTCTCTCTCGATACTTCTTGGTCTCTTTATATTTATTAATCTTTTGAAAGATACCACCCACGCCATGATGGCATCACGATTGAGACCCTCAATGGTCTATTTTTCTAGGTGGGATTTTAGTAACTTAATAGTAAGGGGAAACCCTAGATTACTAATTAGGAATACAAATTTAATATAATTTATGTGAACCAATTATAAAGTGAGATTTTAAATACGAGCTATCAAATTTTAGTTATTAATGATTCAAATCACATCGAAATTAATCCATTCACAATCCATATGATTGCATGCTTCTATTACGGTTTATGTTAAATTATGATTCACTTCATACATGAAAACAAGCCTCTATTCATGTGAATGCATTTAATGATCAAGTTGTTATGGTTGTTTGTAAGTTACCTTAGATTACTAATTAGGGGCAAAAATTAAAATAATTTATGTTGAGCATCTATAATGGGACATTTTAGAAATCAGGTGAGATAGTGACTAGACTAGGATCATTGCGTACTAAAATTTTAAATTCTTTATTATATTTATTTGTGTTATGGTTCTACTAATTATTAATAAAATACATGGTTGATCAAACGGTGGAATCAAAATTTGCATAAGATTTCATAAAAATCATTATTCTAATTAAAGATAACTAAGATTAAATTACAGCTTTTTTCATGCAATATTATGTTCCATTAAAAATAGAACAATCTACAACAACCATAGGGAATAATAAACATGAGATAAATAAACATTACTAAATCATAGAAATGAGAGTAGTCGATGGTGGTGAAGAATCATTTGACTTATTTCACTATTCCTACTAATTGTGAAGATATTTAAAATTAAAAACATCTTCTACCCATCATTTGCCTCATTCTTATTCATGTTTTCTCGCATGAGATATGGCAAGGTTAAGGCGAGCCCATTTTCCTCGAGGTGGAGCTAATCACACATAAGAATAAGATCTTCAAAATCTTGATTAAAACAATTCTACCACATTTAAGGTAAATGCCATTAAGGACATAATTGAATAATCATGGATAATAGAAGTCTATCAAAGTGATTATAGTTGATTAAAACTTAGTAGAACACATTATTGTTTTACAATTTTAAGGGATTGCTAGTGACTTAATGATAGAAAACTATCTCAAGTGTATGTGAGATCTAATGGAACACAATGTTATCAGAGAACATCATATCTTTATTTGGTATTTGATTTAGGCTAATTTAACCACATGAAATTGATTTGAATACATTTTGTCTTTTTCAGCGAGATAGTTCGTTTGTAAATGACATAAATACGTGTCTTAAGGGGATATGATGGCTTAAGTGGAAACAATTTCTTAAAAGGTAATTTTGTAAATCTTTCACAATGATATACACAAAGTTTTATAAGTTTGGTTAGGAAAAAGAATATTTTGATCTATATTGATTGGTATTTGAGAGTGTTTAAATCCCCACAAACTTTAATCTATAAAGTTTGTATGTAGTGTGGACGAGTGAAGCTATTAGAATCAACACCCTTGAATTATGGAAAAGGGTGGGACTGTATATATTATTCTAGATTATAACTTCATGTTTCCGATCTATTAAACATGTTTGGATTAACTATAGATAAGTTTCATTTTTATATAATTATACAAAAATTGAGACATTTTACATTTACAACAATAACATAATATAAAGTGGAAAACTTAGATAATCTTACTTTATTCTTCGATATTTTATAACCATAATTTCTATAAAATTTTGTTCTATTTTTGTCAATTTAAGAAATTTTTCATAATAATATTTTTGATTCTAATAGAGGGTGAGGGATTCAATAAGCCTCTTTTACCAGAAAAAATACCATAGTTTCTTTAATAAAGATTTAAGGATAGTTTTGACACTTTCAATTTTTTTCAAAAATATCATTTTTAACATAATTTGGATAAAGGAACATATTTCTAGTATTGAATCATAGATTGAAAACTAAGGTGAGTGTGGTTTCCAATATTTAAATTCTAAAACCTTAATTATCCTCAACACTTTTGTATAGTGTGGATTATCCATAAGTATTATTGGGGTAATGGAAAATTTTCACAAGTGTATGACGGTAACATGAGTTTTCTAGAGGAAGAGTGGTTTGTAGCTATGCACTATCAACAGATTAATGTTGTAAGGATTAGTACATTTTTCAAAAATATATTTTTGTATTATTCACACCACAATTATTATAATTGGATTATTTGATTCTTCTTGATTGATATATTATATTTATTAACAAAGTATTAATTTTAGTTACAGTAGATTATTCAAAACTAAATTTTAGTAAATCTTAACTTGGTAAATTATGAGTAAACAAAGTTTTGTGATTTTGAATTCCCCACAATACACATATTTTACATGTCATCGATAATGTAGAATTAACTTATCACTAATGTATATTTTTTTAACAATTTTTTTGTCACCTTATTGTGGAGTAAATAAATTAGATGTGGGCTTCATTATATTTTATAAATTGACTAGAGATAAGTGTTATACATCATCCAAAAGAAATAGATTTAATAGTTGTTTGGATAATTAAAAAACAACATAAATTTAATAAGTTTTATTTGAATTTTAGAAGTAGTGCGAAAAATTAGAAGCTGTCATAACAATGCGTTTGGATTGTTTATACAATTGATAATTCTCATTTGAAAGTTTTTTTGTCAAAATACAAGAGAAAATTCGATTTATCTAATTAATTATTTCAAGAATATGGATATTCCACAACTTTAATGTTTAATAATACAATGTATGACAAGTCGGGGTAGGTTTGGAAAGGATTCCATCTATATTATATAGTACATTTTCATCATTATGAACCTTCATTTTTATGGAACACTCTCCATATCTCTTCTAGATGTCTTCCACAATCTCTTATTCCTCCTTCCATAACCATCCACATTGGTTTTCCTCGTAATTCTAGAGATTAATTCGTCTTCTCAAGATTTTTATGTCTTTACTAATGATTTGCATCAACCTTCTTCATATCCTCCTCAAATATCACTCAATTGATGGATTCATGTTACTATTAATTCATATTTTATTTCCTTGAACCAAGTTGATTCTCATGAAAAGGGAATTTAGTTACCCATGTGGAAAGCCTCAATCTTCATATCTACCTTTAGCTTCTTAATCTCAAGGGTATTTTCCTAATATATAACACATGTGGCTCTATGAGGGAATCAAATTCTCCCTCGTTTATGTAGGAGAATGTAGATATTGTGTATTGCCATACGCAACTTTGTAAAGTTGTTATCCACCAACAATCAACCAATGTGCATTCATGTTGTTTTATTTCGGACAAGTATCCTCGTGCACTCTAGTTTCCAAGTGTATTTATTCCCCATGTTGAGAATTTTATTCATGCGGTATGTAATCGACGAAGCATGTAAAATCCTTAGAAATTCACTAAAGAAAATTTTATTAAGAGCATTGTATAGATTATCTCCACCTTGATCTTTGGAGGATAATGTATACATCTAATGTGATTTCGAACAAAATCCTCCTACACATTATTCAACCAATGCTCAAGTATTCTCCTTAGTCATACAAATAATTTTTCCTCTACTCTCTCATATTCAGCTAAATAACAATGGATCTTACAAATAAAACCAAAAAATTTCTCATTTAGTTTTCCACATAATTGTTACCATCGCATGTGAGCACTCTATGACCTAACGTTCACCAATTTTGTTGATGATTGAATCCAGCCCTATAACATTAAGAAAGGTCCTAGTGTATTCACTTGAAGCGTGAGATAATGCAGATACCTTCATTTTGGCACATGGAAAGTACTTCATGCACCTAACTACATTATTAAGGAAAGAACATGTCGAAATCATACATATATATCCCCCAAAATAGTTACCCATAAGAATTAATTAAAGACAATCACTCCACACAAATTCATCATTACACTCATATATTATCATTCATGAGTATAATAATCTCTGTTGTCATATCATTATTTTTTTGTCTGTGTGTGTGTGTGTGGGTGTGCGTGTGTGCGTGTGTGCGTGTGTGCGCGTGCGCGTGCGTGTGTGTGCATGTGCGTGCACGCACGCGCGTGTGCATGTGTGTGTGTGTGTGCGCGCGTGCTTGCGTGTGTGTGTGCGTGTGCGTGTGCGCTGCGCGTGTGCGTACGTGTGTGTGCATGTGTGCATGGGTGTGTGCGTGCATGCGTGCACGTGGGGTGCGTGTGTGTGCGTGCGTGTGTGCATGTGCGCGTGTGCATGCGTGCGTGTGTGCGTGTGCACGCATTTTTGTGTGCGTGTGCGTGTGTGCGCATGGGTGCGTGTGTGCGTGCATGTGTGCATGCGTGTGTGCGTGCGTGCGTGTGCGTGCGTGCGTGCGTGCATGCGCGTGCGTGCGTGCGTGCGTGCGTGTGTGTGTGTGTGTGTGTGTGTGTGTGTGTGTGTGCGCGCGCGTGTGCGCGTAGCGCGCGCGTGTGTGCTTGCGCGTCCACCCTCTACAATGATCATGCATTTATAAATAACTTTATAATGTTCACTCAATGCACATATTTATACTAGTGGGGACTTTCCCTTCACTACATTGAAGATGAGTTATAATTATCTCGGGTTCTATTATTAACAATTACCTATTACATTTAGATGGTGGATATGTGGCATCGTGCACATACTCTGTGTGTGTGTGTGTGCGCGCGTGTGCATGTGTGTGTGTGTGTGTGTGTTTGTTTGTGTGTGTGCGTGTCTCTATGTGTGCGTGTGTGCGTGTGTGTGCGTGTGTGCACGTGTGCGTGCGTGCGTGTGCGTGTGTGTTGTGTGTGTGTGTGTGTGAGTGCGTGTGCGCACGCGTGTCCACCCCTCTACAATGATCGTGCGTTTATAAATAACTTTATAATGTTCACTCAATGCACATATTTATACTAGTGGGGACTTTCCCTTCACTACATTGAAGATGAGTTATAATTATCTCTGGGGTTCTATTATTAACAATTACCTATTACATTGAGTTATAATTATCTTTGGGGTTCTATTATTAACAATTACCTATTACATTTAGATGATGGATATGTGGCATACGTGCGCAAACAACCGGTTTAAAAACTTACCAGTCTACACGGAGTCCTCATTTTATCATCATGTAGTTCCTACACCGAGATATCAATTTTTATGCTTTGTATACTTCTCTAGATATTCTTGGAAGCTCTATTTATGTCACTCCTAGGTCTTGAACTCAAAATTTATGCACCACATTTCCTTTCTTGGCATGCAAAAATTCAAAATATATTCCAACCATTCCTTTGTTCGATTAAACTTTCTTGCACATGCACCTTCCCAATGGATCTAAGTACCAACATGTGTCTAATTTTTTTCTTGTATATCCATGGCTTGTCTTCCTACTATGTATTTGCACACATACTTTCCTTTATTTTTATTGAAACTTCTGCACAGATGTTCAATTTTTCTCCCACCAAATGTGGGTGCCCCAAAGAATTAGAAAGAATTAAGAATAGGAATAGATTCCCAGCATGTTATGTAACTAATAAAAGAATAATAATTTATGGGCTCAACACCTAAATTGATTTGTGTTTTTTAATGGCTTTGTAGGATGAAAACTTCTTTTGATATGCCCAACTTTATGGCATTAGAAAAATTTGAATGAGATTTCTTTTATATCAGGTGATTGATTTCAAATTAAATGTTTGGATAAGAATTGAATTAAGGATGTAGTTGATTTGGAGAAGTCCAAAGGAATTTGTAAGTGAACATAAGTAGACATGTAACCTTCTAATGTTTTCTTGTCACTTTGTAAACACTACCGCATATAACCTTCCATTTTGTGAAGAGTTCCTTCACCACTATATTCAGGCGATTGCGTATAGGGGAGATCTTGATCATTATAGTTTCCATTTTGGTTTGTGAGTTCGTAAACATTTGGATTCCATGGTTATAGGAAAAATAGTGCATCATGAGAAATTTTTCCCATTATTGTTGATGACCTCATTTAGTTACAAATTGATAAAAATACCTTAAGAGATAAAACACAAGCCATCTAAGAGCCCAATTATTATGAAACTTTTGTTCAATTGCACTAAAGGTTAGCCATTATTTGGAAAAATACCAATGACAAGAAAATTTGTAAAGGGCCTAATTTCTCCACTATGTTCCATTGAACCTTGAAGCGAAACACAATGAGGATGTTCTTGGTGGTTTGAAACTTCATAATGTGTATTTCTACCATTTGGAATGTTATAGGGAGGTTTGTAATTTGAGATCCCAACAATTGGCCTTTGAAATTTAAAATCTGTTTAGATGCGAATGTGACCATAAAAACCCTTCGCATTTTACATTTCTCACATGAGATGTGAATTCTTATCAAATATTTGCATTACGATTGCTATAAGAAATATTATTAATAACATTATATTATTTGAGAGTACATAAAATATTGTGTTAACACTGCTGTCGATTTGAGTTGAAAACATTCTAATTATATGTGTAAATGGATTTCAAAAATCAAATTATAACTTACAACTTGACCATAAAATTTATTTCAAAAGAATATTTATAATTGTAATTGATCCTAAGAAAGAAAATATTAATCAATTATTATAAATTAAGGGCTTCCACTTACATGTAAATGTAATGCATTTGAAATAAAATAATAATATTTTTATTTTGAATAAATCAATTAACTAATAATATTTAATTGAGTATTAGTTACGAAATTATATGAGAGGTATTTTATAAAAGAATCCCATAGTGAGTATAATTTCGTATATGTAATCGAGTTATGTAGTAAACAATATGAAATCCTCTTTGAAATCCTCTAACAATATGAAAATGTCTAGATAAGTTATGAGGACTTCAAGTATGACATTATTCCTAACCCAAATCTTGTTTACTCTTATACTCTTTACACTACGTCACACTTTGGTCTCACTATTGGCATTGTTTTAGAACAATTGTAATTCAAATGACACTTAAGTTACATTTAGGGATTTATGACTAGTAGGAGTGGTGACCCTTAAGCTAACAACTCATTTCATTGCTCCTAAACACTCAAGTATAAAACACATATAACAAGACAACCCAACAAATATATGCTTCTTAAATTTCTTCCAAGGAACTATTTAAATTGTTTAGTAAATATGCATCAACATTTCCTTCACAAATAACCTTAAGAGAGGCTCCACGATCTATTGACTTCAAGGCATTCATGAATGGGAGAAAACTATGCCCTATGAGTAGCATGTGGTAATCGATACTCCACACCAAGGGACACATTTATCTAAGAGGAACAAAAGGGGTTCAAATGCAAAAGTTATGAAATTTTACGCATTCAAAATCCTTCTAAAGCACTATTTACAATTAGTGGTAACTATACATCATATGTTATTTGTCTAGTAACACCGTGAGAGGTCACTTGATCTACTATATTCATTAGTATTAGAGGGTATCTACACCCTACCACAAGACAAAATTAAAGTAATTAAATGTCTCTGTCTTGCAAAGCCTTCGTACCCCTTGAGGTATTCCAAGACTAAATTTTTCACTTTCGTTTAACACTTAGCTTATAAAGGATTTTGCTTTATCCAATTTTGCCCCTTGGGGCAAAATTAGACAATGGGGGCCTATTGTGCTCTAGGACTGAAAAAGGGTCTTCGTGAAGCATTCCATGACATTTTAGGTTCCAGGTTTTCCTAAGTTGGAAATTGGCTCTTATGGGCCCACTTCTAGTTGTCATGAGCAAAAAATGATCGAATTGATAAATTATGTTTAAAGGGTCTTATTATGCTCCCATTACCCGTCCGTTTTCAAGAAAGGGCTCATAAGGATCAAAATTTAGGCGAGAACCAAGTTTGGTGGGCTCAAGTAGCACTGAGCTATAAATAGCTCGCCAAACAGATCAGTGAGCTACTCGGTGAGCCGAGTTGTGTTTGAATGCAACGAATCGGTCCAATTTGCATTAGAGGTGGCTTGTGCTTATCCGTGAGATCGAAGTCACACCATTTCGAGAACTCTCAAAGGCTAGACCTGAAAGCTCGGATTAGTTATTACATGACGTGTTGATCAAAAAATAATTGCCAAGAAACTCGTTCAAATACATGCACCTGACATTTCAGGAAGGAATCTGCCGTTGGAAAAAGTCATGACTCTCATGACGGATATGAAGTAGCTACGCCATTCAGATCAAAGGATAGGGTTAATGAGATGACCATTAGATAAAAGCTCGGGTTAGACTTTTGATGATAGGTTCGAGCTAAGAAGAGGACGTCTACAAGAGACAAGTTTAGTGCTCGTGAGGACCTTGGAGATGGAAGTGAGAGAGTTTGGTGGTCGGTTGAGATAAGCATATATAGTGAGTTTGGGGCACATGTTGTAAGAAAGCTTTGGCTCGTGAGGATGATTGACAACGACGCATCGATGGACGGTCCAAGTTGAATTCGAGTTACTCGACATATGAGCTCAGATATCATAGAGATGAGATGAGATTTCACTCTGAGCATGCCATATTAGGCGAGTCATTGCATGGTTCAATCAAGGATAAACAAGCTTGAAAAAGGCCAAGCTATAACCAACCTGGAGTTTACCGAGGCAAGCGTGAGCGAAGTGAAATGGAATTGGCGGGGAATGATGATGGCTCGATGTAATGAGCTTGAGAACGAACTTAACAACAAAACAAGGGATTCCAAGCCATTAGCTGGTGTGATCAAAGTGAGACCACAGTTTATCGTTGCTTGTTATCAAGTCGAGCTGTCTAAGTAACTTGAGTGAATGCGGAGCAAAGGTCGATGGAAATAACTCATCATGCAAGAGATAATTCGAGTTGTGTTCAAATTTAGAATTCGAGTTGGGAGGCAGTATGGGCTCGGTAGTAGGTGAAAAAATAACCCGTTTAATCCAGCATGCTACTAAGAATTATCTTCCAGTAATTCTCGTATGTGCTTCTGGCGGAGCGCGTATGCAAGAAGGAAGTTTCAGTTTAATGCAAATGAGTAAAATAGCTGCTGCCTTGCATACACATCAAAAGGAAAAAAATTTGCTATATATTTCTATTCTAACATCTCCCACAACTGGTGGAGTGACTGCTAGTTTTGGTATGTTGGCTAATTTCACAATTGTCGAACCTAATGCATACATTGCATTTGCGGGAGTTTAACCACCAAATTCGGGATGGATTGGTGTGGTTCCCCTACGCCTGAGACACCAGAATTTAAAACCATAAATGAAAAAGGGCATAAGAAAGCCCTTATCCTTGGCAGGAGCACCTTCTTGGTGCTCCGATAACTCAGAATGACGGAATGATTTGATTCCGAGCATTCTATTTTAAATGAAATGAGCTATGCTTTATCCCAATAAAAACTCCTATAAAAAAACCTAGGCAAGGTATATTATAATATATATAATATATATATATATATATAAATTATATATATAAATTGTTCAAATCTCGAGCGAGGTTTGGAGTTTTGCGAAGCTCGCAAAGAAAGAGGGATCTCGGGAGAGCTCGTGTTTAGCTATGTGATGAGCTCAAAATCGCGTAGTGAGCTAGTCGGAAAACAACGTGGGAAAGCTCGGGGTTGAAGGTTCACAATTCGATAACAATGCGAAACTCGGGAAATCTGGATTAACTTGTGAAAGGAACTCACAATATGGCCATGACTCAACTAAGGAAAGGGGTCGCGGGGTTGATGTTGACTAACTCGGGGGCCCAAAAGATCATCTTGGTGGATGTGAAGAAGCCATCAACTCATAAGAGATAGCTTGATCGGTCGAGCTACGGCCATCACGGTTTTCGGCTCGGGTTGAGTTTAGCGTTAGAAAGTTGAACTCATTTCAATGGGCTCACGGTTAAAGAGATGCTCGAAGAGCCATGAGAAGAATAAGGTAGTGAGGGGATAACTTGTGGGTCATAGTGTAACATCGAGCCTTATGTGTAGAGTTAGAACAAATGACAATTGAATGACTTGCAAGTATAGTAATCTAGAACGAACCATTTCATAAGATGGGCAGAGGTCAGGATGATGAGTCAAAATTTGTTAAAGCCAAGTCGGCTTGACTGGAGTGAATTGGAGGTTGATCTCGATGCCGGTGATGTAGATCGGTCCAGGTTGAGCTTACAGAGGACCAATGTGTAACTTGAAGCAAATGCGGACTCGAGAAGGCAAAATGCCGAGCAAGGCAAAGGTTCATTGTGATATCGCAAGCGGGTGGGAAAAGGGTGATCAAAGGTTTCGATGAATTTCCAAGGCATGGGATTGGTGTGGATATTAAGAAGCGATCATGGTCGAGGCACTCGTGAAGAACTACTGATTAGAACAATGTGAAGCGAGCTAGGAAAAGTTGATATGGAGCTCGGGATTCACAGTTGTCAAGCTCGACTCGTCGCAGAAAAGCTCATGTCGGCCAAGCGATGTGAGAATGACTCAGGAGGGAAGGTGAGGTTCTTATCAAACGGGTATTTGTTTGAGTTGGCTGGAAGTGGAAAATGGAAGAAGTCTAGTATGAAGCCAAGTTTGGGTTTTCGAGAGATAGTAAGGCATGGAGAAATTTTACGCTCGAGTGTATCAAATGGCTAGGACATGGAAAAAATTTCAATGAAGCCCAAAGCGGGAGTTTCGAGGATCTCGTGGCTATGGGAAATTCAGGTGATTGGACCGAGTTATCTTGGGCTCCAATGTATGAGGGATGCCGGCCCCGCCAAGGTAATGCGGTGGAACTCACCCAACAAGTTGATCATGGGTTGGTAAAGCGCCAACTCGACTCGGCGGTGGGGTAGATTTTGAGGTGATCAACATTCAAGTATGAAGGTTGTTAGGAAGTGATTGGCAGGGGTAAGTTCCTGAGTCATCTAGCGAGTTGGTGACCTAGTCAAAGTGTAGTACGTGGCGAATATTGGATCAACCACTGAGCTGACAGATGTGATGATGTCAGGCAGAGTGAATGTGAAGGCCAACCAATGCTTATAGCGTGGAGGTCGTTGATGGAACTAGAGCCGAGTCACATGGTGTATTGCCACATAGCATGGTCAGTGGTTGAGAGCCCAGTGAGTTGATAAAGGGTGGTCATTAAATGTAAATCAATTCCTCTTTGCTTGCAACTTGATTTAGAGATGAAGAATCTAATTATTAAGTTAGTTGATGACTTTAAGATTAATTCGAGCATGCTAGATGGTTAAACCATATGTAAAAACCTGAAGTGGCCAACCAAAGGGGATCGATCTTGAGGAGCTTTAAGGTGGTTGGTGAACCATTCTTAGGAGCCTACCATGCAAAACAAACGCAAGGAGCTCGCTAACCAGCTCACCAAGTTGGTTGACAAGTTTGCGAACTTAGCAAGACTAAAATTTCCTCCAAAGCAAAATTAAACCGTGTGGGTCCCCTCAAAAGGCCGAGATGCCTTGGAATTATTTTAAAATATTATTTTTATTAAAATTAAAGATAAATTCAAAATTTTAAATTAATGAAGGTGTGGTGGTGGAATGTTCTTTAATGGTGCAATTAATGATGTAATCAAGCATGGAGACCATCTGTTATAATTTTTCCCAAGATTTAGGATTCCTCCTTTCTCTCACTAGCTTGGATTTTCTATAAATGTAAATGAGGAACTCATTTCAAAGGGTTAGACATTTTCCAATTCCTCTCTCTTTTCACAAGCTAAGTTGTGGATTTGGGAACTTTCAAGCCTTTCTTCCAAAGATTGTAATGGCAACCATTGCCTCTTCCTACTGTAATGATGCATTGTGCATGTGATGAAGTAATATAAATTATGTTCTATGACTAATTATTGGTCCTTTCATTATTTTTTCTACTTCATTTTACCTTTCTCATGCTTGCAGGTATATTGTGCAACTTCAAGTTTCCATTGCAGGTTTTGGGAGTTATTGTGCTTATTTGGGAGTGAAGTTTTGTATGCAGTTGGGTTGTGGTGCTTGTTCATCCTTCTCATTTTCATCCTTCTTCATTGGAAGATATAAAACTTGTCTATCAAAACCTTTTCTTGGTGCATAACCTTTTTGGGAGTCAAGTTTTGTATGCAGTTGGGTTGTGGTGCTTGTTCATCTTTCTCATTTTCATCCTTCTTCATTGGAAGATATAAAACTTGTCTATCAAAACCTTTTCTTGGTGCATCACCACTTCTAGTATAGGTTTTATTTCTTGCAAATCTCTCTCCCTAATCCCTAAAAATGTTAGTATAGGTCTAGTTAGTTGTTTTATTGCATTAGAAGTAGTGTTGTGTTTATTTTAGGAAGAGGAAGCCAACCTTCTCTGGAGTTTCACCTCAAGACACAAGTCCCACAGACTTGAGAGGTGATCCCATGTTACCCAATCACACCAAATTCCCTATCCATCACTTGGCCATTCAGAGGGTGTAGTGATTTGGTGATAACAAGTTCCATTAGGTTTGGTTCATTTATATGACTATTAATAAACATATATCACTCGATTTTGATTCGATTTATCTTAACATGTACACATTTCAAGTTCGATTCTCCGATGAGAAACTATGTTTTCTCAATCACTTGTTCTCACATGGATCAACTCACATCCACTTTCACATCACAAGAAAGATTTATTATGTTACGAGTAATCTCCATGGCATTTAAAATTATTAGGCCAACATCACAAAGGTACGGTCTCAAATAAGGCCAAGTTGCAAATTTTCTTTTACAATTAAAAACTTAAAAGTGCATTAATGCATAACCTAACTATCCATGTGGTCCCAACCACGGTTCATTATATTCCACTTATAATGTTGTTTAGTCTCTAAAAGAACTAGGATATTTCAATTTGTACATGTCATCTTGTATGCCACTAAAGTGACGTTATGTCTTACACTAACGCATCTTACACACTTTCATACCCACGTGAATGCTCTCAATTAGGTTCCTAAGGAGGAACACACAAACACATAATGTACCTCAAGTGTGTAGGACTATGAAAGATTTTCGAGCCAACATAACTTAGGGCTTACTAGAGAGGATCGTTCCATGCAACAAAGGTAAATATTTCAAGCTACTACGTTATTTTGGTCACTTCTACTCAAAATGAAAAAACACACAAATGTAAGATGATATTTTTCTTTGAAGATTAAGTTATGTCGTAGGTCAATGCAACACTAGCATATAGGTAAAAAAACACACCATTTTAAATTATTACTAACAATTTTATTGGCATAATCATAACCAAAATTACAATGGCACTAAAACTTTTAGAGGACAATATTCCAGTTTTATTCTCCTATACTTATTTTGACACTAAAAACAAAGATTATTTGACATCGTTTCTTGAAGAAACATGATACAATAAACTTCATTTACTTAACAAAATATACACAATTATGACTAAGAGTAGCATTCGTTAAACATGCAAAATTAAAACTACATATGGAATAGTACTTTTCCCAATATGCAACACTATCATATACATCATGGAAATAATGAAAACAATACATTCTATTCATAACAATATCACTTGAAATAATCATAATAATTACATTGCCTTCAAATAACATGCTAATAAAAGACACAAGTGTCATTTTACTACTCCTATTGTTTGGGTATCTGCGCAACCACCACGGGGCCAGTCCTAGAAATGGTACAAAAATCTCCTACACTTTAACATAAATCCATACATTCATCATTTCGAGCAATTTAAATTAAAAGTAGAGTAGAGAGGAGAGATGGGCGAGAGAGAAGAAGACAAATTTCATTTATCACGCATTCACACTTTCACCTTCATTTGCACTTAACATTTTGGAACTAGAGAGAGAGAGAGAGAGAGAGAGAGAGAGAGAGAGAGAGAGAGAGTTTTCCATTCACTATGTCGTAACCATTTGAATTTCATGTCTATTTTTATTTCATTTCAAACCAATTTACATTTTCCAATTCATTTACATTTTCAAATCAACTAAAGTATCATAGTCCTCTCTAGAGAGAGAAAATGGTGGAGAGAGAAAAACACCATACATTTCAAAATCCATTCATAAAATATAAAAGACCAAATAATAATCTACTTAGCATTGTGAAGTATTACAAAGTCACACGCATGGCTAGAAGTCAAACAAGACTTCGATTTATTACTTATTACTGGGGTCATGTTAGGAGTTTCATATTTATGGTACACTTTCAAGATCGAGAGATTTTTTTGTTGATGTTTTGATAGTTCACGTCAAGGAAATGTTTAATCATTTTTTGGTTTTATTTTCCCTATCATTCAACATTTAATTTTGAAAAGTTGGAAATGATGAAGTGAAATTTAGTGCAAGCAAAAAGGGGAAAACCATGCCTTTCTTGTGAAACATGCGATTCCTACATTAGATGAGACCACAACAACTTCATCCGTTACGGAAATAGTTTATGGCTTTCTCATTCTTCCTTTCTTTGTACACAAACTAACATCACTTTTACAATTAAAACATTTGGCAAATCCCTCATTCTCTGTATGCTCGAATGACTCCCATACCCACGTTCTACGGATCTTGTTTTGAGTACGTGCTAGTAGTTTGACAACAAAGGTGATTTAGTCGAGTTGAGAACACTGGCTAAGGAATTTTGTCAAACATTTAAACACCTTGCTCCCATGGTTGAGAAAATAAGCCGAGAATGGACAACTAGAGGATTTCATATAGAGGAATAATGCAAGTGACAAATCTGGGCGAGAGACATGTGTGAATGGTAGGAAAGGGAACTTTCAATGTCTAAATCAATACAATAATTGCTTGACATAAAAGATAAAGATCAATAAAGAAAAGTGTGTTGCAAAGGTTACATTGCACGTAACAAAGGTGGTTAGAAGAAGAAGAAGGAAATTCAATATAGCTAGCCATTACGCCTAAAAGAATCACCCCCTCCTTATGAATCTTCTTTTGCAGACAACAAACATAACCATGACTAAAAATAAATCCTCTCGGGAAATTTAAAAGCGACTCAAATGTAGATAAATATCTAGATCAATCGATTTTTATAAAGTAAAATGAGGAGTTATTTGGTTACATATTTGTCTCCATGTGTGGGGATGATTTAACCCTTGAGTATAGGATTGATTTTAGGATTAACGAGTTTGAGATTATGTTAGAAAAGAAGACCGGTCACATTTGAACACATGTTTGTTGCCTTTAGTGAAATGGTGTCAACGCTTTAAGGGGATGTTCATGTCCATCTCCAAACTATCATTCAATCATGATTTGAGAGGCTACACAGGAAAAGAGGACATTGAAAGTGTTGTGGATAAAATGCAGAACATGACACATTTCCTTCAATCACCTGCTATGACTATTCAACACATCCATGAAATCTCCTCACTTCCACACCAATGCAAAAGACCCACTCTGGCTGTGACTAACCAATTACTGTTAAATTTACAATGTAACTTGGGTTTCACTATGGTTAACACCTCAAGATCTCAAATAAAGTGCTTGTATTATTATGCAAGGATAATGACAAGTTTGCGAAGGTGCTTAGGATTCCTAACAAGAAAAATGGAGCAAGAAAAAAGGTTACACGATTAGGATCATTCCAAGACGCCGTATTAGTTTCATGTAGAGTAGAAAAGACGTGTCAAAAATCACATCACCAAAATTCCTACCTTGGTGAAAACCGGTGAGAAGGAGAAAAAGGTTGTAAAAGTACACTTCAAAATTTCTAACTCCCCACACTTTGAATAGCTAGTTAAATAAGTAAAAAATAAATGAGCACAAATATAATATTTTCAAGGTAGAACATATCACTTCAACCATGTTTATACGTACCATCACCAACAACACTCAATCAAGATAACAATTCATTATTGTTATTATTGTATAAGATAGAATAAATTTGTGCCTAGGAAACTGTTTCTCTTCTAGTACTGGTGACAAACAAGGAGTGGCACTACATCTCCCTCCCCTTATAGGATCATCGTCCTTGATGCGCATAATACCTATGTAGAAAAATGATAGGTAAGCAAGGAAAGGTCAACAACAAAAACTACTCTTAAGGAAGGGCTCTGTCGCTTAAAACGTGACCACCAAAAGTTAAATACATTCTAAAATTTCCTCAATTTCTTAATGTTCTGTGAAGATCAACGGTATATTTTACTTTATTACTTAGTCTTTTTCCTTTACAGTATTTCTTACTCTCAAACTATTAATATTCATTGTTTAGAATTTCAATTGTCTTATGTACAATTTTTGAATAGGTACGGAAGCTTGTGATTATATTGATATTCGGTCAAATCAAGTACTGAGTAGTGAGGGCTGCAATATTTATAGATATTGGACAACGGGGTAAAAATAGAGAATAAGTTGCACAAGTGTAACAATAATCCTATAATAACCTCACGTATGCATAATAAAAACAATACAAATGGTTATACAAACACAACCATACAACAATAATATTAAACCACCTAATTACCTAAGTAACTACCTCAGTAAAAAATAATTAAGGTACAATGCATAATTACTTATAGTAAACTATGTTTACCCTAACATTCCTCCTTAATTTGGCATTTCCTCAAGGGATGAGGAGAGGAACTCTCTAAACAACTCAAAACTTATCACGTGCAAGTGACTTTGTGAATATATCTTATTGTTGTTCAGTTGTTGGGAAAAATTGAATATGTATGTTGTGTTTCAAGACATGCTTGTGTATGAAATGAACTTGTACCTCAATGTGCTTTGTTATCTCATGAAACACTAGATTGTGAACAAGTTTGAGAACACCTTCATTGTCAACATACAAGGTGGTAGGTTTGTCCTGTTGTATTCTAATTCCTTCCAGTATGTAATGTAGCCATATCGCTTCACGAAAACTTCACCTGCAACACGATATTCAGAAACACGTAGAGAGAGAGAGAGAAACAAAGTGTTATTTCTTTCTTCCCGTGATATCTATCCATATCCTAAAAATAATACAAATCCTGAAGTGGATTTCTTGTCATCAATGTTACCGCATGATCGAATCGAATATCCGGTCAAGAAGAAGTTATCATTCTTCTTGTACTCTAGACCAAGATCTACTGTACCATAGAGATATCTCAAGATTCACCTTATTGCCTTCTAATGAAAAACTCTAGGTTCCTGCATGAATCTAGAAAGATAGCTTACTGCAAAGATGATATTTGGTTTAGTATAATTTAGGTAAATGAGACTCCTAATAGATGTTGATAGAGAGTTGCATCTACCTCAGGAGATGGATCTAAATGAGATAACTTGAGTGTCATCTCCATGGGTGTAGTAATAGGTGTGCAATCCACCATCCTAAATTTCTCTCTGTTGTCTTGGTATAATTCAACCGAGAAACAAATATATGATTCTCTTTCTGCAATGCTTCCAATCTAAGACAGATTCTGCGTGAGCCTAGGATTTGTCATGTCAAACGATCGGTAAAGATATTTTTCGTTGCATCGATCATCTTCACTAAACTTCTAGTGATGACTAGATTGTTGACATAGACAACAACAATCAAAATCTCTCCCCATTTATTTTTGAGGTAGAGATTGAGATCATATGGATTTCTTACGAATCCATGTTAAGCGAGATGCTTATAATTTTTGATGTAACAATCCGGGGTGCTGTTTAAGGCCATATAAAGATTTCCTAAGTCTACATACCTTTGTTTCTTCTCCAGGTATAACATAACCCTTAGGTTGAGTCATATATAATTCCTCTTGTAGATCTCCATTCGAGAAAGACACTTTTCACATCCATCGATAGACTTTCGACCAAATGCAACTAGAGAAAAGATCACACCGATCGTTTTAATCTTAGCTATGGGAGAAAATGTCTCCTCATTGTCTATGCCTTCCTTTTGTGAGTACCCATTTTCTACCAGCCTTGCAACAATGGGTTTCTTCCCTGGTTGAAGATTGACAAGCTACCAAGTGTTTTTCATCAGTGATTGATATTCAACATCTATGACATCTTTCCAAGATTTCGAATGTAGGGCTTCCTGGATAGTAGATGGCTCAACAGATTCAACAACTCTACTCATCAAAGAAAATTTTACTTCTTCTCATGCTTTATTACAAGTCGTGGTCCAGTGGTGGATGTATCTGGTGGAGCATCTAATTTTGCATCTCATATCATGTTAGTATACCACTTGGGCATACAGTGTATAGTTCTTGTGGGACATGGTCCTATCCGATCATCACCATCATCCCCATCATCATTGTCATCATAAGTGGGAACATCAACTTTTGAATTTACAACAGCTGAAATATCTCGCATCGGGTGAGTGCGGAGGAGGAGTCTCTACTTCCTTCTTCTTAAAGAACTCAACATCTATGCCGGTGTAGACTTTCCTAGTATTTGGATCCATCAATATGTACCCAAGAGTTTCTTCATTGTAGCCAATGAAGATGAGTTTCTGTGACTTCATATCGAATTTCTTTCTCTTCCGATTGGGTATGTACATGCTTGCTTTGCACCTGAATACTTTGAGGTGTGCAAAAAATGGATTCCTCTTTGACCATGCTTCATGTGGTGTCACTCCATCAAGAGAAACTATGGGCACTCTGTTCAACAAATAAACTATTGTCTTTGTTGCTTCTTCCCAAAATGTCCTCGCTAATCCAGAATTATCAATCATGCAACACACCATTTCTATGATAGTACAATTTCTTCTCTTAACAACACCATTCTTATGCTGTGTGTGTGGAGGAGGCATTTATCGACAAATCCCGTGAGCTTATAGGTAGAATTTGAACTCATTACTGGTGAATTCCCCTTGATATGAGCGGAGAGATTTGACATGATGACCGATCTCATTCTCTATAAACACTTTGAAAATTTTGAAGTTCTCAAAAGTATCACTTGTATTACGAAGACAAAATATCCACATTTTCCTTGAATAGTCATCAACACAAACCATGAAGTATTGAAATCTAGAATGACTTGGTTGCATCTGAACAAAAAGATCAATATGAACCAGATCAAGCTTACCATGAGCTCAATAAGTACTCTTTTGGAATGAAGCTCTATGTTGTTTTCTGCTTTAGGCAGTGAATACATACGTATCCTTTTGGAGAGATGGCAATCCTCTCACCATGTTGTACCGGGCGAAGTGTTTCAAGGTACTTGAAAGTAATGTGACCAAGTATTTGATGACATAAGCGTGTTGATGAAAATTCTTAGCCACAAGTGTCTGATCATCTCTATGGACAAAGTCAAGCTGGAACATACGTCCCACATTGGAGGCTTTTGCAAAAATTTTGAGCCTCGTGATTTGTCTCGAATTAAACACACTTTCTTACCAGAATGAATATCAAATTCAACCTTCAGGTTACGGTCTAGAAGCTGACTAACTGATAGTAGATTCTTTGTCAAGCTAGGGACATATAGTACATATGATATTCTACAATTTCGTTAACCAAGAGATAGAGAAATGTTCCCAATCCCTTATACTATGTATGAAGAATCATCACCTAACGAAACATGATTTTTCAAAGGCGTTGTTATCCAAAATTCACCCCCGGGGTAATTTTTGATAACATGCATCGAATATTCAAGTCCCAGCAGATAATTGATTGAGCAAACATCATGTTTCAGGATTCCCTCGCATTTTTCTAACTCTCCGACCGGGTTGAAGAGAACAAGCTCGAGAAAATGCGAGAAGGTTAAAAAATAAACTTGGGCGGGAAAATCGTGAAAATTGGCTAAGTCCTTGCACAAGTAGGGACGTGTGGGACAGAAAAGACGTGGATCAGGTGAAGGCCTCTAGGCAGTCCGGAAGCGATAGGGACATCTCGGGGATGGAAGTACGTGGCGGCGCGAAAAGCCGATCCGGGTGAAAAGAGAAGAAAAAGCGACTAACTACCGAGTGGGACAATCAGGACGAAAAGACGCGGTGGACGCGAATCGACGAGTTCGGCCGAAATGAGAACAAAGTGCCCGCTAAGCAAATGGGACATTTGGGCCTTCAAGACGCGAATCCGCCGGATCGGCCGAAATGGAGAACTTGATCCAAACAATGTGGGACAAGTGAGTACGCGAAGGATGCGAATCGGCCGGATCGGGCGAACCGGAAGAATTTGTCCCACGAAGCACTGGGACATCCGGGACGAATGGACGCGAACCGGCCGGTTCGGCCGAAACGGGAATTTTCAGCACAAGGGCATCCGGGACGAAAAGATGCGGTGGACGCGAAAGAGCCGGCAGACCCGTGGACCAACCAGGAGATGACACGTGTCACAAGGGAAAAGTCCAAGGGTCAAAGGGGCAAGGTTTGAAGCGCTGGCCCGAGCCAATAGGAATTGGACACGTGTCCAATGGAGCAGGGAAGTGCAGAGTTCGGGGGACTTAGAAATTTTGCAAAAGTCTTGGGCCCAAAGTTTAAAAGACAAGGTTGACCTCGCGCCCTGTCCTCCAACCAGATCATGCCACGTGTCGTACAAGTGGCGGGGAAGCGGGAAAAAGTGAAAAATGTTCCAAAATCATCAAAAAGGTCAAAATTCAAAGAAAAACCCGTGGGTGAGTGAGGAGAGAGAATCACGTGACCAATCAATGCGTGCCACGTGTCATCCAGGTGGCAGAGCGCGGGAAAGATTTCAAAACACGTTTTCACTGTTTTGTGCCCTAAAACTTCAGACCTCCATAACTTTCGATCCAGAGCTCGGATTTGCACGTTCTTTATATCAACGGAAAGCTTATGAAATTCTCTGCATGATTCTGGGATCAATCTCGAATTTTGGTGCAGTCTGGAGAGAGAAAATTGAGAGACGGCTCGACGCATGGTAATGCCGAGGCGACATTTCAACAACCAGCTTTTAATGCACATGGGTCGCATTCTTCTTCAAAGATGGCGAAGTGATGTCTCAACCACCGATTTTAATGAAGAATGCATTTTGGTCAATGGTTGTGCCGCTTACACATTTTCCTATGTTTTCGTCTCCGGGCTCGACCCATGTATTGTATAAAGCCAGATTTGGCTCATTTAAAAAAAAAATAACAAGTTGTTCATCTTTTCTGCTCTGCCCTCCCTTCTTTTCTTCTCTAGGGTTGGAAATGGAGTTCGAACCTCCTCCCTTGCTCTGTAATGGTGTTTTTGCCTTTTACTATTGAAATGATGTTCTGTGCAAACTTCTGGAGCAACAAAACGTGTTTTGTGATGCATCTGTCCATCCTTGCTCGTTTTTGCTTGTTCTCTTCTTGCCTCTCTTCATTGCAGGTATTTGTGCATGTTTGAATGTTCATTGTAGGTTTGGAGTTGTGTTCATGGAGTTTTGGGACATTTTCTGTGTGAAATCTATCCTTGGGCCTGTGATGCATCTGTCCATCCTTCCCATTGCTCACCTCTCTTTGTCCCATGGTAGTTTTGATAGAGGTTCAACATTCTCCTTCTCTGGTGTATCACCGTTTTAGTGTAGGATTTTTTCTGTTTTTCCCTCTCTCTCTCTCTCTCTGTCTCCTTGGCATGGTTAGATTAGGATTAGATTAGCTTGCTGCCTTTGGAATAGCTTGTGGCAAGTAGTTTAGGAGTAGGAACCAGCCTTCTCTGGAGATTCCTCTCTCGTTTGAAGTCCCACGCTTGGAGAGAGGTTTCCATGTTGTGCAATCACACTTTGGATGCCCGAGTGATCAACCTAGAAGCCCGATCCGCATCCAGGGGGTCTTGTGATTTTGCACTAACAGCGTGTCCATCATTTTAGTAAACCAGTCTCTGTTCTGGGCATGTGTTGAGTGACTATCGAATCAACGTTCCAAACAACACTAGATTATGTGGATGGTTCATGGAATGGGGCACAGTGTACAAGAAGTCCTCATTTTCTGAATGTTCTTCTTGCTCAGCTATATTACCTTGTTGATGGGGTTTTCTTTGCTAGTTCCCCTTTTTCTTCCCTTGATTGTAGTGTGAATGTCCCTTATGATATTTCTGATTTTGAGGTCCAAAATTACTTGATGAACCTTTCTTATATGTATTGTACCAACAATCTTTCATATCATGTCCTCTATTACAGATAGGACACTTCTTCTTGTTCTTGTCCCCATGCTGATGTTGATGTTATTTTTGGGACTTTTGAGAAGAATGAAAATTTCCTTTTCCTTTTTGATGAGAAGATAGTGTCTGATCCTCTTCATCATCTTCATTATACATAGCTTATTTTTTTTTGCGGTAGATTCATTAACTTGTAAAAATGCCCGATCCGACAAGTTTAGTGTCATCACAAAAATGTGGTATGAAGGAGGGAGTGCTCTCAAAATAATGGGAACGAGAGCTATATTAGTGACCTCCTCTCTTAGGGCTAGAAGTGAAGCCCTCAATTTTGTAACTCTTCTTAAGAAAGCTTCAACTTTCTCGTTCTGTTTGAATTTTAGTGTGTGTAACTAACTCTACAAATTTAGTATTGTGTTCTTGTTTTTGGCCTCATACATGGTGTTCAACTTATCCCACGCTTATTTGGCCGTTGTGGCATCTCAAATGTGGGGTTGCACTTCATCAGACACTGTAAACAAGATTATGACTTTGGACTTCTAATTGGCTATGTCAAACTATCTATGTTGAGCCGCATCATCTCGCAGTTACGAAACCATTTAAAACAAGCCATATCTCCTCAAACTCAAGTTGTGTTTTTATCTTAGTTTTCCATGCAACATAATTATCTCCTCTTAAGAGCTATGAGTCTGGAAGAAAGAACTTGGGGGCATTAGTGCCCATTTTCTAAATTCACTGACAAAGGGTAAGGCTCTTATCACTTGGGTATATTGTCTCCTAATCTATATACCATCAGTGCGATATACCAAACCTTTCTATATATGTGCCATTTTGATATACTCGCCTATACATGGAAGAAGCTCGCCTTTCTATATACTTAGCAATAAGTGAAAGAGGCATTAACGTACAAAAATAATTCGATGTGGTACTAAGACAATACTAAAATGAGTTTGTGTGATTATCGACACCGACCCAAAGAAACATCCTCATACTCGCATGTAACTTCGCTTATATATTTGGATAATTTTAGCGTATGGATTTATGGCATGCAATCGTTCACAAATGGATGGGATGGCTCAAAGTGTGTGAATTATTTCCTTATTACTCCCCATCGATTTATAGGGACGATGCCCAGACGATGTTTTTGTAGCTATATTAGGTGTTAAGTGTAATAGTAGTCACGATGGCTTTACTCGTAAGTGCTTCCCAGAGGCACTGTATATACCGAACGTTATCAAAGAGATCTAAAGATCTCATGAGTGTTATAGAACCAAATTTTATTGCTTTCATTTACAAATCTTTGCCAATTTTTATCAGTTACAAAGTTTACGGTTGAAGATGACAACTTGAAAATTAGTACAATCCACTAAAATATACAATTACATCCAAATATTCCAAAAAATTGAATGGAAGGTAATATTCTTTTGTTTTGTGAGCTTGGTGGCATCCGAATCTCGAATGGCTCTCGGTGCAAAAAATTGCAAAAAAACAATTAAAATTGTAGTTTTTGGATGTTCCCCTTTATAAAAAATTACCTGAATGAAAAATTGAGCTAAACGGGAGAAAAAAATTGACCCAAGATTAGGGTTTTCTTTGCTAAAAATAGGTGGGTTTTAGTTGTGGTTAAATGGTTTAGAAGGTTTTCTACCACTTAATGTTAGTGGTTTTGCTAAAATCCTATTAAATATTAATATATAAAATGTTTCAACAGGGGTGGGGGTCGAACACAACACCTCCCACAACTAAAGCCTTCCACCTAGCCAACACGATGCTTATGGCGCTTTAAATATAAATTGAAGCAATTTTTATTTAAATTATTAAAAAATGGACTAACGTTTTTAACCGTCGATGTGGCTACTTTGGAGTGTCCATGTGGCATGTGTTGACAATCGGTGGATTTAGGTTTTCCGCTAAAAACTAATCGAACAATATCGGATCCTTCGCTTTTTCTTTGGAAAGTTTATGTCCTCCACCGCTTTGATATGTTATTCCCCCGCTTTGTTTTGTTGTATGGTCACCATTTTGTTTTACAGGGTCTGGTCATGGTCTGCATTCGAGAGGTACTTGAATTGCAAACAGGGATATGGCTCGGCTTCAACGGAAGGCATGGCTCGGTTGAATTCACGTAGATCACTTTGTATATGTTGGTCATTTAGAGATGGCCCAACTCAATGGGTAAGGATTAACTCACCGGATTCAATGCGATATGAAACAGGGACCGAATTATAGGATGGGACTCGACCCAATAGCCCGATCAAATGCAATCTCATCTTGGTTGTAAACTCTTGAACAACTCAATCAACAATGTAAAGAGGTGGCTTGGTAGGAGCTCAACTCCTTTACAAAATGACTCTTGCCATCCACAATAAGCAACTCGGTCATTCAAGAGCAACTCACCTGCACAAAGTGCAACCAGCTCGGTGTTCAAATGTAGAGCTCAAGATGAGCTAGCCTGCCCTGTCAATGAATCTTGATGCTTTCAACTCGGTCGAGAGCTCTGCAGTTTTTTTTTGAATTTTTGATATTTTTGATTTCTTTTGAATCATATTTTCTCCAAAAAGTAAATTTTGGCTAGTGTTGGGGGCACCAGTGCAAAAAAAAAAATTTCTTTTCTTTTTCCTGGAGATTCAATCTAGAGATTATAGTGATGCATGGTCATTTTGGGAAGGCTGCTTGAAGGTAGCATGAGACTCTCCTAGAACACATATTTCTTCTCCAAAACTTTTCAATCCTTCTACAACCTCTCTCCAACATGAAGGCTCTCCTATCTTGATGTGAAACAATATGGGAGATGGGAATGCAGGGGTTGGGATGGAGGGAATGTAGGTGGCTCCTCTAGCTCACTCAAACACTATTTCCCTCTCAGAATTTCCTCAACACTCTCTGAAACTTCCTCACTTCTCCACATGCAAGATTAACCTGCTCTGGTACCAAATGTAATTTTAGAACATGGACGGAAGCCTAACAATTATATTGATATTTAGTAAAATCAAGTACAGTAGTGAGGGATGCAATATTTATAGATATTGGATAGTCAGGTATAAACATAGATTTAGTTGCACAGGTACAACAATAAACCATATGTGAAATAATACAAAAAAATATGTTTTTGAAACAATGTACAACAACCTCAAGTATGCACAGTAAAAAAATACAAATGGTTATATAAACATAACCATACAATAATAATATTAAACCACCTAATTACCTAAGTAACTACCTTAGTAAAAATAATTAAGGTACAATACACAATTACTTATAGTAAACTATGTTTACCCTAACATTATGTTTGTGGGTGCCTCGTACGTACCAAAATTGTAAGGTATTATGCATGCGAACAACGTGACAGTGCCCCAATGATGATACAGGTCTCCTCGCAAGGTGTTCGGGATCCGGAAAAGATCTCCAAGTGTGTGTTAACATCCCGCATGCCCCGCTTAGCCCCGCGTGCTTTGTTTTTCCCTTTTCCTCTCTTTTCTTGGCCTTTTCTCTTTAGTGATGAAACCGCGCCGCCCTGGTCGGCGGTCTCATGACCGCCGCCCTGAATAGGGCGGTGGTCCTGTAACCGCCACCTTGCTCAGGGTGGCGGTCCTTTATGCGTTTTCTAGAAAGCTCTTTTAACACGACTCACGTAAAAATCAACGATTCACCAGCTTTTTTTCACCGCCGCAAGCTTGCATTTATGATTCTGGTTCCCTGGAATAGTGTTTTGCCATTGTTTATAGTTTAAGAGTTCTATTTGGTTTTTCCTTGGGTAAATCCAAATGCTATAAATAGTTGGCTTGTGCTCAAGCAAATGGCCCTCAAAATTTTCCTCTGATTTCTCTTTGCAATAGATTTAGTCTTCATTTTTCTTAGAATGCTTAGTTAGCATTATTTTACCTGTTAGTAAGCCACATATCCATCTTGTGCAAATCGCTATTATTTTATCCAATCCATTAGAATAAGATAGTCCTGTTTACCAATAGGAAGCCATTAAAGTTGTAGGTTTTGTTCTTCGAACAAGATAGTTTCAAGTTCGGACATTTTATGTTGCATGACTTGCAATAGATCCCACTAGGAATTGCATAAGCCAAGCTCTGTACTCTTGTGCTATCCCTCTCCTACTCGCATTGTATTCAGTCTGTATTTTGAGCTGCCTTTATCCCAATATCTACTTCTATTGATGTTAGCATTACACGCTTTTCTGGATCCATGTGAACACGAAGGAACGAGGAGATCACACTGAGGGGACAAGATCACACACACCATCGGATTCACCACTATTCTGCAGAATCCAGGTTCTAGCTTTCAAAGTTCTAGTTAGAAACATATCAAATAGAGTAGTTAATTGCTTTATTTCAGTTAATTCTACTCTCGATATTGCCAGGGAAGCTGTGGGGATTGATAGTTTCTGAGAAACTATGATTCACTCTTCACTTCTGAGGTAGGATTGAGAGTCTTGCAAATGGATTAGATCAGTTATTTCATTGTTTAGAGTAGATCGCAAAATTGCATTGAATAAATAGCTATACTCGGTTATCTTGTTTGTTTTTAAAATTATTATCTTAGTTGTCAATTTCTAGATATTTTAAATATCTGTTTTCTTAGATTCAAATAGTTCATCGAGAAAATACAAAAAATAGAGAAATCATATATGCTATAGATATAATCAAAATAGTTAAATTTCATTTTGTCGTAGTTAATTTACATTGTTGTTTTGTATGACAATTACGGGACCTAGAGAGCCAGGGAATACATATTTGATCCAATCGTGCCTTAGCCCAATCTCATCACAACAATAATCGATATAGATCAAAATATTAGGATCCAAGTCTTCCGAACAACGGTAAGCTTCGCAACAAATCCATTCCCAATTGAGCGGACTAAACATAGAAGACGACCAAGCACACACGTTTTGGTCGAATCAATCTGAACTACAGATTACCCTAGGCAACATTCATATGATGTAGAAGGGTTTGAAAAGGAACAAACCTTTGGTTGTGATCCTTTGGTTCCACGGCCGACGCAGGAGACATTCTCACGGACATAGATACCAACCTAAGAATTCAAAGTTGTAAGAACACTGTGAAACACTTTGAGAAGATCGTGCAACTATTAGTTTTAATATAGAGGCCGAGAAAGCATATGATTGATTACCGGGTGTTAGGGATTAGGAACTAACTTTGCGCATGACTATAACAGACCGCAACAACCAAGAGTCTACGGTTGTGACCCACAAATCCCGCAACCCAACGAATCCGTAAGTCAATTAGACATAGACACGGGCCTACGCACACTAGTATTCGATCTACCCCACTTCCACCCACCATCGCCAAACAATTATCCTTACTAGATATAGTAGCTAACAAAGCTAGAGAGTTCTGGATTAGGCCGAGAACCGTCCATAGAGTAGACTATATTCACTATCCACCATATGACCTTATCTCGGAGACATACACGAAACTATCCCGTGTCATTTTCTAGTATTCCACAACTCATAGATCGAATCATGCCGAGCTCGATATTGATTGGAGCCTTGTTATCATCCTTGCCGATCGACCGATCTATCACACCCGATTCGAGTTAGGAGGGCCTTCTTTGCCTTAGATTCGCAAGTTCCGCTAGTGCGTATTGAAGACATTAGATTGCCTAACTAGTTTGTCTCGCATCCCATACATTTTCCATCCCCACGGCTGTCTCGACACGACCTCGGGAGGTCGGGTGCGAGGAAGAGTTGCTTGTAGATTCCCACGCCGCTAGTCACTTTTCCATCGTACAAAATTGGCGAACCCGACGTGAACTTTCAACCTTCCGATTTGGAGTCGATTTGTACTACCTCATTAGTTTTCACCATCATTTTTCTCTCTCCCATTATTCTGCGGGTATTCATATATCCTCGAATATGTCGGGATTCGATGCATATGGCGAGACCCCTATTGGGTCTTGAGGCATACTACACCCAACATAATAGACAATCATCACCCTTGCTTCAAAGGTGTGGGGTGACAACTATTCAACTAATCGGCTTATCGACACAAAATCCAAGGATCAGATATAGCTTGTCCTTCCAAACAGAGGATTTAGAACAACTCGCTCAAGCACAACAAATAGAGCCTTCAGGCTCGAACAATATGACGTTCACCGGAGAATCTGGTTCATCTCCTCAGGTACTACTTAGACCACAAATTAGTAGACAATCAGACTCATACCGAGGTTTAGACTAGGAACATTCGATATATTATGCCAGAATGAACAACACTCTCGAAATATGTACCCACCTATAGGAGGTTGACAAATACAACCCGAAGTCTCTTTTCAAGAAAATACTCCCATCCCATTACATATAGGAAATACCCTCGGGGAAACTTGGTGGCAATGATCGGTTCATAACAGGTATCATATACCTATACAACACCATGATATACAACCAATGCCACTAAGGCAGAATATCGTGACTTCACCAAATGAAGTCATTTCAACTCTAATAGAAAAGGTTAGAGGGTTAGAACTTGCCCAAGCAAGTCAAAATTCACAATTCATACAAGCAGGAAGTTCCAATCCGCCACACCATCCTAGCCAAGTAGATCTCCTCACGGGGGTAGGCACGTTAGGCATGACTCCTCGCATTCACAACAAACGCCAATTAGACCCACCATCTCTAACACCTGTCCCTCCCGGCCTAATACAGAGTAATCCATTTTTGGACAATACCCCTTCATACTTAAACATGTACTCCAAATCACCACAAGGGGATATGTTCTCCTCTCCCGGCATGGTTCCTCAAACACAGGGATTTCCTTATGCCCCCGCTAACACATACACTATGCCATATCAACAACCCATTCCGCCACCGCTCCTCAACAGCACCATCAATGGTCAAAACCTATGCGATAGGGACATATTCAGAATACTTGAAAGAGCCCTTAGATTTCACCATACGAAGCATCATGCTTCCAAGACCTCTTCCCGATTTACCCAAATACAAAGGTGAGGGAGATCCAAACGCACATATCAAAGCTTACGCTACGGCCATTCGAGAACTACTCCCATGGGATGGGGTTGTTGCTAAGATATTCCCAAAAACTTTGGAAGGCATCGCTCTCGATCGATATTATAGAATACCAAGCTTCCATCCATTCGCTCAAACAACTCAACTTCGTTTGAGAGTTCATTAAGGCCTTTGACATGAATAAACTATTAAGGACAGAATCGGGAGTTCTTACATATCAAACAAGAACACAACGAATCTGGTCACCCATTTCATTCAAAGGTGGCGTACGCTTCTTTACTCTTGGCAAGTGCTCCAAACATGGATCATATGGAACTATGCGATTTATGCCTTCATTCTCTTAGCAGAGAAGTAAAGGAAGAAGTCCAGAAGTTCCCATTAAGAATTTTACGATGAAGTACTTGAGAGTGCTCTTCGAATAGATCAAGCAGAAATTTATAGTGGTCGCAAAACATATGGAGCAAATGGGAGGTTATTCACCTCCAACCAGAACACCACAACTTATCCTACTACCACAAATGTCAATCAAGGACCTAAAATCCTTAATAAAAATCGGGGTTTAACAATGACGAGTAACCGACCAACCCAAGAAAGTAAATGTTGTCAATACTCCATCACAAATAAACAACCAATGAAACAACAACTTTACCCCAACAATCAACACAGTGGATTTTAACCATCCACAACAAAGAATAACGACGGCAAAACCTCACACAAGGTCCGAGCCAAAATTCAACTAGATACCAAAACCGAATTCAAACCAAAGACAAAAGACGTAAAATTTTAATCCTAGTAGACAATGGTTTGATCAAAATTTTGTACCGCAATATGCACCAAACCAACAAACGAGGAATTACAATCCTAATTCGTATTGTGGTTTCCACAAAATTTGGGGCCATGACAGAGAACGCCGTGATTACAATAAATTCATGCAACGCTTGCCAAATGAACAAAAACAACTTTTTATGGATATGTTCTTGGCAGATCCTACGTTACCAATATCAAATACTTTTCAGGGGTAGTTTCCTCTCAAAACGCACCCCTGAAGATCTTTAATGATCCACTCCCAAATCACGATAACAACAGGCTAAATCTAACAGGGAAAAACAAGGGTGTAATGATAGGAAACAAGGATCATGAAGCCTCCACCTCGCTAAATCCATTAGTTGCGCCACAACTAGGAAGTTAGCCACGACCTAAGGTAGTCGGTTTAGTGGACTTAGACGTTGAGCTACCCATCGAAGTCAGTAATAAGGACACAAGAGTATTTCTCTCACCAAGTCCAAGCCACTGCCGAGGCGGATAACATCCAACAAATCATAACAAAACCCGTGGGTGCCTATGATTTAATTAATGAACTAACAAAAACCTTCTCGCACATTTCATTTTTAGACTTACTAAAGAGCTCTCTCGCCTTGCTGGGGCTGCTCTTTTTAGAAGCATTAGGTTTAGGTCATTTAATTAACATCACTCCACCTCCGAAACACAAGTAAATCATGTGGACTTTGATGTTCATCCTCCGGCAAAGCGAGATAGGATGTCAAATTCATATTTGAGATAAAAAAATGCCGGCAGATGCCGAGATCGACGCCGAGGTGATCCAGCCTTACATTTGCAAGTATGGGTTTATAACAACTATGTAAAGCGTGCAATGGTTGATGATGGGGCGGCAGTTAACATAGTCCCCTTCTCTTTCCTTCAAAAGCTAGGATATGGAGAAACCAATTGTTCCACAACTCGAAATACACTAAGGTGCTATGATAGCCTTAAAGCCACCTCGGTTGGAACTATAATATTACCGGTCACCTTAGGACCCAAAACCATCTTGACTGAGTTTTATATTATAGATCAAGAAACTAACTATAATATGATCCTCGGTCGTCCATGAATACACCGTATGAAGGCAATCCCTTCTACGGTATTTCAAGAAGTAAGGTTTTTACACTTAGGAAAGATATTTGTAGCCAAAGGTGATCCAAAACCATTCGATGTACACCTAGTTGACTTAAAGAAAAGACCAGGCGTGCACTCGGAGTTTGAACTCCCAACAAACCAACTTAATAAACCTACCGACCCAAAACCAAAAGAAAAGTTGATACCTACGACAGATCTTGAAACTATGAGCCCAGCCAAGGCAACCCCAACCCCCAAAGATGAGGCTAGCACCATAGAAACAGTATCATTAGGAACTACTGCAAAAATCGTTGAATTAATAGAACAAGATCTACCAATGTTCTTACCATTTGACTCTGCGGGCATGGGATGTTCCCTAGGCATTGGCTCTCTTCCAGCAGAGGATCTCTGTATGGTGGAAGTAGAATATGCAAACACAACAGATATCCCAACGTCCATATTCCCAGCTAAATATTGGACACTCCATTTTGATGGAGCTAGATGTCGTTACGGAGCGGGGGCAGGTGTAATCTTTACTTCCCCTGAAGGAAAAGTCTTACCTTTTGCCTTCAAACTAAATTTTGAATGTACAAACAACGACGCTGAGTACGAAGCCCTCCTCCTTGGCCTCATTTTAGCCAAAAGGATCGGTGTTAATAATATCAGGGTGTTAGGAGACTCACAATTGGTAGAAACCAAGTTTATGAGGTATATGAAACCAAAGCCGAGCACTTACAACTTTACAAAACAGTCAGTATTAGATTTAAGCAAGGAGTTTGACTTCATATCAATTGAAGCAATCTTGTGAGAACACAATCTTCTTGCCGATTCTATAGCAACCTCGGCATCACGCTTTACTCCAAACAGTAAGTTAGAGGATACCCATTTCATGGTATCCCTTCGTGATGAGCCATTGATAAAAAAAATGACAAATTCTCTTTTAAACGGAAATGAATCTACTATCCTAGACCACATTGATAGTGATATGGCCACTCTGAATTACTTAAACGCCTATGCGGCACTACATCTCTCCTATCATATGATAGATTTGTCCTTAATCCCACATTCATCTTCCTACTTCGGAAATCCCATGATGGATCTTCCCTCGGAAATAGAACCTAGCATATACACAAAGTAGAAACTAGGGCGATTTGGATTTACCTCCCCACCGAGTTTGAAGAAGGTAACGCCTCTTTGATCAAAGAAATGATTGACATTAACATCGGAACGGAAGATGAACCAAGGATATTGAAGTTAGGATCCTCGTTAACCTCGGAAGAAGTAGAAATACACACTCGGATCCTCAAAGAACATCAGAAGGCATTTGCATTTAATTATAAGGAAATGATAGGGGTTGCACCCCACATTGTGGTGCACAACCTCATCACTAAATCAGATGCAAAACCAATTAAACAAAAATCAAGACCCATGAAACCCAAGGTAGCTCTCATGACGAAAGAGGAGGTAATGAAACTCCTCCAAGTAGGATTCATCAAACCACCAATTACTCCCAATGGGTATCTAATATCATTCCCATTCTCAAGAAGAATGGGAAGATACGCATCTGCATAGATTTCCGAGACATCAACAAAGCATGTCCTAAAGACGACTTCCCGTTGCCATCCATTGATGTCATTATTGATGCAACAGCTGGGTTTGAACTTTTGTCTCTCATGGATGGATTCTCGGGATACAATCAAATTAAAATATCTGAACAAGATCAAGCTAAAACCACGTTTATAACTCCTTGGGGAACTTATTGCTATGTTGTTATGCCATTTGGTGTCAAGAATGCTGGTGCTACGCATCAACCGTGAGCTATGACATATATATTCCACGATCTAATTCATAAATTGTGGAATCCTACGTAGATGACTTGTTGGCTAAGGCCAAGAAGCATTGTGACCATCCAAAAGTACTCCGCGTCATTCTTTCACGTCTGATTGAGTATGGAGTCACGTTAAATCTAGAAAAATGCGTCTTTGGCGTAACAAGAGGGAAGCTCCTAGGTTACATCATATCATCATGAGGAATAGATGTTGACCCAACCAAAATTTGGGTTGTCCTTGAAATGGTCCCACCTTCGGATGAATCTGGAATCAGGTCATTTCTTAGAAAACTTGGTGCAATCCAGGAGATTCATCTCGGACTTAAGTTTTGCCATTCATCCAATCAACAATTTACTCAAGAAGGATTATAACATTGATTGGACTGAAGATTGCAATGAAGCTTTCAACGCAGTTAAGCGTTTCTTGTTATCACCACCCACGCTAATGCCACCTAAGCTAGATCGCTCGTTAAGTTCATACTCACGAGCTACCAATGTCTCGCTAGCTCAAATGCTGGCTCAAGAAGACGATGACAAGAGAGAACGTGTGATTTATTTCATTAGCGAACAACACTGCTCGACTATGAAACGCATTATACACAAGCAGAACGAGAATGCCTCACCATAGTCTTTGCAACCAAATGCCTAAGACATTATATGCTAAATCAAGAAACAAGGGTCATGGTAAAAACGGACCATTTACGAACTTTTCTCACGCAAGGGTCCTTATCTAAGAAAGCTGGACATTTTATAACCCTAATGGGAGAATTCAAATTAACATTTGTAAATCAGAAATCAGTTAAGGGACAAATCATCGTAGATTGGTTAGCTGATAACCCATTAGATGGAGGTGATCTAGTAGATCTAGATTTTCCAGATGAGTGCGTATACTACATCGAAACCCGACCTTCTATCTTTGAGTGTCCCTCGTACACTGATATCATTAATTATATCATGGACCATACGTATCCAGAAGGGGCTACACCGCAACACGTAAGACGGCTACACATTATCGTAGCAAAATGCGTCATTATAGAGCAAGTGCTCTATCGGAAAGCATTCGATGGAATGCTTCTAAGATGTGTCGACGCAGAAGAATCCAAGAAGATTCTCCACGAATCTCACAGTGGAATGTGTGGAGGCCACTTTGGTGGCCATGCCACCGCTCACAAAATACATCGAATAGGCTATTTCTGGTCCACTCTAGAACACGATGCAAAGAGAGTTTGTACGCAGGTGTCATAAGTGCCGAGAGTTCTCCCATGAGATCCACATGCCAGCACAAACTCTACAACCAATTGCTACTCCATGGCCCTTTTCTACGTGGGGTCTCGACTTGATAGGAAAATTCTCTCCCTCATCTACAGATGGCCATAATTTTATAATCACGGCTACCGAATATTTCACCAAGTGGGTAGAAGCTATGCCTCTTACTACTGTACTGTGCCAGTTACTGTAATTGCCAAATTCATTTTGAACCAAATCATTTGTAGGTATGGTGTCCCGCAAGTCATTATCTCAGATAATGGGACTTCTTTTAAGAATGATGAAGTTCGCGAATTGTGTAATAAATTTAAAATAAGCCATCATACGGATTCCTTGTATTATCCACAAGCCAACGGACATACTTCAAGCAACAAATAAAACACTAAAAGCCATTCTCCTCAAAACGGTGAAAGAAAACAAATGAGATTGGCACCTAAAGTTATATCCAGCCTTATGGGCCCACGGAACCTCAATAAGAACACCAACAGGAGAAACTCCTTTCTCGCTAGTATTCGGGGCATAAGCAGTTCTCCCGCTTGAGGTTGAAATACCCAGTCTCCGCATTTCATTACAAGGGATTCTGGATGAAGACACCTACAGAGAAGCACATCTTTCCCAACTAGAAAGCCTAGATGAAACCAGGTTAGATGCTAAACAGCGGCATAGAGTCTATGCTTTGACCGGATGTGCGAAATATAACAAGTCTCTCGAATGCGACATATATGAAGGTGATCTAGTTCTAAGATTAGATAAATGCCCAGATTGACAAGAAGACCGATGAAGGAAGGAAGTTCCGGCCTAAATGGTTGGGCCCATACCGAGTCATGAAGGACTATGGAAACGGTGCGTACCTCCCATGTGTATGCTAGAAGGTGAGGAATTTGGCGAAATAGTCAATTCCCGCACCTCAAGAGGTTCTACGCATAAGCAAACTAGCACTACTTATATATATTTACATTGCATCTTCATATAGATTAAAATCATTTTGTCCGCTTGTTTCGTACACAAATTGTGATCAAGGAATTTTATTCTCAAAGCAATTCATTACAAACTCATGATGTTGTTGGCATAAACTTTCTAATCATACCTCTCCATTTTCATGATATCATCAAATTATCTCGGAATCATGTCATCAAATAAAGCTAGATATGACAAAGTCTTAAACGGTAACCATACCAAGATCTGCGGGCTTGTTCTCACTTTTGGTTTCTTCTTAGGATAGGTGTCTTGCCTATGGTCTGTTCTAGAAGCTTCATGGTGTCACATCTATCCCATATATATATCTCTTTGGAAATAAGCACATACTGACATTTTACTCAAGAAAATGAGTCAAACATTGATCAAACAGAAAATTTTAATTTTACACATTTCCTTACCCCACCAACCTTTAGTGATGAGCTTGCGTCTCTTACTAGTGACGTAGGGTTGGGAAAGGATGGAAATGCCCTACTACGCATATGCTTTGCCCACGGTGATAAACCCACGCTTCTTACTAGTAGCATGGGGCAAAGTGTAGGGGTCTTCTTGAAAAACAAATGCAAAAGGTCATAAGCAAAACAATTCAAATCTCAAGTCTTTGGGTCAAGAACAAGTGAATCGATGTCTAAAATTCCAAAGGAGCTCAAAATCCTAAAACCCTGATTTTGTCTACTATGTGGCCATCTAAGGATCTAAGTTTGGATAAACCGCAAAGTAAGTAGCATTCTAAACTATGAAGTCACTCGAGTGGAGTGGGCTTGTGATATCCTAATTTGGTTCTCCGCAAAGCTTTTTTCATCTTTCATCAAGCATCATTTCAAACACATCTCGTAACTTGTGCCCTTCCCAACTCTCGGTGATAAGCCCTCGCATCTTACTAGTTGCGTGGAGTTTGGGGTAGGGCAGGTTTATCCATTCATCATACCGGTTTATATGCATCACTTTGCCAAAACAAACATGAAGTATCCAAAAATTGCTTACGAAACTAAGATTCCAAATCACATTATATCTACATTACCATATATCAAAGATCATGAAATACGAAAGGAAAATACACATTTGCATCATTTGTTCTCCATTGCATACATTCTAAAAAAGCATATAAACATACATCATAGTATACATGAGGAAACTAGAAATCGAAAGCAAGCTATGAATGCCAAGGATTTGATCCGAACAAATATACATATATATAAATGATCAACATTTATGTACAATGCCATCATGCACTAAGCATGGTCAAAACGCTCAAAAATCCCGGGATATACAAAAGAATGTATCGTACAAAAATCTACGAGAGCCAAGTGGCTTCTCAATCCCTACGAGACCCCTCTCAAGGCGCACGCCAATGCCTAGGACTCGCTACACCGGTGCTCGAGTGCATAGAGGGCTCGGGATCCCGAGGGGCGCCACGGGGCCTCACCACGAGAATGGCTCCTCATCAGGCGCTCGGCCATCCTATACCCCGCTAACTCTGTGTGGAGAGTCGATACCATCCTGGCCACATGCCAGACTAGGGAAAAGATGTCAAGTATGTCTCACCGGTTCTTTGAAGGCTCCCTAGCATCCACGCATGCTACGCGCGGGTCCTCCCCATGGGGATCATCAGTGGTATCAAGTGCATACCCTACTTAATAAAATCTCGCCACTCATCGGCGGTCTTTGCAAACAAAGGAGAAAACAAATTAGAAACCAAACAAGAGATTAGAAATACAGAAGGAAAGATAGTAACTAAGGAGATCCTAACTAAAAACAAACATTAAAAGGGGAGAGGGTAACTTACTCAGATCACCAGGCCTCCAGGATGGATCTATAGGATTAGCACCTGCCACGGATGCCGCCGCTGACTGAGGGTCTGCTCCTATGGCTGGAGCAACGTAACGTCCCGCAATGGACTCATCCTCCCCACCATGGCCCTAGGAGAGTGGCTCCTCTGAAACCAGAGTATCTCTCTCTGCACTATGCTCGGCCCTCGCTGCTGCATGATATCCTGAGTATCATGCCACTCAGGATCACTGTCCTCCTCGGCCTCCTCCTCTGTCTCTCCCCCTGTAAACTCCTCAGACTCGGAGTCTACCTCAATGGGGTCATCACTGCTATGGGCAGGACCCGCGGAAATCTGAAGCAAGGGTGCCCGAGGTGCACCGGCTCTCCCTCCGCACGCACAATCCTCCCGGCCGCAATAGGAACGCCAGAGTAACCACCGCCCAACCTCGGCCTCTAGGCCCCTCTCGGCCTCTCGACCGATCTCAGTATATCGGGCGCCACTGGGAAGTATACCCATGTAGGGTAGGCCAAACCGGGCCGAGGAACTCGGCCAAAGGGGTGCATCTCCACTTGCCCCACTCTATCAATAAGCGCCTCAGTAGTGAGCAGAGATCAAAGTAAGAGTCTCCTCACCCCATATGCCTGCCAAAGTCGATATGGTGTGGCCTCCATGTCGGGCAAAGTAGTCGGGAGGCAATCGGCCGATGAGGTGCTCTAAGTACCGACATGTCTATCCATCTGGCTGCCCTCACAGCTCCAGGATCTGCCACCTCTACACCTCTGCCGTAGGGGATGAAGTGCTCATAGACCCAACTCATGACTAGGGTTGGGTGGCTCAAGGACTGCCCCTGTAAATGGACTACCCTGTATAAATCATGGTAGGTGGTCCCAAGAATGTCTTCTCCCCAGGCATATATCCGGCCATGTCCCTCTATCTGTGTAATAATGGGGGACCAGCAATATAACAATGTATCTCCTCCCTTGTCCCCGATCAGTCTCGAGGCAAGGATCCCCATGATGGCCTGGCGAAGTAAGGGGATGGGCAAACTAGGAATGGATTGAACTCTAACCCCCTTCTTCGACCCCGTGGAGATGACTGCATCTCCCATATATGTATCCCATTGTGCAGGCAACTGGGCCCGTGAACTCGTTGTCTCTAAGGTGAGTCGTCTCCGATGATTGGGACCCCTGAATGTGATAGACATCCTCCAATGTAATAGTCCACTCACCTTTGTGGACCCCTGACAATCGGAAGGTATTTCGATCTGCATCCCAATATGAGAACAAGTCACAAAGAATGTGACTAGATGGTGTAACATGCGGCACGCGTGAAATGCATAATATCCCACCCGCCAAGAGTGTCCTCCTCATCCTGTGAGAGGGCATCTAGTACCCCTGGGAGCCAATCACACTCCCTCTCTCTACTCCACTGGATATACTCCTCTCTTGCCTGCATACACCCAAAAACACACAAAACAGAGCAAGTTAGCATCCGAATAATACTGGAAAAATCATGAAAACATGTAGAAATGCTAAAAATGCAAAAACAATCTCAAACAAATGTTCTTTTGGCATTCTGTGCGAAACCGCCGCCCTGAGCAGAGGGGCGGTTTTGTAACCGCCGCCTTAAGGGCGGCGGTCGTGTAACCGCCACCCTGGGTAGGGCGGCGGTCGTGACCGAAAACCCACGCGGGTTTTTAAACCTAAAAAGCCCAAAAAATGACAAAACAAGACCATTTTAACTAAAACAAGGCCTACCCAGTAGGCGCCCCCTAGATGAACCTTTTAACACTAACATTTTCAAAAATTACCCCCCCACGACAAAGATTTTAGCATTTCAAAATTAAGGGGGTAAAAAGGATAAATTGAAAAAAACTAACATGTGATCTCGCGGGTCGATGTTCCGCTCGTGGAGGCATGATCACTATCCCGTCACGGACGTTTTGACTCTACTCACGCAAGAAACCGTCTCCGTGGGTCCCGTGAGCTCAAAATCAATCAAATTGACTCATGCAAATGAATAGGAAAATGGGCCCACTTTCATATATATAGCAACCTGATTCATTTTAAATGCCTTTTCACAGGTTTGGAGCGCCGACGGAGGTAAGTTCTTATCCCCGCACAAATGGTACATTCTCATTTCCTGTTATTTTAGCGTTTATTTTCCAAACTATTGTGTCTATCTGCACTTGAGTTCTCTTTTCATTTTGCAGGTAGTGGGAATTTTGGATGGCGCCATTTCAAACACACGGATATATCAGGTATAACTTCTAACTTCCCATTTCGGGACCACCATACTCGGACCCACCGTTTTACGCCTCTTCATGGCTAAAACGCTTCTCCGAGGGGGCAATATGTACGTACCCAAAATTGTAAGGTATTGTACTGCTGGAACAACGTGACAAGTGCCCCAATGATGATACAGGTCTCCTTGCAAGGTGTTCGGGATTTGGAAAATATCTCCAAGTGTGCGTTAACATCCCGCATGCCCCGCTTAGCCCCCGCGTGCTTTGTTTTTCCCTTTTCCTCTCTTTTCTTGGCCTTTTTCTCTTCAAGTGACAAAACGTCGCCCTGACTGGGCGGCGGTCTCGTGACCGCCGCCCGAACAAAGCAGTGCGGCGTTTCGTAACTGCTGCCCCCGCTCGTGGCGGCGGTCCTTTATGCGTTTTCTAGAAAGCTCTTTTAACACGACTCACGTAAAAATCAATGATTCACCAGCTTTTTTCACCGCCGCAAGCTTGCATTTATGATTCTGGTTCCCTGGAATAGTGTTTTGCCATTGTTTATAGTTTAAGAGTTCTATTTGGTTTTTACCTTGGGTAAATCCAAATGCTATAAATAGTTGGCTTGTGCTCAAGCAAATGGCCCCTCAAAATTTGCCTCTGATTTCTCTTTGCAATAGATTTAGTCTTCATTTTGATTAGAATGCTTAGTTTCTTTCATTACGAGCTTAGTTAGCATTATTTTACTTTGTTAGTAAGCCACATATCCATCTTGTGCAAGTATCGCTGTTATTTTATCCAATCCATTAGAATAAGATAGTCTCGTTTACCAATAGGAAGCCATTAAAGTTGCAGGTTTTGTTCTTCGAACAAGATAGTTTTAGGTTCTGGACGTTTTATGTTGCATGAATCGCAATAGATCCCGCTAGGAATTGCATAAGCCAAGCTCTGTACTCTTGCGCTATCCCTCTCCTACTCGCATTGTATTGGCCGTATTCGAGCTGCCTTTATTCCAATATCTACTTCTATTGATGCTAGCATTACACGCTTTTCTGGATCCACGTGAACACGAAGGAACGAGGAGATCACACTGAGGGGAGGAGATCACACACACCTTCGGATTCACCACTGTTCTGCAGAATCCAGGTTCTAGCTTTCAAAGTTCTAGTTAGAAACATATCAAATAGAGTATTTAATTACTTTATTTCGATTAAGTCTACTCGATATCGGGGAAGTGTGGGGATTGATAGTTTCGAGAAACTATGATTCACTCTTCACTTCTGAGGTAGGATCGAGAGTCTTGCAAATGGATTAGATCGGTTATTTCATTGTTTAGAGTAGATCTGCAAAATTACATGCATAAATAGCTATACTCGATTATCTTGTTTGTTTTTAAAATTATTATCTTAGTTGTCAATTTCTAGATATTTTAAATAGTTGTTTTCTTAGATTCGAATAGTTCATCGGAAAATACAAAAAAATAGAGAAATCATATATGCTATAGATATAATCAAAATAGTTAAATTTCATTTTGTCGTAGTTAATTTACATTGTTGTTTTGTATGACAATTACGGGACCTAGAGAGCCCAGGGAATACATATTCGATCCAATCGTGCCTCACCCAATCTCATCACGAAATAATCGATATAGATCAAAATATTAGGATCCAAGTCTTCCGAACAACGGTAAGCTCAGCAACAAATCCATTCCCTAGTTGAGCGGACTAAACATAGAAGACGACCAAGCACACACGTTTTGGTCGAATCAACCGAACTACAGATTACCCTAGGCAACATTCATATGATTGTAGAAGGGTTTGAAAAGGAACAAACCTTTGGTTGTGATCCTTTGGTTCCACAGCCAGACGCAGGAGACATTCTCGCAGACATAGATACCAGCCTAAGAATTCAGGTTGCAAGAACACCTGTGAGACACTTTGAGAAGATCGCACAACTATTAGTTTTGAATATAGAGGCTGAGAAATCATACGATTACTGGGTGTTAGGGATTAGGAACTAACTGCGCATGACCATAGCAGGACCACAACAACCAAGAGTCTATGGTTGTGACCTACAAATCCCGCAACCCAACGAATCCGTAAGTCAATCGAGACATAGACACCGCCTACGCACACTAGTATTGAGATCTACCCCACTTCCACCCACCATCATCTTGAGCTTATCCTTACTAGATATAAAAACTAACAAAGCTAGAGAGTTCTGGACTAGGCGAGAACCGTCCATAGAGTCGACTATATTAACTATCCACCATATGACCTTATCTGGAGACATACACGAAACTATCCCAGGTCATTTTCCACGTATTCCACAACCCATAGATCGAATCATGCTAGAGCTCGATATTGATTGGAGCCTTCGAGCAGTCATCCTTGCCGATCGATCTATCACACCAGTTCAGGTTAGGAGGGCCTTCTTTTCCTTAGATTCGCAAGTTCCGCTAGTGCGTATTGAAGACATTAGATTGCCTAACTAGTTTTTCTACATCCCATACATTTTCCATCCCCACCGGCTGCCTCGGCACGACCTCGGGAGGTCGGGTGCGAGGAAGAGTTGCTTGTAGATTCCCACGCTCGCTAGTCACTTTTCCATCATACAGTGCCCAATAGTAATTGGCCTCAAGATGTCACAAAAAACTCAACACAACACTAACAGTCCACAAGACATATTACTACATACTTTCACGAGTGTATCAAATGATAAGACCTCTAATTCCACCATGGAAAGACAAAAATATTCCACATAACAAATAATTTCCAACAATTATGTCATAGGCATAGATCCAACACACACATGTGACTAACAAACAAAGAATCATCACGTTGATACATATGCAACTGGTATCACATGACCCAAAAACCATGACTATACCCACATAGTGCCAAGACAATATCCAATAGTACATACCAACCAAGAGGAACATCAAGCCTCAATCATAACAATTCCTAACAAGACTCACAGGAGTAACTCATCAATCAACATAAACACCACAATATGACATACCAACATTAATAACTTCCCAATAGGATCTGTGATCCAAGCAATATCAAGAAATAACATCTCCCAAAGTACCAAGCATGAGCCACCACCTCCCATCAACATGAGTCAACAAAAGTATTTGTCTTACACCAACAATAACCAAATATTATAAGCCAACAAGTTTTCATTGTTTAAACACATAGTTTTCAAGTTTCCAATTGGTTGAAGGGTCAGAGGTGGTAGTTCATTTTTCACATGAGATGATACATAGAGGAGTGAAAAGGGTATATATAAGAACTAACATGCAATAAGTATGATGTATGATTATTTGTAATTGTTTGAACATGACATGGATCATTCCAACACAAAGTTTGATCAAGTGGTTTTCAAGTATAGGAGGTTATTTTCATCTTGCAAGACAAGGTAAGAATGATTGGCTACAAACATTTCCTTTTAGGATTTTTTTATACAAGGTTCTTTTCATATTTTTTTGTCTTGGCGGTATGGTCTGATGTGAAGGTTATAACAAGTTTCATCATGTCTCACAATATAAAAATATATTCATTTGATATGCAAGAATGCCAAATGATAAGATGTCACAAAGGGAGAATTATATTTTACACAAAGAAATATAGTCTCGAGATATAATAAGAAATTCAAACACAACTCCATAAGTCTCCCAAAACCACTCCATATGCCTCCCAATAGAGAAAGAATCATAATGCCAAAACCAAGTCGGGTCACTCACCATAGAGCCCCATCACCTTATTTCTCCATGTTGGGTCACTCACCATAGATCCCCATCTCCTTATTTCTCCATATCGGGTCACTCACCATAGAGCCCCACCTTATTTCTCCATTTAATGAGGTGGGTCACCCTATGGCCATAGGCACATAGAGCCCCATCACCTCCACCCAAGTGGCATAGTAACATGTAGTTCAATACTACACAACCCTATGACCCCTTGGGCGTACCCCCATACAAAAAGTGGGTCCATAGGTCCAACCACTCCATGGTGAATCCCATGACCCTAATCCAACACATAACAACATTAGAACCAACATAACAATCCATTTCAAATGCCAAGTGGCAAAAATCCCAAGCCTTGGGCTAGGCTAGAAAACTTTTAAACTTGAAAATAAAATTTTCAAACTAAGCAAAACAAATGGCTAAATAGCATGATAATGTAAAGCCATCTTGTAAGCACAAAATCAAGCTAAATGCCCAAAATATAAGAACACATCAATCAAGAAAACTGTTGTTTCTTACAAGAAAAGAGAAAATGATCAATTAGCGAATAAAATTCTAACATCAAAATTTCACATTACAATCACTACATGGCCATTCAGTAGCCACCAAAGGGTGCACATCAAGTTTCTAGCAGTTAGATATCAAGCCTCACTCAAAAATATATATAACTAGAATAAACATATGTCCATATATCTCTTAATCACACATACGAGAATTCATATATTCAATATCACATAAGATTTTCGATGGATAAACCATATAGGAAAGAGTAGGGAACTCAAATTAACATAAGTTGAGCCTAAGGTGGTGCACATCCATAATATACTGAGAAAACTCAAAGTATACCCAAAACAGATAGAAGTGGGTTTTAAGTCTACATGAGACTCCACTTCCTCTCGTAATTGACTCAAGGTTATGGAAACCTGGTTCACACCTCCTCTCTCCACACATACACTTTTACCGATTGCTTCCCTTAGGGTCGGTTAGTGTAAGGTACAAAACATAGCACATAACTACATTACTAACACAATGATGTATATGAACAATAACCATAGTGTCTTACGCCTGCTAAAATTATAGGTATAACATAACAATGTTCCACGGACTACAATTACATATCATTTCCACAAAATGCACAAAAGTGCAAGTACTAAACAATAGGGGACATATGATATCACCATATGACCTCTAATTCTTGACACACATTTTATCACATAACACATAAATACATAGATATGACGAATATAGTGATTAATGCCAAGACATATGCACCATTACAAAACAATTTTCACGACATACATCATGATACAACATAATATGGTGGCAACAACATAGTATGATACAAAATATCAGGAACCCCTTTGGTACACAACACATTGATACACATACAAAACATCACAAGATGACAAATCACCACCACATTTTCACCATTCACATTAACATTATTTTTCACCCAACAAACATGTAATACATATTTAATCCAATAACATAATGTGTGATTACAATTACAATTAACAGTTCTCACATCACAACATACAATCACATTACTCTTTCCATCTCCTCCACCACCATGCATAACTGTCCAGAGGTTCAAGAGTATAAACCTCCACTCTAATACCAACTGTAATGCCCAAAATTTCAACCCCAAAATACAACAAGTAAAATTATCCGAATACTTTTTTGTCTTTAAATTCTTGCTACATAACACCACATGGGCTCCAATAGAGAAACTTAACATCACATAAGACACTTACAAAAACATCAACCCACATAGACAACATGATAACACCATATACATGTCAATGCCACACTTTCCCTAATGAACAAATACTAGCAATGACCCAACCACAAAAGGGACCCAAGGATTGAAAATCCACAACACATCATTACCATGGTTACATCTTAGTTACATTAAAATTCCAAGAGCATTTATCATGCAAGGATAAATTCTCCTTTTCCACCTACATATTCTTAATTTCATTTAACATTCAACTTACAATACGAACACTTAATTTGGATCTTTCTCCCTTACAATAATCTCCATAACTAAATAATTATTTTCCACATTTCAAAATGCATACAAAATTCCTAATGCTCTTGTTCTTATGTTAAGGTCTACTTCTCAAAATGTTTATTCAATGTTTAAATTTTACCCTTGTTACACAAGGGGAACTAACGTGAAGTCAAGGAAGAAATATTAGGATTTAAAGGAGATTTAGATTCAAGATACCTCTTCCCATAAACATCCTTCCATATAGTACCTTTATTTTCCTATTATAGTTTTTATAGTTCAATAACTTGTTTGAATCCATTCAACATTTTCACATCATGAAATTTTTATTTATATATTTAAGAGCTTATGTTTTCTCGAAAGTTTGATCTCACCAAGAGCAATTCATATTTATTTTTAACAACATGAAAATGTCTAGTTAAGTTATAAGGACTTCAAGTATGACATTATTCCTAACCCAAAATCTTGTTTACTCTTATACTCTTTACACTTACGTCACACTTTGGTCTCACTATTGGCATTGTTTTAGAACAATTGTAATTCAAATGACACATAATTTACACTTAGGGATTCATGACTACAAGGAGTGGTGACCTGCACTAACAACTCATTTCATCGCTCTTAAACACTCAAGTATTAAATGCATATAACAAGACAACCCAACAACTATATGCTTCTCAAATTTCTTCCAAGGAACTATTTAAATCATTTAGTAAATATGCATCAACGTTTCTTTCACCAATAACCTTAAGAGAGGCTCCATGATCTATTAACTTCAAAAGCATTCATGGATGGGGGAAACTACACCCTATGAGAAACACATGGTAATCCGCTACTACACACCAAGGGACACATTTATCTAAGAGGAAAAAGGGGTTCAAATGCAAAAGTTATAAAATTTTATGCATTCAAAATCCTTCTAAAGCAATATTTACAATCATTGGTAACCATACATCATATGTCCTTTTCCATTAACATCATGAGAGGTCACTCGATCTACTACATTCATTAGTACTCGAGGTTTCTACACCTACCACAAGAAAAATTAGAGTAATCAAATGTCCTTGTCTTGCAAAGCCTTTGTGCCACTTGAGGTATTCCAAGACTACATTTTCTCACTTTCGTTTAACACTTAGCTTATAAAGGGTTCCATTAGGTTTGGTTCATTTATTTGACTTCCAATAAAAATATATCACTCGATTGTTAATTTGAATTATCTTAACATGTACACATTTTAAGTTTTGATTCTCTAATGAGAAACTATGTTTTCTCAATCACTTGTTCTCATGTGGATCAATTCACATCCACTTTCACATCATAAGAAAGATTATTATGTTCATGAGTAATCTCCATGACACTTAAAATTATTAGGCCGACATCACAAGGGTACATTCTCAAATAAGGCCAAGTTGTAAATTTTCCTTTACAATTAAAAACTTAATAGTGCATTAATGCATAACCTAACTGTCCTGTGGTCCCAACCATTCATTATATTCCACTTCTAATGTTGTTTAGTCTCTAAAACAACCATGAGATTTCAAGCTCAACATGTCATCTTGTATGCCACTAAAGTGACATTATGTCTCACACTAAGGCATCTTACACACTTTCATACCCACATGAATGCTCTCAATTAGGTTCCTAAGGAGGAACACACAAACACATACGGTACCTCTAAGTCTCTAGGACTATGAAAGATGTTTGGAGCCAACATAACTCAAGGCTTACCAGAGAGGATCATTCCATTCAACAAAGGTAAATATTTCAAGCTATATGTTTGTTTTGTCACTTCCCACTCAAAATGAAAAAAACACAAATGTAAGTTGATATTTTTCTTTGAAGATTAAGTGATTTCCTAGGTCAATGCAACACTAACATATAGGTAAAACACACCATTTTAAATTATTACCAATAATTTTACTAGCACAATCATATCCAAAATTATGATGACACTAAACATTTTAAATGACAAGGTTCTAGTTTCATCCTCCTATACTTATTTTGACACTAAAAGAAAGGATTCTTTGACATCATTTTCAAAGAAACATGATACAATCAACTTCATTTACTTAACAAAATATACACAATTACGACTAAGAGTAACATTTGTTAAACAGGAAAAAGTACAACTACGTATGAAATAGTACATTTTCCCAATACACAACACTATCATATACATCATGGAAATAATGAAAATAATACATTCTATTCATAACAATATCACTAAAATATTCTAAACAATTACATTTCCTTCAAATAACATGCTAATAAAAGACACAAGTGTCATTTTACTTCTCCTATTGTTTGGGTACTGCAACCACTGCAAGGTCAGTCCTAGAACTAGTATGGAAATCCCCTACACTCAAGCATAAATCCACACATTCATCATTTCAAAAATTTCAATTAAAGAGAAGAGAGAGGGAGAGATAGGAGAGAGAAGAAGACAAAGTTCATTTCTCACACATTCACACTTTCACATTCATTTGCACTTAACATTTTGGTACTAGAGAGAGAGAGAAAGGATGAGAGAAAGTTAAGAGACATTTTATTTTCCATTCACAATGTCATAACCATTTGCATTTCATGTCCATTTTCATTTCATTTCAAACCAATTTACATTTCCCAATTCATTTATGTTTTCAAATCAACCAAAGTATCATAGTTATTTCTGGAGAGAGAAGAGGGTGGAGAGAAAAACACCATACATTTCAAAATCCATTCATACAAGATAAAATATTGAATAATATTATACATAGCATTATGACGGTATTACGAGGTCACATGCATGGCTAGAAGTCAAACGAGACTCTTAGAAGGAGATTCTAGCTAAAGTAGCAAGTTGAGAAAATTGACCAAAACAACAAAAGTGCTTACAAAATGGGTCTTGAACACACTCGTTTTAAGTTTGATCACAAATTTTTATGATTCCTACTTACTCCCCATATATAGAGAATTCATGTTTGATGGAATTTGATTACGATAAGCAAAGCTCAAGTTACAAGGGAAACTCGGGGTTAGTTATCATAATTACGTCAACAAACTCTTATCACACAATGACTAGTGGGCCCCAAAACCCACTTGCAAAACTAGTCTCGAAGGTGTTTTCATTGAAATGAAGGTGGTTACGATTCTCTTATTGGTAGTCTAGAGGTAGGTGGAAGTGGTTTTAATTTTGCTCAAACTAAGTGGAAACCGTAAGCGAAACCGATCACATTTTATTAAAACGAACATGTCACACAAGTGATTGTTAAGCTAAGTGGGCTTAGAAATTTGACTTACAAGGGCACTAAATAAGTTCAAACAACTTGGTTAAAGGTTACCCCATGGTGTCCCATGTTACCAGGGGTCATGCTAGGAGAATTTCAAATTTGGTACATTTGGGTGTGGTGCTCCATGAGTATGACTTTCAAGATCGAGAGATTTTTTTTTGATGTTTTGATGGTTCACATTAAGGAAAGTTTTTGTCATTTTTTAGAATTATGTTCCCTATCATTCAACATTTAATTTCAAAATATATAAATGATGAAGTGAAATTTAGTGCAAGCGAAAAGGGGAAAACCATACCATTTTCTCGAAACTTGTGATTCATGCATTAAGGGAGAGGATCCAATAGTGGAGCATGGTCCAATAATGGTGAGGGTATTTGTAAAGTGAGTGACTAGTACATGTACATTTTTCATTTAACATTTGAAAAAAGTAGCTAATAAAATGTGTCACATCAAATCACATCAAAGAATCACCCAATCACATGATGCCACATAAGTGGAAAAAAATGCATGACATAATGCCCTACTAATGGTCCACCCTTTTTTCCTTTGTATGGAAAACTACTTGATTCAAATCCTAATAACCACTTTCCACAAAAAAAAAAAATGCTAAAAAAACTATTTAGCCAAAAAAAATCTATTAAAGGGTATTTTTTTTTTCAAAATTAGATGTATTTATATGTGTGTTGTACACCCCTCAACTTGGGTGCACAACTCGGCTCCTCTCCCTTAGAATAGACCGCAACAACTTAAGGCATTCTTGAAATAGTTTGTGGCTTTCTCATTATTCCTTTCTTTACGCACATACTAAAATCACTTTTTCAATTAAAACATCTGGCAAATCCCTCATTCTCTTTGTGCTCAACTGACTCTATACCCTATTCTACGAATCTTATTTTGGTACAAGCTAGTAGTATGGCAGCAAAGGTGATTTGGTCAGGTTGAGCACACCTGCTTAAGGCATTTATTCAAGGAATTATATCAAACATTTAAACGACTTTCTCCCATGGTTGAGAAAATAAGACAAGAATGGACAACCAGAGGCTTTCATGTAGAGGAAGAGTGCAAGAGACAAATCTGGCAGAGACATATGTGGAATAGTAGGAAAGGGCACTTCCAATGTCTAAATCAATACAATAACTGCTCGACATAAAAGATAAAGATCAAGAAAGAAAAAGGCACTGCAAAGGTTACATAGTGCACACATCGTAGGTGGTCAAAAGTAGAAGAAGGAAGATCAATACAACTAGCCATTACGCCTAAAAGAAGCACCTCCTCATCCTCAATATTCTTTTGCAGATGAAAAACAAAACCACATATGGAAATAAATCCTCTCAGGAAAATTTAAAACATCTCGATATGCAGATAAAGATCCAGATCAATCGATTTGTATAAGGTAAAATGAGGAGATATTTGGTTACAAATTTATCTCCATGTGTGGGGCTGATTTAACCCATTATGGGATTGATTTTAGGATGGATATTAGCAAAGCTCCCTTTAACAGAGTCTGAGATTATGCTGGCAAAGAAGGTTGATCACATTTGAACACCTGTTTGTTGCCTTTAGTTAAACAATGTCAATGCTTTAAGGGGACATTCATGCCCCTCTCTAAAACTCGCATTCTCACACAATTTGGGAGGCTACATAGGAAGAGAGGACGGTGAAAGTGTTGTGGATAAAATGTAGAAAATGAATCACCTCCTTCAATCACCTGTTAAGCCATTCAACACATCCACGAAATCTCCTCCCTTCCACACCAATGCCAAAGACCCACTGGGTGCGACTAGCCAATTACTGCTAACTTTACAACGTAACTTGGGTTTCACCGTGGTTAACATCTCAAGATCTCAAATAAAGTGCTTGTATTATTATGCAAATACTATGACAGGTCTGCAAGCTGCTTAGGATGCCCAATAGGAAAAATGGAGCAAGACAAAATTTTACACGATTAGGATCATTCCAAGAGGTCGTATTAGTTTCATGCAGAGTAGAAAAGACGTGGGCAGAAATCACATCCCCAAAATTCCTACCTTGGTGAAAACCAGTGAGGAGGCTGAAAAAGGCTGCAAAAGTTGGCTTCAAACTTTCCAATTTCCCATGTTGACTATCCAATTAAATAAGTAAAAATAAATGCATGCATGCATAATCTTTTCAAGGTAGAACATATCACTTTAACCATGTTTATATGTACCATCACCAACAAAACTCAATCATGATAATATATTTTTTATTATTATTATTATTATTATTATTATATCAGATAGAATGGTGTTGTGCCTAGAAACCATTTCTCTTTTGGTACTAAGAATCGACAAGGAGTGACACTACTGATTGTTGTGTATCAATATTATATTTCTTTATTATCTTTATTTTTGTGTCATGGGGAAAATATGGTTGATCAAATGGTGGAATTTAGAATAAGGGGAATTTTTTTATATATCTTTATTGTAATTTAAAATAATTATAATTATATCAATTCTTGTCACTTAACATAATGTTTAACTAAAAGCATATCAATCACAAATCTATATGTATAATATATAATAAATGTAATTAAAATATGAAAATAGATTTTAATAAATGATATATATTGTGTGGAGAAGACTAATTCAACTTGTTTCCATATCTATATCCACCCATCATTTATGTCTTGTTTTTCTCATGTTGTTTTACTTAAGATATGGCTAGATATATAAAATATGAAATATTGCAAACAATATAAGTCTAACAACTTTATTATAATGAATTAGCACTTTTAGGAGCACATTTATTAAAATATTCAATATGTTACAATCCAAGCTATTATCGGGTTAGTTAAGACCTTTATTTGAGTATGTTAAGGTGTTGTGATTGACTTAAGGAGAGGTGACTACTTAAGGGGATGTGATTGTCTTAAGGGTATGTGACATCTAAGTGAACACAATGTTGTAAGAGAAAATTATATATTTATTCGGTATTTGATTTAGGTTAATTTAACTTCATGAAACTAATTTGAATTCATTTTGTCTTTTTCAACAGGTAGTTCATTTCTAAATTACATAACAATGGTGTCTTAGGGTATATGATGAATTAAGTGGATACAATCTCGTAAAGGAAGTTTTGCAAATCTATTATAATGGTATAAATAGAGTTGTATTAAATTTGGTTCGGAAAAGGAATATTTACATCTATATTAATTTTCTTTGGGCATGTTTAAATCCTAACCAAATATAGTCTAAAATATATGTCTAGGTAATGTGGAAAAGTAAAAATATTAGAGCTAATGTCCTTGAATTATGGAGAAGGATTGGAATGTATATATTATTCAAAATTATAATTTCATGTGTCTTATCTATTAAATATGTTATGAACAAATATAGTTATGTTTTAGTTGTATATATTTATACAAAAATGAAATATATCATAGATTTATAGTAATAAAATAATATAATGTGGAAACATAGATTATCATAATGTATTATTGTGATATTGTGTAAAACCCATAGTCTCTTTACTAAATATGAGTAGATATCTTCCACACTTCAAAAATGTGCACCTAATGAGATGAAATTTGTTAGGGACATTCGTACCCCTAAAATCCATGAGATTATCTTAATTGAGAGCATGAGTGTGTTTTCATACTTCCATTTTTAGTGAAAGAATGATATGATGAGCTATTAAGTTCCACCAAAGATGTCAACATTATCCTTATATGATATTGATTCTTTTCATTGTTTATGATTGAATATGAAAAATTGGCTTCATTATTATGAGTTTCTTGGTTGTAATCTAAGATTTTTTAGGCTTTTAATTTCATCTTAATCATTAAAATAATTCATCTACTCTTAGATCACTTGAATCTTGAATTCCTAAAAGGTTTCAATTTCTCCTCTTCAAAATCCTACAAATACTATATCATTTGAATTATTAACTATATTTTTGTTTCCAATAAACTAGATCTTTAAGAGAGACTATGTGTTCAATGTGGGTTCCAAGGAGTTGGGATGATAGATTGAGATGTTTTGGAAAATGTATCTTCAAACCTCGAGTTAAATCTCTTGCGAAAGTTTGCAATCATGCTACTTTATAAATAGCCCATCCAGTTTACCCTAGTGATGGGTAATGTGGGTTATATGTGGGAGGTCTTAGGATCCATTTCCCCAAACCGACCACCCCTATAGCTCTTCATTGTTTGGATAGGTAGTTCCAGGTGGGTCAGCTGCTTTGGTGGCAGAGGAGGCTCTCGACGTGGTGCCAAGCTAGCTTGGTGTTCAATGCGACGAGGCATGTCTAGGCATTACGACACAAGAGGTAAACAAAACCACTTTTATCCCGTATAATTTACCCTAGCGGTGGGGAATGTGGGTTATATGTTGGAGGTCTTTGGGTCAATTCCCCAGTGCTAGCCACCTCTTTAGCTCATCGTTACTTAGCTAGGTAGTTTCGGTGGGTTAGCTACTTCGGTGGCGGATGTGGCTCTCAACATTGTGCCAAGCCGACTTGGTGTTCAATGTGATTAAATTCAGGGGAAGACATGAATCCTTTGTTCAATGTGATGAAACATATCCCGGCATTACGACACGAGAGTTATGGCAAAGTATATAAGTGTGTCCCACTTGGTGGCCAAAAATATTTTAAAATCGACTAGTAAATAAATATTTAAAAATACTATAAAAACTTAAAAAATCAGGTAAATTTTGGATGCCCTGCACCTTGGTATTTATAAGCTCTTAAAAATACATGTTTGGTCATTTAATGTGTTTGGTCATGTTTTGGTGTCAGACATATTTTTTGAAAGTACAAAAACTAAAAAAAGTGGGACACAATTATATGGTTTGGTCTCAAATCGACTTAAAAACTAGTTTTATTCAATGGGTAGTGGTGTAATTGTTCTTGGGTCTCCTAGTAATTGGGAGGTCTAAGGTTCAAATCTTAGCTCCGTGTTAAGGTGACCTACTACCGACACGGTTTGGATACCCTGGTGATAGGGTACCTCAATAATATCATTTAATTTGTGGGCTAGACGAGATCTTAAACTTCCATCCTTATATGGTTCCACAACTGGCCGGTGTGGCCGACGATGCCACAAAAGGCTAAGGCCCTCTCCCTAGGCAAACTCAAGAAAAATGTTACTTTATAAATTCTTTATATGGGACCTCCATCTCATGTCACAAAAGTGTTTCCTTCCTAAGTTGATACATGGATTAAACATTCTTGGCATCATGAAAAAATCTATTTATATGCTCGAATGGATGACATTACAAATATTTGAATTATATTTTTCTATTTTCTTCGATTCATCGAGATTCCATATTGGGATCACAATTAGAATAATGATGGAGGTGATTTGTAGCGGTCCATAAGAATGTGTAAGTGAGAATAAGAAGGCAATGGGCCTTCCAAGGTTTTATTTTAATATCATAAACACTTCCCTCATACAACGTTTGATTTTGTAATGAGTTTCTTTATCCAAGAATCAGGTGGAAGGGCGTGGAGGTGTATCTTGATTGGTATATCTCCCATTTTGACTATGATTGCATCCAAAGATTGATTCCATGGACTTCATAATGTGTTTTTCTTTCTCTGGACCATTAAAGGGTGGTTTGTACTTGAGAAGCCAATAATTGGATTTTGAAATTTGAAATCCTTTTGGATGTAAATGTAACCACTCAAAACCCTTTGAATTTAGAAATTCTTGTGAATGTCAATTCTCATCAAACATTCATATTGTGACTTATCTAAGAAGTATAATTGTTTTTAATAATATTCTATTATTCAAGGGTGTACACACAATTATGCAAAAATAGTGTCAATGTCATTAAACAAATTCTAGTAAGAAGTGTAAATGGAGTTTAAAAATCAAATTTTTATTAATAATTAGGTTATAAAATTTATTTGAATATATTTTTATTTGTAAGTGTGTTTATAAGAACAAAACTATTAATAAATTATAATAATATGAGGCCTTCCTTTTACTTAAATCTAATAAATATGAAATATTCAACTAATTCTTTTATTCGTTGATATTTTAAATAAATTAATGAATTAATAACACTTAATTTAGAGTATTATTTATGAAATCGTAAAATTTAATTTACATGTAAGTAACATATATATAAGAATACTAATTTTATTTTGTATGAAAATCTAGTAGTTACTAAATACAATTGTAAAAGAGGATTTTTTTTTGTATTTTTCTCTTTTGTATGTCGCACAAAAACTTAAAAAAATGATGTTTATAATAATCTATAGTTACCCAATAAATAAACATTTTTTCATTAGTTTATACTACTTAGTAAAAATCTATAGTTGAAGTTAAAGGACACTAAAGGACATTAAATATAAATATATATATATAATATATATATATATATATATATATATATATATATATATATATATATATATTTTAATTTATAAAACTATAGTATTAAAATTTGATTGACAATTTTTTTATAAATATGTTATATAGATGCATGTGTATTATTTGACAAAATATTGTAAAGTAATTTTTGGTTGTAAAGTCGATGAGTAAGTGAACTCGAAGTGCATCAATCTTGAATTAAATTATCTCTAAGATTAATTTTATGTGTCGATACTCATAATCAATTACCTTTTTCCATAATTATTAAAAACTTTAAATCAATTTTTTTTTTTCAATATTTTAGATAATACATAAGTTGTTATTTTGAATAATTCTAAAAATAGATTATTTATAATAGTTCATTTTCCATCTCCGCTCTCAAGAAAAATCTTCACCCCGATGATGGTTACGATATTGGAACCGATGTAAACGTAACCCCATTTCTGGGAAGAGCCAAAGGCTCAAATGTGCACAGCGTGAATAAATCAAGCATATTCAACTAATAAACAATAATACGACTTAAACATCAATTTAGATAGGTTTTCTAACAACCTATATTCTCTCATATCCCTAAAATATCTCACACCTAACTCCTACATGAGTTGTTTACTCACTTACATTATTATTCTCCACACACAATATTATAATTCAATCTAATATTGCTAACCATGTTAGGACTAATTCCTAACATTCCCCCTTAGTTCTAACATGGGGTGAAGAACATTCTGGAGCCGCATAGTGACGGTTGGCTTTGGTCGATCGTTGCCTCGTCTTTGATTGATTGCTACATTTGATTGTTGTCGTGTTTTCAGTATCTTCCTCCTCAATGTAAAAACCTTTGGATGTCCGTTTGACCGATAATGCATCCAATTACAAAAATAGTGGGCCATCATCAATTTTTCAAAAATATAGTTCGTTCCCCCTTTTTGAAAAAAAAATCCCTCATAATTATTTCCTATTACAATTTTTCAAAAATAAATAAATATTATCCCCTTTTACAAAGCTTTTCGAAAATGACTCCCCCTTTAAAAAAACTTATTTTCCCCTAATAAATTTTCTTTTAAAATTTTATCCAATTTTCAACAAATATAACCCCTTTCACCTCCCAAAGTGCCTTAAAAATATTTGAAGTTTTAAATTCCAGTGGTCAAAATTTATCTTACCCGACCAAACTAGGTTTTGGGTTTGAGGTGTTTTGGGATTTTTCTTAAAGTATTTGTGCCGCCAAATAGAGGAATGAAGGGATCCAAATTTGGTTGGATAATATGAAAGATACGCCACTTGAGGAAGGTTATTAGATCACAATTTCCATGGAGCCAAATGAGTTGTGTTATGAAAGTAGTTTTCCTCCATATGCATTCCCGAGTTAACTCGATCCATAACCATAAATTTGAATCAATCACATCTACAATGATGTAGAGTCACATTGCAACCAGCCAAAAACTACCATCATGAACAGGAAGAACATAACCAACTTGGGTAGGGTACTGTGCGATAGAAAATCAACACATGACCTTCTTTGCACCCGAACTCCTGAGGTCGTGTAGAGACAGTCGGTGTGGAATTGAAATGGAAGTGAAAGTGATGGCAACGATCAAGCTAATTGGGCAACCTTATGTCTTCGACATGCAATACTGGAATATTTGAATCTATGGCAAAGAATGCTCTCCTAACCTGAAGGAGTGTGATGGGACGGTCCGGTATGATAGCTACTCAGAGACTCCAATCAATGTCTAGTTTTACCGAGATTCTATTGATTGGTTGTGGAATACATGGAAAGTAACCTACAGGTGCCTCGTATGGGTTTCCAAGACAAGGTCATGGAAATGGAGACAAAAGGTGTAGTGGAGTTGTAGGGATATGGGTGATTTTTGGTCTTGTCCAAAAAGTCTTAGCTTGATCATTTGCTATATTCAACAATGAAAGTTGTGTAATAATATCGGGTGGAAGCGGTGAAGATATGAATACCAATGTGCGTAAACTAGTGTCAATATCTAGCTGACTAGCAGGCCCATTGGGTTGCGGGACCTGTGGATCACAACCAAAGACTCGTGGGGTTGTGGCCCTTGGATGGTCATGCATGCAATCAAACCCTATTTCCAGGAGCAGTCCAAAATTCGTAGGCTTGATTAGTAGCTATGTTCAATGTATCTAACTGTCTTATTTTCTCAGTGTATGTTACAGGTGTGTGTAAGACTGTTAAATACAAACTTGTGTCAATGTCAGTTATTAGCTCGCCCATTGGGTTGTGGGACCAGGGGATCACAATTGTAAGTCTTTTCCTATTGTGGACCGTTGATGGTCATGCAAGATGAATTGATTTATTTTCAGTAAATAAACTATCTATTAAAGGAAATATAACCTATATTTTTGGTGTTTTCTCAATATATCGGAACAAAGCAGTAAAACAAGCTAATCTATGGAAAATAAATTATTTTTGTTCTTTTCTTTTTAGAAAATGCATCTAATCTAATAAACAAATTAAATACAAACAATTAGCCGATGTAGCTAACTATTTGTGCAGATGTGTGAATCTAAATCTAAAAATCTATTCTAATTCAATCAAAATCCTTCCAACCCTACCTTAGAAGTGAAGAACAAATCATAACCCTAACAGAGCTATTGTTCCCCATAGCTTCCCTGGTAATGTTGAAGAGACAACTTCCTATTGATTTGATCTACTTGAAATTATCTAGCTAATTGAAATGAATTGTTTCTCTACTCTATTTGATATGCAATTGAAATTAACAATTCGTAATTGACAATTTGATAAACAAAGCAAACAAATACACAACTCCAACCTGGAAGAGCAAGAACCTTGGCAAATCCAGTAGTATCAGTATCTGTCCCCTCTGTTCTTTGCTTTTTTTCTGTGAGTGTTCATGTGAGTCCAAAGGATTGGGAATGCAAAGAACAACAAAAAGAGGATGACGCTTGAGCAATGGAAGCTTAGAAGCAATCTGGACGCAATGCAAGTAGAAGAGAGATAGCACAAGATATTTGAGCTTGGCTATGCAATTCCTAGCAAGATTATGGCAGCATAACAATACAAGATACACAAAATTCTCAGGCGCTTTGCTTGAATAAAAGCATGGAATATATAGGAATCAAGGCTAGGAGGTTACTTCATGCACAATGCAAGAAGAATTTGTTCCAACTAATTAAATCTTATTTAAAAATAGAAGGAGAAAGGAGAACCAAGAAAACAAAGCTATTTTTAGCCAATTTGATTCACGGATGCATGTAAAAATAAAATTTATGTGAACCGTCGCATGTTTAAAACACACATGAAGAATATGGAAAAAGCGGGCAGGACCGCCGCTCTTTGTAGGGCGGCGGTTTCAGGACCGCTACCATGCTGGGCGAGTGATTTGAGAACCATCGCCCGGGTAGGGCAGTGAGTCCTGCACATGCAAGGCAAAAACAAGCACAAAAAGAGGCGAGGAGATGAAAAAATGCATGGAAAAATGAAGTAAGGCCATCTAGGCTACAAATATATACTGCAAATGGTCTTTTGGAGCTTGAACAACTTCTTGAAAGGATTTTGAATCATCATTGGGGAATTTTGTAACCGTTTTCCCGACAATGTAGCATGTGCAATTTTGGGTGTGTACATATTGCCCCCTCGGAGAAGCGTCTTAGCCATGAAAAGATGTAAAACGTGGAATCTATACCTAACACGCATGTGTGTCGAAATGTCGCCGTCCAAGCTCCCGCTTCCCTTGAAGAAGAAGAGAATCAAGTCTTTGATAGATAATATATTGGAAAATGAACACTAAACAAAATGACAAGAGATTTTACCATCTACGCGGGGATGTAGAAATATACCTGCACAAACGCTCCAGCCTTGTAAACACATACACTCAAAATGAGTTTAAAATAACATATATATAAACAAACTCATTTTCCAATTCATTTGTGCATTGTTGATTTGGTGAATTTGGGGATCTGGACATACATTGACCGTTTCTGACGTGGATACAACCGAAATGACCGTTGCGAGATAGCGATCATGCCTCCACGAGTGGGAAATCAACTAGCATGTTCCCGGGTTAGTTATTTCCTCTTTTTGTTTTTGTGCCCTAGATGTTAAAATGTTGAAAAGTTCACCTAGGGGGATTTTTCAATTTTTCTTGTTTCAAATGAGTCCTTAAGGGGGCACCCATAGGGCATTCTTTTATTTTGCTAGAAATGGTTAATTTTCTTGTTTTTGGGCATTTTGAGGTTAAAGGTGTGTTTTGAGAAATCAGAGTCGGAGACTGCTTGCCCAAGATAGAGGCGGCGGTCACGAACCGCCGCCACGTGAAGGTGGCTATCTTGGAACCGCCACCCTGCATTGGGAGAAAATTCTAAACAAAATGTCTAAAATGTACCTTAACTTGATTTTTTTGTGCTTTCAATATTTTGCTATGTTTTTGATGAGCTTATCATGTGATGTACATTACTAACTTGCTCTTTTCTCATGTTTTGGTGAATGCAGAAGAAGGTGGAATACATACATTGGAGCAGAGAGAGAGAGTGTGATTGGCTCCCTGGGATTCTAGATCAGCTGACCTAGGCTAAGATGGATATTTTACGGTGAGCGGGCATCTGGTAGATAGCACGGGTGCCCCATGTTGCTCTTGCTAGTCACATTCTGTGTGACTTATTCTCTTATTGGGATGCATACCGGAACACCTTCCAATTTCCAGGCGTTAGGGGTGAGTGGACTATCACTTTGGAGGATGTATACCGCATCCTTGGACTCCCGGTACTTGGTAGGAGGATGACATTGGAGACAGTGGGATCCAGGGCTATGATGATATAGTGGGCCACATACATGGGAGACGCCATTGTCTCATCTAGCTCAAAGAAGGGAATGAAGGTTTGGTCCATTGCTATTACTCCCATTCCTATCCTTCGGAGAGCCATCATGGGTATCTTGTCTTCGAGACTAGTCGGGGACAAGGGAGGAGATACACTTTTATATTGTTGGCCCCCATCATTGCATAGATCGAGGCTCATGGCCATAAGTATGCTTGGGAGTAGATATTTTAGGAACTACATACCATGATTTTTACAGAGTTGTGAGATTGTAGGGATAGTATTTGAGCCCCTACTTTGGTTATGAGTTGGTTCTATGAGTGTTTCATCCCCTATGGCAGGGGGTACTAGTATCAGATCCAGAGGCTATCTGGGAAACTAGATGGACATGCATGTCAGTGATTTAGACACCTCATCGAGTCAATGGCCTTCCTAACTACAATGAGACATGACTATCACACCTCTTAGGACATGGAAGGGGTATGGGGTGAGGAGGCTATGATGATGGTAGCTTGCTCTTCCATGAACCAGTTAGTTGATAGAGCTAGGAGATTAGAGATTCACCCATTTGATTGGGTACCTTAGCATTTGGTCCACCATACCCCGCCATGCATTCTCTAGTGGAGCCTATTTATAGGACTATTCGGGAGGCACAAAGAGGTCCTAGAGGGGATCCTAGTTGGATAGTTGTTACTCCTGGTGTGCCTATTGTAGTTAGGCATGTAGTCAGGCTCGGCAGTAAGTAGCTGGTGCCCCTCGAGCACCCTTACTTCAGATTAGGGCAGCTCCTTCTCACAGTGGGGAGGAGGATGAGCCGATTGATTTAGAATCCGACTGGCATAGGAGGAGGATACGAGAGATGATGTGGAGGGAGGATGAGGGGGGGACCTTTGGAGGGAGCTGAGAGTGATCCTAAGTGGCTTGATACTGATCCTAAGTGGCCGGGACATTCTCGAGTGGTGGCACACCTGAGGAGGTGAGCGTAGAGAGAGAGACACTGGTCTCGAAGGAGACACTGGGAGGGGATGATGAGTCTATGATCAGACATCATCATGCCTTTGGATTCGGTGAGGCTCATGACCACCAACAACACCTATAGCTAGTAGCCACTAATCCCACATGGATGCCCAGGGACCCAAGTATGTTTGATACTCCTTTCTCAATTTTGTCTATTGATTTTTGTATGTTTTAACTTAGCATTCTCCTTTTGACTTGTGTTCTATGATTTTCTAGCTCACTATCTCTCTTTTTTCTATTCTTTTCGTAGCATCGCACACATGAGTGGTAAGAACTCATTCATCAGATATGCATGGACACCCTGTTGATCCCCTCGGGGAAGCTGGGTGAGTTGATTCCGATTTAGAACAACCCTTAGCCATGGCCGACACACCGACGTCTTCACTCCCATTTGGAAGGTGGCAGAGATAGTGACTTCCCTTCGTACCCAAGTAGTTGAATATGAGACTGTTGAGCACCTGAGGTGAAGCCATTCTCATAGTGATGCTAGTGGAAACAGGTTCCACCATGAAAACTCATACCATTCAGTCCATTACGAGCACCGTCATCACAGAAGCAGAGAGCCCTAGATGCGGTCGTGCACCATCCGAGGGATCCCATAGGGATTGACAGGCGTTTAAGCCTTTATTACATTGATACCGTTTTTGACATTATATGATTATTTTTTGTATATTTCGGGCTCATTACGAGCGTTTTGACCATGCCTAGTGCATGATGACATTATATACAAACTTGATCTACTACGATATATAGACTCTATTTTTGGTTCGGTATTCCATTGTATCCAAGTTGACTCTCTTTTGGCTTATCTCTCATGTGTACTCTAGATATTTAGAACTTCCGCTTTTCAATGCTTTTTAGAATGTATGCAATGGATGTGAATGATAAACGAAATGATTTGTTTTTGTATTTTATGTTGCTGATATATGACGATGCAAACACAATGTGATCTTAAACTTAGCTTCTTTTGAAACCTTCAAGATACTTCATATTGTCTTGATAAAACGTGATGATACAATTATACGATAAATAGATATACTTTCCCCACTCCTAACCCCACACAACTAGTAAGATGCAAAGGCTTAACACTAAGAGTTAGAAAGGGCACAAGTTATGTTATTATGTTGAATGACATTGATGAGAGAAGAGAGAGGTTGTGAGAACCAAATTGGGACGCTACAACTTTTCCCTACTCAAGCTACCTCATAGTTTAGAATGTTAATTGCTTTGTATTTTATCTAGACTTGGATCCGTAGATGGCCACTTGGTTGAAAAAATCTGGTTTTGGGGTTTTAAACTCTTCTTGGAATTTTGGACATCTAACTCACTTTGTTTTTTATTTATGATTTCACAATGTTTGACTAATTTGTAACTTTCAATTTTATCAAAGAGACCCTCTACGCCTTGCCCCATGCTACCAGTAGGAAGCATGGGCTCATCACCATGGACAAGGAACAAATGAGTAAGGGAATTTCCCTCCTTTCCCAACCCTACATCACTAGTAAGAGACACGAGGCTCAACACCAGAAGGTTGGTAGGGTAAAGAAATGTGTAAAAATAAAATTTTCTATGGATTTGCATTTGACTTACTTATTTGGGCAAAATGTTTAGAATGCTCTTATTTCCAAGGAGATGTATATGGGATAGATGTGACACCATGAAGCTTCTAGAACAAACCATGAACAAAAGACACCTAACCTAAGAAGAGACCAAAAGTAGAACCAAGTATGCAAGCCTTGGTATGGTTACCATAAAAATTTGTCTTATCTTGTTTGGATTGATAAATGATTCAGAAATAGTTGATGATATTATGAAGGTTTGAAGAGACATGATTTGAATGTTTTGCCAATGTTTTCATATTTTTTTAGGAATTGCTATAAGAATAAGCTCCTTGATCACACTTTTTACAAAATGAACGAACATATGAAAATGCAATGCAGATGCAATAATGTACATATAAAATGCTGATAGATCATGCGTAGTATCTCTTTAGGTGAAGAGAGTTTACAGATTCGCTAAACTCCTCACCTTCTAGTGTACACAAGTGAAATGTGCCATTTTTGTAGTCTTCCACTACTCAATATGGACCTAACCACCTAGGTCTGAACTTCCTTCCTTGTCGGTTTTATCGTCTATTTGGCTATCGAGTCTTAATACCAAATCTCCTTCGTAGATCTCACGTTCATACACCTTCTTATTGTATTGCCGAGCCATACGGTCAGCGTAAATGTTGTGTCATTGTTCAACATTCAGTCTAGCCTCGTCGAGACTTTCTAACTGGGAGAGTCGTGCTTCTCGATAACCCTCCTCTCCCAGGATCCCATGTAGTGAAATGTGGAGACTAGGTATTTCGACTTCAAGTGGCGAACTGCCTCAACACCAAATACTAAGGAAAAGGGGGTTGCCCCCATTGGTGTTCTAACCGACGTTCGGTAGGCCCACAAGGCCGGAAAAATCTTTAGGTGCCAATCTTGTTTATTCTCCTTAACGATTTTTAGGAGAATGGACTTTAAAGTCTTATTGGTAGCCTCAACTTGTCCATTAGCCTGAGGGTAGTAGAGAGAAGCCATGTGATGAGTTATTATGAACTTCGTACATAACTCACGCACCTCATTGTTTTTGAAAGATGTGCTATTATAAGAAATAATGACCTGTGGCACCCTATACCTAAAATGATTTGGTTCAGAATGAACTTAGCAATTACAGAGCTAAGTACGGTGGTAAGGAGCATGACTTCTACCCACTTGGTAAATTATTCCTTGGTTGTGATTATAAAATTATGGCCATCTGTTGACAAGGTAGAGAACTTCCCTACCAAATCCAGGCCCCACATGGAGAAGGGCCATGGGGTTGCGATTGGTTGTAATGTTTCGTTGGTATGTGAATCTCGTGGGAGAACTCTTTACATTTGTGACATCTGTGCACAAAAACTCTACTGCTTCATGTTCTAGGGTGGGCTAGAAATAGCCCATCTGATGTATCTTCCGAGTGGTTGCGTGGCCGCCAAAGTAAAACCACATACCCTACTATGTGACTCATAAAGAATATTTTTAATTTCTTTGACGTTGACACATCTTAACAACATTCCATCAAAGGCTTTGTGATAGAGCACCTACTCCAAAATAACGTATTTAGCAGCAATGACATGTAATCGTCTTCTTTGTTGTGATGTTTCCCCTTCTAGGTATGTATGGTCCATGATGAAGTTGAAAATATCGGTATACCAGGGACATACAGAGATAGGGGGCCTGGTTTTGACGAAGTATACTGCACTCATCGGGAAAGTCCAAATCTACCAAATCACCCCCATCCAATGGATTGTCAGCCAACCAATCTGCAATGATTTGACCCTTAACATATTTTTGATTTACAAACGTTAACTCGAACTCACCCATTAACGTTATGAAACACCAAGCCTTTTTAGACAAGGATCCCTACAAGAGGAATGTTCGTAAGTGGTCTATCTTAACAATAACCCTTGTTTCTTGATTGAGCATATAATGCCTTAAATGATTTGTTGTAAAAACTATGGCAAGGAATTCTTTTTCTACTTTTGTGTAGCGCATCTCATAATCAAACATCATCTGACTAATAAATTAAATTTCCCGTTCATGCTTATCGTCATCCTCTTGAGCCAACATGTATGCTAGCGAAATATCCGTAGCCCATGAATATAAGATCAAATGGTGAACTGATCTAGGTGGCATTAGTGTGGGAGGGGACAACCTGAATCGTTTAACTGCCTCGAAGGCCTCATTACATTCCTCCGTCCAATCAATGATATAATCCTTTTTCAACAAATTGTTGATTGGATGAACGCTAAAGGTCAAGTCAGGGATGAACCTTCAGATTGCACCGAGTTTCCCAAGAAAAGATATAATACCAGACTTGTCGATGGCGAGAACCATATCTAACACAACTTGGATTTTGGTAGGGTCTACATCAATCCCTCATGAAGATATAATGTAACCCAAAAGCTTACCTCCTATTGCACTAAATACACATTTCTATGGATTTAACGTGACATTGTACTCAATCAAGTGCAAGAAGATGATGTGAAGCACCTTTGGGTGATCACAACGCTTCCTAGCCTTGGCCAACAGGTCATCTACATAGGATTCCATGATCTTATGAATAAGATCATGAAATATGTAGGTCATTGCTCGTTGGTATGTAGCACTAGAATTCTTAAGACCAAATGACATGATGACATAACAATAAGTTCCCCAAATAGTTATAAACGTAGTTTTAGCTTGATCCTCCATGGATATTTTGATTTGATTATATCCTGAAACCCCATCCATGTGAGATAACAACTCAAATCCAGTTGTTGCATCAATGATAACATCAATGGATGGTAGCGGGAAATCAACCTTGGGACAAGCTTTGTTAATGTACCGGAAGTCTATGCAAATACGGATCTTTCCATTCTTTTTTAGAATGGGGACAATGTTAGATACCCATTGTGAATAATCGACTAGCTTGATAAATCCTACCGGAGAATCTTTACTACTTCTTTTACCATAAGGGCCACATTTGGCTTCATAGGTCTTGACTTCTGCTTAATTGGTTTGGCATATGGTTTGGTGACAAGATTGTGAACTGCGATGTGTGGTGCAATTCTCATCATTTCCTTGTAACTAAATGTGAAGGATTTTGATGTTCCTTGAGGATTTGGGTATGAATTTCTACTTCCTCTGGAGTTAAAGAGGACCCTAGTTTTAAGATTTTTGGCTCCTCCTCCATTCCGATGTTTATATCAATCGTTCCCTTGATTAAGGAGGTGTTTCCTCCTCAAACTCAGGTGGGGATGGAGGAAAATCCAAGTCCCCTTCTTCTTCTACTTCATAAATCTCAAGATCTTTCCCTAGAGAGGACTCAATCATGGGATTCACAAAATAAGAAGAGGAACATGGAATTAGGGAAAGGTCTACCTCATGACAGGTAAGATGCAGTTCTACCAAAGTGTTTAAATAACTTAAATTTGACTCATCACCATCAATAGGGTCCGAAAAGTCAAGTTAATCCTCAGCTTTGACGTATGTCAACATTGACGTTACTGGTTCTTTGTGAATAAAGGATTCAACACGGATTGAAACCGTGAAGTTGGTGTCCTCTAGGTCATTACTTGGGGTAAAGCATGAGGTGGAAGTTGTTATAGAGTCTTCCAAAAGGTTCTATTCACGTGGAACTACCTCGATTGATATAAAGTCAAACCCCTTTGTTAGGCCCAACACATTGTTTTGTAGAGTTGTAGGTGTTCAACCCTAGTCTCGTATACCTCATATATCGATTTGCTACTATCGTGAGTCTCCCAACACCTTAATATTGAGGATTCCCATTATCTTAGCTACAATGAGACCTAATAGGAGAGCCTCATACTCAGCCCCATTGTTTGTGCATTCAAAATTCAATTTGAAATAAAAAGGTAAAATCCTTCCTTCGGGTGAAGTAAGGATCGTGCCCGCCCAACGCCGAAGCAACACTTGGCTCCATCAAAATGGAGAGTCCAAAACTACTTGGAAAGATGGATGTTGAGTCATCCTTTGTAAGTTCTCCTTTTACCTTAGTTACCTCCACCATGTAAACCTCATATGCTGGAAGGGAACCAAGTCCCAAGGCATGTCCCATACCCATGGAATCAAAGGGGAGAAGGATAGGAAAATCCTTTTCTAATAGCTCAACAATATTTGTTGTAGTTCCTAACGATACTATCTCTACAACAACATTTTCATCCTTGACCACCGGAATACCCTCGATCAAACCCGTAACTTCTAACTCTGTTGTGGGAACCATTTTCTTCTGGCACCGCACTTTCCGGTTTGTTTAACTGGTTCATAGGAAGTTCGAATTCAGATTGGACCCCTGGCTTTTCTTCAAGTTGGCCAAATGTATATCAAATGGTTTTGGATCACCTTGAGTGACAAATACTTACCTTAAATTCAATAATCTAACCTTTTGGAATAGAGTGGAGGTGATTGCTTTAATGCGATGGATCCAAGGACAACCAAGGATCATATTATAGTTGGTTTCCCGATTTATAATATAAAACTCACTGAGTACCGTCTTGGGCCCAAGAGTAATTGGTAATAGTATGGTTCCAATTAAGGTTTCCTTGAGGCTATCATAAGCCCTCTGTGTGTTTCGTGTCAAGCAACAATTACTCTACCCATATCTTAACTTCTGAAGAAAAGAGAAGGGGACTATGTTAACCGTTACCCCATCATCGATCATTGCGGGTTTCACGTAGTTTAGAGCCAAACTTGTAAAAACAAGGTTAGATCACCTCTACGAGATATTCTAGCATCCGTAGGCATCTTGCTTATGTCAAACATAAACCCAATGTCCCTTTCGGGTTGCCTTGGAGGGAAAACATCAAAGTCTATATGATTTATATGTGCCTCTGGTGGAGGGGTAACGTTAATCAAATGGCTGAGACCTAGCACTTCTAAAAGAGCAGCTCGATGAATAGGGAATTCTTCAGTAGATCCAAAAGGAAATGTGTGAAAAGGTCTTGGTTAGATCACTAATCAAATCATAAGCCCCTACTAGCTTACTTAGTGTGTCATGAGCATTATCTGACACAACCGGATAAATCGAGGATTGGCTGTGAAGAATAGTCTTTGGCTCTTGTTGCGGCGTTAATTTGGGGTTCAACGTCTAACTCAACCAAGCCTACAATCTTCGTTTGCTGGTGACCATCCAAAGGAGGTGCCACCTATGGGTTTGATGAAGTTGAGGCTTCACGATCATGAGTCCCTATTACAATACCTTTATTCGAACCGTTGGGATCCTGTCTACTGTCCTTTGGACACGTGGGGAGAGGATTGTTGAAGATTCCCAATGGTGTGTTTTGCGGAGACACCGGTCCCATATAGGCATTTTGATTGGGTGTAGTTGGGTTTTCCAAAAACATGTCAACAAATAACTATCTTTGGTCTTCTGGAAAATGCTGCAAAAACTTATTACAATCATGACAAGTTCTTGCGTCATGCCTGCAGACCCTATGGAAACCATAATACAAGTCAGGATCGTAATCTCGAGGCCTTTGGTTTGTTCCTTGTTGTGGTACGAAACTACGAGTTATTGTTTGGTTGTTGATTGTTATAATTAACACTTTGGAACCCTTGCCCCGATTCTGGAATTGGTTGGGGTATTGACTAGGGCTTGGGGTCGGCATTTTCCTTTGTTGCTGAGGTTGTTGTTGTTGTTGGGGATGATTAAAATCCACAACGTTTACCGAGGGTGAGAAATTTTTGTTTCTCTGATTGTTGCCATTATTATTGTTGTTATTTGTAGTACATGTATTGGTAGGATTAACAACATTAGGATTTTTGGGCTGGTCAGTCACACTGTCGGTCGTGACTCCACGATTCTTATTAAGGATCTTTGGTCCTTGATTTTTATTTGTGTTGTTGGAGTAACCGGGAGTGCTTTGAGTAGGAGTGACTAACTTCCCATTTGCTCCATAGGTCTTACGACCACTGTCAATGGCCGCTTGGTCGATCCGAAGAGCACCCTCTAGCACCTCTTCATAGCTCCTTAGCGGGAATTTTGAACCTCTTCCTTTGTCTCTTTGTTGAGAGAGTGAAGGAACAAATCACAAAGTTCTGTTTGATCCATGTTTGGAGCACTTGCAGAAGAGTAGAGAACATGTCGCCACCTCTGAATGAAGTGGGCTACATATTCGTTATGTTCTTGTTTAATATGAAGGAATTCCCGATTCTGTTTACAAAATCTTGTTCATATCAAAAGCTTTAATAAACTCGATATGAGTTGTTTAAATGGGTGTATTAAAGCCTCTCGGTATCCTATAATATCTATCGAGAGAAATACCTTCTAATGTCTTACTGAAGATTTTTGCAACAACTGCATCCCATGAGAGTAGCTCTCGAATGGCCGTTGTATAAGCCTTGATGTGGGCATTAGGATCTCCCTCCCTTTTGAACTTTGGGAGATCAGGCAAGGGTCTTGGGAGCATGACTGCCTGAATGGAGAAATCTAGGGGTTCCTTGAGATATTTATAATAAGTCACCATTGCATATGTTTCCACTATTAAAGACCCTTGTTTGGGAAGCAAAGGTTGCACTAGTTGTTAAAACGGTATGGCGTAGGCATTTTTTTGGGGTATATGGCATCCCCTGCGGATAACCATAAGGAACTGATAAGTGTACACATCTCCTTGTGGAATTTTAGAGTATGTGTGCATATAGGGGGTTGGCCACTTTGATACGGAGTCAAGGCGTGAAGCAGTGGAATGTCGCATTTCTGACTGGTATAGCATTTAAGAACACACTTCCGGATAGTGCCTGTTGTAGGTATATATATGTGGCTTGAGGAGGCATACCCAAGGTACCCGTCCCAGTCAAAAAATCCCCATGGTTCAAAGTATTCATGTAGACTGGAGGATTTTGTGCAGTCGATATTTGCCCATAGTTTTGTGGGTAGGAAGGAGTTTGTGCTTGCCCTGCATATGAATTCTATGTATTTTGGGCAAGCTCTAACTCCTTGAATTTATCAACCAAAGCTAAAATGACATCACCCATTGACGGGGCGGTACCTTGCTTAGGTACCTTTGGTTGAACCTTTTGAGGTTGTTGAGGAGTATGGTATCCTGCTATGAACTGTTCATGATGTTGTCACCCCTCATTGGTTTTATTGTCATTTGGTGGCGGGGTAGCATTATTGTTTTGAAGTAGGACATCACCTTGTCCTTGCAACCTATCGAAAGATTGGTTCATGTGTTGGAATTTTTTTCACTCCTAGCATACCGTGCTAAATACTCCTCATCGAGATGGGGGAGTTGATCGATTTCACATTAATGGGTTGTCGAAACAATACCCGAGGAGATGAACTCACTTCACTAGTGAATGTCATGTTATTTGAACTTGATTATTCAAGGGGATAAGTCTGAGTGACTTGATCAAGTTCCTCAATGCGTACAAAAGAACCAATATTGGTTCCCTAAAGTAGAGGGTTTTGAGTGGATGAGCGGTTGTCTACCCATGTTGAAAGTGAGGGTGATTGTTGTGGGATATTTGATTGGTAATGGTACATGTCAAAACTTGGGATGGGCCGACCGTACTCGTCATATCCCGACATATTTGGGGGTATAAGAATACCCACAGAATAAAGGATGGATGAAGAAAGTGGAAATGTTTAGAGACTAGCTCTTCACGTCGGGTTCACCAATTTTGTACAATAGAAAATCAACACATGACCTTCTTCGCACCCGACCTCCCGAGGTCGTGCCGAGACAACCGGTGTGGAATTGAAATGGAATTGAAAGTGATGGTGGAAATCAAGCTAATTGGGCAACCTTATGTCTTTGACATGCAATATTGGAATCTACGAATCTAAGGCAAAGAATGCTCTCCTAACCTAAAGGGGTGTGATGGTACAATCCAATATGATAGCTACTTGGAGACTCCAATCGATGTCTAGTTTTGTCGAGATTCTATTGATTGGTTACGGAATATGTGGAAAGTAACTTGCAGGTGCCTCATATGGGTTTCAGACAAGGTCATGGAAATGGAGACAAGAGGTGTAGTGGAGCTGCAGGGACTATCGGTGATTTACTTTTCTTGTCTAGAAAGTCTTAGCACGATCTGTTCTTTGTATTCAACAATGAAAGTTGTGTAATAATATCGGGTGGAAGCGGTGAAGATATGAATACCAATGTGTGTAAACTAGTGTCAATATGTAGCTGACTAGCAGGCTCGTTGGGTTGCGGGACCTATGGATCAAAACCAAAGACTCATGGGGGCTATGGCCCTTGGATGGTCATGCATGCAATAAAACCCTATTTCCAGGAGCAGTCCAAAAGTTATAGGCTTGATTAACAACTATGTTCAATGTTTCTAAGCTCTGTCTTCTTTTCTCAGCGTATGTTGCAGGTGTGTGTAAGAATGTTAAACGCAAACTTGTGTCAAAGTAGAAGAGAGATAACATAAGAGATTTGAGCTTGGCTATGCAATTCCTAACAAGATTATGACAGCATAACAATACAAGATACACAAAATTCTTAGGCCCTTTGCTTGAATACAAGAATGGAATATATAGGAATGGAGGCTAGGAGGTTACTTCATGCATAAGGTAAGAAGAAGCAGTTCCAACTAATTAAATTTTATTTAAAATAGAAGGAGCAAGGAGAACCAAGCAAACAAAGCTATTTTTAGCCAATTCAGCTCATGGATGCATGCAAAAGCAAATTTAAGTGAACCATCACATGTTTAAAACACGCATGAAGAATCTAGAAAAATTGGACGGGACCGCCACCTTGCCTAGGTGGTGGTTTGAGAACCGCCACTCGTGCGGGTGGCGGTCTTGGCACCTTGAAGGCCAAAACAAGCACAGAAAGAGGTGGGGATATTAAAAATGCATGGAAAAGTTAAGTAAGGCCATCTAGGCTATAAATTTACACTTTGTGATTGGGTTTTGGAGCTTGAACACCTTCTTGAAAGGATTTTGAATCATCACGAGGACTTTTGTGACCATTTTCGACAATGTAGCATGTGTAATTTTGGGTGCGTACATGTATTCACCCATGTGTGTAGTGAGTATGGAGATTTATATGGATTCATCGATTGAGTTGAGATCGTGGTGTGTGAGCCGTGGGCCTTAGATATTCACCGTGATACCATGTTGGGTTGAGAGAAAATATATTAATATAGGTCTGAACTCCAATAAGATACAATTATTTCCGAGTAAAAATGTCAAGTTTGAATTACAATACGTGAAAAGCCTCTATATATATGATTCGTAATTCTAGAGATTAGAAAATGTTGTCATTTTTAGAGATGAAGGTTATCAATGCAATAGAGAGTTTCTTCAACACCAAATTAGATTTAAGACTGGATCGATGCAAATCACCAATACAATTTGCTTAGGGTCGGCCTATATTTAATGCAAGGGCTACATATTCTTTGCAAGGGTTACAGATATACATCTTTGCATTTCTTCGACAAATACTCACTTGATATTTTTATATGCCTTGTCCACAACTACATGACCAGCTCCACACACACACACACATTTGTACACATTGTAAAAAAGATACAGATAAATATATGTAATTTATTTATTTTTGATGAAAACTCTAAACAAAATTAGGTGGGAAGACTGTGGAAAGAGATGAACAAAGTGAAAAGGAGAGGATAATGGATGGTGAATGTCACAAATTTGTATTTGTGGTCTGCACTAAAAACTATTGACAAGATGCAAGAATCATGGATGGACAAATCAATGGCTATTGTAAATGGTCTACAGTTGCAAAGCTATTGTGTGAGCCATTTGGATGCAAAACAAACGAATGGAGGGAAAACAGAGAGGTTTAGAACCACCTCTAATACGTAAATGGAACCTCATTTCTGCAGGAAGAGCCAAAGGCTCAAATGTGTACATGCACGGATCAATCAATCATATTCAACTAATAAATAATAATACGACTTACATGTTTATAGGACTTCTCCTATAACCATACATATAACCACTAGCTTCAATTTAGATAGGTTGTTCTAACAACCTATATTCTCTCATATCCCTAAAATCTCTCACACCTAACTCCTATGTGAGTTGTTTACTCACATTATTATTCTCCACACACAATATTATAATTCAATCTAATATTGCTAACCATGTTAGGACTAATTCCCTACGCGGTCTATCCAAAAATTCCATTTCACCTCGACCTACGAGGTGAATCTAAAATCTTTAATTTTAAATTCAATTCACACAATTGTATGTGTAATCATATGATAATTTTCCAAATATAATTATACTAAAATGGAAATAAATAATTCAATATATGCCATGTCAACTTTTAATTAGTTACAAAAACCAAAAACTACTTTTTGATGATCCGAGTTTAATTTTTTAAATTTATATCATCGTGAATACAAATATGTCCTCGATTTATTATTTATTAATTTTAATTTTAATATCAAATTTTATGTTTAACTATATGTTATCTTATTTTGTTTCTAATTGGACATTACATTACAAACTATAGTAATATATTTTTGACATTTTTAATTGAATGGTTTAATTAGATATATTGATAACATTTTAATAAATTATCAATAATAACTATGATTAACTAAATCATTATTTATGTTCTCGAGTGGACATTAGGACATAATTAAAGCTTGAAGGAAATATCATAGTTTTCTTAATTTATTTTTAAAAATGAGTATTATATCTAAATACCGCTTTTTACTTTTAAGTATGCCAAATTTCATAAAAAAACATGTTGTAAAATTTGTTTGAATATGTGTTATTTATAAGCGTAATCAAATTCTAAGGATTAAAATTAATAATGTACTCGTATCATTAGTTATGAAAAAATTGAATAAAAAGTTAATCTATAAGTTCTAATTATTATATTCTATAATGAAGTGTAATATATGATTTGTTCATGGACTATCACATGGAAATTTTAAGATTAGATTCGATGTCCATTTAACCATTTCTTTGAAGTTATCTTTTTGTTATGAAAAGTCAATATAAAAATTATAATATATAAGCTATAATATGATGGAGTTCAGCGCTCTTCTTTTTAGCTTGGTACTATTTTTGAGTTGAGATAGAGGTGTGCTTATATCGATACTATTTATCACCTCTAATTTAGAGTTTATGGAGAAGGTAATGGCTTAATTAATCAACGTGGAATGCAAAAATATAATAGCAAAATATTGATATTGATGTCTCAATGAATGTAAATATATTTATTTCTATATATTGTACTAGTAGTTGTAGAAACTCTAAAAATACAATCATATTTCGAGCTCGCTGCTTCAAATTATAATTAATTAAATTAATTCGATCATGCTATAATACACCCTTTTAGAATCTTGATACTATTAATTTTATTACTTAAATCATATTCTTACCCTTTAGAATTAATTAATTTAATTCTATTATGATCTTGGAATTAACTTAATTAATTCCCACACCCTTAGCTAATATAATTAAACATTTATTCATTTAAATGATTTAATATCTCCTCACAATTAATAACTAACTAAATTATTTATTTAATCAATTCCACCTATCCTAGTTAACTACACTTGAACTCCACTTTCCTATTCCACTTGGACTCTACTTTTAGATTCCTAGAAAGGTGGGGGCAATTGAATTATACGTGCAACCACCTTCCTAGAAGTAACTTTTTCCATTCCGGATGTATATTGCCCCTTCAAATATGTAATTCCATAGATCCACTCTACTTTCTATTCCAGGTAATTACAATTATTAACCTAAAACTTAGTAAAAATTTATCCACCTTTCGTGGCCTTACCCTTAGCTATAAAAGCATGCCATTTCCTTTACCAACTCATCCCTAGAAGTTTATACAAATTATAGCCAATTTGTGTCAAATTCACCTCCCGTATCCTTGTGTACCAAAGCTTATAGCATTTCAAGTCCACTTTGAGAGTCGTATCAAAAACATCGACAATCATATAAATCCAAAATATTAAGAATGCCCAAGTGCTTCAACAATCTTCTTAATGTTTGCAAGAGAGTTCAAGAGAGGTATTGTTGTCTTTTATTTCCATTTATCTTTCATTTTTTGGTAATTTTCCTTGCCCACATTTGGCAAGCCCGATAGGACTCCCACATTTTATTTATCATTTTAGCTAACCATTTTGTAATCTAATGTTGTTTGTGTTTTCTTTATCTTCTTAAGGTGAAGTACAAAAGCCACAAAAACCAACATTCTCGCTATTTTCTCACATTCAAACATTTCAAGAAGTGTCTCGCACTAAATTTCAAGATCTTTGTGCTAGAGTACATGTGTCTACGCTAGCATGCACCTATGTGCACTACTATTCCTAGTGTACACGTTTCTATCTATCTATGTGTGCTCCTATTGCATTATCTACACTATCATTCAAGAGTATGTGTTTTTGTCCATATTATTACGTCTCCATTTACCTACACACGTTTTTGTTCATCACACATGTGCTACTGTCTATCAATTTGCAATAGTGTCTATGGCACGTATCAAAGCATTCCTTATGTTTTATTTTATTTAACATTTATGTTTTGAGGCTCAGTGTCACTCTAACACATCAATTTACATGCAAGTAGCATCCTCTATATCGCTAACGCACTCAAAGTGTGTGTGCTAGCTTACCCGATATGTTATTCTTAAATTTTATGCTTTTTTCCAAAGATCTTTGTTTGTTTTAAACCTCTATTTTAGACTACTTTTACATTATGTTTCGCAGATGTATTATTGTTAGTTATTTTATGTATTATTAAGGAATAAACCTTTTATTTTCTTAATCACGGAAGGATCACGCATATGCTCTTTCCTTGCACTTTATAAGTGATCTTAGAAATCAGAAACATGATCATTTTTGGTGTTATTCGGAGTTAAAATTTTCTTTCCTTATTCAAAGTCATCTCATGCGTATGATCTTTCCTCAAACCTTTTAAGTGATATTGGAAATCGAAACGTGGGCTTGTTTCTTTCATATTTTCCTCTCCACCTTATAGGTAAGTGCACCAAAATGGGGGGCCAAAAAGAAAACAAAAAATGAAACTTAGCAAAATTGTGTACGCATTATGCTTTGTCGATTTGGTAATTTCAAACCTAAAAGGCGTACGTGATATAACGAGTATGCGTTATAACGCGTATGTGTTTCTATTGTTATGGGATGCGTACACATTTTAAGTTTTACAAATTTTATGGGGGAAGGGGGCATATTTACTAAAATAAATGTTAATTGTAAGATTTATTTTATTATTTCTCATACTTCAAATTTATTTTAGTAAATATAAGAAATTGGGTCACTCTCCACCGATGGAAGTGGTCCTGTAGATCCAAAAATTATAATCTAGAAGATAGTTTTTCAAAATCTAATATGGTCAGTACTTACTCATTTTTTGGGATTTTAACAAGGACATAAAGCTTTAGGGCATATATATTGTAGTTGGTCTTTATTTTGGGAAAATATATCATCATTTTATAGGTTTTTTAACCTTCACGATTAAATTTTAGCGCTACTACTGCTCCAATTGGTACCAATTTTTAATTTTTCTCCACAATTCACTTTAGTAACTATGAATCAACTCTATGATGCTTATTTGCTTCATACTAAAATGATATCCTCAATTTTTATATAAAGGATTACTTCTTGAGTTGGATTCCTATCCCATGTCCAAAATGAGGTGATTGTAATGTTCCTCCTACTTAAGATGTGATCACACTACTAGGTATTGATTGAGTTTTTAAGAATACTACCAAGTGAATTGCATCAAGTGAACTCATATGGTTTTTCATTCTGGAAACAAGGGCTCTATATTAAGACCATCCCCTCACCTTTATTAGATCTAAAATCATCCTTTCATGGAATAAAATTCATGATGCTCATACATGTATTTTCTCATATTTCTTGCATGGATATAGATAATGCCTTAATACTTCACACATGATGGTCTTTGATACCTCGGTGGCATGACTATCTCATTTTAGCATGTTCTTTGGAGAGATTTGGGTATAATGAAAAAATCAAGATATGATGATAACCAAGGCACTCTTTAAGCTCCACATTTCATCTTTTAACATGATGACTCCTTCACAATATAATTTTTTGAAAAATATAACACCTAGGTGGAAGCATGCTTATGGTATATAAACTCATGTTTTCTCGAGTTGCTCCTCATGGAAATGGGTTTACTCCTCCAAATAGTTGATGAATCTTTGAATGAAATTTGAGGATGATTTACATGTTTTTGACCTCCATACATCAATGAAACACTGCAAATCACATTTTATGATCAATGAAACTATTTTAAATATTTAATTCTTCATGCAACTCAAAATTTAGGTCCTATTTCATTTTAAACTAGGAGGGGCAATTGCAGAGTTTTGAAGTACCTAAGGAATTATTTAAGAATTGAATCATGTTGATTATTCCACCTTGTAGATTATTATAATAGCTTTCCAATGCCTATTTTTTCATCCTAACTCTTTCCAAAACTTCTGGAATCATCTAGAGAAGTCAACTTTCACTGTTTTAGCTTTCATTCTTTGCACTGAAAAACCTAATCTCAAACAGATTACTACTGAATGAGATTTTATCTCCTAAAGTTTCCTAAATTTTCATAGACATCTTCTATTCTCTTTGAAATCACCATCATATGATTTATATTTTCTCTAAACACTTCTAGAGGGTGTTCAATTAGCTACATAATGGCTAAAATGGTCTTTTAGGCCTTTGAAGGATGTTGTCTCTCAACAAAAATAAATGAGTAGATCAATAATCTTAGACACTATTATTTGCACACTGAAACATACTGAATGATATTCTTAGGACTTTCCTTTGAGATAGGTTAAAGGTTGAATTTATGGAAGGTTGGCCAAATGATGTAGATTACCTTACAATCCTCTTTATATAACTTCAACTAAAAGTACAAATTCCCCAATTCAACTAAATCTCCTTTTCCCTTGTTTCAAGTAGGTCTAGTTAGGGTTTCAAAGAAAACTAAGGGTTTAATGGCTTACCACATATTTCAAACTTTCATCCACATTTAAACACACCCATAAGCCTTATTATAGCATACCTCAATGTGTCATTACTCCTTTATCCATCATCTTGTTAGATTTTCAGCTTTTGGCTTTTTAAGGCTCCTTGTTTGCCCAAGCTCTAAACAATATTCTTAACTATGTTTTTCACCATCACCTTGAATTTTACTCTAATTTATTTTCACTCATCTCAATGTGCTTACCCCTTTCCTAATAACTAATGTAAATCACTCAACTCTTCTTCTTTCACTTAAGGCTTTTCATACAAACCCTTACTCTCTCTAGGCTTATTCATGGCACTATGCAGGATAGTCAATAGGTCTTCTTGATTAAATTTGTATAAGGATTTTACCCTATTCCTCAAGGATTAAAAAATTCTAACAACACTCCCTCAATGATAGATACAAATTCCTTATGATTTTCTTTCCTAAGACAACTATTTCTCAAGGTTGGTCTTGACTGTCACAAGAAATAAGCATGACTGTACATTGCTTCCTTTACCTACTAACCACTCAATACTCTGTCCTTATGCCCTAATTTTATGACTCCTTAATTCCCTTAGGCCTTCCTCCAACTTGTTAGAGACTCCACCAACTTCAAACACATGGAATAAATACTATTTTTCTAAAAGTACATCCTTCCTAGCCCTTAAACTGGGCATTAACATTGCTAGATTGTATTTTCACATTCATTTTATTTTACTCTTAGTCCAACCTATACTAGGGATTTTGAAATTATTTGTATTGTTATTACCTTCCTCTACACTTATCAAGGAATCTACCAATCATAAGTATTAACTTTTACAATGAATATTCTACTCTAGGCCCTTAAGATTGGGCACACACAGTTAGGATTGTGAACACAAATTTAATCTAAGAAATCCTCCTTTAGATGGATTATTACCTTTTCTTGAATTTTGCAACACCAAGTCCTCATGATCAGTTCCTTAAAACAAACTCAAAGATCCCATTGAATCATTATGTTCATGTTACTTACTATTGAACTTCTAAAACATGGTATAATTTGGCCGAGTAAGTCTTTCTATAAATTTTCCATTCCTTGGACACTGTGAGGGTTACATGAAGCCTTGAACACCATTATAGATAAGAAGAAAATCCAAAACAATATATTTACACTTGAAAATTCTTTACAAAATAGTCTTTAACCTCCAAATATGATATCTTGGTCTGAGAGGACTATGTCACCCTACTTTCCTAGTTTAAATCCTTTCACACTTTCAAGTATTATTAATACTTTTCCTTACATACCTATGTCACAAATTTTTTTGGTTCATTAACCCCTTGATGGTTCCTTAGAGTTCTTGACACCCCATAACAACCCTACAATACTACAAAATACAATTTTGTTATTACCTCATACACAATTAGAACCTTCCTTGCACATGATTGTATTCTCCATGCTAATCACCTCCTTTAAGCATATTCATGATCTTCTTGAGACTATGTAGTTTCTCTAAACCTAAGATAATATTCATACATAAGAATCAATCACAACATCTTACATTCAATGCAAAAAATACTAAACAAACTCTTATACACATATTTCCTTCCAAGAAGCTCTTCATTTGATTAAAAACATGGATCATACACAACTTCATGAGCCATAGGGATCTGTTATAGAGTTTTCCACCTCTCAAACTGACCTTCCAACCTCTCCCTAATATCTCTTATTCAAATACCTATGATGAGCATGTATATCCAAGAAGGTGGTTAGGGTTCTCAACACTAACTTACACAAGTTAAAGTTAAACCATGTGAGGTTACACCCTAGTTGGGTCAAATAAGTAATGTTAGGTGGAGAAAATGTATCAAGACCCCAATTAATTCATTTATTGAATCTTCACTCAACACTGAGCACTGTAATATACCTAGATCTAGTACAAATATTAAAATTATACATTTTGAGGGAAACTCCTTATTCTTGCCTATGGTGTCCAAATAGACTAGTACAAGTTATGACCATATCAAGTGGACCCAAAAACCCCTAGTCACTTGATAAATCCAAAATTTATGATTAAAAAAATGCTCCTACATCATCAAAATAAGGATATACATTGACCGAGAATCATTGTTTTCAATTAATGGCTTAGTTGTCATGCTTCAAATTTTTAATTTTATGTCATTTTGGATCTAATCAAACACCCTGCTAGATAGTTTAGGAAAGATATTAATAATCCAGAGGTGATTTTGAGGACTCTTGTAAGTTTTGAATGTAATTTAGGAAGATTTAGAAAAGGTTTGGTTATTCAAGGACTATCTCGCTCAACAATGGGTTTTCTAAGTGCATTGAACAAAGACTTTAATGGTGAAACCCGACTTCTCCCAAATATTATAGGAGCTCTGTAATGAGATAGGAGGAAAAAATAGGAATTGGAAAGATATGTGAATCCTCTACATATTGGAGATATCCATTTTCTATAAGGATTGAAGGTTTCATAAATAATTTCAAACATCATTGAAGTTGCCCCCTTTGGTTCCGGACTTCATGAAACCCGCAACACATACCTATAAATGTAAATATTTACAAAATAGAGGTTTTTATGTAGCTTATCATCATACCTAGAGCTTTCCACCACCACCAAAATAATATTTTATGAATATTATATATGCTTGAACCTTCATACTAGCCTTCCCAAGTCATTGCATGGCCAAACCCTTCATATTTTGTCTATCACTATAAGACTAGATTTTACAAGGGTTTAAACCTACTTGGCTTCTTAACAATCATTCATAAATGATAGGAAATTATTTTACCTCATTGCAATTTTAAAATAATATTAAGTATATACCTCACAATTAATGAATGACTCAGGTCCCCATGCAAAGTTTGCACATGTGGGTGAGCATTCAAAGTTGACCATCGAGATGGAAAATAGTGTTTTGAGAGCTCAATAGAGCCTAAAACAAGTTTTCATGCATTTCCTTTAGATTCATGACCTCAAAATTTGCACACACCTCTGGAATGAACTCCTCTATGATTTCCAATGCTCATTCATGATTTCTTACTTTTGAAACTCACCATGCTACCTAGTTTTCCTATGCATTCTTGCCTTGTCTTCTATGTCTTGCTTCAAAGGACCTTGAACATGCACTATGCACTTGAACCATGATCTTGTACACCTTCCACACATGTTATGAAATGTCACAATAAAAATACTAATCCCATGCTTGCACCATCTTGAATTGACTTTATGTGCTTCATACCTCATGTCATGTTTGCACTAGGTCTAAGACTAGGCCTAGTTAGGCTTGCTTCAACCCATGCCATACTGAAACTGACCTTGATATCACCTTGTGGACACACATACACCTTTGACACATCTTTATGAACATGTTAGACATTAGAGAAATTTTTACCACCTCTAGAGCTCAAAAACAACACCTTTCTTGCTTGAACTAAGTATCAAGAACATGCACTTACTCCTAGACACCATGATATTTCACCAATGCAACACTTAATGACACCAAAATATGGCACTACCAATCAACCTTCATGATTCTTGATGATTGCCACCTCATGCTGACTCCTATACCACATGGACACTATTTTCCATTAATGTAACTTGATTTCACTAACAACATTAATAACACTATTTCCAACACTTGTTTTGATTTGTTATGTATTATAAGGCATTTCATGAGTGCATATATTTGAGCATTTGTTGTTTCCTTTGAGAGTTGTGAAGTTTGTAAAATCTAATTTTGACACATCTAACACTCCTACAAATTTTAGTAAATAATCCAAAAGTCCCCAAAAATCTAACAATGAATATATATTTTTGCCAAAATAGATATCGATTATAGAATTTAAACATTAAAATATTTAGGTGAATGGTGAAATCCTAAAAATTACCTATGTATCGACCACATTAGATTATAAAAACTATCTCCTAAACTATGACTCATGAAGCTATGAGACTAATTCCATAAGGTACAAAGTGACCCTAATTTCTTATATTTACAAAAATAAATTTAAAGTATAGGAAATAATAAAGTATAAATATTAATAAATATAAGCTTGCCATAAACATTTATTTTTGTAAATATAATCTCGACACAAACACATATAATGCATGTACTCTATGGAATGTGTACGCTTTATAGTGTGTACGTATTTTAACGGATACATGTTACCTTTATGATGCACTCAAACTAAAATTTTGTAGGTGTTGAACTTAAACCTCAATACTAGTGTGAGGGAAAAGAAGTTTTTCCTTTTGTTAAGGATGTGCAAGGGAATATAAACGAGTAAAGTAAATTAAAGTAGATGAACAAAAACAAATGTAATATGATAAAATAGGTTACACACTCTATGCTAACCATCCATCTTATTCATATCTCATTATAAATTACATTAGTCTCATAGACACTTCTCAATTGTATCTCATTTGTTTCTATATTTCTTTCTATTCTTATTACATATTACATACTCTTCTTATCGTACACTCCATATCCCTTTGTAATTAAGTACAATAAATATCTATTCTTGAAAAATATACCAAATGACACTACTTTTGGTCATGACTCTATCAACTTATGCCACATCTATTTATGACCTTATTCATTCCACAGATCTAGATAGCCTTCAATATCTTTGTCCTATGTTTGGAAAATTTCTCTGTCTTCCATGAGTATCTTTAGTCTTTAAAGGATGTTTCCTTATCTTTGAGAGTGTTTCCTTACTTACGTGGGTTTATCTAAAAATTGATGAAGAACCCTGTCAACATCATCCCTGGACTTCAAAAATTTTCTCAAGAAGGAGACAACCAAAAGATGAAAAAACCTATCTTTTTGTGTAAAACATTGAGGTGTGTTTATAATTTATCTTCATGGATGTTCTGTGGAAAACCAAGGCACCAAATTACAAGAAACTTAAATGTATGGGATAGGAAATTTTCCCCTGCTCGACTCTACTGGATGGATTTATAGGACACAATGGCTCCACAATAAAATTTCTCTTTATTTCTATCATATGTGGTAGCTTGCGGAATGTATTTTACATACTTAGGGGTGATATTCTTTTCGAAAGCATACATTTGATCTATATATTTTTTATTTCCCGGGTCCATACTTGAAATTGTGTTTTTTCTTGAGCTAACTGCAGAATATCTATAGGTGGACAATTTATGTGAAATTGGATAAACCTTTTTTTATAGTTGTCAACTCTTGTTGCATGCGTATCAGGGCTTTGTCCATTGTAGAGTTGTATTCTTACATATCTATTATCTTCTCCACCCATTATTGTTGTTTGGTATGATGTTGTTCTATAAGTTGAAAGCTTTCTCCATTGAGATCCATTAATGTCTTTAGTAATATAATATTCGACGGACTACTTATTGAGTTGTTCTATTTTATCCAACTTTGTTCTCTCTTCCAAATTCAAGCCTAACCAACCCATGGCATAGGTATAATATGTTGTCATATTAGTGACTTATGTTTCTAGCTTGGTGAGGGATGTATAAATATCCTTCCACCTTATTTGATTTTATAGTATTTGAGGTTGTGTGATTCTCTCCTTATATTCTTGTATTTCCTCTTCTTTAATTTTCTTCTTTTCACTTTCTTGAATTGTGGCATGATCAACCAAAATTGTTTGTACTTTGCCGTTCAACTATTGTCTCCACTAGAAGGATAGCATCAATTTGGACTTGTGGTTTGGCTGATTTGATAGATGCTAATATTTTGTTCATTGCCTCTTCCATATCTAGGCATCTTTGCATCCAATCTTGTTTGGCACTTTGCTCTAGTATTTGGTTGCATGTAGACTTTTGGATAGGTGAGATCTTGTGTAAATGCACTATATATCCTTCTTGAGTTTTCTCCACTACCCCTTTTGTAGATGTATAGATTGTTCTTTTATTATATGTAGATGAATTTTTTAATTATTACCAAGGAATCCCATGGGGAGTGAGCTGACACTAAACTGGGGCTACTTCACTTGTTCCTACAGCTGTAATTTTAGATTTTTCCTCCTCCTTAGCCTCCTTTTCTTTCTATTTCTTTTTCTCTTCTTCTTGCTGCCTATGTTCTTCCTTCTTCTTTTCTTCTTCTTCATTATTATTTTATCTTCCTCTCTCTTTCTTTCTTCTTCTCTTTTTCTCTTCTTCTTTCTTTCTTTCTTCTTCCTCCTTTTTCTCTTCTTCTTTCTATCTCTCTTCTTGCTCCTTTTTCTTTCTCTCTTCTTCTTCTCTCTTGTTCTTGTCATCCTCTTCTTGTTCTGGTCACTTTTTCTCTTCCTCTTATTTTTTCTTTGTCTCTTCTTCCTTTCTTCTTTCTTTCTCCTCCTTCTACTATATTTTTTCCTCTTCATTCTTCTTTTTATTTTCTTCCTCCTTTGTCTTTTTATCTTCCTCTTCTTATTTCTTCTTATCATCCTCCTACTTCTTTTTTATTCTCTTTTTGTTTTTTTTCTCTTCTTCTTCTTTTTTTTATTCTTATCTCCCTCTTCGTTTTCCTTATTCTTATCATATGTTTCTTTTATCCTTATTTCTTCTTCGTTTGTTCTATTCTATTGTTCTTCTTTTTGTTTATCCTCCTACTCAGTTTCCTCTTTTGTTCTAGTTTTACTTGTATTCTTCTTTCTTTTTTATTTCATCATCCTCTTTTTCTTCCATTTATTTTTGAGTTATCCTCATAAGTTCTTCTATCTTATAAATGCAGTTTTTATCTTTGATTGTCTTCTTCTTATTTTGTTTCAACTATCTAAGTTCTTTCCCAAAATATTCTAAAATGGTTCCTTTCTCGTATCTACTTGGGCTTGTATTTCTTTGAGTAATTCATGTGGAAAAAGGTGGACTATATCTCTTATTACCAATTCAAATCTCTTCAGATAATGAATTATGACCTCTAATATTGTCACCCATTATGTACCTATGCCTACTTCATACTTTGTTCGGAGAATTATGAAATTCCACCTAGGTTTAAGCATGTCTTATAATACCTATAGGTAGTTCGGGATAGTTGTGAATCCTCCTAGAATTATACATCTCTAGTGAATTGTGGCCCTAATTCTTCTTGTGATGTGGTTTGGACATGACAAGTGGAGAGGAAGGGGTTTATTATTCCCTAAATCTAATATTTACTTAGGATATGGATATGAATCCTCTTCTTCTTCGCTAATTTTTGAATATTTTACCATTTTCTTTGTGGACATTATTTTTGACGTCTAATGGCTGGTTGTGGTAAAAATGTTTCTTTTTTTTTCTCCTTTTGTATGTATTTGGCCTTGTTCTACTTGCCTCCCTTGGCTATGTTCTTCGAAAAATTGTTCCTAAATTCCTCCCATGTTTCTTCAATTACTTTGTTAATATTGGGAGGTACTGGTTTTCTAGGATCCAAAATATGGTTTCTTAATGATTGTATTGTTGTGGCCACCAACTCATCTAATGCCTCTTAAGACATTGGAGCTATGTTTGTAATTCATAGAATGAAGGGCCTTATGAAAGTGTAGTCTATGTCTGCAATAAAGATCACTTCATTTTCATATCTCACCACTACTTTCTCTAAAACCCTTGATCGATTTTCCACTAGCTTTCAAATGTTGTTTGTCCATCCTATCAAACATGTGATTTGTTGTATTTGATCCATTGTGCTCATATGTTCTAGAATTTTTTCTGTAATTGGTTTGTCTTTCTACCACTAGACTGGTTTTGTTTTGGCTAGGAGGGTATTTGTGAAGTACATTGTAAGACATAATAAAATTGACCCATAGAAAAATGTATCTTTTCCTCCCTACTATTCCTAGTATTCTCATGGAACTCAATGGCTAATACTTCGCATAGATTATATTCAGAATGGGAGGAAATCATATATAGGGAGATTTCTACACTAAATCCATGGGCACCATCTTCTCAATTTTTATGGAAATTTTAAAAAGAAATTTCCAATAGCGACATACATGAGCGCATGATTTTTGATGTTGTCAATCCTTACTCCTCTTTTTGACCTAGTTACATCCATCAACCATGTTATAGTTTTTATTGGCATCATCTTATTTATAAATGCTAAGCACCCTATTGCTAATAACCTTGTGAAGTTTTGTAATATGGTCATGTTGATTTGGTATGGTTGTTCTAGATAGAGAATTTTATTATGTAGTCAACTAAGGAGAACCCTTATTGCAGTATCTTCCTTATTGAAATATGGAAATCAGTTATGTGCATCCAATTTTAGCTCCTCTATGTATTTCGTGTTTTTCTTGTATTTCATCTTTTTGGTGTTTAAATTTTCTTGGAGTAATATGTTCCTATCAATATCCAAGCATGTATAATCATATTCCACAATGGTGGCATGTATATATATTTTTTGGATGTCGCATATATGTGTGAATTTAAACGAAATGTGTGAAAATTCTCTCGTGGGATCATGTTGAGTTGATTTCATTGAATGATTTTGAAATTTGGGTTGTGGGAGATCTGTTGTCACGTGGATCGAGCACCGTTGAATATTTGAGTGATCTCGTGTAACGTTGGAACATCCCCAAGGTGTGGGACCTTATCACCTTGGGATGAACCTATGAAGAAGGTTGGATTCCTTTGAAACTTGGAGCACTTGATTTAAGATCAACGTGCAAGGATAAAACACTTTGAAAATAAATTAATCTACTCGGTTCTTGAGATTAAGGTTAGAGATAGACAAAAAAACTTGACAAAGGGTGATGCACCGAATATAAGCTGAAAAAATAGATCCACATAATATAACAATTAACATTCCATCACAACGTATCACATGCACATTTCATATAACATCCTTTAATTAGTAGTGAAAAGATTATCCACTTTGATAATGAGAAATGAAAGAAGTTCTCCACAACTGAAATACAAAGATTTTATATCTGTTCCATGAAGACTAAAGTAAAATGAATGATATAAAGGTAGAATAATCAATCTATATTAAGGAATTAAAATTCACAAATTATAGATTAAAAAATTATAAACACGATATATCATATATTCCATGGAAAAATATTGTTTTGAATATTATCAAAAGGCTCAAAGTAGTTTTAAAACTCTTCCAAGATTAAAGAGGGATTCCACTGGACCTAAAAGTCATAATAAAATTAATGCATCCGAATATTTATAAGTTCAAGAGGTTGAGCCATTACAAATCCACCTTTAATTAACTAATTACTAAAAATAGAGAGAAATCAGTTTAAGGGAACGGGATCCCATAAAATAGAAAAGTTGTTGCACAAGTTTGACCAAGTCAATGATGCAACTTTAACTAACTCGAGCTTTAGAGCTGTTCCAACAATTTCCGCTTGGGCTTAACTTGGACTTGCAGCATTTGTTTCTTGTTTAGGTTTGTCTCGATCCTTTTCCCACATAGCCATATGGTTCTTGCAATCAATGAAGCATTTGATAATTCCTTGTATTTCTTCTTCCTCAGGCCTACATGCATAATGATTCATCACATCTGTTGTGTCAACCTCTCTCACAACTTTGGCTAGAAGTCTTTTCAATTTGTTCACAACCTTCTTAAGTTGGCTTATGAAATTCTTGACATGAAACTAGCCTGTAAATTGAATTAATATTGAAAGTCTTGGTCACCTCATCATCCTCCTTAACTAAAACCTTGAAATTTGCTTTAATTTGATCAACTGGAAGAGCATCTATATTCTCATTGAAAAATTTATAGTTGATATTGTCAAACTCTTCTAAAATGTCATTTAGTCCATCCATTATTTCAACACGTTTATCATCCAATTTCTTGATTAGATCCTGCAACACCTGAGATCTAAACTCCATGGCCTTTTGAAACTCAAACAACTTAGAGGCATCATCAATTACGCCCTCCTGGAGAAGTAGATCTGAATCCATATCTCTAATTTCTTCCCAAGTAGTTAAATTAAGATTCAAGTTATTATTATCTTTAGAGAGGATTTCATCTATCCTTCTAATAGAAGCTCTTTCAGTCTATAAATCATTGTACAATTCCACAATTGTTTTAATTAAGGGGTTAGTTACATGAAGCATGCATTAAATCCATCCATCTAATGATCTTCCCTTCTGACCTATCTTCTCAATTTCATGATATGAGATATCATCAAAATGGGAAGAGATAGTTAGAGCGATTGCAATTGAAGGATTTATGGTTAGAGCAGCGTGGTTGTGTGAATTTCTTCAAACGAGAAATGAGATACTCAGTCTTTTCTTTCTATTCATCCTTGGAAGCCTTATCTTTGTCATATTTTTCCAATAAATTCCCAAGGGCCACTTGAACATCCTGTTTTGCACCCTCATGCGTTACCTTCCCCAATGAAACCCTAGAGATATGATAATCCACCGAATTAATGGTTTCCTTGGTTTTTCCTTAAATGGGGATGGCTACCTCCATGTATATTTCTCTTGACTGATTTATAGAAACATTAGAGATGACTCTTGGCCATTTGGTCTTCCTCTTAGGAGTTGATTCCAACACACTCAAATCAATTACATCCATAGGGGTACTTTCTTCTTCTTCTTAGGGGTCTAGCGATATAACCATTCAAAGTTTAATAGACGCAGAACAAAGGTGGCATGGCTATAGTTGAACTTGGAGCACTATATAAAACAATAGCATTAGTGACAAAAGTGGAAAATAGAATGAAAGTGGTAATGATAGAGGGTGTAGGAGTTATAATAGGCTCGAAAGAAGATGAAACGAGGATGGAAATGGAAATGGAATGAAATGGAAATTGATGAGAAAGTAGAGTGGAAAGTGGAGACCCAATCATCTCTCCAACCGATAGAATGGGAAGGGATGAGAAAAATTGGGCCACAAATGGAGATGGAAAAGAAGAAATGAGTGGAGGAGTGGTAAATAATGATGGAGGAGGTGAATTGAGGATGGTGATACTGATAATGAAGGAGAGGGTGGCAAACCTTGAGATATAACCAAAGAAGCACTAATATAAAAACTTTAGACACTGTATTTTATGGGACATAATTTTGGCAATAAGGACCTTTGCAAGAGAGGTACCACCAACACAAATGAAATGTTCCTTGGAGTTGTAGTGGCCTTCTTAGTAGACCTCTTACCTTTTTAAATTATAAGGAGACTTAGTGTTGGATGGGCTTCTATTCTTATAGGTTGATCTAACACCTTGGGTGAGATTCCTAAGGTACCTAACCAATCATATGTCCTTTGCAAGATTGGCACCTACCTTTCCTTGATATTATAACATTCCTCTTGGTACCAATCAATCCATGGTAGAGGATGATTAATAATGTTATTGTCCCTATAAATTAGATCAAGTACTTCATCATTATCTTCGATCTCTTCTGGAACATCTACGATACCAAATTGTTTAACCTCATTCAAAGTCAAAGCTATTACTAGGATGAAATGTCCACAGGGTGACTTCAAACATCTCTTCATCCACATTCTTTGCTTTGTGAATACTAGCACAAGTGTACCTTCTAATTGAAATAGGAAACTAGACCCCTGCCTTGTGCCATTTATTTTGAATCTTATGTTAATCTAGTAATTGTGAACTAGTACTAATAAGACCCATTTGTCATTCGGGCATCTTGGTAACTTATTTGGATCACCTAGGAAACCTATAACCTTGATGTATGTGAATGTTGGGAATTGAAGATATATGGCTCCCCATTCCCTCACTTCCTGAAAGATTCATTAGAAACTCTATGATTGTACAAATTCTTATTTAAATGGTATAAAAGAGAACAAATAAAGCATCATTTACTCTTCGAAAATGTTTACTTCCTTCCTCCATGGTGAGTTGAGGATAAAACTCATAAATCTGAGAAACACTCCTAACAACTTTCATATTCAACCCATTATATTCTCCCATCGCAGCCGCCGCATAGATGAGGTAAGAAGTCATGAAGAAGTTTTTGAAGTCAAGACATTTCCCAACTGAAAACAGATTGAGTTGCTGATATGCTCTCCCCATCGTATGAACTCCTTATTCTTCTTGATGGTAGCAATGTAAAGGAACATCCATTCTTGAAATTCTTTTGCCAAAGTGAGACTTGAAACTCTACTCAAAAGCACAATAAGGTCATTGACCTCTTAGATAAAGTCTGAGCGAAACAATGTTTTAGGAAGTTTAGTAACACTCTTAGCCAAGTAACTCTTCATCATAATTTTCGTGCTTAGTTTAGATTCCTTATTCCAGTGTTTAACTACAGCCTCTCGGGGAAATTTTTACATATTCTTCAACATCTGGAAGTTTGAATAGGTCCTCGAAGAAATAAACATCTAATCTAATAAAAAATTCCATTATCATCTTTGATATACCAAGTGGCTTTATCGAAAAGAGCTGCCGCAGCCAAGATAAAATCTAGGCAATGCATAGAGGTAGGAATAATAATAGTGAGAGAAAACCCACTCTCAAATATAGGATGCATCCAAGTATTTTTATTAGGGGCCTTTAACCTTTCCCATAACTTTGGCATGTCTACTGTCTAAGATCAATGTCCGCAATTGATCCGAAAATGGGTGTTTATTATTTTTACCACTTTTAAACATTTTCAAGGATTGTTAATTTTTAATTCCAAAAATTGATCAAATTCTAATTTAGAAATGTTTTCCAAACTGAAATTTAAATTCATTTTTATTCAACATTCAATGTTTGATCAAAACCCAAATTCTTGTTTCTTGATTTTAATCGATTTTCCAAAGTTTTCAAATATTGATTACCATTGCATCCACATTATTTTAATGAAATTAAATTATTGCAAATAATCAGAAACTGAAAATAAAATCAGAACACAACACTAGATTGTTTACGGGGTTCGGAATTCCTACATCCCCGTGTTCGTGATGAACCAATCCATTAATAATTTTAAAAATGTAAATACAATAACATTTAAATTAACCAATAATGAATCGAAAACCTGAAAAACTATGTTTCAGACCTTGAAGGATGTTAATGGAGCTCAGCCTCTGTCCTTCACCTTCCTGATCCACTTGCAGCAGTGTCTCCCTTTGGTTCTACGCCTTTGTGTGACTTTAACAACAAATAACTCTATCACAAAAGATCCAAATCAGAAAAATGATTACACCATCACGATCTTCTCAAAATTATGAACAACTTTCATATATAACTCGAGATCTGGTTTTGAGTGGAAGTGCCTCAAAATTGTATTTTTCCAAAACTGCCTGCTTATTGGCTTGACACAGACCTGACACTTGTCCATTACAAATACAAGTGAGCTTTATTTATACCACTTACAAGAGGGTGGCAGGTTGGTAAGGCCTCTTATATTTTTAGATGAGGTGTTGGGTTCAAATCCCCCTTCCATAGGTTTAGGCGCCCAATTTAGCCATTGACCCCACATTTGGTGGGAAAGTGATAGGATAAGCCTTTAAATAGCTTTTTGTCCACAAAATCCTCCTTATCCCATGGGATTAGGCTTATTCCCATGGAATGGATTAAATAAAATATTATTATTATTATTATTTTAAATCCAAAGCCACTAAAAACCTGCCAAGTTTCACGCCCATAATATGCCATTTGTCCACGTCAGAGTGTGCCATGTCATCATTTGACCACAACTTTGACTATGCATATCTTTCGCATACGAACTCGGATTTGGTCCGTTCAAAATGGGTCAAAAAGATTATGATGAACTCTATACCATGGAAATGATTTTCAAAAAATTACAAGACCATAAATTTTTCCTTGTTGCCAATTTCCATGTGTCACCTTGCCATTGGTCCACTTGTTGACATGTTGACCAAAGTTGACTTCCCTGTTGACTAAACTTTGACCGGACATAACTTGAGCTTAGAGTGTCCATTGTTTACTTTCTTATAGTCATCAAAAATCTCTTTGAAGGCTCTACTACATTGACATGGTTTAGGGAAGTTTAGGGAGCTTTTGACATTGAAAATATCCCTTGATAAGCAATGTTTCCCAAATCTGAAGACATAAATGTGTGAGGGAAAACCCCTAAGAAGGTATACTTCATCTTTACTTTGCCCTTTGAAGTAGAAGTTGAGATGAATTCAGGTTTGGAATGCAAATGAACCCTAAAAAATTTATGAAAATTCTTAGAAACTCGAAACACCAAATCACGAAAGTCCAAAAACAAAACCTTGAAAGCACTCTAACGTCGAAACCCAAAACCAGAGACCTCGAAATTTTGAGTTCTACAGGAGTTTTGAAAGTATGAAACCTTATACCTCTAAAAATCTAAATTATGCCAGTTCTGAAATTTTGAAACCTTATACTTTCGAAACCACAAAACACAATCCTCTGAAACACGAACCTCCAAAAATCTGAAGTTGGTAGTGATAGGTTGACCAATTACGAATGTGTGCAAATTTCAAAATAGAATCTTTGAAAGCCCTTGACTTCGTGATGCAAAAATTGCCTAAAAATCTTGGATTCGAATAGACTCGGTACCTACATGGTTGGAAATTTTGTTTTTTGAATAAAACCCCATTGACATAAACGGATGAGGATTAAGATCGAGCAACACCAAGTAGTGGTCTTTGTTGTGAATCAAGAAAGAAGAAAAAAGAACAAAAATATAAGGATAACAAAAAAACCACTAAAAACAAACTAATACCAAAAATAAAGAAAACACAAAAAGTTACCTTTAAAATGATGCTTTGGAAGTAGAATTACGGCTCAAGTAAAATAGGATGTCGAAAAATGCCAGTGAATATGACTAAAAAAATATATATTCATATAGGTAAAATAAAAAATTAATGCTCGCGGGACGACACGTGTGGGGTGGTAAAGAATTAAATCCTCTATGAAAATTCTGAAATCTGAAATGAAATCGCAACCATTTAAAATATGAAACCGAAGTCCAAAATCCAAAAGCCCGAAGTTTTAAAATTTTAGAGCTTTGGATTTTGGATTTTGGAACTAGTGAATGAAAATAACTTGGGTGCGGCTGAAATCTCAAACTCGAAAGGCCAAAGCTCGAAATTTCATAACAGGGCTTTGATTTCAAAAACAAAACACGAACACAAAGTGAAAACATAAAGGAAAAAAACTCCGAAACCTGAAAGGCCGAAGTTTCAAAATTTTTGGAGCTTCAGTATTTCAGAATTCGGAGTTGTAAGTTAATATTTGACTTACAAATGACATATTATATATAAATCCTAAATAGGTGAACCTCTCGAAACTGAAGTTTGAATTTTGGACTTCGGAGTTTGGAAAACTTCCAAATAACTTACGAAATTAAAAAAATTTGCGCAATGGTAGAAAAATTGAATTTAAAAAAAAAAACCTTCCTATTAAGGTAACTTAAAATTTAACATTGTTGGCGACATCCAGGGAATGCTTACCTACTAAGAAATAGACTAGTGGCCTTATTTAATCCGTTGGGAAAAAGAGTCTTAAATGAAAATATTCAGAGCACACACCAAAACAAACAAAACAAAACAAGGTAGAAGAAAAGTAAATAAAATAATGTGTGAAGCACTTGGAGGAAACAAACAAAATAAAATTATACATATTTATATAACTCTCAAAAGAAATCTTTGAGATGTATACCATTCACATGAATGGGAAATTATTCTCCATTGAGTCTAGATAAGAAAAACAAAATTTCTTTCTTGCAACTTGTGATGATATATGGTCTACTCCAGAGGGCATCAAACTTAGCATGCATACCCATGTTTAGCCCCTGTCAGCATCCCATTTGAGAACCAAATATCCTTCTTAGAACTTCATGTTGGATGATTTTTCGTCAAAAGACTTCTTAACCTCAAATTGATGATGTTCCAAAGTCTTCATTTCCTTGTTCCTCATTTCTTCTAGCTCCATCAATTCAGCATACTTGACTATCATTGAATCATTTTCCATAACCTCCAATTGATGTTCCAATTCCAAAGAAGGCAGCTCTAGAGATAGTGGAAGTTTTTCTTCCCACCCATACACCAGCATAAAGGGAGAATTTCCAATAGCCCTCTTAGGTGTGATACAATCTCGCCCACAGGGACAATTTTGAGCTTCGTGTGTGCCAAGTTCACCTATTATTTTCCATTGTACGCTTGATGATCCGTATGAGATTCTTATTTCTATACTTGGATAACCCATTTCCTTTTGGGTAATAAATAGATGAATTTTTGAGATAAACCCCATTTTTGACGGCTCGTTTAGTTAATTTCAATCTAAGAAATTCCATTGCATTTTCTAAAATTACTGTAAACGGAACACTAAACCATGTCATTATTCCCTTGAGAAAATCAAGAATGGCCTTTTCATTTCCTTTATTAAGTGCCATAGGTTCCTCGTAATGAGTGAAATAGTCTGTTATAGTAAGAACCCATTTATGTCCATCACTAGATGGAGGATTAATCATTCGATGAAATCCAATCCCCACTAGACAAAAGGTTGGTCAACCTAAATTGGATGAAGTTTTGATTTCCTGTGAATAAATCACTCCATGCATTTCCTTACCTAGAGATGAGTATCTTTGAGAAAATATAGCCAATAATAGTAGGCCCTCATGATCTTTACAATAGTAGTTTGTGCAGAGTAGTGCCCTCTTGAAAAACCATTATGAAATTCTTGCAAAATTTTATCCACGTATTTTGGTCCTATACATCGAAGTAGAACACCATTTAAATATCTATGAAAGAGAACACCTTACACCAAGACATAAGGAGTAGATTGAAGATGAAAGCTTCATCTTTGAGTTTTATTCATGTTAACAAGATACACTCCTGAGAGGAGAAAATTTTCATTGTTGACAACCAATCGATTGGTTGTCTTCCGGTGTTCATTAAGGAGAACTATATCTTCTTCATCTTTAGACTCCAAATATGTAGCTAACTATTGACACAAACCTTTTCCTCTGACTAGTTTGGCAACCTTGATGTGCACATCATACTCCATCACCTTAGTAATCAACCCATCATGTTTCTCATTCATGTCCTTATTTAGTAGAAAATCCTTAATGCCTGGATGAGACACCATCAAATGAATTTTGTTGTTGGACAACATGTGCCTGAAGTTTTCCCAAAGATCGAATGGTAGAAAAAAACTATTTTTAACAAATGAATATTTGAGCTCATAGTAATTTAAGGATTGGCTGAAGAAAGAAATTGGTTGCTCCACGAGATCATCATTCTACTGAGAGAGAATCTTGAAAATACTCTCTTGACCTGCAAAAGTAGAGAGGATAAAATCCTTATCAAACCTTGGATTTATGGGCATAGGTGCTTTAGAAATGGCTGCCTTAATGGTTTTGAATATCTCCTTCCCTTCCTTTTTCCATTAAAATGGAACATTTTTCTTCAATATGGTTGTTAATGGTTTAACTAAGGTTGTGAACTGAGGAATGAATCTTTGCATGAAATTTATGGTTACTAGAAAACTCTGGAGTCCTTTCTTATGGCTTGGGAGAGATAAGGACAAAATTGATCAAACCCTAGCCGAATCAATAGAAATCCCCTCTGCTGAAACAACATGACCTAACAACTTACCTTCCTACACCTTGAAAAATACATTTTTTAGGATTAAGTCAAACTCCAAACTTTCTACATTTTTCAAAAACTTTCCTTAGATGAGCGATATGATCTTACGGATGTTTGGAGTATACAATTATATCATCAAGATATACTAGGAAAATGTCATTTATTAATCCCTTAAATGCCATATCCATAGCTCGTTGGAAAGTAGCTCCAACATTAGATAACCTGAAAGGAATTTTTTTGTAGTCATAAGTGCCCCACTTAGTTGTAAAAGTTGTTTTGAATTGATCAAACTCCTTAACCAACACTTGATTATAACTAGAATATCCATCAAGTAGGGAAAATATTTGAGCTCCTACTACTGTTTGAAGAATTTGATCCATAGAGGGAAGAGGGTAGTGATCCTTAAGTGAAGCACGATTTAAATCCCTAAAGTCTACACATAAACGGATATCTCCATTTTTCTTTCTGATAGGGACTAAGTTAGCCACCCAATATGAATGTTTAATCAAAAAAATTATGCTAGCTTCAATAAGCTTTGTAAGATCTTTTCTCATTAGTGGCTTAATTTTGGGATTAATCGCCTCTATTTTTGATGAAGTGGTTTGGCATTGGGATCAAGCTTGATGGTATGTTGTGCCAAACCTAGATTGAAACCATGCAGATCCTTATAACTCTATGGAAAAACATCGTTATATTCTTGAAAAGTTTGACAAAAACCTTTCTCCTCCTCGGGTACACACTTTACCAATCTTTAGAAACTTCTTGTTTCTTACCTCTACCTATTCAAAATCATCTTCTTTGACTATCATGTTAGCACTTTGTCTTCTAACCTGGTCATCTGAATTATAAATTGACTCAAGAGCAACCAAGCCTTTGGTAGCTTGTTGCTTTTCAACTGTATAATTTGATCACTATATGGCTCTTGTAACTTGGCTTGATTCTTCGTAGCAAACTATGCTTCTTTCTACATAAAAAGGATAATTTTTTTTCACTCTCAAACACTTGCCAACTAATTGTGTTATCTGGAACTGCGGGAAGAACACCCATCTTAACAGGCTACCATCCATATTTCATGACATTAGTAGGTACATCATATTGTGTGTTGACCATTGTAAGTCTATCGGCATCTTGATTCTAATTCCTAGGAATTGCATGGATTCCAAAAGCCTCAAAAATTTCGGTCAAATCCTAGGCACGATTCTTGTATGACCTCAGATTCATTATTTGATGCACTTCGAGCCCTTACTTGATGTACAATCAACTCACTATCTCCAAAGATAGTTAAGGCTTTGATTCCCCTCTTTTGAGCCATCTGGATTCCTTGAACAAGGGCCTCATATTCAACTACATTGTTAGTAAAATTGAATTGCAATATGAAAGATGAAAATACTTATCACCTTGTGGAGAAATTAGCATGACAATAGAACCTACTCCATTTTTACTCTTTGAGCCATCAAAGAATAGTTTCTAAAGTCCAACAAAACTTGTTGGGGTTCTATATAGTTGTGGTATGATTGCACATTCCTCACGAATAGAATGTGCCTAAGCCTATTTCCTCCAAAATTGGTAGAAAAGATTCCTCTTGTACCAACACTTTAGCATATGGATTGAAATGATGTTCTATACTTACCTCATCTAACAAAATAACGGGGACCTCTTCCACAAGAGTGGTAGACTCATGGTCAGTTATTTCTTCTTCTTGATCATAAATGGCATAATTTCCATTTATTGGATTAGGAGTACACAATTTCACGTGATTATGGAAAATTGGTTCTCCACCCTTATGGTTACCTTGGTTCTGTATCGAGTTCTGAGAATCATATGAGACCAATCGGCAAGAGATAAATAACCACCCATCTTAGCAGTGAAGTTTCTAGATAAGCATAAGGCGAAGAATGGAGGAAGATTGATAACTGAGATGTCTTGAGTGAATGATAAACTTGGACATGCATGTACCATAATTTGTAGTCCTTTGATAATCTGGTTGTTTGAACTATTGTTTTGTCTAACTTAACAACCCCCTTGGAAACCGGTGTGTACTTGATACCCAAAAATATGAAATATTCTTAGGCATAACCAAGCTACGGCACCAAAATCAATCATACAATTATGCACCAAATTCTCACCAATAATAAGAGAAATATAGAATGGTGGAGGTTTAACATTATTTCCTTCAAGTTGACATAAAATTGTAGAAGTTGTAGATCCATGATTAACTACTTCGCTAATCATACCAAAACTTTACAGTGCTTCCTACAAAAGGTTTCTCTAAGAAGGAATTGAGAGTGCATTCCACATGATAACACTCAAATTTGTCTTCTTCATGTGTTTGACAATGTCAAATGGAATACCTCCTACCTTCCCAACATTTTTCTTAGAGTTGAAACTTCCTTTTGGGAGATGATCATTTGGTATTGTGATACATGTTGGGCCCTCTTTCCTTACCGTATAATTAGATCTTGTCTTTGGAATCTTCCTTTTCAACTTCCTTGTTGGAAGATGATTGTGACTGAGGCTGTGAAGCGGTCTTTTGATCACCTATTGAGGACTAGGCTTCTATTATCCTATTCTTAGAGTGAGTATTGGATGCTATTAAAGTAGAAGGTGTATTCACTTCACAAAAATCTTATGCCTACCAGTTCAGCAAGGTGGTTTCCATTTTTTTAGTGACTGATCAATTTCTTCTTGTGTGGATGCATAATTTTTTAACTCAGTAGAAGAGGATGAATTTTGACACATAATTTTTTTTTCAAGAACACCATTAGGGTAGAGGTTTTGATTATGAGGTGGGAAAAGGATAACACCAATCGTAATCTTGAATCAATTTTTTTTGCATAGGAACCAAAGCTCTTGAGGAACTTATGGAAGAAGGGGGTTTAACATTTAGAGGTTTGACATTGGCAACCTGATTTTGGGCTTGAGTGTTATTCTAAAAAGGTTGTCTATTAGACTGATATTGTTGATTTTGAGATTGGTAAGGGTGACCATACTAATTTTGTTTCCTTTTAAGAGCCACTACTTCATTTCCAAGTGTTTGGAGTAGAGATTTTACCTCATTCATTTTATTTGAAGGAGTTGATGCAATACAATCAGTTTGGTGCGGAAGTTGGTTAGCTAGAAGTTAATGGAACAGGGAAATGATTGGTTGGTTACTTGAGAGTTTAGTAAAAAAAGGCATGGGAGGTCTGGGTGCTATCTTTCCTGCTTGGATCAAATAATTTTTGGCTCTTACGGCCATGTCATTAGCACAAGGTAAAGTAACCATCCCATTGATTGAATCATTACTGTTATGTCATTGTTTAAGTCCCTTAACTAATATAGGAAGGCATTATTTGGAGAAGGATTAATCAACGTTGGGATCCTATTCCAAGCCTTATGGAACTGGAAGTTGAAGTCACTAATATATTCTTGAGGGCTCTCTTTATAGTATTAAGTTTGTCCATCTACGAAAAATGGTCAATCTTATCTTCAAATTACTTGTAAATCTTCTTACCTAACTTGTACCAAGTACGTATTGAGCCAACATCTAATCCATGGAACCATTGAAGTGCTTTTCCCTTAATAGAGTTAGCAAAGAACCCGACAATGGCATTATCTTTCGTGATATTATGCCGCATAAATAATTACCACGTCAAGATATGCTCTTCGAGAGTAATATTAGTTTCCCCATTATACAAGGGTAAAATTTTGAGAGCAGCGACAAGTATAACATCTCATTGGGCTAATTGTAGAGGGTTTATTGCATTGAAAGGAGGAAAAACTTGGTTCCTCGTAGGGATACCATTCCAAATAGAGTTTGATTGTTCCTTGGTGGAGGAAACCTTCCAAAAGGTGGAGTTGAATGACCTCTTCCAGGTGATAGTGAATTCCTATTTCTTCTTCTTCTTCTTAGAGGAGAGACAGACAACTTGGTATGATGATAATTTCCTTCTCATCTCACAAGATGCTCTTGTCTGAATTATTCATATAAGTTAACACACTAAGATCCAAAAATAAGAGAAATGGAGTTTCCAGGTACTTTGATTATCGTAAAAGTAAATAGAGGTACCAAATCTCTCTCTCTCTCTCTCTCTCTCTCTCCTCCTACTGGGCATGCCAAAAATTTATCGCGTGGATCACACACTGTTAAATCTTTGAGTGATCTTGTGCAACGTTGGAACATCCCCAAGGTGTGGGACCTTGTCTCCTTGGGATGAACCTCCGAAGAAGGCCGACTTCCTTTGAAACTTGGAGCACTTGATTTAAGATCAACGTGCAAGGCTAAAACACTTTGAAAATAATTTAATCTACTCAGTTCTTGAGATTAAGGTTAGAGATAAACAAAAAATTGAAAAAGGGTGATGCACCAAATATAAGATGAACAAATAGATCCACTTAATAACACAATTAACATTCCATCACAACGTATCACATGTACATTTCATATAACATCCTTTAATCAATGACTAAAAAATATTGCCTACTTTGATAACATAAAGGAAATAAGTTCTCCATAACTAAAATACAAAGATTTTATATCTTTTCCATGAAGACTAAAGTAATATGACTGATATAAAGGTAGAATAATCAATCTATATTAAGGAATTAAAATTCACAAATTATAGATCAACCAATGATAAACATGATATATCAGATATTCCACGTAAAAATATTGTTATGAATATTATCAAAAGGCTCAAAGTATTTTTAAAACTCTTCCAAGATTGAAGAGTGATTCCACCAAGATCTAAAAGTCATAATAAAACTTAATGCATCTAACTATTTATAAGTTCAATATGTTGAGTACAACTGCACATTTAACTAACTAATTACTAAAAATAGAGTGTAATTAAGTTCAAGGGAATATGATCCCATAAAAATATCAAAGTTGTTGCACATGTTTGACCAAGTCAACCTTGCAACTTTTATCGAATTTCGAGAGATTTGGAGCCGTTCCAACAATGGCCACCAAGCTTAACTTGGACCTGCAACATTTGTTTCTTGTTCAGGTTTCTCTTGATCCTTTTCCCACATAGCCATACGATTCTTGTAATCAACGAAGAATTTGATAATTCATTTTATTTCTTCTTCCTTAGTCCTACATGCATAATGATTCACCTCATCTATTGTGTCAATCTCTCTCACAACTTTAGCTAGAAGTCTTTTCAAAATTTTCACAACCTTCTTAAGTTGGCTTATGAAAATTCTGGCATGAAACTATCCTATGAATTGAATTAATATTGAAAGTCTTTGTCACCTCATCATCCTCTTTAACTAAAACCATGATATTTTCTTTGATCTAATCAACTGGAAGAACATCTAAATTCTCCTTGAAAAATTTATAGTTGATATTGTCAAATTCCTTTGAAATGTCATTTAGTCCATCTATTATTTCAACACGTTTATCATCCAATTTCTTGATCAGATCTTACAACACCTGAGATTTGAACTCCATGGCTTTTGAAACTCAAACAACTTAGAGGCATCATTAATTATGCCCTCCTGGAGAAGTAGATCTTAATAAATATCTCTAATTTCCTCCTAGGTAGTCAAATTAAGATTCAAGTTATTACTATCTTCGAGAGATGATTTCATCGGCCTTCTAATAGAAGATATTTTAGTCTATAAATCATTATGCAGCTCCACAGTGTTTTAAATAAGGGGTTAGTTTCTGAAGCATGCACTCAAATCACTTGTCCACTAATCTTCCTTTGACCTATCTTCATTGTTTCATGATATGAGATACCATCAAAATAGGAAGAGATAGTCCTAATAGTTGTAGTTGAAGGATCCATGGTTGGAGCGGGTTGTGTGACTTTCTTCAAAAGAATAAGAGTGAGCGATCAACCTTTGCTTTCAATTTATCCTTTGAATCCTTATATTTTTCCAATAAATTCCCAAGGACCACTTGAACATCATGTTTTTCACCCTCATGTGTTGCCTTCCCCAGTAAAATCCTAGAGATCTCGATAATCCGCCATAATAATGGTTTCTTTGGTTTTTCCTTCAATGGGGGTGGCTACCTCCATGAATATTTCTCGTGACCGATTTACTAATAAATTAGATATGACTCTTAGTCATTTGGCCTGCCTCTTAGGAGTTGATTCCAACACACTCAAATCAATTACATCCACAAGGAGTTCTTTCTTCTTCTTCTTAGGGGTTTGATGATATAACTATTTAGGAATAAGACTTGATGAGATAAAGGTGGCATTGTCATAGCTGAACTTGGAGCACTGGATAAAACAATTACATTAGTGAAAGAAGTGGAAAATGGAATGGAAGTGGTAATGATAGAGGGTGTAGGAGTTAGAATAGCCTCAGGAGAAGATGAAATGGGGATGGAAATGGAAATGGAAGGAAATGGAAGTTGTTGAGAAAGTGGAGTGGAAAGTGGAGACCTAATCATCTCTCTCCGACTAAGAGAATAGAAAGGGATGAGAACACTTTGGCCATAGATGGAGATGGAAAAGCAGAAATGAGTGGAGGAGTAGTAGATAATGATGGAGGAGGTGGAGTTGAGGATGGTGATAATGGTAATGAAGGAGAGGGTGGAAAACCTTGAGATACAACTAGAGAAGCACTAATATCAACAACTTCAGACACTTGTACTATAGGGGACACAATTTTGGCAATAGGGGCCTTTACAAGAGAGGATCCACCAACAAAAAATGAAATCTTCCTCTAAATTTTAGTGGCCTTATGAGTCAACCTCTTACCTTTTAAAGGTGTAAGGAGATTTAGTGTTGGTTGGGATTCTATTCTTATAGGTTGATTTGACACCTTGGGTGAGATTCCCAAGGTAGCTAACCAATCATATGTCCTTTGCAAGATGGGCCCCACCATTTCCTTAGTATTACAACATTCCTCTTGGTACCAATCAATCCATGGTAGAGGTTGATTATCAACATTATTGTCCCTATAAATTGGATCCAACACTTCATCATCATCTTAGATCTCTTCTAGAACATCTGCAATACCAAATTTTTTAACCTCATTCAAATTCAACCTTTCATATTCTCATTGTTTGATAATAACCTCATCCCGATAGTGAATCCAAATGTCTTCCAATTGAGGAACATGAGAACTAGCCAGTCCTATCTCACTGAACTTACCCTAGTAATCAAAGCTAGTCCTGGGATGAAATGTCCATAGGGTGACTACACACATCTCTCCATCCATATTCTTCACTTTGTAAATACTAGCACAAGTGTGCCTTCCGATTGAAATAGGAAACTGGACCCCTTCCTTGTGCCATTTATTTTGAATCTTATGGTAATCTAGTAACTAATGAACTAGTTCTAATAAGACCCATTTTTCAGTTGGGCATCTTGGTAACTTATTTGGAGCGCCTAGGAAACTTGGAACCCACGATGTATGTGAATGTTGGGAATTGAAGATATATGGCTCCCCATTCCCTTACTTCCCTGAAAGCTTCATCAGACACTTTGTGATTGTACAAATTCTTATCGAAATGGTATAAAAGGACAACAAAGAAAGCATCATTTACCCTTCAAAAATGTTTACTTCCTTCTTCCATGGTGATTTGAGGATTAAAATCATAAATATGAGAAATGATCCTAACACCTTTCATATTCAACCCATTATATTCTCCCATTCCAGCTGCCACATAGATGAGGTAAGAAGTCATGAAGAAATTTTTGAAGTCAAGACATTGCCCAATTGAAAATAGATTGAGTTGCTGATATGTTCTCCCCATCATATGAACTCCTTATTCTTCTTTATGGTGGAAATATAAAGGAACATCCATTCTTGAAATTCTTTCACTGAAGTGAGACCCAAAACTCTACTCAAAATAACAATAAGGTCATTGACCTCTTGGATAAAGTTTGAACAGGATAATGTTTTAGAAAGTTTAGTAACACTCTTAGCCAAGTAACTCTTTATTATGATTTTTGTGCATAGTTCATATTCCTTATCCAAGTGTTCAACTTCAGCCTCTGGGGAAATTTTTGCATATTCTTCAACATTTGGAAGTTTGAATAGGTCCTCAAAGAAATAAACATCTAACTTTACCATCATCGCCTCTCGACAAACCTAGTGGATTTATCGAAATGAGTTGCCTTAGCCAAGAAAAACTTTGGGAAATGCAATGGGAAGGAAAACTAGTAGCGAGAGCAAGCCCATCAAATATAGCACCGCATCCAAGTTTTTTTATTAGGGGCCTTTAGCCTTTCCCGTAACTCTAGCATGTCCACTGTCCAAGATTAATGTCTCCAATTTTTCCCAAACCGAAGAGGCATGTGTGAGGGGAAACCCCTAAGAAGGTGTACTTCATATTTCCTTTGCCATTTGAAGAAAAAGTTGACATGAATTTGGGGTTTAGAATCCAAATCAACCTTGAAAATTTTATGAAAAAATATCTGAAACTTTCAAACACCAAAGCCCGAAAGTCCGAAAGCAAAACCTCCGAAAGCAATTTAACTCCGAAAGCCGAAAACAAAGATCTATGAAAATATGAATTCTACCAATTCTGAAATTTCAAAACCTTATACCTCCAAAACTATGAATTCTTCCAGTTTCAAAAGTCTAAAACCTTATACCTCTGAAATCCTGAAACACAAACCTATAAAACTCTGAAAGATGAACCTATGAAACTTTGAAGTTGTTAGTGATAGGTTGAGCAATTCTGAATGTGTGAAAAGTTTGAAATGGAATCTCCGAAAACCCTTGACTTATGTGATGTAAAAATGCCTCAAAACTCTTGGATTTGAATAGACTCAGTACTCGGATGGTTGTAATTTTTGCATTTTTGAATAAAACCCCATTGACATAGTCAGAGGAAGATTAAGATCGAGCAACACCAGGCAGTGGCCTTCGTGGTGAATCAAGCAATAAGAAAATAGAAAAAAAAATAAAAGGATAATGAATAAAAAAATCTAAAAAAACTAATACCAAAAAATAAAGAAAACACAAAAAGTTACCTTGAAAATGATGCTTTAGAAGTACAATTACGACTTAGTAAAACAGGATGTCAGAGAAAAATTCCAGGTGAAAATGATGGGTAAAAATCCATATTTATATAGGTAAACTGAAAATTAATGCTCACAAGCTGATATGTGTGGGGTGGTTTAGAATGAAATTCTCTGCAAAAAGTCAGAAATCTGAAATGAAAATGCGACTATTTGAAAGACAAAACCCGAAGTTTGAAATTTGAAAGCCCGAAGTTCTAAAATTTTGGACCTTCGGATTTTTAGATTTTGGGACTTGTGAATGAAAGTAACTTAGGGCGCGAAATGAAACCCTGAAACCCAAAAGACTGAAGCTCTGAAATTATTGAACTTAAGGATTTTGGATTTCAGAAACTAGACGCAAACACAAACGAAAAGGTAAAGGAAAAAAACTTTGAAACCCGAAAGGCCGAAGTTCCAAACTTTCGGAGCTTTGGTATTTCAGATTTCGGAGTTGCAAGTTAATATTTGACTTACAAATGAAAAATTATCTCAAAATCCCAAATAGGTGAACCTCCAAAATCTGAAGTATGAATTTTGGAATTTGAAGTTAGAAAACTTCCAAATAACTTAGCAAAAAAATTCGCAGAATGATATAAAATTTGAAATGTTTTTGAAACAACCTTCCATTAAGCTAACTTAAAAGTTAACAAGATCTTCCTGTGCAATAATGATGGGAGTCGCCATATTCTTCTATATGTCATTTTTTGGTGTGTTCCCTAGCTCTCTTACCCTTCTTAATTTTGCGTTTTTCTTCTTTTCCCTTATGGTTTTTTCTTTTGTGGAGTGCGCCTTCATAAGCTTATGATTTTATGCCTTTATGTTGTTTACCTACCAAATTTATTGTTTGTAAGGCAAGAAAATGGTATTATTTGTATGCGGGTTTTATCGATATTCCTATGTTTAATGACTTTCCATCCTTCTTCCATGGCTTCCTTGAAAGTGTTTTGTGGCTCTTTCAATTTTTTTTCTATGTTGTGTGGTATTTGTTATTTATTTGGCGGCTTTTATTTTATTGTGTGTATCTTCTAACCTCTGCAACTTCTATTTCATTACATGAATATTTTCTTCCTTTCATAGTTTTTTCTTCTATGCATGGGTAGTCCTTCCCTTTGCATCTTCTACTTTTGTTGTGTAGGTATCCCTTCCTCTCATGGAATTTTTTTATTACACGAGTTGTTATTTTATTTTCCTTTCTTTACATATTTGTCTCTTTATTTGATTTATCTCATTCTTCCATGCTTGATTTCCTTACTACTTATATCCTTCTTCTTTCCTTCCTTACTTGTTTTTCATAGAGTGAGGGTGCCTCGCAGGTTTTCATCCTCTTTCCCATACTATCTATAGAAATTTTTAGTTTATAGAGAGGATGATTATTTTTTATCATGTTAGTCTAATGTGTGGTATTACTTAAGCCATGCTTCGTTGACATAGCCCAAAAGTTAATTATTTTTAATGTTTGGAGTTTGGTGGCTTTAAATGACAATATATCATGAATGATGTATGGACCTAACTAGTGAAATTTGAGTTCCATGCTTTTTCCACTTACTATCATATAATAACACTTGATCCCCTATGTGAAAATCCTTATGCTTGATGTGTCTATCATGTCATGCTTTTTGCATTTTTTTTTTCGAGTTTGGTTGTATGTGGCTATGAATCATTTTTCATCTAGTTTCTCTAATTTAATTAGTCTCTTATGTATTGAGGGGTCTTCATTCATTCTAAAATATATTTCAACCCTAATACTTGGAAGGATAAACTCAATGGGCACCGTAGCTTTAAGTCCATACAAAAATTAGAATGGGGAGTATTTTATCAACCTTTTGTATGTTGTGCGGTACACCCATAATGTTGCTGGCATCTTCAAATCTCATTCTTCTTTTTGAAGTGAACATATTTTTGTAGTTACTTTTTCCAATACCTTGTTAAATTCCTTAACTGTCCCATTTTTTGAGTGTGGTATGACGTACTTCTCTTATGATTGATCATGAAATGTTCAAGTAAATTCTTTGATAGTAACATTAACAAAATGTTTTCCTTGATTACTTGTTATTCTTAGGGGTCATCCAAATCTCATTATGATGTTCTCATAGATCAATTTTATAGTTGTTCTTGTAATGCAATCTTTAGTTGGGGTGGCCTCTTCCCATATTGTATGGAATTTTTTCCCTGTTATTTAAAATCTGGCCTAAGAGTATTTTTCAGCTGGCTTAATGGGTCCAATAAAATCTAAGGCCCATTTTTCAAATGGGGATGAAGCTAATACTGGTATTAGAGGAATTTCATCCCTTACATTTCATTTTCCAACCTGCTAACATATGTCACAAAACTTAACATGTTTATGTGCATCTTTGAATAGTGTGGGCCACCATAACCTTTCCATAATTATTTTTCTTGTTGTGGCTTCACTTCTATTATGGCCTCTTGTTATGCCTTTATGCTATTCTATAAGAATATTATTTCTTTCATGTTTAAGACTATTGAAATAAGGATTTCATCATGTCCCTTCTCGTATAATTGTCCATGAATCAAAGTGAAGGGAAAGGTCCTTCTTAATAAGTTTTTATTTTGTTTTTGGTGTATTCGACAAGGAATTCTCCAGTAGTGAGAAATTTTTATATGCCATCAAACTCCTTGGGAATTTCCTCAACTATGAATAGATGGGCTCTTGGAAAATCATCATCTATAGGTCCTGCATATTCTCTTATTTCTATTCTAGACAAATAATCTGGACCATTGTTCAATTTTCCTGGTTTAAAAGAGATAGTAAAGTCAAACTCTTGGAATAACATCAACCATGGGAATATCCTTCCTACTGGCCTATTCAACGAGTACTTAAAAGGTTAATGGTATGTATAAAATACTTGAATGACATGGCCAGTAAATAATGCCTAATTTTTTATAGGGCATATACCATGTTTAGTGCTTCTATTTCAATTGTAGAATAACTTTTCTTAGCCTTAGCTAATTTGTGGCTTACAAAAGCTATTGGGTGATCCATATTTTTTCTTTGTTGTACTATTACTTCCCCAATAGATATCCTTGATGCATATAAATGCACATGAAAGGGGACTTTCAAATCTAAAAATATCAAAATAGGTTCATGTCATATTTTGTCTTTAAGTATTTAAAAATCATCTGCACATTATTGAGTCCTTTCTATCTGTTTATTAATCATTTTCTTCAAAATTTCTTCTAATGGTGCACTGATATTTGCATTATTTCTAATGAACTTCCTATGGTATTAGTGTTGCACAATATTATTTTGACCTCTATTTGTGTTATTAGAGGTGGTAGTGTGATTATTGTTGATGTTTTAACTAGATCTATCAGTAAGCCTTCTTTACAAATAATGTGACCTAACAATGTGATAAATGGGGTCAAAGAGATGCATTTATTTAGGTTCAATGATATTTACAATGCCCTACATATTTGAAACATAAGTCTAAGGACTTGTATATGATTTTTCAATAATCCATAAATTGTCCAGTCATCCAAATAAACTTCTAGAAAGTCATGAATAAACTCTTTAAAGGCATTTATCATGATTTGTTGAATACAACGAGTGAATTATTCAGCCCAAATGGCATCACTATGTACATGAATGATCCCCATTTGGTAGTAAATGTGGTCTTGGGTTGATCTTTAGGAGAAATATAGACCTAATGGTAGCCAGAAAACCCATCAATGAATGAATAAACCTCTCTTCCTGCTACATTTTCTAAAACCTCTTCTATGAATGGAGTAGGGAATGGGTCATGCACACATGCTTTATTTAATTCTTTATAGTCCACACAAATTATAATCTCTCATGTTTTCTTATTTTGGACTACCATAGGGCTTATCTAGTCAGAATCTTCAACTAGTTTAATAATCCTTGTATTCATCATCTTATCTATTTCAGTTTTTACCTTCACTTTCAAGTTGGGGTTTAATTTATAAGTTGTTTTCTTAATAGGTTTTACATCCTCTATAATATGGATCTTCATCATCCCAACCTCTTATTTTATTCAACACAAATCCTTGAAATCCTTAGGAAATATGTCTTGGAATTCCTAAGGTAATTATACCACCTTGGCTACTTCTTCTTTAGACTAGTAATCTCCTATCTTTACAAATTTCTCTTCTCCATTTATTCCAATGTTTTAAATTCTTATTTTTGAGCTTGATAGAAATAGTTTTCTTCCTTTATCTTAGTTTCTATTATTTCCTATCTCCTTCCACTATTTTAGATTTCAAGTTCTCGTGTTTTTCTATCTTTGTTGTTTTCTCTATTGTAAAACATTTTGCTATTTATTTGATTTTTATTCATTGTCCTTGTGGATGGTTTTGTTCTTCTTGTGGAGTTTATTTTTGTTTTGAAAATAGATCCGCAGTATCTTTTGGAGTTAAAAATAAGAATGTTCTTATCTTTTGTAGTGCCCAAAGTGTATTGAGATCCGCATCCTAGAAGTTGAAGGTTTGGTAGAAATCGTTTACCACTTTAACCCAATCTGCATCCTAGAAGTTGAAGGTCTGGTAGAAATTGTTTACCACTCAAACCTAATTTTTTGTTTCTTTCCTTAATTTTTGGTGCATATACCAAGACCTAGGTAATGGTCCTAGTATCCATAAAAATAATTGAGTCCATACTAAGGGATAATTTTCTCTGCATATCTTCCAATGTCTTTCACATATCTTAATGTTATTTTGTGGGTCTCCTTATCATGTATATTCTGGTATGGCTGTATAATATCCTTCATTCTCTAGGTATCTTATCTTTAATAGTGTGACTAGGGAATTCCAATGAGACATTTGTTTTATGATTTTCCCACCATCTTATAACATTTATTATGAGAGTCCCATCTAGCGCTTCCATATGATATGTCTCATTGGTGAATATTCTTACCATTTTCTCTACATACTCTTATAGGTCTCCAAAACTTGAATATTTTGGTAAAGTATGGTGGGATGCTCCACGACTTAATATATACACCATTTTAATCTACTTCTCATCCTTCTCTTCTATAACAGAGTAGTACCCATCTTATTCTTCAAATGTATCTTGTGCAAGTAAAAAAATGTCTCTCGCTTTATCCATGGATTTAGAGTCATCATCATCCACGCTAATTATGCAAGATGGCAATCTTCTTGCGCATAAGTGTAATTTTATTACTCTAGATTCTAGGAAGCCATTTACCTATGCTTCTACTATATTATCAAATATCTCATTTGTAGATCCAATTTTAACTAAAATTTTCCCAACATATTTTGGTTCAAAATATTTATCCATATTAGTTAACCGATTCAAAGTGTATATGCCCTGAATATCATCAAAATCTTCATCCTTAGTGTCATGCCAAACTTCTTTTGACGAGGAAACACTCATTTATACTTTTAAAGGTACATGAAAATTAACGTCATATGATTCCAAATTAACTTCTTCTTCCTCTAAATTTAATGTACCATTTCAATCAATAAACCATTCTAAATCTAGAATGGCATTGTATCTAGGTTTGGCGGATACATTTTCAATAACTTCAAAGTTGAAAATCTTCTTGATCCCCATGAAGTTTACTTCTACATTCTTCAATAATCCTACATGGATTTTCTTGGATCCATCTACTAACCCAATATGGTATATCAAAGGTTCTAAATGAGGCCTACCAAGTTTCTCCCAAATAGTGTTGGACATGATATTCATATCTACTCCTAGATCTAATAGTATCCTTGTAATTTTTGTATCGATAATTTCAACATCCAAGTATATAATGGACTTACGTCATGTTATTTGTGTTATGAACACATTTCTCTTTTTCTTGTTGTGACCAGCCTTAATTCGCTAGACATGGAAACTCTTCTTTTGTCTTTTTCTAGTATTTATAGAATTGTTTTAACTTATAAACTAAGCCACATTTAATGGTGAACCGACTATTTATTTGAGTGCGGTGATTTCATCTTCCATGAAGAAATTTTTTTCTATATCTTAATGAGATTGGGATTTATTTGTAGCTTCCTTACTTTTTTCCACTTCTTTATCATGGAGGTCTATTCTTAACTCTTTTAGATCCCAATCCTCGATGCTATATGAATCTTCTTCTCGTAAGCAATCACATGATTTTCAAATTTTTTATAGGTAGGCAATGATAAGAAATATAATATAAAACCACCAAATAATAAATATAGAAACTTCAATTCATTCATAAGATGGGATATTGTATTCATCTAGAGATAGCTTTTATACAAATGCTTGATCCTATAATCTAGGAGTCAAGTCTTATCACTTAGTCTTCCTCATATCTCTCTCCATGAATCTCTCAAGCTTATCCGTAGGATCACTCACATCCCTTTATTAGCTCACACACCAAAATAACTACATGAGTTGTTTATTCAACAACTTCACTCACACACAAGTATTAACTATATTATTAATATGAGTTGTATTAACTAATTATTAATAATATTACAATTCATTAATAATGTCACAATATATTTGTAACATTCACTCTCCCTATTGTTAACATTATTAATTCCCAATATACACTCCCCTAATGTTGACAAGGTAGAAAAAATAATCACACTTCCTTCTACTTTCCACCTATGCGTGCTCATGATCTGGATGGTTTTGTAGGACAACCAACAACCTGCAAGGATGGTTTTACAGGACAACCAACAACCTAAAACAAAGGATGGTTTTACAGGAAAACCAACAACCAAAATATCATGTTGTTGCTTTTCTTTTGTGCTTTCGTTTGTCCACTATGTCTTTCCTTCAGGTAATATGTAGGAACCACTGCTCACTGAATACAAAATGAATAGGGAGAAATTTGAACATTGAAACTATGTTCCACTTCCCCCTCAATGTGAAGATTTCACTTATTCAAATAGGAACTCTGAAATCATACTGCAAATATGAAATAAAAGAAAACACACATATACACACACTGCCACCACAACTTCATGCAACCCTATCGTTGGTGATTGATGAGAGGTCATTGATTGACCTCCAGCCTTTGTTACCTCCGTCCTCCATTAATCATGCATTTGCTTACTCAATAATTGGACATCGAAGCTCAAATTTACACCACCTTTTCTTGATGCATCTTCCCACAAATCTTCACTTTGGTTCTGAAATTACAAAGTGGGGTTGAGGGGCTGAGCCCCAAGCCAAGCACATTTTCATTTTTGAAATCATTAAAAATATTATCATAAATATAATATTATTTACCTATTTATAATTCCAAAAACATTGGACATCGGGTAACAACAAATGTGTCTCGTGAGGTATTTTTATTTTTTGTACAATATTTTGATAACTTAAATTTTTTTACTAAAAAAGACAATAAATAAATATCCTAAAATCACCTATTTGACAACAACACTCAATTTTCTAATTCACTTGACATTACAATGAAACTTTTTGATGGACTATGGCATAAAAATGACAACACAAACAATGACTATTTTTTTCTCAGACTTTTTACAATTATACGAAAGATGACAATTTACAAATTTAAAAAACAACATACTACATGATTTAATCACATAGACTATGTGATAAAATCAAACAAAATAATAACTCTTAAGTGACACTTGTAAACAATATTTGTGAATCAACCGGAAGACCCTTTTACCAAACAACATTAAATATTAAATTTCCTAAACTCGACCACCTACACAAGGAAATTAAAAAAAAACATTATATCGAACTAAAACTATAAGATTCTAACAATCCTAACAAATATTTTGACATGTTACTTTGAATGGATATAACTTTTTGACATATGTGAATAGTTGGCCATGGCTATACCAAACTTCCAACCACTCTTGAATGCTTCTCTAAAAAAACACTATTATAATTTACAAATAGATACTGCTCCACGTGTACAGAGTAACAACAAACCTGAAGATTGCACGTATTTGGTGATTATTGCAGGGGAGCCAATGGAAGTACAAAGGCATGCCTGAATGTGAGAAGACATGCACCAATACAACACTGCAGTAGAATTTTTGTAGGTTGTTTGTGAGATGATCTTCAACAGATACGTGGAGACGCCGTAAGCCAAGACCAAATATTTCACAAATATTAACTCTATGTTTGTGGAGGATGAAATGTGTCAGAGGCGTGATGAATTTGATTTATGTGCTCCACAAAGATGATCACAATAGTTGTTAGAACCCTTTTATTCAAGCCAAATACCACTCAAAATGGACATATGTGATGAAGTACAGGATAACTAGTTGAACACCAATGATCATCCATGCATCAGACATCTCTCTTCCAAAAGCTTCTCAATGAAACTTCCTCCAACACCATCGAGTTTCAGCAGGCCCGACAAAAAATTGGCGGTGGTCACAGTGAATCCAACTAACTTGAAATTTATTCCTTTGTCTTTGTTTCGTCTTGTATGTGAAAGACCACGAGAAGAAAACAAGTTCTCATCTACAGATTAATATCTTCTTCATAAATAATTTCCATTCATGAGGGACATTTATAATTTCCCCTAAAAACAATTCAAAAACTCATTACAAATAGAGAATTAGTACCTACTCTGATGCCACTGATAAGAAATATAATATAAAAACACCGAATAATAAAATATAGAAAATTCAATTCATTCGGGATATTGTATTCATCTAGAGATAGCTTCTTATACAAATGCTTGATCCTATAATCTAGGAGTCAAGTCTTATCACTTAGTCTTCCTCATATCTCTCTCCATGAATCTCTCAAGATTATTCCTAGGATCACTCATATCCCTTTATTATCTCACACACCAAAATAACTACATGAGTTGTTTATTCAACAACTTCACTCACACACAACTATTAACTATATTATTAATATGAGTTGTATTAACTCATTATTAATAATATTACAATTTATTAATAATGTCACAATATATTTGTAACAGTGTGTGATCTTTCTTGACATGACTTCATGTTATAACCATGACTCTATATTTTGGTTCTTCTTAATCAATACCCTCTTTCATATGGGATTTCGTTTAAATTAGTTCTCTTTAGCTTCATCCTTTTTCTTCTCCTTCTCTAGTTTGGTTTTAGAACTAGATGATTTTTCTTTATTTTTCTTTTCTTGTTCTACTTCTTCATCTTCATCCCATGGTATTCTAGTGAGATGTTGGACATTATTTTGAGAATATATTCCTAATGCTTCTATTTTAGTTCCTCCATTTCTATAAAATTGTGCAGCCTTAGGAAAACTAAAAGAATCATGTCCTCGTTCATGAAAAAATCCACAAGGTGTAGGCTATGTGCAATTTCTTGCTAAATGTCCATATTTTCCACATTCATAGCAATGAATTGTTCTTCTATCCTGGAATCAATCCCCTAGGTTATTCTAGTTATTTCTCCCTTGATATCTTTGGTATATTTTATATCCTCTACAACCCCGATAATTATTATATCCACCTTTGAATCCACCTATGTATCCTCCTTTGTATCCACCACCATTATACCCTTGATAATTGGTGTTATATTTATTTCCTTGGTATCCCCCTCAATAGTGTGGTTGACACCTTGATATCTCGATATTGTGGAGGGGAAGTAATTGCTTGCAACTTTGAATAGGTGGGGGTTGCTTAATTGTTATTGTAGGTGTTGGTTGTTGTTGGGGGTGAGGTGTTGTATTTTTCTAGAAGCCATATCTCTTTGATTATTATAATATTTTAAGTCTTCAAAAGCATAAAATGAAGGACATGTATAATGGTAGTCATTATTATATCCAAATATTGTGCAATACATTAGTTGATTTGTGGGAGGGTCAAATTCTAAAAATGGACAAGTATCTTGTGTATGTTAATCCCATAGTCTACAAATTCCACATCAAGTTCTCTTTGTTGAAGATATATTGTTGGAAGAATATTTTTTTGAAGATTGTTGTCTAATTTTTATAACTCTTCTTGCCTTTTCCAAATATGGGTAGTCTGTCTTACTATGACCTTTTACACAACACACTACGCACCAAATTTGTGGTCTAATATTGTTTCATGGTGGTTAGGTGGGTCTAAGATCTTCCTTCCTCTAAATATCTTGTTGTAATTTTAAATTTTCAAATTTGTATTGTACTCTTTCTAACTCGGTATTGATTGAATTTTCACCTTATCTCCTCTAAGGTTGTTCTTCTAACCTTATAACCATCTCTATCACATCATCTGCAAGACTTATAAAATGTTTCCATCTAAATATGCTCTAAGATAAGGTAACAATCTTGAAGTGAACCATTTAACTCTTTTTTTAATCTATAAGACATTTTTATAAACTTCTACTAACATTATTGAGTCTATAGCTGAATTATTTTACTGATTCATCTTATTTTTGAAATAACTCTCTCATTTTCTCACACTCTTCATAGGTGCTTTGGGGAAATGGACATCTTTCTTGAATTCTTTCTATATTACGTCCTAGTATTTATTTCCCTAAATTTTTGTCCTCATATACCATTTTAAAGTATCCTCCCTTAGTGTTCTAATGAACTCATTTGATTTGGGTGTAGAATCACCACATTATTGTTCTTCCAGTATGAGTCTAGAATGAAAAGATGTTCCTTTGAATCCTTTGTATCTTTTCCAAACACTCGATGATTAATATTCTGAGCCATCATTCTAACTGATTGAGGATTTGATTAGTTATGAATAATTGGTTTCTATTTTGGAGGTTTCACTTTCTTGTTGGGTTATTAGGTTTTTGCAGAATCCTTTTTCTTCCTTTATCTCTTGTAAGTTCAATATAAAAATAAAGTTCTCCTAATATCTCTTTGAATTCTCTCACAATATATTTTCTTTTTCTACTTTCTTCTTGCAATTCATTGTATCTATCCATAAAACATTCTCCTTTTTATACTTTTTTTTTCGGTGGTGTGTAAAATGACAATGACATCCAATCCAAGGGTTCATCTCCTTTGGGCTAGTGTGATGGTTTGGGAACACATATTTTATTGGTGACTTTTCATAATTATCTTCTTCCACAAATAAATTTCTTCCTTTAACATCTCTTAACCTATAATTTTTATCTAATCCTTCACCACTTCTTCTTTTTTTATTATGATTTTCTACTTCTTATATATCATGTTACTCAAAGCTAATTTTCCATTTATCCTTTTCTTCTATTATGTTTATCATTTCTCCTTACTCATCAAATAATTCTTCTACTCTAATGGCTTCTTCTTCTTCTTCAACTACTTTTTTCTTTAATCAATAACGGGCTTCTTCCATTGCTTTTTCCTTGTCTCTAATGACTTTCAATAATTGTTTAGGATCTAGTTCAGGTCTACGGAATAACTCTTATAAATATTTCATCAAGCTATCTTGCCTTGATAATGAATGTTTTATTGGATTATCTAATGGACATTGTGTCAATGAGAATCCTTGGTGTAACCAAACCTTGTTGTATCCGTCTTGTGCAAGAATGATAGCAAGACCTTGAGCATCCGCCTTTGTTTGCAGGGTAGCCAATTTTTGGCATCCTCTTGAAATGGGTTTATCTTTCTTTTCTTCTTGATGAAATTTGTTTAATTATTCTTTTATTTCATTTAACTTCTTTAATTCTTTCCCCCCTTTCTAATATTTGTTTTTTTATCTTTTTCTATAACTTCTTTTCTACAACTATCCTAGCCCTCTCTTCTGATATCTTCATCATGATTAGTTTTCCTTTCAGTTAGTAATTCACATCATCTGCCTAATCCTTCTCTTTGTCAATTATGTGATTTGTTTTAATTTTTTTTTCTTCATGTCATCCTATTTATTTTTTCCCAACCGTCACCCCATCAAATTTGATCAGTTACATCTTTTGGATCACCCCCTTCATGTATGCCATCCCATGGTTCCTGTCCCCTAAAGGAACTTTTATGTGCTTCTAATTAATCCTTTTTCAACTAGTAAAATATTGATTAAGAAAGGAACTTGTTTAAGGAATCTTCCTCTAGCTCCGCTTAGAACTTCATCTTTCTTGTGATCAAAACTGGTCCAACCCTAGATCACCTAAGTAATAATATATGAATCTAATGTAGTTTCAAACTAGTAGTCTATTTCTATCTAAAGTAGTTTCAAGCTAGTAGTCTATTTCTATCATCCAATGTTTGTCAAGATTTTTAAGGGTTTGTAATTTTTCATGTGTCCACTTGAATGGTTCCCTAAAATGTAAATGTGACCACTCTTCCATTTTTTCATGTGCTAGAATACAAGGCCATAATAGGTGTGGAAATTGAGACCAAAATTATTCTTCGTATTATCCAAATACTTCAGCTTCAGTTCCTTTGTAATATGCTTTAAGTCTTTTTTCTTCTCCCTTAATGAATATATCAATCTCATTTTCCCACCAATCCTCAATTTCTGTTAATGATGGTTTCAATATCTTGGTGGTGAATTTTTCTAGACATCCTCTTAACAAAAGGAACCTGGGCTCAGAAACCAAAATGTTGACCTTAAGCCTTGATAATAACGTGAGGGTTAAGAAGTTTTCCCTTTTGTTAAGGATGTGCAAGGGAAATATAAACAAAGTAAAGTCAATGAACAAAAAATCTAATATGATAAAACATATTACACCCTCTACATTAACCATCCACATTATTCATATCTCATAATAAATTACATTAGTCTCATACACACTTCTCATATGCTACTATTATTCTTTCTCTTCTTAATACATATTATATACTCTTCTTATCGTACACCCTATATCGCTTTGTAATTAAGTACAATAAAAATTTGTTCTTGCAAAAAAGGCAAAAGACACTACTTTTGGTGGTGACTCTGTCAACTTACACCGCACTTTGTTTCTAGCCTTATTCATTCCACGGATCTTGATAGACTTGCGGATTTGTGCTTATGTTTCATGCAGATTTCTTTTTTTTACGCGGGTATCTTCAATCTTCAACGAATATTTCCTTATCTTCGCAGTGTGTCCTTACTTCTATTAGTTGATCCAAAACTTGATGAAGAACCCCGTTAATAGCAGACATTGATTTTATTTGTATCCCAAACCTAATCCTTGGACTCGTAATAACACAACCTGCTTGTTTTTGACAAAATATGTAAAAATCACCTTCCACTATAATAAATCCTACAAAAACATTTTTTATCTTTCTTAACAAATTTCCTACAACGTTAAGAAGACTATTCTCTTTCTAAACATATATTTTTTTATATTTTTATGACTACTTTAAGGTTTCCATTTATATTTATTTCAAACTATGTCTTCTATACCTCTATTTTTAGTGATTGTAAACTTTTATCTTTTGTCATGTATTTTTTTTTCACTTCTCCAAATTGAAAAAAAATTATACAGTCCCAAACTAGGACTAATTCTATACATATTCAAAAAAAATTCTAATTTTTGATATTTTTGAGGTAATTAGGGGGCATGGTCGGTTATCCATTATTTTTTAATTTTCAAAATATTTATACTTGAAAAATCATAAAAATAAATACTCACTAAAAAAATCTAAACAAAATTCTATCCCAAACTAGATGCTCCTATGTATCTTTCTACCAAAGGGGTTTCAAAAAAATACTAAACAAAGTGCTAAAATGTGGGGACACAACTTATACTATGTTTTTTTACAAAAATAGGAGCACCTATTGACATTTTAGATATTTAACACACTTACACTTAACCATTTAAAAAAACTTAGTAGTTTAGAAACTAGACTCAAAATGTTACAATTCATGTTCTTATAACATCTTCAAATTTTGAGTGTAACTATCTCAAATAACTCATACAAGTTGAATTTTTTTACTTTTTACAAAAAAATGTTCACTTAAGACCCCCCCACCCCTTTTGGCTCCCATTTCCATGCACTTACCATTACCTCAAGAAATTATATTATAGGGTGGTTTGTAGTTGAACAACCAATAATTAGATTTTGAAATTTGAAATCCTTTTGGATGTAAAAGTGACCTCTCGAGAACCCTTAACATTTCAAAATTTTTGTGAACGTGAATTCTCATCAAATATTCAAATTGTGACATCTCTAAGAAGTATAAGGGTTTTTATAATATTATACTATTCGAGTGTACATAAAATTTTGCAACAATAGTGTCAAGTTCATGGACATATTCTATTAAGAAATGTAAATGGATTATAAAATTCAAAATTTTATTAATAGTTGGGTTATAAAATTTATTTGAATATATTTTATTTGAAAGTGTGTTTCTTGTTAGGAATTCAACGTGATCATATAATTATTTGATATTGCTCTAATATTATTTACTGATTGTTCAAGTAGGTTGTTTAAAAACAACCTAATGAATATTGTGAGTTGTTTCCAATTTTTTTATAGGATATGTATTTCGTATACATTTATATTTCTTGGAGATGAATGAATATGCGAGTTTATCATTTCGAATAATATTGTTTGTGTAAAATTATTGTTTCTCTCGGAATTGGTATCAGAGATTTATTCGGATGGAGAAATAGAATGATATTGGGGCAAAGTTTGATTGATTATTTCCTTAGTTCATGGCATCCTCTATAACATCTCATTGCGTGTAGGTTAGTTTGTGTTGAAAATTTCTAGTTTAAGGCTTGGTATTACCACCAGGAAGATGTATTTTCACCTCTCTATTTGATGTTGGTATCTCATTAGCTCAATGTGGATGTGCATGTGATCTTATTTCATTTGATTTGAAATCTAGGAACTCTATGGCCTCTTCTAAAATGCCCATGTGTTTGGTGATTGTTGGAAATGAGGTGTCTCAACCTTGTTTGGTTTATTCATTTAAGATTTTCCTATAACCGTTTCACATTGTCTAAGCTCTAAAAATAGAAATAGGAGTTGTCAAAAGATTCCCATATGATAGTATATCATGGAAGGGCTACTTTTAGAGATATTATGACAAATTTTATGACATTTATGAGGGTCAAAAGTAGGGGAGAATATTATGGACGTGGGAGCCTAATTTTAGACCAAAATCTTTCTCTTTAATGCTATCCACCTCATGAGAGGTTTGGCACATGGTTTTGTAAATGATAGATGGTTTCTTGTATAACCGGAGATCTATAAATTAAAGGCTTGGAGAAGCAATTGAAGTAGTGAGTTTTAATCCTCCTAGAATTGTTTCTGGTGATACTCTTGTAAGAAACTTGCTCTGCAAGTGTATGTAATCTTGTTATTAGATTTGAAATACATTGAGTGGGCTTTTGGAGTGTGGGGTTTTTTATCCGAAAGGATTTTCCCCACGTATATATGGTGTTTGTGTTTTGTTATGAATATGTTGCTAATATTTCTGTAACTGTTTTACTATGTTGAAAGTTTTACATAATATCTCTCCTCAAAGATTAGCGTAGGAAGTTGTTCCGCTACTCTTAATTTCCTATCAAGTGGTATCAGAGCCTGATCACCTTTGGTTTTAGTTGTGGGTTGTTGGGTTTTTTTGTGCTAATCCGGGTTTGAGTGGGAGCTTGTGTAGAGAATACTTTGTTATCTAGTTGTAAATATTTTTTAAATGGCAAGCACATATGGGAGGATTGACGTAGAGAAGTTTTCTGGCACAAACTTTGAAATGTGGAAGTTGAAGATGGAAGATCCGTTGGTTGATCGAGATCTATGGGATGCATTGGATGAGAAGGTTTATAGGCCTATGAATCCAGTTTTGGTTGCAAAATATGATGTAATGGATAGAAAAGCTAAAGGTCTTATTAGACTATGTCTTGCAGATTCTATCCTGATAAATGTCCATGAAGAATCCACTTCGGAGAAGCTTTGGAAAAAGTTGGGTGAGATATACCAAGCTAAGTCTCTAGTAAATAATATTTTCTTGAGGAAGAAGTTGTTTTCCTTGAGAATGGAAGAAGGTGGACAAATATCTGAGCATCTGGAAACATTTAATATGTTGGTGACTTAGTTGAGCTCGATTGGGGTTAAAATAGACAAAGAAGAAATGTGCCAAATGTTTTTGGTTTTTCGCTGCCGAGCTCATGGGACAACATAGTCATGGCCATTGGGAGAACTTCCGTCACTCTGAAGATGGAGGATGTTGTTGGTTCTCTACTCTCCGAAGAGATGAGAAGGAAGGTATCTCCGAACGCCAAAGAGGATTTGAGTGTTCGAGGAAGAAAAAAAAGAACGAGGAAAAGATGAGAAGAAGCATGGCCATACCAAGAATAAGGGGAGATCAAAATCCCTGGTAAGTCCAAGGTGATATCTTTGGAAGCGTGGCAAATCTCGACACTTCCGAAGGGAATGCAAAGAAGAAAAGAAAAAGAAAAAGAAGAAGCATGATTTGATTCTCGAGTCTGAAAAAGAAGATGGAGATGCCTTTATTGCAGCTTTGGCCATTCGTGTTAAGTGATAATGCATGGTTGATAGACTCAGTGCATTTCCACATGACTCCTAACAAAAATTGGCTTAGTAAGTATGAAAACTATGATGGTGGTAAGGTGTATTTGGGTGATAATTCTTTCCTTGAAATTTTTGGTTGTGGTAGTATTCAGGTGAAATTTTCTGATGGTAGAATTAGAAGATTTGATGGTGTCTTGCATATCCCAGGACTAGCAAGAAATTTATTATCTATTAGCAAGCTAATAGATGCAGGTGTGCATGTACAGTTTTTTGAAGTAGGTGTGAAAATGGTGAGAGGTGCTATGGTGATAGCAAGAGGAAGTAGATTGGGTACATTGTACCAACTTGATGCATGCACGGTTGAGTGTAATAGCACTTCGAGATAAAACTAAGCCAATAACTACTTCGTTGAAAAAGGAGAGGGTTTCCTCCTCTGTGGATGGGCGTGGATTCTGGGTACCCAAGGGTGTTCTATCTACCAAATCAAAATTACTTGCAGAGAAGACCATGTTATGGCACCAAAGGCTTGGCCACATTAGAGAGAAGGGTTTAAAAGCCCTGAAAAATAAGAACCTCGTTGAGGGGTTGAATGATTGCAATCTGGAGTTTGATTTATGTGAGCATTGTATTTATGGCAAACAAAACCGCGTTCAGTTTTACTCATCTACTCATAAGTCTTCATGTATCTTGGATCTAATCCATTCGGATGTATTTGGTCTGTTAAGGTTGCTTCTATTGCTAAATCAGTTTATTATGTTACTTTCATTGATGATTTTAGTAGGAGAACATGGGTATATTTTTTAAAGAGTAAATCTGAAGTTTTTAGTCATTTCAAGGAATTTAAGGCTATGGTTGAAACTCAAACTGGGAAGAAAATTAAGTGTTTGAGATTTGATAATGGTGGTGAGTACTGTTCTGTAGACTTTGATAGATTTTGTATAGATTGCGGGATTAAAAGACAAAAGACAACTTCGTATTCTCCGGAGCTAGAATGGAGTTGCAGAAAGAATGAATAGAACATTGATGGAGAAGGCTAGGAGCATGCTGATTGAACTGATCTAGAAAAGAGGTTTTGGGCTGAAGTTGTTACCACTACTTGCTATTTGATAAATAGATCTCCTACATCAGTGCTTGTTGATAAAATGCCAATGGAGGCATGGTCAGGGAAAAAGCCTTCAATTAGACATCTAAGAGTTTTTGGCTGTGAGGCATATGCACATGTGCCTAAGGAGAAGAGAAAAAAGTTGGATTCTAAGGCTGTCAAATGTATCTTCATCGGATACGGCTATGGTGTGAAAGGATATAAGATTTCGGACCCTGTTGCACAAAAGGTAATATACTCTAGAAGTGTTATTTTTAGAGAGATTAAATCTTCCCTTGTTAATTTTCAGCCAGAACAACATAAAGAAAATGAACAAAAAAAGGATGTGGTTCAACTTCCTTCTACACCTGAGAAAGTTGAATCGAGACCCCAAAATAGACAAGAAGTTGAGGAGAGCTCACCAAGCTCTGAATCTTCAGAAGAGGAAGAAGAAGAGGAAGAAGTGGAAGAATCTCCACCTCAGCTTGTTCGAAAGTCTACAAGGCAAAGGCAACCACTTGAAAGGTATGGGTATTCTCCTGATGATTGGAAGTGTATATTTTCTTTGAGTACTAACATTGATGAACCGAGATCTGTACAAGAGGCTTTGGGTATGAATGATGCAAAGTCCTGGAAAATAGCCATGGATGAAGAGATGGTAGCCCTTAAAAATAATGATACATGGGACCTTGTACCATTGCTCAAGGTCGGAAACACAACGTAAATGGGTGTTTAAGAAAAAAATTGGTTCAGATGGAAATGTTGAAAAGTATAAAGCATGGTTATTTGCGAAGGGTTACTCTCAAGTTGAGGGTATTGATTATGGTGAGATATTCTCTCCTATTGCTAAAATGACATCCATTCAGTTTTTATTATCTATTGCAGTAGCATATGACCTAGAGTTTGAACAAATGGATGTGAAAACTGCTTTCCTTCATGGTGACTTGGAGGAAGAAATCTATATGACACAATGTGAGCACTACATGGTGAAAGGTAAAAGCAAGATGGTTTGTAAGTTACAGAAATCCCTATATGGATTTAAACAAAGTCCTAGGATGTGGTACCAGAAGTTTGATTCATATGTGTTGAGTTTGGGGTTAGTGCAGTCTAAATCTGATCATTGTGTATATTTTAAATCTGATGGTGATTGTTTCTAGGTAATTACTTTATATGTTGATGACATGTTGTTTATTGGGAAAGGAAAAGGTTTGATTATAGAATTGAAATCTCAGCTCTCTGTGAAATTTGAAATGAAAGATCTTGGTGCAGTAAAACACATACTTGGGATGGAGATTAGAAGAGATCATGAGAACAGAAAGCTATGGGTTGGCAAGAGTAAGTATGTTTGTTCTGTTTTGTAAAGGTTAAATATGCAAGATTTTAAACCACTTTGTGTTCCTGTTACTTTGGGAATGAATCTCTCCATTTCACACTATCCTTCATCCCCATCGAATATGGAAGAAATTAGCAGAGTTCCTTATGAGAGTGCAGTTGGAAGCTTAATGTGTGTTATGGTCTCTACAAGACCAGACATTGCCCAAGCAGTGGGATTTCTTTCTCATTTTATGTCTAATCCTGGAAGAGTGCATTGGGGTGCAGTTAAGAGGGTCTTCAGATATTTTTGGGGTACATCAGGTTACTCTATATGTTTTCATGGAAGAGGAGATCAACATTCCATACGTATTCATGGTTTTGTGGATTTAGATTGGGCCGGTGATGTCGATAGCAGAAGATCCACCAGTGCATATGTGTTTACTCTTAATGGTGGTGCAATTAGTTGGATGAGCAAGTGACAGGTTGTGGTCACTTTGTCCACTACTGAGGCAGAGTACATGGTAGCTACTCATGCCTGTAAAGAAGCCATTTGGTTGAAGCGTTTGTGTTCAAATATTGGATTAAAACATGGTGTAGTTACAATATACTGTGATAGTCAGTGCAATCTACCTTGCAAAGAACCCAACTTTTCATGCCAAGACCAAACACATTGATGTTCAGTATCACTTCATGAGAGATATGGTCGAGGATGGAAGGGTGAAGCTAGAAAAGGTAGAGACAGTTGTGAATGTTACAGATGCATTAACTAAGCCCGTGAGCACAACAAAATTCAGGTGGTGTTCGAGTCTATGGGCCTCTCGGCCCCTAGAAGTTGATCCATGATGGTATCTTTCCCTTGGCCCTTGCAAGGTATTCGACAAGTGGGAGATTGTTGGAAATGAGGTGTCTCAACCTTGTTTGGTTTATTCATTTAAGATTTTCCTACAACTATTTCACATCGTCTAGGCTCTAAAAATAGAAATAGGAGTTGTCAAAAGATTCCCATATGATAGTATATCATGGAAGGGCTATTTTTAGAGATATTACGATAGATTTTATGACATTTATGAGTGTCAAAAATAGGGGAGAATATTGTGGACGTGGGAGCCTAATTTTAGACCAAAATCTTGCTCTTTAATGCTATCCACCTCATGAGAGGTTTGGCACATGGTTTTGTAAACCATAGATGGTTTCTTGTATAACCGGAGGTCTATAAATTGAAGGCTTGGAGAAGCAATTGAAGTAGTGAGTTTTAATCCTCCTAGAATTGTTTCTGGTGATACTCCTGTAAGAAACTTGCTCTGCAAGTGTATGTAATCTTGTTATTAGATTTTAAATACATTGAGTGGGCTTTTGGAGTGTGGGGTTTTTTATCGAAAGGATTTTCCCCATGTATATATGGTGTTTGTGTTTTGTTATGAATATGTTGCTGATATTTATGTAACTGTTTTACTATGTTGAAAGTTTTGCATAATATCTCTCCTCAAAGATTAGCGTAGGAAGTTGTCCCGCTACTCTTAATTTCCTATCGGTGATCAAGTGGGAGAAATGAATTATACAAAGTGAATCATGTATCCTTCCCGTGAATGGTATAATTATTTCATGATGATCGTCATCCCGATTTGCAAGGAAAAACATAATTCTGTGATTTGAATCAAAGGTGTTGATTTGATTTTGGATGCGCATTGGTCCCTGCAAAAACAAGTTCAAGATTTGTCTTTGTAATTGTTGATATTAGCCCCGTAGAAATCTGTTGTAGAACATCAAACGCCAGCTTCCATATATATTCAACGGATCGACCTCATCTATGGGTATTCACATAGAGAAATTAATTGGATCATCAACTTTAGTGAAATTGCATCAAGCTTGCAGATTCAATTGGGTATACATCTGGTGCAACAACTGCCACACATAGATCGCCATGTAGTCTCCCATTTGTCTTCTCCTCCATATATGAATTAGTGAGAATTTATATAATTTTATTTTGTATTGTTTAAAGCCTCTTTCTTTTAGTCTCAACTCTATATCCAAACCAGTTTCGTGCGTCAAAATTTATTATTAAATTATTTAGAACCTTAATCACATGGTCATTAAAATCATAAAAATTCTTATGTTTGAGTCATAATAAAACTAAAAAATTGGAGGTCAGAGGCAACATAGGATGGAGGACGATTAATGTCTCTCGTCAGTCACCAACAACGGGGTCACATATAACAATGGCAGCACCTTCTTTTAATAATATTTTTAGCTATTTACTTTGAGTGGTGTATGTAGAAATAAAACAAGTTATCCATTCCTTGCAAAATATTGAAACGAGGAGAATGTGCATTGTGGATGTTGAGAACAGTTGTATAGGAGGGTAGCTAAACTAGAGTGATCCTCTGATTGTTGAGATTATTTTTATGTCATACTTCTAACATCAATCGACCGTTGAAAGAGCGTTCACTAGAAGTGAAAGTGGAAAATATTGAGTACGCGTATGTAGGTGAATCGGTGGAAGTGTGATCATTTGGTATGGGAATCACTATGGTGAAGTGGATTGGTCATGTGCAGCAAGCATGCAGAGGCATACGATTCTATTTCCAATTCTTCAGATGTGATTTCTTCCCACATTCACACTAAGGGGGGAATGTTAGGAATTCAGTTTGATCATATAATTATTTGATATTGCTCTAATATTATTTACGGATTGTTCAATAGGTTGTTTAAACAACCTACTTAATATTGTGAGTCATTTCCTATTTTATAGGATATGCATTTCCTATATATTAATATTTCCTGAAATGAATGACTATGCAGAGTTTATCAATTCGAATAATATTGTTTGTGTAAAAGTATTTTGCTCTCACATTCCTAATAATGAAAGTGTTAATAAATTATAATAATATGAGGCCTTCTATTCACTTAAATGTAATAAATATGAAATATATGACTAATACATTTATTAGTAGACATTTTAAATAAATTAATGAACTACTAGTACTTGATTTAGAGTATTATTTATGAAACACGAAAATTTAATCTAGACATGTAGGTAGATATATAAGAATACTAATTTTATTTTGTATGGGAATCCAATAGTTACTAAAGACTATTGTAAAAGAGGATTTTTTTGTATTTTTCTCTTTTGTATGTCACATAAAAACTAAATAATTTTTGTTCATAATAATGTATAGTTTGATTTAAACAAAAATCCATAAATAATTTTTTTCCATTAGTTTATACTACTTAGGAGCAATTTATAGTTTAAGTTGAAGGACATTAAAGGACATTATATAAAGAATTTTAGTTTAATTAGTAAGATTGTGGTGTTAAAATTTGATTGACAAAAGTCCTTATATAAAAATGTTATAAAGATGGTATGTGTAATGTTTGAAAAAATATTGAAAAGTAATTTCTAGTTCTGAAACTCCATGAGTAAATGAGCCTCAAGTGTATAAATATTTAATTCAAATATCCCTACTTAGATTAGTTTTATGTGTTAGATACTCATAATAAATTTACCTTTTTCCATATTTATTAATAATTTAAATCGATAATATTTTAAAAATATTTTAGATATATCGTATAAAAACTCTAAACAAAAGTTTCTACCTTGGATAATTCTAAATTTAATTCACACAATTATATGTATAATCCATTTTATATTCAGATTTTTCCAAATATAATTATACTAAAATGGAAAATAAATAATTCAATATATTCCATGTCATCTTGCGATTAAATTACAAAAACCTCAAATGACTTTTTAATGACCCACATTTAATTTTATAAATATATCATTATGAATACAAATATTTAATTAATTAATTAATTATTAATTTTAATATCAAATTTTGTGTTTAACTATATCTTATTTTATTTTATTTCCAATTGGACATTGCATTACAAACTATAGCAATATATCTTTATATATCTTTAGATTAAATATGTAAGAGAAAAATCTTCATATGGATATCTCTCTCTTCAAAGCTCACTCTTCAAAGCCACAATCTTCAAAGCTTTGTTCCTGAGTATTTTATGATTAAAGTTACTTAAGACTGATACAATTGGATGTATGGATGAGGTTTTAGAGAGGAAACATTTTTCAAATCTTGAAGGATGGAGGGGGCCAAAAGGAACAAGAATAAAATTAATATATAATATATATATATTATTAAAAATATAGCATTCACTAAACTAAAACTTAATGTTGAAATATTGAAGATTGAAACCATTATTCCAATTATTCATCACATATACCAAATTGCTATACTTAATATTCAAATTTAGTCATTGACATTATCATAGAAATTATAATCAAGATATATTAGTTAAATGTAGTGTTAGAATTAAACATAAAATATATGACAATTAAATACAAGTCTTCATTAATCAACATGAGAACTAGAAGATTATATAATACATATGTTATCATGTCATAATTACACAAGAAAAATGAAAACTTAGTAATCGAGTCCTATGAGGGAATACTCACAAACCACTCCTCATCAAGATATAAGTATCAACATCATCTACATATATAATAGAGGATCCCAACAAATACTCATTTATTATGATCTTTTTCAATATACCTTAAATCATTAGGATCTATGTAGTGCCCACATTTTACACACCCAAAAACAACAAAGTAAAAATACCAGGATAATTTTTTTGACTTACATTGCTCACTTACATACAACAGTGAAGGGTTAAGAGTACGAACTCGACACACATGCGACAATCACATAAGTCAACGACTCACATAGACACATGCGAGATGACATCGGCATGTCAATACCACACATTTCCCAACGAATGAATAATAGCAAAGACCCAACCACAAGAAACGTGACTTTAGGAACGACAAACCCACGACATATCATTGCTTTAAATGTATTTTAGTTACGGCTAACTTTCCAAGATCCTTAATAGGTAAGCATGATTTTCTCCTTTTTCCACCTACATGTCTTGGAAATTCGTTTCACAGTTCACTTATTGTTCAACCATTTAATTTGCTCTTTACCTTTATGACAATCTTGAACTTACATAAGTATTTTTCCATATTTCAAAATGCCTACAAGATTCCAATTCTCTCATTCTTATGTTAAGATTTTGCTTCTCAAACGTTTATTTAATGGCTACAGTCTTACCCTTACACTCAAGCGAAAGTGACTTGATGTCCAGAACGAATTCAAGGATTGGACGGAGATTTAGACACATGGCAACTTTTTACCAAAATATTTCTCGATTCACACTATATTTATTTCTCTACCATTGTTATTATAATTTGAAAACTTATTGAATTCCTATAAGATTTATATATATAGCTAGGTATACATATCTTTTGTTTTCTCAAAGTTTGGTCGCACCAAGGTGACTTATATTCTTTGAAACACTTGATTATGTTTAATTAAGTTTTAAGGACTTCATGAGTGACCTCCATCCTAATCTTAAATCTCGTTCTCATCTTAGGATATGCTTATACATCGCACTATGGTCTCGTTCATAGCATTGTTGTGAAATCAGGAGTTACAGAAGTATTTGACTACCATCTTGAAGGGGTATATGGTCGGAAGAATTGTAAACCATACACGAACCACAAGTGACACCTCCTAATCAGCTGAGGGTTGGTTTCTTCCATTATGCACTCAATGATCTACGCCTCAACTATATAAGAGTTTAAGGCAGGTGGACAAAAATATACTAAACCACATTCAAGGACATACCAAGGGGTTATTTTGATAGAATCCAGGGTTGCACTGCTTAGTCGTTCCTTCGAACAAGGACTCATAAGGTGACTCCTAAGGCGGTCTTCAACACTCAGCCTGGTATCGGACCTGAAGAGAGTACATTCTTCTCGCGAATGCCAAATCTAGAAGGAAACCGCATACTCTGGATAAGGTTGGACCATGTTATTCCTAAAATATGGGTTCACAACAATGTCGCTAAACCTAATGACTATGATGGTATACTCCAACGAGGGTTTTATTTACCTAACCTATGAGGTCTCATCAAGTGCAAAGTTTAAGGTCGTTCTTTGGTTTTAATTTTCTTATTTGGTAGAACGGGATCACACATACAGGCAAGTTATGCATGAATATTTTATTAGGGTTGAGTGTTCCCGTTAAAACTCTTTAATGTGTCTGCAATGTAAGAAGGTAACCCAATAATTAATTTAATCATTTATTGAATACTGAGAAGGTACCACAATATCTTAACTTCAATTTCAAAATTGCTTTATATAAATCAAACCTTTTTTTTATACACAACTAAAATCAAATTGAACTGGTGATTAGAGGCACATTTCCTAAGTATCCCTAAAACTGGCATATCATACATATTAACAAATTTCATTTATAACTTTTCAGTAACAAGAGACTACAATACACAGTCATTCATTTTACAATGACCTATAAAAATTACAATAATAATAATTAAATTACACATCGCCCTTTGCGTCGTCATTCATCCATCCTGCAAAACCCACGTGAGCATGATATCAGCGATAAATCGCTGGCATGGCATCCACCCTAAAACAATCATAATTATCATTTTTTAGTTCCCATTTACATCTGACAATAACTACAATATGCAATCGAAATAAAAATAAAACCTAGAAACATGTAATCATTGCATTTCATTTTTTTTTCATTTTATAAACTCGAAAAGAGAGAGAGAGAGAGAAAGGAAGAGAGAGAAAATATCATTTTGTCTAAAGTTCCAATACACACAACAAGTTTCATTCTAGTGTTTTAAACAGTTATTTACGTGTGTTGAAAGTTTCCAAAGGGGATTTGGCAACCCTACGAGGGTCCGCAACTTTCTACTTTTACATTTTCTCACTAATTACAAAAACGTTCAAAACGGGCTCGGAGGCTAAGAAACTGCTTCCAAAAGTTACCTTCCAATGAGAACGCCCTCCACGATCAACTTGCTACGTGTTCCCGGATATACCAAGAGTTCATAGCAACTGACGGAATTGAAAAAGAGCGCACGGTTTGCGTTTGGCGGCTAGTTTTCTCGGGGACCTCTGGTCGTAGTTCACCCAGTTGTAAAGAGACAAAAGTTAGCTCGAATGGCCCAGAAACCGTGTCCCAAACGACGTTCGATGGATGCGCACACAACGAGACTCTTCCTACTAGTTCCCCTATATAAGGAGAATTCGTCAGAGTCGACGGAAAGGAGGACTAGAAAACCATGTTCAAATGGCGACAAGCTTTTCTGGAGCGACAAGACAAAAATGGACCAGTTTGACCTCGTCAAACTACGATCGGAGGCCTACAAAATGGCTTCGCCAAACTATCCCGAAAATTTCTCTTTCCTATACTGAAAGTTCCATGCATTTGTCTAGTGTAATCGCTAGAGGTTTGTGAAGACAGGAAGTGATTTCTCTTTCCAGGTTTCAAATGGCGATCCAAAACGAAAGCCAACTTTCTAGTTTTAACAACTTTCTACTGTTGTAAACCAGTGTTACAGGGCTCCTAAAAGGGCGTCAGAAGGATATCAAACGATCGTTTCGGGCCAAACCAAAAATCAGGGTGACTCCTCGTATACCAAGGTACCCAAATGAAACTTCACATCTCGTTTCTAGAGTGGCGAAGGGTACCTGGTGAGTCTCCGAAAATTGCAAAATTTAACTATTTAAAACAAGGAGAAGGTCAACTTTATCAGTGGAGAGTCAAATTTGTCTGGTCAACAAAACGATATTGGAGCGGTCAAGAAGGGTAAGAGATTTCTAAATCATCTCGAAGCGAGGGTGATAGTTCATGTTTTAAAGTAGGTGAGTTATAATGGCTTGAGAGTTGCGACACGACGCTTTATTGTTTTGCAATGAGTTGAAAAGACATTTAACTGCATTTAAGAATCCTAATAATTTAAAATTCTATTTAATTGCAAAAGAGAACTAAAATACGAGAATTAGGAGAGGTAAGGGAAGAAGGACCATGCCTGGAGAGTGAAGTCGGTCGAAGCCACAGGCTTGGGTTCAGTCTCTTGCTCGGGCACTTCGCCAAACGGTTCACGAGCCTGGGTCTAACCTCCACCATGTCACACCCACTTCCCGATCACTTGAAGTTTTCCAATAGAATAAGAAGTTGCTTGTGCGTTTCCAAAACCTTCTAAACAGATCCATTATGTGCACATCCTTGCATAAAATTTCAGCTATCCACGTGGGCTAATCTGTGTTTATTTCTTGGAGGAACTTTGTCAAATGCTTCATGTGCTTTGTCTCTAATTCCAGGCTTTGCATTCAGGTCTAACCAAGCATTTACAACTACATGCAATGACCATATCCATACGACTTGATTCAAAGCGCCCATTTTAACATAGTCTGGGATATACTAGCAATGGAAAATATGTCCATGAAGACACTAGGTGTTTGCATTTGAAGGAACAACCACCGAGCTTCAGGGTGATTATGTGGTCTTCTGGACTATCATGGACGTCCATAACCTACTCCTATGTTGCCATTTTGGCACAAACACTAAGGATGTTGAAATTGCATATTGTCAAACAGTTTTGTGCCTTTTCTACCCATCCATTTTGTGCATATGCTGCCCTCCTGGCATTCCATGAGACAACAATTCTTTGAGGCATTATATCAAACAGTTCAATGCCTTTTAACAGACCCTTTTTTTTTTGCATATCCTGCTATCATTGCAGTCCAGGAGACCACATATCCTTTCAGGTGTTTTGTCAAACAGCTCGCATGAGTTGTGTATGCCTTCACATTTTGCATACGTGCCAAACTGGGCACCTGACAAGACATATAAAACAAAACTATTATCTTCCATGTTGTTTGATGGATGTCCATGTGCTGTTCTAAAGCTCCCACTTTGACAGTGGTGGGGGGTCTAGCTTACACGTACCAACTGCATTTAATTGGAAGTTTCCAAGGCCTTTTCAACAAACCCATTTGTGCATATCCTGCCCCCGTGGCATCCCATGAGCCCACATCTATTTGGGCATTCAATCACCCATTTTGCAGCCTCCTATGCGCCTATCCTGCACAGCATGTCTACCAGGGCAATAGCAACTACAACATCTGCCACGTCTGTGTCACCTGATCAGTTGCCTCCACCCTTCCTGCAGACATCGGTAGAGGATATTTGGCAAGTGCAAGGGCGTCCTCTCCAGCAGGTTAACTAGAGCATGCAGAGACAACAAAGGAAACGTCCCAGCCATCAAGGAATGCGCAGCATCACTCTTCACGTGGCCAGCATCAAGAGAAATCCTTATAGGCCGAAATCACAAGCCAGGGAGAGACAAGGAGGGACATTGATCCAAAGAAAATAAGGTGGGTAGTCCATAGCACGCAATTTCAGTCTGCAAAAAACAAAAAGCCACTAACATAGTGAAAACGACCCCCCCCCCACAAAACACATGCCACGCTAAGCATCTTCCAGCAGTCGGGTCTAGAAATTTAATGAGAAGACAGCTAGAAAGGAAAACCAAGGACAAAAAAGCGGCCATAAAACTCCACGCACCCACTTTCCGGGAACCAAGGATACCAAGAATCTTGTATTTCCACGCTAAGCAAAAAGATAAATTGACCACACATATTTACAAATTTCGGTGGGTGAGAAACGTCAAAAATCCAATAACTTTGAGATAAAAGAATGCGTAGGGAACTGAGAAGGCTTAATTAATTCCAAATAAAAATTTATTATTATTATACACATATAAAAATATAATTGATACCCATTCATGTATTAATTGTTTTTATTATGTTTTAAAATGCCCTCACACCTAAAAGGGATTCGAATAATCCTTTAGGATCTAAACACTAGGGACAAAACAAAATCACTTAATCAAGAGCCCAAACATAAGAGCGATCAACAGGTAAGATCGACAAGGCGAAGCCCCTAATGTTTAACAGAAAAGCAATGACATCCGCCACTTAGCAACACGGTCATCGAATAAGAAAAAGAGCACGAGGGACGGGGCACGACAATCTACATCCCATCATGATGATAGTCTCTCCTTGTATGTAATTGTATTTCTATCGATGATGCATAAGACAATATATAAAAATTTATCCTTTGTATTAGAGGTAAGTTTGTTCCTCTTAAGTGAGTGGATCATCCCACATGTTTACCTTTTCCTCTAAGAAGTATGAGAACTAGATACTTAAGGAGAAAGGTAAGTGTCTTCATCTTTCATGGAGGCCCATACAATTTCCACAAACTATCTAGAAACTCTTGTGCCATTGTGCTTGTATCTATCTTTCTTGATGTTTAATAAATTTAAAGATAAAAAAATTAATCCAATTAGTTATTCCTTGTTAACCATCCTCTATATTATAATTGTTGTCATGGATTTTAATAAAAATTTCATGTTTGTATCATCTGCATGGATAATATGGGTAATCCTTACAATATCCCACTTAGGATTAACACATATGTGGCCAAGTGTAAAGAGGTTTTCAACTTCTCCCACCTCCACTAAGAAATGGGATAAACATGTTGATGGTAGGACTCAAGGTGGGGTCATATACCTAGATAACAAAATTCATTTAGCCAATCATACTCTCAATGCACTCATGTATCTCACCAAAGTTGGGATTTTAAAATCCCCATATTTTATCAAACTAAAATATGAAGATACAAAACAATGTGATATATCTCACATCTATTCAAAATGACTCCCTCACCACCACTACTTTCACCTTCTTCCCGTATAGTATCTTGAACCCATTGCACATAGTCCACTCGATGTTATGACTATATATTTTAGAGACTCTTTAAAATAAATCATCTTATCTAGAATTTTTTTGAAACATGTGCTCACTGGCTTGAGGAATTACTTCCTAAATAGGTTTTGAAATACTGTTAACTCTATATGGTGGTTTCCTTAGCCATAACCTCCTTGTAATAAGTAGAGTGATAATAATGAAATGGGATACTAGGAAATAAAATACTCTCATCACAAACCTTTTTATCTTTCATGTAAATACTTGAATTAAAGGCCCTATCCTCATCTCCCCCTTATAGAAAAAAACATCCATTTATGTCACTTTAAAAAAATAATTGTGTGAGAAATAAATCTTAGGATTTTTATGAGAGTGAGAATTAGAAGGGTTGCCACTAACACCACAAATGGTTTGACCTTTTGATTTTGTATCTCCATTATACAATTTTAACATGTCTTCCCTCTCTTTAAGTGATATTTTCCCACATAAGACAATACTTTCCTCTAATATTTGCAATTAGTATGTATTCAACTTAGTAATTTTTCTGACCATGTCAATTTACATATATTCTACACTTTCATATTTTTGTCCTCCTAATTTGTTTGATCTAAAACCTTTGTATATATATATATATATATATATATATATATAAAGGAAATTTTCCAAAGGAAATTTCATCGATAGTATGTTGGGTCCCAATCTAACACCCCAAACAAGGATTCAACAAATTTTGCATGAAAATAGGGGACAAAGAGGATGTTGGTGTGAGGTACTTTCCTTGTCATTTCAAGGCATTGTCCACCTCACTTAGTGAGTCATATCACATAGGTGATATCATAGGTCTTACTTCTCATTAGGGGGTATGATAGATTCCATCATAGAATGTGTCATATAGGTCGGTGTGCATTAGTACGTCATACATGAGTTATTTTTCATTTCTATAATGTAACTTCTCCTCTCTCCCTTGTGCAGGTATGAGTGGGCATACATTAGGAGTTACACAACACTCCTATTTGTACTCTTTTTGATCTATGAGAATGAGTAGAACCTTTTCTTTTGCATATTTATTTTCATGGTTGAATGTTTTCTTACTACACGGAACTTTGTCGTCTTCCTGTTTGAGTGTAACTTAGTTGATGTGTGCACCATCCCACTTGATCCTCATTCTCACATTCTCTCACATGGTATCATTTAGTGAGATTTTTGGGAATCACGTGACTTTCCGTCATCCATTGCCTAGTACTCTCGGTTTTTAGTTTTATTGGTTTCTTATATAAGTTTCTTTTTTATTTTTTGATTTGTGCTTTACTTGCATTAATTGGGTTGATATCATTTTTGTGGATTTTTTCATTGTGTGTGTTGTTTTCGGTGCATGTGAAGGTTTCTTTTTGAGTTTTAGGTATTTCAGGAGTTTCCTTGCCAAACCTAGTTGTTTATGACCATCTTTGGTGGTAATCATATTTTAGAGGTATTTAAGGTGTTTTTGTTGTTTTTTTGGATTTTTTTTAGTTTTTGGTGGAAAGTTTTGGTTTTTCTATAAACATGCCTCCTTTATCTCTTCTCCTACCCTTCTCAACCTCTCGCACCTCTATAACCCCTTCTCGAGCTCCTCATCTACGATGTAGGAGTATCCTGTTGAGTCCAAAATTTGACGTGTCATGACATTTTTATCTTTTTAGGTGGTTTAGGAGTGTTTATAATTCCTTATAATCCATTTCTTATTGTCAATTTGAATTCAAGAATTCAAAAATCCAAACTATGCATTTTCCCTCCTTTTTGGCAAATTTGAACTTTTGAATTAGTTTGAGCCATTTTTACTTGTTAGCATGGTGTAGGGGGTCCAATAGGTTCTAGTAAGCTTATTAGGGGTTTTAGAATCATAATGATGTATTTTAGGTGCTTTTTTATGTTGTTTGAATGGTCATATAATTCATTAAATGCACTCTTGGATATTTTCTATAAGATGTAGCCCTCCATGTAACCCTCCTCATGACCATAACATTTAGTTATGGGGAAGTTCAAGGAAAAGATAGATAAAATACATTTTTGTAACCAATTTTGGGATAATTTATTCAAATGATAAGAGGAAAAAGAAGATCTAAGAGTTAGTAGAAGAGAAATTTCTTATTTGCAAACAATTGTTGACCGTTTTCAAATTTGTGTCTGAGCATTTGATAATCATTCAAACTAATGCATTCAAACTGAAGTAATTCCATGATTGGTAAGAAGAATTTTGTTGCATGTTTATATTGATTTTAGTGAGATTTCATTGGGTTTTTGTGGATTTAGGCTTGAGTAATCCTTACAAATCTGTATCAAACAATTTTGGGATCCATTCAAGTAAAGTTTGTTAAATTGTGAAAGAACATGATCTAAAAGGTTGAAGTTTGTGGCTAAGAAAGATGTATTATTCATACACAGACTCCATTACATCTACAAAGATATTACAAGATAAGGTTAAGTGTTGTTTGTTTGAAATATCTTATATAAGCTCGAAATGCCTTGTTTTAAGGGATAAAACAAGAGGTATTTTAGTTCATTTTCACAATTTATTGAAACAATGATCCTTACTCTCAAGATATTAATATCATATTCATTGTCATAAACATGTAGGAGGTAATTTTAGGAATATAAAGTAAGAGAGAAAAAAATGGTGAGAAATTAACCCTACTCGGGCACTGGGAAAGCCCTACCTAGGGTTAATGTTATAATTGAGTTTAAAGGCTTAGAAATCAAATTCAAGGGTGAAACTTGTTATATATGTTCTAGAAGACCCCTACTAACAAATTTTCATGATTTTAGAGCTAGATTTTGTTCCCATCAACCCCAAATGATGATATTTACTAATTACTTTCACAACAACTCATATTTTGTATTTTGATAAGACCATTGTAGCCATGTCTATGTATTTCCTAGAAACTCATCCGCGGTGAAAGAACTTGTCCTTAGAAACTTGTCTACATCATAAGGAAATCACTCATAAAAGCTGACAACACATTTATGAAGATATTTTAAAACATAAAGTGATGACACTTAAGTCCTTACGCGCCATTGGAGAAGCAGTTATAACGAAACGTGGAAAATTGAGAAACAAATAAATCTTTGATTTGGTCATTGATTAAGAACTAATGAAGAATTGATTGTTAGTTGAACACTTGTCATGTGTTTCAAACATGTGTCGAATCTCTCACTAGTTCTATTGAATAATCCTTATTGTATTCTTCTTCTTATCACGTGTTGTAAATGATATGATGTAAAGGAAATGGTTGGTGCCTTGTAACAAGTAAGAAAAAAGGAAAGTAAGTAAGTTAGAGTCAAATTTAGAATTACAAGTAAAGATGTTACTTTGATCTTTTGTTCCTAGATGTAATGTTTTATGTAAATCAATAAATAAATCGAGTTCGTCATTTAGTTTTTAATTATAGAGTTAAGAAGTGATTAACACCCAAGTCAGGGCCCACTTGAGGTCTGTTAAATCCCCTTCATTGTTTCATTTCATGCCTATTTCCTTAGGAGAAATATTTTCTCTAAATCTACAACTTTGTTTTGAACAACATTTAGCAATAGTCCATTTTCAAGTTTGAGTTTTATTTTACTTTCGGCATGATTATGTGAGTTATTTCCTTTCCAACCTCTTAGATCACTATAACTATGCATACAATCTGGTAGTATTTTATGTCTACGCTCCCTAGTGTGAAAATTTAAATGAATATAACTCAATATACAACATATTAATTTTTGCAAGCTGATTTGCACCACCATTTTTAGCGTCATTTCCTTGGATATTGCTAAATTTATAGGAGTTTTGAGGTTTTGCATTTATGAATTTCTTAGAATATATTAGGTTATAGAAATTCCTCCTTCAAAACCCCCCACTAATGAATGTTGATTCAGTTAATACACTTCATGAATGCACCATCATAGATATCTCTCTGGTATATTCCTAGCCAATCCTCAAATATAAAAAATTACTTCTAATTCTGAAGAAGAAACATCCTCTTCTATATATGGTTTGTTGATAAAACACTCCCTTCTGATTGATATTTTTGAGGTTGTTCCTGAACAATCTAACATGATAGAGGAGGTGAATCAAAACATAGAAGAAGAGGAAAGGGAACCAAGAACATTTGATTATCCTATCTCCAATAACAATTAGTCTACTCAAATAAAGAATGTCTCTCCATCAACTCTTCATAATTTTCATGGATCTATGACTGAATACCTAGACACTTTCTTATTTGATTTTGATGTCTTATGCAAAATTTATGACTACAAAAATAATGCACACAAGATGAAGTTATTCCTGCTACACTCAAGGATGCATCCTTGAGATGGTTTATGGGCCTAGGAAGAGATGTTGTTACTACTTGGTAGGGGATGAAAGACAAGTTTCTAACCAAGTACCAAGACTATTACAAGCCAAGTAGCAGAGGAGGAGATGAACTCTTCAAGATGACACAAAAGGAAGATGATCCACTAGAATATTACCTAGAGAGATTCCTATTTTGTGTTCAAAATTCAAGACATACAAGGTTTCCTTCGAGTCTCTCAAGTTACTTTTCTTAAAAGGACTCAGTGAGGAAGATATGGATGCTTTGGAATTAATAGGATCTAGAGACATCTCCAAATCCACTTTTGAGTAAATTTTTCAAGCATGTATGAACTATTCTATAGCAGCCATGAAAATAATAAGAAGTGTTGGATAAAAGGGTGTAGCAACTACCAAAGTAATTGAGGAAATATCTAAGTCATAAATTGTAAACATGTATAAGAACATGAAACAAGAAATAGTTAATGACATAGCCACCCTAATTGATGCTCTACATGCAAAGAAGAAGAGAGAGGATGCAGAGGTAGCACTTGTAGATTTAGTTCATTCTTGCAGATTAAAGAAAGTTGATTGCACATGTAGGGGACAGGCCAATATTACAGAAGGAAACGAGGCTACACCAATATTCAAAATGATAGAAATGGAGGATGGGTATGTTTTCTACATTTCCCAAATGAGGCCATATCCACCAACACAAGTAGGTATGTTACAATATCCCATGCCATCTTTTCAAAATTGGGCTAGTAGTTCATATATAAAATATGCAACCCCTACCTTGGGCTAATACTCAACAAGGATGGGATCCTTACCACAGCCAATACCAACAACCATGGAAACCTCAGTTCTCGGTCCCACGGTGGTAGTAACTTCCTTATTCATGGCAGAAACCTTGGAGAGGAGGGGATAAATAGATCAATCAACCTCCTAAATACTACAAAAACCTACCAGCAACCTCACTACTTACAACAACAAGCTTTGATGCCAAACCCACAATCTAGCTCTCAACAGAATATTACTCAATTGTCATCTCAACCAATAGATAATCTCAATAATAAAGCTACTCAACCAACCTATACCCTGAATAAACCCAATACTCTTCTTATTTAGTTGATGTCAATAATATCCATCTCTGTTCAGGAAGAGCACTTGTGCCACCAAGTAAACCCACAATCACGTAGATACTAAATAAACAATAGTTGTTACAATTTGATCCATAACAAATCTAGAAGACTTTGCAAGTGATACATAGCAACATGAACATAATTCCAACAAAAGTAAGATGTAAGTCAATGGACCCCCATTTCTAGAAATATAGCAAGAGATAAAATATGACCCTAAATTTGATTCTAATTCTAATTTTATAAATCAATTGAAGGACATTTGTGTAAAAATTCCACTCATTCAAGCCATCAAGGATGTTCCTATTTACAACAAGCTAATCAAGGATCTATGTATAAATAATCTAGGTAGAAAAATAAATATCCATCCACTTTGTGCAAGTTATTGGACAATTGGATGACAGACTCTTGGAATCTCTATGCTACCTAAGTACATAGATCCATACTGATCTTTTGGTGAATGTTACTTTCAATGGAACTACAATAAAAAATATTTGGATTGACTTAGGGGTAGTAATAATGTCATGACCAAGAAAGTCATGGATGACTTGAATTTGGAAGAAGGACTGAGGCCAACAACTACGAGTAATGTAAGTAGTGGATAGATCAATAGTAAGGCTTGAAAGAATATTTGAGGACATTTTTGTGGTGGTAGAATTTTCGGAATACCCTGCTGATTTCATTTTCCTACAACCAAAGGTAAGTCCAGGAGGTTACCCTCTTATACTAGGAATGCCATGGCTAGATAGTGGTGATGTATTTATATGGTGCACGTCTAGAAACATGATCATTTCAAATGAAAATGCTACCAAGATACTTATACTCTATCCTCCTTCCTAACCATTGAATGATGATGATAAAACAGTTTGGGTTGAAGAACTAGAAATTGATCAATGCTCTATCCAATAGTTGATGATGTTGGAAAATTCTTGCACTATTGAAGATCAAGAGGAAGATGTTGTTCTCTCTAATATTATGTAGAACACATATGGAAGACATGATGAAATTGATGTGAAATTGAGGTGCTTGAGTTGTCCTTTGAACAAAGTCTTACCACAACAGAACACCATGAGTATTCCAGGTAAAAATATATTTTTCACCAACTTATTCCTCATGACTGCATATTAAATTATGTTAGTAGCAACATGTGTTCAATGTTGGACCTCTCCAAGAAAGTAGAAATAACAACAGGGAGGCCACTAAATGTAAGAAAGATGTTGAATATACAACATGAGCAATTGTTGATTTCTCTTCTTCAAGAACATAATACAACATTTGCTTGAGATTATAGTGATATGTGTGGGATTCATCTTAGGATTTATACTCACATAATTTATATTAAAGAAGAATGTAAACCAATCAGATAGCCACAGAGGTGCATGAACCCAATAGTAAGATAAATTATGAAGGGTGAACTACAGAAGTTGTTAGATGTTGGATTCATATACCCCATATCAGACAACCAGTGGGTATCACCATTTTACTGTGTAATTTGATGAACCCCATTTTATTATGTTATAAACCATGGTAATCCCCATACTATTTTGATGATGTATAATTTTAAATGCTTATACTTAATACTTTACTGTGTTTTTGAAGGAATTATTGTGGATGTGTTTTTTTATCTTGTCAATTATTCCTCAAAAATCATTAAATTGATACTTTTTATAAATTAACAGTACTTTGGAAAATTATATGTTGAGTTATCATAGAGGAGTAGAATGGAAATAGTGCAGACTCAATTTGTGCACCGAGCGCATGACTCAATTAGTGTATTGGTGTAGGAATCACTCTACGCATTAATAAAGGACTCATAGTACCACACCGAGCTCATCAAGATCATCAAATTTTAAATTCCTGAAACAAGGGATTCACAAAGCATGTAAATAGCTCGAACTACTGGTAAATACAACTGGAAACACCACATCATGAACATGAAACATGCACCATTAACTCAACCTATATTTAGGATGATTTTGAGGTCTAGTTACTCCAGTCACTGGGAGATGGGAGGATGTGGCCAACAACTAGAGATTTACTATCACCACAATTCCCTTTAATCAATGAAAGATATGAAGAATCTTCTAGCACTTGATCAACTCCCTCAAAGGATTCAATCATGGACCTCTCTATAGTTGTCATGATTAATTCAAATCCAAATACTTCAAGGACTCCTTCCATAAATGTACTCCTTAAAATAGATAGTCATTGTTTTAGTCAACATTTAGTTAAGTAGATGTTAGTCATTAGGAATAACTAGTTCTCTCCTAAAGAGACTAGAATTTCTCTTGTATAAAAGAGCTAATGTATTTAGATTTATCGGTTCGGTTTAATTATTTGATTGATTTGTACAAGCATACTCTTTCAATTCAATAAGATAGTAGATTCAAGGGAAATTTTTGTTGTGTGAATTTCAATACTAAACTTGATCGAAGGGAAGGAGAAAGGGCCACTCCTACCCAACAAAAAGGGATATTTACATTTATTTCCTTTTCTGTATTCTTGGATGCATTTATTGTTTCAACATTGGTTATGTTATTTTGATGCATTTACTTTTCCATAGTTAATTATGTTAAGAACCTTTTCCAATTCTATTTTTGATCATATTTTCCTTCCAAGCATTTCATTTTGTAATCATGATCAATTCATTATTTTCTTAGTTTTTTTGTTAAAGTACGTGTTGAGACATAGTTCCTACTATTTCCTTTGTTGCAAAAAACCATGGACACCACCCTGGATTGATAGAATAATATGATTAAAGTACAAGCATCAATGACACTTGTCACTTTTTGGCACCGTTTTGGGGATTTCAAGGTGTTATCAAAGGTTAAGGTGCTAGCTAAAGGTACTACTTGGTTTTTTGGTAAGTTTCCATTTAGAAATTTCATTTCCATAACTCTTTCTTTTGAAATCAGAAGACCTTGTAGTGACAACAAGAATCCTCTGATCCTAGAGTATGTGGAACACAAACAATTAAGTCTAGTGCTGATAGTTAGGGAACCATCCTCAGTATGATAGGATTTTATGTTTAGACCTAGAGACCATAGAGGTAGATTCATTAGAATAAATTTTCAAAACCCCCTCAAAACTCCCATGTGGAACAACTTGTTGACCAAATAAGGATGGCTAAATGAAGTAGAGAATCCCAATGGTGTAAATAATGGAAACCCTCCAATTGGTAAGAATGTTTACCTACCCCATCAAATTGGACCCTAACGATCAAGCTCCTATGAAAAATATATCCCTCTATCTTACCAACTTTTGAGGATTAGTTTTCAGAAGACCCTGACCAATTCCTTTTTGAGTTCAAGGTTTTATGCCAAACATATGACTACACTTATGATTCCCAAAAGCTTAAATTGTTTCCCTCCACTTTAAAAGATACAACTATGAGGTGGTTTATGGGTTTAAGCCCTAACTCCATCCATAACTGGGAAGAGATGGAACATGTTTTCCTGGACAAGTATCAGGATTACTGTAGAGTCAGGGATAGGAAAGAAGAAATTTTTAGGATTCAACAAAAGGAAGATGAAAGTGTAGAGGATTATCTAGATGGTTCCTCTTCCTTCATAGAAGGTGTGGTATTGGTCTAGATATTAATCTACTCAAAACCTTATTTCTTAAAGGGTTGGATGAAGACACACAAGAAGCATTCAATTTAATGGGAAAGGGAGACATGAACAAGTTAGAGTTCAGAAATCATCGACCTCTATAGGAATTACTCTCAAACTCACCCCAATTTTAGAAGACAAAAAGGAAAAATGGCCAATGGGGATCTATCCAAATTGAGAGAAGAGATTGCAAATTTGAGAACAGACCTTTTGGTTCAACTCAATACAACTATGGATAGAGAGAAGGATAGGAATACAGAGCCTTTGTTCATCTACTGCCCAAGATGTAGAGCTAAACATGGACTTAAGGACTGCCCCTTGGACAAGAGAAATATGTCTTCTTTGTGAACTCAAAGCATGCCACAAACCAATGTGGATTACTTCCCTTGCTAAAGAATCATTTAAAATAAAACACACAAGATGAATTTGAGCTCAATTATATGGCTCAGAGGTAAGGAGGAAATTTTAGTCCAACCAAAATCAGCCCTACATCCCAAAATCACAATGGGCCCCAAATCAATGGAATGCACCATGGCCATATCCCCAACCTTGGGTTCAATAAAGCCCCACAGGAGTGGAGCCCATAGTGGAATGCCCCACCAAATTATTATCAACAACCTTGGGCTCCACATCCCAACATTCCACCATTCCAATAGTTTAATCCTTAATACCAATAATAGTGGAATGTACCTCAAGGGTCTAGGAAGCAATACTATAATAAGAGAAGACCTCAAGGTCAAAAGCCCTGTTGACTAGACCCACAAATTTTTCCCAACTGGATCAACCTACCCTAGCCACAAATACCTACACAAACTATGGAAAATCCCAAAAATGTGAGGCAGGGAAACCCAACGTATATTGTGGAATCAAAAAAAATCCCATAGTGAACTCACTAGATTGTAAGAATATCTGTTGTGTTTAGGGAAGGTTACTTCAAAACCTTCCTCTCTGTGATAGAATAAATTCTGAAGAAATAGAAAAACCAGAAGAAACAACCTAGTTCTATTGAAGAAACTCCTCAACCAAACAATGATATTCCCTTTCCATCTAGACTCTCTAAGAAACCAAGTACTATAGTCACTAAAAACCTAGAGTTCAAAATTAATTCAAGGATTGAGGAAGTTAAGTATCAACATTCCCTATTGCAGGATCTTAAGGAAATCCTTGAGTTAAACAAAACAATTAAAGAGCTTTGTTTCAAGGCTCCTAGGTAGAAGGAAGAACCAACCTAAAACCATCCATGTTGATGGAAAAATTTGCTAGTATTTTGGAAGGGAATATTCCCCTCCTAAATATGGAGACCTTGGAAGCCCTATTGTAATAGTTTGCATAGGAGATGTCCAGATTCCTAATTTTGATTGATCTAGGAGCTTCCATCAACATTATGACAATAAATACTCTATCCACATTATCTCTACCTAAACCTCAGTCCACATCTATAGTTTTACAAATGGCAGACCAATATGTGAACAAACCAAAGGGAATCATTGAATATGTCACTATTACTATCGAATCTTGGGACTATGCGGTAGATTTCATGATAATAAAAACAAAGAATAGAAATATTGGATACCCTATAATCCTAGGATGACCTTGGTTAGCCACATAGTTACCACCCTTATTGATTGCTAGGATAGGGAATATGGTGATCACTAATGGTCAAGATTCAAAAAAATTGTCATTATACCCTACTGCTAAACCATTTTCCATAGACAAAAAACAATGGTCTAAAGATGATTAAGATGATTCAAATGATATCATCTCTTCTCTAGCCATGGTCATAATTCAAGAACACTCAGATCAAATCCAATATGATGACCATGAGCCTTGTGTTGGACACAATATAATTCATGTGCCGAGTCTACACTAGATTCAGATTGAGTCTGCGCTTGAGTCTTGCATTGGATCTAATTCAAGTCATGCGCTACAACTAACTAAAACAAGAGATGATTATATGGATGAAAATAACCAACCCATCATCATTTGTCCCTTTGTACAAAATATAGATATGACCAGAGAACATTTTTCAAAACATTGCTTTTATTCACAGTTACTACCACACATGTGTCCATTAAACACATTATTAAGAGAATATCCTTGTTGTAGATTTTGTTCATCTAGCTACCAAACAATTACCTATTCTCCCAGGAAAGACATTGATAATTAATAGTTGGTTGACTGATCAGGAGGAAAATACCCTATTTAAACTCTTATGCTCTCATCCTCAAGCTTTTTCTTGGGAATATAGTGACATGAAGGGTATTCATCCTAGTATTTGTACACACCACATCTATACCATTGATTCTAGAGACTAGTCAAGGTAACCTCAAAGAAGGATAAACCCTTCTCTAAGAGATATTGTGAAAATAAAATTGAGAAACTTTTGAATGTAGGATTTATTTATCCAATCTCTGACAGTCAATGGGTTTCTCCATTAGTCATAGTGCCTAAAAAGAATAAAAATGGAGATTTTTGTGGACTATAGGGAATTGAATAAGGAAACTCATAGGGATTATTTTCCATTACCTTTTATTGATCAGGTCTTAGAAAATCTATCTAGAAAAAGGTACTTTTCATTCCTTGATGGGTTCAATGGATACAACCAAATAACAAAGTGGCTCTGAAGATCAAGAAAAAACAACTTTCACTTATCCTTGGGGAACATTTTCTTACAAAGTGCTACCTTTTGGTTTATGTAATGCTCCTACCACTTTTCAAAGAGCCATGTTGGAAATATTTTCTGATCTCACCCATGATTGTGTAGAAATTTACATGGATGATTTCACAATTTATGGAGCAACATTCCAAGAGGTAGTCAACAATCTAGATAAAGTTCTTTTCGATGTGAAAAACATCAATTATCCCTGAATCATGAAAATGTTTGTTTATGATGGAACAAGGCATAGTTTTAGGCCATCATGTCTCAATTGAGGGAATTAAGGTAGATCTAGAACAAGGTTGATATCATGGTAAAACTCCCATCTCCCACCAACCAAATAGAGGTAAGAAGATTTCTTGGTCATGTTGGTTACTATTGAAGGTTTATTTCATATTTTAGCATAATTGCTTCTCCATTATTTTCTCTCCTAACTAAAGATTCTAAGTTTGAATGGACAAAGGCATGTCAACAAGACTTTTGATGCTATCAAAGACAAGTTGATAAAAACACTAGTGTTGAGAGGCCCAAATTGGAAGCTTCCCTTCCATATACAAACAAATGCCTCCAATGAAGCAAGTAGGTGTTGTCCTTGGGAAAGCAAGAGGAAGGAGAGACCTATGTATGTAATTTACTACATTAGTAAAAACCTTTCCCCTACTGAAAGGAACTACACAACAACTGAGAAAGAATTTCTTAGTAGTATATATGCAATCAACAAGTTTTGACATTATATTATAGGATATGAAGTGATTGTTCATACTGACCACTCTGTTATCAAATATCTAATGAACAAACCTTTAGTGCATGGTAGGATTGTAAGGTGGTTATTACTACTTTGCAGAGTTTAACATTAAAATTGTTGACAAGCTAGGAAAATCCAATGTGGTAGCTGATTTTATTTCAAGACTTACCACTTTAGAAGAAGAAGAGTAGGTCAATGATGACTTTCCAGATGAGCATTTGTTTGCAATTTCTACTACCTCTCCTTGGTATGCAGATATGGCTAATTACTTAGCTATAGGGAAGTTTCCAAACTTTTTCACACAAAAGCAAAGAAAACAATTAATTAAACAGAGTGTGATGTATACTTGGTTAAATGGAATTCTTTTCAAATGTGGACCTGATCATGTTTTACGCAGGTGTGTAGCTGAAAATGAAGTATTTGACATACTTAGAGCATGCCATGATGAACCATCAGGAGGGCATTATTTAGTTCAAAGGACCATTCAAAAAGTTCTAGGAGCTGGTTACTATTGGCCTTCCTTGTTTAAGGATGTCAGAAAGTATGTATGGAGATGTGATCAATGCCAAAGGATGGGGAAACCAACATTTACATCTGAAATGCCACTCCAACCCCAAGTTGTCTTGGAACCATTTGAGAAGTGGGGGTTGGATTTTATTGGACCAATTGACCCAACCTCTCAAGGGAAGGAGTACATCCTAGTTTGTATTGATTATGTCACCAAATGGGTTGAAGTGTAGGCACTACAATATGCAAGAGATGAAAAGGTTGCATATTTCTTATATGAGCATATCTTCCAGAGATTTGGAGCACCAAGATCCATTGTGTCAGATCAAGGACCACAATTTATGTCAAGAGTAATCAGTTATTTTGTGGAAAATGTACCATTTGAAGCACAAGAAGTCATCACCATACCACCCATAGTCCAATGGTCAAGTGGAGGTTATTAATAGAGAGTTGGAAAATATCCTCACAAAAATATGGATATCTCAAGGAAAAATGGGTTCAAAAACTACTGAAGCAGTATGGGCCTATAAACACTACTTGGAAAACAACCATAAGGTTTACTCCCTATGAATTAGTCTATGGTAAGAAGCCAATTCTACCTATAGAATTTGAGATTCAAACCTTAAGGACAACAATTGAAGTGGGAATTGAATTGAAAAGAAGCACAACAAGAAGAATTGTTCAATTGAATGAGTTGGATGAAATTAGACTTTAGGAATTACATCATATTGAAATCATCCAACATCAGAGATAACTTTGGCATGATAAATAGATAAAGCCAAGGAAATTTCAAGAAGGAGACTGGGCTCTGCTATTTGATTCAAAGTATAAGGACTTTAAAGGGAAACTACAAATGAGATGGATGGGCCCATATCAGATTGCACAAGTATTTGACAATGGGATTATTCAATTGATTCCAATAGATGGAGAGAAAAAGGTAATGTTGGTTAATGGGCATAAACTAAGGTTGTACCATAAACCAACATCTAAAGAAGAGTTTCAAAAAGAAATTCAAGAAGATTCAGATCTGAACTGTGTGGAAAAAGTCTCTTTGTCCAACACAACTCAAGACTTGAGCTACCTTCTTACTAGAAAATAAAGAGGAGATGACTGAAAACTAGAAATGGTGGTCATCCTCCTTTGAAGCATTGGCTAAAAACTAGAAAAATGGTGGCAAATTGCTTAAAAAATAAAAAAAAAAAATAAAGGACCGAAAACTAGAAATGGTGGTCGTCCTCCCTGAATCTGACAAACAATAAAGGAAGGACCATGTGTGGATGGAGCATTAAACCAATATGGAAATGGCGGAGAGGATGTGACAAGTTCATTTAACAAGGTATGCGTAATTAATTCACTTCTTGAATATAGGAAAGTTTTAATTATGAGTCATTAATTATTATTAAGCATCGTGTAAATTGATTGTCCATTACATTTCCAATCACTCCACATGCTTCAAAAATCCCAACCAAATCCATAATTCACTACCTCCATAATCCTCACATGCACCCAATCAATTCCATCATCACCTTGGGATTCCATCATATCTTTCCCAATTTAGTTATATTCATTACATACCATTTTTTTCTCTACTACTACTTTCTGAATTGGAATTTTCCACTCTGTGCCACCAGTCACTCTTGCGCTTACCCACAACCTTGAAAAATTTACACTATCAGTCATGTGCCCTTTTTTCCTATTCCTATTTGTTCAAATTTAGACATGGGGCCTTGATTGTGACATGAACCAACAAGTTTATGGAACTTTTGGCCGATGTAAAGTTGGTCAAAATTTTTGAAAACAAGATGGTTGGAATTTCTAGCTTGCTTATGAGGAATTCAAGTGTGGAAATGATGAGGAATTCACAAGAAATATGGAGGAAGGACACTCTACAATTCAAGGTAAGAAAATTCCCTTTACTCCAACTATCATCAGTCATATTTCAAGCATACCTGATGAAGGGTTAATAGTAAGTGATAGAAAATGTATGTTGAGATAATTAAGATATTTTAGTTGGAAAGAAGGAGAAACTACAATTGGTCATAGATAACAAGGGTAAAGCTAAAGGTTTCAAAATAATAACCCTTCTGAACCTGTGGGTAAAAGTGGCCAAATGGTTAATTAAGTACTTTACATGCGAAGGGAAATATGAAATTGTGTTGGGACCTATACTAAGAATGTTAATCCATCTCTCGACATGGTCAAAGTAAGCCCCAATATAAGATCAATTTACCTCAATTTTTATATGATTCCATTTTTGCTATAAAAAAGTTTCATTGGGGTACTTCATATTTAAAGTTCAGGGTTTAATTCATCTGATATGCAAACACCAATTTGTTAAAAAGAAGCATGGAATGAAGAAATGGCTGAATTTCCAAAAGCAATGCCTTGAAACCCGAGGTAGTTGTAGAGAAAGCACCCTCAACCTCTGAGAGACCTAGAAAGTTCCTCGGGAACTTCTAGGCCTACACCTACCCCCACGCATGAAACCCCAATTAAAAATCCACCTTCCTAAGAAGAAATAAGAGGCATCCAAAATAATGTAAACCCTAGTCAAAACCCCCTGTATCTCCTCACAAATCAATATCCCCATCTATTCCTGATATAGAACAAGAAATTGAGCATTCCTTACCACAGCTGAAGAGTCACCTGTTAAGGACAAAGGGAAGGACACCTATGGAAGAGGGAGAACCTAGTTCTCCCCCTGATTTTGATACTATTATGCCCCAAGTCTTGTCTTTATCCAAAATCTAGTTTGAGCTACAAATAGCTCAAGAAATAATTAACCATCTTAGTTAATCCTTGAGGCCAAAGAATCCCATTTCTCCTAGCAAGAAACTACTAAAAATCAAGAGATTCAATAATTACAAAAATTGTAGCACAACATGAAGAGGTACTCTTCAGCTACAAAATCCCTAGAGGAATGAGAGCAGTAGATATACAATCCCTTTAGGCTAACAGAGGAACTTGGCACATCTCTTGCACTTTTGCAAGAAAATAGAAAAGAACAAGAGCCATGTGACTATGGAAGAGCAAGCTACTCAAACTAATTTTTCTTTCCTCATATTGTTGTTTTAAAAGGAATGGTCAAGTGGATGGATGAATGCTATAGGCTTAGGGTAGTTTTAGAGGAGAACAAAAATTTAAAAGAAGAAAATAAATTGTTAAAAGAAAATGTGGTTATAGTTAGTCGTCTCTATGACTAGGTTCTTTCTTACAGACCCCCTTCAAATTTTATGCATTGTTTCTAAAAGAGAATTTTTTCAAATGGAAAATATCTAGGGCTCATGCGTTCCATGAAGGATATAGAGTTTGATGATGATAAACAATTTGTAGGTGCATATACAAGTCGGGAATGATATTGAGAAAAATTTGTTGTGTGAATTTATATGTGCACAAGTTTCTTCTCCTAAGAAAATCAAAATTCCCATTAATATTTATGTGGAGAAGTACAGTTAAGGGCCTTCATCTCTACTCTTAGGAACCAAGGTGAATGGAGGGATCAGAGGGAAATATTTTGCAATCAGAATCTACAATAGGCCTCTTGATGAGGCATGATTTACCTACCCCAATTTGGTTCTTCAACAAGTTTAGGTCATAAGTGTATTGTCTATGTTTAGTAGATAGATACATAGATATACTTAAAATTGTGTCAAAAATTTTAGAGAATAGGTAATTCCAACATTCAATGTCAACTTCCTCACTCAAGTCCAATATCAACTTCTTATAGAGTCGTATAAGAAAAAGGAGGTTATTTCACCAACAAACCCTGATGGTCCTTAAAACAAGCCAAGGATCTGTAAAATTATTCTGGAGCTCAAGGAATAATGGATTGGTATGCGATACAAGCCCCCACTAGTCATTGCACCAGTACCAAAATGGGATTCTAATGGATGATCACCCTGAGGGTAGTTACAAGACTTAGAGAGATAATGTTATTGAGTTCTTTGGATTCTGTAATACTACATTGGATGAAACTTGGCATACATTTTCTAATGAATATAATTGTTCAAGGATTGTAGAACAATTAAACAATAGGTAGTAGGAGGACCTACTAAACCTTTAGTTCGGGGAGTGATGAACCCCATTTTGTTATGTTTAAACCATGTTAAGCCCCATACTATTTTGATATCATACTGCATGATGTATAATGTTAACTACTTATACTTAATACTTTACTATGTTTTTGAAGGAATTATTGTGCATATGTTTTTTATTTTTATCTTGTTAATTCTTCCTCAAAAATGGCTTAAATTGATCTTTTTATAAGCATTAACAATACCTTTGGAAAATTATATGTTGAGTTATCACAGGAGCATAATGGTAATAGCACATGACTCAATTCTCACACTTGTGTAGAACTCAATTAGTGTGTTGGTGCAAGACTCACCTTGGCATAGGACTCACCTCCACATTAATAGAGGACTCACAAAGTACAACACCGAGCTCATCCAGATCATCAACTTCTGAATTCCTCAAAACAAGGGATTCACGCAAGCATATAGATAGCTCAAACTACTGGTAATACAACTGGCAACACCACATCATGAACAAGAAACATGCACCATTAACTCAACCTATATTCAGGCCGATTTTGAGGTCTAGTTACTCAAATCACTGGGAGATGGGATGCAGCCAACAACTAGAGATTTACTATCACCACAATTCCCTTCAATCAATGAAAGATATGAAGAATATTCCAGCATTGATTGAATCCCTCAAAGGAGTCAATCATGGACCTCCTCTGCAATTATCATGATTGATTCAAATCCAAATACTTCAAGGAATTCTCCTTCCATAAATGTACTCCTTAAAATAGATAGTCATTGTTTTAGTCAACATTTAGTTAAGTAGATGTTAGTTATTATGAATAACTAGTTCTCTCCTAAAGAGACTAGAATTTCTCTTGTATAAAAGAGCTAATGTATTTAGATTTATCGGTTCGGTTTAGTTATTGATTGATTTGTACAAACATACTCTTTCAATTCAATAAGATAGCAGATTAGGGAAATTTTTGTTGTGTGAATTTCAATACTAAACTTGATCGAAGGGAAGGAGCAAGGGCCACTCCTACCCAATGAAAAGGGAGATTTACATTTATTTCCTTTCTATATTCTTGGATGCATTTACTATTTCAACATTGGTTCTGTTATTTTGATGCATTTATTTTTCCATAGTTAATTACATTAAGAACCTTCCAATTAAATTTTGATTGTATTTTTCCTTCCAAGAATTTCATTTTGTAATCACGATCAGTTCATTATTTTCTTAGTTTTGTTGTTAAATTACGTGTTGAGACACAATTCCTACTATTTCCTTTATTGCAAACAACCATGGACATTGCCTGGATTGACATAATAATATGATTAAAGTACATTCCAGAGGGCAGTCTTGAGTATCTTCTCTGATTTGACAAATGACTGCATGGAAGTCTATATGGATGAATTCACTATTCATGGAAGTAATTTTGAGGAAGCTATGCAAAATCTAGATAAGGTATTAATAAGATGCAAGGATCACAATTTGTCCTTGAGAAATGAGAAGTGTTATATGATGATGTCAGAGGTTATAGTCATTGAGGAACTACCTTTCCTCAATAGGAATTCAAGTAGATCCAACAAAAGTGTCTGTCATAGTCAACTTTCCCACACCAAGAAAACAAAAAGATGTTAGAATATTTTTAGGCCATGTTGTATATTACATAAGTTTTATGCAAGACTTCATAAAATTACAACGCCACTTTTTGTATTGTTGGGAAAGGATGATAATTTTGTATGGTGTATGTTGTGAAAGTACTATTGCTCATGTGTTGAGAGGACCTGATTGGAACATGACTTTTCACATCCACATAGATGCATCAAATCATGTTATTAGATTTTCCTAGGTCAAAAATATGGTATCCTAAATTATGCAATATACTATGTCAGTAAGAATTTTCAACATGAAAAATTGAATTATACAACAACAAATTAATAATTCCTAGCAATAGTATATTCCATAAACAAATTCATAAATTATATCACAGGATACCCAATTTTTATTCACATTGATCATGTTGCAATCAAGTATCTGGTAAACAAACCAATAGTAAGCAACAAAATCATAAGTGGTTGCTCTTCTTGCAAGAATTTGATGTCACCATAGTGGATAAACACTGGAAAAGATAATGTGGTGGAAGATTTTATGTCAAGGATGGAGACCAAAAATGAAGATAAAGTAGTCAATGATTCATTTCCAGATGATCACCTTTTTTATTTCTACAAAAACCCCCTGGTATGCAGACATAGCCAACTACTTGGTCTCGGGTAAAACACCTCCACATTTTTCATCCTCTGAGAAAAGGTATTTAGTTAAAAACATTTACCCTTTTCTTGGATAGCTATACTTCTCTTTTATATAGGTCAAGATCAAGTAATGAGAAGGTGTATAGATGATGAGGATATATTTGATGTCCTTAGAGCTGCCACAATGAACCTTATGGAGGAAATTTTTCTACAAAGAGAACAACACATAAGGTGTTGACTACTAGCTACTATTTTCTAACTTTACATAAGGATGCAACACTATACACTAAGAGATGTGAAAAATTCCAGAGAATGGGAAATCCCACTAAGTCTGATGAGATGTCATTACAATCTCAATTATTTCTACAACATTTTGATAAGTGGGGCTTAGATATTTTTCCCTTTACACCCTCCATCTCATTAGAAAGAGTATATCCTGGTCTATACAAATTACCTAACCAAGTGGACAGAGGTAAAAACATTGCCAAACTAGACCAGTGAGAAGGTGGCTAAATTCCTATATGAGAACATCTTTACTAGATATGGATTCCCAAGGGATATTGTGATAGACTAGGGTACACATTTTTGTTGATGTGATTGTTGATTTGGTTGATGAATATGAACTCGGGCATAGAAAATCTACACCATACCATCCCCAGTTTAATGGCCAAGTGGAGGTTACAAACAAATATATATAGGCCATATTGACAAAGACTATAGCACTCCACAAAATATATTGGGTAGAAAGGCTTCCACAAGTAGTCTAGGCATTTAATACAACATGAAAGACCAAAATTCAATTCATACCATTTAAAATATTATATGGCAAGAGACTATTATTTTCTAATAGAATTTGAGCATAAAACATTGAGAACATCACTTGAGTTGGGAATACACTTATCAGAATCTCAAATAAAATGAATTCTCCAACTCAATGAGTTGGATGAATTGATAAATCAAGCAATTCATAACACACGGTAGTGTAAGAACAAAGAATCAAATGACATGACCAATATATTAAAACAAGAAAGTTCTAAGAAGGTGACTGGGCACTTTTGTTTGACTTAAAATACAAGGATCGCATAGGGAATCTCGGAAAAGGTGGCTAGGCCCATATGAAATTGAGAAGATATTCCCTAATGGAGTTGTGAATCTTACTACTATTGATCCTATGAGATTCAAGTTATTAGTGAATGACCACAAGTTAAGATTGTATAAAAATCTAGTTGATAAAGGCTCATTTATGGAATTGTTCAGAGGATATCAGAGAAGAATGGAGAAAGAAACATCAAAATTAACCTTAGAGGTTGAGCATGTTGGCTCACCTTTTGGGATTATAGAGAATTGATGAGATTTCAATAGCCTTGGAGCATTTATCTTGCTGAATATTTCAAGGCTAAATAAAATTGTTGAGATCTACCTTTTTGGGTGATTATCAACATTCTGCTAACCCATTTTTATATAAGTTTTTGCAGGTCTTATTGACAAGTGATTGTAGGAGAGCATGATCTCCATCATAAGGAGAGAGTGAAATGACCAAGGGTTCAACTTACAACCACAAGAGATAAGATCATGTTTGTTTGAAACATTTGAAATAACTCATGGTTACATAAAGGACATAAAGGAAGAATGCACAAGTGGATGATATACAAAGAATTATTGGCACCCCAACCAATTAGATTTCCCTCTCCGTGAAACATCTATTTGTAGTAAGGAGAATTCAAAACAAGTTAAACCCAAATCTGCAACATCGTAGGGCACTTGCATGTAGCCAAGACTCCAATTAAATAAAGCATGCACATCAATCATTACAAGACACAACGAGATAAGTGCATAATTTATTACTTTAATAAAGAAAAATTATATTAATTTTATTTAATTATGAGTTATGCCAAGTCATAAAGCGGGTATCCTATTAAAATACCATTGCCTTTCGGTTATGATGTGTCCACTTAATCCCTCCACATAAGCTAATGTGTCACATCATTTTTCTTCATGTAATCAATGTTGTCACATCCACTAAATGATTAATCACCCCTAAAATTATTGTTTTTCCCTTGGTAATAAATTTCAAAGTAATCAAAATCCATCAAACAATTCATTTTTGCAAATTTATTTTAAGGAAAAATTATGTGGTTGTATATTGCACTTGGGAGAAGCTACATATCCACCATGGGAGGTGACCTAATTATATATGAACCTTCTACACATTTGTAACTTCTGAATCATCTTGAGGTTGTGCAATACTTTGAGAATCATGGCTGGATGTAATAGATTAACAATTTTCAAGGATTTGATGAGGCGGTTGTGGAAGAGTTTGAAATTACCCTAAAAATGGAGTAAAAGGTAAAATGGTTAACAATCAGGGTAAGTGATGAGATTTTAGCGAGAGGTTACTCGTTTACTAGCTCGGGGACAGCCATTTTCCCACAAATTTGACCCAAAAGCAAGAAGAAGAGAATTTGAGACAATGATGAGGAGTTCATCTCAGATTGCCAAAGTGTTATTAGAACATATCTAAAACCTTTATGGGAACAAGCTACCAATTTTGTAATTTAATATTTTACTTGTAAAGGGAGATATTCAAGGTTAAATACAATGCATTTCAAATTGTTAAATCATTTTAAAAACAATCATCAAGTGAATGTTCAAAATTTCTTTCATGATATTCTTAAGAAAATGAGCAAAGAGGTTTAGAGGGGTAAGGCATCCCTATCACATCATTTTCTAATAACCCTAGTGGTCAAGCACACTTTGCAAAGGGAGGACCCTCAAATATCATGGGATGATTTTGTGAGAGTGAAAAATATTGAAATCATTTTGGGAAAGAGGATAATAAGGAGAATCAACATTTAAAGTTGTACTTCACATATTCCAAAAGTTGTACCACCCTTTTCCCCACCTTAAGAACTAATAAATTCTAAAATTATGCCTTCCACAGAAGAAACCCCAACACCTATTTCATTGGAGAGAATCTTTTGCTTGCTAAAAATTTATTGGAATTTTCCTCCCCTGAAACCTCTAACACTAAAACCTCCACTTCCAAAACCAAAAGGAAATCTACTCATTCTAATCCAAAAAAACTAGGCACTCCTATAGGCTTAGGAAAAAGAGGACAAAAACCTCCAGTTCAAGACAATCTCAACCCATCTCATTGGATAGTGATTTGGAATCCATAAAAGAAAATTCCAAGCTTTGAACCATTAGAAAAAGAGTATAGAGATACTACTCCCACAACTTAAGAGCCAAATCACCATGAAAAACCAATGAAAGGACAAGAAAAACTAAATCAAAATGAGGGAATAGTTCATGAAGTAGAGAGTCATGAAGTGAGACAAGTAGAAGAGGCAGTGGAAGGAGGAAATGAACAAGAGAAAATGACTGCAGATGATTTCAATGAACAATTAATTGAGAAAGTTGTTGAACAATCACAAAATGATAGTCTGTAAGAAGCAAATGTAGAACCAATGTAACCTCTAGATATTAATCATGAAATCTTAAAGGAACCTAAAAACCATCTTGCAATGAGACGGGAACACAAAATACGAGCCCCAATATTGAAAAATGTTGCTACAAAGGGATGCTTACATTAATGAGGCTCAAGAATAAATGAGAAAAAGAGAAGGAAGGTATTATTTCTAGACATAAGGAGGAAATGGAGGACAAAGACAAAGAGATTAAAATGTTGAAACAAAAACAAGAGGAAACGGTGAAGGTAGCATTTGACATGTTGAGTTATAGATCCCCATAAATTTCTATGCCATATATCTAAAAGAAAATATGTTATACCACAAGTTTACTTGCATAAATTATGATATGATATATGACATTAGATCAGCCAAGAAATTATTTACTATGTATCAGCATAGTACACATGAACTGCAAAATTTATTATGTGAGCTATATTTGCATAATTATTTCCTTCCATATAACAGAGATTGGGTCCAAATTTTCTATATTGGGAATGTATAGGGTAAGACATTATGTTCTTATCTTTCAAATGAAATGGAAAGAGCTAAGAAAATGGAGTCATATAGACATTTGGAGAAGGTTACACCACTATTTATCAGAGTTGAGGAAATAATAACAGATGAAATTTAAAAAGAATATGATAACTATATGGAAGTGGATACAATCAAAAATAGAGTGTTGAGAATGAGAATGGAAGCCCACATAGAAGTTAGGAACATGATCAAAGAACATGCAGTTCAGGTTATGACGGCATGCAAAGCTAGATGGATAGAGTTATCACCTACACTCCAAAAGAAATAAATGCACTCATATCCAAATATACTTCCAACGTTATGCAAGGTGAACAAGTATATTGAAATAGAAAATGAATGTGGGCATGATTGGTTTCCTATAGCTTATCATCCTCCAATATTTCATTTCCTAATTTCACCTTAGACATGAAATTTACCAATCAATCAGAGGATGCAAGAAAGAGTCTGAGAAAGATTTTGGAGGAGCTATGAATATTTCTATTTAGAAGAGGAAGGAACAAGAACACCCATAGGTTTTAGTCAAGAATGTAGTTTCTAGCAAAAATATGAATATCTTGAATGAGGACATTCAAACATTTAAGCTTGGGGGTATGATGAGATATACTAATTTCTTTCATAATAATTCATCTTCTCGTATTTTGATAAGACCATTGTATCCATGTCTATGTATTTCCTAAGTATTGTTGTCAAAAATAATCCACCCTAGTTATTTAGACAAATTTCATCCTCATTCTGACTCTGAAGCTTCAACATTTCAAGTTACGCGCACTGGCAGATTCCTTGGCATAATTTGCATAGCTATAGTTCTTGTGCAACCTCATATGCCTATCATGATTCTTCCATATGCTTAATTTTCCCTCTACTTCTTCGTATGCTTGCTTCATGCGATCATTTATTCTTACTCCTTCTATCTCCTTCCATTTTCCCTTTGCACCTTCACTCGCACACCTGGTTTCATTCTCGAGTCTTTCGTGCACATCTATAGACTTACCTTTCAATTTTCCTAAGTCCCCGATATTATTTTTCTATGTTCATTCCCTTCCTCATGAGTCCCGCACATCTCCCCACACTCAATTTCCTTGACCACATTCTTCCCTTGTGCATTAAGTCTTTGCACTTGTGTGCTACGTGCTCCCTTCCTTTGTGGCTTGGTCCACGTGCCCTTTCCTTCTTGTTGTTGCACATTCCTAAACAGATGCTCATGCCTTGATTGCATCCATTTCTTGATGCGTGCTATATTTATGCACTTGTCATTTCTTTCCTCTTTTGCACATACTTCTTCCACATGTGCCTTACATCTTCTTCTGCACCATTCACTATACCATGTTGCAACCTGTCATACTTGAGTGTGCTACATGTAACTTATCAAAGTGATATAATCGAGCACTAAATCCTTACAAAAAACTAGTGCATGACACATGGAAGAAGAATAAAAATGAATGGTTGGCTGATCCTTGATCAATCGGTGTGTGCCAAGTTTCATTGTGTGTCTAGTTTACACTGTAGATCTTTTGACAACCATAAATTTTGCTACAGAGCTCAAATTACCACACATTTGGGATTGTTTGAAATTTGTTGACATGAACTACATGTTGGAATTTTCAAAATCATATTTTGGTGGGATTTTTAGGTAGAAAATAGGGAAACGTCACTCAAATAATTAATGCATGCATCTAATTGACTCAACAACTAGATTTTCATTTAGATTTGGCCTTCTTCCTTCTTCTACGCACCAAACAGACATGGAGAGGCACATCTAACAACATTGTAGGTGTATTTCTAGGAATTCATTATAGGTTGGTTGCAATTGGATTTCAAATCCAAGTTTCCCTCCTATTTTCTCCTTCTCTTCTCTCATTCTTTTCTTTGATTGCAGATTTTTCTCATTAAACAGATCCCTCTTTGTTATAACCATACCATGTCAAAATGGTGGCCAACTTCCCATGAGTTTCAGACCTTTAACTTGGTCTTTGCAATTTATTCTCACCTCCTTCCATGAATGTAAATGACTGTGCATCCCTTAAGCAATAAAATTAGTTTTTTTGGCTAGTATCTACCCTACTCTCGCATTTTATGTGTTCTTGCCTCTCTATTCATGTTTTTTCATGTTGTGCACATTTCCCCTTTGTAGGTTCCCTCTTCATGTGTTGTTAATGCATGGGAAACCTAGGTCGGTGTTGTTCTTATTTGTATTGCACTTGTCGCTCTCTCTCCCACATTTTCTCTCTTTCCTTTCCCTCGTGGAGAGTAATTGCCCTCTTTTATTGTTATCACCACACCTTTTAGCCTAGGATTTCCCTCATGATATCATTCTAAGCTTGGTCCCTTGGAATGTCGGTTTAGTATTAAATAGCTTCATTTCCATCATTAGGAGTAGTTTTAGTATTAGAAATAGGTAGAGGAACCGGCCTTCTCCAGAGGTCTATCTCAAGCGCGTAAGGTCCAACTTGGGAGACAGACTTATGTTGCCTCAAAAGCCTAGTTCAACCTGATCTGGGATGGGTGCAAGTTTGAGCTCCAATAATTTTGGCACATCATGTAGGACAAGTTTGAATAGATATACATATTCATCTTAGCAAGTTTGATGTATTATTGTTGAAATCTAACCTTTTGAGGCATCATTCAATACATTTGGCGACTCCCAACATCTATATTTACCAGTTTCAGAAATGGGCATCCCCTCTCATCAATGAAGATAAAAAAAAAGTGCACAACCATCTACACAAGGACTAAATTCATGGTTGAACGCACACATCAAACTCGTAAAATCAAAAGTGAATCTTTAGCATGCGCAAAGTGAACAATAGTCAACGCACAACCTAGTTCCACGCGAGATAATCCACCCTATTTCTCCATTTGTCAAGTTGATGTGTTCTTGGTAAATTTTTAGCCTTTCTAAGCACATTTGGTGACTCCATTATTTCAAACCCACCCATTATCTCATTTTCGAGACCTTCTCATCCTTTCCCTCCATTCTTTCATCCATTTCCTTTCTTTCCATCTTTCCATTTTCCTCTTTCATGAAGTTATGCAATTATGACTTCAATTCCTTTTTGGGATTCACATTTTCAGTGGTAGAAATATTTCCCTCCATCCCCATAGTTTCAAAATTATCCTCCAAATCATTATTATGAGCCTCATTATGAAAGTGCATATAACCCACCCCCACATACACCTATGGTTATTTTCTTAACCAAAATGCTTATAAAGAACAAGGTTATGTAGATTATGGTGGAAACTTCATGAAAAATATTGATTTTCAGAGGCATGTTGAAGAAATAGAAATGAACGTGATGTAGCTCGAGTTACATGATCAATAAAGGTATCTATATTTGGCTTGAGGTCCCTTGTCCATGGGTTGTCCTTGTGTTAGGTTGGTTCAACAACCAACAAAATATATACTATATTATTGAGATAAGCCTCCAGATTATAGAGTGGGCTGAGGAAATGGAGGCTCATTAATCTAGTGTTAGGTAACCCTGTCAATGGGGCAACCCTGCATTACCATCTATATCCCTCCCATTCCTCCTCTCCAACTTACACCATCTCATACCATTGCCTATGTTCCTATCTTTTTGCACATTTCCCCCATTTAGAATTCCTTTCCTTCATCCTCTCCCCTTCCATCTCACCTTCATTTATCTTCCATCATTCCTTCCATGTGTGCTTCCATCCCTTTCGCACACATCCCTTCTACGCCATTCCTCCAAGTCTCCTCCACCTAGCTGTGACAAAAATGAATAGTCCATCGCCTCTAAATCATTCCCAACCAATATCATCATGTATGATGATTATATAACCATTAAATAATGGTATGAATTTGATTGGGAAGATGAGGTTGTATAGAGAGAGAAAAAGAGGGTGCTTGTTTCAAGAGAAGATCAGTTAGTTTAAAAGGGTTTTTGAAGGAGAAAAAGTTGTTCATAGAGGCGAATAGTGCACAGATTAGCCTCGCATGTTATGTTTGTGGAGCCTGTTTTCATGTTAGAGTGTGGTACACCTTCTATGTGTTACACTCGGGTATTTTTACGACGGTCCCGCTCGCCGGTGAGTGGGTCAAGGGGGTTCGAGGGGTGAAGCCCCCCTATCGATGGGGGCTTGGGGGCAAAGCCCCCGAAGCAAATTTTAATGGGTGGTTTATTAACCCATGTGTAATGGGTAATCGTTATAGGCTATTTTTTGGCCCATGGTTTTTCGGTACCCATTGTTTTGATACCCATGGTTTTTGCCCATTGTTTTGATACCCACGATTTTTGCCTATGGTTTTGATACCCACGGTTTTGTATCAAAATGCTTAAGCAATTGTCTATTTATATGGTCTTATGCATATGATAGATAGACAAGAAAATGTATTGCAGATGTGCTTTGAATTCGGGTGTGAATTCTGTAGAGTTTGTTGAGCATAGCTCCAAACGGATCTGAGGTATTGTATTGAGAGAGTGGAGGCTTGTAATAAAATCGAGCAAGTGATTCTTGGTGGACGTAGCCCAAATTGGGTGAACCACGTTAAATATTGTCTCTCTATGTTGTGTTATTTATTCTACACTTTTATTTGAGATCTATAATATTTTCTGCATATTAGTTTCTACTATTGCGATTCTGTAAGGGATTATTCCACATATTTTATCTCTTATTTCCTAACAATTGGTATCAGAGCCTGGTTTGGTTTTCTGAAGTGTTGAATCGTAGGGAAATTTTTAGCTTGAGTGGGAGCTATGGTAGATGATGGAAGATCTAGGGTTGATAAATTCAACGGGAAAATTTCAGTCTTTGGAAGATGCAGATGGAAGATTACCTTTATCAGAAGGATCTTTATACTCCACTGTCTGAGAAGGTGAACAAACCCTCAAGTATGACATATGTGGAATGGGATTTTTGGATCAGAAGGAACTTGGAACGATCCGGATGTGTCTTGCATCTTCAATATTATTTAATGTTTTAAAGGAAAAGACTACAAAAGAATTGATGGATGCATTAGGGAAGTTGTATGAAAAACCCTCTGCCTCTAATAAGATATTCTTAATGAAAAATTTGTCTAATATGAAGATGTCTAAGAATGGTTCAATAGCAGATCATTTAAATGATTTCAATATGGTTGTGAATATGCTAGCTTTGGTTATAATAGAATTTGATGAAGAAGTTAGGGCTTTATTAATTCTGTGCTCTTTACCTAAAAGTTGGAATAGCCTAGTAATGGCGGTAAGCAACTTGGTTCCAGCTAACTCGAAGTTGAAGTTTGAGGATGTTGTAGGGGTGATTCTAAGTGAGGAAATGTGAAGAAAAAGCTCTGGGGAATCTTCTACTTTAGGGAATGCTTTGACAGTGGAAACTAGAGGGAGACAAAAGAATAGAGGAAACCGTGGAAAATCAAAGGATAGGGCAAGGTCAAAATCTAAAAGCAAGAGATAGTATCTTTGCACCGTGTGGAAAGTCTGGGCATGCAAAGAAGGACTGTTGGGAGCTTCAGGATAAGAAGAAACAACAAGAAGAAAACAAGGAGGCAAATGTGGCATCGAGTAATGTATGTCAAGATGCTTTGATTCTTTCTTTGCATAATATTAATGAATCTTGGGTTTTAGATTCAGGGGCTTCTTTTCATGCTACTCCACATAGGCATTATTTTGTTAATTATGTTCAAGGGGATTTTGGGCATGTTTTTCTTGGTGATGATGAGCCTTGTAGTATAGTTGGAAAAGGTTCTATTCAGGTTAAGATGCAGAATGGGAATACATGGCTATTGAAGGATGTCAGACATGTGCCTACATTAAGGAGAAATTTGATATCAGCGGGGCAATTGGGAAGTGATGGTTGTACTATGATATTTACAGCTGACTCTTGGAAGGTCACTAAGGGTGCTCTTGTGGTGGCAAGAGGTAAGAAGGTTGGAACCTTGTATTTAACCACTGATAGTACTAATGATTGTAATCTTATGGCTTCAGATGCAAATACAACATTATGGCACTATAGGCTTGGTCATATGAGCCATAAGGGCATGGACATCATAAAGAAGAATTTTCCTAGATATATAGAAATAGGTTTGGATTTCTATGAGAACTGCATATATGGGAAACAGAAGTGAGTAAGGTTTCTCAAGGTTGGACCTAGTAAGAAAGAGAGTAAGGTTTATTGTATTAGAAACAAATCTGATGTATTTGATACTTTTGTTAAATGGAAAGCCTTGGTAGAGAATGAAATAGGCCTTAAGTTAAAATCTCTCAGGTCAGATAATGGAGGGGAGTATTGTAGCAATGAATTTGATGATTATTGTTCTAAGAATGGAATCCACAGGAAAAAGATGGTTCCAAGAACCCCACAGCAGAATGGGGTGTTAGAAAGGATGAACAGAACAATAATGGAACGTGCTAGGAGCATGAGGATACATGCAGGACTGCCTCTTTATTTTTGGGTAGAAGTGGTGAGCACAATTGTGTACTTGATAAACAGAGGACCCTCAAGTGCCTTGGATGGAGGCATACCTGAGGAGGCTTGGTACGGTAAGAAATTTGATTACTCATTTCTTAGAGTCTTTGGATGTGAGGTGTTTGTTCATATTGACAAGGATGATAGGACCAAGCTAGAGGCTAAATAAGAAAAATGCACTTTTATTGGTTATGGTGGTGATGACTTTGGATTTAAATGTTGGAGTATTAAAGACAAGAAAATCATTTGGTCTAGGGATGTGGTCTTTAATGAGAAAGTCATGTATAAGCAATAGTTACAGGAAAATAGGGAAGAATCCAAGAAAGAATATGTAGTGGTAGAGGATCTTCTAGATGGGAAAGTGACCCATGAATCAATTTAGGAACCTACTCAACAGGAACCCCAAACTCCTATAGTGAGGAGGTCTTCTAGGGTAAGAAAAGAACCTGAATGTTTTTCTCCTTCTCTTTATTATTTATTACTCACTGATAGTGGAGAGCCAGAGAGCTTTGATGAAGTAATGCAGGTAGATGCCAGTAAGAAGTGGGAGCAAGCCATGGATGAGGAGCATAAGTCTCTCATGGAGAACCAGACTTGGGATTTGGTGAAGCTAGGAAGGTAAAAGAGCATTGCGAGAACAAGTGGGTGTACAGAGTGAAAGATGAAGAAGGAGGAAAGAAATATATAAGGCCCGGTTGGTGGTCAAGGGGTTTGCACGTAAACAAGGTATAGATTTTGATGATATTTTTTCTCATGTAGTAAAAATGACTTCTATCAAACATTCTTGGAATAGTGGTAGCAGAAGACTTGCACTTAGAACAGCTTATATGTAAAGACTACATTTCTCCATGGTGAATTGGAGGAGGAGCTATATATGTAGCAGCCTTTAAGGATATGAAGTCAAAGGTAAAGAGGAGATGGTGTGCAAACCGAAGTAGAGCTTGTATGGCTTGAAACAAGCTCCACGTCAATGGTATAAGAAGTTTGATAGCTTCATGACGGAGCAAGGTTATATTAGATGTCATTCTGACCATTGCATGTATACAAAGAAATTTGAGGATGGAAGTTATATTATCATGTGTTTGTATGTTGATGACATGTTGGTTACGAGGTAAAAACATGCAGAAATAAAAGAACTCAAGAAAAGCTTGACTAAATGAATCCTTTGATATAAAGGATTTGGGGCAGCTTGAGAAAAATCCTTGGTATGAGGATAACTCGGGATAGGAAGGAACGAAAGCTGACTTTATCTCAGGAAGAGTACATTAAGAAGGTATTGGATAGGTTTAACATGCAGGATGCTAAACCGGTTGGGACTCCTTTGGCAGGCCATTTTAAGTTATCAAAGGAGCAGTGTCCCAAGACAGAGCAGGAAAGAAACCAGATGTCCAAGGTACCTTACTCATCAACGGTTGGCAGTTTGATGTATGCTATGGTGTGCACTAGGCTTGATATTTCCCATGCAGTGGGAGCTGTGAGTAGATTTATGAGTGATCCAGGTAAAGAGAATTGGCAAGCAGTAAAGTGGATCCTTTGGTATTTGAGAGGGACCATGGGGACAATTTTATGCTACAGTGGATCAGACACCACTTTACGTGGTTATGTAGATTTAGACATGGCTGGAGATGTAGACAGCAGGAGGAGCATGACAGGTTATATTTACACTATAGGTGGGACAATAGTAAGCTGGATTTCACGACTACAAAAGTTGGTGGCTTTGTCAACCACGGAGGCTGAGTATGTTGCTGCCATAGAGGCAAGCAAAGAGATGATTTGGTTACAATAATTGCTTGAGGAGTTGGGGCATAAGAAGGAGGAATGTAAGCTGCATAGTGATAGTCAGAGTGTTATACACCTAGCTAAGAACTTTGCTTTCCACTCAGGACAAAGCATATACAGTTGAGATATCACTTCATTAGGATAGCTTTGGAGGAAGATAAGTTGAAGTTGGAGAAGATTCATACCAATTAGAATCCTGTAGACATGATGACCAAGGTGGTCACAAGGGATAAACTAAAGCTATGTTCAACTTTGGTTGGCCTTCGCGGATGACAGTGAAGGGTTGAGAATATTTCTCAGTGGAAATTAGTCTCCAAGTGGGAGATTGTTATGTTTGTGGAGCATGTTTTTATGTTAGAGTGTGGTACACCTTCTATGTGTTACACTTGGGTATTTTTACGGTGGTCCCGCTTGCCGAGAGCGGTTTAAGGGGGTTTAGGGGTGAAGCCCCCTCGATCGATGGGGGATTGAGGGTGAAGCCCCCAAAGCAAATTTTCATGGTTGGTTTATTAACCCATGGGTAATGGGTAACCGTTATGGGCTATTTTTGGGCCCATGGTTTTTCGGTACCCATTGTTTTGATACCCATGGTTTTTGCCCATTGTTTTGATACCACGCTTTTTTGCCCATGGTTTTGTATCAAACTGCTTAAGCAATTGTCTATTTATATGGTCTTATGCATATGATAGATAGACAAGCAAATGTATTGCATATGTGCTTTGAATTCGGGTGTGAATTCTGTAGAGTTTTTTGAGCATAGCTCCAAATGGATCTGGGTATTGTATTGAGAGAGTGGAGGCTTGTAATAAAATCGAGCAAGTGATTCTTAGTGGACATAGCCCAAATTGGGTGAACCACATTAAATCATGTCTCTCTGTGTTGTGTTATTTATTCGCACTTTTATTTGAGATCTGTAATATTTTTTGCATATTAGTTTCTACTGTTGCGATTCTGTAAGGAATTATTCCACATATTTTATCTCTTATTTCCTAACATGTAAATATCCTCCTTCAAGAAGAGGTTTTGCATGATAATCCTATATGTGAGATTGAGCTTCAAGAAAATGGGCAAGCAAGGATCAAGTCATGCTCGATTAGATATCCGTCTAGTCTAGATCCAAAACTAGAGTTGTCATTGGTCATGCTTATTTGAGCATGAGGTAGAACTTCAACGCATCGAAGGTCAAGAGGAATGAATTTCAAATCCAAATGTAAAACAACTAAAGGATTTATTTATTTTGTTTGTTCTTTGATACTTTGAGGAGAATGGAAAACTAGTTGTAATTTAGTTTTCCACTTTTGATGAAGACCATGTTCAACGCCAAATCGATTACATGGTTGTAATTTCTAAGGAAAGGAAACTACTTCTCCCTTCTTGTTGTAGGTTTCACTTGATCCTCCTTTTCCTCTTGTTAATATAGGTTAGGTTAGGTTTTATTTTAGAAAAACAAGTGCTTCCACACACTCTGCATGTTTCCCTTTAAAACATGTATGATTTTCAAATTTTGTACATAATTGTTTTGTTTCGTTTGAGCCCTCCTTCGGCATTATCTTCTTTCCTTCTGTGTTCCCTTGTGCATCCCCCTTTTTATTGTTGTGCGGGATGGCAGTTTAGTTTATAGGTAACACTTTTCAACAATTTGCACGTAGTTGTTCGGAGTTCGATAGTGTTTCAAGTGACTTGGGGTGTTCTTCAAGTTGCAAATCAAATATTCATGTTTTTAGGTAGATTCCATGCCCAATGGATGCTTCTAAGGCTACTGTTCTCTTCATCTAGAAGGAATATGGGCACGAAAGTCACCAAATGGTTGTCTAAAATAACCCACCCCGGTCATTTAGATAACTTCCATCCTCATTTTTGACTCTGAAGCTTCAACATTTCAAGTTGTGCACACTTTGACAGTTCCTTTGCACAATATTCTTGGTTGTAGATCTTTCACACATCTTTTTGCACCCTTTATGCTTCTTCCTTATGATTCCTTTTCCCTCCTGTTCTTCTCGTGCTTGCTTTGGGTGATCCTTTCCCTTTACTAATTCTATCTCCTTTTATTTTCCCTTTGTGATTTCACTATGTGCACCCATTTTCATTCCATGTATGTTGTGCACTCATTGCATGCACATTTGTAGACTTACCTTTCAATTTTGCTAAGTCCCCAACATACATTTCCGTGTGCATGCCATTCCTCATGAGTTACATGCATATCCTCATGCTCATTTTCCTTGACCACATTCTTCCCTTATGCATTAAGTTTGTGCACTTGCGTGTTGCATGCTCCCTTCATTTGTGGATTGGTATGCACGCCCTTTCCTTCCTATTTCTATGCATGCCTAAATAGATGCTCACGCTCCGCTTACATTAATTTATTTCGCATGTGTTACCTTTGCACACCTATCCTTGCTTTCCTATTTTGTGCCTCTTGCTTCCATGTGCGCCTTACGCCTTCTTCGTCGAGTCACTATGCCATGTGGCAACTTGTCAAACTTGAGTGTGCTACACGCAACCTATCAAAGTGCGCCAACTGGGCACCAAGTCCTCACAACAAACTAGTGTGTGACACATAGTAGAAATGAGCAAACAAATGAACAGTTGGTTGATCCTTCAGCCAATCAACGTGCGTGATGTGTCATTTTGTGTCTAGATTACACTCGTAGGTCTTTTGAAAACCTTAAATTTTTCTACGAGCTCAAAATTCCCCGCCCGGGCTTGTTTGAAAGTTGCTAACATGGGCTACATGTTGGAGTTTTTAAAATTAGATTTTGGGCAGATTTGGTAGGCGAAAACAGGGAAATGTCACTCAGATCATTAATGCAGACATCTAATAGACTCAACCACGAGATTTTCATTCAGCTTCTACCTTCTTCCTTCTTCTACATGCCAAATATACATGGGGAGGCGCATCGACAACATTACGGGTGGATTTCTAGGCATTCATTATCGGTTATGATGATTGGATTTTAAATCGAGTTTCCCTCCTCTTTTCTCCTTCTCTTCTCTCCTTCTCCTTTAAATTTTATAGTTCTACTAATTGAAATGAATCCCTATTTGTTGTTAGGGTACTATGCCAAAATGGTGGCCAAATTCCCATGAGTTTCAAACCTTGAACTTGGTCTACAATGTATTCTCACCTCCTAACATGAATGTAAATGATTGTGTATCCCTTAAGTAATAAAATCAGGTTTTTTGGCTTCTCTTTTCCCTACTCTCACATTTTATGTGTTCTTGCCTCTCTATTCACGTTTTGGGCACATTGTGTGCATTTTACCTTTATAGGTTCCCTCTTCATGTATTGTCAATGTGTGGGAAAGCTAGGTCTACGTGGTTCTTATTTGTGGTGCACTTGTCCACCCTCTCTCCCAATTTTCTCTCTTTCCTTCCCCTTGTGGAGAGTGGTCGCCCTCTTTCTAATGCTATCACCAACCCTTTTAGCCTAAGATTTCCCTTATACATCTCCTTCTAACCTTGGTCCCTTGAATTACAATTTACGATTAAATAGCTTCATTTCCAACATTAGGAGTTGTTTTAGCGGTAAAAATAGGTAGAGGAACTGACCTTCTTCAGAGGTCTGTCTCAAGCGCGCAAAGTCCCACAACTTGGAGAAAGTCCCATGGTGCTTCAAAATCCCAGTTTAATATAATCTAGGATGGGTGCAAGTTTGAGATCTAACAAATACATTGTTGAATATCACTATTACAACCATGAACTTTTGGTATAATTACTAATTGTCTTTATTTTTTTGATATTATGTGTGAATTTATTCTTATTATTCCAATAAATTGTTTGGATGGTTATATGTGTTGATGCTACTCTTGGTTTTAAATCAATTTGTCATATACAAAAAGGAACTTGTCCGTAGCCAAAGAATTTTCTGCAACAACTCGTTTGCAACATAAGGAAATCATTCATAACAAAGTTACAATGCATTTATGAATATATTTTAAAACATGAAGTGATGGAACTTAAGTCCTTACACTCCATTAGAGAATTAATTACAATAGAAATGTGGAAAATTGAGAAATAAATCAATCTTTGATTTGTTCATTGATTAAGAACTAGTGAAGAACTGATTATTAGTTGAACACTTGTCATGTGTTTCAAATATGTGTCAATTCTCTCACTTGTTATGTTGAAGACTCCTTGTTTTATTCTTATTCTTATCACATGCTATAAATGATAGGTTATAAAGGAAAGGGTTGGTGCCTTGTAACAAGTTAGAAAAAAGTAAAGTAAGTAAGTTAGAGTCAGATTTGGAATTAGAGTAATGATATTACTCTGATATTTTGTTCCTATATGTAATGTTTTATGTAAATCAATAAATAAATCCGAGTTCTATCATTTAGTTTTTAGTTACAAAGTTAGGAAGGGATTAACACCTAAGTCAGGGCCCACTTGAGGTTTGGTAAATCCCCTCCATTGTTTCATTTCATGCATATTTCCTTAAGAACATTATTTTCTCTGAATCTGCAACTTTGTTTCAGTAATAACATTTAACAATAGTCCATTTCAAGTATTTTAATTTTACTTTCAACATTGTTATGTGATAGTTATTTCCTTTTCAACCTCCTAGATCACTATAAATATGCATACAACACCATCTATATTTCAAGTCTACGCTCCTTGGTAAGACAACTACATGAATATATCTCAATATACAACATATTAATCGCTGCAAGTTTATTTGCACCACCACTAGCTCATGACAGAGTTTCAACTCAAGCTGTAGGGTGTAAAAGGAGACCTAATTTGTTAAGTTTGATCGAGAGAAATAGAGGTGTATAATTAGAACCATTTATTAAAACTTGGTAGATAATAAGAATAGCCAATTGGGTTCCCTAAAAAGTGTTTTTTTTTAAAGAGTATTTCTATCAAATGTTAAGTTAGAAAAACCCTTAAGGAAGGGCTACATGGAGCTAGAATAGGTGGAAAAGTTATTAAGAAATGGATTTGTATCAATAAATTGATCACACACCTCAAGGAGATTAATGGGAACTTAAAATTAGTTTGTGTTTGTCTTGGTTGTCTATAGATATTTCCCGACAACACCTCACTAGTGTTATTGCTTTTAAGAAGCTAGTGAAGGGAACTTTGTCTAAGATGAAAATTTGAAGATTGTTTGTGTTTTCATCTATTTTGATTGTTATTTTGGCATGATATAAGTAATGAAAACATATCTCAAGAACAACATAAGCCACTTTGGACTATAGGGATAAAATTTACATGATTGAAGATTTTTGACTTAAGAAAATAGCTTTTGCAAGCCTAAGGGACTATTTTTGAGATTTTTATCATTCTAACTTGATTGAAAGAGTTTTTTTCTCTTCATCATTTGGTATCGAGTAGAGGAAAGAGAGAGATTTACAAGAAAGTAAAATATAGAAGAGAAACAAGAAGTAAAAATGATATTTGTAAGAAGAAGAGAAGATAGTCAAAATGCCACCAAGAAGAGTAACTAGAGGAGGTCAGAGAGGAAAACCTAGGGATAAATAATGGTTTGTTAAATTGAGGAACATACAGGACAGGTTGGGATCTTTAGATGTTTTTAGAGAAGAGGTAAGGTTTTGGATGAAGAAAGTGATAAAGAAGAGATAGAAGAAGAGGTGGTAGAAGAAACAATACCAGAGGATTAAGGATCATTTATGAGGCTCCTAAAAATAGTCATGGGAGCATGTTATAAGCCAAAGATGAAGGTACTAGAGTATGGAGGAAGCCTACATCTAAAAGAGTTGATAGAATGGATTGTTAAGATGGATAAGTATTTTTATTTTAAAGGCATAGCTAAGGACAAAAAGGTGAATTTTTCTTGTACCAAATTGATAGGGCATGCTACTATTTGGTGGGAATTTGTGCAAGAAGAAAGGAGCATAGGAAAGGAAAAAATTAGATCATGGGATATAATGGTTGTTAATCTAAGAGGTAAGTTTTATTCTTTCGACTATCAAACTAGTTTGTTTAAAAAATTGTAAAATTTAAGGCAAAGGGAAATGAGTGTGGCTGATTACACTGAAGAGTTTTATAAGCTAGCAATGAGATCAAGTCATATAGAAGGGGATCATGAAGAAGTATCTAGATATGAATGGAATGGATTAAAAGATGAAATAAATTTATGCACCTTGAGAACAATGGAATAAGCATACCAAGAAACCTTAAAAGTAGAAGAGAAGTTGCCTAGGAAAAAACACAATATTTCGAGGTAAAGGTAGAGGAAAATAGTCAAATAGAGGACAACAACAATCTAATGAGGAAGAGGCAAGTATTTCACAAACACAAATAAAACCAAGAGGTGGTTCTTCTTATAGAGGAAGAGGTAGTTTTGGAAGAGGAAGAGGTGAGTTTACTGGTAGGTGTTTCAGATGCAATAAGTTTCTTTGGTCATAGGTCCTTCGAATTTGTAAAGAACCCTCAAACAAGTAGTAGTGGGGTGAATTAATCTAGAAATCAGATTGTGAAAGGTGATGAAGAAGAGAGTGTTGGATCACCATCACTCATAGAAGAACCTGAAATATGAGAGTCATCCGTGATGAGAAGGGTATTGACGAATGCAAGCAAAGAATGCAAAGAACTAACCAAAAGAAGAATGATATTCAAGTACCATGTGTAAATATAGAGGTAAGTGTTGTAAACTTATTGTTGACAATGGTAACACATATAATCTAGTGTCATATAAAATGGTTGAAAATATAAAATTGAAAAGATTGGTGCATCATAAGCCATATAATGTATATTGGGTTAAAAAAAAACCATCAAGTGCTAGCTAGTGAGAAGTGTTTAGTTAATTTTCAGATTGGAAGGTATAGAGATGAAATTATGTGTGATGTGATGCCTATGGAAGCTTGTTATCTATTTTTAGGATATACATGGCAATTTGATAGGAGGGATATTCATGACGGATGGGCTAACACTTATACACTCATCACGAAAAATTTTAGTGGTGAATCTTCGCTAATTCATAAATATTATGGTTTTTGAAATTTGAAATTGGTAAATTTTTAGGTTAGGAATTAAGACCAGGTCACAAAAATTTCGGGTACAAGTTAAATTTAGGGGTCAATCCGCCTTTCTGCGAAATAGAAATTCAAAAAATTCACCTTAATTTTTTTGGCAAGTAGCATTTTTTATGTTACTTTGAACAATACCATAAATATATTTTGTTATTTGGTAGCATAAAAAAATTCTACCTGCCGGTAGCATACAAAAAATATTCTAGCTTCATATTCTCCATTAGACGAATGTAAATTTTCACTGATTCACTAATGAATTTCTATGAATTTTTTTGCATGAGAGGTCTTAAATTTTTCCTAACACTCATGAAGGATGGAGTCAAACATACATTGAATCTACTGAAAAACAACCAAACCTAGAGTGAAAACTATCATAAAGTTATGCTAATAAGTATGAAAACTTACTTTCAATAAAGGAATGAAGATGGTATTACAACCATGAAAGGTAAAATTGATAGAGAATATGGAATGATGGAAAGTATAATAGGTACAATCAAGAAACAATAAAAGTGGCTAAGTGGAGAGGAAGAGTATCAAGGAAACTTTCAAAGAAGAGTGAGTAAAAAGATGAGGTAAGTGGATCTGCAGATCATATTATGAAAGAAGACAAATGTAATCTCTTAGGAGCATTAGAAATAAGCAAGAATAAGTAAAAATTATAGCACAATGAAGACATGAAACAATTAGACCTTGAACAAGGTGAAAACAATCATGAAAAATGTGTCAAAATAGTTTAAAAAGACAAGAAATTGTAAGATCGAGAAGGAAGCAAACATGAGATGGAAGTTGTGGTCAAGGATGGTGACGGAGATCAATTTTATAAATCTAATTTATCTTTGAGTGTTGTGTATGTAGGTTTCATAGCTAAGGTGAATATGGAGCAATCAAACTCGAGTGATCATTTTAAGAAAAAGTATTTTCCAATCTTAAGGATGGGATGACTCAAGAAGGACAAAATAAGGTTTTAAAGGGGACAGTCTAATAGTCATGAATAACAAAAATTCATCTCATATGAACTTGAATCAGGTGTATGTTATTAGGCACATGGTGGAGAATGTCAAAAAAGTACTAGAACCATCATCTTGATCAAGAACTTGACTATTTCTATTGGCTAGATTTTCGCATAGCATAAAACCTAGCAAAGTCATGAGATAAATCTCCCTCATTTACCGGTGAGGCTCCCGTGTCAAATTTGTGAATTAAAATATGCTAGTATCTATATGGGGTTTTACTTTAACTATTCAGACCTGTTTAAGAAAGAAAATATTTTAAAGAAGAAGGGAATTATAAAACACAGAGAAGAAATGGGGAAGATGTGCATCCCAATCAATAGATAACAGAGTTGATTGCATGCACATAGAAGAAACCAATAGATATCAACACAGAATTATAAGCAAAGGCAGCTCTAGATCTAGATCTAAAATAACACAAAGTTTATTTAAAGATCTAAGATAAAAAGCTAGAAACACAATACACCATGACACAAAGTTCTCCAGAAAATCTGCTCCTGTATATTCCTTTACTTCAAGTGGCTCTCAAGGGTTTCAGCACAAAGTCTGGAACACAAGAATGTTGCTTACAAATTCTGATCATTAACCCGAAGGTTCTTCCTCTACTTATAGAATGTAGAGGGGCAATTACAAGTCGGAAGCTTTTAGTTGAATTGGCACATGTGGAATTGGGAAAGGAAACAACTGACAATCTCCCTCCTAGAATTCCTCTTTGCATGACATGCATGATTTGCAATCGAAAATAGAACGTTCTATTTTACACGTCACGCCACCTATCTCCAAGTAGTTGAATTATTTAAGTAATGGCTTATAAACCAATCACTTAAGTTTTATAATTTAATTGATCACTCAATTACTTTGTTGGAGGAAAGAAGGAAAAAGAAGAAAGAGGAAAGTTGCAATCTTGTCCTTTTTCATATTCTACATACAAATTTGATTCAAACTAGATCTGGGACGCTTGTTTGGATCTCGGGAAGTGGCTGGATTTGGAAGTGCCCGGATCGGAAGAAAGTGACTGTGATTTTCTTGCAGGTATTTCCTTTGACATGTCTTCCTTCTTATCCTTGAAGCTTTTGCAGTTCTTCTCCAGTACATGCATCAGTGCAATGTTCACCGTAAATAACTCATCATTTTTATTTTTAATTGCATATGAGCAATTAAAAATTATGGAAAGCACTCTGGGTGAATGCAACTTCAATGAAGGCTTCAACTAGAAGATTGGGAGCACATGCACAAGATCCTGGAAGAAATTTTCCACGCACTGACTTCTACACGAGCTGCATCAGAAACAAGAGGATGAATTTTTGTCGAAAGCTTTTCTAATTATGAGATATGGATCTGGGCCTGGATTTATGTCTCGATGTCAGCAAATTTGGAAGTAATGCATGATTCTGCTGAGCTTTCTCATTCATCCCGCTTTGTCATGGCTGGAGCAATCTTTGTCTGAACAATTCTTTTCCTCTTTATTCGATCGAATTCTTCACAACCGGTGTAGATCTGGATAATTCTTTAGATTCGAGAGGATATGTTCAATGTATTGGACATTGATTTAAGCTCCTTTTCTCTTATAAAAGCACCTGTGATGAATTCCTGTAATTAATTCAGACAAAGATGGCAACCGGAACATGAATAGTGAATTTTAATCATAAAATCTGCATAATTCAAGCCTGTTGTCCCAAATTTGATGCTTTATTTGCATGCAAAGCAAGCATGAATTTTACCAACTTCACCTCAGCACTTGTATCACTTATGCAAACAATTATCCAAACAAAAATCAACCTTCTTCAACCTGTGTGCCAAAATTGGAAGCTTTCAACATTAATTTCACCTTCTTCTGAGATAAAATCCTCTCCAAATGGGGTACACTTTTCCTCTGGGCTACACTTCTCTGCCTTTGCTTATATAATCTTCACAATTCTATAATTAATTAATGTCTTTTCTATTCGGCAATTAATTAATTATTTAATAAGCTTTACTCTTCAAATGGGGCGCCTATTTTGTGCATGCTCATGGCTGCCATTAAATAAATAAAATCTATTTAATTTTAGACTTCTGCTTCTAGTTAACTCAAGCCTCACAGTATGCTTTGACCTTAGCCACTGAAAATAGGAATTAATTAAATCATTTAATACTTAAAAAAGTATTATTTCTCTTCCAAATGGGGCACACTTTTTGACATGAAGGGGCTGCATTAAATAAATAATATTTATTTAATTTTAGAACTATCTATTTCCAATTTCCCTTATCCACTTTTCCCTTGTTGACTTTTCCTCATGCTTGGGCACCAAAATTGGGTGAATAAATATTAACAAATATTTATTTAATGCATTATTATTCACCCAAGGTGGGTCGCACTTTTTGGAATAAGGAATTTCTATTTTTAAAAGTCAATTGGAAATGGGATTATTTACCCTGCAAGGCAGGCAATAAAATCCCATGATTCACTTAAGTGATTTTTCTTTTATTCCACAATGGGAATTTTTACCTTGCAAGGCAGGTAAGAAATTCCCACCTGCCTGCTACCTCTAATTTTCCCATTGTGACTTAAGTGGCATTGTTTCCATGGGAAAAAGTACCCTACTACGCAGGTACAAAATTTCCACCTGCCTGCTACTTCCAAAAATCCCACGATCCACTTCAAACCCTTTTTTTTCAAAAAATGCGGCCAACCCAGAAGAAGCTTTTTGGTGCATGACTTCATCTTTTCCAAGAAAACCAGACCTTCGATGGTAAATTCCTTCTGGCACAACATGCATATGTGATCTCTAGATATTCCAGGCCAAGAATCGGGCCAAACTAACAAAGGAATTGATCCAGAGAAATTTCTGAAAAACGAAACGTGAAAACACCAAAAACACAAAACGTTGCGAGAAGTCACAAATAAAGCCCAAAATTCATTCTGGTTAAAAACCCCTTGGTAAATGGGAATAATGATATATACGATCACAACAAGGTTAAATCGAGCACAAATTGCCTTAAACGGGCTCAAATTAATTAAATACAAATTTTTCGCAGAAAATGCAATGACAGAATATAACAATTTTGGGCATTTGGGTATTTGGCGAAAATGGATAATACTGAGCTTTGGGAATATATTGACACAATACAGAACTTTCTGGAAATAACAACACAAAACGACCCATTATTTTAAAAGTATGAAATTTTTTCAGATAGGGTAGTCACAGATTTTAGGATGAAATCTGGGACACCAGTCGGCTCCGTCTGTGGACATCTTTTTCTCTGTCAGAATGACAAGGGAAAAGATGAGATCCTAGCATCTCTGGTTTCGTATCTTGTCTTTTGGGCACAGGGTCAGGCAAATAAAAACAACATAACACAAAAACAAAAACAAGGAAAAACAAACAAAGTTTTATTTATATACATACAGGTTTTAACCTACTTTTTCAGTTCTGAACAACTTCAGATGTTTCCCATTGAAAGGCAATGGTAACTCAATTCCATCCCGGTAGGCAAGGAAGAAAGTATCCATTCCTGCAGCTCTTTTTATTAAGAAGGGTCATTTCCAGAGTGAATAAAATTTTTCGTGCATGCCCTTCGGTTCATATCTCTTGTCCCACCAGAGTACCTAGTCTCTGATCTTGAACTTCCTTTATTTGGCCTTCTTGTCAAATACTCTGGGCAAGTCTTTATCAACTTCATCTGGTGGTGGCTCATCCTTTCTTCTCTCCGTGGCAGGTAAGTCTACATCAACTTGCTCCATTCCTAGATTTATTTGCTACATTTTTTAGGAAGAACTATCACCATATTCTTTGTTCTTCTTCAGATACTGATCATGCTTGTTGAAAGTCTCCACTAAGGAAACTAAACCCTTGGGGATTTTATTACCTTTCGGTTGGATTACTCCACTATTGTCATCATAACCTGGATCATCTTTTCTTGTGATTGTTTGTGGTGGTGGTGATTTATTCCCCAACATACGACATACGGACATACGATGTTTGTTCAGGGACTTTGGGGCGGTAGACCATCCCCACTTTATAGTTTCCTTGTCTAAATATGGATGGTGGTCTATCTGGATTCAATAGTGCAGTTGTGACCACCAAAGAGTCTGCCTTGGAGTTCTAATTGGTTGGAATGAATTCAATAGAGAAGGCTGCAAAATCGAATGTGGTAGAAAGTACTCTATCTCTGTAATGCTCCAGCTTATCTCTTTTGACTTGACTTTTCCCTCAAACCTACTTTACTAGAAATTCGGCATCTCCTTGGGCTTTGAGGAGTTTTACTCCTTTCTTTTTAGCTTACTCCATTCCTAGCAACAATGCTTCATACTCTGCCATATGATTGGTGTTCTCGAACATTAGCTTGTGGGAGTATGGAAATATCTCATGATCTAGAGATATTAGTAGAATGCCGGCTCCTAATCCAAAAGAACAACATGTGCCTTTAAACTCCAAAGTCCAAACTTTTTCTTCTTCTTTTGCTTTGGCTTTGGCTCTAGTTGAAGTTTTGGCTCTGGAATGTCTTTATCCATTTCCAAGAAATAGACCCCATGGTCAAATTCCTGAAAAAGAATCTGAGATCTAGGATCCTCAGATTTTGTAACCGTGTACTTGGACTTCTTTTTCGGCTCCAACTTATGGTTAATCCCTTTGATAGGAATATGCACACAGGACCAATCCATCTTTACTTCTCCTCCCAGCTCTTTGCAGAAGTTTTTGCTCAGCAACATCCCGTAGGAGACATGAATATCTGCAACTAGAATTGTCATCTTTAATCTTTTGTCAGGAAAAGCTGCCAGAACAACTTGTGCATCTTTGATTTGTCCGATTAAAGGGACTTGTCTCTCCATGGAATAACACCTTTTTATGGTCTTCGTCAAGGTAAGCCCAAGAGCATCTGCAACTTTAGCTGACATGACATTGTCAGAAGCACCTAAATCTAAAATGTAGTTACTTAACTTGAAACCATTAAGCAATAGGGAAACATAGAATGGTTCCACTCTTTCAAAAGATGGTGAGGATTTAACAATTGCAGTGTTGTTTTGGGGAGGAGTATCCTTGGGCTTAGGCAAAAGGCCTTTTGATGTATTAGATGGTCCTGGTGATTGCACATATTTGACTAGCCTATTTAACTGCTCAGGAAAGGCTCTCAAGTATTCAGCTTCTGACATTTGAACTCTAGTTTTCTTGGCATGATCAATAATGTCAAAAGAAGGTATAGATACCTGAGCTTCTTTCTGTGGTTGAAATGAAGAACTCACATTCTTATCTCTGGGAGCTAAGGAAGAAGGCAAAGGGCTGCCCCTTCTTTGTTCGTCAGCTAATGCCTCAGCTTGGTGAGTTTGTGATCTTGTAAGTACTGCATATGTATGACCATGATCATCTTCATGAAGTTTCTCATCGTCATGTTCAAATTTGTAGTTCAGGTAATTAATGTTGGAGTCGCCAAGCAGGACCTATAAAATCATCATCCTCGAGCTGATCAATGTCAGCTTCCTGGTCTTCTTCATTCATCTCCACATTGTTTCTAGAGCAACTTCAATTGCTAATCTTTGGGAACCGGTAATGTGGTTCCGGTTGTTGTTGTTGTTGAAATTCCAAGCAGGGGCAATGTTGTTGCCTTGAGCCATTTGAGCCATTTGTTTCTTCATTTGTGACATTTCATTTGCTAAATTTTGCAACAATGAATCAAAAGTAGTAGCAGAGAATGAACTTTCATCTCTAGAAGTGTTGCTCTTTATCTTTCTAGCCATGATGAGGTCATCTTCAATTTCAACCATCATGTTTTGAGTCTGCTAACAAATCAGCAAGACATGCTCTTCATAGTTGATAGCTTACTTCAAGAAGTAAAGCATTGATGAAGAATACCTTTTGATTCTCATAATTCAGAGAAGCGTAAGCCGAATTTTGTATAATAATCTTTGGTATTTTGCAATCCCGCATGTGCTCATGTGGTTCCTTCTTCAACTGAGTCAGTTGGGTTATCAAGGTGTTGGAATCTTCAGCTAGTTTGAATCTTTTTAGGAACACATCCCGCATAGTAGCCCAATTGGTTATGGTGCCAGGAGCTAGCAGTAGAACCATTCTCCAGCCAAGTCATGTAGAGTCTCTATGAAGAGTCTAACAGATACATCTTCATGTTCGACTGCAAGCACTCCATAGGATATGAAAAATGTAGCCAAGTGGTCATCTGGATTCTACTTGCCATCTCCAAAGAATTTCAAAAATTCTTTCTCATCCCTTTAGGTAGATCATGCATAGGAGGAGTTAGATTCAGAGGTCCAAAGGTTGCACCCCATGGAATAGGTGCTACAGGGGCAAGTGGCTGATTTTGCATCATGAAAGGAGCACGTCTTCTTTGAGAATAGACTTGATGAATAATTCTAGCTACCAGATTATGTTGAAGATGATCCGGATCTAGATGTGTTTGCACTCTTCTTCCTGGTGAAAGACTAGATCTATGGCTTCTAACTTGAGGAGGATGATTGAAATTGAATTGCTTATGCAATCAAGAAATGATCTATCCTTCCTTCGCGCTTCACAGATCGAAGTGAATTGACATTGCCTAGGTTGAGATTTGTATGGAAAACACTATGATCTTTAAGAGATAAGCTTTGATCTACAAAGATAGTTGATCCCCAGTGGAGTCACCAAAAATTGTTGGCTAGATTTTCTCGCATAACATAAAACCTAGGCGATCATGAGAGAAATCTCCCTCATTTACCGGTGAGGCTCTGTGTTAGATTTGTCAATTAAAATATGCTAAGTATCTATATGGGGTTTTACTTTAACCTGCTCAAATTCACTCATGAACCATAGCATTGATGCAGATTCTGCAGCAAGTAAGTAGTTGTTTAAGAAAGGAAATATTTTAAAGAAGGGAATTATAAAACCCAGAGAAGAAATGGGGAAGATGGGCATCCCAATCAATAGATAACAGAGTTGATTGCATGCACATAGAAGAAACCAATAGATATCAACACAGAATTATAAGCAAAGGCAGCTCTAGATCTAGATCTAAAATAACACAAAGTTTATTTAAAGATCTAAGATAAAAAGCTAGAAACACAATACACCGTGACACAAAGTTCTCTAGAAATCTGCTCCTGTATATTCCTTTGCTTCAAGTGGCTCTCAAGGGTTTCAGCACAAAGTCTGGAACACAAGAATGTTGCTTACAAATTCTCGATTATTAACTCGAAGGTTCTTCCTCTACTTATAGAATGTAGAGGGAAATTACAAGTTGGAAGCTTTTAGTTGAACTGGCACATGTGGAATTGGGAAAGGAAACAACTGACAATCTCCCTCCTAGAATTCCTCTTTGCATGACATGCGTGATTTGTAACTAAAAATAGAACCTTCTATTTTGCATGTCTGCCACCTATCTCCAAGTAGTTGAATTCTTTAAGTAATGGCTTTTAAACCAATCACTTAAGTTTTATAATTTAATTGATAGCTCAATTACTTTGTTGGAGGAAAGAAAAAGGAAGAAGAAGAAAGAGGAAAAGCTGCAATCTTGTCCATTTTCATATTCTGCATGCAATTGATTCAAACTGGATCTGGAAGCAGCTGGATCTAGAAGCGGTTGGATCTGGAAGCAAGTGACTGTGATTTTCTTGTGGGTATTGCCTTTGACATGTCTTCCTTCTTATCCTTGAAGCTTTTGCAGTTATTCTCAGTACATGCATCAATGCAATGTTCGCCATAAATAACTCATCATTTTTATTTTTAATTACATATGAGCAATTAAAAATTTTGGAAAGCACTCCAAGTGAATGCAACTTCAATGAAGGCTTCAACTGGAAGATTGGGAGCACATGCACAAGATCCTGGAAGAAATTTTCCATGCACTGACTTCTACATGGGCTGCATCAGAAACAAGAGGATGAATTTTTGTCGGAAGCTTTTGCAATTATGAGATTTAGATCTGAATCTGGATCTAGATTTGGGCCTGGATTTGTGTCTCCGATGTCAAGCAAATCTGGAAGTAATGCATGATTCATTGAGCTTTCTCGTTCATCCCGCTTTGCCATGGCTGGAGCAATCTTTGTTTGAACAATTCTTTTCCTCTTTATTCGATCGAGAATTTTTCACAACCGGTGCAGATTTAGATAATTCTTTAGATTCAGAGGATATGTTCAATGTATTGGACATTGATTTAAGCTCCCTTTCTCTTATAAAAGCACCTGTGATGAATTCCTACAAAAATTCAAACAAAGATGGCAACCGGAACATGAATAGTGAATTTTAATCATAAAAATCTGCATAATTCAAGCTGTTGTCCCAAATTTGATGTTTTATTTGCATGTAAAGCAAGCATGAATATTACCAACATCACCCGAGCACTTATATCACTTATGCAAACAATTATTGAGACACAAATCAACCTTCTTCAACTCAGTGCACCAAAATTGGAAGCTTTTAGCATTAATTTCAGCTTCTTCTAAGCAAAAATCTTCTCCAAATGGAGCACACTTTTCCTTTGAACTGAACTTCTCTGCCTTTGAATTAATCAATTCATCCTTATGGAAGCCCCTGCTTATATAATCTTCACAATTCTATAATTAATTAATGTCTTTCCTATTCCTGGCAATTAATTAATTATTTAATAAGCTTTACTCTTCAAATGGGGCACCTATTTTGTGCATGCTCATGGCTGCCATTAAATAAATTAAATTTATTTAATTTTAGACTTCTGCTTCTAGTTAACTCAAGCCTCACAATATGCTTTGACCTTAGCCATTGAAAATAGGAATTAATTAAATCATTTAATACTTAAAAAAGTATTATTTCTCTCCCAAATGGGGCGCACTTTTTGACATGAAGGGGCTGCATTAAATAAATAATATTTATTTAATTTTAGAACTATTTATTTCCAATTTCCTTTATCCACTTTTCCCTTGTTGATTTTTCCTCATGCTTGGGCACCAAAATTGGGTGAATAAATATTAACAAATATTTATTTAATGCATTATTATTCACCCAAGGTGGGTCGCACTTTTTGGAATAAGGAATTTCTATTTTTAAAAGTCAATTGGCAATGGGATTATTTACCCTGCAAGGCAGCCCTGAAAAATCCCATGATTCACTTAAGTCGTTTGACTTTCATAATGGGATTATTTACCTGCAAGGCAGACAATAAAATTCCATGATTCACTTAAGTGATTTTTCTTTTATTCTACAATGGGAATTTTTACCCTGCAAGGCAGGTAAGAAATTCCCACCTGCTCTTGCCTCTAATTTTCCCATTGTGACTTAAGTGGTGTTGCTTCCATGGGAAAAAGTACCCTACTAGGTAGGTACAAAATTCCACCTGCTTGCTACTTCCAAAAATCCCATGATCCACTTCAAACCCTCTTTTTCCAAAAATGCGGCTAGCCCAGAAGAAGCTTTTTGGTGCACGACTTCATCTTTTCCAAGAGAACCAGACCTCCGATGGTGAATTTCTTCTGGCACAACATGCATATGTGATCTCCAGATACTCCGGGCAAGAATCAAGCCAAACCGACAAAGGAATTGATCCAGAGAAATTTCACAGAAAACGAAACAGAAAAACACCAAAAACACAAAACATTGCCAAAAGTCACAAATGAAGCCCATAATTCATCCTTGGGTAAAAACCCTACTAATATATGAGAATAATGATATATACGATCATAATAGGGTTAAACCGGAGCACAAATTTCCTCAAACGGGGATCAAAATAATTAAATATAAATTTCCCGTAGGCAAATCCCGACGACAAAATATAACAATTTTGGGCATCTGGGTATTTGGCGAAAATGGTTAATATGGCTCTTTGGGAATATCTTGACACAATACAAGAACTTTCTGGAAATAAAAACACAAAACGACCCATTATTTTAAAAGTACGATTTTTTTTTGGATAGGGTAGTCTCAAATTTCAGGATGAAATATGGGGACACCAATTTCAAAGGCTAGGAAGCTTGTGAGAAGCATGATAAAGGTAATGAAGACAAACCAAGCATGGTACTTAATCAAGGATCACCTCAAAAGATCATTTTCAATTGGAACCAAAGGAAGAAGAAGATAAGCTTGCAAAACTAGAAGTTTATGGGGAATCATTTCCATTTCCTTGGGAGTATGATGCAAGAACATCCCTCTTAAGTCCAAATTTTGACATGTCATGACATTTTTGGCTTGTTAGGTGGTTTATGATTCCTTATAATTCATTTCTTGTTGTCAAGTTTAGTTCAATAATTCAAAAATTCAAACTATGCATTTTCCCTCCTTTTTGGTAAATTTGAATTTTTGAATTGGTTTATGCCATTTTGGATTATTAATATGGTGTAAGGGGTCTAGGAGGTTGTAATAAGATTATTAGGGGTTTTAGAATTGTAATTATATCTCTTAGGTTTTTTTAATATGGTTCTTTGGATTGCCATATAATTCATCAAATGCATTCTTGGCTCTTTTCTATAAGATATAACCCTCCATGTAACCTTCCTCATGACCATAAAAATTAGTTATGTGTAAGTTCAAGGAAAATAGGGATAAAATATGTTTTTGTAACCATTTTTGGGATAATTCATTCAAATGACAAGAGGAAAAAGGAGCTCCAAGAGTTTGTTGAAGAGAAAGTTCTTGTTTGCAAACAATTGTTGACAATTTTCAAATTTGTGTATGAGCATTTAATAATCATTCAAATTGAAGGAATTACATGATTGGTAAGAATAATTTTGATGCATGTATATATTTATTTTAGTGATATTATATTGGTTTTGTGTGGATTTAGGCTTGAGTAATCTATGCAAATCTGTAGCAAATAGTTTTAGGATCTATTAAAGTCAAGTTTGGCAACTTGTGAGAGAACTTGGTCTAGAAGGTTGAAGTTTAAGGCTAACAAAGGTGTATTGCTAATTAAAAAAACTCCATATACATCTGCATATAACTTACAAGATAAGGTTAAGTGTTATATGTTTTAAACATCTTACATAAGCATGAAAATCCCTATTTCAAGGACATAACAAGAGGTCTTTTAGTTCATTTTCATAGTTTAATGAAACAATGATCCCTTCTTGTCAAGATATTAAGATAATATACATTGGCATAGACCTGTAAGAGGTAATTTCAGGAATTGACAGTAATAGAGAAGATTATGTTGAGAAATTAACCCTACTCGCACATGGGAAAACCCTACCTAGGTTTTATGTTATAATTCAATTTCAAGGCTTAGAAATAAAATTAAAAGAGTGAAAGTTGATATATATTCTAAAAGACCCCTACTAATTTTTATTTTCATGATTTCAAAGCTAGATTTTGTTCACATCAACCCCAACTCATGACAGTTTCAACTTAGGCATGTAGGGTGTAAAAAGACTACTAATTTGCTAAGATGGATCAAGAGAAATAGATGTGTATACTTAGAACCATTTCTTGACTTATTACTTAACTTTTTTGTCAAGAATAATAGCCAAATGGGTGCACTAAAATATGTTTAGTTGTTTGAAGAGTCTTTTTATCAAAATTTATCTCAAGAAAAACCCTTAAGGGAGGGTGTGCAAGGAGCTAGAATAGGTGAAAAAGGGAGGATGGTGGGAAAATGATTTAGCAATGGATTTGAGTCAATAAATTGATCACACACCTCAAGGAGCTTAATGGGTTCTCAAAAGTAGTTTGAGTTTTTCCTGGGTGGCTGTAGATCTTTCCCAACACTAGCTCACCAGTGGCATTGCTCTCAAGAAGATAGTGAATGAAGTCTGGGCTAAGGTGAACAATTTAAATATTATGTTGTGGCATAACCTAGTGGTCACTAAGCTCAAGATATATTCATTTAATCTGTTAAATATTTTCAACACATTTGCTTGAAATATTATGTTATGGCAGTATGTATCAGGTTTAAGTTCATACTATCTTAATTTAATTTTTTAAATCCTAATGATCACTAAGCTCTAAATAATATGTTGTGGCATAACCTAGTAGACGCTAAGCTCACAATATCTTACTTTATTTTGTTAAATCCTAGCGATCAACAAACTCCTAATAATGTGTTACGACATAACCTAGTGGATGCTAAGATCAAAATATCATTCCTTAATTTGTTAAATGTTATTGACCCCTAAGCTCAAAATATTATGTTGTGGCAGTACCTAGTGGCCACTAAGCTCATAATATATTTATATTTAGTTTGTTAAATCTTAACAACTACTATACTCCAAATGTTATGTTGTGGCATAATATACGAGTGGCTAAGCTCAAAACATATTACTTTAATGTTTTAAATCCTAACGACCACTAAGCTTAAAATATTATGTTGTGGCACAACCTAGCGTCCTCTAAGCTCAAAATATCTTCATTTAATTTGTTAAATCGTGTTGATAGGTTTTTTTGAAATATTATGTTGTGGTAGTAGGTAGAAGGCATTAATTTCATACTCTCTTAATTTAATCTTTTAAATCCTACCAACTGCTAAGCTCAAAATAATATGTTACAACATGACCTAGAGGACACCAAGTCACAATATCTTACTTTAGTTTGTTAAATCCTATCGAATGATAAGCCACAAATAATATGTTGCGACATAACCTAGTGGATGCTAAGATATAAATATCATTCTTTAATTTATTAAATTCTAGCAACCTCTAAGCTCAAAATATTATGTTGTGGCAAGATTACTGGCAATTTTGTTAAGCTCATAATAGCTTAATTGATTTTGTTAAAGTTTGACAACAACTATGCACCAAATATTATGTCGTCACGATAAACTAGTGGCCGCTAAGCTCAAAACATCTTACTTTAATTTTTTAAATCACAATGACCACTAAGCTTAAAATATTATGTTATGTCATAACCTAGCGGTCACTAGGCTCAAAATATATTCATTTAATTTGTTGAATCCTATCGACATGTTTCTTCGGAATATTATGTTGTGGCAGTACATAGTAGGCGTTTAGTTCATCTTGTATTAATTTAATTTTTTTAATCTTAGCAACCACTAACCCCCAAATAATATGTTACAGCATAACCTAGCAAACACTAAGCTCACAATATATTGCTTTATTTTTTAAAATCCTAGCGACCAATAAAATCCAAATATTATGTTGTGGTAGTTCCTTAGTGATGGCCAAGCTCAAAATATCCTAATTTAATTTGTTAAATGCTTGTGACCCCTAATATTGAAATATTATATTATGGCGGTACATAGTGGCCGCTAAGTTCATTATTCAAACTATTCCTTCTGGATTATTTTGATAACTCACACTTTCATTTAGACTTGGGCAGTATAAATTAATCAAACATGGAAACATTATGTTTTGGACAGGTTGCAGTGGTTTAATGACATTCCTCTCCCTCCTGCTAGTTCCCACAAGCCAACACTTAGCTAAATTTTAAGTGAAATGGGGAAAAATACAAGAAAATCAGCCAAATTAGCCTTTAGAGGAACAAGAGGAAATGTTCCTTCATTCCTCCTATTCTCCACATTGTTGATTCATCCACTAGAATGAATTTGGGGAAATGTTATAGATAGTCCATGTTAGTTGAGAATGGATGGAACAGTTCCTTAGGGCCTCTAGTTCTGCATCTCCGGTCAAATGAAATGGATATGGGACTCTAATTGGGTAAAGTGGGTGATGCGGGTATCTTGGGAACTAGAAAAATAGTTCCCATATTCGTCATTCACCGAATGGCCAATGTGATTGACTAAATGGGGTAGAAACAAAGCAGAGGGAAGAATATGGAAAAATCAAATATGACAGGCCCTGATGGAATAGGTGGAACTGTTCCATAGTTCCACCCAAGCCCCAAGTCTCTACAAAACCCAAGACCTGTGGCGAGGAGCAAACAATTCGGGCCTAAGAGGAACAACAATAAAATTTACCTCCTTCCCTCGGTTCCTCAATCGATTGATTCATCCGCATTATGCACAAGAGGATTAAAGTGGACTATAAAGAACCCATATGGAACCGTGTTGTGATTCTCCCGAGCTTGTGAACTTCAAAGGGCCATTATTGTTACCTTGTAACTCCAAATTTCACAAAATTGTACTCATTTGAAAGGTCTCATTATGTACTTTTAATTTTTAGAATTCAATTACTTTAATAAATAAAACTTACTTAAACAAATTTTATAACATGATTTTTAATAAAATCTGGTATACTTAAAAAAGAGAAAAGTGTTACTTACATCTAATGGTAATATTATAATAAGAAAATAATGATCTTTCCTTTGAATTATAATTATGTCGTAAATTTCACTTGATAACATAAATTATGATTTAGTTAATCATACTTAATATTGATGATTTATTAAATTGTTATCAATATCTCATTCAATCTAAATATATCTAAAATATATTTCAATAGTTTGTAATGCAATGTCCAATTGGAAACAAAATAAAATAACATATAGTTAAACAAAAAAATTATATTAAAATTAAAATTAAAATTAATTAATGAATAACATATTTGTAGTCATAATGACATATTTATAAAACTAAACTTCGGTCATTAAAAATAAGTTTTAGGTTTTTGTAACAAATTACAAGATGACATGGAATATATTGAATTATTTATTATCCATTTTAGTATAATTATATTTGTAAAAACCTGAATATAATAGTGATTACACATACAATTGTGTGAAATTTAATTTATAATTATCCAAGGTAGAAACTTTTGTATAGAGTGTTTTCTATGATATATCTAAAATATCTAAAAATTATTGTTGATTTAATTTTTTAAATAAATATGGAAAAAGGTAGATTTATTATGAGTATCTAACACATAAAACCAATATAAGTAGCGATATTTGAATTGAAGATTGATACACTCAAGGCTCATTTACTCATGGAGTTTGCAATTAGAAATTACTTTACAATATTTTGTCAAACAATACACATACCATCTTTATAACATATTTATAAAAGGACTTTTTTCAAACAAATTTTAACACTATAATCTTATTAATTAAAATAAAATTCTTTATATATATTCTCCTTTAGTGTCCTTCAACTTCAACTAAAAATTGCTCCTAAGTAGTATAAAGTAATGGAAAAACATATTTATGATTTTTTTCTTTAAATCAAATTATACATTATTATAAACATCAATTATTTAATTTTTTTATTGGTTAACTAGGGTTGATGTGTTCCTTTCCCAATGGTTCACTTTTCAAATACCAGAGTATTTACCAATTTGGGGCATAAGTGGGGCCCCAAATCTCCCACACACGAGTGGGAGTTGAACCTTTAATGGGCTAGCAAACATTCAAATGACCCAAATTGCACCCCTGACTCATCAACTCCATTATTTAATTTTTGTGTGACATACAAAAGAGAAAAAATAAAAAAATCCTCTTTTACAATAGCATTTGGTAATTATTGGATTCTCATACAAACTAAAATTAGGATTCTTATATATATATATATATATATATATATATATATATATATATATATATATATATATATATTACTTACATGTAGATTAAATTTCTAGGTTTCATAAATAATACTCTAAATTAAGTACTAGCACCTCATTAATTTATTTAAAATATCTACTAATAAAACTATTAGTCATATGTTTGATTTATTACATTTAAGTGAATAGAAGGCCTCATATTATTATAATTTATTAATACTTTCATTCTTAGGAACACACTTACAAATAAAATATATTCAAATAAATTTTATACCCTTATTATTAATAAAAAATTATTTTTAGAATCCATTCACACTTCTTAATAGAATTTGTTTGATTGAACTTGACACTATAGTTGCAAAATTTTATGTACACTTAAATAATATAATATTATTAAAAACACTTATACTTCTTAGAGAAGTCATAATATGAATATTCTATGAGAATTCACATTCAAATGTGAAGGGTTCTAAGTGGTCACATTTACATCCAAAACAATTTCAAATTTCAAAATCCACTTTTTGGTCTCTCGGATACAAACCACCTTATAATGGTCAGGAGAAAGAAAACCACCCTATAATATGTTTTCTCGAGGTCGAGTGGAGAGGGCAATACGAAAGAAGAAAGCCCACATTTCTAATTTCCAAGATCACATAAAATATGTGAGGAAAGAGCACACACATGAGTTGAATTTGATTGAGAAAACAAAATTTCAATTTTGAATAACACTCAGAAATTATCACGTTTTTGATTTCCAAGATCACTTATAAAGTGTGAGGAAAGAGCATATTCACGATCCTTCAATGATTAAGAAAATAAAAGGTTAATTCCTTAACAATACTTGAAATAACTAACAACAATACATCTATATAAATAGAATGTAAAAGTAGTCTAAAACAAAGGCTAGAAACAAACAAGACGCTAAAAAAAGTAGAAAATTGAATAATAACAGACTAGGTATGTTGGTGCGTACACTTTGAGTGTTTTAGTGTTACAGAGGACACTAGTGTGTGCAAATGGATGCATTAGCATGAAACTGATCCTGCAAAATAGAAATTTTAAAAAAATCAAACAAAAGGAATAATGATGTGTGTAAGTAGACCCAAAGATCTTTGGGTGATGGATGCTAACACATGTAGACGAACAAAAACACATGAAAGTGAACGAAGATGCACTATGTGTACTCTTGAACGATAGTGTAGATAATTAAACAGAAATGTATACACATGGAATGGTAGCACACATAGGTTCATGTTAGCATAGAAATGTGTACTCTAGCACAGTGATCATTAACTCTAGCATAAACACTTCTGGAAATGTTTAAAAATGAGAAAAACAACCAAAATGCTCATTTTTTTGCTTTTGTACTTCACCTAAGTACTTAAAACTTTGAAAAAAGGTTATAAGAAGACAAAGAAAACACAAACAACATTAGATTACAAAATGGTAAACTAAAAATGATAAATAAAATGTGGGATTCCCACTTTGGGCGTGTCGAGAATGTGGGCAAGGAAGCTTATCGGTTGTATGAAATATAAATGTAAATAAAACACATCAATACCTCTTTTGTAACTCTCTCATAAACCTCACAAAATATTATTAACGAACTTTTTCTTCCTTAATATTTTGGATTTACATGATGATATGACTCTCGAGAAATGGATTTACAATGTTATGAGCTTGGATACACAAGCATACGAGAGGAAAATTTGGCACAAGTTTGTTATAATTTGCATAAGATTCCAGGGATGAGTTTCCAAAGGAAATGGCCTGCTTTACTTTAGGTTGATAACTACAATTACCTGGAATAGAAATTAGTTTTGTGTCTATGGAGTTGCATATTTGAAGGGGAAATAGACATTTGGAATGGTAAAAGTTACATTTGAGAAGGTGGTTGCACTTATAATTCAATTTTCCCTACCTTTATAGGAATCTAGAAGTGGAGTCCAAGTGAAATAGGGAAGTGGAGTTCAAGTGTAGTTAACTAGGATAGGTGGAATTAAATAACTAATTTAATTAGTTATTAATTGCGAGGAGATAATCAATCATTTAAATAAATGTTTAATTATGTTATCCAGGGTGTAGGAATTAATATAATTAATTCCAAGAGCATAATAGAATTTAATTATTTAATTCTAAAGGGTAGGAATATAATTTATGTAATAGAATTAATGGCATTGATTCTAAAAGGGTGTATTATAGCAAGATATAATTACTTTAATTATGATTTAACAAAAATTGAATTAAATCCTATTCTAGAGTAATTATTGTAATAAATTATTTACAAATGCTAATGTACGGTAAGACACAAGTAAATAAGCATGTAAAATATGAAACCCTAAAAAGGAGGGAGATAAGATGAATTAGTCGATATCCGTGCAATTTGGAAGTATCTAGCAAGGTGAAGTGCCGAACAAGATGGAAAGCGCATCATAAATGATCTCTGTAAATTTTGAAACTTACAAACACTGTCAAACAAGGGCACACACGGTAGGATAGGAGCGCTTGGGTGTTGATGACTAGATCTGGGTGCCTATGACTATGAAAATGCTCGGGATCTGGTTTTGTTGTGTCACAAGGGTTTCACAATTGATCACCCGATAGTCACTCCTAGATTTCCGAAGGTATCGTGACCTACATGAAAGAATATCATCTACACATACCCACAAACCCCATCAAACCTTAAAAGGAAAATGTAGAATGGGGATTTGGACTAACCCCAACGATCACCCTGAGAGTGAACTTACGACCTAATGTTACATTTTACACCGCATGTAGTTCCCGTGTGCATGTGTAGAAATGATGCCCTAGGAATCCCTTATGCAATATGCTCTAGATAGTAGGATAGATTTTCTTGATGATGCAAATGTGTGGATGGAATAGAACAAAATTCCCCCTCCCATGTTGTGTATGTATCCCTTTTTCCTTGGATGAGTGCTAAATGGATGCCTTTGAAGTGATTTTTTCCTTTGGAATGAAAGCTTAGGTGATAATAGTAATTCTTAGTGCTTACTTCTTCATTTTGAACACATAACTATGTATTTGTATGATTCCTTTGTTTGAATTCTATAATTGACCACTTTGGAAGGAAGACCCATAAGTGAAAAATATGCCCAAAAGATAAAAGAGACCCAAAAAAGAGCAAGTAAGCTAAAAAAGAATCAAGGTCCCCAGGAGGGGAAAGGAACACATGGGCGTTGTTGTCTTTGCTAGGTGCTAGTGTCAAAATTCATGAAATATAAACAAGTAAAGTTGTGAATAGGCTATAGGGCATGTAAGACCAAAGAGAAAACAAAAGATAAAGAGAAGAGGCCGAATATAGATGTCACTTACTAGTTTTATTGCTTATGAATCATATAAATGCTAGTATGCTTTTAGGACCTAGAAATGTACCCAAGTGCATCATTTTGTGTCTAGATTTTCCCCCACTTTATGTTGTTGAGTGAATACTTGATAACATAAATTATTTATAATATTTGTACCTTATGATACTTGTAGAGAGTGTATCCAATAATGTGTCGAGTGGACAAGTAAAACATGGAGTGATTGAAAAGTGAAGCTTGGAGACTAGGAAGGGAAAGTGACTCTAGGGGTGAAGTATATATGTATCTTGTACCTATTTTTGTGCTTATATTTTCTAATTTAGGCTTCTTCTTGTTTCTCATTAAGGGTATACCTACAAAAGAAGAGTGAAAGAGTAGTCAAAAGTCTTGTATATGAGAAATTTGAGTAAAGTACGCATAAGTATGTTAAAGTGTGTAAAAGTAGTAGTAACAAAAAGTGTGTACCTAATGTAAAAGAGTGTAAATGATAGAAAAGTGTCTTGAGATTCTGTGAAGAGTAAGTTTTTGGTTGATCTCATGCCAAGAGAGATTTTTGGGCGATCTCATGTGAAGAGTGATTTTTTGGGAAATCTCACGCTAAATGCAATTTTTTTGGGAAATCTCACGTCAAGAGTGAGTGTTAGGGAGAGAGGTCTAGTTTTACTCCCCTTCCATGGCTCTACCCTCATAAGCACCATTGCAGATGGTACTTCCTGAATTAGTTATGATACCTTGAATTAGTTCCAATTTTTTTCGATTATATTGGTTTAAACTTCTTGTAGAAGATAGTATGCATTCTATAACTAGAGGTTTGTTCTGCCCGATTGTATAATTTCTATGTAGACTTCTATAAATTATAATGATATGAGAAAATTAATGTATGACCCTCAAGACATTAGCACCCAAGCGCTACTATATGATGTTGGGTGCTAGTGTCTCCTATGTGATTTAGACCCAAGTTATATTCTTGATCGTTCTGTGACTGTATGCCTGTGTTGTTTTTGTATTTTACTAATTTGTGTTATATCTCGAGATGTTGTAAGGGTGATTTTATTCACCCAATCTATGGCCCCTCTATTTGGGTTACATGCGACAATTGTAGGAGTATATGGCCCAAAGGAGAGGAATTGTTCTCGAGATGAAGTGGATACTTGCAGGGGGTAGGGGATGTGCATTGTAGGTACCAAGGCATATGAAAACAAGATGGGCTAGTACCAAGTGTTAGTGAAAAAAATACAACATGCCGAGAGAAGACAATGTAGCAAGAAAGTAAGAAAGACTAGATGGAATGTAAAAATTTGGGTTCGGACATGGAACATCGATCACAATATCACAAGACAATTAGGGATGAAGTAGCCAAAAGAATATAATGATCATACAATACATAGGTCATATTCCACTGAGAAAATAACATACAATAGAAAATAAGATTAAGATAGATGTATCGAGATAACCATGGTTGTATATAGTCCGCAAGGAAAATGCTAAACATGAAGCACTGTTAGTATGTTATAAAGATAAAGAGTTTTTCAAGATATGTATATATCAATGAAAATTAGTGTGATAGAAATAAGTAGTAAATGATGAAGCAATATCAACTGAAATGTTGTGAGAGTAGTGATGGTAGATTCCCCTAGGAGCCTCAATGGGATGGAAAAGGATACAGTGTTGAACACCATTAGGCGTATGAGAATTTGTAAGAAATCTACATTCACCACAAAATACCAAGTGAATACAGATGTGTGTATATAGATAAATATGATGACATACTAAGTATCGACTATCATAGTAAGAAAAGTGCAACATGTAAGTAGTAAAAGAAAGAAAGAGTAAAATGTAACCAAGATATGTAAATACAACATATGAGCGTGATGGTATGATATGCAAGATGTGAATGTGATAGGAGTAGCATGCCCCCGATCGGATGTGTATGAGATGAGGTTCATTTATAAAATCCCCTTAACAATCAAGAATGAACCATAGAACAAGAGTGTGTCATCGAGAAATAGGTATGAAAATGAATGCTAGAAGGATATATTATGAAACATAGAGCATGAAGAGTGAATGAAGTTCCTTTCAAAATTAGATGCTCAACATTAAGGTATGAACCATGAAACTATATTTCTTCATAGGGTAACTTGACGATGCAATATGTGTAGGAGTGATGAGAAATATTATATGTGAAGCACTAAGTGTAAAGTATAGTATTAGAGACATTTAAAGACAACTTAGAACTTAGAATAAAGTATAGTTTGAGGTCAAGGAGATGGAGCGGGAGCGGGAACAGAAGCAGAGTGGGAGCAAGATTTGCTTGAAATTTCAAACAAATGAAATCCGTGGGAATATCTAGTGGGTTAGATGGAGCAACAGGATGAACGGGTTCTGAACCTAGTAAAAGATCTCGTGATTGTTGAGCCCAAGGACAACAAGGATAAGGATGGGGCTACGAGCATGTGGGCAGAAAGTTTGGTCTGTAAAATATTGAATAAGGGGATTTTGAGGGACTGGAGCCATCTAAAGAGAAAGGTAACTTATTCCTTAAAGTTCCTGAGATTATTTTGGCGGAACCAAAGCCTCCATGGAAGGTCCTCTTTTTCTAAATGCCTTGGCTCTAGACCAAATATTGACTACTTTAGAGGATGGGCTAAGAGGCGTTGGGTGACTAATGGAGTTGTTGAAGTTTCAGCATATGCAAATGGTTTTTTCTTAGTCTCTTTGCCTAATAAAGACCATGTGGTGAAGATTCTGGCTGGAGGTTCTTGGTTTATTGGAAAATCTCATGTGGTTGTTCGAAATGGGAACCAGATTTTAACCCTTATGTGACGTTTGTTTCTGAGTTCCCTATCTAGGTCAACCTTTTGGGATTACCCCTAGAGTTTTGGGAGTCAAGTCCTCATTGGCATTGTAAAAATCCTGGGTAATCTGTAGCCTTAGATCCAGTCACTAAGGTTAAATCTAGACTCACTCATTCCAGATTTTGTGTCAATATGGATCAAGATGCTATTCTGGAGAGTAATATAAAAATCTTGAATTACGAGGGCATTTACATGTAGATATTTGATTATGATCCATCTCCCTTTTCCTGTATAAAATGTAAGATGATGGTCATGATCATAGAAATTTTCCTCTTCATAAGAAAAAAACCGATCCCATAGTTGGTCCTCAAAGGAAAACTAATAAGGAGGCAAAGGAATGGAGGCTGATTGGGAAAATGGAAGAGTTGTAGAAACAAAGGATCCTCTTATCATCAAGAGCCTATTAAAGAAGCAGATCCTCGGTCCATCTTAATACCCTATACTGAGAAATTTTTGTTTCAGTTTTCATGAAGTCAATGAATTTGAAGATGAAAATGAAAATGAAGATCCAATCTTGGAAGAGGTGGTTTTTGAAATAGAGGAATTGGCTAGCCAAGACTCGGGAAGGTAATGCTTTTCTCTGTAAGTGGCTTGCATACCTTCACTGGATGAGGTTTCTTGTATTGTTCAAAGTTCCTTTAGTCAGAGACAAGAAGAAATTATACCCATGTCTAATTTTTTTGGAATTCTTGCGGACTATGTTGTTGATATGTATGATATGGTGGCCTCTCCTAAGACCCCAATAAATAAATATAAAATTTTCACTAATACTACCTCTAGAGATGATTTTGGTAAGGACTCGGCTCCTAAGGGCGGGAAAAGTAATAAGGAATTAAGGAGACTAAATCTAGGAGGGAAGTAAATCTTTGGTATTTAGATTACTTTATGGAATTTGCTTCCTCAAAATAAGAAATGTTAAATGATCCTCCTCTCTTGTAACATTAGAGGATTGAATAATCCTAACACATAATTGCTAAGGCTTAGAGTTAAAAACAAATTGGATATTTTCATGCTCCAAGAAACCAAAATGAATATGGACAGATTTAAAGAGGTGGGTAGGCTAATTTGGAAAGAAAGTTATTGGGAGGGGTGTAGCTCCTTGGGAGCTTTGGGAGGTGTTGTCACTATGTGGGATCCTAGAATTGTGCATGGCATTCTGATCCTTTCTTCCCCTGGTCATGTGGTTATGAGTTTCACAGAAATCATCTCTAAAAAATCCTGGTATGTTTCTAATATTTATGTTCCCAATAAACTCAGTGAAAGACAAAATTTCTGGAAGGATCTCTCGAGCTTTAGACAACTGTTTAAAGATAAATATTGGATTATTGGAGGTGATTTCAATACCCCCTTTCCCCTAGTGAAAAGAAAGGGGCTTGATCTCTTATTATGAAAGTATGGAAGATTTAGTTGATTTCTTAGCCAGTAATAGTCTGTTTGATTTAGAATTGGAGGGCTCCAAGTTTACTTGGGAAAACAAAAGGATGGGAACTGAGCTCATTCAGATTAGATTGGACAGATTTGTGGTGAGTCATCTTTGTATGATCAATCAACTTTATTATCTAAAAAATATCCCCAGAATCGGATCAGATCATAATCCTATTCTTCTTTATTTGGGGATGAATCAGCGTCGACAAAAGCTAGACCTTTCAGATTTGAAAATATGTGGTTAGATCACCCTGATATTTTTAACAGAATTCAAGAATGGTGGGATATTTAGGTTCATGGGGTTGCTAGTTTCATATTGTGTTTTAAACTGAAGCATATCAAAAGTAGCCTTAAAAGATGGAATAAGGAGACTTTTGGAAATATTTTACAAGAAAAAGTAGAAATATTGAATATTTAAGAAATATTGAGGAACTTATGGAGAACGATGGTCTTAACATTGTTCTCAAGGATCAAGAACAAAAACTCATGTCTAAGTACCATGAGATCCTGGCTAAAGAAGAGGTGTATTGGAGACAAAAATATAGGGTAAAATGGCTTAAGGAGGGTGATAGGAATACTAAATTCTTCCATTTCTTTGCCACTTCTAGAGCTAATATCCTAAAGATTAATGAGATAAGAAGTGAGAATGGTGAGATCTACATGGATAGTAGGGATATCAATGCCACTATAATAAATTACTTCAAGGAGCTTTTAAGAAGCAGGCAGAGGATGAAGGAGCTGGTTTAGAATAAAGTCATGGATCTTTTCTAGAATTTTATCACCCCTCTTGAAAATAGAGATATCTTAAGGAGCCCCTCAAAGGAGGAAATTCGTTTTGTAGTCTTTGATATGGAACTGAATAAATCTCTAGGCCAGGATGGTTTCCCTACCTTTTTATTTCAAAAATTATGGGAGGTGATAAAGCATGAGGTCATTGAAATGGTCCAATATTTTTTCAACAATGGTCATCTTTTGAGGCAAATGAATAACACTTTCCTAGTCCTAGTGCCAAAAATTGTTAGGGCTAAGGAGGTTAAGGATTTCAGACCTATAATCCCATGCAAAACCAGCTATAAAATAATGACTAAAATCATAGCTGGGAGGATTAGAATGGTTCTTCCTAAATTTATCTTCGAAAACCAAGGGGATTTTGTTTGGGAAGGAAAATTACAGACAACATTATTGTGATTCAAGAAGCCATACATTCCATTGATAGTTTTGGAAGATCGACAATGTTTCTTAAATTAGATATGCATAAAGCCTTTGATAAGATAACATGGTCCTTCCTCCAGGCTATCCTGTTAAAGGTTGGTTTTGATAACTTCCTGGTAAACATGATTATGACCTGCATATCCAATGCTAGTTAATCGGTTTTGGTTAATGGAAAGCCGGAAGGTTTCTTCCAAATAGGTAGAGGGTTGAGACAAGGTAATCCTCTTTCGACTTTCCTTTACGTCATAATGACTGAATCCTTGAGTAGAATCTATCAACAAGATATGTTTTCAAACTGTATTTGGGGTATTAAAATATCTAATGGTCTTCCCTCTATCTACCTCAATCAGTTTGTGGATGATAACTTTATGATGGGGAAAGCCTCTGTCCATAAGGCTCTCGATGTTAATGTGGTTCTTAATGATTGTGAACTAGATTCGGGACGGATGGTTAATTTCCATAAAATTGATATTTTTTTCATCAATGTAGAGAACCAGGTTCAATCCAGATTAGCTCGCATCCTGGGGTACATGATTAATCATTTTCTAGATTCTTATTTGGGTATGCCCCTGATCTAAAAGAAGTCGACTTCATGGTTTGGAATGCTCTGCTAGAAAGAGTTAATAGTAAACTCTCATCTTGGAAGGGTCTCTTGATTTCTCAAGATGGTAAGATTCAACTGCTCCAAAGTTCCCTTCAAGGTATTCCCATTTATGTGATGTCTCTTTTCAAGCTCCCTGCTAAAATTATTGAATCCTTAGAGAAAATCCAGAAGATATTCCTTTGGATGGGAGCTGTGGAGAAGTTCAAATTCCCTCTTGTGGCCTAGGAAAAAGTCACAAAACCAAAGCTTTGTGGGGGCTTGGGGTTAAAAAATATTTCTCTTATGAATGAGGCCTTAATTTCCAAAGCAGGTTGGAGGATTGCTAGAGAGGAAGGACTTTGGGTGGAAATTATAAAGATGAATGTAGACACCAAAATTGGGTCACACTAGCCTTGGTCTCTAATCAGATAACCAACACAAACATATTCACCTAACCATGACCCCTTTCATCCCACATTAATATTAATTTAATTAATTAAATTAAATTAATACCCATCCTCACAATATTCATCATTTAATTACACTAATTGACCTAATTACCACCTCACCTAGACACCTCATCCAGCCACCTCACCCTAGACCTATTCTTGGCATGTTTCCATAACTAACTAAGACCTAATTTTACTTGCCTTAATGAGCTAAGATTTGGTCCAACCCTAAAATCAATGCCTAAAATCTCCCTAACCACCTTCCCGCTCATAAAAATGCAACATTCGTTCCAAATCCGTGGATCAAGGAATGAACTTGAGCTAAAAGAGGTGAGATCTACTAATTTTATTAAACCTAGGGAATCCCACCTTAACCGATGCCGATCACCCTAAAGCGCGCCGGTCAAGACAGAACCATCGTTGATTACCATTTATTCACCTAAACAACTTTGTTTTTGGGTTGGCACATTCTAAGAGCAAGAAAGGAGATCAAAGTTGCATGTAAGTGAAACAAGCATCCTTTTACGCATCCAGACATCTAGAACCATCACCAAGATCAATCATAGAGCCATTGCATTCACGGGAGAACTCTAAGAAATCACTGCTATAGTACCATACATGTATTCTCCAATCAACCACCTCCACCACTTAGCCATCAAATCCTTAACACAGTAAGTATGGCCTAACTTGATAGGGTTTATTTCAATTAGTAATCTTTATTACTCCTATTATTAATCTATTATTTGCATGCTTATTACTTCATCACCCACTTTCCTGTGAACTCAAATATCCCTTCACCCATATCACCAAATCACCTATCCTCACCTATTGTATACTTCTGAGCATACCTAAGACCTCTATAGACCTTCCCATTCACTCTCCCAAACTTTATTTGACCTCAGATCACCCCTACCATTTAATCTATTTGAGTTTCTTTTATCTTGACCATACCGACACTGGTTATCCACAACTGCCATCAGTTCTACCTAAGCCGACATCGGTCACACTCAACTGACGTTGGTCTCTATTTTTACACCTTGACCAAGAACAGACCCAATAATCACCCTACCAGTTGACCTAAATAACCCAGAATCAGACCTTGATCAGTCCCAGTACCTTGACAGACACCTCACCTCTCAGATCCAACTATAGCCTAGCCTGTTGTGATTGGATTTGCTTATTGTACTTGAATGAAATACCTAAATCATATAAAATATAGTAGGACTTTGTTTATTTCTCATATTAACTTGTTTTAAATAGTGGATTGATAGCCATCTAGGAAGTATCACACTTCCCGAACTAGCATACGCTAGGTAGTCCACTGTCATATATCATTTAACTATCTTTTATGGTCTTGTTTTCTATTACAGGTAGTTCCTCCTAGCCAAAAGGAAGCTCTCACATTCAGTTGTGGATCAAGAAGTCAGAACACATGCAATAACCATCAACTGACCAACATTTAATAGGTATTCCTCCTTGTCCCTTACCCTTATCTATTTCGTCATTTCGAAAAGGTAAAGAAAATGGTGAAACATTTTGGCATGCCAGTGGGACCCATCAGGGGTTATTTTGCATTTATTCATTCCTAGGTGAAATTTGTGTGTTTGTTTCCCTTTAAAAATATTCCACATTAATTTTCTTCTTTGGAATCATTCTCCTTCTTTCTATTGTCTAAAAATAATCATATTTTTGGTGCTTTAAAAAGAACACATCTTCCTTTCTTTTGCATTGCATTAGTGAAAGAGCATCCCTCTTCTGTTCATCACTTGCTACATCGAACATCACACTTCGATTTGGGTTTAAAACACTTGCATTGCATTCTAATTTGTTTCATTATTAGCTCACATTAAAACTAAGGGAAACCTATATGCTTTGGAAGTCATGCCCAGTTGATGGTTGACACAAAGAATCGTAGAAAGCACTTTTTTTCTCTCTCTCTGTGTCTTACCAAACTTGAACAAAATCAAAATATATACATCTTTCTTAAACAACATCTTACCGGGAACATATGTTAGTGATCACATGATCCAATTGGCGGTACTCCCCATCTCATTGCCTCTGTTGAGCCATCATTGTTAGGAAATAAGGGATAAAATATGTGGAATAATCCCTCACGAATGAATCATATGCATAGAAACTAATATGCAGAAAATATTACAGATCTCAAATAAAATTGTAGAATAAAATAACACAACACAAAGAGATAGTATTTAACATGGTTCACCCAATTTGGGCTACGTCCACCAAGAATCACTTGCTCAGATTTTATTACAAGCCACCACTCTCTCAATACAATACCCAAATCTATTTGGAGCTATGCTCAACAAACTCTACAAAATTCACACCCAAATTCAAAAACATCATCTGCGGTGTTACATAATCCTACCATATGCATAAAACCATATAAGTAGACAACTGCTTAAGTAGTTTTACAAAACCGTGGGTATCAAAACCATGGGCAAAAACCGTCCTATAAACCTATGGGTCAAAATACCACCCATATGAGAAAAGCACGTTTCCTATATATCAAGAACGTTTTAAGGCCCCAAGATTTTTCACACATGAAAACCTGCTCCACAACCTAACAATCTCTCACTTGGAGACTAGTTTTTCTATGAGCAAGCTTCTCAACCCTTCACTAGTTTCCGTGAAGACCAACCAAAACCGAACATAGCAGTTTTTCCCTTATGACCACCTTAGTCATCATGTCTAGGATTCAGTGGTATGAATCTTCTCCACCTTCAATTTCTCTTCCTCCAAATTTGTCTGATGAAATGGTACCTTAACTAGATATGCTTCGTCCTAGAGTGGAAAACTAGCTAGTGTATAACACTTTGACTATCACTATGCGAGTTTTCCTTCCTCCCGCTTATGCCCAACTCCTCCACCATTTCTATAACCAAATAATTTATTTTCTTGCCTTTGTGGTAGCAACATACTCAACCTTCATGGTTGACCAAGCCACCAGACTTTTGTAGTTGTGAAAGCTAACTTACTTGTTGTCCCACATACGGTGTAAACACAACTGTTATGCTCCTCCTGCATGTCTACATCTCTAACCATATCGAATCTACAAAACCACACAAAGTGGTGTCTAATCCACTATAGCTAAAAACTATCCCTATGGTCCTCTCAAATCTTGAAGGATCCACTTTTCGCTTGCCAATGATCTCTACCTAGATCACTCATAAATCTACTCACCGCTCCCCTTTGCATGGGAAATATCGGGCTGGTACACACCATGGCATACATCAAACCGCCAGTTTGTTGATGAGTAAGGTACCTTGGATATCTATTTTCTCTCTGCTTTGTCTTAGGACTTTTGCTCCTTTGATAACTTGAAATGGTCTACCAAAGGAGTCCCAAATGGTTTAGCATCCTGCATATTAAACCTCTCAATACTTTCTTAATGTATTCTTCTTAAGATAAAGTCATCTTCTGTTCCTTCCTATATCAAGATATCCTCATACCAAGGATTTGTTTGGCTGCCCTCAAATCCTTCATAACAAAGGATTCACTTAGCCGCTTCTTGAGTACTTTTATTTCTGCATGTTTTTACTGCGCAACCAACATGTCATCCACATACAAACAAAGGATAATATAATTTCCATCCTCAAATTTCTTTGCATACACGTAATGGTCGAATGACATCTAATTTAACCTTGCTCCATCATGAAGCTATCAAATTTCTTATACCATTGACATGGAGCTTGTTTTAAGCCATTAAATCTCTTCTTCGGTTTGCACACCATCTCCTCTTTACCTTTGACCTCATAGCCCTCTCGGTTTCTCGCATATATAGTTCCTCCTCCAAATCACCATCGAGAAATGTAGTCTTTACATCAAGCTGTTCTAAGTGCAAGTCTTCTGCTGCAACTATTCTTAGAACAGTTCTAATAGAAGTCATTTTTACTATAGGAGAAAAAATATCATCAAAATCTATACCTTTTTTCTATGCAAGCCCTTTGACCACCAACCGAGCCTTGTATCTTTTCTTGCTTCCTCTTTGCCTCACGAACACCCACTTGTTCTGTAATGATCTTTTGCCTTCAAGTAGCTCCACCAAATCCCATGTCTGGTTCTCCATGAGAACTTGATGCTCCTCATCTATGGCTTGCTCTAACTTCTTCCTGGCATCTACTTGCATTGATTCATCAAAGCTCTCTGGCTCTCCACTATTAGTGAGTAATAAATAATAAAGAGAAGGAGAAAAATGTTTAGGTTCTCTTCTTACCTTAGAAGACCTCCTCAGTATAGGATTTTGGGGTTCCTGTTGAGGAGGTTCCTGAATTGATTCATGTGTCACTTTCCCATCCGGAAGATCCTCTATTGTTGCATATTCTTTCTTAGATTCTTCCCTATTTTCTTGCAACTACACAGTATACATGACTCTATCATTAAAGACCACATCCCTAGATCGAATGATTTTCTTGTCCTTAATACTCTAACATTTATATCCAAAGTCATCACCACCATAACCAATGAAAGTATATTTTTCTAATTTAGCCTCTAGCTTGGTCCTATCATCCTTGTCTATATGGACAAAAACCTCACATCTAAAGACTATAAGAAATGAATAATCAACTTTCTTACCATACCAAGCCTCCTCAGGTATGCCTCCATCTAAGGCACTTGAGGGTCCTCTGTTTATCAAGTACATAGTTGTGCTCACCGCTTCTACCCAAAAAGAAAGAGGCAGTCCTGCATGTAACCTCATGCTCCTAGCATGTTCCATTATTGTTCTATTCATCCTTTCTAACACCTCATTCTACTGCAGAGTTCTTGGAACCATATTTTACTGTAGATTCCATTCTTAGAATAGTAATCATCAAATTCATTGCTGCAATACTCCCCTCCATTATCTAACCTAAGACATTTTAGCTTAAGACCCATTTCATTCTCTACCAAGGCTTTCCATTTAATAAAAGTGTCAAATACATAAAATTTGTTTCTAATACAATAAACCCAAACTTTCCTTCTTGCATCATCAATAAAAGCAACATAATAACTTGAACCCCCAAGAGATGATAAAGCAGCCCCCATACATCAAAATGCACAAACTCTAACTTACTCTCTTTCTTTGTAGGTCCAACCTTGAGAAACCTTACTCGCCTGCATTTCCCATATATGCAGTCCACCACAGAACTCCAAACTTGTTTACGTATACGAGAAAATCCTTGTTTATGATCTCCACGCCCTTATGGCTCATATGACCTAGCCTATAGTGCCACAATGTTGTATCTACTTCGAAGGTACAAGATTACAAACATTAGTGCCATAAGTGGTTAAATACAAGGTTCCAACCTATTTACCTCTTGCCGCCACAAGAGCACCCTTAGTAACCTTCCAAGAATCTCTGTAAATATCACAATACAACCATCACTTCCCAACTACCCCCCGCCGATATCAAATTACGTCTTAATGTAGACACATGTCGACATCTTTCAATAGTCAAGTATTCCCATTTCGCATCTTAGCACTTGAACATAACATTTTCCAACTATGTTGTAAGGCTCATCATCACCAAGAAAAACATGCCCAAAATATCCTTGAACATAATCAACAAAATAATGCCTATGTGGAGTAGCATGGAAAGAAGCCCCCGAATATAAAACCCAAGATTGAGTAATATTGTGCAAAAAAAGAATCAAAGCATCTTGACATACATTAACCGTTGCCACATTTTCCTCCTTTTTTTCTTCGTGTTGTTTCTTCTTATCCTGAAGCTCCCAACAATCCGTCTTTTCATGCCCATACTTTCCACAGTGCAAACATACTATCTTTCTTTTGGATTTTGACCTTGCCCGATCCTTTGATTTTCCATGGCTTCCTCTCTTCTTGTCTCCCTATAGTTTCCATCAAAGAATTCCCCGATGTAAAAGATTCTCGTAGCTTTTTCTTCACATTTCCTCTCTTAGAATCACCCATAAAACATCCTCAAACTTCAAATGTGAGTTGGCTAGAACCGAGTTGTCTACCGCCATAACCAAGCTATTCCAACTCTCGGGTAAGGAGCACAGAACTAATAAAGCCCTAACTTCTTCATCAAATTCTATTAGAACCGAAGCTAGCATATTTACAATTGTATTAAAATCATTTAAATGATCTCACTCTTGAACCATTCTCGACATCTTCATATTAAACAACTTTTTCATTAAAAATATCTTATTAGAGAGAGGGTTTTTCATATAACTTCCTAATACATCTATCAGTTCTTTTGTAGTCTTTTCCTTTGAAACATTAAATAATACCGAAGATTCAAGACATAGCGGATTGTCCCAAGTGCCTTACTATCCAAAGAAATCTCATTCCGCATCTATCATGCTCAAGGGTTTGTTTACCTTCTCAGACAACAGGATATAAAGATCCTTCTGATAAAGGTAATCTTTCATCTGCATCTTCCAAAGACTGAAATTCATCCCATTGAATTTATCAACCCTAGATCTTCCATCATCTTCCATAGCTCCCACTCAAGATAAAAATTTCCCTGTGATTCAACACTTTAGCAAACCAAACCAAGCTTTAATACCAATTGTTAGGAAATAAGGGATAAATATGCAAAATAATCCCTCACGGAATCACTGTGAGAGAAACTAATATGCAAAAAATATTACAAATCTCAAATAAAATTACGAGAATAAAATAACACAACATAAAGAGACAAGTATTTAATGTGGTTCACCCAATTTGGGCTACGCCCACCCGAGAATCACTTGCTCGGATTTTATTACAAGCCACCACTCTCTCAATACAATACTTAGATCTGTTTGGAGCTATGCTCAACAAACTCTACTGAAATTCACACCCAAATTCAAAACACATCTGTGATGTTACATAATCTTACCATATGCATAAAACCATATAAGGAGACAATTCGCTTAAGAATTTTTACAAAACCGTGGGTATTAAAACCATGGGAAAAAACCCTCCCATAAACCTATGGGTTAAAATCCCACCCATATGAGAAAAACATGTTTCCCGATACATTAGGCATGTTTTAAGGCCCCAAGATTTTTCTCGGGGGCACCCCCAAACCCTAATATCGGGGTTATCACCCTGGACCCCACTCGGGGTGCGGCCTAGCCCCAAACCCCTACGAGACAAGCTGTGGAAAGTGTACGAGTACTCTTAGTGTACAGTCTTCAACACTTTCACACATGGAACATGCTCCATAACCTAACAATAATATCAAAGAGACGACCGCCCCCACCATAACATACCTGAAACCTATCCTTTTAGATATCCTTCTTCGTAGGATGCCTTCCTAACCAAAAATTCTATTCTAAATACACACAGTCAGTCCTAAATAGCATAAGCTAAAAAAACATAAGAAAATCACTGTTAGGATTGTGCTTTTTCTTAGCGTTCTTCTTGGCTTGTATTTTGAGGTGTGAGACTACGAATCTCCATTTTTCTTCTTCCTTACACACTCCACCATCGTAGTTGGAGTATTCTAACTTTTCTAAGTGTGTCAGGGCCCCATCTCTTCATTCTCAAGTTTTTAAGTTTGATTCTTCACTTAATTTAATTCACAAAACCAATTTTCTTCATTCCTTTCTAATTTCATAGTCACCAACGTCGGTTCACGACCAACCGTCACCGATTCATTTGATCATCGTCGGTTAAACCCTAAATTGGTGTCGACTTTTGAATTTCTAGTTACTTTACCTAGAGTAACATTCATCACTATTTCGTATTGTGTTTCTGGCCCTCAAGGCATCATCATATTTCTCCCCTGTTGATACCTACTATCATACCCAGTTTTCTCAGTACACATCCAACATTCCTGTTTCATTCTTTGAGACTAGTTTCTTCCACACTGAGTATTAGTTTTAGTATCGGTTTGAAAAATGTCATCGGTGTTCCCTCAACCATCACCGGTCGATCCGTCATCATCAATTTTTCCGTCAACCATCACCGGTCAACTTGACCGTCGTCAGTTTCCTGTGTTGGATTTTCAAAATCTAGACATTGACCAGATTCACCTCCTAGACCCCACTATTCTCTGTTTCTACTATTTTTATGTGTCATCTACAGAATATAGTCTTACCAAGTCAACACTTGTTCACATGGTGCTGACTTGTAGCTAGACTAACACCCTCATATTCCACGCTAGTCGTCAACCACTCCCACCTAGTCCCTCACCGCCTTCCATCTTATCACCCATGGATCCAACCTTACCTACCACCATTGTTGCAAGCGATGAAGAGTTTTCACGACTCCTTAATCAAAATCCTATGGCCTTACAGTTCTACCTTTCCCACTCTTCAACCCGAGTCTCCTTAGGTCAGTTGATATATGGCATGTCAGTATCCATCTCTCCTACCCTTATTCATGATGTTGCATCAGCCCCTAATAATACGGCATTGTTCTCACCTACTTCAACCTCGCTACTTTTGCAGCTAGGCCCCATACCTACCATGATCATTGCGTTTGCAGTTTCACTCGCTCCTATCGTATCTGTTGTCCCCTTGTCGACCACCCAAACTATAGAATAGTATGCACCCATTGTCTCAAAAATACCCATTACAACACAACTACCTGTGGTGTCGGTAACCCCTACTCCATTCCAGAATCTCATCCTCTTCATCCCACAAACATTGCCTCTAATCGCTACCAAATTCATGTTGACCGTCCCACCTACATACACATACTATCAACCACCCCCTATCTCGTATGTTGCCCATTCGAGATACACACCTTCTATGTCGGTTCCCTATTCTCAACCTCCCTATCAGAATCAATATCCGCCCCCTTATGCCACAGGAGGGTCCCTCCTTCATAACCTACTAATGACCTCATCAAGTTGATGATGGAAAAGATGTAGACACTGGAAGCATCGGTTTCCGGCTCACGCAATTCCCTCACTTATGATGAAATTTGTAATGAGCCTATTCACCCATCCATTCCTATTCGACCATACCCGTACATTGGGAAATGCCAAAGTTCAACCGCTTCAATAGCAAAGAGGATCCACAACAACATTTGCAGTCCTTTAAACATGGGTGTTACCTGATTTCCCATGATGACGCTTTACTTTTGAGGACTTTCCCAATGTCCCTGATTGGACTTGCATTAGACTGGTACAGTGGGCTACCAAGACATTCCATCTACTCGTTCAATCAAGTAGCCCAGGCCTTCTTAGACCACTTCTCGATTAATACTGTCAAGAAGGTTACTATGAGTGATCTTTATTCCACTTATCAATACGATGATGAGTTTGTCACTGAATTTTTCACTCGTTGGCACAACCTAATCAATCAACTCACATTTCAACTACCTCAAACTAAACTCATAGAGTTGTTTACTCAGGCTTGTGCTAGACACATCTCACCAACCTTGTAGGTGTAGACCTTCCGTAATTTTGACGAGGCATTCACTATGGCACGAAATTGGAAATTCATGCTATCGAAGAAAAGAAGATTCAACTTCGTAACAAGAACATCATGTTCAAATCAAATGATGCTTCTTCATCTTCGAAACCCCAAAAAAACTATTCAAAACCCAAAGGGTCTGCCAATGCCGTAGTTCTCAAATCTGGTCCCCCTCATCAATCAAACCTAACCAAACCCCCTTCTAATCTCTCTCCTATCCAAGCTTTCCAGTTCAGATGGGAACAATGAAAATACACTTCCATAGGAGAATCTTATTCTTCTGTATTGGAAAAGCTTGTGAAGGCTAGTGTCATTACCCTCCCACCTATAAAACCACATACTGGTTTTGACCCTGAGTGACCCATGCCCTCATGGTATAAGGAACATGAATTTTGTAACTATCATCATGTCAAAGGTCACAAAGCAATAATAACTGCATCACCTTCAAGAATATTGTCCAAGAAATGTTGGACAACAGAGATCTAGTCTTGGATAGCCCAAATGCACCCGCTAACCAAAACCTGCATATCTTCAAGAAACCATTCCCTAATCATGCCCCATCTTCCAACCAAGCTGGTGATACCTCAAACAATGATGGCAATGTCCATGAGGTCCACACTATTTTCAATGACACGATAGTTGCTTCCTAGTTGCCTCATGTTCCTTCCATAGATGAAATCTTAGCCCGCACTCCCCTACCTACACCATAATCTATTTCATCTACTCCTCTACCCACATAGGAACCCCCTTCATGTTCCCCTTCACCCGTGGAAGAGCCTATAATTAACATGCCACCTTTGACCCCTCAAAATTCCAAGCAGTTGTTAGTGGCACCTCTCCTACTCATAGAAGATGCAGGTCCACCGCCTACACCAACACAAGGAGAGTCCACTTCAGCCTGACCCGTCCTCTCCTCTACCCATGGAGGATACTATAGAAGTACCACTACCTGTAGATGACCATTCACCATCAGACCTTCAAGATCCTACTAATCTACTTTCAGCTCTCTTACCCATAGAGTCTAAGGCTAACCATTTCCCTATATCTCAAACACATTTTACGGGATTGCCACTTGATCCATGTCAACCCCACCTACGTCAGTACCATTCTCACGCTTGGCTAATCACCTAGACTATGTTGATAGAGCCTTACTTTGGGGATGCCTTCTACTTCTTGTTTCAACACAAATGCAGTTGTCCCTATTGACACCTCCACTATCTATCCAAAAGTGTTTTGAGCAAACCAAACCAAACACAACCACAACTATTGCAATACCTTCCACGACACCACTCATGGCCCAACTCACACCTTTGCCCATAGCCAGCATGCATCTACACCCAAACCCACACCTATATCATCTCCCTTACCTAAACCTATCACTACCTTAGGGGTTATACCAATAGCTAGCCTTACTCACCCACCTATGAAATTAGATTTAGTTGCATCTTCTAAAACTAACACCAAACTTAACTGGCCCCTAAAAATAAGATCCAATCTCCTAAGTCTCATACCCCAACCTAGTCAACCATGCCCTTATCACTTTCACCCCTTCCGTTTGTCCTAGGACCTCACCCCTCGATCTTTGGCCAAGCAACCCCATCCATCGATAAACCAATAACACAAAGCCAACCCATTTCCCCATCACAAGCCTCTAATATACCCAAGCGACCCACACAACCTCGACCTCGCAGGTAACCTTCTTACCACCCATACCTCCAATACCGTCAATAAATTCTTTACTACCCATGACACTTCCTTCTCTTTCACTCATGCTTCCTTCCCAACTCACACCACCTACCTCCACAACACCTCGGTTACCCCCATGGGTAACCCACCATCTTCCACCATCTGCTTTTCCCTCCACATCTCGTATTCCTATATCTCCTTTTCCCAAAAATATGTAACCTAAAGCTAAAAATTTGCTACCCTCCAATAAGGTAGTTAAACCAACCAAACTTTCATTTCCAGTTCATTTATCATGCCCCTACCCAAGAAGATATGACCAACACCTAAGACCACACCACACACCAAACTAGTAGCCCAACATACTCCTCCTCTTGTAAAACCTCTTTCTCCACAATCAGCTATATCTGTACCCAAACCCACATTCACCTCCCATTGTGATCCATTAGTAAGATCCTATGCGAAAATCTTAACCAATCTCCTCAAAACTTCCATCATCACATTACCACCTCTTAGACCTTATGACCCACTCAAGCCCAAACCAAAAGGGTTTGATGAAACCAAAATTTTACCTACCATCATGTGCCATCGCATCGATGTAGAAACTATAAGGCTTTAAAAACCACTCTTGTCCAATTGTGTCCTCCTAAAGAAAACTTTGATGATGATGATCTTCTTGATGAGGACCCCATTTGCCTTCACTAATTTCCACAGATCCTCTCCTGTCACCTACTCAACAACCAAGATCTCCACCCCCACAACTCTTGGATCCATCCCGAGATTCAAAATTAACATGGTTCACATAAGAGAGTTGGCAAACCACTACCCAAATGTCAATGCGCCCTACTCATCTCACAAGGATCGTATCCACCACTAGGGTTTTTTCCCTCTTGCCGTTATACCTTCCATGACACGCCCTCTTCATCCACTTCCCCTCATATTAACATGATCAACATTGCCACCCATGCTCAGAAAGACAAGGGAAAGGAGAAAGCAAGTGGCCCATCAACCAACCCTGTACCCAATATATCATCCACACCCACACCCAAAGTCATCATTTAGGGTCCTACATATCCCATTTCCGGTCACACATCGCACAATGCTAAAACAACTACACCAATCCCCCCTTAAAATGTCTTTATATGACCTCATCCAAACCTCAGAGTTACATCGTCAAGCCCTCATGGAGGCCCTTGATCTATAAAAGTCTTACCAAGTTACCCCACACTTTTGGCCTCCATCATTACCCCTCACCACGTAGCCTCTCTCACTAGGTCTTCGCCTTCCTCTACACCTCCACCCACTCACCAAGTGGCCACCCTCATCTTTTTAGATGAAGAGATCACTCCCTTCCATTCGATGACCCCGAACCCACTCTTTTCATCTCCGTCTTCATCAATAATATATGCATATGATGCGTTATGATCGATGGTGGTGCTAGCATTAACATCATCTCCTCCCATGCATATGAACAAATGCAAATACCTGCCAATTGCATGCATGGTAACCCCGTTATGTTGCATTCCTTCAATGATACCATGACCTCTACCCTAGGTACCATTGTTCTCCATGTCTGCGTAGGTCCCCGCACTATCCCGGAACTTTTCTATGTCCTAGAAGGGGAGTTCCAGTATAACTTGCTACTTGGCCGACCTTGGATCCATGCTATGGGTTGTGTCCCTTCAATGTTACATCGATGCCTCAAATTTGAACACGAGGGACATAATTACACCATCCCTGCCAACCCCTCACCTTTCAAGACTTGTAACATGCTATATCGACCCAATGATGTGCTTGTACCGGTCAAGGAATCTCGCCACCACAACTACTTCACCTTCACCCACAAGCCCATCCACCAAAATTGCCACTACTTTTGCTGCATCTAACCTTTCTATCCCCACTGTAGCTGTAGCCTCTACCATTGGTGCCCCTTCATCTAGCAAACCATCCATACTCGATACCCACATACCAACTACTGATCACTTAGAAGGTTTTTTTCAACACCTCACTTTAGGGGAATACCACCTATACAATATCGATACCTTCCTCACCCCACAAGAGTATGGGAATTTGCGTCAACACCCCAGTTATGACATCTACATTGGTGACGTTTTCCCTTATGGCCCTCCCCACCTTCGCACCAACCTAATGTATGGGGGCTTGATATGGCTACCTATAAACCCGAACCTCCATCCCAAACCCAACCATTTCCATTTGACTTACACTCCCTCACTAACTGCCATTTCGCTCACACTTTCCTCCACCGGTGCACTTGGAAGGGATTTGGCTTCGGTTTTTATGAACAAGGCCACCACCTGGTATGCCATCTTCTATACCTCTTGTAAACACAATGACCATAGTGGCATTGATTTTGATGCTCCTTTCTTAAAGAAGGTTCACATTGACCTTATCTAGGATGAGAAATCTTCCCCCTCTCATTCACCCATATTACCATCTTCATCTTGTGAGTCCATAGATCCTAAATCTATACCTCCTATTTTTTTTTATAAACACCATTTCCTGGGATCTCTTTGACTATCAATGTGATGGTGAGGCTCCCTCTTCTCTCCCATTCCTATATCCTGACATGATCGATGACGATACACCTTCAATTAACATTATTCAATGTCAGGACAATGAGTCCATCCTCACCTACCTTGGTGTAGAATACTTTTATATTCATCGGTCATTACCCTTTGAGAAGCAAACCATGTTGAATGAATTAACCATTGAAATCAAAATTAATACTCACAACAACCCATACATTCTAAAGATCAGCCAATCCTTGGATACACTAAATGAGTAGAAGCCATTCCCCTCATTTCCACCAAATCCGAGAAAATATGTGAATTCATCAACCATCACATCATTTGTCACTTTGGTGTCCCTCACCGCATTATCATAGATAACAAAAAACAATTCAAAAACAAAACCCTATGCAAACTATGTGATGCTTTTGACATCCAACTTAGTTTCTCATCACCCTATTACCCGCAAACCAATGGTCAAGTTGAATCAACCAATAAAACCTTGAAAAAAATTCTTATGAAGGTAGTCAACAATACTGGGAAGGATTGGCATACGCACATTCCTTTCACCTTGTGGGCTTATCACACTAGTATTCACACTTCAACTACCACCCCCTTTTCTTTGGTCTATGGTACCGAGGTTGTCTTACCTCTCGAAGTCTAGATTCCATCTCTTCACATATCACTACAAGACATGCTCAATGATGATGACTTTCACTAGGATCGTTTGGCACAACTTGAATTATTAGATGAACGTCATCTCAATGCTCTTGACCATCTCCAAATCTACCAAAAACATATCAAACGTTCCTATGACAAACGTGTTCATGAACGAACCTTTCAGGTCGGTGACCTCATCCTGAAGGAAAATCAACATGTAACCAAAGAGGAGAAAAGTAAACGGGGAAAATTTGCTCCTAATTGGCTTGGACCTTATATCGTTACCCATGCCTATGGATCAGGTGCTTATCGTTTGTCTTTACTTGAAGGTAAACCCAAACTTGAGCCCCTTAATACCTTGCATCTTCGACCATTTTATTGTTGATATCAAGTCCTATATCACTTTCTGTAATTTGGTTGTTTGTCCCTTGAGCGTTGTTCACCTTCCATATTACCCATTTTGATGATCCACGACTAAACAAGAATCATGTGATTACCCATCACCTTTTAGCCTTGTCTTCAATATGAGTACCACGGCTCTACTCATATCATGATTCTTAATGATACTTTTCATCTTCTTCAAGATGGAATCCCATTGTCGTTCATCACTCGAAACCATCTCTTCCATGATTAATCTTTGTGTGCTACGGTATTGTCTTCTAAACAAGAACCTAATCTTCCTCTATAGTCTTTTCCATGACTTAAGCATCTAAAAACAAAAAGGGATATAACTCCTTGAGTCAAACTTCCAACAAAAGATGACTCCCTCAATAGGGACATCTCTTCTTTATATTCTACCACTATCAATAATTTCTCCTTGAAGGACAACTATATTAGGTCATTACACAAATGTAATAACTATTTAGAAGATTCCTGCATCGATGAGTCTATTATAAAAAAAAGATAAAAAAAAAAGAAAAAGAAAAGAGAGATGAAATTTTCATCATGGACATTTTGGATTTTGGGTTTCTTATTCCGAAATACACATTGTTGTACACTAAGTTATGCTAAACCTCCCATTATCACCTCCTTGCCTTTTTCACCTAAATTCCTCGTTACTCAAGGGACTCACCAAAACCACAACATTTCGTGATCATGTGAATTTTTCTTCACCCTTAGAATAGCCCATTATGCAAGGCCCGTAGGGTATTACGTTTATAAGCCTATCGGGGTATGGTAGACTCATTAGGATTCTTATCAATTAAGCAGCTCTTTTACCATATCTTACCATTTTCCTTCCTCATTACTTATTGATTATCCTATACAGGACCAGACCCTCGACACTTGTGTTTAAAAATCACTTAATCATGCCTATGACCTAAACTCAATCATCATCACCCATGCCTCACACCTATCAGCCCATTCCGCTATTTCATCACAATATTCCCTAGATTATGGAAAAAATACATCAGCCTAAGGTCCTTTTTTTCCAAGACTATGTAGGCAGCACTCCGAGGGCATGGGGCCCTTGGAGGTTAGCTTAGCCACTCTCTACCCTAACCAATTCCCTCTGCCCCTTTCCTATTCACATTCTACTCTAGTTAGTTTCCTTTTATATCAATAATTGGAAATTAAACCACACAAACAACAATTGCTTAACATCTTTACCATCATCACTCATACATTCATTTCATCTTGTCTACCATTTATTTACCATTATCATACATTTTCCTACAAAGCATCTTAACACGATCCACATCATCATTAATTGCAAAAATTAATGAATTAGAAACTCAACCATGCCTAAACCAACCTAACTCAACAATACCTACAACCTAAACTCAATCATGCCTAAGCCAACCTGACTCCATCCATGCCTAAGTTAACTTGACTCAATCCATGCCTATGACCCTGACTCAATCCATGCCTATGACATGACTCCATCATGCCTGAACCGGCACGACTCCTCCGGGGCCTACACAACCTCGACTCTAGCATGCTTAATCCACTTGATTTCCACCTATATATATATAACAATGAAAATTAACACATGTATACCATCCATACTATAAACACCATCATCTATAAATCAGATAGTCTATATAAAAATACATGTGAACATATATCCCAATAATAATCACAATCATCTCAAATCACTCATATACATCCTCACCATCTTCGCATGCAGGTCGGTATATCATCAAAATCTCAAAACTCTCATGTACATCCTCACTCTCTTGACACATAGGCCAATATATATATAAATACACAACTATACAAAACAAGAGGTACATATGGCTATCAAATATCACCCTACTGAATATCCTCCATATCTATCTCACATGTCACCTCCTCTTCCCTCGTAAGACGTCCAACTAGCATCTCATCACCCATCATCGAGTCTGGATGGATCTTTCTTTGGTACCACACACGGGGCTGGCCTCCATGAACTGGTGGACTCACCTTGACCCTATCTCGAGGATCGATAGACCCTGTTCTCTCCACACTTTGTGGGTGCATGACATTGTCCTCTCACTCGAGGCCTGTTATGCTCTATACTCCCCATAGGATAGAAAATATATCCCTGCGGCCATCAAAATATCTTGATAATACCAGACCTCACCTAAGGCATCTCTCAACCTACCTATCGGTACTGTATGTGGTGGTGCCATCGGCCTTGGCCCCTGTACACTGTCTCTCGGGACCCTGTCCCACTGATACCTATAAACGGGGACCTTGTCCCCGTGCCCATGATCGTATCTGGGGACCTGTCCCGCTCATGCCTATATTTAGGCCTAAAGGGATTTCATCACCAATACGACACTATGATAATTCTTCACGGGAACTCCTCATGCTATGATTATTTACTAATGCACAACCTTTAGTTTGGTGGATGTAATCGAAAACACAAGAACAAACATAACACAAGAATACCATAGACTATGATAAGAAGGAATGATGCTAAATCTGAAATATCAATGTAAATTATAATATCAACATGAAATTATTACAATCTCACCCATGAGGTACTTCAAGTGTTCTTGACTTCACTTGCCTTCCAATAATAACTATGAGAGAAACTTCACAATTACACCTCTTAATAGCTTCTTTGACACACCTTCAAAATGATGGCTTCCTTTACACACTTACTCATACAATATTTCTCACTACTTCCTTCTATGCTAAATGAGGGGGGTGGCCTCTTTATTTATAGAACTTCCAGGCTTATCCATCTTATCTCTAAGATAGGATAAGAAATCCACTCTGACGAATCATATTTCATACCTTAACTCTTATCTGTACATGTAAGCTTATCTTTTAAGATAAGATAAACCTTATCATTTCACATGGGTTCCACATTTTTAGACTTTTTACAAATAAAATACACAAAATATTTATGACCTCACTCCTTGTCCTTATTACCAATATAATATTTCTAATTCCTAATCATGTAGACCCTACTTCTCTACTTACCCCAACTTTGACATTTTAACATTACCGGACCACTTACGACAAATATTTACTTTTTACCACAACATTCCTATTGTACTTTTGACTATTACCGTACTATACATTATTGGTGGCATCATATTGGTAGCACCGTTATCTTCTATCGGACGCTACTACTAATTATACTTAACAACATCCTATTCCTAATACATACATTAATGAAATAGAAATTACGGAGGAAAATTTTAGTGTCGACATCTTCCCCCTTCCTAGCTTCTACTCCGTCCTCGGAGTAGACTATTCTAGTGCTTGGAAAATCTTTAACTTGTCGTGGTTGACCCATTTTGTAATGGGAGTGCCATCCAATTCCTCCAGTTGGTATATACCATTTTCATGCACACAATTTCTTGGTATTTTGTAGGGCCCCATCCATTTTGGAAGAAATTTTCTGTCTTCTTTTTTTGTATTTGGAATCATATACTAGAACCAAGTCATTCACATGAAATGAAGACCAATGGATCTTTTGATCAAAGTATTCCTTCTGCTTTATTTTCTTCTTATAGCTTGTATCCTTCGCTATTTCCATCATTTCCTCTAGAAAATGAAGATGTACCAACCTTTCTTTTACTGAATCACTTTCATCCATCCTTTCATTTTCCATAACTCTCACAGTGGGAATATCAAACTCAATAGGAAGAACTGGATCAATGCCATAAGCCAACTAAAATGGGGAGTATCCTGTTGCTAACTTTGATGTTCCCCTATATGCCCACAATTTGCATGAATCCTTTTATCCCACTTATGTACTGCAAGGCTGCATCTTTTGCTAGAATTTGACACAACACAAAATTTGTTCGTTCCACTGTCCATTTGTGCTTGGCTTGTATGTTTTTCCTTCTGTGCTTAATAGAAAACTTATTGACTAGGGCTTACTAATACCTCATTAATGAAGTGGCTTCCTTGATATGTTACAATTTCTAATGGACAACCAAATCGGTGACAATGCGTTCATATATGAACCTTTCCACTTCATCCATGGAAGTTGTTTTCAATGGCCTAGCTTGACCCACTTGGTTAAATAATCTGTGGCAACTAAAATATAGTTATTTTGGTGGGATAGTTGGAAGTGGACCTACAATGTCTATTCCCTAATTTTCAAAGGGACGAAGTGGAAGAATAGGGCATAATGGAGTGATGAAGTCTTACGGTTACCATGTGTTTGACAAATATCATATGTCTTACAATTATAAAAATCTCTAAAAAGAGTGGGCCAGTGATAACCTACATCCAAGATCCTTCTTCCTGTAAGGTATCCAGGAGAAGTGCCCTCCACATGTACCATTGTGGAATTATTCTATCAGCTCCTTCCCTTGATCACGTCCAACTACCCTCTTGTACTGTCCATCAGGTCCTATTCGAAATAATACTCCATGCAAAATAGAATATGGATGACTGAATTGAGTAATATTCATCTTAGTCTTTACATTGGCACCATTAGGAAACTTGAATTCATTCAAATAATTTCAAATATCTATGTATTCACTAGGGATTGTGTTAAGGGATAAGAATACTACATCTAGGAAATCATCATCATCACAAGATGAACCTAAACCATCATCAAGAGAGAGCATATGTATTGACATGCTTCTTTCCTGGCCTATCTATAATATCAAATTCAAATTCTTGTAGCAAAATTATCCATCTTTCTATCCTCCCTGATGGTTTAGGCTTATTTACAATATATTTTAGAGCCTGATGATCTGTTACAACTATAAATTTTTGCCCTAACAAGTAATTCTTAAACTTCTTTACAACAAAAATGATAGCTAGAGCCTCTTTTTCAGTTACTGTATAATTTACCTCAGCACTACTCTATTTGTCTACTCCCAAAGTAAACTGGATGTTCATTTCCATTTTCATCCTTTTGACTCGAGTACTTCCTAGTCTTTGCATCCGAGGCATCAATATACACAATGAATGGTTTGCTCAATATGGATTCTTTAGAGCGGTGAAGACACCGGGGCTTCCTTGATTGTTCAAAAGCTTCATGTGCCTTATTTTCTGGTTCATAAGTAACATTCTTCTTCAACAAGCTGGGTTAGTGGTACATGCAATCTTTGAGAAATTCTTGATGAACCTTCTATAGTAACCCACATGGCCTAAAAATGATCTCAACTTACTTCTATTCATAGGAAATGGTAACTATTTGATTTTGAAACTTTATCGGGATCAGTACCAATACCATCTCTGGATCTGACATGCCTAATAAAACACCTTTAGAACATCCAAAGACACACTTTGTAGGGTTTAGTGAGGCTTGTGCTTCATCTAACCTTTGAAATTTTGTCTCCATCACAGTGCAGGTGGTCCATCTTGCTCCCATAGATGTAAAAACCATCCAGAAATACTCGATGAAGTTTCCAATGTAGGGTTCAAACACCCTACTCATCAACGCTCTTGGAGCGTTGTTGGAGCATTACACAACCCAAAAGGCATAACTCTATAAGCAAATGTTCCCCAAGGAGTGGTGAGCGTAGTCTTGGTGATATTTCTCCGCTATCTGAACTTGGTTGTATCCACTATATCCATTAGCAAAACTATAACAATCTTGGTTAGCTACTTCATCAAGATCTAATCGAGAATGGAAGGGTAATGATCCTTCTTTGTTGCCTTATTGAGCTTCTGTAATCAACACAAATGTGTAGCTTCCCATTATTTTTTATTGAGATCAAATGGGAGAAACCCATTCTAAATTATCCACAGACAAATATGAATCTGCATCAAGCAACTTATCTATTTCTTCTTTTACGGTCTTAGAAAAATTAGGATTCATTCTATATGGCATTTGATTTATGGGCTTAACACCATCTACCGGCTCAATAGAATGTTCTACCCAACTTACTTAACGGAGTTCCTTGTAATCATAAGTGAATAGGTGTATGTACCTTGAAAGAGTTTGGAGGTAGCATTCCTTCTCACTCTCCATCACAGCATCACCAATCTTTATTTGTTGGAGACGATCATCAATTTCTTCTTCAGATAATTTTATGGGTTCATGAGTCGGTGTGACTGGAAGGATATCCATGACCGAAACATCAACCTCACTTTCTTCATCTTCTATGTCCACTTCATTGGTACTAGAGTAATAAGAGGATGTCCAATCATCAGTTTCATCACATGAATCCACGAGGTTCTGCCTTATGATGCTGAGGGATCATGTTTATCTTCACCCTCTCTCTACCACGTCCAAGTGTCATGAAGCCTTCATTCTAGTAGTTTCTTGCATGAACTCTCCTTAGCCATGGCATTCCCAACAACATTGGGTATGCAGTGAGTACCATTTTTCATCACTGAAAGTCTACCACACATACAACATCCATAATAGATATTGCCACATTTGAAACTACACCTTCTAGTTTAGTTTTTCCCTTATTTAATGACCTTAACATAAGTGTTGAGGGGCGATCAATTTTTAAACCCAACATATTCATTACAGACTTGGTCATTACATTAACTGTAGCACCTCCATCAACTAAGACATCATGAATTGAAATACCATTACATAATACCTTAGCTTGTGGAGCGTAGGGATCTACCTCTACCTCCAAAACAGGGACCTCAACCTCCTTCCTTCGTCGAGCATTGAGTCCACTTTGCAGCTCCCACCTCTTCTTAGAAGACATAGCCAAGAGATGACCATATATAATATTTGTAGGCCTTTTGGATAGATCTTCTAAGATGGAGTATGGTCCTTGTCCCTGTGAAATCAGAAAATCCTACACACCCAACTTTCTTCTCCTATGTTTCTTACTAGTTTCTCCTTTCATCTTCTTAGGATCATTTCCATCTTGATTATCTTTTTCTTTCTTTATTTTTGTTACAAACACATCAACTTCATTATTTATGCTCTTATCTACTACATCAAAAGAATTCACAGGTGCTTTTCCTTTATCATTATCTCTTGTACCAGATGTAGAAGCTCTATCTGGAAAATTATACTTATAATGACCCTTTTTATAACAACCATAACATACTGACCTTAGAAATATTTCTTTTGGACCTCTATCTCCTCCCTAAGAACTAAATTTTTTTCCTTGAAGAAGATTAATAGTTAAGCTGGCCCATCTTCTTAAGCGAGATCTTCATACTCGGTAGATGTACTAGGAGAAAGATTTGTGTTCACCGAGAGTGGTGGATTTTGGACCAAAGGTCTTTGGTGTAGGCTCTACTTTAGTAACAATTTCTTTGGGCTCCTCTTCCATGCTTTCTTCTTTCCTTCTTGTAATCTTCTTTGCTTGTTGATGGTAGTAGGAAGTCATACTTCATTCGTTGTCGATCTCGGCTTCATCCCAAGAATTAAGTGCTTATAGAGGAGATTATCCACATCATTCATCAACCCATATGCTAATCCTTCCTTCCAGATCGGGCATCGAGCTTCCTCCTTAGCTCTAGAACACGAGCATGATAATCCCTTATCTTCTCCTTCTCTCCTTGGGATAGCTTTGTGATATCGATCATGAGATCTACATATTTCTGTTGTTCACCAAATTCTTCAAGAAAATTTTAGTTAATAAATCCCATGATTTTTCACATTATCACCTAGTGTTTCAAACCACCTAAGGGTGAACCATCCAAAAAGGTAGGAAAAAATTTAGTCCATTATTCCCTTCTTATGAGGCCATTACAAATTCAAGATCGTTTAAACTCTTGAATGAAAGAGGAAGCATCTTCATTAGATTGGGATGAAAAAATAGGAATCTTCCCCATTTCTAAAAGTAACCACAGTGAAATACCAACCCACAAGTACAATCAACAAGACTTATGTGCACAAATAATTGGAATCGCTATAATAGAAAATAGAAATGACCACTATGGTAAAAACTATGGTAAAACTTGTAAACACTATTCATGTAAAAAGTGTAAATGCTATTCATGGTAAAAGTGACTTTCTTGCGATAAATACAATTCACGAAAAAATGACTTTACCATGGTAACTACTATGCATAGTAAAAACAAGGTTACCCTCCAAATGTTTTTTGACTAAGTGGGAATATCTCTCCAGAAAATCCACCAACGAGGAATGGTCTTGGTAATGGAACCAAAATGTCATCACCAATCCGGCACTATGATAATTCTTCATCGGGAACTCCTCGTGCTATGATTATTTACTAATGCACAACCTTTAGTTTGGTGGATGTAATATGGAAACACAACAACAAACATAACACAAGAATACCATAGACTATGATAAGAAGGAATGATGCTAAATCTGAAGTATCAGTGTAAATTATAATATCAACATGAAATTGTTACAATCTCACCCATGAGGTACTTCAAGTGTTACTAACTTCACTTTCCTTCCAACAATAACTATGGGAGAAACTTCACAATTACACCTCTTAATGGCTTCTTTGACACACCTTCAAAATGATGGCTTCCTTTACACACTTACTCATACAATATTTCTCACTACTTCCATATGCTAAATGAGGGGGTAGCCTCTTTATTTATATAACTTCTGGCTTATCCATCTTATCTCTAAGATAGGATAAGAAATCCTCTGACGAATCATATTCCATACCTTAACTCTTATCTGTACATGTAAGCTTATCTTTTAAGATAAGATAAACCTTATGATTTCACATGGGTTCCACATTTTTAGACTATTTATAAATAAAATACACAAAATATTTATGACCTCACTCCTTGTCCTTATTACCAATATAATATTTCTAATTCCTAATCATGTAGACCCTACTTCTCTACTTACCCCAACTTTTACATTTTAACATTACGGACCACTTACGAAAAATATTTACTTTTTACAACAACATTCCTATTATACTTTTGACTATTACCGTACTATACATTAATGGCGGCATCATCTTTGGCGCAATGGCGCCGTTATCTTCTATCGGATGCTACTACTAATTAAAATTAACAACATCCTATTCCTAATACATATATTAATGAAATAGAAATTACGGAGTAAAATTTTAGTCAATAGGGCCTGACTTGCACTATGCGGTGGCCAAATGGCCTCTGCAAACTGTGTCTGCACTGTAGGGATGCCACCTATACCTCATCTCCATCTCCACCCTATGCGGGTACTTGTCCTTGTGTGACTTGGGCCTTTAAAGTGGCCACCTGTGCCTGCAACATAACAACTGTGCCTCTAAACCTGCCAGTTGCCCCTTCACCATACCCAAATGTGTAATCAAGGTCGTCACCTTCCCCTTTAGGGTGTCCCTCTACATTATGATGGAGGCTAAATCTGACTACCCCGACCTTGGCAGTACTGCTCGTAAGTGTGCAGCCCACCACTGTCTATATCTATCTATAACCCCAACATCATCAATCCACCGGTCTATCACCTGTTCCTCCTGCCATGTCGGGTCCTATTGGTTGTGGTAGAGGTAGAGGCCTCTCCATGTCATCCCTCTTGTATTGTGGGAAAGGTGGTAGTATATCCTGAAGTAGCCCAAACTGTCGTCTAACCCTGTCCATGGGTATCATCTCATGCTCTCCTGCACACACCCCTCTATCCATATAAGTAGTTGTAATCCATCTAACTCAACAGCCATCTATTTGTATGAGGGAAAACCCACATACAGTCTCTAAATGATGTCCACATTGGACAACCCCTCCAATAAACACCTATAGTAGGTGACATCATGCATCACCCTGGTCGCTCGACGCTCTCCAATAACAGGCACCCATCTACCTGTAACCCACCCAAACCAAACCTAGCTCGAATGCATCAGCCCAGGGCATACCAACCAGGGTGCACACACACAATGTGCTCATATGCCCAATAATGAAGTAGGAAAGTGCAACATAAGCTAAACCTCCGTAGTCACCCATACGCCCATAAATCCTGTATAGTTGCACCAGAATGTTGGCACCCATGCAAAATGGGTCTATTCTATCACCATATCATGTAGGACCCCCATCAATGATCATGGGAATCTCCCACCCTCTACATCTGGCAGTGTAAAATAGTAGACTGCCTCCATCAACAACACAACAAGCCTAGTCTCCTCTAGACGGGCTGGTACATCTCTCCATAACTCAGGATGGCATTGTGGAACCTTAACTCTGCCAAACCCTCGCTAACTACAGTCAACATCAACTCTTTAGATGCCTGCGAGGAGATCGAATACACATACGTCCCTCTATCAGAATCGCAGGATCCTGTACACATCCTCCAGGGTGACCGTGATCTCACCTATCGGTAGATGGAATGTGTTGGTCACGAATCCCATCTGTCGATGAGGGCGACCATCAAACTCAATTGTCAGACTACATGTGTAGTGTCTAACCCCAATTAGGCCAACCTCTGCAACATGCCGCCAATCCTTGGATATCGTACCTCCTCAAACCATCATGAGTAGGGGTGACACCCTATCTCGCATTCGTAGCTGATCTCTCACCTGCATCTAACAAAAATCACATTAATACACCTTGATCATACTCACAATCATTCTTGACACCTCACCTACACCTATTACCCTCCCTCTTTTCCCCCACAACTTACCTTCTTATCACATATTCTATCTACCCACCCCAACCCTCACCCACTATCGCTCAAACCATACCTATTTCAACCTCTTACCCATGCTATGTTTTTCATCAACAACATCTTCTTTTCCCACTATCTATCTCACCCACCCACCCTAGGAATCTTTTGGACCCTTTTTCTCTACATGATGACCGGTATCGGCTACTCCTAACTGACCATGGTCTCTCCAAAATCAGCATCAATCACCTTATCTATGACCGATACCGGCTCAGCACCACCGACATCGGCCACCCATTGACCAACATCGCCACTTTGCCGCGCGAAATATGCAATACCAAAACCCCTTTCTTCCTAACAACTCCCTTCTTCTACCTTTCTACCCACCCATTCCTACCTAAATCTACCCTCAACTCCACCCCACCCCTTATTCACCTAACCACACCTCTCCCCATTCTTATTTTACCTAATTTTCCTTCCCAAATTCAAAATCCCTTTTCCCCCAAAACATGTTTTCCTTACATGACCTATATACCCAATCTACCTCATAAAATAAGGTAAGGGATTGACTCTTACCTTATCACACTGCCATTTCTGTGGTGGCACATCAGGCCACTGCACCATCGGTCCACCCAATCCCTCTCCCACCTTTGCCATGTCCAATCACCAAATCCAATCCTCTTGACCTCCACCCAATCACAATCGATCCCCTTGTGCTCGTGGACCCATCTACCTGGCTCCTCTAACCAACCAGATCTCTCCACCTCAGCAATATATCGTCCCTCATCCTTTCCACCTAAAAAATCACAACTCGTTCAACGCTCTATCATTTTCACAAAAGACAAACCACACAAATGAACCCGGTTTACGGATTGTTTATTTTTATATACCTAAACCGACATCGGTCATGTGCCCTTGAACATTGTATTTAGTTATACCCATCGACATCGGTCGTGTGCCCGTTAAAACCATGGTTAGTTTACCTAGAGCATCATCCTTTGGTTTCGTATGACCGGCATCGATTCTTGTCATACTCTTGCCCATACCCTCTTCCCGTTTCGACCAATAATTACCCAAACTAGCCCTTTGTCGACCTTACCCACGCTTCTTACAACCAACCTCCACGAATACCTTACCTATGTCTATCCTTCATTACATTTTAGGACTTTTTATTTTACTCGTACCTTGGCCCTACGTGCGCGTGACCAAGCTACCTAGATCCGAAACATTGTTAATGACCTATGACCTCATGTGCTCATTATACCTTGCCACATTGTTACCCATGTTGAATGACCTAATGACCTTATTTTTCCTATTGTTGTGCCATTTATCGTGACCTTACCTTGGTATACTAGAACATACCTAAACGTTCCTGCACCTGACCTGCGAAGTGCTTCTGCACCATATCCTATACCTTGGATACCAGAATCACCTCAACCTTATTTGGATAAACCTATTAACCTTAGATGATGTAGATTTTGCATGCTCTTCAACCTAGTACCATGTCATAGTTTATACATGTGCACATGTTTTAATGTTTCTACCTTTGACCTGGCCCATTAACCTGAATTACCCAATTGAATATTTACCCCATTACCCCTGTTGCCCACCTTCCTCTTCATCACATCAACCTTTATCAAAGCTGCTCACCGATTTTGTCTTCGCCTCATCAATTCCTAGTTTGAGGGGGATCACCTTCACCCACACATGGGGTAACCACATCTTATTTTTATCGGTGTTGCTTACCAATACAAGCTACGCAACAAAACGGGGAAAATATAGACACCAAAATTGGAGTCGCACTAGCCTTGATCTCTAGTCAAATAACCAACGCAAACATAATCACCTAACCATGACCCCTTTCATCCCACATTAATATTAATTTAATCAATTAAATTAAATTAATACCCATCCTCACAATATTCATCATTTAATTACATTAATTGACCTAATTGCCACCTCACCTAGACACCTCATCCACCACCTCACCCTAGACCTATTCTTGGCATGTTTTCATAACCAACTAAGACCTAATTTTACTTTCCTTAATGAGCTAAGATTTGGTCCAACCCTAAAATCAATGCTTAAAATCTCACGACCACCTTCCCACCCATAAAAACGCAACATCCATTCCAAATCCACAGATCAAGGAAAAAACGTGAGCTAAAAGATGCGAGATCTACCAATTTTAGTAAACCTAGGGAATCCCACCTTAACCGACGCGGTCACCCTAAATTGACACCGGTCAAGATGGGTTCATCGTTGGTTACCATTTATTCACTTAAATAACTTGGTTTTGGGTTGGCACATTCTGAGAGCAAGAAAGGAGATCAAAGCTACATGCAAGCAAAAAAACATCCTTTTACGCATCCAGACATCTAGAACCATCACTAGGATCAATCATAGAGCCATTGCATTCATGGGAGCACTCTAGGAAATCACCGCTACAAGATTACCATACACATATTATCGATCAACCACCTCCACCACTTAGCCATCAGATCCTTAACACAAGTAAGTATGGCCCTAACCAGTAGGGTTTATTTTAGTTAGTAATATTTATTACTCCTGTTATTAATCTATTCTTTGCATGCTTATTGCTTCATCACCCACTTGCATGTGAACTCAAATATCCCTTCACCCATATCACCAAATCACCTATCCTCACCTGTTGTATACTTCTGAGCATACCTAAGATCTCTACTGAGACCTTCCCATTCACTCTCCCAAACTTTATTTGACCTTAGATCACCCCTGCCATTTAATCTATTTGAGTTTCTTTTATCTCGACCATACCGATGCGATTATCCACAACCACCATCGGTTCTACCTAAACCAACATCGGTCACACTCAGCCAATGTCAGTCTCTGTGTTTTACACCTTGACCAAGAACAAACCCAACAATCACCCTACCAGTTGACCTAAATAACCCAGAATTAGACCCTGATCAGTCTCAGTACCTTGACAGACACCTCACCTCTCAAATCCAACTATAGCCTATCCTGTTGTGATTGGATTTGCTTATTGTACTTGAATGAAATACCTAAACCATATCAACTACAGTAGGACTTTGTTTATTTCTTACATTAAATTGTTTTAAATAGTGGATTGACAACCATCTAGGAAGTATCAAACTTCCCGGAACTAGCATACGCTAGGTATTCCACTTTCATATATCATTTAACTATCTTTTGTGGTCTTGTTTTCTATTACAGGTAGTTCCTCCTAGCCAAAAGGAAGCTCTCACATTCAGTTGTGGATCAAGAAGTTAGAACATGTGCAACAACCATCAACTGACTAGCATTTAACATGTATTCCTCCTTGTCCCTTACCCTTATCTGTTTTTTCATTTCAAAAAGGTAAAGAAAATGGTGAAACAATGAAATATTTACGGAATATAGGCAGAATAGAATCCTTTTTTAATCAAGATAATCTTCCTAGAGGGTCTTCCTTTTGGAACTCTTTTGTGGCCTCCAAATAAATCTTAACCAAAGGTACTATGTGGGAGATAGGAAAAGGCTCTAGAATCAGTTTTTGGTATGATAGTTGGATTGAGGATTCCCCTTAGCTAACTGGATATCTGGAAAAGGGTTGCTCAGTTCTACAAGGAAACAAGAAAATTTTTGATTCATGACTTCTGGATCTAGGAGGATTCTGTCATATGGGAAACCATTGAACCTCCTCCAGATTTTGATGGTGACATCCAACCCTTTCGGGCTCTCAACAAGAAATTAAGGGATTTCCACATCCCCATGTTCCAAACCAAGGAGGATTCCATCAAATGGAAAGAGGAAGATTCAGGAATTTTCTCGAGTTAAATATTCCTACATGTTAAATTTAAATACTAATTTTCACAAAGACTATTGGGGTAAGATCTGGGTGAAGGATCTGATCCCAAAGGTTAATATCTTTTACTGGTTGGCTGCTAAAAATTAAATTTTGACTGTGGATAATCTCATGAAAATGGGAATGAAGCTTCCCAATAAATGTTCTCTTTATAGGAAGGAGTAGGAAAATGTCAACCATCTCCTCCTTCATTTCTCCTTCTCCCACGAGGTGTTTGCTTCCATTATGGATCTATTCAATATCCAATGGACCTTTCCCTTGATGATTGAGGATTGTTGTTCTCAATGGGAGAGTCCCTTCTGTTTTCCCATTTTGGTCTAGGCCTGGAATATTTCCCTCCCTCATTTTTTTGGGGGTTATGGAAGGCTAGGAATGATTGTATATTCCGGGATCAAAAATCTCTTCTCTTGAAAGTTAGAAGAAAATTTTTGGCTGCCATTAAGGAAAACATCAAACTCTTTAAAGGAAAAGCAAAGAAACCCTACTTGAAAAGAGAAAAAAGTTCTTGATAAGTTCACCCTTGGACCGGTGGAATTACACAAACCAAAAAGAATTCCAGTTGGATAAGGCCTGTGGAAAATGTTGTTAAGTTAAATTTTGATGGGGTGTCAAAAGGGAATCTGGGTCTTGTTGGGGGAGGGGAATTTTAAGAAACAATGAAGGAGATTGGTTGTTTTCTTATGCTTTGGTCCATTAGGTCAGCAAACAAACAATATGGTGGAAGTTAGAGCTCTTATTTGGGGGTTTTGTTGGCTAAAGAAAAAGTTTTCGGGGACATCCAGTTGAAGGTGACCCTCTCATTAGTATTAATGCCCTTAATAATCAGGGTTCCATTGATTATCCCATAAAAATATCCTCAACAATGTTAAGGAAACTTTAAAATATTTTGTAAGGGTTTCATATAATCATACTTTACGTCAAGGGAACAAGTGTGCGGATAAGTTGGCTAATTATGGATTCATTAGTAATGATTACAAGATCTAGTGTAAAGAAGATAAATTACCCATGGACATTAATGAAACCATTATTAGAGATAGAGGGCACTAAGTTTGATGATGTTGGCACGAGTGAGATCTGGGGCTGTGACTTACTTAATAAATTGTATTCCTCAGTTTTTGTTAGTGTGAAAGGGGGTATGATTTTGAGAAGTGTTAGCAAATAGGGAAGTTTGGTTTTGTGAAGATGGGTGGTGATAGAATCATAGTTGAACCTACTAGCTAGAACATTGAATATTTTAATCAGCATTTTTGGAACAAACTTAAGATTGGGGGTTTTAGTAATTTCATCGCCAAATTACATGGTCACGACCCCTCCTATCAAAGGATTTTGGAAAATCTTGGAAAGAGGGAAAGTTTGAGGTCAGAGGTATGGAAATTGAGGTTTCTGAGTCCACCATTTCCCTTACGACGAATATGAAAATGGATGGGCTCAAAATTTTTAAGGACAAAACCCGCAGAGAACATGAAATTGAGTTGTTCTTCGTGGGTAAGGAAAGGTGTTCTTTCTTTACTGATGGTATTGCCAGGTCATCTATCTTGGGAATATGGAGAGATGTTTTCCTTCAAATCATGAAGTACATAACTTTGGAAGGTAAATACCAAAAAATCTATACCCACCATATGACCCTTTTGAATATGTTCCGCCATAAGGTCATGGTGAGCATCCCTTTATTTTTGTTTGTCTTTGAAAAATTCTTTGATGGATTTCCAACAGGGGAAGGAAGAGATACATTTACATGAAGGGCTCATCCTTCTACTGTTTGAAAATGGGAAACCTATTCTAAATTCTTCCTTGAAATATAAGGCGGAAGAGGATGATCTCACTCTTGTGGAATGCCTTACTAAGATGAAGGCTAGGAAATGCAAAAATGTGGGGGAGGATTCTAGTAAAGAGAAGTGAGGAAGGTCATTCAGAAGTGAGCACCTCGAGAAAGAGGAATTGGGATGGTAATTTTAAGGTTTTTATGGATTTGAGTAGAAAGGTTCAGTACTTAGAGGGTATACTTCAGGCGATGGAGGAAACCAATGTTGGTCAAAGGGAAACTATGTTGGATGTGATTAATGCCTCTAAGAAAATTGTCTCTACTCAGATGAAGTCCAAATAAAAGGTTCTGGAGCTGGAGTATTAGGTCAAAAAGATGAATGATAGGTTGGAAGGGATGGAGGAAGGCACTAAAAGGAGGAATTTCAATTTGCACATCAATAGTTCTGAGGACGAGCTGGAGGAAGATAAGAATGTCAAGGGTGCTAAAGGTGTCGAGATCAAAGGCAGTCATGTTAGTATAATTGAAGGATCTCCTAAAAATTAGCTAGGTTTTCCGTATTGTTGGCATAATTTTGGTGAACTTCTGTAGTTTTGAAGTTTTAGAGTCGTTTTCTTTTTCTCTATTTTACTCTCTTTGGTTTAAGTCATGATCTTCTTTATATGAGTTAAGCATGTTTAACTCCTTTCATGTACTTTTCTATTTCTTTCATGCTCGTTGGCTTTTGTTCCTCCTTTTATAAGGCCTCTGGGATTCAATCCCTATTTTTACCTTATCTAATAAAAAATTGAAGGGGAAGAAAGTACAATGCCCTTTAAGTGTGCATTAAATATAAGGCTATCGACCATAGTGAAGGGAAAGGGTCCTCCACCCAATATACGAGGAGATAAAAACATGCGGCGATGCTCTAAGATCAGCGAGGGTATGAGAGTAAAGATGTACACATGAAGGAGACCTATGTAGTGAAGGAGGTGGTAAGCACCTATGTAAAGAGGATGCATGAGTGGTGGAATTAGGTCGATGAGATGGAATAATATACCAATGAGAATGATAAGGTTGTGATGTAGGGCATGTGTGAATAAGAGAGCTAAGTTTAGAGAGTTATTTAGACTTGAGAATCCTAGGAAGCCCGGGTGTTATGGTTGGTGTATAAATTTCATCAAGAGCGAAGTGAGGAAATGGTGTACATGGTGGAAATCTTTTAGAGTGAAAACTTGTTTATTATGAATTCCCTTGAGGAAAAAATGATTCATAGAATGGATGGATTATGTGGCATGGAGCTAAGAGAGACCTAATAGCATGTCACATCATTTTATTGAAGGTGCCAAAATGAAGGGCACAATCATGGTAAGAGGCTCAATTGTAATCGAAAGCTTGATGTAGCCAAAATAATTAGGAAGCTGAGTAACGTGCTATATTAGACGGTGGAGATTTGATAGCTAGAAAAAGTGCAAGGGAGCACACATTGGTATGAGCCAATGGATAGATCATAGTGTTATTGATGATATAAGAATCAATAGAAGCATTGATGTGCAACGAATAAAAGAAAATATTGCATGATAATCATGAACCGAGAATGTGACGACTAGTGGTTGTGCATCAATAGTAGTGAAAAGGAAATCAAGAGGCCTCGATAAAGGAGGAGGAAAATCATGATATGTATGATTAGTTGAAGAAATGGTAGCTTGTTTGTCATGCTTGGGAAAAGGGTCATTAAATTTGTTTATATTTTTGTTATCATTGACTAACTTAGAAGTAGAGGGATCGGGGAGCTCTATTTCATCATTTTCGATATGATCTTGAATAAGATGCTTAGTATTGAAACAATGATCATTAAAGTGCCCAACGCATTGGTGATAATCACATGGTGTGTTTTCATCATAGATTTGGCCATGAGGGAAAGAAGGATCAATATTAAATGATGGTGGAAGAGTGATAAGATTGCTTTCTATAAATTGTGGCAATATAAACCAAGGTGCATAAGGTATCTCGGTAAAAGTATGCTTGGGAGGTTGCAATTGAATCTTATTAGGTGTAGAGACAACATTAACAATGCACATTTCTTCAATGAGCTTAGAAGATGGCTTAAAAGTAGATTTTCCTTGAAAATGATTAGAATATTAGGATGAAGCATTGTCATAATATTTCAATTTTCCCATGGATGAGAGTTTGATTTCACACAATTTGAGAGTATGGCATAGTTGATTAAAATATGGAGAGGTCTCAAAGATAACACTCTCTTATAGTGGAGGTAAGAGACTTTGAACAAAAAGATCTTGCAATTCAGAATTAACAAGTACATTAGTCATCTCAATTAAGTTGTTCTTATAACATAACACATAGTCCGTTAGATGCTCATTAGATCCTTGTTTGATTTGTGCAAGCTATGCATGAGATATCTTGGTGTGAATATTGATATAAAAGTGTGCAAGAAAAGCATCGGCTAAATATGTGAAATAAGTTACCGAGTGAATAGGTAGATCATAAAACCAACGCATATCGTAATCTTACAAACTTATATGAAATAGCTTAGCTAACAATGTATAATCATCCCCATAGTCAAGACATGCCAAATGAAAATATTGATGATGCTCTTGAGGGTCACCATGGCCATTGAAGGTGGGCTGGTGAGGGATGACAAAATTGGAAGGAAGTGGATAAGAAATGGAAGGTGCAAAAGGGGTATGAAAGAGAAAGGAGGAGTCAAGAGATGGAGGGGAGCATGAGGTGCTTGATGTAAGTGACGTATTTGAAGTTTCAAATATTGGTATAAAAGAATCTAGGTCTCGAGTGTTTGAAGAAGAACTAGGTTGTGTATTTGAAGCATTGGGATGGATGGGGGAGCGACACTCGTAAAAATAGAAATAGGATTGCTAGGAGGTTAGGTGAAGGCCATGAAAGTTGATGAACTGTAAGAGGCACAAAAGTAGCATCTTGAGATTTTTTTGCGGAAAAATCATTAAGAACATGTAAACTATGAAGAGGTTTGGTGTGCAATGATTGGCAAAAAATAATAATCTTATCTAGTTGTTATTGATCAACAATAGTGTCCTCATCGTATGATTGCTCACTATTAGAAGTTTTAATATTATCAAGAGGAATATTATATGAGGTAACAAAAGGGATATCATATTTAGCCATTGGTTTAGAAACCCTACGGGTAGATGGAGGAAAATTAGTGTGCTCAAGAGACCCGGATCGACCACTACGGGTGAAAGGCCTAAAAAGGAAGGGTTCAAGCGGATGGGTTTACCAAATGATTTAACAAACAATTGAATTATAACCTATTACAGAGTAGCTACTATAGTAAATTATATACAAATACTAATATACTATAAGACGTAAGAAAATAAGCATGTAAATTATGAAACCCTTAGTAAAGGAGGGAGATAAGATGATATCCATGCAATTTGAAATTATATGGGTAGGGTGAAGTGTTGAGCAAGGCTAAAAACTACATCGTAACTTCTCTCTATAAATTTTATAACTCATGAACACTACTAGACAAGGGAAGCCACAATAGGATAGTGGCGCATGGGCGCCGAGGACTAGATCCTGGGAACCTATGACTATGTAAATTCCCATGATCTAGTTTTTGTTGTGTCACAATGATGTTTTTGCAATTATTCCTTGTTGATCACTGATATTCTCTCTTGGATCATCGAAGGTACCTGTAACCTGCAAGAAAGAAGCTCACCTACACATAACTATAAACCAAATCAAACCTAAAAAATAAAATGCAGAATGAGGATTCAGATCGACCCGACAAGTAACCCCAAGAGTTAACTTATGACCGAGCACTGCACTACATCTTGGACTCCATGTAGTTCTTGTGTGTGTGTAAAAATTATTCTCTAGGAATCCCTTGTGCAAGATGATCTAGATATCGGACTAGATTTTATCAATGATGCAAATGTGTGGATGTAATAGAATAAAATTCCCCCTCTTATGATTTGTATGCATCCCTTGTCCCTTGGGTGAGTGTTAAATGGATGCATTTGAAGTGTTTTTGTTCCTTTGGAATGCAAGCTTAGGTGATAATGGTAATGCTTAGTGTGTGGTCCTTCATTTTGAACACATAACTATGTATTTATATGATTCCCTTACTTGAATTCCATAATGGACAGCTGAAAGGCGGATCCATAAGTGAAAAATATGCCTAAAAGATAAAAGATACCCAAAAATAGTGAGTGAGGTTAAAAAAAAAAGGGTTAGGGGCATGCAGAGGGGAAAGGAGCATCTAGGTGATGTTGTCCTAGTTGGGCGTTAGTGTCTGAAGTCATGAAATATACACAAGTAAAGTTATGATTGGGTTGTAGGGCACGTAAGACCAAAGACAAAACAAAAGACAAAGAGAAGAGGCCAAACATAGTTTTCAATCACTAGTTTTCTTTCTTAGGAATCATGTAAATGTTAGCAAGATTTTAGGACTTAGAAATGTACCCAAGTGTGTGATTTTGTGTCTACAAATAAATTTTAAGTTGATATAAGCAAGCTAGAAATATGAATTTATTTTTAGGGTGTCTACAAGTACTAGTACAATATACATAAATGATTTGGATCTAGTTTTAAGAGGTCAAAATGCACCCAAAAAACACACATTATTTTACCAAACTCCAAAAACTTAAAAATGGTTTTATCCCATTCCTGAATCCACGCTAATCTTTTACAACCTTATAATATTCCTTTTATTTCCCATTATCTCTAAGAAAACCCTAAAATGTGAAAAAACCTAAAACTCAAAAAACCCTAAAAATTAAAACACCTCGAGATGGACCCCAATATTTGTATATAAAATATGTCCTTGTAAATTAAGGCATACATCAAATTTTGGCTTATTACATTTTGGCGAGAAAAATTTTCGGGTGGAAAAATTTGTGGGTTTGTTGCCGGCGCTCTGGGAATATAAGTCCCTTTACTTGTATGGTGTGACTTTTTGTATATATGCATGATGAAATGGGTTATTCTAGTGGTCTTTTACCCGAGGATCTAACAAGGGAACTCCACTCACTGCACCTATGGAAAAAATTTGCATTCACCCACAAGGGAATAATTTTCTTGGAGAGAGGGAAAGGGGAGTGAGAAAAAGGGAAGGATAATTATTAGAAGAAAACAATAGATCTTGATACTATGGATAGAGGAAACCATGCATACAAATATGCACACATTCATATGGTTTGCTTTCCCCACTATCTCGTTAAACTCTCTTGAGCGCTCCATTTTGGAGTTCCGTACATACCAGGCGGCGTTGTGGGTAGAATATCAACTATCTATAAACGTGTCACCCTAGGAGACTAATTAGAAATTTCAACACATAAAATTAGAAGAAAACAATAGATCTTGATACTTAAATCTTTGAAGGATGAGGAAACCATGCATACAAATATGCACACATTCATATGCCTTGGAAAAGCCGACCTCGAAACTTCTTCGAAGACTAGGCATGAGTATATTAACATCTCAACAAATTTGTACATGGGGGCAATGAGAAAGAATGGAGGAAAATGGAGGGAGAAGTGGAAAAAGAAGAATTGGCTAAATATTTATCTTTCACAAGCAAATTCTCTCTCATGAACTCACAAATTTACAACCAGCCTCCTCAAAATGAGAAGCCTTTACATTTTATAAGAAAATGAGAGAGAAGTGGAAGAATTGGCTAAATATTTATCTTTCACAAGCAAATGCTTTGTAAGAAGAGAGGTGATGCTTTGTATGCCCCCCAATGACTCTTCATATGTCTTAAAACTTTTTAAATTCCTAGGAAAACATTAAGTCCCTTTGTATAACATAAATGTGAATTTTATATCAAAACATAAAGTTACTTTTTAATTACAATAAGACATATGGAAAATTTCATCCCCAACAACAAATTAGAATATCAAAGAGAGAGAGAATCATGTCAAGAAGAAGAAGAAGTTTCTCCCGATGATCTCGATCTCATTGTCGATTGATCTTCATCCCATGATGCTAAAAATATTTTGAATCCCTTGAATTCCTTATTAAAGCAAACCGGACTAGATGCCACTTTGTCAACTTAAGGAATACGCACATAGCTCAAAATTTCTATCCAACCATTCGAAACACTATTTATATCTCAACACTTTTCAAACCGGGATGAATGCTTCTATGTGATGAGTGCAATGACAACATGAATTCCAACCAGATAATCTAGAGTTTCTGATTAAAATACAATGGGTCTTTGGCCTCTCTCTTGAAAAATTCCTCGAGAGGGCCCAATCAACTATATGTCGATGTGTGAACATTTTCCTTTCTTAATAATTATACTTATCCATTCGCCATTAGCATGTCCCCTGTAGTGTGAACTCTTGTGTGTCTTCTGATGGATTCTAGATTGGATCTTCTTATTGGCACAACTTCCTCGATAGGGATTGTTGAAGCACTTGGATCCACCAGGTGTTGTACATATGATGAAAGATTTTTAATTATTCTTTTAGGTCTTTGATCCTTTTCTTGTACTCCTTATTCCTTTCCACAAAGTGAGTAAAATATTGTTGGTACATGTGCAAATATCCTTCATGAGTAGCTGGTCCCAGTGGAATTGTACTCATCTCATAATTAGTTGGTGTCATTTTTTCCATCATATTTTTACCTTAGGTCGAGATACCTCGATGTACTTTCACCTTTTTCTCCACTATAAAATTGTGAGGTTACGTGAGAAATTTTTATTTTCTTTCCCTTAGGCAATGACGTTATTGCTAATAATCGGGGACAATGACCTGTTGGACGGTATGCGTGTCATGTGTAATTTTCTCTTCCATTCGGGGGACCATTTAATTAGATTTAGGATCCGTGATTGGCATATCAAATGTTCCCTTCTCAAGTTGAAGAGATATCTCCTGGATAGGAGAGGCAGTAGTGTTAACAAGGGGTGGGACCTCCAGTGGCAACTCAAGAACTGAATTTTGAATTACATCCTCTTCAATAACTTGTGTTTCCACACTGGATATTCTTCTATTCCAACTCTTTTGGGTGACCTCTCATGAGATGAATCCTTTGACTCTGCAACTTTATGTTTTGTGCTCATTCTAGGGTGGCCCGAACTAAAAGTAACCTCCTGAACCTTGATGATGATTGTTTTGAAGCTTACTTGGGAATGGGGAGAATTCTCAAATGAATGGAAACAACCTTCTTCCTCTGGAAACATTCCCTCATTCTCTTGATCACCTTTATTCCTCTCCATGATCTCTCCTGACTCATGAACATGCCAATTCACTTGAGGAAAATGGGAAGCCTTGATCACCTCATACTCTAGATCATAAATTTCAGTTCCATCATCTTTTAGGCCTTCTTCATACCACATAAACTGATACTTCTTCATTTCTCCTACTTTCATCCTCATATGGTCCCTCTCTCACACATTGAACTCACCAATATAGTTGGCCCAATAGTCTTCTATTTTTGGAATGTGGCGTAACTTTGGAACATGGGATGTGTCTAGATCCTCCCGTATGTCAAAATCAATCCCGGTACTATATGAGTGTATAGTCAGGTGGGGAAAGGCCATCTCCAGGTGGGATGCATCATTTACATTCTTGCACATGAAAACTACAAGGAGATGAGGAATAAGACAATCTTCTTAATTTTGTTCCTTAGTCATTGTTCACTGTGTAAGTTTCTGTGGAGCTCAAATAACATTATTTGATCACTAAGGTACTTGGGTAACCTTAGTGGGTTTTGATCAAAGCCAGAGACCTGAATGTAGGAGAAGGTGGAGAAATGAATGAATTAGGAGCCATATCTTCTAATCAAGGATGCTTTCGTGGTGATATTATGTTGTAGAAATCATCCTCCGTGTTCGATAATGAACATCGTGAAAAGCGTCATTTACGAGGGTGAAATGTCTATGAATTTCTCTCTGCACACTGATTGAGGTAATTTCTTGAATGTCAAGACCGAGAAGAGATGTTTTGGGTCGAGCCAATCCCTTGAATGATGCAGGCTGGCAAGGAGATATACCAAATAGAAGGTCATATAGAAATTCTTTGTCATATGCACTTGGAGTAGTTGGCAATGCAAGTTGTCATTGATTATCTACCCCCAATCTATCCTTTGATCTCCTTGAGTCATTAAGAGAATAAAGAGAACCATCCAATATTGAAATCCCCTTGTGCTTACTACTATCATCACCCTACCGAGAAGGGTGATTATATTTGAAAAACCTTCACAAAATTCACATCTTGAGAGATTATTTTGCATTCTAGAATTATTTTGCCTTGTCTTCATCCACGATCTTAATGCAATCCCTTGCGGTATGCATCTATTTTATTCCATTCATTCACAAATTTTTCCTTCATGATGATCGCCATGTTGTTCAAGATGGGAATTTATAGTGCAAGTGAGAAAGCTCTAGGATTGATAAATGTCATGTATATGCCATTATCTACCCAAATTGTTTGTGTATCAAGTTCATAGTAATTTGAGCAGGCCAAGACCAACTCAATGCTTTGTATGGACATAGGGTGCCCAACAATTGCAAGCAGTCAACTTGTGTACACCTTATCTTAAATTTTCCCCTTTTGGTTAGATAACATGCATGACTTGAGATCATCAAGATCCATATAGGTGACATCAATGTCACCTACCTTAGCATATTTTTATGACAAGGCATGTGCCAACTTCACTCTTGTGAATTTGAACTTCATTTTTCCTCCTTGACACTTACTATATTTGGAAAGGACATGTTACTATTTTTGTAAGTGTAATAATTTGTCTCTCGGACCCCAACAAATGATATTGACTGAATGGTTTCCCCTCCTGTTTACTCCTTACGAGAAAAATGCTTTTAGAATGAACTACTATTTATATGAAGTGCCTACAAGAAAAATTACTATTTTTAGTAAGTATTGATTTTTTCCCAAGTTCACTACACTAATGAGATCTGTTTATATTATAGCCCTGTGCACACTTATCTTCGTCACAACTTCTTCTTGTGAAAAAGTACCCAAAATAGCAGCCGCTTGAGTGTAGGAAGGCTTACTAATTTTGGAAATTGGGTCTATGGTGCTTAGTTTGTGACAAAACGAATGTTTTTGATATGGGTTTTTTCCTAATGGTGCTCGAATATCAGCATCACCCGATCGCCAGTTTGAGAGATTTTAAATTTCAAAAAAAATCCACAAGAAACCTAGGGTTTCATTTTCTGAAAAATATGCTCCAAAATGCAAAAAAAATCTCTAGGAATGCTTAGGTGCCTAGAAATCTTCATGAATGCAAAAATGGTGTCTCGATTCGATCAATGGTTTATAAGATATGAAAATGTTTTGTTCGATGACTTCAAGGGTTTATGGAAAAAATGATTCTTTTTTCTTACATTTTATTCCTTTCGATCCATTCTTTTTTTTATTTTTTCATGTTTCCAGATCATGGATGGTTTTAAGGAGTTATTCAAATGCAAAACGGTAGATTTGGATTACGGAAAAAAATTCTAGCATTCCGGCAGAGTATGGAGATGTGGGGGATTTTTTTAAAAATGGATAAGTACTAGTATTAATAGATTTCAAATGGAAAAGGAGAGGATGGGGCACATTTTTCTATCCTTTGCGAAGATTTAAATGGGACATGAAATTGCACTTCATCCTATTCTTGACACTTGTCATGTTTTTATTCGATGTGAAAATTGGTAGAGGGACTTGAAGCTGGAACACCCGGGAGATGGTTTGAGGTCACATGAGAGATAAAGGTGCTTGTTAGGGATAGGGTAATTTTTATGTCCCTTTCATCCCTTTGTAATAGGGACATTTACGCCTCGTTCTAGGCATGACAAATGGTGTATGGTAGCGGTATGTGGGTGAATGGTCAAACTGGTCAATGAGGGCTGGAAGGGTAAGTGCATGGTTGTATGAGTGACCAGAGGGCTTCTTGGGGGTGAGGAAATTTTTTTGCACCTCATGTCCCTTTAAAAGGTGCAATATGGAAAGGAAATTGCACCTTCACTACGATCTACCACCTTGGGAGCCAACTTGCGAAGATGATATCTCGAGCTCTTGAATGAATTTTTGGGTGAAATTTTATATGATTCCACCTCCTAATAACTTAATGAAGCCAATGGTGATAGCTTCAAGGTATAATTAGGAATGAATCACCTCAAAATGTCTCCTTAATTCTCGGTATTTTTTTGTTGTGTGCCATAAGAGTGAGATGCCGAGAACAATGTATGAAGTTTCAAAAGGTCCCATTTTTTCCACCATGTAGAGAATTGAAAAATATTTCCATAGGTACTTTTTTAGATTTAAAATCACTATGGAGCTCTCAGAACCTTGTTGTGAAGTGTGGGTCCTCTTTCACAGTGCATGCTCCTTTAGGCACAAAACCCGCTTCTAGTGAATTAGCTCCAAAACCTCTAAAAATTCCCTAAATCTTCCAAATTAAACTCCTTGATGTTTATAGCACATGATTGATCCTATGTGATGAGTCTTGGTCTCTCAATCTACTATGGCGATGGTGCATTAGTCTTAAGTAGGATGATGGTAGCCCTTCCCAAAATTTCTTGAATGTTCTAAAAGATCCTAAATCGCATCAGGGATGGATGACAACCACTTGGGGATCATTTTCTGATAAGATATGAATAGTGTTGGGGATGGACTGACCTAGGGGTGTCTTAGGAAGGTATGGCTTTGCATTTTTTTGACATTGTGGTATGGTTGTCCTATTTTCTACTAAATTTTTCCTTTATAAAAACATAGGACAACATTACATAAAACGAAGAAAAAGATATTAAAACTCTAAGTGCTAGTCAAGACCATAAAAAAGTTTTGAGATCCAACTTGGACCACTAAAATAATGAATTGGGCCCTATAAATGTGCCAAAATGTCACCCAACCTTATTATAAATGTTTTTGTGGCACATTACTAATCCATATATAACAGCTTAAAAAAATTCAAGATGATCCGATGGTCAGATCAAAATTTATGGTCTCTGGAAGTTATGATCTTGTATCATTCACTCCTAGTTGAAAATAATTATGCTCCTGTAAATTCGGTTGATGGAATTCATCCTATTTTCCACTATTAATATTCTTCAACTTCCACTCGGGAATCCAAGTATTTTCTTCTTGTTACAAACCTTCCCATTGTACCAAACATCTGTTGTAGCTCTTATGCCTAGTAGTGATTGTCTTTTGGTCTAAGACATGCATTACCCTTTCCCTTTTCCTCTTTGGAATCTATTGGTCCCAGTTTATTTTTTTCCTTCTCAAACTTTTCATCATGATCTAGAAAATTATATAATTCAGAAACATTAAAAGCTGGTGAAATAGAAAAGTTGTTGGTAGCTCCACCTTATAGGCATTACCACTCATTTTCTTGAGAATCCTACATGGACCGATATTTTTATACTTTATTTTATTATATGTCTCATTTGAAAACATATTCTTTTGAGATGAACCATAACCATATATCCTTATTCAAATGCATTTACTCTCCTACTTGTATCCGCATCATCTTTAAAGTTTGCATTACTAACTTTCATCTTTTCCCTCACTTCTTCATGTAATTGTAACATGTGTTTTGTAAATGCTTCGCATTATCATTAGTTTTATCGTTAACAAGAAGTAAAATAATATCTATAACTCCATTGGGGTTCCTATCATATAAAATCTAGAAATGAGACCTCCCGTTGACCTATTTATTGAGTTGTTATTAGAAAACTCGACCTACATGGTAAAGCCAAATCCCATTATTTTGGATTTTCTCCAACTATGAAACGTAGAATATTTCCCAATTTTTCATCACTGGGGGAGACATGTACTATTGAACTATATTTGTGTCCCCATTTTCCTCCACAGATTCTTCCAAAAGTGACTCAAAAACTTTGTGTCACAATCAAGTGATCGTTCTTGGAACTCTATTCAATTGGTACACTATACATCTTGATATGATCCTACTTATGTCCATCTTTACCTTTGGCCAATAATATTTCTCTACCACAAGAGTAGTTGTCTAACTTATACCAAAGTGTTCAGCCAAACCCCCATTGTGAAATTCTATTATAATACTTCTCTCATTGAACCAACAAGGATGCACAATTTCTTTCCCCTAAAATAAATAACCATAATGCATCAAATAATTAGAAGAACTAATACCTATTTTGAGGTCCTTATATTATCTCACAACCTCACCAAAATCTGGATCACTTTCATAAATTCCTTAAATAATTCAAACCCTACTACTTAATTTTCCATGGTTATCAAATATGTTAGACATCTACACACGTGATGCGGGAGCATAACTTGCATGAGACAATAACTTTTGATCTGATTGTTGGATCATCTTGAAATTTTACAGGGTGGTAGATATGCATTAGTAATATGCTGAGGTCAATGTTGTGTGCAAGGTTGTTATCATTTTGGCACATTTTTGGGCCCATATTCATTCATCTAGTGGCCTAAAATTGGCTTGAACATTTTTTTCACTTTTGACTAGGTCTTAGAAATTTAATAACTTTTTTGTGCTTGTTAGAATAAGTCAAAAAAATTTGTGAGCCTTAATTTATGAAGGAATATTTGGCACACAAATTTTGGGGCCCATCCGAGTTGTTTTTCTAGTAGGTAATTTTTGGCATTTTAGGTTTTTAGAGTAGACATGAAATAAAAGGAGGATTGTAATGATGTAAAAGATTAGTGTGGATTCCAGAATGAGAAGAAAGCTATTTTGAAACTCTTGGTTTTTATTTGAATTTTTTTATGTGTGTTTTGGAGGTATTTCAACCTCTTGTAGTTGGACTCACACCAACAAGGCATAAAAAAATTGATTCTACTTGAATTATGATTTAAGACAAAAGTATATCCTTGCAAAAATGAGACCCACTTTGCATTCCTACTATTTGTTTTCTTCTATGTGTTTACATACCTCAATACTTCATGGTCAGTAAAGATTACAAATTCCTTGGATACCAAGTAATGTCTCCAATTTCTTAATGCTTAAATAATAACATAAAATTCCACATCATAAGTAGAATATTTCCTCCTAACTTCATTCATATTTTCACCAAGTAATGTTATAGTTCTTCATTTTGACATAGTATAGCTCCAATCCCGACATATGAGACATCAAAATCAACCTCAAAGACCTTGTTAAAATATGGAAATACCAAAACAAGTGCCTTTGACACTTTCTTCTTCAACAATTCAAAACTATTTGTTTCTACCTTGGTTCATACAAACTCCTTTCCCTTTGTGCACTCTGTTATGGGTGCGGAAATGTTATGTAATGAAATTACTAATGAGCTTCCTATTAAATGTTTCCAAGCCATGAAAAATACAAACATTTGTCACATTCCTTGGAATAGGCCATTCCAAATTTCCCTTCGCTTTTTCTTCATCCATCCTTTGAGATGACAAAGCCCAAAAAAACTAGACGTTTCTCATGAAATCTACACTTCTTTATGTTTTCATACAAGCTCTCTTTTCATAATAGTTTTGAAACCAATTTCAAACATAACAAGTGTTATTCCATTTTTCTATTGAATATCAAAACATCTTCAAAATAGATAACCACAAATTTACCATTTTATTCTCAGATTACTCTGTTCATCAGCCTCATGAATGTACTAGGTTCATTAGATATCCCAAATGGCATCAGCATCCACTCATACAATCCATATTTTATTTTAAAAGCCAATTTCCATTCATACCCTTCACTGATTTAGATTTTGTAGTACTCACTATGAAGGTCAAATTTACTAAAATAGTGGACTCCCGCTAGCACATCCATCATATATCTAATCTTAGAATTGGGAAATGATACTTAATTGTAATTTTATTTATTTCCCCCGCTATCCACACACATTCTCCAGTCTTCATCCTTTTAGGAGTCAATAGTGTTGGATTTTCATATGGACTCATGATTTCTCTCATTAAAACTTTATGTATCACATCGGTCACTTGTCTATTCAACTCCTCACTCTGTATTGGGCTCATCTTGTAGGTTGCCTAATTTTGTAGGGCCGATCCTTGGATAAAATAAATATAGTGTTGTATATCCCTCTTTTGGGGTAACCCGTCTAGTAGCTCATCTCATATGACATATGTGTATTATTTTAGTAAATCTAATGTCATACACCAAAATCCTCTATGTCCACCTTCTTTACCATTAATGCATAACACTATCCCATTTCTTATATTTCTACAATAAACTCTTTTGTAGACAACAAGCTCTCAATCTTGTCTTCTTCCTTGAAAGGTAACGAGACCACCTTTACACCATCATTCAACAAAGTATAATTATTATTCCCTTCATCATTTGTAACCTTCCTATCATATTTCCACGTCCTTCCCAATAATTTATGGCATGTAACCATCATGATAATAGTACACCACACCTCATCCTTATAGGTATTCCCAATCAAAAAATTTATTATGCATCTTTTATCTATGGCTACCTCGTTCCCTTTCTTGAACTATGATATGCAATAGGTATATGAGTGTTTATCAAATTTAAAACTTAATTTATCAATCATTAGAGTTGAGACCATATTTTCACAACTACCACCATCAATAAAAATTTTACACACTACCCCTCTAGAGGTGCATCTTGTTCAAAAGATATTTATCTAAAACCAAGAATCACCATTGACACCATCTTGTTATTTATCCTTCCTTGGGATGATCATCATCCTCTTTATCATGAGGGTTTCACTAAATTTTGAAGCAACCTCAGTTTATACTTCTTCAAATTTAACTAGGTTAACTCATAGATGTTATGCTTTCCATCTATCATGTGTAGGATATTACAGGCACTAAAAATATTTTTTCCCTTATTCACCACATCGGTAAAAAGTATATTATCTTTAGGGGATATGCCAACCCCATCCTCCACCATATCCTCTTCCTCTCTAAAACCACATACCTCTTTGGGAGTTCTTTGGGGCCTTGACTAGATTCTTCCTTCCCTTCTACATTAGAGGATTGACCTTGTAGGGAATCAAATCTACCTCTCTCTCTCATTGGAAAATATTATGGTCCTCTCTTTAACCCTCTTATAAAATTACTCCTTTTGTTTATTTCTTCTTCTTTAATGCAAGCTTATAAGCATCATCAATCCTATGGATCCAGAGAATACTAAATTCATCTTGTATGGTATAAATTAACTTAATCACATACCTTGTAGGATTTTATTCTTCAAAATATCCTTTCTCCACCTAGATTGATAGCTTGTAAAATTCATTGGTATACTCTTTGATGTTGAGATCCTTCTATCTTAGGTTTTAAACCTTCGAAATAGTGTCTTGGCATAATCTACACAAAGAAAAATTTCTTTCAATTTCTTCACCATTTAATTCCAATTTCAGATCTTACGCTTTCCTTTCCTTTGTCTTTCATTTGTAGGTGATCCTACTAGATTAATGCATGGTCGGTCAACTTAGTGCATGAAAACTTAACCTTCTTCTCCTCTGAAAGGTTTTTCCACTCAAATAATTTTTCCATGTGATTCAACTAGTGAATCAACTCCTCTGGTTGTAACCCTCCACCATAATTAGGAACATTAATCTTAATACCTTCATTATTTCCCTCCAAAGATTAGATCAGTATCTCCTCGAATGGCCACTCATTCAATGTTTCTTCATCTCTCTCATTTTATTCTTCATTGCCTCCTTCATTCCTTAATAGAGTTAATGCTTCAATATAACTAGTTGGGTCTACATCCCCAATCACATGTCTCCATCTAAGGTGGGTAAATTCTCCTTGAGCGAGAAAAACTTGTCTATGTAGCTCTTTCATATGCCTATTCATCTGGGCATAACCTCCTCTCACACATATATACATACTTATATAAAATAGAGGTAATAAATCACATAGATAAATGTAATTTATATTACCTTCACTGTTCCCACAAGATCTAAATCCTATTTTGATACCAATTGATGTGGATCTAGTTGCAAGAGGTTGAAATGCCCTCACACACACACACACACACACACACACACACACACACACACACACACACACACACACACACACACACACACACACACACACACACACACACACACACACACACACACACACACACACACACACAATTTTGTAATAATCCATAATATTCAAAATAGTTTTTATCATTCCAAAATCCATACTAATCTTTTACAACCTTACAATCTTCCTTTTATTTCCCACTATCTCTAAGAAAACCCTAAAATGTGAAAAATCCTAAAACTCAAAAAACCCTAAAAAGTAAAACACCTTATATGGACCCTAATTTTTTCATACAAAATATTCCTTTGTAAATTAGTTCATATGCCAAATCTTGGTTTATTATATAAAACATAGCAAAATATATTAAAAATCTAATTTCTAGACAAAACCACAAAAAGGTTAGGAACCAATATTAGACCACTAGACAAATGAATTGGGCCTTGAAAATATGCCAAAATGTCACCAACCCTTTTCATAAATGTTGGTCGTGGAACATTAGTAATCAAGATCTAGCAACCTACAAAATTTCAAGACGATCTAATGACCAGATCAAAAGTTATGGGCTCTGGAAGTTATGCTCTCACATCTAGAAAAAAATATATTTAAGCTCATTGAGAGATATCAATATTAAGATTTTGCTATCATATTTTTCACATGCCATGTTGATTAATTAATCCATTACCTTCTTTATAAATTCCAAATTAGTGGTGATAAATAGTATTGATATAAGCACACCTCTATGTCAACCCAAAAATAGTGCAAAGGCAAAAAGAATAGCTCGAACTCCACCGCATAGCTTATATATTATGATTTTTATATTGACATTTCATAAAAAAAAAAAAAAGAGAACTTTGGTTAAATGGACATCAAATATAATCTTAAAATTTCCATGTGATAGTCCATGAACAAATCATATATTACACTTCATTGTAGAATATAATAATTAGTACTTATAGATTGAATTTTTATCCAAATTTTTCGTAACTAATGATATAGGTGCTATTACTTTTAATCCTTAGAATTCAATTACGCTTACAAATAAAAATTAACCAAACAAAATTTTACAACATAGTTTTTTTAATGAAATTTGGCATACTTAAAAGGAAAAAAACACTATTTATATATAATGGTAATATTTTAAAATAAATTAAGAAAAATATGATATTTCCTTCTAGTTGTAATTATGTCGGAAAGTTCACTTGAGAAAATAAATAATGATTTAGTTAATCATAGTTATTATTGATAATTTATTAAAATGTTATCAATTTCTCTAATTAAACCATTTAATCTAAAGATGTCTACACTATATTACTATAGTTTGTAATGCAATGTCCAACTACAAACAAAATAAAATAACACATAGTTAAACCTAAAATTTGATATTAAAATTAAAATTAATAAATAATTATTTAATAACATATTTTTATTCATGATGACATATTTAAAAAATTAAACTTAGATCATTAAAAAGTAGTTTTTGGTTTTTGTAACTAATTACAAGTTGACATGGTATATATTGAATTATTTATTTCTATTTTAGTATAATTATATTTGGAAAAATCTCAATAATGATTACACATACAATTGTATGAATTGAATTTAGAATTATCCACAATAGTAACTTGTGTACTATCTAAAATATTGAAAAACAAATTTTTGATTTAAATTTTTATTAAATATGGAAAAAATTAATTAATTATGAGTATCTAACACATAAAATTAATCTTAGAGGTATTTGAATTAAATATTGATGCACTTGAGGCTCATTAACTCATGGAGTTTGCAACCAAAAATTACTTTACAATATTTTGTAAAACAATACACATATGCTATCTATACAACATATTTATAAACAAAAATTTGTCAAACAAATTTTAATACTACAATTTTATGAATTGAACTACAATTATTTATATATAATGTCCTTCAATGTCCTTTAACTTCAACTATAAATTACTCCTAAGTAGTATAAACTAATGTAAAAAAATTCTTTATTGATTTTTTTATTAAAATAAAACTATAACTTATTATAAACATCAAGTCTTTAAGGTTTTGTGTGAAATACAAAAGAGAAAAAATACAAAAATTCCTCTTTCACAATAGTATTTAGTAACTATTGGATTTAAAAAATAAAATAAAATTAGTATTCTTATATATGTGTTACTTACAAGTAGATTAAATTTTAGATTTTCAGAAATAATACTATTAAGTATTATTAGTTCATTAATTTATTTAAAATATCAACTAATAAAAACGTATTCATCATATATTTCAGATTTATTACATTTAAGTGAATGAAAGGCCTCATATTATTATAATTTAATAATACTTTCATTCATAGAAACACACTTACAAATAAAATATATTAAAATAAATTTTATAACCTAATTAGTAATTAAATTTGATTTTTAGAATCCATTTACACTTCTTAATAGAATTTGTTGAGTTGAACTTACACTATTGTCACAAAATTTTATGTACACTCAAATAATATAATATTATTAAAAACTCTAATACTTATTAGATAAGTCACAATATGAATATTTGATGAGAATTCACATTCACGAGAATTTCTAAATTTAAAGGGTTATGAGTGGTCCCATTTACATCCAAAAGGATTTTAAATTTCAAAATCTAATTATTGGTTTCTCAGCTACAAACCACCCTATAATGGTTGAGCAGAAAGAAAAACACATTATAAAGTCCATGGAATCAAACTTTGAATATAATAATATTCAAAACTGGGAAACGTGACTCAGGTAATTAATGCACACTTCAAGCTAACTCAACCACCCAAATTTTATCAGAGTTGGCTCCTTTCCTTCTTTCATAAATTAAATAACTTGGAAAGGCAGATATAACAATTTTACAAGCGGATTTACATGCATTTAATGCATGTCATTGGTAGTTTTGATTGGAAATATGATTTTCCCTCTCTTTTTCCCCTCTTCTTCTCTCACATTATTCTATAAATTGTTGAATAATGATCCTCTTTTGTAAAGGTTGGAACTCCTTGGATTGCAAGAGCATTATGTAGAGTAGTGTTCCTTTGCATTTTGAGTTCTAAGCCTCGATTTGGTTTTTGCATATGATTTTTGCATCTTTCCATATCAGAATCGACCATGCATGCTTTCAAAGTAATAAAAGTTGAATTTTGTGGCTATTCTCTGCCCTAGTTAATATTTTATTGCATTTAATCACCTTATTTTGCATTATTCATATGTTGGGCATTTTTACGTCTCTTGCGGGTTTATTTTCTATTGTGCTCCATGGGAATGAGTGTGTGAGTGTTGTTTTAGATTGTGGCACACATGTCTTCCCTTCCTTTCTCCATTTTCCCTTGTTTCCACTCATCTGAGAGTGTTCATCCCCTTATTTCTACACTTATCATCTCCATTTAGCTTAATATTTCATTTTGATACAATCATAGTCAAAATGAGAGCTAGAACAATCAGGATACACCTCCATGCCCTTACACCCGATTATTGGGGTGAAGAAACTCATTAAAAAATCAAAATTTGTATGAGGGAAGTGTTTATGATTTTAAAATAAAACATTGGAAGTTCCATTGTCTTCTTATTCTCACTTACACATTCTTTTGGACCTCTACAAATCACCTCCATCATTAATCTAATTGTGATCCCAATACAAACTCTATGATGAATTTTTAAAAATAGGAAAACAATCATTCAAATGTTTATAGTGTCATCCATTTGGGAATATAAATAGATTTTTTCTTTATGCCAATAATGTTTAATCCATGTATCAACTAAGGAAGGAAACACTTTCGTGACACAAGATGGAGGTCCCATATAAATCATTTATAAAGTAGCATTATTGTAAACTCTCACAAGAGATTTAACTCAGGATAAAATATATGTTTTCCAAAACATCTCAATATATCATCCCACTCCTTGGTAACCACATTGAACACATGTCTCTCTTAAAGATCTATTTTGTTGGGAAACAAAAATATAGTTAATAATTAAAATTATATAATAGAGGTAGGATTTTGAAGAGAGAGAAATTGAAACCTTTTAGGAATTCAAGATTCAAGTTATCCAAGAGCGAGATGAATAATTTTTATGATTAAGATGAAATTAAAAGAATAAAAATTCTTGGATTATAACAAGAAAAGGCCATAATAATGAAACCAAATTTTGGATCCAATCGTAAACAAGGAAAAAATCAATATCATATAAGGCTAATGTTGAAATCTTTGTTGGAATTTAATAGGTCATCATATCATTATTTCAAACTAAAAATGGAGGTGTGAAAACACACTCTGTTCTTAGTTAAGTTACTCTCATGGAATATATATATATATATATATATATATATATATGTGGATTCCATAATCTTCTTACCTCCATGTTGATGGAGATGTACACCATCGATGAATCATTTAAAAGGTAAAAATGGTAACCATATGCCAAAAATATTAATGTATTAGTTTTGTGTTACTAAATGTATGCTAATTTATAAACAATATTATCTAAAAAATTATTTTGTGTGTGGCTTCCAATGTGAATTATCAATACTAAATAGATCTATTTTAAAAATAAAATGTAGATATTATATAATTTCATAATAGTCAAATTTAAAGTTGTAGAATATCCATATCATTAAAAATTCGTCATAGGTAAATCACATTTTCTCTTTTTAATTTGAAAAAATAGACTTTTGAAACAAGAATTATGAAATGCATGAAAAATCCAAAAACAATGTATGATGGTTCTAACTTTTTGCACTTCTAAGTTTCAAACAAACCTATATATATATATATATATATATATATATATATATATATATATATATATATATATATATTCAATTATCCAAAAATGTAAAATATATGTTTTTGGTCATTAGTAACGTTTATCTCTAATTGGTAATTATACTATATAATGTAGCACATTTTTAACTTTTTAATAACATTATTAAGTTAAAACAAGAAATTGTAAAAACATATACATTATTGAAAAGCTAAATATGTGTTATCCACAACATGTATGATATATGTATTTATCTTGAATTAAATATATCAAATAACTTTATTTATTCATTATTGGACTTCGGAAGGAGGTATAACGGATTCCAATATTTTTATTTTTGGATTCCAATCTTTTATTTTCGGATTCCAATATATGCGATTTTGGATTCCAATATAAGTGATTTTTGAGTAAAGTATATTCCAATATTTAACATTTTGGAATCCAAAACTAGTAATATTGGATTCCAATATTGCCTATATTTTTTAGCTTCTCAAATTGGAATAAGTCCAGATTTAGTGAAATAAGTGTTTTTGTAGGGTAGAGTTCTAAAATGTCTACTAAAAGAGAGTTTTACAACATTTTATACGTACTCAACCCTTCCAATACACCAAGACATCACAAACTATTCATAATCACAAGTATAAATCCTACCCATGTAAATTGCATCATAATTTTTCTTCATGAAGAGAACTAAAATTAGGTCATCTTCAAAGTTCCAAAACTTCCATTTACACAATTGAAACACAAAAATACGGTCTCTTTCTCATTTTAGGGCTTGAAAATTCTCTTAAACTTGACAATGAAACAAAAAGTGATGATCTTTTGTGAATTTAAAATTTGTATTATTCCTCGGATGCTTTCATTAATGGTGGCACTTGCCTTAATGGCTTCTCTATTCACATTCGTTGATCCTCTATTCTCAATTTTTAATTTCCTCCTTATATGTGGACATATTGGGCACATACGATTTTACTTAGATGACTTGATATTTTATCATTGGTTTTAATTTTAATTATCTTACCTAGATTCCTTGTAAGACTTTATTGTGCTTCAGCGATTTGCAACTAACTTGTAAATTTTCAACAAATGCAAAATTGCAAACCGTATTTTTTTTTCCTTTCTAAAATTTTTGAGGCACTAACATGTGTCCACTTTGTGGGGTTGTTGGAGTGAAAGCCTAGTTTTATAATATTGCAGTAACTATGAAATATGAAGGTGAGAATTTGTTTTCTCCATCTTGTTGTTGTATTATGACATGTTTCCCCCTTTTTGGACTATAGGGATCAAATTGAAAATTTGAGTTTTGTAAAATCGCAAAGCTATAAACTACAAAACTATAAATTTGTATTTTTCAATACACTTTTAATATCATGCCACATGTCTCTCTATCCAGAATTTGGGGTCAAAAGTATAGTTGTAGAACTCTAAAAACAACAAAGTTGTGAACTACAATGTTGTGAATATGCAATTTTTTTCTCTGTTGTTTGCAAATTCAAACAATATTCATTTTTAGGCCTCAAGAATGAAATAAGAACTTGTAGTTTATGATAAATTTGAATTTGAATTTTTCAAAAGAGTAAGTGGTGAGGGAATATTCCTTGAATATCCCTTTCATGGTGATTGGACTTGTATTTACAATTGCAATTTTATACAAAAGTGTAAAATTACTTTTACAATGGGTCGCTTTCCGATACTTAAAATATTCCATTTTACATGCTTTGGGGGTAGACATGGCATCCGTAGATCCACAAAAATAATGAATTGCAAAACTGTAAAGGGATCAAATTATTTACATGGAAAAATTAAGCTTGAATGTTTGATTGAGACTCAAATCGCCACCCAAACCATTAAACCTAAAACTTTATCAAGGCACCAAGAAATGAAGGAAAATGTTAAGATGTTAATTTCAAACCACACAACAAAGTTGAACAATGGAAAAGATACAAAAGCGAGTCTCAAGGAAAAATTCAAAAATTTAAAAGCGAGAAAGGGATTCAAAATATCAAAGATGAAGTTTATGCTTGTAAACACAAAATCTATGCACTTGAGTATATTTTTAATCCCTAAAGCATATTAATGTATACGTGATTCCTAAGCAAGAAAACTAGTGGTTGAGAACTCCTTTTGGCATTTTTTTCTTTATCTCTTGTAATTTTCTATTATAAGCTTTACTAAGAATCAAGAGATAAAATCATGCACTTTGGGTACATTTCTAGTTCTTAGGCACATAATACTATTCATATGATTCGTGAGTGAGAAAACTAGTAATTGACATTTATCTTTGGTCTTTTCTCTATGTTTCATGTATTATTTGTAGCCTCTTACACACTACATCCAAGTCGATACTTCACTACTTTATCTTGCATCACTCTGGACACAAAGACCCAAACCGGGATGTCATGCTGTACACCCTTGTTCTTCTAGGAGACCCCGACCTCTTTGTACTTTTCTCACCTCTTGAGCCTCTTTCATCTTTTGGACATCTTGTTTTCTTATGGGTTAACCTTTTAGTTTCCAATTGATAAATTAAAATAAGGGTATCATATAAATATAAAGCTATGTGACCATTATGAAGGACTGATCTAAGAATTTATTATCACCACCTAAGGTTGCATCCCAAGGAATTACAAGAGCATCAAAGCATCCATCTAGCACTCATACATGGGACAAGGGACTACATTTTTCTTCATACATGAATAGGAGGGTAATTTCATTTTGTCATTCACACATCTATCTACATTTCTACATCTAGTTATTTCTCACTATTCAATTAGGTTTGACATAAGATCTACTTGTGGCATGATTCTTCACACACTCATGCATAACTACATAGAGTCCGAGATGTAGTGCAACTCTTAGTCATAAGTTCACTCTATCAAGTGACCTTCGGGGTCAATCTGACTCCCCACTTGCATATTTTTATTTTTAGGATTTTATTTATTTTGGAGTTTTGTAGGAGATCATTTATTTTGTAGGTTATAGGAAACTCGGCAATCTTCTAGTGACACACAGGTGAAAAGAAATGAGGGTTAGCGACATTAAAGCGATACAAAATAAATAATTTTCCAACCATCTTCATAGTCATGGGTTACCAATAGAGGTCTATAGTACCCAGATGCCCCCGACCTAATCTAGCCCCCTAGTCATGGAATTTCCAATAGTTCTATGATTTTATGGGTCCGTTTACAACAGTCTTCTTTCTTGTTCTAGTAATTTTCTAGCTTCATACATCTTCAGGATCATCATGAAATAAGCTAAGTATTTTCTCCCTTATCTTGCACCTAGGGTTTCATATTTATCTTACTTATTTCTTAAGTAAAATCTATACTTCATTGTTTTATTTATTAGTTGTTACACTACAATCAATGTTTTACAAAAATTTCATTTTATTTAAATCAACATCCTTTTGGATTTACACATCTTAAAGTTCTACCAACACTCAACCGATTTAACTTTTATGGCTTGAGACACTAGTGCCTAGTTAGGATAGAAGCACCTAGATGCTCCTATCCCTCATGGGTAATCTTATCTCTCTCTTTCTTCTTTTTAATATTTTGGGTCTCTTCAAATTCTTGGTCACCTTTTAATACTTTGGGTTAGCCTTTCAGTTGTCAATTACAAAATTCAAACAAGGTAATCATATATATACGTAGTTACTTATTTTAAATAAAGGGTGAGAATCATAAGGATTACTTATCACCATCTATGCTTACAAAAGGCATAAAAACTACAAATTAAATATCTAGCATATATATACAAGGGTCAAGATCTGCATTAGTGTACATACACTGCATAGAAGGGGAGTTCATTTTATTCCATCACATTCATTCTCGCATATTTGGGAAAAAAATCTATCCCACTATCATCATGTAACTTGCACAAGGGAAACCTAGGGCACATGACACCGATACACACACACATGGATTATGAGATGTAGTGCAATGCTTGGACATAATTTCACTCTTTGGGTGACTGTGGGGTCAGTTCGACTCCCCATTCTACATAATTTTTATTATATTTGATGTGGTTTATGGATATGTGAAGGTAGTCATTTGTTTTTAAGGTTATATGTGTGATTGGTGATCTAACATTGAAAATGGAGTGGAAACTATTGAATAACACTCAAGGTATTCCAAATCAAAAAAAGATCAGACACTGGGAATTTTAGCAGACATAGGCACCTAGATCAATTGTTAGTGACTAGGGAACTCGTGTGGGTCCTTATTTCTGTACATTCTTGGGTTTCGAATGATCGGTGAGCCATTTTGACATTGTTTCCCCTGTTTTAGCAAAGACACAGTCTTGATCACTCCTAGGTTTTACATAATCAGCTAAGTCATCATCCCTCTCTCATTTTCTCGGGTTTTACATTGTTGAATGTTGATTACTTACATATTGTTGTATGTAATCATCTAAATGTCATTTAATACTATAAGTTACTCTAAATTAATATTCAATTCAAATTAGATTAAATTATTAGGTTAACCTAATCGATCAAACCTTACCTTCTAAACATGTATTAGATCCTCTCTCCTTCTTATGAATTTTTGGACCAATAATCATACCAATCCTATTCACCCACCAAGGTTTCTTGCATGGATGTCATCCTTGTTGATTTTATGCAGTCTGTACCCAACACTCTCCCCACTTTAACCCTCCAATGCTCAACCCAACTATTAATTTTCTCATCACTCGACATAATAGGAAATACATGGCTACACCCATCTCTATCCACTTCATATCACCTCTACAGTTCCTACCGACACCTCCAAAGGCTATGATATCATTGAGAAACTAAAGAATACACCAGCAAAAATATCTCTTTATGATCTTGTACACAATGCACTAGATTTTCTCATACATTAGAGGCTTCCCTACATTCCATTCAAATTACAAGTGACAATACCCCTATTACCTTCTCCCATCTTATTCAATCCCTCAAAACCTACCATGTGCCATATCATTCAATAATGAGGATATCCCTCCTTCATTTAATGATCACTCATTGCACATTTGTTTATTGCAACTATTATTGGCTGCCATTGTATCAAGCACATACCATTTGAAAAAACTCCTCTCTAAATATATCTTCCCTATTATTACTCATGTAGTTACAAATTCATGATAGTCGTATCACAAAATACTCTACCCTTGTTCATGGTTATGATTCTACTACTTGAACATACATGAACACCATCACCTTACCTTTACAAGTATGGTCCAAAACCCTTCCCACTTTGTTCTATATCATTGATACATCATTTCAGTTCAATTATTTACTCAATAGACCATGGATCCATGTTATGCATGATATTCCTTCTATGGTTCATTAGTGTGTTAAATTATTACGTGATGGATATGAGCATAATATATCCACTTACCCCAAACCATTTAAATTCTACTAAATATACCCAGTCACTATCATGCTTATACCTCCATTTAATCCAATTTCGTACCATATGAATGATACATATGATGTCATTGAATCTAGTGCTTTCATTACCTCTTATTCCTCCACATTAACCCCTTCCATCACTAAACATACTACTAATATTATTTCCCTACCATATCTCTATCCATCACTACCACTATTCCACAATTTACTGCTTCTCCTAGCCCTACATCCAACACCCCTCCTAATATCCTTGATAGTTCTACCAAAGCAAGAGAATGTCAAAACTAAATATTTTGATGATGAGGTCAATGTCGTAGAACTTACTAATGAAAATTTGAACAACCTCAAATTTACTCCTCTTGAGGTAGACAAATCCTATTTCTAAGACACCTTCATTGTTATTTCCCTGGTGATTATCAATTCAAGAAACATCCTCCTTATACTAAAATCATGATTCCTTTCTAGGAAATTATACATATACTAGACCTCATGCTACCTCATCCATATTCCTAGGTTACCTCGGTTTGTAGCTCAATCCATTCACATGCACCTTACTAATACATGAATCTTATTTTCCTCATATCCCATTTGATCTAGCTTTTCCTAACATTTTTACACACATGAAGGCTTAACACAATTAGGATTCACATTTTCTGTTATCCTCCCCCTTTATTCTCCCCCACCGTATCATGGATGTGTATTCATTATTATTACTTATTGCTCTCGTGTCTTCCATTTATCCGTATTCTTTTCACATAGACATTGTTCCTCTCCACTCACCCTAGGGAAATATTCGCTTGCCTATATTGGTTGTACCCTCAACACCAACCATACTGTTATTACCTTTCCTATGCATTTTGGCCACATCTCAATTTGCAATGATTCCTTCCTTGGCTATTCAAAAAACCCAACTCACTTGGTATACACATGATTTTCCACAACCCCTTTTACTGATGAAGAATATGCTATGGGCATGTATAATTTACCCACACATGATCTTTCTATGATCAACCTCACACTATCACATATTATGTCTCTAATCCAAATCCTATCGGTTATGACCCTAACATTGATGACCTCCTTGATGAGTTTACTTGACTCCCCACCCCATGCAAAATCGGGGGAGATCTACTTTCCCCTCACTAGTCACATCCTGGTGACTTTCTCTCTATCTCTCACGCTTTGTGCTTCATGTCTACCTTTTTGAGCATTGCACATCTCTGGTACACATACTTTACCATCACTACCCGATGATGCACTCTTGTTCTATGGTTCATACTTGATTGTTGAGGGAACAATTCCTAAATGAACCTCACGTCACACATATATATTGGGGAAATGCAACTCCCCTTATATGCATATCTTGCATATCACATTACACCATCACATTTAAATGGAATCTACCTATCTTATTTATATTTTCTCTTGTTAGTTTATACTATTTACATGTTGCAGTTTGTTTCATATGCTAGTTGGATACTTAGTATGTCATTATATTTTTATATAGACACATTCACGTTGACATGGTATCTTGAGGTGAATGTAGGAATTGTACATATTCTTACAGGATGCATGATGTTTTACATAGTTATTTACTTATCTCACTAAGGCTCTTGAGGGCATCTACCTTTGCTACTATCCTACTACACATCACATGTCTTATTGTTACAATATTTAATACATATTGTCATCATAAATTACCTTTTCATTGATCTATACACGCTTTTACATACTATTTATCTTTCTAAAAGGATAACAGTGCTTCATGTGTAGCATTTACCTTGTAGGATACTATACAACCATGGTTATCTTTTACTTCTTGTTCGGTGTTTTTTTCACTTTGTTTGTAGGATATGCCCTATGTGGTTCTTGATCATTGTTTTTTTGGCCTCTTCTTCCCTAAGTGTCTTGTGACATTTTGAGTGATGTATCATGTATGCAACCTTATTTTCCTTGTCCCTCTTATCTTCATATTTATTTGATATATTGTATTCTATTTCATGCTAGCTCTTTTATAATAACACTTTTTTAGATATCATATAGTATTTTCATGTGCCTTGGTTTCTACCATGTACATCCCATACCCCATGTAGGTATCTAATCTATGATATGCATATCACTCTCCGGTCCTCTGTTTTGGGCCACATCCTCCTACATTTGTCACACACACCCAAAATGATGGGGAAACTATTGGTTGAATAGATCACCCTTCCAAAGTAGGATAGAGCTCCGTGATGTAACATCACAATATATAATTGACCAAAGCACATAGTCAAATATTTATCCATAATCTAAGTTGGACCAATAACATAGAGAATGCACTAATGACCAGTATCGGACAAGAATGGTGGGTGATTTTATCCTCGGGACAAAAACAAATAGTTTTTCAATTCAACACAGTTTTTAGTAAGTTACAAGATACAAATCTCCAATATAAGACACTTGTCTTGATTACTAAAATTTAGTCAATTTGGTTACAACTCAATTATAATTTGGTTACAAATCAGGACATGCCAATCTATAGTGGAACTTATCATTTGAGAAGCATCATGGAAGGAGATAAAAATAAACATCTCTCCCCAACACTCTTCTCTTAGCGTGAGATGGCCCAAAACTCATCCTTGGAGTGAGATCTCCCAAAATCCTCATATTTTGCGTGAGATAACCCCAAAACCTCATCCTTAGCAGAAAGTAACTCAAATCCATGGTTTGATGCTTTCTTGGCTAGGAATTGACCCCATCAAAACATCTCCAAGAAAAACAAGACAATTTTTGCTACTCTCTCATACATTAGGTTTTTCCATACAAGAAACAAGAAGTATCTCACATCAATAAAAAAATCTCGAACAACATGCTACTATACATATGATTCACCCATAGGGTCAGCCTCCCTTTCCTAGTTACCACACTTCACATTGTGAACACTTCACATGGTTACTTGTTTACTCGGTACACTATCGTCCACACTCCTCTTTGTTTTACAAGGCATAAATCTTCTATCTACTTTATGCTATCGATTATTCACTCAACAAAACAAAGTGGGGGAAAATGTAGATACAAAATATAGGTTATTGGGTACATTTCTAGGTCCTAAATCATACTATTGTATACATGATTCCTAATCAAGAAAACTAGTAGTTGACAACTCCTTTTGGCCTTTTAGTTTCTTTATCTCTTGCACTTTACTATTTCTAAGCTTGTCTCGATCATCCTTTTATATTTATACATTTTACGGTTCTACCAAACACTTGAATGCTTTACCTTTTGATGGCACCAAACACTAAAGCACCCATTTAGGAAAAAAGTATCAAGGTGCTCATGTCCTGTCTGGGCACTCTTGTCTCTCTCTTTCTTCTTCTTACTCTTTTGAGTCCCTTTCTCTTCTTGGTCACCTTTTAATACTTTGGATTGGCCTTTTAATTGTCAATTACAATATTCAAAAAATGGAATCACATATATACTTAGTTACTTATTTTGAATAAAGTACCACTTATCGCCACCTAAGTTTACATAAAGGCACATGAGAACTACAAATTACATATCTAGTATATCCATACAACGGTCAAGGGCTGCATTGGTCTACATACACTACATAGGATGGGAGTTTATTCTATAACATTTCACACATGTTTTATATTCAAGAAAACCTTGATCTAGATCACTATCATCATGCAACATGCATAAGAAAAACCTAGGGTGAGGGACACAAATACACACACACACTGAGAACTACATGGAGTTTGAGATATAGTGTATCGCTTTTCCATAAGTTCACTCTTCGGGTGACCACCTAGGTTAGTCTGACTCCCCATTTTGCATTGTTTTTTATTAAATTTGATGTGGTTTGTGGGTATGTGTAGGCAGTCATTTATTTTGTAAGTTACATGTGCGATCAATTATCTAATAGCAAAGCCTAAGAGACAAAGAGAGACTAATATTGAAGATCTTATGACTCATAAAATATCGTAACACGAGCATTATAGTAGATGCGGGTGCCTAGGTCAGTCGTTAGTGCCTACCCTCCTACGGTAGATTCTTCCCTATACATTCCGGGTTTGCAAACCTTCGATGAGACATTTAACACTGTTTCTAGCATGTTTCAGTAGATAATTAGTCCCGATCACTCCTAGGTTATACATAATCAACTAAGTCATCATCCCTCTCTCATTTTCTTAGGGATTTAAATTGTTGAATGTTGATTGTTTGAATACTTATATATGTAATCATCTTAATATAATTTAGTACAATAAGTTACTTTCAATTAAGATTTAATTCAAATTATATTAAATCAATACTAAAATTATCGTGAATTAGGTAAAGGGTTTATATCATATGAAGAATTATTTCCTTAAGCACTACATGAACATCACATGGGATTGTATTGAATATTTTGAAGCTTTCTCTATCATCTTTCAAGGTTTTGTTGAGAGAACACAATGATAAAGTATATTTCATGGCTATGTCCTCTTCATTACTTCTTCCTCATCCGGAGTTAAAAGTGGAAAAGTACATTATTGAGATAATATTTTTCCTAGTGTTCCTAATAAATTATAACACTAGAAGGAGTTTTAACAATGATCAACACATCATTTCATTTTTGAAAATCCAGATAATTTCAGGTGATCTCTACTTCAAGAGTAGTGAGTCACCTTTCCTTGAATCTATCTTAGATACACATTAAGAAGAAGGTAATAGAGATTTTTAATAATTTAAGAGAAACAAAATACATAATGGATTGTATTTTTTCAAAGGATTGTTCTATAAACATGATTTATTTATCAAGAAAAAGTAACAATTTGAGCTAGAATCTTTCACGAAGTGGAACAAGTAAACATGGAAATAATAGAATAACATCATATTGTCAACATTGGTAAGTTTTGTTCACCTAAGGAGAATAGAAAATTTGTGGCATGGTTAAGAAAATAGATGGATGTCTCGGCCTAGTCATAATTAGAATTAAATTCATTCAAGCCCAAGGATGTTCAACATAACATCCCTTTCAAATCTGAGCTGCAACCACATAAAAACCAATGCCACTATAACCCCACAATTTCAGTGTACAATCCTTGCAGAGATCCAAAATATGTTAGATGCAAGGATAATTTTTCCCATTCACCATTCAACGTGGATTTCCAATATTATTCGTTTATTTAAAAATAATGGAGAAATATTTATTTGTGGTTATTTCTATAATTTTAATTAGACCTCATTATAGGATAATCATCCTTTACTTATAATGGATTAAGTTTTGAAAATAGTGAAATATTATGAGATGCTCTCTATGTTGGATAGATTTGTTTGAATACAACCAAGTATAAGTTGTAAGGAAGATCAACAAAAGATTCATTTCACAACTCGTTGGAGAACCTTTGCTTATAGGATAATTCCATTCTGTTTAATTAATGTTAGAGATTTAGTTTTGAGTGTAATGGACATGGCCTTCTCGGTACTTGATGGGAAAGGTAATTGATATTGTATAGTTGGATGAATTAGTGGTATTTTCCATGAAGGACACAACTCTTTGTGAGAACTTGGAGTAGATAATGACAACATGGCATTTCCTTGAATCTAAATAAATTGATGTTTGGAGTGACAAATTAGGAAAGCTATTAGGACACATAATGGTAGAAAAGGAACTAGGATTGATCTAGAACACATCAATGACACACAAATATTTACTCTTCCCAATAAGAAAAAATAGTGTTCATTTGTTCTTTGGGAAAGTTAATTTCTTAAAAAAGTTTTTGTTATCTCAATTTTGCCCCCGACAAAATTGATCAAACATATTTTTGTGCAGAAGAAATCTAGGGGACAGTTCCATCACATGAGCCCACATTTCAAACTCGATAGTCAAGTTATAGGAGGGCTCTATAATGGAGTAGCAAGGTCGGGGAAGAGAAAACAAAGTGTCAGAGAAACTAGAGGCTCAAAGGAGAAGAATGGAGAAAGGCTCAAAGTCTTTCGGGCTTTACAAATGATTCAAAATGAGCCTAAAATTAGCTAAGTATGAGAGAATCAAAAAGCTTCCACGTGCCTCATCGGCGCATCTCCAAGGATAAAATCAAAATTATACTCAAATGAGAGCGGAGCTTCCATGCGTCCCAAGCTTGAAAAAGAATAGAGTCGGCCGTTGAAAAGTCCAAACAAGCGAGAAAGAACCATGTGTCACCAGCCAGCAATTTTAAGATAGGATCCCAAGGCGGAGACTCAAACTTGTGCCAGCCCTCCACATGGTTAGGGGGTCAACAAAGATCAAATTTAAAGTGGGCCCAAATCGCTTAAGTATAGAGAAGTAGCGAAGCATCCACATGTCTCAACGGTGTAAATTCGAAAGGCGCAACCCAAGCCGAGAGACCCAAACAAGTGCCAAGCCTCCACGTGTCCTAGGTTCAAGGAGGGGCAGAGTCAACAGCTAAAAGGTCAAAGAGGGGGATAAAACAAGCTAAAATGACTAAGTATAAAGGTGCCGATACAAGCTGCCACGTGTCGACTCGGCGCTACTTCAAAGGAAAAATCCTGAGTGGGTTTCCAAGTGAGCGCAAGACTTCCACATGTCCCTGTGCCCAACAAGAGACAAAGTCAATGGTTGAAAAGTCAAGATGGGAAAGAGTTAGCGGAGGGAGCCACATGTCAACCTAGCGCAACTCCAAAGGGTAAAATTCAAGAGGCAGACTAAAACATGTGCCAAGTCTCCACGTTTCCCTGGTCAGATGTATGGCCCCACCAAGTAAAATGACTTAGTAAAAAAACATAAAGGAACAAATCAAAGCCGCGGAAGAAGCCACATGTCAGCCCGACGTAACTTCAAAAGAAAAACCCAAGCCGAGACCAAAAGAGCGTCATCCCTCCACATGGTCATGTTCCAAGTCAAGGCGGGAAGTTGGGTCATCAAGGTAATCTTAAATTTTTGGTTTTGTTCCCAAGAGACATAAAGTATAAAAATGAACCGAACCTTCGTTAATGCCCAAGGAGCCACGTGTCGGACCTAAATTGCATGCGGGCGGCGAGCCTTGGAGTGATTTTTGCCCAAATAGGAAATGCGGAGACGGCGGGCCCGATGATGATTTTTGACAAAAGTGAATTGCGGGGCTGCGGGGAAATTTTTACATTTTTGTATTTTTGTGTCCAAAAGGCGGGAAGTAGATTTTGGGCCCATGGACCCATTCTCGCTAACCGGTTTTTTCCATTTTGTATGGACCCAACCCAAACATTCAAATGGACATATCTTTCAACCCAATGCCGAAATTCAACAAATTTGGCACCATTGGAAAGGTCTTGACCTCGCCTATGCCATGGAAACCTGAAAATTTAATGTTGGTGAGGTTAGGTGGATGAAAAATGGGAAAAAGCATTCATGTCATTAATACACCATCTGATTGCTCCAACAACTAGATCAAATTGGATTTGATCCGTCATTATTTTTTCTTCAATGGGCCGAGCAAACATAGAGCGGTGAACTCGACAGATTGTGGAAGGATTTATAGGAGCATTAATGGCCGGTAGCTAAGCCTCAAATCAAGTTTCTCGCCTCTTTTCTCCTTCTCTCTTCACTACATATATAAAAGAGGGAGTTGGGCTCTTTGTAAAGGGTTGAACAGTTCTGTTTGCATGCCCCCTTCTTCCCTTATTTGCAAGAGAATTTTCAGAGCTTTCCTAACCTCCCATTTGGGTCATAATTCAAGTTTTGCCTCTTGGCCACCGTAATATATTGTATTAAATCCCGAGAAATATAATATGTCTGTGGATGATTCTCAACCCTCTCATGTGTTCATTTTTTTCTCTTTGATCTCTCATTGTAGTTTGGTTACTGTGCATGGTATTGTATTGCATTTCTATGGTCTATGTTAAATTACAAAATGAGTGTCTAACATTCCTTTAGTGCATCACCTCATTAGCTTAGGTTTATATTTTTATATCTTCTCAACCCTATCTCCTTAGTAAAATAGATTAGGCTTAGATTAGATCCTCTACAAATTTATTTGTGTGCACCTGAATAGAGGAATAGAACGGCCTTAATCCGGAGAGCTCTCTCAACTCGTAAGGTCCCACACTTTGAGATATGCTCCATGTTGTGCAATTACATTGAGGGTCTCAACTCATCTAGTTGCAGGAACTCAGGGGTGTTGTTATTCTGCACTAATAGTTTTGGCATGCCCAGTGGGACCAAGAGGTCTCCATCTTTATTGTAGCAAGATTGATGTGTACTTGCTATAATTTTTAGCTCTAAGAAGCTCTAAAATTGCACATCTAGCGACTCCAAAGAGACATAATCCACTAGTTTCAGCATTTCAAGTTTTTCAAGTTCATGAGAAGGATACAAACAAGGTCAAGAACTAGAGAAGAGGGACTATTCGTTTATCTACACTTATCCCCAGATAGAGAGAGAAGGGGAGAAGAGCCAGAGGTCTCCATCTCCACCAAATAGAACCTTTTCAACACCTCCTCCTGGTAGGTCATTCATCCAATCAACAAGGGTTCTCATGCCAATTAGAATGGCAAAACTACCCAACCCCTATGTCGACTTCACTAGCAGCAACCCACTCACTCTCAATGCACAAAATCTAGTCCCAGTGGTAGCATTAAAGAGTATTCCCTATTTCAATGGAGAGAACCAAACTTCTCCTACTGATCACATTCAAGACATTGCTATCTGCGTAATCCATGAGATCACTAAGATGGAAATTATACTCAAGTTTTTAGCTTCTTCACTCAAGGGTAAATCTTCATAAGGGTTCAGGAGTCTAACAACAGGCTCTATTTAGACTTGGGACCATCTATGTAGAGCTCTTTACAACCAATTTGGAGAAAAGGGAGATAACTTGTCCTTGTTAGAACAATTGACAACCATCAAGAGAGATCCTAATGAGCAGTTGATGATTTCAACCTCATATTTCAAAGGACATGGGACAGGATTCCATTGGCCATAAGGCCCACAAATGAAGGTGTTTTCTTATACTTTCTTAGAGCTTTAAATTTTGATATTGCTGTAATGATTCAATCAATGGGGGCCACTTTACCCGCAGCCTATAACATCTCCATAAGGGCTTAAATTTTTTAATTGAAGCTGGAAAACTTGCTCCTAGGCCACCCATGCCTCTATATCTAGAACTAGGAGCTCCAAGCACTAGTTAAACACCTACATTAGCTCCCATACCTACTCCTAGGAATCAAAGTTCAGCTAAAGCCTCCACCTCATCTTCTAGCACTTCAAAAGAGATTCAAGAAGTTATGAAACAACTGCAAAACCTAGGGAATGAGCTAGTGACTATCAAAAGGCAGCAAGCTCAGAGTTCTATGCCATATGAGCCTCGGACTCAAGATGTCGGACCAAACCCCCATATCAATGGAATAAACAACCAGCTCATGTTGCAAGTTAGAACCAAAACCAAGGACAACCTCAAGTTGTTAGGCCTTTCTAGTCATATGATCCAAACACAACTTCAATATCAAGGGCATTGGTTTTAACACAAAACAATATGGCACAAGAATATGATTGGTGTTTCCCATGTAATCAGCCTCACAATCAGTCAATGTGTTTTAATGGTGCACTAAACCAGGCCTTGATGGTACATACCATTGGTGTGTCACAAGAATCTAGCCAAGAGGAAAATCAGCAGCAAGGATCTCAACAAGAGGAACCTCCAAGTGAGACTATACTTATCAATTGGAAGGTTGAATACTTTTGTGGAATTAATCAAGCCCCTTCTTAAAGTGTAGCTGCCAATACACGTCCCAAGAAAAGGTATATTGGAGAGGAAAATCACCAAACTAGGGTAATCCTCAACCCTCCATTACTCCACAAGGTATTGGCACTCGAATGCAACTCCCAATATTTAGATTCGGCCCAAGCCACCTTCCAGACCCACTCAGGCACCGATTGTAACAACCCATGTGCAAGAGAAGAATGTACCAAGGAAGGGGCAACAAAAAGATAGCTCATCCCCATTTAACATCATTGAACAAATGAAGAAAAAAATGTGAATATTTCAATGTGGGAGTCATTGGCTATCCCAGGCAGAGAGACTGTTGTAGGCTGCTATAGCCAATTGGTAAACCTCAAATCAGCCCCCAACCAACAAGAGAAAGTGCTTACCAATGCGGGTCAGCTTGAGGAAAACCTTGGATGACAATAAGGTAAGAATCTGAAGCTCCCTCCATTCTATGTTTCATTGATCATTGGAGACAAATTGGTACATAATTTCATGATTGATTTGGGGGCAAGTAGCTCTATAATGCCAAAACAAATAGCTGATCACTGGAACTTCAATAGGAATTCATCTCTAGAGGTGTAGTGTAATTGGATGGGACAAGCTGTAAAGACATTTGGGGTCATCAAAGATTTGAGCCTCACACGCACGCCTTCCCAATGTGATTTTATTACAAAACCTATCAGTCATAGAATTGCTGTGACATTTTGCATTGTGTTTGTTGAGAGACTTCACCGCTAAGATTAGAGGCTATTTGTCTGTTGATTGGTCGCACGTTCTCTTTAGGAAAAGATACAAAGACAAGGCCATAATTAGATCTCGAGCCCATTATAGACTACCATATTGAGTCTTGTGTACCTAGCCCAATCAATGCCAATTATTCAGCCTTTTATCAGGAGGACATCCCAAGCACTTGTGAAGCAGATACCAAGGTGGGGTGTATTCCAGACTTGACCCTTGACGAGTGGGAAAAAAGAGGCATGCTTTTGACCCCTATAAAGAGATGGAGGAATCTGAGCTAGGAGTCTACTATTTGCATGAGGAGGATCATCCTCTTCCTAATATCATTAAGCCAGACCACAAAGATTATAATGAATTATGGTAGTTATTATTCGATGGCTCAAGAAGTAGAAAAGGATCCAGAGGAGGAGCTATGCGTGTTTCCCCCAAGGTATGAAATACTACTTAGCTTTTCATTTCCAATTTTCTTTTTCAAACAACATAGCGAGAATATGAGGCTTTGGTCCATGGACTGCATTGGGAAAGGAAAAGGGGTATAAGAAACTTGTAAGTGTTTGGTGATAGTGAACTAGTTGCTAATCAGGTCCGAGGACAAAATTCTACCAAGAATTATCTATTAAAGAGCTACAAGAACCGGGTATGGGACCTCATCAATAATTTTGTAGCCTTCAGCATCAATTCCATTCCAAGGAAGAAGAATGAAGCAACAGACAAATTGGCAGCAATTGGGGCAGCCTTTGACATTGTGGAGAGTATCAAGAGTGATAAGTCTTAGCCCTATATCAAGGCGAGTATAAGACCATCTTTCCTTAATAATACACAAGTTGGCAAGTCTTCGAGAACGATCAACAAATTGTCAACTTTCTACAAGAAGAAGTTGAGTTCTCTACCAAGAACCAAGACAAACTGGAGCAACAATATGTCAATCAAGTGGTGCAGATGAGAACCAGCAAACTACCAAAGGGTCTTGTAACTTTGTAGTCAATCTGCAACCCAAATGATCTGCTCTAGAAGGAAAAAGCAAATATTTAGATAAAGAGTGAAGATTTGGAGCCCATTCCCATAGAAGAAGGCAAGACATTACAAATTGGCAAGGTGAGTACCCAACAAGAAAAATTTGAGTTCATTCAAAATTTTCAAGAGTTCCTAGATGTCTTTGCCTAGAATTACAAAGATTTAAGGGGTTTGAAACTGAAGTTGGCACAACACACGATCGAGTGGGTCCAGGATCTAAGCCTTTGGATAGAAGTAAAGGCCAGTAAACCCCACATAGATCCTCTCATGAGAAAAGAGTTGAACAAGATTATTGAGGCTAACATCATCTTCCCTATCAAGCACTCAAGTTGGGTTACAAACTTGGTGCCTGTAAGGAAAAAAAGTGGAGAAATCAAAATGTGTGTGGACTTTCATGATCTGAACAGAGCATCACTCAAATATCACTATCCATGTCCATTAATGGAATAGATCCTACATGTTGTAGTTGGCTCTGTGATATTTTCATTGCTAGATGGTTACTCGAGGCTATAATCGATAATGGTGAAGGAGGAGGATTAGTTCAAGATAGTATTCACCACCAAATGGGGTACATATGCTTATAAGAAGATGTCATTAGGGTGATCAAATGTCGGAGCAACATTTTAGCAAGCTATGGACATGTCATTCAAAGGCTTGATCAATAATATAGTTCTCGTGTATCTGAATGATATCATCATTTTCTCAAAAAATGTTACAGACCATCTCTTCCACCTTAGACAAGTGTTTTAGAGGTGTAGAAGGTTGAGTATCACTAAATCCAAAGAAGTGTGTCTTCTTGGCACATGAGGGAAAGTTTTGGGCCACATTGTCTCAAGAGAGGGGTTGACAATTGATCCTGAAAGGGTTTAAGTCATCCGGACACTTCCATTGCCATAAAATAAATAGTCTCTCCAAATCTTCGGGGGAGAATAAACTTTGTTCACGTGGTTTGTACTGACTTTTCCACTCTTGTGAAGCCTTTAAGAATGATGTTAAAGAAGAATCTGGCATTTAAATGTTCAACATAAGGCAAAGAGAGTTTTTAGGCCATTAAGCTCGCAATATCACAAGCCCTAAATATCATTAACCCAGACTTCTCAAAAGACTTCATGTTGTATGCTTTTGGAGGGTCGAGACACCATCTCAACCATCTTGGTCTAGCCCAACAAGGAAAGTTCGAACAACCAATATCCTTTTCAGTAAAGAGCTTAGAGGACTACAAGGCAAATTACTCTTTCATTGAAAAGCATGTCCTTGCTTTTAGGAGTTTGAAGAAGTTCGGACACTTAGTCTCGAATAATAATATTCAATTTGCTAGTGTCCCATGCTAGTGTCAAGGATTTTCTCCTGAAAAAGGACTTGAATGAGAAGAGAGCAGGTTGGATCACTTAGGTAATGGAATATGACATTGAGATCAAGGTGACAAAACTAGTTTGAGGCAAGGGTCTATGTGAATAACTCACCTCTAAACAACAGGATGAGTCGGTGGATGAGGAAGAGGATGTCCTATTACTTATTCCATGTTGAACCCATGCCTTAGTGCATTATCTCCAGATGTGGTTTGTGCCCTCTAGAATGGAACAAAGTAAAGAGGAGATACTTCGGACTACAAGCCATCCCATATGTGCTTGTTGGTGGTGTCTTGTTTAAGAAGGATGTCAATAGTGTTTTATTGAGGTGCATTGGGACAGGCCAAATTGAAAAAGTGTTACATGAGTTCCATGATGGAGAAGCAGGAGGTCACTTTACTCCTCAACTAACAACTCTCAAGATCATGAAATCTAGTTATTACTAGCCTATAGTGTTTAGGGACTGCTACTCATGGATCAAGAAGTGCAAGAAGTGTGTGTTCGTCATAGAAAGGAGAAGTTAGCAGCCCCCCCCTACATCCAATTTCGGTGGATCAGTCATTCATGCAATGGGGACTATACTTCATTAGAGTGATCAACCCAAACTCAAGACAGAGCCACAAGTGGATACTTACAGCAACAAACTATTTCACCAAGTGGACTAAAGCAATAGCACTAAAAGAAGTAAATGAATCCAACATCTTGGATTTATATGAAGGGATAGCCACTGGTTTGGAGTCCTCGCCACTATTATACCGAGATAATACATTAGCATTCCTTGGTACAAGGATCACTGAATGGAATGTCAATAATGGTGTATACCTCAGCACTTCATCTAACTATTACCCTCAAGGTAATGGCCAAGTAGAGTCCACAAACAAGAACTCGCTAAGGATTATCGGGAAGGAATCTTGATGAAAATCATAGAAATTGGCACATAAAGTTCAAATCATCTCTATGGGATGATAGGATCACATCCAAAAGGTCCACAGGTAACTCCCCATACAAGCTTGTATATGGAAAAGAGGTAGTATTGCCCATATCATTGGAGTTGCCCACTTTGGAGCTCATGAAATAGTTGGAGCTAGCCGAGTTTGAACCTATGGAAATTAAGTATGCAGATCTGATGGAAGTAGGAGAAGCAAGAGAGAATTCATTACGAGCATGGAAAAGGATCAAGCATTGATTAAGAAGAGCTTTGATAAGAAAGCAAGAACGAGGACCTTTCAAGAAGGAGACTTAGTTATGAAGTGGGATGCAGATCGGGAAAATCCAGGAAAGCACTCCAAGTTTGATGTCATTTTGAGTGGTCCATATATGATCATAGGGTGTAAAAGTGACAATGCCTTCGGTGGCTTAATTGGATGGTGAAGAATTGTAGATCCTAGTTAATAGGAGCTATCTCAAACATTGCTACTAAAAGGGAAGGTTCTACCCTTATAAATATTAGCATAGAATTTTAATTTCCCTAAGTGTTGTAGCACAAGGTTTTGTTGCTCCGAGGTTTGTGTAGTTATACGGTGTGATACGCCTCTAAGTGAAATCCCCAAGTCAAAACAATGTTCTACTCTCAGAATCTCATCTTCGTGATTTTATTTAAAATTTGAGAGTGCTTGACAATGAGGCAGGTTTAGGGTTGGCAAGCGCAAGCGATCGGGCTCATGGTTTCGAGGATAAGATCAAGTACCATGCTATTATTCATGAATCCATGCCCAATGGATACAACAAGAAAGCGATCTCTTCATCTAGCAGGCAGATGCCCCGCAAGTCACAAAATTGTTATCTCAATTTTGCCCCTGAAAAAATTGATCAAACACAATCCAGGACGAGTTCTTTCGCACGAGCCCACATTTCAAATCGACGGTCAAGTTCTGGTGGGCTCTATAATGGAGTAACAAGGTCGGGAAGAGAACAAACGATGTTAGAGAAATGAGAGGATCAAAGGAGAAGAATGGAGAAAGGCTCAAAGTTTCTTGGGATTTAAAAATGATTGAGAATGAGCCCAAATTTGGCTAAGTATGGGAGAATCATCGAAGATTCCACATGCCTCATTGGTGCATCTCCAAGGTAGAAACTCAAAATCGACTCAAATGAGTGTAGAGCTTCCACATGTCCCAGGATCAAAAAATAATAGATCCGGCCGTTAAAATTTCCAAATAAGTGGAAAGAACCACGTGTCAGCTCAGTGTAATTTCAAGATAGGAGCCTAAGGTAGAGACTAAAACGTATGCCATACCTCCACGTGGTCGGGGGTCACAGAGGTCAAATTCAAAGCGGGCCCAAATCGGTTAAGTATAGAGAACCAGCGGAAGCCTCCACATGTCTCAACAGTGTAAATTTGAAAGGTGCAACCCAAGTTGGAGACCCAAAAGAGCGCCAGCCCTCCACATGTCCCAAGTCCGAGGGGTAGGGTCAACAACTAAAAGGTCAAAAAGGGGACAGAACGAGCTAAAATGACTAAGTATAAAGGTGTCAGAGGAAGCCGACACGTGTCAACTTGGTGATAATTCAAAGGAAAAATCCTGAGCGAGTTTCCAAATGACTGTGAGGCTTCCATGTGTCCCTGGCCTAAAAAGAGATAGACTCGATTATTGAAAATTCAAGATGGGAAAGAGTTAGCAGAGGGTGCCACGTGTCAGCCTGGCTTAACTCCAAAGGGTAAAATTCAAGAGCGAGACTCAAATATGGGCCAAGTCTCCACGTGTCCCTCGGTCGGATGTATGGCCTGCCAAGAAAAAAAGGACTTAGTAAAAAAACATAAAGGAACGAAGCAAAGCCATAGAAGAAGCCACATGTCAGCCCAACGTAACTTCAAAAGCAAAACCCAAGCTGGAGACCCAAAACAACGCCAACCCTCCACGTGGCCATGTTCCAAGTCAAGGCGGGAAGGTGGGTCGTCGAGGTAATCTTAACTTTTGGCTCTGTTCCCAAGAGACATAAAGTATAAAAATTAACTGCACCTCTCGCTAATTCCCAAGGATATGCATGTCGAGGCCTAAATTGCATGCGGGATGGCGAGCCTTGGATTGATTTTTGCCCAAATAGGAAATGTATACCGGTGGGCCCGATGATGATTTTTTGACAAAGTTGAATTGCGGGGCTATGGGGAAGTTTTTTTATTATTGTATTTTTGTGTCCAAAAGGCATGAAGAAAATTTCGGCCCCGGACCCATTCTCGTAACCATTTTTTCCATTTTTGTACGGACCCAACTCGAAACATTCAAATGGACATATCTTTCGACCCAGTGCCCAAAATTCAACAAATTTGGCACCATTGGAAAGGTCTCGACCTCGTCTACACCATGGAAACCTGAAAATTTAATGTTGGTGAGGTTAGGTGGGTGAAAATTGGGAAAATTCTTCGTGCCATTAATATGCGATCCGATTTCTCCAACAACCAGATCAAATTGGATTTGATCTGCCGTTCTTCTTTCTTCAATGGGTCGCAGACGACATGGAGTGGCAGACTCGGACAGATTGTAAGAAGATTTGCGGGAGCATTAATTTACAGTAGTGAGTCTCAAATCAAGTTTCCCACCTCTTTTCTTCTTCTCTCTTCATTGCATCTATAAAAGAGGGAGCTGGGCTCTTTGTAAAGGGTTGGATAGTTCTATTTTCATCCTCCCTTCTTCCCTTGTTTGCAAGAGAATTTGTGGAGCTTTCCTAACCTCCCATTCGGGTCATAATGTAATTTTTTCCTCTTGGCAATCGTAATATATTGCATCAACTCCTGAGCAATATAATATATGTTTGTGGATGATTCTCAACCCTCTCATGTGTTCATTGTTGCCTCTCTGATCTCTCATTGCATTTTGGTTACTTGTGCATGGTATTGTATTGCATTTCTATGGTCTGTGTTAAATTGCAAAATGAGTGTCTAACATTCCTTTAGTGCATCACCTCGTTAGCTTAGGTTTATATTTTTGTATCTTCTCAACCCTGTCTCCTTGGTAAAATAGAGTAAGCTTAGAGTAGATCCTCTGTAAATTTATTTGTGTGCACCTGAACAGAGGAATAGGAACTAACCTTAATCTAGAGAGCTCTCTCAACTCGCAAGGTCCCACACTTTGAGAGATGCTCCATGTTGTGCAATCACACTGAGGGTCTCAACTCATCTAGTTGCAGGCACTCAGGGGTGTTGTGATTTTACACTAACAATTTTTCCTTCACTTTGCTAATAAGAAAAGACACAACTGAAATGATAAAAGGAAAGGTCTCATTCTAATGGAATGTAATATAGAAGGATAATTCAATGATATCAAAGAGGCCATTTCTCATGCCCCCATTCTCGGTGTGTTAATATTTTCAAAAGGATTTTATCATGTACAACTACGGATTGGATAATATAGTCTCTACTATTTTGGTACAAAATAATGCTAAAGGTGTTAAATCCCCTATTGATTTTATGATATATATATTGAAATCTCATGAATTAAAAATATTATAGATTGAGAAACATGCTTACATTGTGGTTATAGTAGCAAATCATTTCAATATCTATATCTTGAAGTCCCACTTGTTGGTACTAGGCACTGATACAATAATGAAGTCTATTTTAACCCAATAGGAGTTGGAAAGTATATGAGGGAATTAGATACCCAACGTATAAGAATGTGATTTAGAGTTGAAACTAAACAAACATGTATGTGGAAGAGAGTTTTTGCCAATTGACATCTGAAAATAGTCTTGGAAAAGTGACTTGAAATAAAGAAGAGGATTAAGAGGAACTCCCCATTGCATTGTTTTTAACCACAATGAAGAATTATATTCAAACATTGCCCATTTTCTCACCTATGGATAACTTCCTAAGTACACGAATCCTAAGGAGAAAAGAGTAATAAAGTCGAGATCAACCATGTATGTATTTAAGGATAATGGTTTAGATAATAGGGGAATAGATGGAGTGTTTCTTTATTTTTGGATAAAGATAAGTAGGGTAATATTTTGGAATCATTCGATTACCTAGCTCGTGAAGGTAATTTCTCGGCATTCATTACTACACATAAGATCTTACGAGAAATATTCTATTGGGATAGCTTGTTCCAAGATGCATCCACATGGGTAGAAAAATGTGGGGCTTTTCAATTATTTGTTGGTTGGCCTAAATTAGTATCACTTCCTCACATGCAAGTTGTGATTGAATAACCTTTTCAACACCTTTGGTAAATTGATTTTATTGGTATATTGAATCCCTATTCAAGTGTTATGCATAGCTATGTTTTGACCAGAATCGAACATTTCATTAAATTGGTGGATGTTCTTCCTATAAAACATGTTACTAATAAAGTTGTGTGTAACTTCATTAAAGACTACATTGTAGTAAGGATTGGTGCACCTCAACAAGTTGTGGTAGAAAATGCTTATCATTTTTATCCTATGATATCACTATTTTTTATGTATATAGAATCACACTACTTCACACCTATTACTAGTACCCACAAGGAAAGGGTCAGATAAAAGAAAACAACAAGATCTTGGTAACTATAATAATAAGTATATAGATGATAATAAAAATACGTGGCACAAAGGAATGTATGATGCACTATGGACGGATCGTATAACACCCAAAATAGATATTGGTATGTCCCCTTTTCAATTCCTATATGGCGTGAATGTTAATATTCCCATCTATTTAGAGCTTCCAACTTTAAAGTTGGCTAAATCAATAGAAGATATGTTGGTTGGAAAATTTACTAAGTAATGGTAAAGCACGAGAGGCAATGCACAGGGAACGGGCATGAAAAAGGATAAAAAAAATGTGCAAGGAATCATGCACAAATATTAAGAAGGGTAGCGCATGGGACTGTACACACAAGCAAAAAGAGCAGGGACTTAGCCATTTTCCAAGTTGGGGAAAAAAATAGGAAAATAAGGGTTTGAGTGTTGACCAAGAAAAGGATATAATTGGGAAAACAACATGCAGAAAAATAAAAGAACCATGCATGAGTCATAGCTTGAAAATAAGATTAAAGCAAGTCTTATATTTAGGATAATCTATTATTAGCATAAGATTTAAATCTTGCAAGCTATTATTTTTAGCACGCCTATTATTAGGAGAGTACATGGGTAGTGATGGAAATTCCCAAACCCTATATATGTGATGTATGCATTTATTAAAATAGATCTAGAGACTATAGAATGTGGATTAGAGAAAGAGTTATGTTGTTGTAACATATATTTAGGGTTTGGTGTTTGTGTGTATGGACCTTTGCACTATTGTAATGATTGTTATATGTATCCATATTTGCGATGTAATGAATTATGGTTTAGAATGGATATGTGTGGTAGGGTAATGATAGTTGATATGTCTGAAGATTGTGTCTTGATGATGCAATTGATCTTAGTTCTTGTTTACATTGATTAATTATCTTCCTTATTATATGTGTTTGCAAATTACCATGTTTATGAGGATTGTTATGCATGGATGATTATCTTGATTATGAATATGGTAAATAAGCATGCTAACCTCCTAATAGGAATAAAAAAGGATGAACCGGTGGTTATGCAACACGATTCGGGTGAAAATTTAGATATGTATGAATGAAGTGCCACGCACATAGCTATTACGAGGGTAAATAAAAGACAACATTTTGGTTTTATTTTTGGAACCTTTTTAAATTTTTCTACCGGAAGTTGCATGCATATGGTGTATCATTGTCCATTAAGAGTTGGGTAGAAGGCGACCAATACTAGATTGTACGAGAGATATAGCAATGGACCTGATTTTAATGCGTGAATGTGGGTAGATTATAACTTTTGTATGAATGCTTGTATGATACATTTTTCAGCTTCTTCCCACTAGATTTGTATCGGCGGTTGGAATATTACACGTAAAACATAATTTTCTACCTAGTAATGAGAGCTTGGATGCAAGAAGACTATCGACTCTATTTGATTCAACCGAGACGTGGATTAGGGCTATGGATATTTGGCGGGAAGGTGTTTTGTGTAGCTATACTTTACAAAGATAAATTTTTCACATATTCCTATCCGGAAGAAAAAGAGTTCAATTTCTTGAGTGAGCCCAGAGGATCCTACTTGTACATGATACACTTAGCTATCAAGATCTAGATGAGAGATTTGGGATTAGAAAGATTACCTATGGCTAGCTAAACCCCCACCGTACACGGGGACATGATTAGGTGTGGATAAGGATGGAAGCATCCCTAAAATAAGAAAGGAAGAGAGGAAAGACAAATCAATTATAATGAAGTACATCATAGGATAGTTAACGCAACACTTTGTTATCAAGAATAATGATGACCAATAAAGTTTTGAGACCCTCGTGGAAGATGAGGAGCCATAGTATCATTTCCTCCCAACTTTTAGAAACTGCAGTAGAGAGACCCCATCAAATTATGATGAGAGCACATTAGAGGAAAGAATGATAATAGTGGGGGTGCATCGACACATCCTAGATACCTAGCCCTTGTGTAAGGTGTTCTAGATCTAGATATAGTTGTTGAAGGGAATTGTAGTAAAGGCAAGCAAGCAAGATCTCCTCATTGGTAAGGATATAAGTAGGAAATTTTTAGTTTCATCTTGAGGAGCACGAGAAGACTAGGGATGCACACATGGTAACACAACAGGTGCAATGTTTGGGAGTACATTTGGAGGATTTTTATAGGCACATCATCAAGATAAAGTGTTGGCACTGAGATCATTGTAAGTAATCTAATAGGTGATGTGACGACATAGAGATTAGGTATCTAGTTTAGTACCATAACTAGGATACATGGGAGTTCATCTAAATGACCATAAGCCACAAAGCAGTGGCACAGAGGCTCGGGAGGTTCGGGTCATCCTTGCACAAAGGAAATTATTATAGAGGTTCTAGATCTAGGTCTATTCTTAAACTAGGGTAGGGCCCACAACCACTACTAAATCAACCTCATCGAGATAACACCTCAAGTCTAATTTAATATTTCTCTTCATTTACCAGAGTATCGGGGTGTGGAAGATGTGGCTAAGTATGTGCAAGTATACAAAAAAATGACGCACTTTGGGTAATTATCTAGTCCTAATTACATACTACTATTGATATGATTCCTAAGTAAGAATGGTACAATTTAACCCATATCTTTGGCCACATTGCTTTCCTTTCTATCACTTTTCTTGGTCTTATACCTCTGCTTTCTTAGTTTGTCTTTTCATAATTTGTAATTTTTCATCCTAGACACCGGCTCCTAGACTAGGACGTTAGTTCTAGCTGCCCTCATCCAATATGGGTGCCCCTTTCCTCTTTGTACTTTAATCACACTTTTTGGGTCGATTATAGCTATTTGAGCATATTATCTTGTTCATAGTCATCATTTTCAGGGTTAATTACGAAGTTCAAGAAAGGTAATCATATAAACATAAATTTATGTAGTCATAATAAGGGACCAAACACTAAGCATCTACTATTACCACCTAAGGTTACATCCATAAAACAACTAAGAGTTTCATATGCATCCATCTAGTTCCATTACAAGGGACACAAGGGTTGGTTTTCTGCATCACACTTCATAGGAGGGAAGTTTATTTTATTTCATGGACACATTTACTACATTCTACATCTAGTTAATTACTCATTATCCATGTGTGACTAGCACAAGAGCAACCTAGGGCATAATTCTGCACACACATACACAGAGCTACATTGGGTCTAAGATGTAGTGCAATGCTCAATTATAATTCCACCATTGTGGCCACTAAGGACAGTTCGACCCTTCATTTTGCATTTTTTTAGTATTTGATGTCTATTTGAAGATTTTGCGAGTTATACTCTTTATTGCAAGTTTATTGAAACCTCGGCTATCATTGTACAAATCCATAATGATAAAAGGTGAGTATCATAAAACATATTGTAGCCTTGAGAATTTAGGTTTGAGAGAATTTCCATAGACCCATCTACTAAGAAGCGGTGCCCAGTGCACCCGTGCATGCCCCTGTCCCTCTCAGGTGCACCCGAGTCTAGCATGTCCCTCTAGTTCTACAATTTTTTGAGCTCTAGTGTTATAGTTAGTGCTTCATATTTTTGTCTTATAGCTTTGGGAACCTTCTAGAACTTAGTGAATCAGCTAAGGCATCTTACCCTTCTTTACACAATAGGGTTTCATTATTTATTTCTTGGTTTTTATTTAGTATATTTTTGTATTTCATTATTAGATTTATTAACTACTACTATAACATCAGATTAGGCTTGTTTATTTTACATTTTAGCTTAATTAGTGCACAAGTGTGAATTGTTATAGAGAGATAAGGCCATTGTATCCCCGATAGAAAGGAATGACAATTTTATACCACACTCCAAGGGCATGCACACATTTTGTATAGAAAGTATGATCCACACTAGAGTGTGGTCATTATGATGTTTTGCACGCAACATTTTTGGCTGAATTTCACATTCGGAGTTAGAGAAGTAGAAGTATCATTGCACTCAAGGACATAAAACATGGTTTTGTAGAATGTGTGAGGGGGTATGATGCTTTTGTCTAATTTATCTTATGATATTCGGCCTAATGAATGGCGTAATCTAAGTGAAGGAGAAGGTGGATTCATGAGGTGGATATAGGAGAATAAACCATGGTGGTAGAGGTATATTTATGCATCGGACTTGTTACATATGAATGATAGTGGATCCCCATATCATTACCAATATTTTGAGTGTCTCTAGAATTTGGTATGTGTATATTGTGGAAAAAAACATAAGGTTGAGGATTTATCTGTGAGACATTTATGAGCATATGTGTAATAAGAAGAAGGACAAAGTCATAGGGATGATGGATATAGGCAACACACAAAGTGTGACCAATGGATGCCAAAGAAAGTGTATAATCCATATTTATAGCCCATGTTGGTAACTACTTGTGGCATAAGGTTGAAATAATTTGTGAGTGTAAGACTCTTAAATCCAAACCCTTCATTAGGAAGAGGAATTTATGCATGTCAAGTATCCAGATACCGCTCTTCAAAAGGAGGTCTATCAAGATACCATGGGGTGATTAGAGATTTACATGGTGAGATCTAGTGCTTAAAGGATCAAGCGCACGAGAGAACATGCAAAGAATATTGAGATCCCATAGAAATACATATAGATTATTTGAAAGAAGTCTGTAAGATGTTGAGACAAGAGAATATCATCCCATTGTTAAGATAATGGCTATGAGATAAGGTACCATGCATAGGAGTTAAGTGTGAATGACAAATCTTCCATGTGAACTTACCACCACAGAACCATGAGTATGACAAATAAATCACACTAGATGTAGTGATTTATGGTGTGATGGTGAGAACTATTTTGATTGACATAGGTACTTGAGGTGAATGTCCTAACTTTGGATGCATGGAACCAGATGGGGAGACCACCATTGCAGCCATATTCCAATGTGCTATATATGGCGAATAAGACAAGGGCTATGCCTATTAGGGTGTTGAAGGATGCTTCAATTACCATTCAAGGAGAAAATTTTACTAAAGATTTTGAGGTTTTAGATCTTTCTCGAGGTAGATAACTTTCTAGAACTACTTGGGTGTCCTTGATGTTATGCAAACAATGTTGACTTTCATTTCAATAAGAGATATATCAGTTTTGAGAACAAGGGTGAGCACATGGTCCTACCCCTAGATAATGTGAAGGATGCACCATGTATTGAGCCTTTGAGTGAAGAAGAGATGATTAGAATTTATGCGCATATGATGTGCTGACCTTGAGAATGTGGAACCATCTAAGGAAGGCGTGCTTCAATAGGAAGAAACACACTCAATCAAAGCAACACCACTAGTGTTTCTTATGACAATTGGGTACATGACATGTATGAAATGGTCAGGCATGAGATGAAAGTAAGAGTCACCATGATGATCAATTTGTGCATGGTTAGGAATTTGGGAAAAATTCAATTACCAAGGTATCTTGGTGAGGAGAAATGTGATTCATTCTTACACACCATGGAGAACTAGTGGCTGAATGAAGGTGATAGAAGGAATATTCTAGTCTATACTTTGTGCGAGATGGAAAAGCATTGGTGGGAAAAACACAAAGATAACTTATTAGGCTAGTGAGAAGTGAGAATCACCTTTTCAACAAGGTTTACTCGAACAATGTACCTACACTTATATATGAGTATGATGGTAAGACTCTTACTTTGGTACACGTCCATAACTATGAGAGATAATGGGAAGAAGGTACAAAGTCTTTACCACCATATCTATGGGTGTATAAGTTCTATTATACTTTATGTGGATGTGTGTATGCATGGTATGTCCATACTGAGTTGAAAAAGGAGACTAAAACTTGTTGTGTGTTGACTAAAGGTATTGTCCACACCTTTGACTATTTTTTAATAAGCCACATGTACATGAGGTTTTGCATATTATGAAGCGTATCACATTGGGGGATAGCATAAAATTAGAACATATCATTCTTCAGTTATGTAGAGAACCTTATCCCAAGGTTCACATTGATACATTAGAAACAAAAGAGAGGAAATTGGGCCACACATGGAAAGAGAAAGAAAAGGGAAAGCTAGTATACCTCATTGATGATGAAGAGGTAGAGAACCTGGATATTATCCATACAGAAGGTGTGTGCTAGGTGATGGAATCTATAGATGAAAAGGAATGCATGTACCATGCTCTAATGAAGAAAATGAGGTTAACATCAACACTGAGGATACAAGTAAGGAGGCCATCATAGGAGACTACTAATCATAATAGGAGGTAGAAAAGATCCTTGATTTTTATGTGACTTTCAAGAATTGTTTCAAGGGGCTATAATGAGTTGAAAGGAGTGCAACCCTCATTGGGAGAGATGAAGATTAAAGCTGAAAGAAGGTGTGTGTCCAGTTTGGAAGAGGCCTTATAAGATGAATCTGAACTTGTGCGTGAAGGTGAAGGAAGAAATAGACAATATGCTTACGTCTGAAATCATTGAACCAATTGGACAAAGTATGAGTGGGTTAGCCTTATGGTTATTAGCATCAAGAAGGATGAGTGGATCAGGATTTGTGTGGATTATAGGGAACTAAATGCATCATGTGTCATAGATCATTTTCCTATGCCATTCACATAGGATATTCTTAAGGTAGTTTCAGGGTGTGAAATCTATTATTCAATAGATGGGTTCTTAGGTTATAACCAAGTGTGAATTACGCGTGAGGATCAGGAAAATACCACCTTCACCACTGAATGGGGAAGTTTTTATATACTCGTTACCATTTGGATTGAATAATGTACCAACAATATTCTTGTGCATAGTGGTCTAAGTTTTTATAATTTCATCCAGAAATTCTTACAGTTTATCTAGCTGATTCGATTGTCTATGAGTTGGTTAGCGATCATTGTAATAATCTAAGGCTCATGTTTGAGAGATGTATATAGTTGATAATTTCTCTTAACATTAAGAAGTGTATCTTTGATACACCTTTTGACACTTTTCTTGGGCACATTATTTATAAAGATGGATTATTGGTGGATCTGGCTAAGATTATAGTAATTTTGGATTAGAGGAACGTACCAACCAAAGTGAAGTGTGTGGTTTCTTGGGGCACACTCGCTATTACAAGAAATTTATCAATGGATATATAAATATTGCTATGCCCTTGGAGGAATTACTCAAGGAAAAAGAAAAATTGTATTGGTTTGACGTGCACCAACATGTGTTTGAGACCTTGAAGGAAAGATTGAGTACTTATCTAATCTTGCACTTTCCTTCCTGGAATAAACCATTCCATGTACATGTTTATGCCTTTCGTATGGTGATTGGCATAGTTTTGGCGTAACTAGGTGAGGGTAATGTGGATCATCCCATATGCTTTATAAGTAGGAGGTTAACGGTAGTAGAGCATAATTATACTACACAAGAGTGTGAGGCGATGTATATGGTCTACGTGCTTTACAAGTTTTGACAATACTTATTGTCCACCCCATTCATCTTTTATACATATCATATGGCATTGAAATACTTGGTCAATAAACCTATTTTACAAGGGATCATCTAATGATAGAAACTTCTTTTTGGATTTTGACTTCACCATCGTTGTAAATCCAAACAAGAGAAATATAGGACCTGATCACTTATCAAGGATCAATTTTGGAGAGGATGCCCAGAGTATATATGATACTATGCACGATGCGTAGTTATTTAGATTAAATCAATCACTCACAAATTTGGAGGACATTGTAGTATTTTTACAAATGATTCTTATGCCAAAAGGGATGAAAAATTTGGAGAAGAAGAATCTTGTTATTCTAGATGCACCTTATAAGCTCATTAGTGTCTACTTGTATAAAATGGGCTGCGACGAAATCTTGTGAAGCTGCATTTTGGAGCATGAATGCGAGGCTATTATGGAGGAAGGTCATGGAGGGATTGTAGGAGGACATTATGCAAGAGATGCAATGACACACAAGATTCTTTTAGTTGGATTATGGTGGGAGACATTGTATAAGGATACCAAGGCTTATGTTAAAGCATGTGATCATTGTTAGTGACTTAATAAACTTGGACATAGAGATGAAATTCCTTTATGACCCATAGTGAGTGCAAAACCTTTCAAGAAGTCAGATGTTGATTTTGTAGGACCTATTGCACCACCTATGTACAATACTAGGGCACACTACATAATCACATATACAAACTATTTAACAAGGTGGGTAGAGGATGCACCTACAAAGGATTATAAAACAACTATGATAGCAAGGTTCCTTTGGGAGAATATTATCAAGCATGGATGGATGTCCTTTGAGCTTGAAAATTTATAGAGGAACTCATTTATTGAATGAGATAATTAAAATTCTTTTGTGAGTTTATGGTGGCACACCATAAAACTACCACTTATTACTCTTAAGAAAATGGCATTGTACACACCCAAAATTGCACGATGTTACATTTTCATACCAAGAAAATCCTTAATGATGATAAATTTTATTTCCAAAATAAATGATGATGTCCAGTCCCATTTCCTTACTTTCTACATGATTATGTGTCCTATTATAATTTACTTATCAATTCCTTAACTTTTTTATCTTTAAAAAATGCTTCCGTTGCTTTTCCTTAGTGTTTTCCCTTTAATTTATGTAAGCGCCAAGGTGGATGGAAAACCACCATGGTGGTTATGTCACTTCGATCTTACTATATTGGCGGTTACACAACCGCCACAGTGGTGCATTACCTTCGATATGTGTAGACTAGTGGTTTCGTGTGCATTTATCAAATACTTAAAACTCCCAGTTTTGTTTGTGTGTTGTAAGTTTCCCAATGCTTTTCTCACACATTTTTCAACCAATTTCCCGATTCTAAGTTTGTTAGATGTGTATGAATATATTATTATTTACTTAATTTTCTTAGTAAGTTGACTTCCCCTTGTGTGGATGATTTGGAACTTTTTGATTTCCAAGTGTGTTGGACCATTCCCTACCAACTTTTTAGAAAAAATTAAGATTTTCCTGAAACATTGGTTGGAGTCTCTTGAATTTGATTGCACCATTACTCTACTAAAATATTTCCAAGAAGCACACAAGCAACTCAGAGCTTTTCCTTGTTACTTCCTTGCTTGCATTTGAGACCAACTATCCTGTAACCAGTCTGCTCCAACATCTGCACAACTTCTTCTACATACCAACCAACATAATTCTTTGTAGCATTTGGATTCATATTGAAAAAAGAAGCTGAGGGGATAAAGAAAAGCACAACTACCTCTAGATATTTTCACAGTTCTACATTTCCAGGTTGGGGGTGTAATTCAATTCTTTAAATGCTTTCTTTTAATTTAGAGTTTAGATATCTTCATCAAATCAATAGTTGTTTCAAGGAAGTAGAATTAGCAAGTATTCATTTTTTGTAAGTAGTTTTTGCTGATATTTCCTTCTCAACTTATCCCTATGGATTTTTCATGGGAAAGGATTTGGAGGAAGCTCATGTACTCATTTCTTCATTTCTTTATTTAAAATCACATATAGATTTAATCACATTTGTTAATTAGATTTAAATCATTAGAATAAATAGTAGATATCCACAATCATAAATTGGAAAGAATATGTGTTTAGTTAAATTAGATCTACATTCAAGAATGGAGGAATAATCATGTCGACTATTCCCCGATAATTTTATTTTAGAATAGAGGTAGTTTTATTTAATTAGAAGCAATTTCCTTTTTATATAGCTTTTAATTATTTATTTCCAATAAATAAAAAAATGAAAAACATAGATTAGGAATTAGTTATATTTTTATTTATTTGCATTTATAAGCTTCATTAAAAATACCAAAAATAAGTAGATTAATTTGTTTTGCATTTGTTTAATTAATTAGTTGCATTCATATTTAATTAAATTAAAAGGAGAGTAATCAAATTTTGTTTAGTTTAAATTTGCTTGCATTATTTGTTTAAAATAGGAACTTAGATTAATTAGATTGGAATGAACAACCCCCATGTTTCCATAGTGGCCTAGGTTACCCGACCTTAACTTCAGACCCCTTTAGTTTCTTGTGTGTTTTGTTTACTTCTATAATTACTTGGTTTGTTCCCACATGACCATTCAGGGTCCACATCAACCAAGGCGTATAGTTTGTGACCCAACCGTGCCACTACCAAACATCGAAACATGATTGACTAACATTGACCAATGCCTTAGAAAACTTATCTTTCAGACTACCCCAACCCCACATACTATCATCATACAACTGATTTCTTTGAATGAAAAGGTAGATACTGCATTGAGGAGTTCGGGTAAACTGTCTTGGTAGAGATTATACTTCTCCTTATCCCATTGCTCTTTATATATTTATGAACCTCTTCGGAGAGGAATTCGTAGACAACAAAAGACAATTCCCATGTTATCTAAGTAGATTCTTATTCAATTCCACCAATATTGATTGTGACTTAAGTAAGGTGATCATCCTTGATCATATTATCACTCCCAAATAAGTGAGACAAGTGTTTATAGCCCTCAACGAACAAATACCCATTTTTCCAGTTGAGAACATTAGGTTGCCTTGATTTCTTGTTGTTTCCAACTATTCCACCTCCATTATATTTACTCATATTACTACCATCTTAACCATTTCATTCCAGTTATCCAGGGCACGACCTTGGGACATCATGTGTGTCTAAGAGTCGCATGTTGATTCTTAGCCATACAAAATTGGTGAACTCGATGTGAAGGACTAGTTCCTTTCTATATCCTTTTTCCTTCTTCTATTTCATCCACATTTCTCCTTTCCCATTATTTTTCGAGTGTTTATACACCCCGAATATGTCATGTCGGGTATATGGTAGGCTCATCTTGGGTCTCAAAGTCTATAATAACCCGGTAGGAATGCAAAAGCCACACTCTTTTTCAAGGTGGTGTGATAATTACTCACAAATTATATTATCTCCTTACATTCCTTGTCCTTAAGGTTTTAACATAAGTTCAACGATTAAGATTGAGGAGATAAACCAACCTACCCATAGTGCATGGCGGATTTCTCTAACTCCAATTATTGGCATGTGGTGGTAATATGTGTTATCATTGATGAAAAACCACATTAATTTCAAATTAGATGTTCAATTATGGTCTTATGATGATTTGTATTATGCTAACATGATGGTTCATATGTGTTTTTTCTAGTATAATGAGATTCAATGAGGATTGCTTGTTCTTATAAGCCTATTTAGGTGTCTAGGTGATGTAGCTTGTTAGTATGAGATTCTTGGGTCCTTGGGAATAATCTTGACATGATGGATAGCAGAATTGGAGAGTGTTTAGGCACTCAACTCCATGGCATGGTGTAGATACAAGTGGTTCATTATGTTACAGGTGCTCATTGGGAGCAGGTATGGTAGCTAAGAGGTATGACAATGTGGTTTGGAGCTATATGAGCTCATGGAATATTGAATTCAGGTATATCATGGCATATCAGGTATGTTTTGGTCATTTTCAAAGGTTTTATGATGAGTTATTACATTCTTTTAGTTAACCCTAGCTTCTACAGTGAAGGACATGCATGTAAGAAAAGGTAAGTCTTGATGGTTAGAGATATTGAGGTATGGTACTGAAATTATGATGATTAGATATGTTTTTTTGTGTCATGGTGTTTTGAGAAAATTTTCGAGTTTCTATGATGTGAATTTTGTCAAGATATGACAATTTATGTGAGACATGGTCAAGAATAAGTCAAAATCAAGCTCAAATTTGATCTTGTAATGCTTGTTGTGAAATTTTTATAATATTTCACAAAAATAATCAAGTCATTTGATCATCATGTTTTTATGAATGAATGTTAAAAAGATAAAGTGGTCTAAAACCCTAGTTAAACCCTAGTTAGGAACAATCTGCAATAGAATAGTTAGTGACCCATTTTTTATTTTTTCATGAATATTGATGATTTTATGTTGTATAATAATATATTATATTTCCATAAATGTATGGTTAAGGTCATGGTGATGAGTGGGACCTACTCAAATAGGTCAATTTCTAAAAAGAAGGTTTTGGGACAAGGTTGTCCAAAGGCGTAGCATGAAAAAATGACGTTACATGATGTATGTGAGCTGATATTTATGTACATTGAGGTTTTAATACATATTCATGTAGGTACATGGTCATTTGAGGTCCATACATACTTGATTGGTCAAAGGGCGGTTTGTGGTCTCAAATAGCAGGTTCGATAAAATGGCTATATATTGAGCTACAATTTGAAGATGATTAAACTTGTGTTAGAAATAGGATTCAAATATATTTCCATTGATATGATGATTTCTTCACAATGAGGGGATTTGTGAGGGTTTCCATGTCATTCTTTGGATAGGAAGTGTTTTGGTATTGCAGGACAAGATGTGTTTTGGTGCAAGTTTGGAGTTATTTCAAGCATGAGATAGATTGAGTGATGTTTTCTATTACGGAAGGTTAATAATGATTAATTTTACATCTAATTAATCAATATAGAGGTATTTAATGTTTTTAAAAATATTTTTATGAGATAATCTTTTGCAAATAACTTTTTGGGAGATTGATTTGGTGAAGACAAGAGTAATTGTAGTTTGATCATAAGATTTATTCAAGGCTTATAAATTTCTTAGAATTTTTATAAAGGTTCTTTCATTTCCATCAAGTGGTTACATGGAATATTTTTCTCATGTTGAATTGATTTGGTGGTCTTATGAAATTTCTAGGGTGATGAAGGGGTAGCAAACTAAGGTTGCGTTAAGATTTGTAAAGTGAACTAGGACCATTAAATGAAATAATTTGATTGGTTAATCAAATGTATGACTATTTAAGAATGAAAAAAATATTTAAATCATATGTAAAGTGTTATCTGTCATGAATGTTAGAACATAATGATTAAGTGGTATGGCCAACCCTTAATGTATATGGGTCCATCACTAATATATATGTTAATATTTAATAATATGAAATATTTATATTTCTATTATTAAATATGCTAACCTAGGTATATACTTTAGGTTAAATATTTAATATCATGAAATGATTATATTTCTAATATTAAATATTATAAACCTAGGTGTATGTGTCAATCATTTTAGGTTGAAAATGTGGGTCGGGAGACATACCCGATCACCTTATATAAAAAGGACTTTAGGTTCTCATTTGATATATTCGGGAAATATATCAAAGGTGTGTAAATCAAGTGATTTGGTTTTACCCTTAGTAAATAGGGTTTCAAAGGAGGAGGTGATATTACGTAATGTAAAATAAGTTCTCTGAAGTAAAATGTTATTTTCAAAATAGTTTTTACCCTATTGGGGTTTTCCACTATAAATATTGTGTCACATGTATTATTTATTTCCTGTAAGTATTTTTTTATTTACTTATGTTATGATGTAATATTTATTTAAATATTTATTGTAACATTATGTAATATGTAAGTTGGTAAAATTTTTAGGGTTTTTCAATTTTAAATCCCTAATTTTGGGGGAGATGTAATATGATATAATTCGTAATTTCATTTTATATTTTGTAAATTATATGGAATTAATATTTTTTAGAGATTAATGTATGCAAGTGAAAGGGGCTTCAAATATTTACTGCGTGAAAGTCGCATAAGAAAAAGAAAGGATTTATTACTATATGAAATAAGATTCATGTTTTCTATAATTTCAAATGTTTATAGGTTAAATATTTTATAAGGTAAATTCATACCCGTGTTCTTTGGTCCCCTCTAAAAGGATTTGATTTGAAAAACTATAGTTTATAGTTAATTTATAACTATATCTTATATAATTTGAAAACTATATTATTATTTTTAAATAAAAATATATATAATATAGAATAAAGTTTATATAATAATTTACTAAACATCATATTAAAATTTATATAGTTTTGAAAAAAAATACTATATATTAAAAGCCTTAAACCATATTAAAATTACATGGGATTGGGGAAGAGTCACAGACCATATTTTAAGCTTAAGTTTAAATAATATTTTATATATATGGTTATTTTAAACCATATTTTATATATATGATTAGTTTAACTTAAAATATAAATTTTATTAGATTTGGTTTATATATGTTTTAAAAGAAAAACTAAAGTACTTACTTTTTTTAGTAAGAAGGTCGTGTTTATTTCTTGGCCATGAAGGGATTACTTTTTTAATCTTAATATTTATTAAATAAAACCTAACTATTTATATTATCCATGTAAGGGGCAGCCCGATTCATTTAGATCTTATAGTTTATAAAAACTATATAAATAAACTTATTTAAATATTTTCTTTTATATAAGAGTGGGAGTGGAGAATAAAATAAGATAATATTTTAGATATAAATATGGAACTCTCAAGTATAAATGGAGAATTAAGAAAATGGGGCTAGTTTATTGGTGGCCCACATGAAGTGTGGTAAATATTTATTAAAATATTGGTAGTTATAGCCACATAAAAGTTTTAAAGTTTTTAGCTTGTAGGAATTATATAAAATATTTTACAATATTTCTATACTTTTAAATGTGTGCGGGGTAAAATTAAGAGTAAATGAAGGGAGGAGACAAGGTTCATGAAAATAGGGATTTCAATTTATTTCATTGGTCGGGTAAAATTACTTGTCCCCTCTGTAAAATATGCAGGTTAATCTATACTCTCATAAATCTACTTGCACCTGGTAAAATTCTTTTAACTGGTCTATGTTTTTAAACCCCTTTAATAAGGGTTATGTGTTTTTAATATAAAAACAATATACTATAGTTTATAATTTTTATGAACTATATGTTGTTTTTTATTTTTATTCTATAAATTATATACATTTTTTTATAAAAAAGTGTATATATTTTTACATTATAAATTATAATAAGTTATTATAATGTGTTAAAATATAACCTACATAATATTGTACAGAAGAAGAAATTCTAGAAATACACAAGTTTTGGCTTCATTAAATTTGACGGTCAAATGACCGTCATGGTAGACCAAACATAAGATAATATGATGGTCATTTAGACGTCAAATTTAAGCTCGTAGGTTCTAGGAAACTTTCACTGTGTTAAAATTGATGGTCAAATGAACATCACGATGCATCAAACAATAAGGCATTATGACGGTCATTTAGTTGTCAAATTTAAGTCGATTGAATTTTTGTCAACATTAATTTTTTCATAAATTTGAAGTTGTTATGCATTCTTAGGGGTCTCTTCTTCACTTTTATATGGTCGGAAATATTTTTTATATAGATCTGGGGTATAATGCAGAGCCCTTTATATTGCGGGTTATTATTTTGATCATGGGAGGTTAATTATTATGCATCATTGTAATGAAAGAATTAGTTATGATCAAATAGTTTCTTTATATCTATAAAATTTAGATCTGATTCTATTAAAAGTGTTGTTTTTATTATCGATAAATATGTATCTAACACCAACATTTCGAAGAAGATGGTCGCGGATCGTGTCCAGATAAAACACAGAATGAAGGAGCTAGAGACTCAGGTCAAAGTGTTGCTTGATAGGGTGGAGGAGATCGAAGGGGAAAAGAAAAGGAGGAGATTCAACTTGTGCATTAGTAACTCGGAGGAGTAGGTGGTGGTTGGTTATAGACTCGGCCGGTTATCGCTAGTATGGGGCCTCACGGGTTTTTTTTTTTTTTTGTGGAGGATTTGTTGGTCTCAGAACTTTGTACGGACTACAAGCAAACTATGGTGCCCTATTTTTTCTTGGTAATTTTTATCCTTTTAGGGGTCCAAATCCTGCATTGTAAGAGTTAAGCTTGTTTAACTCATTTCTCTGAGACCCCTTTCTGGGTTTTTCTTTCTGTTTTATTTCTAGTTGTGTTCCTCTCTTTTGTTCTGGCCCCTAGGAGCCAATCCCTATTTTTTGCCTTATCTAATAAAAAAATATGTATCTAACTCTATGGTATATTGTGTATTATAATGAGGTGTGTTTTCAAGTTTAGGAAAATAATGGCGTCTAACTATTTCTATCTTGACAAAACCTAGATCTTGAATGAAACCAACTACAACATTTGGGTCAAAACATAATTTATGGTGAAGAAACTCTCGGGACGATTATTTCTAGATCTCGAGGTTGCTCTCACTACGGTCGTCAAACAACTGTAGATAACATGAATGCATTCTTGCAATGAATGTAAAAGGCTATTTCTATTATTTTGTGCAACACAAATGACGCCAGTACCTTCTACACATTGGTAATATCGAACATACAAAAGAGGTATAGACACAACTAGAATCCATACATGAAGGATACTTAGTATATCAATGATAGTAATGAAAGTATAATAGCTGAAGGAATTTAAAGAAATGGTCTATATATTTTTAATGATTTCTCTTCGCATCTTGTTTTATATCTCGGATATTGAATAATTCAAAACAATGACATGAAAGGATAGGACATATTAATTATCGAAGCTTATATGAAATGTATAAATATAATCTAGTGAAAGGTTTACATGTGTTGTCTTCTTCTCTTGAATTTATTTCATTAAATGCTTCTAAATGATGGTTTTAATTCGATTTAGTAAATGGTCATGATGATCTTTTGATGTTATAGATGTTTATGAAACTCTTATCTTCTTAGATAAGAAATTAAATTGGGCTCAATCTATGTTAGAAAGTTAAAATCCTATTAACCTTAGGAAAATGACCAAAAACTATTATATGTACCATGTATTAATTATCTTATATGAACTGAGCCGTAAAGTATTATAGAGTATAGGTGGATATACAAAATAAAATATAATGTTGATGGTAGTATTAACAAACATAAAGGTAGACTTGTTCTGCTAGAGGTTTCACTCGAAACTTGGTATTGATTATGTTGGTATTGATTAGGTTTCACTCGAGTCCATTATATTTGTAAAATAGAGGCATAAATACATTCTACATGCCCATGGGAAGGATTATAGCTTGATGGAATTGAGAAACCAAAATGCAAGAGTGTCCCTAAGTCCCAAAATATCTCCCCTTAAAAATGAGAAGTGTTTACAATATATAGAATTAGAGTGAGAGAGAGAGAGAGTGAAACTTGGATTTATGCACTCACCCACCAAAAAATTTCATTTAATTCTCTAAAAATGGCATGGGAATCCTTACACATCATTCCCCCATGCACTTTATCTTTTGGAAGAATAAATGGGGTGTCATACTTAATTAATTATGGTGGTTGGGCCTAGAATTGGAAATTTTCATACTGGAGACATTTTCCAATGTTTTACACATCTAACCTCAATAAAATTGAAAAATATAATTCCTAATACATAAAGGACATTGAGACCTTTCCAATGATATAATATTTTTCAAATTTTAAGCACTAGATTCAAAAGTTATGGCCATTTGAAACTTCGTGAAAAAAACTGCCACTTTCCTTTATTCCGCAGATTTTCTAATTTTCTGCGGCTATAGTATTCTGCGGCATTTTCGTAGACTTTTGTTCTATAGCTTCTGTGTATTTCGTGGCACTTTGTTCATGGAATTTTTAGTAGCCTTCACGAATTTTTTCAACACTTATTTTCATGGACTTTTTATGCAGCTTCCGCGACTTTCTACGAACTTCTATTCTACACCACGGATTTCTTTGGACTTTTATTATGTGGTATGGATTTCTACATACTTTAGTTCATTACATGGATTTATGTGGAATTCTAATCTACATCTTATATTTGTACAGACTTCTATTCTTTGGCGTGGTTTTCTACAGGACTTTTATTCTCGCAGCAGTGTGTCTTTTTGTAGACTTTAGTTCTACGACGCGTCTTTCTACGGACTTTAGTTCTCTACGGCTTCCATAGATTTTTGCGGCATGGATTTATGAACTCCACCAAAGTACCCATGTCCAATTTTTTAATTTTTCCATTTTTACCAAGGGTAAAATAATGGATAACAATTTGGTGATTCGCGGAAACATATGTCTACTAGATGGGTTGATCGGTGGCCTCGAAGCATTCATTGGGCATGGATTCATCCTAGTAAACACAAATCGATATGAAAATCTAAAATTTAGTCTCAGAGCCGTTAAAACACTTTTGGAATTGAAGTTGATCTCCCCAAATGCTACCTCTAATGGAGTGTGCATGAGCAACAAAACACCACAACACACTATGTACAAAAGAGGAAGATCATACATGCCCCAAGTGGAACATGCAGAGTGTGCATAAGAACTTATTCAATCGAAATCAATCTAACCCTACTAGTAAAGAAAAATCACTTAGTGGAATGGGAATCCTAAACTAATATGTACAAGGGTGATATTTCACTTCAGTAACAATGCTTGAGATCGATTCCATTGAATAGAATATGCAATTCTTCTTTATCCATCTTTGATAACTGGAAAGCATTGTTACTCTTACATCATGTGTGATTATGTAGGAGCCACTCCATATAACATCAAACTTTGAGTGTTTACATAGTTTTCTCTATCAACATCCCAATTCAGCACCAAGTCTCCTTCTTGGAATGTCCTTACTTTTTCCTTCTTTTCAAATGACCTCTTGATTAATGCTTGATCTTTCTCCATGGTTTTCACTGCATGTTTTGAGTTCCACGTACCTAGCCTCCATGGTCCCAAACTCATCTAAATCCAACTACTTGAGAAGTTCTAATGCTGACAACTCAAGTGATATAGGCATCCTTTCCTCCCTTCCGTAGACTAGCTTGTATGGAGAGCTACTTGGAGACCTTTTGGGTGTAATTCTATCAGCCCACAGAGTTGATTTGAGATTTGTGTGTCAAGTTATCTAATTTTCATCTAGATTCCTTCTTATGATTCTCAGTAAGTTTTTGTTTGTGGACTTAACTTACCCATTACCCTGGGGGTAATAATTAGATGAAGTGCTAAGATATACTCCATTTCTAACAACCCACTCAGTGATCCTTGTGCCAAGGAATGCTAGGGAGTTATCGATATGATAATGGCAAGAACACCAAACCTTATGAATATCCCCTCATAGAAGTCTAGTATGCTAAACTCATTTACCTCCTTGATTGCTACTGCTTTGGTCCACTTGGTGAAGTAATATGTTGGTGTTATAATCCACTTGCATCCTTGGCTTGAATTTGGATTGATAACCCCAATGAAGTATAATCCCCATTACATGAAAATATGATCCACTAAGATTGGATGAAGGGGCAGCGTTGCTAGATTTTCTTTCCCGAAAAAGAATGCACATTTCTTACACTTTTTAATTCATGCATAACAATCACTAAATAGTGTGGGCCAATAATAACCAAACTTCATGATTTTGAGGGTTGTTACTCATGGAGAAAAGTGGCCTCCGCTTCTCCATCATGGAATTCGTGTAGTACCTTCTCCATCTGATATGTTGGGACACACCTTAGAAGAACTCCATTCACATCCTTCTTGGACAAGATGTTATCAAATAGAATGTATGGAATGGACTATAATCTGAAGTATTTTCTCTTTTCTTTGCTCAAATTCAGAGGGCATAGACATGTTTAAAGATAATGCACCATATCTTGAGTCCAACATGGAGTGGGTCAACTATTTTCTGGTTTTCTTGATCATTTTATAGCACTAGGATAGATTATTTTTCATCATTTACTTTGTCATGTTGATTGGAAGAAAGATACTCACACAAAATTTTTGTGCAAACCAATTTGGTTACCTTGATCTCTATATCATAATCCATGATACGAGTGATCCAACCTACCCTTTTCTCATTCAAATCCTTATTTAGAAGAATGTATTTGACTCCAACATGAGACACTAATAACTGAATCTTATTGTTTAAGACCAAGTGTCTAAATTTCTTCAGGCTTCTAATGACAGCTAAGACATGCTTTTCAATAAAAGAGTATCTCATCTCATAGTATTCCAAGCTCTAAATGAAGAATGCTATAGGCTGCTCTAATCCTTCTTTATTTAGTTATACCAAGATGGATGAGATTATATTTGAACCTCCAAAGGCATAGAGCATGAAATCCTTTGAAAAATATGGGTTTATGAGAGTTGGGGTCGAGATATGGCTTGTTTGATGGCCTCAAAACTCTCTTTACCCTCAACTATCCATTTGAATGCAAGGTTCTTCTTCAATATCATTGTTAGTGGCCTAACAAGAGTGGAAAATTCAGGTACAAATATGTGAAAAAAATCCTCCCAAGAAACTTTGGAGAGCCTTCTTGTGACTTGGCAATGGTAGAGCACAAATAGCTTCAACTCTTTCGGGATCAATGGTTAGCCCTTCCTTTGAAACAATGTGGCCCAAGAGATTTCCTTCATGAGCCAAGAATACATATTTTTGGGATTCAAAGACACTCTGAATCTCCTGCATCTTTGGAAAACTTTCATGAGGTGAAAGAGGTGGTCTACTGTATTTTTTGAGAACACAATGATATCATCAAGATAAACAAGCACTATCTTATTGATCAACCCATTGAATGCCATATCTATTGCTCTCTGAAATGTTGCTCCAACGTTTGACACTCCAAAAGGAATTTTATTATAAGCATATGTGTCCCACTTTTTAGTGAAGGTTGTCTTGAACTCGATATTTTCATTCACCATGATTTGATTGTAGCCAAAATAGCTATCCAATAATGAAAATCTCTCTCGAACCAGCCACTACTCACAATATTTTCTCCATGGAAAGGAGTGGGTAGTGGTCCTTGAGTGAAGATCTATTTAGATCCTAGAAATCCACACACAATCTGATTTCTCCATTTCTCTTCCGCACTGACACCAAATTTTCTACCCAACTTGAGTGCTTGATTGGAAAAATGATACTTGCCTCGATGATTTTTTAATTCCTTTCTCATGAGCGCTCAATGTGGGGATTTACTAGCCTTTGCTTTTGCACGATGGGCTTAGATTTCAGATCTATTTCAATAGTTTATTGAACCAATTTTGGATTTAAGCCTTTCAAATCCTTGTAAGTCTAGGAAAAGACATCTGGAAATTCTTGACAAAGTTAGATAAAATCAGACTTCTCCTACTGGGTACTCATCTTGCCCATTTGTAGCACCTTAGCTTCACCCGCTAAAATTGATTATGATTCTTCACCCTTGACTTGAATATTTGCTTTCTCTTTTCAGAATTGGTCATTGGGATTGAAGATTGACTCTAAAGTCACCAAACCTTTGGGAAATTTGTTTGTTCTCACTGCACCACTTGGTCACCATACTATTGCTCTAATTTGTCTTGATTTCTAGTGGAGAATTCAGCTTCTTCTTGAAGAAAATTTATGATTTGTTGATCACTTTCAAATACTTTCCAGCTTGTATTGTTATCTGGAACAGATAGTCTTACAATCACTCTGATATGAGGTTGAGTTTGGTCTCTCTTTATACTATCAATGACATCAAATGCTGCCCCAACTGCTACAAGTTTGTCCACAGCCTCATTCTTCTTCCTTGGGATGGAGATGATGTTGAATGCTTCAAAGTCTTCAATGATATCCCATACCCTATTCTTATAGCTCTTTAGAAGATCATTCTTAGTAGCATTGAGTCCTCTAACTTGGTTTACAATTAACTCGCTATCTCCAAATACTTGAAAGTTCTTGATACCTCTTTTCTTGTCCAATGTAATATGTGGACCAATGCTTCATATTTAGTTCTATTGTTTGAATAAGTAAACTGAAAATGGAAATCAGAGTAGTATTTTATACCTTGAGGTGACACAAACATCGTTCCTCCTCCAGTAGCTTGTCTACTCCTTGAGCCATCAAGGAAAAATTGTCATCTTTACCATCTGGTTTGGTGATACTAGGGAGAGATGGATTTTCTTTGTTCAATCAATAAACTCCCATCTCATCTTCCTCCATTTCCTTATAGGTATCAAATGCATGCCTTTTGTTTTCCCATTCATTGATATTTAAGTTTGGACTACCTCCAACCTTGGTATTTGTCTACGAAGTTCTTGGGAAATCTTCTTGATCAAAAGATGAACAATTTGCATTGATTGGACTTGGCACATGAGGCTCAATATGAAATTTTGCAATAGGTTTAGATCTGATTATAGCCTTATATCCATACCTCGTTCTAAATAGCATATGTGATCAATCAGCAGATAAGTAGCCTCCGATTTTAGCAGTAAAGTCCCTTGATAAACACAATGCAAAGTGTGATGACAAGTCAATAATTGATACATATTGCAAGACTGTCACATTGGGTCATGTATGTAGCATAAGACTTAATCCTTTGATCACACCAACAGTTTTCAGTGTTGTTCCATCTAATTGCACTACACATCTAGAAATGAATTTGCATGAAGGCCCAACTAATCAACTATTTTCTTGGGCATTACAGAATTGCTTGCTCTTGAATCAATCATGTAATTGTGTAAAAGATTTCCCCAATAATTAGAGAAATATAGAATGGCTAAGGATTCATATTTTTACCTTATTAACCTACTTGATTTCCTTCTTCCGAAACTACATTAGAGGGAAACTTTTCTTGATTCTTGGATGACTCGTTTGAAGCGAACCAATTTTCCATGGCTGCTTGTAATAGATCTCTTTGGCCCAAGATTGCTAATGACTCCCACATTGAGATGTTGACATTTTTTTTCTTCATTTTATCTATGATATTGAAAGGAGAAGAGCTATCTTTCGATGTCCTTTGATTTGTACAACCTTCTCTTGCACATGAGCTGCTACAACTGGTACATGAGTTAGTCTAGAAGGTGGCTTGGGCTGATTATGTACATTTGGAGTTGTGATTGGATTGCTAACTCCTTGTAGAGTGACAGAGGGCTGCATAGAACTTAGATCAGATGATTTCCCTTCCTCTAAATTCCTCTTTTTAGACCTTGTGTTTGTTGGTGTGTGTGACTGTCCAGTCATCATCCACATCACCTAGGTGAGTCATCTCGCCTTGCGAGAGTCATAGGTCTTAGGAAGTCAAATGACAAGTGTCAGATTCTATCATAGAATCTGACATTTTCATTTACGTCAATGCGTCATAGGAGTTACATTCCTTATTTGGAATTGTAACTCCTCTTCTAGTGGCGTCATATGCATCACCAATGTCATATGCTTGATCAACGTCATATGCGTCAGTGGCGTCATTGATTTCTTTCCATGTTTAGGCATGGGGGTTACACAACACCCCTATTTGTACTTCCTATTTTTCGATCTATGAGCATGAGTAGACCCATTCTTCTTACTTGCAATCTTATTTCCATTGTTTGAATCTTGCGTATTGTGTTGGCTTGACGTTACCATCGGAGTGCAACTTCGTTGTGGTGCATCGCTTTTCGACATCGGTTCTCGCAAATCCCTCTTTCATGGTACTAGAGCTGGTTTCAGTAAACGTGCACTCTTCGTTTCTCAGTTGTTTATTACTTCTGGTTTCTTCTCATTTCCTCGTGTGCAAGTTTTTTTATTATCATTTTGGAATTATTGCTCACCTCGTATTGAGGTTTCAGCAGTTGCAAGTTAAGGTATTTGGTTGGTTTGCTTATCAGCTGAGTTCATATTTGGATATTTCTAGATCTTTGTGGCTGTTGTTTCTGGGTTATTTCTTGCTGGTTGTGTTCAGATTCAGCTGCAGGGTAAAAGAAGAGCTCGTTTTTGGCGTGGACCTGTGATTACTAGTTGGGATTGTTGTTTTTTCTTCACCGGTGTATACTCAGACTATTCCGAGCTTCTTCCCCATCGTTGTGGTTCCTTGCTGTCTCAAAACGATTTTTTGCAAACCTCTCACATTTTTGCAAAACCTCTCACGTTTTTGCCTTGTCTCTCACGTTTTTTGCAAAGCTACTCACGTTTTTCCTCTGTTCTGAGCATTTTCAACTGTTCCAGACTTTTTTTGGGCCTTTCTGACTGTTTTCTCCCTTCCAGGTGTTTTTGGCCTGTCCTCAGGCGTTTTTCTCCCCTGGCTGCGTTTTCTCCTTTGTTCCAGGCGTTTAAACCTGTTCCAGGCATTTTTCTATCACCTGGCTGCATTTTCAACTGTTCCAGGTGTTTTTTTAACTGTCCTAAGGCATTTTTTCTCCTTTCCTATGTTTTTGCACGTTGTTCTGGCGTTTTTGGACTGTTGAGGCATTTTTTTGGACTGGTAAGGCATTTTTTCCTTCAGCTGGCATTTACTGATAGTGGACAGTCACTACATTATCTATTTTTACCTGCCTTTCATCCCCACGTGGCTTTCTCAGTCCGGGTAATATCTCTCTAAAAATATGTTTTTATTCACTTTTCTTAAAAAACGTGGTTGCATTCTTTTTATCTTATCACTCTTCTAAAAAAACGTGTTGTTTCATTATTTTTAAAAGGTATAAGGTAAAAACATTACATTTTATTGGCATTGTAAGTTTTTTGGCTTGTTTTATTAACCTTCCGTCGAGTGCCGAAGACGAAGGGTGAGGTCCGGGATTGGCAGGTGGCTAATCCCCCCTCGCAATACAAACAAACCCTATCTCAAATTCCATGCCATTTCCAACGAGCATACATACGACACCTTTTGCATGCATTTAGGGCACTTTTTTAATCCGTTTGCAGGCTTATTGGCTTTTTCCTCATCAGTTGCGGGAATTGGTTTTTGCTATAACTTTTGACTCGTTGCTCGGTTTTGAGCACTTCTTTAGTCAAAGTTGCATGTTTTTTCACACTCTAGATGATGGGATCATTAGTTTTGTAAACACACTAATTTTATAAAGTGCCGCATTCTGGGGGTGTCTTTGTATTGCTTAATTCAGCTCATTTTTTCTTGAGCTTTGTATTCCTTTTTTGTGGACTTGTGAGCGCGTCCGCCACAGTCTTACAACAAAGGGATTCTTTTGTGCGACGTGAGACGCATTGTTTCTCACAAAGCTCTTTCTTCCCCCTCTTGCTTCTCTCTTTCTATGCTTACTTGCAGTGTTGATCTGTTGTGCCCTACGAACCTTGATTGTTGTCTCCACCATTGCGCGTTATTACGCTAATTGCAAGGTGAGTGACAAACTAGTTCTCGGAACACAGTCACATCTGGTTGTAATCAACGCACTGAATTATAAAGTGCCAAACTCGGGGGGGTGTAATTTTGTTCTGGGGTGGTTGTTTCCTTTCTCTCTCCTTCCTTCTACATTCCTTGGTTATATCTCTTCATTATGGATATCTCTAAAGTACCAGTGCTCACACCTTTTAATTTCTTCGAATGGAAATCTAAAATTATATTGGTTTTGCAAAGTAAAGGGTTATACCGAGTTACCATGGGGTTAGAGACCGAACCTACTGATGAACCCGAAAAATCTAAATGGTTCAACCATTGTGATGAAGCCTTAGGTCTTATCTGTATGTCCGTCTCTCCCGACTTGCTCTTCCACATCGAAACTTCCTCAACACCCGATCAAGCGTGGAAAACGCTTGATGATATGTTTGGGAAGCAAGATGACATGAGAGCGCATGAGTTGGAGAACGAACTACTAGGGTTAAACCCTAGTGACTTTGAAAACCTACAGGCCTTCTTCTCAAAAATTTTCCGCACTAGAATGCTTCTAAAGGAATGTAAAGTGGATAAGAAAGACTCTCAATTGATCTTGTCGATTCTTTCTAAGTTAGGTCCTGAATACTCTGTTTTTGTTTCAACTTTTCACGCCATGAAATCCACCTTGGGTAGTACTTGGACTATGCCCTCCTTTGACAGTTTTTCATCCCAACTCATTCGAGAACAGAACAAACTCATTCAAATAGGACTCTAAAATCCAAGTCACATGCCCTTGTGGCAAATAAGGGCAAGAAAAATGAAAAGAAGAAAGAAACTAAGGACAAACCTAAGAAAGAAACCAAGACCAACCAACCCCCAGTTAAGCCCATCACTCATACTTCGACTTCTGAGCCTAAAGTAAAGAAGGAAAAGTATAAATGTTCCTATTGTAAGAATAATGGCCATGACGAGCAACATTGTTTTCGGAAACAAATTGATCACTTAACTCATTTACTTGAGAAGAATAAAATAAGTGTTCCTGAATCCATTAAACAAAATGCTCATAAAGGTGAGTCTTCTAATGCAAAGGAGACTAAAAATGAAAAGAAGAAAGGTAAGGCCCTCGTAGCTAGATCAGCTCCATCATCAACTTGGATTATCGATTCTGGTGCCTCGCACCACATGGCTTCTTCAGAGGTTGAATTCTCTAGCATTGAACCATGTGGCATGTCCCAAATCACGTTGGGTGATGACACTCATGTGTCGGTTTCCGGTAGTGGATCGGTAGAGATTGAAGGTGGAACATTTAACCAAGTGTTGAGTGTTCCCAATCTCTCTACCAATCTCCTATCAGTTTACCAAATCACCCACCTTGGTGAAGGAATGCGAGTGGAATTTGGTCCTAACTCGGTGATTATTCGTGAGCTTAACTCTGACTACACTGTGGCTGAGGGAAAGGCAGATCACCGTTCACGGTTGTATACCTTTTCCCACTTCTCTTCTGATTCGACGCCCAATGCCTTGCTCACTCATGCAAATGAGGTTAGCAAGTTATGGCATGAGCATTTTGGGCATCTAAATTATCGTTACCTTGAACAATTGAGCCAAAACGAAATGGTCAATGGGCTACCCCGAGTTAAGTTTTCTAAGGGTCTTTGTGAGGGTTGTACCCTTGGAAAGCACCCTGAAAAAGATTTGACAAAGGAAAATCCTGGAGAGCTGCTCGTCCCTTGGATCTTGTTCATAGTGATGTTTCTGGCCCTTTTCCGTCTCCTTCTTTTACTAGAGCTCTATATATACTAACCTTCATTGATGACTTTTCGCGTTATACTTGGGTATATTTTCTTAAGCTTAAGTCTGAAGTTTTTGAGTTTTTTCAAAACTTTAAGGCTCTTGCTGAGAAACAAGCAGAACGGTCTATCAAGGTTCTTCGAACCGACAATGGAGGTGAGTATGTGAGCAACAGGTTTGAGGATTTTTGTATTTCGAGGGGATTGCTTTGCGAGTTGTACGATTGCTTTACAGCCCTTCCCAAAATGGAGTTGCAGAAAGAAAGAACCGAACTTTAAAGGAGATGGCTACTTGTATGGTTCACTCGAAATCTCTTCCTCCACAGTATTGGGCTGAAGCAGTGAATTGTGCTTGTTATATTCAGAACCGTGTCCCACACAAGGCAGTAAGAGGGATGACACCCTTTGAAGCCTGGTTTGGACACAAGCCTGATGTTGAGCACTTTTGAGTCTTTGGATCTAATGTTATGGCTCGGATTCCCAAAAAGAAATGCAAGGCATTGGATCCACAATCAAAACCTTGTATCTTTTTCGGGTATCCTGATGGCGTGAAGGGATATCGATTGTTAAACCCTACCACCCATGAGCTTTATATTGAGAGGAGTGTGAAGTTTGATGAGTCATCCTTGACTTCAACTTCCACTGAGGTCCTTTTGCCCATTGATTCAGATTCTGACTCTTCAGATGATGATGTTGTTGAGCGAGTTCCACCTCTCCCTACTCCTCCCGATCCTCAAACTTCTAAGTCTTCTGATTCTGACAGTAGTGATGATGAGGAATATGTCCCTTCTCACTCAAGTGAAGAATCTTCCGACTCGGAGCCTGAGCCGTCGGGACCTCTTTGGGCCAGGAAAACTTTACAGAGTGCTGGAGATTTAGTTGGAGATCCTTTGGATGAGAGACGTACTCGCTCAGACTTCACTGGACCTCACTCCTTCTTCGCCTCTGCTTCTGATCCACCATCCTTCCACGAAGCTTCTGGGATTCCTGAGTGGGATTATGCCATGGATGAGGAGTATTCCTCACTCATAAAGAATGACACTTGGGATCTTACCCTTCTTCCGAAAGGAAGAAAAATCATTCGGTGTAGGTGGGTATATCGAACAAAGTATGGAGCTGATGGAAAAGTTGAGAAGTATAAAGCGCGACTTGTAGCTAAGGGTTTCTCCCAGGTAGTTGGGGTTGATTACTCAGAAACCTTTTCTCCGGTTGCGAAGATGACTTCCATTCGACTGACCCTTGCCATCGCTACCGCTAACAGATGGGAAGTCCACCAGATGGACGTTAAGAGTGCCTTCCTTCATGGGGACCTAGAGGAGGAGATCTATATGGAACAACCTCCGGGTTATGTCCATGATCCATCCCTTTTTGTAAATTAAAGAAGTCTCTCTATGGCCTTAAACAAGCCCCTCGGGCTTGGTATGCCAAGATGGACTCCTTTTACTTGCATCAGGGTTCACTCGGTGTCACTCTGACCCAAATGTGTATATTCTGCATGACAGGATGACTCCATGCTTATTCTTGTTCTCTATGTTGATGACTTGTTGATCACCGGTAGCTCTTCCTCTATCATTGATTCTGTGAAGATCTCCTTGGCCAACAAGTTCTCCATGTCTGACTTAGGATTGCTTCATTACTTTCTTGGGATCCAGATTTCACAATCTGACTCAAGAATTATGATCTCACAACCTAAGTACTCTCTTGATTTGCTTGCTCGGTTTCACATGTCCATTGCAAGTCCTCACCTACTCCTTTTCTTTTTCGGGATTAAGTTGGTTTCTGATTGCTCTTCCCCCTTGGTTGACGGTACCCTTTATCGACAGTTGGTGGGAAGCTTGATCTACCTTACTCACACTCGGCTAGATCTATCGTATGCCGTCGGGATCGTGTCTAGATTTATGCAGGAGCCTCATGAGCTGCACTTAAAAGCAGCAAAGCGGATCCTTCACTATGTTCGTGGCACTCACACAGATGGTATTCATTACTTAGGAGGGACTGAGATTGACTTGGTTGGATTTACAGACTCAGATTGGGCCGGTGATCTAGATCATCGGAAGTCTACCTCAAGCTACAGTTTCACTCTTGGTTCAGGTCCTGTCAGTTGGTCCAGCAAGAAACAGAACGCCATTGCCATATCATCGACAGAAGCATAATACAGAGGAGCAGTTAACGCTGCCACATAAGCTATTTGGTTACAGGGTATTATGACAGAGTTTGGCATCCACTTTCGGCGGCCTACCATTATCTACTGTGACAACATGAGCACTATCTCGATTTGTAGAAATCCAATTCAGCATCAGCAGACGAAGCACATTGAGATTCATATGCACTTCATACGGGAGCTGATACATGAAAACATCATCGACATACAAAGTATGTTCAGACAACTAATCAGGTTGCAGACATTTTCACCAAGCCCTTCACTGAGGTGAAGTTTCTTCACTTGCGGTCTCTTCTTGGGGTGAGGTCTACTACAGCCGCCCATCTTCTTCGGGCTATATAGTCCTCCTTCTTCCCTCTTCTTCTTTCCAGAAAGATGTTGTTTGTACATGGGCACCTTATCAGGCCTTTAGTTGCCGGGGCCCATTGACACATCTTTCTTAGTTGTCTAGGGGAGTCTTCTTTTCTGTTCTGGCTTACCTTGACCTCTTCCTCGGCTTCGATGAAGGGGGTGTTGGTGTGTGTGACTGTCCAGTCATCATCCACATCACCTAGGTGATTCATCTCGCCTTGTGAGAGTCATAGGTCTTAGGAAGTCAAATGACAAGTGTCAGATTCTGTCATAGAATCTGACATTGTCATTTGCGTCAATGCGTCATAGGAGTTACATTCCTTATTTGGAATTGTAACTCCTCTTCTAGTGGCATCATATGTGTTAGTCAACGTCATATGCGTCAGTGGCGTCATTGATTTCTTTCCATGTTTAGGCATGGGGGTTACACAACACCCCTATTTTTCGATCTATGAGTATGAGTAGACCCATTCTTCTTACTTGCAATCTTCTTTCCATTGTTTCGAATCTTGCGTATTGCGTTGGCTTGACGTTACCATCGGAGTGCAACTTCGTTGTGGTGCATCACTTTTGACATCGGTTCTCACAAATCCCTCTTTCAGTGTTCACTGCCACACCTTTAGAAGGAGCTTGATTTATGCCACAAAAATCCCCATCTTGCCAATTCACAAGCATATTTTCACTTGGAGGTGTTTCTTGTGTAGTTGCTTGATAATGATTTTATTCTTGATTTGTATCTTGAGGCACACCAACCTGTTTTCATCATCACGCTTGATTCAGAACACCATTAAAAAAATTTGGTTGGTTGTGAGGTTGATTACATGGGAAACACCATTCATATTCTTGTTCCATATTATTTTGAGTTGGACACAATGCTCTGGATGTAGAGGTAGTATTGGGATTATAAGATTGAAATGGTCTACTAGTAGGAGGTTGTCCTTGGTTATGATTTTTAGTTTGAGTGGGTGGAATATTAGGCTAATATGGAGGTCTATTGAGTTGGTTTTGAGGCTGATATGATCTAAAATTATGAGATTTTTACCTCTTAATTGGCACCAATTCATTGCCTAAGTTTTACAATTGCTTCATGACCTCCTGAATCTCATTTGAGGTGCTAGGAGAAGAATTAAAAGCTTCATTATAATTCTGGTTTTTTGGGTCAGGAATATGAGCTAATGTAGGTGCTTGATTAGTGATTGGATTCCCTAATTTTAGATAAATAGGCATGGGTGGTCTAGGTGTAAGTTTAGCAGATTGAATAAAAAAAAATTCAGCTCTAATAGAAATGTTATAGGTTGCGGGTAAAGTTGTACCTCCCATGGATTGTATCATCATAGAAATATTAGAACTTAAAGCTTTTAGAAAGTAGAGAAAAACACCTTTAGCAATTGGTCTTACGGAAATTGGGATCCTATCACATGTCCTTTGAAATCTGAAATAAAATCAACCATCTGCTCATTTGGTGCTCTCTTGATTGTGGTTAATTTCTCCAACAAAGATAAATTTTCTTCTTTTCCCCAAATTGACCACAAAGAGTTGTGCACAACTAATCTTGATTGATGATTGATCTTGCTCCTAGGCTCTGAACCACCGTATAGCTTTACCTTTGAAATAAGAAGACAATAATTTGACACCACATCAATTTCATTAACCTCATGTATAGCACAGACATTTGCAATGTCTTGAATGTGATCAATTGGAGTTGTATGGTTTTATCCAGTGAAATATGGAATTTTCTTCAATGTTGCAACTAGGATTGAGTTTTGTGCATTGAGAGTAAGTGGGTTGCTACTAGTGAAATTTACATCGGGATTTTGTTGTGGTAATGGTTTTTTATGAGCCATTCGATTGCTCGAGAGTTCTAGTTGATTGAATGAAAGGCCTACCAGGTGAAGGTTTTGATAGTGATCTATTTGGTGGATATGAAGACTTTTAAGCTCTTCTTCCCCTTCTTCCTCTATTTCTTCACCTTGTTTGAATTCTTCTCATAAATTTGGCAAGCTTGGTTTGCTAAAAATAGTGAATTCTTCCCTTTTTGGAGTCGTCGGATGTATTGTTACAAGGCCTCTTACAAGATTTAATTTACAACAAGATCACACCAAAATTGTTGCAATAAAATGAACACTTCTTTGTGGTCCCATTAGGCATGTAAGAACTATTATAACCAAATTACAGCACCCTCGATTTTCTAACATGTGAATTTATTCAAGAATCACGTAAATGGGTAACATGAAATTATCTCAAGGTGTGGGACATTGTAGTTGAAACAACTCTCCAAGCGAAATAAGTTTCTTCTTCCTAAAACAATGCTAAAACCACTCCTAATGAAGGGAAAATCTGTTATCTACTCCTAACCTATAATTTCCAAGGGACCAAGGAGAGGGAGAGTGCATGAAAATGAACAAATCCTACACTAAAGAGGTGATAGAAAAAAAAAAGAGGGGAGGGAGATACACCTTTGTTGAGGGAGGAATATAAAGGAAAATACAGTTGAAAGAGGCCAGAATAGATTTGACACAGTCCCAAAACATGCATTTACCACCAAATCCTCATGAAACACAACAACATAAACCTATAAATGAAAAGGCATGCACAAAATAGAACAACCACAATGGAAAGGAAAGGAAATGCAAGAAAAATGAGAAAGGGTTGAGAAATCACCACAATACACAATTTTTATTGCTTCAAATGGTTGCACAGTCCATTGTATTTGCAAAATAGAGGAAAAAATACATTCTACAAGCCCATGGGAAGGATTACAACTTAATGGAATTGAGAAACCAAAATTCAAGAGTTTCCCCAAGTCCCAGAATATCTCCCCTAAAAAATGAGAAGTGTTTACAATATATAGAAATGGAGTGAGAGAGAGAGAGAGAGAAAGAGTGAAACTCGGACTTCTGCTATCACCCTCCAACAAATTTAATTGAATGCTCTAAAAAAGGGCATGAAATTCTTACAATTTATTCCCCCCATGCACTTTATATTTTGAAAGAAGAAATGGGGTGTCATAATTAATTGTGGTGGTTGGGTCTGGAACTGGGCATTTTCGTGCTGGAGACATTTTCCAATTTTTACACATCCAAACTCAATAAAATTAATAAATAAAATTTGTATTTCATATAGGACGTTGATACCTTTACAACGATATAAGATATGTCAAATTTCAAACATTTGATCAAAAGATATGCCCATTTGAAAATTCACGCGAAAAATTGTCACTTTCCTTTGTTCCGCAAATTTTCCAATTTTCTACATCTTGATCTTCTGCGGCATTTCTCTGTGGACTTTCGTTCTATGGCTTCCATGGATTTCTGTGGAACTTTGTTCTATGGATTTTTTTTGCGGATTCCACGCATTTATGTGGAACTTTTTCCCATGGACTTTTTCTGCAGCTTTCGCGGCTTTCTACGGACTTCTATTCTGTGATGCAGCTTTCTGCAGACTTTAGTTTTGTAGCGCGACTTTCTCAGAATTATATTATGTGGCGCAGATTTGTGGACTTTTATTCTCGCAGTGCCACTTTCTGTAGAATTTAGTTTTGTGGCGCGGCTTTCTACAGACTTTAGTTCTACGGTGCGGCTTTCTGCGGACTTTAGTTTTATGGCTTCCGCTAATTTCTACAACACGACTCTATGAACTCCACCAAAGTGCCTAGATCCAATTTTTTAAGTTGTCCATTTTTACTAGGGGTAAAAATGGATAACATGACACAAGGACTGGTTCTTCTACATACACTTCATAGTAGGTAATTTCATTCTATTCTATGCACGCATCTATTATATTTCTTTACATCTAGCTTACTTTCTCGTTATCAAGTGTGACACACACAAGAGCCACCTATGACATGATATTTGCACACACACACATAGAACTACATTGGGTTTGAGATGTAGTGCAGTGATCATTCATAAGTTCACCATTGCGATAGCTGAGGACAGTCTGATCCCTCATTTTGCATCTTTCTTTTTTAGGATTTGATGTATATTTGAGGGTTTTACGGGTTCATACTTCATTACAGGTTTCCAACAACCTTTGTAATCTTGGTGTGACCTCAAAGTGACTAAATACAAATAAAGGCAAATTTTTTTTGACATGTCAGAGGAGGTTTTCTGATCTTTTTTATAGACCCAGGCACCCAGAAACAGGCCTAAGGCACCCTTGAGTACCCCTATCCCTCTCTAGGCACCCTAGTCTAGCCAATCTCTCCAAATAAATATTTTTATGGGTCTCGTGTGATTCTCCTCCCGCTCTATTCACTGGTTATCACTTTGGTATAGTTCAAATTTAATTACGAATCAACTAAGTACCTTTTTCTCCACTAAACACTACACATTCTCACACATTTGACACATTCGCATCACATCCTTCTCATCATTTCACCACGTCACACATTTTACACTTAACACATTTACAAACACATATTTCTAGCATTTCTTAGTCACACTACACATTATATGTTACACACCTTGCATAAGACACATTATACACACACAACATCTTCCTCTTGCAACTTCTATCACACACTAGGTGCATTACTCATACACATTCATGATACATATTTCTTACATCTACTTTTACGCATTGTTCTCATCACCCTATGACGCACTCTAGTTCAATGGTCCATACTTGACTATTGAGGGTATACATCTCAAATGAACCTCACCACACTCATACGTTCAATCACTCACTCATTCACGCAAACATTTACACTCTACACTTTGCACCCGACGATCACATCTCTTTAGTACACACATCTAAGACCATTTCGATGATGCACTCTCGTTTAGATTCATTCTTGACTATTAAGGGGTCTTAAATAAATGAACCTCATGACATACATACACATCCACTCGATGGGCACGTTGCTCATATCATTCACTTTACATTCTATTCCACCTCACTCATAACATATTACATATCTTGGTTGCATTTACTCTTGCTTCTTGATGCTTTTACATTTTCACTTTATTACACATGCTAGATAAATATCTTGTTTGTCATTATCTTTATCGAGATACATACACGTTCACTTTCCTTTCTAGTTGTGATCGCAGATTCTTCAAATCTATTACACGCAACATGGATGCTCGGCACAACACTTATTACCAGCCCCATAGAGGCTCCTAGGGGCATCCACTTTCATACATTACAAGTGTTATTGTTTCATTTTGTTTCATAGCACACTATTTTATCAGATTACACACGTTTTGACATACTTTTTTATCTTTCTAACATGCTAACAGGTGCTTCATGTGCAACATTTTTTTATGCATGGTTATTTTCTTCTATGGTTATTTGTTATATTACTTGTCATTGTTTTCTCTTTTGTGTGCTCTTTTTGCAGGATTTTTCCTTTGTCTTATGTGCACACTTATCTACTTATGACCAATTCAGCCTTGATTATCTTGTGACATCATGAGTAATGTCTCATGTTTGCAACCCACTTTTCATGATCTATATTGTCTTCTTACATGTTTTATGCTTACATAGTCTACATAACTTATACTTTGTATTGTACATGTGTGTTTGTCTTTACTTGTACTAGTGTATGTCTCGAGACAATTTGTTTACATGTGCCTTAGTTTCTACCAAGAACATTCCATTCCCCCTACAGGGCATAGTTTTAGTTCGGTGTTAGGTCCTCTTTTAGGGCACATACTCCTTTAGCAATGTTGCACGTACCCCAAACAAGGGGGCATCATTTGGGTGAATCAAGCACCACATACAACATTACACAAAACACAACGCAATACCCATATAACATAGCTATCGGTTTGAGATAGGGATCGAGAATCAGACTTGGGTCCTTAGCACAATGATGTCCTTCATGGATGCATTTAACCAGGGGGTAAGTACACCGTGATTAGTAGTTCAACATGATCTACATAAATCCACACAATGGATTTTATAGGGCATACCGTCCTTAGAACTTGTGTTTGTACACACCATCTACAATGGTGTTCCATATTACGGGAAGCAGTCAAAGGTTGGAGAATAACACTAAATCTTTCTCCCTACACTACTTCTATCATGGCATAGGATCTCCCAAAAAACCAACATTTAACTTCGCTCAATAATTTGGGAAGTAGTCAAAGGTTGGAGAATGACACTAGAAATTTCTCCCTACATTACTTTTGTTATGGTGTGAGATGACCCTAAAAATGATACTTCATCGACCTTCTACACTCTTTTCTCATCACGGCTCAAGTGCACATGTTCCTTTTTCACATTTTTACATACTTTTTACACATATACATTCATATTTGAGTACCGCTTGTTCTTATCTTTACATGTCGGTCTGTATGGGAGCAGTAGCCAACATCATCACAACAACAAAAACATTAACATCAACAACCGGTACATCATGACATATGCACTTGTGTTTCTGCCTTAGGTTCATTTTCATTACCTTTTGCACTTTTTGCTTCTTAGCATCCACAATTCACATTTTTATCACTCCACGCTTCGACTAGTCCCTCGAATGCTTTCATCATCAATCTACATGGTTATTAGGTACAAAAATTCATCTACTTTATGTTACCGAGATTTAATCTCACCAACATAAAATGGGGAAAATGTAGACACAAAATCACGCATTTTGGGTAATTATCTAATCGATTATATACTACTATTCATATGATTCCTAAGAAACAAAATTACTATTAACCCATGTCTTTAGCCACATTTTTTGTTTTCTATTACAACTTTTAGTCTTACACCCTTACTTGCTTAGTCTTCTTTGTTACACTTTGGATTTTATCATCCTAGACACTAGCACCCATCAATACGACAGCGCTTAAGCACCCTTGTCCCCTCTAGGTGCCCTTATCCCATTTGTACTTTACTCACACTTTTTGGGTCCTTTATATTCATTTGAGCATCTTATCTTTTTGGTAGTCAGCCTTTTCAGGGTTAATTATGAAATTCAAGCAAGGGAATCATATAAATATAAAGTTATGTGATCATAATAAGGGACCAAACAATAAGCATTAGCTATCACCACTTAAGGTTACATCCATCAAGCATCTAAGAGCTCCATTACATCCATCTAGTGCCATCATAAGGGACACGAGGGTTGGTTCTTCTACATACACTTCATAGGAGGGAAGTTCATTTTATTCCATGCACACATCTATTAAATTTATTTACATCTAGCTTACTTGTTTGCTATCAAGTGTGACACACACAAGAGCCACCTAGGGAATGATTTCCACACACACACACACACATAGAACAACACTAGATATGAGATGTAGTGCAACTCTTAGTCTAACCCCTCATTCTACATCTTTAGTTATTAGGATTTGATGTCTATTTTAGGGTTTTACAGGTTCATATTTCATTGTAGGTTTCTAGTGACCTTGGAAATCTTGGTGTGACATCGAGCAGCCAAAGGTGACTAAGCTTGTAAACAAATTGTGACACCTCAAAGGAGGGTTTTTGAGCTTTTACATAGACCCGGATGCCCAAAAACATGTCTAGGGCGCACGCAAGTGCCCATGTCCCTCTTTAGGCACCCCAATCTAGCCTATCTCTCTAGATCTACATTTTTATGGGTCTCCATGCAATGCTTGTTCTACTCAATTCTCTTGGTCATCACTCGACATGGCCTAGATTTCACTGCAAGTCACTAAAACTTCCCACCCTCTCTTTGCACTTAAGGTTTTCATATTTCATTACTTAGTTTTCTTGGGTTAATTTCTATATTTACTTGATTCTTTATTTACTACTACAATAACATCATATTATTCTTACATTTCCACATTTATCTTAATTACCCTTGTCACAATTTTCATGAACCAATCAAATTATTTTGTTTAATGGTCCCAGTGGCTCATCACCTTCATAAAACACTTGTTTCTAGCACCATGTCTTCACCTTTTACCCTCAAAATCAAACAAGAACACCTCAACCATGGAATGTGACCACACAATAAAAATTTAAGAAACTTTAGAACACTTCTAATCAATTTATATCTCGTGAAACAATCATATGTTCAAACCACATCAACTTTTGTTTTCACCAAATCAAGTTGCCCAAAAACTAGTTTTACAAATGCAACTAGTTAACACCCTTCATGATACATTCAATACCTACAAATTAATTCATTGTATGTTAAATTTATCTCTATTTATATTCCAGATAATAACAAGCATTACCAAATCCATTTCATGCACTAACCAACTCATTCTTTCAAAGAAAAACAATTCTATCACGAAAATCCAAAAATATTCTTGTACAAAAACTGACCCAAAAACCATATCTAAAATAATCGTCATGATGAAAAATTTATATCAATGTAAATATATCTGAATTATATTTCCAAAACAATTTGAATTTCCTCCTAACTCTTCATGTAGCTCCTGCAATGTCCATTTTACCACATACTGCTCCAAATTGTCCCAAAATTGCCCTTTGACCAGTCACCAACTGAATGAACCATATTTGACCATTTAAATGCATTACCATGTCCTAAAACCATAATTTAAATAAATTAAAACTCATATACTTCACATAATGGTCATTTAGTTTGTTACTCCTTTGGACAACCTTGTCCTAAACTGAAATTCTTCATAAACTGACATGTTTGAGTGGGGTCCACTCATCACCTTAAGCTCTATCATACCTTTATTTAAATATGAAGGATTATTAAATATTTTCCAATCATAATCTAAACACTATCAAGCAAAACTATCCAATTAAAAATAAAATCTCTCCAATCGCTTTTGAGCTAGGGTTTGGACTCATAAAAAGTTGTTTACCTTCTTAACATTCGTTCATAAAAAGTGATAATGAAATGACCTCATTATTTTTATAAAACCTTATAGAGTCAAATTATAAACATCCCTAAAATCCATAAGGTACCATATAAATCACACAATTTAGGTTGAGCATCAGAAGTTACAATTCGAGTTGGAAATGACATTGTTCTTAACTCTGTTTCACCAAAAACATCAAATCTTGCAAAATTCTCATCATGGGAACCTAAACGTTTTCCCACAGCACCATTACACACCAAAAATTCATCTCCAATAATCACCATGTCACAAATATCTCTCCATATTTCCATCCTATCTCATTTGCATAGTTAGACCTTAGGGTTTTACATTGTAAAGGATAGGGTCAACTTAAAAACCTCACAACTCATCATGGAAACTCACTAAATGGTCCTAAAATACTTGTTACATCGTGATAAAATTCATACATTCATCCATGATCTCATATAGCTCCATATATTAATCTCATACAATCTAACAAATGACCATACCTATTCCAAATGAGCACGAAACATGGTCACTATTATGTATCCGCACCTGAAACTCATGGCGGTTCCCAAGAACTCTCTAATCATTCTCTACATCATGCTAACAATATTCTCAAGCTTCAAGAAGCTTATACCACCATGCACTATCACCTAGGCTACCCAGGTCACCTTATTGGGATTGCGAGAACAATAAATCCTCACGAGACCTCTGGTATCATCAAGAACACCTCTAAACCATCATTTCATCATCATACTCAACATGATATAATGTTACACCATCGTACACTTTTTCATTAATGATGTTTTGCATCAATTACAATAACTATGCAACAAAATGCCAACAATTTTCTCAAAATAGAGAATATCTTGTTCTTCATAATTTGTTACATCAACATGTGTGTAGGAGTTATAATCTTCATCTTTCAGTTACATATTCTTCCTCCCTCACCTATCCAATGATATATCATCATAGTCTTATTATTTTTATTCTTCCCATCCTATGTTGTTCTCGGGTACTCTAGGAGGAACATTGAGTGGTTTTATCCTATTTTTTCCTTCTTCTTGATTGAACCCTTCTTCTTGGGGAATGCATTACCTCATCTTCTTCATCACCATGTTTTTATCTTCCCTTGTATTTTTCTGGGCTTGAGGATAATAATAAAGCAAGAAAGATTTATTATTTACTACAATTTTTGATGTGGGGTGATATCATAGAGGTCATATTCTTGTTTCTCAATATATGTGATTTTACTTGGTTATACAGGCCTATTTTTAATATGATTAATGGATTATAGAAAATACTTAAACATGAACCAAAAGGGGATATTTTCCCATGATGAAAAAAAAATCGGCCAACATGATGTGCATGATGGATTAGTTTCACATTACTATGAACAAAGCTCAATATTTTATAAGGTTTGGGAGGATACTTGGTACATGTTGTTCATATTAAAAGGTCCCCTTCAAATTCCTTAGTCAATTTTCTAGTATGGTCTTGTATGCTTTCATGATTATTGTTGGGAATAGGTATTCCTTCTACCACACGGTTGAGGACTCCATGGTAAAATTTCATGCTACTTCCCAATACCCTCTAGCACACCAATTTCATTGAAGAACAAAAGGATTAGAATTACACCATAAGTGTACTTATCCCCTACTGACATACACTAATTTAGTTTCGGCCTCCATATACTCAACGGTGTTGTAACATGTCCCCTTTGTCATTATAGGTGCTATATAGAGGAATTTTTTGTCTACTTTTATCCATCACTTAGATCCCTCCAACTTGTAACTTAACAAGGACATGGAATCCATTTTTTCCGTATTAGGAATGTTTGTGATATGAAGGGTACACCCTCCTCTCTTATAGTTTAGGTTTTTATTGCATTTTTATTTACATATTGTGGAGTAAGGAAAGGTCAAGGTCTTCTCCTATATATACTATCACGATGGCCCTTCTTGATGCATACATGAGGTTTGAACCTTTTCCTTTGTCTAACAAATTATAAATAACCCTCATGTATGCATGAGAGAAGGAATTGTATCAACTCCACAAATTTCCCAAATAATTTAAACTCAAAAGTTACAATACGATAACATTTTCCAACTTGTGCTTAACATTATCATTAAATATGATCCTTCCCTTTGAGGTATTATAATATGTTTGATTCAAATAGTCTTAAATAAGCATCACCTCTAGGACCTATGTGTATTTGTTGAAGTTTATAATTTACACATAGCTATCATGGACTTCAATACTCGTCACGTGGCATTAAGTCGGGTATTATATCTCATAAAGTATATTGGTAATGGGCATGAAGATTTTATCCTTCTTATTCACCTTCCCACTTGACATCAATATGTGTGTTTTTCTGTCACTCATCCTTGTGGAAGATATGTTGGGATATGATTCTTCACCATCTAACCCTTCACCATCAATTTCTTCCATGATAATTATTTCTAACTCTTCCTCTACCAACATCAATGCACTAAAGTGATGTGCTTCCTCAGCTATGTATTCATCTATATGTCACCTATTTTTGAACCATTTTTGGTTCACTCAAGGTAAATTAAGAATATAGATACCCCTCATTTTGGTGAAGAATTTTGACCCCCACATTAATGGAAGTTAAAGGCATAAAATTATGGTCCTACAACCTACTGACCTCAAGCTCATTGGTATTTTTTGCTTATGATACCTATTTTCTACATCTTGAAGAGCTCAAATTCTTCAATAATGGAAGAATTTTGGGTTTTTATGCTCTAAAAATATTCTATGTAACTTTATTTTTCATTTTCAATTGGAGATCACAAAATCACAAAGTGTTGCAAATGAATTCTATGCTCCACATATGTTCCTTAAAATGGGTATGTCTTGTCACATTTAATTTTCTCACATGTGCGATATTTCAAATTGTCACCCTCTACATTTATTTCCAAATGGATATCAATTGTATCCCACTCCCAATTCCTATGCATTTTGTGATTTCAAAATTAAGTTAAGGGTATAGACATCATATTCATGAATTTTGAACCATGATATATGTGGATTCTTTAAGTTTTGTTTTTCCCTATGCTCTTCACCACACTTATTGTCCATGTTTTTGGTACATGCATTGCATCTCATGTGTTTTTAGTGTACATTTTCCTTATGCATGCCTCCTTTCCCCATAGATTCATTACATACACTCGTTCCTTTCCACCTCATGTTTTGCATGTTCTAACCATTCCTTATTTTATGTTTATTTCCTTCATCACATTCATCCACATATTGGATTTAATTTTTTTAACAAAACAATGCTATTACGATATTTTACTTATTTTCTGCATGTACAAATCACTATTTTTTCAAGGATAGAAATCCTATACTTTTCAACCCCATGTTAATATTTTTACATTCCTTAATATGAGTATTATCCAACATACTACCATTTATTTATTTGATAGAGAAGGAATACTGATTTATTTTTAGAGAGAGTGTTATTAGCTTGAAAAATCACATTTGTAAAAAAATCTTGTATTAATCCGAGGGTTAAAGTTGGGTGAAACGTGTGTAATTATTACAAATAAAGGGAATGCATGAAATCAAAATCTACAAAAAAATTACTAATGACCTCCTACCCTAACTAGTGGCATACCCTTTTACTTCACAAGCTCTGTGTTGCCAAGTACCCTAGTTTTCCAATCACTCCTAGTGAGCCGCTCATTACCACCTCCTCTGTTCCCTTTACCATGCCTACCGCCCCTTCCAAGTCTAATTCCAAGAACCCCATGAAATGACATTCCTACTACTGGCGGATCCTCAAAGCTCTAAGGATTTGGAGGTTTCCCAAAACCTGCTTCATATTAGCAATGCAGTGCTGAGCAGCCCACGCATCGGAAACTATTAGACTAGATGCCCTGGAGATTGAGGTTAAACAAATGCAGAAGGAATTTCAGTGGTTGAGCAAGCAAAAGGGAAGAGAAAATTTGAGGAAGAGAGTGACACTGATAAGGAACAGTTCTCTGAGATTTACAAGAAGTTGAGCTCTCTTGATACTAGGCTGGGAAGAGCAAAGGATAGACACAAACATAATTTGGCTATTTTTAAAGCCATAAGTGATTTCTTGGAACAGTCAGGTCCGAGCATTGCGAGGTTAAGTGGGATCCCTGATACTCTATGGGGAAATGAAAAGAGAGGAATATGACCATTTCACAGTTGGATGCTTCAGACTCAACGCACACAACTACTTTGGCACTTTTCACCTCGTTGCAGATGATTCAATCCAGAATTGAAAGGGCATCCAAAAAATAATCTATCTTGGGCTAGTGGAATTCGGTTTTGTGGCTGTTTTTGTGCTTTCCTTTTGCTATATAGTTGCTACTTTTTTGTGGTCTAGTTGCGGGCTACGTCCTTCTTTTGTTCCTTGTTGTTCCCTGATTTTGGTTACCTTGGGTAATGATGTTACTTCTAGTTTTTCTCTTTTGTTGTTGTATTCTCATTGTTATATCTGGCTGGTGAGCCTTCCTTGTAATTGGGTATAGTCCCACCAAAACTATTTACCAATAATAATAAAAAAACTAGTGGCATACACCTAATTCATTACAAATAGGACCTTAAATGATGGTAGGGTTTTAACCTACTACCATTGAAGTAAATTGGTAACATATATTTGTTAAACAATAAAAACTTACAATCTCTTATAGGAAAGATGTCATGTGCTTTGTATGGTCCAAGCCAATGCAATTTTAGTTTTTGTATATTGTGAAAACTTTGAATCATATAAAAGAACAAAAATGCCTTTGGTGAATATGTTTTTCTTTATGCATCGGTTACACCAAGCCTTGCCTTATGTGGTACCATTTCAACACTTTGACTCCATCTTGCAAGTACACACTTCTCATTTAGTTTCAATAATTTTGTTAGGTGTTCCATGATAGAATATTCATCATCCAATGTTTTTATGTGTGTAGTCCTTAGGTATAGTTCCATTAAATACATTGGTGATAGTACTTTTATGTGAAACAAAAAAAGAATGGAGTTTCTTTGTTCAAGCAACTATACATTTTTATATAAGCCCAAAGAATAATTGATACTTTTTCATCTCAATATTTTCTTCCAATGTTGCATATATTGATGAGATTATTTCCCAAATTCATGTTAAATGCCTCAATTATTCCATTTTCTTAGGGATGGTAAGGTATAATCTTGTGTTGTATAATCATGAACTCAAAGAGTGGGATTCACGTAGTTTCATACACTACATTGTATCCCCTATCACTTATCAAACTTATTGGGCATCCATAGTGGCTTATTATGTTCTCCCAAAGGAAAATTTTGGTATTCCCGGTTGCACAATATTTAGTTGGTGTATCCTTTTCCCAAATATTAATGTAATCATTGTCATAATGATATACCTCGTGTTTTTCCATTGTATAACTTATGAAATAGGGATGAAAAAGTCAATGGCCTATTTTTGAAAATTTCTTACACAATGACTAGTGACAATTGCATATCACTTGTGCCTAATGGAATTTCCTACTCACTAGAAATGGTCATGTCTCTGTAAATAGTCTTTTATATCCAAGAAAAGGCTATTGCATCATTTATTTGTTGCATCCCCTATATAGTGACCACCATAAATGCCCTCGTGTGCTTTCATAATAATATACTACTAATAATATCTTTAGTAAAAGGTGTTGGGAATGGATCAACAATACATAGTTCATTGAGATACCAATATTCCACACAAAATTTATATCACCCATATTTATTTATGTTGATCATCAAATGTTTATCCACTCATCAATAGGGACTATTACTCATACGACCAACATATTTTTGATCTCTTATTTTAATTTTAATTGCAAATTTGGGTTCATATTGTATGGTGTCTTGAACATAAAATTACCTCCATATATCAACATGATATGAATTTTCCAAAGGAAGGATACATACCTTTCATTTCCATTTAGCTACACAAAAAGAGGTCTTGGTATTCACACGATAGTTTTATATTATTTTTTATTTTGGTTTTAGAATAGTAATCACCAATAGCTATGATATTATGATCCTCTTTTGTGCCGATGTTAACGTTAAATAGCTTTAGTGGCTCATTATATGACTCATTTTATGAATTCTTCTTGCCAACTACCTTGTGTTAGTTGGTTTATGTTTCAATATAGACCTAATTTACATTTTACTATTCTTGATGTGACACACTAGTTTTAATTTACCTTTACAAAACCAATTTATCTCCATCCGAATGTCTTCATCCTTCTCACTAGAGTCATTTTTGGCGAGTGTGTTACTCATATTTATTAAGAAAATCCATCCCTTTCTCCTTTTACGGGAAAAATATCAATTATTCCACATAAAATTATCCCCAAATATTTTGTATTGAATATATTGTAGAGACTATTCTAGATTGGGTATGCATGAGGGAAAAGTGAAGGTATGCACAAAATTATCTTTCAAAACATACCATTTAGCTATTTCCTATGTGCTTCATTATTTATGCATGAAGTACGCACCCAAGAATGTAGGATGTAGTAGAATTTATACACTCGTAAGGAAGGTTTTAAATATAAAGGGGCCTCTATTCAATCCACTTCACAACTTCTTATATGTTCATTGGGTCTAGTGACTCCACTATAATTGGGTAACTTCCATGCATGATTAGTTTACTCAAAAAATATACCATGAATGGATTCATGAATTTGATCCCATGTATTTAGAAAAAAATTGTGATTCACCACCACTGCATTGCATTGTTGTTCCCCATACAATGTACACTATCTTGTTGATGTGTTCATTCTCGATAACATGTATAACTTACATTTCTTAAAGAAAACCTTGTATGTTTACTCCACTATGGTACTTTGGAAAAGGATTTTTATTTTATTTTTCAAGAAACATTACATACTTCACTCTTGTTTTTGGTCTCGTACTAAATGATTGTCATTTTTTACTGTAAAACACCACAATCTCATGTATTTAGTTCATAATAGCCTTGTACCAATTTTTCATAAGTTATGCTCATCGTGTCCTAATTATAATGTACATCATCCCATTGTAGTAGTACTCCCTCTTGATTTGGGTCAAAATTCCCTAAACTCTCTTCTTTGATGTTGTATATCTAGTTCAATTTGTTTACATCATTGATATTTTTGATGAAGGGTGTCCCTTGGTTGATGTCATTAGAATGACCACGCACACTAGGATTCATTCTCAAAACTTATATAACACTTCTTAAAGTGTAATTATACATTATTTTTTGAACACCAAGCCATGCCTAGGATTCTTGGTATATTTTAATCCTATACCAATTCAATGAGTTCAAAGTATCCTTTGAACTTTACCACCATGATGTTGATGATGGCATTCTTTAGTACACCTATGGGAAAAGTGCAATTCTTGTTTTCCATTAACAAGGCATGTGAAGATATATGAATTATGGGGTTCTCCATCTTGTTTCGTGTGTCAATAGTATAAATATTGACTTTTGAACCCATATCCACTAAGATTTTATTTATCAACCATCCATCGATACAAGTATCAACCGATATTTCTTGATTATAATTTATTCTCTTTATGTAACCTTTACATCTCTGTCACACATAACCAAGGTGTTTCAAAAATTACAAGATATAATACTTGTTGTGAAATTCGTTTTCTAATAAATAGAATGAATCCTTTTATGTGAAATATTATTTAGAATTCACAGAATTCATCTCTATCTAACCCTTCAAATTTTAGAATCCCTCTTACTTTATTTCTCATGTGTGATTCCTCTTTGAGAAACTCAATTTCTCCTCGAGTTCCTTAGATAAGTCCTTATTTCCTATGACAATTCCTTCTACTATCATCTACCAAGGTATCCCTTTCCCGATTGAAATTTTTACATTTTATTGCTTCCAAGGATTTCTCAAAATATTCGATGTGTGTAAAAACTCCTCTCATGTTATATTCACATTTAGAACTTGATTAGAGTTTAGTGTGCCTATATTTTCTTTCCATTCATTTTTGTGGTGTGTTCAATCCTTACCATTCCTACACCCTTCTTTATGTATTCCTTCATCATGATATATAGGTTTGGATAATCCTCCACTTTTTTATCCATGGAAAAATGTGCATATTGGGAATATATGACACTCTCACTTATAGTGGTCAAAGGACCCACACTTATAAAAATTCCAACGTGGAAATATTCCTCCTCTATATCCACCATGTATTTTTTCCTTTATGTCTTCATGAATTTCCTTTTCAATCTTATTGATCATTCCCTATCGTTATTTTCCTTAACCTAAGGGCTCAAGCCTCATAAATATGATCCATTATGTGATAATCCCTAGTATTGTGTGTATATGCATCACATATTTTGTAGTATTGAGAAACATTATTCTATGCATCATGCTAAAGTAGAGGAAAATTCCTAACATAATGGCCCTCTCCACAAATTTAACACGCCTTGAGCATCACAAACACACTATGCCTAGGGAATTTGGTTTTGTGTGCCCTTTAACCTCATAGTTTACACACCAAATCTAGCTACATTTTCTCATATCTGTTAGCAGTTAGTTTATCCATATATGTTTTTATCCATTTTATATGTGCTTTCATGAATGGGCTCACTCCATTATCAATTATTTTTACTATTTATGTGCAACACAACCTCTAGTGTTTCCCTAAAGTTTGTGAAGGTTTAATGGTATAGAGTGCACCATAAAAACATAAAAAAATCTACTCATGAACCATTTCACATGTTGAATATTACGGATTTCATAGTATGTCTTAGAAATCAAAGTTTTTGAAACATGCATCATATGTGTGCACACTTTCCATCAACTCCTATTGGATATCCTTTAGATCTGAAATGATATGCTACTCAAATTTTAGAGTATCAAATTCCTTGAGAAATGATTCTTTCAAATTATCATAATTAACCATCACTTTTTTTGGGTCATACTTATGATACCAAGCATTCTAGTGGCCCAAAACGTTTGTGGAAATCTAGCTTGATTTATGCTTTGGGGACATGTTCCTTTTCCGTAAAATATCACCTCACACTTATGAACATGCTCCAATATTGTTTCTACCTTGAAATATTCTTGGATAGGTAAATACATCTCATAGAATATTTGAGGTGCAAGAGTTTTTATCCAATGAAAATAAATTTTCTTTATGTTGGCATTCTTTTCCCTTTGCCATCTCCATATGTTCTTGCACTTTCACCGCTTTGAGAGGAAATGGGCACAATATCATTCATAAAAGTGTGTGTGACTATACCACATAACTATGAGGCTAATCCTTGTAGTATTCATACAACATTATTGATTCCTCATGTTTATGAATTTCTAGTATCTTGATTTACTAATCCACTATTCATAATTCTGAACCAATGTGCACTAGTTATATTCTTAGCGGTACTAAATGGTTATTTACTTGGTTTTAAAAAGTATAAGACATGTTGCAGTAAAAAAGGAAGCATTTTTCAATATTTCCTTCTCATTTCCCTTTTATAACTCCTTGTCCATTTCATTCTCGATACTCACTATCTTGTCAATGTTAAGAAACCCAACCACATTAACATGTGCATCATGTTGGGTAAGGAGGCCATTAGCATTATATTTTTGTTCATCATTATTTATATATTTTGCTTCGATGGAATGCATACCTCCATTTCACATGTCTCCCTCTTAATTTTGATCATATTCATTCCTTTCCCACTCACCTAAGGTTCTTGTAACACTTTGAGTTTGATTCATATTCCCATTGCAAACCTTTCTTGGTTATATATTTTCATTAAGATTCTTCATATCATTTTAGCCTATATGTTATCCCATATGAGCTATCCATGTTGTAATTATTTTTACTTCTTTCCTTAACCTTTCATTTTCTCACACACATAGGTATTTAGTTAACCGTGGGAAAATTATCAATTTTTGGGTCTACCATTAGCTTCTTGATTCCTAAGGGAATTTATCTTAAGTAATACACATGCGGATCATTGATGGGTTGTTTAAATCCCTTTCTAAAAAAATCATATTCTATAATTTTTTGAACCATTTGAATCCTTGTACTTTCATTCCCATGTTATACTACTAAGACAATTCATTATAACCTGAACTTTTGGAATGAATATTAAATAAAATAGTTATTACTAGTTAACTTTATTTTTGGTATTGTCAGTATGCATTTATTCTTTTGATTACAATAAGGTGTTTGAATGATGCTTTGTATGATGTCAACCTTATTTGCAAGAAACTTGTTATATGCAACAACTCACATGCATCCAAAGGATCCATACGCAATAACCCATCCACAACTAAAAGGAATAATCTATAGCTAAGGTATCATTTGTGGCAACTCACATGCATCAAGAGGATTGCCTATAGAAAAACATCCATGACCACAAGAATTCACACATATTAAAAGTGTCATGATCTTAAGAAGCTCATGGAAGGTGGACATAATACTAGATTTTGCGTGTTGATGGAAGAAGCAATTACAATTACAACATGAGAACTAGGAGATGACTCAACTCCGACATCTGATTATGTGATATAACTTAATAAAGAACTAACTAATTAAATTTATGATTTGGGGAATTTATTAATTGAGTTGATCGGTTACTTGAGTTATTTAATTAACATATAAACACTATTTGGTTAAATCTTCTGCGTGCATTAAGTCTCAAGATTATTTGGTTGAGATATTTTACTTGATCTATTCAAAATCCTAGTCAAACTATGTTTCCTCACACTTTTGTTGTAATGAGATGTATAAAAAGGATTAATGCTAAAGAAGGGGTTAATGTATATAGATCTAGATAGAGATTAGAGAGTAGAAGATACACAGAATACAAAGGTTTATTTGTATGCAGATGTAATATTCATGCCAAATTAATAAATAATTTATGTTCAAGTAACTTCTAGAACAAGCCTTAGGAGGGATTAACACCCAAGGCAGGGCCCACTTGTGGTTTGCTAACCCCCTCCATATTTTTTTGCTTTGTTTATTGCATGAGTAGAATTAGCAACAATTCATTTCTTTATCTGCATTCTGATTTTACATGTTTTACCTTAGCCATAACATTTACTTTTAGTCTAAATTTAGTTTATTTCTAAGAATTTTTATTTCCAGTATTGTAGTGACAACAATTCATTTCCTTACCTCTTAAAATACATGTAATTGTGTATACAACATTGACATTATTGAAAGTCTATGTCCCTTGGTTTGATAATTAAATGATTGTGGATTAATGAACAACATATTAATTATTTTGAGTTAATTTGCACCACCATTTTTGGCACCGTTTCTAGGGATATTGCCAAGTTATGAGATTTTGAGAGGTTTTTCATTTCTTAGAAGCAATTTAGGTTTTAGGAAATTCACCTCCAACCAACCCCACTAACTTTTGTTGATTGAGTTGAGCTAGTTAATGCATGCACCATCTAAGATATGCCCATGGTAGATTTTTACCCAATCCACAAGTAGCACAAATATCTCCATCTGACTCTCGAGGATTCTAAAGAAGATATATTTTCCTTTGTATAAGGTTTTTGTTTGAAGATCCCTTTCTAAGTGAAATTTTAGAAGTTGTTCTGAGTAGCCATACATGGAAAAATAAGTAGACAAAAATGCTAGAAATGGGGCAACTATCTTTGAGTTTCCCATTTCCAACAATGATGAGTTTACTGCTATGAAGAATATTTATCCCTTTTCTTTACCTAACTTTCATGGATCCATGACTAAATACCCGAACACCTTTTTGTTCGATTTTGACATTTTATGTAGGGGATATGAGTATACCATTGATGCACATAAAATTAAGCTATTACCTATTACACTCAAGGATGCATCCTTGAGATCGTGCATGGGTTTAGGAAGATATGCCATCACCACTTAGGAACAGATGAAGGAGAAGTTTCTCACTAAGTACCATGACTATTACAAACCAAGTAGCAGATGAGGTGATGAAATCTACAAGATGGCACAGAAGGATGATGAACCATTAGAATACTATCTAGAAATATTCATGTTCTGCATTCAAAAGACAAGGCACACAAGACTACCTCCTGAATCTCTCAAATTACTCTATTTGAAGGGGCTCGGTGATGAGGACATCAATGCTCTAGATTTGATAGGAGTTGGAGACATTTCAAAAGCTTCCTTTTAGGATATTTTTGAAGCATGTACAAATTACTCCAGAGCCACTATGAAGAGAATAAGACATGTAAGATCAAGAGGTGGATCAACTATCAAAACCATTAGGGGTATATCCAAGTAAGAAATTTTCAACGTGTTCAAGAACATGAAGAAGGAGATTTATAATGACATGTCCACTCGATTATATGTTCTACATGCCAAGAAGAAAAGATAATATGTAGAGGTAGCACTCACGAGTTCGACATGCATGTAGAAGGAAGAAATTTGAGTGGAGATGTAAAGGATTGTCAACATTGCACAAAAAAGGGAGGCTTCACGTGAATTCAAGATGTTGTAGATAGAGGATAGACAAGTATTTTATGTTTCTAAAAGAAAGTCATGGTCTCCAATAAAAGGAGGTATGTCATAAGACCCTATGCCAACATTTCAAAATTGTTCTAATAATCCATATATGCAACCCCCACCTTGGGATAATCTGTAACAAGGTTGGGCTCCATACCCTAGCCAATACTAGTAACAATGACAACCTCAATTTGTAGGCCAAAAACAATGGCAACAACCCCTCAATCATGGAAGCATCCTTGGAGAGGAGGGAATTCATAGAACAACCCACATCCTAATTACCAATAATCTTACCAACAACTTCCTTATCTCTGAGCAAGCCCTCATGCCAAATCCACAACCTAGCTCTCAACCAAAAGTAACTCAGATACCAACTCAACCAACACCTAACCCCAACAATAAATCTTCTTAGCTATCCTATTCCATTGAATGATCTCAATACCCTACCTATTCCATTGATGTTAATAATATCCATCTCCACTCAGGAAGAACACTTCCTCCACCAAATGGACCCACCATTATAGAGATTACAGATGAACCACAATTACGTAGACTGATAAACAAAAAAATGAGAACACACTATAAGACAATCCACAGAAACCTAAACAGAGTTCCAACAAGGGTAAAGTAAAAACTAATGAACCACCATTTCTAGAAAGGTTATAATAAAAGAAGGTGACCTCACATCATAATCTCAGTTACGATTTTGTCAATTAGTTGAGAGATATTTTCAAAATTCCTATTATTCAATCCATCAAGGATTTTCCCATCTAAAATAATTTTTTAAGGATCTATGCATTAAAAAACCAAGCAGGAAGAGAAATGATCCATCTACTATGTAATTTATTGGACAACTAGTTGATAATATGCTTGGAAATTCAATTCTACCAAAAATATATATATCTAGGCAGTCCATTGGGAAATGTTACAATTAATGGCACAACAATAAAGTATAATCTAATTGAATTGGGCGAATACATTAATGTCATGACAAGTAAAATTATGGATGATCTGAAATTAGAAGGACTAAGGCCAAAAAATACATTCTTACAGCTTGCAGACAAATCAACAATGAGACTTGAAGGCATACTTTAAGACATAGCTGTGGTGGTAGAATCTTAGGAATACCCTATTGAATTTATTGTTCTTCAACCAAAATCGAGTCTAGGAGAATAACTTATCATCCTAGGAAGGCCATGGTAGGCCATTGTTGATGCATTCATAGGTTACAGGTCTGACATCATGATTATTTCTAATGGAAGTGGTACTAAAAAGATAATGATCTATCCTCCTCCCTAGCTATTTAATGATGAAGATCAAACCATTTAGGTAGATGAACTAGAAACATATCATAACTCTATACAATGGCTCATGATGTTGGATAATTCTTATACAATTGAAGGATAAGAGGAAGATGGCATCATCTCTAATGTCTTGTAGAATAACTATGGAAGAAACCAAGAAGTAGATGACAGATTAAGGTGTTTAAACTATCCTTTGAACTAAGTTCTACTGCAACAAAGCACCAAGGACATCCCAAATAAGAGTTGTATCTCGATGAACTTGTTCCCCATGAGTACATACTAAATTTTGTAAGTAGCAATGTATGTTCAATGTATGATCTCTCCAAACAAGTTGAGATAACCTTAGGAAATCCACTAAATGTGAACAAGATTCTCAATATGCAGCAAGATAAGTTAATAAATATTATTCAAAAGTATAGGAAAACATTTACATGGGATTCATCCTAAGTTGTGCACTCATAAGATTTACATCAAAGAAAATTGTAATCCAATCAGGCATCCACATTGGATAATGAACCCAACAGTGAGAGACATTGTGAAAGGAGAATTGAAGAAGTTACTAGATGCTAGATTTATATATCTAATTTCAAATAGTTAATGGGTGTCACCCCTTATCATTGTGCTAAAGAAGAATGGAAAATGGAGGATTTGTGTGGATTATAGAGAGTTGAATGTAGCAACAAAGAAGGATCATTTTCCACTTCCTTTCATTGATCAGGTACTTGACACTTTGGCTAGTAAGAAATATTTTTATTTTCTTGATGGATATAGTGGCTATAATAAAATTCAAATTGCACCAGAAGACCAGGACAAAACCAATTTCACATGTCCATGGGAGCGTATGCTTACTCGGTTCTTCCTTTTGGATTATGCAATGCACCTACTACATTCCAAAGGGAAGTCGTAAGTATCATTTCTAAATTAACAAATGATTATATGGAGGAATACATGGATGATGTCACAGTCCATGGAAGCATTTTTGAAGAAGTCATGTAGAATCTGAAAAAAATCTTGGAGATATACAAAGAGCGCAACCTTTCCTTGAGTAATGAAAATGCCACATGATGATATCTGAAGGTATAGTTCTTGGACTACCTTTCTTCTTATGGAATCTAGGTTGATCCAACAAAGGTGTCTATTATAATCAATCTTCCAACACCAAAGAAATAAAAGGATGTTAGGAGTTTCCTAGGCCATATTGGTTATTATAAAATATTCATCCAAGACTTCAACAAGATTGCAGTGCCATTGTTTATACTACTAGGAAAGGATGTTACCTTTGAGTGGAATAAAAAATGTGAGGATGCATTCCAAACCTTGAAGAAAATGTTGAATACTACCCCTGTATTGAGAGGATCTAATTGGATCCTACCTTTTCACATTCATATTGATGCATCTAACCATGTCATTAGAGCTATTTTAGGACAGAAGGATGGAGTTCTAAATTATGTAATTTATTATGTTAGCAAGAACTTATAGCATACTGAACTCAATTACGCAGTCACAAAAAAAGAGTTCTTAGTAGTTTTGTATGTTATCAATAAGTTCAGGCACTATATCATAGGTTATCCAGTGTTCATTCACATTGACCATGTTGCCATTAAATATTTTATCAATACACCAGTAGTAAGAAGTAGGATTATCATATGGTTGTTCATTCTACAAGAGTTTGATGTGACAATATTGGATAAGCATGGCAAGGACAACGTGGTAGAAGATTTTCTTTCAAGAATGGAGACTAATGATGAAGAACATGTAGTTGATGACTCTTTCCCTTATGATAATTTATTTTTATCTCCACAAAAATGCCTTGGTATGCAGACATAACCAACTATCTGGTTTTAGGTAAAACACCTCCACACTACTTATATTCTAAAAAGAAATACATAGTTGAAAAGAGTGTGCATTTTTCTTGGATAGTTGGATTTATATTTCACACAGGGTAAGATCATGTCATGAGAAGATGTATAGATGATGAGGAAATATATGATGTCCTCAAAGCATGCCACAATGAACCTTGTGGAGGACACTTCGTTGTAAAAAAACAACATGGAAGGTGTTGAAATTACGTTATTATTGGACAACATTGCATAAATATGCAACACTTTACACCAGGAGATGTAATAAATGCCAAAGAATGGGCAGGCCTACCATATCTGATGAAATGCCATTACAGCCTCAGTTGGTCTTGCGGTCATTTGACAAATGGGTTTAGACTTCATTGGTCTTATAGATCCTAAATCTCAATAGAAGGAATACATCTTGGTATGCATAGATTATCTAACTAAGTGGGAAAAGGTGAAGGAATTTCCAAGTATACACCATACCATCCCCAATCCAAGTTTCTCTATAATCACATATTCACAAGGTATGAAGTGCCAAAATAAATTTTTACTTATCAAGGTACACACTTTACTATTGATGTAATTTCATATCTAGATAAATATTATAAAATCAGACATAAGAAGTCTACACCATACCATCCCCACTCTAATGGCCAAATGGAGGTGACAAATAGGAGATAGAAGCTATCTTGAATAAAATCATTACACTCCATAGGAAATATTGGTCAAAAATACTTGCAAAGGCAGTATGGGAATTTAACACAACGTGGAAGATAATAAGTGGCTTCACACCATTTGAGATTTTGTATGGTAAGACTGTTGTTCTCCTATTGAATTTGAGCACAAGACATTAATGACTATACTTGAACTAGGCATAGATTTATCTGAATCTCAAAGGAAGAGGATTCTCCAACTCAATGAATTCTATAAAATGAGAAGATAGGTTGTGCATAATATAGAGGTAGTTTAGAAGAAAAGGATTAAATGGCATGACAAGTACATCAAGACGAGGAAATTTTGTTGGGGTTAGCATTCTGATTTTAAAGCTATATAAATTAGATCCAAGCATACAAGCAATGAATACGGAAATAACCAGAATATAGAATACAAAATTTTTAATGTGGTTCACCCAATGTGGGATACGTCCACTAAGAAATGGCCAATCTATTATCATAGAGGAAATACAATGAAGATTTGCAATCTTCCACGCCTTCTTGGATGTCCTTTACTTTCTTCTCCATAAGTTTCTCTTTTTCTCTTCTAAGGAAAAATTCTTTACAATTCTTGTCAATCTTAGCAAAAAATTAGCTTCTAACCCTAACTTTATGCTTATATAAGCATCTACCAACTTATGGCACTTAAGCCATGCATTTACATTCATTAGATTGTCTTTACAACTCAAGTTAGATCTAATTCCCGCAGCTTAATTATAGAAGTCACGCATAGGAAACCAACGTCAATTGTCCTTAACGATGTTGGTTCCTCCTTTCCTAGTTGATATTGGTCCCTAGGTGACTGATGCTAGTTTGTCAACCGATTCGGTCAATGTGTATACTAGCAATCTTTGTAAAAGCATTCTAGTGAATTAATTAAGCTCCACAACTCAACAATTTCCCACTTGAAGATAAATTAGTGCACTATATCATATAGCTCCTTCCTCTATTCTTTTCATTGGCCTATTTCTCCCTCTTCAAGTCTCAAAATCGAAAACCAATGGAAGTGGAGTGTAGCTCCAACTTCTCCTTCACTTGACGAGTTCATTAGCATATCCACGAGTTCTCTTTGTATGAATTTTCTACGATTCCAACTACCCATCCTCCAACACTTGTTGTATAAAGTGATATCTCAACTGAATGTGTTTCGTTCTTGAATGAAACACTGATTTCTTTGTTAGATGAATCACACTTTGACTATCATTATACAATCTGCAATCCTCTTTCTCCTTTCTCAACTCTTCCATGAACTTTCTCATCCATATCATCTCTTGTTTAGCTTCTGTAGCTATAACATACTCGACCTCTATAGTAGACAAGGCTACAACCTTTAGCAATCTCAAAATCTAGCTAAGTACCATCCCACCTACTGTGAACACATATCCAAGTGGTGCTCCTTCTACCATCCAAATCTCTAGACATTTATGAATCAACATAGCGACATAAAGAAATATCGACCCTCCATAGCACGACTACGTGTTGGATGTCCCTCTCAAATACCTACGAATCCATTAGACTACTTTCCAATGTTATTTACCTAGATTAGCCATAAATCTACTCACAACTCCCACTTCCTGTGTAATGTCTATTCTAGTACAAGTCATAGCATACATCAAGCTCCTAACTGTTGAAGCATACATAACTCGTGTCATGTACTCAACTTCCTCATGTGATGTAGTACATTGATATTTTCTCAATTTGAAGTGTCCATCCATAAGTGTACTTACATGTTTTGAATTTTACAAATTAAACCTTTCCAACACCTTATTGATATAATGCTCCTGAGACAAATGTAACTTCTTGTTCTTCCTATCTCTATGAATTTGCATGCCAAGGATTCTCTTTGTAGCTCCTAAATCCTTCATTGCAAATGTGTGAGCTAATTTTTCTTTAAGCTCACAAATGTCCTGCATACTAGATCCTGTAATAAGCATATCATCCACATACGATAACAAAATAATATAGCTCCCATTTTCAAGCCTCTTGAAATAAACACAATGTTGATTCACATCTCAAATAACCATGCTCATGCATGAAACTATCAAACCTCGTGTACCATTTCCTTGGGATTCTTGAGCCCATACAAGATGTTTTTTCAACTTGTACACAATTTTCTCCTTATCCTTGACTTCATACCCAAGTGGTTTTTGCATATAAATATCTTCCTCCAAATCATAGTGAAGGAATGTCATCTTGACATCAAGTTTCTCTAAATGTAAATATTCTATTGTAATTAATTGAATACGGTGTGTATGAAAGTCATCTTAACAAAAGGAGAAACAATTTCACCAAAGTCAATATCTATTTTTGTGCAAATCCCTTTACTATAAGCCTTACCTTGTACCTTTTCTTTCCACCCTCTTCTTCCTTGATCCTGTAAACCCATTTTTTTTGCAATGTTATTTTACTTGCTAGCAACTTAACCAAATTCCAAGTCTAGTTTTGTTTCAATGAGTCCATCTCCTCATCCATGCCATGTTCCCACTTTGCATGTGGGCTTTATCCTACATTAGTTCTTCAAAGTTGTATTGTTCACCACTATCAGTCAATAATAAATAAGATAAGGAAGGTGAAAATATTTATGGATGTCTACTTACCCTTTGTGACCTTCTCACTGAGATTTGGGATGTTGGAGCCTCAATCTGGTCATCTATATATTTGTATCTATATCTCGATAGTGAGTGATCTTTGGTCACCGTCTGCCAACATTGGTTCGGATAAACAAAATCGGTTTGTCTCCTCTCGTAGCTGATGCCGGTATAGGGGACTAATGTCGATCGGGGGTCAATTGATGCGTTACTATGCAAACTGTAGGTGTTAATATTACATCGAGAGAGTTCATTTTCATCCACAAACTTCTCCACCTAGGTTCACCTTTGGGTACAAAAATTGATCCTTGTACATTATCTTTTCATTCCAATCAATGTCATGAATCCTAATTACCTTAGAACCTTCTAAATCCCAAAACAGAATCTAAAATCACCGAGCCATAACCAATGAAAGTACATCTTTTCGATTTTGCATCCGAATTCTTTCTATTTTCTTTATCAATATCCACAAAATATTCGAGCCAAATACTATAAGAAAATAAATATCTACCTCTTTTCCAATCAAGCTTCTTTTGGTATTCCACTATCCGGTGCACTTAAAGGTCCATGTTTAATTAAATAAATCATAGTGTATCTGCTTCCACCCAAAAGCGTAAGGGCAATCTAGCATGTATCCTTATGCTTCTAGCAGGTTTCATGATTGTCCTATCCATTCTCTCTGCAACAACATTCTCTGTGATGTTGTAGGAACCGTTCTTTCTTTGCATATTCCATTCACTGAACAATAATCATTGAAAGTATTACTATAGTACTCAACACCATTGTCAAATCTAAGGAATTTTAACTTTGAATTGGATTCATTTTCCATAATATATTTCCATCTTTTAAAAGTCTCAAAAACATCATATTTATGTTTAATACAATAAACCCATACCTTTCTTGTGGCATCATCAATGAAAGTAACATAGTATTGGGATCTGCCATGAGAAGCTACCTGGGCTGGGCCCCACACATCTAAGTTCACAAGCTCTAATTTCTACTTCTTTGTTTCCCCAACTTTGAGAAATCTCATTGTCTTTTACTTTCCAAAAATACAATTCTCATAGAAATCAATATCTACATCTTTCAAATCTAATAGCTTATCCTTAGCCTTTAAGATCTACATTACTTTTTGACTCATATGGCCTAGCTGATTATGCCACATGCTTGCATATGAATTTTAATTAGATAGCATAGAAAAGGAATTAGTAATATAGGTAGAAAAATACAATGTTCCTACCTTTTTACCTCTTTCTACAACAAGAGATCCCTTAGTAACTTTCCAAGAGTCGACGTGAATGTAACCATGCAACTAGATTCACCCAGTTATCCTGTAGAAACAAGATTTCTCCACGAGGCTTGGCACATGCCTCACATATTTCAATATCCATGTATTTCCATTCTATAATTTTAGATGAACTTTCCTTTTACCAATAATATTTCATGGTTCATCATCTCCTAAAAAAACATGCCCAAAATTACCCTGGACATAATTTTTGAAATAACCCTTATTATGGGTTGCATGGAAAGAAGTTCTGAATCTAAAATCCAATATTAAATTTTATTATCCAAGGATAGAATAAGGACATCATACATTACCTCAGATGCAACAATGTTTGCTTCTTTACCTTTCTTTGGTACATTCTCTTTGGTATCCTTGAACCAACAATCTTTCTTTGCATGACCTTTCTTTCGTAATTTCAAAAGGTTATTCCTTTACCTCTAGATTTATATATGCCATTCCTAGACTTTGATTTATCATTATTCTTCCTCTTGTATCTCTCCTTCTTCCTTCCCCTTCTTTCTACATTCAAAGAATTCTCGGATGATGATTCTCATGTACTTTTCTTGTGTGTTTCTTCATTCGGGGTTATACTAACTGTTGGTGAGAAAAAAATTTCTAGTGGAAAAACTTGTGGATTTCTTGCCAACGCTCTAGGAATCTAAGTCCCTCTACTTAACTGGTGTAGCTTTCATATATGCATGCGTGAGTAAAGGTGGATTTTCCTAGTGGCCTTATGGTCGGGGATCCAACAGGGGCACTCCACTGACCCTGCAGCAAAGCTAGAAATATCTTGATAGGGAATACTTTGTCTCTAAAGAGGGGAAGGGGAGTGAGAAATGAGGTAGCAGAACTAATTTTTTAGGTATAAAATCAAATTCCTGCACACACTAGTCAGAAATTTCAACACATGCATTCATGAGAAGAAACAACTCTGCAAATAAAAACAAGACCAAATAGAATTTATTGATCACAAAGTATCAAGAAACCCCTTAGTCAAAGAAATATAGAAACTCCTTCTTCTTGTATTGATTTCTTAAACAAAAGTTGTACATAGTGTGGGAATGGAAGAAATTTGAGAGTGGAGGAAAGTAGAAGAAAATGGCTATCTCCTTTGCTTTCTCTAAGTACAATGCACTCTTGAGTTTACAAGATCAATTTCCAACCCTTAGAAATGGGAATGGATTTACAATTTATAGATTGAGATATGACTCTTCATCTACCCCCAATGCCTTTTCATATGCCCTCGCACAACTTAAAACTTTTCAACTTCCTAGGAAGCTTATTAAGTCTATTTTTATAACATAAAGGTGAATTTTACATTATAAGCACAAAATTACTTTTTAATTTAATTAAATGACATATAAAATGTGTACCCCCAATGAATAATTAGAACATGGAAAAGAGAAAAAGTGGGGGAGAGAGAGAGAGAGAGAAAGAAGGAAGAAGAAGGGGGGAGAAACCACGATGACAAATAATCTACCTTCGACGAAGTCTGCATCTCCTTCTAAATGGTCGATGAGGTGATCTAATGTAGTGAACTATGCATCTCCAAACTCATTATACCTTGATAAATTCCTTCATCTTGACTCACAAACACATGTCGAGTTGAATGAACTATTTTGTCGATGACCATGATTATGATCCTGCGTATGATATACTTGTGACCCAAACTATGTAGTGAGTGTCAAAAAAAATTGTCCAATTCCTTGAGATGGACCTCAAATTCCCTATGATCAATGCCCATGGATGATCCAAAATGATGGTGTTGACCTAAATGATCATCCCTCTATGTCCCATTGTGCCAAACTTGCCTTTTGAGAACAACTTGTTATTTTTAGAATATGATCCCATGCTTTGCTATTATGGGACATATCACTTATCTTGCTCCAGTTTCACCTTCTGAACCTTCTACCATATTCCAACCTCCTTTGTTCCTGAGATATTGCTATTTTTAGCACATTTCTATTTTTAGCAAGTTGTTATTTGGGGACATGCTATTTTGGAAAGAAGTCATTTTTGTCTTACTTTCCATTTTACCCCTTTTCTCATTGTCTTGAGTGATAGAACTTGCAACTCAGTGGGACTTTTCATATGCTATTTTTGTAAGTGGTGAAAAATACCTCTATTTGCAATGGGAACAACTTTTTTGGATTCGACTCTTCCTCAAAAACTCGCGCTCCAATTTTCATCATGATTCACTTTCCAGAAAGATGAGAAATGAAAAATGAAAATTTATGTCTCAGTAAGAGCTTTGGGTATGGAGCTACTAGGGCAGAATAATAATAAAAAATCAGTCCTTCATATCTCAAGAAACTGGAAACTTTATCGTGCAAAAACTAGTTTAAGAGAAACTAGATTTTTGGAGACTCTTCCCTCTGAATTTCGGATGATTTCGCCATGACAGATCTTCGGGAATTTGAAAAATTATTTGAAGAGAAAAGAATGCTGATAAAAAACACATCCCTACATATCCCTAAAAAATAGAGACTTTGTGGAAAAAAACTATTTCACATGAAAATAGATTTTTCAACGATTGTTCCCTCGATTTTCGTATGATTTCGTCCACTATAACCCTAAAAGTGGAGAGCTAGCTCACTTATTTCTTCCACTACTATGTCATGGTGGCCATTAATGGATATTGAAATTTTCAAGTCTATTTTTGTCTCCATTCACAAAAAAATAAACTCCATTGCGATAGGTTTTTACTTACGGTACTTCACGTGAAATTTTACTTCAATCGACAATTGGTTGGATGGGAAATTCAACTTATCCTTCGTTGATCTGGAAAAGATATTTCTTCGTTGTGAATTCTATATTACATGAGAGAGAGTTTAAAAGTATTTTTATGGTCTTGGATAGAGGAACTAACAGAAAAAAAAATGTTTGTTTCTTCGTGCACTAGTTTTTGCAAGATTTGTGATAATTTTCATTTTTGGCTATGGATATTTTCTATTGTTTTTTTGTTTCTCCTTCCTTGTTTGTGCAAGCTTCCTTCTAATACCTATAAAATTTCATGGAGTGAAGGAGAGTATTGATCTAATAGGTCCAGTTCAAGTTTCAACAACGGTGAAGTGATGGCAAGGAGGTTGCAGAGGAAGTATGGAGATATGGTTGTGCACGGGAGTGTAAGAAGTTAGAAGCAGGGAAGCAAGTAAATATTTAAATTTTTGACATCATGTTGAGAGAGGACTGGGTTCATTTTCTTGTCCCATATTTCCTCACCTCAAATGTACATGAGGGACATCATTTTCCATGGTGATCCTGGAGCTGACATGTGGCTGAGATCTGACGGCAGGGAATTTGAGCATCAAAATGCACCGAGGGTGAACCGGAAATCGATGATTGTATGGGGTTCCAGAGGTCACATGGTGGGTGGGAAAAATTTTCCAAGGTTGATGTACCTTAACCTTAGGGACGTCGGGGACATAAAATCCCATCGAGCTCTTGGAGTGACAAGTGTCCTCTCAAAATTTAGCTAAGTCCTAAACTTGCTCCAAGAGGACAACTTATGACGATGATAACTTGAGCTCCCGATGAAATTTTTAGAAAACATTTATATGATCTGATTTGGAAATGGCCTTTTGAATCCAAAGGTGTGATTCTCATGTTTTTATTCTTCCATTTGATCCCTAAAAAATCATATTTTATATTTTTACTCCACACGTGCTAAGAAAAACTATATTCAAACCTAATGCACCAAAGTGTTTGAAAAATATTATCTCATCATATTGTAGGACTTGGAATTATATTTTTGGAGATTTTTTTTGCTCCTAAATCCATTGAGCTCCCGAAATCACCTTTTGAAGCTCAACGTTTGTTTTGGCGTGTGTACCGATTAGGCCCGTGAACCCTAATGCAGGTGAAACTTCCCTAACTTCTACGAGCCATTCCAAAATCTTTCTAAATAATTCCCATGATGTCCCAAGACCTTTGAATCACCTCCAAAAATTATTAGGCTCTTCTTCTCCACTCCATTGGGTTGCTTCAACGCTAGGGAGGCCAGTGATAGCCCTTTCCACAACTTCCTGTAGCTTGCAATTTTTTATGAACTCCTAAAATCACCTAGGGGGAATGAATGGAATTTCCTAAATCACCTAGGGGATGAGATAACTTTAATTGGGAGGTCACTTGGACTGAATGGACAGACCCGAGGTGTCTTGGAATGATGAGACTTGAAAAAATTAACACTTGGGTATAGTTGTCATGCTCGAAAATTGTTAATTTCCTTGTTGCACATTTGCATGAAAACATAACCACATCATTAAACTTCAAAACATTAGTAGCAGAAATTGTATTACTAACAACCATGACCAAGTTATACCAACTATCTGGCAAAAAGTATAATAATAAAAGTGTTTTCACTTCATCCTCAAATGAAATACTAACTGATTTTAATTGATTTACAATAGATCAGAAATCATTCAAATGACTTGATGTAGATCCACCTTCTTGCATCTTTAAATTAAACAATTTTTTCATCAAAAAAACTTTATTTAAAGCACTAGGTTTTTCATATAAATTTGCTAAATATTTCATCAACTCTACCATGGTTGCTGCTTTGGTAATATTTGAAGCCACATATGTTGTCAGACTCAATCTTATAGATCCCAGATCCTTTCTATCAAGAATTTTCCATTCTTCATCATTCATCTTTGTAGGTCTTGTATTCTCTTCCAATGGTAAGTATAAATATTTACGATACGAGATAATCCTCCACTTGCATCTTCCATAATAGATAATCATATTTGATCACAAATTTTTCTCGCTCTAAATTTTCTATCTTTTCCCATTGCTTTACTCTCACTCAATCAGAAATCCCTCTATGATTATAGATCTCGTTAACACATATAACCCTCAAACAAAAAGATTTCATACCAGTTTTGGGGTTAGCATACTGGTTGTACAACTATATAAATGAGATCTAAGCATACAAACAATGAATACGGAAATAAATAGAAGATACAATACACAATATTTAATATGGTTTGCCCAATGTGGGCTACGCCCACCAAGAAATGGCCAATCTATTATCACGGTGGAAATACAATGAATATTTGCAATCTTGCACACCTTCTCGGATGCCATGTACTATTCCACAAGTTTCTCTTTTTCTCTACTAAGGAAAACTTCTTTACAATTCTTTTCAATACTAGAAAAAACTTAGCTTCTAACCTAATTTTATGCTTATATAAGTATCTACCAACTTAGGGCACTTTAGCCATGAATTTAAATTCATTAGATTCTCTTAACAACTCAAGTTAGATCTAATTCCCACAACTTAATTATAAAATTCATGCATAGGAAAGCGATGCCGGTTAGCCTTAACTAATGCGAGATAGCCTTAAGCGATGTCGGTTCCTCCTTGCCTAACCGATACCGGTCCACGGGTGAGTGACACCGATTAAATCAACCGATGTTAGTTACTCGTATTCTAGTAAGCTTTGTAAAATCATTCCAGTGAAGTAATTAAGCTCCACAACTCAACAAATTTCAAGAAGGTATTTGGGCACTCTTATTTGACTCAAAGTATAAGGACCACATGGGAAAACTTAAGAAAAGGTGGTTAGGTCCATATGAGATTGGGAAAATCTTTTCCGATTGAGCTATAAAACTCACAACAATATATCTTGTATGGTTCAAGCTAATGGTCAATGGTAATAGGTTGATATTGTACAAGAAGCCAACTAACAAGAGAACCTTCATGCATAAGTTAAAAGGAGGACAAAACAAGATGGAAATAAGGACATCATAATTAAGATCAGAAGTTGAGCTTGTTAGTTCATCTTCTAAAATTTTAGAGGATTGAGATATTTCAATGGCCTTGGTATATTCATCTTGTTGAATACTCCAAGGGAAAATAAAAGTGTTGTGATCAGCCCTCTTGGTGATTAGCAACACTTAGCTAACACATTTTATTTTCTTAGAATTTTTGTTTTATATGATTTGATGTATATGTTTGTAAGATTTCATTTCCTCTAACACAAGGAGATAATACAAAGATTATACGATCCACTTATGCAACACACAAAAATATCTATTTTTTTCATGTTTGGTGGAACTCATGATTGCATGAAGGAAATAAGGGATATTTACACATGTGAGTGATGATAAAAAAATGGTACCCCAACACATCATCTTTCCCTCTCTAGAATTATCTGATTTAAGAAAGGAGACTCCAATAAAAATTCCACACACACTTGCAAAAGCATAACAATGTTCACAACATCAAAATAAGCCAACATATAACAAGGGTGAAAATCCAATAAATAATGTGCAACCATCATTCTAAATATGCCTCAAGATAAGTGCACTCCTACCACTTTATTAAAGTATGATTATTATTAATTAGTATTTATTCCATGATATCATGTCTTTAATTTCATTGATAAAATGTTACCCTTTATGTTGTGAGGTGTCATTACACATCATCCCACTCTGTAATACCACTTTACCTCACACATTCCTATAATAAAATCAATTAATTGCATTCCCTTTTGTTTTGTTGTGTGTGCATCGGTCTCAAAGTTCAAAAATAGAATACTCAAAACAATCCCACATAATTCAATTTTGCATCATTTCTCCAAACGTGTGATTGCATTACCAGAGCTGAGCAAGCTACATATTGAAAATGGGTGGAGACTTGATATGCCATGAATTGACTGAGCATTCTCAACTCCTTAGTGACCACAAATTCTACAAGTACTTTTGCAACAGTGGGTGGCTAGATTATATAAATTGATTCCAAGGTTTAAATGAATCGATGGTCGAATAATTTTTACTACATTTAGATATGGTGAAGCAAAGTTCAAGGGTTTATTAGTAAGAATTAGTGATGAAATTTTTGCCAAGGTGATTAGACTTCCCACACAGGGTGAACCTTTCCCGAGAAACTAAATTCGAAGCAACCAAACAAAAATTTTACGATGCGAGATGACGTGTTCATCAATGATCGCAAGAGTATTACAGAACTCTCAAGCCTCTTTGGGATGAAATTACAAATTACATTATCAAGTATTTTACCTACGAGGGGAGGTACTCTAGGTTAAACACGTTTCATTTTAAATTGCTCAATCATCTCAAGAACAAAAAATATGTCAATGTGCCCAATTTCTTGAATGAAATTTTGAAAAATATGGGTAGGGAGGCACAACAAGGAAGGTTTTCTCTTTCACATCACTACCTCATCACTCTAATAATCAAACACACCCTACAGAGGGAATACCTGATATAAGGTGGGGTGATTTTGCAAGAGCTAAGCACATTGATGAATTACTAGGAAATAGAAGGAAGAGAAGAATAAGTATCTTGGAATATTTTCCACACATACAGTTGAACCCTCAAAGCATTAACTTCCCCCCCTAATAAAACTCCTATTTCGATAATTTGTCATCTTATGAACCAAACCACGAACCACTATCACTGAAAGAATATTTATTGTTAAAACCCTCCTAGAAATCTCTACCCCTGAATCATCTACATCCAAGGAAAAATAAAATCTTCCAACTCAACTCCTACACCACAGAGGCACTCTCATAGGCTAAAGACCAAAATAACAAAGACCTCCAAGCCAACAAGGACCCACACCATATCACTTGATAGTGATGTGGAAACTGTAGAGGGAGAAATTGAGCCCACACCACTGGAAATAATGTAAGGAGGTATTGATGTTGCATTTTGTGATCATTTATTTCCTAAAGAGAAATTAGAGGGATAAAAATCCCAAACCCAAAATGTGGAGACAGTGGGTGTGAAGAAGGGTCATGTAGAGAAAGGTGAAGAAAATTTTGAGGGAGAAGTTGTGTAGGAATGACTGAAGAGTACATGGAGGAACATGCAAAGGAATTTCATGCTGATGTAATTCATGGAGAGCATGAAGGAAAGGAAGTTGATAACAAAACTATTCCTACTGACCATAGATCATGAGGAGATGATGGAAGAGAAAACTAACCAAATAGTTCAAGAATCACAAGTTCATGGGAAAAAAATTGGTGAAGTTATGCCCCAGGTTGTTGAAGAAGTTATTGAGCACCTTGTCCATGGAATAGAGGAAGAGCATATGTATGTGGGCGAGACAGTACAGAGCACATTACTGTAGTTACTAATGAAATAATTGAGAAAGTGCTAGAGAAGACACCACATTTTAGCATGCACCGAGTTAGATATATCTCCATTACTAAAAGAGGGTTTGAAAACCCGCAAGCAAGGATCACGAGGGATGATGTGCACATCAACGGATGTGTGAATGGTAGCATGAAGAGATCTCGGGAGGAGCGAGCATCAACCGAATGTGCATGCAAATATTTGACAAATGGGTAGAACCTGGTTAAGCCATAAAACTCTCCTCTATCTCATAGATCAAAAGACGTGTACATATAGGAGGTGTTGAGTAACCCCTAGTGTTGCAATCATGACAACTCGAGTAGAGAGGGGGAGTTACATTCCCAGAATAGAAGTGTAACTCCTAATGACGCATATGGCCTTACCGACACACGACGCGACCGACGCGTAAGGGAATATCATAATGACCCCTAAATGACACGTGGACCTATGATCTCACCTAAGTGAGATGACTCACCTAATGATGTGGAAAATAACACACACCAACACCCCCCCTTCATCATAACTTAGGATGAGGCGGAAAGTCAGAAACAAGAAATGGGTCCCGGCACAAAGCCTGATGAGGTACCCATGTATAAGAAAGAATTCCCAAGCAGTGAAGGAAAACCCAGTGGGAAAAACATCCACCACAAGAGAACAAAACACTCTCTAATCTAAGAAAGATGCCAAAGATGGGTCCTAGCTATAGACAAGCCTGAAAAGGTACCCATGTACAAAGAGGCAATCTCTCGAAAAGAAGAAGAAGAGAGAAGAAGAGGGAGATGAGAGGAATGCAGAAGATGCCATGGATGGATCTGAACTCTACAGACTCTAGGAGGTCTCCTAGAAGAATGTCGATGACGAGATCCTCTACCTCTAGACTGAAGAAGAGCCACCCACAATGAACTGTGTGCCTACCCTTAGGAAGGATAGAAATGATGTGCTGGAAGTCCACCCACTCCACAAAGGAAACTAAAGGTAGCAACATGAAGAACTCTGAGTCTGGTGCACGGAAGTGTGACATAGGTCTAGCAAGTGAGTGCCAAGGAACCGAAGGTAATGCCACGTGCGTAGAACTGTCAAAGTGAAGAGGAACACCTGCAGAAAGGATGTCCAAGTGATGTGAAGGGAACAAAACATCCTCCACAACAGAAAATGGATCCACAGCTGAGGGTGGATCAATGAAGGTCTCCGAGAAAAGTGGAAGTGGTAAGAATCCCAGAAGGGGCACTCCCAACAATAGAGATGATGAACTCCTCTGAAATACCTATAGATGGATGAGGAACCTATAGTGCATCACAAGTAGACTCTGTAAAAATATGACCAAGGTCAGGCAGATACTCGTCCCAATGAGGGGGCTCAACAAACAGAAGAGTGATGTATGATAGGTATGAGTCATCAATGAAGGTAGAGGAGTGAAAATGGCTGACACCTTTGGAAGTGGAAAGGAGGTAGGTGTGATGACTATATGAGACCGAGAAGGGGAATACTCGATATCGATGAGATGTGGGAAATGATAACAATGTCCGGAATAGTGAGAGAAAGAGGAGAAGAGTCCTCTGTCAGTAGTACTCGACATCGGGGTGGATGCACAATCCTCGTCATCGAGAAGTAGAACCAAGCGAGCTCGTGTCGGTGGAAGCTGTCATCACACGAAGAAATGGAGGAGACAATTGAATCAGAATCAGCAACAATGGTGGCAGTATGTGAAGGGTCTCCATACAAGGACTGAAGAATGCTCTAGATACGGTGAGGTGGATCTGAATCTGCCAGATGAAACCAGAGAGAACGAGAGATGTACATCATCATGTGACCAAAGACATGGTCACAAGTGTCGAGGAAGTCCTCTAGATGATGATGATCAGTGGGTGTAGGAACTGGCCCAAGAAAGAAGGGTAAAAGACCCTCATGGGCGAAGTAACGTTCCATGGAAGCACACCAAGTTGAATAGGTCTCTCTCCGGTGAGAAGTGGTGGAGGCTGTAAGGTGATCCTATGATGCTCACGTCTAGAAAGAGCACTCTCCATGATGAAAAATGCAAGATGCACAAAAGCAAGACGTCGGACTCGGTCGATAATGCGTCTGCGTGTGTAGGCCCAAGAGTACAAGCAACCCCCCCAGAATGCGGCACTTTATAAAAGTAGTGTGTTTACAAAATTGACAATGCCATCACGTAATGTGTGGAAAATCATGCAACTTTGACTAAAGAAGCACTAAAAAACGAGCAGCGAGTCAAAAGTTATAGCATTAAAACGATTCCCGTAATAGATGTAAAAATGCACTAGATGTTGCAAACACATTAAAAAATTCCCTAAATGCGTGTAAAGGGTATCGTATGTATGCTCATTGGAAATGGAATCAAATTTTAGCAGGGGTTTGTTTTGACTGCGAGGGGGGGTTAGCCTCCTGCCAACCCCGGACCTTGCCCTCCATCTTCGACGCTCATAGGAGGGTTGAGTAATACAAGCCAAAAAACCAAAATTTCACAATGTCATTACAGCCACAAAATTTCATCTAGGAAGTTATAAGAGAGCATGTCAACCCCATTTTTAGGGACATGAAAACTAAAACAACGTTGTTATATTACTAGGTGTTTCAATTTGAAACCTATGTTAATAGGTTACAAGGAAAATGGGAAAGAGAAAAGGAAGAGCTCATCTTCCAGCACCAAAGAAATTGAGGAAAAAAAAGGGAAATTAAGGAAGAGGACAAAAAACTTGGAAGGTTAAAGAAGAAGAAGGAAGAGACAGTTAAGGTGGCCCATGAGATATTCAAACATAGGCTTCCTTCTAATGTCTATGTTATTTTCTTAAAGGAAAAGTATTTGCAACTCAAACTTACCTGTATCAACTCGGCATGCCATTTGACATCAGTGGAGCTAGGAACTTCTTTAGGTTATATTTGAATAATACTCATGAAATTCAGCTTCTACTTTGTGAACTCTACATGTATAACTATGCTCTTGAGTATGATAGGGATTGGATTCTATTCCTCTACATTGGAGATGTTCCAGTTAAAGCACTTTGTTCTTATTTTCTGAATGAGTTGGACATGGAGAGATAGATAGAAGAGTACATGAACTTGGAAAAGGTACAACCATTGATGATCAGGGTATAAGCTAATAATCTAAGGAAATTATTAAATAATATGACAAGTATATGGAGAAAAAGAAAATTAGAAACAGGGTATGACGAGATATAGAAGGAAGCTCATGAGGAAGTCAGGGACAATATTAAGTAGAATGCAAGGAGATAGTATATGCACGTAGGATGTCGTTGGAATGAGATGTCTCCTGAGATACAAAAGAAATAAATGCACCCTTATCATAATATAATTCCAACTTTAAGAAGAGTGAATGCATACATTGATCTTTCTATTGCATCGTAAAAACTTGGTTTCATTGGATAACATGTCAATCTTCTAGTTTCTTATACCACATCGGTTTGGTAATCAACCCTTGGATGAAACAATATAGGAAAAATTCATGAATAAGTACATGATGAATGGAGGTTACTTCTTCACAGAGCCTGAAGGGACAATTGCTCCAGTAGATTTAAGAAGCTTATGCAACACCATTCAGGAGGAACTTAAGAAACCTGAAGAACCTCGAAAACTTGCAAAGCCTTAGAAACATGAATGAGGACATTCAAGAAGTTAATTCTGGGGGTGTGATGAGTTATTTAAATCCCTTTCTAAACAACTCATCTTCTGTAATTTGTTGGACGATTTGAGTCCTTATATTTGTATTCCCATGTTATATTACTAAGACACTTCACTATAACCTGAAATTATGGCATGAATATTAACTAACATAGTTATTATTAGTTAACTTTATTTTGTGGTATTCTGAGTACGCAATTAATATTTTGATTACAATAAGGTGTTTGAAAGATTCTTTATATGATTTCAACCTTTTTTGCAAGAAAATTGTTATATAGAGCAACTCACATGCAGCCAAAGGATCCATACATAGAACCCATCCGCAGCCAAAAGGAATCATTTGTATAGCTAAGGGATCATCTGCAGCAACTCGCATGTATCTAAAGGGCTTGTATGCGTGTAGGCGTCTACGGCCAAAAGAAGTCACACACATTAAAGAATCTGTGATCTTGAGAAGCTTGTGGGCGTGGATAAAAACTAGAGTTTGCATGTGTCGATGGAAGAAGAAATTACAATTACAACATGAGAACTAGGAGATGAATCAACTCCAACATCTGATTATGCGTTGCAACTTAATAAGGAACTAACTGATTAAATTCATGATTTGGGAACTGATTGATTGAACTGATCAATTACTTAAGTTATGTGATTGACATCTAAACACCTGTTGGTTAAATCATGTTGCATGCATCGAGTCTCTAGATTATTTGATTGAGATATTTTACTTGATTTGTTTGAACTCTGATAAAACCTGTTTCCTCATTCTTTTGCTATAATGAGATGTATAAAAGAAAAGGATTAATACCGAGGCATTTTTTTAGTGGTGAATATTCCATTTTAGGAAAATTTGAGAAGGAAATTTTTTTGGAGTAGGTCAGTGTACTGTTTGCCTAAAATTTTGAGTATAAATTTTTTAAGGGGTCGGCTTCACCTCCATTTGAAAACTACTCCTATATAAACCTAGGTAATTCGTTGGGTAGTACACTACTAACTTACTACTAACTTGAAAATTACTTGCAAAGTACCTATAGATAAATTTTGGATCGGAGACTTAGATTGGTTATTAAAGTCGAGTGACAACAACTCTTGCTTTCATATGACAACAAACCTTGATGTCATGTCATTCTCATGCATCAAAAAACTATTAGATAAAAAATCCCTTAAGAAACTTCCAGGTGAAAATTTCATTCTGAAGTCTGAAATATTTGCCTTTCCCATGAAATTGGTTCTAGGTATACTCAAAGGGGGATTTTCCACCTCTAATTTCCTAGATGCCTCTTAAAATGAACTTTGAATAATGCTAAAGAAGGGGTTAATGTATGTGGATCTAAATAGAGATTAGATAGTAGAAGATACGTAGAATACAGAGGTTTATTTATATGCAGATGTAATCTTCATGCCAAATTAATAAATAATTTGAGTTCTGTTTAGTAACTTCTAGGAACAAGCCTTAGGAGGGATTAACACCCAAGGCAGGGCCCACTTGTGGTTTTCTAACCCCCTCCATAATTTTTCTTTTTTTATTGCATGATTAGAATTAGCAATAATTCATTTATTTATCTACATTATGAGTTTACATGCTTTACCTTAGTCATAGTATTTACTTTCAGTCAAAATTTATTTTATTTCTAAGCATTTTTATTTCCAAGTAATGTAGTGAAAATAATTCATTTAACTACCACCTAAAATATATGTAACTATATACATACAACAAGTAACATTATTGAAAGCATATGTCGTTTGGTTTGATAATTAAATGATTGTGGATTAATGAACAACATATTAATTGTTGCGAGGTAATTTACACCACCAATCATGAAAGAAATGGAACTTGAAATTTTTGGTATATGATTAGGTGGAAAATGTGTACTCTAGTATCCACACTGTGAAGCTCTCCATTCCACCAAAACCTATAACACATCCACCTACTATTGAGTTACACAAGTATCCTATTACACTCTAGGGTCCAAGTGTAATTATTTCCCATATTCAAAATTTGGTGCATGGAATATGCATCCAACCATTCAAATAGGTTTCCATGAAGCTCATTAAAGAATGTTTTATATAATGAGTCATAGAGGTTCCTCTCTACCCATGTTCTTGGTGAGAAATATCTGCAACTTGGGTGCTTTTGTAAAAATCATCTTCCACCATCTTCAACTTGAACTCAATAGTCTCCTAAGTGATTCCAAAAATTGTTCTCCCACATTAGTATGGAAACGCAATTCAGTTATTCCTAACATTGGAACTAGAATGTTTCTCTAGAAATATACTCACACTGATTAGAACCACACATGCTAGGTCAAAAATACTATTGCATGAAGTGTGTAGAGGAAATGTCTCAAACTAAAATATCACACAAGGGTACAATCTTGTGTGATCACCTAAAGTACAAGAATACACCAGTCCCCATCAAATTTGATTGTTTCATGATATTTATCTAAAGCCCTAGTTATGTGGATTTTACACAATAATTACACATTCATTTGTACCAATTCATAGAAACATAAATGAACAATGAATAGAATATCATTCAACTATGAAGTGTGTAATAACCATGGGTCCCCCTTGTATTAATTTTATTCATGTAATAAAATATCTACAATAGCCAACTTAACATATCAAGAATTGACCTACACCTGATATCCCATTCATTGATAATGGGAAACTCTAAATAACTTTATATTAAATCTTCAAGTGGGTATATATATCGATGGATTTTTCACTTCATTAGTTTAAATAATAATGATACTCACCCTTGAGTTCTACTTTATGAGGTATCTAGTAGTCAACAATTGTCAGACATGCCAAATGGTAGCAATTATTATATAGAGGTTCTACATGTCATCCATATCATATTTGTAACTCTACTCCAATAGTGGACCATAGTTAACTTTTTTCATGCTCCAACTATTCCTCTTCCTCATGAAAATGAATTTGAACTAGAATTTTACTACCCCTCTTGTTCTTTGATAGTTGTACTTCAAAATCTCTCATGTGGAGTCCCTAACAAAGTGCTTTCAAATTATTGTGTACATCGGGAGATAATTTATTCTTGATGTTACACATGTTATCGAAAATATTTTCTTAATATTTCTCATGCATGTGGATAAGGGGTGTAGGAACACGTGGTATACTCAAAATTCCTTAAATCAAAGATGCACACATGTCAGCCCAAAAATTTCCTTATGCTATGAACAAAAAAATACTTACGAGAATTTGTTATACTTTGAAAAAATTGGGTTTAACATCCCTTGGGTGGTATGTATCAAGAAAACATTTCATGATGCCCTCAAGTTACCTCTAGTGCATGAAAAAAATTAAAATGATAATTTACTAATCTTAAAATGGTTTACCCATAGTTTGACCTATTTTTTTCATTTTTATTTGCAAATAATCGACTCAATTTAATTCCTATCCATTGCTCTACATGCACAAGGAAATATGCAATGCTCCTAATGATGGTTGTTTGATTCCTTGGGATGCTTTCCAAAAATAATTAAATATCAATACTACCAAAACATACATCAACTTGTCTTGGTGGCTTTGAGTGGGATACTTCATCCTCTTCATTATATAGCGTACATTTTGCATGTGAATCAATGGGTGGATTTTTGGATTTGTATGCAATCATCGAGGTTCCTCTATTTAAAAACAATGTACCTTTGGAAACTATAACATCGTTTGTAAGAAGGATATATTACACACTTAACCATATTATATCGTGGTAATATTGACTCGAAGAGTATGCATTACATTAGGGTGGTCTCTAAACAATCAAATTCATGTCAATATATCTATGCATGTTCCCCTTAGTGGATCTTTCTCTACCAGCTCATTCCCTATGGATTTTGTGATTTGGTTTGTCTTTTCGAGTCTTCTAAATGAGTTATTCCCATTCAATAAATTCATAGTGCAAGGGATGCTCCACTTAGTCCATATAAATTTTTATTGATGGAAGCGTTAGAGGAAAAATCTAATGAAATTTAGATGGACTAAGTGGATCATCCCTTGCACTATGAACTTATTGAATGGGAATAACTCATCTAGAAAGACTGCAAGGAAAAACTAGTGGAATAATTCATAGTGGACCAAATTTTTCCTCTTATAAGATTTTTCCTCTAATTCATAAGGGCCTTCTTATAATATTTTTCCTCTAATGTTTCTCTCACTTTTTGTAATTTTATGATAATTTATATTTCCATATACCTCCTTAATTAATTTTTACCATTGGATTATATATGCCTATATTTTAATCATCTATAAGATGTGTTATTTGATATAAACAATTCCCAAATAAATGCTACTTAAATGAATAAGATTACATTTTCATTGAAAATGAGAAGGAAAATCATGGGTTCTTTCAATGAATAGAGTCGGTAAATGTCCAAATATGAATCTAAAACTTGCATGCAAGCACGTGAAAAAAATTGGTTATTTTTTGTGGTTAGGGGACCTTCCTCGATCAGATCCCTAACCTTTTCAAGGTTAAAATAAGAACATGTAAGACATGTAAAATAAATATGAAATGTTGAAATGAGCAGAGATATATATGTTTAGGGATTTAATGGGACAAAGTTGTGGTGCGGGGTTTTATGTTGGTTGTTGATGGTGTCTTGACTAATTTGGAACTTATCACGGTGTTGGCTATATTTTTTGCATAGCATCAAACCTAGGCAGTCATGAGATAAATCTCCCTCATTTAACCGGTGAGGCTCCCATGTCAGATTTGTCAATAAAAATGTGTTATTATCTATCAGGGGTTTTACTTTAACCACTTAGTTCATGAACCATAACTAAGAAGTTTTGCAGCAAGTAAGCAATTGTTCAAGAAAGGAAGTATTTTATAGAAGAAGGAAGTAAAGGAAATACAGAGAAGAAATGGGGAAGATGTGCATCCCAATTAGTAGATAGCAGAGCTAATTGCATGCACATAGAAGAAACTTAATAGATATGAACACATAGAATTATAAAACAAAGGCAGCTCTAGATCTAGATCTAAAATAACACAAAGTTTATTAAGAGATCTAAGATTAAAAGCAAGAAACAAAGTACACCATGACACAAAGTTCTCCGGAAACCTGCTCCTTTGTATTCCTTTGCTCCAAGTTGCTCTCAGGGGTCCAGCACAAAGTCTAGAACACAAGATTGCTGCTTACAAATTTTGATCGATGCTTAACCCGAAGGTTCTTCTCCTACTTATAGAATGTAGGAGGGAAAGTACAAATGGAAAACTCAAACTGAACTGAAACATAAGAAACAAGTAAATATGACATTTGGCAATCATCCTCAACTATCTTCTCCTTAAGTGACACATGTATCACTTAACTAATATAATGGTTCCACATGACTTTAAGTAATGGTTGCAAAACCAATAACTTAGAAGTTTTAAAATTTCATCCGGGAACATAGAAAATAGAAGAAGAAAGAATAGAAGAAGTCATGTCAGCTGTAATGTTTGTCTTTTTCTTGTTCTGATATCGGATATACTTGTCGAACATGTAATTCAGCATCCTTCCATCTGTTTTAGCCACTGCTTCTTTCTTTGTCTTGAACTGCAACAACCCTTCATTCAACACTTTGATGCACGCTTCCACATCTTCCAAACTTGGCCCAAACCTCGCAATGTCTTCCTGCAGCGCCACCAGTCTACTGATAGAATTCATCATGAAAGGCTTGGTAGCTTTATCAATTCTCTTTTGTATCATCAGAAGAGATCCTTCCAAGGAATTAGGCACCTTAGTTGAGACGATCCACACGTATGAAGTGACATTCCCGTCCACTCTCTCCTCAGTGAAAGAAATGACACTATCTGGTAAGTCTGATGTCCTACTCTCAAGTGCCTGCATCCTCTTCAGCAAAACTATGTAGATTTCCAAACGGAAAGATACTACAAATTCTAGTTGCTTCCCCTTCTCGTGATCCATCCGGTACAATCTATTCCACAATCAATACATCTCCCAGAAACTTGTTGATCTCGGCCAAAAAACTCAGGTTACTCTCTGTTTGTATTCATGCCTTCTATGTTTGTCATTAGTTACTTTAGTTGATTTGCTGCATCATCCATAACCTTTAGGCGGGCTGGCACTTCTCCAAGTTGTACAAAAGCTTGACGAATAATCAAATCCTTCCATTCGTCAATAACCTTTACCTGATTGTTTGTGTCCTCCATTTCCTAAATAAGATGATCAATCACCTGCTCTGAAATGGGCTGAATGGAAGGTTTAGCAACCTTGGCTATGATCTCACATAATTGAGATACTTGCTTCTACAGCTCTTCTTTCTTTTCCTTTTCACTGTCAAGCCTAAGGAATAAAGCATCCATCAATGTCTGCATGTCCTGCTTCAATCCTTCAGGTGGTGGTGGCTTGACCGAGGGGTACTTTAGTTCTTGTCACATCCTCTGTAGTGAGCTCCTCCTCTATCTTTCCTTACGCCGGAATTGATATCTCAAAAACTTCTCTCCCGAATCCTCGATGATCAACCTAGAAGTTGTTTTGAAAACTTTAGGCCTTCTGTCTCTTCCGCCCAGATTCTGGAGTAGCTGTAAGTCGTGCTCCTCTAAGTTCATCTCCATTCTTGCTTTTGGAACCAACTGCGAAGCCAACCATTTTGAGAAGTTACTTCTCGAAGAATGAGAAGTCGCTGAAGTTGTTGAGTGTACTACCATCTTCCGCTCTGCATCCTCTCCGTCAGAAAGTGCCAGAGTGTTATGGCTGCCATCTTCTAAATCATCCAAGGACAAATCCCTTTGAATTCCATCATCTTGTAGCTTCAACGTATCCTCTGGAATAGGCGGTGAATGAAGTGGCTAAGGGGAGAAGATGAATGTCATTGGATTTAGTGGAGGCATGAAGCATCCTACTGTTGCGGTGCAATAGTTGGTGAAATCTTGAGTCTTGGAGAAACTGGAGTTAAAGTCATGGTCATAGAAGTAATCCTCTCCTTGGATTGAGATCTTCTATGCACTTTCAACTTATCTACTTTCTGTTACTTTCTCCTCCGTGTTTTTCTTGAGGGAATCTCTGCGAGAAGCTTCCCGTGACTTGATTCATCAATGCTTCATCAAGGAAATATCCCTTCGTCACCAACCAATTTGAAGTATTCGCCAACACTGACTCCCGACCTTTCTTGAATTGTGTTACTGACCTCTATGTTATTCTACGGTATGGCTTTATCTTCTCCCATTTGATGGTAAGTGTCAAGTACCACATTCCCATCATCTTTAAGATCCATAGGTATCCGTGCTAGTCAAAGTCAAACACTTGCTTTCTTGATAGCTGCTGAAATCTCTCTTTCTAAACTCATACTCACTTTTGCACTTCATCTAGAAATCTTCTAATGAAGGCACATGTGCGTACACACAGGAGATTTTCTTCCTAGCTACTCCAAATGGATCAAATTTTAGCCATGCGAGGAAGAACTCTTACTCATACTCGGATAACATTTGCACCTCCATTCCTTTGAGCTCTATGAATGCTAATGCAGTTGTAATATCCACGGTGATTGGGAAGAAGCCCGTAGACTTGTGCCGCTTTGGTGAAGGTCGTGTAACTCCACAAGTTTCTGCTTAGCTCCATGGTGATCAATCTATCATTTGGATGCACAGGCATCTTTATTGGTTCTCTAAAAAAGCATGTAACCACGAGGTATGTGAAATTTGCAAATTGAATGAATAGGCGCAATCTTGGACACTGACTTCCCACACTTCCTTGCTTACCCTTTTGGCCTTCAAGTCTTTGTCTAGCCTGCAGATGAAATCATAGAATAATTCATCATTCACCACTTTGAAATCTTTCTCGCACGTACGTACAGTAAGCTGCGGTAGCACTCGAAAATGGGGTCCTTAGAAAGAACACCACATCTATCCAACTTGGAAAAGACACCTTGTGAAGCTGCAGCATACACCAAGTAGAAAGTCATTTTGAAGCTGAAAGTACGCTTCACATTCCGGAGTTACTCACCAATGTTGTTGCTAATAATTTCCGACCAATTGATTATAGAATCAACCTTTTTGATTTCAATGGTCTTGATGAAAGCATACATCCATGTACGGAAAGTGTAAGCATTCGCCTCGCCATTCATCCTGCATAGCAATTTGACGACATCATCTACCTCCTGCACCAAATTGGACCGTGGAAGAGTTCTCGGGAACTTTGAAGGAGATCTAGGATTATTCATGTATCGGCTATTCATTATGCTCACACAATCAACTCTATGTTTCTCCCCCTGACCTGACGGCATCCTAAAGACTAATGGAAGTCGCCACCTTTCACACTGGAATCTTCAAACAATAATTGATGAACTCTGCGTCCAAACGAATTATTGTCTTTCCTGAAGCATCATGCATTGATCTAGATGAAGGATGATAAGATCTAGCACACTCCATAACAAATTAAGCATTTGGGTTGTACATGGAAAAGCTGTAGCTCGGATAATTCCACTGCTTTTAACCGCACACATGAGTGAAGTCTTTCCCGCTCTGGATCTATCAATCAATTCGGAAAGAGGTTAGAACCTAGATCTGTGTCTCCTATGTCTGCAAGTTTGGAAGCGATGCATGACTCCATCGTGCTTTCTTTTTTATCTCTCTTTGCCATGGTTTTGTCTAACTTTGTCTAAATAATTCTTTTTCTTCTTACTTGGCGGATTTCTTCAATCTTGGTGTGTAGACACTGGACAATTCTTGATTTGGAGGATATATGCAATGTATTGGACATTGATAAAAGCTCATTTTCCTTTGTAGAGCACTGTAATGAATTCCTGCAATTTATTCGGACAAAATCAGCCACTTTGGAGCATGAATAGTGAATTTTAAGCTGTAAAAATATGCACTTTTCAAGCTCGCTGCCCCAAAAATTGGTTTTTAATTTGCACATAAAGAGAGCATGAATCCTTTCAACAACACACTGAGCATCTGTAACACCTATGTAAACAATTATGCAGACAAAAATCCACCTCCTTCAAAGCATGTGCCAAATCACTGGAAGCTTTTAGCCGTGTTGCCACCTTGCTGAGCAAAATCCTTCTTTAAATGGGGCTCACTTTTCCTCTTGGCTACAATTCTTTACTGTGAATTAAATAATTCACCCATATCGCTGCCTATGCTTATATAACCTTCACAATTCTATAATTAATAATTGCCCTAACAATTAAAGGCAATTAATTAATTAAAAATCATGCTCTTCTATTGTAAAAATAGCATGTTTAAGGAGAACCAACCAATAAATTAAATTAATCCAATTTAATCCTTCAAACATCACTTCACTTAAGCTTCACAGTGTGCCTTGACCATAGCCACTGAAAATAGAAATTAATTTAATGATTTAATGCCTTAAAAATCATTAAATAACTCCCAAATGGGGCACACTTTTTGAAAGAGAGGGGGCAGCCACTAAATAAATTAAATTTAATACATTTAATCCATTTTTTTATTCCCTCTTTGACTTGTTGACTTCCTCCAAGCTTGGGCGCACTTTTTAGAAAAATATATTAATTAAAATAATCATTTCAAGGCTGCCATCATCTCACCAAAGGGGGCACTTTTTGCACATATAATTCTATTTTTAAGAATTTTTCACAATGGGATTCTTTACCCTACAAGGCAGGTACTAAAATCCCATGATCCACTTAAGTGATTTGAATTTGACAATGGGATTATTTACCCTGCAAGGCAGGCACTAAAATATCATGATTTCACTTAAGCCACTTTCCTTTTAATTTATCATGGGAATTTTCACCCTACAAGGCGAGTAATAAATTCCGCCTTTGCTGCTGACCTCTAACTTTCCCACTTTGTAGCTTAAGTGAATTTTATAACACGGAAAAAGTACCTGCTTGGCGGTATAAAATTCCCATCTTGTCTGTTGCTTGTATTTTTATTTTCCCATTGCAGCTTAAATCCTTTGTTTTCCCAAAATGCGCCCAACCCCACAGGGGGCTTTTTCGTACACGACTTCACTTTTTCCCATTGATCTAGACTGCGATGGCGACTTCCTTGAGCATAACGTGCGTATATGTTTTCCAGCTGCTCCAGGACAAAAATCATGCTTACTCGACAAAGGAATTGTTCTAGAGAAATTTCACAGAAAACGAAACGGGACAACACAAAAACACGAAAAATTGCCAAAAGTTACAAATAAAGCCCAAAACTTATTCCAAGTTAAAACCCTTCTAGTACATAAGAGTAATGACATATTCGATCATAAAAGAGTTAAAACAGAGTGCAAATAGCCTCATACGGGGCTCAAAATAATTAAATACAAATTTTCAGCAGACAAACCCCGATGACAGAATATAACAATTTTGGGCATATGGGTATTTGGCGAAAAAGGATAATATGGCTCTTTGGGAATATCTTGATGCAATCCAAGAAATTTCAGGTGATAAAAACACAAAAGCGACCCATTATTTTAAAAGTACGAAAAATTTTCGTATAGGGTAGTCATGATTTCGGGATGAAATTTGGGTAACACCGATCGGCTTCGTCTGTGGACATCTTTTTCTTTGTCGAATGACAAGGAAAAGATGAGATCCCAACATCTCTGGTTTCGTATCTTGTCCTTTGGGCACGGGGTCAGGTAAACAAACACAACACAACACAAAAACAAATCGAAACAAGGAAAAACAAACAAAGATTTATTTATGTACATACAGGTTTTACCCTGCTTCTCATGTCCAGTACAGATTCAAGTGTTGCCCATTGAAAGGCAACGGAAATTCAACTCCATCTTGGTGAGCAAGAATGAAGTTATCCACTCCGACGATTCTCTTAATCACAAAAGGCCCTTTCCATAGTGAATCGAACTTTCCATGCATGCCTTTTGTTTCTCTTCTTTTGTCCCATAGAAGGACCCAGTCATTGACTTCAAACTTTCTTTCCCTGGCCTTTTTGTCAAAGATGACTTTCACCTTCCTTTGATGCTCTGTCAACCTATCTGTAACTTGAGTTTGTACTCCCCTCAATTCAGTCAGGTACATAATTCTTTTATCAATAGCACCCGTGAAAGTGGAATCCTCCAGGGCCTTAGAAAGTTGCGTAGGCAGGCAGTTCTAAGGTAAGAGGCAACTTTGTCTCTCTACCATATAATAGCTGAAAAGGGGACATGCATATCGCCCTCTTTGGTGTGATTCTATCGGCCCATAATGCATCAAACAAATTTTTATGCCAAGTCCTCTGATTTTTACTAGCTTGCGCACGATAGTTACTAGGTTTTTATTATTAGACTCACTTGACCATTCCCTTGTGGATAGTAGTTTGAGGAATGAACTAGTTGAATCCCATAAGTGTAGCAGAATTCCACCAGCTCCTTAGAAGAAAGATTCGGAGCGTTGTCTGCTACAATTTTGTTGGGCACGCCAAACCTAACAATAATGTTTTCTTTTATAAAATTGCACACCTCGGTGGAAGTGGCATTCTTCACAGGAATAGCTTCTACCCACTTCTTGAAATAATCGTGCATTTGTTAGAATATAATGGTGACCAACACTTTGGAAGCGGGTTAAGCATACCAATAAAATCCATTCCCCACTGTTGGAAAGGTTCTTCAATCACAATGGGTTTTAGAGGTAATGCAGGTAATTTCACATGCCCAACAAAATGTTGGCATGCTTAGCACTTAGCTACCCAATCTGCAGTATCTTGAAAAAGGGTTGGCCAGTAATACCTTGCTCTGAGGATCTTGTGTGCAGTGACTTGGGCTAAGAAATGACCACCGCAAGCCATGTCATGAAACTGTTGTAGTAGCTGATCCTGTTGAGCTTTATCAACGCATCTGAGAAATATGCCATCAATTCCCCTCTTGTACAAACCATTACCCCAAAGAAAAAAATCTTTGGATTTAAGTTTGATTGTTCATTTCTCTTTTCTAGAAAGTTGATATGGGCATTCTCCATACGTCAGAAAGTAAGAAATGTTACTATACCACTCCTCTACTAGATCTATAAAAATTACTGTAGGTAAATCCCCATCTATCTCATCTTGATCTGCTTCAGGCACTGATGTTTTCATCTCCGTCATTAATTCACACAGACCTCTTCCTCGAATCAGCTTTGTTGGTTTAATATCCAAGTCATATTCTTGAACCTTTATCACCCATGTGCCTCTCAATAATCCTAACTCTTGCTGAGTAAGGATGGATTTAACGCAGTATCTAGAACCAAAACCACAGTGTGCGAGGAAAGAATATAATACTGAATGCTTTGCACGCCTTCACCACGGCATATGCGTGCTTTTCAATGGGAGTGTATTTCAACTCATAGGATTTAAGGGGTGTGCTCATGAAAGCAATGGGGATTCTGCATCCTCTTGATTTTTACGCATCGTATTGCCGACATGGTGTGTTCGAAGGAATAATGATAAAGAATGAATTCTTTTTTTTGAAGTCGGGTGAAACTAAGACTGGAGCTTTTGATAGGGCCTCTTTAATTTTCTTGAAATATTCCTTCCCTTCGCTGCTCCATTTAAAATCTTGTGTCTTCTTCATCATATTTGAAATATGATGGGTTAGCTTAGCAAAGTCAAGAATGAATCTCCTAAGAAAATTAACTTTTCCAAAGAAAGAGTGAACTCCCTTTTTGGACATAGGCAAAGGCAATGTTTGAATGGATTTGACACACTGGATCTATCTTTTTCCTTCTTTGGAAACAATGTGCCCTAGCAGTTTCCCTTCTGTTACAGAAAAGATGGACTTCTTAGGATTCAATGAAATACCATGCTTGCGGCATTGTATGAAAACCTCTTCCAAGTTTGAGATGTGTGTGCTTCTATCTTTGGAAAAGACTATCGAGATCATCCAGTACACCATTATGCTTATATCTTTGAGATGAGCAAAGGCTAGATCCATAGCTCTTTTAAATGTAGCACCAACATTAATCAAGTTGAATGGCATTTTTAAGTACGCAAAGGTTCCCAAGGTGTGATGAGCGTCGTTTTGTATTGATCTTCCTTGGCTACCTTGACTTGATTATAGCACGAGAAGCCATCAAGCATAGAAAGCATCTCGAGATCCGGTAACCACTTGCAAAGTGTGATCCATGATGGGGATGGGGTAGTTATCTTTTAAAGAAGCGTGATTAAGGTTGCGGAAATCCACGCACAGCCTAATTTCACCGCTCTTCTTTCTTACAGGGACTATGTTGGCCAACCATTCCGAATGATGTATGGGATAGATAATCTTTGCATCTAACAACTTCCAAATTTCTGTAAAGATGGTTCCCAAAATGGTAGGGTTGTGCTGCCGCAGTTTCTGCTTGAAAGGATTCTGTTCTGGTTTAAGTGGGATGTAGTGTTGAACTTCCACGAGCTGATATGTTTTTAGATCCTGGTAAGACAAAGTAAAAACATCCATGTATTTCTTAAGAAGCTTAGCGAAAGCTTCTCTTTCGGCCTCTGAGCAACACTTACCCAGATTTACTAATTTGGGATCATTGTCAGCTCCCAAATTTAATAATTGCATGTCGGAGGAAGAACCTTCCCCACTTTTTTCATTTTTCTTAAGCATCTGATCATGCTTATCAAACATTTCCTCAAGAGATACCAAGCCTTTGGTAATTTTATTTCCCTTTAGCTAGATAATCTCCTGACTTTCTGAGACGTCCGCATCTATTTCTCCGACAGTAGTCTGCCTAGGAGGTGAATTGCTTCCCTCATAGTAGATTTCTTCAAAGTTGTCCTTCTGTTGGAGAAACACAACAATCTGCGTGTCATCATTGAAAACCTGCCATTGTTGGACATTGTCAGGAACCTTTGGGTGAAAGACCATCTCCACCTTGTAGTCTCCCTGTCTAAAGAATGCGGGAGGCTGATCTGGATTCAACAAGGCTGCGATTCTTTCGCAAGCAAATCAGCTCTTGAAATTTGTTCTCTCGAATGTAAGATACCGAGAAAGCTGAAAAATCCAGGATAGCAAAGTAGACCCAATCTTTATAGTGCCGCATTTTTTCTTTTTTGACTTGGTAGAGGCCTCTTATCTACTTCACAATCAACTCAGCATCTCCCTTTGCGTGTAATAATTTGATTCCCATTGTTCTTGTCTGCTCCATGCCTAACAACAACGCTTCATACTCAGCTGTATTTTTAGTATTTTCGAACATCAATTTGAAGGAGTGTGCATGCACCTTCTCTTCAGGAGAGATAAGAACAACGCCTGTGCCGAATCTAAATGAACAACAAGCTGCCATCAAATTCCAGAGTCCAAATCTTGTTGTTAAGTTGATGCGGTTCTTGAATCACCGAGTTGAACATCTTCTTTATCCATTTCTAGATAATAGACTCCCTGATCCGCTTCCTGAAACAAGATCTGAGATCTAGGATCCTCAGACTTTGATACTGTGTACTTAGATTTCCTCTCAGGTTCCAACTTCTGATTTACTCCTTTGATTGGTATGTGCGCACAAGACCAATCCATCTTGACTTCTCCACCCAGCTCTTTTCAGAAATTTCTACTCAATAGCATGTCATAAGAGATTGGAATGTCTGCTACAAGGATAGTCATTTTCAGTCTTTTATCTGAAAAAGAAGCAAGAACTACCTGCACATCTTTGATTTTCCCCACAAGAAGGACTTGTCTTTCCATTAAATAACATCTTCCGATGGTTTTTGTCAATGTGAGACTCAAGGCATCAGCAACTTTTGCAGGCATGATGTTGTTAGAAGCTCCAGAGTCCAAGATGCAATTGTTAAGTTTGTGTCCGTTGATAAGTTGTCACACATAAAATGGCTCAATCCTTTCTGATGTAGTAGGAGAAGAAGTGGAAGGAGAAGAACTTGCAACCGCATTATTTGAAGGGGGAGTATTCTTTGGGCTTGACAAGATACCCCGTGAAGTATTATTTGTTGGGTTGGGACCATTACTTTGCACATATTTGACCAATCTATTCAACTGATCAGGAAATACTCTCAAATACTCAGCTTCTGACATTTGGACCTTGTTCCTCTTGATGTGATCAATTATGTCGAAAGCTAGACTTTCTTTAGTAGGATGTGTGTTGGCTCTTTGCTGTGAATTGAAAGAATTTGAATATTTATCCTTAGGCGCTAATGAAGAGGTAAGAGTGCTACCTCTTTTCAAGATAATAACATCCGGGCAGGATCTTCTCTTTCTTTTCGGCCGCTTGTGGATGCTTCGGCATTTTGGCACATCTGAGACCTTGTAAACACTTTGCAAAACTATGACCATCGGAATCTTCAAAAGATTCATAATAGCCATTCATCGATTCGTAGTCCAGGTAACCAATATTGGAGTCACCGGTGGATCTATAAAGTCTTCATCATTGAATGATTCATCAATCTTTGAGATCCTCTTCATTAGTTTCAAGTTATTCCTTGGATCAACTTCTATTGCCAACCGCTGCGGTGTAGCAACAAGTCTATTTCGGTTTTGATTTTGATTTTGACCATTGAAGGTCCAGGTAGGAACTATTCTTAAGGGGTTGCACTCCCTACTTGAGAGATCTGCTTCTTGATCTGCAGCATGTCATTAGCCAATTTCTGCAACCAAGGATCCGAAGTACTAGAAGAAGCACCATCACCTTTGTGAGATGGTTGTTTGAGTTTTCCAGCCATGATCAAGTCATCCTCAACCTCCACAGCAGCATTTTGTGCTTCAAGAAGATTTACAGGTCTTCCCTTCTTAGCTGATATCCACTTCAGGCAATAGAGCGTTTATAAAAAATGTCTTCTGATTTTCATCGCTCAATGCGGCAGAAGTGGGGATTTTGTATAAAATCCTTTGGAACCTTGCAATAAAGTCCCGCATATTCTTGTTTGGCTCTTTCTTCAACTGCGTCAGTTGGGTGATCAACGTGCTAGCGTCCTCTGCAGGCTTGAATATTTTCAGGAATTGCTCACACATAGTTTCCCGTTAGTTATGGTGTCAGGAGCTAGCCGATAAAACCAATCTCCAGCTAAGTCATGTAGAGTCTCAATGAAGAGTCTGACTGAGACATCTTCGTGCTCTACTGCAAGCACACCACAAGATATGAAGAAGGCCGCCAAATGATCATCCAGGTTTTGCTTTCCATCTCCAAAGAAATTTGGAAAATTCTTTCTGGATCCCTTTGGCAGCTCGTGCATAGGTGGAGCCAAGTTCAGAGGTCCAAAAGTTTCTCCCCATGGAACAGGTACAAGCTGATGCCCCATGTTGACTTGAGCACATCTCCTCCTTGTGTAGACTTGATAGACTTGATGGATAATTCCAACCGTCGGATTATGCTGAATACAATCCGGATCTAGATGGATGTGCACTCTCCTTCCTGGTGAGAGACTAGATCCGTGGCTTCTAACTTGAGGAGGATGATTGAAATTGAATTGCTCTTGCAGTCGGAAGAAATGATTAGTCCTTCCTTACGCCTTCACAGATCGGGTGAATGGACATTCAGCCAGGTTGAGATTTGTATGGAAAACACTCTGATCTTCAATAGATAAACTTTGATCTACAAAGATAGTTGTTCCCCAGCGGAGTCGCCAAAAACTGTTGGCTAGATTTTCTGCATAGCATCAAACCTAGGCAGTCATGAGATAAATCTCCCTCATTTAACCGGTGAGGCTCCCATGTTAGATTTGTCAATAAAAATGTGTTATTATCTATCAGGGGTTTTACTTTAACCACTTAGTTCATGAACCATAACTAAGAAGTTCTGCAGCAAGTAAGCAACTATTCAAGAAAGGAAGTATTTTATAGAAGAAGGAAGTAAAGGAAATACAGAGAAGAAATGGGGAAGATGTGCATCCCAATTAGTAGATAGTAGAGCTAATTGCATGCACATAGAAGAAACTTAATAGATATGAACACACAAAATTATAAAACAAAGGCAGCTCTAGATCCAGATCTAAAATAACACAAAGTTTATTAAGAGATCTAAGATTAAAAGCAAGAAACAAAGTACATTGTGACACAAAGTTCTCAAGAAACATGCTCCTTTGTATTCATTTGCTCCAAGTTGCTCTCGGGGTCCAACACAAAGTCTAGAACACAAGATTGTTGCTTACAAATTTTTATCGATGCTAAACCGAAGGTTCTTCTCCTACTTATAGAATGTAGGAGGGAAAGTACAAATGGAAAACTCAAACTGAACTGAAACATAAACAACAAGTAAAGATGACATTTGACAATCATCCTCAACTATCTTCTCCTTAAGTGACACATGTATCACTTAACTAATAGAATGGTTCCACATGACTTTAAGTAATGGTTGTAAAACCAATAACTTAGAAGTTTTACAATTTCATCTCGGGAACATAGAAAATAGAAGAAGAAAGAATAGAAGAAGTCATGCCAGTTGTAATGTTTATGTCTTTTTCTTGTTCTGATATCGGATATACTTGTCGAACATGTAATTCAGCATCCTTCCATCTGTTTTAGCCACTGCTTCTTTCTGTCCTGAACTGCAGTAACCCTTCATTCAACACTTTGATGCATGCTTCCACATCTTCCAACTCGGCCCAAACCTCGCAATGTTTACTGTAGTGCCACCAGTCTACTGATAGAATTCATCGTGAAATTCTTGGTAGCTTTATCAATTCTCTTTTGTATCATCAGAAGAGATCCTTCCAGGGAATTAGGCACCTTAGTTGAGATGATCCGCACATATGAAGTGACATTCCCTGTCCACTCTCTCCTCAGTGAAAGAAATGACATTGTATGGTAAGTCTGATGTCCTACTCTCAAGTGCCTGCATCCTATTTAACAAAACTCTGTAGATTTCCAAACAGAAAGATACTGCAAATTCTAGTTGCTTCCCCTTCTCGACTGATCCATCCGGTACAATCTGTTCCGCAATCAATACATCTCCCGACAGCTTGTTGATCTCGGCCAAAATACTCAGGTTACTCTCTGCAACTGTATTCATGCCTTCTATGTTTGCCATCAGTTGATTTGTTGCATCATCCATAACCTTTAGGTGGGCTGGCACTTCTCCAAGTTGTACAGAAGCTTGACGAATAATCAAATCCTTCCATTCGTCAATAGCCTTTACTTGATTGCTTGCGTCCTCCATTTCCTGCATAAGATGATCACTCACCTACTCTGAAATGGGCTGAATGGAAGGTTTAGCAACCTTGGCTATGATCTCACATAATTGAGATACTTACTTCTGTAGCTCTTCTTTCTCTGCCTTTTCACTATCAAGCCTAAGGAATAAAGCATCCATCAATGTCTGCGTGTCCTACTTCAATCCTTCAGTGGTGGCTTGACCGAGGGGTACTTTAGTTACTGTCACATCCTCTACCGTGATCTCCTCCTCTATCTTTCCTTCTCGCTGGAATTGATATCCCAACAAACTTCTCTCAAAATCCTCGATGATCAACCTAGAAGTTGTTTCGGCAACTTTAGGCCTTCTGTCTCTTTTGCCCAGTTCGGAGTAGCTGCGATTCATGCTCCTCTAAGTTCATCTCCATTCTTGCTTCTGGAACCAACTGCGAAGCCAACCATTCCGAGAAGTTACTTCTCGAAGAATGAGAAGTCACTGAAGTCGCTAAGTGTACTACCATCTTTCGCTCTGCATCCTCTCCATCAGAAAGTGCCACAGTGTTATGGCTGCCATCTTCTGAATCATCCAAGGACAAAGCCCTTTCGAATTCCGCCATTTGCAACTTCAATGTATCCTCTGGAACAGGCGTTGAACGAAGTGGCTGAGGGGAGAAGATGAATGTCACTGGATTCAGTGGAGGCATGGAAGTGTCCCTCTTTGCTGCAATGCAATAGTTGGTGAAGTACTAGGTCTTGGAGAAACCAGAGTTAAAGTCATGGTCATAGAAGTAATCCTCTCCTTGGATTGAGATCTTCTATGCACTTTCAACTTATCTACTTTCCTCTTGCTTTCTCCTTTGTGCTTTCGCATGAGGGAATCTCTGCGCGCGAAGCTACCCATGACTTGATTCATCAATGCTTCATCAAGGAAATATCCCTTGTCACCAACTAGTTTGAAGTATTCACCAACACACGACTCCCGACCTTTCTTCAATTGTGTTCATGGCCTCCTATGTTATTACGTAATATGGCTTTATCTCCTCCCATTTGATGGTAAGTGTCAAGTACCACATTCCCATCATCTTTAAGATCCGTAGGTATCCGCGCTAGTCCAAATTCAAACACTTGCTTTGTTGATAGCCTACTGAAATATCTCTTTCTAACCTCGTACTCACTTTTTTACTTCTTCCAGAAATCTTCTAATGAAGGCACATGTGCGTACTCGAGGAGATTGTCTTCTGGCTACTCCAAATGAATCGAAGTTCAGCCGTGTAGGAAGAACTCTTGCTCATACTCGGATAACAATTGTGCCTCCATTCCCGAGCTCTATGAATGCTAATACGGTACCTGCAATATCCCACAGTGATTGGGAAGAAGCCCATAGACTTGTGCCACTTTGACTGAAGGTCGTGTACCTCCACAAGTTTTCTGCTTAGCTCCATGGCGATCAATCTATCATTCGGATGCCTAGGCATCTTTATTGGTTCTCCAAAAAAGCCCGTAACCCTGAGGTATGTGAAATCTACAAATTGAATGAATAGACTACCAATCTTGGACACAACTTCCCACGCTTCCTTGCTTACCTTGTTGGCCTTCAAGTCTTTGTCTAGCCTGCAGATGAAATCATAGAAGAATTCATCGTTGACCACTTTGAAATATTTCTCGCACGTAGGTACAGTAAGCTTCAGTAGCACTCGAAAATGGGGTCCTTAGAAAGAACACCACATCTATCCATCTCGGAAAAGATGCCTTGTGGCGCAAGCATACACCAAGTAGGAAGTCACTTTGAAGCTGAAAGTATGCTTCACGTTCTAGAGTTGCTCACCAATGTTGTTGCTAATAATTTCTGACCAATTGATTATAGAATAAACCTTGTTGATTTCAATGGTCCTGATGAAAGCATACATCCATGTACGGAAAGTGTAAGCATTCGCCTCACCATTCATCCTGCATAGCAATTTGACGACATCATCTACCTCCTACACCAAATTGGACCGTGGAAGAGTTCTCAGGAACTTTGAAGGATATCTAGGATTCTTCATGTATCGGCTATTCATTATGCTCACGCAATCAGCTCTATGTTTCTCCCTGCTTGCCACCGGCATCCTAAAGACTAATGGAAGTCGCCACCTTTCGTACTGGAATCTTCAAACAATAATTGATGAACTCTGCGTCTAAACGAATTATTGTCTTTCCTGAAGCATCACGCATTGATCTAGATGAAGGATGGTAAGATCTAGCACACTCCATAACAAATTCTAGCAACTGGGTTGTACATGGAAAAGCTGCAGCTCGGATAATTCCACTGCTTTTAACCGCACACATGAGTGAAGTCTTTCCCGCTCTGGATCTATCAATCAAATCGGAAAGAGGTTCCGGGCCTAGATCTGTGTCTCCTATGTCTGCAAGTTTGGAAGTGATGCATGACTCCATCGTGCTTTCTTTTTCATCTCTCTTTGCCATGGCTTTGTCTATCTTTGTCTGAATAATTCTTTTTCTTCTTACTTGGCCGGATTTCTTCAATACTGGTGTAGATCTGGACAATTCTTCAGATTCGAAGGATATATGCAATGTATTGGACATTGATAAAAGCTCATTTTCCTTTGTAAAGCACCTGTAATGAATTCCTGCAATTTATTCAGACAAAAATGGCCACTGGAGCATGAATAGTGAATTTTAACTGTAAAAATATGCACTTTTCAAGCTCGCTGCCCCAAAATTGGTTTTTAATTTGCACATAAAGAGAGCATGAATCCTTTCAACAACACTCCCGAGCATCTGTAACATCTATGTAAACAATTATGCAGACAAAGATCCACCTCCTTCAAAGCATGTGCCAAACCGGAAGCTTTTAGCCTTGTTTCCACCTTGCACGAGCAAAATCCTTCTTCAAATGGGGCTCACTTTTCCTCTTGGCTACAATTCTTTACCGTGAATTAAATAATTCACCCATATCGCTGCCTATGCTTATATAACCTTCACAATTCTATAATTAATAATTTCCCTAACAATTAAAAGCAATTAATTAATTAAAAATCATACACTTCTATTTTAAAAATAGCATGTTTAAGGACAACCATCCAATAAATTAAATTAATCCAATTTAATCCTTCACACATCACTTCACTTAAGCTTCACAGTGTGCCTTGACCATAGCCACTGAAAATAGAAATTAATTTAATGATTTAATGCCTTAAAAATCATTAAATAACTCCCAAATGGGGCGCACTTTTTGAAAGAGAGGGGGCAACCACTAAATAAATTAAATTTAATACATTTAATCCATTTCTTTTATTCCCTCTTTGACTTGTTGACTTCCTCCAAGCTTGGGCGCACTTTTTAGAAGAATAGATTAATTAAAATAATCATTTCAAGGCTGCCATCATCTCACCAAAGGGGGCACACTTTTTTGCACATATAATTCTATTTTTAAGAATTTTTCACAATGGGATTCTTTACCCTGCAAGGCAGGCACTAAAATCCCATGATCCACTTAAGTGATTTGACTTTGACAATGGGATTATTTACCCTGCAAGGCAGGCACTAAAATCCCATGATTTCACTTAAGTCACTTTCCTTTTATTTTATCATGGGAATTTTCACCCTGCAAGGCAGGTAATAAATTCCCGCCTGCCTGCGGCCTCTAACTTTCCCACTGCAGCTTAAGTGAATTTTATAACACGGGAAAAAGTACCCTGCTAGGCAGGTATAAAATTCCCACCTTGCCTGTTGCTTGTATTTTTCCCATTGCAGCTTAAATCCTTTGTTTTCCAAAAATGTGCCCAACCCCACAGGGCTTTTTCGTGCACGACTTCACTTTTTCCCAGTGATCTAGACCTCCGATGGTGACTTCCTCCGAGCATAACGTGCATATATGTTTTCCAGCTGCTCCAGGACAAAAATCGGGCTTACTCGACAAAGGAATTGTTCTAGAGAAATTTCACAGAAAACAAAACGAAACAACACAAAAACACGAAAATTGCCAAAAGTTACAAATAAAGCCCAAAACTTATTCCAAGTTAAAACCCTTCTAGTACATAATAGTAATGACATATTCAATCATAACAGAGTTAAAACAGAGTGCAAATAGCCTCATACAGGGCTCAAAATAATTAAATACAATTTTTTCGCAGACAAACCCCGACGACAGAATATAACAATTTTGGGCATCTGGGTATTTGGCGAAAAAGGCTAATATGGCTCTTTGGGAATATCTTGATGCAATACAAGAACTTTCAGGCAATAAAAACACAAAACGACCCATTATTTTAAAATTATGAAAAAATTCGGATAGGGTAGTCGCAGATTTCAGGATGAAATATGGGTGACACCACGCAATCATAGATCGGTTGCTGCAGTGCAAATTGCTGAAAATTGTAAAGTAGTTGCAAGGAGGTTGTAAGCTAGTCACAAGTGTGACTAGTGGTACTATTTAAAATCTAAAATATGACTATTCCACAATCTTTGTGATATCTAAATGATCTCCTTTCTCCTTCGGTAAAACCTAAAAAATAACACATATGCAAGGAAGATCTAAAATTGTGAAAGAAACCAAGAGGTCCAAGAAGGATGAATGGAGAGAGTGAGTGTGATTTTATACATTTAGGGTGCATAAAGGATTGGGATAGATATGGGTGCAATGTGCATAAAGGGATGAGATGATAAGGGTCCAATGTGCATTAGAGATGTAAATGTGTAGGTGGGTGGATATGATTAAATGTGAGTGGGTGAGGATGAGTATATGAAGGTCGATGAGGATGATATGTCTTAAATCAACCTTATTTTTTACTTTTTAGGTGTTTTGTGGGAATATTTGATTTTTAGGATTTATTATGGTTTTATATAATGTTTATATTTTTAGCTTAGAGGCCTTATGTGTAAGGTGTGTTTTCTAGTGTCTACATTTTTCCCTTTTTTAGATTGTGTGTTATATCGGAAAGATGCAACAAAAAAATTGAAGATGATATGGGGTCATCCAACCCCATGACAATGGTTTTCCATACATGTTGGGTTATATGATTGATTAGATAGACAAGAACCTAAAAATGCAATTGATGGACCAATCATCCAAAGTCTATGAAGGGATTGATAGATTGATTTTGCAACAAAAAGACTATTGAGTAAATTGATTAAGGTAGGTGATGATTGAGTGTCATATTTTCTATAAGAAGGGTTTGATGTGATAACCCCCTCAAATTATATTTTTGGATTTTTAGGTTACTTCAACATAACACGCGATGAAAAGTGGTAGTTGATAAATGATAGAAAATGAACCTTGGTGAGAGCATAATGAGTGAAAGAATAGACAGGTGTTACCCCAATCATGTGCATGTGACATGTGATGATTGATTTGTATAGGTTTGGATTTAAGTTAGAGAGAATGAGAGAAGTGTTGTCTTATCCCAAAGTGATGATAAATGATTACAAGGTAAATGACATGAGAAGTAGTGGTTATACAAAATTATACAAAAGGCACCAAATACTTATGGATGTTTAGTCCAAATGACATGGAATGCAAGTGTGTAAATGACATGGTTTCAATGATGGAGTGCAAGATATATATAAGTGTATGAACATGGTTGTGTATTTGTATAAAAAAGGTTTGAAACAAGATTATTGGTAAAATGTGATGAACTAGAAGGCACAAATCATGAAATAATGAATTAGCTAAAACAAGAGATTGAATAAGGCATAAAAATTCAAGGTGACATTTTAGACATGTGTCTTATTGATATCCATTTCATGTACATAAAATTTAAGTGCTACTTGAAGTGAATACTCATAAGGCAAGTAAGTGAAATAGCATCAAAATTTGTAGGTATGAGTGAAATAGGTGATTAGTGATTGATGGAATGGATGATGATTATAAGCCATGCATTGATCCAATTCCTGGTAGGTTTTTATAGCCCCAATGGTTATACATTTGATTCTAATCGCATCATATCTATACTATTATTCAAGTGTCTATAGCCCCAATAGAGATAATGTAAAGACCCCTGAGAGAGATTTTTTTATATTATTTTTTTCAAAATCTTGAATTTGCATTTGATGTTTTTTAGATTTTTTGTTTGACATAATATTCATCTCTCTCGATTTTCCAATGGGTTTATAATCACTAGTGGTTTTATGGAAGGAGTGTAAGTGACTATGGAGACAAAATTGGCAAGAGTCAACGAGATAATTGCATGGGGTATTCACAGCAAGGGTTAAAGTGTGTAATAGTATGGAGCTCTAGGATAATAGTCATTATTAATTGACCAAGTGAAAAGAGACAAATTTTAAGCAACAATAGTAGAAATTATTGACTCACAAAATGTGATAACAAGTGAATCAAGAGAAAACCAAAATCTATGAAACAAACCAAGACAAGGAATGTGAATGAACTGCTAGTGAAGTATGTAGTGGTGAATTAATAATTGGAGTTAAATATGAATGGAGTGAGAAATTATGGAAGAACCATCCATGAGAAAATGTTGATTTATTACAATTTTGGGATATATAGGTTTATTTTGGATTTTTGAAATATGTTTAGCTATGTGTGGATGTGTGTGAGTGTGTTTTTGTGTCAATGATGATAATGCATGATGTTTGGATAATTTTTACATATTTTGAATCTAGGACAAAGAAAAGTAGAATGTATAGAGCACATAGAACACAAAAGTGAAGACAAGTGAGAGTCCCCTAGTCCACATAGAAATCAGTTGGATAAGAGATGTGACGTAGAGAAACAAATGATAGATTTGGTATAAAATTTAATTGGATTATATGATGTGGATGATGAGTGAAGAAATGATGTCAAATGAAAGCCTTAAGATGATAGTGAGTGGATAATGTGATTGCGGAGATGAAGAAAATAAAATGTGTTGAGTGTGGTGAATGTGAGATAATTTTGGGTGGAAGAGGACATGAAAATAGATCAATGGTAGGAGATAAAGTGATATGAATCATGGTGCTAGTGATGATGTCAGGTGGATGAGGAATGGAGAACATATTGATGTTTGAAGGAAGCATGAGATAAAAGGATGTGTTCATATGATGAATGGGTGTGAGATAAGGATGATTGTATGGAATAGGAGGGGGTATGGAAGAATAGATGTCAAGAAAATGAGAATATGGAAGAAAATCAAAAGGATGCAAAATTTTAAGGCAAAGTGTGGAGGAGACTTGTGAGGAAAACATGAAAGAACAAATGGATAGGTAGTGATGATATAGGAGGTGAATGAAGAAGGATGAGTTGATAATAATAACGGTTCCTTAATGAGTAATGATGAAGGAAATGATATGTGCGTGGAAGAATGCTCCAAGATATGGGAAGCAATGTGAGAAAGTGCAAGTGAATTGTGAGGAAGATGTGGAAAAATAGCTAGAGAAAAATGATGGGGCATAAGTGCAATAGGTTTTTATGAGAAAAATAGATGGGGCATAGGTAGCAAGAAAGGTTCCTAAATGAACGATGATGGAGGAAATAAGATGCGTGTAAAAGATATCTCTAAAATAGGTGAAGTGGCACAATATGTGGTCAAGAGCATGCAATAAATATGGTGACTTAATATATGATAAGAGGCTTGTCTATTAAAAATGATAGTGATGAAGTAGGGAAATGAAAGCAAAAATAAGATCACATGATGGCATAGATGGTGGAAATGTTGAGGGATAAGGTGATAATGTGGAGGACTTTGAGTAAGACAATGATGAGAGATGCATCCAAAGTGGAAGCACATGATGATGTAGATGATGAGACACTATGCGAGCATGATGATTGGGTAATAGTGCGGGATAATGAGTTAAAACATGGAGAATATGTGGTGGTAGTGTGTGAAATGATTAGATTGGAGTTAGGAGGAAAATCTAGAGAAGATGAAGGATCAACAACAACTTTACCCTTATCTAGATGGTCTTGAATGATGTTACGAGTTAGGGACATGGTTCGATGGAATGGTCATCAGTACGATGATAAGAATACATTTCATGGGAGGCGTGCCACAATGGTGGGGGTGGTATGTAAGGGAGAGTGATGAGATGGGTGTCAAGAAAATTTTGGAGAATAGAATAAAGTGACTTAGTTAGTGGAGTGAATTTTCAAGGGGGTTAGAAGAAGCAATAAGCCCTAGTAGAACATGATAAATGTGAATATGTGGGTGTAAAAGGTGATGACATGTGAGCATAATCTATTATATGACATTTTGAACATGGAAGTGTGATGGTGGAATATGTGGAGGAGAAACCTATACACATTGAAAGGAAGTAGGATGACCAAGATGTACATCTTGGAGGTGATGATCCATGTGCACGACCTTGTAGAAAGTGTGTAATGTGGAAATTTGTAATTGGTGTGAAATTGGGGGACACAAATTTTTGAAAAGAGTTCAATGAGTTTGTATTTTGGGAGTGGAAAAAGAGGTAGCAAATGAGTGCATGCAAAGACATGAAAAAGTCAAGAATAAACTCATTATGGTATTTTCAAAGCATGTTAAGGTCAACTAGTGTTGTCTTGGGTACAAGATGGATGGATAAGTGGTATAATAATGTGTCAAAAATTTGTGAGAATGTGTAATTTCTATGTGTGTGGAGGAAGGAATACCATTCGAGTGTTTCACTAATGAGTGCAAGGCAAAAGGTGTGTAGGAGGAGTGTGTCATCATGTTGAATGAGGTGGCATGTGTAGTAGAATAAATACAAGTGGTGTCGAGGGTCCTTGGTGGAATTGAATTTGTCAATGTGGGAGGTTTAAAATGTAGTGGATATGAGTGTCATTATACCATGGGGTGGATAGGCTCATTGCATATTTTGTGATAATTCAATGTGGGTGGAAGTCCCCCAAGAGTTAGGACTCAAGTTTGGAAATGTGTTCTATGAGGTTTTGGAAAATAAATTCGGGGTTTGAATGAGCATTGAGTGAATGGGATTCATGGGGAATGACTGGTAAAAGGGGTAGGAAGAGATTACATAGGGTAATACCAGAGCGCGTAAGGGGGTAGAGTGTACATGAAGCATAATAAATTGGGTAAGGGTGTGGAGTGCACACAGAGATGACTAGAGAACACAAGAGGAAGAGCGTGCATAGAATGGACCAGAGTGCACAAGTAGGTGATAGAGGATGTAAGATATGGATGTGGGGAAAATAAACCAACCTGGAGTTTGTTGTGAGATCCGGTGATATGGGCCAAAAATTTAGGTTAGTGCCTGAAAAAAATGGTCATTTTTGTCATTTGGTAAGCATTCAGTCACAAGCACGACCGACATTTCATCCATAGTGTGCTACTTGTCTTGCCGACTGCAACACCTAGATATCCCAATAATGTAGAGATCGGGAGAAAAATCCAAATCACATAAATGGTTTATAAGTAGGGTGCATGTCAATGGTCCACTATGGTAAAAAATATGACATGACCCATACTATAGGGATGCCATTACAAATTATCCCACAGTTACAAGCTTACCCAAAATTTCTACAGATATGTTCGCTACCCTACCTACCATATCTAAGCACCCCCTTGTCTTACTCCAACCTTCTTGTACCAATGTTGCAACTGAACTAAAAATAATAGCCACCCCCACATTCACCTCATCGTCATTTATTATATCTATTCCATCCACCCGCACAGAGGTTTAATAGATTAAGAGATACTTACAAAACAAACCTCACCCCACCTCGGCCTTAGTTGAATGGCCCCAAATAAGTGTTGATCCCATTTATGAATATTCAATAGAAGCCTTATTTTCTACAGTCTTTCCAACTCTATTCCCATCTGGCATGCCTATGTTTCACCAACCCCACAACACTAACATCCAAATGCATGAATACACCCTTCACTTAATGTGGTACCATGACAACCACTTTGGAAACCACCCATGGTTCTATTATTTTTGCTCAATATTATTATACTACACGGAGATCGGTTTTTTCATCTATATTTACTAAATAGAACACTAAAAACAACTCAACTATAACTATTGAGGACCTATGCACTTTGTTGGAACACCTACGAGATAATCAAATGGAAAATCAACTCATGCATTTTACTTTCAAACTAAGAGGCACACAATCTTATGGGGAACAATACAAAAATGAACTTGTAGATAGGATCACTTAGCTAGGCTCCCCAACATTATACTTCACCCTAAATGGTGCTAACACTAAATACCCTACTCTACATAAAATCATACCTGACCAACCTCCTACATCATTTGTCACTTCACATACATGGAGAATCCATAACATCATTATAAACTCACATTTGATAGCCATGTATATGACCACTACGTTCTCCATACTATGCAACATAATCGTAATGTATGTACATCCCTTAAACATTACAATTTTGTGCAAATCTCCCATGCATTCTACATACATCTCCTTACGGAGTCAAAATACTTCATTACATAATGCACAATTATGATATGACTCACCATGTGTTTCTATTATACAAATTATTTCTTATCCATATACAGTACGCTACATATGACAAAAACTTATACAACATATCTATGTGTATTTCGAATGAAATTAGTTACATAAATTACCTATTATCTTAATGTGTAGAAGACCTTTGCCAAGGAGGCACACCTACGGATGAATATAATTTTTGCAATGTTTCTCACCAAAATAAATTAGAGTATACACAACAAATGTTATAGTATGAAACAATTGCAGTCAAGGATGCCCAAAAAAACCTCAGGGAGAAATTCTATGTGTAGTACTATAAACCCACCCCGTAAATAACCATCTTCAAACAATGTACAACTTTGTAGGCCTTCAAATATGTATACCAACAATTTTGTAACATGTAAATATATTTACCATTTTTCGACAATCAATGTACAACTTTGGAGGCCTTCAAATATGTAAAACTTCAAACATATTCAAACAATGTAGATATAATAACCATCTTCAAACAATGTACAACTTTGGAGGCCTTCAAATATGTATACCAACAATTGTGTAACATGTAGATATATTTACCATTCGCTAACAATATGTAACATTTAGACATGTCATCCCAAAAATTGTTCCCATTTCCATTTAACTATTTTTCCTTTTTGTTGTGCATCAACTACTCTGCAAAACAACCACTACGTTGTGTTATTCTCATAAATTACATCCATGCCTACAATCACAATTTTTCAATGGTTCTTCCATGCACCTACTCGATTGGTAACATGTTGTACTTGATAATTGAAAGCGGCATTATTTAATTTTACTCGGCTATATTATTATCCTACCATATCATTTGCGAAAAAGGGTATCTATCTTAATCACATGATTTTCTTACTCTTTGTATAAGTTAATTCAAATTCCAACCAAATTCTTTACAAAATATCACCATCGTTCTTCAATGTAGATCAAATCAGAATAAATAAGACATAAAATCCACACACAATTCACCAGTGCGTGACCTCAACAATGTATACGAGTACCTTCGTAATACACACCACACTTTGTAAGAAAAACCACAACACTTCATAAACCATTACAAATATTAATCAACATGCTCAGGACCAAGGACCTAAGTCTTTCTCCTTCATATAGTACCGACCATCTGATCCCATTGTTGTGCCTCAATGGCTCTACCATTAACATCATATGTTCTTATCCCCTCTGCACTTTTAAAAGAGAGTCAAACCTATATGCACCAATAACATTTCTTTTATCACCTCCTTTTTGGGAAGGCTGCACTATATATTTTTTAAATTAGATACCGTTGATAATCTACCTTAGATTCCAAATCATACATCGCATCAAACACTCATCATCCTCACACCCTTCAAGAAAAGGCCTTCCCGAATAGTAAACACTTCAACATAGACTTTCTCCCCATAGAACAACCACTAGTTATATTTGACACTACACAAATAGTGTAGTTTTGTAATGACATCATAACCTATGATTTTATCGTATACATATTTCCAATAAACTTTCACAAACCTTTTGAAGACCTATGAGCTCCTTAATATAGGAGTGATCCATTCAGATTCGAGATCAATATTTCTAATTTGAATATGCATGTTTTGCATTGATTGCATGCATATAATCCACTTAAGAGCCTCACCATATTTGGCATGAATCCACTTGTCCTCTTTTCATAGAACACAGAGATAAAGACACTACAGATGTCATCGAGTTCACGGAAGCGAGCACCCATCCAATACATGGAATATGCCAAAGGGAGAGGTTGAGGTTGTTTTTGGAATTGATGGCATAACTTATTAGTAAACATCATCACTAAATATTTTTTCATACTTCCATTATTCTCCAAAAACATACACAAAGGTGTGAGTTAAGTTTAGCTTATTATCTAAAAGTCGATAATCATTATTTCTTGTGTCTCTAATTTTTGTAATGAAATTAATATTCTTGTAATTTTTGGTGTGTAACAAGTCATAGCCTAATTTTTGGGTCATTTTTTGCTAAGGTGTCCATTGTTAATATAGATCTAGGGTTCAAATCTTATCATTTTTCATGGCTCTCTAATAACAAGATGGTGTTATTTTAAGAAGGGGTAAATTTAAAAGCTAATTATTTTAAAAGAGGGACTATCAGTAAGGAATTGGGTTTATCATTTGTCATAGATTTCTAGTTAAAAGTGTTGTGCCAAATAAACTCTTTTTTTCAAGTGTATGTACTTGGTATCATTGTCAAAAATTATTATTTTAAGAATATTTTGTAATATTACTTTTAAAATATTTAGTTTATTGTCTTTCTTGTCATAGAGATGTCAACATTAAAAATTGTATTTTTAAGTCATTGTTAAAGTCCTAATTTTTTTTAAAAAATTACCTTTTCGATGCATTTTCAATGGTAATTGACATCATCAATCGTAAATTGCACTTCAAATCCATAGTTGCCGAGGTAGCAACAACAACATTATCGAGGATGATGGTACATGATGTTAGAGGTTGAAAAATGACCTCTCGTTAGCCACCAATGATGAGGTCACACAAATTTATGGTGGTAATTTTTAGTGTGAGTTTTGCTTTTCGTTGTGGTGTAGTGATTTCAATGTTCTTGTTTTTTGAGTGGATTGAATAAATGGAAATTTCACATTGTGGGAGGGGGAATATAATAACAATATTCCATTTCCATTTTGCACAAAATTGGATAAATTCAAGGGTAGCTTCTAGTATTGGTGGTAGTTTCCTATGGTGTTCGAGATCAAGTGGCAACAGTTGACAACAATGGCTAAAATCGACCAAAAAAAAATCTTATGTGATTTAATGTGAAAACTATTCATGTGTGATAAATTATTATATTTTTCTCGCGTAAATATGTAGTGGAGAAGTAAAATCACTAGTGATGCAGATCAAGATCTTGCAAAGGTTCATGGAAATCCATAAAATCACATGAGGCGAACAGTTGATGGGTCATATTCATTTATAGGTTTGTGGTAAACCTGCTAAAAACCGTGCAAGCAAGGATGCCTTTCATTCGGATCAAGATCATGAGCCACAAAATGGGTGTGCCACTAGAGTCGTGCATACCGCACTTGAAAGTATGAGCATTTTTCTACCATGTTCACACTAAGGGGAGAATGTTAGGAAATCATATGTTAGTGCTCCATGTGTTGTATATATTTACCCCCGGGTAAATATAAAACCCGACGCAAAGGGAAAGCGGGTTTCGGAGGCGGAGAAACATGTCGCGAGGGTTGGAAAACCCGACAAGAAGAAGCATGTCGGAAGGGTTGGAAAACCCGAAAGGAAGAAGCATGTCGGAAGGGTTGGAAAACCCGACACAAAGGGAAATCAGGTTTCGGAGTCGGGAAACAAGTCGGGAAAGCATGGGGCGAAAACATGTTGCGCCACCTCCCAAACCCGATGCATATGCAAGTTACATCTCCGAACCCGAAACAAAGGAAAACTTGGAAATAGTGGCGGAAGTGGGTTTTGGGAAAACAAAAACATCAAACACATGTTGAGGCATCCTCCAAACCCGATGCAAATGCAGAGGAGAACCCCGAACTTGACAAGCAGAAGCCCCTGACACGGGAAATATTCAGATCGCCATAAATTTTTATAGGGAGCTCGGATTCACACAAGGTTGGACTTTTCGGAAAGCTCTCGGCATCCTCTATGCAACTACGAATGGATATATTTAATTGGGTGGGAACAAGTTCTTAAAAATGTAAAAATACAGTTCGCCATGTTTTGAGTTGTTGGGGATCCCACCTACCGCCATTATGGGATGAATTAAGTGCAGTCTTGGAGGTAGTTGGGGGAGCTCCGAATTCTTCTCTTCTCCCTCATTTTTCTTATATAAATGGTCAAGAGAGGATCTTTGTAAAGGGTTGGACATTCTTGCTTTGGCCCCTCCCTTCTTCTCTTTGGCAGGTGGAGTTGTGGAGCTCAAACCTCCCATTTGAAACCGTAATGCAACCTTTACCTCTTGGCACTTTTGCAGTGTATTGTATCAAAACTTCTGAGCAGATAAATGCATGACTCGTGGATGTTTCTTGACCCTCTGTGTTTCATTTTGCATCCTCCTGATCTTTCACTGTGAATATGTTTATCCGTGCATGATATTGCATTGCATTTCTATGGTTTGTGTTTATTGGCAAAACATATGTTCTTCATTCCTCGGTGCATCACCTCCGTAGTTTAGGTTTTATTTTTATGCATTCTCTACCCTGTCTCCTTGGCAAGTTAGATTAGGTTTTGGTAAACCCTCTGCGTTTTATTCGTGCATCTGAACAGAGGAATAGGAGCCGGCCTTCATCCGGAGAGCTTTTCCGATTTCGCAAGGTCCCACACTTGGGAAAAGCTCCATGTTGTGCAATCGCACTGAGATTCTCAACCCATCGTGTTGCAGAGTCCCAGGGGTGCTGTGATTCGACACCAACAGTTTTGGCATGCCCGGTGGGACCAAGAGGTCATTCCATCAAAATTTGAAGGAGTTTTCATGAAATTTGCACTAAAAATTGTAGTTTTTACAAATTTTGGATTTTGCACCTCCTAGCCTGAACTCCGAAATCATTTTTCAAGGGTTTATCTTGCTCAAAACAGGTCAAAATTTCAACAGTTGGTAGATCTGAGGGTAACCTTCAAAAGGGTATCTTTAGTTTTTTGAGATTTTGATTTTCAAAATTTCGGGTATTTAGTGATTTCGGGTTTTCGGGGTCCGAGAACATCAAAGCATAACAGCAATTCAGGTTTTGGGGGATGCATTACATGGTCCTATTCCCGACAACAGTGATTTCAGGTTTTGGGGGATGCATTGCATGGTCCTATTCCCGACAACAGTGATTTCGGGTTTTGAGGGATGTCGGACATGTTCCAAGTTCCGACACATAGCAATTCGGGTTTTGTGAGTTGCATTGCATGACCTGAGTTTTACTGTACTTTTGAGGATCCGCACTGCACAACAAGGCCCGAATTCCAAATTGAAGACTACGTCCTCCAGGTCCTTCAAATTTTTAATCTCTATTTCAACATTGTCGGAGTTTGGTGTGTAACTTGGCAAAATCCAGCCTTTAGAGGCATATTCGAAAGCACATCTGGCGACTCCATCTGATCAGCAACCCATTTCTCTGAGTTGCAGACCCATTTCCATTCATTTCCATCCATCTTTCTTTCCATCCCTTTCATTCTTTTCCATTCCATGAAGTTGTGCAACCATGACTTCATTTCCATCATGGAATTCACATTTCCAACAACAGCAAAGTTTCCCACCTCCAACACGTTTTACAAATCCTCCAGATCAGCATGCATACTCATATGAACAGCAGTGCCAAAGTCAGTTTGGCAATGGAGCTTTCCGTGAGCAAGAGTATGCATATAACGAGGACCATCAGATGCAAGATGCTGGTCTGCTGGAAAAAATCCAAAAAATGGAGGAGGGGATGGTGCAGTCCAGGGCTCAAGCACAAATGAAAGCTTTTGGAATCGGTTGTGGAGCACCCTGTCCATGGGTGGGACCTTTTCCAAGGCATTACAGCCCTCAGGAGAAGCTGGACTTCATGATTACAATGCTGCCATTGCTTGCACAGTGGATTGAAGGAATAGAGGTGTATGAGAGGAGTATTCAGCAACCTTGTCAACGGGTAAGCACACCATCTCATGCCTTTCTGTTTCCTCTTTCCCAATCTGTCCCATTTCAGCAGTGTCAAGTTTCAAACTCTCCATCTGCTGTCCCAAGTGTTGAATCCATTTCTCCACCCCCTAGTCTTCCACCTCATCTCGATTCTTCTTTCCTTTTCCCTTCCAAACAATCATCCCCTCCACAAGAGCTAATAGAAATACCCCCTCCTCCAAAGAAACAAGAGGTTTCATTGCCTCCACCACCACAAAAATTGTAAAACCAGTTGAGGTACAACCCATCCCTCCTCTTGCATTCCCAATTCCATGTGGGGAAGAAGAAATTGCAAAAATCAGTCATCAAGGACAGCAAGAGGAAGAGCCAAGAAAAGAAGAAATGATTAAGAGCTTAGTAAGTTTGGCTCTTAAATTTGGAATTGAGAAGATCCCTCTGCTGGTAAAGCCTACAGAAGAGGCCAAGGTAGAAACCATGGTGGCTAGGACTGATTTTGTTGCGGCAGAAGAAGAGAAAAACAAAGGAGCATATCAGCAATCAGCTTGCTCAGAATGTAGTGTCCATGTTGACACTCTATTTGAAGGGAATGCTGATCTAATTCAAGTTGCACAATCAGCCATGGAGGAAGAAAACTCTGAAGGAGATCTTGCAGCCCCAACTTGTCCTCTAGAGCAGCAGACTGAAGAGTTTGACTTGACAAACTTCATGCTAGAGGAAGAGTTATATCAAGAGCAAGATTGCCTTCAAGTAGTAGAGGAGGGAGAAGCTGCTCCAAAGGCAAAAGAAGAGGAGCACATCCTAGTTGTGGAGGAGAAAAGTGCAGATCCAAGGGCTTTGAGCACAAAGCAGGCTACAGGAGAACCTTCAGTTCTTCTTTCTACTTCACCTCTCCCAAGTTCTAGTACTGAAAAGGAGTTTGATCTCTCAAACTCAATATTGGAGAGTGAAGGAAACCATGGTGGTCAAGTTGCAGATCAAGAGGACACCATGGAGGAAGTTGAACATGAAACAACAGGACAACAATGAGGCAGTTTACCTGTCAGATTTGGAGGACTGTTTTGATGGAGAAGAACCGGTTGAGTTTCCACCATTCTCTCTTTCATCATCCACATCCCAAACACCAGAGCCTGCTGTCATGAAGGAGAACATTCATTTGCAGCAGCCTGCATCTTATAGCAGCTCTTTGGAACCAAGATTGGAAGATTTTAATCTTCCATGTTCTTCATTGGAGGAAGAGAAAGGAAAGAAGGATTCCACCATTTCTTCCACACCATCCATTCAGGAGGGTCTACAAGAAGACTCCATTTTTGGAGTTGAAAAGCAAAGCAATGGGCATATTCAAAGGACCATGCCATGCCCAATCAGGTACTTGGCTTCATTGGAGCTAAGGGAGAAGCCAAAACTAGTCATGCTTGCTTCTAGGCATGAGGAGGAGCTACAAAGTACCAAGGATCAGCTGCCATACCTCTTCAATCCAAATGCAGAACAACTAAAAGAGGTATTGAATTTTCCTTCAGTTGATACCTTGATGATTTGGGTGGAAGACCAGTTTCTTGTTGATTTTCCACTCATCCTAACAGCCATGATCAGCTCCAAATCAATTGCATGGCTGCCAATTTCGGAGAAAGGAAGCTATTTCTCACAACCAATTGCAGGGTTTGTTTAGCTTTCCTTTGCTTCCAGTTAGAATAGAGTAGGTAGGTTTGCTTTCAGTAGAAGAAGTGCTTGTGCACACTCTGCATGTTCCATTTGGAGCATGTATGATTTTCAGTTTTGTACATAGTTTTTGTGGTGCTGGTTTTGCTCTCGCACAGTTCATTTCGGTGGCATTTTGGTGAGAACAACTCTAAGTTCAATGGGTTTCAAGTGGCTCAGAGGAGGTTTTCAAAGTTCAGATCGGTTTTCAGGCTTTCTCATGACTCCATGCCCAATGGATTGCCATTGATCTTCTACCTAGCATGTAGGTAACCCCGTGAGTCACCAAATTGTTGTATATATTTACCCCCGGGTAAATATAAACCCACGCAAAGGGAAAGCGGGTTTCGGAGGCAGAGAAGCATTCGGAAGGGTTGGAAAACTGACAGAAGAAGCATGTTGGAAGGGTTGGAAAACCGACACAAAGGCAAATCGGGTTCGGAGTCCTGGGAAACAAGTCGGAAAAGCATGGGGTGAAAACATGTTGAGCCACCTCCCAAACCCGATGCATATGCAAGTTACATCTCCGAACCCAAACAAAGGAAAAACTTGGAAATAGCGGCGGAAGTGGGTTTCAAGAAAACAGAACATCAAACACATGTCAAGGCATCCTCCAAACCCGATGCAAATGCAAAGGATAACCCCGAACCGAGAGGCGAAGCCCTGACGCGGAAATATTCGAGATCGCCATAACTTTTACAGGAGCTCGAGATTCACACAAGGTTGGACTTTTCAGAAAGCTCTCGGCGTCCTCTACGCAACTACGATTGGATATCTTTAATTGGGTGGGAACAAGTTCTTAAAAATGTAAAAATACAGTTCGCCATGTTTTGAGTTGTTGGGGATCCCACCTACCGCCATTATGGGATGAATTAAGTGCAGTCTTGGAGGTAGTTGGGGGAGCTCCGAATTCTTCTCTTCTCCCTCATTTTTCTTGTATAAATGGTCAAGAGAGGCTCTTTGTAAAGGGTTGGACATTCTTGTTTTGGCCCCTCCCTTCTTCTCTTTGGCAGGTGGAGTTGTGGAGCTCAAACCTCCCATTTGAAACTGTAATGCAACCTTTGCCTCTTGGCATTTTTGCAGTGTATTGTATCAAAACTTTGAGCAAATAAATGCATGACTGTGGATGTTTCTCGACCCTCTATGTGTTTCATTTTGCATCCTCCTGATCTTTCACTGCGAATATGTTTATCCGTGCATGATATTGCATTGCATTTCTATGGTTTGTGTTTATTGGCAAAACATATGTTCTTCATTCCTCGGTGCATCACCTCCGTAGTTTAGGTTTTATTTTTATGCATTCTCTACCCTGTCTCCTTGGCAAGTTAGATTAGGTTTTTGGTAAGCCCTCTGCGTTTTATTCGTGCATCTGAACAGAGGAATAGGAGCCGGCCTTCATCCGGAGAGCTTTTCCGATTTCGCAAGGTCCCACACTTGGGAAAAGCTCCATGTTGTGCAATCGCACTGAGATTCTCAACCCATCGTGTTGTAGAGTCCGGTGGAGTCTTTGTGATTCGACACCAACACCATGTTAATGGGTTATTTTAATATGGTTATTAGAATATTATTGTAAATTATTTGTTATTGTACAACTCATTAGATTTATGTGGATAGTGGTGGTTATAACCACACGCTTAGAATATTATTAGTTATAAGGGAAGTTTGGTGTATCTCCTGAAAATAGGAGTAATCATGGTTATATATCCCCATATGCTTCCCGTATGAATTTAATACAAAAATTATTATTGTGAACAATTAAACAAAGTACAAACCAAAACTTCATGTACCTTTTGATATATCGTAAATGGTACACGAAAGGGAATCTTCGGCTCAAAGGTAGCATGTTCGAATGAGATCCCTCATACGTAATCCAATGGTTTCCCAAACCGTATTACGCCGAAAGCGTTCCCCCTATGGGAAAGGCCTTTGCGGACGTTTCGCAATCGTGTTAAATTTGATTTGTGATGCGGTGCCTAGATGTTTTTGCATTTTCCTACTATTTTTAACTGTTTTTTGATCCTTGCATACTCGGCTTCGTTCATGGTATGTTTGGCCTGGTTTTTGCTGCTATTTCACTTAGGTCGAAATCGTACCTCTATACGTTGGAGAAATTTCACAAATTTCAAATTGTCGTAGGCGATTCCTGTTTAAAATTGGTATACAATGAAATCAAATGGAATATATTATATGAACTGTAAATATTTAATATTTTAAAACTAATTTATAAGTGCTTACGTGTAGCTCCTCGTTGTTTGTGAATTAAAAATGAAATTATATTTTTGAGTAATTTGTGGTGTAATAATGGTGGATCCTGGTATCATCTCTGGAATGGTTGGATGTGCCATTCAGGTGGTAGCAAACCAGATTATTGCTCACATCAACATTGTTGTCTAGTGCAAGAAAGAATTAGATGCCCTTAAATATCTATGGAGAGAATTTACTCCATCAACATGGAAATGTAGGAATGTCGTAAGGCTTTGAACTCGAAAAGATCTCGTATAAACTCTCTTTTCCAAAGGATGACTTAATGCTTTCTCTCGAAATGATCTTGTCAAACAAATAGCTCTTCGAATAAATAAAATATTGGACAGTAAAGAGGAAGATGAGGTGAAAATATGGTTAAATGAGAGGTTGATCGAGAATAAGTTCGCTCTGTTTCTTGATGATGTTTGGGAAACAAGTGCAAATTCCTTGTTAGCCGAGTTATGTGTGCCTCTCATCTCTCCGCACCACAACTCGAACATCATCATTGCCACTTCCAGAAGTAGCAGTGCACTGTTACAGGTGAGAGTTCCAGCTCCATCCATCATCCAAGTGCAAGAGTTGAGGGAAGAAGACAGTGGTAGTTGTTCTGTTTGCATGCCTTTCGACACAGTGATGGAATTTTACCGATGAGCATTGATGAAGAAACAACAAGGCTTGTGTTCAACGAGTGCGGAAGACTTCCCTTGGCTCTCAAAGTGATAGGGTAGGCGATGGCAGGTGTCACCGACTTAAATGAATGGAAATTTTCTTTGAAGAGGTTGCAAAATGCAGAGATATACGGTGATGTTACAGACAAGCTCTTTGTTAGGTTAAGATTGAGCTATGACGCTTTGGTTGATTTTGACGTTGCTTTGCAGTTGTGCTTTCTCTACCTCTCTGCCTTCCCAGAAGATGAAGTTATCTTTACTAGATATGTCAGTCAGTTATGGATTGGAGAAGGGTTTGTGACTGGACAGGATCCTCTCCAAACATGACAACGATTCATCAATTTGTTAGCCGATCGCTGCCTTATTGAGCCACTCCTAAAGGATTCTAGTGGAAAGGTGGTATTTTCAGGGTGCATGATATGTTGCATGATTTAGCACAATAAATTACTAAGAAGGAAGAGAAATTCTTCTTTTGTGCAAGGAGAAATTTGCAAGAGTTTCTAGCTGATGATTTTTCGGCACACTTTAGAATTTCATTGATGAGTAGCAGTTTAACTAATGTTCCAAATACTTTTGAATCTTCTCATAACTACTCCTGGTTAATGCGTAACAATCCTGATTTGACAAAAATTACCCAACAAGTGATTGGGAGTATGATCTCTCTGAGGGTTATGGATTTGTCCAGGACTGCCGCCCGTGGTTGCCAAAAAGCATAGGATGTTTAAAGCATTTAGTTTGCCTCAGGTTAGGCTCTACTTCCATCAAGAGACTCCCCAACTCTATCCCTGCTCTTACAAACCTTCAAATAATTGATCTTAATAGCTCCCATATTACAGAACTCCCATCCAACATTTCTAAGTTTACTTCCCTAAAAATTTTGGACATCAATAATGGTGAGTGTCTCAGTCCATACCTTATGGTATTTCATAGCTTTCATCTCTGGAATACCTATGTGTCAATGGTTATCGAATGGTTTTGGTATAGAGACAGGAAGGAATAAGTGCAAAGGATGGCTACTCTCGATAAATTATTTGGGCACCTTAAAAAAACCCAAAAAGGTTGGAAAATAAATTAAAGATCACACCACACCACACCACTTAACTGGTTGTTACCCAAATCAAGATGTGAGAGCTGAGAACAATTTCCTAGAGATTTTGGGATCCTCCCACTGAATCGATTACATGTTGCAGCAAGTTCTTGTAGCTTGGTGAGCTTGAAGCCAATTTCTGTTGGAACAGAGCCCACAAACTGGTTGAATTCCAACCCAATGGTTTGCAACTTTGTACAGTTCAAGAGAATGGAAAAAACATCTCCCTTCAGATTGTTATTGCCGAACGCCAATTGTTGTAGGCAGCCCAACATTCCCAATTCTTGGGGTACCATTCTGCTTAATTGGTTGTCTTCTATTTGAAGAAAATTAAGCACCGAAATATTTCCTATGGATTTTGGGATGCTGTCGTTTAGTTGATTGATGGACAGGTCCACCAATCGCAATTTGTGTTATTTGTGCGTCTTTGGAGAATAAAGAGAAATGGAAGCATAGAGAAATGGAAATAGCAATTATAATGTTTAGAGATTTTGTGTTATCACAGTCCATGAATACAAAATAGATATTTGGGTTACTTGTATCAAAAGTTTGAGTTAAAAGTTTCGATACTGTTAAATCAAAAATCTATTTTGAATAATAATGATGCTTGTTTGTCCACCGAAAATGGCGATAGAGGAAAGGGCATTCCATAGAGTGGGCAGAGCACTTGCCTCATTGTAATTTTCCAGCGCCATGCAGGCCCTCTGGGTTTTATTCATGAGCAATATCAAGTTAGCCAAGAGACCTGCTGCTAAGCTCGTCCTGTTTTGCTTCCACTAGACACTAAAAACTTCAGAATAGGTCCTTCAAGATGCTCACTTATACAGATATTTAGTCCATTAAACTGAACAACATTGAATGACAAATGTGATATGTTTTTTCTTTTGTAACAATTTAGCAATTTTTGGATATCCTGTTGCTGGTGGCATCTTCACAGGTCGGTCCCATTGATCAATCCCAGTGGTTCATATAATTGATATATTCCTTTTTGAATTCCAGTAAAGAGGGTTAAAAGGAATTCTAATGACTAAAAAAATATAAAGTAAATCCAGTGAATTTGGAGAATTAAAACTCCTAAGTCCTTAACAGTTAAAGCTTAAAAATTTGTGTATCTGACCTGTACAAACTCCAAATTCAATTAAAAAAGGAACAATCTGAATCAACATCATTAAAGATGTATCCTTTTCAATTCAGTAATTAAATGTTCTCCATGTTAGCATGAAAGCACTTAACAACATAAAATTTCAAAATAGATAACAAATTGGGCGTCCATGCGAGAGAAATTTATGAAAATATTCAAGCCTGTAGAAGACGCTAGCACGCTGATCACTCAACTAACACAGTTAAAGAAGGAGCCAAATTAGAACATGTAGGACTTTATTGCAAGGTTCTAAAGGATTTTGTATAAAATCCCCACTTCTGCCACATTGAGTGATGAAAATCAAAAGACGTTTTTTATAAACACTCTGTTGCCCGAAGTTGGATATCAACTACGAAGGGCAAGACCTGTGAATCTACTAGAAGCACAAAATGTTGCCATGGAGGTTGAAGATGACTTGATCATGGCTGGAAAAATCAAACAATCACCCCACAAAGGTGATGGAGCTTCTTCAAGTACTTCAAATCCTTTGTTGCAAAGGTTGGCTAATGATATGCTGCAAATCAAGAAGCAAATATCTCAAGTAGGAAATGTGACCCCTTCAAGAATAGCTCCTACTCGGACCTTTAATGGTCAAAATAAAAATTGAAATAGACTTTTTGCTGCACCACAATAGTTAGTAATTGAAGCTGCTCTAAGGAATAACATGGAAACTAATGAAGAAGATCTAGGCATTGATGAATCATTTGATGATGAGGACTTTGTAGATCCCACTGGTGACTCCAACATTGGTTACTTGGACTACGAATTTGACGAGGGCTATTATGAATCTTTTGAAGATTCTAATGGTCACACATTTGTAGTGTTCACAAGGTCCCAAGCACGTCAAAATGCCAAAGCATCCACAAGCGGCCAAAGAAGAGAAAGAGAAGATCCTAGGCCGGATGTTACTATCCTAAAAAGAGGTAGTACACTACCTTCTTCATTAGCTCCCAAAGATAAGCATGAGAATTATTTCAATTCGCAAAGCAAAGGGCCAATGCACATCCTGGCTGAGGTAAGTCAGGATTTTGACATCATTGATCACATTAAGAAGACCAAGGTCCAGATGTCAGAAGCTGAGTATTTGAGGGCATTTCCTGATCAACTAAATAGGTTGGTCAAGTATGTGCAAAGTAATGGTCCCAATAGTACAACAAATAATGTTTCACAGGGTATCTTGTCTAGTCCGAAGATCACTCCTTCAAAAATGTGGCTACAAGCTCTTCTCCTTCTACTTCTTCACCTGCTACATTGAAAAGGATCAAACCATTCTATGTATCATTGCTTATTAATGGATAGAAATTAAGCAATTATATTTTGGACTCTGGAGCTTCTGACAATGTCATGCATGCCAAAGTTGTTGATGCCTTGGGTCTCACATTAGAAAAAACCATCGAGAAGATGTTATTCAATGGAAAGGCAAGTGCCTCGGTTGGGAAAATCAAAGACCTTACAGTAGTACTTGTTTCTTTCCTGCAGACAAGAGATTTAAAATGACTATCCTTATATGTAGACATCTCGGTGTCTTATGGCATGCGTTTAAGAGAAATTTCAATAAAGAGATGGGTAGAGAAGTCAAGATGGATTGGTCTTGTGCACACATACCAATCAAAGGAGTTAATCGAAGTTAGAACCTAAGAATAAATCCAAGTACATGTGATCAAAGTCCAAGATCCTAGATTTCATATCCTATTTCAATAATCGATCACGGAGTATATTATCTAAAAATGGATAAAGAAGAAATTCAACCTATGATCCAAGAACCACATCAACTTGATAATAAGGTTTGGTCTTTGGAATTTGATGGCGTTGTTGTTCATTTGGATTTGGTACAAGTGTTGTTCTTGTTTCTCCTGAGGGAAAGGTGCATGCACATTACTTCAAATTGATGTTCAAAAATACTAACAATACGGCATAATATGAAGCATTGTTGTTAGGTATGGAGCAGGAAAGAACAATGGGAATCAATCTCTTACATACAAAGGAGATGTTGAGTTGATTTTTAAGTAGATAAGAGGTCTCTACCAAGTAAAAAAGGAAAACTTCAACATTATAGAGATCGAGTCTACTCTGCTATCCTGGATTTTTCAGCTTTCTCGGTATCTTATATTCCGAGAGAGCAAAATTCTAGAGCTGATTCACTTGTAGTAACTGTAGCTTTATTAAATCCAGATCAGCCTCCCACATTTTTCAGATAGGGGGATTACAAAGTTGAGATGGTCTTTCGCCCCAAGGTTCCTGATAACGTCCAACAATGGTAGTTTTTAATGATGACAAGCAGATTGTTGCATTTCTCCAACAAAAGGACAACTTCGAAGAGATCTACTATGAGGGAAGTAACTCACCTCCAAGACAAACCACTTTGTGGGAGAAATAGATGTGAAGGTCTCGGGAAGTCGAGAGATTATTCATCTAAAGGGAAATAAAATTCCTAAAGGCTAAATATCTCTTGAGGAAATGTTCGACAAGCATGATCGAGATGATTAAAAAGAATGAATAAAGTGGGGAAGGTTTTTCCTCCGATACATGATTACTAAATTTGGGAGCAAGCAATAATCCCAAATTAGTAAATCTAGGTAAGTGTTGTTCTGAGCTTAAAGAGAAGATTTTACAAAGCTTCTTAAGAAATACATGGATGGTTTTGTTTGGTCTTACTAGGATCTAAAGACATATCATCCTGAAGAAGTTCAACACTATATCCCATTAAAAGCAAAACAAAAGCCTTTCAAGTAGAAGTTGTGGCGGCATAACCCTACTATTTCGGGAACTATCTTTGCAAAAATCCAAAAGTTTTTAGATGCAAATATAATTTATCCCATACATCACTCGAATGGTTAGCCAACATGGTTCCCTGTGAGAAAGAAGAGTGGCGAGATTATATTGTGTGTTGACTTTCGCAATCTTAATCAAGCCTCATTAAAAGATAACTACATCATCCCCATCATGGATCACACTCTATAGGTTGTTACTATATTTGAAATGATTTTCATGCTTGATGGTTTCTCATGCTACAATCAGTCAAGGTGGTGAGGAAGATCAATATAAAACAGGGTTCATTACACCTTGGGAACTTTTGCTTATCAGAAAATGCCTTTCGGTTTGATCAATGTTGGAGCTATGTTTCAAAGAGCTATGGATTTAGCATTTTCTCATCTCAAGGATGTAAGCATAGTGGTTTACCTCGATGATCTTACAGTCTTTTCCAAGAATAGAAGCACACACATTTCAAATTTGGAAGAGGTTTTCATCCAATGCCGCAAACATGGTATTTCTCTAAACCCTAAGAAATCTATCTTTGTTGTAACAAAAGGAAAGCTACTAGGGCATATTGTCTCAAAGGAAGGAACTAAGATAGATCTAGAACGTGTCAAATCTATTCAAACTTTGCCATTGCCAACATCCAAAAAAGGGGTTCACTCTTTCTTTGGTAAAGTTAATTTTCTCATGAGATTCATCCCTGACTTTGTTGAGCTAACTCGTCATATTTCAAATATGATGAAGAAGACATGGGATTTCAAATGGAGCAACGAAGGAAAGGAAGCATTTGAGAAAATTAAGGAGGCCCCATTAAAAGCCTTAGTCTTGGTTTCACCTGAATTTAGTAAAGAATTTATTCTTTACTGTTATTCCTCCAAACACACAATGTCAGCAATCTTGATGCAAAAGAATCAGGAGGATGTAGAATCTCTAATTACTTTCATGAGCATGCCTCTCAAATCTTATGAGTTGCAATATACTCCAATGGAAAAACACGCATACTCAGTGGTAAAGGCATGTAAGGCATTCAGGTACTATATTCTTTCCTCACATACTATGATCCAGTTCCAGATACTATAGTGAAATCTATTATCACCCAACAAGAGTTAGGGTTGTTAAGAGGCACATGGGTGATGAAAGTTCAAGAATATGACCTGGACATCAAACCTACAAAGCTGGTTCAAGGAAGAGGCCTGTGTGAATTGATGACTAAGATGAAAGCAACAACGCCAGTGGTAGATCAATATTTTCCTATGGTCCTTTTTATAGATCTGGTAGAAGGAGGAATTTTGCTCGGAAAAAGGTGTTTTCACTGTCGGAAAGCTTCAAAGTTTGGCGCCTAGGTTTGAAGGAGCTTGATTTAAGTCTAATTAATTGTCTGCATAGTTGTACAAGTGCCCAAGTGAAGTTTACAATATTCATGCTTGCTTTGCATGCAAACAAAGCGTTAAATTTTAGGGCAACGGGCTTTATATATGCAGATTTTTATGATTAAAATCAAGTGTTCATGTTTCGGTTGTCGTCTTTTTCTGAATTAATTATAGGTTTTCATTACAGTGCTTATATAATTCAAAGGAAGCTTAAATCAATGTCAGATACATTGAATATATCCTCTCGAATCTAAAGAAATCCTCGTGTCCGCACCGGTTGTAAAAAATTCGTCGAATAAAGAGAAACAGAGTTGCTCGAGACAAAGATTCGCCATGGAAAAGCAGGATGAAAGAGAAAGCTTAGCAGAATCATGCATTACTTCTAGGTTTGCTGACATCAGAGATACAGATCTATGTCCAGAACCTCTTTCTGAATTGATTGACAGATCCAGAGTTGGAAAGACTTCTCTCATGCGTGCATTCAAAAGCAGTGGAATCATTCGAGCTTCAACATTCCCATTCACAACTCAGTTGCCAGAATTCATCATGGAGTGTGCAAGGTCTTACCACCCACTATCTAGATCAGTCTGAGATGCTACGGGGAAGACAATAATCCGGCTAGATGCACAATTCATCAATTATTGTCTGAAGATTCCAAAGACAACATGTGGTGATTACTATATCGGCGCATCTTCGATGCCGACAAATGAATGGGAAAAGCATAAAGTCGAAAGTGTGGGCATAATGAACAACTGGTATATGAAGAAGCCCAGATCTCCATCCAAGTTCCCAAGGAGTCTTCCACAATCCTATCTGGTGCAGGAGGTGGATGACATTACCAAATTTTTATGTAGGATAAATGGCGAAGCTAACGCTCACAACTTTCACTCATGGATGTATTCCTTCATCAGACCATTGAAATCAACAAATCGATTCTATAATCAATTGGTTGGAAATCATTAGTGACAAAATCAAAGTGAGCAGCTCCAAAATGTGAGGCGACTTACATGCCTTCAAGATGACTTCGTATTTGGTATATGCACCAGCTTCACAGGGTATTTTCTCCAAGTGGATAGACTTGGTGTGCTCTCCGAGGATCCTAATTTTGAGTTATATCCACAAATTACTGTGCCCGCATGCAATAAATATTATAAGGTGGTCAGTGATGGATTCTTCTAAAGATTCATTTACAAGATGAACAGCGACCTAAAGGCCAACAAGGTAAGCAAGGAAGCTTGGGAAGTTGTGTCCCAAATTGGTAGTATCTTCATCCAGTTTGTGAAATTTACATACCTCAGGGTCACCAGATTTTCGGGACAACCAGTCAAGTTTCCCAGATATCCAAGTGACAAATTGGCCATCATGGAGTTGAGTAGACAACTCGTGGAGATGCATGACCTACATTTGAAATGACACAATTTTATAGGCTTCTTCCCGATCACACGGTGGCCTATTACAGCCTACCAAAGCATTCATAAAGCTAAAGGAATTGAAGTGGAGATGTTCTATGAGTACAAAGTTAGGAGTTCTTCCCACCACAAATGAACTTCGATCCATATGGGGTGGCAAGGAAGACAATCTCCCATGAGTACATGCATGTGCCTTCGTTAGAAGATTTCTCGGATGAAGTGCGAAGTAGTACAAATTTAGGAAGAAAGACTTTGACAAGTTATCAAAGATAACAAGTGTTTGACTTTGGATTAGCATGGATACATGTAGATCTTAAAGATGATGGGTCTGTGTTACTTGACGCATACCATCAGATGGGAGGAGATAGAGCTATACTTCAAGAGAGCATAGGTGGCTGCCACATGATCGAGGAAAGGTCTACCGCCGTTTTGGTCAATACTTCAAACTGTCAAGTTGCTGACAAAGGGATATTTCCTTGATGAAGCTTTGATGAATCAGATCACAGGAAACCTTAGCATAGGAGATTCCCTCAAAAGGAAGCACGAGGGAGAAAGCAACAAAAGGCCTGAAAAGATTAAAGTGCACAAAAATTCTTATTCAAGGGAAAGGATCACTTCTACTACTATGGTGTTAGTTCCAACTTCTCCAGCATCAAGTACTTCACTAACTATTGCACCTCAACAAGATATTTTCATTCCTCCGTTGAATCCGGCAATATTTGTCTTTTCTCCTCAGCCACTCCGATCAGCACCTCTTCCTGAAGAAACGTTGAAGTTACAGATGGCAGAATTTGAAAGAGCTTTGTCTTTGGACAATACAGAGGATGGTAGCCATGACACTGTAGTAGTTTCGAGATGGAGAGGATCAGAGCACGAGATGGTGGTACATTCGAAAACTTCTCATTCTCCGAGAAGTAATTTCTTAGAGTGGTTGGCTTCACAGTTGGTTCTAGAGGCTAGAGAGGAGATCAACTTGGAGGAACATGACTTGCAGCTACTCCTGAGTTTGGGCAAAAAGATAGAAAACCTAAAGTTGCTAAGGTGACTTCGAGGTTGACTATGAGGATTGGGCGAAGTTCACCGAGATGTCAATTCCAGAGAAGGAAAGAAAAGGTTAAGCTCATGGCAACAGATATAATGATGACCAAAGTACCCATAGGTCAAGCCACTACTGTATGATTGAAGCACGACACGCAGACATTGATAAAAATTTTATTCCTTAGGGTTGAAAAAGAAAAGGTGGAGAAAGTTGAACTTGAAGTATGTGTCTCATTGTGTGATATTATTTCCAAAGTTTCCAAACCTTCCGCTCACCCAATTTCAAAGACATAAGAAGGTGAGTGATCATCCGATGCAGAAATGGAAGATGCAGTAAACATGAGTTAAAGCTATCAATTAATGGAAGATTATAATCATTCACTAAGCTTCAGTATAACTCAGAGAGGTGCCAACCCGTCTAAAGGTTATGAAGGATGCATTGGTTCGGGATTGAAGCAGTGGTGACAAGCACGATAGACATGAACACAGTAGCTAAAAGTAACCTGAGTACTTTGGTCGAAATAAATAAGTTGCCGAGGGAGGTGTTGATTGCGGAACAAATTGTGCCCGATGGATCAGTTGAGAAGGGGAAGCAGCTTGAGTTTGCAGTATCTTTCCACTTGGAGATCTTCAGAATCATGCTAAAAAGGATGCGGGCACTTGAAAGTATGGCATCATCACTACCAGACAATGTCATTGCTTTCACCAATGAGGAAGTGGTCAGAACGTTTCTTCATACACAAGGACCATTCCTAGCAAAGTGCTTGATTCCCTGGAGGGATCTCTTTTGATGGTGTAAGAGAGGATTGATGGAGTTGTTAGGCCTTTCATGATGGATTCCATCAGTAAGCTGGTAACGTTGCAGTCATATATTGAGAATTTCGGGCCTAGATTGAAGGATGTGGAAGCATGCATCGGGGTTTTGAACGAAGGCTTTCTGCAATTCAGGACGGAAAAAGAAGTTGTGGCTAAAATAGATGGAAAGTCGTTGAATTACATGTTTGACAAGTATATTCAGTATCAAAACAAAAATAATATGTAGATATTACAGCTTGCGAATCTTTCTTCTTCTACTCTTTCTTCTTCTATTTTCCACATTCCCGGATGTAATTGTAAAACTTTAAAGTTGTTGGTTTTAAAACCATTACTTTAAGTTATGTGGAACGATTCTATAAGTTAAGTGACAGATGTGTATAATTTTGACTATAGATTTGGATGCATGTCACTTGGAGAGGAATTAGAGGAAGATGATTTCTAGATGTTATCTTTACTTCTTATTTATGTTCTAGTTTAGTTAAGTTTCCCATTTGTAATTTCCCTTCTACATTCTATAAGTAGAGGAATAACCTTCGGGTTAAGGATCGAAATTTGTAAGCAGCATTCTTGTGTTCCAGACTTTGTGCTGAAACCTCTGATAGCTATTTGAAGCAAAGGAATAGAAAGGAACAGTTTTCGGAGAACTTTGTGTCACGGTGCATTTTGTTTCTAAATTTTTTATCTTAGATCTACTTATAAACTTTGTGTTATTCTAGATCTAGATCTGAAATATGCCTTTGCTTATAATTGTTATCCAAATTCACCCCTGTGGTTAATTTGATAACATGCATCAAAATTCTCAAGTCCGTGCAAATGGATTGATTCAGTGGCAAAAATCATGTTTCTAGGGTCCCCTCGATTTTTCTAACTCCCTGGCCGAAGAAGGAAAGAGAAAACTCTGAGAAAATGTGAAAAAGTTCGTGAAAACAAGTTTGGGCCAGGAAAATCATGAAAATGGCTAAGTCCTAGTCCGCACTTGATGGGACGTGAGGGACATATGGGCGCGAACCGGCCGAAAGGCCGCCAGCAACACCAGAGCAAAAGGAACATCCAAGCCGTCGGGACACGCGAGACGCGGAAAGCCGGTTCGGCCGAAAGAAAAGAAAATCGACTAACTGCTCTGGGACATTGGGGACAAGAAGATGCGAAGGACGCGAACCGCCCGGATCGGCCGAAATGGAGAACTTTCGCACTAAGCAGTTCGGGACATTTGGGCCTTGAGGACGCGAACCGGCCGAATCGGAATAATTTGTCCCAAACAGTCCGAGACAAGTGGGACAAAGGGACGTGGAAGACGCGGATAGCCGAAAAAGCCGAGAACCAATCAAATCACGACACGTGTCACCAGCAGAAAAGGGACAGGGAAGCCCATTTCGGGTGGATCGGAATAATTTGTCCCTGCATAAAGACCTTTGGGACATCCGGGACAAAGGGACACGGAAGACGCGGATAGCTGAAAAAGCTGGGAACCAATCAAATCACGACACGTGTCACAAGGGAAAAAGTCCAAAATTCAAAGGGCGAGTTTTGAAGGGTCAGCCCGAGCCAATCAGAAGAGGACACGTGTCCTATGGAGCAAGGAATTCGGAGCTCGTGGAGGAGTTAGAGAATTTGGTAAGAAGTTCGCCCAAAAGCTAAAAGTAAAGGTCTTCCCCGCGCCCCTGACGACCAATCAATGCATGCCATGTGTCATCCAGTGGCGAGAGCGAGAAGAAATTTAAAAATCCGCTTTGCCTGTTTTGTGCCCTAAATCTTCAGATCTCCATATCTTTTGATCCAAAGCTCGGATTTGCACGTTCCTTATATCAATAGAAAGCTTATGAAATTCTCTACATGATTCTGGGGTTAATCTTGAATTTTGGTGCAATATGGAGAGAGAAAATTGAGAAACGGATCTGACACGTGTTCATGGCCAGAAGTGACATTTCAGCGACCAGATTTAATGCAGAATGGGTCGCATTCTCCTGTAATTCGGTCAAAATGACATGGTATGGGTTTGTAAGGCCCCCATGTTGTTTTAATGCACCCGTAGTCGAGGAGGGATGGGCTCTCATGTTTTGTACATTTCTATCTCCGGCTCGACCCATACAATGTAAAAGCCGATTTGGCTCATTTCAAAGGGGAACAATTTTTGGACATAACAAATTCTTCTTTCACCTCCAAAGAAGTGATTCATGTAAGAACCAGACTCTCCAAAATATTGTAATGATTTTACCTCTCCGAGGTTGTAATGCAAAGTTGATTTTGCAGCCTTGAAGAACATTCCCTACTTCACCGGAGAAAATCAAAATACTCCAGGTGATCATGTTAAAGATATTTCTAACCTTTGTGCAATTCATGAAATCAATGAAATGCAAGTGGCTGTCAAGTTATTGGCATCTTCCTTCAAAGGTAAAGCATTACAATGGTTTAGGAGCCTTGAGTCGTTTCTATCACAAATTGGAATCATTTGTGTATTGCACTTCATGAGCAATTTGGAGAGAAGGGAGACAACTTGTCTCTTTTGGAGCAGCTAACAACCATCAAGAGGGCTCCCAATGAGCAGCTGACCGATTTCAACTTCAGATTTCAAAAAACTTGGGAGAGGATTCCGATATGATCACGCCAACACAGAAGGTGCTTTTCTATACTATCTCAAAGATTTAAATTCTGATATTTCTATGTTGATTCATCGAGGAGGCATAACTATCCCTATGGCTTATAGCATTTCCATTAGGGCTGAAATTTTTTTAATCCAAGCTGGAAAACTTCCCCCTAGACCTCCCATGCCATTGTTTCCAAGTTTAGAGAGCCCAAACACTAGTCAAGCACCTAATTTGGCTCCCTCTCCCACTCCTAGAAATCAAAGTTCAAATGAAGCTTCCACTTCATCTCCAAGTGCCCCAAATGAGCTTCAAGAGGTCATGAAGCAATTGCAAAACCTAGGCAATGAGCTAGTTACTCTCAAGAGGCAACAAGCCCAAGGTTTCAGAACTTCTTATCAACCCCAAGCTCGGCTAATGATGACCATACCAACCACAAAGACCACCTAATCCAGCCTGCAAATATGAATCAAACAAGGCCACCGCCAATAGACCATTCCAGCCCTATAATCCAAATGCCATATCTGCCTCTAAGGCATTAGTGCCAACACAGAACAACATTGCTCAGGAATATGATTGGTGCTTTCCATGCAACGAGCCTCATAACCAATCCATGTGTTTCAATGGTGCTCTCAATCAAGCACTAATGGTGACGAATACTGGTGTGGAGGGTGAGGGCAGTCAAGGAAACAGTCAACAACAAGAAACATTCCAACAGCAATCAGCCCCAAATGACACCACATTGGTGAACTGGCAAGCAGAAGATTTTTGTGGCATGAATCAAGTAGTTTCTCAAGGTGTTGTAGCCAACACAAGGTCAAAGAGGAGAAATTTGGGTGAAGAACAGCCATTAGCCCCAGCCAATCCACAACCTTCCACGGCTCCACAAATGATTGGCAAGCAAATTCTAGTTTCAAATGCACAAGGGCAACCAAGAACAGCCCCTAGGCCAACTCAAATGCCAGCTATTGCTACCCACGTGCAAGGAGTGAATGTGCAAACCAAGGGGGATGAGAGAGATCCTTCATCACCATTCAGTATCATTGATCAAATGAAGAAGACAAACGTCAACATATCAATGTGGGAATCCCTATCTATCCCAGGCCAAAGAGATCTGCTGCAAGCTGCTATGAAAGATTGGCCAACTTCAAATCAGCAAGTTCAGATGCAAGACAAAGTGCTTACAAATGCTGCCCAGCCTGAAGGAATTCATGGAGGGAAACAAGGTAAAATGTTGAAGCCCCCTCCTTTCTATGTTTCATTAATCATTGGAAATCAGCTACTACATAATTGCATGATAGACTCCGGGGCATGTAGCTCAAGAATGCCTAAATAAATAGCCGATCGGCTAGGGCTCCAGTATGAAACAACATCTAAAGTGGTAGTGCAACTAGATGGGACAGCAATAGCAACAGTTGGAGTGATTAGAAATTTGAATCTTACCTTGCACGCATGTCCAAATGTTGTTGTTTTACAAGATGTATCAATCATAGACCTTCCACCACTCTTTTCCCTTTGCTTGTCAAGGGACTTCACAGCCCAAGATTGGGGGTATTTTTCGCTAATTGGTCACACATGCTATTCGTAACAAGATATGGAACTAAGACCACAATCAGATCCGAACCTATTGCAAACTTCCATATTGAGCCTTACACTCCAATTCAGATTAATGCCAATTGCTCAGTATTTGATCAAGAAGATCACCCTAGCACTGATGAGGCTGACACCAAGGTTGGAAGTATCCCGGATCTAACTCTTGATGAATGGGCAAACAAGATACATGCTTTTGATCTCTATCAAGAAGTAGAAGAATCTGCGCTAGGAGTTTATTGTTTACACGAAGAAAATCAGCCTATTCCTAGCATCACCAAGCCAAACCACAAAGATGACAATGAGGTATGGCAGCTGTTTTTTTGATGGATCAAGGAGTAGACAAGGTGCAGGAGGTGGAATTATGCTTGTTTCACCTCAAGGAGTAAAGTACTATTCATCTTTTAGATTTCAGTTTTCATGCTCCAATAACACTGCTGAATATGAAGCCTTGGTGCAAGGGTGCATTGGGCAATAAAGAAGAAAATAAAGAACTTGCAAGTCTTTGGTGACAATGAATTGATTGTAAATCAGGTCAAGGGACAACATGCGCCAAGAATGATCTGTTGAAGAACTACAAAAATTGGGTATGGGATCTTATTGAATATTTTGAAGCTTTTAGCATCAATTCCATCCCAAGGAAAGAGAATCAAGTCGCTTACGGGCTTGCAGCAGCAGAGGGGCAGCCTTTGACATTGTGGAAAGCATTCAACAAGATAAGGTATAGCCAAACATCCACGTGATTGTGAGGCATTCAAAGGCCGGATAACAATGTCAGTTGGCAAGTGTTTGAAAATGACCAGCAAATCATCCATTTCTTGCAAGAAGAAGCTAAGTTCTCAGCCAAGAATCAAGAAAAATTGGAACAACAATATGGTGACCAAGTGGTACAGCTGAGAACTAACAAGCTGCCCAAGGACTTATCACTTTGGAGTCCATTTTTAACCCGAATGATCAGTTCCGGAAGGAGAAAGTGAACATTCAAGTAAAGGGTGAAGATTCAGAGCCTATTTTAGTGGAAGAAGGCAAAACATTGCAGATTGGAAAAGTAAGTACCTCACAAGAGAAATCTGATTTTGTTCAGCTTTGTCAAGAGTTCCCAGATGTCTTTGCTTGGACTTACAAAGATCTAAGAGGTTTCAACCCAAAGTTGGCACAACATACTATTGAGTTGGATCGGAATCCAAGCCTATCAGGCAAAAGCAAAGGCCAGTGAATCCCCATATTGAACCTCTCATGAGGAAAGAGTTAAGCAAGCTTATTGAGGCCAGTATCATCTTCCCCATCAAACACTCAAGTTGGGTCGCCAACTTAGTCCCAGTCAGAAAGAAGAATGGAGATATCAGGTTATGTGTCGACTTCAGAGATTTGAATAGAGCCTCTCTCAAGGATCATTATCCACTCCCTTCCATGGAGCAAATATTGCAGGTTGTAGCTGGTTCAGAAAGGTTTTCACTACTTGATGGCTACTCAGGCTACAATCAGATTATGGTGAGGGAGGAAGATCAATTCAAGACAGCCTTCACAACCAAATGGGGAACATATGCCTACAAGAAGATGCCATTTGGCCTATCAAATGTTGGAGCCACTTTCCAAAGGGCAATGGATATGGCATTCAAGGGGTTGATCAATAAAATAGTTTTGATATATCTTGATGACATCACTGTATTCTCCAAAAATGCAGTGGATCACCTTTTTCATCTGAGGCAGGTATTTCAGAGGTGTAGAAGATTTGGGGTATCATTGAATCCCAAAAAATGCATATTCCTGGCTCATGAGGGGAAACTTCTAGGCCATATTGTCTCGAAAGAGGGACTGGCAATTGATCCAGAGAGGGTTGAAGCCATAAGAGCACTACCATTGCCAAGTCACAAGAAGGCTCTTCAAAGCTTCTTGGGAAGGATCAATTTTGTCCGCAGGTTTGTCCCAGATTTTGCAGCCCTTGTCAAGCCCATCACCAAAATGTTAAAGAAGAGCATGGATTTTAAGTGGACAATGAAGGCAAGGAGAGCTTCAAGCAATAAAAGAAGCTATCTCTCAAGCACCAACTCTCATCAACCTGACTTCTCCAAGGATTTCATCCTCTATGCATTTTGGAGGTGATGACACTATTTATTTCGCCATTCTAGTATAGCAGAACAAAGATAATGATGAGCAAATCGGTTGCCTTCTTCAGCAAGAGCTTAGATGACTGCGAGGTGAGGTACTCTTTTATTGAAAATCATGTACTTGCAGAATCAGAAGCTTGAAGAAATTCAAGCATTTAGTCTCAAACAACAAGGTCCGAGCATTGGTCTCACATGCTGGAGTTAAGGACTTCCTCCTCAACAAGGATTTGAATGAGAAAAGGGTAGGTTGGATCACCCGTGTCATGGAATATGACATTGAGATCAAGATCACCAAGCTGGTAAGAGGGAAAGGATTGTGTGAGCAACTGGTTTTGGGGAAGCAAAAAGAAGTATGCAACAAAGAAGAAACTGTTTTGACAGTCCAAGACAGCCATGAGCCGAGTGGCAGGCAAGAAGAAGACAATGCTGCCCCGACTCCTTGCTGGACCCAAGGTATTATGCACTTCCTAGGCACAGGCCTATGCCCTCCAGATATGAACAAGACCCAAAGGAGACACTTCAGATTGCAGTCGTCTCGTATGCCATTGTTGATGGAGTTTTGTTCAAGAAATATGTGAATGGAGTGCCGCTTAAGATGCATTAGCACAGTCGATTCAAAGGGTATTAGAAGAGTTCCATGATGGACCAGTGGTGGCCATTTTGCACCAAGAGTGATAGCTCTAAAAATCATGAAGGCTGGTTATTATTAGCCTAAAATTTTCAATGATTGTTATGCATGGATCAAGAGGTGTAAGAATTGTGCATTCTTCACAGAAAAGAAAGACTTACTTGCCCTTCCATTGCATCCAATCTCAAAGTGGACCAGCCATTCATGCAATGGGGTTTGGACTTCATTGAGTCATTAATCCCAATTCAAGCCAAGGGCATAAATGGATTTTGACGGCCACGGACTACTTCACCAAATGGACAATGACAGAAGTAGCACTCAACGAGGCGAATGAGTCTAACATCTTAGACTTCTATGAGGGGATAACAACTAGATTTGGTGTACTGCTGCCACAATAATATCCGATAATGCATTGGCATTCATTGGATCTAAGGTGACCGAGTGGGCTATCAAGAACGGTATTTACCTAAGCACTTCATCGAACTATTACCCTCGTGGTAATGGCCAAAGCCGAGTCTACAAACAAAAACTTGTTGAGGATCATAAGGAGAACTCTTGATGAGAATCGAGGTCTTGGCATACCAAGATGAAATCAGCCTTATGGGCTGATAGGATCACTCCCAAAAGATCCACAGGTAACTCTCCATTCAGGCTTGTCTATGGAAGAGAGGCAATCTTGCCCATGTCACTTGAGTTGCCAACGTTGGAACTCATGAAGCAGCTGGAGTTGCTAGAGTTTGAGCCCATGGAGGTGAGGTATGTAGAGTTGATGGAGCTGCAAGAGATCAGAAACCAGGCATCCCAAGTAATGGAAAAGGATCAAGCTTTGATCAAGAAGACCTTTGATAGGAAGGCCAAAGATAGATCTTTTCAGGTTGGAGATCTAGTGTTAAAATGGGATGTGGATAGAGCAAAACCGGGAAGGCATTCAAAATTTGATGCCATTTGGAGTGGCCCATACATGGTCACAAAGTGCAAGAACAACAATGCTTTCCAATTGGCCTCATTGGATGGTGAAGAACTGCAGATTCCAGTCAATGGAATCTATCTCAAGCGTTGCTTCTAGAGGGAAGTTCACTACCTCTGTAAATATTAGATTAGATTTTCTTTCCTCCAAGTGCTTGTGCACATTGTTTTGCTGTAGGTTAGTTTTGTTTTCCCTAAGTGCTTTGGCACAACTTGCTGTCCATGGAGATGTTTTGCAGTCTTTTGCTTTCATCAGGTGATTTCACATCTTCCTCCTTACACATTCTTAGTCGGTTGGGATTCTAAACTGAATGTTTGATAACTCCATGCCCAATGGACTGCTTAAGGCAACTGGTATCCTCTACCTAGCAGGCAGGTACCCCCACTGAGTCACCAATTGTTATCCAAATTCACCCCCTAGGGTTAATTTGATAACATGCATCAAAATTCTCAAGTCCCAGGCAAATGGATTGATTCAGGGTAAAAATCATGTTTCTAGGGTCCCCTCAGATTTTTTCTAACTCCCCTGGCCGAAGAAGGAAAGAGCAAGCTCTGAGAAAATGTGAAAAGTTGCGTAGAAAACAAGCTTGGGCCAAGGAAAATCATGAAAAATGGCTAAGTCCTAGTCCTCGCATGCAATGGGACGTGAGGGACATATGGGCGCGAACCGGCCGAAAGGCCGCCAGAAGTCTCAGAGAGCAAAAGGAACATTCGGCCGTCAGACGCGCAAGAGACACGGAAAGCCGGTTCGGCCGAAAGAAAAGAAAATCGACTAAGCTGCCCGGGACATTGGGGACAAGAAGACGCGAAGGATGCGAACCGCCGGATCGGCCGAATGGAGAACTTTCGCACTAAGCGATTCGGGACATTTGGGCCTTGAGGACGCGAACCGACCGAATCGGAAGAATTTGTCCCAAACAGTCTGGGACAAGTGGGACAAAGGGACGCAGAAGACGCGGATAGCCGAAAAAGTCGAGAACCAATCAAATCACGACACGTGTCACCAGCAGAAAAGGGACAGGGAAGCCCATTTCGGGCAGATCGGAAGTTTTTGTCCCAAAAAGACTGGGACATCCGGGACAAAGGGACACGGAAGACGCAGAGATAGCTGAAAATCTGGGAACCAATCAAATCACGACACGTGTCACAAGGGAAAAAGTCCAAAAGTCAAAGGGCAAGTTTTGAAGGGTCAGCCCGAGCCAATCAGAAGAGGACACGTGTCCTATGGAGCAAGGAATGCGGAGCTCGTGGAGGAGTTAGAGAATTTGGCAAGAATTTCACCCAAAATCTAAAAGTAAAGGTTTGCCCCGTGCCCCTGACGACCAATCAATGCATGCCACATGTCATCTAGGTGGCAGAGCGCAGGAAGAAATTTAAAAATCCGCTTCGCCTGTTTTGTGCCCTAAATCTTCAGATCTCCATATCTTTTGATCCAGAGCTCGGATTTGCACGTTCCTTATATCAACAGAAAGCTTATGAAATTCTCTACGTGATTCTAGGGTTAATATCGAATTTGGTGCATTCTGGAGAGAGAAAATTAAGAAACGGCTCTGACGCGTGTTCATGGCCAGAAGTGACATTTCAACAACCAGATTTAATGCAGAATGGGTCGCATTCTCCTATAATTCGGTCAAAATGATAGGGTATGGGTTTGTAAGGTCCCCCATGCTGTTTTAATGCATCTGTAGTCGAGGAGGGATGGGCTCTCATGTTTTTGTACGTTTCTGTCTCCTGGGCTCGACCCATGCAATGTAAAAGCTAGATTTGGCTCATTTCAAAGGGGGAACAATTTTTGGACATAGAAACTTCTTCTTTCACCTCCAGCAAGTGATTGATGCAAGAACCAGACCTCTCCAAAAGATTGTAATCAGTTTTTACCTCTCTGAGGTTGTAATGCAGTGATTTTGGTACTGGAAATGATAATGCAAGCTTTGTGAATGGTTTTCAGTCCTTTGTTTGTATTATTTGCTTCATTTCAGATCCTAAGTTATATCTTATCATCCTGTGTATGTTTCATGTTGCAAATCTCTGGTTTGTGTCTATTTGCATGACAGAAATGTTTCACCACTCCTTTTGGTGCATCACCATCTTTAGTTAGTTTCAATTTTTTCACTTCTACCCCTGTCTCCTTGCAAGTTAGAGTAGGATTAGGATCTGAACCTCTGTAGTTGTGCAAGCATTAGATCTAAATCAGAGGAGTTTGAGGAACCAGCCTCTAACTGGAGATTCCTCTCTCTCGCCACAAGCCCCACGCTTGGAGAGAGGTTTCCATGTTGTGCAATCACACTTGGATGCTAGGGTGATCAACCTAGAAGCCCGATCTGCATCCGGGGTGCTTTGTGAGCCGCAACAACAATAATTTTGTGTATTAATATCTATTGGTTCTATCTATGTGCATGCAATCAACTCGTAATCTATTGATTGGGTTGCACATCTTCCTCATTCTTTCCTATGTTTATATTATTTCCTTCTTCATCAAATTTTCCCTTCTTTAAACAGTTGCTTACTTGCTACAAAACTATACAGCTATGGTTCATGAGTTGCATGGTTAAAGTAAAACCCCTAAATAGATACTAGCATATTTAATTGACAAATCTTACATGGGAGCCTCACCGGTAAATGAGGGAGATTTATCTCATGACTACCTAGGTTTTCAGCTATGCAGAAAATCTAGCCAACAACGCAGAACATGAAAGCCTTGGAAAGAATTAAAGTGTGTATATGCATCAAGGGAAAATGATTTCATAAGGTGGAAAACTCCATTTTCCTTCTTTGTTATCCTTGAGGGATGTAGCATGTGCTTTGCGAGAAAAAGAGGAAACTATTACATCAAGAAAGATACTACAAATTGATCATCACGATCCCTCATAAAATATTTATTTTCCCATCATTGCTACAGTTTGCATGAAAAATTTGGTGCTTTGAATCCATTTCTAGCAAGAGATATATCATAATAAGTCTTCTCGGGTGTGTATCTATCACAATTAGGGTTACAAGAGAAAAGGTGGTTTAAAAATCTCCAAACACAGAATCTTGCTCCAAAATTTGTAGAAACCCTTGTGAAGAGACCCTTTACCTATTGGAAGAAGAAATTTTGATTTCCACTAGTGAAATTCATAGTTTTCCTTGACGATCTGGGAATAGTTAGTAGACTACAATGAAGGCTAAAAGAACAAGTCACTTAAATAAGGAATCAAGGTGTGAGAGTGGAGTCATTTCTTAGAAATTGGAACTTAGAAGGAAATCAATAATGGGTGTCTAAATCAATTATTACTTCCAATTGTAAGTTTCTACATTGAGTTTTATACTGACATAAGCTTTTCAAAGACCTAGTTAAGGATTTGATATCCTAAAAATAAAAGGTGGAATAAGTGGATGGAAAAGAAGAGTTGGGACCTCAAATTTAAGGTACACCTTGGGGGTGGCAAGAGAACACTAAGGAAAAAAAAATTTATGGGTCCATGTGGACTCCTCTATCCATGACTGTAGCAATCACCTTGTCTTAAGGGTGCTTAGGGGTAGTTTGAAAAAGGAACATAGGTGGGAATTTAGATTTTTGTAGGCATATTTATGATGGACCTAACATTTGTGTGAGTAGTGCAATAGGGGTTAAGCTTCAAGAAGTCTAAGAAATACCTAAATCATAAGATACTTGTTGTATCTCCAAGGAACTAGTTAAGAGCAAAGGACCAAGTGAATAACCAAGGAAAGGTGAGCATATCTTGATTTGCAAACTTGTGAGTATACTGAACTTGCAATTGGTATAATGCATAAGAACTAGGGGGTACATAATGGGAATAATGGTCTTGAGATTTAGGAAGCGAATATTCCTGAATTGACTAGAGTTTAGACAAGAAACGAGAAAGAGCAATTTGGCTTAATAAGCAAGAGTAAGTCATTGGAGAATTCAAATGATATCAAAGGTAGGATATGGAACAATTTATGATGAACATTGAAGCTATTCATGAAGGTAAAGTGATCAGATAGACTAGAATAAGTTCTCTTTAGACTAGAAATGATCCATAGAGGCAAAGCTATGATTTCTTGATTATTGATGCATTTATATGAATGTATGACCCTTGCCTACATCAAGCCCAATTCACATGGTGTTGAGGGTATGGAAGATCGCGCCCCTTATAGTTGTCATCTCCACATATTGCACATTTGATTTATTTTACGAAGACGGTTGTTGTTGATTGTAAACTACAAATAAACTTCATCTTGCAATTCTATTAAATCCTCGCAATCCTTATATTTGTTGTGTGGTGGACTTGCAAAGGTTACAAACTATGCTATGAGGCTAACGAACATAGTTTTGTAGCAAATGAAAAAAATTAAGGTTTCCCCATACTATGTAGATCTCACAAAGATTATGCCCTTCAATCAATATCTTGCGGCTCTCGGGGAACTCCTTTCTATGATGTCCTTCTTACCTAAAATTTGTGCATCATGATTGCATTTAATTTGGCCTCAATTTTTGAGTTCCCAATGAACCATCTCCATAATATTCAAAAAAATCACATGCATCGTAGCCTCAATAGCCGGGATTTGTAGAAAAAAAAATTATACAAAGTGGAAAACTAGATTTTCCTATGCAATCCCTCCACAAACTAAGTAGTTTCAATTGTATAATCAAAATTAACACTAGTCTTATTCATTGCATCATAAAATATAAGGTTGTATTCCAGTAATGAATCACCTAATCTTTACTTAATCTCCTTGAAGTCTTAAATTTTTTTCCCCGCACTCTTATTTCTTATGAATGCTTGTACTAGATCATCCTTAGTCATTTTTCAAAGTAGTTTTTGATAAGTTCATCTTATATATGAAGTCTATATCTCTCCCTTGTAAAGCTTCTAAAATATCATGTAAATTTTTGTGTCATCATTTCCCATCCCTTTTTCTCCCCACTTCATATCACAAGTTATAAAATAATGTTACGCATCTATGGATCTTCCATAAGGGGTTGATGTTACAAGGGCTTGCGATGTGTGTCATTCTTCTTCCTCCAATAATCCAATTTCTACCTTATGGTTGTTTCCTAGTACCAAAAGTTTGGTGGCTTGCATAGAATTACAATTTTTACTTATGCACATGCTTGCAATTGAGTGGTTTTTTATGCAATTCAAATCTTCTGAATCATATAATGACAAATTTGACTCAGACTCTACGAAGTTAGGAAAATAACTTTGTATTTAGGGCTTATGAGGTGTTGTCACCAAGTTGATTTCTTAATGACTCACTTGTATTAAGTTAGAAAATGTGCAATGGTTGCGTGATAAAAGAAATTTTTGGATCACCCAATAGTTCTCCTATATGAGTATTAGCTTACATTGGAATTAAGTATTCATTCACATTGTAGGACATGCTCAAATTTTCTCATATACCGTGTACCTTCACTTCCTTTTTGTCAATAATTATCAATATTTTTATACTTTTCAAATACTCCCACGTAATGTTTTCCATGAATGGCATAAATAATGTGTATCCTAAAGAAGGGGGTGGATCTCTCACTCATTTCCTATAAATATATTTCCTTAACTCTTTGATTTGGGACACTTCTTCTACATCTTCACAAGTTAAAGTCTTATAAGGGTCCATCCCGATTATATTCCCGATTTCATCCTTAAAATGCATCATAATTATAAATCCTCATTGCCCTCTTCATTATCTTTAGTCACTTCATCTTCTTCGCCCATCTCGCATTGAAGGTTTGTTCTCCCTTGTGCACACTCTCAATTATTTTTAATTCCAAATCATTTTCCTTCATCTATCACCACTTGATGTCCTTTGTCTCATTTCTCAATCGCTCTATCTACTTTAATCCTACTCACATCCATTTTTAGGCACGCCACCATAGAAATTGTAACTCCTATCTATTAAATTGTCTTTATTCTCTTTGCAGCCTTTTCTAATTTTCTATTTTGATCCTTTTCAAACCTTTACTTCAGCTTTAGCCTTTTATACCTCATGTCTCCACTTCTAGGATTACATCCCCACGTCACCTACCTCCATGCTAGGTGGAATTGACACCATGACCTTTTCCACCATTATCATCCGTACTAATATGGTTAGCGTTCATATGAGCTTTCCCAAGTCCCTTAATGATCGGTCTTGCGTAAAGTCAAATGAACAAAAACATTAAACACTAAATTTAGTTGTGTACCTATATATAGTTGTTTGCAACAAATATTCTACAACTCAGTCCACTCCATATAAAGATGTGCAAATTTTAAATATTTTCTTTATTCCATAAAAATCTTTCTTGGCTATTATACTAAAATAGTAGTATTCCAACCTTGAAAATTGCACACTAGTTGTTATGGAAGCTCGCATCAAAATATTTTGTTTATATCACCACATATAAGTTATTTTATCCTTCTCATATGGATTCATGCCTCAATTATTTCATCTTCCACAAAATTATTCATCTTCTCCTCCAACCATTTTAATATTTTGGGTCCCAACAACGGAACCATTATTAGTAAGGTCCTTAGCTCTTCTCATCAAGGCATGCTACAATATTAGATAATGTTTGATGAAATTTTATTCAATTAGTTATAGATCAATTGTGTGTAAATTTATGAAGTTCTTAATTAATATCTCATACAAAATCTTATTTATTAGGCTACAAAATGGGATTAGTTATAACTCACAGACATTCATGCTAGAGAAAATAGAGAATTTAAAAGATCACTTCTTATATTACTTTAAATTCTTCTACCTTCCATAATCAACCTTCTACATAAAATTTCTTACATTCTCTATACAATTTTAGAAGATAGTCGACCTTTTAATCCTTTCACATTCATCATCTTATGTTTTAAGAGCTTTTCATATTCTTGTTTTGTCTTATCTACTAAATACATACTTTCAGTATTGCACAAATGTTTTGTAATCGAAAACATTTAAAAGTAATCTTTTAGGCCTTGATAGCCCTCCAACACTTATCTAGAGTCAAATCCGCGACCAATTGCTCTACACCTTTGGCTGATGTTACTTTGTATAATAAGTTACTTTCAGAGCCTCGATTACTTGGCTCATCACCACCATGATCTCTCTTTATCATTGGCATGGTTTCTCGCTTCGTGCAAGACCCTCCTAAGCTTCATTGGAAAGTTATTGAGTGGATTCTCCACTATATCATGGGAACTCATACACAAGGAATTCCTTACGTAGTAGGTTCTCCTACATAGTTGGTAAGTTATACTGGCCTTAATTGGGCAAGAGATATTAATATCACAAATCCACATAATGGTATGTTTTTCATCTTATCTCAGGTCTTGTTTTATGGTTTAGCAATAAATAACATGCCATAACGTTTTTTTTTTTCCACAGAGGCAGAGTATCAACGACTCGTCAATACCACCACAAATATTATTTCAATCCCTCAAATATTGCTAGAGATCATCATTCAGCAACATCAACCTACTATCATTTGGTGTCACAAAAAGTATGTCATCCATATTTCCAAGAATATTTTGGAACATCAAAGGCACCAAACACATTGAGGTCCACATACACTACATTACGTCGTTGACGACTTGAACACATAATTAATATCTAGTTTTGTCACACATAATTGCAGTGGTGGAAATCTTCACTAAACCCCTCACTAATTCTAAGCATGTTTCTTTGAAAATAGTGTGAAGTGTGAAGAAGTTATCCTTATGGGCGAGAGGATTTTGAGTCATCCTTCCTTCTTGAGCACATTCATACATAGCCACATCATCAAGACTTATTTCCATGACATATATTAGAGGTTGTATCTCGATTTTTTTATAACCTCTATAAGTTGTAGTTAAGGGAGGTAATAATATTTATGAATTTTTTATATTTCTATTTTAGAAAGTTACATTTGGAATGTGTAACTTGCACTTCTAAAATTCTAAGTCGCACACCCACTCAACATGTTATTTGACTTAGTGTGTAGTACTTAACCATCTTATTGAATAAGGTAGGTTAACCACTTATATATAGATAGGGGCCCCACATATAAAGAGAGGGGCCACCCTCGATCAATTGAGTGGTTCGCTTTGCTATCACTCATGAGCTATATAGAGTAGGCCAACCCCTATAAATGGAATAGAATAAGTATATATGGGTCCAAAACCCATCGGGGGGTGGATTTGATCTATATAGATGGAGAACCAACCCAAATCTAACCCCCTTGATCTAGATCTCCTAGTATAGATCAGGCCTCAATGAGACTAGGTGGTCTCCTATAGAATTAGATAGGGCATGTCTTCCATACCATATAGAGAGCCACCATTTCCGACCCCAATATCTCCCCCTCGATCTGGATCAATGAATTGATCATAAATATCATGGACACGACTTCCATGTAGAGAGTTGCTTGACCACCATATAGAACTATAGTGTCCCAATATCAAGATCTATATAAATCCCTCCCCATGAGGTCCAACTAGTCCCCATCGGGCTTGAACTTGAAGTATAGATATAGGGTCCCGACTCCTCTCCCTTGATATATATATAAGGCCTTAAGAAAGTTATAAATAGAAGGAAGCCCTCTCTCATTACATTCATATGAGTTTTATGCAAAATCATGTTATGGAGAGTTTATATGAGAAGCAATATTATTAAATCAAACTTATTTTGTAGATAATTGTGTGTTTGTACGCAAAAATGCAATTCTAGAGGTAGAAAAGGGTTTGACAAGCTATATTGCCAAAATAGTTCATCACTTTCACAAATAGACTCATAGAAGATTATATTTATTATTTTGCCTCAAAAACAAACGTTATGGGTTCATTGGTTGCCTCTTTGCAGAATGGTGGCATAACACTTCATACCTCTACCAAAATGTCTCAAATTTTTGCACTATATACATACCATTTAATATCCAACACGTCATCCTTGAGAGTTCAACCAAAGATTCAATGAATTAAAGAAAACATTCAAAACCAACAAGAGGTAGTAACTAGTATCAAAGAGAACTTGGCATTGGTGAAAATTAAATGAAAAATTAAGTTGATTAGCACCACCATGAAAGGCATTTATTGGAGAATATGTTTTTGTGCGCTTAGAACCATATAAGAAATTTACTTTAAACAAATAATAGGGATAACACACTTTCTCCTAAGTATCGACGGTCCTTATCGTGTCTTAAACCACATTGGAACTATAGCATACAAGTTGGAGTTACTCGAGTCCGTAAGAATACATTTATTCTCGCATGTCTCTTATTTAAAGGCCAATGGACATAACATTAACACATCCATAGCTACGCGAGTTGGATGAAGAGGGTAGAATAATTTTGGCATTTGAGATATTTTAGACTCACACTAAGAGGCCATGGACAAGCGTAATTATAGAACATATGATCGGGTGGAAGAACTTGGCCAATGAGAATACAACATGGGAGGGTAGCGTTCCTAAATACACATCCAAAGATATTCAAAATTATGGAAAAGATTGGTTTGAAGGGGAGGTCCATGTTACGCCCTTAACTTATAACATATATTGGGATATGTGCGGCCTAATTGTGGCTATCATAGCATATAATTATTTTTAGTGCTTCATATTGGTAGTGCGGTCTACTAAGGTGGTTCCCATAGCATAAGTAGGGCATATATATGAGGTAAAAGTTAGTAGTTGATCATCATATAGCATATTCGGTTTATATTGTAAGGTTGTGTAGGTTTCCCCTCAAAGTGGCTAAAATTCTACTTTTATTTCCATCATTTTGTGTTTTATTGTCATTCTACTTATTTATTCAAGTGATTTCATTAAAGGGAAATTAACAAAAGGACATGTGTGTGCCCTAAGGCTCTAAATGATATGTTATTTGTGTGTACACTAAACAATAGTGAATCCCTTGGAGATCATTATAAAGGATCTATACTCATTAAATTTCTCAAGAAGTGGCTCTAAACCAATCCATATGCCAAATTTAGAGTATAAAAGTCAAGTTGCATGTCACCTTGTGTCTCATGTTAAGTGAAAGATCATACACAGTATCATCAAAAATCCTAGTTGCATTCATATACAATTGTGTAGGAAATATGTATGGTTTGAACCCTCTTCATAGAATGTAGGTAAGCAACACTCGACTGTCGTGGTGGGTGTTAAGATTAGTTTAACCCAAAAATACCTATTTTAAGGTGAGTTTTCAAAGCATAAACTGCTAGGGTTTAGACAAAAAGGAGCTCAAGATATCTTGTTACATCACAATACATAGGGACAACTCCATATCCAAGAATTAAGACAATCAAACTTACACCAAAAAAACATAGCTCCTTGGGCACTATCAAACATGATATAGACCCCAATAGTATTAAAGATACTATCTAAAATTTAACAATTTTTTTGCAGACAAAGTTTTGGCAAACTATAAATTTAGGACACATTGATGACTAACTCATGAGCCCATGACGAGTCTCCATAATCCTCTTGAACTCAATCAATTTGCAAAAATTGGTCAAATTGTTTTATTACACATCACATTGTATGTTATATTATTCTTTGATTGTCCATATTTATCATTTTTTTGTATTTATAATATGATTAAATTGTTAATATTCTATATTTTGAATACACTATAGTTTTAATCTTTGATACATTTGCTTTGAAAAATAATTAAAATAGTAATATAACATTAAAAACTTCTATTTTGTGACATATGAGTTAGGTACAATAATTATATTATACAAAAATTTCCCATAATCTTATATCAAAAATAAAATATTATTGTTCATGATTCAATTTGATTATGTTCTATGATTTAGATCAGTCACAATTTTACATGACACTTAAGTTTCATCCAATTTATGTAGATATTTTTAATAATAGCAAGGAAAAAAATTATAGATTGAAAAGATACAACAATTTTTGTATGCTTAAAAATGTCTATTATAAATATATAAAAATATTCAACACAAAAAGAAATATTTCAATAAATATTTTTCCCTTGATGTTTTCTAATAAGTTACTTAAAGAATGAAGTTAATCTTAAATTTCTTCCAAGATTAACATGCTCAACACTAAAAAAGCTTCCTCCATAAGGATTTGTACTCAAAACATAAGGATTCAAATGTAGAGAAGTTGTTATGTTATTACTATTTTTAAAGGATGGGAGTTGTGTAATGAAAGACCCAATTTACGAGAAGTTGTCATGTCATTACTCTTTTTGAAGGATGAGACTCATCCAATGAAATACTCCATATCATGAAGATGTCGTGCTATTGCTATTTTTGAAGGATGGGACTCATCCAATGAAGGACCTCATTTCTAGAAGGTATCATGTTATTACTATTTTTGAAGGACAAAACTCATCCACCGAAGGACCCCACTCCCGAAGTTGTCATGTTATTGCTATTTTTAAGGATGGGACTCGCCCAATGAAGGGCCCCATTTCTCGAAGTGTTAGGATATACCAAAAGTATACATTACTAATTGAACGATGATCAAATATAACCAATAACAAATAATAAGGAATTCAACGTACCATTTTTTATAGTTTACGATTTCTAGCCGGTGAGAATCCCATCTAAAACACATTGGCCAAATAAATTAATAGTAACAGTTTTTCGTCATTGAAATGGCATCACTATAACTTCTAATATATAAAAGATGTAATATTTTCAAAATCCATAACATTAAGAAATGAATTTTGGAAGTAGTGTAAAATCTTTATATAATACAAAACTTTCCCATAATTTTTGTACGAATTATAAAACCAATTTGATTATGCTCTATATTATTTAGATAATTTGTCACAATATACATGACACTTACGGTTCATCAAAATTTATGTACAATGTATTTTGAACAATAACAAGAAAAATCTTTATAAATTGAAAAGACATAACTTTTTGTATGCATAAAAATTGCTTTTATAAATATATAGAAATATTTAGCACAAAAAGAAAGTTTTCAATAAATATTTTTGTCCATCAATTAGTTTATATTGACATTTTCTAGTAAATTAGTTAGATAGTGAGCTTAAATCTAAAACTTTTGTCAAGATTTATATGCATACCGCTAGTAAAAGCTTGCTCCATAAGGATTTATATTCAAAACATAAGGATTCAAATTTAGAGAAGTTGTCATGCTATCACTTTTTTGAAGGATGGGATTCGTCAATATGAAGGAACTTGTTTCTTGAAGCTACACGAAAAATATACATTATTAAGTTAACACCGATTAAATATATCCAGTTAAGCTATGAAAAATACATAAGAAAATATATGTACCCTTTTTGTAGTTTATGATTCTTGCCCTGTAAGCATTCCATCTAAATCACATTAGTCAAACAAAATGATGAAGTTTTAAAATGTCATTCAAATGGCATCACTATAATTTCTAATATATAGAAAACGTAATGTTTTCAAAATAAATAACATGAAGAAATTAGTTTTTAGTAGTAAATGTTTAATAGATATTTCAATGATTAAATTTATACAACCAAACATTAAAAAAATTGTACATACCAATTTCTTTAGTTTATGATTCTCTACTGTAACCATTCCATCTAAAACACATTGGTCAAACAAATTAATGATAAAGTTTTAAAATGTCAATCAAATGGCATCACTATAATGTATTATATATAAAAGATGTAAAGTTTTCAAAATGCATAACATTAAGAAATGAGAATTTGGAAGTACTAAACTTTTAATTGATATTTTGATCACACTCGGTGATACATTATTAGGGTAAAAGAAGTTCGAAGGATCGTATGCATACAAAGTGAGAACTAATTCATAGTTAAAGAGATCATATGGGATCAAGCACTAGTATATTTAGAGGAATTAACAAAATAAAAAGTATTACTTTTCAAAAATTTGTAATATTTTTAGATGTGAAAAACAAGGAATCTATAGCCCACAATCAAAAACACATTAGTACAATAAATTAGACAAAGAAACTACGATAAGCTAAAGAAACCCATATTCCCATGCTCTCGTAAAGTCTCAACATTATGTTGCAAGAATCCTCCTTCCCCTCCGAGAAATAAGGTTTGTGCAAACTTCTAAGGAAGCCAAAAGATGATATTCCTCCATCTGAATAGAAGCTTCTTCCAAATCATGAAAATAATTTGTTTTATTCCTCCATTGTCTTGTCCACTAATAATCCACCATTACTACTCCATAGAACTACCCTATATAATTCTTTACACTCGGTGCTTTTTGTCTCAAGTTCTACAACTTCCTAAAAATATTCAACTAATAGTCCGAGGATAAGAACATACCCTTCAACTTTGCAACCATCTTATCCCGAACTTCGATTTTTTCTATCTTTTTCTATCTTTCCATCCACATGTTTTCTCACCACAAGGATTAATGGCCCTTCAGCTTTGTGTAAGAAAATGTAACCCTCTTTGGGTTCTCTATGCATATGCACTCCATAAAGCATTTTGCTTCTATGCTCCTTTCCATCTTTTGATGTCGTGTAACTTTTTGAAACCTCTTGGACTATGTCAATAAATGATCTACAATGGATTCATTCTAATGCTTTTGTTTACTAATTTTTTGTATATAAATTTAATGTGTGCCAAGACCAAATCCCATAACCCTATCTTCTCCGACCAAACATCTTAATAGGTTACCAAGACTCGGGTTAGCCACCTTCATCTAAACATCTCACAAAGGATGATACACATAACTAAAACACAATTTGGTTTTTACCTTCCTCCTCAATCCCCAAAAATGTCCAACAAATTGTCTTTATCCTACACAATGTTGCACAAAACTATGCATTCTGAAATCTCCTTGGAAAACCTTGCTATGTGCATAACAAAGTGGCCTTTTACAAGTAATAAAATGATCCTTTTTAAAAATATTTCTACCACGACAATGATAAAATCATAGACCTATGTTCTAGGAATATCTAGAAAAAAATCCATGCTCAAATATTCCCATGGCAAAAACTTTCCCTTCACATTGGCAAACCATTATGTTCCAAGGTTTTATTTTTCTTCCATTTTTTGTGTCTCGATCAACACATGAAACTACCACATGAATGTACATCATTTTAATTTTGTACAATAAAATCAACCTTCTAAGGATCTTCTATAGATTCATACTCAAAAGTACTTTTCTAATTCCCAATCCAATATATCAAGTACTCAAGACATAGACTTCCTAGGTAGATGGGAATATGCATTTGTGGTTTCCTTCTAATTATTGAAGTAGCCCTTAAAAATACATCTTCACTTTCTTCATTGAATTGTTCCATATTAACCTTTGGTGCCTTATCATCACTAAAGTTTTAATCCTCTCTTCTTCTCTTATCAGTTTCCATAGCTTCCAATCTTTCTCAAAGGCCTCTCATCAAATTTTCCAATTCTCCTATTCTCAAAGATCTATTTCCTCTTTTTATTCTACCAAGGGGAATTCCTCTATGTGCCATTTCTATTCCTCACAACAAGTGTGCAATGGAAACCCACAACCGCCACATCTTCTATGCAACATTTCTTTGCATTATAAGATGATTTCATTGTTGATGTAGGAGCATCCTAGGAAAACAAATGATCTTGCATCAACCAAAAAACAAAAACTTTTGAGTGAATCCAAATCTTAGAGTGTGCAATCATTGGTCCGCACAAAGTTAGAGGTCTTTTGTTATGCAATTTTGGCTAAGGCATGGCGTGTGGGGCTAGCTAGCATGAGAGTTATTTACACAAGAATATGAATCATCATGCAAACATGTAGATCGTAAGGATTTCTACGAGATGGAACCGAAAGGAATGAAGGATTCTAAGGACTAGAAAGAAGACTAAGGGTCGACTATGTGTAGGCACGAAGCCTAGACTCGTTTAATGGAAATTACGCAATATTGGTGCACCATAAAACGAGTGGACTCGACAATTCAAAAGCAAAAAAAGATGGAAGGAACACAAACAACAAGAGCATTTGACTCGAGGCTACACATGAAATGAATTGCATAAGGATTGAATGAATATCTTGGCGAGTGCGCAAGTATTAGAAGGTTCACGGGAATATTGTGCAAGAGAAAAGACTTGATTGATGTCTTGAATGTAAAATATCATGAAGTTGACTTAGGTAACAACCAATGACACATATTGCAGAGGATCGACTACATGGATTTATTCCGACAATTTTGAATCAATACGTATCGTGCAAGTATCGAGAACTTGCAAAAGTAAGTGAGATCTTCTCACAAACGAGAAGAGTCTCAAGCATGTAGTAAATGAATTTGGATTTATTTGAAGACGTGTAAGAGACATCGTTAAATGAACAAAAAAGGATTTGAAGTGTTTAAGGAGAAGTAGAGATCAAAGCTAGAGTTGTTGGGAGCTAACAAGAGATCGTTAAGGCGGGTCATAGAAAAGGATATTAAATCTTACTAAGAGAGAGGGAGGAGTGGAAGTGGTAGTATGAGAGACTCCACGATTGTAGAGAAGGGAGAGCTTCTTGTTGTAGCTCCATGTATGTTTATGCCAGTTTAAACACATTGTAATATTTTGTTATTATGATATAAGAATCTCATTGTGTTAGTATGCACTTTTGTGTGATTTCATTGTTGATGGGCTAGGGATTGCCTTAATTGTAAACCTCATCCATTTGAGTGCTTAAATTCTAACACCAAAGCTTAGGTTAAATCTCTAGGAGTGAGAAAAAACCTTAGTAACAAGAAGCCTACATAGGATTGCAATAAGGATTTGCAATAGTAGTAGTTATTGTTGAAGGAGATCAATATGTCACCTAGAAGAGTTGGTAGCAGAGGTGTTGTCAATGCATCCATAATGGGAATGCTAGATGTGATACTAAATGAGTAAATAATCATGCAAACCAGACTATTAGTAGTAGAGGAAGACCACCGAAGAGGTTTTGTGGTGAGAGATTATCAAAGTGCCATTGAGGAGGAAGTACAATGGGTATATGGGTAAGCCAATGAAGGTGAAGAATAAGTGGAAGAGGATGATAAGGAAAAACATTTATGTTATCTCCAAGATGGGCATGGTCCGAAGTCGGATGCTTCATGTTTCTCGGGGATACTAGATCCTAAAGAGTTGATCGACTAGATCCCCAAAATGGATGAATCTTTTGAGTTTGAAGAGATTAGTACCCCACATAAAGTGAAGATCACATAGATAAATATTAATGGTCATGTGGCATTATGGTGTAAGGTGGTTTAGAACACAAAAGAAGAGAAAAGGTTATCATCAAGTGGGATAGATGGTTCGAAAGGTGAAGATTAATTTCTACTGGAAACTACTAAATGGATCTATTCAAAAAGTTAGAGAATATGCATCAAAAGGATTAAGTGCAAGAGATACATAGAGGATTTTTACCATATCACTATCAAATATGGGCATACTAAGGGTGACCGGAAGAAGGTCGCAAGATATCTTAATGTTTTGAGGTTTGGTATCCAAGAAGAGTATGACTCGGAAACTTATCAACTTGTGCATAGAGTTGCGGAGTAGTTATCTCCAAGAACCAGTAGTACCGTGCGAGGAAGATGTATATTTGTACATGGAGGAGGAAGAATATATATTGGTAGAGAACAATTTGGAGAAGGAAGAGGTGACATGCATAGTCATGGCCCGGCTTAAGAACAAATATTTGTGCCAAGATAGTATCCTATCCATCTCAATAACGTGGAAGATTTGGTAAATGAAGGGAAAGAGGATTCCAAACATGTTTTAAGTGCGGGAAAATTGGGCATCGTGTATATGAGTGTCTACAAACACAAAATGGAGGAAGCGGAGACATATTGAGGCAAGACCACATGTAGCACATGGAAATAGGAGTCAATCAAATCTATAGAATGTTTAGAGGAGCCAGAGAGAGGAAAATCCTAATGATGAAGAGGGTATTGTTTAAGCTAGAATAGAAAGATGATCTTGTGTAGAGGAAGAATATCTTCTAGAAATTTGTGATTCATGAGGCAAGTGTTGTAAGGTTAATGTCAATAGTGGCAACTACCAACACATATAACCAAGTTTCTTATGGGATTGTCAAGAAGTTGGGTTTGAAAAAGATTGTGCATCCAAACCATCGAGTATCATGGCTACAAAAAGGTCATCATATCTTGGTGAGTGAAAAAGCTTTGTGAAATTTCTCGACACGCACATATTAGGATGAAGTATTGTGCAATATCATGTCGATGGATGTTTTTCATTATTGTTAAGGAGGCCTTTGCGAATATGACAGGAAGGTTGTGCATGATGAGAGAACAAACACTTATCATTTGGAGAAGGATGGAAGAAAGTTTAACTTGTCTCCTTTGAAGGATAAGGAGGAAGAGGTGCGAAATAGAGTTTGTGCGGGTGTGTTAATGGTGATGGGAAAGGAATTATTGTGGAGTATGGAAAAGGAGAAGGCATGCTTCGTGTTGATGTTGATGATGACACACAAGAAACGCCACAGATAAGGAGGATATTTTGAATGAAGTGTGAAATATTTTGAGAGAGTTTGTAAAGATAGTTTCGAGATGATTTTCCAAATGGATTATCACCCATACAGTGATCAATCATTAAAAAAACTTGATACTTGGATCGAGCTTCCCAAACAAGGATCCATATAGGATGACACATCTAGAGAATGTGGAAGTGCAACAACAACAATTGCAAGAGTTGTGGAATAATTGGTTGATTAGAGAAAGTTTGAGCATGCGCGTGGAACCTATCATACAAACACAAAAGAAGTTGGGATAATGGCACATGTGGATTGATTCAAGGTTCATTAACAAGATAAGAATCAAGTACAAATATTCATTACCACATATGCACGAACTAATGGATTACTTGAGTGGAGGGTAATACTCCTTAAAGGTATACTTGAAAAGTGAATATCATCATATTCACATAAGAGAAGGGAATGGATGGAAAATTGCATTCAAGATAAATGAAGGATTGTATGAATGGATGATTATGCCATTAGAGTACACAAATTCAACAAGCAATCTCATGAATGAGATGTTGAAGCCGTTATTCGGAAAATAATCATAGTATACTTCAACAACCTTTTTGGTGTTCAACAAGATGAAAACAGAGCATTTGCACAAGGTTTTGAGGTGATTACGGGAGGTGAAGCTGGTGATAGATGTGAATAAGGGCATCTTCATGCACAAGTAATTAGTATACTTGGGTTTTGTGGCATCCCAAGAAGGCTTGAGAATGGGCCTAGAGAAATTGAGCGTAATATTGGAATGGCCATCATTGACGAGTGTAACTAAGGCACGAAGTTTTCATGGGGTTGAGAGATTTTATAGGAAGTTCATAAGAAACTTCAGTTTAATTTTCATTGAAATCGGAAAGGCTATTCAAGGACATTGTCAAGATTTTGTTTGGACCAAAAAGGAAAAGTATAGCTTCCAAGAGTTAAAGCATGGATTAAATAGCAAAAGTTATAGTTTTTTCATGTTTCAATAAACTCTTTGAAGTGGATTGCGATGAGAGTGGAGCAGTCATTGGTGCGATATTAAGTTAAGAGGGTAGGCCCATAGCTTACTTCAATGAGAAATTGAATGACATAAAAGAATATGTTCATCTTATGACCGAGAATTCTATGTGATTGTAAAAGAACTTAAAAAGTGGAGACACTATTTGTTGCCAAAGGAATGTGTTGTATACTAATCATCGTGCATTCGGTTCATTAATGATCACAGAAATTGAACCAAATACACATGAAGTGGGTTAAGTTCCTACCAAGCTACTCATTTGTGTTGAAGCATCGACATGGGAAATCAAATAAGGTCGGAAATGTATTACACCAAAAACTCTCTTGTTGAATGAAATGCAAGTTAAAGTGATTGGTTTTGATAGACCGAAAGAGTTATACGTGGGAGATGAAGAATTTTGGTATGCATGGGAGACGTGTGCAAAAAAAGTGAGTGTGGATATGACACCGTGGTTGGACTACTTTGTGCAAGAAGGGATGTTATACAAGGAACATTTTGTGCATACCCAAAGGGTTGGTGGACAAGAATTTGATAAAGGAGAAGCACAAGGAGGTTTAACAAGTCACTTTAGATGTGACAATATGTTATCGTAATTGGAGGAACATTATTTATGGCAAGGACGGGTGCGGATGTGCACAATTATGTAATAGAATATAGAGTTTGTTAGTTTGCAAAGGGACAAAGCTAGAACGTAGCATTGTATCAACCATTGTCGATACTAAAGAAGCCATGGGATGATATAAGCATTGCAATTTATGCTAAGGTTTCAAGAAAGCATAAAGAGAATGAATCCATATTTCTAGTAGTTGATAATTTTTTGAAAATGGGATGTTTTATTGCATACAAAACGAAGAGTAATGTAATGAATATTGCTAATGTATTTTTAGATAATTGGTAAGGTTGCATGGATTATCACAAAGCATTGTGTCGGAACAGGACACCATGTTCTAAGGAAATTTTTGGCAAACCTTGTGGAATACTTTGGGAACAAGGCTGAATTTTATTTTTGTGTATCACTCGTAGAGGTGATGGACAAACGGAAGTTGTGAACATAAATTTGGGAAACTTGTTGTGATATTTGGTTAAAGATAAGCCATATCCATGGCATGTGATATTGGTACAAGAGCAATTTACGTACAATTCGGTGAACAAAAGCCATGGAAAGACACCTTCCCAGATAATCTATAGAAATAACCCATGAGGAGTTATGGAGTTGCGAGAATTTTGATGAGTTGAAAGAAAAAGTGTAGAAGCAACAGACTATGCAGACTATATGCACAAGATTCATGAGGAGGTGTAGAAGAAATTGGAGCAAAGCAATTTGCAGTGTAAGGAACATGTGGATGCAAGGTGTAGACATAAAGATTTGGAGGTTGGAGACTTGGTATTAGCACATTTGCACAAGGAGATATTTATGTGAGGAACATATGACAAGTTTAAATGAATATAAGACCATGCAAGGTGTTGTGCAAGTTTTCAATAAGTGTGTGTGAAATTGAATTGCCTAAATGATGGAATATATATCACCCATATTCAATATGGAATATTTGAATAAGTATCATAAAGGGAAAGTGATGAGCAGAGTCAAAGCAAGTCATAATGTGGATACATAATTAGATAGAGAGAAGATTCAAAGAAAGATAAGGAAGAAATTGAATCCATTCTAGACCCTAGAGTTGTGAAAAGGATACAAGGAATATTTGGTGAAGCGGAAGAATCTCGCATAGAGGATGCATCACATTCGATCTCGTAGAGATTGGTTGTATATGGCCATACTCTCAAATAATTCAACAAGTGAGCAAGGGATTAGATATTTTCTTACTTGGGTGTGTCGATCTAGGAACATCCGGTGAACATACAACCTTGCATCAACAAAAAGAAAAAATAAGCCAATCTTTTGAATAAATCCAACTCTTAGCATGCATAACTAGCATTAGGGTTATTTCGGAAGAATATAAAGCATCACGCAAGCAAACAAAGTGCAAGGATTTGCAAGATGGTGCACAAAGGAGTGAAGTATTCTAAGGATTGGAAAATAGACCAAGGGCCTAATTGTGCGCAAGCACAAAATTTGGACACGTTTAATGAATAATTTGTCAAGTCAATGCACAAAAATAAGAAAACTCGGTAATCCCAAAGCAAGTAAGGATGGATTTGCAAGAAAAGCATAGACAAAAGCTACTTTTGAAAGGAGTGCAAAAATGAGAATTTGGCTAGAGGTTGATGAAAAAATGTGTAAGGATTGAATGATTGTCGGATGAGTTTGTAAGGATTAGGGATTGACAAGAATATTTAGCAAAAGCAAATGACTTCGAATGACTTCTTGGATTTCAATGATCTTGGATCCAATTGAGGTAACTATCAAGGACACGTGTTAAGGGGATCGACAAAATTGATACATTATTGATATATCTAAATCAAGACATATCGTGCAAGTATATAAGAATCTACAAAAAGTTAGCAAGATCTCTTATGAATAGAAGATTTTGAAGCATGTAGTAAATACGTGCAAAAACATTGAAGAATTTATGAAATAATAATTTGAAGCATTTAAGGAGAGGAGAGATTGAGTATGACCTAGTGCGAGCTAACATGAGAGTGTGAGAGTGAGATATAGCAAAGGAAATCAAATCCGATAAGAGATCCAAGTGAGAAAGAAGAGAAGAATTGTACTAGAAGGAGCGCAAAAACATGAGCATTTGGCTAGAGGTGATGACACAAAGTGTGCAAAGATTGAATGAATGTCTAGATGATTATGTAGGGATTATGGATTGCACAAGAATATTGAGCAAGAGCAGATACTTGATTGAATTTTTGGATTTCGATGATCTCGGAGTCAATTGAGGTAACTATTTAGAAACGTGTGTGTCGCAAGGGGATCAATGACATGGATACATTCTTGATATATCTAAATCAAGACATATCGTGCAAGTATCTCGAGAATCTACGAAAATTCAGCACAATATCTTATAAATAGAATATTTTGAAGCATGCAATAAATACGCAAGTAAGAAACATAAGAGAATTTATGAAATAAATATTTGAAGCATTTAAGGAGAGGAGAAATCGAGTATGAATTAGTGTGAGCTAACACAAGAGTGTGAAAGTGGGAGATAGTACAAGAGATCAAATCCAAGAAGAGATATAAGTGAGAGAAAGAAGAGAAGAATTGGCAATCCGAGATACTTCGTCATTGTAAAAAGGAGTTCTGTAGCAAAGCACCTTGTATGTTTATGCCAGTTTGGACACATTGTAATCTTTTGCTATTATAATATAAGATTCTTATTGTGTTAGTGTGTAATCTATGTGTTTTTTCATAGTTAATAGGTTAGGGCTTTCCCTAATTGGAAACCTTGTACCTATTACTACTTCAATTGTTTTAACCCATACTCTCAAATGTGGGAAACATAATTTACCTCACATGATACAACTTGCTCCAATATTGAGTGATGCACTTGTGATTAGAAAATGCAATAAAGGATTGTATTAGACCACCCAACCTAAATACTCATGCAAACAAAAATGGAAATGAAAAATAAAGGTCTATGTGCAACATGAAACAACAAGCTTCAATATATTATTTCAATGGGGGAATTATAGGTTGAGGCACAACACATTGCATTTTTGTTAAAAATCTTGAAATAACATATTTAATTGCAGTCCCAAATGGGATGCTACACAAACAACCCTAACTAGAATTATAAGATTCACAAATCTCACATAAACCATCTTTGGTTCCTTCTCACAGGTCACAGCTACTTGTAATCTCTTCTTTCAAACTCGACTTTGTATATGCAGAGTTTGGTTGTCCACCGTTCAATGACCTTAACCCACATATTTATAGGCACATGAAGCAATTATGGAAGTTGAAATAGTACACCTTCCTTGACATACCACCACCTACTTATGACTCTTTGGCTTCCGTTAGTTATGTGTTCCAAACTATCAGGGTTGTTACATATTCCTTGTGCACATAAAAAACAAGCCATGATTAAGGGTTCTCATATGACAATTTTCATATTTTGTAAAATAATTCTTTTTCCAAGGACTTAGTTTATTTTATTGTTGCAAACAATTGACATTTACCATCCTAATTATTTTACACATTAATGCATGGTGAATAATGTAAGATAATATTAAGACTCATTTAACATTAGTTCTTTGATTGTCATGCAATACTATGGAGCAACATTGATCCGATATGACACATGTCATGCGTTGTCTATTATGCCTCATAGGAGTGTGCAGACAATCATGTGTTGCGTGTGTTAGTGACCATTTTGATCCATTGTCTTTTTTGACCATCTTTGCAAGATTGCCCGATGAAGCATGATGATTTAAAACCTTGCATTTTTCCTCATTTATTCCTTGGTGCTCTAACAATGCTTATTACATTGATTTAAGAGGGCTTGAAGGTGTTTACAAAATCTCACTTACAGGTTGAAAGAGTTTCCTTATGATATTGCAAATTTGAATGGTTGAACTAAGTGATTTATTGCCATTTTCAAGAGAGTTGACGGGTTTGCAAGGTTGTTCATGCATGGTTCATTTGTCCCTACCGTTCTCCTCTTGATTCATCCACTTCTAAGGGAAAATTGCAAAGTTGTAGGTTTCACGGTGATCTCTAAACCATCATATTGCCATTGCAGTCCCAAAGTAAAAATACCCATTTGGAAAAACTTAAGTATTTTTGTAATGGGGAGTACTTACTATTTTTGCAGTTGAGAGTTTGCAAATTGCGTGCTCAAGCCCGACCCCCACAAAAGGGAATATTCGAGGTATCAAGGGAATGCAGGTCCTTAAAGGAACTTTGTACTTTTTCGCAAAAGACTGCAAGTTGAAAATGCAAGTTTGAACCCTATGAAAAGAATATTCAAGGAATAATCCCTCGCCCGCTCACTTGTGTGGAAAAATCAAAGATTCTCCAAAATTACAAGTTGTAATTCCATCCTCGAGACCCAAAAAAAATATTCCTCAAACCGAGAACTGTGGAGAAAAGATGTAGCTTCGCAAAGATATAGCATTGACAACTTTGCGATTGCTGCAATTCTACAAATTACACTTTGGTCCCCAAAGTCTGAGGGGGACATGTGGCAAGCTACTAGAACTATATTGAAGAAATGCAAATTTGCAGTTTGTAACTTTGCAGTTTCTACAAAAATGTGAATTGTAGTTTCATCCCCACAACCTGTAAAGGGGACATGAGTCATGATTTGGCAACAGTAGATGGAGAAAGAAGATCTGCAACTTCACAATTCATAGTTTACATTTGCTGGAATATTACAAACCGTGTCCCCTTTCCCACAACCCAACAAACGAGACACATGTTAATGTCTTGGGAATCTTGGAAAGAAAACAACTTTGTAGCTCGTTGTTTTGCAGTGATTGCCAAACTGCAAACTGTCTACAAAGCCCTGACGCCTGAAAAGGATGACTAAGCAAAACAAATACATGCAAAGACGCGTGTAGGATTTTTATAAGGCTCAAACAAATGAAAAATGACAAGTCATCTAAGTGAAATCGCATGTGGCCCATCTATCCATGTGTAAGGCCGAAATTCAAAGTTGAAAGTGAAGGATTGATGGCCACAAATGAAGAAACCATGGAGGGAGATGTCGCCATTAATGAAAGCATGAGAGGTGCAATATAGGGCTGAAACTTGTAGAAATATTTAATTTGCCTCAAATATGTGAAACTTAAGAGCACTTTGAAGCCCTAAAACGAGTGAGAAACCATATTTGTGCATTTAAATTGTGTGAACGGTGGTTTTAGAGCTTCAAAAACATGGATGTTATTCTCGGTGTGAATGAGAGTTATGGTGGCATTTGCACGGGTAAGAGTTTTACTTGTGCTTATAAACAGTTTATGATCCCGTGGTGTATTGGCAAACAATATTGGAAGGGTTAAATACATATAAATTGTTGTAAATCTCCCCTTTTAGTATATTTTTCAGACCTTCACTACGCAAATATGAATATTCAACTAGCCGGTGTCCAAACCACCTCTCACCTTACCTATGATTTGGATAAAATCACGGACACCAACCTAGGAAATGCAAACCTAGTTGAATTCTAGCAAAGGTTGCACATAGTTGATAGGAATGAAACCATGAGGAAAATTGACTAGAATGGACTTGCCCTAGCAACTGTTTTTCCCCATCTGCTCATTATCTAGAATTAGTATGGGTGTGTGCACAAAACTACAACCCAACAACTAGGGAGGTTAGGGATGGAAGTAATGCTCGGTCTTATCCTAGCCACTAAAAACTTTGACAAATGGTTAGGTCTCCCGATGCATCCGAAGTGGCAAACATTTCTCTTGAGAGCGCGGAGGAATATTAGAATGCAAACATTGCCAAATGCTCCAAAATATTAAACAACAATTGGCTTGAAAAGCCAAGGATTGCCACTAGAATTCCCAAGAAGTTAAGTAGAGCTGACTTTGTGGAAGAAATTGGAGATGATTGTTATACAAAATAGCTAGCATGAAAAATTGAAAATTTCAAGCATGACAACTAAGCCCCTAATTGAAAATTAGGCTTCCCAATCATTGTGCATCCTTCCTTTGGCCATCCTTCCTCAGTCAACCCTCACCCCGGTTCAAAGGAAATTTCTAACAAGGTAATAAATGAATTCAAGAAGATATAGTGAAAAATAACTTTCCCAGGAGGCCTAAAAAGGCCATTTTTGGTCATTTCACACTGGTAAATACACTTCAAGAACGTTTAGGAAGAATCTAAAGTATCTGAGGGTGATATCGAGAGTATTGAAGATATCATAATCAATTTAGGAATATTTAGGAAAGAAAATCTCATTCAGGGACAATATGTTCAAGACCGGGTTTTTTTCAGGTGTGGGTTATGAAGACTCCTTGGTGAAACTTGACTTCTCGAATGATTTTGAGATTTCAAATGAGTTAAGAAGAAAACAAATAGGCATCGAAGCTATGGGAATCATCTACAAGGTGGAAACATCATATTTTATCCAAGGCTCAAGTACTTCCTGAGGTATTTCAAAACTCTATAATTGCCCCTCTAAGTTCAAAATGAAATTGGTCCTAAATTTTGAGTTGTAGGAAGAATTGGATTTTGGGAATGCTTCCATTGATCTTAAAATGTCATTTGGAGTCAAAATCATATAATATTTGACCCCAAATCATTTCCCTAAGCCTCCGAGGTGAAAAAGCAAGTTCAGTGTCCAAATTTGGACATCCAGGCAAAATTGGCTTTCCCAGAATGGCAAAGTCACACTTTGGACACTCTTGTGTCCCCTCTTTCCCCAAGGGACAAGGGGGACACCAAAGTGTGACCTCAACCTCCTCCCCAAGTCACACATTGGCTCCCCAAGTGTCCTAGGTGTCTCCTTTACCCCCCACGGTGCAAGGGGGCACCAAAGTGCGACTCGATCATGGAATAATGTTTCCCCGACTAAAAATGACATGCACCAAAAATCTATCATTATTCTTGTAGTTCCCATTTCAGAATTGCAGGTGAGCCTCTGGGGTGTAAATCTTGGAACCAGAACGTGAACAAGTCTTCCATCAAGTGACTACAATAGTTGTGTGAAAGGTTTTAGAAATCTTCCATGTGCTCCCATGTGCTCTAGCCTACATGCATGATCTTTGATTATCAACAAATCCTCATCTATGGTGTTACTTTTCATCTTCTACATAGTCCCCAAATTTGGTCACCTTATCCATGGAGTGTTTGCTATTTAAACCTACATGGCTTTAGCTCTTTCCTCTCTTCTTGGGTTTGCATGTCTCATGCACAACCCTATACCTCCATCAATCATTAAGCTTGTCAGAGCATAATTATAAAAGAGGGTTGTAGTGGCTTACAACAAGTTGATTTGGATCCAAGTGGTGTATTATGGATTATCCTTCTCCTTAAAATCTTGTGGAAACCTACACAGATTTGGACATTATTTGAATCTTATACTCTTTGGTTTGTACGTCATCACCAACCTCAAATATGTAGACATCTACATGGGATTGTTCATCAAGGTAAACCTAATCATACAAATCTTGAACAATATAAAAATAAATTGAATGAAATTTCATTATTCACTTATAAAGAGGGTCTTCTACATCAAATTAGCTACTAAGTTTATTTCTATGAAGTCGGTGGTGGTAACTTAAAGAACTACCTTTATCTTGTATATAAATTTGTAAAATTTATTTCATATAAATTTGTTTTACAAAACAAATTGAAGGAGAGACTCAATATAGGGATGAACAAATCTTTTAGAGAAGCCATGATCTAAGGATAAATAGTAGAAAGTCAATCTATACTCTCCTATCTTTTGAATAAGGGGCAACAACTCAAGGGTAGAGATCTTAAAGAGCATATGGGAAGTCTTGAGTTTTAGCACCGATTGGTCCATAATTTTCTAGGCGGCATGTTACGATTGGGTAAAGATTTTATGTCGGAAGAATCTTTCTCCTACATATTTGTATACGATGAAAAGAAAATACCGAAAAGGATGTCACTCAAAAGGAAAATTGATGTTCAACCAAACGAAAGTCATGGTTTTCAAGTATGCTTTCAATTTGAAGGCCGCTTATGAGAATGAGACAATTTTTGCGATGGTTAAAAAAATAGTATTTCCCTTCAAATTGTGCATAGCAACTAATTTTGAAACCCTTCAAAGTGTGCACTACAATATAATTATTACAATACCGATAAAAAAGAAGCAACTTTCATTTATTTTAATAGTGTTTAATATATAGTTTTGATAGATCCATATAATATATAATGGTCACATCGTTTATTTATATATTTTAAATGTGCATTTTAATAATAAAACATTCATAACAATACAATGTTAATCATACAAAAACAAGTGGAAAGAATCATACCCGGCATGCCAATCATATCGAGCTACAAAAAGGCCCAAGAGAGAATCACAATTACATCATCAAAACACCACCAAGAAGGTTTTCATAGTAACATAAACTTGGTAAAAGTGTTTTTCAACCAAAAAGGTGATAAAAACAAATCATAAACCAAACACATATATCCAAAAACAACTAGATAACTAGGCAATAATGGTGAACATAACAACTAGAGGAGGACAATCAAGCTTACCTCTAGCCACTAGGCCCTACACCATCCGCTATGTCGCCTATGGGATCCCACCCATCATTGTGTTACTTGTCTTGACTTCCTTGGCTTGTCTAGATGGAGAAATGGCGAGAGCTAACCATAGAACTAGATCATAGGGTGGAGCATCCCGCCGCTACCACCATTTCCTACAAGACGATAAAACACACCGCCACTTTAGAGAGGCAAAGGAAAACAAGAATGGGAAGAGAAGCTTCGCCTAGTCCTAGATTTGTAGCGGAGAAAACCTTGGCCATGACCCTAACAAGGAGAGAAACTACGAGGAGAATGTGAATGCACTCAACTAACTACACACTAAGCATTCCCCATGTGCTCCAAAAGAGATTAGAGGTGCTCAACCTTTGAGTATACCTTCTCCCCTTAGACTTGGATATGAAGCAAATCATTGGACATAAAGCAAATCATTGGAGATACTAGTAACTTTATTAGTCATAGAAAAATCTCTTTCCATAGTTAAAAATAACATGATTTATATCTTTCCATATGAAAAATAATATCAATACGAATGATTTTCCAAAAAAAAAATTGTATTTTGTACGTAACATGGTTAAGTCCCCAATAAGACCCATTTTCTAGGTTTAAAACTATGGAAGAAACTATTGAAAAAGGATATGAATCTGGTACCAAAGAATGTGAGCATGGGGAAAACCCAAAAAGGTGCTTAAAGGTTTATGATGATGACAAGTAAGGCAAGTGGGATTTGAAAACCCCCATGTGCTTAAGCCTATCTCCAACAAGTAGACCTTTAAAGAAAATGCACCCAAAAATGAGACTTTTTGGGCTCAATATAGGCTTTCTAAAGTTTGGCAAAACCTTTTAGCCTAGACAACATCTAGGGACCTTAATTTCCAACGGTGATTTAGGGATTCATCTTGAAAATGTTGAGGGACAAGTAATCAGTAACTAATCTAGAGTTGTCTTGACAAAAGGGAGTAGCAATAGGCCAATGCCAATCTCTTCACCAAGGAACTCTAGAAAAGAAACCAATCTTGGCAGACAATTATCATGTAAGGAGGCTTGAATCTCATAAATGGACTCTGCATCCTCATTTTTAAGTGGGAATTTATCCTTAAGCACATCCCATGAAGGCCACTTATAAGAAATCTTGCAGAAAATGTCATTAATAGACTTCATTCCCTTTTTAAAAATCCTAAGAATCATAATCCAAAGGACCGTGGCAAAGGGGGCATTATGAAAAGTGAGATTGGGAGACCACTTTGTAGAGAAAGGGGCCTAAGAGAAAATCCATTTCTAAAACCATCCACAACCCAAATGAGGTTTGATTTGAGCATTTCCCAAGTCTTCCAAATACTTTTAACCACAAAAGTATCACCAATTTTGACCGGCACAAGGGTAAGAAGAAGACTGCAAATCAAGCCCACACCATGCTTTTATGCTAGGAGGATTTCCTTAAGTAATACAATGTCTCAACAAAAACTTTCGAGTCTCGGACCCTTATGAGCTTATGATGATCCCTTTGACACTTAGATCATGGCCTTGAAGTATGATGTTTATGAGCTCAAGGCCCCTTGCATCCTTAGGTCCATAGCAAATTTCCCGGGATACCCTATGGAAACCTTTCTCTCTCCGAATTTTTATATAGAAAATCTCTAAGTAAGCTTTGGAAAAAGCCCAACCGGTGGAATATTATACAAGAGTGGTAGTGAATACTTTGAAGCAAACTTGATACTTACCTATTGACAAAAGAAGCTTGGTGATCCAATAGCCAATTTTTTCTTAACCCTCCGCACAACATATGACTAAATCTCATTGCAAAGCCCAAAAGGCCCTTTACTCGCAAAGTTGAATCCAATAACATTAATATACTTCCAACCAAGGAGGTGCTGGGGAGAGATTGATTGTAGCATTGAGTATTTCTCTGTTGAATAGAAGAACTTGAAGCAAGGGGAAAATGTCGAGGCATTCCATGGCATTCTTGAATAGATCTTCTTCTAAAAGGGTGAGAAAAGAATCATCCGCAAAGTGTCCACTTTGATGAATTGTTGATCAAAATCGAGGAGAGAGATGTATTTCACCAAGCCTCTAGAAGAATAATTGGAAAGAAGGTAGTTGAATCCTTTTGCATCAAGCACATATAGAAAGGGAGCTAGGGAGCACCCTTATGTGATAGTGATGTAAAGCCCAAACCTATATGATTGCACTCCATTGATGGTAATACAACCTCTTGGGTTTTGAAACAACACACTAACATTATGGATAAACTTAGGGCCAAATCCAAGAGCTTAGAGCATCGTAATGATGAAAGGTCACTCAACCCTATCGAGAACCTTTCTCAAAATCAATATTCACAACATGTTTTTGGTAAAGAGAATTTGGCCCATTTCATACCTCCGGCATAGTAATAACATTGTACAAAATACACTTGTGTCAAATAAAGCATGTTTTTCACTTCTAAAAAAAAGAGGGAGAAGGCGTTTAAATCTAAGAGCAAGAGTTTTAGCAATGATTTTATAGGAGACATTCAAAAAGTGATGGGCCTCCAATTAGTAATGACTTCAAGATCTTTAGCCTTAGGAATGAACTTGATATTACCTTAATTGATGAAGGATCCCAAAGTGTTGGACAAAATAGTTTCAGAATAGACTTTGTGAAGATCGACCCAACTATATCTCAAAGAATCTAATAGAATTCACGAAGGAACCCATCAATTATGGAGGCTTTTTGGTAGCCTTTTATATGACCTTTTATTTTATCATTCAAACTAAGAGGTCTATCATAGGAAACTCTTTCAGTTTCAAAAAGATTGTAGAGGACAAATTGCATACATTGCAAGAGAGCTCCCTCACGAGTAGGGAAAGAAGCTTGGGTAGTAAACACTCCATGATAGCGGAGCACAAAGGCATGAAGGATGTTTGGGATCTTGGTAAACCAAGTAATGACATGTTTAATGGCTTTAATTTTTCTACGAATTGTTTAGAGAAGAGAAGGAAAAAAATTCTTTGGTAACCCTATCACTCACTCTAAATCAATGCATTCTAGCTCTAAGTGAGCTCCCCTAGCCATGTAAGCTTCCTCAATTTTGAGTTTCTCCCATCGAGAAACTTGAGATTCCAAATGAACATTAGTGGAGAATTATCAAGTTCACATGAATTGTATGGAATTTATGTTATAAGGCTTCTTGAGCATGTTTAAAGATAATCGTTTTTCTTACCATACAATCTAATAAAGATGGTAGTCCAAGCAATGGCATCGTCCCACCAATCAATCCATCTTGACCCTATGGATCTGGAAAACAGATTCCAAATCTACTTGATGTGGCCTTGAGTTCAATCATGCTTGAGATGTATAATATTGAGATAGAATTAATTCTTGGTCAATATGGTTTTAGGGCTGCTCCATTCAATACAAAATTGAACAAGTTGATGGTCCAAGATAATGACATTATCAATGAGCAGGACATAGGCCGGTTGGTGGAACAAGAGAAGGAAAAGAAACCTTGCTCGCAACTAAAGCATGATCCGGCCTTTTAACCACTCTGTGTTGACCATGTCAGAAATTTGATTGTGTGAACCATGTCAATGTCGAGTCTCTTCTTCGATGGCAATTGGGATCATAAAGACCAAGCTTTTTATGCATGTAGAACCATGTCTCTCGCTCACTAGCACACCGATGCATGCGAAGGTGATGTTCTTTGTCTTCATTGGATTCCAACACATTGAAATCACCATAGAATCCAACATGCATCCGTAGTGAATTTTTTAGCCACCTACAAAGTATAGCTCTTTTGACGACATCATTAAAAGCATACAGATTGCTTAACCCAAGAAGTTGTAGATTGAGAAACAGGACGGAAGCCTTTGTGATATTTTATTAAACTCAATCAATCAACAAAGTACATTGAATAGGCTGCAATATTTATAGATATTGCACACCATATACATCCGAAGAATGAGTTGCACATGAGTGCAACCAAAAACGAGAATAAACTAGCTTCCAAATCACGGGAAGCAACAATTAAATAAAGACAAATATATTGTTTATAACAATATAACAATGTGAATCTTGACAAATATGGTTGATTAACCATATAACTATTTAAAATTAATTTAAATAATAATCCTATGCATAATTAAATAATAGGATGATATAATTTATCCTAACATTCCCCCTTAATTGTGCATTATTCGAAGAGATGAGGAGAGAAATGCTCGAACAACTCGAACTTGTCACGTGCAAGTGACTTTGTGAAAATATCTGCTTTCGTTGTTCAAAGTTGGACAAAGCTCAAGTTGGATGTTGTGCTTCAACACATGTTCACGTATGAAATGAACCTGAACTTCAATGTGTTTTGTTCTCTCGTGAAAAACTGGATTTCGAACAAGTTTGAGAACACCTTCATTGTCAACATTCATGGTGGTCGGTTTGTCCTGTGGTATTCCAAGTCCTTCCAAAGATGCGACGTAGCCAAATCGCTTCACGCAGACGCCTTCTCTGCAGAACGATACTTGGCCACGTGGAAGAGCGAGAAACAAAGTGTTGTTTCTTACTTCCCCATGATATTGGTCCAGATCCCATAAAGAATACAAATCCAGAAGTGGATTTTCTATCATCAATGTTACCTGCATGATCTGAATCCGAATATCCAGTCAAGAAGAAGTTTTCGTTCTTCTTGTATTCTAGACCAAGATCCACTGATCCTTTGAGATATCTCAAAATGCGTTTTGCTGCTTTCCAATGACAAATTTTGGGTTCTGCATGAACTGGATAGATAGCTCACCTGCAAAGTGATATCCGGTCTAGTGTAGGTCGTAAATGAGACTCCCAATCAGTGCCGAGAGAGTGGCACTTACCTCAGGAGATGGATCTGAACGAGATAACTGTAATCTGTTCTCCATAGGTGTAGCAATTGGTGTGCAATCCATCATCCTAAACTTCTCGAGCGTTGTCTTGGTATATTTCATCTGAGAAACAAAGATGTGATTCTCTTTCTGCCATACTTCCAGTCCAAGACAGTAGTGCATAAGCCCGAGATCTGTCATGTCGAATGATCGCTTAAGATCTGTCTTCGTTTCATCAATCATCTTCACTGAACTGCCAGTGATGACTAGATCATCGACATAAACTACAACAATCACCATCTCCCCCCCTTGCTTTTTGAGGTAGAGATTGGGATCGTATGGATTTCTGACGAATCCATGTTGTACGAGATGCTCATCAATCTTGATGTACCATGCCCGGGGTGCTTGTTTTAGGCCATACAGAGATTTCCTGAGTCTGCATACCTTTTCTTCTTGACCAGGTACTACATATCCCTCAGGTTGAGTCATGTAGACTTCTTCTTGTAAATCTCCATTCAGGAAGGCACTTTTTACGTCCATTTGATGGACTTTCCAACCAAACTGAGCAGCTAGAGCAAAGATCATCCTGATCGTTTTGATCTTAGCTGTGGGAGCAAATGTCTCCTCATAGTCAATGCCTTCTTTCTGTGCGTACCCCTTTGCTACAAGTCTTGCTTTGTGCTTGTCCACTGTCCCATCTGCTTTGTACTTCGTTTTGAATATCCATCTGCATCCAATGGGTTTCTTCCCTGGTGGAAGATCAACAAGCTGCCAAGTGTTATTCTTTATCACTGATTGATATTCAGAATCCATGGCATCTTTCCAAGCTTTTGACTGTAGGGCTTCCTGGACTGTAGAGGGCTCGTCTGATTCAATAACCTTACTCATCAAAGCAAAGTTAACTTCTTCTCTTGCTTTACTGCGAGTCCGTGGTCCAGGGGTGGATGTATCCGGTGGAGCATCCAATCTTGCATCTCGTAATGTACTTGTACACCATTTAGGCATACGTTGAGTTGTTCCCATGGGTTGTGGTCCTATCTGATCAACACCATCATCCCCATCATCACTTTCATCTTCTGAGGGAACATTTGCTTCATTTTTTACAACTGGTGAAAAATCTACATCTTGCGAGTCTAGAGGAGGAGTCTCTGCTTCCTTCTTCTCGAAAAACTCAACATCTCTCGCTTGTGTAGACTTTTGGTCTTAGGATCCATCGCCTCTGTACCAAGAGTCTCTTCACCGTATCCAATGAAGATGAGATTTTGTGACTTCATGTCCAATTTCTTTCTCGTCTGTTTGGGTATGTGCATGCATTTGGCTTTGCACCCGAATACTCCGAGGTGTGCAATGGATGGTTTCCTTTTGACCATGCTTCTTGTGGTGTAATTCCATCAAGAGCGTTGCCAGGCGCTTTGTTTAACAAATACACCTTTGTTTTTCGCTTCACCCAAAATGTCTTTTTGCAAGTCGGAATCATCGATCATGCATCGCACCATTTCCATGATAGTACGATTTCTTCTCTCAACAACACCATTTTTTGCGGTGTGTGTGGAGGAGGCATTTGTCGACGAATCCCGTGAGTTTGTAGATAGTCTCTGAACTCATCACTGGTGAATTCCCCCCCTCGATCTGAGCGGAGAGTTCTGATGTGACGACCAGTTTCTTTCTCAACTGCCACTTTGAACTTTTTGAATGTTTCAAAGGCTTCACTTTTCTTGCGAAGACAAAAAATCCACATTTTTCGTGAATAGTCGTCAACACAGAGCATGAAGTACTGGAACCCAGAATGACTTGGTTGCATCGGACCGCAAAGATCGGTATGAACCAGGTCAAGTTTACCATGAGCTCGAAAAGTACTCTTTTGGAATGAAACTCTGTGTTGTTTTCTGCTAAGCAGTGAGGACACTTGTCTGTATCCTTTTGAAGAGATGGTAGCCCATGTACCATATTACCCCGGCGAAGTGTTTCGAGATATTTGAAACTTACATGACCAAATCTCCGATGCCACAACTGAGCTGAGGTGGAGTTTTTAGCCACGAGTGCTTGATCATTTTTGTGAATGAAATCAAGTTGAAACATTCGTCCCACATTTGAGGCTTTTGCAATTATTTTCGAGCCTCTGGATTTATCTCGAATCAAACACATTTTCTTGCCGGATTGACTATCAAAGTCAATTTTCAGGTTGTGATCTAGGAGTTGACTGACCGAAAGAAGGTTCTTTGTCAACCCAGGGACATATAGAACATCTGATAGTCTGCAGTTGCGTGAACCAAGGGGTAGAGAAATGTTTCCAATCCCCTGAACTGTATATGAAGAATCATCTCCCAACGAAACATGATTTTTCGATGGCGTGTCCCTCATTGAAATAAACCAGTCTCTGTGGCCGGTCATGTGTCGAGTGGCTCCCGAATCAACATACCAGACGTCACTAGATGACGTGGATGGTTCACTTGATCGAGCAGTGAACAAGAAGTCTTCATTGTCTGACTGATCTTGTTGCTCAGCAATATTACCTTGCTGGTGGGGTCTTCTTTTCCAGTTCCCCTTTTTCTGCCCGTGATAGTTGTTTATTTGTCCTTGTAAGTTTGTTGTTGTTGTGGTCCGAATTGCTTGATGAACCTTTCTTATATGTGTTAAACCAACAATCTTGTAAGTCATGTGCTCTTTTGCAAATTGGACATTGCTTCTTCTGTTGATTGTCCCCATGATCCGATTCTCGATGTGGGGACTTCGATAGGATTTAGGTTTTCCTTTACCTTTTCCTTTCCATTTTTGATGTGAAACGACAAAGGTCTGCTCCTCTTCATCATCCTTGTTGTGCATTGCTTCCTCTTGTTGCAGTAGGTTTACTAACTTGTCAAAACTAATTGTCGTATCTGACAAGTTTAGAGTTGTGACAAAAATTCGATAAGAAGAAGGGAGAGCTCTTAGAACAATGGGAACGAGAGACTCATCTTTGACCTCTTCTCCTAGGGCTAGCAAAGTGAAGCCCTCAACTCTGCAACTCTTCTTAGGAAGGCTTCAATTTTCTCATTGTTTGAATTTCGGTGTATGTAATCGACTCTGCAAATTGAGTATAACATTCTTGTTCTTGGCCTCATATATTGTGCTCGGCTTATCCCAAGCTTCTTTTGCTGATGTAGCATCTCGAATGTGGGCTTGCACATCGTCGGATACTCCAAACAAGATGATGAGCTTTGCTTTACGATCCGCTCTATCAAATTGTCGTTGTTGTGTTGCATCCGTTGGTGATCTCGGTTAGAGTGCGACCACAACAGCGATTTCTTCAAACTCAAGCGTGTCTTGATTTTTGTCTTCCAAGCAACATAGTTGCTTCCTCCGAGCAATTGTGAATCCAGGAAGAAAAATTTGGGGGCATTGGTGCCCATTTTGCAGAGATCAGCGGGGTTTGGCTCTTATCACTCCAGGTATTAGGTCTCCCAATCTATATACCGTCAGTCCGATATACCGAACCTTTCTATATACGCGCCCTTCCGATATACCCGGCGGTACGTGGAAGAAGCTCGCCCTTTCTATATACCTGACGGTACGTGAAAGAGGCGTTAACGTACGTGAAAGAATTCAATACGTGGTACCAAGACGATCGATGGGGTCTATGCGATTATTGACACCGGCTCAAAGAAATATCCTCATACGCGCGCGTAACTTCGCTATATACTCGGATAATTTCTCAGTCGGATTTATGTCTTGCAATCGTTCACAGACGGATGGGATGGTTCATAGTGTGTGCACTGTGACCTTATTACTCCCCGTCGATTTATAGGGACGATGCCCAGACGACGTTGTTGCAGCTATATTAGGCGTTAAGTGCAGTAGTAGTCACGACGGCTTTACCCGTAAGCGCTTCCCAGAGGCACCGTATATACCGAACGCTGCGAATGAGATCTAGGATCTCGTGAGTGTTACAGAACCAATTTTACTCTTTTTTTTGTTTTTTATTACAATTACGCGGTTTGAGAAGATTATAAAGTTTTGCAGTTGACTATGGCAACCTGCAAATTAGTACAATATACAATACAATTTGAATAACAGGCAAAAAATTTCAGTTTTGGGGTCCTGGTGACCTCCTGAGCCCTAAATGCTAAAAATTGCAAAAAAATAGCTGAAAATGCAATTTTAGGTGGGTCTCCTTTGCAAAAAAATGTCCGGAATGAGAAAACAGGACCGAGATGAGAGAAAAAAATTTTAACCTAAATTAGGGATTCTCCGCTAAATTTAGTTAGTCGTAACTAAATTCAAAAAAAGCTGCTAAATTTAGCGATTACGCCAAAATTTCCTTGGATGCAAAAGGAGAGTTTTTGAGTGTTTTTTGTGGGATTTGATCCTCAAACCTCTCACTCCTAAGGCACATGCAATAACCAACTTGGCCACTTGGGGCGCTTGGACTATGAAAGGAAGAAATTTGTATTTATTGTCAAATAAATTGACTTACCTCTTGAAAAATGAATGCCACGTGGCGCATGCTGGTGAAGGGGCGTTTTTAGGGTTCTATTTGCCCAAAAAACGGATCTGAGACTTTATTTCTTTGCTCAGGCCGCAATTTCTCCTTCCCAGGCCGCGTTTTTTGTGTTGGGGCGCGTTTTTCTCCTTTGGCCGCCTTATCACAGCCGCTTTTTTTTGTATTTTTCTCCGTGGGGCATTTTTTTACTTGCTTGGCCGCATATTTTAGTTGCTGGGCGTTTTTTGCTGTATTCTTTGCCTGGGACTGCGTTTTTGATCACTGGCCGCGTTTTTTCAATGCCTGGGCCGCGATTTTTGTTGAATGTGCTCACAAAAACGTTGTTTCTCCTTTGTGCAGGCGCTGGGGGCAGAAAATGGCGCGTTTTTCCTGTTGTTTGCTCCAAAAAAATGTTTTTTCTTATGCTGGCCGCGCATGGGACAGCAAAGGGCGCATATGCTCTCAAAAAAACACTTTTTTTCTCCTTGTACAGGTGCTAGATCAAGAAAAACGCCTCTTCTCTTTTTTTTTTATTTTCTTTGCTCTGTGTATTCACTGCAGGTGCACAGACAGTCCTCCAAACAAGCAAAACAATCTCCAAATACAGTAAAACAAAACCCTGATTGGGAAATATATCTTTTTTTTAAAATTCAATTCTGTAGCAATTTTTGCTCAGTCTTTGAGTGCACCGGTCTGCAAAAAAATTTGCCTTCCAAGTACAGGAAGGCAGCGATGTGGGGGAGGCAGGGATGGGGCTGGGAGTTTGCACGAGGCTGCACAGGCTCTCGAATGCTGCAAATACGTCTCCAATCTCCTCTCTCTCTGCTGCTCTCTCTTCCACACCTTCACAGGGCCAGAATTTCGCTCTGGTACCAAATGTAGATTGAGAAACAGGGACGGAAGCCTGTGATATTTTATTAAACTCAATCAATCAACAGTACATTGAATAGGCTGCAATATTTATAGATATTGCACAGCCATATACATCCAGAAGAATGAGTTGCACAGGTGCAACCAAAAACCAGAATAAACTAGCTTCCAAATCACCCGGGAAGCAACAATTAAATAAAAGACAAATATATTGTTTATAACAATATAACAATGTGAATACTGACAAATATGGTTGATTAACCATATAACTATTTAAAATTAATTTAAATAATAATCCTATGCATAATTAAATAATAGGATGATATAATTTATCCTAACGAAGTCGACCATCAAAATTAAAAAGGGTCCACACCAACCGATGGGTAAACCAAAAAATAATATTTTGTGAAAGCCCTAAAACTAATAGTGTCGTCACTCCTCCACAACCATGCTTGTGATTAGATGCATGATAGAGTGCACCTAGCCAAATAGTGTGAGAAACAAACCAAAGAAGAAAGCCAAATATCTTAACCTCTTGTAGACACAACACTTCATATTGTTAATGTTTGACCATTGTCCCTAACCATGTATCTATGGGTCGGTTCGATGTAAGGATTTATACATTCCAAGAATAAATTATCCTCATACATTCCAAAAATAACTTATCATGGAAAAACATCAAGGTGCATGGTATTTACCTATTAAAGACCTTCAAGGTTTGTAAAAGTGTTGGTAATAGAAAAATTTCGTTGGTTGTTGCACATAAAGTCACCGATTTGAAATCGTCCTTTGTTTTTCTTTGGAAATATTCCCCATTTTACGAAAGAAAGGTATTGCATCGTCGATCGAACACTTTTGCATTCAAGTGACGCCACATATCCTTTGTTTTTTTATATATCACCCTAGAATGGGATTGTGACAATTGTAATGTGAAAATTGTAGATTATGAGGGCATAATGGAGGTCATTACCTGTAGAGTATGGGAAAAAAAGTGGTGTCACTTTAGTAATAGAGCACACAACTTGTTTACCATCAATGGCAAAGGTGTGAGCTCTAGGACAACCTATGGGTTAGTGCATAGTGGTTTGTGGCTTAGAAGCGCCATGGCAAGCCAAAGAGTTCTTATTGGTAACAATGGTCCAACCGTCAAAACCTTTTGAGAAGTAGCCATTAAAGGGCACTCTCAAATCATATGTTCAAAGCATTGGCCACAAAAGTAAGTACTCTAGAGATTGATATAAAGCACTGGGTACCACTAATTTCAATGTCAATACTTTCCTTTGGGCCCTTTGCCAAATCAACTTCAATGGAAACTCATTTTTATGGGTTGTTTGTGGTATATGAAATGCCCCAAGGTTTTGATGAGTTGCTCAACAAAACCCCAAAGGGAGAGGGAGACCTGAAAAGACAATCTAGACCCAAATTTTGTAATTAACTTGTTCAGAAACATGGAAATCCCTGGTCCAATGAGAAAAAACAATAAGAGCATCGTGAATAAACCAGTACCATATTTAACAATGTCCTTACAATGGTCAACATTAACAAAGCAAAATAAATAAAAAAACTTTTGTCAAATTTAGCACCCCCTCTACCTTCACACCATGGGACTACAAATGGTTGTGAACCCTTTATTTAAGCAAACTTTTAGTGGGGATGGGGGCTTGGCCAACAAGAGTAAAAGACTCGAATCAATTGTGAGCTTTGATAAATTCAGGGAAATCAAGCACAACATCAAGGAAAGGGGTTTCTTAGTTACAACCAACACCTTGCGGAAGACTTTTAATACAAACCTCTTTGCCCTCTTTGATCCCATGATTGTCAAAGCCCCATCAACAAAATCTACATCAAACAAAGCATGCACTAAGGAGATGGCCATTAATAGGGGGATTTTTACAAATGCGGCCTAAGGAGTGGAGTTAAGGACCGACTCAACATAATAAATATACAATAAAATCGTAAATCCTACCTAGATCTATTGGATATTGGCGGTATGACAACAAATGTTGCAAAGGTACGAAACCTAAAACATTCTCTAACATGCAGAGCTCGACACAACATACGTCTTCCTATTTTCAATTATATCTTTCCTAACAACCGCATTTTAAATTTGCAAGCGTGAAAGAGATGATGATGTCAAAAAAATTATAAGTATGTTACAATTAAAAACAAGAAAAATGTGTAAACAACTAGCAAATTTAATCCAAGGTTTCAAGGTCTTCAAGCATGGGAGACATGGGGAAAAAAATTAGAAGACTCGAGAAAACTTTCGTTAATATGAACAAAATGTATGGGTGCCATGTAATATTTGTTAAGTAGTTGAAGGTTTAATTTTTGTGAGAATTCGAGTGTTCCTTCCCAAAGATGTTTGTATGTAGTTAAATTGACACCATTTGTCACAATTCAATTAGACATTTGTAAAAATGAGGTTATTAATTATGGTGGTATGCTAAAAATCCAAAATAAAGGTATTGAGATTGATATCTCTATATTTTCTAGATAGATGTATTTAAGATATTTGTACTAGTTACACCAAGAGGTTTTCTACAATGGCAACTAGGGGAGGCGGTGAATTGTTGTCTATGAGTGTGTTCACTTTTAATTCCAATCTTAAATTTGACATCTATTTGATTGGTAATATCTTGACCATGCGATGGAGTTTGGAACCCATTTTTTTCTTTGAAATATTTTTTTAAAATCCACTAAAAATAAATAAATCTACTAAAGTTAACAAATTTCATTCAAATTAAATTTGAAAATAATATAAAACAAAATAATCACCCCATGTGGAAGAGTTGCTTCCCTCACAATATAAAGTTGTTCATGTGATAAAATATATTGGGAGCGTTATAGTTAATTCCATTGTAACAACTCATTCAAAATTTTGTAGAACATTGTGGCAATATTCTTTCATCTTACCTTCTTAGCTCTTATTTTATCAAGGGTGTGCACAATGATATCTTCACACACCTCTACTTCGTGTAGAGATAATAGTGCCAATTCTTCTCCCATCAAATTTCTATAAAACAAAGTGTTGTATAAAAATATCATTTATATGAAATTGCTTATAAGTCTAAATTTAAAAATAAAAAAAAATAAATACAGCAATATTATATAAAAGAATTTTTTAAGACATTCATTATACATTCCATTAGTGAAATTGCTATACTCACGTAATTTTTTTTTTTTTTTAAAATACTTACTTTCGTATTTTTCGAGTGCCCTTAGCTCTTTTCTCAAACTACTTAGCTCCAGCCTCGTACTTCCATCAATTATTTGCTGTCAAGTAATAAAATTTAAGTATGCAATTTACATATATAAACATATATTTTTATCAAATAGTTTTGCAATATAAAAATAATGTCACCCTAAATTTGTGAAAAGGTAAAAGCAATCATGAACACCAAGAAAATATTAAAATATAATTCATATATTTTTCAACTTCATATTTGTCGTGATTGAAGGAAAGGTGAAGAATAAATGGGCATGAAGGTAGAGAAAACACTATAGGCAGAAAGAGGAAAGGAGAAGAAGTATTAGGGAAGGCGTTGAACTCTCACATTTGATCAGCATTATTGCATTCATATTGGTTATGAACCCAGGTCTTTTGTTTTGCTTATGAATGAAAAATGTCAAGAACGAAATTATCCAGGGATGGGAAGATTGTTACAAGTGCCTAGGGTTATGGCACTTCCCTTGGATCACCAAGAGAAGTGTCTTAATTGTGTGGGATTTGATCCGTAAATTATGTGGATATTCCACACTAAGTTTCACCAACATGGATATTTGTAATTCCAACTCAACAAGTGATAAGAATAGACTCGAATTTTCATATACATAAAGTTATAACATGCTGGAAATGAAAGTACAGCTCAATAACACACATCAAAGAAATAAGAACAGTTGCAAGCACACATGAACCCAAGAAGGGAAAAACTCCCACGTGTGAGGCAATAACAGTCCCCTTCAACTATGCAATTCACAATTTGTAAAACCTATTGCCGTATTCATGGCCTTTATGGATAGGACTTCAATTCTCTCCCTCTCCAAAGCTTGTACAATCTTATTTAACACTCTACACACATTCACATTCTCACTACAACACTATAACACCTTACTATTGGCTGGGAACTGACACAATTTGAAAACAAGACCCTCAACTTGTTTAATTCCAATGGAGAACCTCTCATTTATAACTCCTCTACCCATTCCAAATGATTGCCGACATCTTCCAGACACATTATTCAGAAAGAAATTATCCAGGGATGGGCAGATTGTTACAAAATGGCCAGATTATGGCACTTCCTTGGATCACCAAGAGAAGTGTCCTAATTGTGTGGACTTTGATCTGTAAACTAGGTGGATATTCCATAGTAGATTTCACCAACACAAATACTTATGATTCCAACTCAACTAGTGATAAGAATAGACTTGAATTTGCATACAAACAAAGTTATAAGGTGCTTGAAATGAATGTGCAGCTCAATAACACAACAATTAAATAAGAAAAGTTGCAAGCACACATGAACACAAGATTTAGCCTGGAGAAACCTAAGAAGGAAAAAAAATGCCGCTGGTGAGGCAACTACGCTCCCCTTCAACTATGCAATTCAAAATTTGTACAACAAACTGCCATATTCATGGCCTTTGTGGATAGGACTTTAATTCTCTCCGTCTCCAAAGCTTGTACAATCTTTATTCAGCATTATACAAACCACCTCATTCTCACTACAGCATTGGACTTTGATCCGTAAACTAGGTGGGTATTCCATAGTAGGTTTCACCAACACAAATACTCATAATTCCAACTCAACTAGTGATAAGAATAGACTCGAATTTGTGTACAAACAAAGTTATAACGTGCTCGAAATGAATGTGCATCTCAATAACACACAACAAATAATAAACAACAGTTGCAAGCACAGGTGAACACAAGATTTACCCTAGAGAAACCTAAGAAGGGAAAAATGCAACTGGTGAGGCAGCTACACTCCCGTTCAACTATGCAATTCAAAATTTGTATAACATACTGCCATATGCATGGCCTTTATGGATAGGACTTCAATTCTCTCCCTCTCCAAAGCTTGTACAATCTTATTTAGCACTATACAAACCACCTCATTCTCACTACATCATTGGAACACCTCCTTATTGGCTAGAAACTAAGTTTGAAAACAGGAACCTCAACTTGTTTAATTTCAATGGAGAAACTCTTATTCATAACTCCTCTGCCCCTTCCAAATGATTGTTAACATATTCCAAACCTGTAGTCATGCCTACTGCCTTTGGGAATTTGCCAACTCCTTTAGCTGACGCAAGAAGAAAGTGAAACGCGTTTGCTATTGTTTTGTTCCATGCATCTTTTTGAAGTGTGACAGAACTGTTCAGGACAGTACACAACTGTCCCCTTTTGTAGAGCGACACTTTCACCCTAGAGGAAAAACCCCTTAGTTTTAGGTACTGAAACTTTTGGTCAACTTTATTGGAGCAGGTCCAGATCACTCCCCATACAAATTCAGCCACTGGTACATATAGGTCTGATGTGTTTGTATAGGAAATTCTATTCCAAGTGCATACAATTATACAATTATAATTTAGTTTAATTGGGTACAATTGAAATCCAATTTTGGATTAGACTTGGGTAGGAAACCTCGACTCCCTTCTCTCTTTTCCTCTTACCTATTGCAAGCCGCTAGGTTGTGGTTACCTTGATTTCTCGTCTTGTGGCTAATATGCTTGTATTTCTTATTTGATTTATGGAGATGGTGAAATCTTAGTGTTTGATATGTTGGTTATTTTGAGGTTATGTTTGTGTCCTTAAATGGCAATGATGTTTGGTTAGCCACAGTATTTCGCTATTTGGTCTAAGCCTTAGTTTTCCTTGCATTACGTATCCTTGTCCTCCTAGGTCTCACGCATATCATATTCATGAATTCTTGCTTGCATTCCATCATTTTGCATCTTATTCATCCACTTTCATGACTCACAACACATCACTTTCACCTTTCATGACACGGTATTTTAGTTTTGCACCCTTAGCCGATGCACGCCTATGGGCGATTGTGTCGGTGTTATATTTTCTCATGGCTGACACCACCCACAGTGCAATGGCGTCCCTATATGTACCTCCACCTCACTTGACACTCATAGGAAAAAGGAAGATAAGACATCCAAACTGCCATTTGCTCTGCTCTTTTGCACCATCTTCGCATCTGCTCACTCTGTTTTTGGTTCATATTGCATTTTGCATGGATTGGATTGGACACCCCTCTTCTTGGATGATTGCTTACACTAAGGATAGGAATGGTCTTCCCCTACTCCACCTAATAGCGATTCTCTCTACGTGTTGCTTCTCAAGGGAGATAGATGCATCAACGACCACCCTACAGTGCAGGGTGAGTGCTCCAACCATTCTTTATCATTATGCATAGATTAGTCCGCTTCCTCTTCATTGTGTTATGTTAGCTTAGTATTATGCATGCTTGATGCTAGTTAGCTTAGTACTCTTATTAAATATCATCTCCTTAGTTACTTTCATTTCAGTTATTGCATGTTTACTTTAGTTATTGTTTGATCCATACCTCTCCACACCCAACCATCGATATCTCATTAGGGTTCCTTCCTCTATCTCAACCGTGGGCCTTGGAAACCCTAGGTTGACCTAGTGTAAGGGTTACTTCCCTCTAGATATGCGACCTTAGCGCTCACTGTAGCCCCTTTAAGTCTATCCCCTTATATGTCGGTACATGCGTGTCTCCTACTCGTTGCCTCGAATACCCTAGTTGAACAGGATGAGTAAGAGTGCATGTTGTTGAGACACATTTTGGCCCGCATACACCACGTTTTCTAACAACTAAAAATCATAGGGGACCACCCAGGACATCATCGAATATCAAGGGATGTCTCGAGGGCGTCCCCTTTTTTTGGGACATCTAGGACATATGTATGCCCCTAGTACAGTCGAGGATGTCTTGGGGACGTCTAGACATCCTCAACGTTATAGGCCTTTTTAGCTTTTCTTTTTAAAAAACACTGTTTTGATTAAAATAAAATTATAGGAATTGAAAACTTGTCTTGCAAATGACCTAAAACAACAACCGCAAATCTAAATGGTGTGTGTAACAATGATGCAAGTTGTGAGTTAGGTGACATGCAAACAAAAATTGATGAATTAGACGCTTGAAACTATTTTCTAAATTGGACCAGGAAGAGAAAACAAACCTTAGTAAAGCAAAAGCAATGAACCTAGAACCCAGATGATGCAAGCAACAATGCTAACCCTATGTATTGCAACACAATGATTTTGTCAAACACTTGGTATACAAAAATTGAAAATGGAACTTGCAAATTATTCAAGAAAACTATAATGTATGAGATTGTGAGAGTTTGAATTAATTACGAGTACCGAGAATAATGCCTGAACATTACACTTAATTGGATGTGACTAGGAACATTGAAAGAGTAGAATATATGCAAAAGAGACTAATACGTGTAAATGTCAAACTAGAAAGAAAAGAAAACTCAATTAAAGTGACCTGTCTTGTCAAATTGATACTTGGACAAGAGTCAAACCAAGTGGAATGATGTGTGTCCTTAGAGAGTGACATTTTCTAGGGAAATTTCATGTAACCCATTTCTTTGGATGGCTTCTAGAAGGATGATGACCACTATGAAGAACTCAATTAATTGATTAGAAAGCTATGACGCACTAAAAGCGATTGATATGCCTTCAATAATAATAGAAGAGGGCTGAGTGGAATGCAAATATTAACAGAGTATGGGCTGCATGTAAGTGTTTGATCCCACATGACCTAAAACCATGTGCTTTAAGTCTTAGTTTATTCATGTTATATTTGTAATATATATAAAATTTATATATTATTTTATCAGCCATCCCCCACCATCCCCAAAATTTTAAAAACCTTTGCCATCCCGAAGTCTTAGGTAACTATGGTTAGCTATCCTAAGGATTCACTATAAGCTTGGTTGCAAGAGCATAACCCTTTATTCTGTTATTATGTTGTGTTTCCCTCATGTGCATTTGATTTAGGATGGCATCTTTACTAGTTTCTTAAGCAGTTGTGTGTTTTTGTGCACCGGCATTTCCCAAATCATATCTCATGGTCCTAGCTTGCTGGAGGAGTTGCCATCAGATTTTATGCTGATGGATGGGGTGGCATGGGCCACTGATAATTGGGCTTAGGTTATACCATATTTTTCTCATGGTAGTCCACCATATGTTGGGAACACCATGGAAGACCTCTCTTCATTCTACTTGCTTTCTGGGAGTTCCTTTATTTAGGTTGAACCTCCTTGCACCCGGAGTTATCTTCAGTACCATTGTCTGTTCTCCACATTAAAGAAGGATTGTTGTAACCTCTCTAGCTTGAAGACTGAGAGTATTCTATGCAAGAGATTTCTAACACTTTCATCACTCTCTATCTTAAGCCTCGCTCAGTTAGAGTTGGAATGGGAAGTGATCTTGATGAGTTTAGTAATATGCTAATTATTGTATTATCATGGCAACTCTGCTCCCTCTCACCTTGATTTTTCAAATTTGATTCTTTGTGATCTTGTGACCACCTTCTTTGACTAGCATTCTTATCATTGGACCCCTGATTTATGACAATCCTCCAATGGCAATACAAATTGGTTGTAAATTTTTTTCCTTACAGAATGTGTACATTTGGTGATGTGATCTACCTATCCTAGAAGAATGTTTACTTGTTTAGGGAGACTCTCTTGATTACCTTCCATCGTAACCTTCATTTTGGTCGGGTTTTATGAGGAAGTTTATTGGGAAGTAATATTTATGAATTATTCTTTGATCTGGCAGTATCTCTGTAGCTTTTCCTTGAACACTATGTTCACTATCGCAGCAAACATATAAAACTGAATCTTGGAGAGGCACGTTTTTCTTGTTATAGCATTCTCTATCTTGAGTTGTAGAAGTCCCTTGAGGACCATGAATTGATGATACTGGCACCCTGGTGATAAGAAGTAAAAGAATGGGATCGCCTTTAGTCTATTATCATTTCAACTGCTTGTTGAACTTATATACCAATGCTTAATGTTATAAGTGTTTTCCAATTGATATAAGATCTTGAATTCTTGCTGGATATTTCTAGGACTGAATGAGTAAATTGTACATCAGACATGAGAATGGGGAGATGTATTCACTGTGATTATAATTGTTAGTGTACCGTATCCCTTACTGATTTGTGTTGCATTGCTTAATTGAGGATTTGTAGATTGCACCGAGTGCTTTTGTTCAATAAAGGAGAAATGTATCTTGGAATGTTGTTGTCAATTGTCATTCTGATGACCTGTATTTGATTGTCCAAAGCACAACTTGAAAGGGTTGCTTGCAACGGTACCTCCATGTCATTAGTGTGAGAGCTCTATGAAACCCTGAATCATTACTTTTATCCATTAATGAGCTGTAGCTATAAATTGAACAAGGAACATACTCTGATCTGTGTTATTGCTTTGCTTATTACCTTTCTGCCTATTCCTTACAGAACTCCCGTGTTTTCGCTTAAAGTTGTTCTTGGAACAAGGCACTTTACTCCTGTGTACTCGATCTCTCTCTCTCTTTTCTCTGTATTGACATGAAGTTCCTTCTTCTTCTTAAGATACTTTATAGATGGGATGAAGTTCTTGTTGGAGATTCCATGAGAAAAGGCCAGGGCCCTGGAGACAGTCCTACTTGAGTCTAGTGTAAGCTGACCTTGAGAGCTCTGTTAAGCAAGAAGAAAATTAACTTTTCTAAATCCTAAGACAACTCCTAGACATTGGTGTAACCTTTTGGATGTTAATGAATCTTCTCGTACCCTGGCTCTTGTTTTCTAGAATAATTGAGGCGGTTTTGTCATGCTGATGAAAACCTTACCTGATACTTGTAGAGGTTACACTTTCAGTGATTGTAACCTAGAGATTAGGGATTGTATCTTAGTCTTGTTAATAGAGGTCCACTCCTAGTATCTCTTATGTATGGATTTTTGGAAGTATCCTTTCTATAACCTCTACTTTCAGAATGCCATCTATTACCTTGATTGTCCTAATTTTCTTCTATGCAGTTAGAACATAAATGACTGTCATTATTATAAGATGGTCCTGAATAAATGTATCTTGATTCTGAACTGAATTTATAGCACTGCACTGGGAAGAAATACTATACTAAACTATACTAGCTGTTACTCGAGGAACTATGGCAGTGATTAGTAATGTTTGGTACTTTTGCTTATAGCGAACCATGGTACTATGACAACAAAGTTGATGTTATGAAACACTCCCAGAACTAAATAGAACTATTTATGTTTGTATTGAAACCAAAAGTTGAATCTATATAAATAAGTGGGGTTGCTTAATGTAGTATATACGTATTAAAGGTTCTAAACCTGTATACTCCTTCGAGCAGATCATTCACCAGCAGCAGTGGTTAAACCTACAAACCCTTGATGGATAGAATAGATGTTAGAATCAAGGTACTCGGGCAAACAAAACCTATGGGGAAGGCAAGTGAAATAACCCTGGTCAACTTTATGAACTGGGGGATACCATGCGGGGGTTGCAAACTATATGTCAGTAACTATGTCATAATATTCCCCTTGGCATTATTATAGAGGGCATTGGATTTCTAGCATGACCTTGGTTTCTACCTAATCCTCTCTTCTAGAGGTAAACCATGGAACCACTGACTAGTGACCCCTTGGAGATAAGTCTACGAGGTAAAAGGTAGAGGGAATCATCTCGATACAGGTATCCACGGATGAATTAGGTTTTTAAGATTAAGTGGGGCCTACTCTTATAACTCTAATGTGCATTCTTGACCTTTATTTGGTATTGTAAACAAAAGCTTTCTAGTTTGGCTTCTAGTGTTGTTACACTTTACTCCTATCAATTCGATTATACAGAAAGGTTGTTCGTCTAGGGGAATCTCTTTAGTCTTCCTACCAGATTATTATTAGGATGGAATGTATTGGTGCTGAGCAAGTTCCCGGCCAACTTAATCTAGAACCACAAGGGTCTACCAACAGCCAATATTTTTCTCTAGGTGGCAGCTCAAAAGCGGATCTTAACTGATGAACAGCTCGGGCGAAGGGTAGCATTAGTCCATCCCTTAGTATGCTTTGTAGAAATAAAGAAAAAACTTGTGAATGTATATTGTTGCACTGTCCTTTTCCTTGGAAAGCATAGGGATTTTCTTGGAGAAATTTATAATTCATACTATATTTCCAAAATCCTTACTAGACATATAAGCAATTGGCACCACAAGCTCAAATCAACATGCCTAGCGATGATCTAGGAGTTAGGCCCTTCCATAATTTTTCGGAACTTATGGCTGGAAAGAAATAGAAGGATCTTTAATGACACTAGGCATTCAAAAGAATGGCCATGGCTAACTATTGAAATGCCTATCCTCGAGATTGTTAAAGCCCAAGGTTTTGGGGTTATGTGAAGCTCTTATGATGAGGATGAATTGGTGAGTGGATGGTTTGGCATTTGTTCACCTAATACGAAGCTTGGTGAAGGTTTGGTAGAACATCTATAGAATCCCGTCTTCTAGTCTCTTCCTGAGATTGGGGTTCTCAAGTTTAATTTTTATGGTGCTGCCAAGGGTAATCAAGGACCGACTAGTTGTGGCAGTATCTTTCGTGATCATTTGGGTCAACCTCTTCTAATTTTCTCTTTGGACAATGGTTGTGGCATCAATAATGTTGTGGAAGCTAAAGATATTTTAAAACGCATCCGAATTGAACTTTTAAAAGGATGGAGGAGATTAGTAATTGAAGGCGACACTCATATTATCATCAATCCATCCAATGGGGGAAATATTAATGCATTGATTATCAAAACTATTTCAAATGAAATAAGCTAGATATGGAAAAAAGGTAGATGAGATAGAATTTATGCATATCAAAAGAGATGGCGATAATGTTGCTAGTCGTGGAGTTGGCTTGATGTAATGTCCCCTTTTCCCAATCAAAGACCTTTGGCCTATTTTGTCAACCCGACGCCAAAGGAAAATATAAGGGTGACTTAAGTCACAATAAATTATTATAAAGTGCTATAAAAAAATTAAATTATTAAAGCACTTATATTAATTTATTTGGCTTAATAAAAATAAATAATAATCCCTATGGTCAATACGAGGGGCAAATATCATTGTGAAGGGGTTATTATATTTTATTCTTGGGCCAAAGAGGAATAATGAAGTTAGGAAGGATAAAATATTATTTATGTCTTGTATTCCTCCTATGGAAAATGCCATTTGGAAGTCCAAAGGTCACTTTCATGGGAAGTCCAAAGGTCACTTCCATTTAGAAGTCCAAAGGTCACTTTCATTGGAAGTCTAAAGGTCACTTTCATTTGGAAGTCCAAAGGTCACTTTCATTGGAAGTCCAAAGGTCACTTTGGGTCCCATTTCCTATATAAAGAAGAGGTCAACCTATGTAGAGGCATTCCAGATTTTTGATATGATATTTTCTCTTGCATGTGAGCTCTGAGCTTGTGCAAATAATCCAAGGACGAAACCCCTTAGGATTATATCTCTTGCGGACAAAAACCCCAAGAGTATTGTGAGAGATTTCCACTCAGGATTTCTCATTGATTGTAATATGATTTTCAGTCATTTCCAGTAGTGTATTTTGAGGGTATTTTGGAGAATAAATTGCAGCAGTTATTCTTCTATTGGATCGACCCAGTTAGGGACTGTTTTGGCATGTTTTCTGAGGTATTTAGATCTGATTTCTATTGTCAAATCATCTACAGATTTTTGTGAAGTGAAGCAAGGAAGTTTCATAATTTTTAAGAGGGTTTTCAGAGGTATTTCAGCCAGTTTAATATTCAGATTTCAGATCTGATTTTTGGGATTCAAGTACGTCATTTCCAGATCATTTCGAAGGAATTAATGTATGCTTTTAACCTCTTTCCATCTGCAGATTTCAAATTTGTTTCTCTGTCATTTTTGCTTCTTAAAATTCTGGTTTTCTTCCTATTCTAGCTGCTAAAAATATTGCCATCAATTTAGAAAAGGTTCAGGATTATTTGGGTATATGTTGCATGAGATTTCCCTTCATACCCTAGTCGCCATTTCCTGCAAATTATTTCAGCAGACTCAGCTGGTTGTGCATGCTCCATTTCATCCTTTTAGACCTGATTTGGCTTATCAAAATTTGCATATTATTTAAGAAAGATGAAGGGTGACAAATGATGAATGTGCCAGGAGTTTCATACCAAAACCCAATCACATTTTCTATATTAATTGTCAGATCTGAAAGTAATAATTTACTTTTCCATCTTTTCCTTGTTGTTTTGGTGGGGATTTTCCTGAAATCCTACTTGGGGTCAAAGAGTCCCATTTAGGGATCTTACATTTGAGAAGCTCAATTTCTAGCAAACATATCCAAGGAACTGCCCTTTCCAAAGACATTGCAGACTACTTATGTTGGATGCCTCCCACTATATGCTTGAGTAAGAATATATTTGGGAGGGTGACTTTGGATTCTAATATCACAACCTTTCTCTAGGACAAGACAGGCTTTTCTGTCATGGCCCTCTATTTGGATACGCATCATGAGTTTGTAAGATATCTATTGCTAATTAGAAAAAGGTCAAGGCATTAATGGAAAGGACTTGTGAGAAGTGTCGTCCTCAAGGAATTGATGGCCTCACTCCTCACACAAATGACACCACCTCCCCCTCTTGATTTAAGTTGCCACCACATTTGTGCATGGGGCACGACAACAACGGCAAAGCTTGGGGTACTCTACCGGTGCCATCAATTTAAATTGGGTGGGGAAGGTATGCTTTTTGTTACTTTATCTCCTCCCTAATGAGCTCGTGGTTAAATTGTTGGTTGTATATGCTCAACACAAATATATTTTTGTAGCGATTGGGGGATGTCTTGGTTTTTACTATGGATATGGTTTGAATTCCTTCCCATTCAATGCAGTGCCATTAAGTGTTGGACTACTTGAACCTCTATCATGCCTGTGCATGGGTTGTTATGCCTCTAATCCTCTTGTTGCTTGTTTAAACCATAATGTCCCTTTCTAGGGCTGAACTGAAAAACAATGAAATAACATACACCAAAACTGAAATTATTTTGATTGTTATATCAGCCAACTGAAAAATGGAACCGTAGTGAACAATAGTTTGATTTTTAGAACAACAACAAGGAAAAGCAATAATTCATCAAAATATCACCATTCACATCATCCAAAGTATGTAGAGGCACTTTAGGAATATTATACAATAATTATCAACCAAGAAATCAGCCTCTAAACACAGCTGGAAATTAAATAAATGACAACAGAGTATGCCCTTATGAAATGGCTGGAAATGAATGATTCCAAGCCCTAAAAATGAAGTACAAAGTAGATTCCGGCTACCAAAAATATGGAGAATGCAATGATGGCTGAGTTGAGTGGTGTCATGCCCTAGAAACCACCAATCTCTTCCCCAAGGTGGGTCGCTCCCTAAGAGAGGGGCTGAATTTCACCTTAGAACCAAACCCTCGCTGAAAATAGGCCTTATCCACCTCTTTGAAGCACTTGGAACAATTAATTGAAGAGTTTTCATTCTCCAATTATCAAGGAAGGGTTTCATCTTCCTTGTGAAGCCACACCAAAGGATTTTCGCCCCTTAGTGGAAGGAAATTGAGCAAACAACCCAAAACCAAGTAAAGTATAAATTATATGCCAAAAGATGATGCCAAAATGAGGCCAAGCGACCTCCTTTTATATTCCTTTGGTGGCACAAAACCCAATGAGGAGTTTCCCCCATGACCGACCTCATAATGATGTTACTTTTCTTTTTTGTCTTTGGCTTTTTACTCCTCCAACCCAGCCGACCTAGCTTAAGTGAGAAACCATGAAAGAAAATGCAAATGCTTATGAAAAAGACTAAAAAACATGACAAACACTTCCCTTGTTCACCTCCTTCTTGCCCACGGAAAGTGGAATGGGCTAGAAGTCTCCAAAATGAATTAATTAAAAAAGGGGGCATTACAGTTCTCCCATCCTGAAATTGTTTGACCTCAAGCGATTGCAAACTTGGATGCTCCAATAATCTAAATCCCAAACATGTCAAATGAAGGAGCTTTCACCCAAAGAAACTCATACCTCTGCTGCCCCTCTCTTCATTGAAGTCCTCCTCATCCTCCACTTTAAAAATAGCAGTAACAACTTCTTCCTTTGCACACTTAGTCGTATAAAAAACCTTCCGGACTGTTGTAACCTCAGCCATAAAGCAAAAAATTGGTGAATAACCAGCAATTGGACAAGCTAATCCATGTCCCAATGTGGCAACCTCATTCTTTGTTCCATCCTTGTCAACTAAGGTGGAAGAACACTCCATATTCCCAAATACAAATGCAACTAAAATTAGGTGGGGCTTGTTAGAAATGTTGACAGCAGAATCAATGATGGTAGTTTGGCTCATGGTTGCCATAAAAACACTTCCCTTCTCACTAGGGGTAGATAACACCTCATTCCCCAACTCTTGATTACATTCTTCACCTAACAAAAACTTGGAAGGGAAAACTTGAGCAACATGCAAAATTGATCCAAACACCTAGAGTTACCTTGTTGTAGAGGCTTTTGTGGCTGCCCAAAAGATGGTCTAGGCTGCCCTCTTCCCGCTATCTTAGTTTGGTTGTACCTTCCTCAAATCCTTTATGTTTCACTCCCCATCCAAGTATTGGAGGGACTTTGTTTCTATGCAAATTGAGACCTTTTGCACTCACAAACTTGCCATCCTCCATTATGGCATCTTCCTCTTGATTGCGCAGTTCCATATTATTCATCGCGTGCTTGGATGGATAACAAATTCAGCTGCTCTTTCTTCTTTATTCCTATGCCTACACAAATAACAAACACATTAAAAGAAACACGAGCTCTCAATAAGAATTCATGCCCGTAGGTATGGAAGCTATCTCCCTTTCATGGCTTTATGATCATCTCATTTTCTCCACTAAAGTGATGGATATTCAAAATTTCACCCAGGTTGTCCTAAACACAGCTATAACCATGTGTTTTGTCCCCCAAAATCAGAAGGATAGTGGTTGAGATCCTTCTTATACAAGCTAAAAACACATCAATGATGATAATAGAATGGAAACCCTTCATCCTCACCACTATCAACAAAATGGATAGGGAGCTGAAATTGTTGTGGATAGCGAAAAAAGAAGTACAACAATTCTCAAACTGAAATTCTTCATGAATCTCCTCGAAAAGAATGTAGTGGGGCCTGGGAATGAGTAATTGTTGACTCGAAAAGGCTCTAAAAGATTGGAAACCATCCCTTCTCATTAAATTTCCTCTTTTTGTACGACACCAAACAAAATATTTGACAAGTTGGGAATGTCTATGACAACAATACAAAAATACATGAAAACATGCCTTGAAGTCCCACAAATCAAGACTACTACTTCCAATCATACCTCCAAATCTTAGTTGAGTTACAATGCTTAGAATAACAAGATAACAACCATCCCACTCAATTTCAAACACAAAATTCATGAACTCAACTTCTACTTCTATTGGAGCACTCCCTCCAAGAGCTTGCTTATCAATTAGGAATTCAAAATCCTTATAACATGACTGTTGTTTTGAAAATAAAATTGTAGGTTTTACCTCATTATGTGTTGCCCATATGTCTTGCCTTCTTCTAGAAGTTCTTCCCCTCCTCTTGGTTGTAGCAACTTGAGGAATCCCATGTGTCATGCTTGGAAGCACAACCTCTTGGCCATCAAGCTTGAGCCTCAACTCCATGATTTGGTAGTCTTGGGTAAATTTTCCCAAAGAGTGTAGCCATGGCACTCCAAGTACCAAATCCGTATCTTCATTACAATTCACATAGAAATCACCACTTAGAGTGTTCTTCACTTTATCACCATGTCCACTATGTTGTCCATGATGACCACCCATTATACTATGAAGCATCAAACTTGACATAGGCTCATTCTTTTCAACAAGCTGCCCATGGTGACACAAGTATGGCAGCGACATAGGAAGAGACCAAAAAACTGAAATGTAATTTTCAATATCATACCTTGGGTTGTCCTTCACTTGTTCATCTTCTTTTGCCGAATGAAGCATGGTTGAGATCTCTTCATATTCAACTAGTGAAGCTCTTCCCACCTTGACTTCATCCATATTTTTTTGGCACGTGCATGGAGCCTCTTCATGGTCCTTGCCAAATTCATGAACACCCTCAACTTGTCTCTTATGAGCTGTTATTTTGAAAATTCCAACAAGCTAACCATTATCATAACTATGCAAATTGAATTCTTCCTTGCTTCAATCTTTGGAATGCTCGGAAGATGGTTATGGGCCTCTTGGAAAAGATCTTTTTCCCTTTAGTACCCTTCATCCTCCCATCTTTGTTAGAATAATATTGTAATGACCCTTTCAAGGGTTTAGACCAAAAGAAAAGGAATTTAGCCAAACACCAAAATTATTCAGATCTGATTTTTGTTGCAGCAGACTGAAAATGCAAAATCAGCGAATTGTACTCTTCACAAATAAATACCAAACACCATGAAATACTTCAAATTAACTTGCCACAATTTTTATATATATTTTATACATCCATAAGAGCCAAAATCAATAAAAATATTGAAGAAACCACTGCTGGAATTTAATTAATGTCCAGTTATTTGCAGCCACAAGAAAAATGTAGATCTAGGGTCTAGAAACCCCCAAAAATCATAAAACTTGAGATTCCGGCCTTAGAAATTATGATAATTCAGATTATCAACTGAAAATGTATATATAAATTCACCAAACCCTCTAAACCCTACTCAAGGTAGGTCGCTCCACATGTAGGAAGCCAAATAAAATCTGAAAATGAAAGATATCTCTCCAAATCAGCCTTATACTTCGATCCCAAGTCAAGATGAAGGGTTTTCGTCCTTCACTCAACCTCTAGAAGGGTTTTCGTCCTCCTAGGCAAGACACACATGATGTAATGTCCCCTCCAAAATCTGATTGAAATCTTCAATGAACAAGAATGAAACCCCAGCTGAAATAATACAAAAACTAAAGGCAAACACTGCAGACCTGATTTATGCTAGAAAATGCGATTTGAATAGAGAAGGAAAATACCACAAAACACACCAAAAATATGATATTTTCTGATTTTTATGGAAGAACTATTTTTATAAATATATTGCAATTGAAAGCACCAACAATTGAGGCCAAAAATCAGATTTCCAATGATGAACAACTTCAGATCTGACCTGTACTTGCAGCAGTGAAAAATAGGCTTGAAACCCTCTACAAAACACTTGAAAATATTGCAATAATTTCCTGGAAATGCCCTTGTAACAGCTGATACAAAAATAGAATATTCCAGCCCTTGAATAGATGAGAAAACACCCAAAACTGGGTCACTCCAGCTGCAATAAAATAGATCTATGAATCAGATTTAAAACTGGACTTACAACACACCAAAATAGGAAGAGTTTTCGTTCTTCCTCTTGATTTCCTTGAGGGTTTTCGTCCTCAGAAATCACAGCAGTGAATCTTCAGCTCAAAGCCAAAAGAGTAAAAATGTAAAGTGATAGAATGATGCCAAGACAAGTCGACCTCTTCCAATATGAGAAGGAAGTGACCCAAAAATTACCTCCAACACACCCAATCAGCAATTGGTGTTATTTCTATGCACTAAGCACCCAAACAACATCCCAACCCAAGTCGCATTTCTCCTAGAGGGAATACAAAAATATAATTTTATTTTATTCTTTCTAATTTCCCATTAACCCTAAGGTAAGTCGCCCATGCTCCTAGGATGAATAAAAAATTACATTGGCATCACTATAATATTTTATTAAGTCATATAAATTATTATAAGTGCTAGATTTATATTTTTCTTTACTTATGGCACTTAATAATAATTTAAAATGACTTAAGTCACCCTTATAGATCCCCCTTAGCCATCGGGTAGACATCTTCCAAGATGTTATTCCGGAAAGAGGGAAATTTCAGTCCTCCCTTCCTCGAATTGCTTGCCCACAAGCAATTGCAGATTTGGGTGCTCCAAAATTTCTGCACCTTCCCACGTTGCATCTTCAATAGGTAGCCCCTTCCATTAAATCAAATACTCCCGAATGACTCTATTTTGGAGAGTGCAGAGCTTGTTTTCAACCTTTTTCACGTACCTCTAAGATGACCTCTGGTCCAAGACAAGTTTGCCTTCATCATCAAGAGGAGGCAACTTCTATGGAGGGAACAATATGCTGCCCCAATGCTTTTTTCAAGCAAGATACATGAAACACATTATGTATTTTACTTTGAGCTGGCAGTTCAAGCTCATATGCAACCTTTCCCACCTTCCATATGACCTTGTAAGGGCCATAAAACCTTGGTTTTAACTTTTCTGAACCCTTCCCTTTGAGGGAACATTGTCTATAAGGTTGCAACCTTAGGAAAACCATGTCTCCCACCTCAAAAGACCTCTCTATTCTTCACCTGTCTGCAATATAACTGCTGATTTTGAGCATGTGCAAGGTTATCCTTGAGTGCTTTCATGATATCTTGACTCTGTTGTATCAAATCTTTAAGCACCCGTAATGTCCCTCTTTCCGGCATGACCCTTGGACACTTGGTGGGTAGCTTATTTGTCATCTTCGTAAGCTAGTCCCGTTGTTTAGGAGATGATGTGCATAGCAGGTAAGGGTTTTATCGACGATCTGGTGGATTATTTGATGTTAGCAATGAGTTCAGTTGGTCTTAAGGACTCACTTGGCACTTTCCGAGGTTATTTCCGGCTTCTGGTGTGTTCTCCAAGATTCTTGGAGAGAGTATCTATTTATAGTAAGTCACCCAACTGACTTCATTTCTCATTATTCGTCATCGGCACCATACCTTAGTCAGTTTCCGATTCCGGTGCTTTCGACGATTTCCGCACTTTGGGAGCATTAATGGCTTATTTTAATTATTTTACCCAAGTTGCTTATATTTGTACGAATTACTTGGCGAGCACCTCAGTATTATAGCTCGTCGGAAAGAGAATGTGAAGTTCTAAATGATGAGATGCTAATTCAGTGACCTTGGGCGCCAGGAATGATTAATTAATTAAATAAATCACTTTTCGGAGTTATAAGGTGTAATTAATTAATAAAGTGATTTATTAATTATATTTTCTTTTAATGAAAATTCTCGGAAAAGGTTATAAAAGGAGGATTTGGCCCATTTGTTGGGGACACTTATTATTTTGAAAAAAAAACAAATTCAGAGCAGCTCTTGCTAATTACTCTCGAAGGACGGAAACCCTTGGAGATTACGGATTGGACGGAAACCCAATTCGAAGGAGGAAGATTCAAACAAGGTCTTCATTGTGCTTCACATCAGATCATTTTGATATTGCTTTACAGTTAATTGCAGCATGTGTTTATCAGTTTACTCATAGAGGAATATTATTACCATCATTGGGGCGCCATCTTTCCCATTTGGAGAGCGCAACAGTTAGAGGAGTGAGAGGGGTGTTAGCAGCAGTTGTGTAACAGGTGCAGCCACTATTGGCTCCTTCGCATGCGAGAGTTCTGATCATTTCAGTACCATTGATATCCATTCATTTTATCACACAAAGCTGGACTTTCGGGTATGCAATTTAGAGATGAATTTCATTGTATTTGGAATCCATAAATAAATAAATAAATCCTTTCGTTTCCAATCAGACTTGTATTGTTTATGCATTGTGGGAGTTATGTTTGTCTGCAATCATTTGTGGGACTTTCTATTGGCCGTGTTCTTTCAATTAAAGAGAAACAGCAAAAATATCAAAAATTGAGACGACATGACAAGTGTTTGACGAAATGTCAATGCACTAAAAACTTTAAAAAAAAAAAAAAAAATTGGAGTTGGAATTGGTTGGGATATTTCAACCTGGCAGCTGTACTATCCGGAAGAACAACATCAACAAATGAGAATGCATCATAACCATATAGTGCCTTAAATGGAGACATACCAATGGACATGTGATAGGAAGTGTTGTAGCAAAACTCTCCCAAATAGAGCCACTTAATCCATGTTGATTGTTGCCTGTAACAAAGCATCTCAAATACCCCTCTATCCACTTGTTTACAATCTTTGTTTTCCCATCCGTTTGTGGATGGTAACTTGTGCTTGGAGTTAGTTTCGTGCTGCAAGATGAAAGAGCTCTTGCCAAAAGGAGCTTAAGAATCTGTTGTCCCTATCACTCACAATATTCTTAGGCAACCCATGAAGTCTAAAAACTTCCTTAAAAATATTCCAGCCACTAAAGGCCCATCAAACTTAGTGGGAAGAGGAAAAAATGAGCATACTTGGTCAATCTATCCACCACAACATAGATAACACTCTTACCTTGAACCGAAGGAAGACCAATGATGAAGTCCATAGAAATGCTCTCCCATTTCTGATTTGGAATGGGTAGGGGCTGCAAAAGTCCTACTGGAAATTCATGTTGTGCCTTGCTTTGTTGGCATATAAGGCACTCCCTAATGTGTTGCAATACCTCTTCAATCCCTTCCATACGAACTTCTCTCTTACCTGTTTATATGTTTTAAAATACCCTTGATGACCAGCTAAGGGTGAGTCATGCATGGCTGCTAAAATTTTGCATTTTACCTTAGATTCGGGCACCAAAAGAACTCTATTTTTATAGAGGATGAGGCCATCAATCACTTGGTACTGTCATCATCAATTTTCCCATCAAATATATCACAAGCAAGCTGATTTTTGGTGTACTCTGTTGTTATATCAGCCTTCCAATCTGCTGCAATTTCACTCATGGAACAGCAATAAGGCTTCCTTGACAAAGCATTTGCAACTATGTTATTTTTCCCTTCACAAACTCAATTTCAAAGTCAAAAGATTGCACTTTGCTTACCCATTTTGTTTCCTATCATTTAAATCAATTTGGTTAAGAAAATACCTCAAATTGTTATGATCCGTTTTGACAACAAACCTACCACAAACAAGATATTGTCTAAACTTCACTAGAGCATGCATGATGGCCAACATTTCTTTGTCATAAATAGAATATCCCTTCTCCACATCCTTAAGTTTTCTACTTTCAAATGCTATGGGATGTTTATTTTGCATTAAAACAACTCCAATCCCATCACCGGATGCATCACATTCCACCACAAAAGGCTTTGAAAAATATGGAACGAGTACTGGGCATGAACTCATTACCTTTTTGAGGTGATCAAATGCTTGTTGGGCTGATTGTGACCATGTGAAAGCTCCTTGCTTTGTCAAATTTGTTAAGGGGGCTGAAAGTTGTGAAAATCCCTTCACAAATCTGCGATAATAACTACAAAGACCCAAGAATCCTCTTAGTTGAGTCAAAGTAGTAGGAGTAGGCCAATCCAAAATGGCTTGAATCTTTTGTTGGTCCACATGTACCCCCCTTGCATTGATGACATGTCCTAGATATAAAATTTCTTCCATGCCAAACTCACATTTGGATAACTTGGCAAAGAGAGATTGCTGCTCCAAAATGCTTAGAACCATATCCAAATGTATCAAATGCTCTTCCCATGATTTGCTATACACCAAAATGTCATAAAAAAATACCAAGACAAACTTTCTCAAATGCTCCCTAAAAATGTGATTCATGCATGATTGGAAAGTAGCAGGAGCATTGGTCAATCCAAATGGCATCACTAAAAATTCAAAATGACCAAAGTGACACCTAAAAGTTGTCTTATGGACATCTTCATCTCTTACCTTGATTTGGTGGTAGCCGAGATCTTAGATCAATTTTTGAGAAGAAAACAACCCCATGCAACTCATCAATCCTTGGTATTGGGTACCTATTTTTGATAGTCTTCTTATTCAACAACCTGTAATCCACACACATTCTCAAAGTTCCATCCTTCTTCTTTACCAACACAACTGAAGAAGCAAATGGGCTAGAACTTGGCCTTATGTGGCCCATATCCAACAATTCCTTAATCACCTTTTCTATTTCTTCCTTGAAAGCTCTTGGGTGACGGTAAGGAGAAGATATAACTGGAGTTGAACCGGGTTCCAACTCTATAATATGCTGAAATCCTCTATCCGGGAAAAACCGTGAGGTAAATCTGAAAATACCTTGCTATGTCTATCCAAAATAGATTGAATATCCACATGATATGATGGCTGCGATGAAAAATCAGAAGTAACACTTACCACACAATGTGCAGCCCATGCAATCTGCCCTCTAGTGAAAGATCTCTCCATGCTTTTGGTGGTCACCACTTGAGGAACTCCACTCCTCAAGCCTTGCAATGTTATTTCCTTGCCTTGGGACTTAAATTTCAGTTCCATGGTTTGATAGTTTTGAGTGAACTCACCCAAAGATTGCAGCCATTGAACTCCCAAAACAACATCAGTTTCACCAATACCAATGACATAAAAATCATCACATACCTTGTGTCTTCCCAATGTGATCTCAAGTTGAGGATTTTCTTTGTGCATGCAAGAGTATATCCATCTGCCACGGTTACATTGAATCCTTGAAAATCTTCTACTTTCAACCCCATTCTTGTCACTAAGCTCTCATCAATAAAATTGTGAGTAGCTCCACTATCAATCAAGGTTATGATTCTTTGTCCATGAAGAACACCTTTAATACGGAAAGCATGGTATCTTGGTGCTCCGGATAAGGTGGCCAATGTTCCATCCTTGAGACCTTCATTTTCCTCTTTTGTTTGTTCTTCTTCTCCCCATGATCAACTCCTTCATCATTTGAAATAATCTCAATATAGTGGGCTGCCCCCTTTGGAAGACAATGATGATTAGGAGTCCAAGGATCTCTACAATGAAAACATAACTTCTTTCTTCTAAGCTCATTCCTTGACTCTATTTCCTTGTTGTTTTTATTCCAATCTTTAACATCTGATTTATTTTGAAATGACTTACCTTGCTGCCCATAGTTTGGTGTCTTTTGCCCACTTGATGAAGAGGACTTTGGCTGCCCAAACACTCCCTTTGGCTGCCCAAATGCTGCTGATTTTTGCTGCAGATTTTTACCCTTTGTTACCGATTTTTCCAAGTCAAATGCTTTCATGATGGCACCTTGTAGAGAGGAAGGGCTGAATGCTTTCACAAGACCTTTTAGTTGCTCTTCTAAACCTTCCATAAACAACAATACTAACCTCTTTTCGCTGATATCCGGTACCATAACTGAAATTCTTTCAAATTCAGAAATATATTTTTCTAGTGACCCTTCTTGCTTAAGTTGTGCTAGCTCCTAAAGTACATATTCGGATCTATCCTATCAAACCTCTCAATCAAACATGAACTGAATTCCCCAATAATAGTAATGGAACCATGACCTTGGGTAATTAACCCATGGTACCACCACTCATGTGTTATCCCCTCTAAATGCAAAGTTACAAAATTGAGGGATTCCTCTTCATACATAGGATTTAGAGAGAGAGATATATATCAAGTTTTTGCAACCAAGCAAGAGAACATTTTTGTAATATCCCCTTTAGGATATTATCCAAATGTGCAAATTAATTTATGAATTGAATCTAGGACTAAACCCGCCTAGTTTGACCTCAAATAATTCAATTTTAGCTTCAATACAACCCAAAAAGGGTTGGAGTGAGCCAAGGTGGTGGATGAGAGAATCAGTTAGGAAATTAATCACTTCAAATTTGAAATTAATTACAGCAGTAATTAATTAATAAATGCACTAAACTGCTGCAAACTTAAAAAATTAATAACTCATTCACCATTCATTATTTTTCTATCAAACTCATGCCGAAAGATTCTTAATATTTTTAGCTTTCCAACAAGCTATAGATCACAATTTTTGGATAAGTAGAAGGAATGCAAATCAATCCACAAAATCTGAAACTGTGTAGATAAAACCCTAGCACAAACAACTGAAACTTGGAAAATTCATAACTCGCTCAATACTTCATCTTTTGCCAAGAAATAAAGTGCAGACTAATCTATAATTCAAGAGTTTTCCAAAGATATAAAAATCTAAATTTTATGATAACTGAAACCCCTTCAAAACAACCCCCAAATCCCAAACCCAGTCGCTAGGGTTAGAATAAAATGCACAAATAATTTCCAGCACTTAATAACCCTTCATAATATTCAATAACATGCAGATTTTACTCTCAATATAAGGCACCAAAGCTAGAAAGAGAATCACCAACAAGTGGATTTCAAAATCTCATGAAAAAATACTCAAATTGAATATCAAACTAGCACAATAACTCCCACGCAAGAGAGAGAGAACATTAATGGGCATGCATCCCAACTCCAAGCATGGGGTGAAAATCAAATGATCAATTCAACATCCCCTCTAAATAAATGCGACCTCCCTTTTATAGAACTAAGGGGTGCAATATCCAATAAAGATCGACCTTTCCCTTTTGGAGGGAAAACATAAACTCTCATTAAAATATTTAATACTAAGACTATGTGCACTTTATTTACTTTTTAATTAAATAAATAAAAATAACTAACCTATGTGCACATTAAACTAAAGAGACTCCCACTTGTAGCGTTAGGCATGCCAAGGGGTTACAATGCAGATGAAAAATAAATATTAATAATGTCTCGAAAAAGGGGACATTACAATTTTTCAGTGCCATCAAATGAAGGAAGAGTTACCTTCCTAACCTTTGTTGGATGTCCCTTCTTGGTGCCTCTTGATGAGATCTCTTATTCCTCCCTGCACCCTTGTTATTTTTTAACTAGAAAAAGTCTTTGAAAGGTAGGATATCCCTTACCCTAAGGTTGAGTTGCATATACTCATCACCATAGGCTTCTACATCATCCACATCATTTTGTGCCACTTCCTCAATTGGTTCTTCTCTTTGAGAAACTTGGCTTTAAAGGTAGGATGTGTAGTATTGGAAGTATTCTTGGTTGGTCCCATTGAGCTTCCCTCTCCCACATTAGTTGCTACATGATTAGTGGTTGCAACATTCCCTTGTAGAGCCATAGCCAACTCCCGAATCGAACTGGTAAATGCATCACGCATTTCTCTTTGGTTTTCCCTCATTGTTTGTTGCAACTCTCTCTTGCACTCTGGTAATAGTTTCATTCATATAGCTGAGAGCATCATTGGGAGGAGCCCTTTGATCATGTTCTTCCATTGTGCCCTTTCTAGGAGTGTTCCTTCTGTGATATACTAAGTGATCTTTGGCTGATTGCATTCAGATTTGATTTCTAAAGGTTTCCCTCATAGGATGGGAGGAAAACTTGCTCTGATACCATTGTAATGTCCCCACCAAAATATGATTTAAATCTTCAATGGACAAGAATGAAACCCCACCTGAATTATTGCAAAAACTAAAGGCAACACTGTAGACCAAATTTATGCTAGAAAATGCAATTTGAATAGAGAAGCAAAATACCACAAAACATACCAAAAATATGATATTTTCTGATTTTTATGGAAGAACTAATTTTTATAAATATAATGCAAATGAAAGTACCAACAACTGAGGCCAAAAATCAGATTTCCAATGATGAACAACTTCAGATCTGACCTGTACTTGCAGCAGTGAAAAATAGGCTTGAAACCCTCTACAAAACACTTGAAAATATTGCAATAATTTCTGGAAATGCCCTTGTAAAAGCTGATACAAAAATAGAATATTCCAGCCCTTGAATATGTGACAAAACACCCAAAACTGGGTCACTCCAGCTGCAATAAATTAGATCTATAAATCAGATTTAAAACCGGACTTACAACACACCAAAATAGGAAGAGTTTTCGTTCTTCCTCTTGATTTCCTTGAGGGTTTTCATCCTCAAAAATCACAACAGTGATTCTTCAGCTCAAAGCCAAAATAGTACAAATGTAAAGTGATAGAATGATGCCAAGACAAGTCAACCTCTTCCAATATGAGAAGGAAGTGACCCAAAAATTACCTCCAACACACCCAATCAGCAATTGGTGTGATTTCTATGCACTAAGCACCCAAACAACATCCCAGCCCAAGTTGTATTTCTCCTAGAAGGAATACAAAAAAATAATTTTGTTTTATTCTTTCTAATTTCCCATTAACCCCTAAGGTAAGTCGCCCATGCTCCTAGGATGAATAAAAATATATATTGGAATCACTATAATATATTATAAAGTCATATAAATTTTTGTTTTTGTTTGTTTTTTTTTAAGAAAAAAGTACACATTATATTGATATAAATCTTGAATTACATACTCTACCATGCCAAGCATGGAAGCTATTAGCCATATCCCTAGCATTATAAACAAAAATAACAATAAGAAGATTCATTGATAAGAGTCAAGGTTTGTGATTTTCCTGATTTCTTCTTGAATCTTAGTTGACCACCATAGAGGAGGTGACCCGTAGCAAAGGATATCCTTGTTGTCAAGAGCCCAATTTGCCAATCCATCTGCAACCTTGTTCTTTTGTCTGGGGATGTGGGTAAACTGAATTTCTTGAACCTTTTGCTGTAGATTTCGTATTTCACAAACCTCCTTAGCAATTCTCCACTGCGGAGGATATCCATTACTAGAATCACTCAATAAGTTCATCATGATTTTGGAATCCGATTGGATTTTGATCTTTCGCCATCCTATTTTAATAGCTTCTGTATTCCTCTATGGATAGCTTTGATTTCAGCCACATTATTGGTAGAGATTCCCAAGTTTTCAGCAAATAGGAAATGGACTTCTCCTTCTTTGTTACGGCCAATCCCTCCCATAGTTGTTCGCCAGGATTACCCTAGAAGCTCCATCTGTATTTATCACCCCATCATAAGTCTTCCCATCTTGCACTTGAGTATCATTCGCTACTATCTTTTTCTTGTGAAAGCGAGGCATGGTGGCTTCCTTAGGATCCAAAGAAAGTTGTTGGAAGATATGCTCCCAGTCTTGAGAGGGTTGATCAAGTAGAGAAACCTTATGTTTGAGGCTTTCTGTCAAGTTGCTTTTTATTTTTTCCCAAACATATATAACTTCTCTGCTAGTTTGTCGAAATATTCTATAATTCCGCTAAAAGTCATTTAAATTATTATAAGTGCTAGATTTATATTTTTCTTTACTTATGGAATTTTATAATATTCAAAATGACTTAAGTCACCCTTATAGATCCCCCTTAGCCGTCGGGTAGACAAAATAGGCCAAGGGTCTTCCAAGATGTTATTCCGGAAAGAGGGACATTTCACATGATGGTTTTCGTCCCCAAGTGCAAGAACAAGGAGCTCCTAGCTCTATATGCTCAAGTAAGGTAAAATGCGTCAAGTCTAAATCTCAAATGAACCCTCTAATCTTCTTTTATATCCTCCTTTTGGCACCAAGGATTGGAATAGCAAGACCAACCTCCTAAATATGTTCTTTTCAATCATTAGCTTCCATTAATTAATTAAAACCCAACCGACCTGTTATAAGAGAGAAAACACTAAAATATAATATAAAAAATATTAGAAAAACAATGCACGAGGAAGTTCAAGGTTCTCTTCAATTTTCTTCACTTCTTTGCCATGGAGAAGGAATGGCAAGAAGACCAAATATTAGCTCTCAAGTGGAAAAAGGGGACATTACAGTCCTCCCTTCCCAAAAATTGTTTGTCCTCAAGCAATTGCAAGTACCCGGATCCCAAATGAATCTCAACTGTTTCCTTCTTTTTGTACTGCACAACTCTCATCCATACATTGGCTGTCCCAAAATACCATCATGCTGCCCCAAACTCTGCTGAAATCACGCATTTTCCACTCAAAAATCAGAATTAGAGTGGCTGGAATCCACCTCAAAACAACCTTGCTTAAATCAACATCAATTATCAACAACAATCCCTTCAACTGTATGGCTGGAAACCCAACTGTGGAAGTGATAAGGGGGCTGGAAAAATTTATGACAGCAGTGAAAAATCATGGCAGCAGCTGTCATACTTCAAAATCCTTACCAAATAAAAAAATGGCAACAATCTAGGGGCTGGAAATGACCCTATAATGATTGTAGCTTTACCACCAACTTCAGCAAACTGAAAATAACTCAAGTGCACAGCCAAAAAACTCTGTATGTAACTCAATCCCCAATCCATTCTTGGTGAATGATGATTACGGATCAACTTCATGGCAAGATGTACATTACTAGGTACTAGTGATCCTTGAATAAATTCATTGGGTGCCAAGCAATGTTGTATAGAAAACATTCGAAAGCCAACATCAACAAAGAAATTATATAGCTTACCCACTTTATACAACCAACACCAAGTTGCCCCTACCGTGAAGATTTCCCTTATAAGCTTGTTCTCAAGTGTATGACTTGACTTCCAAGAGTGCTCCATAGATGGTGAGCATTGGTTCTCCCTCATACCATTGGTATGCATGACATAACATATAATCTCTTTTCCTAACCATATGCATGATGTCATCATTTCATTGCACCTAGAAACATGGAACCTTTCAATGAACTTACCTTCCATGGCTGTTATAACAAGTTTCTCAATCAGCAAATCACCATTAGCACATTGGAAAGTGCTTTTCCTTTTCACTTCCAGATCTTCTAATGCCAAATCTGAGTTGCCAATACTCATACTTGTCATAGACAACTTTGAACTGTCCCTATTTCTCATGAGATCAAATGTAAACATCACAAAATCAGATCTGATTATCTTTGTTGAAAGTGGAAAAACACTGGATTTCCATACCTTAGAGTGCCCAACATGGTGACTTTGAACCGGTAGTATCCCTTGCTTGGCTATCATGGTTTTCCCCAAAAACTGAATCCATTGCATTCCACATATGCCAAAACAATTTTGACATTGTACCCAAACATCCATGCACCTTTTGCTATACCATTCACTACTTGCAAATTGATCATGAGGATAAGGGTACAACATTATCATGAAATGGAGCAATACAACATTGATATCATACCTTAATGATTGAGCAAGGTGGAAACCGAACTGTATGGGTAGACTAATACGAAATGAAATAGAAGACTTTTTGGGCCATGTGCTGCCCTTACTCTTTTTACAACTCAAAATTTCTGAGTTAGAATCAGCCATCCAAAAATATATTAAATGCACCTTACCTTTATGGACTTCAAGTAAATTTGATTTATCTTGCGGATGGTGGAAGAAAAACATGATAGGATCATAAGAAAGTGTATGTAGTCACCATTCCATACCAATGTAACTTCAGTTGGCTTAGTTTCAAAAAAATCATTACATACCTTGCACATTTCCACGAAATTTGACAACATGAAGATGCTATGGGTGACCTTGAAGCCTTTGAAATCAACCTTCTTTCCCATTCTCCTTTGACAATTTGATGCATATGGCTGCCCAATCCTTCCAACTCTTCCATTTTTATGAATCCATAGGTTAGCCACATAGGAAATGAAAAGTTAGGATCATCGTTATGACCCCCAAACTTCATGATAGAGTTCTCTTCCATACTGATTTTAAAATCAGATATTCCTCCCTTTGAAGGACTCATCATAACATCTATATGCCATTTGTGAGAACAACATAGAAATTGAGCCCAAGTGTCTATATGTTCTTTGCAAAAAACAACACTTCTTACCTCCTTACCCCTTGAAGTATGATGTGCACAAAGGTGTTCAATCAGCGGAGACAAAAGAGGATACAACATACATGAAACATGAGTACTCCTAACCATCCGTCCATGGTAGAAAATCTGAAATGATACATAGGCAAAAACTGAAATACCTTCATACCGTGGGCTGCCCATAACATTCAGAAATTCTGAGTTTAAATCAGCATTCCTTCTTGACATGATTTCCTTGCCGGATGGGATAATTTCTTCCTTGCATTCATTCCCAAGCTGTTGGTGCTTGTCTTGGGTAACTCTTGGCTTCTTGCTTGGGTTGTGATATCCATCAAACAAACTCCCTTTGTCTGCTGTTATAAATGGACCAGCAAGCTGACTATTTTTATTTCCACTTGGAAATTGGGTTCCATTGATCCCTATTGCTACCTCTTCTTGTTCACAACCCCCTCTTTTACCTCTGAATTCATCATATGAAAAAATATCATCATTATTAGTCAAGTTACAATATATGCACCCCTTATGGTTATAAAAGGGAGTTTGCTTGGCCATTAGAGGATTATGTTATGTGGATTTCTCATTTTTGGTAAAGGATAGCTTGTTAAGCATCTTTTCCCTCTCTCTCAAGGACAAAAACCCTTGATTGAGGAACTCCCAAGGACGAAAATCCTTGTAGAGAAGTGGTGTGGACAAACCCCGAGACTACCCTTTGGTGGATTTCTCTCTATTGCTGGTTATAACGGATTTCTGCCCTACGCGACTTGCTTAGCGGTGTATTTTCAAGGGTATTGCTGATTTTTATGTGATCTTTTTGCATGGTTGGACTCCCTACGATTTATAAAGGTGAAATCTTCCATTTTATCAATTGTTTGGGTGCAAAATATATTTAATTTCAAGTGATGTGACCTATATGGGTATGGTAAATTGGCATGTGTGGTTACTTATTGGTAAATCTGAAATTATCCTCTTGTTCTCTATATTTTATAAAGCCAAGATTCCAAGTTTGGTGACTTTTGGTGATGTTCTTCTATTTTTAGCAAGCTCAAGAAGGTTTTCTGGTTAGGGTTTCATAATTAATTAATTTCACATGCAAATATGATTTCTAACAACTGCAATTAATTGATAATGGTTTTCTATAATTTTGGCACAAGTTTGGAAGGTTTGTTGCAAGGTTTAACCCCATTTTGAAGGGCTGTTATCACCTAGGGAATCCGCTTCCTTGGGAAGGGTTTGAAGTTCAGTTTTGCACATTGTGATTGCCTTGAATCTAATTTTTTGGAGCTTTTTTCCATTTCCTAAGTTCCCCCAAAAAGGGACATTACAGTGGTATCAAAGCTCTTTCCTCCCAGCTTGTAAAACATGGAAAAATTGGAGAGGATCGTGAAGAACCAAGAAGGAATAATGGATGTATTGGATAGGCTCTCCCTAGCTATCCAAAACATGCAAGGAGGTGGTTCGGCCAAGGGGGAAGAAGATTCACACAATTTCCGTGAATCAAAGAAGGTGAAAATTCCTTTTGCAAGGCCCTACAAACCCCAGTTTGTGGACAAGTAAGCAGTCACTCTACATGGGAGCCCTAGACAAGCCCATGATTATGCCATATGACTTGAAGAATACTAAGCAATACCGGATAAGTATCAAGAATCAATATATCTCTGGTGGCTTTCATCAGATTGAGGACAAAAGAAGGACATCATCGGCAAAGAACCCTAGCGCCAAAGGAATAAGTACAACATGCCAAGAAGATGAATGTTTCAACCCTAGGGAGAAGAGGTCCTTCCATCGGGATGAAGTTAAGAAGCATGCCATCCAAGGTAAAATCCTTTTGTGTTTAATGACATCTAGTAGTTGCAATAAACTAACAATTGTCAATGAAGAACCCTTGATAGAAAAAGATATACTTTTGAAGGAACCAAATGTTGATATTAGACAAGAGAAGAAATTCATATATGCAAGCAAGGAGGATGTAATGGAAACTCAAAGAAAGTGTGAGGAGTGGCAAAAAAGAGCTAGGGATGCTAGATTGATAGCCGCTCAAGGGAAACAACACTTACAAGAGTATAGGGCAAAGAGCTCTTCATTATTGACAAGGAAAAAGGAAGCAACCATGAAGCATGAGGCAAGAGAAAAAGAAGGGTTTGATGAAAAGAAGAAATTCGGAGTTGAAGTCAAATTTCAAGGTGAAATTAATGATTTTCAGCTTGCTGGTCAGTCCCAAACAGCCACCACCAAGGAGCCAATCAATGAAGATATCAACAAGGAACAATCCCCATTTTGTCATCATCCAAAGAAAGGTAAAAATCCCTTGTTATTCTATGCTAATTTATTGGATTCTAATGGTTACACAGGGCAGTCACACGATGGAATCAAATCAGATTTAATAAGGGCCTATGAGGATGATGTTATGCATGAGATAAGGGCTCCATCGGGTTATTTTCTGAGTGTTGTTCCTAACTCAGAAATTCTGAGTCAAGAAAGCATCAAAGGCAGCCCATGGTATGAAGAAATCTCCATTTTGTTGCTTGCTGATTTGACACTACTGATATGTTTCCCTCACACAGCTGGATGGAGAAGGTGATCAGATTTTATGCTTTGACATGTCCTCTTATACCACCGCTGATTGGGCACCCTTATGCACCTTGTTGGTTGGTAATTTTGTCGCTAAATATGCCCAATGGAAGTGCAAAAAAACCAGTAACATTTAGGGAAATTCACCTTTCGACAGGGTGAAGTTCCTCTGCATTTAAGAGGGCAGTTCCCTCGTATGATGGGATTTTTGTATTTTTGGTGCTTTTAACCGGAAAGCACAAAAGGGCGGCAAAATTGGGAAAGGAAAAGAAGGGGAAAAGGGAAAAAGAGAAAAATGCAACAATGCAAGCATCTGACAAGACTGGTAAATTTGGGACACAGTTTTGCAAACCTATCTATCAAGGATGTGGAATTCCTTCTTGGTCATACAAGATCTCCATACTTACAAAGTTGGAAGGATGGGAAAGGGAAGTGCAGATTACAAGCAAAGAACTACACAAAGGATAACTTCTCTATCTGGCGGAAAGGCATACAATGAGCGTAAAATATGGGAAGCACAAAGTCTTCATCTCCTTCAGAATATGCTGATATGGCACAAAGTCCATGTACTCGATATCCAACACAAAGTCCAATCACCTGAGCATCAATCATACTATGAAGGAAAAACAACATTAATGACTCATTCACAAGCAAAATGACAGATTTTGTAATTAGGAACCATTAACACAGCGATAGAAAAAGCATTGTATTCATAAGGGAAAATCTGTGTACACCAAGTTACAACAGTATAATCCAACAGAGGCAGATTAAAGGAGTTCTCCAAAGAGTCAGAAAAATAATGATAGGAAGAAGAAGAAGACCTTTACCATTACAATACAGCCTTTTATAAGCACTTATGCTCCCAAAAGTAGTTATAAAACTACCTAACCTCTCCCTATCCTCAAGTTGACTCAACTTGGGTTTCACCTAATGTTCATTACAATATTTAATTAATTAATTGCACTTTATAGTCTTTCAAATGGAGTAATATGCTAAAAGAAACTCCTAATGTTTAAACCATCTAAGATGAAGCCTTTGAAGTTTTCTAAAATCATAAGCCTTGAGAATACTGGAATTCATCTTCACCTGAATTAGCTTCTTGAGGATTATTCATGACAATTGTAAGTGCTCACTGGCATGATCCAGTGACTTTTCATATTGGATTCCTCTACACAATCATTCTGTGCTTGGGTTCACTGGGAGCTTGTTAAGTGTTAATGTTTCAATCTTGTTACTGTGCAACACATCCATTCCAACCATTTCATGAGGATAATTTGGTCTTGCACCTTCAAGCATCCAATCAAGTTCGGTGCGAACAAACTTAATCAAATAGCTTCAGTTGAGCAAGGAAAGGTGATAGAATCAAGCACCAAATAGAGAATAAACTCCGTAAATTAACACCCTCCCACAGAACTGCTGTTCAAATCGGGAATAGTTTTCTTTAGCCTTCCGTCAGGTCTTCCCCTTCTCTTTTTATATCCTCAAATCCATTATCTGAAAAATCCTTTGAATAGTTTCTTGGATCCAGGTTTAAACTCTGGAACAAGAGTTTGATACTTCCATGTGCCCGTAAGCTGTAATGCATGAAGTGGAATTTTTGAAGCAAATGCAGATATACCAATAGCACATTCACAAGCTGCTCACCATTTCTGAATGGTCCATACCACTATTTACTAAAGACGGTAATTTTTTGCAATCTTGGCTCAATTCTTTGTTCCTTGTTAATTTACCTGAGATCTATTTGTTGTATAATCCTCACACGTGACTCGAATCAGGTACTTCAATGAGGCAGTGTTCTATCTCCATTGTATTACATCTATCTGTCTTTTGTTCAGATTCCTCAGTTGGAGGCATACTGCCTGTTGTCTTTGGAATCCTGGCAGGCAAAGCAGCTACATAACAACCACTTGAATGAAAAGAAAAACAAGAAGCTTGATTAGCAAATCCTCCAATTTCTCTTTCATCTACACTATGCCTTGATGCAGCATCAGCTTCACATCCAACAGTGGGGAGTAGCTTTATTGACTTATACCTAAGAGTTGTAATGTATTCCCTGCAAAGGTGGGACATTGTGTTTTCCAGTCATATACTTGAACTTCCCACTCTTCGTAAGCTGTTCCTTCAATGACCCGATAGTCCTAGAAGTGGTGAAAAGTCTCAATGACTTTGGCTATGCACAATATCACCCATTTTCCAGCCTATGTCATTTAAACATACTAAGAATTGAACTTGCCAACATTATATTTGATCTTTATATCCTCCTTGTCAAGTGGAATTACATGGTTTTTCTTTTATAATTCTCAGGTGCCCCATATATTCTAAATTACAGGCTCCATTCTACTCATTTGCACTAGATCCCACGTTGAGAATGAAGCCAGGTCCTTCAGGCCTTTTCTTTAGGAACTAAAACTTTATTAAACATGAGGCCAAAAATACTCGGTTGATAAAGATCATAGGTATTTGTGAACAAATAGGGACGATACAATTTTAGAATATTAAAAATTGGGTCGGTACCAAAATGAAACCAGATTAAATGACTTCTGAATATGAAGGATTCATACTTAAAACTGTGGCATGGGTAAATTTGACACAACAAGACACAAATTATAAAGTTTCAGATTGTCCAATTTTTTCAGCGACAACACACCTCATACTCCACGAAATAATGAGGTAAGAAGTGTCTCTTGTTGTATGGATTCTTGGCCTCAAATTCAAAATTGTTTCCACATAAGAAATATAGGTGCTATGATGAGTTCTACAAAAAGAAGAATGTCTGATTTCAAAATCAGTATGGAGGGAAATTTTATCATGACATGTGTGGGGCATCAAAGGCATGATGATAGTTCTGATTTTCTGTTTCATATGTGGTTAACCCATGGTTCCATGAATATGGAAGAACTAGAAAAAATGTGGTGGAAGAGCAACACCCTTTCTTCAATGTGTGGCACACCTACTTCTCATCCATTCAGGGTGAAGGGTTTTCTTTATAACCAAGGGGTCACTAGGCTTGTTGAGAGTGGCACTACCATACCTTGCACAAAGAAAATGGGACAGCTATCACTTCTCCTAGGAAAATATGAGGTATGTGATGAATTCTTTGTGATTAAGTTAGTTAATGATGAAGTAGTTCTTGGAATTCAATGGCTGCAATCTTTGAGGGAATTCACCCTCAATTGTCATGATAGAGAATTGAATTTCTATGAAAAAGACAGAGAAATCAGAATTCGAGGAATTAAGGATGAAGGGAGTACATTGGAAGATGCTTGGTATTCACATTGTGGTTTGCTTTCTCACATAACAGTCGATTGGCAAAATATTGTCACAGCTGAGTGTAACAAAAATCAGCCTGCTAGTTAACATCGTGGAAGGAGTTAGCATGAAGGAACAACATAGGATAGCTGTTTTGGGGCATGGAGTAAGGAACTTACAACCAGTATATCCTCCACATCAAAGGTTACTCATACTTCCCATCAAGTGGATTTGGATCACACAGAAGTGGTGTTCTTCTTCTAGCAACATGGACAAGGTAAGGGTAACTCTCATAAAATGTTTTTTGGCCACTTCACTTCTAAACTTGCAATGCTACAACCAAGATGAGGTGTTTCTCCAAAAAACATTTGTTGGGTTATGGATATCTTCTTGGGGAAGCAATAGAGGAGCAATTTGAAGACATTCTTTTTATGCGAAATGATGGGTAAGAGGGTTCATTCATATTTGGTGTTATTTAGGAAAAAATCCTGGCATGGTATGGTTGTTATATTTACATACCAGCTCTCATGAGTTATGATTCAAGTCAAATTTTGAAAAGATTGGTTTGGGGCAGCTTGGAAGCATCTTTTGGAGGCCAAGGTAATCATCATGACAGCTATTATATCTTTGTTTTATATGTTGTCCGCATTAATTCCAGCTCTCTACCCATTCTTTTGACAATGAAGGAGGAGTATCTAGCCATGAGGATGAAGGCTTTGTAGTTTACTATCATTGTTGATGTGTTTTCAGCAGTTATAAGAAGGATCCCAGCCCCCATCCTTCTGTTTTTTTGAAATAGAATACATGGTTACAGCTGTGTTTGGGACAACATGAGAGACATTGGGAACACTCAATGGTTGGATGATAATTATGAGGCTTTGGCAAGCAAAGAAGAAGAGTTGGTCATCATAGCCACAAAGCAAGAATGGATGAAGAAGGGGACACTTTTTCTTTAATGAGTTTGCTTCATGTGCAGGTACATCAAAGGAGCAGCTGAGATTTATTTGGGATCCGGGTACTTGCAATTGTTTGGGACAAGCAATTTCGAGAGGGGAAGACTATCATGTCCCTTTTTGAGTCAATTCCAATTGAAAACCTTGGCCCATTTTCCTTCCTCATGGGTCTAAGCGAACAAGCTAGAGGAAGCCAGCAATGTCATCTTGTGCTTCATTTTATGTTTATTTCTTTAATTGGTATTGTAATTTTTGGTGAGCCTAATGCCCAAATATAAATTAGAAATTAAAAAAAGGCTATTGGTGAGCATGTAGGCTCTAAAAATACCAAATAGAAATTTAAAAGTAATTTTCTTAAGAGTTTGGCCATCATTTACATTATAAGCACCCCTTATGGTTATAAAAGGGAGGTCGTTTGGCCATTAGAGGATTATGTTATGTGGATTTCTCATTTTTGGTAAAGGATTGCTTGTTAAGCATCTTTTCTTTCTCTCTCAAGGACGAAAACCCTTGATTGAGGCACTCCCAAGGACAAAAACCCTTGTGGAGAAGTGGTGTGGACGAAACCCCACACTACCCTTTGGTGGATTTCTCTCTATTGCTGGTTATAACAGATTTTTGCCCTAAGCGACTTGCTTGGAGGTGTGTTTTCAAGGGTATTGCTGGTTTTTATGTGATCTCTTTGCATGGTTGGACTCCCTATGATTTATAAAGGTGAAATCTTCCATTTTATCAATTGTTTGGGTGCAAAATATATTTAATTTCAAGTTGTGCGACCTATATGGATATGGTAAATTGGTATGTGCAGTGACTTTTGGTAAATCTGAAATTATCTTCTTGCTCTCTATATTTTATAAAGCCAAGATTCTAAGTTTGGTGAATTTTAGTGATGTTCTTCAATTTTTAGCAAGTTGGGGAAGGTTCGCTGATTAGGGTTCCATAATTAATTAATTTCACATGCAAATCTGATTTTTAACATCTGCAATTAATTGATGGTGATTTCTATTAATTTTGGCATAATTTTGGAAGGTCTCATTGCAATATTTAACCCCATTTTGAAGGGCTGTTATCACCTACGGAATTCGCTGCCATGGGAAGGGTTTGAAGTTCAGTTTTGCAGGATCGTAACAGCAATGTCTTGAATCTTATTTTTGGGAGCTTTTTTCTATTTCTTAAGTTCCCCCAAAACGGGACATTACAATTTTACCTTCAAACATTATAATATCAAAACTTTGTTTATACCTCAAAGGACATACAACAATAGAAAGGCCACCTTTCTGGAGCTATTGACATGGTTCTTGACATCTGTTCACGAATCTGTGAAGGTCATTATTCGGCCCTCTACTTTGGCAAAGCTTCATTGATTGCTCTTGCTAGGTCCGTGGAATTTGTTCCTCCTTTTACGTCCACCTATGGTCACTTGTTTCTATCGGGAAGATAGTCAAATGAATCTCTTATCTCCAAGTCAAACTTTTGATATTCCAAACTCAGTCAATGGGACATGCACGATCTAACTTGATTTGATACTACTAATGCAAACTGAGGATTCAATATGAGGGACAACACACCAACCGCTAGGTAATAGTGTGTTATAATAAGGCCAAACTCTTCTACACTTTGAAGTAACACAAGTTGACAAGAGCAATAACAAAATTTTATTGCAAGATAACAAGAGATTCTGAAAAGAAAGCAATTTTTATGGAAGAGATATCAGTTGTCACTCTGAATTACAACAAGGTACACCCTTGCTTTATAGCTAAAGAAAACTAATAATAGTAAATTGTTCTAAAGTTGAACATAGCTAACTTAACATCCACTCAACATGCATAGGCATGTGAATAGGAGTTTTATTTAAAGCTATACAAAACTAATTATATCTTTTCAATATGCATAGGCAAGCAAATAGAAAAAATCCTAAGAATAAGAGATCTACTAGAAGAAGAGCTACTAATCATATCCCAGAAAGCTCGGCTAACCAAAAAGACATTCACTTAACTAGAACTCCATGTTGAGGCTTCCACAACTCATAAAATTACTACAAATGCCTCCAAAACTGTCATTTATGCTATGTTGAATTTCTCAAAAAATCGTAATTTCCATTAATTAAACAATAATTCTTTTACCTTTGGATCATAAAGAATAGGTCATTCTATTCTATTAATTTTGGGGAATGGGTGACATTAATACACTTTCCTCTTTGCCCAAAATCACCTCTATAAGTTGCACATTCCAAATCTAAAGCCTTAGTAATAGCTTCTTGTAAAGAAAGAGGATTAAAAGCTCTTACCAAACCTTTCAAAGGCTCAACCAAGCCTTCCGTGCAAGAGGACAACCAATCTTTTCTCACTAACATCCGTTACCATGACTGCAATTTTTTGGAAATCCATCACATACTCAACATCATGAACTTGCTTGAGTTGTGCAAGTTTGTAATGTCCCCATTTTTTAAGACCCTTAGCCTATCATTCCCCGTGGGCTTTAGGGATGTTGCAAGGGGAAAATTATATTAAATAATTAGATAATATTGCCTAGAGAGTGATTTTTAATCATTTGACATTATAAAGCAATATTTATTTAAATATTTAATATCTATGTTTCACAGGATGCGTCTCCTACGTTTTATTTCAGCTCGTCCCGCACAGGGGCGTTTGAAAACCTCGGGACGGGTAGGAAACGTCCCCTTCCCGTCCCCAAACTCTTCGAAAAATCGGAAACGTCCCAGGGACATCAAAAAAATGAACAAGCGCGGCAGAGGGGATGGCTGGACGTCCCTGTGCATTTCAGCCTAAAAACGTTTTTTTTTTTTTTTAAAACAGACTTTTAAATAAAAGTAAAGCAATGTGGGGGCCCACAAGGACCCCCACTTGCATTTCTAAGTGCCCTAAACCTAAAACAAACATCAAAACAAAAAAAAGAAACTCATTTGACTCATTTCTAATTTTGTGAAGGAGAAGACAAAGAAAGAAAAGAGCATAGAGAAGAATAGAGAGCAGCAGTGAGAAGAAGGCAAGAGAGCAATATTCTACTCCATTAGAGGTATGTTTATCATCCTTTGTTCATTTTACAAATTTGCACAAACTATTTCTTCATTGTTTCATTTTTTTTTATTTTTATCATAGTTTCAAGCTTCACAAACTTAGCAAGTTTTTTTTTTTTTTTTTTTTTTTTTTCACTTGCAGTTGCAGGGTTGTTGCATTTCCAATACAAAACAATGAGCAACAGTGAGGGTAGTGAGGGTGAAGAGATTCAAATGGCAATGCAACATAGAGGTAGAGCCAGAACTAGGGTTTCTTCAGGGAGTGAGAGTGTTGCACCAACAATGGGTTCAAATAATCCGTTTGATTGCCCTTCACAACTCCTCAAAATCTATGCAAAGGGGCCATTCAATGCTAAAAAGCCTCTTTCACAATTTGTAACAGCCATTGACAAAGAAAAAAAAAAGAATTCAAGGGGGAGTAGAGTGTGGTTATGCCATATGGGCAGCTACACGCGGGTTTATTCACATCTTTTGGGCATAACTGGACAAGGGGTAAAAGGTTGTGAAAGAATATCATTAGCGGAGAAGACCGAGGTGACTAGGTTGCACATGGAGGGTGAGACAATGAAAAAAGGGATGCCATTGGAGACTACACAAGTGCCTACCCAATGTGTGGATGTTGAAAGTCAAAGAGGAGGGGATTATGCCAAGGGAAAGAGAAAGACTTCTACTGTTACAGGTATGTTTAATGTGCAATCAAGGGAAGTAGCTGACTCTTCTATTGCCAAATTCTTCTTTGCCAATGCTATACCATTTCATGTGTCACGCTCCCCTTTCTTCAAACAAATGTTCAAAGATGTAATTGTTGTTGGTTCCTCATATGTCCCTCCTGGAGAACACAAACTACGAACTAGCCTCCTTGATAAAGAATATTCTAAGGTGAGTGTGGTGATGGAGGAGATGAGGCAAACTTGGATACGGGTGGGTTGCTCTATCATCATGGATGGGTGGACCGATATTAAACATCGGCCACTCATCAATATCATTGTCACATGTCCTGCTTGGCTCTTATTTTCTTAGAGCTATTGATTGTACAGGAAGAGGAAGGATGCAACCTTCCAATTTCAAATTTTGAAGGATGCTATAGAGGAGATTGGGCCCTCTAATGTTGTACAAGTAGTGACTGATTCAGCCCGCGTATGTAAGTTAGCTGGCATGATGGTTGAGGGTGCTTACAAGCACATTTTCTGGACTCCATGTTGTGTTCATGCATTGAACAATGCATTGAAAGACATTGGAAAGATAGATTGGGTGAAGGCAGTGGTGGCAGAGGCTAGACACATACAAATGTTCATTTGCAACCATCACACCTCACTTGCTCTATTCAGGTCTTTTTCGAGGAAGGAATTCCTCAAGCCCGTGGACACTAGATATGCGAGCTATTTCATTTTGTTAGAGAGGATGCTTGAGGTGCAGGAGGCTTTGCAATTAATGATGGTTAATCAAGAGTGGGGTAGATGGCCAGAGGCAAACACTTCTGAAGGAAAAGGTGTGAAACAAAAGATCCTCGACGATGATTGGTGGACCACAGTCAGGTAAGCTATTGCTGATTTTATATATGTAAGTTTAGTTTTTAATTTTTAAATATTTTTATCCATGTTTATAACTTGTAAATTAGTTTAGTTTTTCATTCTTGAATCTTAATGTTTTCTAATTTTTTTGTAAATTGTTTGCAGATATGTTTGCTCCTTCATCTCACCTGTAGTGGGGGTCATAAGATATGCTGATACAGACTCTCCTAGTCTTGGAGAGATTTATGAGACATTTGATAGCATGCTTGGACAGATGAAGCAAGCCATTCATAGCAGGGATCCTACTTTGGGATTTTATGAGGAGCATATTAGGCCCATTGTGACACGGCGGTGGAACACAATGAACACCCCGCTTCATATGGCAGCCTATGCTCTAAATCCCAAATGGTATGCAAAGACGACTGGGAGAGTGCCTCCATCTGATGATGAAGAGGTGAAAGAAGGGCTCATGAAGGCCTTTCAAAAGATGTACACTGATGAGGAGTCCACTTGATGTCCCAGATTTCACCTTGAAATCTAGGACTACCCTATGTAAAAAAATCGTACTTTTAAAATAATGGGTCGTTTTGTGTTTTTATTGCCAGAAAGTTTTTGTATTGTGTCAAGATATTCCCAAAGAGCCATATAAGCCAATTTCGACAAATACCCAGATGCCCAAAATTGTTTTATTCTGTCGCTGGGGTTTGCCTGCGGAAAATTTGTATTTAATTATTTTGAGCCCCGTTTGAGGCAATTTGTGCTCCGGTTTAACCCTATTGTGACCGTACGTATCAATATTCCCATATACCGAAGGTTTTAACCGGGGAATGAATTCGGGCTTTATTTGTGACTTCTAGCAACGTTTTGTATTTTTGGTGTTTTCCGTTTCGTTTTTTCGTGAAATTTCTCTCGGATCAATTCCTTTGCGGTTTGGTCCGATTCTATGCCCGGAGTATCCGGAGATCACCTATGGACGTTATGCCGAAGGAATTTGCCACGGAGATCCGGTTCTCTTTGAAAAGACGAAGTCACGCACAAAAAGCTTCTTTCGGGCGAGCCGCATTTTGGAAAAAGAAGGTTTTAAGTGGATCATGGGATTTTGGAAGAAAGCAGGCGGTGGGAATTTTGTACCTGCCTAACAGGTACTTTTTCCCATGGAAGCAATGCCACTTAAGTCACAATGGGAAAATTAGAGGCAACAGGCAGGCGGGAATTTCTTACTCCGCCTGCAAGGTAAAAATTCCTATTGTGAAATAAAAAAAAAAATCACTCAAGGCATTGATGGGATTTTCTTACCTGCCTTATAGGGTAAATAATCCCATTATGAAAGTCAAACAACTTAAGTGGATCATGGGATTTTTGGAGCTGCGGTGCAAGGTGAATAATCCCATTGAAAATTGGTTTTTAAAAATAGAAATTGCCTATGCCAAAAAGTGCGACCCCTTTTGGGAAGGAAGGGCAGCTTTAAATGCATTAAATTAATTAATTTCTTCTCCAAATTTGGCGCCCAAGTATGTGGAAAAGTCAACAAAGGGAAAGTGGATAAAGGAAATTAGAATTAGAAATTCTAAAATTAAATAAATATTATTTATTTAATGCAGCCCCTTCATGACAAAAAGTGCCCCTTTTGGGAGATAAATAATACTTTTTTAAAGTATTAATTGATTTAATTAATTCCTATTTTCAGTGGATGAGGTCAAAGCATACTGTGACGCTTAAGTTAACTCGGAAGTAGAGAGCTAAAATTAAATAAATTAAATAAATTTAATGGCAGCCATGAACATGCACAAAATAGGCGCCCCTTTTGAAAGAAGAGCTTATTAATTAATTAATTAATTGCCAGAATAGGAGCAAAATTAATTATAGAATGATGAGGGTTATATAAGCAAGGGTTGCCATAAGGATGAATTAATTAATTCAATAGCAAAAAAGTGCAGCCCAGACAAAAAGTGCGCCCCATTTGAAGAGGAATTTTGCTCAAGAAGGTGTAATTACTGCTGGAAGCTTCAAAATTTGGCGCCTAGGTTTGAAGGAGCTTGATTTGTGTCTGAATAATTGTCTGCATAGTAGTACAAGTGCTCAGGTGAAGTTGGTAAAATTCATGCTTGCTTTGCATGCAAATAAAACATCAAATTTTGGGGCAGCAGGCTTGATATATGCAGATTTTTATGATTAAAATTCACTCTTCATGTTTTGTTGCCATCTTTATCTAAATTAATTGCAGGAATTCATCACAGGTGCTTTTATAAGAGAAAGGGAGCTTATATCAATTTTCAATACATTGAACATATCCTCCGAATCTGAAGAATTATCCAAATCTGCACCGGTTGTGAAGAATTCCGGCCGAATAAAGAGGAAAAGAATTGTTCAGACAAAGATAGATACAACCATGGCAAAGAGGGATGAAAAAGAGAGCACAACAGAGTCATGCATCACTTCTAAGTTTGCAGACATTGGAGACATAGATCTACGTCTGGAACCTCTTTCCGAATTGATTGACAGATCCGAGCAGAAAACTTCCTCATGCATGCAGTCAAAAGCAATGGAATCATTCGAGCTGCAGCATTTCCATTCACAACCCAATTGCCAGAGTTCGTCATGGAGTGTGCTAGGTCTTACCATCCATTATCCAGATCACCCGAGATGCGGGGGAAAACAATAATCCGGTTGGGCCCTTACAGTTCATCAATTATTGTTTCAAGATTCCAAGCACGGAAGGTGGTGACTACTATTAGCATACAAGATGCCGGCAACAGATGGGAAAAGCATAAAGTTGACTGCATAGGCATAATGAACAGCAGATACATGAAGAATCCCAGTTCACCTTCCAAGTTCCCGAGAATTCTTCCACGATCCAATTTGGTACAAGAGGTGGATGATATTGTCAAATTGTTATGCAGGGTAATGGCGAAGCGAACGCTCACAACTTTCGCACATGGATGTATGCTTTCATCAAGACCATTGAAATCAACAAAGCAGATTCAATAATCAATTGGTCAGAAATCATTAGCGACAACATTGGTGAGTAGCTCCGGAACATGAGGCGTACTTACAACTTCAAAATGACTTCTTATTTGGTATATGCAGCAGCCTCACAAGGCATCTTCTCCAAGCTGGATAGATGTGGTGTTCTTTCCGAGGACCCTATTTTTGAGTGTTACCCACAGCTTACATTACCTGCGTGCAAAAAAGATTTCAAAGGGGTCAACAATGGATTCTTCAACGAATTTATTTGCAGGTTGGACCGCGATCTAAAGGCCAATAGGGTGAGCAAGAAAGCGTGGGAAGTCAGTGTCGAGATCGATGCATATCTTCATTCAGTTTGCGGATTTCACATACCTCAGGGTCACCGGCTTTTCTGGAGAACCAGTTAAGTTGCCCAGATATCCGAATGATAGATTGGTCACCATGGAGCTGAGCAGACAACTCGTGGAGATGCATGACCTATAGTCGAAACGGCACAAGTCTACAGGCTTCTTCTCGATCACTGTGGGCCATTATAGCTGCCAGAGCATTCATAAGGCCCGAGGAATTGAAGCAGAGATGTTCTCAGAGTACGAGCAAGAGTTCTTCCCAGCACGGCTGAACTTCGATCCATTTGGAGTGGCAAGGAAGACAATCTCCCAGAGTATGCACACGTGCCTTCATTGGAAGATTTCTGGATGAAGTGCAGAAGTGAGTACGAGGTTAGAAAGAAAGATTTCAGCAGGTTATCAACACGGCAAGTGTTTGACTTTGGATTAGCACGAATACCTGCGGATCTTAAAGATGATGGGCCTGTGTTACTTGACACATACCATCGGATGGGAGGAGATAGAGCTGTACTTAAGGAGAACGTAGGGGACCGCCATACGATCGAGGAAAAGTCTACCGCTGTTTTGGTCAATACTTCAAACTAGTTGCTGACGAAGGGATACTGCCTTGATGAAGCATTGATGAATCAAATCACGGGCAACTTCGGCATAGGAGATTCCCTCAAGAGGAAGCACGGAGGAGAAAGCAGCAAAAGGCCTGAGAAGATTAAAGTGCATAGAAGGTCTCATTCGAAGGAGAAGATCACTTCTACGACTATGATGTTAGTTCCAGCATCTCCAAGTACTTCACCGATTGTTGCACCTCAACAGGATACTGCCATTCCTCCGTTGAATCCGACAACATTCATCTTCTCTCCTCAGCCACTCCATTCAGCGCCTCTTCCTGAAGAAACGTTGAAGTTGCAGATGGCGAATTTGAAAGAGCTTTGTCTTTTGATGACTCAGAGGATGGCAGCCACAACACTGTAGCGGTTTCAGATGGAGAGGAATCAGAGCGCGAGATAGTGGTACACTCAGCAACTTCTCATTCTCCGAGAAGTAATTTCTCAGAATGGTTGACTTCACAGTTGGTTCCAGAGGCTAGAGAAGAAATCAACTTGGAGGAACACGACTTACAGCTGCTCCTGAATCTAAGCGATAAAGATAGAAAACCTAAAGTTGCTAAGGTAACTTCAAGGTTGATCATTGAGGAGTCGGGGCAGAAGTTCGCTGAGATGTCAATTCCGGAAGAAGGGAAGGAGGATGAGTTCACGCCAAAAGACATAACAAGAACGTGAGTACCCATAGGTCAAGCCACCACGAAGGATGAAGCAGCGGGACACGCAGACATCGATAGATACTCTATTCCTTAGGCTTGACAAAGAAAAGGCGGAGAAAGTTGAACTTTAGAAGTGAGGTATCTCAATTGTGTGAGATCATGCAAGGTTGTTAAATCTTCCACTCAGCCCATTTCAACAGACAAAAAGGTGAGTGATCATCCGATGCAGAAATGGAAGATGCAAGCAACAGTTAAAGATATCGATGAATGGAAAAGTCTGATCATTCGTCAAGCTTCAGACAACTTAGAGGTGCCACCCGCCTACAAAGGTTATGAAAGATGCATCGATCGATCAGTCTAAAGCAACTCAAGTAGACAAGCACAATAGATATGAACACATTTGCTGAGAGTAACCTGAGTACTCTGGCCGAAATAAATAAGCTGCCGAGAGAAGTTTTGATTGCGGAACAGATTGTGCCCGACGGATCAGTTGAGAAGGGGAAGCAACTTGAGTTTGCAGTATCTTTCCGTTTGGAGATCTGCAGAATTATGTTGAAAATGATGCAGGCACTTGAGAGTATGGCATCATCTTTACCAGACAATGTCATCACTTTCACTAATGAGGAAGTGGTCGGGAACGTTGATTCATACACACGAATCATTCCTAGCAAAGTGCCTAATTCCCTAGAAGGATCTCTTCTGATGGTGCAAGGGAGAATTGATGGAGCTGTAAAGCCTTTCACGATGAATTCCATCAACAAACTGGTGGCACTGCAGTCAGATGTTGTGAAGTTCGGGCCTAGCTTGGAGGATGTGGAAGCATGTATCAGGGTATTGAACGAAGGCTTATAATTCTGATCAGATAGAAAAGGAAGTCAGGCTAAGACAGATGGGAAGATGTTGAATTACATGTTCGACAAGTATATTCAGTATCAAAACAAAAAGAAGATATAGATGTTACAGTTGGCGTGTCTTTCTTCTTCTATTTTCCACGTTCCCGGATGAAATTGTAAAAATTTAAAGTTATTGGTTTTGAAACCATTACTTTAAGTTATGTGGAACAATTCTATTAGTTAAGTGACAGATGTGTCACTTGAAGAGGAATTAGAGGGGGATGATTGCCAGATGTTATCTTTACCTTTTGTTTATGTTTCAGTTCAGTTGAGTTTCCCATTTGTACTTTCCCTTCTACATTCTATAAGTAGGAGAAGAACCTTCAGGTTAAGGATCAGAATTTGTAAGTAGCATTCTTGTGTTCCAGACTTTGTGCTGAAACCCCTGATAGCTATTTGAAGCAAAGGAATACAAAGGAGCAGATTTCCGGAGAACTTTGTGTCACGGTGCATTTTGTTTCTAGCTTTTGTCTTAGATCTACTTATAAACTTTGTGTTATTTTAGATCTAGATCTGAAGTTCCTTTGCTTATAATTTGTGTGTTGATATCTATTGGTTTCTTCTATGTGCATGCAATCAACTTTGTTATCTATTGATTGGGTTGCACATCTTCCCTATTTCTTCCCTGTGTTTTATTATTCCCTTCTTTAAATATTTCCTTTCTTTAAACAATTGCTTACTTGCTGCAAAACTATACAGCTATGGTTCATGAGCTACATGGTTAAAGTAAAACCCCATATAGATACTAACATATTTTAATTGACAAATCTGACATGGAAGCCTCACCGGTAAATGAGGGAGATTTATCTCATGACTGCCTAGGTTTTTAGCTATGCAAAAATCTAGCCAACCATTTTTGGCGACTACTTTGCTGGGGAACAACTATCTTTGCAGATCAAAGTTTATCTCTTGAAGATCAAAGTGTTTTCCATACAAATCTCAACTTGGCTGAACGTCCATTCACTCGATCTATGAAGGCACAAGGAAGGACGGATCATTTCTTTAGATTGCAGGAGCAATTCAATTTCAATCATCCTCCTCAAGTTAGAAGTCGTAGATCTAGTCTCTCACCAGGAAGGAGAGTGCACACTCATCCAGATCCGGATCGTCTTCAGCATAATCCGGTGGCTGGAATTATTCACCAAGTCTACACAAGGAGAAGATGTGCCCCGCTCATCATGCAAAATCAAAATCAGAACCAAATAGTACCTGTCCCATGGGGAGCAACTTTTGGACCACTGAACTTAACTCCAGTTATGCACGATCTACCCAAAGGATCTAGAAAGAATTTTCCGAAATTCTTTGGAGATGGAAAGCAAAACCCGGATGATCATTTGGCAACATTCTTCATATCTTGTGGTGTGCTTGCAGTGGAGCATGAAGATGTCTCGATTAGACTCTTCATTGAGACTCTACACGACTTGGCTAGCAAATGGTTCTATCGGCTAGCTCCTGGCACCATAACCAATTGGGCGACTATGCGAGAGCAATTTCTGAAAAGATTCAAGCCTGCAGAAGACGCTAGCACGTTGATTACTCAACTGACGCAGTTGAAGAAAGAGCCAAGTGAGAACATGCGGGACTTTATTGCAAGGTTCCAAAGGATTTTATATAAAATCCCCACTTCTGCCGCATTGAGCGATGAAAATCAAAAGACGTTTTTTATAAACGCTCTGTTGCCCGAAGTTGGATATCAGCTGAGAAGGGCAAGACCTGTGAATCTACTTGAAGCACAAAATGCTGCCGTGGAGGTTGAAGATGACTTGATCATGGCTGGAAAAATCAAACAATCATCCCACAAAGGTGATGGAGCTTCTTCAAGTACTTCAGATCCTTTGTTGCAAAGATTGGCTAATGATATGCTACAAATCAAGAAGCAGATATCTCAAGCAGAAATGCGACCCCTTCAAGGATAGCTCCTACCCGACCTTTAATGGTCAAAATCAAAATCGAAATAGACTTGCTGCTGCACCACAACGGTTGGCAATTGAAGTTGCTCCAAGGAATAACTTGGAAACTAATGAAGAAGATCTAGGCATTGACGAATCATTTGATGATGAGGACTTTGTAGATCCCGCTGGCGACTCCAATATTGGTTACCTGGACTATGAATCTGACGAGGGCTATTATGAATCTTTTGAAGATTCGATGGTCACACATTTACGGTGTTCACAAGGTCCCAAACATGCCAAAATGCCGAAGCATCCACAAGCGGCCAAAGAAGAGAAAGAGAAGATCCTGGGCCGGATGTTACTATCCTGAAAAGAGGCAGCCCTCTTCCTTCTTCATTAGCTCCCAAAGATAAATATGCAAATTCTTTCAATTCGCAGCAGAGGGCCAACGCGCATCCAGCTGAAGCAAGTCAAGCTTTTGACATCATTGATCACATTAAAAAGACCAAGGTCCAAATGTCAGAAGCTGAGTATTTGAGGGCATTTCCTGATCAACTAAATAGATTGGTCAAGTATGTGCAAAGTAATGGTCCCAACCCTCCAACAAATAATACTTCACGGGGTATCTTGTCAAGTCCAAAGATTACTCCTTCAAATAATGCGGCTGCAAGTTCTTCTCCCTCTACTTCTTCTCCTGCTACATCGGAAAGGATCGAGCCATTCTATGTATCATTGCTTATTAATGGATACAAATTGAGCAATTGCATTTTGGACTCTGGAGCTTCTGACAACGTCATGCCTGCCAAAGTTGCTGATGCCTTGGGTCTCACATTGACAAAAACCATCGGAAGATGCTATTCAATGGAAAGGCAAGTGCCTCTTGTTGGGCAAATCAAAGATGCACAGAAAGACGGCTTCTTTCCAGACATAAAAAGATTAAAGATGACTATCCTCAGAAAGCAGACATCCCAGTGTCTTATGGCATGCTGTTGAGTAGAAATTTCTGTAAAGAGCTGGGTGGAGAAGTCAAGATGGATTGGTCTTGTGCGCACATACCAATCAAAGGAGTTAATCAGAAGTTAGAACCTGAGAAGAAATCCAAGTACACAGTATCGAAGTCTGAGGATCCTAGATCTCAGATCTTGTTTTAGGAATCTGATCACGGAGTCTATTATCTAGAAATGGATAAAGAAGAAATTCAACCCGTGATTCAAGAACCACATCAACTTGATAATAAGGTTTGGTCTTTGGAATTTGATGGTAGTTGTTGTTCATTTGGATCCGGTGCAGGCGTTGTTCTTATCTCTCCTGAGGGAAAGGTGCATGCACATTCCTTCAAATTGATGTTCGAAAATACTAACAACACACGGCAGAGTATGAAGCATTGTTGTTAGGTATGGAGCAGGAAAGAACAATGGGAATCAAGCTCTTACATGCAAAGGGAGATGTTGAGCTGATTGTTAAGCAAATAAGAGGTCTCTATCAAGTAAAAAAGGACAAACTTCGGCATTATAGAGATCGAGTCTACTCTGCTATCCTGGATTTTTCAGCTTTCTCGATATCTTACATTCCGAGAGAACAAAATTCTAGAGTTGATTCACTTGCAGTGACTATAGCTTTGTTAAATCCAGATCAGCCTCCCACATTTTTCAGACAAGGGGATTACAAAGTTGAGATGGTCTTCCGCCCAAAAGTTCCTGACAACGTCCAACAATGGCAAGTTTTTAACGATGACAAGTAGATTGCTGCATTTCTCCAACAAAAGGACAACTTCGAAGAGATCTACTATGAGGGAAGCAACTCACCTCCGAGACAAACTACTATGGGAGAAATGGATGCAGATGTCTCAGGAAGTCAGGAGATTATCCAGCTAAAGGGAAATAAAATTCCTAAAGGCTTGGTATCTCTTGAGGAAATGTTGACAAGCATGATCAAATGCTTAAAAAGAATGAAGAAAGTGGGGAAGGTTCTTCCTCCGATACACAATTACTAAATTTGGGAGCAACAATGACCCCAAATTAGTAAATCTGGGAAAGTGTTGTTCGAGAGCAGAAAGAGAAGCTTTTACAGAGCTTCTTAAGAAATACATGGATGTTTTTGCTTGGTCTTACCAGGATCTAAAAACATATCAGCCTGCAGAAGTTCAACATTACATCCCATTAAAACCAGAACAAAAGCCTTTCAAGCAGAAGCTATGTGGCAGTGGCATAACCCTACTATTTCTGGAACTATCTTTGCAGAGATCCAGAAGTTGTTAGATGCAAAGATAATTTATCCCATACATCACTCTGAATGGTTAGCCAACATAGTTCCTGTGAGAAAGAAGAGTGGCGAGATTAGGTTGTGCGTAGATTTTCGCAACCTCAATCAAGCCTCATTGAAAGATAACTACCCCATCCCCATCATGGATCACACTGCAGGTGGTCACTGGATCTGAAATGCTTTCCATGCTTGATGGTTTCTCAGGCTACAATCAAGTCAAGGTGGTCAAGAAGATCAATATAAAATGGCATTCATTACACCTTGGGGAACTTTTGCTTACCAGAAAATGCCTTTTGGTTTGATCAATGCTGGAGCTACATTTCAAAGAGCTATGGATTTAGCTTTTGCTCATCTCAAGGATATAAGCATAGTGGTGTACCTTGATGATCTGACAATCTTTTCCAAGAACAGAAGCACGCACATTTCAAATCTGGAAGAGGTTTTCATACAATGCCGCAAACATGGTATTTCTTTGAACCCTAAGAAATCTATCTTTGTTGTAACAGAAGGAAAGCTACTAGGACACATTATCTCCAAGGAAGGAACCAAGATAGATCCGAACGTGTCAAATCTATTCAGACTTTGCCATTGCCAACATCCAAAAAAGGGGTTCACTCTTTCTTTGGTAAAGTTAATTTTCTCAGGAGATTCATCCCTGACTTTGCTGAGCTAACCCGTCATATCTCAAATATGATGAAGAAGACACAAGATTTCAAATGGAGCAGCGAAGGGAAGGAAGCTTTTGAGAAGATTAAGGAGGCCCTATCAAAAGCCCCAGTCTTGGTTTCACCTGAATTTAGTAAAGAATTTATTCTTTACTGTTATTCCTCCGAACACACCATGTCAGCAATCTTGATGCAGAAAAATCAGGAGGATGTAGAAGCTCGATTGCTTTCATGAGCATGCCTCTCAAAGCTTATGAGTTGAAATATACTCCAATGGAAAAACATGCATATGCAGTGGTAAAGGCGTGTAAAGCATTCAGGTACTATATTCTTTCCTCACATACTGTGGTCTTGGTTCCAGATACTGCAAGTGAAATCTATCCTCACCCAACAAGAGTTAGGGTTGTTAAGAGGCACATGGGTGACGAAAGTTCAAGAATACGACCTGGATATCAAACCTACAAAGCTGGTTCGAGGAAGAGGTTTGTGCGAATTGATGACGGAGATGAAAGCAACAGCGCCAGAGGTAGATCAAGAAGAGATGAAGATTTGCCTATGGTCCTTTTTATAGATCTGGTGGAAGAGTGGTACAGTAACATTGCCTATTTTCTGACTTATGGAGAATGCCCGGATCAACTTTCTCGAAAAGAGAAATGTACTATTAAACTAAAATCCAAAGACTTTGTTCTTTGGGATAATGGTTTATACAAAAGAGGGATTGATGGCGTATTTCTCCGATGTGTAGATAAAGCTCAGCAGGATCAGCTCTTAAAACAATTTCATGACATGGCTTGCGGTGGTCATTTCTCAGCCCGAGTCACTGCTCACAAGATCCTCCGAGCAAGGTATTACTGGCCCACACTTTTTCAAGATACTGCAGAGTGGGTATCTAAGTGCCAAGCATGCCAACACTTTGTTGGGCGTGTAAAATTGCCCGCATTACCTTTAAAACCAATTGTAATTGAAGAACCTTTCCAGCAATGGGGAATGGATTTTATTGGTATGCTCAACCCGGCTTCCAGTGCCGGCCATCACTATATTCTGACAGCTACGATTATTTCAGTAAGTGGGTAGAAGCCATTCCTATTAAGAACGCCACTTCCGCGGAGGTGTGTAATTTTATAAAGGAAAATATTGTTGTTAGGTTTGGCATGCCCAATAAAATAGTAGCAGACAATGCTCCAAATCTGTCTTCTGAGGAGCTGGTTGATTTCTGCTACACTCATGGGATCCAACTGGTACATTCCTCCAACTACTATCCACAAGGGAATGGCCAAGTTGAATCAAGTAACAAAAATTTGGTGACTATCATGCGAAAGCTAGTAACTGAGAATCAAAGAACTTGGCATAAGAAGTTATTTGATGCATTATGGGCAGATAGGATTACACCAAAGAGGGCTATAGGCATGTCCCCTTTTCAGCTATTATATGGAAGAGACACAGAGTTGCCTCTTACCTGGAACCGCCCGCCCTACAACTTTCTAGAGCCCCGGAGGATTCTACATTCAACGATGCTATTGAAAAAGGATAATGTATCCGATTGAATCAGGGAAGTACAGACTCAAGTCAGCAGATAGATTATCAGAGCATCAAAAGGAAGGTGAAAGTTATCTTCGACAAAAAGGTTAGGGAAAGAAAGTTTGAAAGTCAATGACTCGGGTCCTTTTATGGGACAAAAGAAGAGAAACAAAAGGCATGCATGGAAATTCGATTCAGATATTCCCAAAGAGCCATATAAGCCAATTTCGACAAATACCCAGATGCCCAAAATTGTTATATTCTGTCGCTGGGGTTTGCTGCTATGGGAAATTTGTATTTAATTATTTTGAGCCCCATTTGAGGCAAATTGTGCTCCGGTTTAACCTTGTTGTGATCGTACATGTCAATATTCCCATATACCAGTAGGGTTTTAACCAGGAATGAATTCTGGGCTTTATTTGTGACTTCTGGCAACGTTTTGTGTTTTTGGTGTTTTCCCGTTTTGTTTTCTGTGAAATTTCTCTGGATCAATTCCTTTGCCGGTTTGGTCTGATTCTTTGCCTAGAGTATCTGGAGATCACCTATGGACGTTATGCCAGAAGGAATTCGCCACCGGAGGTCTGGTTCTCTCTGAAAAGATGAAGTCACGCACAAAAAGCTTCTTTTGGGCAGGCCGCATTTTTGGAAAAAGAGGGTTTTAAGTGGATCATGGGATTTTTGGAAAAAGCAGTAGGTGGGAATTTTGTACCTGCCTAGCAGGTACTTTTTCCCATGGAAGCAACGCCACTTAAGTCACAATGGGAAAATTAGAGGCAAAGCAAGCAAAGGAATTTTTTTACCTGCCTTGCAGGTGAAAATTCCCATTGTGAAATAAAAGAAAATCACTTAAGGCATTGATGGGATTTTCTTACCTGCCTTGCAGGGTAAATAATCCCATTATGAAAGTCAAACAACTTAAGTGGATCATGGGATTTTTGGAGCTGCGGTGCAGGGTGAATAATCCCATTGAAAATTGGCTTTTAAAAATAGAAATTGCCTATGCCAAAAAGTGTGACCCATTTTGGGAAGAGGGCAGCTTTAAATGCATTAAATTAATTAATTTCTTCTCCAAATTTGGCGCCCAAGCATGTGGAAAAGTCAACAAAGGGAAAGTGGATAAAGGAAATTAGAATTAGAAATTCTAAAATTAAATAAATATTATTTATTTAATGCAGCCCCTTCATGTCAAAAAGTGTGCCCCATTTGGGAGAGAATAATACTTTTAAAGTATTAATTGATTTAATTAATTCCTATTTTCAGTGGATGAGGTCAAAGCATACTGTGAGGCTTAAGTTAACTGGAAGTAGAGAGCTAAAATTAAATAAATTTAATTTATTTAATGGCAGCCATGAGCATGCACAAAATAGCGCCCATTCAAGAGAAAGTTTTATTAATTAATTAATTAATTAATTGCCAGGAATAGGAGGGGCAATAATTAATTATAGAATGATGAGGGTTATATAAGCAAGGGCTGCCATAAGGATGAATTAATTAATTCAATAGCAAAGAAGTGCAGCCCAGACAAAAAGTGTGCCCCATTTGAAGAGGAATTTTGCTCAAAAGAAGGTGTAATTACTGAAGCTTCCAAATTTGGCGCCTAGGTTTGAAGGAGCTTGATTTGTGTCTGAATAATTGTCTGCATAGTGGTACAGGTGCTCAGGTGAAGTTGGTAAAATTCATGCTTGCTTTGCATGCAAATAAAACATCAAATTTTGGGGCAGCAAGCTTGATATATGCAGATTTTTATGATTAAAATCCAGTTGTTCATGTTCCTGGTTGCCATCTTTGTCTGAATTAATTGCAGAATTCATTACAGGTGCTTTTATAAGAGAAAGGGAGCTTAAATCAATGTCCAATACATTGAACATATCCTCCGAATCTGAAGAATTATCCAGATCTCGCACCGGTTGTGAAGAATTTAGCCGAATAAAGAGAAAAAGAATTGCTTCAGACAAAGATAGATACCATGGCAAAGAGGGATGAAAAAGAGAGCACAACAGAGTCATGCATCACTTCTAAGTTTGCAGACATTGGAGACACAGATCTAGGTCCGAACCTCTTTCCGAATTGATTGACAGATCCAGAGCAGAAAGACTTCCCTCATGCGTGCAATCAAAAGCAGTGGAATCATTCGAGCTGCAACATTTCCATTCACAACCCAGTTGCCAGAGTTCGTCATGGAGTGTGCTAGGTCTTACCATCCATCATCCAGATCAGTCCGAGATGTCATGGGAAAACAATAATCCGGTTGGACGCACAGTTCATCAATTATTGTTTGAAGATTCCAAGCACAAAAGGTGGTGACTACTATTAGCATACAAGATGCCAACAACAGATGGGAAAAGCATAAAGTCGACTGTGTGGGCATAATGAACAACAGATACATGAAGAAGCCCAGATCTCCTTCCAAGTTCCCAAGAACTCTTCCATGATCCAATCTGGTACAAGAGGTGGATGATATTGCCAAATTGTTATGCAGGATAAATGGTGAAGTGAACGCTCACAACTTCCGCACATGGATGTATGCTTTCATCAGGACCATTGAAATCAACAAAGCAGATTCAATAATCAATTGGTGAAATCATTAGTGACAACATGGTGAGCAAACTCCGAATGTGAGGCATACTTTACAGCTTCAAAATGACTTCCTATTTGGTATATGCAACAGCTTCACAAGGCATCTTCTCCAAGCTGGATAGATGTGGTGTTCTTTCCAAGGACCCTATTTTCGAGTGCTACCCACAGCTTACTGTACCTGCATGCAAGAAAGATTACAAAGTGGTCAACGATGGATTCTTCTACGAATTCATTTGCAGGCTGGATGGCGATCTAAAGGCCAACAGGGTGAGCAAGGAAGCGTGGGAAGTCGTGGTCCAGATCGGGCGTAGTATCTTCATTCAGTTTGTGGATTTTACATACCTCAGGGTCACCGGCTTTTCTAGAGAACCAATTAAGTTGCCCAGATATCCGAATGATAGATTGGTCACCATGGAGCTGAGCAAGACAACTGTGGAGATGCATGACCCTACCGAAATGGCACAAGTCTACGGTGCTTCTTCCCGATCACCGTGGCCATTATAGCTGCGAGCAGCATTCATAAAGCCCGAGGAATGGAAGCGGAGATGTTCTCTCGAGTACGAGCAAGAGTTCTTCCCAGAAGACGGCTGAACTTCGATCCATTCGAGTGGCAAGGAAGACAATCTCCCAGGAGTACGCGCACGTGCCTTCATTGGAAGATTTTGGATGAAGTGCAAAAAAAGTGAGTACGAGGTTAGAAAGAAAGATTTCAAAAAGTTATCAAGACGGCAAGTGTTTGACTTTGGATTAGCACGGATACCATGGATCTTAAAGATGATGGGCCCGTGTTACTTCGACACATACCATCGGATGGGAGGAGATAGAGTGTAGATTTCAGAGAACGTAGGGGGCTGCCATACGATCGAGGAAAGGTCTCACCATTGTTCTGGTCAATACTTCAAAACGGTCATTGCCGACGAAGGGATATTGCCTTGATGAAGCATCGATGAATCAAATCATGGGCAACTTCAAGCACATAGAGATTCCTCAAGAGGAAGCACGGAGGAGAAAGCAAAGCAGAAGGCCCGAGAAGATTAAAGTGCATGTAAGGTCTCATTCAAAGGAGAAGATCACTTCTACGGCTATGATGTTAGTTCGACTTCTCCAAAGATCAAGTACTTCACCGATCATGTTGCACCTCAACAGATACCGCCATTCCTCCGTTGAATCCTCCGACAACATTCATCTTTCTCTCACCACCCTCCATTCAACGCCTCTTCCTCGAAGAAACATCAAGTCAGCAGATGGCAGAATTTGAAAGAGCTTTGTCTTTGGATGACTCAGAGGATGGCAAGCCACAACATCAGTAGCGGTTTCAGATGGAGAGGAATCGAGAGCGAGATAGTGGTACACTCGGAAACTTCTCATTCTCCGAGAAGTAATTTCTCGGAATGGTTGACTTCGCAGTTGGTTCCAGAGGCTAGAGAGGAAATCAACTTGGAGGAACACGACTGCAGCTGCTCCCGAATCTAGGGAAAAGACAAAAACCTAAAGTTGCTAAGGTAACTTCAAGTTGATCATTGAGGAGTCAGGCAGAAGTTTGCTGAGATGTCAGTTCCAGCAGAAGGGAAGGAGGATGAGCTCACGGCAGAAGACATAACAATAACCAGAGTACCCATAGGTCAAGCCACCACAAAAAGATTGAAGCAGGACACACAGACATTGATAGATGCTCTATTCCTTAGGCTTGACAAAGAAAAGGTGGAGAAAGTTGAACTTCAAAAGCAGGTATCTCAGTTGTGCGAGATCATTGCCAAGGTTGCTAAATCTTCCACTCAGCCCATTTCAACACAAAAGTAGGTGAGTGATCATCTGATGCAGGAAATGGAAGATGCAAGTAACTAGGTTAAAGCTATCGATGAATGGAAAAGTCTGATCATTCGTCAAGCTTCTGTACAACTCAGAGAGGTGCCAGCCCGCCTAAAGGTTATGAAAGATGCATCAGATCAGCTGAAGCAACTGGTGACAAGCACGATAGATATGAACACAGTTGCTGAGAGTAACCTGAGTACTTTGGCCGAAATAAATAAGTTGCCAGAGAGAAGTGTTGATTGCGGAACAGATTGTGCCCGACGGATCAGTTGAGAAGGGGAAGCAACTTGAGTTTGCAGTATCTTTCCATTTGGAGATCTGCAGAATTATGCTGAAAAGGATGCAGCACTTGAGAGTATGGCATCATCTTTACCAGACAATGTCATTGCTTTCACTAATGAGGAAGTGGTCGGGAATGTTACTTCATACACACAGGATCATTCCTAGCAAAGTGCCTAATTCCCTGGAAGGATCTCTTTTGATGGTGCAAGGGAGAATTGATGGAGTTGTTAAGCCTTTCACGATGAATTCCATCAGCAAACTGGTGGCACTGCAGTCAGATATTGAGAAGTTCGGGCCTAGCTTGGAGGATGTGGAAGCATGTATCAGGGTATTGAACGAAGGCTTTGCTGCAATTCAGGATAGAAAAGGAAGTCTGTGGCTAAGACAGATGGGAAGATGCTGAATTACATGTTCGACAAGTATATTCAGTATCAAAACAAAAAGAAGATATAGATGTTACAATTGGCGTGTCTTTCTTCTTCTACTTTTTCTTCTTCTATTTTCCACGTTCCCGGATGTAATTGTAAAACTTTAAAGTTATTGGTTTTGAAACCATTACTTTAAGTTATGTGGAACAATTCTATTAGTTAAGTGACAGATGTGTATAAGTTTGAATATGGACCCAGATGCATGTCACTTGAAGAGGAATTAGAGGAGGATGATTGCCAGATGTTATCTTTACTTTTGTTTATGTTTCAGTTCAGTTGAGTTTCCCATTTGTACTTTCCCTTCTACATTCTATAAGTAGAAGAAGAACCTTCAAGTTAATGATCAGAATTTGTAAGCAACATTCTTGTGTTCCAGACTTTGTGCTGAAACCCCTGATAGCTATTTGAAGCAAAGGAATATAAAGGAGCAGATTTTTGGAGAACTTTGTGTCACGGTGCATTTTGTTTCTAGCTTTTTATCTCAGATCTTCTATAAACTTTGTGTTGTTATTTTAGATCTAGATCTAAAGTTGCCTTTGCTTATAATTCTGTGTGTTGATATCTATTGGTTTCTTCTATGTGCATGCAATCAACTCTTATATCTATTGATTGGGTTGCACATCTTCCCCTATTTCTTCTTGTGTTTTTTATTTTCCTTCTTCTTTAAATATTTCCTTTCTTAAACAAGCTTTGCTTACTTTCGCAAAACTATACAACTATGGTTCATGAGTTGCATGGTTAAAGTAAAACCCCCATATAGATACTAGCATATTTTATTGACAAATCTGACATGGGAGCCTCACCGGTAAATGAGGGAGATTTATCTCATGATTGCCTAGGTTTTCAGCTATGCAGAAAATCTAGCCAACAGTTTTTGGCGACTCCACTGGGAACAACTATCTTTGCAGATCAAAGCTTATCTTGAAGATCAGAGTGTTTTCCATACAAATCTCAACTGGCTGAACGTCCATTCACCCGATCTGTGAAGGCACAAGGAAGGACGGATCATTTCTTCAGATTGCAGGAGCAATTCAATTTCAATCATCCTCCTCAAGTTAGAAGCCGCAGATCTAGTCTCTCACCAGAAGGAGAGTGCACACTCATCCAGATCCGGATCATCTTCAGCATAATCCGGCTGCTGGAATTATTCACCAAGTCTACACAAGGAGAAGACGTGCCCCACTCATCATGCAGTAATGTAATCAAAATCGAACAGATAGTACTGTCCCATGGGGAGCAACTTTTGGGCCACCGAACTTGACTCCACCTATGCACGATCTCGCCCAAAGGATCCGTAAAGAATTTTCCAAAATTATTTTGGAGATGGAAAGCAAAACCGGATGATCATTTGGCAAGCATTCTTCATATCTTGTGGTGTGCTTTGCATGGAGGAGCATGAAGATGTCTCTGCCGACTCTTCATCGAGACTCTACATGACTTGGTCCGGGCGAATGGTTCTATCGGCTAGCTCCCCGCACCATAACCAATCGGGGCTACTATGCGAGAGCAATTTCTCAAAAGATTCAAGCCTCGCAGAAGACGCTAAAGACGTTGATTACTCAACCGACGCAATTGAAGAAAGAGCCAAGTGAGAACATGGGACTTTATTGCAAGGTTCCAAAGGATTTTATATAAAATCCCCACTTCGCCGCATTGAGCGATGAAAATCAAAAGACGTTTTTTATAAACGCCTGTTGCTCAAGTCGATATCACCGAGAAGGGCAAGACCTCGTGAATCTACTCAAGCACAAAATGTTGCCGTGGAGGTCAAGATGACTTGATCATGGCTGGAAAATCAAACAATCATCCCACAAAGGTGATGGAGCTTCTTCAAGTACTTCAGATCCTTTTGTTACAAAGATTGGCTAATGATATGCCGCAAATCAAGAAGCAGATCTCTCTCAAGCAGAAATGCGACCCCTTCAAGAATAGCTCCTACCTGACCTTTAATGGTCAAAATCAAAATCGAAATAGACTTGTGCACGCACCACACAATGGTTGGTAATCAAGTTGCTCCAAGGAATAACTTGGAAACTAATGAAGAAGATCTAGGCATTGATGAATCATTTGATGATGAAGACTTTGTAGATCCCAGCTGGCGACTCCAATATTGGTTACCTGGACTACAAATTTGACGAGGGCTATTATGAATCTTTTGAAGATTCTGATGGTCACACATTTGGTGTTCACAAGGTCCCAGACACGCCAAAATGCCGAAGCATCCACAAGTGGCCAAAGAAGAGAAAGAGAAGATCCTGGGCCGGATGTTACTATCCTGAAAAGAGGTAGTACACTACCTGCTTCATTAGCTCCCAAAGATAAATATGCAAATTCTTTCAATTCGCAGCAGAGGGCCAACACGCATCCGACTGAAGCAAGTCAAGCTTTTGACATCATTGATCACATTAAGAAGACCAAGGTCCAAATGTCGGAAGCTGAGTATTTGAGGGCATTTCCTGATCAGCTAAATAGATTGGTCAAGTATGTGCAAAGTAATGGTCCCAACCCTCCAACAAATAATACTTCATGGGGTATCTTGTCAAGTCCAAAGATTACTCCTCCTTCAAATAATGCGCTGCAAGTTCTTCTCCCTCTACTTCTTCTCCTGCTACATCAGAAAGGATCGAGCCATTCTATGTATCATTGCTTATTAATGGATACAAATTGAGCAATTGCATTTTGGACTCTGGAGCTTCTGACAACGTCATGCCTGCCAAAGTTGTTGATGCCTTGGGTCTCACATTGACAAAAACCATCGGAAGATGCTATTCAATGGAAAGGCAAGTGCCTCTTGTTGGGAAAATCAAAGATGCACAGCAAGACTTGCTTCTTTCCTAGATAAAAGATTAAAAATGACTATCCTTGTAGCAGACATCCCAGTGTCTTATGGCATGTTGTTGAGTAGAAATTTCTGTAAAGAGTTGGGTGGAGAAGTCAAGATGGATTGGTCTTGTGCGCACATACCAATCAAAGGAGTTAATCAGAAGTTAGAACCTGAGAAGAAATCCAAGTACACAATATCAAAGTCTGAAGATCCTAGATCTCAGATCTTGTTTCAAGAATCTGATCACGGAGTCTATTATCTAGAAATGGATAAAGAAGAAGTTCAACCCGTGATTCAAGAACCACATCAACTTGATAATAAGGTTTGGTCTCTGGAATTTGATGGCAAGTTGTTGTTCATTTGGATCCGGTGCAAGCGTTGTTCTTATCTCTCCCGAGGGAAAGGTGCATGCACATTCCTTCAAATTGATGTTGAAAATACTAACAACACGACAGAGTATGAAGCACTGTTGTTAGGTATGGAGCAGGAAAGAACAATGGGAATCAAGCTCTTACATGCAAAGGGAGATGTTGAGCTGATTGTTAAGCAGATAAGAGGTCTCTATCAAGTAAAAAAGGACAAACTTCAGCATTATAGAGATCGAGTCTACTCTGCTATCCTGGATTTTTCAGCTTTCTCAGTATCTTACATTCCGAGAGAACAAAATTCTAGAGCTGATTCACTTGCAATTGCAGCTTTGTTAAATCCAGATCAGCCTCCCACATTTTTTAGACAGGGGATTACAAAGTTGAGATGGTCTTCCACCCAAAAGTTCCTGACAACGTCCAACAATGGCAAGTTTTTAACGATGACAAGTAGATTGCTGCATTTCTCCAACAAAAGGACAACTTCGAAGAGATCTACTATGAGGGAAGCAACTCACCTCCGAGACAAACTACTATGGGAGAAATGGATGCAGATGTCTCAGGAAGTCAGGAGATTATCCAACTAAAGGGAAATAAAATTCCTAAAGGCTTGGTATCTCTTGAGGAAATGTTCGACAAGCATGATCAGATGCTTAAAAAGAATGAAGAAAGTGGGGAAGGTTCTTCCTCCGATACACAATTACTAAATTTGGGAGCCAACAATGACCCCAAATTAGTAAATCTGGGAAAGTGTTGTTCAGAGGCAGAAAGAGAAGCTTTTACAAAGCTTCTTAAGAAATACATGGATGTTTTTGCTTGGTCTTACCAGGATCTAAAAACATATCAGCCTGCAGAAGTTCAACATTACATCCCATTAAACCTAACAAAAGCCTTTCAAGCAGAAGTCGGTGGCATAACCCTACTATTTTCGGACTATATTTGCAGAGATCCGTAAAGTCGTTAGATGCAAAGATAATTTATCCCATACATCACTCGAATGGTTAGCCAACATAGTTCCTGTGAGAAAGAAGAGTGGCGAGATTAGGTTGTGCGTAGATTTTCGCAACCTCAATCAAGCCTCATTAAAAGATAACTACCCCATCCCCATCATGGATCACACTCTGCAGTGGTCACCGGATCTCGAAATGCTTTCCATGCTTGATGGTTTCTCGTGCTACAATCAAAGTCAAGGTGGTCAAGAAGATCAATATAAAATGACATTCATTACACCTGGGGAACTTTTGCTTACCGAAAATGCCTTTTGGTTTGATCAATGTCGGAGCTACATTTCAAAGAGCTATGGATTTAGCATTTGCTCATCTCAAGGATATAAGCATAGTGGTGTACCTGATGATCCGATAGTCTTTTCCAAGAAAAAAGCACGCACATTTCAAATCTGGAAGAGGTTTTCATACAATGCCGCAAACATGGTATTTCTCTGAACCCTAAGAAATCTATCTTTGTCAGTAATAAGGAAAGCTACTAGGACACATTGTCTCCAAGGAAGGAACCAAGATAGATCCAGAACGTGTCAAATCTATTCAGACTTTTCCATTGCCAACATCCAAAAAAGGGGTTCACTCTTTCTTTGGTAAAGTTAATTTTCTCAGAGATTCATCCCGACTTTCACTGAGCTAACCCGTCATATCTCAAATATGATGAAGAAGACACAAGATTTCAAATGGAGCAGTGAAGGGAAGGAAGCTTTTGAGAAGATTAAGGAGGCCCTATCAAAAGCCCTGGGCCTTGGTTTCACCTGACTTTAGTAAAGAATTTATTCTTTACTATTATTCCTCCGAACACACCATGTCAGCAATCTTGATGCAGAAGAATCAAGAGGATGTAGAAGCTCCGATTGCTTTCATGAGCATGCCTCTCAAAGCTTATGAGTTGAAATATACTCCAATGGAAAAACATGCATATGCAGTGGTAAAGGCGTGTAAAGCATTCAGGTACTATATTCTTTCCTCACATACTGTGGTCTTGGTTCCAGATACTGCAGTGAAATCTATTCTCACCCAACAAGAGTTAGGGTTGTTAAGAGGCACATGGGTGACGAAAGTTCAAGAATACGACCTGGATATCAAACCTACAAAGCTGGTTCGAGGAAGAGGTCTGTGTGAATTGATGACGGAGATGAAAGCAACAATGCCAGAGGTAGATCAAGAAGAGGTAGATGAAGATTTGCCTATGGTCCTTTTTATAGATCTAGTGGAAGAGTGGTACAATAACATTGCCTATTTTCTGACTTATGGAGAATGCCCAGATCAACTTTCTCAAAAGAGAAATGAACTATTAAACTAAAATCCAAAGACTTTGTTCTTTGGGATAATGGTTTATACAAAAGAGGGATTGATGGTGTATTTCTCCGATGCGTAGATAAAGCTCAACAGATCAGCTCTTAAAACAATTTCATAACATGGCTTGTGGTGGTCATTTCTCAACCCGAGTCACTGCTCACAAGATCCTCCGAGCAAGGTATTACTGGCCCACACTTTTTCAAGATACTGCAGAGTGGGTATCTAAGTGCCAAGCGTGCCAACACTTTGTTGGGCATGTGTAAAATTACCCGCATTACCTTTAAAACCAATTGTAATTGAAGAACCCTTCCAAGCAATGGGGAATGGATTTTATTGGTATGCTCAACCCGGCCTCCAATGGTGGCCATCACTATATTCTGACAACTACTGATTATTTCAGTAAGTGGGTAGAAGCCATTCCTGTTAAGAACGCCACTTCCGCATGGAGGTGTGTAATTTTATAAAGGAAAATATTGTTGTTAGGTTTGGCGTGCCTAATAAAATAGTAGCAGACAATGCCAAATCTGTCTTTCCGAGGAGCTGGTTGATTTTCGCTACACTCATGGGATCCAAACTGTACATTCCTCCAACTACTATCCACAAGGGAATGGCCAAGCTGAATCAAGTAACAAAAATTTGGTGACTATCATGCAAAAGCTAGTAACTGAGAATCAAAGAACTTGGCATAAGAAGTTATTTGATGCATTATGGGCCGATAGAATTACACCAAAGAGGGCTATAGGCATGTCCCCTTTTCAGCTATTATATGGAAGAGACACAGAGTTGCCTCTTACCTTGGAACTGCCAGCCCTACAACTTTCTAGAGCCTTGGAGGATTCTACATTCAATGATGCTATTGAAAAAAGGATAATGTATCCGATCAATCATGGGAGGTACAGACTCAAGTTACAGATAGATTATCAGAGCATCAAAAGAAGGTGAAAGTTATCTTCGACAAAAAGGCCTAGGGAAAGAAAGTTTGAAGTCAATGACTGGGTCCTTTTATGGGACAAAAGAAGAGAAACAAAAGGCATGCACGGAAATTTGATTCACTATGGAAAGGGCCTTTTGTGATTAAAAAGATCACCGAGCAGATAGCTTCATTCTTGCTCATCAGATGGAGTTGAATTGTTGCCTTTCAATGGGCAACACTTGAAGTTGTTCTGACATGAAAAAAAGGTAAAACTTGTATGTATATAAATAAAACTTTGTTTGTTTTTCCTTGTTTTGTTTTTTGTGTTGTGTTGTTTTTGTTTTCCTGACCCCGTGCCCAAAAGACAAGATACGAAACCAGAGATGTTGGGATCTCATCTTTTCCCTTGTCATTTTGACAGAGGAAAAGATGTCCACAGACGGAGCCGACTGGTGTCCCCAGATTTCACCCTAAAATCTGGGACTACCCTATGTAAAAAAAATCGTACTTTTAAAATAATGGGTCATTTTGTGTTTTTATTGCCAGAAAGTTTCTGTATTGTGTCAAGATATTCCCAAAGAGCCATATAAGCCAATTTTCGACAAATACCCAGATGCCCAAAATTGTTATATTTTCGTTGGGGTTTGCCTGCGGGAAATTTGTATTTAATTATTTTGAGCCCCGTTTGAGGCAAATTGTGCTCCGGTTTAACCCTGTTGTGATCGTACATGTCAATATTCCCATATACCAGTAGGGTTTTAACCAGGAATGAATCCTGGGCTTTATTTGTGACTTCTGGCAACGTTTTGTGTTTTTGGTGTTTTCCCGTTTCATTTTCTGTGAAATTTCTCTGGATCAATTCCTTTGCCGGTTTGGTCTGATTCTTTGTCCTGGAGTATCTGGAGATCACCTATGGACGTTATGCCAGAAGGAATTTGCCACAGGAGGTCTGGTTCTCTCTGAAAAGACGAAGTCATGCACAAAAAGCTTCTTTTGGGAAAAGGCCACATTTTTGGAAAAAGAAGGTTTTAAGCTACAATGGGATTTTTGGAAGCAAAGAGCAAGTGGGAATTTTGACCGCCAAACAGGTACTTTTTCCCATGGAAGCAATGCCACTTAAGTCACAATGGGAAAATTAGAGGCAAAGAGCAAGCATGGGAATTTTTACCTACCCGCCTCGCAGGTGAAAATTCATCATTGTGAAATAAAAGAAAATCACTTAAGGCATGATGGGATTTTTTCTTACCGCTCTGCAGGTAAATAATCCCATTATGAAAGTCAAACAACTTAAGTGGATCATGGGATTTTTGGAGCTGCGGTGCAGGTGAATAATCCCATTGAAAATTGGTTTTTAAAAATAGAAATTGCCTATGCCAAAAAGTGTGACCCCTTTTGGGAAAGAAGGGCAACTTTAAATGCATTAAATTAATTAATTTCTTCTCCAAATTTGGCGCCCAAGCATGTGGAAAAGTCAACAAGGGAAAGTGGATAAAGGAAATTAGAATTAGAAATTCTAAAATTAAATAAATATTATTTATTTAATGCAGCCCCTTCATGTCAAAAAGTGTGCCCCATTTGGGAGAGAATAATACTTTTTAAAGTATTAATTGATTTAATTAATTCCTATTTTTAGTGGATGAGGTCAAAGCATACTGTGAAGCTTAAGTGAACTAGAAGTAGAGAGCTAAAATTAAATAAATTTAATTTATTTAATGGCAGCCATGAGCATGCACAAAATAGGCGCCCCATTTGAAGAGAAAGTTTATTATTAATTAATTAATTAATTAATTGCCAGGAATAGGAGGGGCAATAATTAATTATAGAATGATGAGGGTTATATAAGCAAGGGCTGCCATAAGGATGAATTAATTAATTCTTTAGCAAGGAAGTGCAGCCCAGACAAAAAGTGCACCCCATTTGAAGAGGAATTTTGCTCAAGAAGGTGTATTTATCACTGAAGCTTCAAAATTTGGTGCCTAGGTTTGAAGGAGCTTGATTTGTGTCTCAATAATTGTCTCGCATAGTGGTATAGTGTGCTCAGTGAAGTTGGTAAAATTCATGCTTGCTTTTGCATGCAAATAAAACATCAAATTTTGGGGCAGCAGGTTTGATATATGCAGATTTTTATGATTAAAATCAAGTGTTCATGTTCGTTGCCATCTTTGTCTAAATTAATTGCAGAATTCATTACAGTGCTTTTATAAGAGAAAGGGAGCTTAAATCAATGTCCAATACATTGAACATATCCTCCGAATCTGAAGAATTATCCAGATCTGCACCGGTTGTGAAGAATTCCGGCCGAATAAAGAGAAAAAGAATTGTTCAGACAAAGATAGATACAGCCATGGCAAAGAGGGATGAAAAAGAAAGCACAGTAGAGTCATGCATCACTTCTAAGTTTGCAGACATTGGAGACACAGATCTAGGTCCGGAACCTCTTTCCGAATTGATTGACAGATCCAGAGCAGAAAGACTTCCCTCATGTGTGCAGTCAAAAGCAGTGGAATCATTCGAGCTGCAACATTTCCATTCACAAACCCAATTGCCAGAGTTCGTCATGGAGTGTGCTAGGTCTTACCATCCATTATCCAAGATCAGTCCGAGATGCTGATGGGAAAACAATAATCCGGTTGGACGCACAGTTCATCAATTATTGTTTGAAGATTCCAGCACGAAAGGTGGTGACTACTATTAGCATACAAGATGCCGGCAACAGATGGGAAAAGCATAAAGTTGACTGCATGGGCATAATGAACAACAGATACATGAAGAAGCCCAGATCTCCTTCCAAGTTCCCAAGAACTCTTCCACGATCCAATCTGGTACAAGAGGTGGATGATATTGCCAAATTGTTATGCAGGATAAATGGCGAAGCTAACGCTCACAACTTCCGCACATGGATGTATGCTTTCATCAAGACCATTGAAATCAACAAAGCAGATTCAATAATCAATTGGTCAGAAATCATTAGTGACAACATTGGTGAGCAGCTCCGAATGTGAGGCGTACTTTACAACTTCAAAATGACTTCCTATTTGGTATATGCAGCAGCTTCACAAGGCATCTTCTCCAAGCTGGATAGATGTGGTGTTCTTTCCAAGGACCCTATTTTCGAGTGCTACCCACAACTTACTGTACCCGCATGCAAGAAAGATTACAAGGTGGTCAATGATGGATTCTTCTACGAATTCATTTGCAGGCTGGACGGTGATCTAAAGGCCAACAGGGTGAGCAAGGAAGCGTGGGAAGTTGTGTCAGGATTGGCCGTATCTTCATTCAGTTTATGGATTTTACATACCTCAGGGTCACCGCTTTTTCGGAGAACCAATTAAGTTGCCCAGATATCCGAGTGATAGATTGGTCATCATGGAGCTGAGCAGACAACTCGTGGAGATGCATGACCTACAAAAACGCACAAGTCTACAGGCTTCTTCCCGATCACTGTGGGCCATTATAGCTGCCAGAGCATTCATAAAGCCCGAGGAATTGAAGCAGAGATGTTCTCTGAGTACGAGCAAGAGTTCTTTCCCAACACGGCTGAACTTCGATCCATTTGGAGTGGCAAGGAAGACAATCTCCCAGGAGTACGCGCACATGTGCCTTCATTGGAAGATTTTGGATGAAGTGCAGAAGTGAGTACGAGGTTAGAAAGAAAGATTTCAGCAAGTTATCAACACGGCAAGTGTTTGACTTTGGATTAGCACGGATACTTGCGGATCTTAAAGATGATGGGCCTGTGTTACTTGACACATACCATCGGATGGGAGGAGATAGAGCTGTACTTCAGGAGAACGTAGGGGGCTGCCATACGATCGAGGAAAGGTCTACCGCTGTTCTGGTCAATACTTCAAACTAGTTGCTGACGAAGGGATACTGCCTTGATGAAGCATTGATGAATCAAATCATGGGCAACTTCGGCACAGAGAGATTCCCTCAAGAGGAAGCACGAGGAGAAAAAGCAAAAGGCCTGAGAAGATTAAAGTGCACAGAAGGTCTCATTCGAAGGAGAAGATCACTTCTACGGCTATGATGTTAGTTTCGGCTTTCTCCAAAGATCAAGTACTTCACCGATCTGTCAGACCTCACAGAGACACGCCATTCCTCCGTCAATCTGCAACATTCATCTTCTCTCCTCAGCCACTCCATTCAGCGCCTCTTCCTGAAGAAACGTTGAAGCTGCAGATGGCAGAATTTGAAAGAGCTTTGTCTTTGGATGACTCAGAGGATGGCAACCACAACACTGTAGCGGTTTCAGATGGAGAGGAATCAGAGCGCGAGATAGTGGTACACTCAAGCAACTTCTCATTCTCCGAGAAGTAATTTCTCAGAATGGTTGACTTCGCAGTTGGTTCCAGAGGCTAGAGAAGAAATCAACTTGGAGGAACACGACTTGCAGCTGCTCCTGAATCTAAGTGGAAAAGATAGAAAACCTAAAGTTGCTAAGGTAACTTCAAGGTTGATCATCGAGGAGTCAGGTAGAAGTTTGCTGAGATGTCGGGCCCAAAGAAGAAGGAAGAAGGAGGATGAGCTCACGACAGAAGATATAACAATAACCAGAGTACCCATAGGTCAAGCCACCACGTATGATCAAGCAGACACGCAGACATTGATAGATGCTCTATTCCTTAGGCTTGACAAAGAAAAGGTGGAGAAAGTTGAACTTTGTAAAGTAGGTATCTCAGCTTGTGCGAGATCATTGCAAGGTTGTTAAATCTTCCACTCACCCATTTCAAACACAAAAGCAGTGAGTGATCATCTGATGCAGGAAATGGAAGATGCAAGTAACCAAGTTAAAGCTATCGATGAATGGAAAAGTCTGATCATTCGTCAAGCTTCTGTACAACTCGGAGAGGTGCCAGCCCACCTAAAGGTTATGAAAGATGCATCAGATCAGCTGAAGCAACTGGTGACAAGCATGATAGATATGAACACAGTTGCTGAGAGTAACCTGAGTACTTTGGCCAAAATAAATAAGCTGCCGAGAGAAGTGTTGATTGGAACAGATTGTGCCCGATGGATCAGTTGAGAAGGGGAAGCAACTTGAGTTTGCAGAATATCTTCCGTTTGGAGATCTTGCAGAATTATGCTGAAGAGGATGCAGCACTGAGAGTATGGCATCATCTTTACAGAAAATGTCATGCTTTCACTAATGAGGAAGTGGTCGGGAACGTTACTTCATACACACAGGATCATTCCTAAAGAAAGTGCCTAATTCCTGGAAGGATCTCTTCTGATGGTGCAAGGGAGAATTGATGGAGTTGTTAAGCCTTTCACGATGAATTCCATCAGCAAACTGGTGGCACTGCAGTCAGATATTGAGAAGTTCGGGCCTAGCTTGGAGGATGTGGAAGCATGTATCGTAGGTATTGAACGAAGGCTGCGTAATTCAGACATAAAAGGAAGTTGTGGCTAAGACAGATGGGAAGATGCTGAATTACATGTTCGACAAGTATATTCAGGAAAAATTCAAAAAGAAGATATAGATGTTACAGCTGGCATGTCTTTCTTCTTCTATTTTCCACGTTCTTGGATGTAATTGTAAAACTTTAAAGTTATTGGTTTTAAAACCATTACTTTAAGTTATGTGGAATAATTCTATTAGTTAAGTGATGATGTGTATAAGTTTGAATAGATGCATGTCACTTGAAGAGGAATTAGAGGGGATGATTCCGATGTTATCTTTACTTTTGTTTATGTTTCTAGTTCAAGCTTGAGTTTCCCATTTGTACTTTCCCTTCTACATTCTATAAGTAGGAGAAGAACCTTCAAGTTAATGATCAGAATTTGTAAATAGCATTCTTGTGTTCCCAGACTTTGTGTGAAAACCTATTTGAAGCAATAGCCTATTTGAAGCAAAGGAATATCAAAGGAGCAGATTTCCTGAGAACTTTTGTGTCACGGTGCTTTGCTTATTTTGTTTCTATATCTATTTTTTATCTTAGATCTACTTATAAACTTTGTGTTTTATTTTAGATCTAGATCATTTCTTTAAAGTTGCCTTTGCTTATAATTATGTGTGTTGATATCTAATACACTAGCTCAAATAGACCCTATTGGATGGTGGACATGGCATGGCTATGCAGATGCACCACTTTATTGCGGACTTGAGGATTCTCGCCACTCGCCTCCTTTCATTGGATGGTGGTTGGCATAGTTCCTCTCGCTCGCCTCCAAAGAGGAATTGGTCCACATATGGCCTCATCCACACAGTTAAGAGGAACCATCTTACCTCTCGACGAGCAGAGAAGTTAGTAGCCGTGCATAGTGCCTTGAGACTTCAGGATCGACAGACTCCTGAGTATCGTCAGACTCCAGCCACACGTTGGGATGTTGATCCCGAAGATGCTTCACAGATTGATGAGGAGGATGCACAGGTGGGATTGGTTGGGGTTCCATTGGATGAGGCAGCCCCTCATAGTTCCAGTGACTCAGACTCAGAGTCTGATTTTGATGCCACTTTAGCGGAGTTTGATTAGGGGCAGCTATATATTTTCATTTTGATTTTCTATGTTTCAGACATTTTGTTGCCCTTGGGCATTTCATTGTAATTGAAACTTGAATCTTATGTGCAATCTCAATTCAGCTCCAGTTTTATGTATTAAAGTTTTATGATGTGTGTGATGAATGCTTTATTAAGTTTATCAATGTGTTACAATTATACTTATCATTATTCATATGAATATTTGAAATTTCAAATTTCCAATATTTTTAAGGTTAAATCTTATGTGAAATCTCAATTCAACTCTAATTTTATTTATTAAGGTTCTATAATGTGTGTGATGAATGCTTTAGCAATGTTATCATATGAATATTTGAAATTTCCTATATTTTTTAAATTTTCCCTTATTTTTTAATAGTCGTCCTGTTGTCCCCTAAAAAAAGGCCTAAAAAAATCCATCCCAAAACGCATCCCCCCTGTCCCCGCCGTCCCGTCCCGAAAATTTGGTGGAACATAGTTTAATATTTATGGGGCAAGTAATATATTTAATTATTTAATTAAATTCCCAAAATGCAAATTAAAAAGGGGAATTAATTAAATATTATATAGGTGGCTTTTAAATATTAAAATCACCCTTTTTAAAAGGGGACGCCACACAGGAAAAAAATAAACTGTTTTTATTTAATAATTTCCCTCTCCTAAGGATTTCGGATTTTGTGCCTCCTTGCTTATAAAGAGAGTATTAGGATCATTGTTAGACTTATGTTGGATGATCATTTGATTTCACTCCATGCTTAGAGTATTGGGATGTATGCCCATGGGATGTATGCCCTAGTTCTTGCATTTTGCTCTCTCATTTGGAAGCCATTGTTGAAGATATTGAAGATTTTATTGTTCTCTCCATTGGGATCTCTTGTGTTGGTGTTGGCGCATTTATTTGGATGAAAAATCTGCATGTTATTGAATATTGTGAAGGGTTTTATGGTGCTTTTATTTCTGCTGTTACTGCTGAAATTATTTTAGCCATAAGCGACTTGGTTTGGTGATGATTTGTTCATGTTTTGATGCCATAAATGCTAGATCTGCAAATCTGTTGTGTTATTAATTATTTCAGAGCAAAGGGCTAATTTTTGGTGTATTTGGAGGCTAGGAAAGAGCTGGAAATTATTTAATTAATTTCCTCTAACCCTAGCGACTTGAAATCAGTTTTCTGGGGCTGTTTTGGCTAGGTTTTAATGCTCAGAAAATTCAGATCCTTAATGCAGTAGAAAGCCCTAAATTTCTAGTTTATTTTGCATCTTGTTTCATAGAAAAACTCTAAGTATTGAAGTTATGAATTTTCCAAGTTTCAGTTGTCCTGGGTGCATGATTATTGATTAACTGCTATTATAAAATTCAGATCTGCAATTTGGGGTCAATTTAATATTAAATATAATTGTAAAAATTAGTAGTAATAAGCAAAAGGTGATTTCATAATTTTGGAGTAGATTTGGTGCCCTAAATGTGATAGGCGACCTACTTTTTAGGTCAAAATTAGGGTTTTGTGTTCACTGCATACGAAATCTGGTTTTTGCATATTATTCTTCATATTTTTGTGGTCCAATATCCAAAATTTCAGCTCATTTGGACTTCTCCAGACAAAGATATGAATTTTAAAAATTGTAGCAGTAGGGGTTTGAAAATTAATTATTTTTTCAGCAGCATGTGATCAGATTTATATTGTTTCCTAACTTGTCCTAGAAGGGGATATTACAAAGTTCCTGGAAATGTGTCTCCGGATCTTTCCGGTCAAATCTTTCCATGATCCTCTTGCTAAACTCCTCCATTGTGTGGATCAAATCATGCCCTTGTGTGTGCATGCCATGGAACCACCATTCATGTGCCATACCCTCCAAATGAAGAGTAACAAACTTAAGGGCCTCTTCTTCATGCATGGGGTTAAGGGAGAAGTAGGTCTCCATCTTTTGCAACCATGCTCTAACCGAAATCTTGCTAGATCCATCAAAGCTTGGAAGTGAAACTTTCCCCAATCTTTGTTGAAGGTCCTTAGGGGTTGCTTATGGGCCTTCTTGGCCTTGTTGCCCATCTTCAATGCACAAAACTCATCAAAGGTCAATATGGCCCTAGTGGCCGGATGCAAAGTACCATACTCAATGTTGCAAGATTCAATGGCCTCTACCATTGATGGCTCTTCAACCTCTCTATGGGTTTCCTTAGGAAGGAAAGTGCCTTTGAAGAACTTGGGAGGGGGTTGTGTAGAGCCCCTTTCCCCACTATGTGAGCTTTCCTCTCCATTGGAGTTTGGCGATTTGCCATTACCCAAAGCTTCCTTGATGAGCTTGGTCATTTGTTCACTCATAGTTTTTTGAAGCTCCATACCACAACTTTGCATCAACTCTTGAAGGAACTTCACTTGATCCGAAGTGAAAGCCCGTTCTCCATAGATTCCTTATTCCTCTTCTTGTAAAAAAATATTGTTTGTTTCCCCGCATCCAAAAATACCCCCATAAGAGTAGAGGAAAGATGTTTTGATACCACTATAATATCCCAAAAATAAATCTGCAAATTAACTAACCAAATTGACTCTAGAAGGATTAAATCCTCTTAGTTCAACCTTAAATAACGCAATGTCATCTTTAATACAACCCAAATGGGGATTGGAGTAAGCCAAAGAAGTGGGTTAGATGGGATAACTAATTAGAAAATTAAACTTTTCCAGATTTAATTTTATAACAGCAATTAATTAATTAAAAAATGCACTTGAACAGCTAAAACTTCAAAAATTAATATCTCACTCAATATTCCATATTTTGCCACCAAATAAAATGCACAATAAACTAGAAATCAAGGCCTTTCCAATGAACTATGAATCTGAATTTTCTGATCACTGAAACCACCTCAAAACAGCCCCAGAAATTTGATATCAAGTCGCTAGGGTTAGAATAAATTGCATAAATTATTATCAGCTCTTCCTAACCTTCCAACACACCCAAAATAGCTGCCCCACACTTGGAAAAATATGCCAATACAGATCAGATTGCAGATCTAGCTCAAAAGACACCCAAACATGCCAAAACAACCTCTCATGCAAGTCGTTATGGCTCTAATAATTGCAGCAATAACAACAGATTATAAATCACTATTAAACCCTTCAATAACAATCAATAACATGCAGATTTCCTTCTCAAATAAATGTGCCAAACATAGAATGAATATATCATGCAACATTCACTCAATGAAAGCTTAAAATGTCTCACACTCTCCACGATAATGGTGGTGTTGAACATCTTTATAATGTGATCACAAGGTCATACATTCATCTTCAAGCATGATATTTTAATAAAATCTCAACATGCCCCCAAGGGGTCGCCACATCTCCTTATATAGCTTTTGGCATTTCAAATCTCCAAGTTTCCCTCCTTTCTATGGCGCATTTCCTCATGTAGAAGGGTCTCTTTTAAAAATAGTCTTATCTCCTGAAAACTCAAACTCCAAATAGAATATTAATTCCCCCTTTTAATATTAAAAATAAAACATAAAAGGAGAATTAATTATTTAATTTAAAAATAGGAGTAATGACATTTTCCCAAATTTTATCCTTTAATCCATGGGAAGAGTGGATTAAAGGTCTCCAATATTTTTAATTAATTAATGTCCCAAAAAGGGGACATTACATAATACAAATTAGTTGTGGTTTACTTTAAGCCTATTTTATTATTAAATTGGTGCAAGTGTGGTAATTGTGTTCCCTTTGAAGATACAGACATAGATGAACAAGAAAATGATGATGATGATAGGTACAAGGAAAAAATATCCTCTAAGATGGATCCTAATCATCATCATCATAGTCTCATTTGATGCGATTTCATTTATTAAATGTCCTCCAAGATGGATCCTAAAGATCATGAAGCATGGGGAGAGGTATAAAGTTTACGAATTCAATTATGGAGAGTCTCACATAAGGCTATCTTATTCTAGGGAGAACTTACTCGTCTCCTATGACATCATTATAATCGCATTTTGATAATGCTTTCATTTATTTCTTATGTACCCCTTGTTCTTTTCTTAATGGGTCATGTAATTATATTTACGAGTTATTAGATATGAATGATTTTGGGTTACATTATTCTTGAGGTTAACTATAATGTTTTAATCTTTTTTTCTTTGTTTTAAAATGCTCTTGTTGTTTGTCATGCATGAACAAGTAATGCCACTATATTGCTATCCAAGTGCACCTAACAAATTATATGTAATGTCCCTTTTTTCCACTTAAGGACCTGATTTTGGACTTCTTGCCATCCCCTTTTCCATGGCAACAAAGTAGAAGAGTTGGGAAAAGGAATTGAGCTTCCTTTGCATTCATTTTCTAATTTTTAATGTTTCTTTTTAGTGTGTTTTTCCTTTTAGTAGGTCGGTTGGGTCTGGTGTATTGAAAAAGAAAATAAAAGATTATAATGACTTTATATGGGTCGGCCATGTCTTTCTAAGCCTTGGCGCCAAAGTTGGAGGTATAAAAGGAGGTGAAGGCTTCATTTGCACACATCGACTTTTGGCAAATTTACTCTAATTGGACTTGTGGGCTGATTGCTCATTGTTCTTCCACTCTTGGGCGAAAATCCAAGTGTGTGGCATCTTCCAAGAAGGACAGAAACCCTTCTTGTGGTTGGTTGGGGGACGGAAACCCTCCTTCCTTGTTTGGCTTGAAGGAATATTGCAGATTTGAGAAGAAGAAGTCATAATCATATTTTTATATGCATTATTGAGCCTCTCCTTTGTGGGGCGACTTGCATTAGTGTCAAATCTAGGTTTTATTTTCAGTTTGTTGGTTTAGAGATCAGATTTGATAATATTGGGGTTTGTGTTAATTTCTTACTTTTCGTTTCGGCCCTTGAAAAGGGATATTACAATGGTATCGAGCGTGGATCTTCACAAGCCTAAGGTTTCAAAGGAAAGGCAACAAGGGTATTCTATACTACCAAAGAAGAAGGAAAACAGATCAGCCAAGGAAAAAGACAATATGGCTAATCAAGATCCTCAAGAAGCCAAATTTGATAAGTTGATTGCAGGTCAAGAAAGATTAGCGGACACAATGGACTTCCTTGCCCTATCTCTTCAAAAGATAGTTGAACTTGGGTTCAAAATGGCGATGGTAGCTCATCCGGAGCTAACAATGCACAACAACCTTTGGGATCAGCCCACTGATCTATTACTAGGCCTACTTTTCTTCCAAGGGAAGAAGTTATTCCGGATGTTAAAATCGTGATTTAGTAATTTCAGTCAATCCCCGATCAATAATTTTTTTTTTCATTTCATCTAATTAACATCCATTTTACGTTGCCTACTTGTCCAATTGTTGCTGAGCAATTCTCATATATTAAACGAACCTCCCCAGATGGTAATCTTAATGTGGTCAATTGGGCTCGGGAGCCGAGATAAGATAGAATAGAGAGGGGGTCCGAAATGTTGTTTTGGACAAAATAAATTAAATCTTCATGCCTTCTACCAGACGGAACATTGCCACAAGTTATGAAGAGTGTATGGCTCTTCCGAGAGAGATCTGTGAAGTTATTTCACTCACCGTATTCATTGGAGTGAATAGAGGAAGACCTAGGCCCGAGCCTAGACATCATATGCCACAGAAGGAGGTACAAAATGTGTTGGGAAAGATGACCTTCTCCACATTTGATGGATCAGCCAAAGGGACAACTAGGGCTTGGATTCAGAAGTTGGATACATATTTGTCTTTGAAGCCCATGACAAAGGAGGATGCTATAAAGTTTTCTACCTTGCATTTTGAAAGAATTGCTCATGAATGGTGGTTTCATGGGTTAGTGACACAAGGGCATAATGAGATTCATTCCTATGATAATTTTTGTCAAAGACTCGTTGATCGATTTGATGGAATTGATCTGGAAGTTCACTTTTGTGAGCTTGCTCATTTAAGACAAGGAGGCACGGTGGAGGAATATGTGTCAAAATTTGTGAGGCTTTTCATTATGATCACGATGTTTTAAAGAAGGCTTGTAGTGCTCTTAATTGAAGGTTTGATTGATCCCCTCAAGGGTTTGGTTCGAGCCTTTGATCCCTTGTCTCTTCAAGAGGCAATCAAAAAGGTTGTAGATCTTGAAGGTATTGCTCCAAAAACAACGACGAACAACAGTCTTCCCAAGGGAAATTCGAGTGGAGGAAAACCCACTAGGAAGCCTAGAGACCCTCCCTTGGACCAGCCAAGGAGGCCACCCCAAAAGTTGTCAAGTACTCACAAGGAGCTGCTCAAAACCAGAAATGAAAAAGAATCTAGAAATGAGCTTCGAAGGAAGAATTTGTGCTTCTCGTGCAAGGATCCGTGGACTCAAGGCATCATCGTTTGTGTGTAATGTCTCCAAATGGACATTTTTGACCTCACTTGGATTTTGGGCAAATCCAACACCAAAGCAACTTATAAAAATATATTTTCAGTCACTATTATGCAGATCTGGAATTTATTTCAGAAATTGCGACTAGGGTAAAGTATGAAACTCCACTAAATCAGCCCTTACACTTAAGTTTTCTTATTCAAAACAAAAGTACTAATTTTATAAGGCCCAAATCAGGTAAAATATGCAGATTTTTTATGTAAATATGACTGAAATAAATTATTTAAAAACCTGTCTGCAACATAACTTCAAAAATTCATATCTTTTGCTAGAGAAGTCCAAATGAGCTGAAATTTTGGATCTTGGGCCACAAAAATATGAAGAATAATATTCCAAAATTAGTTTCGCACAAAAAACTCGAAACCCTAATTTTTCCCTAAAAATTAGGTCGCCCAACACATTTAGGGCATCAAATCAACTCCAAAAATTATGAAATTAATTTATTTCGATTCCCAAAATTCAATACAATAAGCAGCAATAGATTTCAGACCTGGAATGTCATGTATTCAACAAGAATCAGCTACAAAATGGGTCGCTCCACTATGTATAATGAAGTAAACCACTGCTGCAATTTATTCTTCAACTCTGCTTGCAAAATACTCTTCATACACTACTAGAAATGACTCAAACAATCTATGTAAGCTCAATAGAATTTCCTAAATAGAAATTCCTCTCAAACTCTTGGGGTTTTCGTCCACAAGAGGGAAAATACTAAGGGTTTTCGTCCTTAGAATTTTTATGCAAAAGCTACAAGCTTAAGACACAATCAAAAATTATCAAATAGCATAGAATAGAATGTCTCTCCTCAAGTCGACTTCTCCTTTTAAGGAGAGAAGAGACCCAAAACAACCTCCACAATATCCAATCAGCATGCAGTGATTCTCCCTATGCAATTTCTACCCTCCATTTTCCCTTCCTAGGACAAGTCATTTCTCCTAGAAAATACAAATTAAATAAGTGTTTTTCTTTTTATGCACTTTTCTAGGTTCTATTTTAATGTTAAGTTTATTAATTTATTATATGTGCTTTTATAATGTTGTATTTTAATTTTGCACAATATAATAAAATTAATAAAACTTAAGTCACCCTTATATTTTTCCTTTGGCCGTCGGGTTGACAAAATAGGCCAAAGGTCTTCGATTGGGAAGGGGATATTATAGTGAAAAGGTAAAGTACATTACATTGAGGTATTTTCTAATTGTGATGATGATGAAAACAATGTTGATGAAGCTAAGCATGATGGTGTTTCGGAGGAAGAAGATCCAAATAAATTAGATGGCACTCTTGCTACATTGTCTGGAGCACCTAGATATCACCCATTCTGAGTAAAGGGTGATCTTCAAGGACAAAAGGTTGCCGTCTTAATTGATAGTGGAGCCACGCATAATTTTGTGGATGAGAGCTTGATAAAGAAATTGAAGTTGAAGGCTGAAAATTTCAAGGGTTTCAACATCATGGTGGTGGATGGTTTCATACTTCCATGCACTAGAATACTTCAGCTCACACTCACCTTAGAAGGGCATATGGTAAGAGATGATTTCTATGTTATTAGTATTAGTGAATCTTATTTGGTGTTGGGAGTGCAATGGTTACATTCTTTAGGTGAGTTTTCTCAAAACTACCAAAATATGGAGCTGAAATTTAAAGTGGAAGGCAAGGAGGTGGTGTTGCATGGAATGAAAGGTGGAATTCCTCAAGTTGTGACTACTAAGAGTATGAGTGGCGCCTTCAAAGAGGCGGGTAGCTTGGGCTACTCATTGTTTGGTAAGAGTTGACTCTTCTATTTCCATTCAATCTACTTTTCATGATGATATTCAGCCCATACTTGACAAGCATGCCAAAGTTTTCAGTGAATTACCTCATGGGCTGCCACCGGATAGGGGATTCCAACATGTTATTGAGTTAGAACCGGGTACCAAACCCACGGATCTACAAGGAAGAGATTGAAAGAACATTGAAGGAATTTTTAGAAATGGGGCTGATTAGTCCTAGTTCCAGCTCCTATGCTTCTTCCATAGTGCTGGTTAAGAAGAAGGATGGCACTCTAAGAATGTGTGTGGACTACCGAATACTCAATAAGAAGACAATCAAGAACAAGTATCCGATACCAAGGATTGATGAGCTAATAGATGAACTACATGGAGTGGTCTACTTCTCCAAAATTGATTTGAGATCCTGGGTATAATCAAATAAGAGTAAGAGAGGAAGATGTACACAAAACCATATTTAGGTGTCACTTTGGGCATTTCGAGTTCCTTGTCATGCCATTCGGGTTAACCAATGCCCCAACCACCTTCCAATCATGCATGAATCATATTTTTGGTAAGCATTTGAGGAAATTTGTGTTGGTTTTCTTTGATGACATTTTGATTTATAGTAGAACATGGGAGGAGCACCTCCAACACTTGGATAAGGTGCTGGAAATTTTAGAACAGAAATTATTATATGCAAAGAAATCTAAATGTGAGTTTGGTATGGATGGAATTTTGTACTCGGTACATGTTATCAATTCATGTGGGGTTAATGTGAATCAAAAGAAGATCCAAGCCATCATGGATTGGCCAACCCCAACCAGCATTACTCATTTGAGAGGATTCTTGGGTTTGTGTTCTTATTACCGAAAATTTGTGAAGGGATTCTCCCAACTTGCAGCCCCATTGACTTCTCTAACGAAGAAAGGAGCTTTCAGCTGGTCAAAAACAGCCCATATAGCTTTTGAAGAATTAAAAAAGGTGATGTGTTCTTGTCCAATTCTCGTTGTTCCATATTTTTCTATACCATTTATGCTTGAATGTGATGCTTTCGGTGAAGGTATAGGAGCTGTTTTGATGCAAAACAAGCACCCCATTGCTTATGAGAGTTAGAAATTGAAGGATCATGAGAAAAGGTTCTCCATTTATGACAAAGAAATGTTAGCCATCATGCATGCATTAATCAAGTTCTGGCAATACTTAATTTGTGGAAGGTTTGTGGTCAAAACCGACCACAATAGCTTGAGATTCTTTCTCCATCAAAGGGATTTGAATGACCGGCAACAAAAATGGGTGAGTAAGCTCCAAGCATTTGATTTTGATATTGAGTATGTTAAGGGAAAGCATAATGTGGTTGCAGATGCTTTATCAAGGATGCCACCTCCTACTTCATTAGAGGATGTGGAACTTCATAGTGAGGAGAATGAAGAGCACAGGACAGTAGATCCATTGAGTTTGCAATTGCTTGGGGACAAGCAATTTTGGGAAGAGAGGATTGTAATGTCTTTTTTCCCACTTAAGGACCCGATTTTGGACTTTTTGCCATCCCCTTTTCCATGGAAAAGAAGTAGAAGAGTTGGGAAAAGGAATTGACCTTCTTTTGCATTCATTTTTAATTTTTAATATTTCATTTTTAGTGTGTTTTTCCTTTTAGCAAATTAGTTAGGTGTAGTGTATTGAAAAAGCAAATAAAAGATTATAATGACTTTATCTGGGTCGGCCTTGTCCTTCTAAACCTTGGCACCAAAGTTGGCAAATTTACTCTAATTGAACTTTTGGGTTGATTGCTCATTATTCTTCCACTCTTGGAAGGAAATCTAAGTGTGTGGCCTTCCAAGAAGGATGGAAATATTTCTTGTGGTTGGCTTGGGGACGGAAACCCTCCTTCCTTGTTTGGCTTGAAGGAATATTGTAGATTTGAGGAGAATTCATAATCATATTTTTATATGCAATATTGAGCCTCTCCTTTGTGGGGCGACTTGCATTAGTGTATGGTTTGGTTCCATCTAGGGCACGGAAATCAGATTTGAATTCATATTTGGCTTCCTTATTATTTATAAGGCTGAAATCAATATTTACGTGTGGAGTTTGGGGTTTCTAAACCCTCATTTCATAATTTTTATTGCAGCTGTACTTCGCTGGTTTTTAATTAATTTCCAGCAGTGTTTTGGATCATATTTCATATTGAATATTGGTTTGGTGGATGCCTAAAATACTTATATCTATTTTGGCAAAGTTGTTTGAAAAGTTTCAAGTGTTTTGCATGCATTTTTGTACCGCTGTTCCAAAAATCTGATTGCTGTTCAAATCTGGGTTTTATTTTCAGTTTGCTGGTTTTAAAATCAGATTTGATAATATTGGGGTTTGTGCTAATTTCCTACTTTTCAATTTCAGCCCTTGAAAGGGATATTACATCATACCATCCTTACTCTCTCGGATGTATTGGTTTGTAAACTTAGAATTAATCATCTATTCTACATACACAGTTGTGTTCCTCTTCTTATTCGTGCACCTTCTCTTTAGATGAAATATGGATGAATTAGGCATTTTAAGATGCCATTTTTCACATTTAGTGATGATTAGATTACAAAGGTTTGGTCCATCTATGCTTCCCATAGATGATGAGCATACACTAAGCTTAGAGATGACATTGATGTAGCGAACATGCTTTTTTTGACATTCTTGCGATGAGTTACTCGACAAGTGTTGTAGGTAATTAGTTTCCAATGGGCGTTGTATTTGATCAATTTCCAACGACCTTTGCATACAATGAGTTTCCAACGAACTTGTGTAAGTATTGAGACGACAAGAAGATTTTCTTATGTGAACCAATTTGCTTCTACTTCTATATCTATAAACTTGTGTACTTAATGGATATACACGTTTTTACCTTTATTCAAGTTCTTTTAGTTTATGACTCTCACTTGAGGGAGGATGAGTTAGGAGATACACACTCTCTCGACTTGTAAAAGCACGTTAAAGTGATACATGTGTACAATTCCATAGCTTTAGTGACAAGGAAGCATCTCCAAAGATCTTCAAATGGAAAATGAAAGTGATTTAGTGATGGTGAACCTTTGAAATATGTTTTTGTTTGGACCCAAGTGACATAGCTACTAGTTGACAACTAGCGCACAGGCCAGATGGTGCCAATTATATTATCTAGAGGTTCTCCATGGCGGCCTTAGCCCCTTCGTAACTTTGCCCCACCAATGAATTGTAGTTGCATTTTTTTGTCACACTCTAAAGATTCATCTTCATCATACACGCAACCCTCAAATGGTAGTTAATGTCTCTCTTTGTTCCTTGATTGCCTCTCCTCAAAATCCCTCACACGTAGACCTTGACTAAGTGTGCCAAAATTCCTCACATGTGTGAGGAGAGAATTTATTCTAGAGGTTATATGCACCAAACATGGTATCCTTTCATGAATTTTGCAAGTGCAAGCTAAGGTCCTTTCAAAAGGGTGCATTTACATGCCACCTATAAAACCCACTTAGAACCAAGGGTGTTCACACGAACATAAAAGTGTTTTATGCTCTGAAAGAGGAAAAACTTAGTCAAAACTTATTATTTGACAAAGTTGGGGCTCAACATTACTCCAAACTAGTTTGGTTTCCCACCCTTGGGTAACACTTTATCAATCTCCACAAAAATATCTAGTGGACCTAATCTTTAAGAATTTTCCACTTGGCAAGCGCAGTTTGTAAAATTGGGCCTAGCATGTCTATCCACACACCTAAGTCTTTTAACAACCTTACCGTTCTTTTGGGGGTCTTGGGCCTCTCTTGTATCATGCTTAGTGCCTTCCCTACCTCTATATTCGCTTGATAAAACATGTTCTCCTTGATTGTTTATTTTTGGAGTTCTACGAGATGTTGCTTGAGCTTATCTTTCTTTGCGCTTATCTACTCCTCCAAATCCTCCATGTCCTGGAACAACTTATCCCTGCCAGCCTTATAAACTATATAAACTTACAAACCCAAGGCATTCTAATTCTTCTTCTAAGAGAGAATGTGCGCTTCAATGAGTTTGTTCTGATAAATGAAGCCCTTAAACAGTTTTTCTGCGTATATACGCCTTTACACTTAGCTTGGCTACTATGTCTCCACAGTCTCTCAACTTTTTCTAGATGTTGAATGGTGACTTTATTGTCTATTTTGCATATACATATAATGTATCAAAACACACTATAATAGAGGGATGACCAACAACTACTCAAACCTTGGACCTCCTAGGCACAAAATGGGTGCTCCTACCACTAAGATACTAACCTTCTACTTACTTCAGAATGTGGATTACTGCAACATCCGCTTAAGTAACATTTATGTGTTTGGGGCTCCTAGTCAAATAGCAAGGGGCTTTTTTAATCCATCAAATGACCTTTTCAACTTGCAATAAAGAAAATTGTTCTGCGAATGAATATAATAGGCATATTCTTACCAAACTAAATATGCTTCTGATTGTATTCGAAGGTTTTATAAGGAGGATTTTGAACTGCAAAAAACCCTTAGTATCTAGATTCAAGTTGACTGCATAGTGTACTTCTCCACTTGTGGATGCTACTTGGCATGGAAAGTATGGGGTCAATATTGTCATCTATTTGAGACATGGAAGACCAGATAATACTTTTGTTATTCTTATCTTATAATATATGCAAGAGCCTTATGAGTCATATTAAAAGGCAACAAAACACATAGATTGAGATACGTTAAGGGTACATATCAGTTTGGCGTTTAATACAGTTGCACAGGGAGATTTATTTGGTTTGTTACACAGACTCGTATTGGGATGGAGATTTTGAGGATCAAAACCTACGTCAGGTTATATTGTGAAGCTGTTGATGCAGCACACAAACAAGTATGAATTTTCCACAAGATCAACCTGCAATTTCATGCTACAATAATTAAAGTGCTATACAAATAACATGATCCAATTTTACATCAAAACACCAAATGTATATTAAAGGGTTCACCGTAATTATTTTCAACACTATTATGGTGAGCTTATATACGTAGCTTTATGACATCATTATAAAGCCTATGACAGAAGTCACTCGGTTCTAAAAATCAAATTTATGTTAGGAGCGTGGGCTAATAGTTCACTCGTGAACTGTGAGAGCACCTAATATGCGCTTGGGAGGTCTTAGGTTTGAATAATAGGTGGTCCACTTAAAATTCAGAAAAAATCCAATCAACTAGGAGCCCTTAATTACCAGGAAAAACTTAATCACCTTCTCAATTGCCTAAATCATTTATATCATTATGGTGTTGGATCCCAAAATTTGGTGTCAATTTAGGACAAATCAACTGTTCCATAGATGAATACTGCCCAAGCTAGATTATGCTAGTGTTGCACATATTCATGGCTATTTATTCTCTTAGACTTTAGTTGTGATTGAAAACCAACCTTTTCTGCTACCATTATTCATTGCCGTGTTGGATCCCCAAATTTGGTATAATTTTTTTTTAAAAAGAGAAATTTAATTTAATGAGAATTCAAAGGATACATATTCTACTATGCCAGGCATAAAAGCTACTGGTCCAGGCTTGGGCAGTAGAGACGGAAGCATGTACATGCAGAACAATCATTGATACAAATCTAATTCCGTAATCTGTCTAAGGTCTTGTTGAACCTTATCAGACCACCATAGCGGCATAGGTCCAACATATTAGGATAAATCAACTGTTCCAAAATAATACATTGATGAATACTGCCCAAGCTAGATTATGCTAGTGTTAAAGGCATTCATGGCTATTTATTCTCTTAGACTTCAGTTCTGATTGAAAACCTTCCTTTTCTACTACCATTATTCATTGCCACTCGAGGATCTTGGCTTGTTCTTGAGAAGGGTTTTCTTTCTGACCTTCAAACTAAAATTAATTAATTGTTTATTGTTTATTTTTTTCTATGTCAACTTAGCAAGCTTAAGGTTTATTTTGGATAGGAAAATGCTTGTAGCCAAAATCTAAGCTAGAGAATTTCATGGCCATAAAGAAGTGAAAGTATTATGCCTACAATGAAATCATTTCAATAATATTGAGATATTATTGTTTTTAGAAAAAAATTAATTAGATGAAGTGTTGCCATATTTAAATTATCAGTATAGAAGTCTCACCTGCAATCAGCATTCTGACCATAGTTTTGTCTAAAGAGTAAGTTGGAAATGTATTTAACTAACACAGATGTCTAAAATTTATTTATTTGAAAAAAGTTGATAGATATCAATCTCAAGGCTCTTATCTTGGATATTATGTCTACCACATTTATTAATAGCTCCATTACCTTCTCCAAATTTTTACCACTATTTGATGGCAAATAACATTAATCTAACTGCACCAATGTGTCAGGCTCGACAAGAAAAAATGGGTTGAAGAAAAAAAAACTCCAAACTCAACTGTATGGCCAAGATATTACAATTTTTAATTGACTTCTCGAAGCAAACAAAAAGACATCAAGTGACCGTCAAATAAATGCCAAATTTAATGTTGACATTAACATGTGACAGTCAAATGAACATCAAATTTAAAATCGTTATCAAATTAAGTGCACGGACATTACAACCCCCAACCACTAGCCCAACTACCATTATAGAATACTCATCAACATGATGAAGATATAATTTCAACATTTTTAAATATAATTTGTGTCTTTGAAACCCTACTATTCTATCTATGATTCAAAATTGGTAGAAAAATGTTTGAAGGAAGATGATTCATATTATTAATATGAAAATTAATATTACCCGTAAATATACCTCATAATCGCTCTTTGTATCCAGCGCTGGAGACCTTTCTATATCTATGATTGGATATCTGTTTGTATCCATCACTGGAGAATCAAGTGTTTCTTCAATGCATTTATATCTTTCGATTGTGCTCCCCATACAGCTGCCATAAATTATAGAAAAATAAGTAGTAGTATTTTCAGTTTGTAGACACTTTAATGTTAAAATCATATATAATATATAATAAAAAATGTTATAGTTTGAACAAAATTATGACAGATTTAGAATCAAATGGCAATGCTTATAAAAACACATGTTGAAAAATTAAAAACACCAGTCAAAATCAAATCCAGTAAAAACAACAGTTTCTATCAACTCTCAAAAAATACACACAGTGCATATGTACACGATTGGCACATTACTGCCAGCTATTCTTCTTACAAAATGCACCGCACGATATATATATTATATATCGTAGGGTGCATTTTGTAAGAAGAATAGCTGGCAGTAATGTGCCAATCGTGTACATATGCACTGTGTGTATTTTTTTGAGAGTTGATAGAAACTGTTGTTTTTACTGGATTTGATTTTGACTGGTGTTTTTAATTTTTCAACATGTGTTTTATAAGCATTGCCATTGCCAACAGTTTCTATCAACTCTCAAAAAATACACACAGTGCATATGTACACGATTGGCACATTACTGCCAGCTATTCTTCTTACAAAATGCACCCGCTACGATATATATATATATATATATATATATATATATATATATATATATATAGTTTGAACAAAATTATGACAGATATAGAATCAAATGGCAATGCTTATAAAAACACATGTTGAAAAATTAAAAACATCAGTCAAAATCAAATCCAGTAAAAACAACAGTATCTATCAACTCTCAAAAAAATACACACAGTGCATTATGTACACGATTGGCACATTACTGCCAGCTATTCTCCTTACAAAATGCACCCGCTACGATATATATATATCGTAGCGGGTGCATTTTGTAAGGAGAATAGCTGGCAGTAATGTGCCAATCGTGTACATAATGCACTGTGTACACTGTGTATATGTATGTATGTATTATGCCATCAGTCTGACAACCTGTCAGGACTCTGCCTGTCAAAAAGTCAACAAAAATTGATTTGCTTTCATGTATTTACCAAAAGATTGAATTATCAGCATCTATGCTCTTATGAGTTGGTTGGTAAGGCTTTGCAATCATGAAAGAGAGGTTGCAGGTTCGAATTGCAGGATGGTCAACTGTGATTCCACAAGATTTGTTGAAACAGTTGTTTGAAAAACAATGTGTTTTTCAAAAATATTCTAATTTCATCATTTCATGCAATGTGAGGGCCACATAGCAAGATGCATGATGGTCATTGATGTGTAGGGAGAATGGCCACTTCCAGCACATTATATACACAGTAGCTTTAAATTTGACGGTCGCCTATGACCATCACATAAAATTCAGAGTGAAGGCATTTTTTCATTATTGCACTTCAAATTGTGCACAGCTATAGTATTATATAAACATAAAAAAGTAGCTTTCATTTATTTCTGAAAAAATTAGTATATACTTACATATATTAATATATCTATACTTTGTATATAGATCTATATAAAAATTACTATCATATTTCAAATCTTGAAGTTGGACGAGACGGTGATCTCAAAAAAACATTATGTATTTTACAGCTAAAACACTAAAAATGTGTAAACGGCCATCAAATTTAAACTACTGTCAATTATCGTAGACATTACATAAACATAAAACAGAGCGCAATACATTCTCAAATGCATGCACAACATAGCAGTAAGGTGTAAGCATGTGATAAAGTAGGTTGCAGTGTTGAATCCTAGGTCAGGGTGGGTGGGGTGAACATGCGACAGCAGTATGGTGTGAGTATGTCATAAAGTAGGTTGCAGTGTTGAATCCTAGGTCAGTGTGGATGGGGTAAACATACAATTGATTACTATTTTAACTAAGTGTACCGAACTGTAATGTCCCCAAATGGGACACTTAAACCCCCACTTGGTTTCTAAGCCAATCCCAAAACCAAATTAAGTTTGTAACATGTATATCAGATTTTTAACACACAAATCTGTATTTTACCTTGCAAATGCGACTGGGGTTTTGCATAAAAAATTCACACTAATCAATCAACATTTCATACCTTTAGGCTTTCCCACCCCAATATAATATGCAGGTTTAATGAAGCTAAAGCAGCACTAGAACTGATATATAAAACCTTGCAAGACGGTTGAAAATAAATGCCAAAATAGCGACTTAATAGAGAAGTATAAACCCTCTAAAAAATAGCAAAACTCAGATTTCAATGTCAGAAATTATTGAGCTGAAGTTAGGAAAGTATTGCAGATTTAAAATACCAGTTTGAGAGCTCCAAAGAACTGAGTTTCACATAAATAATTTTGCAGATCCAGATCTGTAATTACAGCAGGATAATGGGGGAGATTTGGACCCTTGAAAAGCTCCAACAATGTAGAAAAAATGTTTGGAAAACAACTCAGAACAGCAGGTACAAAAGCTGAATATTACGTCCTTCAAATATGCCAAAGTCTGCCCATATCTGGGTCGCTCCAGTTGATCCAATAATCAGATTTTTAATCTTGAGTCTCCAATACAAAAGATGAGTCGAAAGGAGGGCTTTCGTTCTCCCTTAACTCTTTTTTTCTGAGGGTTTTCATCCCCAGAATTATACAGTAGTAAGCACTCAGCTTCCAAGACAAAATTAGAAAATATAATGATCATAGCATGCCTTCCTACAAGTCGACCTCTCCTTTTTAAAGAAGAAATGACCCAAAAGCAACCTCCAAGGCCACCAATCAGCAAACAAGGGAAATTTAATGCATTTTACACCCATATCCCTACCTAGATCAAGTCCCATTTTTCCCTATAGGGAATACAAAAATATAATGTTCTTTTATCTTTTCTAAGTTCCCATTTCCCCTTCTAAGGCAAGTCGCCATTTCTCCTAGGATGGATAAAAATTACATTTGGACCCCTTTTCTATCCTAGATTTAATAATTACTAAGTCATAAAAATTATTATAAGTGTTGTATATATTTTTCTTTTGTTAATGGCACTTTATAATGACTTAAGCCACCCTTAGGAACTCCCCTTAGCTGTCGGGTAGACGGAATAGGAAAAAGGGTCATCGATGACGTTATTTAGGAAAGTGGGACATTTCACGAACTTACATGTACGATACAATGGTCGACTAATTGTTTAGGTGGCCATACCAAACTTACATTTTTCATAACCAACCAAATCAAAATGCATAATGTAAGTTATGTTTCATTTTATTTTATTTTTCTCCTCACGAATTGTATGATAAAGCATCGTAATGGTTAAAATTACAAAAAGAATGCTTTGAAGTTCCATTAGGATTCATAATTCAACAGTTTAAACACATCAAAAGTAGCAGTAAGCTTTGGTATATGCAACCAGATTTGAATATTTATACACTCTTTATCAGCTAGGGTAAGTGTGTTGTAAGGATGAGTGGTATGCTAGTTAGGATAAGTGTGTTATAAGGATGAATGATTGTAGCATAAACCAAACATTTTGCAAACTAGAGTAGAATTGGGCACCTAAAATTCTTAGTCGTGTAGTACAATGTCTCATTAATTTTATAAAAAAGTGAGTAGAAAAAATCATATTACAAAAAGAACACAATATACACACTTTAAAAGTTCCATAAAGGAGATAACAAAATACTCTAAAATTAATATTCTAATTAAAATAATTAGAAATAAGTTTAAAAGATTCACTTTAGCATAATCATCCAAAATAAATTTACAACCAAAAATTATAAAAATTTCCTCAAGCAATCAAATCTAGGCACATTGGACCAACCAACTTATGTAGCATGAGAAATCAAAGTTTTGGAGGAGGTGGAGGACCATCCGGCTTGTCACCCCGGTCATCACCACCACCGCTTAACGCCACGGGAGGATGCTCCGTATCAAGTATCAATAGATGATTACACGGCCCTTTTTCTTTCTCTTTGTATATAATATAACATTTGATCCAGATCCAAGTTTGTCTAGGGACCAATGCACAAGATATGGAGCTATATGTGTTGTGTGTGTATGTGTAAGCTTTACTAATCTAGATTGAGGATTCAATCTACGTGGAAACAAACCAACTATTAGAAAATGTAGACAAAGATAGAATTGACAGAAATATATTGCACATCAAATGAATGTATGACCTTCATTTTATTATGATTTGGAGTAGTTACAATGTAGTTGGAACAATTATGTGAAAATTAGAATCGAAAACTACCAACTAACATGTTTGCCTATAAATATATTCATTATATTCAATACCCCCTTAATGACTAAACTAGAAACAAGTTTGTCTAGAATTTTACAAGCAAAAGAGGTTCAATTATTAGATGAGCAGGCGAGTTTGGAGGAGGGATCCAATGAATTGAAGACCTGTCAATATTTGAAGTTCTTCACTTCTGAACATTTTCAATATCAATCTTCCAATTTGAGAGAATAAATTCTTCATCTTCAGGATATTTCTTGTTCTTGGGAGGTTTAAATCTTTCAATATTGTCTTTAATTGCATTATCAATCTTAGTAAAGCTTTTCTTGCATGGTTGTCTACTATTTCTAAAAATTATGTCATTTTTGTCTTTCCAAATTCTCCATATAATATGGGGCATAACCAGTTTCCAAAGTCTCCTAACAATACAATGTTTAAAAGGAGGATCCCACTGAATCCAATATTGAAGAAATTCCTTTGGCACTGTCCAACAAACATTGAATTTTGAAAAAGCATAACTCCAGATCTTTGAAGCGTACTCACAATGTAAAAAAATATGTTTGATGTCCTCAGCCTCTTTTTTACATAGGCAACACATATTTGGCATTATAAAGCCTCTCTTGATAAGGTTGTCATTTGTGAGTATTCTTCCTCTAAGAACAAGCCAAAAGAAGAAATTGATTTTAGGAGTTAGCTCTGGCATCCAAATCCTGCTCCATTTGAAATCACAATGAATGTTTTCAAAATAGGAATTGTATCCAAATTTGACAGTGTATTCCCCATCACATGAGTTGTTCCAAACAAGTTCATCCTTAACTTCAATTTGATTCAGGGGTATGTTATCCAGCTGCACTTGAAGTGAGGAGATTATGAGATTTAGCTCATCCCTTTCCACCTTAAGTTGCTTCCATCTTTTTCTATTACCCTCCATTTCAATGTAGTCTTTGACTTTAGTTCCATACTTTTGCTCTAAAATATCTTTAATGAACCAAATTTATCATTTAGACTGAAGCTAGTCCAGTTATCGCTCCAAAATTGAATATCTTTGTCATTTCCCACTTTCCATTTATAGCCTTGTTTGATGAAATTCTGATTTGTATCAAATTATTCCAAAAAATAGAACCTTGAGGTAGCTGGCCATCATGAAGGAAAGAAGTTACTATTTGTTGAGCTAGATATTTAGCCTTAATTAAATCAATCCAAGGTTGCTCCTCAAGTAAGCATTCTCCAACCCATTTTTGCAATCAAGGCCATATTCATTTTTCTAATATCCTTTATGCCTAGCCCACCGATTCTTTTAGGAGTACATACTTGATCCCAAGCCACCAAGTGGTATCTGAATCTTTGCAGTGGTATGTTTATTGTTCAAGGTGGAGCGACCCACTTTTTGACTGATTCTTGTTGTAAAGAAGACATTTCAGGTCTGCAAATTGCTGTCATCTATTAATCTAATTTTTGTGGATCAAAATAAAGTGTTTTCAGAATTTTTGGAAGGTTATAAAGTGTTATTTTCAATCTCCCAGGTCTGCAGATTTCTGCATTATTTTCCAGTCCATTATTGTTCTAAAAATCAGATTTTATTCATGATTGGGCTGCTAAAAATATAGGGATCAATTTAGGTTAGTAATACGTGCATTCGACTACTGATTTGTATGGGTTCCTCTTACAACCCTAGTCGCCATTTCTGAAGGTTAATTGCAGTAGTTAGTAAATCTGATTTTTTGCAAGGTCTTATGTGCCTGTTATAGGCTGATTTGGGTTCATCAATTCTGAAAATATTTTGGAGTGAGAAACGCTAATTTTGTGGGCTGTTGGTGAGTTTTATGTCAACCTCCAAGTCACATTTTCAGGATAAAATGCAGGTCTGCCTGATAAAAATCTGATTTGCATGTGATAGACTTGCATTTGGTTGTGAGTTTTGCTTAAAATCCAGCTTGGGTCAAAGGTGTCCCAATTGGGGACATTAAATCTTCTCACTCTAGGTATTGGTTATTGAAAATTGTCTCTTACTCGGTAGAATTGTGGCATTAGTGCATTAAGTGATGCCATTAAGAAGCATCCAGCGTTTTCGAACTAGTTTTATATTTCATTAATATACGCCATTAAGAAGAATCCCCAAATAAAATAAATGATGTGCCTCATTTATAAAGCTCGTTTTATAGCCACGTTTAAAAACTTTTTTAGTATTATTAATCCCTCCACGTGCAAGCACTATTGCAGGAAATTTGAATTGTCAATCAATCATATTTTATGTTGCATATCCAAATCATGGACCATTTTGTTAAAAGTTGTGTGCACAAAGTTTTTGTATTTGTATGGACAATTTTTCAAAAGAAATACAAACCTGCTCAAACTATAAACTGCTCAGTGGTGTTCTATCCAATCAAAGTGAGCCATTAATCTTTGTAAACTGCGCACGAACAATGTCTTGCGGCTTTCCTCCACTGTCATTTATCAAAGGCCACGGAGAGCTTCAAATTAAAACAAAACAAAAAGCGACTTAATGTACGTGTGTAAAAACTGCAATCAGACAGGATATCTCATGTCATCCAACATCTGGTGTTATTGTCTATACACGAAGTTTAAGACAAGTCGGCTCTATCAATTGTGCTAGGCTCGGAACTCATCAAGATAAAGCAATCTTAGGGGAAAAGAGTCATTAGGAAACATGGTCCTATAGTTGAAATGGTTCTTGATCACATAATACTACCCCATAGTTGTCATAGTAATCTTATCTAATGGTTGTCTAACTTTTATCCAAGAATGACCAATCACACCATGACATATAAGATTCACAACTATTAACTACCCAATGTACAACTTACGTTCATGTACAAGTATTGTGTCAATCCAAAATTGTCATTTTAAATCAGTTCAAAATCTGATTTTCCATCCAACTAAACGCACCAAAGGAAAACTATATATTAAACACAAGATGAGTCAAGCGTGGTACATATTCCAAGTGTTGGTGTGCTACCCTTTAGGTGCCACGTGGATACCAAGTTGGGGTGGTCCACTCACGGCATACCACCCCTATACACCCTAGGTCAAGCCAAGGAAGAGATATGGCACATGTGGAATAGGTCCGATAAACACAAAAGCTTTCTACTGGTGGTTGTTTTTCGATAGTGAGCTTACTTAGGGTTATGGCTTGCTATGTTACTTTAGAGCAGAATAATTGTCACATAGTGATTCATCAACTCGTCAATGCAACTCGTATAATCGACACATTAAAACGATGTGCACGCATTGAACTTTATTTTGTTTACAACATTAACACATCCTCCAGTGCTTGGAACCGCTCCTCCATTAATATTATTAAAGGGATTTGTTGTAGCTAGGATTGGATTGTGGACATAAATAGTAAAACCAATTAAATAATATCTCGTTGTTGGAATAAAGCTTTACACATGGTGGTTTTATAAAGGAATCTAAACCAAAATATAGAATTTGGGTCAATCACAAGGCCTGTGCTAACCGAAATCAAAGCCTTCAAAAATTATCTTTCTTGTTTCCAAGTTTTAAATTGTCTTATCCATTGCATGCCTTAAATGCGGTTTAATTATAACGACACACTTATATTTCAATATACGTAAGTTGGTCATAAACAAATTAATTTAATTGTTAATCTATAGGCAAAAACTCATGAAATATAATCCACATTTTAGAGCTCCTAAAGTAACAACAAAAAAAAATCAATCAATCTGCAGCATGTTCTTAAACCAATAATTGCCTACTTTGTTGACATACCAAATGCTGATTTGCATATGGTATGCATATGCTTCTTTACAAACATCCTGTGTTGAACAATCAATTTGACAATGAGTCCCTACTTCAAGGTTTTTGAACCTATCGGTAGGGACATGCCATTCCATGGCACTTGTTAAGTACACAATGGGTAATGGGTATTGTTTAATGATAAATTTATGGACGGGACAATTTACCTTATACAAGCAATCTAGCGAGATCTTTGAAGAAGAAGAAAGTCAGATGAAGGTGAAATACAAATAAAGGGTCATGGTTGTTATTGTTTGTGATTTGAGATACAACAGACTATTCACCTCTAAACATCACTCGGTGAAATGGTGTGAAGAGCCTCAAAATGGCAACCAACTCACTTTTAAGCTTAAAATCTTAAAAGTCAAAGATTAAAATTTTAGGCGATTAAGTCTACAAAAATCCATGAGATAATTTAACCAAACTTTAAAATTTCAAACTTTCTCTAAGAGTTTGATGCAAAAAAGTAAAAATAACTTAAACTTACAGTCATTTTTCAAAAAAATCTTAGAATATTAGTGTGTTGAAGTTAGAGGTTTACCCAGAGCTAACAAAGCCATAAATTTGAACTTTAAAATTTCAAGCTTTATCTAAGAGTTTGATGAAAAAAATGAAAATAACTTAAAATTTACAGTCATTTTTTTAAAAAGCTTAGAATATTAGTGTGTTGAAGTTAGAGGTTTACCCAGAGCTAGCAAAGCCATAAAATTTTCCAGTGTGAGAGAAAATTATTGTAGCTACTTCAGAGTCACACAGAACCGCGAGCTCCCGACATTTCTTGAAGAGCCACCTTTCGTTTCGAAAATGTAACTTGTCTGTTTGTTACATTTTCTATCTTTTTAATCTGGATTTTCACTCTCCCCATATTAATAATTCTGCAGTCACCAAAATATCAGGATTTTCTAAGAATGAGACGAGAATCCCTTTCTTAAAATGACCACTCACATGAATATTTTTATACTTTCATTTGAATCCAAACTCAAAGAGCTACAACCATTCAAAATCTTCTGAGCGCAAAATCAAAGGGCTACAACTATTCAATAAAGATCAGGAAAAACATAGCAGTATCATCAAAATAGAGCAGCAAAGGAGCATTGCTTTCATATGCCTACATAAGGAAAATGCAAATTTATGGTACCAGATTTCAATCGAAGTATAAGCACCGACCTCAAGCTCATGCACGGAAGTAAGCTATCAAGCCAAGATTAATCGTGAGGTCGAACTTCTGTGTTCCTACCAATTAGAAAAAAAAACTATTTACAATGCATTCTCCCAATCCAATAGAATGCAATGAGATTGTACTGGTAACCATGGTTACCAGTACATTCTCATTGCATTCTACTGGTCTAACTGATATCTATGCATTCTATTTGCTGATATCTATGAATGTGATATCTGCTCGCTGTCCCTCGTACCCTGTCCTCCCGCTACAAATTTACCATTTTAATTGGACCGTGGTTTTATGTCAACAATGCAATGCAGCCACCGGTGCACTGTACAATTAAACCTAAGACATCAAAATCAGATTTAATTCCTTTGAATACTTTTCAGAGTTATAATTGATAAAAAGGATTTATATAAATATATGGTTTGTATTTTGTAGTGAATCGAGAGATATTCGGCACAAATAGACAGCAGCACAAAGCAAGGTGCAAATAGTAAGGTGATAAAAGAGCCCCAAAGCGTTAGTTTGGGTCATGCATGTTGTAAGAGGAGAATATGTGATGGTGTATAATAAATAAACACTAGTGCAAAAAAAAATATTAGGGTGTTCACTTTCATTATTCGTTAAAATTTAACTTGTATGTAGTCTACTTAATTGTTTAATTATGATGGAGTTCCAAGAAACCATTAATATTAGTTTAAAACATTATATGTTTTTCCATAAATATTTGGCCTTAAAAATACCATGGAGAAGTAGAACAAATAAAGCAAATTTAGTCTAATAACTAATTAATATTTTAAATATTACATGAAAAATGAGTTCTCACGGGTAATAAATGTTAATACATGTGGCACTTTTATAATTGTTACTTTAATTTTTTTAATTTTATTTTAATAGGACTATAAAATAACAAATTTGTTATATTTGCATTAATTTAAATAGAAATAAGTCATTTAAAAAGAAAATTTGATGTATTTTTTTATTTTATTGCAACCAAGTTGTCATGTGAGGTCTCTTTCACACATAATGGCAATAAATGTGTTTTCACCTTTAAGTTTGATTAAAGTTTTTACACTATAATCAAACAAGAAATTAAATAGGAGCTAGATTGTGTTATTTTGACTAATTAACTTCTAACATTAACCATTCAATATTAAAATGACACTTTAATACTTGTAAAAATGTACATGATGTGATAAAAACTCACAAATATATGGGAATGAGTGCACTAAGTTGATTACATGTGATTTTGGGCCTAGCTAGGCAATTTGGATGTTGATACATGGGTATCTAGACCTAGGAATGCTTTGGGATTGAAATTGTGACTGAGAATCTCCACGGGCAAGACTATACAAGTAGGGGCAAGAACGTTCGTATGGTCTTAACCTCTTTGTCCAATTTTGCACCTGCTAAAAACTACGGCCCGTGACTTTTCGGGTTTGTCATTTTTTTTATTCTCTTTGTCATTCTCTGTTGGTCACTATCGATCACACTACTGAGGATCTTTGAATACTACGGTGCAATCTTTCAAATCGTAATGTGTGGATGAAGTCCTACAAAAGAAATATTGGTTGGGTTCAGGCACCTCTATACACCATCGATGTCGGCACTACTTTGAAGAGGACTCAAACCACCTATCGTTCTCCACCTCACATGGGATATCTAGTTGTAGTGCAATCAAATTCGACATCCTTCCTTTAACAATGATTGAGTTTCTCTCTTGCCAATCTACTTGAGTGAGTGAATTTGAATGCTTACAAATGTGGGAAGCAATCCCCTAGACCTAGTGGGAAGCTTCAAACCTATATATAGTGCCTCCCTAATGAATGTGCAGAGGTATTTTTAGAGTATGGAGAGCTTTAGGTGCCTTTTGTGTTATCTTTTGCAATAGGAGTCCATGAAAGTCTTAGGTGCTAAATGAGGTGGGTTTCACTTGCATATATGATTTTGAAGGTTATTTAAGTTACAAAGGCCGAATAAGGAGGAGTAAGTGACCCAAAGAATAATGTGTAACAAAAATTCTAGGACCAAAGTTAGCAAGGTCAAAATCGTACACTAAGGGGTCAAAACCATACAGACATTCTTGCTCGTATTTATACATTTTTACCTAAGAATGATAATTTGTAATGTGAAGTTTGGAAGCTGACAAGTGGAGTTTCTTATTGTGTTCCATGCATTCAATTCTCACAATTGTCGACGAGATGAGTGTATAAGATGAAACAAGCTAGACAAGAGAGCTAGGGATGTACCGGATAAGAATGGATAAAGTGCACTTGGTTAAGAAAGATAACAATGTCAAGAACAACATTGTCAAATAGTAGAATTACCAAATTTGAGTTCTGAATTTTCCCCCTTTAAGTATGAAATGAAATTACATGCTTAAAGGAAAAGATACCTAAGTGTGTAGACACACTTTGTCTTCACTCGATGTTTGTTTTGCAAGATCTCATTGTATTAGTGTTGACACACTCCATGATGAAACCTACAACACAAAGTGTAGTCGATGTTTATGGTAGTGAATTGAACTTTAACTTGAATGTAAATATGTAATGTAAATAAAATTTGAAACTATAAAGAGTGACATAAAGAGATGCAAAACATGGAATGAATACACCTATTTTTGTTACAGAGGGGAAAGTTTCACATTCTTTGCTTATACTTAGAGATTTGGATTGTTAAACTTTGACAAAGGATTGCGGGTGATTAGTCCCCAATTATGTCAAGGAGATGTTGGAGTATTGGGTGTATGGAACCCAACATACAAATGTCAAAGAGAGAGAAGAAGAATGAGGAGTTAAAGCACCCTGTGAAGGAAGAAGACTGTGTATCAAAGTCATTCAACAACTTTGATATCTTCTCATTTAGGTGTAAGAGGAGAGGAAGGACTACCTATGAAGAGCTTAGTTGTTTTTCTACCTTCCATAACCCCATGAACCACACCTCTACAAATGAATGTAGGTCAAATTTTGTAAATTAGGACACATGATACATAAGAGAATGAATTGTCGCCATACTCTCCCCATGTGCTGCACAAAGTGAGTATAAACTGAATAGAATTGAAATGTGCTTAAATATAGTTGGAGAAAATATACCCATGCCCCCAATATCCCTAAAACTAAAATTAAAACTGAGTGTTATGGAGAAGAAGGAATGAAACCTTTGTGCCTCTCGAAATTGGTCTAAAGCTGAGTCATCTAAGTATGAAATTGTGCCAAAAACTTGTGCCTACATGTGAGAATTAGAAAGCTGTCAAAAATTTGTGGTAACTACCCACTGGGAAAACCATAGAAATGGGTCAAGAATGTTTGTACAGTCCCTAACTATACTATACCTTTTTACCCTAAGCTTATTTTCCGATTTTGGTGTCTAATATTGTTTCTAAGTGATTTTTCATGTTCTTGTCTATGTTTGAGCTCAAAATTTTATCTATGTTTTTGTAGATGTAGAATATACCTAGATGAATGCCCCTCTTTTGAGGTGTGTGTGATAAATAATTTGAGCACGCGACTCAAAATAATAGATGTGTAACCATGTTTGATAAATCTAATAATATCTGTAGAAAAACACATAATGGGTTAATGTGATGGCCACCAAGAAGAACATATACGTGCAAATAGGATTCACATGGTAGATACCCTACCCTAGTAGACAATGAAGAGAAATAATAGAAACAAGAAGAATAGTAACAAGAATGTCAACAAGATTACTAGTAGCAACAATAAAATTAGTGCATATGTAAAACAAGTGCAAAGATAGTAATGAAATCAATGTCACACAAAAGGCTCGGTGCTCCTGCAAACATGGGACACCCATGGTATCGTAAGACAATCAAGGGCCTTGATCCTAAGATTAATAAATGTTATACAAGAAGGCATGATGCCACAAACATGGGACACACATGGTGTCACCAGACAAACAAGGCACTTAGACCACGAGTAGAGTAGCAAACAAGTAACTACACACAACTAGGAAACATGTATGAAAAATAAAAGTATCATAATGTGATGAAATTTCATAGCAAGTGATGTATAAGAGAATGTGAAACAATAGCAGATCAACACCACACATGTTAGTATTGTTATTTCAAAAGATGGCAAAGGCACTACGTATGTAATCAAACATAATGAGGAAGTGAAAAAACACTATAATTGAGTAATAACACTTGGTTTGTGTGGAGGGATGCCCCCATAAAAATTATGTAAGGAACCATAATAGCTCCCATAATCATGTATTGATTTGTATGTCCTACATCATGCTCAATATACCCCATGAATGTATGTGTGTAAAGAAGAAAAATGTTATCTATCAAACCGAAGGATAAACAACATATATAATGTAAAGTGCTAATAATGTATGCTAGAGAAATAGGTCTTGGTTTTTACATTTTTGAAAATATTTGAGTATTTTGACTTTTTGTGATTATATCAGTGTTTTTATATTTTCTAGTGCATAACTATGTACACAAATAGGGGTGACATGAAAACTACTCGGTGAGGACCTTTGAAGAAGGTGAAGCAATTGTCGAAGATGATAGAGGGATAGGCCTCATATGTGCTCAAGTTCCAATGGAACCATGGTAGTGATATGTACCAAAGAGGGCTTTGAAGAAGGGTAATATATAGCAAAGTATATGGTATGTGAGATCGAGATGTTGGACTATGATCCAAAACTCAAGGGGTTTTGGGATTAAATAACAAAATAACAATTTTTCCAAATGTAAATAGAAAAACTATCTCTGAGAAGAGATGTATAATGCTCAAAACTATCTTTGAAAAGAGATGTATATTGCTCAAAAGATTGTGATTACAAAATTTATCTCACAAGGAGATATGCATGTCTTTCCCTTGCAGTTACACCTAATTATATATTATTTTTGGAAATATGAAGATACATGTAGAAGAATGTGGAAGTTCACCAATAACGAGGAGACAAGGTGATTCATCTTCCATGAATTACATATGAGAGGATTTCATGAATTTACTATTTTTAGACAACATTATAAAATTTACATTTGAGGCCTTTAAAAGAAATTTCAAGGCTCAAACTTTTCCAAACAAAGTTTTAAACCCTTCCACCATATTCTACTCATTCCAAGATCGGGGATAATTTTAGCGGCGAATATTTGTAATATGGCAAAAATTTCATTTTAGGAAAATTTGAAAAGGCGAATTTTCGGAGTGGGTCGATGTCTGTTCGCCTAAAATATATAGTATATTTTTTTGGGGGTTAAACTTCGCCTTCATTTGAAAACATCTCCTATAAAAACCTATGTGATTCGCGGGTAGTATACCTCAAGTAGCTTACCAAATTACCAATCTTGTGAAATTTGAACTCGCATACCCTTGAGCACCGAGAGATTCATATTATTGACGTGTGCGACAAATGCGGTGTTGTGACGCGCGCGACAAGGGCAATATTGCCGCGACAAGATCTCTTGACCGATGTGCGACAAGAGTTATCTTGACACCGACGCGCGACAAGAGCCTGAATCGACGCGTGACACAAAGCTGTATCGACGCGCGGCAAGAGCTATTCGCGACGCGCGACTTGGGAGGCTACTGAAGTGACGCGCGGCGAGAGGAAGGGTGGATGTGGCGCGGCGAGGAAGGGTGACGACGCGCGACCTCAGACAGTTCACGCGCGAAAAGACCTCAGAGACTAGACAGAGTCACTTCTTGGTTCTTTTGCTGACGCAGGACTCTTTTCAGAATAATGGAAGGTGCCAGCTCAAAGAATACGAATAACCTAAAAGTAAGTAAGAAATCTCAGAAATCACTCTTCAAGTATTTTGGAAACTCTGCGGATACAGATAATGTAAATACCAATCATATAGATGCCACCAAAAAGAATCAGAATACTGACTGTGTGGAAGGCATTATTGAGGTGGACATGCATTCTGCACAGTATCACAGTCAAACAAATGAAACCTACGATAATATGCCAGATCTTGAAGATATTGTTCCTGTTGGGGTGCAACCAGAAGTGCAGCTAGATATCACAGATACAAACACTCAGCAAAATGGAAGACAGAAATCAATATCAAACTCTGGTCCAAGAAAGAGGAAACCAGGTGATTGCGATATTGCTCAAAATTCTACTCAAAAAAGTAAAGCATTGAAAACAAACAAGAATATGTGGACCATTGGCAGGACATACAAGTTTGATTGGGCAGCTAAATTTCCATTTATTGAACCTGTACAATCATCTAATTCTGAAGAAATCCCATGTGAATGTACATGTACAATATGTACGTGGAAATTGGGAAAGCAACAAAAAATGCAACTGAAGCTGGACACAATAGAAAAACATTGTGGAAAACAATATTTAAGCAGAATGGGGCGGATGGCCAGAAAATCAAAACACACAGGTGGAAAACTGAAAAGGAGTGCATGCATATCAGATACGCAGCGGAATATGAGGCAGAGCAGAAAAAACACAAACATCTGTTGGAAAAGGGAGGAACAATCACATCGCATATTGGTAAGATGAAAGAAACAAATCTACATGCAAAATTCATACGAGTTCTCTACTCTTTTCAAATACTTAAAAAAAGGAAGGGCGATGTCGATTTCCTTGATTTCAAAGTTTTGTATCAATTTAATGGAATCTTTGAATGTACCTCGGTCTCATTGGTCCGAGAGTAGTGGATGGGAAATGGCAAAATGCCTCTCGATGATAGAGAAGGAAGATTTGAAAGAGAATGTAAAAAAAGCAAACTTTATCTCTCTTTCAATTGATGAAGTGACAGCAGTCGACAACACCGCATGGGTATGTATCCACATCTATACATTAGAAAATCATATAAGGACACCTCATCACATTGGGTGTTATGAAAATGGTTGAAAAGCTGCAATCTTTGAAAACCTATACAAAATAGTTGTTTCTCATTTGAAAGATGTTGCTGGTATGACTGATTATGAAATTGCTACGAAGTTGGTATGCGTTGGAGCAGATGGTGCATCTGTCATGCAGGGTCACCGAACAGGGCTCTGTGTTAGATTACAAACAACAGTGGCCCCATATATGCTACCAATTCACTGCATGGCTCACAGAATGAATTTAGCATATAAAATGGTAAGCAACCATGAAAATGTTGCTAAATTAGAAGACCTAATAAGAGAACTCCATGCCTATATGTCAAGCAGCCCAAAGCGTTTTCTGGAGTTCCAAAAATTTGCAATTGGAATTACAGACGGCAAAAAACTTCTGAAGGATGTGGAGACTAGATGGATCTCTTTGTATGAACCAGCATGCAGAGTTCGTGAGGAGTATCCTTCATTGGTTGGTTTCATGCACAAATACCGTCATGAAGTTGATAGGGCAAGGGACCTGTTGTTCCGCTTAACTGATTTGGAGACTTTGCTTACATTGGTTGGTATTCTTCCAATGTTAAAGGAGATCAATACACTGATGAAGCATGCACAGGGCAGATTGATCTATATCGTGGATTTTATACGGATGAGGAAAATGGTATGTCAAAGTCTTGATATATTGTATTGTTCCCAGGATAGTTTTGATGCACCTGTTTTTGAAAATTGGAGAGATTTATTAGATCTTAAAAATCCTAACACCTTTTTGAGATTTAATATCCATGATCACCTATGCATCTCTGTTAATGGGAGGGAAATACCAATGCACATCTTGCAAAGACGTCAAGATATTACAGGATCGGAACGAGAAGATGTTCCTGTGACACGTAATTTGTTTGAGTCTGTGATAGTTGAGACAAGAATAAAGCTTAAAAAAATTTCAGAAACCTTGTCATCAGAAATTAGGGAACGTTTCTGTAAAGATAAAATTCGGAAGCAATGGGTGTGATGAATCGAATTTTGGAATACGAGAAGGTGGCCGTCTGGACTTTGTCGATAAGCATTTCCATAAATCAATGGGTACAATAATGGAACAATTTACAAAGACTTGAGCTCAAGTACGGAAATCAAAGGTATATCTTTGAATGCCGATTTATTGAAGTTTGATCAACCAATTTTGCAACAACAATGAGGAACCAATATAAGAATTTAGATCAACCTTCTGAAAGTGGTGCTATTACAAGGCTGTGGCGAGGAATCTTTCAAAGTTCTATCTTACAAGAAGATATCAGTGAGTATTTGGACTATATGAGTTATGCCAGACAATGATTTTGGGGTCTGTGGAGGATGAAAGGGTTTTCAGTGCATTGTCATTTATAAAATCAAAACTGAGAAACAGGTTGGACAAAAATCTGGAAAGTTGCATGAGGTGTTACGTTTCTCGATACTCCCTCGAAACCTTTCCGTTTGACAGAGCAATTGCGCACTGGAATTCCCTTTGCGAAAGAAGAGGTGTAAATAATACAGCTACAAGTACAAATATTCCCAACCTTGAGAGTGTAATTGGCTCTTCGTCACATTCTACAGAAGACAACATCGACTTTGATGAAGCTATTGATAATGGACTTTTTCAACTTTAAGTAGGTATCTTCTTTATCTATCTTTTATCTTTATCATTAAAGATGTTACAGGTCTATATACTAAAAATGTCAGGCAATTCACCCATCTATCTACTAATCCATTTCTCGCGTTGGATTTTTTTAAAACACAGATCTAGCTCATTACCAGTGGCAGTGATGATTTCAACTTTAAGTAGGTATCTTTTTCCCCTTAATCTTATTGTTAATTTGTTTATTACTATTCAATTTTTGACAGAGCAATTGCTCACTGGAATTCCCTTTGCGAAAAAAGAGGTGTAAATAATACAGCTACAGGTACAAATATTCCCAACCTTGAGAGTGTAATTGTCTCTTCGTCACATTCTACAGAAGACAACATCGACTTTGATGAAGCTATTGATAATGGACTGTTTCAACTTTAAGTAGGTATCTTCTTTATCTATCTTTTATCTTTATCTTTATCTTCATTAAAGATGTTTTAGAGTCTATATACTAAAAATGTCAGGCAATTCACCCATCTATCTACTAATCCATTTCCCGTGTTGGATTTTTTTAAAACAAAGATCTATCTCATTACCAGTGGCAGTGATGATTTCAACTTTAAGCAGGTATCCTTTTCCCCTTAATCTTATTGTTTGTTACTATTCATTTTTTCAGCTCTGGTTATAATTAAAGATGTTATAGGTGTATGTATTTACATTTAGATAAATACAATCTTTTTATTTTTTGAAAACGTGGGTTGACATCCGTCCGAGGAAGCTGTTACTTCTCGGGACTGACAATGTCAGGCAACTCACCCATCTATCTACTAATCAATTTTTTTTGTGTTGAATTTTTTAAGACAAAGATCTAGCACATTACAGGTGATGATTTCAATTTTAAATAGGTATCTTCTTCAACATAATCTTATTGTTTGTTACCTTATATTTTTTCAGCTCTTGTTATCGTTAAAGACGTTACAAGTCTAATTTTTTATATTAACATTTATTTAAAGATATTGTTGGTCTATATATTTAAAGATGTTGCTGGCACTTCTCAGGACTGACAATGTCAGGCAACTCACCCCTCCATCTACAATGTCATGTGAAACAAAGATCTAGCACGTTACCCTTGATGATTTCACAGCAATCTAATACGCAAGAGGTAAGGTAAACCCTAGCATATTTGCAATTATATTTAATTTCTTACCAGTGATGATTCTTTCTTGATTTCTTACATAAAATTCACATAAAATTCGGGATAAACAATACATTATACGATTTTAAATATAAGTCCACATAAAATTTCTCATCATCCATATATATCATATCATCACCATATCATTATCATATCCTCATTATCATCATCTATCATTAATTATCAATTATCATCATTCATCATCTACGTCCACATACAATTCATGACAATGCAAATAAACAAGAAACATACATATAATTCATGATAATCACCATCTAATGCAATTAAAATTAAAGATTGTATGTAAATCCATATAATTAAATTCAAATACCATAGTACATACTCAATAGTAGAAGTTTTCAAATTCAATATTTAAAGTTTCCTCAATAATAAAAGTTTCTAGTTTTCAAAACCCTCTTTTTCTTTATCCAATTCTACTCTGCACTATTTCCCATGCTTCTTCTTCCTTTGTGGTGTACCTCTTTCCCCACACACGAGAAATCTCCATGCGGACAAACAAATTTGGATCAGTGCAGCGTATAAACTATCCGTTGCCAATAATTTTCATAACGACTAATAATCTCATTGATAAGAACCTTAGCCCTTACGTCCCATTCTATAAGCTGATTGATATGAGGAAGCATCTCCATCTTTCTCATCAACCCACACAATCTTTTTTGTGCTTGTCCAGATCTATGAAATACTCCTTGCCCTCTTTAGAGGTACTTGTGCCCAAACCCTGTATGGTCCAAGCAACAAGTGATACCTAATCAGCAAGTGAACAAAACCAGAACTCGAAAACATATAAAGAGGAAAACAAACTAGCATTACTTCTTACTATATGGTCCAAATTTGGTTATCGATCCACTCAATGATTCTCTCAAGCTTCATACTCGGGAATTGTGTAGAAAGATAACACATTTCCATTTTTGTGAGTTGCCTACATTAACATGTGCCGACATTAGACATGGAGATACAAAACATACGGAGGCTTAGAAAACAAATATAAAAAGTCTCAAAACACAACCAAATATACAGGGGGAACATTTAAAGAAACTAAGAACCGCATTATACAAAGATCATGTACAGTGGTCATTCATTATCATCGAGATGGCCGTATCTTAAAGATTTAATCTTTGTCATATATTTTATCTTCCTGTAGATCAAGGATTTTTTTCTATTTACTATCTCTTTATTCTCCATTTGTTGGTGAGTGGTAGCTTCCCAAAAAATAGATATTCCTGCCACCTGATAGCATAAAGATAACTAAAATAACAAAAAATTAAATTGGAAAGTGATGTCGAAACATGTCACAGTACTACCAAATTCAATATTCACATTTCCCTGATTCATGGCACAAACACTTACAGCGACTGCAAGTGCCTTGGCTGAGTCACCCTCCGTTAATATTAAAGTACATTGATCAGAATTCTTCCCTCCTGCTTGATTTGCATCAAGTTTGGGAACATCATTTAATTTCCCCTTCTTGGTTCCATCAGTTTTCTTAAGATCTTTTTTTTGTTTAAACTTTTCCACTGCACTCATCAGGTCAAACAAAGTTACAAAGCTCATCTTAGACACTAGCATTGCAAAAATTACATGTACTCAGAAATGCTACATATTAGACACCACGCCTGGATATATGCGAAACAGTGAAAATTACTATAAATTTATAACAGCAAATTGTATCAGAATAAAAAATATGAATTAAAACGAATTATACTTACAATCAACATGGAAACCAAACGTTGATTCGAGAAAATTATTTTCTTCGACGAGTGTTGCCTTGGTTGTAACAATTGGTAAATTTTTGAACGGAAGGCCTGTAAACCGATGGATTTCATTTGCTTCGATACTGAATTGAAAAATTCGGCAGCGGTTCAGAGTCACATAAAAAATGCCGTCCTCTGAACTATAGGATGACAGAAGGTAATTCAAAATATCCGGATCTGTTTCGAAATGGGGCATATTAACGAGCCCTGTAAATTCACACGCATCCATTAAATATTTATCTACTGAAGACATCTTTAAAACAGTATGGATGTGAGGGCATAAGGAACATCGATTGAATTGGATTCTCTTGGTTTTTGTTACTGAACTTGCAGTTGGGAAGCATTGAGACCTGCAAAAATTCAAGAGCCGGAAGGTGAAAACGAGAAAATGACCGGTTGAAGGGTATTTATAGGCTAAATCGGGCGTCAAATGCCTCACTTGACGCGCGTCAAAGGTCCAAGATGACGCGCGACATTAGTACATACTGACGCGCGTCAATAGATGCCCGATGTGCGCGTCGATAGAAACCGCTGGCGCGCGTCGATCGAAGGCGCTGATGCGCGGCGTCGACGAATGCGATGACGCGTCGACGCGCCGATGGCGATGCGTCGACGATGCGATGATGCGCGTCAGGCGATGCGATGACGCGCGTCGAGGCGATGCCGTGGCGCGCGTCGATAGATGCCGATGACGACGCGTCGATAGATGCCGATGTGCGCGTCAATAGATTCCGATGTCGTCGCGTCGATCGAAACAATTGACGTTCCATTGACGCGCGTAAAGGAGTGATGAGTAAATTCCCTTCATGTTTGCAATGACCAATTGAGATTAAGCCTTAAAATTTATCCCCAGACCAAACAAACAAACAATGACACTTGATTTTATAGATTGTACTTCAAGAAGATCATGATTAATCAATTCAAGGCATCGAAATGGCGGAGCTTCAAGAAAATTGTCTTCAAACATTCAGTTGAACATTGTATATTCAGAAAAGGAAAACAAAACATGGTTGTAGCAGGAATCTACTAAAGGATCAAATATTTCAAGTTCATTCTTGTAACTAATACGATATGTAAACAACCTTATTGAGCTATGATCATATGCACCAACTTAAAAATTTGAAAAAAAGACATTTTAATTCAACCACTCCAAGAAGCAGTCCCGAAGAGAATCCTATACAAATTTAACTTCTATGATTTATCTGGAGAAGGCACTGTATTTTTTCTTGGATGCTAAACAGAAAGGTTGTTAAATCTTATTAAATTTGGCAAGGTTAACCATGGCAATTCACCCATCTAAAATTTAATCCATTTCTCGTGTTGGTTTTTTTTGAAACACAGATATAGCTCATTACTAGTGGCAGTGATGATTTCAACTTTAAGGAGGACGGAGGTATCTTTTTCCCTTTAATTTTATTGTTTGTTACAATTGGTTAAATACAATATATTATTTTTTGAAAACGTGGGTTGACATCCGTCCGAGGAAGCTGTTATTTCTCGGGACTGACAATGTCAGGCAACTCACACATCTATCTACTAATCCATTTTTGTGTTGAATTTTATTAAGACAAAGATCTAGCACATTACCGGTGATGATTTCAATTTTAAATAGGTATCTTCTACAACATCATCTTATTGTTTGTTACTTTACATTTTTTCAACTATTGTTATCATTTATTTAAAGATATTGTTGGTCTATATATTTAAAGATGTTACTGGGACTTCTCAGGACTGACAATGTCAGATAACTCACCCCTCTGTCTACAATGTCAGGTAAAACAAAGATCTAGCACGTTACCCTTGATGATTTCACTGCAATCTAATACGCAAGAGGTAAGTTAAATCCTATCATATTTGCAATTATGTTTAATTTCTTTCCAGTGATGATTCTTTCTTGATTTCTTAGAATTATATTTAATTTATTATATATTAAACTATTAAGTTGAGTGAATTATAGATGCATACTTCATCTCAAATGGGGTCCACGTAATGGGATTATTCAGAGGATAAAAAAGATTGTAGCTAGAAGTATAGAGATTCAAATAGATTGATTGCATTTCACAAATCATTCATTAAAAAAACCTCTATCTAAATTATAATGTATTTTTTTTTAGAAATAGAAAAACATTGACATTCAATATAATGGAACAACATATATAAGAAATTTATCGTCCCATTAGGTAGAATATATATACACTCAAAATTATTCCAACTTATAGACTCCCAGTTCTAATCCACAATACAGACTAATCTTCATGATAAAAACCTTATATGTTTTACATTAAACTTCAAAGTTCTGTATCGAGCTTGACCTATCTTTTAATCACATGGTTATTCCATCTTTGGTTAATCCACCCTCCATAGCCTCCATAATCTACTCTACACAAAACAATATGCATGATAACAAAACCATATCTTTTAAACCATTGTCTTGATTATTTCCCAAGCTCTAATTCTTGTGGCCTGGAATTTAACTATTTCATAATTGGCTAATCTAGCCTCTACATCAATGATTGTTTCCAGCAAAACGTTATTTTCTGATAAATGGTCTTGACTATTTTGGATGTCAAACAACATCTCTAGTGAAAGATTATGCACTAATATAGAGGTGAATCTCTTTACAATAGAATTTTCCTACACCATAAGTCTATTAAGGAGAAATCCTAAATAGTAAAGATCTGTTTCAAAACTTAGTTGCTATTTTTTCCCAAAGACATAATTTTCAAGATAATTAAAGAAATTAAATTGATCATCATATTTCATCAACATCTATCATTGATTATCAATTCTCATCATTCATCATCTTTCATCATCATCTATCATTATCATCATTCATCATCTACGTCCACATATAATTCATGACAATGCAAGTAAACAAGAAACATACATATAATTCATGATAATCACCATCTAATCACCATATAATTAAATTCAAATAACATATTACATACTCAATAGTAGAAGTTTTGAAATTCAATATTTAAAGTTTAGTCAATAATAAAAGTTTCTAATTTTGCAAACCCTCTTTTTCTTTAGAAACTTCTACTCTACTCTCTTCCGCAACGGCTTCTTCCACTCTGGCTGCAGTTCTTTCCCCAACACCAGAAATAACCCCTGAACTTATGAGATCTTCTGCAGCACTGTCCAGATTTTTTAAAATTCTTTCCTCTTGATTTGTTGCATCTCCATGCAACAGCAAATTTGGATCAGCAGCTGCTTTTTCTTTGAACAAAATGTCAGGGTCAAGACCATGCTCTTTAATTATCCGCTTTAGTGTATTGTTTTGTTTGTTAACCAAAACAATATTTTGCTTCATATTTTTTGCAGCGGATAAGTTGTTCTTTGCTGTTTCCAAGTGAACTTGCAAAACCTTACGACTCTTCAAATTTTCATATTTTATTTGCGCACAAAAAGAGTAATGTCAATTCAAAATATTAATGTAAATTCAAAATTTCAAATTAACAAAAACGATTGTTTGAATGTAATAGTACTTACAACCGCTCTATCTCTTTCGGCATTTGCGATTGATACCAAATCCTTGTCCTTTGACCATTTGTTAAAATATGCCTGGGCCTCGGCACTAATATTTTCCAATCTGTTTAGTGCCTTATCTAAAATGCCATCTTTATAGTCGTTGTTAAAAGTGACAGTCCCACATTTTGCTTGGGTAAGTAAGGAATCCATCTTCGCAGGTTGATTCTGGACTGCAGCGTATAAACTGTCCCGTTGCCAATAATTTTCATAACGACTAATAATCTCATTGATAAGAACTTTGGCCCTTCTCTCCCATTCTATTAGCTGTTGGATTTGAGGAACAATAAACTCACTGACATGGGATTGACAATCATTACCAAGTAAGTTCTCCAAAGGATAAGGTGGAAACTCTTCACTATCTGATTCTGATGCAGACGATCTTGCTGGAGAAGTGTGGGGGCTTTCACCAAGATCAACTGCTATTTTCTGTCTTTGGGTGGGCTGATCCTGTTTTCGAAAAAATAAATCAAGATTTAGATAAATAAATTTAAATCAGAATGTAATTAAAAATTGTAAAGCATATTAAAATTGAAATTTGAAGTATACCTGCTGGCCTTGAATCATCTCGCGGGTATCGAAAAAACCAGTTGGGTCATTGCTATCAATGCCCAAATAATCTTCATCTAAATTTATATTGTTCAAAACAGATATGCCCGTTGCACTGGGCAAGCCACCAAGTGAGAGAGTTGGAATACGAAACGAGGAGTCAAGGTTTAGTGTCCCACTGGGGGCCGGAGCAAAAGTCATGCGTTTACCAATGGTCTTTTTCACTGTTCCTCTGGTTGGCATTTTAAAAATTAATGGTTGAGTTGGTGTCGTTGCCGTGGTTTGATCATGAATGACATGCGCTGTAAAGTACAAGAAAAAAAGAAAAATATTAGAACAATTCAAAAGTCAAAACTACGAAATTAAACGTACTATAGAAAAGTTGTACCTTGTTGTCGAGGGGTTGTTTTTCTCGGTGCTACTGGTGGCCTTGTAGGAGTTGTACTCGGTGGTACATTCGGAAGATATCAATGCGGGCGAATGTATGGAGTGAGTTGGGGAAGAAGGTTCCAAAATCCTGATTCATCAATATTAAATGTTAATTCATTTGGTTAAAATTTAAATTGAAAAATAAATCTGCAACTTTGGAATTTGTAAATAATATATGAGAATGTATTACTTCTCTGGCGTTTAACGAGTTCAAACTGTTGAGGGTTTGGAGAGGAGTGAGCTTCCATTTCAGATTGGGAGTCCCCCGAAGCCTCTGCGTGTAGTTGGCCTCTTCCTCTCGACATCTTTTTTTTTTGGGAATGGCTTCAAGATATCTTCTCTGCAAAACATTAAAATTTAAGATTTAATAAATGTGCACTGTAATGAAGAAAATTGTAATACAATTACAAACTAAATAGTTTATACCTGCTGTTCTTCAAATGGAACTGATAATTTCTTCAAAGCCTCATCAGAGCAAGTAGGAATTTCATTATGTTTTAAATTTAAAAGTGCCTCATAGTAGAAGCCCAGGAGATAGTTTGTTGAATATATGAAAGGTTTATCTGAGACTTTTGCATTGGCTATGTCAGTTCTTATTTTTTTCGATAGAAATGTGCACCAATCGAATTTTCGTTTTGTGATAGTGGCACAAATGTATGCAATGGCCCAATTTGGTATATCTGTTTGGCGACCCTGCAAAACAATTCTGGCTTGAAAAAATGAAATAAGTGCAGCAAGAAAGTGATGTGCAATTGATTGTGTATCTACACCACGCCTGGATTTATTGACATGGGCTGCAAATGCGAAACAGTGAAAATTACTATAAATTTATAACAGAATTGTATCAGAGTAAAAAACATATTAAAAAATATGAATTAAAATGAATTATACTTACAATCAAAATGGAAACCGTACGTTGATTCGAGAAATTTCTTGTCATCTTCCGTGAGTGTTGCCTTGGTTGTCACAGTTGGTAAATTTCTTATAGGAAGGCCCGTAAACCGATGTATGTCATTTGGTTCAATAGTGAACTGGAACATTTGGCCATCGTTCAGAGTAACATAAAATATACCGTCCTCTGAATTGTAGCATGACAGAAGGTAATTCAAAATATCAGGATCTGTTTCGAAATGGGGCATATTAACGAGCCCTGTAAATTCACACGCTTCCATTATAGCTGAATATTCTGAAGACATCTTTAAAGCCGTATGGATGTGAGGGCATAAGGGATTCCTGTAGGTGATCTTCGCAATCGATTGAGTTGGATTGTCCTGATTTTCTTCCTGAACTTGCAATTGGGAAGCATGTGAAGTCGACATTATGGATTTAATTCCTGAAATAGCGTCTTTGTCAAAGATTTAGACCTGCAAAAATTCGAGAACAGGAAAACGGAAACGAGAAAATGAGCGGCACATGGCTATTTATAACCTAAATAGGGCGTCAATGTCCTCTATTGACGTGCGTCATTTGCTTATACTGACGCGCGTCACTAGCTTCAATTGACGCGCGTCATCTTGTTCGGTTGTCGCGCGTCATCTACTTCCTTTGTCGCGCGTCAATTGAATGTAGTGTCGCGCGTCAATTGAATGTAGTGTCGCGCGTCAATTGAATGTAGTGTCACGCGTCAATTGAATGTAGAGTCGCGCGTTAATTGAATGTAGTGTCGCGCGTCAATTGAATGTAGTGTCGCGCGTCATTTAATCATAGTGTCGCGCGTCATTTAATTACAGTGTCGCGCGTCAATAGAGAACGATGTCGCGCGTCAATAGAGGACAACATCACGCGTCATTTAATTACAGTGTCACGCGTCAAAAAGAAACGATGTCGCGCGTCAAGATATAACAATATCGCGGCGTCAATGTCAGTCGCGACGCGTGGCGCTGGCGGACTTCTGATTGTAAAATGTCGCGCGTCATTACTTCTAGTGTCGCGCGTCAGTACTAACTATTGTCGCGCCAGTGACGTGCGTCATTACGGACTAGTGTTGTCGTAGCGTCGTGATGGAACCTTGAAAAACAGGTGAAATTTTTTTTTCAATCTTATCATCACAAATTCGCCTTTCACCGGCGGTTACGGGGATATTCGCGGTATTTTCCACCTTCAATTTTATAGGGTGTCTTAAAATGAACCTGTCCAAGATTTTTGACACATTTATAATAGAGTCAATCAGAGCTATGGTGCAAAATTTATGTCTCCCAAAAGTTTTCCCACTAGATTTACCACGGCCATTATGCGAATTAGACTAAGTGTTTGATTGTGCCTTATTAGTTATATTCACATAACCATGGGAGGACATGTTGCAAAAATTAGGCATAACCCTTAGATAAGTCCTGTGAGCATATATGATGAGGAAACCTATTCTTAAAAAGAATGAAGGGTGATCCACAAATATGCCCAAAGGAAATTTAGGTGAAAGGGCAACAAACATGAAAGTGTGGATTAGGGATGTAACGAATAAAACATTGGATGTGAAAATACTATATGTGCTTAATTTTTAGTAGTTATATAAGGCACTAACAACACACTATGAAATTTAAACGTGAATATTTAGCTTGACAAAACACATAAATGGATCTATCCAAAGGCTTTTGAAGTGATATGTGTAACTTTTGAGAAAATCTTGGTTGATCCATTTATAAATGGGCTTAGATTTCCCCATATAGAAAGAACTTTGGTGTGAGAAACATCCCCAGATGCAAGTGTAAGAGAATGTCTATCAAATGAAACATGTATCTAATCCTTATGTCATAAAGGGGGTGAAGTAGATTTGTCTAAATGTCATGTCTTGTGAGCTATAATGCATTTTCTTCTAATAACTTAAGTTTTTGATCTAATGCATAACAATCATTGTCATGGGTCCATTAATACGATGAAATTTACAAAAGGGACGAACATTTTCTTGCTCAAACCGATGAGGAGGGTGATGATCATTGGGTGGTAACCAACTTAACCTCTTTTCAATTAGCGCTAAAAAAATATTATCAAGATGATCAATAGCTTTTTCAAAATAGACAAGTTTCCTTATTGGAGGGGTGGTTCCTGAAATTTTGGTTTAGGACCAAGATGGTAAAAAGTGTCACCATGATGCAAGACCTTTGATTGTATGGTCATTGGGTAAAGATTGTAGTTATTTTTCATAATCATTTGTAAAATGAGGGGTGACAATATTTATATCCAAATATTGAGACTTTTTTGGTTGTTGTATATTTTTCTCTAAATCAAGAACACACAAACAAAGCTTATTAAATGAGTCACACGTATCATATAATACTTAATCCTTAAGGGATTGTTTGAAGCCTCTATAGAATATAAATTACATTTCTAAATCACTTGGCTAATATATAAGTAAATCACTTAGCTGATATATATCCTTAGGGCCTCTATGGTAACTAAGGTGTGTTATAAAAGCATCTTCAAGGTTGTGAAAGCACCTAAGGAGACACTAGGAAGAAGGGTAATCCAAGAGAGAGCATCAATTGTAAGAATTCAGGAGAAGTTTTTAGAAGGAATCTATCATTGTCATATGAAGCCATAAGTGTCCTATAATGCATAATATGTTTATATAGATCTGAAGTTCCATCAAACAATTGGAATGTGGGCATGACAAAATTCCTAGGAAAGGAGCTTGAAATATTTTTGATGAAAAAGATTACCATAAATGGTATTAGCATCAATACTAGCATAATATCATTTGCTTTCTAAAGTCGATGTGTGAACTTGGCTTTATAAATCTCAACCACATGCATAAGAGAAATCACCTCTTGAGGTGGTACGATATAGACATTGAAAGGCTCATTTAAAGGTGGCACTTTTCCATTAATAGAAGTTGTGGGAACATTGGTTGGTCTAAAGTCCATAGTGGGCAATGTTTCATGTGAAATTGAATTGGATAAAACTTGAGGCTTTAAGGGTTGAATCTTAGGAGGAGGTTATAAATATATTACCATTATTAATGGAAAAGTATTCACACTAGGAGAGGTATGAACAACATGTGTATTGGATGCAACCAAAGAAGAAGCAACATGCATATTGTTATTAATATTATCATTATCATTATGCACATTTTCATTTATAATTGGAATAGTATAAGTAATAATATAATATGTTGGATCTCAAAATTACACTTGTTCCAGATCATGATGAACTAGGATTTTAAGGCAACATGGGATTGTATACAAGTTGTAGGGCCTTGTTCTCTTGAGACAGACCTCCGAGAGAATGTTGACTTCCTCTACCTATTTCTACCTGTCAAAACTACACCTACGAAGGAAACACAACTACCTATCACTACTTTACAATTTAACAGACCATGGTGATAAGGAGATGCATGGAATGGGAAAACCTAAGCTAAAGGGAGGTGAAAGCACCAACAAGAGGGGGATGAACACACTCATATTTGAGTGAAAACGAAGGAAAATACATGGAGGTAGAGCAGACATGCGTGCCACAATCTGAAATTCACTCATACATTTATTTTCATGTAGCACAATCGGAAAAGGGACACGAAAATCTGCAAGGGACTTGAAAACGCACAACAAACAAATAATGCAAAGGAGAGGCAAGAAGATGCAATAAAAACAAGTTAGGGTAGAGAATAACCACAAAACAAAGCTTTTATTACTTCCAAAAGATGCATAGTCGATTACAATGGTGGATGAGGTTGGTATCCACATGCAAAGAGCTAGATCTAAAGGCCTGTAACTCAAATTACAGAAGAACAATGCCCTTAACACGCCAAAAGAGTCCAACATTTAAAAATGAGCAATACTCAATAATATATAAAAGAATGAGAGTGAAGGAAAGGGAGAAAGAGAGGGAAACATGGATTTGAATTTCCAACCACCAACAACAAGCAATAAATGCCTATAAATCCACCTGCAAGGCTATCAGATCCACCTCCCCTATCTTTTTAGCTTGTGGAAGAATAAATGAGACCAAATCTAAAGAAATATGGGTGGTTGAGTCAACTGGATGTATGCATTAATGTCCCGACTAACATTTCTCCATTTTTGTCCACTAAATCCTACCAAAATCTGATTTTGAATAACCTAGAGTGTAGCCCACATCAACAGACTTTCCAACAAGACCAAGAGCGCATGAATCTAAGCTCTATAGCGGGAGTTATGGTGATCTAAAATATACAGTGCAAACTAAACGTGTAAGACATGTGAAGCACACTTTGATTGATCCGAGGATCAATTGAATGTCGATGTTTTTCATTTCGCCACATGTCATGTGAGGATTCAAAGTGTGTAGATGGCATGTTTTGATAGGTGTGTGTCACACACTTCATCCGATGTCTTGACACGCAGTAACTTGATGATCGACATAGAGAGCAATGTCAAGAACAACATTGTCAAAGAGTAGACTTACCAAATTTGAGTTCTGAATTTTCTCCCCTTTAAGAGTGAAATGAAATCTCATGCTTAAAGGAAGAGATACCTACGTGTGTAGACACACTTTTTCTTCACTCGATGTTTGTTTTGCAAGATCTCGTTGTGTTGGTGTTCACACACTCCATGATGAAACCTACAACACAAAGTGTAGTTGATGTTTATGGTAATGAATTAAACTTTAACTTGAATGTAAATATGTAATGTAAATAAAATTTGAAACTATAAAGAGTGACATAAAGAGATGCAAACACATGGAATGAATACACCTATTTTTGTTATGGAGGGAAAGTTTCACATTCTTTGCTTATACTTGGAGATTTGGATTGTTAAAATTTGACAAAGGATTAGGGGTGATTAGTCCCCAATTATGTCAAGGAGATATCAGAGTATTGGGTGTATGGAACCAAACACACAAATGTCGAAGAGAGAAAAGAAGGACGAGGAGTTGAAGCACCATGTGAAGGAAGAAGACTATGTATCAAAGTCATTCAACAAATTTGATATCTTCTCCTTTAGGTGTAAGAGGAGAGGAAGGACTATCTACGAAGAACTTAGCTACTTCACTACCTTCCATAACCCCATGAACCACACCTCTGCAAATGGATCCAAGCCCAATTTTTTAAAGTAGGACACATTATACAACAAAGAATGAATTACCCTCATACTCTCCCCATGTGCCACATAATTGAGTATAAACTAAATAGAACTAAAATGTGCTAAAATATAGTTGGAGAAAGGATACCCATGCCCCCAATATCCTTGAAACTGAAATTGAAACTAAGTGTTGTGGAGAAGAAGGAATGAAACCTTTCATGCCTCCTAAAACTAGTCTAAACTAAGTCATCTGAGTATGAAATTATGCTAAAAACATGTGCCTATATGTGAGAATCAGAAACTAACGAGAAAGTTATAGTAATCGCCCATGGGAAAAACCATATAAATGGGTCAGAATGTTTGTATGGTCCTAACTGTACTATACATTTTTTACCCTAAGCTTGTTTTCCTAATTTTTGTATCTAATGTTGTTTCTAAGTAATTTTTCATGTCATTGTTTGTGTTGAAGCTCAATTTTTTGTCTATGTTTGTTGTAGATATAGAATATACCTGGATGAATGCCCCCTCTTTTGAGGTGTGTGTGATAAATAATTTGAGTACCTTACTTAAAATAATAGATGTGTAACCATGTCTAATAAAGCTAATAATATGTGTAGAAAAGCACGTAAAGGACTAATGTGATGACCACCAAGAAGAACCTATACATTAAAATAGGATTCACATGGTAAAGACCATGATACACAATCAAGAGAAACAATAGCACCAAAAAGAATAGTAACAACAATGTCAACAAGAGAACTAGTAGCAAAATAAGAGTAGTGCATATGTAAAACAAGTGCAAAGATAGTAGTGAAATCAATGTCAGACAAAAGGCTTGGTTCTTGCAAACATGAGACACCCATGGTATCACAAGACAATCAAGGACCTTGATCATATAATCAATAAATTCTATACAAGAATGCATGATGCCACAAACACAAGACACCCATGGTGTCACAAGACAAACAAGGCCCTTAGGCCACAATTAGAGTAACAAATAAGTAACTACACACACAACTAGCAAACATGTATGAAAAATAAAAGTATCATAATGTGATGAAATTTCATAACAAGTGATGTATAAGAGAATGTGAAACAATAAAGTCAGTCAACACCACACAAGACAAATGTGTTAGTCTTGTTAGTTCAAAAGATAACAAAGACACCATAATTAAGTAATATCACTTGGTTTGTGTGGAGGGATGCCCCCATAAAAATTATGTAAGGAACCAAGATAGCTCCCATAATCATGTATTGATTTGTATGTCCTACATCATGCTCAAATATACCCCATGAATGTATGTATATAAAGAAGAAAAAAATTATCTATCAAACTAGAAGGATAAAAAACATATATAATGTAAAGTGCTAACAATGTATGCTAGAGAAATAAGTCCTGATTTTTACATTTTTGAAAATATTTGAATATTTTTGCTTTTTGTGATTATATCAATGTTTTTGTATTTTCTAGTGCATGGTTATATATAGGAAGAGGGATATCATGAAAGCTACTTGGTGAGGACTTTCGAAGAAGGTGAAACAACTATAAAATATGATGGAGGGCTAGAGGCCTCATATTTTCTCAAGTGTCGGTGGAACCATGGTAGTTATATGTGCCAAAGAGGGTTTAGGAGAAGGGTAATGTATAACAATATATGGTATGTGAGATCGAGATGTTGGACTATGGTTTGAAACTTAGGCGGTTTTGGGATTAAATAAAAGAATAATAATTATGCCAAATGTAAATATAAAAACTATTTCTATGAAGATATGTATAATTCTCAAAACTATCTTTGAAAAGATATGTATATTTCTCAAAAGACTGTGATTACAATAGCTATCTCTCGCAAGGAGATTTGTGTGTCTTTCTCTTGCGGTTACACCTACTTATGTATTGTTTTTGTAAATATGAATATACATCTAAAAGAATGTGCAATGTCACCAATATTAAGGAGGCAAGGTGATTCATCTTTCGTGAATTACATATGCAAGGATTTCACGAAATTACTATTCTTAGAAATTACTATTTGTAAACAACATTATAAAAATTACATTTAAGGCCTTTAAAAGCAGTTTTAGGGGTCAAACTTTTCCAAACAAAGTTTTTCACCCTTCCACCATTTTCTACTGCTCCAATATTTTTATGCATTTTGAACGGAGTCAATCGAGCTATGGTGCGAAGTTATGCCTCCCGGTAGTTGCCCCTCTAGAATTACCACCGGGTCATTATTTGGATCGGACTAAGTGTTTGATTGTGCCTTATTACTAATATTCACATAACCATGGGAGGACATGTCACACTAATTAGGAATAACCCTTATATAAGTCCTTGTAAGCATATAGGATGAGGAAACCTATTATTAAAAAAGAATGAAGGGTGATCCTCAAATATGCCCAAAGGAAACTTATGTGAAAGGGTAACAAACATGACAAAGATGTGGATTAGGGATGTAACAAGTAAAACATTGGATGTGAAAATACTACATGTGTTTAATGTTGAGTAGTTATATAAGGCACTAAGAATGCACTATGACATTTAAACGTGAATATTTAGCTTGGCGAAATGCATAATGGATCTATCCAAAGGCTTTTTTGAAGTGATATGCGTAACTTTTGAGAAATCCCTTAGTCTTGGTTGATCCATTTATAAATGGGCTTAGATTGCTCTTATATAGAAAGAACTTTAGTGTGAGAAACATCCTCGATGCAAGTGTAAGAGAATGTTTATCAAATGAAACATGTGTCTAATCCTTATGTCATAAAGGGGGTGAAGTAGATTTTTTCGAATGTCATGTCTCATGAGCTATAATGCATTTTTCTGCTAATAACTTAATTTTTGATCTAATGCATAACAATCATTGTCATGGGTACCCATTAATACGATGAAATTTACAAAAGGGACGAACATTTTCTCGCTCAAACCAATGAGGAGGGTGATGATCATTGGGTGGTAACCAAATTAACCTCTATTCAATTAGCGCTAAAAAATAGTATCAGGATGATCAATAGTTTTTTCAAAATAGACAAGTTTCTTTATTGGAGTGGGTGGTTCCTGAAATTTTGGTTTAGGACCAAGATGGTAAAAAGTGTCACCATGATGCAATTACTTTATTGTATGGTCATTGGGTAAAGATTGTAGTTATTTTTCATAATCATTTGTAATATGAGGGGTGCCAATATTTATCCAAATATTGAGAATTTTTGGTTGTTGTATATTTTCTCTAAATCAAGAACACACAAACAAAGCTTATTAAATGAGTCACATGTATCATATAATACTTAATCCTTAAGGGATTGTTTGAGGCCTTTGTAGAATATAAATTACATTTCTAAATCACTTGGCTGATATATAAGTAAATGCATGTTGGATTTTAAGCATATAATGTGATCAACTTCGGGCTCAATCTCATTTTGATGTAAAGAAGATAGACGCTCATATATATCATTAGCATCTCTATGGTAACTAAGGTGTGTTATAAAAGCATCTTCAACACCTTGAAAGAACCTAAGGATTTTAGAAGTAATGTATCATTGTAAGACTTCATGAGAAGCATTTTAGAAGTAAAGTATCATTGTCATATGAATCCATAAGTGTCATATAATGCATAATATGTTTATATGGATTAGAAGTGTCATCAAACAATTGGAATGTGGGCATGAAAAATTCCTAGGGAAAGGAGCTTAAAATATTTTTTTATGAACAAGATTACCATAGATGGTATTAGCATCAATACTAGCATAATAGGATTTTCTTTCTAGAGTTAATGTATGAACCTTGCGTTATAAATCACCAACTACATGCATAAGAGAAATCACCTCTTGAGGTGGTATGACATAGACATTGAGAGGCTCATTCAAGCTGGTACTTTTCCATTAATAGTAGCCATGGGAACATTGGTTGGTCTAGAAGCCATAGTGGGAAATGTGTCATGTGAAACTGAATTGGGTAAAACTTGAGGCTCTAAGGGTTGAATCTCAGGAGGAGGTTATAAAGGGATATTACCATTATTAACAAGAAAAGTATTCACACTAGGAGAAGTATCAACAAAATGCTTATTGGATGCAACCAAATAAGAAGTAACATGCATATTGTTGTTAATATTATCATTATCTCTATGCACATTTTCATTTATAATTGGAATAGAATAAGTAATAATAGAATCATTACATTTGCTTTCAAGAGGAAGAGTAGAAACACAAGTATGTTCATTTAATTCATTTGCACTATGTATGTCATCATAATGACTATCACTATGAATTGATTCTAGCTCATAAGGAATATCATCAATCAATGTATAAATGGAAGGAATATCATTCGTATGTAAGCTAGAAACACTTTCATCATCACTAGAATCTAAAGCATCTATGGCATCATCATCTACTAGGGGAGAAAATTTTGCTTTTTCATGATCACTAGTCCAACCATCTATATAACATGTAGAGCTAGGATCAACATCTTGGTGATGAGTAGGAAGAGAGGGTAGACACTCAAGTACTATCTTTCATAATAATGTGGCTTAATGCACCACTTTCAATAGGAGTAGAGCCACATCTTGGGAGAATGGTATGTAAATACCATAGAAATGGAATCTATATTAGAATTAAATACTATGTCATCTCAAGGAGAGTATGAAAATGGGGTAACATTTATTATATCCTCATATGTGGTATGGACCTGATTAGAGGGATAATAATCAATTTTATGAGAGTGAGACGTAGTGGCAAGAGTAACATGCATGTGAATAGAAATTCCATCATGTAAATCAATAACATTGTGGTCCATCACAAGAGAAGAATGATGTGCAATGTAAGTAGTGTCTACATTATCTTGTATAAGAGAGATATCACAAAGAGGAGTAAAGTGAGGAGTGGAATCTATTGTAGCATTTTCTATGGAAGAAGGTGTTACAAGCGTGTCATGTGATATGGAATTGGTAGATGAAGAATCATTGCTAAGATGTCAAGTGCAAGAGAAAATTAATAACGTCCTTTATCAATAGAATGTGTATTAAGATAATCATCAAAAAGATAATCATGAAAATAATGTGTTGTATGTGTATGCACCAAATTAGGATCTATTGCTAGATCGTTAGTAACAAAAGGTAGATATTCAAGTAGGAGATGGTATAGAATGGATATCATGTTGAACCAAAGAAACCACCGGTCGGGAGGGAGAGAATGGTAACTAACACCCTTAACAAATTGTTCCAAGTGTTCCTTAATAAAATACATCCCTTGGTTGGGGATGTATCAGGATGAATCTAAAGTGTGCTAAGGATTTTAAAGAGTACATCCCTACATGAAGAGTCATGTTAAAGACCTATAAAGAATGATATAGGTTGAACACGAGAAGAAATCATTAGGGTCACCAAAAGCAGAAAGATCGCACCTAGAAGATGAATCATGACAACAAATCATAAATTTGAACCATAACACACATAGGGTTTGAGGCATGATTATTAATGCACAGGTCATGTTCACCAAATGTTCTCACCATTTTTAGCTTTGATTAGGTTTTTACACTATAATCAAACAAGGAATGAAATAGGAGCTAAAGGGGTTATTTTGACTAATTAACTTCCAACATTAACCATTCAATATCATAACAAATATACATGATGCAATAAAAACTCAAAAATACATGGGATTGAGTGCACTTAGCTGATTACATGTGATTATGGGATGATTTAGGTGATACGGATGTTGAAACATGGGTATCTAGAACTTGAGTATGCTTTGAGATTGAAACTATGACCTGAGAATCTCCCTAGGAAGGACTGTATAGTAGGGGCATGAATGTATATATGGTCTAGACATATTTGTATGGCTTTAGACTTGTTAAGAACTAAAGTCTATGACTTTTTAGGGTTTTTGTTTGTCTAATTCTTTTTATCACTCTCTATCGATCACTGTCGATCACACTACGAGGGTATTTGAATATTCTTCTCAATCTTTAAAATCCTAACCATAGACGAATTCCTACAAAACAATTTACATTAGTTGGGCTATGGGCACCACATACATCGCCGACATTGGCCCTACTCCGAAAGTGCCTCAAACCACATGTCATTCTCCACCTAGCATGTGATATGTAGTTGTAGTGTAATTAGATTCAACATCCTTCCTTTGACAATGTTTGACTTAAGTTTCTCTCTTACCAATATACTTGAGTGGGTGACTTTTAGTGCTTACAAATTTGGGAATAATTCCCTAGACCTAGTGGGAATCTTCATACCTATAGATAGTGTTTCCCTAATGAATGTGCAAAGGTATTTTTAGAGTATAGGGAGCTTTGGGTGCCTTTTGTGTTAGTATTTGCAATAAAGAGTCCATGAAAGTGCTAGATACTAAATGAGGTGAGTTTCACTTGATTATATATAATTATGAAGGTGATTTCATTCTGAGATGTTGAATAAGGAGGAATAAGTTACCCAAAGAATAATGTGCAATGAAATTTTTTGGACCAAAGCTAGCAAGGTCAAAACCATACACTAAGGTCAAGACCATATGGAAATTCCCGACCCTACCTTGTATAATTTTGATTCGTGAAGTTTAGAAGTTAACAAGTGAGTTTCTTACTTTGTTTCATGCATTCAATTCTCGAAATTGTCGATATGTGAGTGTATAATATCAAGTAAGTTAGATAAGAGACCTATGGATGTACCTAGATGAGAATGGGTAAAGTGCACTTGTTTGAGCAAGAGAGAAATGTCGAGAACAATGGTATCAAAGAGTAATTTACCAAATGTGAGTATCTACAAAATGTTAGGATAATAAATGTGAGGGTATTTTTTCTCAATAATTTTATTTTCAAAAAATATAAAAAAATTACACCTCAATAAGACTAAAAACAGTCAAATCATTTCAATCATACTAATAAAAATGGAGATAAATAATTTTTTGAGAAATAATAATAATGTAAATTGTGGTACTTTTCCATTAATAGTAGTTGTGGGAACATTGGTTGGTCTAAAAGCCATAGTGGGAAATATGTCATGTGAAACCGAATTGGATAAAATTTGAGTCTCTAAGGGTTGAATCTCGGGAGGAGTTTATAAAGGTATATTACCATTATTAACAAGAAAAGTATTGATACTAGAGAGGTATCAACAAAATGCTTATTGGATGCTGACCAAATAAGAAGCAACATGCATATTGTTGTTAATATTATCATTATCTTTATGCACATTTTCATTTATAATTGGAATATTATAAGTAATAATAGAATCATTTCAATTGTTTTCAAGAGGAAGAGTAAAAACACAAGTATGTTCATTTAATTCATTTGCACTATTCATGTCATCATAATGATTATCACTATGAATTGACTCTAGCTCATAAGGAATATCATCAAGAAATGTATAAATGGAAGGAATATCATTCGTATGTAAACTAGAAATGCTTTCATCATCACTAGAATCTAAACCATCCATGGCATCATCATCTATTAGGGGAGAAAATTTTGTTTTTTCATGATCACTAGTTCAACCATCTATATAACCTGCAAAGCTAGGATCAACATCTTGGTGATGGATAGGAAGAGAGGGTAGACACTCAATACTATCTTTCATAAAAAAGTGGCTTAATGTACCACTTTCAATAGGGGTAGAGCCATAATGGGGAGGATGGTATGTAAATACCATAGAAATGGAATCTATATTAGAACTAAAACTATGTCATCTCAAGGAGAGTATGAAAATGGATTAAAATTTATTATATCCTCATATGTGGTATGGACCTGATTAGAGGGATAATAATCAATTTTATGAGAGCGAGACGTAGTGGGAAGAGAGCATGCACGTGAATAGAAATTACATCATGTAAATCAGTAGCATTGTGGTCCATCACTAGAGGAGAATGATGTGCAATGTAAGTAGTGTCTACACTATCTTGTATAAGAGAGATATCACAAAGAGGAGTAAAGTGAGGAGTGGAATCTATTGTAGCATTATCTATGGAAGAAGGTGTTACAAGTGTAGCATGTGATATGGAATTGGTAGACGAAGAATCATTGCTTTAAGATATCAAGTGCAAGAGAAAATTAATAACGTCCTTTATCAATAGAATGTGTATTAAGATCATCATCACAAAGATAATCATGATAAGAATGTGTTGTATGTGTATGCACAGATTAGGATCTATTGCTAGATCATTAGTAACATAAGGTAGATATTCCAAAGTAGGAGATGGTATAGGATGGATATCATGTTGAACCAAAGAAACCATTGTCGGGGAGGGAGAGAATGGTAACTAACACCCTTAACAAATTATTCCAAGTGTGCCTTAATAAAATACATCCCTTGGTTAGGGGATGTACTAGGATTAATCTGAAGTGTGCTAAGGAGTTTAAAGAGTACATCCCTACATGAAGATTTATGTTGAAGGCCTATAAAGAGTGATATAGGTTGAACATGAGAAGAAATCATTAGGGTCACAAAAAAAGAAATATTACACCTAGAAGACAAATCATGACAACAAATCATAAATTTGAACCATAGCGCACCTAGGGTTTGAGGCATGATTATCAATGCACGAGTTAGGTTCACCAAATGTTTTCACCATTTTTAGGTTTGATTAGGTTTTTACACTATAATCAAACAAGGAATGAAATATGAGTTATAGGGGTTATTCGACTAATTAACTTCCAACATTAACCATTCAATATCATAATAACACATTAATACTTGTAACAAATGTACATGATGCAATAAAAACTCAAAAATACATGGGATTGAGTGCACTTAGCTGATTACATGTGATTATGAGATGATTTAGGTGATCTGGATGTTGAAACATGGGTATCTAGACTTGAGAATGCTTTGAGATTGAAACTATGACTGAGAATCTCCTAGGCATGACCATATAGTAGGGGCATGAATGTATATATGGTCTAGACATATTTGTATGGTTTTAGAGTTGCTAAGAACTAAAGTCTATGAATTTTTTAGGATTTTTGTTGGTCTAATTCTCTTTGTCACTCTCTATCGGTCACTGTCAATCACACTGCGAGGGTCTTTGAATATTCTTCTCAATCTTTAAAATCCTAACCATAGACGAAGTCCTGCAATTTTTTTACATTAGTTGGGTTGTGGGAACCCACATACATTTCCAACATTGGCCCTACTCTGAAGATGCCTCAAACCACATGTCATTCTCCACCTAGCATGTGATATGTAGTTGTAGTGTAATTAGATTCAACATCCTTCCTTTGAAAATGTTTGACTTAAGTTTCTCTCTTACCAATATACTTGAGTGGGTGAATTTTAGTGCTTACAAATGTGGGAATAATTCCCATAGACCTATTGGGAATCTTCATACCTATAGATAGTGTTTCCTTAATGAATGTGCAAAGGTGCTTTTAGAGTATATGGGAGCTTTGGGTGCCTTTTGTGTTAGCATTTGCAATAATATTCCATAAAAGTTCTAGGTACTAAATGAGGTGAGTTTCACTTGATTATATATGATTCTGAAGGTGATTTCAGTTACAAAGGTTGACTAAGGAGGATTAAGTTACCCAAAGAATAATGTGCAATGAAAATTTTGGGACCAAAGTGAGCAAGGTCAAAACCATACACTAGGTCAAGACCATATGGACGTTCTCACCCGTACTATATAATTTTGATTCGTGAAGTTTGGAAGCTAACAAGTGGAGTTTCTTACTTTGTTTCATGTATTCAATTCTCAGAAACTGTCGACATATGAGTGTATAAGATCAAGCAAGTTAGACAAGAGACCTATGGATGTACCGTATGAGAATGGGTAAAGTGCACTTGTTTGAGCAAGAGAGAAATGTAGAGAAACAATGGTATCAAAGAGTAATTTACCAAATGTGAGTATTTAGAAAATGTTAGGATAATAAATGTGAGGGTATTTCTTTTTCTCCTAATTTTATTTTCAAAAATATAAAAAATTTGCACCTCAATAAGACTAAAAACAATCAAATCATTTCAATCATACCAATAAAAATGGAGATAAATGATTTTTTTGAGAAATAATAATAATGTAAATTAGTCACCTCAAAATTCAAACATTAACAAATCTTCACAAAGTAGAAAAATTAATGCATTTTATTGGACCAAAGATACATTGCTAATCAAATGACCTGAAATTTATAGTATCCTACCATAATCAAGAACTAACAAAAGTTACAAAAGTTATAATAATAGATAAAATTAACTATAATAGTCAATGTACTTTTCTCGAAACTGTTGTGTAATTGTATTATCAAGTATCACACAGGAAAAACATGATTTGATGACCATGTTCATTAATTTAGTGGTTATAAAAACTTCACTCACTTTTCCAAATTTCTATGTAGATATCTATGAAACTAATCTCATTCTTCAAAACCTTAATAATGCACATTTAATATAACAATTCCTAGTAAGGACACAACAAATCAAATATTTATTTGAGGATGTGTATTATCCCTCCATTATTATCAAGCCTCGAGGACAATGTAAACAATATTTGAAAACAACACGAGGAGTATAAACGTACATGATTCAATCTTATGTAAATCCTCAACCCATGTCACTAATAGTGTTATAATGAATATTTGATGCAACACACAATAAATGCCATATGTTCTTCAATTTTGAACGGAGACTTGAATATATGATCTAAATGCTTACAATACTTGTTGGTACAAAGATTCTCTTATATCATTCACTTTTTATTACTCTTTTAAAATGAGCAATGCACTTTGTGTATTTATAGACTTCTTAAATCCAAATTAGGGCTCTATTGGCATATAAATTGTTATACGGTAGGTGTGAAAACTAACAAAAAGTCCCAAAACCTCATGGGACCCAAAAAGCATCAAAATGTCCCTCAACAAAAAAACCCATGACTATATAGTTACGATCCTAGGGAACCATGGTTGTAAACATATAAATTTAGGGAAATCCCATAGCATTGAGAAAACATTGGGAGGATAGAGAAAGAGAACATGGGAAACATGATAGAAAACAACTAAAAACTAGGGAAACGTGTCGATAAGAGTCTAGTTTGGACCAATAATCAACAAACACTCAAACATCACATGGTAATGTAATTTTTACGACTAATATATACTACCATTCCAAAATAGGTGTTTTCATAATGTCCCACTTTTATGTGTGTGGGGATACATATCAAATTAGAAAAATAAATGAATACAAATAAGCATATAACTTTCTACCCGGATCTCTTAAAAACATGTAAGAGTAAGCAAAAATCAATGTTGGAATGATAGTGTGTTGAAATCTAAAAAAACATATCACCACCAAAGAGGGTTGTGAAGATACTTGGAAGTGAGATCCATACTCGTATGTTTTGGGATCTACAAATATATGCCTCTAAAAACCCACAATTTTTTTGCATTTTTCAAATAATCAATGGATTACTAAAATATAGAAAGGAGGAATTGGAAAGAATACACATGGTTTAGTTGATAATTGTGAGAATTCCTCTATAGAATTTGAAGTCTCAAAACATGTAATAAATCATGCATACATTTATTAGCAACAAAAATCAAACCTAAAAATATGATGTAATATAAAGAGAACAATGTTAGGAAATATACTTAATATATCACATGGTGGTAAAAAGTGTCATGTACTAGGTATGTAATAGAAAACACCATGTTATTGTTCCCATATATAGGACAAAAACAATATTGAATATATTGGGTCCTAAAGTATGGAGATAAAATTGATGGAATATATTACTCCCTTTTGAGATATGGGGTGGACTTATGAAGTACCTATCTTAAATAAAAGGGATTACATACATCATTGTAAGATATATTCAATGTAAAATCATGTATGCATGACATAGTAAGATATCATTGTGGTCACATATATGTAAAGCAATTCATTGCACAAATTCCTATTATTATAATATTTAAGGAACTTAAAATTTACATAGATAAGAAGAATAATAGTAATAGAACACTAAATAACACCCAAAAAAAGATAATGTGAGAATATGTAATTATAAATAACTTAACCACTTCGAGGGGGAAACCTCCAACAATACAATAAGACTCAAATTCTTAACATTGTGATCAACTACTAGTTACTACCTCCCATATATACCCTGCTTATGTTATGTAAACCACCTAGGATGACCTAATAAGCATATAAAAGTATAAATAAATGTGATATGACATGTTAAGAGATTATGTTTCCCACATTTTATCCATACATATCCCAATATATGAACTAGGATTAAGGATGTAGCATGCCCCTTCGTTTTAAAACAACATCATCCCCAATGTTTGCTATTTACGGATCCTACTTTGAACACCTATAGTCATCCATGTTGATGGTATTTGGATGTTAGTGCATGACATATTACACCTCACATGTTGTACATATATTGTGGTGTCCCAGCATTTAGCCCTAAAATCTAGGACTACCCATTTTAAAAAACTTCATTATTTTTAAGATAACGGGTCTTTTTGTGATTTTATTGATAGAAGATGTTTGTATTACGTTAAGATATTCCCGAGTGAATCATATGAGCCATTTTTGACAAATACCCGGATGTTGAAACTCATTTTATCCCTTTGCAAGTTTTGTTTGTGACAAATTTTTATTTAATTATTTATTAAATAAATAATGCTCCGTTGAAGTAAATTGTGCTCGGTTGAATCATGTTGAAGTTTTGCATGTCAATATTTACACATCTCATTAAGGTTTTCATCGGGAATGAATTCGGGGCATTATTTGCAACTTCAGCAACATTTTTCATTTTTATTTCTTTTTTGTTTTTCTCGATTTTCTCCGTTGTCTTTCTATTTAATTCCCTTGGGTCCGTTCTTTGTCCTGTATAGTCTGTTTAATTGCCTGAAACATCTGGAGGTCATTTACGACATTGCGCACTGAAGGAATCAACCTCAGAAAGAAAACTTCTGACCAAAACGATGAAGTCAAGCACAAAAAGCCTCTCTTAGGCAAGTCACACTTTTTGGAATGAATGGGTTTAAGCTGCAATGGGATTTTTGGTAGTGGCAGGTAGGCGAGAATTTCTTACTTGCCTTGTAGGGTACTTTTTCCCATGAAGTCAAAGTCACTTAAGCTGCAATGGGAATATTAGAGGTAACAGCAGGTAGAAATTTCTTACCTGCCTTGTAGGGTAAAAATTCCCATTATAAAATAAAGAAAAATCACTTAAAGCACTGGTGGGAATTTCTTACCTACCTTACAGGTAAAATTCCCATTATGAAAGTCAAACAACTTAAGTGAAAGGGGGATTTTGAGCTGCACTCACTGGGGTAGAAATTCCCATCAAAGTTGACTTCCTATTTTTGGAAATTACCCTTGCTAAAAAATGCGACCCACCTTGGGTGAATAACAATGCATTTAATAATATTTATTAATAGTTTATTCACCCAATTTTGGCGCCATAAATAGAAGGAAAGTCAATGCAAGTGGAAGAGCTAAGGAGAAGTCAATGATGCATGCTAAAAATAAATAAAATAAATTATTTAAAAGCAACCAAAGCAACATGCATAATTGGGCACCCAATTTGGGTGAATAAACATGATTGTTTATTAATTAAATTGCCAAAAATATGAAGAGGCAATTATTAAAAATAGCATGGTGGAGGTTATATAAGCATGGGACACCATAAGGGAGAGACAATTAATTATTTTTGTAAGGATTGCAGCCCAGATAGGTTTTGGCGCCAAGGAAAGGACCAAAAGGTGTTTTTCATTGCCATGGAGCTTCAAGGTATTCATCACAGGTGCTCAAATCAATGTCAGGTACATTGAATATATCTTTTGAATCTAAAGAAGTTTTTAGATCTACACAAATGGATCCAATTGCAAGGGATTCCAACATAATTAAAAGAAAAAGAGCTCAGACAAATATTGTTCCAACCATGATGAAGCATGATGAAAGAAAAGGATCAACATAATCATGCATAGCTTCCAAATTTTTGAAGTCAATGATACAAACATAGGCCCTGAACCTATCACCGATTTAATTGACAGATCCAGATCTCATAATTGCAAAGGCTTTCAGAAAAATTCATCCTCTTGTTTCTAACGCAGCCCGTGTAGAAGTCAGTGCATGGAAAATTCCTTCCAGGATCTTGTGCATGTGCTCCCAATCTTCCAGTTGAAGCCTTCATTGAATTTACTTGTACTTTCCTTCACCCGGAGTGCTTTCCAGAATTTTTAATCATTCATATGCAATTAAAAATAAAAAATGATGAGTTTTGTCTGAATTATTTACGACAAACATTACACTTGGTCCATGTATCGAGAAGAACTACAAAAGCTTCAAGGATAAGAGGAAGACAAGTCAAAGGAAATATCCACAAAATATATCATAGTTAGTTGCTTCCGGATCCAATTTGGTGAGAATCAAAGGCAAAAGAGTCATCGCATGCGAGAATATGGAAAAAGAAAAAAGACCTGGAAGTGTTGCAGCTTTCTTCTAATTTCTTTTCCTCTTTCTTCTTCTTTCTTTTATTTTCTCGAAAAAGTAATTGAGTAATCAATTAAATTATAAAACTTAAGTGATTGGTTTAAAAGTCGTTACTTGAAGAAGTCAATTACTTGGAAATAGTGATGAGACATGTAAAATAGAAGGTTCTATTTTTCAGTTATAAATCATGCATGTCATGCAAAGAGGAATTCCAGGAGGAAGATTGCCAGTTGTTTCCCTTTTCATAGCTTCCGCATGCGGGAATTCATTTAAAGTTTCCTATTTTTAATTTTCCTTTATACACTATAAATAGAGGAAGAACCTACAAGTTAAGGGATGGAAATTTATAATCAACATTCTTTTGTTCCAGACTTTGAGCTGAAACCCTTGATAGCTTTTTAAAAGTGGAGGAATAGAGAAGAGACAGATTTCCAGAGAACTTTGTGTCAACGGTGCATTTGTTTCTTATTTCTTTTTAGATCTCTGCATAAACTTTGTGTTGTCTTAGATCTAGATCTAAAACTTTCCATTACTTCAAATTTTACATTTCAAGATCTATTTTTTCCGTCTATGTGCATGCGATCAACTCTATCAACTATTGGTTAGGTTGCACATCTCCTTTCCTTTCTTCTCGTATTTAATTATTTCCCTTTCTGCACATTTCTTATAGTTTCTTACTTCTTTGTAAAATTGCCTAGTTATGGTTCATGAGCTATGCAATTAAAGTAACACAAACAGAGATAGATACTAGGAAATATAATTGACAAAATCTTACATGGGAGCCTCAAGCGGTAAATGAGGGAGATTTATCTCACGATTGCTAGGTTTTTAGTTGTGTAAAAATCTATCCAACATATTGTCATGATTCTTCGATTAATTATATACTCAATAATTAATCTCTTCTTCACCCTCTTAGTGTGCATCTAAAGAATCTTATCAAGTTCCAAACTGATTTGTCCTTCTTTATCCAACTCGAGTAACTCTTATTGGGCTAAATTAATTTTTTGCAGAGATTCAAATCTTCAAATACTTGAACATTCTTACCATCCACTTGAACTTCCTTTATATTATTTTTCCTCGAATCGCAACCTTCAAATTGAAATATTGAAGATTCCATCTTTGGAGATACATTATTTGAACTTTTCTCCTGCCCCTTCCATTCTCCTTCCTCCTCCTCTGCCTCTAATTTCTCCTCCTTCCACCTCTCCCATCATCTTACTCACTCCCCTCCTCCTCCCCCTCCCCCTCCTTATTATTCTCTCCCCCTCCTCCCCCTCCTTCCCCTCCTCCTTTTCCCCCTTCTTACTCTCATTTTTCTTATCCTTTTGCTTCTCCTCCTCCTCCTCCTCCTTTTCCTCCTTGTCCTTCTCCCCCATTTCCTTCTTCTTCTCCTCCTTTGTCTCCTTCTTCTCCTTCTCCTTCTTCTCCTTCTCTTCCTTCTCATCATCCTCCTTCTACTCCTCCTCCTCCTTATCTTCCTTATCCTCCTCCTTATTCTTCCCCTTCTTCATCTACTTCATCTCCTTCATCGACTCCTTCTCCTCCTCCTCTTCCTTCCTCTTCTTACCTTATCCTCCTTATATTTCTCCTTCTTCTCTTTCTATTTCTTCTCCTTCTCCTCCTTTTTCTTATTCTCATTCTCCCCCTTCCCCTTCTCCTCCTTCTCCTCCTCCTCCTCCTTCCTGTTATTCCCCTTCCCCTTCTCCTTCTCCCTTTCATCCTCTTCCTCCTTCTTTATCTTGTTATTCTTCCACGACATCATCATTATTTTATTTCTCACTCCTTCTTTTTCCATCTGGATAAGAAAACTTATTCCATTTCCTCCCAAGATCAATCTAAAATATCTTGATTCAATCGAGATACCCAACTTCCTTCAGGACTAGAAAGCCAAAATGAAAATGAAAACCATGTCCTTATAGATGAAAAATTATTATTCTTAAATTGGATCCACCTTTTATAGCATTTATCTCTCTGTTTTTATAGAAATATTACATCCTTGTGATGCACATAAATTAGGGTTTCAAGAACAGACTCCTTTGACCAAGATTTAAGCTGTCTAATTTCAGAAAATATTTCTACCTCAAATCAAAATACAAAGATCAAAACCCCTTTAGAGTCTTGAGATATTTCAAAGAATGTAAACAACTTAGAAAAATCCAAAAAATGCAACATGCGGAGTGAATTTATGAAAAACTCTAATATTGTAATAACATCCACAAAATGGATAAGAATAAGTTGAAATTTGTAGATTAAATTTATATTATTAAATCTCAAATCTAATAAAAAAGGTAGAATAAATAGAAAATTATTGTGAGATATATTGTTAGGATAAATTAATTATGCATTATATGATTTATTATTTAATTTATTTTATTAATTAAATAATCATATTATATGGTTATATTATAAACCATAATATAATTGTAAGTTGTTATATGGTTTTAAACCATATTTGTCTTTTTGTTTCACAGGGATAATTGTTACAATTATTATAACAATTTATATGCTTCCGGATGTATTATTGGAAGCAGTTGTGAGTATGGTTTTACCTATGCAACATATTTGTTTGTCTGCACATTGTTGTCCAATATGTATAAATATTGCAGCACTCCATTGTAATGGTTAATCAATTTCACATTAATAAAATATATAGGCTTCCATCCCTGTTTGTGAAATTACATTTGGTTTCAGAAGCAGGTTGAAGGATATTGGAGGATTGCAGCAGAGTTTGAGGAGCATTGGAGAAGCTTGTGTAAGAAAAAGAGAGCCAGAGTTTCCTCTGCAACTTCCTAGCCCCATCCCTTGCAATACCGCCATCAAATTCCTCAAAACCACCTTTATTCATTGCAATTAAGGTTGAGGAGGATAAAATTCACCAAGGAAGAGATTACAAGCTCAAAGGAAGGAAGAAAAATGATCTAAGGCACCATACACAGTCAAAACCGCCTTCATTCTCGCCAAAACCGCCTATCATTTTTTCTCTTTGCTGGAATTTTTGCTCAAAACCACCTTTCCAAAACCGTGGTTTTATGAAGAGGTATGGTTTTACAGTTTGGAAGTGTTTAATTATAATTTTCTCTTTACATATACTTGTTTAGCTTAGCCGCCCAAGTGGCTAGCATAACTTTTGTAAGACACTTCCCATCAAGAGAGGTCAAGGGGTCAAATCCCCCTCCCTCACCCACTACCAAATTTGGTGAAAATTTAGTGGAACTGCTAACTTTAGCAGAAAATTCAAATTTAGTTATAACTAACTAAATTTAGCAAGAAAAACCCTATTTTAGGGTAATTTTTTTTTCTCCACTCTGCATATTTTTGCATTCGGAGCACTTTTTGCCAAAGGAGGGCTATCTAAAAACTTCATTTGAGCTAGTTTTTATAGTTGTTTTCTCGTGGCCGTATTGGGCTCAGGAAGGACACGGGGCCACGAAAAAAATTTTTTCCTGCCATTCAATTTTTCTAGATTTTTGAATGTAATTGCATGCTTCAACATATTGTACTAATTTGTAGGTTTCCATAATCAACTGAAAACTTTGTAACTACTTAGAAACTGGCAAATTTGTAATAAAAAAGTATAAAATTGGTTCTGTAACACTCACAAGATCCTAGATCTCATTCGCAGCGTTCGGTATATACGGTGCCTCTGGGAAGCGCTTACAAGTAAATCCGTCATGACTACTACTACTGCACTTAACGCCTAATATAGCTACAACAACGTCGTCCAGGCATCGACCCTTTAAATCGACTGGGAGTAATAAGGTCATAGTGCACACACTATGAGCCATCCCATCCGTCTGTGAACGATTGCACGACATAAATCCGGACTAAGAAATTATCTGAGTATATAGCGAAGTTATGCGCGTGTATGAGGATATTTCTTTGAGCCGATGTCAATAATCACACAAACACCATCAGTATTGTCTTGGTACCACGTATTGAATTCTTTCACGTACGTTAACGCCTCTTTCACGTCTGCGAGTATATAGAAAGGGCAAGCTTCTTCTACGTGCGACGGGTATATCGGAAGGGCGCGTATATAGAAAGGTTCGGTATATCGGTGATGTGGTATATAGATTGGGAGACCTAATACAGGTGATAAGATCTAAACCATGTTAGTGATCTCTGCAAAATGGGCACCAATGCCCCCAATTTTTTTCTTCGATTCACAATTACTCATAGGAAAGCACTATCGTTGCATGGAAGACAAAAATAAAGACACAACTTGAGTTTGAAGAGATATGGTCTGTTGTGAATGGTACTCTGACCAGATCAGCCACTGATACAACACAACAACAATAGTTTGATAAAGCAGATCAGAAGGCCAAACTCATCATCTTGTTTGGAGTGTCCGATGATGTGCAACCCCACATTCGAGATGCCAAAACAACAAAAGAAGCGTGGGATAAATTGAGTACAGTATACGAGGCCAAGAACAAGAATGTCATACTGAATTTGCAGAGTCAGTTACATACACTGAAATTCAAGCAGAATGAGAAAATTGAAGCTTTCTTAAGAAGAGTTGCAGAATTAAGGGCTTCACTTCTAGCCCTGGGAGAACCAGTCATCAGATGATGCTCTTGTTCCCATTGTTCTGAGAGCACTCCCCTCTTCTTACCGCATTTTTGTCACAACACTAAACATGACGATACGACAGTTGGTTTTGAAAAACTGGTAAACCTACTGCAACAAGAGGAAGCAATGCACAATAAGGATGATGAAGAGGAGCAGGCACTGTCTTCACATCAAAAATGGAAAGGAAAAGGTAAAGGAAAACCTAATTCCTATCAGAAGTCCCAACATCAGAATCAGTATCATGGGGACAATCAACAGAAGAAGCAATGTCCAATTTGCAAAAGAGGACATGACTTAAAAGATTGTTGGTATAACACTTATAAGAAAGGTTCATCAAGCAACTCTAGACCACAACAACAACAATCTTACAAGGGAAATTCTAACAACTATCATGGGTAGAAAAAGGGGAACTAGAAAAGAAGACCCCCAGCAAGGTAATATTGCTGAGCAACAAGAACAGTCAGACAATGAAGACTTCTTGTTCACTACTCGATCAAGTGAACCATCCACGTCATCTAGTGATGTTTGGTATGTTGATTCGGGAGCCACTCGACACATGACCAGCCATAGAGACTGGTTTATTTCAATGAGGGACACGCCATCGAAAAATCATGTTTCATTGGGAGATGATTCTTCATATACAGTTTAGGGGATTGGGAACATTTCTCTACCCCTTGGTTCACGCAAATATAGACTATCAGATGTCCTATATGTCCCTAGGTTGACAAAGAATCTTCTTTCAGTTAGTCAACTCCTAGATCACAACATGAAAATTGACTTTGATAGTCAATCCGAAAAGAAAACGTGTTTGATTCGAGATAAATCAAGAGGCTCAAAAATAATTGCAAAAGCCTCCAATGTGGGACGCATGTTCCAACTTGATTTTGTTCACAAAGATGATCAAGCACTTATAGCTAAAAACACCACCTCAGCACAATTGTGGCATCGAAGATTTGGTCATGTAAGTTTCAAATATCTCGAAACACTTCACCGGTGTAATATGGTACATGGGCTACCATCTCTTCAGAAGGATACAGACAAGTGTCCTCACTGCCTAGTAGGCAAACAACACAGAGTTTCATTCCAGAGGAGTACATTTCGAGCTCATGGTAAACTTGACCTAGTTCATACCGATCTTTGCGGTCCACTGCAGCCAAGTCATACTGGGTTCCAGTACTTCATGCTTTGTGTTGATGACTATTCACGAAAATGTGGATTTTTTGTCTTCGCAAGAAAAGTGAAGCATTTGAAACCTTCAAAAAGTTCAAAGTAGCAGTTGAGAAAGAAAATAGTCATCACATAAGAACTCTCTCGCTTAGATCGAGGGGGGGAATTCACCAGTGATGAGTTCAGAGACTACCTACAAATTCATGGGATTCATCGACAAATGCCTCCTCCACACACACCGCAGCAAAATGGTGTTGTTGAGAGAAGAAATCGTACTATCATGGAAATGGTGTGATGCACGATCGATGATTCTGAACTTGCAAAGACATTTTGGGAAGAAGCAACAAAGACAGTAGTGCATTTGTTGAACAGAGCGCCTATAACCGCTCTTGATGGAATTACACCACAAGAAGCATGGTCAAAAAGGAAACCATCCATTGCACACCTCAGAGTATTCGGGTGCAAAGCAAGCATGCACATACCCAAATAGAACAAAAAGAAATTGGACATGAAGTCACAAAAACTCATCTTCATTGGGTACAATGAAGAGACTCTTGGGTATAGATTGATGGATCCTAAGACCAGAAAAGTCTACACCAGCAGAGATGTTGAGTTTTTCGAGAAGAAGGAAGTAGAGACTCCTCCTCCAGACTCACAAGATGTAGATTTTTCACCTATTGTAAAAATTGAAGCTGATGTTCCCTCAGAAGATGAAAGTGATGATGGGGATGATGATGATTAGATAGAACCACAACCCATGGGAACAGTTCAGCGTATGCCTAAATGGTGTACAAGTACATTACGAGATGCAAGATTGGATGCTCCACCAGATACATCCACCCCTGGACCACGGACTCGCAGTAAAGCAATAGAAGAAGTTAATTTTGCTTTGATGAGTAGATTTATTGAATCAGATGAGCCCTCTATAGTCTAAGAAGCCCTACAGTCAAAAGCTTAGAAAGATGCCATGGATTCTGAATATCAATCAGTGATGAAGAATAACACTTGGCAGCTTGTTGATCTTCCACCAGGGAAGAAACCCATTGGATGTAGATGGATATTCAAAACTAAGTACAAAGCAGATGGGACAGTGGACAAGTACAAAGCAAGACTTATAACAAATGGGTAGGCACAAAAAGAAGGCATTGATTATGAGGAGACATTTGCTCCCATAGCTAAGATCAAAACGATCAGGATGATCTTTGCTCTAGTTGCTCAGTTTGGATGGAAAGTTCACCAAATGGACGTAAAAAGTGCCTTCCTAAATGGAGATTTACAAGAAGAAGTCTACATGACTCAACTTGAGGGATATGTTGTACCTGGTCAAGAAGCAAAGGTATGCAGACTTAGGAAATCTCTGTATGGTCTAAAACAAGCACCCCGGGCATGGTACATCAAGATTGATGAGCATCTCGTATAACATGGATTTGTTAGAAATCCATACGATCCCAATATCTACCTCAAAAAGTAAGGGGGGGAGATGGTGATTGTTGTTGTCTATGTCGACGATCTAGTCATCCTTTGGCGATTCGGTGAGGATGATCAATGCAACGAAGAAAGATCTTAATCGATCATTCGACACTGACCGATCTCAGGCTGATGCACTATTGTCTTGGATTGGAAGTGTGGCAGAAATAGTATCATATTTTTGTTTCTCGGATGAAATATACCAAGACTACGCTCAAGAAGTTTAGGATGATGGATTACACACCAATTGCTACACCCATGGAGAACAGATTGTAGTTATCTCATTCAGATCCATCTCCTGAGGTAAGTGCCACTCTTTATCGGAAGTTGTTGGGAGTCTCATTTACTTGACCTACACTAGGCCAGATATCAGCTTTGCAGTAAGCTATCTATCTAGGTTCATGTAGGAACCCAAAGTTTGTCATTGGAAAGCAGCAAGGCACATATTGAGATATCTCAAAGGATCAGTGGATCTTGGTCTAGAATACAAGAATAACGACAACTTTTTCTTGTCTAGATATTCGGATTCAGATCATACAGGAAACATTGATGACATAAAATCCACTTCAAGATTTGTGTTCTTTATGGGATCTGGACCAATATCATGGGAAGTAAGAAACAACACTTCGTTTCTCGTTCTTCCACAGAAGCTGAGTATCGTTCTGTAGGAGAATTTTTCTATGAAGTGATTTGGCTACGTCACATACTAGAAGGACTTGGAATACCATAGGACAAACCGACCACCATGTATGTTGACAATGAAGGTGTTCTCAAACTTGTTCGCAATCCAGTTTTTCACGAGAGAAAAAAGCACATTGAGGTACAAGTTCATTTCATACGCGAACATGTGTTGAAGCACAACATCCAGCTTCAATATTGTCCAACAGCTGAACAACGAGCAAATATCTTCACAAAATCACTTGCACGTGACAAGTTCGAGTTGTTCAGAGAGTTCCTCTCCTCATCCCTTGAGACAATGCACAATTAAGGGGGGGAATGTTAGGATAAATTAATTATGCATTATATGATTTATTATTTATTTTATTTTATTAATTAAATAATCATATTATATGGTTATATTATAAACCATAATATAATTGTAAGTTGTTATATGGTTTTAAACCATATTTGTCTTTTTGTTTCACAAGGATAATTGTTACAATTATTATAACAATTTATATGCTTCGGATGTATTATTGGAAGCAGTTGTGAGTATGGTTTTACCTGTGCAACATATTTGTTTGTCTGCACATTGCTGTCCAATATGTATAAATATTGCAGCACTCCATTGTAATGGTTAATCAATTTCACATTAATAAAATATATAGGCTTCAGTCCTGTTTGTGAAATTATATATATGTGAGTCCCTAAAATCGAGTTTTGACTCAATTTGAGCTCAAATCAAAGATTTGAAATCGCTTGTAAGGAATTTAGATCATAATAATAATAGAATAGAATACCAAATAAAATTAAAATAGAAACATAATGTGAGAATATGCAAGCATAAATGACTTGGCCACTTTAAGGGGAAACCTCTAAACCTTACAATAATACTCAAATGTTCAATATCATGATCAACTACTCATTACTAGCTCATATAAATGCCATGTTTATGTTATTTGAACCACTTAGGCTGACCCACTAAGCATATGAAAACAAAAATAAATGTGATATGACATGTTAAGAGATTATATTAGCCAAATGCCAACTATACATATCTTGATATATGACCTAGAATTAAGGGTGTAACATAATATCATTACTAGGGTTAATCTAATTAAGATATATTATATGTGTACATATAATTCCGAACAATAATAACCATTAAACACTCATAGAATTATATAAAAGACATAATTTTGTTAAAAATGACTTCTAAAAAGTGTATTGTAGAAATTAGGGTTAGGGTTTAGAAGGAAGTCACTATGATACCATGTGTATAGATGTAATAACAATATAATCTAATCAAGGATGTTGTGAAAAGTTTCTTAATGACGTGTGAAAATTGGGGGATTTATAATTAAGTAGAGGATATATTCATCTAGTAAGGACAAATTTTCTAAGTGAACATGTTCAATCTACGAATGTGTCTTCTAGGGGTTTCAACTATAACATGAATTTAGTGTTTTCTCTTCCTGTGTCTTTGGATATGAGATTTATACTTGGAATCTTGTAATGAATCTCATGTACTTGTAAATATATTATATTTGTATTGAAACCCTAACCCCTTTCTTGTCACTGAAAGGGTTAGTACAAGTTTCGAGACAAACTTCCTTAACGTATCCCCTTAATGATCAAATGCTACCTACATAACACTATTCCAAAGAGGCCTCTTGATCTCGTACTTATCCTTCCTAGCATGTGTGTAATAACATGTGAATATGATGTACACCTACATGACATTATCTAGACCCAAGTGGTAGGAGATGTAAATAGTACTTCAATCTTAATAGTGAAAGAAATCAACCTTGAAAGTAACTATGTAGGTCGTTATTGAGAAAATTGCTCATGATAAATCCTTAAGATAGCCCCCCTAATATGATTTTAGGTGAATTTATTCTATAGTGATCTACCTTGAATTAAGAAGCGCCTTGTTGTATAACCGACACAAATTCAAATTCAAAGGTACCAAATGGTTGTCACAAAGAGATTTTCCTTTTATAAATTCAAGTCATAATGAAGAGGAAAGCTTCATAGGCCTGGGATAGGTTCATTTATAGACACTCAAATTTTGTAATTTAGTATTTAACACTATTGGTTTTGACAATGTGGTGTCCCCAAGATTTCACCCTAAAATATGGGACTACCCCTTTTTATATTTTTCATTCTTTTTAAGTAACGGGTCATTTTTGCATTTTGTTTTGCCTACGGTTGCTCAAAGGTATCCCTAGGAAGTCATAGAGCCACATTCTCCAAATACACACATGTTGGAGCTCGCTCAATTCCTTCACCGAATTTTTACGGAAGTGTTTTATTTATTTATATATTAAATAAATTAAATTATTTTAATAATAGGTCGAGCTAAAAATAAGAAATTTGGGTTATATGCACGTCACCCCCGTCATTATTACCACAGAGCATTCACCCGGGAAAAGTATTTGCAAACCAACTAATTGGAGAAATTTTTGAGAAATTTCCCGTAACTTGTTTTGGGTTTTTTTAATTTCTTTTTGCCTATGTTTTGGTTTTCTCCATTTTTGTTGAAAATCCTCATAGCCTATTCATTCTTCCCCGCTGGACCTTTTCCTAGGGCCTAGGGTTTTGAAAAGCTATCAAGTGTTTTTAATTGCTAGTTAATTTGTCTAAAGGTGATTAGAGCTTAGGATTCCTTCAGGAGATTGCAAGAGGTTGCTTGGTCCAAAAAGGTGTAATAATGAATTTTATGAAAATAAGAAAAATATTGCCACCAATGCATAGAGCTCGAGAAAATATGCACTTTTAGAAAAAATGACACCTGAATGGAGCCACCAAATGAAAGTTATGGCACTTGCAAGTTTTTGTTGCTACATCTTCTCGAACCCTTTCCAAAAATGGAAAATTTTATTCTATGCTTGTGTTTTCTTCACCGAAAATCCAAAAATGGAAAAAAATGATTCAAGTCATACTTTTTGGAGCTACCTTCCACGTTGGAATTTGACGCCATGACTTAAGTGAAAAGTGTGGAAATTAGAGCTTCCTTCCATGTTGAATTTTAATGTTGCCACTCCTTCATGTTTGCAAGTAGTGGTTTTGGGAAGTCATTCCAAGTGCAAAGCGTGGAAATTGAAGCTGCCCTCTAGGTCTATTTTTCACGATGTCATGACTCATGTTTTTTCACTCAAAAGTTAGGAAGAAAAGCCAAAGCAAGTTGCACTTTTTAGCTTCTTTTCCATTTGATTTTCCACGCCAATTTTAAAGAGAAAGCTTTAAGTTCAAAGCGTTGAAATTGAAGCTGCCCTTCCTTTGCACTTTCCACACAAAACATAAGTGAAATTGTGAACTTTGCAAGTTCTTCTGCCTCTATTTTTCATGTTGCCATGACTTCATGTTTTCACGCAATTATTAGAGGAAAAGCTCATGCATGTCGTTGAAATTCCAACTGCTTGTTCTTTCCAATTTCCATGCCAAACATAGGTGTAAAGCGTGATTTTCCTAGTTGCCTTCACTTCTAATATTCCATGCTACCTTCACTTATGAGTTTTCACGCAAAACATAAGAGGAATTATTAGTGCAAATCGTTGAATTTAGAGCTGCCCTTCATGTCCCAATTTCTTGTTGCTTTTCCTTCATATTTTCCACGCAAATGTTAGGCAAATTCACTAAGTTTTGTTGGGAATTTTAAAAGCCTGCCTCTTATATTCCAAACGCAACCCATGAAAATGCATGCAAAGTCACCCAAAATCACTCCCAAAACTCATGCATGTTAACTCTAGTTTCCAATTCGAACTCTTGATTGAGCCTACTTATATTTACCTTCACCCTGAGTGCTTTCGAATTCAAATTTTCCCCTATGCAATTAAAAATAAAAAGGTGATGAGTTTTTCTTAATTTTTATGGAAAGCATTTCAAGTAGTGCACGTCTTGGAGAAGAAGCGCAAAAGCATCCATGATAAGAGGAGAAGACATGGTAGAGGTAACACCTGCAAGGAAATCATGGTTGGCTACTCCCAGATCTATTTTGGTGAGAATAAAAGGCAAAGATTCAACAAAAATGGGAGAAAGAGATTCTCATATTCAAGGCAGATGTATCATTCATATCACTCATGAGGTAGATGTGCAATACGAGTTGCTTCATCATGCAAAGTATGGAAGAAGAACAAGATTGGGAGTGTTGCAACAACTTTCTTCTTATTTCTTCTCCTCTTTCTTCTTTCTCTTATTTTCTCCGACAAAGTAATTGAATAATCAATTAAATTGTAAAACTTAGGTAATTGACTTTAAAATCTATTACTTCAAGTTCTTTGGAAGAAGTCGAATACTTGGAAATAGGTGGAAACCATGTATAATAGAAAGTTCAATTTTCATTTATAAGGCATGCATGTCATACAAAGAGGAATTTTAGGGGAAATACGCAACTTTTTCCTTTACAACTTCCACATGCATAGTTCATTGAAATTTTCCTATTTGTAATTACCCTCATGCACTATAAATAGAGGAAGAGCCTATGGGTTAAAGGATCACAACTTGTTTTATCAGAACTTTTTTAGCAAGAGCTTTTGTAATTAGAGCATTCTTGAGTTTTCAGAATTTGTGCTGGAACCCTTGATGTGATTGTTGTGAAGGCTTGGGATTGAATAAAAGGCAGATTTCTGGAGAACTTTGTGTCTACAATGTTTTCTTTGAGTTCTTCTTTTCAGAGGTTTTGATAAACTTTGTGTTATCTTAGATCTAGGTTAGAAGTCATTTCTTTCCCATTCTATTGAATGTTGTGATTTATCTATTTATTTAATTTGTGTGGATGAGACCAACTCTAATAACTATTGGTTGATTCAACACATCTTCCTTTCTTCTTTCCCTACTTCTATTTTTCCCCCTTCGCAAATAATTACGAACACAATGCTTACTTGCTAAAAATTGCCCATTTGTGGGAATTAAAGTAAAACCCTGAAAATAGTTATTAGGATTCACCCTTACCAAATTGATAAACATCTTCTACAGGATCCTCATCGTTAAATTAGGAGATTTATCTCATGAATGCCTAGGTTTTAAGCTATTCATAAAATGTAACCAACAACTTATTAAGATAAATACACTTTTTTAATCCCCACTCAATACATCTCAAGGTCTCTTTTATAGATTTCTCAATTACACACCGATATGTCGATATAGTTTGAGAGTCCAATGCATAAAATTCATAAACAAACTTCATTTGACAAGATGCAAACTCCATTTTTGTTTCTCATCCTTGGGTAAAACCATATAGTTTGGTTAGGAGTTGTTATTTGATCCTAACCAACTTTTTCATTCTTGTGATGACATATAATTCATCTTTGCTATTAGTTTCACATTATTTTTTGGGTACTCTCTCCTTCTAGGTTGTCCTTTCTTCGATAATTTACCTTTGGAACCCTATATACGCAGGATAGACACTTTCATTTACGTTCTGAGAATAATATGGAACTACATTGATACACTCACTTCATACACTAAATGACAGTCTAGGCTCCTAAATCTCACCAAATCTTATGCACATTCATTAGGGAAACAATCACTACAGATCTTAAGCATCATACCAGGTCAAGATATCAATTTATCTCTTTTACAAGAACTCAAACATCCCTTCTCCAAGTATTTTAGTATGATCCAAACTCAAGTCAAGCATTTTCAAGTAATTTCAAATTGCCAAAACATAGTTACATTCACTTAGATATCGGATGCTAGGTGGAGAATGATGTGTATTTTGAGGCCTCTTCAGAGTAGTGCTAATGTAGATAGTGCACGGGGGTGCCCACAACCTATTAATATTTCATTTACATGGTCTCCCACCCATGGATAGGGTTTTGAGATCTTATTCAAACTATTCAAAAGGTTTCACAACATGACTAAAAACTAGGGTTTGATAGCGACATACATTACCATGCAGTGACAGTCCTAGAAAGTTACAAAGCCATATTTTGAGCAGGTCCAAAACTATATAGTAGGCTCAAAATTGTATGACGGTCTCGTCAGAGTTGTATAGTCCTGCCCTAGTCCAGTTTCCAAGAATAGTTCCAAAGATGAAGCATTATCATATCTAGATTCCCTAGTTCTATTTGTGTACACATCTAGAACTTCCCATAATCATATATAGCGGGTTAGTATATTAACTTGTATCATATCTTGTGACCATGAATGTGTTGTTATTGTATTATATGATTAATGTTGGAAGTTAATTAATTAGTATAACCCCTACATCTACCATTTACATCCTTAATGTACTTAGCTCAATAACTCTATATTCTCAAATCTAAAAAGGGTGCAAAATATTTTGGTGAACATGACTCTTGAATTGAACATCATGCTCAAAACCCTAGTTTCTCCAAGGTTTCTCTTTTTAAGAAATATATGTTGTTGTTCCTCTTTGCTCTTAGTGTTGCATTTGGATTTATATTTATCATCATAATTATTTCCTACCTATTTTAAAATCTTTTCCTTCAACCTAGAGGTTCTCAATGTCACTCTTCCATGTAATATTATTCCCCTTATGTTCACTATGACACAATGGTCACTACTATTAGCTCTTATTCTAGTTGTAATATCTTTGCCAATGTTGTTTTCACTATTAATGTTGATCATGTCCAATGTGAAGGATGTAATACTCACTTTGACAATAATGAACATGACCTTCTTGAGGATGAAGCACAACATCTTAAGTATTTCTTACAAGAGAATCCCATCAATATTGATATTATTTTATATGTTGCGGGGGATAAACTTAAACATGCTTCATTATCTCACATATAGACATATATTATTCATGCATTCACGATGTCTACATCCCATCTAATCTTTAAAATGTCTATATGCCTAGTCTTATAACCAATGTTGTATCCTATAATAAATCATAATGGTACGCATCCTTCTTCATTTAACATGCATGCTCTTGAAACCATTGTTCATAAATTACAAGATCAAATATTAAAATTACAAGTTACATATGCTTCCCCTTATGCTACAGATTCTACTCATTTACTTCACAACCCACTTACACCAAAAGTGGCTTCTTATCCTATGTCTCTTATTTTCATTGTTCCTAAACTTCCTATCTATAATGGAAAAGGTGACCGGCTAAGCATATTTTATTATTTTATGTGGCTTAAATTGATTATGAATCTTACAAAAGCTTCATAACCAAGCTCTTCCCTAGGAGTTTTAAGGATTTTGCATTACAATGATTTTATGACGTTCCCACATATTTTGAGCCTCTTTCACTACTTTAGAAAATAAATTCTTGACACAATTCTATATCAAAATTGGGGACAAGGTTTCGTATGCAGGAATATATAATATGAAACAAGGTGTAGGGAATTGTTTCATTGTTGTTGTCATCGATGTAAAGTTGTATTGATGGCAAAGGGTGCATTTTTAGGTCCTAAAAGCATGCTATCATTTAAATGATTCCTAAGCAAGAAAACTAGTGGTTGATAAATATCTTAGGCCTCTTTTGTTTGTCTCTTGATTTCTCTTTGGTATTCCACACCCTACATCCCAACCAGAACTTAACTTATTGATATTTTATGGCTTTAGACACTAGCGCCCAACCAGGACAACAATGCCCATACACTATTATCCCTCCTAGGCACTCATGACCCTTTCTTACCTTTACTCACTCTTTTTGGGTCTCTTTTATATTTTAGGCATATTTTTCACTTATGGGTCGGCCTTCCAGTTTCCAATTATGAAATTCAAACAAGGGAATCATATAAATACATAGTTATGTATTCAAAATCGGGGGCAAGCACTAAGCATTACATGTTATCACCTAAGCTTGCATCTAAAGGAACAAAGAAAAATTCAAAGACATCCATCTAGAACTCACTCAAGCAACAAGGGCCATATTATTTTGCATACATAACACGAGGGGAACTTTATCCTATTTTATCCCACACATTTGCATCATTTTGCAGGTCATCTTTGCTATCTAGTGTAACTTTCACAAGGGCATCCTAGGGCATCATTTCTACACACACACATAAGAACTACATGGAGTATGAGATGTAGTGCAACACTCGGTCATAAGTTTACTCTTTGATTAACCATTGTGATCGATCTGAATTCCCATTCTAAATTTTCCTTTTAAGGTTTGATGTGATTTGTGGGTATGTGCAGGTGAACTTTTTCTTGTATGTTACTGGGCACCTTTGGTGATCAAGGAGTGAATATCGGGGAGATAGACATGGACCAACTCGAAACCCTTGCGACACATAAGAAATTAGATCACGAGTATTTACACGTGACCACCAATGCCTAGATTCGATTTGCCATCACCTAGGTGTTATTTCCCTGCTACGAGAACCCCTATTCTACATCCTTTATAAGTCCCAAAATTTCTAGGGAGCATTTACGAAATTGTTTATACTATTTTCAACATTTCAAATTTCTGAAATCACATCCATATTATATAGATATCAGCTAAATATTCCTATGTCCTTCTCTTTATTAGGTTTTCACATTATACATGCTATTTTGTTTGTGCCTTGTTGTACATTAGCACTTGTACATAATTTATTACATTAGTTAATCTGCAACTAGGTTTAATTCAATTTATCTTAAATCATTTGGTGAATCTGCTCCTTACATGCTCAATATCGGATATTTCATGGCTTCCCATACATTTGATTCCAATGCTTCCCCATTCTATACCTTTTGGATTTCAGATTTGCAATTGGAATGAAACCACATCAAGGGACAAGCAAGTCCCTCCTCTTTAATGGGAGAGGTTCCCTTATTGAAAGCAGGGAAAAACCTATGTACAAATACACAATATTTCATTCAATGGTGGTTTCTCGATATCTTCAAATGTGTTTTATGCAGAAAGTTATCAATACATGAGGATAGAAGACTTAAAGAGAGGAGGGAGGTAGAAGAAGACAATACTTTCGGGGAGAAGAGATGGAGAAAACCTTTATATGTATTGAGAAAATGAGATATAGAGTAAAACCATTCACGTTTATAACACATGCACAATCCATGAGACTCAAAGTTCTTGAGATTGTATAAACTAGAACACAAAGTTTAGAAGCATGCAAGGATTAAATGATTCACGAGATCGAGAAAGAAGGAAAGAGAAAATAGAGGAAAAGGGTGAAAACCCTTGTATTGATTTCTTGATTCAAAATTACAGCGGAATATCAAAATTCCAACCCCTACAATGGCTTTAAAATCCTTGAAATAGCTCACAAGAGATGGTTACAACTTATTCCAATCATTCACGCCCTTTCAAATTCTTGATTCACAAAGAAAGCGTTAATGGTAGAAAAACTAGATTTTCAAATATATGGTCTGTCACATTATTTTGCTAGTTTAAATATGGGAAATTCGATCTGCTTTTACAACTTTGAATCTTGGTCGCCCACGTGGAAGAAATTGATTAGAGTGGGCATGGGGAAAAATTTATGCTTTATAACTTTTACAACAAAAAGGCATTTTGGAACATTTTGGCCTGTTCGCCCACTTTGAATTTTCAAAGGTCAGACACGTGGTGTTATCTTCTTGGCGATGGGGTCATGGATCACTTTTTACTTTTAACTCTTTTTGATCAAAAATCTTAAAACTTTAAAATTATCCACCGATCCGTAACCCCGCTTTTACTTTCCAACATGGCTACGTGGCACCATTTGATTGGTGGCAGGTCTTAGGCATTATTTTTATATCTCTATGCGTGGGCTCGTGGGCTCGCTATCGCCAAATGTGCCCTTTTCTAAAAGGTGTTAAGTGCTAAAAAACTCTTGTAGCCCCGCCAACCCACCTTGGGAAAATAATACCACCTCAAGTCCATTGAGCCATAACTTGAAAAATATGAAGAGTTAGGAGGACTTCTTTACCTTTTCGAAAATGGGAAGAAATTTCCCATATGATGAAGAAGTTTCTAGGAGACCACAAGCCCTTGGAAAGAACCATATTTCACAATAATTTGTTTTCAATATTTTTAGAGGCACCAACTCAAAATTTTAAGTCTAGACTTGGAAAATGAGGGGAATTTTGAGGGTGACAATAGCTAGCTCTTTCTGGGGATGACTTGGCTTGGAACAAAGACACAAGGCAAGATCAAGAACTACAGATAACTCTAGAAAGAGGACCAGTGCCTTATCCATTGGGAAAAGGAGTCAAAATCAAAACCAATACAAGGCAACACACACAAGACATGAAAAGAAACAAAACAAACCAAAAGGGAAGACCCAAAACAAAACACACCACACAATAAAGAACAATAAAGGGAAACAAACCAAAACCAAAAACCAAACGCAATGTACAAAAGGACTTCCTAGACACCTAGGAATTGAACAACTTTAGGTAATTTCCACTATAAGGAAGTGGGAGAGGAGATCCATCCATGTAATCCAGATAAAAAGAGTTCTCTCCAGCAAAATGTCTGATTCTAAAAGGACCAAGCCAAAGAGAATCAAACTTACCATGGCTTCCTCGTGGCTCATGTCTTTTATCCCAAATCAGCACAATGTCTCCCACTTGGAAAACTCTGGGTTTGGATTTCTTTTCAAACAAAGCCTTCACTTTCAACTAATGAGCTGTTATTTTGTCAACCACTTGCAATTTGTCCTCATCAAGCTTCTAAAGGTACAAAATTCTCTTGTCCAAAGAGCTCCTGAAACTTGAATCTTCAATGGTTTTCATTAGATCCAAGGTTGGAAATGCCACCATAACTGGTAGTTGAGGTTCCACACCATACACCACTTGGAAAGGAGACATTCCAATTGCTCTCTTAGGTGTAATTCTATCAGCCCAAAGTGCATCATATAGCTTCTTATGCCAATTCCTCTGAGAATCATTTACAAGCTTTCTAACTATGTTCACCAAGTTCTTGTTTGTTGATTCTACCTATCCATTCCCTTGGGGGTAGTAATCTGAAGAATGAACAAGGGAGATCCCATACCCATAGTATAAGTCCATCATCTTAGCAGAAGAAAAATTGGAAGCATTGTCAATCACAATTTTGTTTGGGGTCCCAAACCTGATCAATATGTTCTCCTTAATGAAGTTGCAAACTACCTCGGAAGTAGTGCTCTTGACTGGGATGGCTTCCACCCACTTGGTGAAGTAATCTGTGGCAGTCAACATATGGGTATGCCCAACATTGGAAGATGGATTGAGTGCTCTAATGAATTCTAAACCCCATTGTTGAAATAGATCTTCAATCACTACAGCTTGAGAGGCAAAGCAGCCAACTTAGGTCTTCCAACAAACATTTGGCATGCTTCACATTTACCAACCCATTTTGATGCATCTCTAAATAGAGTGGGCCAGTAATAACCAACACAAAGTATTTTATGAGCTGTTACAAAAAAGGAGAAATTACCTTCACAAGTATGGTCATGAAAAGCAAAGAACAACCTCTTTTGTTGCTCCTTATCTACACACTTCAAAAACCTTCCTTCTATGCCTCATTTGAACAAAGCATTCTCCCATAACACATATAGTGCAAACCTCAGTTTGATGGCTCTCTTCTCTTTGGCACTCAAGCGAGATGAACACTCTCCATAGGTCAAAAAGTGAGCAATGTCAACATACCATACATCTGTCGAGCCGAGGAATAGAACAATAGGGACATCAAATCCATCTTTGGACAATGCCTTGGCAGCTCCCTCAAAGCAATGAGTTCACACGGTCCCTTACCCCAACCCATATTTTTGTCCGATGTCAAGATCATACTCTTGCACCTTTCTACCCAATTACCTCTCTTGGTTCCAAATTCTTGTTGAGTAAGAATGGATTTGATTGTTGTATCAGGAACCAGCACCACAAAATGAGAATTAAGGATGTAAAACCTAAACTACTTGACAACTTTGATAACTGCAAAAGCATGTTTCTCCATCATGGTGTACTTCAGCTCATGATTTTTCAAGACATAACTCATGAATGCAATTAGGAGCTCATGATCTTCAACATTCTTCTGGGCTAACACAACAACTAGGGTATTTTCAGTGGCATAACAATAGATAATGAAATCTTTGCTAAAGTCAAGGCACACCAAGATTGGAGTCTTTGTAATAGCTTGTTTAATGTCCTCAAATGATTTCTTCCCTTCAAAGGACCAACCAAAATTTTTCTTCCCTTACATCATGTGAGCAATGCTCATAGTAAGTTCTGTAAAATCAGGGATGAATCTTCTTAGGAAATTGATCTTACCAAAGAAAGAATGGACACCTTTCTTACTTGATGGAAGAGAAATTTTTGGATGGCCTGAACTCTCTCCGGATCAATCTTGATCCCTTCCTTTGAAATAATGTGTCCCACAGTTTTCCTTCGTGACACAAAACACATACTTCTTAGGGTTTAAATAAATCTCATGCTCTCTACACTTCTACAATATTGTTTCAAGGTGTTGGAAGTGATCTATTCTTGCTTTAGAAAACACTGTCAAGTCATCCAAATACACAACAATGCATTTCCCTTTCAATTTGGCAAAAACCAAGTCCATGGCCCTCTGGAAAGTAGCACCAACATTGATGAGACCAAATGACATCCTCTTGTATGCAAAGGTGCCCCAAGGAGTAGTAAAGGTAGTCTTATGTTGATCTGCAGTATTCACCTCTACTTGATTGTACCTCGAGAATCCATCTAACATAGATAGCATCTCCGAGCCTGTGACAACTTGCAATACTTGGTCCATCATGGGGAGAGGGTAGTTATCCTTCAAAGAACCCTGATTTAGATTTCTGAAGTCCACACAGATCTGGATCTCACCATTCTTCTTCCTGATATGCACTATATTAGCAATCCACGTTGAATGGTGGATGGGGAAGATGATCTTAGCCTTCAAAATCTTTTGTATTTCTTGGAAAATTGTATCAGCTATCTTTGGATTATATTGCCTTTGCTTCTGTTTGAAGGGTTTGATCCCAGGCTTAAGAGGAATGAAATGTTGCATTTCTTTAGGCTGAAAAGCCTTAAGATCATCATAAGAGTAAGCTAGAACATCAACATACCTCTTCAATAGATTCACCACCTTATTTTTCTCTTCCTAAGTGCAACATTTTCCAATGTTGACCATTTTGGGATCATCAAGACTCCTAATATTCACTTTCTCAGTCTCAAAGCAGATTGTCGGGCTCCTTGGGAAACTTTAGACTTCATATACCTATCATGTTTATCAAAAATATCCTCCAAACTCACCAACCCTTTAGGGATTTTGTTGCCTTTTAGTTTGATGCATCCATCTTGATCCATATCTTCTTTGACACCCTCTTCATTTGATGACACACGCTCTATAGATATATTATCACTTCCTTTAAAGTACAACTGATAAAAGTTGTCTCTGAGCTCCAAGAAAGAAAGCAAATGCTGGTCATCATTGAAAACTTGCCAATTATTTGCATTGTCAGGCACACTGGGTCTATGGATCATCTCAATGGTGAATTTCTCTTGAGGGAAATCAAGATGAGGAATCAACAAGGACCCCAAAACAGCTAGAGAGTCAACCCTAGTGTTCCTTTCCCTTGGCATAACTTTAATGGAAAAAGCATCAAGGAATTCAATGGAATCCCAGACCAAGTTACTATAGTGCTTCAACCTTCTGTTATTTACCTGATAAAGGTCTCTAACTTGTTTTACAATTAGCTTTGCATCTCCACAAGCAAGAAGGTTTTTCACTCCCATTTCCTTCGCCATGCTCAACCCAAGAATGAGGGCCTCATAATCGGTAGTATTGTTGGTATTTTCAAACTGAAACTTGAAAGAGAAAGGATGAACCTTACCCCAAGAGAAATGAGCACTACACCAAGTCTAGAACCCGCTAAAGAGCAGCTTCCATCAAAATCCAAAGTCCACACACCATTAGGATCAAGCAACACTCCCTTCCCATGCCCACAAAATTGTCTCCTCTTGTGACATGATCATGTAGTTCCCATGACCAATGTATTCATACGGTATTTGTGCTTTAGGATCATTTGTCTTTTGCACAATATACTATACTTGTTTCTCAGTAGTAGCTTCTTCATCTTCCCATTGATAGGGATCAGGCATGTGACCAATCTATTTGGAACTCACCTCCAACATCTTTGCAAAAGTTCCTACTTAGAAACATCTTTATAGGAAGGAGGGATATCAACAACCAAGATGGTAGCTAAGACCTTCTTTTACGGTAAAGCAACAAAAGCTACTTGTGCATCCTTGATCCTCCCAACCAAAGTCCCTTCTCTACTTTCCATGGAATAAAAAGAGCCATAAGTGTGGGTTAGGCTTTGACCCAAAGCATGATCCACTTTTGCAGGCATTACATTATTAGATGCACCAGAATCAATGACATAATTACTAAGCTTGTGGTTAGCTATAAGGAGAGTCACATAGAAGGGTTTGATCTTCTCATTGGGTGAAGTGACTACAACCACAAGGCTAGGTTGAGGTGGAGAAGGAGTGGGCAAAAGGCCTTTGGAAGAATGGGTTGGGGTTTTAGATTTAGAATTTAAAAAGTTAACCATTTTGGCAAAGGCTTTAGGATGGGTTTGATAGAACTCTTCCTTAGAAATATTAATCTTGGTCTTTTTAAGATGGTCTATAATGTCAAAAGATATAGATGTGGATAGGGAATCACTACTAGGAGTAGGAGGAGCTTTTGATCTATCAAATTTATCATTTGTTGGACAAGAATTCTCAGAAGTAGAAGTAGAGGGAGAAGGACTAGCAAAGATTACCTTTTGGGTGGAAGTAGTAGGAATAGGAGCTCCTCTTCTTGCAATCACTAGGATGGTGATGGGGTACTCCTTGGATATTTTTGCAGGTTACACCACTTTTTCCTTTTTGTTGGTCTACTCCCGAGTCATAACAACATATGACTCACTGTTCATCTCAGCCACTACATCATCATAGTCATCTTCATCATCCACACCTTTAGTGGTGAGGAAATGAACTCGAGAACCACCAGGATCCTCCAGTTCTTCATCAACTTCCTCTTCTTGTTCATCATAGAGCCCATTTTCTTCCTCATCATCAAGCTCAAGAACCTCACAAGTAGCATTAACAGGCACCTTGAGGGGTGGACCTTTAATGGCCAACCTAGTTTGAGAAGAGGGCAAGCGGTTCCTAGGCTAAAATTCTTCCTTGGAACATCTTGATATGGAGCATGCTGAGCCAATTGTTTCTTGATGGCAATGAGGTCATTAGCCAAATTTTGTACCAACTGATATGCATTACCTCTAGGAGAAGAGGAAGAAGAAGATGTTTTAGATTTGAAAGACTCCCTTTTCAGCTTGCTAGACATGATCAAGTCATCTTCCACACTGACAACCAATCTCTAATCAACATCCAAAGTTATAAGATTTGCTCTCCTCAGGGCATAGCTTACTTCCGACAATTGAGCATTCAAGAAGAAACACTTTTGAATCTGATCAACATGCCTAGTATTTAGTGGAATCTTGTTAATCAACTTGTTGAACTTGGCCACAAATTCTCTCATAGGCTCATGTGGATCCTTCTTGATTTGAGAAATCTGAGCTAACAAAGCATGCACATCTTCAGTAGGTTTGAAACGCTGCTCAAATTCAATCCTCATAGTAGTCCAATTGGTGATGGTCCTAATAGGAAGATGGTAAAACCAATCTGCAACATTGTCTTGCAAGGTCTCCACAAACAACCTAATAGATACATCCTCATGTTCAACTCCAAGGACCCCACATGCAACAATGAAGGCTGCAATGTGTTCATCAAGGTGCACTTTGCCATCACCTCTAAATTTGGGAAAATTCTTCATGTTACCCCTAGGTAACTCATGTAATGGTTGAGGAAGAGCCAGAGGCCTAACTCTTTGTCCCCAGGCTAGAGGTGTTACCATCCTTGGAAAGATTGCTTGAAGTGGAATTGAGACACCAACAAGAATTAGGGCACGAAGATTAGGGCTAAGTTGTGTTTGAGGAATGTTACTACCAGAATCTCTGTCTTCAACAGGAGGTGTGCTTGTGGAATGAGCTCTTCTATTTCTTCTTGTTGGAGGAAGTTGAAAACCTTGTTGATCCAGGAGTTGAAATTGGGGATCTTCAATTCCAAGAGCCCTTCTACCACGAGTGTATCTTAGAGTCGCTAGATCAAAGAAATGATCAAATTATTTGTTCTTTTAGAAAGGAAATTTGTTAAACAAATCCCAGCGGAGTCGCCAAAAACTGTTGGGTTTCAGATTTGCACTTGGAATGAAACCACAGTCAGGGGAAAAGCAAGTCCCTCCTCTTTAATGGGAGAGGTTCCCTTATTGAAAGTAGGGGAAAAACCTATGTACAAATACACAATCTTTCATTCAATGGTGGTTTCCCAATATCTTGAAATGTGTTTTATGCCTAGAAAGTTATCAATACATGAGGATAGAAGACTTGAAGAGAGGAGGGAGGTAGAAGAAGACAATACTTTCAGGGAAAAGAGATGGCAGAGAAAACCCTTATATGTATTGAGAAAATGAGATATAGAGTAGAACCATTCACATTTATAACGGGCACAATCCACAGACTCAAATTTCTTGAGATTGTATAAACTAGAACACAAAGTTTCTAAGCATGCAAGGATTAAATGATTCACATATCAGAGCAAGAAGGAAAGAGAAAATAGAGGAAAAAGGGAAAACCCTTGTATTGATTTCTTTAGATTCAAAATTACAGTTCCAAAATATCAAAATTCCAACCCCTTACAATGGATTTGAAAGCCCATGAAATAACTCGCAAGAGATGGTTACAACTTCCTCAAGCAAGCAAGAAATGGTTACAACTTATTCCAATCATTCGTGCCCTTTCGAATTCTCGATTCACAAAGAAACGTTAATGGCGGAAAAACTAGATTTTCAAATATATGGCTATCACATTATTTTGCTAGTTTAAATATGGGCCATTCGATTTGATTTTACAACTTTAAATTTGGGTCACCCACATGGAATAAATTGATTGGAGCAGATGTATGGGGGAACTTTATGCTTTATAAATTTTACAATGAAAAGGCATTTTGGAACATTTTGGCCCACTCGCCCACTTTGAATTTTTCTTGATCGGATGTGTGGCGTTATCTTCTTAAGCGACGAGGTCATGAGATCACTTTACTTTTAACTCGTTTTGATAAAAATGCTTAAAACTTCAAAATTATCTGACCCGCATCCATGCTTTGACTTTCTAACGTCGCTATGTGGCACCATCCGATTGGTGACAGCCTTAGGAATTCTTTTTCTATCTCTCTGTGTGGGCTCACAAGCCCACCATCACCAACTGCTCCCTTTTCCAAAAGGTGTTAAGTGCTAAAAAATCTCCTGCAGCCCTACCAGCCCGCCTTGGGCAAATAATGCCACCTCGAGTCCATAAGCCATAACTTGAAAAATATGAAAAGTTAGGAGGACTTCTTTACCTTTTGGGAAATGGGAAGAATTTTCCCATCTGATGAAGAAGTTTCCAAGAGACCACAAGCCCCTGGAAAAAACCATATTTCACAATACTTTGTTTTCAATGTTTTTAGAGGCACCAATTCAAAATTTTAAGTCTAGACTTGGAAAATGAGGGGAATTTTGATGGTGACAACAATACCCAAGTTCAACTTTGTAATATCTTTATTAAGTGCATTAGATTTGATCCTTGATCGATTCTTAATGTAAGCAATTTTTCCTTTCTTCATCAAATAGGACTTTCTGTTACTCATCTCAATCCATCTACTCTTTGTATTCGTGGCTTTGATAATACACCTAAACAAGTATTGGGCACAATCTCTCTTCCCCTTACTATGGGATCTTGCACTCTTAATTTTTTATGTCATGTTATGCCTCATGATGTTCCTTATACTATCCTTATAGGCCATCCTTAGTTACATATTATGCATATACTTCTTTCTACCCATGTCATAACACACAATGCCCTTACTACACCTTCTTCTATGGATACATTGTTATAGTAGATTCCACACCTCATGTTGCTACTCCTTGTGATATTCCTCTTATACATGATGTTCATGACATTACCTACATTGTACATCCTTCTCCTCTTGAGATGCACCCTAACACTATGGATTTACACGATCAATTTTCTATTGGAACCCATGATACTCCTCTCATTATGTCTCACTCTCGATGCACTTATATTGATCATATGCTTAGTAATTCCAATGTTACATCTCTCTCCACACTTTCCTCATCACAAGTTAGAGCATTGTACACTAATTTTACAATGATTCCTAATGCTCCCACTTTCCAAGATCCTATACATGATTCATTTACTATGGCTACACCTTATCTTGTTACATTCATGGGGGCCATCCATTCCCCTCTTTCTACATTTTTGTCTATGATCATAAGGGCTAGTTCATACTACTTTATTGCTTCTAATATTCTGAACTACACTTATTACTTTTCATTACTACTAATGAGCATCCTAACATTACATATGATACACATATTTTGACTCATATCTTGATCCTTATATTTGTGCTTACATTTCCATTGTTTCTAACATGCACAATGCTTCACTTATTCCATTTTCTCCTCATGGGTACAATTTTATTTCTTATAAACTTCCTATTCATCCAATTGGGATGTTGGAATTTATAGGGTTTTCCGTCATCATGTTCACATTATTCTTTGGTAGCTCTTTTTTTACCAATATTCTATCTATTCTAGCTTCACCGCTTGTATGGCACAATCCTACTCCACATGTTATGATATATGCACTTTCACACCACATATGTTCATCTTCTTTAACATATCATGGGCCTTACCTATTACTCTCATTGCCTAGATGTCCATCACCTGCACACTTGGGGTACATCCAACTTCCCCCCATAATCACATGTTCTAATTAGCAATTACCTATCCATATTATTCATATACACATCTATACATTACTCTTATTTTGCACTTCACGTCAATATTTCTAGAAAAAGTTTCTCATATCTGCACTTATGGGAACACCTTACTATATCTCTCTATGCTCCTATGCTACTCCATACGTGATTTGCTACTCATTCTCACTTATGGATCCTTTTATTCATGATACACATACTACTTCATATATACGGTATACATCCTTTCATGCACTATACATACTCTGGCTATTCTTGCTCACAATGATCACATATATTTGTCAACAAGCTCTGATATACACACTTGGGGGCATCACACTTTCTCCCCCTTTCCATCACTATCGGTTGTCTCTAGTGTCTACTACTACACTTCACGCTCCATGCTTCATGTCTAAACTTTCTAAGAACTCCTACATATTTAGTACAAATATTATACCGTCATTACCCTATGATGCACTCTAATTCTACGGTTCATACTCAACTATTGAGGGTCTAATTATGAAATGAACCTCCCATCACCTACACCCTTAATGCTCTATGTTTCAAGATACATATTTCTAGAATCTATTCTCAGATAATCCATTTCCCAATGGCACACTCTTGTTATATGGTTCATTCTTGACTATTGAGGGGGATTTTATAAACAAACCTCATATCATACACATTCGTTGAGGGGCATGTTGATGCTATCATCTTCCCACCTTGCATATCACACCATCACACCCATACATCATGTATATATATTTGTTGTATTTATGCTTGCTAGCTTATACTACCTACATCTTGCACTTTGTTTACTGTGCTAGATAATACTCAGTATGTCATTATCTTTATCATATACACCTGTGCGTTCACTTGGTCTCTAGATGTGAATGAAAATTTATTACAAATCCTTGCACGATGCATGATGCTCGACATTGTATCCCTTTCCAGTCCCAAAAAAACTCCTAGGGGAATCTACCTTTACTACTTTCACACATTATAGGTTCTATTGTTTCATCATTTACTACTTCTTACTAGCACTTACTACTAGTTGATTTATACACACTTTGACATATTATTTATCTTTCTAACATGCTAACGGGTGCTTCATGTGTATTATTTGTCTTGAAGGATGAATCTAACCATGGTTATCTACTCTACTTGATTCTTATTATTTGTTATTGTTTTTAGGCTATGCCCTATGTCTTATTTGATCATTGTATGCTTTTGGCCGCTTCGGCCCTAATTATCTTGTGACATTGTGAGTGATGTCCCATGTATGAAACCCAATTTTCATGGTATATGTTCTTTTCACACTTGTTGGTTACATTGTCTCCTATTTTCATACTAGATTTGTTTGCACTAACACTTACTACTAGCCTCCTTTATTTGCATGTGCCTTGGTTTCTACCATGCACATCCCCTACCCTCGTATGTATCCACTTCCAATCAGCCACATGTCCTCTCCTTTGGGCTGCATTATCCTACTCTCATCACATGAACCATAAATGAGGGGACATACACTGGGTGAACAAATCACCCTACAACAACTCAAAGCTACAACACGGATCAATGCAATACAAAATCGGCAAAAAAATAATCACAGCGGTCTAGAATCGGACATAGACCTCATGCGTAATCTAACGAACACGGCACAAAATATCAAACAGTATCACCTAAGCACTTATGTCATCCCGGGTGCTAATGTCCCGGGGACACAAATATTCATCTTCTCATATTAGACATAATTTATACAAGTCATCATAGTAGTTCTACGATAGAGACATTTTCTTCCGAGATACAATACATTATATCTCCTATAATCAACACAATCGAACAATTTAGAACTAATCGAACAATTTAGAACTAATTAGAACAAATCGAGAAAATCAAAACAAATTGGGACATACCATATAAGTGGTTATTATGAGGGTGGAAACATGGTAGGGGAGTAAAACTATACCTCTCTCCCCAACACTCACCTTTGGCGTAAGACCACAAAACAAATTGTACTTGGTGTGAGATTGCCCAAAAAACTCGCTCTTGGCATGAGATCACCCAAAAAAATCACTCTTGACGTGAGATCACCTAAAAAAATTGGCTTTAGCATTCAAATCAGTAACTCAAGCAACAAGACACTTTTCTATCTCTTACTCTCTTATGCATCAGGTGTACACTTTCCTTTTACACACTTTTACAAATTTTTACATACTTATACACATGTTTCTCTGATCTATCATATGCAAAATTTGACTACTTTCTTGCTCTTCTTTTGTAGGAAGCTACCCACACAAGCTATAACATCACACTACAACATACACACTTTACTCTAGGGTCCACTTCCCTTTCCTAGTCTTCATACTTCACTTTACTACCACTCCACGCTTCACTTGTCCACTTGGCATGCTATCACCTACACTCTTCTCTACAAGATCATATGGTACACATCTTGTATCTACTTTATGTTATTGAGTATTCACTCAACAACATAAAGTGATGGAAAATATAGACACAAAATCACACACTTGGGTACATTTATAGGTCCTAAAAGCATGCTAGCATTTACATGATTCCCAAGCAAGAAAACTAATGGTTGACAACTATCTTTGGCATCTTTTCTTTGTCTCTTGCTTTCTCTTTGGTTTTCCATACCCTACAACCCAAATATAACTTAAATTATTTATATTTTATGGCTTCAGACACTGGATCCCATCTAGAATAACATTTCTTAGGCTCTCTTGTCCCTCCAGGGCGCTCCTAAGCCTTTCTTACATTTACTCGCTCTTTTTGGGTCTCTTTTATATTTTGGGAATTTTTTTCACTTATGGTTAAACCTTCTAGTTGTCAATTATGAAATTCAAATAAGGGAATCATATAAATACATAATTATGTTTTCAAAATCAAGGACCAAACACTAAGCATTACATACTTATTACATAAGCTTGCATCCAAAGACATAAATAACACTTCAAAGGCATCCATCTACTACTCAGTCAATTGATAAGGGATACACTATTATAAATACACAATGTAGGAGGGGAAGATTATTTTATTTCATCCCACACATTTGAATCATTAAGCATATCTAGCCTTCTTTATCTAGTGAAATTACACAAGGGCATCCTGGGATCATTTCTACACACACACACAAAAAAAATACATGGATTTTAAGATGTACTATCGAAATCAGTCATAATTTCACTCTTCAAGTGACCCCAGTGGTCATTCTGACTCCCCATTTTGTATTTTCCTTTTAGATTTGATGTGGCTTATGGGTATGTGTAAGTGAACTTCTTTGTTGTAGGTTACAGGTACCTTCAATGATCAAGGAGCGAATATCGGGTGACAAACATGGAATACTCATGAAACCCTTTTGACATAAAAGAAACTAGATCATGAGTATTTTTATAGCCACCAATTCCTAGATTGAGTTCATAGCAGACGCAAACGCCGTTGCCTTGTTGTAGGCACCCCTGTCCTACATCCTTTCCGAGTTCTAGAATTTCTAGGGAGAATTTATGACATTTTGTTAACTGTTTTTCAACATTTCAAATTTCCCATATCACTTCCAGATTACATGGATATCAACTAAATCTTCCTATATCCTTCTCTTGCTTAGGGTTTTCACATTATACATGTTAGTTTTCTTGTGTCTTGTTTTATGTTAACACTTGTACATAATTTATCACAGTAGTTACTCTACAATTATATGTAGTTCAAATTATCTTAAGTCATTTGTATGAGGTATAATTCATCAAGAAGAGTGAAGGTTCATTGGTAGTGAGGTGATTTAGTATTATGAGGTGTTGTAGTGGTTTGGTTTCTTGGTGCATACATGTTCTTGATGCATGGTTCGGCTACTTGAGGTCTTGTGTATGAGCTCTAAAATATGTATGAAGGTTGTTATGATGTCTTGAATGTTCAAGAAGATGTGTTAGAGGTGTTAGTGAGTCTGCAAGGTGAATAACATGTCAATTTTAGTGTGGTATATGTTGATACTAGTCATTCTAAGCATAATCGTAGACATAGAGTAAACAAATAGTGTGTTGGCATAAGGTATGAGGCAGAGCTAGTTAGTATGATCATGTGGAATGTGTCATGAGAGTGAATAACATATGTAGGAGGTGTACAAGGTCATCATTCACGTGTTTAGTGCATGTTTAAGGTCCTTTAGAAGTAAGTTCATGAAGACAAGGCAAGAAATCATGGGCAAGTCATGGTGTATGGTGAGTTTTGAGGTATCCGAGTATGGATGAGTATTGGATAACATGGATAAGGTCATTATAGAGCTGTGAGAAATTTTTAGGTTAGGAGGATGAAGAAAGTGTAAGAAAGTTTGTTTTGAGCTCTACCAAGCTCTCAAAATAGTCATTCCCACTCGATAAGCAAGTTTGAATGCTCACCCAAACATGTGTGTTTTGCATGGGAGTATTATCATTTAATGGAGGTTAGTGCATGGATCAAAGAAGGTTTTTCAGAATAATAGGTTTAAATGAATGTCATACTTTTATGAACCATTATTAAGAAGGCGAGTGGGTTTAAACCCTCCCTAAACCCTTGTTTCATACCGATAGGAAATAAATGAATGGTATGGGCTCCAAATGAATTGAAAAGATAATGTGAAGGTTAAAGGTTTTAGATGATTATTCAAATCTCATTTTGGTGGTGGTTTCATGCTCCGGGTATTTTGATAAAATACGAGAAAAATTCTTGTTTTATGGATATCTGCAAGCACATACATGAGGTGCGGGTTTCATGAAGTGAAACCAATTGGTTCTTTGAGATTAGGATATGTGTTAAGTGCTCATAGATATATTTGGACAATTTATATGCAAGAAATGAGTGAAATAACTCTTCCAATGTTTCTTATCACTTATGGTCTAAAGGAAAAAACCATTCATGGAGGTCGAATGAGTTTTTAATGTTTTGCATATTGACGTAATATTTTATGGGAATGGACAGGTTGGTAAAGGTATGATTTGATGTGTTTGATCTCTTTGTGTGATCTGATGAGGTGTTTTCATGTTGAATCCCTAATGGCCTAATTAACCCTATTAGTATTGCCAAGAAAGTGATAGGACCATGTATGCTTGTGTTGTTTTCTCCATGTGACATATGCATGTGATTACTTGAAGTAGTATGTTAGGTCCTTGGTGATGTGTTCCAACTGGTGGATGTCCACTGGATGTTAATTTTGAGGTGTTAGAGGTTGATAAGCTCAAGACTAGTTCTTGAGACTTAATTGCTAGTTTGATCGAGTTTTAGAGATGGAGGTGTTGTTGTCAAAATTTCACCCCCCAGGGTAAAATTTCGATAAACATGCATCAAAGGTTGCAGAAAGGCAAATAGGTCAATCCAGGAAAAATCATGAAAATCGGCTAAGTCCTAGTCCTAGGGCGATCGGGACATTTGGGACAAAAGGCGCGGATCGGCGAAAATCCTCCAGCGGCCCAAATGGTATTTGGGACAATCGGGCCAAAGTATGCGCGGCGGGCGCGAAATGCCGGTTCGACCGAGGAAAATGACTAAGCTATTGAGCGGAGACGATTTGGGACGAAGGTACGCGAAGGGCCCGAACCGCCGGATCGGCGAAATAAAGAATGCATACCCAAAGGCAATTGGGACATCCGGGACAAATGGACACGAACCGGCCGGTTCACCCGAAATCGCACAAAGAGCACTATGCAAAAATGGGACAAGCGGGTCAAATAGACCCGAACCGGCCGTCCGGCCGAAATGAGTCAGAGGATCCAAAATCAAATGGGACATCTGGGACAAATGAAGCGCGGAATGTGCGAAGAAGCCGAAGGAGCCGAGGACCAATCAGAAGCGCCAAGTGTCCTCGCCAGAGTCACAGTCGGAAAAGTCAAAGGGTGAGTTTTCGAGCACCGATCCAAATCAATGAAATAATGCCACGTGTCCTAGCTAGGGCCCACAAGGAGATTTCAAAGGAAGGCCCACTGAAAAGTAGAGGAGAGAGAATCATTCAGCGAATCAGAGCTTGCCACGTGTCATCCAGGTGGCAGAGCGCGGGAAGAAATTCAAAAAATCCGTTTTCGCCTATTCCGTGCCCTAAATCTTCAGATCGACATAACTTTCGATCCAGAGCTCGGTTTTACACGTTCTTTATATCAGCGGAAAGCTTGTGAGATTCTCTACACGTTTCTAGGGTCAATCTTGCATTTTGGTTTAGTTTGAGGAGAGAAAATCAGAAACACCTCCAGTAGCGAATAACCAAACGAAGTGATGCGTCAACAAACAATTTTAATGCGCAGCAGACTGCCGCTGCTCAGCTAGGCAGCCAGCCGTTTCGCCAGGATCCGCCGCTTCACGCCATGATGAGATGAGTTAAATGCATTCGGAGGTGGTTGGGGTAGATTTCGAATTCCTCTCTCTTTTCTCTCTCATTCTTCCTATAAATTGTAAAGAGGGGATTCTTTCTAACGGTTGGACATTTTGTTTTGTGACCCCTCCCTTTTCTCCTCGCTTGCAAGAGAATTCGTGGAGTTTCCAAGCCTCCCACATGGTGTCAGTAATGTCATTGTGCCTCTTGGCCATTGCAATGTATCCGAATTGATCCTTTGAGCAATATATATGTACGTGATTGAATTTAAATCCTCTCATGTATTCATTGTTGTCATTCTGACCTCTCATTGCATTTCGGTTACCTGTGTATGATGTGGTATTGCATCTATATGGTCTGTGTTTATGTTGCAAAGCTTATGTTCTTCATTCCTCGGTGCATCACCTCCATAGTTTAGGTTTTATTATACGCATTTCTCTCTCCCTGTCTCCTTGGTAGTTAGGTTAGTTTTGGGTGAACCTCTGCGTTTTATTGGTGCATCTGAACAGAGGAATAGGAACCAGCCTTTCTCTGGAGAATCCTTTCTCATTTTCAAGTCCCACACTTGGAGGAAGGATTCAATGTTATGCAATCACACTGGATACCTAAGTGATCAACCTAGAAACTTGATCTGTATCCAGGGGTGCTGTGATTTTGCATCAACAGTTTTGGCACGCCCGGTGGGACCTAGAGGTCTCATTTTTATTGCAGCAAAGTTGATATGCATCTGCTGCAATTTTCTTGCTTAAAAAGAGCTATTATTTGCATATCTGGCGACTCCAAGGGAAGAATCAATAGAATCTCGGTAGTGCGAGGCCTAAAAGCTTATGAGAAGAATCACAAGGTCAAGAGTGGAGAAGAGGAAGTGCTTTGTTTGAATACCCTGCAACTATCTCCAAGAAGAAGGAAAAGAGGAAGAAGGATTCAAAGGTCTCCATCTCCACCAAGCGAGAACTCTCTCAACTCCTCCACCCGAGCGGCCTTTCTTTCAAGTATCTGAGGGCTTTAAGACCAATCGAATGGCGCAACCAAGTAAACCCCTATGTCAACTTCACAGCGGTGCCCACTTGCTCTCAATGCACAAATCCAATCCATTGCGGCATTGAAGAACATTCCATACTTTCTTGGAGAAAATCAGACCACTCCACGGTGATCATGTCAAGGACATTGCTAACATTTGTGCAATCCATGAGATCGATGAGATGCAAGTAGTCATCAATTCTTTGGCGTCTTCATTCAAGGGGAAAGCATTGCAATGGTTTAGGAGCCTTGAGGTGGCTCTATCACAAAGCGGAATCAGGTGTATTGCACTTCATGATCAATTTGGAGATAAGGGAGACAACTTGTCTCTTTTGGAGCAGTGAAAACCATCAAGAGAGCCTCCAATGAAAGCGGCTGGTGACTTCAACTTTGATTTCAAAGATCTTGGGATAGAATTCTAGTAGCGACAGCCAACAAGTAGGAGGTGCTTTTCTATACTACCTTAAAGCTTTAAATTTGATATTTCTATGTTGATTCAATCTATGGGAGGCACATGACCATCCCGCTGCATATATAGTATTGCCATTAGAGCTGAAAATTGTCCGATTGGTGTCTGCAAGCTAGCTCCTAGGCCCCCAATGCCATTATATCCAAGTATAGAGAGCCCAAGTACTAGTCAAGCACCTGTCTTAGCTCCTATTCCCACTCCTAGGAATCAGAGTTCAAATGAAGCTTCCACTTCATCTCCAAGTGCCCCAAATGAGCTTCAGGAGGTCATGAAGCAGTTGCAAAATCTAGGCAATGAGCTGGTTACTCTAAAAAGACAGCAAGCTCAAGGTTTTAGACCTTCGTATCAGCCTCAAGCTCAACCTAATAGGCAGCCATATCAGCCTCAAAGACCACCTAATCCAGCTGCAAATATGAATCAAACAAGGCCTCCTGTCAGTAGACCTTTCCAGCCCTATAATCCAAATGCCATATCTGCCTCTAAGGCATTAGTACCAGCACAAAATAATATGGCACAGGAGTACGACTGGTGTTACCCTTGCAATCTACCTCACAGTCAGTCAGCATGTTTCAATGGTGCATTGAATCAGGCCTTGATGGTGCAAACCATTGGTGTCGCTCAAGATCCAAGCCAGGAGGAGAATCAACGGCAACAAACGCAACAAGAAGGACTCCCAACAGAGACCGCATTGGCCAATTGGCAGACGGAAGACTTCTGTGGAGTTAACCAACAGCCTTTTCAAGGCGTGGCTGCCAATACACGGTCAAAGAAGAGAAGCATAGAAGAGGGACAACAGTCTAGTCCAGTTGTTTCTCAACCCACTCTTACACAACAAGGGGTCAGTAGACCAAACGCAGCTCCAAACCTGCAAAATCAACCCAAGGTTCCTGTGGTAGCAACACATGCACCCGTTCAAGCCCCAGAAAAGGTTGTACAAAGTAGGGGGCAGCAAAAGGACAGTTCATCCCCTTTCAACATCATTGATCAAATGAAGAAGACACATGTGAACTTTTCCATGTGGGAATCACTGGCGATCCCAGGGCAACGAGATTTATTGCAAGCTGCAATGACCGATTGGTCTGCCACAAATATATCAAACCTAGGACATGAGAAGGTTCTCACTAATGCAGTGCAACATGATGGGGGGCAGACAAGAAAAAATTTGAAGCCTTCACCTTTCTATGTTTCATTGATTGTTGGAAATCACTTGGTGCACAACTGCATGTTGGATTCGGGGGCCAGTAGTTCGGTGATGCCGAAGCAAATAGCGGACCAACTGGGTTTGAAATATGAGCCAGTACTGAAAGGAGTAGTACAACTAGATGGAACGGCAGTGGGGACTATTGGAGTCATCAAGGAATTAAGTCTAACACTACATTCCTGTCCTAATGTTACAGTTTTGCAAGATGTGTCTGTGATTGACCTTCCGCCACTCTTTGCGTTGTGTCTTTCAAGAGACTTCACTGCGAAAATCGGTGGATATTTATCTGCAGATTGGTCGCACATGATTTTTAGGACAAGGTATGGAGCCAAAGCAACAATCAGGTCAGAACCAATTGCCAATTTCCATATTGAACCCTATGTACCAGGTCTTATCAATGCAAATTGCTCAGCTTTTGATCAGGAAGAGTGTTCAAATGATCTAGAAACAGGTACTAAGGTCGAGGGAATTCCTGATTTAACTTTAGATGAATGGGCAAACAAAAGTCATGAATTTGATCCATACAAAGAAATTGAGGAGTCTGAATTGGGCGTGTATTGTATACACGAGGAAAGTTCACCCATTCCTGACGTCATTCACCTGAACAAAAAGATGAAAACAAAATTTGGAGATTATTCTTCGATGGTTCGAGAAGCAGACAAGGTGCTGGAGGTGGTGCAATGTTAATTTCGCCACAAGACATCAAGTATTATTCAGCTTTTCGTTTCCAGTTTTCTTGTTCAAATAACACCGCCGAATACGAAGCATTGATTCATGGACTTCATTGGGCCAGGAAAAAGGGCATAAAGAACTTGCAGGTGTTTGGAGATAGCGAGCTGATCGTCAACCAAGTTAGGGGGCAGCATGCTACAAAGAACGACTTGCTGAGGAGCTACAAGAATAGGGTATGGGACCTCATTGAGGATTTCGAAGCTTTCAACATTGTGTCCATACCCAGGAAGAAAAATGAAGCCGCAGATAGGCTCGCAGCAGTTGGAGCAACATTTGATGTGGTTGACAACATCAGAAGGGAAAAAACGCAGCCACACGTCCATGTGGTTGTAAGGCCGCAGATTCAGAGATAATAACACAAGTGGTGGCAGGTGTTTGAGAACGATCAACAGATCGTCAATTTCTTACAAGAAGAGGCTGAATTTTCAGCCAGGAATCAAGACAGATTAGAGCAGCAGTATGGGGATCAAGTAGTGCAGCTGCGGACAAACAAGCTTCCTAAGGGTTTGGTATCATTGGAGTCTATCTTCAACCCTAACGACCAGTTTCGTAAGGAAAAGGCAAACATACAGGTCAAGAGAGAAGATTCAGAGCCAATTTCGGTTGGGGAAGGCAAAACACTACAAATTGGCAAAGTGGCCACTGAACAGGAGAAATCAGATTTCATACAACTTTGCCAAGAGTTTCCAGATGTCTTCGCTTGGAGCTATGAAGACTTAAGAGGATTCGATCCAAATTTGGCACAACATACCATAGAATTGGATCCAGATGCTAAGCCCGTCAGGCAGAAGCAGAGACCAGTCAACCCTCACATTGAGCCTCTAATGAAGAAAGAGCTTAACAAGCTAATTGAGGCAAGCATTATATTCCCTATCAAGCACTCAAGTGGGTCACGAACTTGGTTCCGGTCGGAAAAGAAGAGGAGAAATCAGGTTGTGTGTGGACTCCGAGACCTCAATAGAGCATCTCTCAAAGACCATTACCCACTTCCTTCAATGGAAAAAATATTGCAAGTAGTATCCGGTTCGGAGAGATTCTCTCCTAGATGGCTACTCGAGGTACAATCGGGTGATGGTGAAAGAAGATGACCAATTCAAGACGGCTTTCACCACTAAATGGGGAACCTATGCCTACAAGAAAATTCCATTTGGGCTATCAAATCTGGAGCCACCTTCCAAAGGGCAATGGATATGGCATTCAAGGGGTTAATCAATAAAATAGTTTTGATATATCTTGACGATATCACTTGTATTCTCAAAAAATGCAGCGGATCACCTCTGTCATTTGAGGCAAGTATTTCAGAGATGTAGAAGATTTGGGGTATCATTGAACCCCAAAAATGCATATTCTTGGCTCACGAGGGAAAGCTTCTAGGCCATATTGTTTCAAAGGAGGGGTTGACGATTGACCCAGAAAGAGTTGAAGCAATTCGAGCGTTGCCATTGCCAAGTCACAAGAAGGCTCTTCAAAGCTTCTTGGGAAGGATCAATTTTGTCCGTAGATTTGTTCCAAATTTTGCTGCTCTTGTGAAGCCAATAACGCTGATGTTAAAGAAGAGCATGGCATTTAGGTGGACATCAGAAGGCAAGGCAAGTTTTGAGGCAATAAAAGAGGCTATATCTCAAGCTTCGACTCGTCAATCCAGAGACTTCTCCAAGGACTTCGTGTTATACGCCTTTGGTGGTGGGGAAACGATTTACGCAAACGGAACAACAAAACAAAGAAGGGTTAGAGCAACCAGTTGCTTTCTTCAGTCAAGGCTTGGAGGAATACGAAACTAGGTACTCTTTCATTGAAAAGCATGTCCTTGCGGTAATCAGAAGTTTAAAGAAATTCAAGCACCTAGTCTCAAACAACAAGATCCAATTGTTAGTCTCTCATGTGGGAGTTAAGGACTTCCTTCTAAACAAGGATCTGAATGAGAAGCGTGCAGGATGGATAACTCGTGTCATGGAATATGACATCGAGATCAAGGTCACCAAACTAGTATGTGGGAGGGGACTATGCGAGCAGCTAGCCTTGAGTCAACAGGTTGAAATAGGTAATGAAGAAGACGCTGCCCTGCTGTTACAAGATGATCAAAAACAGGAAAATGATGATGTGTCCACTCCCTGTTGGACTCAGAATATGATACATTTCCTACAGACGGGCATGTGCCCTCTAGAGATGAGCAAAGCAAAAAGAAGGTACTTCAGATTACAAGCAGTTCCTTATGTGCTTGTTGATGGTATTTTGTTTAAAAAGGACATCAACGGTTCTATTGAGATGCATCGGCAAAGGCGGAGTCGATTGAGAGGATCTTACAAGAGTTCCATGACGGAGAGGGGGAGGCCATTTCACCCCACGAGTAATGACTCTCAAAATCATGAAAGTAGTTACTATTGGCTCTTGTATTCAATGATTGCTACTCATGGGTTAAGAAATGCAAGAAATGTGCATTCTTCACAGGGAAAGGAAGGTTAGCAACACTGCCCCTTCGTCCAATTTCAGTAGATCATCCATTCATGCAATGGGGATTGGACTTCATTGGAGTCATCAATCCCAATTCGAGTCAAGGCCACAAGTGGATTCTTACAAATGGCTGATTATTTCACCAAGTGGACCGAGGCGTGGCGCTCAAAGAAGCAAGTGAGTCTAAAGCATACTAGACTTTTATGAAGGAATAGTAACCAGGTTCGGTGTGCCGGCCACCATCATATCAGATAATGCATTAGCATTCATAGGTTCAAAAATTATAGAGTGGGCTGTCAAGAATGGAATATTTTTGAGCACCTCTTCAAATTATTACCCGCAGGTAATGGGCGCAGAGTCCACAAACAAGAATTTGCTAAAAATCATTAGAAGGACTCTAGATGAAAACCAAAGAACATGGCATACAAGGCTAAAATCGGCGTTATGGGTGTGAGAATAACACCAAAGACGTCTACAGTAATTCTCCTACAAGTTGGTCTACATGGGAAGGAGGCGGTGTGCCTATATCATTAGAATTGCCAGCCTTGGAGCTCATGAAGCAGCTTGAGTTATCTGAGTTCGAACCAATGGAGGTCAGGTATGCGGAATTGATGGAATTAGAAGAAATCAGAGAACATGCAGTTCAGACGATTGAAAAGGATCAGGCCGTAGTAAAAAGATGGTTTGATAAGAGAGCTAGAGCAAGAACCTTCCAGGAAGGGGACCTGGTTCTGAAATGGGATGCAGATCGGGCAAAACCGGGGAGACATTCCAAGTTTGATGCCATCTGGAGTGGTCCCTACATGGTCACGGGATGCAAAAATAGTAATGCTTTCCAATTGTCTGCATTGGATGGAGAGGAACTTCAGATCCCGGTTAACGGAATCTATCTTAAACATTGCTACTAAGAGAAACGTTTTGCCCTTGTAAATATTAGTTTAGAGTTTTCTTAATTCCTCTAAGTGCGTATGCACATTGTCCTGTTGTAGTTAGGTTTCTATTTCCCTAAGTGCTTTGGCACAGGTTTTGCTGCTCTCAGGTTGTTTTCTACAGTTCAGAGTGTTGCTGGAGAGGAAGTTGCAGTATCAGGCTTGTTTCAGGTTAGTGCTTAACTCCATGCCCAATGGACCGCTAAAAGGCCACTGATCTTCTACCTAGCGAGCAGAGTAACCCATTGAAGTCGTCAAAATTTCACCCCCCAGGGTAAAATTTCGATAAACATGCATCAAAGGTTGCAGAAAGGCAAATAGGTCAATCCAGGAAAAATCATGAAAATCGGCTAAGTCCTAGTCCTAGGGGCAGTCGGGACATTTGGGACAAAAAGGCGCGGATCGGCCGAAAATCCTCCAGGCGGCCCAAATGGTATTTGGGACAATCGGGCCAAAAGTACGCGGCGGGCGCAAAATGCCGGTTCGACCGAGGAAAAATGACTAACTGCTGAGCGGGACGATTTGGGACGAAGGTACGCGAAGGGCCCGAACCGGCCGGATCGGCCGAAATAAAATGCAGAGGCCCAAAGGCAATTGGGACATCTGGGACAAATGGACGCGAACCGGCCGGTTCACCCGAAATCAGTACAAAGAGCACTATGCAAAATGGGACAAGCGGGTCAAATAGACCCGAACCGGCCGGTCCGGCCGAAATGAGTCCAGAGGGTCCAAAATCAAATGGGACATCTGGGACAAATGAACGCGGAATGCGCGAAGAAGCCGAAGGAGCCGAGGACCAATCGAAGCGCCAAGTGTCCTCACAGAGTACAGTCGGAAAAGTCAAAGAGCGAGTTTTCGAGCACCGATCCAAATCAATGAAATAATGCCACGTGTCCTAGCTAGGGCCCACAAGGAGATTTCAAAGGAAGGCCCGCCGAAAAGTAGAGGAGAGAGAATCATTCAGCGAATCAGAGCTTGCCACGTGTCATCCAGGTGGCAGAGCGCGGGAAGAAATTCAAAAAATCTGTTTTCGCCTATTCCGTGCCCTAAATCTTCAGATCGACATAACTTTCGATCCAGAGCTCGGTTTTACACGTTCTTTATATCAGCGGAAAGCTTGTGAGATTCTCTACACGTTTCCAGGGTCAATCTTGCATTTTGGTTCAGTTTGAGGAGAGAAAATCAGAAACACCTCCAACGCGAATAACCAAACATAAGTGATGCGTCAACAAACAATTTTAATGCAGCAGACAGTTCGCCGCTCCTGTTAGGCAGCCCGCCGTTTCGCCAGGATCCGCCGCTTCTGCCATGATGAGATGAGTTAAATGCATTCTGGAGGTGGTTGGGGCAGATTTCGAATTCCTCTCTCTTTTCTCTCTCATTCTTCCTATAAATTGTAAAGAGGGGCTTCTTTCTAACGGTTGGACATTTCTGTTTTGCGACCCCTCCCTTCTCTCCTGCTTGCAAGAGAATTCGTGGAGTTTCCAAGCCTCCCACATGGACTGTAATGTCATTGTGCCTCTTGGCCATTGCAATGTATCTGAATCGATCCTTTGAGCAATATATATGTCTGTGATTGAATTTAAATCCTCTCATGTATTCATTGTTGTCATTCTGACCTCTCATTGCATTTCGGTTACCTGTGTATGATGTGGTATTGCATCTATATGGTCTGTGTTTATGTTGCAAAGCTTATGTTCTTCATTCCTCGGTGCATCACCTCCATAGTTTAGGTTTTATTATACGCATTTCTCTCTCCCTGTCTCCTTGGTAGTTAGGTTAGTTTTGGGTGAACCTCTGTGTTTTATTGGTGCATCTGAACAGAGGAATAGGAACCAGCCTTTCTCTGGAGAATCCTTTCTCATTTTCAAGTCCCACACTTGGAGGAAGGATTCAATGTTATGCAATCACACTGGATACCTAAGTGATCAACCTAGAAACTTGATGTGTATCCGGGGTGCTGTGATTTTGCATCAACAGTGTTTCAAAGTGCCATATGCCCTATTTTGGTGGTTTCTTGAGTTGTTTTAGTTACTAGATGATGATACCTTTCGTTGATGTGCTACTTGTGTTATGAAGATATGTTTTTTTGTGAACCAACTCATGCTTGTAGATTGAAATATAGGTGCTTAAGACCTTATGGGATTTGTTTACCAAATGGAATGAGTCATGATGTAGATGGAGGTTGCAGAGTTGGTAAAGCATGACAATTTTTTGAGAGATTTTTCTGGCATGTATGGTGCTTTTGGAGTATTGGTGAAGTTATTGTGTTCATTTGAAGTTTAATATGTGACCATTGGAGTGATAGCTTTCTTTAAGGACTAATTGTGGAGCATTGTATTTTTTAGGCCTATGCCAACATTTAAGGTCTCTTCATATGACTAATATGATGGTGTATAGTGTATTTTAATGTTGTTAATACCAACTTTATGGTCTTTTCTAACCTAAGGTGATTTATGAGATGAGTCATGTATATAAAGTGAGTTATGTTTTCTCATTTGAGCTAGTGTGTGTAGTGGAGTTGACGAAGTTGTGAGCGAGCAAGAGGAGAGTGTGAAGAGTGTTGAGAGGGATCAAGAGAATAGATGATAAGAGGCATAGAGAGTTGATATGGACAAAGAATAAGGTATTTAATGTCATTAGACCTAATAAACACATGTTGGTGTATGTATGAGAAAATAAGGAGAGTGAGAGAGTTGTTTGAAGAGTTTTGAGAGGAAGAAGATGAAAAAGTGATCACAATCAGTTGTTGGAGCAATAAGTACTTAAGATATCTTCATATTCGGGTGGCTCGGTTGTTGCTTGCTTGGTCATCTTGGGGGTTGTAGCCTCCTTATAGGGTTGGTGCTTGTACGCATCTGATTTTGCATGGTGCAACATTGTCGGAACAGTTAAATCCCCAATGATGAAAAACTATCTTTCCAATGATGTTCAAGTCCAAATCTTCACTTGCGGCAGATGTTCTTTGCCGAGCTAGTTTGCTTTACTTGTCCATTTCCATGTTTTTCCCACTTTTCTTTATCATTTTACAAGCTTTTCCTTAGCTTTCCATCTTTAAGTTATGGAACCATGCCGATGGTTATGTAACCACCTGAATAGTTGTGTAATCATCAATCGCCTGGCGGCAACGATTGCACAACCGCCACTCGCATGCATTGGAGATCCTGTGCACTTTTGACCGAGACTTTTCAGGTGATTTTGAACGCATGTTGCCTTCTTCTAGTTCATATTTCTCACACATTTCTTGTTTAAATTGACTATTCTTGAGCTTATTAGATGCATATAAAACTATCCTTCCTAACTTACTACATTAATAAGTTAACTACCCCTTCTTTGAGTCACGTGGCATTTCTTGGCTGCCAAATGGGTTGCACCTCTTCCTTACAAAATTTATATAAGAACCAAGATTCTTCCCAAAGCATGGTTTGGATTTTATCAATTTGATTTTGCACTATTATGCTGCGAAAATCCCACCAAGAATTACACAAACAAGCCAACTCTTTTACCTTTTTGTTCTTTCGCTCACATTTTCACCAGTCTACTTACAAACCAACCGGCTCCAACATTATCCCATTCTTTGTGCACACTTTCTAACACAACTATTTGGATATGTATGAACACTTATTGGAAAAGAAGCCGAGGGTACATTAAAAAGCATTTCAGTGTTGGATTTGTCTCGATTATAACATTTCCAAGTTGGGGTATCATTAAATTCCTGTAAGTTTCTTTGTTTATTTTGAATAGATTCAAAGCTTTAGTCTAATTAAACACATTTCTTTAGAAAGATTCAATTGCAATACTTATTATAGTATATTTCATTTGCAAATATTTTGTTGAGGGTTTCCTCTCAAACTTACGCCCATGGATTTTCCTCAAAAGGATTTAGAGGAAGTTTCGCTTTATGGTGTTTGCTATCATTCCTTCATTATTAAATTGTTTAAGAAAGTTCACTGCATTCAAAATTTAGTATTAGTTGCAAATAAACAAAACTTCCATGAAAAGCCAATTCTCAGCCTATCCTTGTGGATTTACACGGGAAGTTATCTCTAGACGCTTTTGTGTCTGTGTTAGATTTATATTTCTTCATTAGAAAGCTTCTATTTTACCGGGGAAGCTTCAAGGAAGAATTGCTTCTAAGAAGCTTTTCGTTCTTCCCCTGATTCTGAGGTAGAGCTAGAAGAAGTTACATCCACAATTACAAATAGGAAAAACATTTATTTTATTAGATTAATTAAATCCTCTGCACATGGAAATAGCCACATCTAGTTATCTCTCGGTTTAGTTTAATATGCATTAAAATAAAAGCAATTTCATTTAATTAGAAGAAGTTAGTTTGTCTGTGCACATTTCTTTATTTTCCGTAAACACAAAAATCCAAAAACATTAGATTAAATTAATTAGTTTTCTTTTATTTGTTTTATTCCCTTTTATTAAAATCATTGGAAAAACACAAAAATAGATAGATTATATTCATTTCCTTTGTTTAATTAATTAGCTTTCATTTGTTAATTAGTTATAAGTGTGTAAGTTTAATTAAATTCAAGGAAAGTAATCGAATTGATTTAATTTAAATCTTAATTTTTCCGTTTGTTAATTTAGGAACATAGATTTAATTAGAAAGGAATTAACACATCTCCTCACGTATCCTTAGTTGGCTTAGGTTCCCTAAACATTAACCTTTCCCTTTTTGGATTTCTTTGTGAGTTTGTTTGTTTCTTTGCTTTAGTAGTTTGCATATCCCACATGACCATCCAAGGCCCTAGGAAACATAGAGATTTGGTGTGCGATTCACATGTACCTCAACCAAACTTAGCTCCGTAATTTATAGATGTTAACCAAGGCCTCAGACATCTCATTTTCTAGACCACCCCACTTCCACTCGTCATTATCTCACAGTTAATAGATTTGAATGTCGAAGCGAAACAATGCTTACGTGCTCGGCGTAGTTAGCTTGGTCAAGATTAGATTCCGTAACTCACCCATTTTTCTACCCACACATTTCATCGCACACCTCCATGACCTTGTCTAGAGACTTCTATGAGTCAAATGTAGGATATTTATCACGCATTCCACAACGAGTTCAGAGGTTGTTTGGAAAAAATGACATTGAAAAACTCCTTAGAGTATCCATACTCTTGGATTGTTCCATTTCACTCGCCCAAGTTACAAAAGCATTCATTTCCGTAGATGAGCATATTCCCCTACGGTGCCCGTCAAGGACATTCAATTGCCTTGATTAATTGTTAGCCACTTTCACTTATTTTTGTGCATTTCACCTATCCACCATATTTATCCATTACGTATCCATATTTCATTTTGTATCAGTTGTCCCAACATGACCTTAAAAGGTCGCGTGTGTCCTAGAGTCATGCGTTGATTCTTAGACATACAAAATTTGTGGACCCTACATGGACTAGTTCCTTTTTTAGCTTTGTTTATTACTTCTTCTATCCATCCTTCTCCTCTCCTCTTATTCTATGGGTGTTTATACACCCCTCGAATATGTTGTGTCAGGAATATGACAGGCCCATGTTGGGTCTTGAAGCATATTATTGCTAGATGAGTATGTAATCGCCCTCACTATCAAGGTGGGTTGATAATTACTCATCCAATTTACCTTCCCCTCACACTCCCCCTCTTTAAGGCACCAATAATGGATCATCGTCGAATTGAGGAGGTCAATCAACTTATCTATATTCCACAACCCGAGTTCTAGAGATCAAATAATATGGAATTTATAGGAGAGCAAGGGTTCCATCCTCGAGTCTTGTCAAGACCTCAAATCAAAATGCAAGATAATTATATCCCATCCTATCTATTACCAAATAAATAACTCTTGACATGCTTCGCTCAAAGCGATGAGTGTCTTAAGGCAATAGACCAATCCTTGGACTAGATGCAAGAGTACAATGATGTTCTTATTTATAACAACACTACTACCCCTCCTCTTATGATAAGAAATACATCAAAAGAGGGGTGGCCTCCCAATGATCAATCCATGGTAGGAAATCATGTGCCTTTGCTTCCTAACCAGGATCGAACATGCCTAAACCAAATGTAACATCATCTTCGGGAGATGTAACTTCAACATTGGTGGATAGAGATAGGGAAATAAAGCTTGCCCAACCTTCTAGTGTGTTGTCCACTCAAAATTCCCTGCTCTGATGAAAGTAAAAATTTCAAAATTTTGAGTTTAAGTGTTTTTCTCTAAAGTACCGAAGTCGTGAAATTGAGAAAATCTGTGTTTTGGGTCATTTTGTATGTATTTCGGGCCTGTCGGACATTTTTGTCCCGCGTGTCCCAAGTTCAGAAGTGCGTTCTGTTCCCCGATCGGCCGAAATCCCCGAAGTTGTTCCATTTTCGGGCCCGTCGGAACTTTTCGTCCCAAATGTCCCAAAGTAAATCGTGCAAGTTGTTCCATTTTCGGCCGAAACACCCGAACCGCGTACTTCACGCGTTTTCATCCCGAATGTCCCAAACTTCTCCGGACCTATTGTAACATTTTCACCCGAACCGGCCGAGTCGCGTACTCCAGGAACTTTTGTCCCAAATGTCCCAAGTTCAAATGGGCCTTTTGTTCCATTTTCGGCCGAAACACCCGAACCGCGTACTTCGCGCGTTTTCGTCCCAAATGTCCCAAAATGCATTTGTGCGTCTTCTCCCTGTTTCGCCCGAATCGGCCGAGCCGCGTGTTTCGCGCATTCGCGTCTCACATGTCCCAAGTGAACCAAGTGTCATTCGTACCAGTTTTTGCCGCTCTACCCGAATATCCTGCTTATTCAAATTGGTGGGTATGCATTAAATGCGCATTGATCACCCTTCTCTCTCCTCAACGGCTATATAACGGGCAAGCCCCCTTTTGCATTTTCCACATTGTTCCCATGCTACCCTTGCTCGAACCCTTGCAACCTAATTCCCTGCGCGTGTATCCCTTTTCTCTGTAATTCCTCCCCGAGTTTAGGTTGCGGCTCTGAGACTATCAATATGAAGATCAAATTCCAGGGACAGGAACAAGTTTCACCACTAGAGTCTGCCGTTCTCAATATTGGGGACAGTGAAGCTCGACATCTTGACTTCGGTGATTTTTGGGCGAGGATGGCAGATGCAAACCCTACACCAATGGCACAAATGATTCACGATAGCGGTTTGGCCTTTGCTGGCGGTTTCCCGATCTCGGTACAGTGTGCTGACACCGTGCTTTCATGCGGAGCTCACTTCGACCCCGCTTCGAGCGAATTGACCAATATACATGGGGAACTCATCGCCAAACTGGATGCTGCCGCCATTAGCACTGCTCTGAGGATTCCAGAGATGGATAATGCCATAGTCGTTTCCCGGGATCAAGCACAGGCCCTGTTCGACCAAGACAGTGACAAATATAAGGCACGAGTGGTGAAGTCCTGGCTGAAGAACCCTAAGAAAGGAGCTTCTCGTCTGACCAAAACCCTCTTCCGAGCAGATTTCAATGAAGAGTTGTCAGACTTCATAATCTTGCTGGCTCGGGTTATGGGTTTGCCCTCTACCAACGAATTTCACTTCTGGATGTGCCCGCTCATCAGCATGGTGTGCGAAGGAACGCAAAATATCAATTGGGCGGAAATCATAAGCATGAATTTGACGGAGCAGCTGTCCAATGTGCAGCAAACGAAGAAGTTCTACATGACTTCGTACCTGATGTATACCCTGGCAGCGTCACGGCAATGGTTTGGCTTTTCTTACATCGACGCTCACAAAGATGATCCAGTATATGCTTACTGCCCGCAGTTCACCCTGGAGACCAGCAATCGTAATTTCAGAAGGGTCAATGATGCTTTCACCATGTACGTGGTCAGACTGCTCGAAGGTGATACTGCTAGAAGGTTTTCAGATGAAGCCATGAACCTGATATCGCAATATGGTGCTTATTTCATCCAATTCAGGAAATTTTCTTATATCGACTTCACTTTGGCTATGAGAGAACCCCTGGCCGGCTTCCCATGTTCTGCAATGATAAGATGGCTTTGATCGAAGTATGCAGAGTTAGACAAACTGCACAGAACCTGTAGGGACAAGAAGATTTCTGGTTTGCACTTTCCCATTTCTTTGGGAAATTACACTTGTAAAACAGCCCTGGACGCACAAAACATAGAGAGAGCCCTGGTACCTATCACCGTTCATTTCTTCAAGCCAAGAACCTGCTTCGACTTGAAGAAGTTCATTGAACAGAACATCAAGATAATCTACCATCATAGGGCAGATACAGAAGACTACTGGGCTGACTGTGCAGATGATTTTGAGGCCAGGAGAAGACATTATGGCAGGTTCTCTCTGCCACTGATCCAAGAACTCGGTCTGTATCAAGTTCCTGAAGGTCTCCAGGATGACAACTCTGATCTATACTCATATGAGTATGAAAATGTGGTTAAGCACACTCCTTTGGAGGACCTGGATTGGAACAGGAAAGAGAGGGATGATCTGGCTGAGATCCTTGCTCCAGTCTTAGTCAGGACTAAGGTCTGGTTTGACAGGATAGTTCGAGAATTCAGGAGGCATTCAGGAGAATCCTCTTCTAAGGATGCTTCAACACCAAGAAGAGAAGCATCTATTCCAAGGTCGGAAACACCAGTGCAAACCCCACCTGCCTCATCAATACAAGGACCTGCAGCTTCCACTCCTTCTTCATCCACTCAAGTGTACCAGAAGAAGCTCAAGGAGGTTAAGAAGGAGCCTGTGGAAAGTCACCCTCAAAGAAAGTAGGCAGAGTTGCCTATGGGACCAGAGAACATCATTGTTCTCAGTGAAAGTGAAGAAAGCGAAGTACCAACTCTTGCAAGTGCTCCTGAAGATCCAGCTGATAAAGATAAAGAAATCCAGAGCACTGAGCTTTCAGGTGATGTTGACTCTTCTGCCGCAATTGCCCCAAGTGCCCCACTCACCTCTCAACTCGAGTCAAGCAGTGCAGACCTTGAGCATCATGAGCTCTCTGTCTCTTGGTCCCCTTGCTCCTCCTGCTGATTCCTCTTCCTCTTTTGCGTGGGTGCAACCTTTGGTTGACAAAAGGAAGAGGAAATTTTCCTCTCGGAGTTCAGGGTCAAATTTTGATGCTGTCGCAGCCTTGTTGGGCACCACTCCTTCTCGTGCCAAGAAAGCCAGAACTACCTCCAGAATAGTGTCTGATGCTCAAGGTCAGCAATTCCTAGAGATTGCCAGGCCTTCAACGGATAAATCAGAGCAGGACTTGCAGGTATCTGACTTAGAGCTCTCGAGAATCCCAATGGGAGAGTCTACCCCTGAAGGTGAAATTCACAACCTCCAGGAAACAGTCACAAGAGTCATTGGGAGGGTAGAGAAAGGGCAACAAACTATTGAACAGTTGGAAGAACAGGCCCAAGTTCTCACAGGTTTCATCAAGTCTCTTTTGTCTAAGGACAAAGTTTTGGACCCTACCCCATTGACTACTCTCCCACCTCCTGTAATTCTAAGCCAAGATGAAGTGCAGAGTATCAAAGATATGCACAAGTATTCTGTCTATGGCAGAGCTATTGAAGCCCTGGTGGATGACATGCTTGTTGCTGGATTAAACTTCATCGATGAAGCTTTCAAACTCCACGAAAAGGTGAGCAATGTGCAACTGAAGCTCTCCTCCACTATCAATATCATGGATAAAGAGCTCAAACTCTGGAGCAGTTGCATAGTAGACCTCCGACTCATGGGACAGGCAGATGAGAACGTTTTGTTGGCGAGTAAAGTCTTTGATGATGCAAAGGATAATCTGTCGAAGTCCTGGGTCTACAGCGTGGAGTGGAAGATCAGAGTCCTGGAGGAGGCTTTGGGAGAACTGAAGAACAGTTGGCAGAAGGGCGAAGCTTTCAAGACACTGGTTATCTCTGCTTTCAAAGACATACACTGTCATCTTCAGGATGAGACTTCTGGTACTTCCCTTTCCTTGCAAGAAATCAAAGCTCAATTCAGAGCTTTTGTCAAAGATAACTTATTCAAGGAAAGTTCCATCTCCAAGGAGAAAATGAAGGAGATTTGCTCTCTTCAATCTGCCATTGAAGAAGCAAACAAAGATTATCATACTCATGTCGAGTTTGATAAAGAGATGGAGAAGTGTCTGGGATTTTGGACTCAGTCTACGACTAACACGTCAGTCCCTCATGGCAGAGATATAGCTGAGGCGTTAAAGAAATTCAGGCAGCGGATTCTGAAGTCAGTGGGTCCCTCTCAGTGACCGGCCACCTGTCTTCTTCTCCTTATTCTTTTCTCTTCTTCCCTTTCTTTTTCCGTTTTCTTTGTAAGAAGTTGAGGTATTGCGGTTGGCGGTCCTTAACTATTCTTGGTTAAAAGAAGCGGTTACGAAGAGTAACTGATTTGTAAGTTATATAATGGCATTTCTACGCCATTCTAAAAAAAGGAAGAACTTGGCTTATTTTCTGAAAAGTGTAAATAGATTATAAAGAAATCAATACAGAAGGACTTTTCCATTCTTTGTCTATCTGATCTCTGTTATTCCTAAGCTTTCATTTATTTTCTTTGTGAAGATCATTTGTCTCAAATTTGTTAGTCTTACCGATTGCATACTCTTCAACTTTGCAAGCTGGTGATCTTGTATAACCAAGAAGGAACTTTGTGTCCTTGATTAATGAATCTGTGTTATGTTAAGAAACTTTGTGTTCTAGCAGATGTTATTTACAGAACTTTGTGTCTTTGAATTCCATCTTATTTCTCCGATACAAATGATCTCGTTTCAAATTATTGTGACTTCGCATACATAAAGAATTACTCTGATATCTATAATTCTGCATGTTTCCTTTCTGCTCTTTCCCGTACTCTTTTTCCTCGGTCCTTTTGTAATTGATGATCTTCATAGAAAAAACTTTCGTAATATCTAAGTTTAACCAACAAATCATGTCTTGTACATTTGTAAATAAGTTTGTTTCTGAATAAGGGAACCTCTCCCATTAAAGAGGAGGGACTTCTTGTCCCCTGACTGTTGCTCTTCGTAAAGTCCTATCCGACAACCAACATAGTGCTACATATTTTGCATGACAAGGCAAGATCCCCCACCATGTTTAGAACTTTGGTTATGTGACCTCAATTCCTTCACCTCCCTCAGACTACATTTTTGCCCCCAACCTTGGGGACCTCCTTTCCGAGATCAAGCATGCTAGGTATGCCCTCTTACACTTTGTACATATATCCTCCATAGGTGCAATTGGAAGTACATTCTAAAATGCCATCCCAACTAGAAATGTGAAATTCCCTAGCTTTGTACCTACCACTTTGTACGAAAACAATGTTCCTCTGTACCTTCATATGTACTCTAAATCACCATAAGGGGACATGTTTTCCTTTCCTGGTTCGTATGCTTAGCCTCAGGGGATGTCTTATGCTCATGTAAATGCTTATTCGATGCCATATAGACCTCCTATTCCTCCTCCACTTCCCCATCAAGGGTTGTCCATGGTAGAGTCCTATGTGTTGGGCACATATGTTGAATATCTCAAGGATCCCCTTAACTTTACCATACAAAGTGTAATGCTTCCATGACCACTTCCCGACCTTCCAAAGTTCAAAGGGAGGGGGATATAAATGCACATATAAAAGCATACACAACTTCCATTAGAGAGATACTACCATGGGACATAGTTGTAGCTAATATTTTCCCCAACACACTGAAGTGGATTTCTCTCTACTGGTACTACAAAATACAAGAAGCCTTAATTCATTCGTTTAAGTAATTTGTTTCAGAGTTCATAAATGCTTTTGATATGATCAAGATCTTAAGCATGGGAATAAGAGAATTCCTCCACATCAAACAAGAGCATAATGAATCATCTACCCATTTCATCTAGAGATGGCGGAAAGTTCTCTAGTCCTCTACAAGTGCTCTAATATGGATCAAATAGAGCTATGTGATCTATTCCCTACTTCATTAATCAGAAACGAAGGAAGAGGTATAAGAGTTTCCTCTTATGAGATATGAGGAGGTCTTCGAAGGTGCTCTCTACATTGACCAAGAGGTGATTGATAGTGGTTGGAAGACTTATCTTCCAAATGGGAGACTCGGTCAACCCATCTCGGGGTAATTCAAATTATCCCAATAGTTCAAACAATAACGGCAAAGGACCCAAGGTCCTCAACAAGAATAGTAGTGTTATGACGGATGATGATGTAGCTGATCAATCCAAGAAGTCGAATGTTGTTAACACCAACAATGAAAATAATAGTAATAACAATGAAAATGCAAATAACCAAAGGAGTAATAATTTCAATCCTTCAATCAACACAATTGATTTAAGTCACCCTTCGTTCCTCCACTAACGGTCCAGCTCAAGTCCCGATTCAATACTCTAATTATTATCCAAATCAATTCCCAAACCAATATCAAAACCAAGGCGAGGCTGCCAAAATTCAATGATAACAACCAATAATAGAATAATAATAGAAACTATGGGCCACAACAAAACTAGAATCAAAGACCTCATGACTACAACCCTAGCTTATATTGCAGTTTCCATAGTGTAGTAGGACATGATGCTCGGACATATTGTGATTACAAAGTAAATTCATACAACAACTTCCAAAGAAACAAAGACAACTCTTCATTGAGATGTTCTTGGATAATCCCATGACACCTACGTAGAACACTCACATGGTGCCTATTTCTCCACAAAATTCTACTCTTGGGGTTTATAGAGACCCCCTTCCAACGCACCCGAGAATGGAAAGCTTAATCCTCATGGTACTAACAAGGGGATGCCTATTGGAAACAACAATCATGAGGCATCTACGTCTACAAACCCTCTAGTATCCCCCCTTTAGACGAGTTGAAATCAAACTAATATTGTAGGCTTAGTAGAGATAGAAACCAAACCTAAAGTTAACACAATAACCTAGACCCAAGATTATTCTTCACAACATATTCCCATTTATCCTTCCACTTCAGATGATACATCGGTAGCTCCCAAACCAATAGGAGCTTATGATTTTATTAAGGACTTGAATAATACCTTCTTCAAAATTTCCTTCCTAGATTTGTTGAAGAATTATCTTGTGCATGTATTAGCTTTATTAGAAGAGTCGGGTCTTGGCCATCTTATCCACTTCATTTCCCTTCTAGAGGCCCAAATCAATTATATAGACTTTGATGTCTATTCCCTAACCAATTTAAGAGAGATGTTGGGTTCATATTCAACATTAGCAAGATGCCTACTAATGTTGAGTTGGCATGAAGAGGTTATCCTATGTCATATCTCAAGGCTTGGATTTATAATAACTACATTAAGTGTGCAATGATAAACAATGGGGCTACTGTTAATATAGTCACTTTCTCGTTTCTTTAGAATCTAGGCTATGGAGAGACAAATTGTTCTTCAATGCAAAACACGTTGAGAGGCTATGATAGCCTCAAAGCAACTTCTATTGGAACTATAGTGCTTTTGGTCACTCTTGGACCCAAGACTGTGTTGACTGAGTTTTATATTATAGATCAGAAACCAACTATAATATGATTCTTAGTCGACCCTAGATTCATAGGATGAAGGAAATCCCTTCTACATTATTCCAGGAAGTTAGATTCTTACATGTGGGGAAGGTCTTCGTGGCTTAGGGTGACCCAAAGCCATTTGACATCCATTTGGCCAACCTAAAGAAGAAATGGGGGTTCAAACTGAGCTTGAGCTCTGAATAATCAATTAAACAAGCCTTAGGGTTCAAATCCTGAATCCCATCTTGTTCCTATGATTGAGTTAGAATCCCCTAAGGTAATCAAAGGGTTTGATGTTAACGAAAACAAAACCACTATGGTAAAAATTGTATTAAAAACCAACATAAATTGTTAAACTTCTAGAGAATGACTTTCTTATTATTCTCTCCTTTGATTCCTAAGGCATAGATCACGCTCTTAGAAGCGCCTCTCTTCCAAGTGAGAGATTTGAAGATATTTTTATGGTCAAGGTTTCATAAGTGAAGGAAGAAGACTCAAAGAAATATCAACCTTCTATCTTCCCCCGAAGACTTTAGGAATCTCAACTATGATGGTAGAAAGTGTCGGTTTAGTGTTGGATCTAGGGTGATCCTCACTTCCCCTTAGGGGAGGGTCATGCCTTTTGCTTTCAAGATAAACTTTGAGTGCATGAATAATGAAGCTAAATACAAAGCTCTACTTCTTGGTCTTATTATGGCCAAGAGGATGGGTGTTAATAATGTTAGAGTCTTGGGTGACTCTCAACTCATTGTTAATCAAGTCTTGGAAGTTTATGAGACCAGAGAAGAACACCTACAAATCTATAATTATGTCATCTTATAGCTTAACGAGGGTCTTGATTTCATTTCCATATAAGCTATTCCACGAAGCAAAACCTATTGGCCAATTCTATGGCTATTTCCTCCTCTTGCTTTTGTCCAAGCAAAGACCTGAAAGAAACTAAATTCACTATTTCAGTCTGATCCAAACCTCTAGTTCGAAGGATACTAACCAATGTAGTTTTGGCATATTTCGACACTAAGAACAAGCCTACCACTTTGGATTATGTGGAAAATGATGAGGAAATCCTAGGATACCTCAATGCATATAATGATATCCATCCCTCATACCATAATAGGGAATTTTCTATTATACCTCACCCTTCCTCCTACTTTGGAGATTTCATGATGGATCCTTCCTCATCGGAAGGTATTGAGATCTACGAGATAGAGGAAGAAGAACTAGAACTACCTCCAGCCCCACCTAAGTTTGAAGAGGGTAATTCCTCTTTAATCGAAGGAACCATAGATATAAATATTGGGATGGAGGAGGATCTTAAAATATTGAAACTCAGTTCTTCTCTGACTCCAAAGAATATATAAGTGGATACGAAGGTGCTTAAAGAGAAGTCAAAATCCTTTGCTTTCACTTATAAAGAAATGACGAGCATCTCTCATGATGTTATAGTGCAAAATATAGTTATGAATTCGAAACCAAACCCGTGAAGCAAAAATCAAGGCCCATGAAGAAAAAATTGGTTTTGATGGTTAAAGAAGAGGTAATGAAACTCTTGCAAGTGGGGTTAATTAAATGTGGGATTCAAACATAGCCCCAATTCTCAAGAAGAATGGGAAGATATACATTTGCATTGATTTCAAGGACATTATCAAGGTTTGGCTTAAAGATGATTTTCCACCGCCATCAATTGATGTCATTGTTCATGTAATAGTTGGATACGAGTTGTTGTCTCCCATGGATGGTTTTTCTGGTTACAACTAGATTAGGATTTATAAGGAGGACCAGACAAAAGCCACTTTCATGACTCCTTGGGGAACCTTCTTCGCTGTATCATGCCTTTCGGATTGAAGAATGCTAGAACCACTTACCGGTGGGCGATGATGTACATCTTTCATGATCTTATTCATAAGATTGTTGATTAACTAAAATTAACTAATATGTAGTATGTGGGGATAGTTAATCTAAGCTATGAGTGACTATAAATGTAATAAAGAAGTATGTAAATAAGATAAACAACTATGCAAAAGGAAATTATAACCCTAATGTGCAAGAGGGAAGAGGAAAGAACTTAGTTGAATAACTGATGCTCGCGGGACTATGTCATAGAGGTGGATGTGGAAAGTGGAAGCAGACACGACTATGCAGGAGCCCTAAAAAGGATGGATATGGGATGATTCTCTAGACCTGGAGCACCGGAGAGAGATATGGGCACCTATGGGCACCTTGGTTTGTAAAATGGGCAGCCCATCTGTGAAAAATCTTGAAAAATGGATCTCACTGGTTGGGAGGTGGTCTAAAACCCTCATTGTGTGTAACATCAGATTCACTGTCCTATACTGAGTGTCACCAATAATTCAAAATGATGTAAAGACCTGCAAAAGACCAAAAGAAGTATCAACCCCTAAGAATTAAAGATGCAAATGAATGGATCAGACTGACCTCAACTACCACAATAGAGGGCTTACTAACTAAGCATTACACTACATTTCAAGACCCAAATGTAGTTCGGTGAGTGTGTGCATAATGTGCCCTAGGTGATCTTATGTCAGTCACACTTTGTGAAGTAGAGAGCAATAACTAAATGTAGAAAATGTAATAACATGTGTGCATGGAATAGAATAGAATCCTTCCCCTATGAAGTGTGTGATGTGATTTTCCTAGCGTTGTGCCTTGTGATGGAGCTACGTGGATACAAGTCATATTTTATACAATAAATGGATGCAACTCTAGATGGATGATAGTAGTGAATGATGTTAGGTCCCTCATTATGGTCTCATAACTTTATATTTATAGGGTTCTCTTGATCTAATTTTGTAATTAACCCCAAAATGGCCAACCACCAAAAAGATAAGAAGGTAAAATAGCTAGAAAGAGCCCAAAAGATGGCAGGAAAGTGCAAAAAGAACCGGTGGGACCAGGGCACCCATGGGTGCCCCATTACTAATCTGGGTGCCCTAGTAAAAAAAAATTAACGGAGATGATAGAAGATGACTGGGCATATGGATGTAAAATATCGAGAATAATGAAATAAAATAAAACAAGATGGTCAAAAGACGGGGGTTAATTAGTATTCTCTTCACTTAAGAACCTTCTAAATAATAGTATGAGATCGAGATAAATAATGTCTACAAAGGCATGATTTTGTGACTAAATGTTTCCCCACTTTATGTTGGTGAGCGAAAGATCGGTAACATAAAGTAGATAGAGATGTGTACCTGATGTCCATGAAGAGTGTAGTAGAAATGTTCCAAAGGACTAGATAAAATGTGGAATGACAAAAACATGGATCCTGGAAAATAAAGATGAAAAATGCACAAAAAGTGATGAGAGTGAACCTAGGGTGAAAATGTGTGTAATAGCCATTGATGTGCGTGATGTACCCGCATGGTTAGTATGGTGTGTGCTATGGTGAAGTATCGTTGATGCCATTTTTTTGCCCCCATTTGACTATTTTTTTCTCATACGGTCGGACCTGCAAGGAGAAAACGATCAAGTAGTCAAATATGTATGTATGTATGTATATGTAAAAACACAATGTAAAATACGCATGTAAAAGTATGTAAGTGTAAAATACACAAATGAAAAAGTGTAAATGGAACATGTGCACCTGATCCATGTCGAGAGAAAGAGTGTAGAAGGATATCCTGTACTACCGGGGTTTTTTGGGTGATCCGACACCATAGGTTGAAGAAGTATAGGGAGGAAATGCTCTGTGTCCTCCAACCTTTAATTGCTTCCCTAAACTATGTGTGTGAAGAGATCTCTATATTGTCCTAGTTTTTGGGCGATCCGATGCCAATGGTAGAAGAAGTATAGGGAGGAATTCCATTGTATCCTCCAACATTTAACTACTCCTCTAAATGTTAAGGACACTATGTCTTGTAAAATTTGTTGTGTATGGATTTTGTAGGCTGGTTTAAACTCACTCGTTATATGTAACCCACAATGCCAAGGGAAAAAAGTGTACTAAATCGAACCGATGTAAATACGTTGTGTTACTATGTAACCCCCAAATGATTCCCCCTCTTTAGGGGTGCATGTGATGTCAGTTATAGGAGAATATGACCCCAAAAGAGGACCAATGACATGAAATGTACCTAGAAATTGCTTGCTAGAAACCAAGGCACGCACGAACAAGAAGACTAGCTAAAGAAAAGTGTTAGCGAAAACAAGCATGCATGTAGAAAACAATGTGTAAGCTATGAAACATTGTAAAATCTACCAAGAAATGTATTAAACACACGAGGAAGACAAAGTAAGATGCACAAAGCAGGTTGCAAGCATGGGACAACACTCACAATGTCGCAAGACATGTAAGGCCATCATGGTCAGTAAACACAAACAAGTGTACGCACTAAACATAGGGCAAAGCACACATACAAGAAGAAAACCAAGACATAAAATGTAACAAACAAGTATGGAAGTAGATATCCATGCATAAAAAATGATGCACATGAAGCACTCGTTAGCATGTTAGAAAGATAAATAGTATGTCAAGGGCATGTATAAGCAAGTAATGTAAAGTGCTAAGTATAAAATAAAACAATCTCACCTAAAAGAGACAAATGTGGATGCCCCCAACGACCATTGTAGGAAGGGTAGAAGGTGAGCATCCATGTTTCATGCAAGATACTTGTATCTACAATCATAATTAGAAAAAGACGTGAATGTGCATGTTTGGATGATATAGATAAATGACATACAAGTAATCAAACTAGTATGTGTAATAAAGTGACCATGAAAAAACAAAAGAAAGCAAGAGTAAAAACAACCATAATATGTAGTATGATATGGATGGATGGAATGAAATGCAAGTTGGAGTGATAGGAGCAAAGTGTGCCCCCATTTGAATAGAAGTGTATGTAGTGAGGTTCATTTAGTTTACCTCCTCAATAGTCAAGAATGAACCGTAAAGGGAGAGTGCATCATCGGGAAATGGTCGAAGTGTGTGTTATGTCTAGCAAAATGTGATGAATATGTATGCATAGTGATGATGACATGCAACATGTAGAAGAGATGTGCATGAACCTTATAGCCTAAGTGTATATCATGAAAAAGTGAATGTAGGAGTGATGATTTAGCCCTAAAGCATGTATCGGTAGAAGATGATAGAGGAAGCGACGAGGTAGACGAGAGTGCATGTCACTACAAGATGAATAGTATGGAGTGATGGTGTAGCCTAAAGTGTATACCACTACAAGATGAATATAATAAGTGTTGATTTAGCCTATAACATGTGTCACTATCCTAGAAATGTCACATGAGGAAATATTGAATGATAAGCGTGTGATGAATAGAAGGTCCATTTGATTTTTAAACCCTTAGAAGTCAAGTATGGACCGAGGAATTAAGGTGTGCCATAGGGTAGTGAGTGCAATGTGTATAATAGTATGTAATATGTGCGATAATAGATGACCATGTGAGGAGTAGAATGTGTAATGTATAATGTATATGATGTAATTTGAGATGTAATGTACGATGTATAATATGTAATGTATGATGTAGATTAATGAGTGTAAGATGCATGCGATGTAGTATGTAAAATACTAGAGTTGTAGACCATGCAAGTGTTGTATATGTATGATGAAGACTAGTAGGATATGCAAATGTGTAAATGATGTATTCTAAATGCAATATGTAGGATGTAAGATGTATATGTGCGCAAAGGTCGAAATGATGTAGAATAAATATAGTATGTATGATGTATGATGTGAGATGTATGAATAGACGTAATGTGTAATACCTATTGTGCAATGTGTGGGGTTCATGTGTAGTAAGCCCTCAATAGTCAAGTGTGAACTGAAGCAAAAGAGTGTGTCTTTAGGTAATGAATATGTTAGAACACATGATGAGAATGCCTATATGCAAATGTAAAGATGATATATGTTAGGGTGAGTGGGGGGGTGTAATAGATGCAATTCCCCCAAGTATATATGAGTGAGTAAACTAACCAATGATAGTGAAGGATGAGGGTCCTCCATCTGATGCATGTGGTGGTGAAAGCGTAGGACCATGCTCTAATAGTAGTGGTATGGTAGACAAACACTATGTTGGTGAATGAAGTCTATGCACATGTGATGGATGAATATATGATGAATATTGTGGTGTAGCAAAATGCATCGATGATGGATATCTTCTTGATGTGAATACAAAGGTGATGAGAAACCATGTGGAATAAAATGAGGTGGGGATGTGCATCTCAATGTAGTGACTATCCTAGGAATGAGCATATACCTATGTGTGTGACTAGTGGAATGATTTGGTCATGTAAACGATGCTCGAGTAGGTGATATAGGAGTATATTATATTTTGGGAAACATAGAATGTGATGTGGTAGAAGACATAGGGGATATAATATCTACTGTGTGAGGAGACAACAACCATTGAGTAGATAGAGGGAAACCATTAATAGAAATGACCTGATTATCATGAATGAACTTGATGCGTAAATGATTCATAGAAATAATAGATTGAGAGAAACGAATCCAATTAAGACCAAGAAGCATGTCACATCCCTCAACTGTGTTTCCAATGAGGAAAGGTACCAACATAGTAAGAGGACCAACTGTAACATGCAACTTAACAACACCAAAGGGTTTATTGAAGGGATATTCAATTTGTGATGGAGGATAGCCAATAACCTTAAGAAGTGAAATAGACCATGCACTAACGGGCCATGATGGGCCAACCTTAGTATTTTTGATGGAGTTGGAGCCAACATAAGCCTTGATATGTAAATGACTAGATGTAAAATTTACATGATAATCAACATGGGAAAAATAAATGATTGGCGATGAAGCTTCAGTGTTAACAAATAGGAACTATAGAGATCTTAATCCAAGAGGCGGTGATCTTGAGTGATATGTGATTGGCAGAAGAGTGTGATGTTTTCTTGTCACATTTTCGAGAGTCATTATTAAAGAGCTTGAGTTTACCCTTTTCATTGGTTAGGACAGAGCTAGTAGTCTCTGGAAATTCAAGATTATTGTCATCAATGAGATCTTAGATGATGGTATGTAGTTAGAAACATATATTTCTAGAGTTTTGTATGCATCGATGATAATCACAACAAAAGATCTCGTTATAGTTCCTACCTTTTGGTGGTGATGGGTCTAACTTGAGTGGTGGTAGAAGGGTAATAAGATTGTTCTCGAGTAGTTGTTTTAAGATAAGATGTGGAGCCATTGGAAAGTTGCTAAACATGTGACGAGGTTGTTATGTTTTAACTTCCTTAGTAGGAGAAATGAAGTTGATAGTGATTTTAACATCGGTTGGTTTAGTTGTGGAAGGTTTGAATGTCATCTTGCTAGGAAAATGAGTGGAAGATGAATCCTGTTCTTGATACTTAAGCTTACCTATGGATAGGAGCTTAGTTTCACAAAGCTTAAGAGTATGAAAAAGTTGATCAAATGAAGGAGAAGTTTCAAATAGAACACTCTCTTAGAGAGGTGGTAAAAGACTTTGAATGAACAAGTCCTGAAGCTTAGATTCGGAAAACACATTTGTCATCTTAGCTAGATTGTTCTTATACCTCAAAACATAGTTAGCTAGATGTTCATTTGATCCATGTTTAAGTTGTGCTAATTGAGTGTATGAGATATTTGAGATAATATTGATGGATAAATAAGTAAGAAATGTAGTATCTATATGTGTGAGTGAATTTACTTGAGTGAATAGGTAATTCATAGAACTAACACATCGTAGAATCCTAAATACTACAAGGAAATAGCTTAGCTAAAAGTATATGATCATCAACAAAGTTAATACAAATGACATGAAATGCTCTAAGATGTTCTTGTAGATCACCATGCCCATTGAAAATGGGAAGCTTAGGAGTGACAAAGTTAGGAGGAAGTGGATAAGTAGAAATGGTAGGAGAGAATGGAGTATGCAACAATAAAGTATAATCTAAATACAATTATGTATACGAAGTGGCCTATTGCAACTTATGAATTTGAGCTTGAAGATCATGATAAAGAGAAGTTAAGTCTTGGTTGCCAACGGAAGAGACTTGCCATACATGAGAGAATAAGGGTGACATAAAGTGATTGGTAGGTGTAGGAACAAAAACATGGATAATAGAAATAGAAGGAATATTATAAGCGGGTGGTTTAGTAGCAATAGAAGTGGGCATGGCTGCAAAAGTGTTGAGTTTCGCAAGGTTAGAAGCTTCCTCGTGAGAAACATGTAAAAGTAAATCTAAATCTTAGGGATGATTAGCAAGGTGATGGTTGATGGCATTAAGATGAGATTCAGTAAAGTCCTTATGAGAGTGAGCCATGGAAAAAGTAATATAAACCCTAGAATGAGAAGGTATGAAGGGAGATCCTAGAAGCGTGAATGAGTGAGTTGGGTTCACCAAAATGATTAACTAAAACTAACTAATATGTAATAAGTGGGGATAGTTAATCTAAGCTATGAACAATTGTAAATGTAGTACAAAAATATGTAAATAAGATAAATATTTATAGAAAAGGAAATTCTAACCCTAATGTGCAAGAGAGAAGAGGAAAGAACTTAGTTAAATAACAAATGCTCATGGGGCTCGTGTCGTAGAGGTGGTTGTGGAAACTTGAAGTGGGAATGACTATGTAGGAACCCCAAAAAGGATGGATCTAGGCTAATTATCGGACTAGAGCACCTACAAGCACTCCGGTCTACAAAATGGGTGCCTTGGTCTATGAAAATATCTCGAAACTAGATCTCACGGGGTTTGGAGGTAGTTTGAAACCCTCGTTGTGTGTCACATCAGATTTGGTGTCCTATATTGAGTGTCGCTAATAATACAAGATGATGTAAAGACCTGCAAAATACCAAAAGAAGTATCAAAACCCTAAAAAAATAAATATGCAAATGAATGGGGTGACAGTGACTTGGATGCCACAAAAGTGGGCTTACTAACTGAGCATTGCACTACTTTTCGAACCCAAATGTATTTTTGGTGAGTGTGTACATAATGTGCCCTAGGTGCTCTTTGTCGTCAGTCACACTTTGTGAAGTAGGAGCAATAACTAAATGTAGAACTTGTAATAGTATGTGTGCATGGAATAAAATAAAATTCTTCCCCTATGACGTGTGTGATGCAAATGTCCTAGCATTGTGCCTTGTGATGGATCTATGTGGATGCAAGTGATCTCCAATGCAATAGATGGATGAAACTCTATATGGATGATAATAATGAATGATGCCGGGTCCCTCATTATAGTCTCATAACTTTATAATTATAGGGTTTTCTTGATCTAATTTTGTAATTTACCTCGAAATGGTTGACCACCAATAATATAAGAAGGTAAAATAGATAAAAAGAGCCCAAAAATGGTGTGAAAGTGCAAAAGGGACTTGTGCATCCCTTGTGGGACTAGGGCACCCACGGGCACCCGAGTACAAATTTGGGCCCAATGAGGCTAAAATAATGTGGGATAATAGAAGTTGACTGGGCATGTGGATGTAACAGATCGAGAATGATGAAATAAAATAAAATAAGATGGCTAAAAGATAAGTGGTTAATTAGTCTTTTCTTCACTCAAGAACCTTCTAAATAGAAGTATGAGTCTAGGATAAATAATGTCTATAGTGCATGATTTTCTAACTACAATCATTGAGACATACGTTCATGACCCATCGACAAAAGTGAAGAAATATGGTGCCCACCCTGAGGTGCTCCACATCATTCTCTCACATCTAATCGGACACAGAGTAATGCTAAATCTTGAGAAATGTATATTTGGTGTGATGGGAGGCAAAGCTGTTAGGATATATCATATCATCCTAAGGCATTGATGTTGATCCAAAAATATTGGGGTAGTTTTGGAGATGTCTCCTCCTTCGAGTGAATTAAGAATCATGTCTTTCTTGGGTAAAATTGGGGTAATTCATAGGTTTATCCCTGACTTAACATATGTCATTCATCCTATCAATGGCTTATTAAAGAAATAATGTTGCAAAACTTGGAAAACTAAGTGTCACAAAGCATTTGATTTAGTAAAGTGCTTCCTTATGTCATCGCCTACACTCATGCCTCCAAAATCTGATCATCCTCTGATCTTATATTCTTGAGCCACTGATGTCTCAATTACATGCATACCGGCACTAGAACATGACGATTTCCATGAGCGGTCCATTTACTTCATAATACATACTCTTCTCGATTACAAGACACATTACATGTAAGCAAAGGAGTGCTTGTCAATAGTTTTTATAACAAAGATATTAAGGCATTACATGCTTCAATAAGAGACACGAGTGATAGTTAAATCTAACTAGTTGTGAACCTTCCTAACCCATGTTACCTTGTCTAAGAAGGTCAGTCATTTCCTAACATTGATGGGTGAGTTTGAACTCACCTTTGTTAACCAAAAGTCTATAAAGGGACAAATTATTGTTGATTGGTTAGCTGATAACCCTATAGATTGTGGGGATCTAGTAGATTTATATTTCCTAGATGAATGTGTATTCTATGTAGAGATGAAGCTTCCCATTACTTCATGTCCATGGTACACTGACATCATCAACCATATTATGGATCACGCATATCCCGAGGGAGTAACCTCACATCGAGACGATAACTCCATGTCATAGCCACCAAGTACGTAATTATATAAGAAGTGCCCTATCGCAAAGAATTTGATGGTATGTTGTTAAGATGCCTCAATGAAGAAGATTCAGAAAATATCCTCTTTGAAGCCCACAACGGAGTTTGTGGTGGTCATTTCAGAGGGCATGCTACCGCCTGAAAGATTCATCGTATGGGTTATGTTTGTCTTACTTTAGAACATGACATTATAGAGTACATACACAAGTGTCATAAATGTCAATAATTCTCACATGAGATACACATTCCTACACAAGATCTATAGCCTATTGTAACACCTTTGCCCTTCTTTACCTAGGGGCTTGATTTGATAGGGAAGTTCTCTCCCTCCTCCTTGGATGGCCACGATTTCATTATCATAGCTACCAATTATTTTACCAAGTGGATTGAGGCTATTCATTTTACTATTGTACCTAGATCTATGATTGCCAAGTTTATTCTAAACCAGATCATCTATAGGTATGGAGTCCCACAAGTCATTATATCAGATAATGGCACACCATTCAAAAATGAAGAGGTGTGAGAATTATGTGCAAAATTTAAGATATCACACCACATAACCTCTTTATACTACCCTCAAAACAATGAACAATTTGTGGAAACAAATAAAACCCTAAAGTCTATTCTCCTTAAGATGGTTAAGGAGAACAAAAGGGATTGACATCTCAAGTTATTTCTAGCCTTGTGGGCCTATAGGACATCGGTTAGAACTCCCATGGGGGAAACCCCTTTTCTTTAGTCTTTGGATGTGAAGTGATTTTACCATTGGAAATCAAGTTACCTAGCCTTCGCATATCTTTGCAAGGAATTTTGGATGAAGATGCGTACCACAAAGTGTGATTAGTATAACTAGAAACCCTTGATGAATCTTAACTTAGAGTTGACCAACGCCATAGAGTTTATGTTGACAGAATGTGTCGTCAGTATAATAAGAAGGTATACGAGCATGAAATACACACAGGAGATCTATTTTTAAGAATCGATAGCTAGATTGACAAGAAGATTGATGAAGGGAGAAAATATAGGCCCGAGTGGTTAGGTCTATACCAGGTAATAGAGGACTTTAAAAATGGTGTGTATCACCTATGTACTCTAGAAGGTGAATAATTCAACGAATCGATTAATTCAATTCACCTTAAACATTTCTACACATAATTAATTTACATCCTCACTTTTACATTATTACATCCATGTTGCATATCATCTGCATTATCATATTGTGAAATTGTAAATCAAGAAACTTACTTTTCAAGAAAATTTCAAAAACTTCTAAAATGTTGGAAAAAATGCTTAATCATATCTCTTCAAGCATCCACCATATTATCATCAAACAATTCTAATCTCTTCATCACTTCAACAATTAAGGCATAATTTTGACATTGGTCCTACCAAGGCTTACATACTTAGTTCTAGTCATAGTTTCTTCTAGCTCAAGTGTCTTTTCCCATAAGTGTTTTAGAAGCTTCTTGATGTCACATCTTTCCTTGAAAATATCTCTCATAACAAAAGCAATCTAAAAATTTCACTTGGAGCTCTTGTCCACCTATCTCAACCTTTGGTGATGATCCTTGAATCCTACTAGTTATGTGGGGTTGAGGCTAGGGAAAGGATTTCCCTCCCAAAAGCACAAGTCATAGTAAATATATATATATATATATATATATATATATATATATATAAATCAAATAATAAATACAAAAACTATTTCTTTTGCAAAATAATAAAGACTCTTGTTTGCCCTATGTTGACATGGTTCTTCATCAAGTTTTGAGAAAACCATGAACATCGAGGAAGCCATAGAGGTCTACAAGAAGCCGCAAAAGACTAGAATAAGCTCGCATGTACAAGAAAAAAGATGCCAAAGGATAAAGAAAGCCACGATAAAAGGAGGAAATTTGCGCTACACGGATAAAGCTGTGATACACTAGATAAAGCTATGATACATCGAAGGAAGCCACATAATTTGACACAAAGATGTGGAACAAATAAAAATCAAGACAGAATGACACTTTGAAGCCGTCGGGGCATAATCAAAAGGAGTGACCCTTGAAATATTTTGTATGAAGCATATTTATTGTAATTAATCCATTGTATATGGGTGCATCACGAGAAATGTATGAGTGAGTGCCATATGAGAAATATATGATTATGAGAGATAGAAATGTATGATGAGCAAGATATATGAGATAGAATAGAGAATATTTGTATCTGTAAATGAGACTAATGTAATCATTGTTGAGATATGAATGAAGATTGATGTTTGGAGCAAAGTTTGTTATGTGCTTTTACATTCTTTATGTTCACAAATTAGATTAGTTTATTTTTCCGCGTACATCATTAACAAAAGATCAAACTTCTTAAGCTTCACATTGTTGTTGGGGTTTAAGGTCAACATTTGGTGTCTGAGCCTAGGTTCCTTTTGTTAATTGGATGTTAGGAAAAATATCACCACTAGGATATTGGAAACCAACATTGATAGAAATTGAGGATTGGTGGGAAAATCAAATTCATATATTTGTTAAAGGGAAGCAAAAAGACTAAAAAACATCATAAAAAGAAGAAACATGATTAGAAGTATTTGGAGAATACAGAGAAGAATTTTGGTCCTAGTTTCCACATTTTTGTGGTCTTGCATACTAGCACACACAAAGAGAACAAAGTGGTCAAGATTGCACTTAAGGAAACCATTTGAGTGGACTCAAGAAAAGTTAACTATTCTCACAAATATTGACGAGCCTCGAAATAAAGCAATTGATTATTAGTATGAGACTACATTAAATTCATACATAATCACTTTTTCCATACAGGGTTGGACCATCTTTGAATACAAGAAAGGTGAAGTTTTAAGTGGAGCAAGAGGCCGATTTCTTAAATTAGTTCCATTTTAATCAAGGTTTTTACTGTAGAAAAAGGCTTAATCGAAGCGTAGAAAAGTTCATTTAGGGGACAAGCACGTTGAGATGGTGTACGCGAAGGGGGTGATCCAAGAGATGTAAATAATAAAAAATAATGGGGTGATGGTTGGGATAATAGAAATAGGATGACATGAAGAAAAGAAAAATCAGAAAAATTACATAGTTGGCAAAGAAAAGATTAAGAGTATTAAGGAGAGTTAGCATTTTAATAAGAATAACTAAAATGAGGAGGATGGAAGAGAGAGAAAGGATAGCTATAGAGAAGGAGTTAGAGAAGAAGATAGAGAAATAGAGGTTAGCAAGGGAGGAAAGAGAAAAGAAATTGAATGAGAGAAAATAAAAATTGAATAAAACTCATAAAGTAGGAAAGAAAGAAACACCCACTTCGAGTGGAGGCCAACAATTGGCTAACCCAAAAATGGAGGTAGACACACAGAGTCTTGTTATAATTCCCACACCAAGTAGAGACCAAAAAGTTTTGGTTATGCCACGGTTCCCCGTAGTACAAAATTTTCTAAATAGTCCAATACAACAAGTGTTATCAAGGCAAGCTATACTAGTAAGATATTTACAAGAATTAGTAGGAGGATTAAGACCAAAACTTAGAGAAATAGTAGACACAACAAGATGGGAAGAGATGAGGAAATAAACTCCATTATTAATCAAAGAAAAAGGTGAAGAGGAAGAAGAAGTTACTGGTATGAAATAATTGATTGAAGAATTTGGAGAGAAAATAAAAATAATAGGTGAGGAAGATGAAGAAAAATATAATGCCAAGAAACAAGAGAAAGAGAGGAAAAAATAAGAAAAGGAGTGACGAAGGATTAGAAGATAGTTATAGGTTAAGAAATAGTAAAGGTAGGAAGTTATTTGTGGAAAAAGATAGTTATGAAGATTCACCAACCAAGGATGCGTCTCCTAACCACCGAGAAAATCCCAAAGGGGATGACCCCGGATTGGTTTCCATTTCAAGTGCCGCTTCAAACACCAATTTGAAATATAGAAAATGGAAATTTTTTGATAGAAAGATATCGTCAATTGTAAGAAGAAAGTAAGAAGTGAGAGGAAGTTGTAAGAGAATTTAGAGAATTGTTGGGAGAGTTATATTTTGACATTGAATTAGATAGAGATAAAGGAAGAAAGAGTAACTTGACAAAATTTCATAATCATCAAAGAAAGTAAAACTAGTAAAGTAACAACCAATTAGTTAACCCTAAGTACATTCTCAACTGTTATCTCATTTTTAGTGATTTCAGCTAAAATTGAGATAACCATAGATTTTTTTTGAGAAAATCTCCTAAAAATGCCCTTTGAAGGAGATCTTTGGGTTTTCGGGTTTCCATCGCATGGAAACATGTCTTTTACATGCTTCATGTCAATTGTCTTCGAAACCCGAAACCCAATTACATTCTAGTGTGTCGGGTTTTAGAACTCAGGAGCATTGGAACATACCTTTCAAAAAACATGCTTCATGTTGCTTGTTTCCCAAAACCCAAAACCCGAACCTTTCCTTTGTATCGGGTTTTCAGAACTTGATAACATCCAAACATGTCTTTTGCATGCTTCATGTCAGTTGGTTCCCGAAACCCGATTTGATAAGAAAACCTTTGTATCGGGTTTTTAGATATGCTAAGCATGATGACATGGCATTAATGTTGAGTTGTATCGGTAGTTGGCACACGTGTCAGAGGAGGTGTAATAAATGCTAGGGCTTTATAAATAGTTCAATTTTACACGTCATTTTTACCTGGCATATTTTTGCTGCGTGGATTTTTCGTACATGCTCCTTCAACCTCCAAACCCGACTGAACCTCTTGATCGATTTCGTGATCCGTCTTTGACCATTTTTCGAATTTATTGAAGGTATTTTTCTCTTCTTACCGCTTTGAGGTCTTTAGGATTGATTTTGAAGTGTTCATTTGGCATTTTTCCCTCTTTTCTTTTTCTCTCCTCTGGGTTTAGGGTTTTGGGTTGTTTTCTTCATTTTCTGTTGTATTCCCATGAAACCTCTTGTTTAAATTTCATCCTGGGTGTTTTCTTATTTTTCCCATGGATATACTCTTTAGATTGTTGAGAAGAATCTAAAAATATTAACTTACAAGCTTGGTGGAAATTTTATATGTTCTGACATCCCAGAAACCCGACGCCTGTGTTTTGGGTTTTATAGGGTGTTCAACATCTTCCAACTTCCACTTGTGTTAGATTTCTCCAAGTGTCTGACATCGTTTGAGTTCCACCTTTGTCTTTGGGTTTCAAGAAATGTCCGACACAACCTAGTTTCCGATATACACTACAAAGTGTGTCAGGTTTCACAAAGACCCTAGAAGGTCTCAAAGTCTAGTTAAGTGTGGTGGAGTCAGTAGGGTTTCTCAACAAGCTTTCAAGCCCGATTGTTCAACCAAAAGTCATCTAAGCATTCTTCCTTCGAGGAGTCATCGGATCCTAGAAAATATAAGGATAAGTCATATAGATCAGAAAGATGAAGTACAAATCTTTGGAAGATGGAGTTCCCTTCCTACATAGATTGCAATTACAATATCTGGGACACGGAGCTTGGTAACATATACATGGAAGAATTTTGGAACAGAACCAAGGATTCTTCTCAAAATCCCTAGATGAAGTCAATAACTAGCAAGTGGCCTCCCTCTTGCAGTAGGATTCCCAATGTCTGCTCAATGCCCCAAGTTCATTCTGGCCTGCACTTCCAATTATGACTCAGATTCCCGCTCAGTGAGGAATCAAGCGAAGAGAAATCATAGTGAAGTTGGACGAGGGTTACTTTGATGACCTCTTAAGATTGCCCAACTTTGAGGAATATGTTGACGTAGATCTTAAGTCAACACAAAAATCCTGGGACAAAGATCAAGAAGACTGCATCAAGCATGTGAATAAAAAGTTCTTGATCAAGGCCAAGCCAGTCATCTCTAGGTTTCCCAAGTTTTTCCCCAAGAGTGATTTCATCCTTGAAATCAGTGATATTATCACCCTGCTGAGTCGAGTATTTGGACTCCCCAAGTCAAGATACTTCCAAGGGTGGATGTATCAATTCATGGTCATTATAAAGAAGAACAAACAAGGGATCGATTAGAGTAGTCTTATAAGTAATGAGATTGATTCCCAGATGAAGATAGTCTTGTCTCCGGTAAGTTTTATATGTCATCATATGTCACCTATGCAAGTGAGTTGGCATGATAAATTATCCGTGGTTGGATCTGCAAAGGGAAATAGGGTAACATGATCACATATATCGCAGTACTTCCCTTAACCGACAATGAAGGGTTCCAAGGATCAATTCAGAAGAGTGAATGATGCCTTATTTTATGAAAATATCTGTAGGATGAACCCGATCTAAGGAAAATGAGTCTTTGATGAAGCATGGGACGAAGTATCAAAATGGGGTTGTATCTTCTTACAATTCAAGAATTTCACATACCTTCGGGTGGTCATGTATCCAGTGATCCTTTCCGATTTGCCCAGGTTCCCGGGTGATAAGCTGATCTTGATGGAGTTGGTTAGACAATTGTTGGATTTTCACAAATTCCAATAGAGTAAGCACAAGGCCACCGTCTCCTTCCCTATTTCCATCGGAAGGTACATGTGCTCAATAGTGGTTAAAGCCAAGAATGTGGTGCACAAGCTGCAGGATAAGTTGAAAAAGCACATGAAGCACTAGAGATGGGTTTGATTTTGAGGAGTCCTTAAGTCATATGGGACCTTATATCTACATGTGCCCAGTATAGAAGACATTTGGGTTGATCTTCGGGATGAAGTTTCCATCCAAAGAAAGGACAATAAGAGTTAACACTTGAAGAGATTCAGATGTTAGATCTATCTGACATCCCAGAAGGCACCATGGACAATGAAAGTGTCCTTGACACCTCGTATGATGGGTTGAATGAAGACCAATATGTATTCCCAGCCATTGATTGGTCCATTGCTGAGAAAGCTTCTATCACAGGAAGAGCCACTCAAATTATTTCTGTACTAAGGTGTGGCTCATTTCTTGGGGAATGAGTTATAAAGAAGGGAGTTTTTCAAAGCTAGCTACTTTGGAAGTGGGACCCTCCAAGGGAAAAAAGGAAAAGGATAAAGACTCTTCCAAGAGACCAATAAAAGTTAAGTTTGTTAAAGGGGGAAGAGCAAGTGACTACATCAGTGGCCACTCTCCCACAAACGGTTGAGGTTCTTGATTCACCTCCACCACCAGAACTAGGAAATCTTCCTTCAGGAGAAGAGGTTGGTCAACCTTTCATTCCCCTTTTGGTTGACAATTCATCAGAGGTAAGTCTTCCTCTTATCTCTCAAGCTCTAATTTCATAATCATTACCTCCCCCATTCAACCTCCTTTGCTGTGTTTCTTCACCAAGTTCCTCAGCCATGGCCAACATCTTCTCTGGCCTCTCACCTCTCCCCACTGGACCTAAGTTAACCATGGATATGCCTCCTCCTTCTGTGCCTTCATTCCCTGAGTCCATTTCCATGGACACTACACTCATAGTGACCACCACTCCACAAGCAAACCTTCCTCCACCTGAAGATGTGACCGTAACACCTACGATGGGAGCAACTTCTTCCAGTATGCCTCAATGGTTAATAGATTAGACTCCAAGGAAGAGGAAGGTGGTAGTTCCCCTACCAGCCTTTGATTTCAGTTCCCTCAAGGTCACTCCTACCAAGTCTGCCAAGAAACCCAAAATAGTTTCAAGGATTTCAGTGGACGCCTCAGGGCATAAGTTTGCAGAAATTTCCACTCCCATGGTTGAAAAAACCAAGGATGATATAATGGTCACCGATTATCAGATCACAAGGGTTGATCTAGGAAAAGTGACAATGGAGGGAGCACAACAGGATGCATAAGATGCCATGAATGTGTTGTGCCAGAAGCTGAAGGAAACAAAGGAAAACAAAGATGAGCTAAAAGAGAAAGTAGAGCAGCTAAAAAAAGTACTACTCAATCTCTCAAAGCCTCCTGAGTCAACACCATCATCCTCTACTCCTATCAGGTTTGATTTATCATCGGTACCCATGATTGAGAAGATCAATGAGAAGGGGAGAACGATTGATGAATGGATCTAGAGGCTACTCCAGCAAGGAAAAGAGGTCATTGATGACTCCATGGAAGTCTACAAACCTTAGAGGATATAAAGAAGGATGTCGAGAAAATGGATGATGAATTTTCAGCGAAGTCGGGAGACTAGAGTAAACTTTTGAAGCTCTCAATACACTAAAACAGGTTCCGTCCCATGTCTTGATCGAAGAAGGCGTAATTCCACATGGGGACAAGCATTTTCAACTGACCAAAGCCATTATATTTAGAATAAAGATTCTCAATGAAGCTTGCAGCAAATTGAGGGAATCAAGAGATCAATTGGTTGATGGCACAAATGACATAGAAGAAGAGCTAATCAAGATCTGCGCTAAAGTGTTGAATGAAAGCTCGAGTATTTTTCTGTTGATGATCTTTACAAGAAGATCCAAGAATCAATTCAGCATGAACCAGATGATGGCTTTAGCCTAGAAATCATTGATAGGTTCGTAAAGATTGAACATTCTTTGGAAACATTGAGGAAAATTAACAAGAGACTGAAGAAACTTCCTGGTAATGTGAGAGATAATCAGGAAACATGTGAAGTCCTGAGTAACCATTCCACTATGCCTAACGAAGATGAGATGCAGGGCATAATCTGAAAGTTCCAAGAATTTTGGGAAAAACAGGCTTTGTTGGAGGAAGGTAAAAATGATGAAATAGAATAGGCATAATGTTTCATGTCATTTCAATCCTGAAATCGACATGTCTTTTTCATTTTCATTTCATCATGTAGGAAGCAAATTTTGACTTGGTCTCTTGCATGTGAGAGTCAAGCAAAATAGGACTCTCATTAAAAGGACTATTTTCTAGGATTTATCCTATTTTCTCTCAACTCCTTTTATTATAAATAAGGGATGCTTGTGTGTTTTAAAGGGTTGAGATTTTTGGAATATTGAGAACTATTGTGAAGAAGAAAAACTTTGTGTTTTCTTTTAATCATTTGAGGAATAGAAACCGATGCTATTTTTACAGACTTTGTGTTGTGAGATTCATCTCTCTTAAGATATTGTTCTTATGTTCAGGATCTTAAGCTATTCTTTGTTTAGCATTCTCGATTATTTTAATTGTTTCAAACATTACATTACATTTGTTATCTAGAACTCGTATGATTATTTTGTGATCTATGTTTGCTTGAAAGAAAATATGTTCCCCTGATTTCCTTTCCATTGTGTTTCTTCCATAATAATAATTTCCTTTTTGATCCATTCCATTTATAAAAACAACAACAACATCTTCACCTAGTGTGGATATGGATTTCAGGATTCTATCCCAACCCCAATGGTTAGATTAGTGTGAATACTGTATATATTATTTCTAATGTGTTTTAGATTAGTAATAAATAGGTAGCCTCACGTATCTTTGAGGATGGATTTAATCCCATGTACTATGGTTGAACCTCATATTTTGGCTTGACAAAATATCCAACCAACACAACCGATCAAAAATATGGCATAAAAGATTAAGTTACCAATGTTTGAAAAAGATACAAGTGATGTTGTGGAACATTTATTTATATTGGATTCATCTTTGGAAGAGTAACAACATCACAGACAACACCGTGAAATTATATGATTTCATAGGCACTCTGAGAGACGATGCATTACGATGGTATATGAAGACAAATGCACAAGGAACCAAGGATTGGGATAACATTGAAAAGGAATTTAGGATGGATTTTCATTATTCAAGCACCATCAGAAGGAGTGAGTAAAATGAGAGACCTTGTTCAGGGAGAGAATGAAACAATTAAGGAATTCAACCACAGATTCAAAAATGTAACTAGGAAGTTGGAGGAACCTCTCATAGACAAACAACATATTGAATGGTTCACTTCAGGACTCCTCCCTTATATCAGAGCAACACTAGATGGAGACACCCTTTCAAAACACTTTCAGAGGTGATAGAGATGGCCATTAGATTAGAGGCCTAACCATGTCATAGAGAAGGAGAGACATCATTAAAAACATAATTGGAGAGAGTACAATTGGAGCTAGCCAACATAAAACCCCAATAATAAATTAAAGAGAGGAATGAATACCTTAAAAACATATCACCACCAAGAAGTAACATATGACCTAAGATTGGTGCACAAGTGTTTGTGTAGAAAGGTCACCGTAAGACAAATTGTCCTTATTTATAAAAGGAAAGATAGTCATGACCATTAGACAACACTCATCACAAAAATCCTCTTCTAGTACTATACCTTTGACAAAAAGAACATGGTGTAGAATTTGTAGATTATGGGACCAACACACTCAGGATACTTGTCCTTTACTAGAGGTAGCTCCACCTACTAATTAGTTAATGTATTGCACATCCTATGGATCCTACAATCATTATCACCATACATTACCCTCTATAGAAGCACTTGAATACCTAAAGGAATACAATACCTGTAGAGTGATGGCAACAAGATAGAACACAACACCTACCCCTCCCCCATCTTCACAACAAATTCCTACAGTTAACCCACCACCTTCACAACTAGCAATTACTAGCCCTCAATATCCAAATCAATAAGGTGGACAACCTCAATTTAGAGGCGGCTATCAGGGGAATAACTATAATCCTAATTATCAAGGATACAATGATGGAGGATACCACGGAGGTTACCGAGGAGGCTACTAGAGGAGGTTATAGAGGAGGATATAGGGGTGGTTATGATAATTATCAAGGAGGAAGAGGATACTAAGGAAGAGATAACCAAGGAGGTGGATATCAAGATATAAGACCCATGAATTGCTACAAATGTGGAAAAGATGGACATTTAGCCAAGAATTTCACAGAGCCTAACCCTTGTGGTTTTTGTCATGAAAGAGGACATGATTATTATAGTTGTCCCAAAGTGGCTCAGTTTTATAGAAATGGAGGCACAAAAATAGAATCATTAGGAATATATGCTGAGAAGAATGTCCAACATATCACAAAGATACCATGGGATGATGAGGAAATAGAAAAAGACAAGGAAAAGAACATATAGCTCAAAGATCAGACCAAAAAATGAGAACAAGAAGGGATATGTTAAAGAAATTTATCTTAGGAGGAAATCAACTAAATTTAGAAAGGGCAATGAACAACCAAAATATAGAGTTGCGATTCTACAACAAGAAGTGTGTCAAGCAAGGAATATGCACCTACAAAGAAGAAGATAATCAGGCTACCTCATGAGGAAAGTTCCTCTAGTGGTGAAGAATGGGATTTTAAGGAGATTAGGCTAGAACTTCATGAGAAAGAAGTGGAGAAAAGTAGAGTAGTAGTAAAGAAGGAAAAATCCCAAGAAGAAACAAAAATAACTATTTTATGGAAGATGAGATCATTACTCTCAAGGAGATAGCTAGATTAACAATCAAACATAGTCTTGCAGATAAGTTGAAACAATTTATTAAGTATTGGAATAAGGATGATAAGAAATTTTATGTTCAAAGAATTGAAGCAGGACATCACAAGAACAAGAGAAATGTCTTGCACACAACACACATGGCGTAAATCCACCATATACTTGGATGTTGAGATATTTGATACTACTATTACCAAAGTGCTTCTTGATCTTGGCGTGGATGTGAATATGATGTCAAAAACTACTTGGGAGAGACTAGGTAGGCCTCCCTTGGAACCCACCAAATATTTTATTGGATTAGTAGATGGTTCATCAAAACAACCCTTAGGAGCACTAAAGAATGTTGAAGTTAATTGTATGGGTATCAAGAAGTTAGTTAACTTTGAAGTTGTTGAGAATGTAGCTCTAAAACTTTCATACAATTGCATTCTAGCTTAAAATGGTTTGTTGATTGTAATGAAACATTAAATTTTGAAAAGGAGGAAGTAACATTACAATCAGATGGAATTTATGTACACACACCATTACATGCAGGGATGAGTGTTGCATGGGATGAAGAGGTTTGGCATGATATTGAAGGAGAAGATTTTGATGATATACAAGGAGTATATGCTTGAATAATTTTTCTAATATCGATAAGGATTTTGAACCAAATTTAGATGGAGAAATATCAGTCAAAATTGAATCCACAACTGAAAGCTCAGATAATGTTGAAGCATGGATACATGGCTTCCCAGAATCAAGAATAAGGAAATTACATTACACAAGAAGAAGAATACCATCTTGCGTAATTACCTTAGATGATGATGACCGAGACCACGGATGACATTTTTGGCCCGCTAGAGACAAATTTGAGGAAGAAGATGGATATTAATCCACATAAGAAGAGATAAAAGACATGTCAATCAAAAGAGTCTATAGATTAAGTTGCGAAGCATCACACCAAAATACATGGTTTGGAGATGTGGTAGGTTATCTAGATCAAATGGAGTGAATATTTCCCAATGAGAAAGCAATAATGAAAGCCTTAGATGAAAATATTATAATGAATGTTGCAGGATGGTGGGTGACTCAAAAACCTAACATCTCTCACTAGAATTATTTAACTACATTACTCAAAACAAGATATTTAGAGAGTGAAGGTTATTATGCGGCCATACCCATATACACTAGTGAAAGTGATCCACAAAAACATATTCAAATCTACGAGAGACATTGGAAAATATGTGGTGAACATTCTCCTTTGGTATGGACTCAATTATTTATCTAGACTTTAGGACCCATACCTCAATCATGGTACATACATCAAGAGATAAGATGAGAGACAAGGAGTTGGGACCAGATTGTAAAATATTTTTGTCATACATTCAATTTCTGGGATGTGGATCTTAATATCCTTTGGGCACTACAAAAGATAAGGACCTTTCTATTCTTAACTCCAGAAGAGGCCATAAAATAAAACTCACGAAGGACACCAAAACTGAAAAGAACCAACGTCAATAAAATCTAAACAAAATTTGTAGATGGCATACTACTTTTGTAATTGAGAAACAAGAGAGGGATGAAAAACAAGTAAACTTTGAGATATAAGATGATAGAGGAGAAAGGGAAGTAATAGAGACCAAAACAGAAGAGGATAAATATTATCATCTAAAAATATAATAAAATAAAAACATTGGCCTAAATGGAGAGGAGAAGATTGTTAATATAGGAGACTACTGGTAAGAAGAAGAAGTGGCAAAGTAGTAGAACTTCTTCAGGAATTCCAAGATATATTCCTAAAGACTTTAAGGAGCTGAAAGGTATAAAATAAGAAGTGGGACCATGAAAATTCAAATTAAGAAAGGGTTTAAACCATTGAAGAAGAGGCCATATAGATTAAATCCAAACCTCAAGGTTAAAGTGAAAAAAAGATTGAAAAAATGTTGAACGCAAGAATCATTAAACAATTAAAGATTTAGATTGGATAAGTCCTATGGTCATTCAAAATAAGAAAATAAGAGAAATATGAGTATGTGTGGACTATAGAGAGCTAAATAAATCTTGTGTACATGACCCATTTCCTACTCCCTTCATAGAAGAGGTTTTAGAGAACGTAGTGGGAAGAAAAGTTTATTCTTTCACTGATGGGTTCTCTAGTTACCATTAGGTCAGATTGCCCCTAAGGATCAACTAAAAACAACATTCTCTACATAATGGGGATATTTTATGTACATTGTCATGCCATTTGGACTAAATAATGCACCTGCAATATTTAGTAGAATAATGATCAATGCATTCAAAGAATTTATCCATGATTTCTTAGAAGGTATACCTAGATGATTGGACAATATATGGACTATTGAAAAACCATATCCAAGTGTTAAGACTTATATTTCAAAGATGTAGAACATTGCAAATATCCCTCAATCTAAAGAAATGTATATTTTTACACCATTTGGTACACTCTTGGGGCATATAATTTGTAAAGAAGGGTTATTAATTGATCCAATAAAAACTTTAGTTATTGTCAATTTTCCCTCCTAAAACACAAAAGGAAGTAAGAATATTCTTGGATACACAAGATACCATAGAAAATTCATTAGGAATTATGTAGAGATTAGTGCACCTTTGGAAGAGTTGTTGAAGAAAAGAAAAAATAAGAAAATATAATGGACAAAACAATGCATGGATGTTTTTGAAGTTCTGAAGGATAAGATCTTACATGCACCTATCTTAATATTTTCATATTGGAAAGTTCCATTCCACATCCATGTAGACGCATCTGGAATTGCCATTGGTGTAGTATTGACACAACCTAGAGAAAAAATGGATCATCCAAAGTAGTATTTTGCGAAAGCGAGAAAGTTAGCCAAGGTTGAGAGGAATTATTCAAAGAGAGAGAGGAATTGAGAATGGTTTACACCCTACAAAATTAGAGACAATACCTATTAGTCACATTATTTGTTTTCTACATAGACCATGATCCATTGAAATATTTACCAAACAAAACAATAATACAAGGTAGAATATGTCAGTGGTTAATGTTGTTTAAGGAATTTGATTTTACAATTACAGTCAAACCAGGTAAATTAAATAATGGACCAGATTACCTATCAAGAATAGAAACTAGAGAAGATGAGGGACTATAGATGATGATTTCCCGAGGCATACCTATTTAGAGTTGAGGCTATTCTAAGAGAATTTGATGATATATAGCAGTTACTGGCTACAGGAGAATTTCCCAGCAAATATACCAAACAAAAGAAGAACTTGCTAAGTAGGGATTTCCCCTTTACGTTGATCAAAGGATATTTATATAAAAATGACAAGATGATGTCCTTAGAAGAGTGGCCCTAAAACATGAAAGAAAGAATATATTATCAAAGGCTCATGAAGGTATAACTGGAGGACATAATGGAGGGGACCATACAACCAAAAAAGTAATGATGACAATATTATGGTGGCCTACACTATTTAAAGATGCACATAAACACATAAGGTCTTGTGATATTTTTCAACGGGTGGGAAAACCAAATTCCAGAGAGGAGATTCCCTTAAAACCAGTCCTAGCACTATCCCCATTTGAGAAGTGGGCCATAGACTTCATTGGCCTATAAAACCCACCACAAAGCACTCTCAGGAAAGATTCATCATTACAGGGATAAAGTATCTAACAAGATGGGAAGAGGCCATTCCAACCAAATATGTACTACTTAGACAAAAATAAGATTCATCTATGAATACATAATTACGTTGTTTGGTTTTCCCTAAGCATTACAAGTGATCAAGGGAAACATTTTGTAAATTCCACTATTAATAATTGATAAGTCAATTTTTGATAAATCATAACCACAACATGCCATATCATCCATAAGTGAATGAGACAATATAATATTTAAAAAAGTATAGAGAAGGTATTAACAAAAATATGTTCATTACAACAAGTAGATTGGGACTTGAAGATACCTGTAGCCTTATGGGCTTACTGCACCACATACAAAAGGTTGACTAAATACTCCCCATTTAGATTAGTCTATGGACTTGAAGTCGCAGTTCCTATAGAGTTTGTACTTCCAAGTTTAAGAGTGGCGGTAACATTTAGGATGAATGAATACTCTTCACTTCATGAGAGATTGATTGAATTAGAGAAATTGGATGAAAAAAGGTTCCTAGAACATATAATCAAACTCAAGAAAAAGGAGACAAAAATCTTGGCACGATCGCCACATAAAAGAAAAGAGTTTGACATTGGAGATAGGTATTGCTCTATGATAGTAAATGGAAACATCTAGGAAAACTTAAAGTTAGATGGCTAGGACCCTACATTATCAAGGAAATATTACCTCAGAGGAAATGAAACTTCAAACCTTGCAACTTAAGGAATTACCAGGTTATGTGAATGGAACAAGATTAAAAAATTATAATAAAATAATAATAATAATAATAATAATAATAATAAACAAACAAACAAATAAATAAATAAAATAAAAATAAAATCATAAACCGGCCTATATCTAAAAATGGAAATTCGGTGGATAAGGCGAGGAGTAGGATGAAAACCTACAAGGGCATCCTTACTCTAATAAAAATAAGAAAACCATAAAATAAAAGAAGAAGAAAAAAAATGTGGAGGAAACATACCCGTGGAAAATAAAGGAAAAAGAAGCCGCGAGAGGAGGATACCCACATGGAATGAAGGAAAAAGAAGCCGCGGAGGAAGGATACCGGAATGAAGAAAAAGGAAGTCAGCAGAGGTGGGATACCCGCAACAAAATAAAAATGAATCCACGAAGGAGAATAACCATAGAATGAAAGAAATGCAAAGAAAGGGAGAATACCCTCGGGATGAAGACAAAATCTATGAAACGAAAGGCAAAATCCATGAAACAAGAAAGCCGCAGCGAAGGAAAAAAATGCCAATATCAAACCCACAAAATGAAGAGAAAATCCATGGAAGGATAATATCCGTGGGATGAAGGAAAAAACCGTGGAAAGGAAAATACGAAATGAAGTGAGGAAAGAAAAAAATGTGGAATGAAGAAACAAAAGGAAAAACCCACATAGTGAAGAGAAAAACTACGAAAGGAAGGGGAAAATCCATAGAAGCGAAGAAAACACACGGAAGGATGGAAAAATCCATGAAAGAAACAAAAAGATATTCCACTAAAAAGACAATAAATGTGGTAGGTGAAAATAGATACAATATAAAGGGCATCAAATCATAAGAGTTTAAGGCATATAAAGTGAAGAAGACGTAAAAACAAAATTGCGACAAATAAGGGAGCTAGGCAAATTAGGGAAAAGTTAGGTAATATGGATACTCCAACTCATTATTACACAAGATGAGCTTCCAAAACCAAAATTCTAGAAGCATTCTCAAAAATCTAATAAGCATGATCCAACGGGAGATTTTTCACACATTCCCTTCAAAGTTTCCAATACATGCGATTTGTAGAAATACATTCACGCCCAAATCACACAATATGATCATACCTGGTTCAAATTAGATAAACAACTTCTTCTCCAAGAAAACCTACTACTAAAAGAAATCGAATACAAATAGAGCACAAAGGTCATCAATGAATTGAAGATAGATGCATGAAGTCGTATTATGTACTTTCCTAGGGCTTAGATAATACATTTTGGGTTCTTCTTAGCTGGTTACATAACTAGATGTTATACTTGGATCAGCCATACCCAATCAATACGAAGTCATGGCTAGGGTTACGGGATTATGGGTGGTAGGGATCAAGGCTATCACAAAGAAGAAGACCACGTGATGAAAGATACTACTTGCAAGTGATGGGGGTAACAAAGAGAAAGTGAGGAGTAAAAATGATGGATATATCAAACATACCCTTAGGTACGCCGCCAAATCCATATTCTTAAAAATTTATCATACCAATCGAGAAGATGATGCTCATGGACTTAGTGCACAAATTACCCTAGATATGGTGAATTCACATTCAAAAGTATAATTTAGCTGAATTATTGGCTTCTGAATTTCATGAAAATACTAGAAAAATAAAGGAAGGGAAACATACATTTTGTTATGGGTCGGTCTTATTATGTTTGGCTATGTATTTCATGAAAACCCTACCCCAAAATCAGAATTGTTGAATGATGGACCGATACACCTGTGGCTGAGAAGATTTGGGAGTGTATGAACACATTGGATGGGTCACCCAAATAACTTCTTTATTAGGGTGGAAAAATATAATAAGATAGATAGTTGCAAACAAGGCCTGAGTTCGAACATTGTGGAAAAATATGAATAGGAGGTAATTTTTATTACAGACATAGATTATACCTTCCTAGACCTCTAATTCCATACACATCACATATACCACCATTTCCATATGAGGCTTCAATGAATTAGTGACTACTTCTGTTGAAGCAATTAGGAATTACCCCGTGGATCTTAGAAAGCCAACACCACCAATTTTTGATAAGGTAATTGAAGAAACTTGGGAAGAGTACATAAAAAATACCATGACACAATATGGAAAGGTATAACAAAGTAGAGAAGGCCAAAAACATACAAAAGAAGGCCAAAAAAGGTCTTAATACCTTAGAACCTGCTACCAAATGCTAGAAATCCTTGACATCTAAATCAAAACTAAAAGAAGCCATAGTAAGAAGAAAAAGAAGAAGAGTCATCACAAGAGATAGAAAATATTTTTGATTTGAAGAAGAACAAACTCCCTCTACCTCACTATCACCACAAGAGAAATTAGGGCCCCAATTTTAGAAGAAGAACCTTGGGTGGAAACACACCTAACCAACTAGCATATGGATATTACAAGAAATATGGATAGGTAGCCCAAGAATATGAAGCTAGTATAGGAAGGGAACAAATGGCTATAATAGAAGCTATAATTTACTACATGGAAAAATTTGGGTTAGTAGTAGGGGATATTATTCACTCACTTCCACCTGAATTAACAAAGGAAATCCAAGAGAAATTATAGGTGGAAGAAACAAGCCGCCTAAAATCCCTTCAACAAGAACGCACAAAGCTCAAAAAAAAAGAAGAAGACCATTGAGGACTAAAACCACATCAAAGAGGTGGAAGAGTTAATTGGAATTCTTATAAAAAATAAGAAAAGAGAGAGAAAAAGAAGCCAATAAATCTATATAAAAAAAAAAGGCACAAGGGAAGAATTAGAAAAGAAAAAAAAAGAACAAAAGAAAGTCATGGAAACACCTAAAAAAAGAGGAATAAGGAAATAAAATAAGAGAACAAGAAGACAAGCGAGAAGGAGGTTGAGGAATCAAAGAGAATAGCTCAAGAAGAAAAGAAGAAAAAGGAGATGGAAGATATAAAAAAGAAACAGAAGGAAGAAGAGAAAAAGAAAAGAAGAGAAAAAGAAGAAAAGCGGAAAAATGAATAAGAAAGAGAGAGAAAGAAGAAAGAAGAAGTAGAAAAAGAAGAAAAGAAAAGAAAAAGAAGAGGTAGATAAATAAAAGAAAGAAACAAGAAAAAGAAGAGAAATAAAAGAAGGAAAAAGAAGAAAGAAAAGAGAAAGATAAGTAGGAAAATGAAGAAGAAAAAGAAAGGAAAAGAAGGAAAAGAAAAGAAAGAGAGGGAGAAAGGAAAAGAAAGAAAGAGAGAAGAAGGAACAACGGGAAAAATAAAATAAAGAAAAGGAAGAAGAATAAAGGAAAAATCAGAAAAAGTAGAAATGAGAAGAAGGAAAAAGAAGAGAAGGAAAAGAGGATAATTGAAGAAACCAAGAAACAAGATGAAGAAAAGAAGGAAAAACAGAGCATGAACAAAAACAGATCATAGATGAGAAAAACCCACACATTTGGTACCATCAACATCATCAACATACACTTCTACAAGTATGGTACATGTACAAGCACCGTGGGACTCACTAGCCAAGATTAAACATGCACTACAACAAAGGAAAAATATCAATCTATACAATTTGCAACAAGGGTTGGTAGAACATAATACGAAGGATTCAAAGTACATTTAGATAAAATATCCCCCTACAGAAAACTGCTTGCATCTAGGTGTTGGAGAAAAGTGCCAAACAAGATTAGATGTAGCGGTGCATTGATATGGAGGAGGAAATGTACAAAATACTATCATATATTCAGGTAGTAAAGCCTCATATCATTACTGAGACTCCAATATTCAAATAGAGTGGCAAACATAAAAGGTGGTGAAAGAAATACTTAAAGAAGATAAAGTCAGCTCTAGAAGTAGAAAAGAAGAATATCCACGAAGAAGTTGTGAAGGAATATAAACAACAAATCCTATAGCCACAAACTTTGGAGAACCAAAAACAAAGGAAGGAAATGCAAGCCACAATGAGTAAACTGGAGACAAAGTTGAATAATGTTGTGACATATTATACATACACCATAGGATGGCCCAACAAGACCCAACAAGAAAAATTAGAACTTGACAAATTATAACAACAAACACATGTCGAACATAATATGATATCAAATAAAGATAAAGATATAGCTCATAAAAGCAAACTTTCTAAACTCACAGAGAAATATCAAACCAAGAAAAGAGCGTATCTTGAGAAATTCACAAATATGAAAGAATGCAACACCATGCTAGACAAATCACTAATCATAATGTAACAAGAGTTCAAAATTGCTCAACAAATATTGGGTCAAATTCAAGCAAAACAACCACCATCTGAGATTCTTCCTTTAATCCAAGAAATGCACAGCTTCAAGAATGGGTGAAACAAATTGACATCCATTTAGAGTTATGGTACACTTTTGAGAAGAACATTACTCCACAAATTACCAAGTACATCCCCAAGCTCCACCATAAAGAAGAAAAAGAGGCATGGCATCCCATAATTCTAGTGGGTGAGTGAAGGAACTCTTCCTTACGCTAGACATCTAAGTTTCTAGGGGTTGATGCCTACGACCTCTCAAGATGGCATCACATAATTCCAATTGGGTGAGTCAAGCAAGGGAATATTTCCTTATGCTACACGTCTAAGTTTTGGGGGTTGATGCCTATATAAAATTGAAGTTAAAATTTTGGGAGTAAATTCGAAGAAGAGGAAATGGTTCTTCATTAGTTGGTTGTCTTAGGGATGAGACAATTTTGAAGTCAGGGGATGATGTTGATAGGGTTCTTGATCAAGTTTTGAGAAAGACACAGACATCAGGAGGAAGCCAGCCGAGGTCTAGAGAAAGCTGTGAAAGACTAGAACAAGCCGCGGTTATAAGAACAAGCCTGCCAAAGATTAAGGAAATCTGCGATAAAAGGAGGAAATATAGGATACACTGGATAAAGACATGATACACGATATAAAGTTGTGATACATTGAAGGAATCCACGAAAGTGACAAAAATCCACGGAATAAAGACAACTCAAGATAGAATAAGCGAGATGAAGCCAATAGAGGAATAATAAAAAGGAGTGACTCTTGGGATATTTTGTATGAAGTATATTTATTGTAATCAATCCATTGTATATGGCTGCATCACGAGAAATGTATGAGTGATTTCCATACAAGAAATATATGATTATGATAGATAGAAATGTATGATGAACAAGATATATGAGCTAAAATAGATAAGATTTGTATTTGTAAATGAGACTAATGTAATCATTATTAAGATTTGAATGAAGATTGATGTTTGGAGCAAAGTCTGTTATGTGATTTTACATTCTTTCTGTTCACAAATTAGATTAGTTTGATTTTCTCACGTACATCATTAATAAAAGGTCAAACTTGTTAAGCCCCACACTGTTGTTTGGGTTTAAGGTCAAAACCCTATCAGTATTTGGTGATGAGATCACACTTCCTACTAGTAGCGTGAGAATGGGAAAGGAAGGAAGTTCCCTTACTTGCCTATATCATGTCCTCAATGATGAGCCCATGCTTCTTACTGGTAGCATGGGGCAAGATGTGGGGGTCTTTTCAAACAATTCAATAATTTGTAAATAAGTTAGAAAATAAAAAGTTCTTTGAAACCTTAAAATTCCCAAGAAAATGAATTAGATGTGTATGTTGTAAGAGAGTCAAATCCTTAAAACCAGATTTTGTCAATCAAAAGGCCATCTACAGATCTAAGTCTAGATAAAATTACAAGAAAATCACATTCTGGACTGGGTAGTTAACTATGCTTAGGGTTGAGTTGTATGTTCTGTAGAAACATGTAGTTTGATCAAAGCACTATTATCTCTAATATTGCACTAACTATTCTCTTCCTCGCCAATTGACGACACATCGTCAGTTAGATCTATCTAACTCCCCTTTTACGACACTCTTCTGGTCTTATTCCTCTTATAAGTCAATTAAATAGGCTATTATAGCCTCTTCTTGGCTAGAATCCTCTTCTTTACCACCTCTATTAGCTTCCTGGACTATTAATCCATTTCATTGGATTGATTAGGCCTTTTAGAACCCTTCCAGAACCCTAATTTCTCTCTAAACAAGATTAATTAGTCTAACCTAGGTTAATTACCCTAAAACATGATCAACTTCTTCTAAACTTAGTCAAATCTTGCTTTGACTTGCTAATTAACATGTTGACTCCCTTTTAGTCCCACATGCACCAAAAAGCCTTCCATTTCCCAAATGGAAAACTATAAATAACCCACTACCCCCTCTCATTTTCAAGAACACTTCTTCCCTCTAACATAAACTATAGTGTTATTGCTAGGATTAGGAGCTTTATTTTCTTCTTATTGAGCTATCTTGCTTTGTCTTTTGCATTTCACCACATAAACATGGAGTAAATGGGAAGAACCATTGGCCTTGAAGCCATTAATGGTGAGATCCCATTCTCTTAAAGCATAAACTAATTTCTTAGATCCTTATTAGGCTCATTTGATTAAGCTTTCAAGAATAGAGGTTAATTACATTTTCTAAGTTTTCTTGTTTGCTTTAAACTAATGCATGCAAAGTAGGAATCCTTGTTTATTTCTTAACTGATGGTCCATTGATCGGTTTTTGCACAAATCTTTGGGGTTCTTGAGTTTTCTTACCCCATTCCATATATTTTGCAACCTTTCTTTGAACACATTTCCTAATTAGGTCTTTGTCAAAATATTATCTTATTTTCACCATGTTTATCCATTAAAACCATGTAACTTGCATCCCTTCTGTCTCTTGGTGTTGAGCCCTCTCATCTTACTAGTTGTGCGGAGTTAGAAGTGGAGAGAGTTCATTTTCTTATTATATCACATTCATCATATTTCTCTAAAAAAATAGAAGTCCGAATATTGTTAGAAAACCAAAGCATATGATTACAATTTTTTCTCATGAGCATCATTAAAAAAAGAGAAAGCAATCATTTTGTTAACGCATTTGCATCATTGTCATCGATAGCATACATTAAGAAGAAGCATATAAAAACATCGGATATTCTAAGCATCTAAGAGTACATAAGCAAATCAAACCATCACTAAGTCAACTCTTACATGGAATAGTCGAAATAAAAAGAGGTATATATATATGTAAATAAATTCCATGTCTCGTGTATAATGCCATCACACTCTAAGTGTGGTCAAAACACTCATCTAGGAGCCAAAAATAAAAAAATCGATATACAATAAAAAATGACCCAAAGCAATAAAGGCATATGGCCTATCCCTCTCTATGGGATCCTTGGGAAGGTGCACAACTAGGACTCTTGTTGCATCTCCTATGACGAGAGTGAGATCCTCCATGCTCGAGACCTATAGGAGTGACCATGGGACAATAAAACAAGTTATCTATAAGTGGTGGCCTTGTTGTGGGAATGATCTTACAATTGTCTCATCTCTGCTTAGAGAGTATCCAGTGAGCTCGACCCTCATCTTGGTCATGACTCCCAATGCATTCCATACTAGTGTGAACACATTAGTGTGTCATCATACCATGGTTAGTTGTCCTAAGTCCATGAGAAGATCATCTTGTGTCATGCACTGTGGGGTGTGCAAAGGTATCCATGAGAATAATACTAATAAGACCTCACAAATCATTTGTAGTAGATGAAAAACGAGGAGTAAACAATGGTGAGTCGAGAGAAAATTTTGATAACTAAAAAAATTACAGAATGGTTCATATTTAACTAACAAGTCTAGTATAAGATAGAGTCAAGAGAAGAGTATTCTAATTACTTGGATCTCTTGGCCTTTAGGATGGGTCTATCGGTGTTGGTGGTGGTGCAGGAGCTGTTGTAGGAATCTCCTCTATGGCCATCTATCATCCAAAAATTGACTCCTCATCCCCTCCCCCACTAGGAGTCAAAGGATCCTCAGTATATAATGTCTCGGCCTCGGCCTTGGATGCTCTAGAAGCCTCCCCTATAACAACCCACTTTTTGTCACTCTTCTCCTCTCCTCCCTCCTTTTTCTCTACCTCCACCTCTGTCTCGGCCTCCCCATCCTCCTCCTTACTGTGTGTGAGTACAAACTTGATCTAAAAAATTGACCTTGGTCTAGTCGGTTGTGGGGGCAGCCTGTGGAGTTCGATTGGGACCTAATGTGTAATAATGGTCTACTTGAGCTTGTCCTTAAGGCAATCTCTAGCCTTTAAGATCCCATAGTAAACCATCGGGACTATTGAGAGGGTGTCAATATAATGTAACATGAACTGTTGGGGTACCCTCGAAAGGATGGAACTCTACTCCATTGGTTTGATCCACCAACTATGTAGTAGAACTGTATGAAGCCATAATAAAAACATCCTCCCCCATAAGTCACCATGTCCAGGATATGGATGTACAATCATTTTATTAGTGTTGAGAGTGGAGACTAGTTTGTATGGCCCTCGAGGGAGCGATACCAACCCACCTCCCTACTCTGATAGCCCTAGGATTTGTTATCCCAATGCCCCTCTAGTAGGGCATAATCCTCTCATATACCTAACTCATCACTAGTGCAAAGTATGACTAAGGGTCATTCCCTTCATTCGAACAACCATGTATAGATCGTGATAGGTAACACCAAGGATGTCAATGCCCCATGCATAAGTGTGACTATACTACTCTATGCTTTTAATGATCGGGGCACAATAATAAATTAACGTATCTACTGCTCTTGTCCCCAACCAAGTGCGAAGCCAAAATGCCAATGATGGCCTTGCACAAGGTAGGGATAAGAGTAGAGGCAATCGACAATAACCTCATACCCCGATTATCACCATGTATCGGTGTGACAATGCATCTCTCATATATGTATCCCCTTTGTCATGGTTGTACCACTAAAGTAGCACCAAAAATAACCAACTTCCTTCTAGTGACACAAACACCCAAAATCCCTGTAGATATCCTCTAGTGTAATATTCCATTCCCCATTGACTCTAGGTAGCCAAAAGGTGTTCAGTTTGCATCCCAATAACTCAACATGTCACATAACAAATGGCTAGTGAAGCCACTAACTACATCTAGGATATCCTTCATATCTCACTCATGTGTAGTAAGTAAATAAGTTAATCAAAAACATCATAAAAATGATTAAAAACCAAACAAAATTCATCATACTTAGTAATTTTTTGGGTTTTTCCCGACATTTATAGAACCGTTGCTCTGTCTGAGAGGTGGTTGTGTAAATGCCCCTTTCGCACAAAGTGACGGTTGCATAAGCTGCCGTAACAATTCTATGTTTGTAATTGACCCTTTGATGGTTACACAATCTCCATGGCGATCCCGTCTGTGGAAAGGAGGGACGTACCTAGGGCCCCACAAGCTCATAAAAATACAAAAATATACCTTTTCTAGTAAAACAAATTGTAGATCCTCCGGGTGCCCCTCATGAACATTTTGACTATAAAATTATTAAAATAACCCCTATGATGAATTTTTCATATTTTTCACATTTTAGGGTAGAAATGAATAAATGTAAATAACTCACCTGTTTGTGACCCACTGCTCCTCCCAATGGTTAGGCTGCCATCACATCGGAATGCTCATCATTTTGAATGTACTCTCACTCAAAACCATCATAGGCAATCCAGAGCTCAAAATTCACTAGGTGGGTATGTGTAAATGATTTCTAAAAATAGTAATTTTGATATATATATATATAGTGTGTGTTTTAACTCTATTTTGAGTGTGTGTGTTTTACAAGGATGTAGCATTGCATTGTCACAAGTATATTTCTATCCATGTAGATATGGTAAGTCTGAAAGAGTTGACGAATCATATCGGAAACTGTGCACCACGATGAAGTTGCACTCTAGTTGAATCGTAATGGCTCCAATGTAATCACAAGGAAGAATCGATCAACAACTGAATAACTTGCATAACAGAAAAAAATTACACATGTAGAGAAAGATAACGGAGTGTCTTGGCATGCTCATAAATTTAAAATGAAGGGATACATATAGGGTGCTGAGTAACCCTAGTGCATGACTCAATAGCAAACCCTAAACCTAACCCATGTGAGATGACCCTCCATATGTGAGTGGAGGACACATAAGATAACTCACACCAACATCCCCCTTCATCGAAGCTAGAGTAGCAGCTATGATGAGTCAGACAGAAAGAGAAGACACTCCTAAACAACTAAGAAAGATGTGTTAATGGGGCCCAGTAACTAAAGGTCTGATAAGGTGCCCATATACAAACAACATCTTCCTGGAAGAAGAAGAAGAAAATAAGGACCACATAGCCCGAAGAAGATGAGTAGCTGTAGGACCTCACCCCAAGAAGAGACCGTAAGTGAAGAAACTTCATCTTAGTGAAGGGCTTGGTCGATAAATCTACAATCTAATCAGCTATTTGAATGTACTGAATGTCAATGATACCATCATGAATGAGCTCTCGTATGAAGTGCATATGGATCTAAATGTGCTTCGTCCGCTGATGTTGAACTAGATTTATACAAATAGAGATAGTGCTCATGTTATCATGTTATCATAGTAGATAATGGTAGGCCGCCAAAGGTGGATGCCAAAATATGTCAGAATACCCTGTAGCCAAATAGATTATGTGGCAGCGTTAAATACTCCTCTCGTATTTTCATCTTTAGATGATATCATAATTGCATTCCACTTCTTCTGGACCAACTAATAAGACGCGAAACAAAAGAAAGCGTAGCTAGAAGTAGATTTCTGATGATCTAAGTCACCGGCCCAATCAGAATTTGTGAACCCAATCAAGTCAATATCTACCCCTCCATGATAGTGAATGCCATCAGTATAAGTTCCATGAACATAATGAAGGATTCGTTTAGCTACTTTCCAATGTAACTCATGTGGCTCCTGCATGAATCTGGACATGATCCCAACAACATACGATAAATATGGTCGAGTGTGAGTCAAGTAAATTGAGCTCCCCACCAACCGCCGATAAAGAGTACCATCAACCAAGGGAGCCGAGTAATCGAAACCAACTTAACCCCGTAAAGAAAAGGAGTAGGAGAAGACTTGCAATCGGACATCTAAAAATGAACTAGCAAATGAAGAGCATACTTAGGTTGAAAATCAAAATTCTGAGTCGATTGTGAAATATGGATCCCAAGAAAGTAATGAAGCAAACCTAAGTCATTTATGGAAAACCTATTGGCCAAGGTGGTATTCATAGAATCAATGATAGAGGGAGAGTTGCCGGTGATAAAAAAGTCATCAACATAGGGAACAAGAATGAGTATGGAGTCATCTTGCCATATAATATAAACATTTAGATCAGAGTGACACTTAGTAAACCCTAATGTAAGTAAAAAGGAGTCCATCTTGGCATACCAAGCCCGAGGGGCTTGTTTAAGGCCATAAAGATACTTCTTTAACTTACAAACAAGGGAGGGATCATGGACATAACCCGGAGGTTGTTCCATGTAGATCTCTTCCTCTAGGTCACCATGAAGGAAGGCACTCTTAATGTCCATTTGATGGACTTTCCATCTATTTTCTACGTGGCAATGGCTAGGGTCAGTCGAATAGAAGTCATCTTGCAACCGAGCAAAGGTTTTAGTATAATAAACCCCAGCTATCTAGGAGAAACCCTTAGCTACTAATCACACTTTAAACTTTTCAACATCTCCATCTACTCCATACTTTGTTCGGAACACCCACTTACACCGAATGATTTTTCTTCCTTTTGGAAGAGGGGTGAGATCCCAAGTATCGTTCTTCATGAGAGAGGAATACTCCTCATCCATTATAGAATCCCACTCAGGAATTCCAGAATCCTCCTGAAAAGATTGTGGATCAGAAGTAGAGGTGAAGAAAGAGTGTGGTCCAACGAAATCTAAGTGAGTATGCCTCATATCCGAAGTATCTCCAACTAAATCTCCAGCACTTTGCAAAGTTTTCCTAGCCTAAAGAGGACCAGAGGATCAGGCTCAGATTCAGAAGATTCTTCACTTGAGTGAGAAGGGACATAGTCCTCATCATCACTACTGTCAAAATCAGAAGACTCAGAGGTCTAATGGTTGGGAGGATTAGGAAGAGGAGCATGCTCAACAGTATCATCATCTGATGATTCAAAATATGAATCAATGAGCTGAAGAACCTCAATAGGTGGAGAAGTAGAAGTCAAAGAAGACTCATCGAACTTAACACTTCTCTCAATATACAACTCATGAGAAGTAGGATTCATCAATCGATATCCCTTCACACCATCAGGATACCCTACAAAGATACAAGGTTTGGATTGTGGTTCCAAATCCTTACGTTTCTTCTTGGGAATCCGAGCCATAGCCTTGGATCCGAAGACTCGAAAGTGCTCAACATCAGGTTTGCATCCAAACCAAGCTTCAAAGGGTGTCATCCCTCTTACTACCTTGTGTGGAACATGGTTCTAAATGTAATTAGCACAATTCACTACTTTAGCCCAATACTGTGGAGGAAGAGACTTTGAGTGAATCATACAAGTGGCCATCTCTTTAAGAGTACAGTTCTTTCTTTCTGCTACTCCATTTTGCGAAGGGTTGTATGCAACTGTATGCTGCAAGGATATCCCTTCAAAAGTGTAGAAATCCATGAACCTATTGTTTACATATTCACCTCCATTTTTGGTTCAAAGAACCTTGATAAACCGTTCCACTGTTTCTTAGCAAGAGCCTTAAAGTCTTGAAAATGTTCAAAGACTTCAGACTTAATCTTAAGAAAATATACCCAAGTATATCGCGAATAGTCATCAATGAAGGTCAGCACATAAAGAGCTCTAGTAAACAAAGGAGATGGAAATGGACCAGAAATGTCGTTGTGAACAAGATCCAAAGGACGAGTAGCTCTCCAGGATTTTCCTTTGTCAAAGTTCTTTTCAGAATGCTTTCCAAGGGTACAACCCTCACAAAGACCCTTAGAAAACTTGACTCAGGGTAACCCGTTGACCATTCCATTTTCACTCAATTGTTCAAGGTAGTGATAATTTAGATGTCCAAACCACTCATGCCATAGCTTACTAACCTAATTTGCATGAGTGAGAAAAGCAGTGGGCGTAGAATCAAAAGTAAAGTGGGAAAAGGTATACAACTCGTGAATGGTGATTCTCCTTTCCCTCGGCCCACTTTGTAGTGTCATCGTTAAGCTCATGAATAATCATGGAGTTAGGACCACGTTCCACTTGCATTCCTTCACCAAGGTGAGTAATTTGGTAAACCGATAGGATATTGGTAGAGAGATCAGGAACACTCAACACTTGGTTGAATGTTCCCCCATCAATCTCTACCGATCCACTACTAGTAACCGACACTTTGTCATGTCATTACCCATCGTGATTTGAGACATTCCACAAGGCTTGGTGTTGGAGAACTCAACATGCAAAGAACCCATGTGGTGCGAGGCACCAAAATCTATAATCCACGTCGATGAAGGAGAAACTCTGGTTATAAGGGCATTTCCTTTATTCTTATCAAATTTAGAACCTTTTGTAGTGGAAGAATCGGCCTTTGGAGCATTTTTTTTGATAGATTCAGGAACACCAATTTTATTTTTCTCAAGTAATTAAGTAAGGTGATCAATTTGTTTTCTCATACGCGTATGCTCTTTATGACCAAGCTTCTTGCAATAGGAACACAAATACCTATCTTTCGTGCTCGAAGCTCGGAAGTCAAAGTGTTCGTGTCAATTTTAGTTTTGGTCTTGGTTTCCTTCTTTGGTTGATCCTTTTTTCTTTCTTCTTTTCAGTATTCTTTTCCTTACTAGTACTTGCTACAAGGGCATGTGACCTAGACTTGAGAGACCCCATTTGAATGATTTTGTCTTGTTCTCGAATGAGTTGGGATGAAAAACATTCAAAGGAGGGAATATTTCAATCCTTGCCCAAGGCAGCTTTTGTAGCGTAAAAAGTTGACACAAAGACAGAATATTCAAGACCTAACTTAGAGAGAATTGACAAGATCAGTTGAGAATATTTCTTCTCTACTTGACATTCCTTTAACAATGATCTAGTGTGGACAAACTTTGAGAAGAATGCTTGTAGGTTTTCAAAATCACTAGGATTTAACCCTAGTAGTTCGTTTTCCAACTCATGCACTCTGATGTCATCGTGTTGTCCAAAAATTTCATCTAACGTTGTCCACACAGAGACTTACGTGTTTTGAGATGACTCAATGTGGAAGCGCAATTCGAGAGAAATGGACATGTAAAGAATACTTAAAGCTTCATTGCTACGGTTTAACCACTTAGATTTTTTAGGGTTGTCATCTGGTTTAGTCTCAGTTCCCATCGTGATGCAAAATAACCCTTTACCCCTTAGTTTCATAATTATTTTCAATCTCCATTCGAAAAAATGAACGACATGAGCAAAGGAATTGAAAGTGCATCCATAGTGAAAAGAGAGAGAAGAAATGCAGAAAAGAAACACAACCACCCGTGACAATATAATAACCCCTGCTTTTGGCACTTTATAGTTTAGTGCGTTTAATATAATCGGGTGCGAGCATGTGTCCTGGAAACACTTGGTAACTCACCTTGCAATCAGTGTAATAACACGCAAGAGAGGAGACCACAATTGTGTTTCGGGAAGTGCAGAAAAGTGACACCGTACACAAGCACAATTGCTAAAAACTAGGAAGGAGGCAAAATAAAATCTGGTTGTGAGATAAAGCGTCTCAAGTCATAATAGATACCCCATTGCTGCAAACTGTGGTGGATGCGCTCACTAGTTGTAAGCAATAATAAGGGTAATTTACAATGTTTAGATGAACTCAAGATGAGTTTTGAGGATCTTTAACGCCGGAAGGGCACGCGGAAGTCAAGAAGTGCTAAGAGTGTCTATGCACACTTGAGCACATGATTAGAAAAAAAAGCCAATAACGCCTAAAAAATTATCATTTTGGAACGCCTAATTTATCTATTTAACACAATGAGATCCCTCTCCACCATCGGTTTGAGATTTTGGTGTGATGACAATTCATGCAGCTCGATACCATGAAAGATTTGACGAATCGTATCGGAAACTGTGCACCACGATGAAGTTGCACTCTAGTTGAATCGTAATGGCTCCAACGTAATCACAAGGAAGAATCAATCAACAACTGAATAACTTGCATAATAGAACAAAGCTTGCACATGTAGAGAAATACAACAGAGTGTCTTGGCATACTCATAAATGTCAAATGAAGGGATACATATAGGGTGCTGAGTAACCCTAGTGCATGACTCAATAGAAAACCCTAAACCTAACCCTAAACCTAACCCATGTGAGATGACCCTCCATATGTGAGTGGAGGACACATAGGATAACTCACACCAAAAAAGTCTTCTTGTCATTTTATTTTCGTTTTTTTGTTGATTATGTCTTTATCTGCACTTGAATCCTATTTTCTTCTTGCAGTTATTAGGAAGTGTGGATTGACATATTACCAACACACAGTCGCATCAAGTATAAATTCTAACCTTCCCATTTGGAAGCACCTTAATTAGACTCTAAATTTTATGCCTCTTCATGGCTAAAACTCTTCTCCAAGGGGGCAATATGTACACACCTGATTTTACATGGTGCAACATTTTCAGAATAGGTAAATCCCTAATGCTGAAAAACTATCTTTCCAATGATGTTCAAGTTCAAATATTCACTTGCAGCGTGTTCTTGCAGGCTAGTTTTATTTACTTATCCATTTTCATGCTTTTCCCTCTTTCCTTTATCATTTTGTAAGCTTTTCCTTAGCTTTCTAGATTTAATTTTGGAACCAATTCGGTAGTTATGAAACCACCCCGGTGGTTGCGTAGCTACTATTTTCCCAGGAAAAGGCTACGTAACCACCACTCTACGGACCGGTAGTCTTGTGCGATTTTGACCAAGAATTTCTAGTGTGATTTCGAACATGTGTTATCTTCTTCCAGGTCACATTTCTCACACGTTTATTGTCTAAAGTGGTTGTTCTTGAGCTTGTTAGATACATACAAACATCTCCTTCATAACTTACTATTATTAGTAAGTTAACTAACTCTTCTTTGTGTTATGTGGAATTTCTTGGCTACCAAGTGGGTGGACCATTTCCTTGCCAAAATTTTATAAGAACCAATCTTATTCCCAAAGAATGGGTTGGAGTTTCTCTATTTGATTTTACTTTGTTATGCTTTGCCAAAATTCCACTAAGAAGTACATAAGAAAACTATCTCTTTTTCCTTGTTACTCTTTTTCTTGCATTGTCACCATTCTACTTGCAAACATGTCAGCTCCAACATTCTCCCATTCTTTCTGCACAATTTCCAACACAACTCTCTTGATATGTTTGAACACTCATTGTAAAAAGAAGCTAAGGGGACATTAAAAAATATTGTCGAGTTGGATTTGTCTCAGTACAACATTTCTAGGTTGGGGGTGTCATTAAATTCCTGTAAGTTTCTTTGTTTATTTTGAGTAGATTCAAAGCTTTAGTATGATTAAACACATTTCTTTAGAAATATTTCATTGTAATAGTTGTTACATTAGAATTCCTTTGCAAAGCTTCCATTGAGGATTTCCTCTCGCTTATCCCTCAAGTATTTTCCCAAAAAGGATTCGGAGGAAGTTTTTTCTATGGTGTTATTATCATTCCTTCATTATTAAATGGTTTAGGAAATTTGACTACATTCAAAATTTAGTATTAGTTGCACATGAACAAAGATTTCATGAAAGAATAATGTTAAATAGGTTGGAGAATCTTAATGTTGAAGCCCAAGAATACTATGCAACAAATGGGTTAAAGACAAGACAAATGTTTTGATTACAAATGCAGAAAAATAGAAAGATGTGGCAAGTCATCTTTTACACGCAAAATCGTAATATTATGAGCACCGCAATACATTATTTTGACTTATCTAATAGAATAATACATTTATATTTTTGTTTTGTAAGATAACTATGAAAATTTAAAGAAAGAAGCAGTTGTATTTGAATCACATTTAAAGAATGCCCAAAAATCTTGAATTCATTTATATAGCGGAAGGAAAAACTTATATTATTAAATAAACAAAATAATACATTGAAAAGGATAATCAAGGAACATAACGTGCATCCAAAAATATTACTTTGAAGGAAAATATACATGTCAATCAATCACTTTTGTCATCAAAAGATGTTATGAGGAGGAGCCAAATATTCTTCAAAATATCAATACCACAACGCAAGATTTGTAGGCATCGTAGTTTTAGCGAGATAACACTATACAAACCGAGCACATTCTCTCGCCTCTTACGTAAGAAAATATCAAGCTTCTCTGCTGACATAAAATTGAAAAAATTAGTTAGTTTCACCATGTGACAGGTGTGTTGTCACAATTCGACATTGGTGTAGGAATTAAAAGATAGTGGCCAACCATTTTTTTTCTTTTTTATTCCGTGTGGCAGATGTAAGGAAAACTATGATTCAAAATCATAGGAAGAAAATAGGATTCCCTTGTAATGTGTTCTTATATGAAAAAACTTTCTGGAAGCTTTGAAAACCATTGACAACCCATAATTTTGTAAATGTATTGGCCGACAATGCTTTATGAAAACATGTCTTCATAAAGTATTATGCCTCTTGATAGAATGAATACAAGCCTATTTTTGAATTGGAACTATATTTACTGTTGTATTGCATTTATTAAATGTTTTCAACAATTTAATATGCAAACTTGTAATTGGATTTCTACTTACTGTGAATGTTTTTATGCTACTATTTGGAGATGTAAACAATAAAGCATGGTTTAAGACACATAGTTTGTGTATGTTTGAAAATATTTATGTTTCGTGCATAGATAAAACATTAATCGAAAATCACACAGATGGAGCCAAATAAATCAGTCTTTATTTCATTAATAAAGCAAAATATAAAAAATATGAATTTGTTACAAGTAAAAAAATTCTATTAAGACCAGTTGATTATCATTAATGAATATGAAATATATCAGTATCAAATCATTGTCCAATGTTAATAATCTCTAGAATGTATACAAACAATTAGAACTCTGGCAACTGAAACATTCTGATGCAACCCATTCATTTGTGTATTGGAACTCTACAGAATCAAAAGTGTGTTCCGTAGATGTGTTCAAATCCCCTAGATCAATCAAAATGTTACCGAATCGTCTTCTTTCTATGAGCGAACTCCATAATGCAAGTGCTCATTCATAAGGTAAAATTTTCATAGAGTAATTGGATACATACTATTTCATACAACTTTCTAAATTTCTATCTAATTTTTGGACTTTTGACTTTACAAAGGAAAATGCACTGAATACCCTCTCATCTTCAACAAAACCTAGAATCATTGTTTGAAAAAGTTCATATAGCTGAATATACTTGCTCAAATCCTCTCGCAAAATACTACTAGAATAAATCTTCTTCCAAAGTCTTCTAATGGAACCATTTTCATTTGGCTCTTCTAGAAACCAAAATTTCTCTAGCATAGTGGTGGAAAAATCATGGGACTGAGAACTCAACAAACTTTTCGTAAAATACCTTCAACAACAACTCCATTTATCTCTTCACGCTTGCAGAAATGTTCAATTAGACTAGTCATGTATTTGATAAATAAAGTACTGATGGATGTTTCAAGAATGCCTCCACGTGTATTCCAAAACTATGGATTGATAATTCCCATTGCTTCAAGTAATTTATCCTTTTTGAATCTTTCACAGATCTCTATAGATAAAGATAAAGAAATATTTTTCAATTTATTTCGAGTTTTAGATAATATTGTTTCATATAAAATGCGTGTCACTCTTACTTCCTCCATCTCTGACCCAACCAAATCTACTCTTTTCTAAAAAGTATGAAGTGGTATCTCTTTTTCATGTGTTGTTATACACAGATGATCATGTATATTGAATTTTAAGAAGCAATCCATATTCTTAAGGTATGTTAATGCATTCCATCTTTCAAAAATAAGACCCTTAAAACTATCATCTGACAAATATAAACAATCTAAACTCAAACACACATGTTTTCTAAGTCTTATGAAGTCTATTATGTAAATGAAATGCTCTTGTGCATGATTTGTCAAAACATTTAGCTCCTTCAACATTGGAAAAATTCCATAGAGTGTAAGTAAAGTTTCAATATCTATTAGATGATACAATAAATCTTTAGCTTTATCCACATCCCTACGATATTTGTACATAAAACTTGTCAATGAAGGATATTCTTCAAATATTCTACAAGCAAGCTCATACATTGAGATCCATTTGGTATCTACATCTTTGAGAAGCTTTTTTCCATATGTCAATCCAATAAAAAAATTTGAAATTCTAAAAATCTCTTTGGACTGCTAGAGTAATATGCATGCAAATCTCGGATCAACTCCTCCACTTTGGCAATAATTTCAAAATTTCTCACAATTTTATAGGACAAATTCTTTCGTGAGCCATGTAATGGATTATAATCATATAGGGGGAAAAAATTATCGTAGTCATACAAAAAGACCATTTATGGCCTCTGCATTACATTTGCACCGTTAGTTCCAACACAAACTAACTTCGTTGCAATGGAAAAATCATCCATACTTGCATAATATCCTTCAAACTTGACAACACTAACTTATAAATGTTTTCAGAATTACAATTTTCACTCATTTTATGAACTGCTAAGAGATGGGGATTTCTTACTTCATTTGCAAATGTGTATACATGAATACAAACCCATGAGGTATTGTCCACTATTGTAACCTCATAAATTGAAATGAACTAAACTTTGCATTTTTATAGCCTCTTTTAGATCCTCCTTTTCCACCAGAGCAAGACATTTTTCTATTTCCCAGCCAATGGTATATGAAAAATGTGATTGTGGAACATTTTGTAAGCTTATCACTGATACACAATTTTTTTTTGAGAAATATGAAATGGGTATGTCCTTTTTCAATATATGGAATATGACAACAAATTGAATACTTTTGGCATGTATTTCGGTCTCCATAGTTTTTCTCAAATTTGATAAAATTGTGCCACCTTTTCATTCATACTTTTCAAACACTTATTCTTTTTCATATTCTTCTACATATTTTACATGCAAGTACTCTTTTCCATCTTTCCATTTATGAGATCTTACTATGCTCCCATTCTTTTGTTTTTGGGAAATATATATTTTCCCACATTTTTTTCAATAGTGTCTAGTTTAATTGCATTGTTTGATCTTTCCCTTGTTTCCAAATACATATTTTTCATTGACATTAAGTTGGAATATCATTACTATATTTTAGCTCTAATGGTTCAATAAAAGGATATTTTGCTACCCGATCAAAACGAAAGTCCTTCCTATAATCCAGTTTGTCCTCTTTCTTATGATAGATTTTTTTACTTTCTTCAACTTCAACTTGTGCATCTAGGTTCTCAGCAGGAATATCTCTATCCTCACATCTCCTTTTTCTAGAAATAGACACTAGAATAGAAGCTTCCTTTGTTGGTGTTGGATGAGAATTTGATGAATCTTCCCCTAGTTCAATGTCATCAAGTGAACGAATGTTTTGATCAATCAGATCATTAAAACCAAAAGGATCATCAAGATTGATATCTTGAAACACATTAGTTTGTGAAGGTGTTTGAGAAATGTCTGCATTTAAAAGTGTAATAGAAATAGTATTAATTATTTATATTATTAATAACACTAAATAAAAAATAAAACAAGAGTGTAAAGAGTATTTGAAACATATAGTGAAAAATATAATAATAAAAATATGTAAATTAGTAGATAGTACATACCTATATTTTCCACAGATCTCGACACATCAATCATTTTTGCGAGTTTCCAAAATAGCCAAACAATGTCTTGTTACTCTTTTTTGAACTTGCAACAAGCTTCTTACCCTGCTTTCCTAAATCCATGGATATGACACCAAACAGGGATAGTCATAGATGGGATTTGAGTTGGATGGCTAACAGTTGGATGGCTTTCAATCACGCGGCTATATTAGATGAATCTATTAGTGCATTGGATGGCTCTGTTAGATAGCTTGGAGTTGGGCGGAAATTATTGGAGTGACCACAAGAGGTTGGATGGATTGGAGTTCGGCTTATGTGGAAAATATTTTAAAATGGTTGGACAATTATATATGTATTATACCTACGCAGTATGTGCTATGTATAATTATATACTTTAGAAAATATGGGCACAAGTGTATTCGGAACGTTAGTGAAATACATGCATAAGTTCATTTATGTGTAAATACTAGGTGAACTAAACCATACCAAGGACATGTTGACCAAATTTTTCGGAGAAGTAGCGTAGCCAACCGCTGAATATTTACCATTTCCAACTTTTAAAAACACGAATATTCATGAGTTTATGAAAATTCACCACTAAAATTTTCCCTAATGCACAATAACACTGAAATATCCTCCAAATTTGTAGATGTGCAGTCTAATATGAACAATTGTGCATTTTTCATAGTGTCTTCAATGCTCTACACATCCTTGTCAGAATTAATCCTTGATAAATGATCAAGCCCTGAATTTCTCTTACCTAGTTTTGCAACAATTGTGAAATCAAACTCCTGAAATAGAAGTATCTACCTATATAATGCCCTTACAAAATAGGCTTGTTGACTAAGTTCTTCAATTCTATATGATATGTATAGAAAATAAATGGGTTTGCCAACAAGTCTTTCCATCTAAACTTGTGTAGTGCGTAGATCATAGAAAATTCCTTGCACTCAATGGTCATGTAATTATGATCTTCGGGTATCAAATTCTTGTTTGTAAACCAAGTAGGATGATCCATAATTCCTTCCCTAAGTTATCCCAAAACTACACCAATCGTCATGCCATAGGCATCGATGTGAACATTAAATGGTTTTTCCCATGAAGGAAAGTGCAATATAGGTGTAATGGTGAGTCTCTGCTTTCAATGTCTCAAATGTAAAATATTGTGTGTCTCCCCAATAAAATTTCCCTTTAGCCTTCAACAATTCTTACGGGGCACAAAAATATTTGCATGGCCTTATGAAAATTTCTGTAGTAACTTGTGTCCCCCAAAATATGCACACTTCACTCGATTGGTAGGATTTTCCAAACCCAAGATCACAACTATCTTGGCTGGGTCTACAAACAATCCTTCCTTGCAAATGATGTGCCCAAGCAAAGTGCCAAAAGGTGTAGAAATGATACACTTTTCAATGTTGAAAGAGATGCTCAAATATGTAAACCTCTCAAAAATGAGCCCAGATTATCGAAATTATCCTTGATTAAGCCATATACTTTCCAATCATCTAAATATACCTATAAGAACTTATGAATAAAATCATGAAAGACCTGCACAACAATGCACGAGAACATTTTTGGAAAAAATTTCAATCTAAAGGGCATAACTGTTTATGCAAAAATTCCCCATTCAATGGTGAAATTTTTCTTCTGATCGAGTGATGAGCACCTAGTGATAACCTGAAAATCCATCTATAAAATAATATATCTCGCACTCAAGAACTCCTTCAAGAACTTCTTCGAGTGAAAGGGGTGGGAAAATGATATAGAACACATGAAGTATTGAGTTCTCTATAATCCATGTAAATACTTATCCTTCCAACCTTCTTAATGCTTATAACCATGGGGCTAACCCATTCAGATTATTCAATAGGCCCAATAATTCCATACTTGAGCATCTTATCAATTTCCTCCTTCACCTTCATGTGTAGATTAGGATTCATCCTATCAGGCCTCTTCCTAACCGGGTGTACGCCTTCTTACAAATTGATATTAATTTCACATAAAGAGGGGCGTACCGCCTTTAAATCATGATATCGCCGCATGAATAAGTCCTATAAATCATGTAAGAGTTCAATAATCTTTGCTACTTCTTGCTCTGACTAGTAATCACCAATAATTGACTCTTTAGGCTTATCCTTTGTATAAATGTTAACTATCTATGTATTCATAGGACCATGGTATGCACATGCCTTCTCATTTGTAGTGTCCATTACCTCATGCCCCCTTCAATATGGCTAACATCAGGCTATCAACTTCCTCTTCATCAATCATGTATACCAATTTTCCTTTATATTTTTCCTTCCAAGTGCGTACCATATGTACTTATTCTGTCTCCATAAGATCAAGGCACACCTCAAGATTAGGTTCCCCAAACATCTCCAACATGAGCTCTTCATCTTGTACGCTATCTCCCAAGATTATGCTCTTCATGATCTGCAATGGTTCATGGACTGGAAGGTTAGTAGAAATTTAATCAAAAGTTTGGATCATACCTACAGTCATCTCTTGCCAATTTTATGTTTCCCTTTTTAACTTGGAATGAACATACCATATATGCACATAGCCATGTAGTGTGGAGTATAGCGTATGTAACTTACATGATAGCGGTAAGGCCTCCTTTCCTCTGCACCCATAGTCTCTCACAATCATAGATGTGAAATGAGACAGAGACTTCCCATGAAATGTGCTTGTTTTGTAGGTACATTGCTCTGAGTAAACCTAGTAGAAAAGGTGATTCTCACTTCTTTCCATTCCAAAAGTATATCTCTATGTGTTTCCCACCATCGTGTTGTTGCCCCATGAAAATTATAGACCAACATGTTTCTTCTATCTCCTTCATTTTTCCACTAAGTCTCCATGGTGCATATGAATGTATCGGGATTTCCTTCACTAGTATACCTTGGTACTTGAGTTGATCCTAACCACCTCACCATACATGGCCTAATCATTCTAGTGAATATTTCCTTAACTTTGCACCCGACCAAGTCATACATTCCATGATCCTATTTATCTCAAGAAACACTAGTAGTGTCACTTACAGACTATGTGTCTTTCCAATGAAGGATACCTTCCTTTGATGGTTATATATTCTCTAGATTGCACACTACATGAACATAGATTTGATTAATTTATTCTTCACTCAAGGGCTCAACATAAGGCTATGTATTCTTATCATGTAGGGGTATGATCATGTGCTCATATTCGTTCTCAAAACTAATGTACCTTTTGTTAAAGCACAGATCAACGTTGTTCGCATAACACCAAGTTCATCCAAGTAATATTGGGAATTTTTATGCTTCTGCAAGCTCTAATACCTCAAATTCCTGAGTAAAATTGGCTACCTATATGGTAATGGTTTCATCCTTCAATACCCTAGTAGGAATATTCATAGAATTATTTTCCATATACAACACATTTGAAGATGACTATAATTTTTTCGTACTGTGTTAATCAATATGTTGTGTAACAACCACCCATCAATTACTACATCTAGTGTAATATATTTGTAAAATTCATGATTATGAGGAGGTAGATTTGCGTGAAGTATATTTATCTCACACTCAACTCTAATGCATTGTACCTTTTCATGTATTCATTCCCCTAATAAAGGAATGCTATTCTCATGGAGCAACATCCTACACACCTCCTTCAAAGTCATCCACATACATCTGCGAAGCTCAATATTCTTTATGCATTCTTTCTCATGCACATGTACTTTCAAGCATTGTATTTCTCCTGAAGCTCCCGATGAATCCCATATTCTCTTGGTAGAATTCCTTCTAATGCATAATTTCGGATATGTATCATGTAACACCCCTCTTGTGTGATGAGTGGATTATCCTTCAGAGGCTCATGTATGCATGCATTATTAGCGCGTGTAGTAACCAATATTGCTTATAAATTAGTATCATGTGTCTTCTTAGGCATTCATTGATCAACAATGATGTGATGTACCTTGATCATCCCCACGCCCTTATCCTTCTTCTTATTCTTACTCATGTGTTCATAGAGATCTAGGCATTCCTGTAACTTATGTTGTTTCCCACATGATTACCAAGCTATATTCAGGGGAATCGCGAGTGATAGTGATAAGGAGATCCACAATTTTAATAAGTTCCTCACACGAATCTACCTCTTCCACCCTCCCGACCATGACCTCAATATCCTCCTCTAAATCCTCCATTTTTGTTATCCCCATTGGTTTACTCTTAATTACTTTGTCATTCTTTATCCTTCAATCCACTCACCATATTAGTTTGGTGTACCCCTGTCTCAATGGCTTCGTGGATATGGTCAATCAATCTACAGTTAGTTGTGTCATGAGTATGGGACTTGCAAATCTTACAATACATAGACATGTTCTTCTGAATAGTACATTGCAAAAGAGTAAAATCCCGAACATCATGGTTTAAGTGACATACTTCACAATCCAAGAACAACGTGTGTACTAACTTGCATAGGAAACTATCCTTACTATGTCCTTTAACCTCACAATCATGCACCATATACCACTATGAATCTCATGAGCTGAATTGGTAGAAATTTTCTCTAATTGCTTTTTCATGGATATGATTTGTGCTTCCAAGAATAGGCTCAATCTAGTGCCAACACTTCTAACCACCTCGGTATGCATGGAGGATTCCAAAGCCTCATGCAGATCAACATATGTCTTGTGAGATAGAGCTTTACGAAACAGAGTCAACAATCCTCCAACAAACTCACATGCATGCTGATTTTGATGAATGTCATCAGATAATTTTGACAGCAAAGTCCTAAAATGTGTGTCATATTCCCTCACACTTTTAAATAAACACTGCCTGATATCCTTCAGCATGTTGATGGTCTGCTACTCAAACTTTGGAATGTGAAACTCTGTCGAAGCGCGCAAAGGCAAAGCATTATAATCCACCACATTCGACATGGGTAATACTTATTGTACTAGCTATGCAAGTGTCCTTGAAGAGTAGTGGAAAATTTGCTTGCTTTCCTATCTGAAGGTGTAATTCCTTTAGCATGCCATAGTAGCTCATGCTTATGCACACATTCTAATGTATCTTCAATACCTCTATACTCTGGAAAGTGGAGAAACATCTCAAGGAAGACCTAGGGTGTTTGATGTGGTTATAGAGGTTGTTGAGGTGGTTGTTGTGGGTGTGGACCTTGTCCACTAGATCTAGAACTAGAACTTCCACCAATATTTCCTCCTCCTGATCCTCTTCGCCCCTACTATAGGCTACGGACTAGTTGATGTACTCTCATGTGTCCCAGTTGTAGTACTAAACTAGACACCCATAGTCTGCATGGTCACAACACCCACAAAAGTGCTTCCAATAGTCTACGCATCCACACTTTGTCTTATTGATGCACTTGAGAATACCCCTCCAAATATACTTCCAAAAAATGGTGCTTGTTGCGCTGCCATAGGTGTATGTGTTGTATGATGTACTTCTGAATCTAATGCAAAATGATATCTACTTGTCTTTGTTTTCCTACCTGTACTAGCCTACTTATCAATAAATACCTTTGGATTTGGAACACCAAGCGCAAGGGCTAGGTGATTAGGTGGGATCAAATGCGTACCCATGGTCCTTATCCTCTCCTCGACACGCTCTTTTCCAAATCCGAATGAGAGTTTCTCTTGCACTTACCCAAAGTTAGGAGTACCCAATGTTGTGGCTCCTCGTCTTCCATGAGAGCTTCAAAACCTTCATGAGCCATCATTCCCCTCAACTTGAGTGACTCCTTAATGTCTTGTGCATGTGCCATTTCCCCCTCTTTCGATTTATTAAATATGATTCATGTTTCTTATCTCTTCCTATCTACCTCGAGGGCCACCATATTTTGCCACACCTACCCCTATCCCTGCGCATAGTGTAGGTTTAGCTAGCCATAGGGAGGCTCTTTAAATCCAGTTCTAAGATCAAGATCTTAACCACTAAGGGTATAACACACAAATACAATCCTCACGGGATAGTAAAAGAATCTAAACTCAACCTCCTCTGGAAACAAGTAGAAATAACATACTCCAATGTATAATTGTACAACACACCAACCCACCAATGTTCTACATCTCAAGTCCACTCTACATCAGCATCAAAACATTTCTATTAATCTTCATGCGTCAAAAGCTTTATATTAGGACCCCAACACTTCCCTAGTGCATATGTTGTCAACCAATCATACAATTCTACTAGAAAGAAGCTGAAGAACATCTCATAAAGCTCATGATAAAGATTATCTTCCACCCACCGTCATGCATTAAAATCAGGTACAATGTTATAACTCTTTGCAAACTTATCGTGTTCATCTTCTATTTTAATGCTCTCAAGAGTCAATCAATATACCATCTACATGTAACATCCTGTCGAGATAATTTGAAAAGAGGTCCCAACAATGGAACCAAAATGTAGTCTCTATTTCCATTGAATTGCTATACATGCCGACATCTCATTCAAATAGATGTGAACCCTCACTCGAAGCGCGTGAAGATACCAAGTCCCTCCTTTGTGCTTGCTTGTCAAGATGTTAGCATACATATCCATGATAACTAATATCAAAGCATAAATTTGATTGCACATAATTACATACATCATATCACGAGCTTATAATGGAAACATATGTAATAAGTAAACATACAGATTAGATAACAACTAAGATCAATTACACCATGTAATCACCATATTCAGACACATCAATTACCAGAATCAATCCTCCATAATCCATTACATAAAAATATTACATAACAGAGCTGACTACATAACCTTAAATAGTAGGCACATAGTCATACATGCTAGTACATCAAAGCAACATAACATTAATACATCACGAAACTGTTCTCACATACACAATATTTCATACATTTGTCACTCATACTCGTACTTAAAACAAAGGCACATGACCGATATATATGGGGTGGGGACATTCCCTTCACTACCCATACATTCTCAAAATTGGTTGCATGCTTGAAATAGCCATGCATACATCCAAAAACAACCATAAGGCATGCATGTTTTTCTATCAACCCTAATAATAGATTAATCCTATAAATAAACTCTTCTTTAATCCTATTATTAGATCACCTCATTTTGTGGTCTTTGCATGTGATTTTACCCAAAAATAGACTTTCCTTGGCCGCCAAGTCATCCTGATTTTATCCTTTGCTTCATCCGCACCCCAACTCTGTTTTTCTATTTTTAGCCCGTAATCACAAAATCGGCCAAGTCCTGAGTTCTATCTTCCTGGAACAAGCCTTCGCGTGCCATTTTACTAGTCCTTGCACATGTACATGTGCCCCACTTACATGCCTCACATTCCCGCATGCTCTTCATACTTAGCCATTTTTCCATTCTAATAAAAGAAGTGTCAAATAAAGTAGGAAACACATTGAACACCCCAGAGACTATATCAGGTAGCTCCCCCACAGTTTTGGCACTTTATAACTTAGTACATTTTAAAAAATTAATAGGTCCAATGCATGGGAAATGAAAAATAATTAAATTTTACAAAAATTGGCACTTAATTTTGAGCTACCGATCAAAAGTTATTACAATGATGATTTCGTAAATAAGCCCTATTTTAAATGAATTTGCACTAAAACTTGAAATGTAATTTTTACTAAGAATAGTTTTAGCAAAAAGAGGTGGGGAGATATGAAACCAAAAATCCTAAATGTTAGGGGTTACGGAGGCCTTGGCTGTAGCCCCAACAACCTTGCCGAAAAAAATTCCGTCTGTACATAGGCTATGACCACGTTGGATCAAGGAGATGTTCATGATGGCCCTTAAATTACCAAAAACTTGAGTGTAGTGAATAGTTATGTCGAGGGGATAAAAATAAAAATACAAGCATGATCTCAATGTGTGTATGGGCCATTTGAATTTTTTTGGATCTGATCGGGTTGTGAATTTCATTCAACAACCTTTAAGGGTTTGAAAACATGCAAGGGTGAGAACAAGTCTGTAAATCAACCTCTAGGTTTGGATCACACTTATGAGATTCATCTAACTCTTCTAGGTAGCATACAAGAATGTTATGGGGCTGTAAAACACCTCAGAAGTTTGTTAAAAATAATCTCAGGACTCTATATCCATTATGCGGGCATGCGAACCTTAGAATCCTAAAAATAGGTAGGCTATGTACCCACAAACCAAGAAAAATCAACACAAAAATATTCAAATACTTGCAAATAATGACCTCAAATGAAAATAAACTTGTAGAATAATAACAAAAAAATCTCAATACCATCTTGGCTTTGATACCATATCGGAGAAGCGCAACAAATCTGTTGGTTTGAAGAATGCACATGTGAATGGTGCGAGATGTGAATTTTTCAAAGTCAAAACAAGGAAAGTATACAAGACTACAAATTACAAAAATACAAGAGAGATAATTTCAATAACCTATAAATAGCTCCAACTCAATATGATCAAATAGAATAATGTAAGAGATGTACATATTGGAGGTGCGTGTGTAACCTCCTCCTAGAATCATGGAAATCTCTACCTAGAATAGTAGTAACCTCCATACCTGAAATATCTAGTCAACATACAAATGGCCAAGGGTAGTAAATGCCAAGGGTAGCATATCTCATAAGTGTAGGGAAAATCCAAGTGAGGTGGAATATCTTGAGTACGATAATACAAATAAAGAAAGGAAAATAAATCGATGCTAAAATTTTCAAATATAAAAACATTCAAATATTTGCAAAAATACAAAATTAGGACATATTTATATGGCATATATTGTTTGCACTTTACATTATACATGATTTTTATTCCTTTGGTTTGATAGATAACATTTCTTCTTTACAAAAATACGTTCACATGGTATATTGAGCATGATGCAGGACATACACAAAGCGATACATGATGACAAGTGTTGGCCTAACCTTTACCCAGGACTGATAACCCACGGGGAATCTATTTGTACTATATATACATATACATACATATCTATATATTGTGTATTTACTGTCTTTTGGACTAATCATACTAACACATGTGTTATGTGAAACACTTACATTTATTGCTTCATTGGCTCTTTTATATCATATGTTATGTGTTTTTAATCACATTTAGATACACTTGTTTTTCATACATGTTTTCTAGTTTTTTTTCTTTCTTTGTGTGTGTGTGTGTGTGTTTGTTTGTTACTTTGATTCTGGTTTAAGGGCCTTGATTATCTTACGACATTATGGGTGTCCCATATTTGTGGCGTTATACCTTTACGTGTGGTTGTGCATATTTTATTTGTCGACCTAAGGGCCTTGATTGTTTTGTGACATTGTGGGTGTCCCATGTTTACAAGCACTTCACCTTTTGTGTGACATTTTTGATATGTTTGCACTTGTTTTCTACTAAAACATCATTTAATCTTTACTATTATTATTTTGATACATTGACACTATTTTTCATATCCCCATTGGTTTCATTTTTTGGGGTGAATATTTTAACTTGTTATAGATGAAGTGGGGTTGATTAACTTATTCTTGTGTGATGTTTGGATTGTATTCTGAGTTATGTTCTTTGGTTGTGCAATTAAGTTTCCAATATAAAGAAGATTACATGGAGTGACTTTGAGCTTGTTGATTTAAGATGTTTTAATGTTGAATACCGCATTTTTACTTCTCAAGTAAAAGATGAAGCCTTAATAACTAGGATGGAATAAACAACCTTGGTAAGAACTAAATTTTATTCTTTGTTATGGTATGAAAGTTGATAAATAATGGTGATAATACTTATAATTTTGAAATCTTAATTCTACTGCAAATAATCAATGGTCTTTGACCATATGAAGCAAGGTTATATTAATAATGATTATCAAATTAATGAATAAGTTAAGGGATTTTGATAATCAATTGTAGGTTGACATAAAGGCTTTGTGGTTATGTACAGGGAAAATTTTATTGAAATTTTTTTGTAAACTCGTGAATATTAGGGATTTTGGAAATTGGAAATGGAAAATTTTCAGTAGTCGGCTGCCGCCTAGTTCACCAAAAATTTCAGCTGACAAGTCATTTGTATGGGTCAGTTCACCTACTATTTATATGTAAAAATTAACTTATACATGTATTCGTCAAGGTATAATACATATCCCAGGGGTTGTATGGGGGTACCCATTTAATAATGACATCCAAAAAGAGCGATTGTCTATCCAAATTAGGTTGGATAGACAACCATTGTCTATCATCCAACCTAGGTTGGATGACATCGATGGATGGTCATTCAACCTAAATTAGATGGTCATCCATTTATGCATTGTCCAACCTAGGTTGGATGGCTGGGTTGGACAATAGATAATGTATGGTCATCTAACCCAAGTTGGATGACTGGGTTGGATGGTTGATGATGGACAATCATCCAACCCAGGTTGGATGGCTAGGTTGGACGAAAAATAATGTATGACCTTCCAACCTAGGTTGGACGAATGGGTTAGGCGTAAATAATGTACTGGGTTGTCCAACCTAGGTTGGATGGATGGGTTGGACGACAGACGATGGAAAATCATCCAACCCAGGTTGGATGACTAGGTTGGACGATAGATAATGTATGGTCGTCTAACCCAGGTTGGACGACAGAGATAATGTACGGTCATCAACCTAGGTTGGATGAAAAACAATGACAATTATCCAACCCAGGTTGGATATTGGGTTGGACAACAAATAATGTACGGTCATCTAACCCAGGTTGGACAATTGGGTTGGATGGTGGCGATGGAAAACCATCCAACCCGGGTTAGACAACTAGGTTGAGCGAAAGATAATGTATGGTCATCCAACCCAGGTTGGATGACTTGGTTGGATAGAAAATTATGGACGAGTCATCTAACCCAAGTTGGATGACTAGGTTGGATGGGAGATAATGGATGGCCATCCAACCTAGATTAGACAACCATCCATCATCTACCATACAAACTAGGTTGAATAGCGCCCAACCTAGGTTGTATGTCACGACAAACGATGGTGTCGTCCCACATAGTCACTTTCTTTATGAGCGATTTTTCAGAAATTTTCCTTTGTTAGGAAAGTCAATTTTGGAGATTCACCACCAATTTTAAACTAATTTTTCGGAGGGGGTATTAAAATGAACCCTGTTATGTATCTTGTATTTTTTATATTCTTATCGAATAGATCGATATTAAAAGAATTATATAAATACATTGTTGATACATTTATACATATAGGTATATATGTATGTATATAACCATATATATTATATTAAGGTCAAGTACCAACATGAACTTATAGATATAATGGTGATTATTCAATTAAGTCTCGGATGAGACCACCTAAGCTACGTTAAACATGGGCATTGGAATATGTGAAGGCCATGGACTGTCATGCTAAATTTGGTTAAAGTCATGAATGGTATTAGACCACTTGATGCCCTCCCCATCTCCATTTGTGTGGTCATTATGAGTGACGCGTCAATCCTCTTCATTAATAATGTCAATCTAGGGCTGGTATCGATGACTCTATGCGATAGGAAAAAAATATCTTTGGAAAACAACTCCTTCAAACACAATCCAAACTTGCGGAAATAGAAAAACACACTTGCGGAAATGGAAAAGAATACTTGCAAAAAAAATCACACTTGTAGAAATGAAATCATGCTTGCATAAAGGAAATTTCTGAATTGGAAATAAAGATAATCAAATGAAACACTGCGGAGTTCACAAAAATTGAATGAAAATGAATATTTCAATATAAAGAGAAAAACAATATAAAAAAATGATAATCACAGAAAAAGGAATAAACATAAACATAAATTATTACAAGAAAAAAACATAAATACATAGATCCATCTTCCTTGGAATGAGTGGCCAGCTCATTCCTTGGAAGATGATTTAAATCATGCTTCCAAGATCTTAATTCAAAACTTCAGAATATTGGAGAGAAAAGAACAAATTTTTCATTGATTGGTAAAATATTACATACAAGAGTGTGGAAGGTTGCATTTATAGTTCATGCATCCAACCAACTCCTTAGTCCACACACCAAGAACTAACTACCTATTCTTGGGAAAATTTATTCAAAGCAATAAATCCTAAACAAACTTGACTACAACAGTCCACTTATTGTGGAGAATATTTCTACATTCATCCAATTAATCTAGGAACACAAAGTGGGAGAGTACTTATTCAACATTCCTAATACTATTCCATTATTTTCTCATCCTTGAAACATGGAGAGAAAATGGAGGAGTGTTAAGTCCATGACTTTGAATTCTTTTTGGAATGTCACATGCATGCATGACTTTGGATTGCCACATGTTTGGATTTTTATTCTTGGTTGATGATGTGAAAGCAAAGAGTGGGCTGAATAGTTCGGTTCTCCTTTACATCACTTTGGAACAAACCAACAAACTTTCACTAGCTGGGCCTTTCAGTAGTTGCGTGAATACTTTCGGTAGATGGGCATTATAGTAGATGCATCAATATTTTTAGTATTTAGGGAGTTTCAATAGCTCCATGAAGAATTTTGGTAGCTAGACATTTCTATGAACTTGGAGTAGAGTTGCTTATGACATGTTTTATACACACTATTGCATTCCAACTTTAGAATAAATATCAACAAATAACAACACTTAGATTGTAAATAAATTTCTAAGGAGATGATAAGATAAATCATATATTCTACCTAAAATATGATATCCATTATTAAAAATACATCTAAATTCACTTGAAAGCTTGATTTTAAGAGAGAGAAAAAGAGTGTTATTTGGTGATATAATGAGATATATTTTGGTCTCATAATTTCCCCACACTTAGCTTCTTGCATGCCCTCATGCAAGCTACTTGATCTTTCGTAGAATTTTATTTTTTAATACTTACGCATCTTTGAAAAAAATTCCTCTTTTTAATGATAAAAGCAAACTGAGATTTCTAGAAGTAAAATTTTTTACTTCTTTTTTATTCATGCTCTCATGAGGTTTTTCTTAGATAATGTAGAGAAAAAAAATTTCCACACACTTAACTCTTTATTTGCTCATGCATTATTCAAAATATTTGGAAGAGAGTGAGTCTCCCCCACACCTAGCTCTATGCATGCCCTCATGCAAACTATTTTTTATTGAGCATTTGATAGATCCCAACTGCTGCAAACTGGAAAGACATCATCTGCATCATCTTCTTTGTTACTTGAATTGATCAACACATGTAGATCTTGACAAAATCCTCTTTCTTTGTTGTTTTCTCTTTTTAAAGATTTATAGAATTGAATCTATTTATAATTAAAACAATAAATAACAATATTTAAGAATAAAAATAGAAGTTACCATACCATACTCAGTAGTTATCCTTGCTTTCATCATGTTGTATAACTTTGATTTTTGTCTGCATTTGACTAAAAACAAATAGATATGAAGTCAAGGCCTCTGCAACATAGAAATTTTTAGTAGCAAATAATTTCATCAACCAAGTTGGCATAAGAGAAGTAGTCATATGTATCCAAGAAAGACTTTGAAGTGTAATTTGTTTTTTAAAGCAGCCATTTGCTAGTTTTCAACTTTCTCTTTTTTTTTTTTGTTTTTTTTAGTAATTGGCTAACTTGATAAACTAGTTTTCTAACCAATCACTATATTTTTAGAAATTTCAATAGGATGGACATCATGAAACAATCTTCTAGAGTTTCAATGACATCCAACCAACTTAGAAAGCTAATTTAAGAAGTTGAGAAATAATAATAAAGCTGTTATGAGAAATTGGATGGTACTTCTTCATTTATTAGGAATGGATGGTTTATTATGAGAGGTTGTGGGTATGATCCCTCAATAAAAATGGTATGTTGTCATTTTAATTAGCATATATTGGTTGAGACAGTATTTTCTACAGTCGTGAGAAGAATTAACATTGACTATGGAATATTGGAGGAATTTTTGGTGGTTCTAATAGTTGGGAAAATGAGTTTTAGCAAAAATCAACAAAAAAAAGACAGAGAGGGTAACATGGAATGAATCAGGTACTTAAAATGAGGAGAACTAGCAAAATACTTGCATGCATCATAAGATATATATTTTTGTAAACAAAAAATAGTCTTCAACATTTGTTTTTGAGTTACGTGCGTTCAAACTGCGATATCTTAGGCGTTCTTCAACAAAAATGAGTGATTGAGGATTATCTGGAAAGCTCAAAGTGTGTAGAAAAAACCCATAAAATGTTTGAGCTATTTCTTTATGAGATATGAGCAGTTTGCATTAGAAAATACTACTATCAAAACAATCTTCAACCTATTTTTTAACCAAAGTGTGCATTAAAACTGCAATATATTTGGCATTTCTCAATAATAATGAGCAATTCAAAATGATCTATAAATATTAAAATGTGTAGAACAAAACCTAGAAAGAATTTGAGCTATTTATTTTGCGAAGTGTGCAAGCGATTTTCATTAGAAAACACTGCTTTATTTTCACACGACAACTCCTTATTATCTGAATTTTTTCTTTGACCTCCTCTGTAGTGCTCCGTTTTTGTCAATTTTGCACTTTCCTGTAGTAGTTATTTCATCTAAAAATATATATTCTTGCTGACATATAATTATCTCCTTCACTTTTGAATCTCCAATAATTATTAAAAACAATTTAGAACACGTCTGTCTCATTAAATAAATAGAGTCAATTTATGAGTATTCTTTGCATGAGACTTAATTGATTAAAAGATATGCAACCTGGAGCAATCTTTGCATGCGAATTTATTTCCTCTTTATATGAAAAATCTATTTCTAAATCAATTAGGTTGACATGCAAAGAAAAAATAAATAAAATTGATTAATTCATCAAATAAAAGAGATAAAATAGGTATGCATGCTATTTGAATTTTTCTAATTGCGTGAATCGTTACATGTAAAAGGAATGTCTCACTTCATTAAATGTAAGAGTTAAAAATAGAATTCTCTTCTTGCATGTTTGAACTCTTCAACCAAACGAGTTGTTATATGAGAGAATAATGCATACCTTTTTGCATTTGTCTATTATTTTCTAATAGCTTTCATTATTGTTGTAGATTCATTTTTTATTGCAGGTTAAGGAATTTGAGTTGCAGAGATGGCTGCATGCAAAATACTTTGCCAAAATATATGTTAAGGGTTTCATCCTGTAGGGAAAGAGTTACAGATGAAAGGATTCAAGAATGAAGACGTCCTACATCTTTTCATTCAACATGGTGTTTCCTTCCTCGTGACAAAAACAACTCAACTTTTCCTTCAACTCCCAATCTGTTTGAACAAATATTCCATAGAAATATTTGTGTCTACTAACTTGCATAGTTTTTTTTTGCATTTCTTACATGCATGAACTGTTATTTAATCTTTACAGAAGTAACAATACATGCAAACAAGATATATTTTAGAATAGGAAACCCTCATTACATGAAAATAATAAACATGAAATGATGTTTCCATTTTATTGAGGGGGTTTCTTCGCAAATCTCTGGTGGGTTTCTAAATCTAATTACAGAAATAAAATTTAATCTAGTTGAAGAAAAGAAATATTAATCTATTTTGTAGAAATTAAAATTTTATAGAAAAAACAACCAAATACTTCATGTCACGAGAATTTTCTAAGAGATATTATATTGTCACTAGAATATTATTTTAGAAAATACGAGTCTCCTAATAATACTATGATCCTAAGCAATGGCGCCAAAATGATGAGTGTCGTCAATCCTCTTCATTAATAATGTCAATCCAGGGTTGGTGTCGATGGCTATATATAATAAAAGAAATAGATCTTTGGAAAACAACTCCTTCAAACACAATCCAAACTTGCATAAATTGAAAATCACACTTGTGGAAATGGAAAAACACACTTGCAGAAATCAAAATCACACTTGCATAAAAGAAATCACACTTGCAAAAATGAAATCATGCTTACATAAAGGAAATTGCTGAATTGGAAATAAAGATAATCAAATAAAATACCCGTAGGTTCACTGACACCTGAATGAAAATGAATATTACAATACAAGGAGAAAAACAATACAACAAAATGATAATCACAAAAAAATGAATAAACATAAGCATAAATTATTACACGACAATAACATAAATACATAGATCCATCTTGCTTGGAATGAGTGGCCAACTCATCCTTTGTAAGAGGATTTAAATTATGCTTCAAGATCTTAATTTAAAAATTCAGAATATTGGAGAGAAAAGAAAATAAAATTCATTGATTCATAAAAGATTACATACAAGAGTGTGGAAGGTTGCATTTATAGTTCATGCATCTAGCCAACTCCTTAGTCCACACACCAAGAACTAACTACCCGTTCTTGGGCAGATTTATTCAAAGTAATAAATCTCAAACAAACTTGACTACAAGAGTCCACTTATCATGGAGAATATTTCTACAACTCATCCCTTTAATCTAGGAACACAAAGTGGGAGAGTACTTATTTAACATTCCTAATACTATTCCACTATTTTCTCATCCTTAAAACATGGAGATAAAATGGAGGAGTACTAAGTACATGAATTTGAATTCTTCTTGGAATGCCACATGCATGCATGACTTTGGATTGCCACATTTTTAGATTTGTATTCTTGGTTGATGATGTGGAAGAAAAGAGTGGGATGAATAGTTTGGTGCTCCTTTACATTACTTTGGAACAAACCAATAGACTTTCACTATATGGGTCTTTCACTAGCTACATGAAGACTTTTGGTAGCTTGACATTTCAATAGTTGTGTGAAGACTTTCAGTAGCTAGGAGTTTTATGAACTTGGAGTAGAGTTGCTTATGACATGTTTTCTACACACTATTACATTCCAAATTTAGAAGAAATATCAGAAATAACAACAATTATATTGCAAATAGATTTCTAAAGAGATGATAAGATAAATCCTATATTCTACCTTAAATATGCTATCCGTTATTAAAACTACATCTAAATTCACTTGAAAGCTTGATTTTAAGAGAGAGAATAAGAGTGCTATTTGGTGATATAATGAGACATATTTTGGTCTCATCGATCATGATTTAACGTTGAGTTAAAATGGCAGCTACTAGATTTAAATTGAAAGATGGTACGAAATAGGTTGTGGTGGAAATGGATGGTATTCTGACGGGCATTCAATGCACCATTAACTCACCTTGAAAGAAGCGGGAAGTTTCTCGAGGAAGCTAAAAAAGATGGTAAGGATATTTTTGGTTTCATTTTTCATTTAACATTTTGGCTCCATTGAGCTCTACATGTAATTAATTTGGGGGAGTTATTTTTGTTCAAAATGTAAATGCACTTTGTGCATGTTGGAACCTTTGTTTAACTATGAATATATTTTTGAGGGCTATTTAAATTATTGTTAAGTTAAGAATGAGGTTTTTATTCGAGTTGAAGACTGTTATTTCTTGGATTTTCGATACCACATGAGGAGCTTGCTTGGAGAGAGATATGGTTGCACCCAGTTGACACGGAAAGGAACTCAAAAGGATTTTGGGAAACCATACAAGCATGAAATCGTTCTTCCCATATTTATTTTTATAGCATTTACATATCTTAATGGTGTGGTTTCAAATCATTTTTAAAAATTATTGGTAAATAGTTTTTTGAAAGGGACTATACCCTTGTATACAAAAAGGGGGGCCTAGAAGCCAGAATAGGAGTGAAAAACATTATAAGAAGGATCAAGATCCAGATAAGACATAAAAACTAGTGTAACCAAAGAGCAGTTACCCCAAAATAGCCAACCAGTTTGAAAACTGCAAAAGAGCAACAACAAAACAACAAAAACCACGACAGAAGTCAGCAAGAACAGCGCAGATCCACAATTACTTCTTGGCGGCTTTGGCAATTTTGGATTTGATATTCTGCCAGGAGGTGAACATAGCCAATGCCATCATGTGAGCAGGGTCAGTAGTATCCAGCTGTTGAATGGTTTGTTTGCTTTCTTTTCCGTTTCCCCAAAGAGTAGCTGGTATGCCGCTGAGATTAGAGATGCAGTGAATGTGCTGCTCAATAAACTCCTCAATTGCATTAAAAATAGCCATATTATAATCATGGCGAGTCTTGGTTTTGCCAAGTCTGTTGTCCAGGGAGTAAAGTTTTTGTAGATATCTTCCATCTGATTGTTGTCAATATCAGCCTCCTCCTCCTTCATTCTCTTACCTTTTTGCTTAGACAATTGTTTTACTTCCTCTTTCAGCAGCAACATGTCAGTTTCTAATGCTTCCAGCCTTTTAGTGGAGCTCTCAGTGTGTGTCTCCTGAGAACCCGTACTGCTAATGTGTAGGAGATTATGGGCAACCTCCAAGTCCTGAGGCACATTCCCGAAACAGGGGTTTCCAGGTTCAGCCTTTTAGATGATCTAGTTCTAGGCCTGTTCGAGGTGGAGGTGAAAGGGGTGGGGGCAGAGGTGGGGGGATGACAGGGGGAGCCGAGAAGGAAGGCAAAGGGAAGTAGCCACGGTGATGGGTATAGAGGGAGTGGTATCCGCGGTGGTGGTGGGGAAAGAAGGAACAGAGATGGGGGAGGCAGGGAAGCTGGGAAGCTTGAGTAGGCACAGTTTATGCAACAAGAAAATGAGCCCTTGATGCAACAGGACCGCACGAGCATGTTTTTGGAACTCCAAGATGGAGCGCTCAAGAGAGTTAAGTAAATAATGAGGGAAACATACCGTGTAATTTCTGTGGAAGTGGTTGAGAAACACAAGATGCTTTAAGGGCACTGTGACAAATCTCCCCTCAAGAGAAATGTATCTCACCATCATATGGGTGACCTCGTCAAAAGGTAGAGGGATAGAGCTGACTTGTGTGGTTTCAAATCGTTCTTCTCTTCTTTATTACGTGAAAGAAAATGATTCTTCCTTTTGGGTATTGCCTTGGGTAAATCTATGAGATTTTTCATTGAAGGGTTTTCAAATATTTTGTGTTATCAATCGACTATGACAACTTATGTTTAGTTTTATACTATTTAAGTTAGGATGAGAACCTAGTTTGAGTTATGGTTGTAGAGATATGTGTGTGTATGTGTGATTGGGTCATTTTCTCCTTCTTGAATATACTATATGAAGGGAATGAAATATTTCTTTCATGGTTAAGTTTTTCATTATTATAATCTTGACCCGATAACAAAGAAAAACAATAGTGAGTTCGTATATGTATATCTATTATTTTGAAACCCATCTGGGTTGGAGGTATTTGTTCTCTTTTGTTATTTTTTAAGATTTTAAGTTTTTTTCCCAGTCACCATTTCCTATGGAAATAGGAAGGCCATGGTTATACTATTAAATGAAAAAAATAGAGTAGTGGGTCGAAACCCACTTGGGATTTCTGTATATTTCCTTTTTGTAATGGATACATGCTCATTTATAGTGAAACCATTCATTGTTAAAGCTTGGGAGCTTTCCCTTGTAAACTATTATGGCATGTATATAATATGCAATCGTCATTTTGGTTTCTCAACAATATATATATATATATATATATATATATATATATATATATATATATACGAGTATGTATATACACATACTCATTTGTATCATTGTTATTCATTTCATAGATCGTAAGATACGTGACGGTACATGGACACATATTGTCCTTCTAGTTTGATAGAAAATTTTGTTAGTATGGAAGGGAAGTTGGTCGGGTATATAGGATTGATCCATAGGGATCCAAAATGACTCTAATTTATCAAATCAACCGACACAAAGAAGAAAAAAATTATACACGAAGGTTCTATCTATTTAGTGACAGGATTTGTTGCCCACATGCGGGGTGGCGGTTATAGAACCACCGCCCCACTAGGGCGGTAGTCCTAGGACCGCCAGTCTGCATTGGGCGGCGGTCCTAGCTCTTGCGGATAGAAAATAAAATATGACGTGAATAGTCCCTAGAATTCCAAAGGGTGTCCATGTCTCTTCTTTTGCATGACCTTTCCCATTCTCTAGTGCATGGGAGAACATGAGAAAGGCTATAAATGCATGTTATGGAAGAGAACAAAGGCATTGAAGCATGAAGCAAGTGAGTAAGAAGCTCTTAGTGTTGGAATTGTGATTTGTAGAAGCAAGGAGTAATTGAGACAGAAGAAAAACTGGGAGGAAGTGTGAGATATTATCTACTTCTCTTTCATACTTATTGTAATTTCTATACTTATTATTGAATTGGCCAATAAAAGTGGGAAGAAAGAGCAATTGCCCTTCCCGACTAGTTTTTCCTCCTCTGGAGGTTTTCCAGGATAAAATTGTTGGTGTATGAGTCTATATTCTTTCCCTTTCTACAAATTGTTGATTTTAAGCACAAGTATAATTCATTCGCTAGCTATCTCTGTTATTTTATAATAGAAAGTAGAACAACAATGATTAATTGTGATTCTGTGGATAATTCCAAAGTTGAAGAGTTTACAGATCATTTTGGTATCAGAGCTAACAATTATCCAAGACTGTGGTATTCATTTTTGGATTTGTATGAGCGATTCACGAGATCTAAAGATGAAGAGGATTTACCTTGCGATCCAGAAATTTCTACAAAGAAGTGGAAACGAGAGAGAATTCGGGGACAAATGGAGGAAGAGAACTTGGTCCATAGAATTGAGATCTTTGGAGACCATGATGGATAGGATGTCTAGAAGGCAAGAAGATCTTGCTGATTTCTGAGAAGACAACTTCTGTCAAACAAGACTCCATGGACTTAGTGGTTCAGGGCTTAGTGAAAAGTTTGACATAGGAAGGAGCCACCATGAGGAAAGTTATGAGGAAGAGCATGAAGAAGAGACTTCTAACACAAGAGAAAAGGTAAAATCTGATCATAATCCTTTTAAATTTGAAACGAAAGTTGAGATTAAAAGCTTTGAAGGAAAAGTAGATGCAGAGTTGATTGATAAATGGTTAAAATAGTCAAAAGTCTACTTTAGCATCCATAATGTCACTGAGGCATAGAGGATCACCTTTGCATGTCTCAAGATGGAGGGACATGCTTTGGTTTGGTGGGAAACCCATCTAGCCACTTGTGAAAAGAAGAAGTGTCCTATTGTGAAATCTTGGCAAGAATTTAAAGAATTACTTAGAGCTAACTTCTATCCTATTGGCCATAAGACTAACCAAATGATTAAATGGTAGTATTTTAGACAAGGCAAGTGGTCAAAGTGTGCAGGACTATACTATGGAGTTTTGGAGGCAAGCCATGTTGCTTAACATGGAATTGGAGGATGAGGATATTTTGACCAAGTACTTGGGAGGACTTCACACTCACCTTCAAAGAAAATTCATCTCCACAAAGCCCAAAGATCTCAATGAAGCATGCATATAGGTGTACTACATAGATGATGAAAAGAAGCAAGGAGAAGCAGAGCCAAGGGTAAAGTAGTCAACAAATCAGTAGAAGAAAGATTTTGGGCAAACAAGTAACAAGGGTAAGTGGAAAGGGAAAGGTAAAAAGTTTCCACTACTTTGAATACTTGTAAAGATCCCAAGAATTTTTACAACAACTATGATATCAATGGTTATACTAACACTACATGTTGGAAGTTACATCCGGAGTTACATTCAAAGAACCAAACCAAGGACTCAAAGAAGTCCATGACAACTATGAAAATAGAAAGGGAGGTGGAAATCGAATATGACTCTAATGTAGATGAGAGGCTTGGATGCACGACCACCAACATGGACAGCCAGAAGAGGAGATGAGTAGACTATTCCAGATCAAAATCTAGATCAAGAGAACTAAGGTAAATGCTTTGGTTGATACCGGTTCTCAATCTAACTTGATTTTTGAAGCAGTTTTAAAGAAGAAGCTTGGTCTTGAGACTTATGAGCATCCACACCCTTATCCTTTGGGTTGGGTGAAGAAGGGTGTTGAAATTCAAGTAACAAGAAGATGTAAGGTCAAGTTTGGGATAAATTCCCAATATATTGATGTTTTTGAAGTTGACGTTATTCCACTTGATGCTTTTGATGTTGTATTCGGGAGTCCTTACTTGTATGTTAGGGATGTTATATTTATGAGGAGGGAAAAATGGTATAGATGGGTCAAGGATGGGATCAACTACAACATCCTGGGCACACCAACGTAAGACACAAGTTACTATGGTAAGTGCTAACCAAGCAAAATGACTTATTCAGGAAAATCATAATCATTTTTTTTTACTTTTATTAAAGGATAAACAAGATGGGGTATAATTTGCAAAGATTTTTAACTAGGGAAAGCATGATTTGAATAGTATTATTCAGTTTTTTTAGGAAGTATTTCAGGTTCCTAGCGGGTTACCACCAAAACGGGAAGTAGAGCATGAGATTCGGCTATTGCGTAATCCCTCTACCAAACATCAGGTTGTACAGGCAATCCTTGCTTGAGAGTACTGAAGTAAAGAAACAACTTTAGGAACTAATAGACCAAGGGGTGATATGTCTAAGCACCTCACCATGCGGTTTGCCTATCATGATGGTGCCAAAGAAGGATGGTTCTTGGAGAATGTGCATTGATTCCCGTGCTTTGAACAAGATCACCATAAAGAACAGATATCCACTTCCCCGCATAAATGATCTCTTGGACCATCTTCAACATGCCAAACTTTTCACAAAGTTGGATCTCAAGTCAGGTTATCACCAAGTTAGAATGAAGGAGGAGGATATATGGAAGACTTCCTTCAAGACAAAACAAATTTTGTATGAATGGTTAGTACTTCCTTTTGGGTTATGTAATGCACCCACTACATTTATGAGATTGATGAATGATGTATTGCGGGATTTCATATATTCATGTGTCATTATATATCTAGATGATATCTTGATTTTTAGTGCCACATGGGAAGAACATCTAACTCATTTCTAGCAAGTCTTTGCAAGTTCTTGGGAGAAACAGCGCTTTGTAATACGAAGAAATGTGAACTTTCCAAACAATCACTTGTCTATCTTGGGCACGTGGTTGGAGGAGGAGAGCTACGAGTGGATCCAAAGAATGTGGAAGCCATCAATAATTATCCAACACCAACAAGAGCCATAGAAACTAGGAGTTTTGTGGGAGCAGTACAATACATGTGGAAGTTCATTTCGGGCTTCTCCACAATCACAACACCTCTACACACAGTGGCCGCAAAGAGTAAGAGTTTTGACTAGGGTAAGGAACAAGACAAATCCTTTGAGTTATTGAAATACAAGATTAGTCATGCTCTAGTACTTGCTCTTCCTAATTTGCAGCAGCCTTTTGAAGTAGAGACATATGTCAGTGATTACGCCATGGGTGTAGTGTTTCTTCAAGGAGGTAAACCCATATGTTATCATTCTGAAACTTTCACTTCAGCAATTAAAGGATATTCTAGTATATGATAAGGAAATGTATGCACTAGTTCAAGCAATTAAAAATGGAAGCATTATTTGTTGGGTAAAGAAACTATTGTGCACACTGACCAAAAACCTCTCTAGTATTTGCAAGCATAGTCTAAATTATAGTAGGCAAGGCACTACAAATGGATGGGGTTCCTTCAGTTCCATCTGGTGATTAAATACAAGAAGGGTAGTACAAACTTGGTGGCAGACATGTTGTCTAGGCCGCTCACACAGGAGAATTTTTTTAGTTTGGCCACTATCTCTCAGATCGAGCCCTTCACGAAGGAATCTTACGAGAGAGGCATATGCCCAAGACAAAGACTTTGGGGTGACATTTCAGTAGTTGCAGTCCCAAGGGGATGAAAGGACAGGGATTGAAGATTGTTATCTCAAAGACATGATGCTCTACCGATGGGGGAAGATTTGCGTGCCAAAAGAAGAGTGAATTCTATTAATGAGGGAAGCACATACCTCAAAATTAGTGGGACATTTCGGTGTTGGTAAGACCCTAGCCCACTTGCAAAGGTACGTGTATTGGCCCAATATGCAAGAATAAGTATCAAAATTTATACGGGGATGTAAACTTTGTTGTACTAGCAAGCCTAAGACTAGGAAGGAAGGCTTGTATATGCATTTTCCAGTACCTACTCGTCCATGGGAGGACATTTCTATGGATTTTGTAGGAGGATTACCTATGTCTAAACATGGCCATGACTATCTCTATGTTGTTGTTGATAGATTTAGTAAGATGTGTATTCTTATGGCATGTAAAAAGACAGTAAAAGCACATGAGGCGGTAGATATTTTCTTTTCTAATGTATGGGTGCATTTTGGCTTGCCAAAGTCTATTGTTTCTAATAGGGATTCTAAGTTCTTGGGGAAGTTTTGGACTACTTTGTGGGACAAGATGGATACCAAGTTACAAAGGAGCACAACTTTCCATCCATAGACAGATGGACAAATAGAGGTGGTAAACAAGAATTTGGTATAGTTGATTAGAGGGTATAATAGCAAATACCCAAGGACTTGGGATGAGTCCTTAGCCTACATTCAACATTCCTATAACCAGAAATACACACATCCATTATGAAGCCATCGTTTGACGCATGCTTGGGATATCTACCTACAAATCTGCTGGACATAGTAGTTGGGTAGCAAGATGAGAAGGATACATGAGACACAGAGGTGACTAGAGAAAACAAATTCATTGAGAGGATCCGGAAAATCCATCTCAAAGTTAAGGAACAACTAGAGAAATCTCAGTCAAGTACAAATCTAGGCACGATTAGCATTAAAGGGAACATAAGCTTCATATTGGAGATAGAGTTTGGCTTTACTTGAGCAAGGAGAGACTACAAGGTCAAGCATGGAAGCTCAATCCACTACGATATGGACCCTTCACCATATTGGAGTGGATTGGAGAAAATGCCTTTAACTTGATTTGTCATCATTCATGAGGATGTACTCTGTAGTAAACCATGAGAAATTGTACCTATATGAGCCATCCATGCTAGATGAAGATGAATAACTACAGTTGCTACCTTCCCTTGAGGATTGCATCTTAGACTCAAAAGGTGAATTGGAGGAGGATGTAGTACTGTAGTAAAAGGTCAGAGAGACTAGGAGAGGTCTGTAGGAGTCTTGGAAAATTGGGTGAAAGAAAAGACACCAAGACGAGGCCGGTGGTACCGAAGGAGAAAGTGAGGAAAAAATTTCCTCATCTACTCCCCCACTAAGTTTGTGGGACCAAAATCCTCCTAAACATGGGAGGTGTGATCCATAGGGATCCAAAATGACTCTACTTTATCAAATCAGCCGACATGAACAAGAAAAAAATGATACACGGAGGTTCTGTCTATTTAGTGATAGGATTTCGCCTATGCGGGGTGGCGGCTCTGAGAACCGCTGCCCCACCATGGTGGCGAGTCATGGGACCACCGGTCTGCATTGGGTGGCGGTCCTAGCTCTTACGGACATAAAATAAGATGCAAAAAGTCCCAAAATTCCAAAGGGTGTCCATGTCTCTTCTCCTCCATGACCTTTCCCATTCTCCAGTACATGGTAGGACATGAGAAAGGCTATAAATACATGTTTGTAGAAGAGAATAAGATCATTGAAGCATGAAAGCAAGTGATCAAGAAGTTCTTAGTGTTGGAATTGTGATTTGTAGAAGCAAGGAGTAATTGAGACAGAAAGCAAGTAATGGCGGGAGGAAGTGTGAGATATTATCTACTTCTCTTTCATAATTATTGTAATTTTTGTACTTATTATTGAATTGGCCAATAAAAGTGGGAAGAAAGAGCAATTGCCCTTCTCAACTGGTTTTTCCTCCTCTAGAGGTTTTTCAGGATAAAATTGTTGGTGTATGAGTCTATATTCTTTCCCTTTCTGCAAATTGTTGATTCTAAGCACAAGTATAATTCATTCACTAGCTATCTCTATTATTTTCTAATAGAAAGTAGAATAACAATGATTAATTGTGATTTTGTGGATAATTCCAAAGTTGAAGAGTTTCTGAGATCAAGGATCCCGAGTTGACAATATTTGAATGAGATTAACCATTTAGGTTCTTTAGGGAATCACATTATGGTACCGGGAATTTAAGTTTTAAATTGAAATGTAATATGGATTCAGATTTACTAAGGTAAATTTGATGCTTTTAAGGTAATGATATAGTACCATTAAATATGGGCTTTGGATTTACTAAGGTAATTCGATGATTTTAAGGTATTAATATAGTATCATTTCTTGTTGAAATCAACATGTTGACTGTTATTATTATTATTACAGTTTGTTAAATTGAACCTCCTTTTTATAAAAATATATTTTGATGTTTATTAGATGGTTCTATTTTGAGTAATCATTTGTGTATCATAGTTTTCATACGTTGATAAACATGTAAAGGAATGTGGTTATACAATTATGTCGACTATGTTTGATTTGTATAAACTGGATGCTAGAAAATATGTATTTTCTTGGAATGAATTCTATTGTTTAATTCATTTGGAATTATTTATATAGTCAAGTTTATTAAATGCAATGTGTGTATTGTGCAAAGAATATAATTTCTTTCTTTTATAATATAATTAAGAAAGAAAGGAAAAGTGGGAAGAGGGAAATGTTATTTGATTTCTTTAATTGTCTTATGATGATTCTTCCACTGTTGTATTTTTCTCATTGAAATATTTTAGTGCTATAAAAGGTATAGATGAGGTGGATAAATTTTTCATGCCAGTTCTTTTGAACTGACAATTTCTAACATTTTACAGATGATGTAAATTAAGTCTATTTGAGTGGATGATCTAAAAGGGATATGATTGATTCAAATGTATTCTTATGATTTTTAAGTAGTTCATTTGATTGGCATTATTGTATAGCGAGCATGAGCTCTACTTCCTTAATTATTTTAAATGGAAACTTAGCCTTTAAGTGATAATGTATTGTGCTAAAAAGGGATTATTGATATGTAATAATATTGATCAATTATTATAAAGTGACCAATATCGGTTGTTGTGTATTGATGTATTGTTCTTAAATGAATATTGAAATATGTAATACTCATGGGATATTATTAAAATGAGTGTTCAAAATTTATTGTATACTATATTGAGTGGTTTACTTAACTCAGCCTTATATGACATATGTTGATTATTACTTAATGGATTTATTGAGTTATGAGTATCATGTTAATAAGAAAAAAATAATTAAAACATAGTTATACTGTGGAACAATTATAACTATGAATGATAGTGAGATCAATTATATGTATCGTTTTGGATTAATACGACAATGTCGTAAATAGTTAATTATGGACTGCATTACCCATGCAACAAACTATCTTAAATTACAATTAAGATGTATAATGGATGCGAGTAAATAAATTTGAAATGATTACGATCTATTTCAAAAATAAGTTATGGACCTTAGGGTCATATTCTAATACGACAATTTATCGTTATGATAAAATGGAACTTGTCGTAAACTAATTCTTTTCTAATTAATTAATTATGTATTACGGAAATCCTAATGAATGGAACTTGATAAGTCAACTACGAGTGGCGGTTGTAGGGAAATATATTCTTAATGACACAAGTCATTAATTGAATACTTTCATATAAAAAATACTCTATGTTGCCCTATCAAGGTCCATTTATTATGTATGTTACAATTCATTAAAGGATTTGTGTTATGCTAAAGATACAAAGTTGTTTGACCTGCATGAGCAAGTTACCTCGGTACCAACTTATTTTGGTTACGGGAATAAAATGGCTACACAATGATGAAAGTCATTACGTAATCTCTTTTTCTTCCGTAGCAACCTAAGTTGGTACATATGTGCTTCTTCACACAAGTTGAATATATTTGTACCTTGTGCATAGTTACAACTAAATTCAACTCAGCTAACTGATTCAATTCTAATAATAAAACAAATTGATATGGTGATGGGACATGTTTCTATTGATGAGTGTGTCATCTAGAAACAAAGCATGCAATGCATGACTCTTAAAATTTGGTGAAGTAGTGTAAGACAATACACTGTCAGGTTCACCAAGTTCTAATCAATAGTGTGAGATGTTGGATGGGATTCAATTGACTGAATTCTAGGTAGACACTTAGAAAACATCACTTGTAATCAATGTTGAGAAGGGTACCACATGTATACTTTGTATACAACCTCGAAAGAGTAATTAATGGGGGATCAAGTAGATCTAATTGACCCATAAACATATGCACATGAATAATTGATTGGTTATCTGATGAATTGTAATTATGTAGTTGTTGGATTTAAATATTGTTCATTTAAATCATTGAAGGCAATAGTTAGTTTGGGAATTAAAAAAATTCCCCGTAATTTGAAGTATTGAAAAGTAGGTCTTATACTATTTTGGTTATCATGCTTCTTGTTATTGTTACTCTTATTTTGTATTATGGTTTCGAAAAGTACATCCCGATTGCATATACAACTTCTTCTTGGTGGCCACCACATCACTATTTCAATGGTTATACATATATTTATAGATTCTTAGAAATGGATATACATATTTCCTTTTGATCTATGCATTCAATTTCTTCATTGCACGTTCCTCAAAAGGGGGAAAACATTCGAGGTTTATTGTAAATTCATAGTAGACACACATATTATTTTGGGCACAACAATATGTAAACGCATATATAAATGACTCAAACATGAAAATTCAAAAAAATATACACATGATTAGAAACATATAGGCTAGTTAGGATTTGTATAGATAGTTACGAACCTACTATACAATTTTACCCTGTGGAAATTTTCTCCATATTTTTTAGCAGATTTCATATTTTTCACCATTGGCATAGGGTTTTCATATGGTGTCAAAATTGAATCAAGTTGACACATATTTAGGGGATAAAGTATCTCATTCTCTCTCTCCATGGTACTCGGTTCGATTTTAGTTTTGGGCACATGCCTTTCTCGGTGATTTCAACTTCAAATCGGTTGTGTGGCCGATAACAAGATTATGGGGGTAATTATTCTCTTTTCTATTGTGTCTCCTAATTTTTAAAATTGGGCTTATATCCATTTATAGTGGTATGGTCCATTTGGTTATGAAAGGTATCAAAGTGACCATGTTCTTCATAGGAATTCCTTCCTATCCTCTTACACTTAAGGGGAAGATAACATAGTTTTTGAATACCTTTGTAACATGGTATTATTCCTTTACAAGGTACTTTAGATCCTCATTTTTTAGTTCTTCTCTTCATTTTTTATGTGTTGTATTTATACATCTAATGCATTGACACATCCTCCGCATAATTAGGGACCAATCACCCCCAATTATCCATCGAATTCAACAATTATAGAATCTCGAGGCACAAAACAGAGCACATTCCCTACAAAAATTAAATAAGTGTATTTATTCCATGTTTTACATATATTTTATCATTTCTTGATGCACATTTATTTACATTACATTTTATTTATAGTTCAATTACCTATTTTGGGAATTGAAAACACGTTATGTTGCAAGTTTCATCTTGGAGAGTGTCAACACCAACATGATGGGACACTGTAAAATAAAGTTACTATGAGTAAAGACAAATTATATCTGCACACTTGGGTATATATGCCTTTAACATGCAATGTATAATTTCATACTTAAAGGGGGTAAATGTTGACACTCAAATTTAGAAATTTATCCTTTTGATAGTGATAATCTTGACATTCCACACTTGTATGGATAAATGCACTCTCCTCACTCTTACTTAGCATACCTTGATAACACTTCATATACTTTATTACCTATATAAACCTCTTTTTCAATTGATTCTAAAACCCAATTTCATAAAATACATCCGAGAAACATCCACTTAGGCCCTTAAAGTTAAAATTTGTTTTTCTCTCTCCTATCCAAAATTGCCAGATTGTCGATTAAGTTATGAAAATATACATACCAACCCTACCGTATGATTTTGGAATAATATTTTGTGCATTATTTCTTTCAAGTCTATCACCTTCATACAAAAACACACCCCTTTCGTTGGCCTTTCATGTCAAAAAAACATTTAGAAACATATATATGCAAGTAAATCATACCTCTTTTAAGGGACCGACACTTTATGAACTCCTCATGTAAACGCTAGTACTAAAGGCACTCAAAGCTCCTAATTAGTGAAATAACTTATGCAAAATCATTAGGAAACACCCTCCAGTGTTCTTAATTCTCCTTCCATGTTTACTAATTTCTATTTTCATCATACAAGCAAGCAAAGTGACCCTTCTCAAGCATTTGAGAAAGTATGAAACTCAAGAAAGGCATTGTAAAAGCACGGTTGTCATATTCTAATTGCATTATGGTAGATATAAAATGTTAGGAGAATTATGTGTGGTTCAAGACATCACATGATAGATATCCTTTTTATGTATGTTAAATAAAACATTCTTAAATTAAAATGGTGAAAACAATATCATCCAAGTAAATAAGAATAAACTTGTTTATGAAGCCCTTAAAACCAACATCCTTGGTCTTCTAAAAATTAAATCTAGCATTCATTAAGACAAATGAAATTTTCTCATATGTATATGTTCCCCATTTGGTTATGAAATTTGTCTTTTACTGATCTTCTTTTTTTCCCCTTATTTTGTTGTAATGAGAATGACCATCCAAAAGTGAGAACCTTTTACCACCTGCTATTATTATCGTAATATTTTTTTCTTGGGGAAAGGATAGTGATCTATAAGGGATGATATTTTCAGGTCCTTAAAGTCCACACAAATTCTAATTTCCAAATTTTCTTCCTAATAGGGACTAATTTTTCCACCTATACCGAATATTTAATAGGAAAGATGATTTTGGATTCTATAATCTTGGATAATTATTTTCTCGTGAGGGGATCAATTTTGGGGTTAACTAGTATTTAATTTCATCTAATAGGATTAACATTGGGGTCAAGGTCTATAGTATGCCAGGAAATGTTTGGGTCAAAAATCTCAAGGTCTTCATAATTCCATGAGAAGACAAAATGACGATGTTAACATGCAGAGATGAAATCGTGTTGTTATTTTTCACCACATATATTTCCTAACATCAACTCTTTGTATTGTGTAATGATGACCCTTTGATAGTCTTCTTCCTTTTCTATCATATTCTTCTTCTCTCATTTTAACTCATCATCGGGCTGAATATGAATTCAAGTGTCACAAGTCCCTTAGGAAATTTGTTTGTCTTGATTAAATAACTTGGTTACCATATATTTCTTGCATACCTAATTGTAATTTTGATGAAAAATATACCTCATTATGGATGAACTGAACTATTTTCTCATTATTATCAAATACTTTCCAACTTACTTCATTATTAGAGATGGATGGCCTCACTACCATTTTCAAATGTTGTTCATTGCCTTGATAAGGTCTTTGTGTGGAGAAAATTGTGATCCTACAACATCCATTTTCCACCTTAAAAAATATTATTGGCACCACTTGTAGGTTGATAACATAAAAAAAAATCTTAAAATTCCATATTTTGCACTTATAAGCTTTTAGAAATTCATTCTTGGTAGCACACTTTCTTCTTACTTGATTTACAATTATTCGGCATCCCCAAACATCGTAATGTTTTTGTTTGTCTCTTCTTGCACAATATCAATCCATGGATCAATGCCTCGTATTCACCACATTTTGGAACATGCAAATTACAATATATGTGTAAGGAATAATTTCTTTGCAATCGGGGAAACTAAAACAACACCTACTCCATCCCCATTTCTACTTCTTAAACCACCAAAGAACATATTCCACAAATCGAAGCATAATTAATTGTGCATGTATAACATAATTAGAGGTGCATGTATAGCGAGTGCTATGCTCATTACATTAATACATATTCTGTGAATGATGCCTAACAACGAGACATATTCATGATCCTGCAATGAACTAATCAAACCTAAGTAAAGGTTGATCCCTTACGAATACATGTATTACAACAATTTTCTCAAGTCAATAATAGATTTCCATTGAATGGTGTTTAACTAACACTAAGCTCAAAATATTTTATCAACACGGATGTTATTGACTACTAAAATATATATGTTTTCTTATTAATGCATTAGTAGTTTTCCTGTTAATGATTCCTAGCGACCACTAAGCTACAGTTATATCGTTGCGGATGGTCATAGTAACATCTAGGATAAGAAGTACATATTTATTTTTTAATGATTATTATAAACCATTAAGCTCAAAAAAATGTGTTTGGCTGACCCTAGCGACCGCAAGGATAAGAAATCCTTATATATGTACCCCTCCAGTAGTACAATAATTGGCGTTCTTTTGATCATTGCAATAACAATTGTGTTTTGAAATAAGCCTAGATATAGAGAAGGTATAAATATTTCATTTTGGTTGAACTTAGCTCATTCTATTAATAGTTGTCTTATGAATAATGCCTAGATATGACCAATCTCTAAATATTTCATTGTTGATCAACTTAGCGACCGCTAGGATCTGAACTACGTAAGCCTTGAAGCCTCAAGAGTTCTTGTATTGACAAAATTTTCTCATTGCATTAATATTTTTATTGGAGTGATGCCTAGTGAATGTCATGGTTAAAACTACGTATATCTTGACCCCTCAGTGGTGCATGTACAATCGCTGCTCTTTGCTCATTCCATTAATAGTAAGTTTGTGAATGATGCCTAACGACCGCTAAGCTCTCAATATTTAGTTATGGATGACCCTAGCGACCACTAGGATCAACACTTCTTTCATTTATTTGATTTTTTTCTAATCTTACCTAATATTCATAATAAGAGACATATGAATGTTGTCATAAAATCAATTACGTCATTTATCTCAGTAATTGTTTTTGTTGATGATGTATGCAGCGTTCATGGCCCTTTGATTTTTCAACATGGTGGGGGCTGGAAATGCCGATGGTAGATGATTATTTATATTCCAATGAAGGCTGCAGAGTAATAAGAGATATTGTGTTTGATCTAGCTACCTTACATGAAAAATTTCAGCATTACTCATCTCTATTTTCTATAGTTTAGGATGAAAGTGTATATTTTGATGTTGTAGACAAAAAGGGTATACCGGAAGATCAAGCACTACAATTATGATACATAAGTGCGATAAAAAGAGCTAGTATCCATTTAATTGCTGCAAAACTAGAGGTGTTTCCATTTCTGGAACTGATTTCTTCTTATCTAATTCATGCCAAGTCCAAGGATTTGTCCTTATTTTCTAAATCAGGAAAAACCTAATAGGTTTATTTGTTGGGCAAGCATACAAAAGTTATTATAAACTTCCAAAGTTGGACTCCTTATACAACTCAACAACAATGAAGTCATGGATGACCTAAAGGAGAGTTAGAGATTTTTTGTAGAGTTGGGCCACTGACCCATTAGATAATATGGATGATTCCCATTTGACCGATATTCTTATTAAAAGGTTTAGACCAGGATTCCATATTGACATGGCCCTCATGAATAGGCTATATGGAAATTTTTCAATCTCTAAGGTGGATGTTTCCTAGATCCCCTTACTTTCTTTTATTATTGATGATGGCAAGATTCCCTCCTTAGGTCAAGTTCTCTGTGTCAATTTAGTGAGACAAATAAATAATTTCTTCGACAAAATGGGAAATCATTTTACATGGCTTCCTATCTTCTCAATGTTGTCTTTAGTGTTCTTGAATGTCTAGATTTTTGTCAAATCTAGTATCCTTTGAGCCCTTTGAGGGTAAATGAGCAATATTAAGACTTGTATGCCCATCATTTTAGATCACATATTCAAGATATATACACTTATTTGTATCCTTCTCTCTACCAAAAATTACATGAAACGGCGACACCAAGAATATTTGATGTCATACTCACTTCCATAAGGCAAATGGGAGTCGTATTATTCTATCTAAAATATATAGTTATTATGATCAAGGGGCTCACTACACCTCCTTTTCAGTTGTCATATTATGTGCCAAAAATTAGGCAGAATAAGAGGTTGCATATCAAATTTGCAACGGTATTGCTGGAAAGTGTAAGGAGAAGAAGCTTAAAACAAATCCCCCCTTCCCTAGTCTATGTGGGATGCAAAATATTTAATAGGTGGTCCAATTTGAAGGCTACCTTAGCCCATATAAATTCATTTCATCTCCCAAACACCCTTTAAGGCAATATGACAAAATGAAAAGGGTTGTCAGCACCTAAATTTGCATAAAGGATAGTTAAATATATTGTATTCTCACATGCATGATGATAACGATTGGGTATGGATTAACCAAACAAAATATAGCCTTGTTATGCAACATATGAAGGATATGGGGGTGGTTCCACCTTCGAGATAAATTGTTAAAAAGGAGGCTATGAAGAGAAAGGAAACTTTGTATTCAGAACATTCACAAAAGTCTTGTGCTCCCTTATCTCCACCAATTGAATCTCGATCTAAGTTTAGAAGTCTTTCCCAAACCAAATGAAGCTCCAAATTTGGTTACATATGCCTTAACTTCATCAAGTGAAGAAGAGGAGACTATGTAAACTAAATTTCTAGCCAACGAAGCCCCAATGCAAACCTCTCAATTGTTAGAGTAGGTATTTATCTTTTCTCATGTTCACATAGGTACTTTATTTACCTTTATTGTATTTATCCTCACCCACTTATGTGTGTGGATATTTATTTTTATTTATTTAGATATTAGGGAGGTATTATATAGTTGTTACGTATAGTTATTTCCTTGATATATGGTATTGACTAGATCCTTGATGTCTAGTTCTTTCCTAAATCTATGGTCTTGACTAGTTCTTTGATGACTAGTTCTTTCCATGATTTATGGCTTGATCTATGACCTTGACTGGTTCTTAGATTTTTATTCATTGCCTATATAAGAAAGGCCCATTCTCATTGTATTTCATTGAGTTCTATAATAATATATGATATTGTTGCTAATTTTTTTGCAAAGGTTTATGTAAAGTTATTCTAGTAAATTACTTTCATCTTATTGATCGTGGCATTTGATTAACATCTGTGTTCTTGGCTTGGTACGACATGGTTATAATTCCTTTTATCAATCTTATCCCTCCACTTCACATGAAGTGATACATGATTGGGTAGAGAAATTTGTAATTTCCCATAAAGAACATCCATATTAGGAGGCACAAGAAGATCCCTTAGTGAACATTGAATTTAATCCAAGGACGAGAACCTTGAAAAGGGTAACCAAAAATAAGATGTCAACACAACAAGCCATTGTTTGGCACAAAAATTTAGAATACCTCTTCACTCTTACAAAGAAAAGGAAAGCCAAAGGCTCCCAAGTGGTGCAATATGAGGAAGATCCAAAATCCTTGATAAGGGCTATAGTAGAAGTAGTTGTAGAAGTAGTGAGGGGAGTACATGTTATAAATAAAGAGATTGAAATTTAATTAAAGGCCACAGTTCCTCCCGGCATAGTTTCTGATGTAGTTATACAATAATATAAAGAAATGCATTAGTACAAAGCAATAGGCATACCATTATTAGAAAATAATGAAAAAATCATTATAGCAATGACATCGTCATAAAAAACATTAATTCAGATGGGGCAGGCCATTGAAAAAGGCATTTGTAAAGACCCTTAAATTATGACCATGGACGATATTGGTATATGCCAAACATATGCCAATTATATGAAGAAAAGACTGAGGGAATGGAATGAACACGAAAGAATACTTTCTTTGTAATTCGACGACATTATTCCCAGAGGAAATCCTGTTTTCGCATAAGCTTTGGTCATTGATGTATTTAATGTAAACCATGAATTGGTTTCCTACGAAGATTTCATGACATAGCTTAAGCAATTCTTTGTTAATTTTCAAATGAGAATATATGAGGTGAATGAAGGATAAAATTCACATGTCATTGAGATTGTTTCCAAAACAAGGGGGAAAATATAGAAAATAGAGACTTTGAAGGAAATTGTGAAAAAGCAATTAGTAGTCAAAAGGATTTACTCGACAAGTCTACTTTGTTATATAGAAGCCTAATTGTTGACACAAAAATATAACCATAGACTATCACATTTGTTAAAAAGATATTGAGGATGCACAACAACGAGATGGTAAAAAAATCCTCGAACGAGAGCAACAAACCCAAAAAGCAAGCTGTTTCCGGACACGGATCAATAACAACCCATAGTTAAGGAAGAACCATAGTGAATCATAAATGGTAGTATTTGAGATAGGTGGGTAAGCAATGTAATATGCATGACATGTTACTAGATGAATATTTATAATTGATCAAATGTTAGGTACGTATTCCCAATGTTATTCTCACCTGAAAATGCATTTTTGTTTTGATACACTAAGCTCCAAATATGTCGTTGTGGCATAAACTAGTGCACATTATGCTCAAATATCCATAATTGAGTACCGATCGCTAAGCTCGCAATATCTTACATGTTTTTTTGTTAAATCATGGTGATGCCAAATTTTAAAAATATATTTTGCAACATAAGCTAGCGAATGCTAAGCCAAAAAATTCATTCTTTGAATTGTTAAATGCTAGCGATGTTAAAGCTGGAAATTTACAATAGTGGTAGTGACTTACCGATCACTAAGCTCAGAAAATATTTTCGTAGCATAACCTAGAAATAAAGACCCAGTTAAAGCTTGCAATTTCATACTACCTTAATTTAGATTGTGAAATCCTAACAACCACTAAGCTACAAATAATATGTTGTGAAAATACCTAGCGGATGCTAGAATCAAAATATCTTTCTTTATTTTGTTAAATCCTAGTGACCGCTATGTTCCAACTATTGTGATGTGGCAGTGTCCTAGCGCCTAAGAGTTCAAAATATCTAGTATTGAGAACCGATCGCTAAGCTCAGAAAATGTTTTTGAGGCATAACCTAGTGGTCGCTAAGCTCGCAATATCTTACTAGTTTTTGTTGAATCCTAGTGACAACATATCTTCAAATAATATGTTGCAACATAAGATAGCGGATGCTAAGCTAAAAAAATCATTTTTCATCTTGTTAAATGCTCGAGACATCTAAGCTTGAAATATTCTAGCAAACGCTAGCCTCCTGGAATCTTAATTTAATGTGTTAAATTCTTGTGACTGCTATGCCCCAAATATTATGGGTTAAATCCTAATGAATTCTAAGCTTAAATTATTTCATCATTGTAAAGGCTAGAGCTAGCTGCTAAGCTCAAATCAATTTCATTTAAAATGTTAAATCCTATGCAAATATTTTTTAAAATATTATGTTGTTGCAGTACGTAGTGGCCATTAATTTCATACCACCTTAATTTAATTTTTGAAATCATAGTAATCGCTAAGCTACAAATAATATGTTTCCGCAATGCCTTCAAGCAAATGCTAGACATGAAATTTCATTCGTTATTTGTTAAATCCTAGCAGCCACTATGTTCTAAATATTATGATGTGACAATGTCTTGGCAACGTATAACTTCATTATATTCGTTATTGAGAACCAATCGCTAAACTCAACAAATGTTTTTGAGGAACAACCTAGCGGCCGCTAAGCTCGCAATATCTTACTTATTTTTGTTGAATCCTAGTGAAAATGTATCTTCAAATAATATGTTGCAACCTAAGCTAGCGGATGTTAAGCTAAAAATTTAATTCTTCATCTTGTTAAATGCTTGAGACATCTAAGCTAGAAATATTCTATTGTGGAATCACCTAGATACCATGTAGCTCAAAATTTGTTAATTTGATTTGTTAAAGCATAACACAGACACCTTGTAAACATTATGAATATGCTTATTCTAGTGTACGCTAGCCTCCTAGAATCTTTTTTTAATCTTTTAAATCCTTGCGACCGCTAGGCTTAAATTATTACATCGTTGTAAAGGCTAGCAACCGCTAAGCTCAAATAAATTTAATTTCAAATGTTAAATCTTGTCAAAAGTTTTTTTCTAAATATTATGCTTGTGTTGTTCATAAAGCAGCCACTAATTTCATGCCACCTTAACTTAATTTGTGAAATCATATCCACCGCTAACCTACAAATAATATGTTGGCAATACCTAGAGGATGCTACCCTCATAGAATCCTAATTTGATGTGTTAAATCATTACGACCACTATGCCTCAAATATTATGGGTTAAATCATATTGAACACTAAGCTTAAATTATTACATTGTTGTAAAGTCCAATTACCGCTATGCTCAAATCAATTTCATTTAAAATGTTGAATCTTATCTAAAGTTTTTAATACTTTGTTGTTGTAGTATGTAATGGCCACTAATTTCATACTACCTAAATTTATTTTGTGAAACCCTAACAACCATTAAGCTCTAAAAATATGTTTTAGCAATACCTACAGACGCCATACTCGAAATATATTTCTTTATTTTGTTAAATCCTAGCGACCACTATGTTCCAAATATTATGATGTCGCAATGTCTTAGCGGCGTATAAATTCATGATATCCATTATTGAGAACCGATCGCTAAGCTCAGAAAATGTTTTCGAGGCATAACCTAGCAATGTTATATCTTCAAATAAAATGTTGTACCATTATGAGTATGCATATTCTAGCGGATGCTAGCCTCCTAGAATCTTCATTTAATCTGTTAAATCCTTGCGACCACTATGCTCCAAATATTATGGGTTAAATCTTAATGAGCGCTAAGCTTAAATTATTACATCATTGTAAAGGCTAGCGACCACTAAGCTCAAATAAATTTCATTTAAAATGTTAAATCTGGTCAAAATCATTGTTTTAAATATTATGTTGTGGCGACGTAGTAGGGAGATAATTTTAAACAATTGTAGTTTAGTTTGAGAAACTCTTTCGACCACTAGACTTCAAAATATTTGTTATTGAGTATCGATCGCTAAGCTACAAATATGATATTGTGTTATACCTAGCAACCGCTAAGCTTGCACTAGCTTTGTTTTTTTTGTTAAATCGTAGGGCAACTAATATCCAAATAATATGTTGTAGCATAACCTAGCAGACGCTACACTAAGAATATAATGCATTAATGTGTTAATTGCTAGCAACCCTAATGTTCAACATATTAGTTTGTGGCCTTCGATAAAGACTAATAATATTGTGGCCTTCCATAGCAACCCTAATGAATTAATATATATGAAAACACTCTATCTTCCACCAATAATATGTGGCCTACTGATAATATTGTTTTAAAAGAATTATATGGTCATGCCTACAAAGATATGTCTGTATATATCTTTAGGCGGATATGTTTTAAACTATAAATTTAAATACATAGTGATTACAATATTTAATATATTAAATTTAGGCGTATATATATTATGTTTACCATCCATTGCACAAAAATTTATCTCACAATTGAAAACTTAATATGATTTTATAGTTTTAAACCATTTTGTTAACCTTGAATATCTTCTCACAAAGTCAACGCTGACAACCATATAAACAATGTACAATGAAATAATTATCTTGGGTTGTTTCTATCATCATAAAAAAGGGAAAAAGGGGAACATAACGAATACCAAAACAATATTTTGAGTCTCGCTAAACATTACAATTTTAAAAACTAGTGATTATGCGATTGGCAATCATTATCGAGAAAAAAACAATCCAAAGAGGGACATAGATCAACGAAAACTTGAAAGCGTTAAAATGAAATAAAAACCAAAGCTAAAAAGGAATTAAATTTTCTTTGGTTGGGCACAATAGATTCCTTATTTTCTTAAAGAACAAGGCGGTGTGACAAAATGTTCGAAGGAGCTGGTAAGTAGAGGTGATTTGGGCCGTGAAGCACATTTTTGTTGGGCAAAGTAGGCCTAGACGACGTGAAAAAATAAAGGACCTAGTAAGCACATGGTGGTTTAAAAAATGATGAAAAGGAACTGGTAAGTAGAGCTGGTCCATGGAGTGCATTTTTTTAGGGCAAAGCGAGGGTTGGGACTGATGTGAAAAAGACAGATCAGTCAAAGATAGAACGATTGAACAAGCCCATAGTAAAAAAAGGTGCACATTTAGTATAATATACAATTTTTATAAATACCTGATTTAGATATGAGATTATTTCATGTTTGGTGATGTTGTTCCAACCACAGTCTCTACTACATCGAACTAACTATCTGCACTATTTTTCCACAACCCCTTTTGATTCCCAGTGTGTGTGCACCCTTTTTGTTATTGCTTGATTGTTCCCTTTTTGTTAATCCACGAACAAGATTATAATTACTTGCCTAATTGTTCCCTAGCCAAAACAACGAGATTCTTGCATTTGGCCCTGGAATCTTTGGCTTTCTTGTATTATTCTATGATTTCATGAGTCGTTTTTATAAGACCCAAAAACAAAAACCCTTAAAATTAGTTCTCCGAGGTATTTAATATTATTTTTCGGCACAACCCACATTAGAATTTTTGAAAATAAAAAAAGTGTGGGATGTGGAAATTTGAAAATTAGAGCGGGGGAATTTTTGTTAATATTGAAATATCAAATTCTCAAAAAAGTGAGGAATTCGAAATTTGAATTTTGAATTTACCACTCATTGAGAAAAGGTGCGGGATATCAAAAAAATAAACAATATTGAAAAAAACACCTTTTGTTATTGGCTTCAGATTAAAATAGTTGAAACGTAATAAAACTTATAATATTATAATTAAACAAGTAGAAATAATCATATCAATTTATAAGCACATTTAAAAAAAAAATTATTATTAAAAATCGACCTAGATAATGTTAGATGTAGTGCATTAATGAAATATAATTCTCCAATTACTCTGTACCACGTGGTAAGTTTGAACCTGATAGTTAGAAAACATTATAATTGACACATTTATTATGAAATTAAAATGTAAAGAAATGAGTATAATATGAAACCATGATATTATAATATAAATAACAACCAGTAAAATGGTGACACATGGCTATAGCTTAAAATAGTTGAAACACAATAAAAAAATATAATATTATAATAAAACAAATGAAATAAAGTGTACGAATGTATAGGCACATTTATTTTTATTTTTATCAAAATCGACCTATATAATGTTAGATGTAGTGCGCAAATGAAAAATAATTATCCAATTATTTTGTGCCACGTGGCATGTTTTGAACCTAATAGTTAGAAAACATTATAATTGACACATTTATTACAAAATTTAAATGTAAAGAAACAAATATAAAATATTTTGAAACTATATGAAACCATGATATTATAATATAAATAGCTATCAGTAAAAAGATGACACGTGGCATGAAAATTCTAAAATCCCAGATGATGTTTTTGCATTAAAACAATGAAAAAATAGTAGCACCTTAAAGTTGTAAACATGGTGTTTGCAATGACAAGAGGTATTAGAATGTAGCTAGTGGTCGCTAGGCTATATCACAATTTGTTATTATATGGCTATTTCCAAATTAAGTAAATGTTGTGCCCAATGGACCCTATGTCATTTCAATCAATAAATAAAGCAACTTAGTGATTGTTATGCATTTTCTTTGATAAGAACCGATGTGAATTATATGTTGAAATGATTTATCTTATCAAAACTACAAAAATATCACTTACTCTCAAGATTATATATGGATTCCAATTTACAAAGATATATCTTACATGAGATAAATATGTAGTGCAACAATTGGGGTTTCCATGTAAAGTCCTCCCAAAATGATACAATTACAATCAATGAAAAATCCTATCGATCTAAAGAAGAACAAATAGTGATTACAATGACAAGCGATAATGATATGAGCTTAGTGGTCACAAGCTAGACCATTATTTGTTATTATATATTTATTCACAAATTAGAAACTATTGAGCCTAGCGGCTGCTACGTTATTCCTTTCAACTAGTAATGGAGTTTAATGGTTGCTAAACATTTTATTTGATACAAAATGAAAGTCTTGATCCTCTCGATAAAGCGTTGTGCAAGAATTGGCTCCAGAGGTAACTTGCAGCCAATTTGATACAAATATAATCATTTCAAATTACATTCAATATAAAGATGTAAAAATAGTGATTACTATGACAATAGGCAATGAAAGGATCATAACGTCCTCTAAGCTAGACCATGAGTTTTTAATCAATGGCTACTTGGAAATTGAGAATTTTTAAGCCTAGTGGCCGCTAGGATTTTTTTTTGATACGAATGAATATGGATTATAATTACAAAGATGTGTCTTAGGAGAAATAAATAAGTCTTAAATCCTCTTGATAGAATGTATTACAAAGCGATTGGAGTGCACGCCATGCAAAGTCCTGTGCAATACGATACAATTACAATCAATGAAAAACACTATCGATCCAAAAGTAGAATAAATAGTGATTAAAATGGCTAATGGTAATGATAGGAGCCTAACGACCACTAAGATAGACCATTGTTTGTTATTATATAGTTATTATCAAATTTAAAACTGTTGAGCCTAGTGGCCGCTACGTTTTTCCTTTCAACTAGTAATGAAGGTTGGTGGTCACTAAGAAATTTCTTTGATAAAGATAGAAAGTATTGATTCCTCTCGATGGAAATCATTGCAAGAATTGGCTCCACCAGGTAACGTGTGGCCAATTTGATAACATTATAATAATTGACAATTACAATCGATCTAAAATCTACATATAGTGATTGTTGTTTTGAAATTAAGAAATTATTGAGCCTAGTGGTTGATACCCTTTTTCTCTTATACGAATGAATATGGCTTATGATTTTCAAATATATATCTTAGGAGAAATAAATAATACTAACTTCCTCTTGACATAATGTAGTGTAGTAATTGGGTCAACCATGTGAAGTCTACCCAATATGATACAATTACAATCAATGAAAGGCACTAACCATCTAAAGTTGAACAAATAGTGATCACAATGGAAAATGGTAATGATAGAAGCCTATTGGCCACTAAGCTAGACCATTGTTTGTTATTATAGATCTATTCTCAAAATTTTAAAATATTGTGCCTATCGGCTGCAACGTTATTCCTTTCAACTAGTAATGGAGCTTAGCGGTCACTAAGAATTTTATTTGATACGTAAAGAGAAAGTCTTGATCCCCCTCGATGGAAAGTAGTACAACAATTGCCTCCACTAGGTAACGTGTAGATAATTTGATAAAATTATAATAATTGATAATTACAATCTCGATCTAAATGTGTATAATTAGTGATTGTTACATGACAAGAGGTAATTAAAGGATGTAGTGGCCGCTAAGCTAGACCTAAGTTATTCTCTGAAAAAGGTGTTATGGGACAACTAATCATTTTTCTTAGGCCTAACAAGATATATTTTTGGAAAAATATATAAGTCTTCATCCATCTTGTTGGAATGTAGTGTTACAATTGGGTCCATCATGTGAATTCCAGCCAATACAATATAATTTCTATCACTGAAAAATAATATCATTCCAAAGTTGAACAAATAGTGCTTATAATGACGACAAGTAATCATAGGAACCTATTAGCCGCGCTACGATAGTTCATTGTTTGTTATTACATGGCTATTTTCAAATGAATAAAATGTTGAGCCTAGCGGCTGCTACATTATTCTTTTCGACTAGTAATGGAGCTTAGAGGTCCCTTTTTTCAAATTGAGAGACTTTTGAGCCTAGCCACCACTATGTTATTCCTTACAATTAGTAATGCATCTTAGTGGTCTCTATGCATTCTATAATATAAGAACCTAACTGAATTATACGACATAAAGAATATATCTTATGAGAACAATATAAGGCTTCATCCCTCCTTTGGGTATGTAGTGCAGCACTTGGCTTCATTAGGAATAGTCAAGCCAATATGAAAAAGATATAGTCATTGAAAAAAAATATCAATTCAAAAGTGTAGAGATAGTGGTAACAACCACAAGAGGTAATGTCGGGAACCTTGAGGTGATAGTCTAGATAATGATTTACTATTTTGTCTCTCTTTTTAAATCAAGAACCGAAAATCCTAATAGTCTTTATGTCATTACTTTTAATTAGTAATGGAGCTTCATGTCCATGAAGCATTTTATTTTCTGCAAATGGATGTGAATTATGGCATACTCCAATGCTTGATTTTAGATAAAACTCATTAGGCCTAAATGGGTACTACGTTATTGTTTGCAAAATGTGTTATGGGACAACTAATCATTTTTTATGTTTAATAAATTATGTTTAGCAACTTCCAAACCCATTATTGTGATTTATTTCTCACACACTCTACTCACCATTCAAAAAATTAAATCTTAATGTCCTTTACGCTAGTCCATTCAATTGTTGTCAAGAACAATTTTACCTAGTTTCTATTATTAATGATGTGATCCACAAAATATGATTTCTGATTAACTAGTTCAAGGTCGATATTGTGTCTAGTTTAAGCCTAGTGGGCTCTAACCATTATGTTAATTACTCTACAATAATAAAAAGTAATGTAACCTTGTAGAGATTGACAATCACAAGGTCTAATACTTACATTCATTATCATATAATGGGAAAAAATTTACTCCATATATGAAGTAATTATTAATATATTCTACTCCATTGCGCAGGTATAATGTCTTTTATTGGTCACAATCCATTCTCGGCAATTCCATTCATCGAAGGCACCGAGTGTTAGAAGAAAAGAGATGAGGAATGGTTTGTTGAAATCCATGACCCCAACAACTACTACAATGACATGTGGTTTTTCTTTGTTGCAGTAAAGGACATGAGAAAATTGGTATGGTTATATCCTCTGCAGTTGTTGATTCAAGTACACTACATGTTCAAGTGGAACGCATTGGCTATGAAAGTAAAAGTGTTTTATTCTGGATATGGAGTTGGATGTTTCTTTATTCAAGAAACCGGAGATGAAAGCCTTGAAAGATAAAACAAAATGTTCCTATTCAATATATGGTTGGGATTTGGGGCTACTAGTAGATAGTGAAAAAATTGGTTGTTCAAATGCACAAGACATTCACAAGTGGCATGCTTTGAAAGTACTTAGAAAATTTTATAGAGTTGATACAACCTATTTTGTTTATCATTTTTTGAATGGAATAGGTTCGCTTTCACCGCCTAAACATGCCAAGTTGTTTACTATGCTGAGGCAAAAATATTTGTCTAAGTTGGAGGTTGATCCATTAAGCTCAAAGTTTCACGGGTTGAAAAAGAATACTAAATCAGTTGTATTCCTAAAGAAAGTAACCAATATATTCACAAAAATAGAACCTTTAACTATTCAACAATTTGATTAATTTTTGTTCAATGGTGAATTATTTTCAATTGATTTTTTGAGGTGTCATGTAACACCTCCAGAGTATCAGTATCGTCCTATAGATGATGAGAATGTTGACCTTCTTGTGCATTCCATGTTGATAAATGTTATTCCTACACATAGGGACATAATTATTCTTCCCTTCTTGGAGTCTACGAATAAGGTTGTGGAGCTCAAGATCCAAAAGACTGGAAAGGGATGACATTAAATTTTATATACTTGATGGCCAACATACATGTGTGCAAAAAAATATTTTGGGCTCAGATACTTACAAGTCTTTACATAAGAGGCTACGTTTTGAAGGGCTTGCATTCTTTCTGCAAATACAACTAACGAAGCCATTACTAATATTTACAAACAACAAAATGAAGTGAATAGAACTTGGATAGAAACCAAGTTTATTGATTTTTTGTACAAAGCTAGATTGGTTTGGAAATCGTTTGGATGTCCTCAATGTCCCAAATTGACAAAAAACAAAACAAAGGAGTGGAGGGTAATGTATTTTAATTTTATTGCATTTTTATTAACATTTATCTTCCTTATATAAAAAGATAAAACATATGATTTTCCTTTGAATGCAGAACTTTGAGAGTCAATTCCTTTTGATTTTCAAAACGGACACAACCAACAATCTATATGAAAAATGGAATTTTCTATTATTTTCAGATGATATATGGACTAAATGGACTACAACATTTGAGTTTTTTAGATCTGGTGGCCTTGATTTTTTCCCTATTAAAGATAATTGGGATCAATTTCATCCTAATTCATTGGCAAGATTCACATCCAATTCATTCAAGGTTCTAGAGGAATGAACAACGAAGAACTATCAATACTAGCATATAAAGTACAATCGGGGATTTACAGTTAATTGGTCCTATTCAGGCAGAATAATATTTGAGACATTTAATTCTTAATGTTGGAGAATAAACGGAGACATAAAAATGAGAGCAAAATTTCTACAATATTTTAAAGACAAACATCCATATATTGATCTATTGACATCTTGTAGTGAATCCAATGTAATTGAAAAAGTTAAATTGCATGAATCACACTACGCTAGTTAGTTTTTTTTGTACTATTGGGTGAAGAGAGAAAAGAAAAGATAAATTTGGATTCCCACATAGGGGAAAAAGACAAACGAAAAAGGACAGGTGGTGGAAGAAAGTTCTTCCGTCGAGGCTCATACAATATTAGACAACTATGTGGTATCAATGGAATACAATATATCAGCAAGGATGACGGACACATAATAATTTACTTGCCAATGTGCATACTCATTCTAGCTTTCGTGCAACTCTATATTATTCCTTCCAACAATCCTTTCAATGCAAAATGTGTTAGCATTGATTTTTGTAATTTGTCTAGTGGTATTTCCTCGAAGAAATAATGGAGCTGCTTACTTGATTATTGGAACCAGTGACACTGGAATGTATTATTATTGTTCTCATACCAATTGAATATTAATTTTTTTAGAGAAACAAGTAAAAAAATACATGAAAAAGGTTAAAGACAGGTGAAGAATCAATTCGGATGGATCTTTATAGACTCATGATAGTAGTGGCAATTTTAAAGTTTGTGTCTTATGTACATAATAAGCTGGAGTGCAAATAAATGCATGACAATAAAAATGATGAAAGAGAAGAAGTAACTAGGATTGGATGGAAAAACTACCACAACAATTGATAACTACAAGCGAAATTGGCCTAAAAGGAAACAAACATCCTTTTCCTTGTGAGCGATCATATGAGTTCTAGTTTGAGATGTTTGCTTGATGTTGTTCCCAGGATTTTATAGTATTAGTGTTTACGGTGATGAGTGTCACACTACGTGCATTAGTTGAATCCAATTAATTTGTTGTTTTTATTGTTGAGACACATAGTCAAGAAATGTTTTTGAAACATTACTATTCTCATATGAAGAAAGTTTTGTCGGAATACAACTCAAACATGTGATTATGTTAAAAGTATTTCAACCAAAAAACTACTTACACATTTCTTATTTACGCAGACAACCAAAGAACAATAGGAATTGATGTACAAACCTCTCAACTTGATGCTACACAACCAACTCATCATGGTGATTGACCTTCAATCACTTTATAAATATGTTTAATGAGCTCTGTTTTCAATTGCCATTGTTTTCATTTTTTTGAAAATACTCTATGCTCACTAGCTCTGACAACAGATGAGGAGAACTCAACCACATCATCCACAAATATGAAAGCAAATCCTGGTATGTTAGTCATGTGAATTTATAAATAAGAACCGCTATTAAGCCCCACAAATTTATAAGACAATTAATGGTTTATGTAAATGACCAACAACTGGAGAAAGTAATAGTGGAGTGCATGGTGGTAACCAACACGAATATGCAGTCAAAACCAGGTATGTTAGCCATGCATATTTTTAAACATAACCATTTCTAAGGCTCACAAATTTATAGAAAATGATATCACTAATTCTAGAAGTGGAACCATTTTCAAAGAAGGAATTACCAAATAACCTATTTCAAAAGTTCATGGTGGCATCTAATGCTACATAGTTTGTAGTTAAAAGGTTTTGGTTGTGTACATAAATAATTAGTATCGACATAATGATACATACATTAGGATCAATGTTTATTCCAACCAATGATGGCATATCCTAGCGGTCGCTAATCCACATCAATATCTCAAAATTGTTTTCCTCTAATGGGTGGTTCAACAAATATAAACAAACCCTAGCGGCCACTACAATTCATTCAAAATACATAGAACATTTTGATTTGTACTTACCATATTACCACGAGAGACCAGTATGAATTTCAATTATGATTTCATTTTCCATAGCATGAAATCATTTATGAATTGATTACTGTTGTTTGTAATACATCTTGCATCAAAAAAACCAACAACTAGTAAGGTCTATGCAAGCCAAGTCGAAAGCTCAGTCGGTAAGTGGTAGCTACCTAAAGTGCTAATATTGAATTTACCATTTTACCATGTAGATCAATATGTTTTTTCAAATACACTTTCATTCGCCATAGAAATAGCTATATTATGAATAGATTGGTGTTTGTTTGAAACAAATCTTTCATTAAAGGATCTATCTATGGATAAATAAGATGTGATCCTACATGCAAGGCCCACCAGTAAGTGGTAGCTGCAAGGTAAAAATTTTATTCTTTCCATTGGTTAGAATTGATATGAGATCAATTAAAAAAATTATTTACTTCTCTATAGTTAGCCACAAGAATTACTTGCTTATTTTATATTTGGAGGGATTTCTGTATGAGAAAAACCAAATGCCCTCTGAGGGCATGCCATTCAAGTTCCATGCAAGGATATTATCAATGTGTGAGGTGTCTTGAAAGATTTTATAAATTCATTATTGAAAAATTTGAAATGGGATTCTAGTAGAAAAATCACTACGATGTTGAACAATTTGATAAAGGCCTTTAATAAAAAATATTGATTGACTTGAATCCAGTAGTCACCTAGGGAAAAGAACATTGGAATTGAAAAAAGGGATCTAGAAAAGGTTTGGAGTATAAAATATGTTCCCTACAATTCTGAAGACACAATGTGTATTACATTAGGTGTAAAGGGAAACCCTCCAGAAAATTTTATGGTTGGGATGACAAGCAGAGGAGAACATTGTTCAAAAGATATGTGGTTGATGACCGATTTGTACAAATACTTATCACTAATAGTGTCAAAGGGATTGAATGTGGTAGAGGGAATCAAATATTTGGAGCAAGTAAATGTTAAATAAAAAGTTAGCATTTCAAAATGTTATTGTGATGATACAACTCAACATTGTAAATAAAATACATTCATATGTTTTTGTGATTGTTTTCGTAAATATTTTATATGCTGAGATTATACGATTATAAGTTGGGAGAATGTAAATTTTCACTGATTATAAGTTTAGAGAGTGAGTGTATAGGTTTCAAATGTGAATTAACTGAATTTTTTATTTTAACAAATCTTTGATAAGTTTTTATTAATGAAATATGTATTCCTAAATTAATTATGAGCATGATTAAAAATTAGTTTTTGCTTCCATGATAAAAAAACATATAATCCTTTCCAATGCAATAAAGTAGATACAATACGGTATGTAAACTCATTGTCTTTGAGACGTTACATTCTATTCAAATAAATATTGCACAAAAAAAAATTCCTAGTATGACAATAGAACCGAGGAACGCCCTTAGATTTTTACCTTCATCACCACCTATAACCATTTGATTTTTGATATAACAATATCGAAAGGGTCTTATTTTTTTATTTTCAATTGATTCACCGCCCTCAACCATTTGATTTTGTTTTTTTCATTTGTAGATAAGAACACATGCAACATGAAACTAATCATATTTGATATAAATGGTGTTTTGGCACACACCCTCCACAAGGTTGATTCAACATTTAAACAGATTAAAAAAATTTGGTGGCATCGAGCTCAATAAAAAATTATTTTCTCATACCTAATGTAAAATATTTCTTGCAACGGTGCAAAAAACAATTCAAAATAACAATATGGACATCGGCGAGAAAGTCAAATGTTGATGACATGATGCCTTCATTCCTTCAAAACATTATCTTGGAGGTTGCAAGATTCGAGTTCATATTTACACAAGAAGATTGCGTCGAGACAAAACACTCTAATTATGAAGGTTATGGGAATCCCAAATTATATCTCAAGAATATTAACTTTTTTTGGTCGTGGTTTAATGCATCGTACAATTGTAAAAATACAGTGCTTGTAGATGACTCTTTAGAGAAAAACAAGTTCAATGATGTTGCAAACTACATAATTACTAAAACATTTAACATAGATTCTAATTCAGAAGACAAATACTTGTTAGATGTGTTGTGGCCTTTTTTGTAACCATTGAAGGATGTCGAAGATGTTCAGGATTATATTAGATCACAAAAACAATTATAGGGAGATTTTTTATTGGAGCTTTACTATGTTTTGTATTGTTGATTTGGAAGCCCATCTTCGGGAATAGTGTTACATTATAAATTCAAATTATTCTTCAAATGTTTTACTATAATTATACCTTTAGTAAAGGAATTTCAATTTATTTCATAGCTATATTTAAATACTAAAATATATATGGGATAGTTTTACAGTTAATTTTAAATAAGTTCATATCCATATTTGAATATGATAAATTTTATGTCATGTCTCTTACAGTTGATTTTTATCTAAATTTAAATATGAAATATACCTAGTATGGTTTTACAATTAATTACATTCTCCTAAAAATGATCGTGCCCTTTTGCTAATTTCTTCATAACATCTTCATAAATTTTTTGGTTGTGTTGAGGTTCAATCACACCATAATAAATTAAGTAAATTTGATGTCTAACTTTAAATATAAAAATATATACGGAATGGTTTTAAGTTAATTTCATTCTCCTAAATTGAATCATCACCCTCTTTAAGTTTCTTCATAACATCTTGATAATTATCTAGTTGCCCTAAGGTTCATTTGAGCCATAGTAATTGAGTCGAAGTGTCTCACATGTCATGAATGTCATTACCCTAGTAGTTGCTTGGCTAATGGAATTTGAAATATTCAAATTTGCATAGTTTAAACTTTAAAAATGTCTTAAAATTGATAAAAGCATTATTCCAAAGCAATCATTAATCCTAAGACCGTTATGCCTCATAAAATAGAACATGTATCTATTTTATATGGGTTAGTGGTCGTCAGACATTATTTCTAAAATCAATGTTCGATTCCCTGAAATCATTAAACATTTTTTCACATATTCATAAATTTCATTCGTGACCAGGCATTATGTTGGGTTAGCGGCCATTAGGCATTATTTCTAAAATCAATATTGGACTCGGAAGGAGAATTAAAAGATTCTAATATTTTTATTTTGATTCCAATATAGTTGATTTTGGAGTACAGTTTAATTCAATATAGGTGATTTTGGATTCCAATATATGTGATTCCGGATTCCAATATATGCGATTTTGGAATCTAATATGTGTAATTTTGGAATCCAATATGTGCAATTTTGGAGTGCAGATAACTCCAATATTTAACATTTAGGAATCCAAAAATAGTAATATTGGATTCCAATAATGGTGATATTTTTAGAGGCTCGCCTTGGAATAAGTCTAGATTTAGTGAAATAAGTGTTATGTGATCCTCAATATCGTGTGGCTTTACCGATTCCCTATCTTGCACCTCATTGTGCTTAAGCCTCCTTTCTACTCTCTATTTTTCTGCTGCAAGGTCTGTCATCTCTTGACAATGAATACTTGAAAACAATATTGACACAGAAGCTTTGCACATAAATAAGAAGGTGCTTGTGTATTTTATTAATATCAAACTCAAGCATTACAGAAAATCAGAGAGAGCTGCAATATTTATAGATATTGGACAACTTCTATCTCATCCACAATATATGGAAACAAATCATCTAATCTGAGCAAATATGCAGAAATAGCATATTGCCCCTAGCTGCCCCTATTGCCCCTCATGGAAATCATCGGGAACAAAATATGTAAAAGATAGAATATGATCCCACAAACATTGGGATGATAACACTATCACTTGGTTAACTAATAACTAAGGACAACTAATATCTATAGACATACATTTAAAGTATTTAATTAAATACTTTAACTTATTACATTTATTCAAATATAAACTAATGATGAATTAAGCTAAGTTTTATTCATAACATTCCCCCTTAAATCAGTATGGTCTCAAGTGAACAGGAGAGAAATTCTCTAAAAACCTCAAATTTACCTCGAGCAAGTGACTTTGTGAAGACATCTGCACGTTGCATATCTGTTGGGCAATATTAGAGTTGGATGTTGTTGTTCTGAACATGTTCACGAATGAAATGTACCTACACCTCAATGTGTTTGGTGCGCTCATGAAAAAATGGATTCAAATTTTACTACTCCTTCGTTATCAACATGTAGGATAGTTGGATCTTTCTATGGTATTCCCAATCCTTCAAGTATATGTCGGAGCCATATCGCTTCACAGAAAATTCCACCTACTGCATGATATTCTAATTATGTGGAGGATCTTGAAACACAAGTCGCTTCTTACTCCCCCATGATATTGGTCCAAATCCCAAAAAGAATACAAATCCTGAAGTGGATTTTCTATCATCTATGTTTCTTGCATGATCTGAATCTAAATATCTTGTCAAGAAGAAGTTATTATTCTTCTTATATTCTAGGCCATAGTCCATAGTTCCTATGATGTACCTTAGTATCCACTTTGCTACTTTCTAGTGAGAAACCCTTGGTTCTTGCATGAACCGTGAAAGATAGCTGACTGCATAGCTGATATCCGACCTAGTGTAAGTCAAGTAGATGAGACTCCCGATCAACTGCCAATAAAGAGTTACATTTACTTGTGGTGATGGATCTATTTGAGACAGTTGAAGTCTTCTCTCTATAGGTGTTGAAACTAGCTTACAATCCATCATATTGAATTTCTCGAGCGTTGTCTTGGCGTATTTCAATTGTGACACAAAGATATGATTTTATCTTTGCCAAACTTCAAGTCAAGACAATAATGCAAAGCCGAGATCGGTCATGTCGAATGATCATGTTAGATCTTTCTTTGTTGACTCAATCATCCTCACTGATCCTCCAGTGATGACTAGATCATCGACATATACTAAAACAATCACTATCTCCCCCTTGATTTTGAGATAGAGATTAGGATCATATGGACTCTTGTTGAATCCATGTTGAATGAGATGCTCATCAATTTTTATGTACCATGCCTTGGGAGACTGCTTTAGACCATATAGTGATTTTATTAGTTTATATACCTTTTCATCTTTGCACGGTATGACAAAACCTTCTGGTTGAGTCATGTAAACTTCTTCCTGTAAATCACCATTAAGAAAGGCACTTTTCACATCCATTTGGTGTATTTTCCAACCAAATTGTGCAGCTAGAGAGAATATTAACCTGAAAGTTTTATCTTAGTTGTGGGAGCAAAAGTCTCCTCATAATCAATGCCTTCTTTTTTAGCATATCCCTTAGCAACTAGTCTAGCCTTATGTTTATCAATTTTTTCATCTGCTTTGTACTTCGTTTTGAAGATCCATCTACATCCAATCGGATTTTTACCTAGTGGAAGATCTGTAAGTTGCCATGTATTATTTTTCATAAGTGACTTATATTTTGCATCCATAGCATCTTTCCAAGGTTTAGATGTAGGACTTCAAAGGCGAGGATGGCTCAATAGTTTCAACAACTTTACTTATTAAGGCCAAATTGACCTCATTTCGAGCCATACTGGGAGTCCTCATTCTAGTGGTAGATGTGTCAGGACACTATCCAATTTTGCATCTCTAATCATACTATCCATTTAGGCATACTTTTTGTATTTCCCATGGGAGGTTGAATTTCATTATATTCCCCATCATCACTTTCGTCATCAAAGTGATTACCATCCTCTATTTTTACTATAGGGATGATTTTTTCATCATGTGAGTGTATGGAAGGAGCATCTTCTTCTTTATTCTCAAAGAAATCAACATCCCGACTAGTGTATACCCTTCTTGTTCTTAGATTCATAAGTTTGTAGCCAAGTGCTTCATCACTGTATCCCAAGAAGATAAGTTTTTCTGATTTCATATCAAGCTTAGTTCTTTGTTTCTTAGGAATGTGCATACTTGCTTTACATCCAAAAACTCTAAGGTGTGAAATAGATGGCTTATGCCTTGACCATGCTTCTGTGGTGTTACTCCATCAAGAGCTGTAGTGGGAACTCTATTTAGTAAATACACTGTTGTTTTAGCTACTTTAGCCCAAAATGTTTTTGATAAACCTACATCATCAATCATACATTGCACCATATCCATGATAGTACGATTTCACCTTTCAACAACACCATTTTTTGCGGTGTGTGAGGAGGAGCCATTTGACAACGAATGCCATGTGTTTTCAAAAAATCATTGAACTCATTGCTGGTGTATTCTCCCCCTCGATTTGAGTAGAGTGTTTTTATTTTCCTACCAGACTCTATTTCAACAAGGGCTTTAAACTTCTTGAAAGTTTCAAAAGCTTGGTATTTTGTAGAAAGACAATATATCCACATTTTTCTTGAAAAATCATCAACAAAGAGTATGAAATATTGAAACCCAGAGTGGCTAGGTCTCATTAGTCCGCACAAATCGGTATGCACCAAGTCAAGTTTTTCCTTAGCTTGAAATGTACTATGTTTGAATGGTGCTCTATTTTGTTTTCCTACCAAACAATGTTGAAATTTATCTGTACCCTTTTTAGAGGTGGTAAACCCCTAACCATGTCGTATCGATGAAGTGTGTCAAGATAGCCAAAACTCACATGTCCAAGTCTTCGATGCCATAGTTGAGCTGATGATGTATCCTTGGCTAAAAGTGCTTGATCATTTCGTTGAACAAAATCTAACTGAAACATTCTTCCAACATTTGAAGCTTTTGCAACAATTTTTGAGCTTCATGACTTATCTCGAATTAGGAACATCTTTTTACCGCCTTTACAATCAAAGTCAATTTTGAGATTGTGATCTAATAATTAACTCATGGATAGAAATTTTTTTATTAAATCAGGGACATTAAGAACATCGTAATTTTACAATTATGTTGCCCAAGTGGTAGCGAAATGGAACCAATGCCTTCAATAATGTATGATGTATCATCACCCAAAGAGACATGATTTTTGGTGGGTGTTTTACTCATTGTGAAGAACCAATATTTCTTTTTGTCATGTGTCGAGTTGCACCCGAGTCAACATACCAAATTTCAGTTGTAGAATTGGATACTTCATTTGACTATGCAGAATAGAGGAAGTCATCATCATCAAATTGATCTTCCTATTCGGCTACATTTCCTTGTTGAGTTGGTTTCTTCTTCCACTTTTGATAATTTTGTCCTTGTTTACTCTGTTGTTGGATTGATTTTGTTTATTGGTAATTAGTCTTTTTACCACTTGATGATCCTTGTTGGAATGTGTTGTACCAACAATTTTTTAACTCATGTCCTTTTTAACCACAAATAAGACATTTTTGTTGGTCTTTTTGGCCTTGTTGAGAATTACCTTGCTTCTAAGGCTGTTTACTAGACTTCACCTATTTTTTCCCTTTTTGATTATAAGCAAGTGCCTACTCTTCAGTTTTAATAGTTGAGTGAATAGCTTCTTCTTGTTGGAGCATATTCACTAACTCTTCAAAAATTGTTGTTTGACCAGTTATGTTTAACGTGGTCACAAAAATCCTATAAGAAGGAGGAAGAGTTCTCAATACTATAGGCATAAGTGATGTGTCAATTACTTCTTCTTCCAAAGCTTGAAGTGATGCACACAAATTTGCCACTCTTCTCAAAAACATTTGACTTTCTCAGTTGGTTGCATTTTCAAGTTTAATAGTTGACTTTGGAGATGAAGTATTGTGTTCTTATTTTTTGACTCATATACCGTTTTCAACTTGTCCCAAGATTCTTTTGTTGTTGTGGACTCACAAATATGAGGTTGTACCTCATCTGAAACACTAAACAAGATTATTAACTTTGCTTTTTGATTTGCACGATCAAATGTAGCTTGTTGTGTAACATCTATTGCAGATCTTGTTAATGTACTAGAAACAACGGTCCATAGATTTTCAAAATCAAGTTGTGCATGAATTTTTGTTTTCCATGTTGGATAATTATCAGAACACAAAAGTTGAGAATCTGGCAAAAAGAACTTTGGTGCCGTAATTGTGGCCATTGTGAAAACTGAATAATGAAAGAAGAAGAATTGAACAATTTCCCCCTTAAAGCATACACACCCCCAAAAATATTATTTTATTTATTTTTGGGCTTCTTTTTTACTTGTGTACAATGAATTTTTGTCACTTATTGGCCCTGTTACAAATTTGGCTTTGTGGCTGATTTGAAAATAAAAATAAAAATTTGGACTCTTTGGTCTCTTTTCAAATACAAAAATCTTATTTTTACAATTTTTACGAGACAAATCTTTTCCAAATTTGATTAAAAACTAGACCAAAAGGTAGAGCTCACAAAAACATACACTTTCAAAAAATGGCACCTCAATCTAAGGTACCAGTTGAAAGTTATGCCTTTTTTAAATTACAATTTTAATATCTTTCCGGGCCCCTTTCAAAAAATGGAAATTTTTTCCTTCTAATTTTTTCACTATGTCCCAAAATGGAAAAAAATTTAAAAACAATTTTTTAAAACCGAACGCACTTGACTAACTTATATGCATGCATATTGCATTTTAGGAGTCTGTTGCAGTTCATCCGCTTTGCATATGTGTTATAATAACCCTTGGCCGCACTTTTCTTTTATTGTTTCTCTTTGTACGCAGTATTTCTTTTGCTTGGAGGCAGCTTGTTCTTCCTTCTTCCAATGCAACTCTTTTGTTGTAGGTTACAAATCTTCTCCCCGTTCAATTTGTAGTCTTCGTTTTGGATGCAGGCAAGTTGCAGATCATTCAAATATGTGATCTTCTACTCCTCTGGTAGATGCAGGTTCATAGAGAACCTTCCACGTTTGATTGGATCTCCTTTTTTTTAAATGCTCAAATACAGAGAAGAGGAAGAAGAATAAAAGTACAGAGAAGAGGAAGAACAAGTAATGTGGGGAGCTTGAAAAGCTTGGGTACCCACAGATCAAAAATATTGTATATATATATTTTTAAATGCTTCAATTTAAAAAAATAAAAAATGTGCTTACATGTAATTTTTTTTTTTTAAATACCAGAGAATGAAACAATGTCACCTTTTACAAGCAAATTAGCATCCAAGTCTACAAAGGCCTTTACAGGTGTTCTTCAACTGCAAACCAACCATGATTCAGGGTGTGAAGCTAGGTACGAGATGTGAAATGGCTGGGGGCATCTATGGCTTCTCCTAGCTCTACGTAATTTCTCTAGATCTCCCTAAACTTCCTACACTCCTCTACGGATCGAGAATCTTTGCTCTAATATCAAATCTTGACAATGAATACTTGAAAACGATATTGGCATAGAATTTTTACATAGAAACAAGACGGTGCTTGTGTATTTTATTAATATCAAAATCAAGCATTACAGACAAATGAGAGAGCTGCAATATTTATAGATATTGGACAACTTCTATCTCATCCACAATATATGGAAACAAATCATCTAATCTAAGCAAATATGCAGAAATAGCATATTGCCCCTAACTACCCCTATTGCCCCTCATGGAAATCATCGGGAACAAAATATGTAAAAGATAGAACATGATCCCACAAACATTGGGATGATAACACTATCACTTAGTTAACTAACAACTAAGGACAACTAATATCTATTGACATAAGTTTAAAGTATTTAATTAAATACTTTAACTTATTACATTTATTCAAATATCAACTAATGATGAATTAAGCTAAGTTTTATTCATAACATCATCTTTCACCACACTGCTCCTACCCATACGCACGGTGGGACGTTTAGCTAGCCATATGTAGGCACTATAAACTCACCACCACCAACAAGATCTTAATTTCCAAAGGAACAACATGGATGTGAAATCCTCTAGGCTCGCTCAAAAATTCAAACCTAGCAACGTCTGGATAAGAATATGTAGAAATAATGTACTCCAAAGTATAACTATACACAACACTATCCCACCAATGATCTACAACACGCATTTAAGGTTCATCTACTTTAAACAAGATTTGATATTCTTCCTATGTCTAAAGCCTCGATCTATAAATCCAGTTCCTTTTTGATGCATACGCAGACAACCACTCATACAATTCTATTTGAAAAAAGCTAAAAATGTCTCATAGAGCTTATGATATAGATTATCTTCCACCCACTTGTGTGCATTGAAATCAAGTCTTGAACCATATATTCACATAAAATAATCTTGTCTGTCATATACCCAATCTTTAATGGCCACAAGAATCAATCGATATGCCATCAACATGCAACATCCTTACAACAACTTGAAAAGAGGGTGACAAAAAAACCAAATTGTAGTCTTATTTTCCTACTCAATACCCTAGGCGTCCTAGCACTTCATTGAGATGAATCTGAATGCCCAACCGAAGCATGCAAAGGTACCAAGTCCCTTTTGATACCACCTTTGTTAAGGAGTTAGCATACATAAACATACATTCCATAACAATATATATGAGCTCAATTTGGAAACACACATAATAAGGAAAACATATAGATCAAACAAAAATTAAGATCAGATTCACCATACAAGTACCATGAATAGAGACATCAAAAATCAATATTCATCCACAAAGATCCATCATATTAACTTATTGAGTAAAATTATCCATATACATCATTAACACCATCACAAATTCATGTGCGTGAATCATACCAACAACATAACTTTGTTACATTCCAAAAACATATAACTCCCCATCTCTAATATATGTAAATCAATGCATATATATGGGTGGGGACTTTCCCTTCACCACCCATGCACTCTCAAAATAGGCTACATGCTTAAAATAGCCATGCACCACTACAAATATATCTAAATAAACATGCAAGCTTTGCCTAATAATAAATTATGTATAATTAACTCTAGATCTAATCCTATTATTAGCTCAAACACTACATGACTCTTGATCTTCCTTTTGTTACCAAAACAACTTTCACATTTCCTTAGAGTCTTCATGTCTTTATTACAATGTGTTCTCTGTACTCCATCCTATTTTTAGCTTTATCCAAGAAAAAAATGGCTAAGTCCGAACTTTGTCTTTCGGGTGCATCTTTCTTTCAAAGCGAACTTCCACGTGTGCCTCTTTCTCACGCACCCTTGATACTTCGATAATATTTCATTGGGACACAATTTAATCAAAAGAAACGGTGATCATATTGATCATCAACGAAACGTTAATTACATTATAAAAAATCCATAAAATAGTTAAGTAATTGAAGACCCAATAAACGAATCATCATTCCTTGCAATAAAAAGATTGCATTTGCCTCATAAATAATAAAATGCCATTAAGATAACCTTCATTTTTACCTTGATGAAACCAAGCTTAAAATTTTACCTGTTCCAAATGGAGTCCATTGTATTGCTATACGATCATTGATCATCTTGATGTCAAAAGAGTTAGTAAGCTCATGAGCATTCATCGTCTTTTTTACATACCTAAATAAAACTTTTCCGTTGTGTATAATTTCATCATACTTGTCATTCAACATTCCAGCAAGCGAGATGTACCTTAGTATCAATAACATATACAACCACCAAGGAATATACCAATGTATCCACTTTATCACATTCGACAAAGTATGAAAAACTCAAATAACCAAGTAAAGCAACATTAAGTAATAATGTTAAGTACCCCACGAACGCTTGGTGACAAGCATTTACGTGGTTGAGGTTATAACTACACGTAATTATGTATATCCTTTTCAGGGTATACCTATGTATGCTTAGTTGTAACTTCAGTCAAGTAAAACCCCTATCACCTTTTCCTCGTAGTCCACTTTGCAATCATAACCAAATTTTGTGATAAAATAGAATGAAATTGTGGGATGTGACAACCTTTGAGATTCATTTTAATAGCAAAATCTAGCAATATGACCTGGTTTTTACACTTATAGCACAAAACACTATTTTTTCCTCTTAAATGATATGAGTTAAGTTTCCTTCTACAATTCATAGCCTTATGACCATATTCATTGCATGCATAATAATATGTATTGAAGGAGATTTTATAATCTTTTGAATACATATTCCTTAAGAACCTTCTTTCACATTCTCTTGCCCTATGTCCAAATTCATTGCAAACATAACAGTACCCATTGAAAGAGTAACCATACCTCATTACATTTGGTTGTCTAATATCGTTAGACCTATTTGAATTTGTATTCTTGGCATTCTCCTTGTTCTCCTTCATGTCTTCATAGGTATTTGGACCTGCCTTGTTATCTACACAACTCTTCATGTGATCTCCTTTGAAACCTAGGCCTATTTTATCACTAGTTGACCTCTGATTGTTCAAAATATCATCTAGATCCTCATAGCTCTTCTCTAATATCTCATAGGTCTTAAACCTGCGAGATTATTTCTCCAACTTTGTCTTCGAGGACCTCATCTCATCTTCATACCTAATGTAATCTTCATCTTTGGATTTTAGGGCTTCTATCAATAACCCAACTTGAGATTCCAACTCTTTGATGGTCTGCTCATGCTCAACATTCATACATCTGATATGATCTTCCAAACCCCTCGACAAGGACTCCAAAAATTCATTCTTCTTTCTTAGACATGTGAATGTTGGTTAACATCAGATGATTTACCCATTATTGTGCTTCAAGGATCTCTTCCAAGTTGTTAGAGTTGCTTCACAAGGACCTTTCTCTGATACCAATTTTTGGAAGTAAAATGACTCATAGGGTGAGTGAATCAATAATTTAAAAACTTTTACTTGAGTTTTCCTTACATGTATATATCATTCAAAGCATCCATTTAACATTCAATAATCAAAGTGAGCTTGTTAACCATGGAACAAACATTCACAAAAACATAAAATAAGAGAGTACACATGAACACAAGATATAGAGTGGGAAATATCCAAAGCTAAGAAAACCCAATGAACCTTTGAATATATTACACAACAAAAAGGAATTTTTTTAGTGAAGCACCACTTCACAATGAGCACTAATCCTTACAACTTTAGTAGGGAACCAACCGCACAAGGAACACTAACCCATAGTTTAGTAAGGAACCAACCCTATAAGGAGGTTACAAGCCCTAAGATGACCAAGAACCAACTCAACCACCTAAATATGAAGATCAATTAAGTAGTTATTTCTCCAACAATTGATTGTGATCACTTTTTCAGCTTCTTCCTCTCAAAACTCTTCAAACAACTCTCTATCTCTTTCTTTGCTCATGCATGCACAAACATGTGTTTATTAGGTATAATGACATTAAATATCTTCTTATCTATCCTTATAAAATATGTATGCCTCTTCTCATCTCTAATCTATATCCCTCTCAACAATATTTACACTCTCCTCTTTGTCACTCACATCTCCATCAACTCCACTACACAGACTAGCTCAAATGAGCAAACATAACTCACTTTATATACATGACTAGTCTCATAAACCACCTTAGGCTAGAAAATATCATTAAGGGCAGTATTAAAAAATTTAAATACACTATACACCATCATATAAGTCATATGAAGAGACCTTAAAGGTTGGCACAGGCCTAAACAATACAATGCTCCACAATTAGGCCTAAAAGTAAGTTATCACTCCAACGGTCACATCTTGAACTTCAAAGGCTCAAAGAAAATTCACCAAGACTCCAAAATCACCATACATATCAGAAAAAATCTCTCAAAAACATCTTAATGCTTGACCAAATCTGCAACCTCCATCTACAACATGACTCAATCCATTTAGCAAACAACTCCCATTAGGTCTTAAGCACCTATATTTCAATCTACAAGAACGAGTTGGTTAACATAAAAGAACACATTTTTATGACACAAGTAGCACATCAACAGAAGAATGTCATTATTAGATAACTGAAACAACTCATGGAAACCACCAAAATAGGGCATAAGGAATTGAAACACCTCCATCTCTAAAAGTGATCAAACTAACAATTAGGTCTCAAGAACCATTATTGAGCTTATCGACGTCTAACACCTCTAACTTAACTTCCGGGGACTTCCACCACTTGGAACACATCACCATGGACCTAACACACCACTTCAAGTAATCACATGCATATGTCACATGGAGAGAAAAACAAACATACATGTTCTTATCACCTTCTTGGCAATACTAATAGGGTTGATTAGGCCATTAGGGATTCAACATGAAAAAACCTCATCAGATCACACCAAGAGCTTGAACACATCAAATCAAACTTGTACCAAATGTCCATACCCATAAAATGTTGCTTCAACATGTAAAACATCAAACACTCCTTCAAATCTCCATGATTTTTTTTCCCCTTTAGACCATAATCGGTAGGCAACATTGGAAGAGTGATTTCAATCATTTTTGCATATAACTTGTCCAAATATAATTATGAGCACTTAGAACATATCACAATCTTGAATAATCACATGAAACCTACACCTCATTTCTATGCCTGTAAATATCCACAAAATAAGGATTTTTTTGTATCTTGCCAAAACACTTGGAGCATGAAACCACCACCAAAATGAGATCTGAAGAATCATCTACAACCCCAAACCTTTGCATTATCTTTCCCAATTAATTTTGAGCCCATACCATTCATTTTTTTCCTATCACTTTTAAACTAGGGTTTAGGGAGGGTTTAAACCCAATTTCCTTCTTAATAATGGTTCATAAAAGTATGGCGTTCATTTAAACCCATTTTCTTAAAAACCTTCTTAGCTACATATCCTAACATTCACAAAAGGATCAGAATCCTATGCAAAACATACACGCGTCGACGAGAATTCAAACTTGCCTATCAAGCTAGGAAATACTATGTTGAGAGCTCAAAACAACATTTCTTGTGTTTTATTCATCCTCCTTACCTAAAATTTTTCTCACATCTCTGCAATGATCTTATTCATGTTATCCAATACTCATTTGTACTCAAATGCCTCGAAACTCACCTTGCAGTATGACTTGCCCATGCTTTCTTACCTTGTCTTCATGAACTTACTTCTCAAGGACCTTAAACATGCACTAAACACATGAATGATGACCTTGTACACCTCTTACATATTCTATGTACTCTCACAACACATTCCACATTCTCATAATAGCCTACTCCACCTCATGCCTCATGCCACCACACTATCTCGCTTACTCTAGGTTTAGGATTACGCCTAAAATGACTAATATCAACATATGCCACACCGAAACCGACATGTTTCTCACCTTAAAAACTCACTTACACCTCGACACATCTTCTTGAACATTCAATACATCATAAATACCTTGATACATCTTTTGGAGCTCGTACACAACACTGCTTAGTTGAACCATGCATCAAGAACATGCATGCACCAAGACACCATGCCACTACAACACCTCATGACACTAAATCACCTCACTACAAATCAACCTTCACTCTTCTTGATGAATGATACCTCATGCGAGATGACTTAATATAAATTGAATTAAATACAATTGTAGATTAACTCCTATAATAAATGATGTACAAGTGCTAATATACAACAAGACACAAGCAAACTAACACGTATAATGTGAAAACCCTAAGCAAGAGAAGGAGATAGGAAAACTTAGTGGATATCCATGTAATCTAGGAGTGATAAGGGAAATGTGAAATGTTAAAAAAATATAAACAACGTCATAAATTCTCCTTAGAAATTATAAAACTCGAGAAAGGATGCAATATAGGAGCGCATGCAGCAGAGCAACAGGGCACTGGTATTGGCGGATCGAATCTTAGCTCTAGTGGTTGTACAAATACTTAGGATGTGGTTTCTTCTATATCACAAGGGTTTTATAGTCATTCCATGTCTGTCTCATGATATTCGCTCCTTGATAGCCAAAGGTACATGTAACTGCGCAACAAATAATTTCACCTATACATGCTAACAAACCACATAACACCTAAAAGGAAAATGCAAAATAGGAGTCAAACGAACCCGGTGGTCACCCGAAGAGTGAAATTATGATTGATTATTGCACTATATCTTAGAATCCATGTATTTCTTTTGTGTGTGTATAGAAATGATTCCCTTATGCAGGTTGCACTAGATAGCGGGCTAGATCTATTCAATGATTCAAATGTGTGAAATGGAATATAATAAACTTCCCCTCCTATGTTTTTTATGTATAATAATGCATCCATGATCCATTAAGTGTGTGCTACCTGGATTCCTTTGAAGTTCTATTACACCTTTGGATGCAAGCTTAGGTGATGGTATGTAATTCTTAGTGTTTGGTCCCTGATTTTGAAAACATAACTATGTATTTATATGATTCCCTTGTTTGAATTTTGTAATTGACAACTAGAAGATTGAACCATAAGTGAAAAATATGCCCAAAATATAAAAGAGACCCAAAAAGAGTGAGTAAATGTAATAAAGGGTCAAGAGTGGCTAGGAGGGATAGGAGAACCTAGGCGATGTTGTCCTAGCTAGGGTGTCGATTGTCTGAAGCCATAAAATATAAATAAGTTAAGTTATGACTGGGCTAGAGGGTGTGGAAGACTAAAGAGAAAGTAAGAGATAAAGAAAAGAGGCCAAATATAGTTTCCAACCACTAGTTTTCTTACTTAGGAATCATGTAAATGTTAGGACACTTTTATGACCTATAAATGTACCCAAGTGCATGATTTTGTGACTACATTTTCCCACTCATTTTATGTTGTTGAGTGAATACTTCATAACATAAATTAGATAGAAGATGCATAACTTATGATCCAGAGAAGAGTGTAGGCGATAGCATGCCAAGTGGACAAGTGAAGCATGAAGACTAAGAAAGGGAAGTGGATGCTAGGGGTGAAGCATGTACGTTATAGCATGCTACTATAGCTTATGTGAGTTGATTCTTATAAGGACAAATTTATAAAAGAAGAGATAGAAATTGTTTAAATTTTTGTATATGATAGATCAAAGAAACATGTGTATAAGTATGTTAAATTATTGAAAGTGTGTAAAAGGAAAGTGTGCACCTAATGTATAGCTTGGAATTACTAATTTGAATGGTGAAGGTGAGTTTTTTGGGTGATCTCACGTCAATAACGAGTTTTTGGATGATCTCATTCCAAGAGGGAGTTTTTGGGTGATCTCACACCAAGTATGATTTTTAGGTGATCTTACACCAAAGATGAGTGTTGGGGAGAGAAGTATAGTTTTACTCTCCTTCCATGAATCTTCCCTCATAAGTACCCACGTATATGGTATGTCCCAAATTTTTATTGGGCTGAGTTGTTCCGAATTGTTCCTATTGTACTAATTGTACGAGATAGAATGTATTTTTTTTCTAGAGTCTAGTGCATGCTACTATATAAATACTTTGAAAACTTCTATAAATTGTGTTGATTTGAGAAGATGATTGTTTGTTTCCCTAGGACATTAATGCCCAGGGGGACACAAGTTCCTAGGTGCTATTGTTTGATATTTTGTGCTAGTTCCCATTATGTGCATGAGGTCCATGTCTGATTTTGGACCATTCTCGTGATTGTTCTCCTTTTCTGATTTTGTATTGTATTGATTTTTTATATCTATGAGATGTTATATGGATGATTTATTCACCCAATTTATGTCCCCTTTGTTTAGGGTGAATGTGATAAGAGAATGAGAATGTGGCCCAAAGGAGAGGACATGAGGTTGATCGGAAGTGGATACCCGCAAGGGTAGGGGATGTACATGGTAGAAACCAAGGCACATGTAAACAAAGTAGGCTAGTAGCAAGTGTTATTGGAAACAAATATAGTATGTAAATAGAAGAAAATGTAACCATTAAGTGTGAAAATAAGATAAACCATGAAAAGTGGGTTTCATACATGGGACATCACTCACAATGTTGCAAGACAATAAGGGCCGAAATATTCAAAACCATACAATGATCAAACAAGACATAGGACATAGCTTGTAAAAAATAAAAATAAGAAGAAGAAAGTATAATAGATAGCCATGGTTGTATTGATCCTGCAAGACAAATACTACACATGAAGCACCCATTAGCATGTTAGAAAGATAAATAATATGTCAAAGCATGTATAAATCAATGAGTAACAAGTGCTAGTAAAAAGTAGTAAATGATGAAACAATAGAACACATAATGTGTGAAAGTAGTATGGTAGATGCCCCTAGAAGCCTCGGTGGGATTGGAAAGGGATACAATGTCGAGCATCATGCATTGTGTAAGGAGTTGTAAGAGATTTGCATTCACATCTAGAGACCAAGTGAACGTGCATGTGTATATGATAAAGATAATGACATACTAAGTATCTATCTAGCATAATAAGCAAAGTACAAGATGTAAGTAGTATAAGATAGTAAGAATAAATGCAACCAAGATATGCAAATGATGTATGAGTGTGATGGTGTGATATGCAAGGTGGGAAGATCATAGATGCAACATTCCCTCAACGAATGTGTATGAGATGAGGTTAATTTATAAAATCCCCCTCAACAATCAAGAATGAACCATAGAACAAGAGTGTGTCATCGGGAAATGGGTTGTGTGAAAATAGATGCTAGAAATATGTATCATGAAGCATAGAACGTGAAGGGTGTAGGTGATGGGAGGTTAATTTTATAATTATACCCTCAACATTCGAGTATGAACCGTGGAACTAGAGTGTGTCATAGGGTAACGAAGGTCTAATGTGTGTACCAAAGACCTAGGAATGCTTAAAAAATTATACATGAAGCCTGGAGTGTGAAGTGTAGTAATAGAAACTAGAGGCAACCGATAACGATGGAAAGGGGGAGAAAGTGTGATGCCCCCAAAGTGTGTATATCAGGAGCTTGTTGACAAATAGATGTGATCATTTTGGACAAGAATAGCCAAAGTATCTATAGTGCATGAAAGGATGTATACCGTATATATGAAGTAGTATGTGTACCATAAATAAAAGGATCCATAAGTGAGCATGAGCAAGTAAAGGATACATGTAGTATTATAGGAGCGTAGAGAGATATAACAAGTTGTGCCCATAGTGTAGATATGAGAAAATGTTGCTAAAAATATTGACATGAAGTGAAAAACAAGAGTAATGTATAGATGTGTATATGAATAGTATGGATAGGTAACTATTGATTAGAACATGCCAAGTATGAGGGGAATTTGAATGTCCCACAAGTGTGTGGGTGAAGGATATCTAGGAAATGAGAGTAGTAGGAAAGGGCCCATGATATGCTAAAGAAGATGAACATATGTCGTGTGAAAGTGCATGTATCATAACATGTGGAGTAGGATTGTGTCATGCATGTGGAAAAACTAGAATAGGTAGAACATTGGTAAACACAAGAGCTACCAAATAATAATGTCAACATGGTGAGGGGAAAACCTATAGAGTCCAAGATCCCAATTGGATGAATAGGAAGTGTATAAGAAATAAGAATGTACCCATTAGGAGAAAATAGAATAGGTGTAGCATTGTTTGTGTTAGCAATAGTGGAAAAAGTAAGTGCAAACATAAGGATCAAGATATGAGTCAAAAGATGTGTAACATATGTAATGTTAGGATGCTCATCAGTAGTAATGAAAACAATAAGTGTAATTTGGGAATATTAGAAGCAATAAAGCAATATGAACTAGCCCCTATGATCATAGACAAAAATGTAGAAAGAGGGGAATGGATGGCCCCCATGAATGTAACAAGATAAGGTGTAGCCATAGTAAATGAATCATGCATAGGATCTTGGAAAGTGGTAGCATTATGAATCATTGTAAAATCAAGTGTACAATGCTCTAACTTGTGATGAAGAAAATTCGGGGAGAGATGTAACATTGAAATTACTAGGCATGTATTGAGAGTGAGACATAATGGGAGTATCATGGATACCAATAAAAAAATTATTGTGTAAATCCATAGTGCTAGGGTGCATCCCGAGGGGAGAAATATGTACAATGTAGGTAATGTCATGAGCATCATGTATAAGAGGAATATCACAAGGATTAACAACATGAAGTGTGGAATATACTATAACAATATCCATAGAAGGTGTAGCAAGGGCATTGTGTGTTATGACATGGGTAGAAAGAAGTATATGCATAGTATGTAACCAAGGATGGCCTAGAAGGATAGTATAAGGAACATCATGAGGCATAACATGACATAAAACATTAAGAGTGCAAGATCCCATAGTAAGGGGAAGAGATATTGTGCCCAATACATGCTTAGGTGTATTATCAAAGCCACATATACAAAGAGTAGATGGATTGAGATGAGTAAATAAAATTCCTAGTTGATGAAGAAAGTAAATATTGCATACATTAAGACCAGATTTAGGATCAACTAGGACACACTTAACAAGGATATTACAAAGTTGAACCTGGGTATAGAATGGGGAAGCATTGGAATCAAAGGCATGGGAAGCCATGAAATATCTTATAATGGGCATATAAGGATCGGGTTCAACAAATTATTAAAGATAAATTGAATTAAATCTAATTACAAAGTAACTACTGTAATAAATGATGTACAAGTGCTAATATGCAGTAAAAGACATGAGAAAACTAGCATATATAATCTAAAAACTCTAATAAATAGAAGGAGATCGGAAGACTTAGTTGATATTTGTGCAATTTAGCATGATTTGGGAAATGTGAAATGTTGAAAAGACTATAAACAATTTCATAAATGCTCCCTGGAAATTATGGGACTTAGAAAGGATGCAAGACATGGGGTGCCTGCAAAGAGGAAACAATTTCTAGGCGTTGGCGACTAAACTGGGTACTTGGTGGCCATGTAAATACTCAGGATCTAGTTTCTTATGAGTCATAATGGTTTTTATTTGATACCTATCATGTCACCTAATATCATATCCTTGATCGCTAAAGGTACCTATAACCTATAAGAAAGAAGTTCTCCTACACATACCCACAAACCAAATCAAACCTAAAAAGGAAAATGTGGAATGGGGAGTCATACTCACCACGCTAGTTGCCCAAAGAGTGAACTAATCACCAATTGTTGCACTACATCTCAAACTCCATGCAGTTCTTGTGTGTGTGTAGAAATGATGCCCTAGGATGCCCTTGAGCAAGTTGCACTAGATAGTAGGCTAGACCTGCATAATGATGCAAATGTGTAGGATGGAATAGAATAAACTTCCCCTCCTATTTTTTTATCATAATAATGCATCCCTTGTCTTGAGTGAGTGCTATATTGATGCCTTTGAATTGCTATTTGTGCCTTTGGATACAAGATTAGGTGATCGTATGTAATGTTTATTGTTTGGTCCTTGATTTTGAAAACATAACTATGTATGTATATGATTTCCTTGTTTGAATTTTGTAATTGAAAATTGGAAGGCCAACCCATAAGTGAAAAATATTCCCAAAAGATAAAAAATACCCAAAAAGAGTGAGTAAATGTAAGAAAGGGTCGGGATCACCCAGAGGGACAAGAGCACCTGTGTGTTGTTGTCCTCACTGGGAGCTAGTGTATAAAGCCATAAAATATAAATAAGTTAAGTTCTGATGGGCTATAGTCTGTGGAAGACCAAATATATCTCAAGAGAAAAATAAAAGAGGCCAAAGATAGTTGTCAACCACAAATTTTATTTTTAGGAATCATGTAAATGCTAGCATGCTTTTAGGACCTAGAAATGTACCCATGTGTATGATTTTGTGTCTACAATAAACACCTATGCCACCTAGACACCCTTTATCATCAATATAACTTGACATCAATGACAACAACAATGACACAATTCCCAACACCTTATTTCATATTATATATTCATGCATTCAAAACCTTGTCCCCAATTTTGATATAAAATTGTTCCAAGAATTTATTTTCTAAAGTGGTGAAAAATCACACAAAATGTGTGGGAAGGTCATAAAACTAATGTAATGCAAAATTCTTAAAAATCCTCAGGAAGATCTTGGTGAAAAAGGTTTTGTAAAATGCATAATCAATGTAAACCATATGAAATGAGAAAATATGCTTAGCCAATCACCTTTTCCATTATAGATATGAAGCTTAGTAGCAACAAAACTAGGAGACATAGGATAAGAATCCATTTTAGGTGTAAGTGGGTTGTAAAGTAAATGTGTATAATCCATAGCAGCATATATACCTTGTAATTTTAAGATTTGAGCTTGTAATGTATGAACAAGGGTTTCAAGAGCATGCGTGCTAAATGAAGAAGCATGCTCACCATTATGATTTATTATAGGATGTTAGTAGCAACAATGGTTATAGGACTAGACATATAAACATTTCAAAGATTAGGTTCCCCCAAGGATGTAGACACCATGAATTCATGAATAGTATATTTCTATATTTGAGATAATGATTTTGGGAATACTTTTGTGCAACAGAAGTGTGTTGTGATTCAATAACAAACAAAATAATGCAAATACTGAAGTAAAAATCCCTCAAAATCTACAAGAAGGGGGAAACATATACTAGAAAATCCAAATAAAAATAGTACACACACATAACCCAACATGTACCATGGTTCACCCAATCTGGGCTACATCCACCAAAGATAGAGATCTCAATATATATATATATATAATGAACAATATTACAAAACAACTCTTCCATACAAGAGTACAATGCATCTCTCCAAGAGTATCTCCTCCTCTAGATCTCTAAATGGATCTACATGAGTGCACTACAACCGTGCCTCCAAACCACCACCAGATCTCACATAACCAAGAACTACTGCATCTCTAACTTGTGCAACCAAGCTCTCATGTGAATATGCAAACAAGACCTCTCAAATGGGTCTACCAATGTGCAACCATAATTGTGCACCAAGAAGTAAGTCTCTCCTCCATCACTACATCAACTTGTGCAAACAAGAAGACAACCTCCTCTACAATATCTGGATACTATCACGTATCCACAAGCTATCCAATGAGCTACAATACTAGATCTCTATGGACCAACAATACAACATGATCTCATGGATCTACAATACAAGATCTCACAACAACATGTGGATCTACAAGAAGAAACCATATGTGCTTTGCATACTATACAAGCCATTACATTGAGACTAAATAATACAAAGGAAATACAATAGAATACATTACCCTCTTCTCACCATTTAGATGTACCTGCAATTTCCTTCTATCTAGCTTATCTCCATGGAAGCTATGTCTTCATGTAACCTTTTTCTTTTTCTTCTTCTTCATCCTCTCAACCTAGGAGAATCAAAATTATTATTCAATGCTCATAGATTCTCACCTTCTAACCCTAACTTTCTAGCTTATATAATCACATACAAACTTAGAGAAACTTATCTATGCATTTACAACATTTAGATCAACTTTATAATCAAAGGTTAGATCTAGTCCCGTGTCTTAAATAAAAACATAAACACATATGTAATTGATGTCGTTGCTTCAGGTGACCAATGATGGCTACTATGTAACCCTTCAAGTTTTTAAATCATGCTATTTGTGAAGAAAATTAACGCCACAACTCAACAATCTCCCACTTGGAGATAAATTGTTGAACATGTACTTGTATTACCGTCCTCTATATACCGTGAAGACCAACTATTATTCACTTCATAAATTCTCTCAAAAATTAGGAATATTAAACCATATTATAAAACCAATAAGATAACAAACCATGACTTACCATATACCTACACGAAGCTACTATTGATCCATGATACATGAGCTATCCATACATCAAGCTCCCATTGAATCATAACACCAAGCCTCTCATGCAACCAAGCCACCATGAATAACACACTTGCAAGAGCTCCCACTCAAACTAAAATACTGAGCTTCAATCACAACCATATCCATACCTATAAAACCAACCATGTTCTCTAACCATCTATCCATGTCTCCATGCAACCACCAATGCAACTGACCAAAGACAAGTCAAACTAGAATATGCATAAGAAAAACAAGATCCTGGGTAAAGACAACCCAAATGAGTTCTACATGCAACTAGTGGGTGATCAATCCACAACACCTACATAACTCAAAGAATCCAAACACTGCATTATACAAATCCAACCCTGCATAAACAACTTGCATGTCTAAGACAACCATCTGTAGAAAACATATCTATCATGGAGTAACATAGTAATAAGAGGAAATAAAAACATCCCCTACTCATGCTCAAGGGCATATAAACCATGCTCATAGGCATCCATGTGCAAAAAAATATCTACATCATCATAGACTTATAAAATAGAATCTATCCATATGTATAAACTCACCATGTACATCCATCCATATCACCAGGCTCTCCAAAAGATCCAAGTCTTTCACCAACTAACTCCAAGGCCACACATGAATCATGTGCTAATCAATGTCAACAAAAACAACCATGCTAACCATGTTACTAATAACTAGTGCAAATACCAGCAAAAATGTCATCAACATACATTGCACAACCATCCAAGATGAAAGCAAACAAGGGAAACATCAATAAACTATAAATACACATTGTTGTCACACATGTAACTTGTAACAAACATATTTTCCTTCTTTCACCCTTCAAACTCTAAAAATTTATCTCTCTTCTTAACCCAGTTGAACAACCATCAACTACCATCCCATAAGGATATCCAGGCACTACAAAATAAAACTAGAAGTGACATCATCATGCACTAAACACAAAATACCGAAAAACCATGACTGTCCTCCAAAACAACTTGTGCCTCATGCCACTCTGAATAGTAGCATTCTCCTCTCACTCTACACATGCATATGTTTCCAACCTACAATGCCAACAACCATGGCTTGATCCCACTCAACATGAACTCCCCTACACTACCTCTAATCACCAAGCTCAAAATATCCAATATATATATATATATATATATATATATATATATATATATATATTAGTGAGAAATAAAATAGATGAAAGAAAATATAAAATTGATTCCCTTCTTATCAAAGAATACTTCTACATCACAGAAGTTTGGAATTCTTTTAAATTATGTTAAACAACCATATTTTCATCCATATGTACTCAACATCTCCCATTACCTGCAACTGTTTCTAAACATGACTTTTCATTAAGTATCTCATCCTTAGACTATATACCCTTGTCCTTAAGATTCCAAAACATCTCAGAAATAAAATTCAAACTCACCAAATATCTATGGTGCATATTTTACTTGTGCATAATATCCAAACATAATACCAGTTGCTTCAAACAAAAGAAATAAAACATGAACCATATAGAGATACCTGAATTTGACCCAAGTCTCACTAGAATCACTAAGCCAACTCCATCCTCTTTTGATTCAAACATTGAAGTGATCTACTTTGTTTCTGCATGTACACACTGTGCAAGAAACCTGATCCTCTAAACTAGACACTAAATCTTTCATGCCCTCTTATGCTATAAAAACCAAGACAAACTTATTATCACACGAGAGACCAACCTCGGTCCTCTAAGCGATACGGTTCCCCTGTGACCGATGTCGGTTCACCGATTAATGTCGTCTTTGGAATAGACACAATTCAGCACAAATTGGCATAGTACACCAAACTAGGTGCCTACTCGACCAAAGCCAATAGTTGTGCTAAGCTAGTCATTTCAAGAAGCACCCAAATCTTGCACAAAAACTTTACAACAATAATACATGTAATAAAACTACACCAAGATGAAATACATCACCTTACCAACACCAAGACACTCACCCGCATCTTCAACCGAAGTACTTTCCTCTCTGATGGAAGCCTCGTCTTCATTCTGTGCTATTATATTTTACCTCTCTAATGAAGCTCATGCATCTAACTATACCAAGGATGCATAATTGCTCCTCTATCTCTTACTCAGATCTACAATCCCAAACATGCATGTGCTACTAAAACATACAAGCACTGCAATACATAGATAACAAAACCATACCTCTATATTCCGGATCTATAATATGATCAACATTCATGTGCCTCCAAGAACTAGGGACACCTCAGCAATCAAGACACATTCACTACATATTCTCAAATTACTTCAGATCTATGATTTTTTGTTTAACAGTCACCGACACCGGTTTCAAACTAATTGACCACAATCACCATGCCGACATCGACTAAGGAATAGTGTTGACGTCGATGTAGCATGTTGATGTCAGTCACTTTCATTTTCTAACAACCTTAAATTTCCATCTCCCACTTGATACAAAATCTCTCCGTGCGATTTACACATCAGGAAAAACAAAACCTTATTCTTATACAATTGTCAATAATACCACTAACAAAACCCTGAAGCAAACCCTTGCTCTGAAAACTAAAGCCATCACTCTGATACCAACTATTGGTATCGAAAATAAACTAGGATCTGATACCATTTGTTGGGGATACTATGTGCAGTAGAAGTTTGCTAAGATTCAATAACAAACCAAATCATGCAAATACGAAAGTAAACAATCCCTCAAAATCTACAAAGCAGTGGAAACATATACTATAAAATCCAAATCACAAAAATTACACACACATAATACAAAGCATGTACCATGGTTCACCCAATGTGAGCTACGTCTACCAAAGATAGAGATCTCAATATATATACAATGAACAAGAGTACAAAACAACTCTTCCATACAAGAGTACAATGCATCTCTCCAAGAGTATCTCCCCTCTAGATCTCTAAATGGATCTACACAAGTGCACTACAACCGTGCCTCCGAATCACCACCATATCTCACATAACCAGAACTACTACATCTCTAACATGTGTAATGAATGTCTCTGTGAATCTGCAAACAAGACCTCTCAAATGGGTTTACCAATGTGCAACCATAATTGTGCACGAAAATTAAGTCTCTCCTCCATCACTGCATCAACCTATGCAAATAAGAAGACAACCTCCTCTACAATATCTAGATACTATCACATATCCACAAGTTATCCAATGAGCTACAATACTAGATCTCTATGGACCAATAATACAACATGATCTCATGGATCTATAATACAAGATCTCACAACAACATGTGGATCTACAAGAAGAAACCTTATGTGATTTGCATACTATGCAAGCCATTACATTGAGACTAAACAATACAAAGGAAATACAATAGAAGACATTACCCTCTTCTCACCATTCAAATGTACCTACAATTTCCTTCGTCCAACTTCTCTCCATGGAAGCTCTGTCTTCATGTAACCTTTTTTTTATTTCTCTTCTTCTTCATCCTCTCAACCTAGGAGAATCAACATTCTTACTCAATGCTCATAGATTCTCACCTTCTAACCCTATATTTCTAGCTTATATAGGCATATACAAACTTAGGGAAACTTAGTTATGCATTTACAACCTTTAGATCACCTTTATAATCAAATGTTAGATCTAATCTCGTGTGTTAAATAAAAACATAAACGCATAGGTAATCGATGTTTGTTACCCAAACAATGTCGATTGCTTCCAGGTGACCAATGTCACTTACTGTGTAAACCTGCAAGTTTTTAAATCATGCTATTTGTGAATCAATTTAGCTCCAAAACTCAACAAATGAAGCATGTTTAAGTTGATATCTTGCAACATATAGAAGAATATCGATATTAGTGGGATTCTCTTGTAATAATTGTGAAGATGTGTTGCTTCATCCTCGAGAAGGTCACGTTCATGATTTTGAGAGTGAGTATTAGAGCCTTTAACTTGTACATGATCAACATTAATAGTGAAAAAAACATTGGAAAAGATATTAGAAGTAGAATAAGAGCCAATGGTAGTGATCATTGTGCCACAATGAACATAAGGGGAATAGTATTCCATGGAAGAGGGACATTGAGAACCTCTAGGTTGAAGGCAAAGATTGTAAAATAGTTAGGAAATGATTATGAAGCAAAAAATAAATCCAAATGCAACACAAAGAGCAAAGAGGAACAACAACATATATTTCTAAAAGAGAGAAATATTTGGGCAACTAGGGGTTTGAGTGTGATGTTTAATTCAGAGTCGGGTTCACCAAAATGTTTTACACCCTTTTTAGATTTGATAATCTAGAGTTATTAAGTTAAGTACATTAAGGATGTAAATGGTAGATACATGGGGTTATACCGATTAATTAACTTCCAACATTAATCATATAATACCATAACAATCCATTCATCTTCACAACGTATGGCACAAGTTGAAAATAAAAGAATATGAGTTCACTTAACTGATTATAGATGATTTTGGGAAGTTCTAGATGTGTAGACAACTAGAATTGGGGAATCTAGATATGATAATGCTTCATTTTGGAACTATGCTTGGAAATAGGACTAGGGAAGGACCATACAACTCGACATGACCGTATATACAATCTTGACCTTACTATATAGTTTTGGAATTTCTCAAAATATGGCTCAGTAAATTTCTCGGATGGTCGCCAACATGGTAATGTATGTTGCTATCTTACCCTAGTTTTTGTCATGTTGTGAAACCTTTTGAATATTTTGAATAAGATCTCAAAACCTATCCATGAGTGGGAGACCATGCAAAAAAAAACTTAATTAGGTTGTGGGCACCCTCATGCACCATCAAAGTTTGCACTACTACTGGAAAGGACTCAATCTACACTTTGTTCTACACCTAACATTTGATATCTGAACGAATGCAACTATGATTTGGAAATTTGAACTTCTTTGAAAATTCTTGACTTGAGTTTGGATCTTACTAAAATACTTGGAGAAGGGATTTTTAAGTATTTTCAAATGAGATAAATTTATTTCTTGACCTGGTATGATGCTTAAGATTTGTAGTGATTGTTTCCTAATGAATGTGCATAAGATTTGGTGAGATTTAGGGAGCCTAGAGTTTTGTTTAGTGGGAGAAATGAGTGTATCAATTTAGTGCCATATGATTCTTAGGTATGTAAATGAAAGTGTCTCTACCTACTTATATAGGGTTCTGAAGGTAAATTATTGAAGAAAGAATGACCTATAAGGAGAGAGGACCTAATAAATAATGTGAAACAAAAAGAAAAGATGAAGGATATGTCATTGCAAGACCATAAAATTTGTTTAGGATCGATACCCACTCCTTACCAAAGTATATGGTTTTACCCAGAGATGAGAAATTAAAAATGGAGTTTTCATCTTATCAAATGGAGTTTTTTTATAAATTTTATGCATTTGACTCTCAAAATCTATCGACATATCAGTTTGTGTAATTGAGCAAGCTAGAAAAGAGACCTCGAGATGTACTAAGTGGGGATAGAAAGTGTATTTATCTTAACAAGAGTGCATTGTCAAAACTAGTAGTGTCAAAGAGTGAATTACAAAATTTCAAAGGTGTTTATAAATGAACCTATCCTAGGCCTATGAATCTTTCCTCTTCATTATGACTTGAACTTATAAAAGGAAAATCTCTTTGTGACAACCATTTGGTACCTTTGAATTTGAATTTGTGTCATTTATATGACAAGATGGTTCTTAATTAAAGGTATATCGTTATAGAATAAATTCACCTAAAACCATTTTAGGGGGGCTATCATAAGGATTTATCGTGAGCTAATTTGTCAATAACAACCTACGTAGTTACTTTTAAGGTTGATTTATTTCACTATTAAAATTGAAGTAATATTTACACCTCATGCCACTTAGGTCTAGGAAATGTCATATATGTTTACATCATATTCACATGTTATTACACACCTACTAGAGAAAGAGGTCTATTTGGAATAATGTTATATAGGTAGTATTTAGTCATTAAGGGGATGTGTGGAGGTAGTTTGTCTCAAAACATGTGTTAATCCCTTTCGAAGTCGTAAGAAAGGGGTTAGGGTTTTTAGATAATGATAATATATTTATAAATACATGAGATTGATTACAAGATTCCAAGTATAAATCTCACCTCCAAATACACGGGAAGAGAAAACACTAAATTCATGTTATAGTTAAAACCCTAGAAGACACACTCGTAGATGAGACATATTCACTTGGCAAATTTGTCCTTACTAGATGAATATGTCCTTTACTTAATTATAGATCCCCCAATTTTTCACACATCATTATGAAACTTTACACAAGATCCTTGATCAATTTATATTGCTATTACATCTATGTACATGCTATAACAGTGAATTCCTTATAAACCCTAACCCTAATTTCTATAGTACACTTTTTATAATTCATGTTTAACAAAATTACATCCTTTATATAATTCTATGATTTTTTAATTTTTATTATTTTTCTATAATTATATGGACATGTATAGTATATCTTAAGTAGATTAACCCTAGTTCTAATATTATGTTACACCCTTAATTCTAGGTCATATATCGAGATATGTATAGTTGGCATGTGGCTAATATAATATCTTAACATGTCATATCACATTTATTTATTCTTACATATGCTTAGTGGGTGAGCCTAAATGGTTCAAAAACATAGACATGGCATATATGAGCTAGTAACGAGTAGTTGATCATGATATTGAGCATTTGAGTATTATTGTAAGGTGTGGAGGTTGCACCCTTAAAGTGGCTAAGTCATTTATACTTGCATATTCTCACGTTATGTTTCTATTTTAATGTTATTTGGATTTCTATTATATTATTATTTTGATCTAAGTTCCTTACAAGTGATGTCAAAGCTTTGATTTGGGCTAAAATCAAGTCAAAACTCGATTTTAAGGACTCGCATATATCTCACAATAATTTTATATTTATTCTCGCCATTTTTTAGATAAGATAAAAAAGGTTTGGTTTTAATCCGGGGACCAAAAAAACCCCATACATAGAGAAGCAAGTTTTTCAAAGATAAAAACTATAACAAAGCCATGGAGGTAGAGTCAAAACCACTTGACAATAGGCCCCACACAAACGGGCCAAACTACAAGAGTTTACAAATTAAAACAGAGTTTTTGAAGTCCCAAAGGGACAAAGACAAGCAAGGTAAAGAAAACAAAAACAAAAAGGGAAACAACAAGTATGTAATTAGTTCTCTTGTAGCCCTACTATGGGTTCTAGTACTCGGACCACCATCTCTCCTACCAGCCACCTTGATGATGACCCTTTTCGGATGGTTGACTTCCTCTTTCTCAGTCTGGGTCTCAACCTGCTCTTCCTTATGATCCTTGCTATGATTTGACTCTGCAACCATACTTGAGTTGTCACCAGGATCTCGACTCCTCACTGTTAGAAGAACTCGGCATCAACTTCGTCTTGTTTTTTCCCTCCTCGTGTGCGACACGATCCTGAAAAATAGAATTTTTGCTCTTGCATAACATAATCGGCTTGGATACCCCTAATGGTTTTGTTCTAGGTATCAATTCTTTGATGGAAATATTTTAGCTCATGTATGAGGTTTTTGTTGACGGTGAGAATGGTGTCAGTAGTGGACTCAACCCTCATTAGTCTGGCCTCCCATTCAACAAGTTCCTGGTCCCTTTTAGTGGAATTTTCATCCAAATTATTGATCCCTTTTTTAATATTACACAAGGCATCCACAATACCCTTATCAGGATCAATAAATTTCTATTTCCTGATTTTGTTAAGGCGGGAAGCGAGGGTTTCTTGATCAGAATCATGGTCATTGATAGGACAAGGGATGGTCGGTTTACCTCTTTGAACCATGAGAAGAATGAGACCCTAGTGGAGGGGATATTTGTCTTCTCTTTCTTAAAATACTCAATGGTTGAGAGAAGCAACCAATAGAGAAAATAAGCAAGACTCATAGTCTAGTCCCGACGAGAAAAAATTGAGGATAGACAAATGATGAGTAAATATTTTTCAAAATTTTCCTTTGAGGGTCAAATACTTCATAATAACCAGGAAAACATTATCCCACCTATCTGGAAAACAAAGCGAGTAATACCATCATCATAAGCTATGATTTTTTCCCCAGCTTCAAAAAAGGTAGCAATTTCATGTTTTTTTCCTAGTTTTGTCTTTAAAAATTTTGAGGCCTTCCGTTTTTAACCCAGTAATATCAGAAATTGCATTCTCGAAACATCAATTTGAACCCCATGAAAAATAAAACCACCATCCATCCAAGAAACAACGAAATCAACAGATAAGGTAGGGTCATTACCTTTAAGTCAATCGAATGAACTTGGTAAAACCACCTTTATGTAGCAATTTCCACAGACCTATGTCATTTTTGAGGTGGATAAAAGCGAAGGCTCCGTTCTCAACCTCTCACCCCCATGAAACCTATAGTATGTTCACCTTCGTAGACTCAAGAGATAAACTAGGTGAAATCGGGGGAAATCAAATGAATTTTATAAGGCTAGTTTTCTAAAAAGGGAAGTCCTTTGAAAACCAATGCATGTGATCTAGGGTGTTTGTATGCACCCAAAATTACATGTGCTACATTGTCGGAAAAATGGTTTAAAAAGTCCCCAATGATGATTCAAGTCCTTTCAAGAAGGTGTTCAAGCTCCAATTTCCATTTGTAGTGTATATTTGTTGCCTAGACGTCTTTACTTATCCTTCTCATGCTTTTTCTAGCTTCCTGCCTCTTTCTGCACATGTTTTGGCCTTTAGTGCAGGACCACTACCCTACCTAGGTGGCGGTTCGAAACTACCGCCCCCAAATAGGGTGGTGGTCTGAAACCACCGCTCTACACAAGGTGGCGGTCATGCCCACTTTTTCCAGATTCTCTCATGCGTGTTTTAACATGTGACAGTTCACTTAATTTCACTTTTGCATGCATATGTGAGCCAAATTGTCTAAAATTAGCTTTGATTGCTTGGTTCTCCTTCCTCCTATTTTAAATAGATTTAATTAGTTGGAAATAATCCTTCTTTCCTTGAGCTTAAAGGCATCTCCCATCCACCATTCTATATATCCCCTTCTTGTATTCAAGGAAAAGGCCTAAGATTTTTTTTGTATCTTGCATTGTATTACTGCTACGATCTTGTTAGGAATTGCATAGCCAAGCTCTTATCTCTTGTGTTATCTCTCTTCTGCATTTCATACAAACCGCCATCATGCTACCATTTCTCAAGTGCCATCCTCTGTTGTTGTTCTTGCATTCCCAATTCATCGGACTCACATGAACACTCGAAGAAAGAAAGGACCATCCGAGGAGACAGATCTGACACAACCAAAATTGCCAAAGCTCTTGCTTGTCCATGTTGGAATTGTGTGTTTGTTTTCTTTGTTTGTTGAATTGTTAATTTCAAATCACTAGTTTCAATCACATATCAAATAGATTAGAAAATCATTCATTTCAATAAAAATTGTTAATCACAAGTAGATCAAGTCATTAGTAAGATTTCCTCTTTAACATTACTAGGGAAGTTGTTCAGAACAATATCCCCTTTCAAGGTCATGATTTGTTCTTCACCTCTGAGGTAGGGTTTGAAGGGTGTTTATTAGAGTATGTTATTTGACTTAAATTAGATTCATACATTTTCACAAGTAACCAACTACATCTGGTTGATTACTTGTCTTTAGTTTATTTGTTAGATTAGAACGCATTGCTTAAAAATTAGAAAAGAACAAAAAGATTTCCTTTGATAGATTAGTTTGCTTTTATTACTTTGATCTGAAATACTGTGAAAACCCCCAAAACATAGATTAGATTTTCTTGATAATTAGTTTTCTTATCAAAAAAAAAATTATTTTAATATGTATGACCATCAATAGGCCACAACAGTAAAATACATACAATTGTGATCCCTTGGTCCCACAACCCAACGGGCAGAATTGATAACTAACATTGATACCAATTTACGTTTGATAGTCTTACGCACACCTATACTTTCATTGAGAAAATAGAACAACTCAATATGCTAAACATTGCTACTAATCAAGCCTACGACTATTGGAATGCTCCTGGCAATAGGGTTTGATTACGTGCATGACCATTCAAGGGCCACAACCTCCACGAGTCTTTGGTTGTGATCCTCAAGTTCCACAACCCAATGGGCTGCTAGTTAGTTAGACATTGACACTAGTTTACGTACATTAGTATTTAGATCTTCACCACTTCCACTAGATATTATTGCACATATTTCCTTACTGAACATAGTAGCTGATCAAGCTAAGACTTTCTAGACCAGATTGGAAAATCACCCATAAATACATGTGGCTTCATCACACCTCTCGTTCTTACTTCCATGACCTTGTCTGGAAATCTATACGAGGCACTGTAGGTCATTTTCTGCGTGTTCAACAACCAACAAATAGAATCTCGGTCGAGCTCAACATTGATTGGAGTCTACGAGCGGCTATTATTTTAGACCAAGCCATCACACCACTTCAAGTTAGGAGAGAATTCTTTTCCTTAGACTCACAGATCCCGACATTACATGTTGAAGATATAAGATTTCCCAATTAGCTTGATCCTCATCACCACACTCACATTCACACTCATTCTACACTGGTTATCTTGGCATGACCTCGAGAGGTCGGGTGCGAAGAAGGTCATGTGTTGATTTTCTGTCGTATAAATTAGTGAACCCGATGTGAAGAGATAGTACAGAACGCGTTTCGCTTTCTTCATCCATCCTTTATTCTACAGGTATTCTTATACCCCGAATATGTTGGGATACAATGAGTATGGTTGGTCCATCCGGGTTTTGACATGTACCACTACCAATCAAGTATACCACAATAATCACCTTCACTTTCAACATGGGTAGACAACCGCTCATTAGCTCAAAACCCTCTGCTTCAGGGAACCAATGTTGGTTCCTCTGTACGTATTGAGGAGCTTGACCAAGTCACATAGACCTATCCTCATGAACAATCAAGTTCAAACAACATGACTTTCATTGGTGAAGCAAGTTCATCTCCTCGGGTATTGTTTTAACAACCCATTAGCATGCAATCGGATCAACTCCCGCATCTAGATGAGGAATATTTAGCATGATATGCTAGGAGTGAACAACACTTCTAGAACATGAACCAAGCTTTCGATAGGTTGCAAGGACAAGGTGATGTCCTGCTTCAAAACAATAATGCTACCCTCCACCAACTAAAAATACCCAATGAGGGGTGACAACATAGTGAAAAATTCATAGCAGGATACCATACTCCTCAACAACCTCGAGGGTTCAACAAAAAGTACCTAAGAAAAGCACCCCCGTCAACAGGGTGATGTCATTTCAGCTTTGGTAGACAAATTCAAGGAGCTAGAGCTTACCCAAAATACTCAGAATTCATACACAAGGCAAGTGTGAATTTCTTTCTACCAGCATAATTAAAGACAAATACCTATTGCATAGAATCCTCCAGGTAATATGAATAATCAAAACCCTAGAGATCTACTTACGGGGACGAGCACCTTGGGTATGCCCCCAAGCCATGTATGGATATCTACAAGGCACTATCCGAAGTGCATTCTCAAATGCCATACTAGCCGGAAATGCAACATTCCTGGCTTCATGCCTTCGATTCCATATCAAGGTAATCAACCCCCTATGTACACATGTATTCTAAATCTCCACAGGGGGACATGTATACCTACGGGTCCGTATGGACAACTACAAGGGGATGCCATATGCCCCAAAAATGTCTATGTTGTCCCATTTAGCAACCGATGCAACCCCCACCTCCCCAACAAGGATCTTCAATGGTGGAAACATACACAATGGGGACCTATTCTAAATATCTCAAGGAACCCTAGACTTCTCCATTCGAGACAATCATGCTCCCGAGACCCTTGCCTAATCTTCCAAAATTCATAGGGGAGGGTGATCCTAATGCCCACATCAAGGCTTACACAATGGCCATTCAAGATTTGTTCCCATGGGATGCAATTGTCATGAAAATTTTCCCTAAGATGCTAGAAGGTATTTCTCTTGACTAGTACTATAGGATACCGGAGGCTTCAATACACTCGTCAAACAACTTGTATCAAAATTTATTAAAGATTTTGATATGAACAAGCTTTTGAGAATAGGAATTAGGGAATTCCTTCATATCAAACAAGAACACAATGATTATGTAGCCCACTTTATTCAAAGGTGGCAATAAGTTCTCTACTCCTCTGCACGAGCGCTCCAAATATGGATCAAACGGAAATTTGTGATTTGTTCCTCCACTCTCTCAATAGGGAGACAAAGGAAGAGGTTTAAAAATTCCCTGCTAAGGAGCTATGAAGAGGTGCTAGAGGGTTCTCTTTAGATTGACCAAATGGCCATTGATAGTGGTCATAAGACTTATGGAGCTAATGGAAGGTTAGTCACCCCTAATAAAAATAACCCCAGTTACACCAACAACACAAATAGCAATCAAGGACCAAAAATCCTTAATAATAATCATGGAGTCATGATGGATGGAGTGACGGACCAACCCAAAGAAGCCTAACGTTGTTAACGCCCCCAATAATTCCACTTCAAACAACCAAAATAAAAATGAAAACAATCAAAGAAACAAAAACTCTCGCCCTCAGTCAATGTTGTAGATTTTAACCACCACCCCAACAACAACAACAACCTCAACAAGCAAGAAAAACACAAACCCAAGGCCCTAACCAATACCCTGGGTATCCAAACCAGTTTCAAAATCAAGGGAAAGGGTTCCCAAATTTTAATAATAACAACCAACAATGAACAATAACCGTAATTTTGGACCACAACAAGGTGTAAACCAAAGGCCTCGAGATTACGATCCCAATTTATATTGTGGTTTCCATAGGGTTTGCGGGCATGATGCAAGAACGTGCCATGATTGTAACAAGTTTTTACAGCATTTTCCAGAGGACCAAAGATAATTATTTATTGACATGTTTTTGGCAAACCCAATAGCACCCACTCAAAACACCTACATGGGACCAATGTCTCCGTAGAACACACCGTTGGGGATCTTTAACGATCCTCTCCCCACATGTCCAAAGGATGGTAGATTAGATCCCAATGGTTCGAATAAAGGTATTGTAATAGGGACCCATGATCATGAAGCCTCAACTTCATCAAACCCATAGGTGGCACCTCCTTTAGATGGTCACTAGCAAACAAAAATTGTGGGGTTGGTAGAGTTGGACATTGAACCACAAATTAATGCTGCCACTAGAACTAGGGATTATTCTTCACATCCTATGCCGATCTACCTAACCACATCATATGACATTTGTGATATGCTAAGCAAGCCTAGTAGGAGCTTACGATTTGATAACGACTTAACTAAGACATTCTCACACATTTCCTTCTTGGATCTATTAAAGAATTCCCCTGCTCATAGGGCCGCTCTACTCGAAGCGTTGGGTCTTGGTCATTTGGCTAATGTCACCCCTCCTCCGAAGCACAAATAAACCACATGGACTTTGATGTTTATCCTCCAGGACATCCTAAAAGAGATGTTGGATTTGTGTTCGATATCAACAAGATGCCCACAGATGCTAAAATAGTTCGTAGAGGCGATCCGAAATGTTTTTACAAGTTTGGATTTACAACAACTATGTAAAGCATGCGATGATTGATGATGGGGAAGTAGTCAACATAGTCCCCTTCTCTTTCCTTCAAAAACTAGGGTACAAAGAGACTAATTACTCTTCGACATGAAATATGTTGAGGGGCTACGACAACCTCAAAGCAACGTCAATCAGAACTATAGTGTTTCCGGTCACCCTTGGACCTAAGATGGTACTGACTGAATTTTATATTATAGATCAGGAAACCAACTATAATATGATCCTTGGTCATCCTTGGATTCATTGCATGAAGGCAATTCCCTCCACTTTGTTTCAGGAAGTTAGGTTCCTACATTTAGGGAAGGTTTTTGTGGCGCAGGGTGATCTAAAACCCTTTGACATACACTTAGCCAATTTGAAAAAGAGGCTAGGAGTCCACTCTGAGTTTGAGCTTCCCACAAATCATTTAAATAAACTTACAAGCTTGGTACCAGAGGAAAATTTGGTTCCTACAATGGAATTAGAAGTCACGGGTTTGATCGAAGGCATTCCGGCAGTCAAAGATGAAACCGTCATCGTAGAGAACAGATATCATTAGGGACTACGACAAAGATTGTCAAACTATTGGAAAAGATTTACCAATTCTCCTTCCTTTTGATTCTATGGGCATGGGACATACCCTAGGACTCGAGTTCTCCCAAAGAAATGAGGTTTGTATGGTTAAGGTAACCGAAGTGAAGGAGAAAGATTCAAAAGATGATCCAACGTCCATTTTTCCAAGTAATTATTGGACTCTCCATTTCGATGGAGCCAAGTGTCATTTTGGCATTGGGGTAGGTGTAATTCTTACCTCTCCTGAGGGAAGGATTCTACCTTTTCCTTCAAATTAAAATTTGAGTGCACTAATAATGGGGCTGAATACGAAGCCCTTCTACTTGGTCTCATCATAGCCGAAAGAATTGGTGCTCTTAATATCAAAGTGTTGGGTGATTCACAATTGGTTACGAATCAAGTATCTAAAGTGTATGAGACTAGAGTTGAGAATTTGTAACTTTACAAAATGGAAGTGTTGAATTTAACAAAGAGTTTTAACTTCATATCAATGAAGTAATTCCACAAGACCAGAATCTCCTCACAGACTCAATCACAACATCCGCTTCTCACTTTACCCCAAGCGGTGAGTTGGAAGATTCAAGCTTCACGGTCTCGGTTCATGTAGAACCTTTGGTCCATAAGACACTGGTAACTCCAATGTTGACATACATAGAGACTGAGAGTGATTCTGTCATTACAGATCATGTTGAAATTGATGAAGCAACTCTAGAATATCTAAATGCTCTCGCAGCTACATCTTACACATCACGAGGTTAATATTTCTCTAATTCCACACTCTTCTTCCTATTTTGGAAATCCCATGATAGAGTCTTCCCCTGGGAGGGAACTTGAAATTTGTGAGGTGGCAGAAGAGGGGGATTTAGAGTTACCTCCGGCCCCACCTAAGTTTGAGGAAGGAAATGCCTCCTTAATCGAGGGAACAATCAATATAAATATGGGACCGAGGAAGAACCAAATATTTTGAAGCTAGGGTCCTCTTTAACTCTCAGAGGAGGTTGAAATACATACCTGCATTCTCAAGGAGCATCAAAAGTATTCGCATTTAATTACAAGGAAATGATGGGGATTGCATCACACATTGCGGTGCATAATCTTGTCACCAAACTAGATGCAAAGCCGATTAAGAAAAATTCAAGGCCCATGAAGCCAAAAGTGGCCCTCATGGTGAAAGAAGAAGTGATGAAACTCCTCCAGGTGGGATTCATCAAGCCAGTTGATTACTCTCAATGGGTATCTAACATAGTCCCCATTCTCAAGAAAAATGGAAAGATTCGCATTTGTATAGATTTTTGGGATATAAATAAGGCTTATCCCAAGGATGATTTCCCATTACCATCCATCGATGTTATCATTGACGCAATAGCTGGTTTGAGTTTTTTGTCTCTTATGGATGGATTCTCTGGGTATAATCAGATCAGAATATCTGAAGAGGATCAGAGACAAAACCACGTTTATAACTCCTTGGGGAACTTATTATTATGTGGTCATGTCATTCGAGGCTTAAGAACGCTGGAGCTATATACCAATGAGCGATGACTTATATATTCCATGATATTATACATAAGATTGTGGAATCCTACGTGGATGACCTATTGGCTTAAGGCCAGAAAGCATTGCGATCACCCAGAGGTGCTTCGTATCATCCTTTTGTGCTTAATCGAATACAACGTCACATTGAATCCAAAAAGTGTGTATTCGGCGTAACATGAGGCAAGATTTTGGGTACATCATATCTTCATGAGGAATTGATGTAGACCCAACAAAAATCCAAGTTGTATTGGAAATGATTCCACCAATGGACGAGTCTGACATTAGATATTTTCTTGGAAAACTTGGGGCAATCCAAAGATTTATCCCTGACTTGACCTTTTTGTTCACCCAATCAACAATTTGTTGAAAAAGGATTATAGCATTGATTGGATAGAAGAATGCAACGAGGCCTTCAAGGTAGTTAAATGATTCTTATTATCCCCTCCCACATTAATTCCACCTAGATCAGATCACCCTTTGATCTTGTATTCATGAGCTACGGATGTTTCACTAGCCTGCATGTTGGCTCAAGAGGATGATGATAAACGAGAGCGTGTAATTTATTTCATTAGTCGGATGTTGCTTGATTATGAGACACATTACACCACTGGCAGAAAAATAATGCCTCACCATAGTATTTGCAACAAAGCACTTAAGACATTATATGTTAAATCAAGAAACGAGGGTTATTGTTAAGTCAGATCACTTACAGAAATTCCTCAAAAAAGGATCATTTCCTAAGAAGGTTGGGTGCTTCATAACTTTGATGGGTGAATTTAAGTTAATGTTCGTTAATCAGAAATTTATCAAAGGAAAAATCATTGTGGATTGGTTAGCTAATAATCCGTTAGATGGAGGTGATCTGGTAGATCTAGACTTCCCCGATGAGTGTGTGTACTTCATTGAGACTAGGCCCCCCATTTATGTGTGTCCATGGTATACCAACATCATTAATTTTATAGTGGACCATATGTATCCAGAAGGGGAAACATCTCAAAAAAGAAGGTGATTACATGTCATTGCCACTAAGTATGTTATTTTAGAGCAGGTTCTCTATCGTAGGGCCTTCGATGGAATGTTGTTAAGATGTGTTGATGCCAAAGAATCCAAAAATATTCTTTATGAGTCACATAGTGGAGTATGTGGAGGTCACTTCAGCGGCCACACCACTTCTCAGAAGATACATCGGATGGGCTATTTTTGGCCCACTCTAGAACATGATGCAGTAGAGTTTGTGCGCAGATGCCATAAATGCCAAGAGTTCTCCCACAAGATCCACATACCGACACAATCTTTGTAACCAATCGTAACCCCATAGCCATTTTCCACGTTGGTGTCACTCGATTTCACCACCGAAATCTGTGTGACTACCCTATCCGAAAAAATTTCGTACTTTTAAAATAGTGGGTCGTTTGTTGTTTTTATTGCCTGAAAGTTCTTGTATTGCATCAAGATAATCCCAAAGAGCCATATTAGCCTTTTTCGCCAAATACCCAGATGCCCAAAATTGTTTTATTCTGTCATCGGGATTTGTCTGTGGGAAATTTGTATTTAATTATTTTGAGCCCCGTATGAGGCTATTTGTGCTCTGTTTTAACTCTATTATGAGAAAATATGTTATTATTCCTATGTGCCAGAAGGATTTTAACTTATTTTAAGTTTTGGGCTTTATTTGTAACTTTTGGCAATTTTTCGTGTTTTTGTGGTGTCCCGTTTTGTTTTCTGTGAAATTTCTCTGGAGCAATTCCCTCGTCGGGTAAGCCCGATTTTGGCACTGGAGCGGTGGAAAACATATACGCACATTATGTCCGGAGGAAGTCGCCATCGGAGGTCTGGATCACTGGGAAAAAGTGAAGTCGTGCACAGAAAAGCCCCTGCGGGGATGGGCGCATTTTTGGAAAACAAAGGATTTAAGCTGCGATGGGAAAAATATAAGCCGTAGGCAGGGTGGGAATTTTATATACTGCTGGGCAGGTACTTTTTCCGTGTTATAAAATTCACTTAAGGCTACTTGATGGGAAAAATAGAATTTGCGGGCGGTGGGAATTTATTGCCTACCTTGCAGGGTAAAAATTCCCATGATATAATAAAAGGAAAGTGACTTAAGTGGAATCATGGGATTTTAGTGCCTGCCTTGCAGGGTAAAGAATCCCATTGTCAAAGTCAAATCACTTAAGTGGATTATGGGATTTTGGTGCTGCTGGCGAGGGTAAATAATCTCATTATGGAAAAATTCTTAAAAATAGAATTACATGTGCAAAAAAGTGCGCCCCATTGGTGAGAGATTAAAAGGATTAAATTTGATTATTTTTATTAATCTTTCTTCTCAAAAAGTGCGCCCAAGCTTGGAGGAGGTTAAAAAGTCAAAGATGGAATAAAATAAAGGGATTAAATGCATTAAATTTAATTTATTTAATGGCTGCCCTCTTCCTTTCAAAAAGTGCGCCCCATTTGGGTATTATTTAATGTTTTTTAAGGCATTAAAACATTAAATTAATTTCTATTTTCAGTGGCTATGGTCAAAGCACACTGTGGAGCTTGAGTGAAGTGCTGTGTGAAGGATTAAATTGGATTAATTTAATTTATTGGATGGTTGTCCTTAAACATGCTATTTTTAAAAGAGAAAAGCATGATTTTTAATTAATTAATTGCCTTTAATTGTTAGGGCAATTATTAATTATAGAATTGTGAAGGTTATATAAGCATGGGCAGCCATATGGGTGAATAATTTAATTCACAGGTAAAGAATTGCAGCCAGGAGGAAAAGTGCGCCCCCATTAGAGGAAGGATTTTGTTCAGACAAAGTGCTAACAAGGCTAAAAGCTTCTAGATTTGGCGCATGCTTTGGAGGAGGTTGATCTTTGTCTGCATAGTTGTTTTCACAGGTGTTATAGGAGCTCAGGTGTTGATTGAAAGGATTCATGCTCTCTTTATGTGCAAATTAAACACCAATTTTTGGGGCAGCAGGGTTGAAAAGTGCAGATTTTTATAATTTAAATTCACTATTCATGCTCGGTGGCCATTTTTGTCGAATAAATTGCGGGAACTCATTACAAGTGCTTTACTGAAAAGAAAAGGAGTTTTTTTCAATGTCGATACATTGCAAATATCCTCGAATCGAAGAATTGTCCAGATCTGCACCAGTATTGAAGAAATCCGGCCAAGTTAGAAGAAAAAGAATTATTCAGACAAAGATAGACAAAGCCATGGCGAAAGGAGATGAAAAAGAGAGCACGATGGATTCATGCATTGCTTCCAAACTTGCAGACATAGGAGACACAGATCTAGGCCCAGAACCTCTTTCTGATTTGATTGATAGATCCAGAGCGGGAAAGACTTCACTCATGCGTGCGGTCAAAAGTAGCGGAATTATCCGAGGTGTAGCTTTCCCATGTACAGCCCAATTGCCAGAGTTCGTGATGGAGTGTGCTAGATCTTATCATCCTTCATCCAGATCAGTGCGTGATGTTGCGGGAAAGACAATAATTCGTTTGGATGCGGAATTCATCAATTATTGTCTGAAGATTCCAAGTACGAAAGGTGGTGACTTCTATTAGCATTGGGATGATGCTTTGACGGTAGATGGGAAAAACATAGATCGATTGCGTGAGCATAATGAACGGCCGGTTCATGAAGAAGCCTAGATCCCCTTCAAAGTTCCGAGAACTCTTCCCTTTGTCAATTTGGTGCAGGAGGCAGATGATGTCGTCAAATTGTTATGCAGGTTGAATGGCGAAGCGAATGCCTACACTTTCCGTACATGGATGTATGCTTTCATCAGGACCATTGAAATCAACAAGGTTGATTCTATAATCAATTGGTCAGAAATTATTAGCAAGCTGACATCGGTGAGCGGCTTCGGGCGTGAAGCATACTTTCACTTCAAGATGACTTCATACTTGGTGTATCTTTGCAGCTTCACAGGGTGTCTTTTCCAAGCTGGATAGATGTGGTGTTCTTTCCAAGGACCCCATTTTTGAGTACTACCCACAGCTTACTGTACCTGCGTGCGAGAAGGACTTCAAAGTGATCAACGATGACTTCTTCTACGATTTCATCTGCAGGCTAGACAAAGATTTGAAGACTCACAGGGTAAGCAAGGAAGCGTGGGAAGCAGTGTCCAATATTGGCAGTTTATTTATCCAGTTTGCAGATTTCACATACCTCGGGGTTACAGGGCTTTTCTAGAGAACCAATAAAGATGCCCAGGTATCCGAGTGATAGATCGATCGCCATGGAGCTGAGCAGGAAACTTGTGGAGTTACACGACCTTCAGTCGAAATGGCACAAGTCTACAGAGTTCTTCCCAATCACTGTGGGATATTGCAGTTGCATCAGCATTCATAGAGCTCGAGGGATGGAAGCACAAATGTTATCCGAGTATGAGCAAGAGTTCTTCCCTGCATGGCTTAACTTCGATCCATTTGGAGTAGCCAGGAAGACAATCTCCCAGGAGTACGCACATGTGCCTTCGTTAGAATATTTCTAGATGAAGTGTAGAAGTGAGTACGAGATTAGAAAGAAAGATTTCAGCAGGCTATCAGCAAAGCAAGTGTTTGACTTTGGACTAGCGTGGATACCTGCGGATCTTAAAGATGATGGGAACGTGGTACTTGACACTTACCATCAAATGGGAGGAGATAAATCTATACTGCAGGATAACATTAGAGGCTGCCATTCAATTGAAGAAATATCTAGAGCTGTGTTGGTGAATACTTGAATTGGGCTGGCTTGTGAAGGGATCTTTGCCTTGATGAATTATTGATGAATCAAATCACGGGCAACTTAGGCGCGAGGATATTCCCTCAAGTGAAAGCATGATGGAGAAAGCAGCAGAAGGTTCGAGAAGTTGAAAGTACACAGAAGATCTCAAGAGAAAGAGAAGACCACTTCTACGACCATAGCTTTGACTCCGACTTCTCCAGTACCCAGAAGATCATCAACTATTACACCGCGTCAGCAGGATGCTTCCATGCCTTCATTGAAACCGATGACGTTCATTTTCTCTCCGCAGCCACTACGTTCAGCACCCATTCCAGAGGAGATGTTGAAGCTGCAGATGACGGAGTTCGAAAGAGCTTTGTCCTTGGATGTTTCAGAAGATGGCAGCCATAACACCGTGGCACTTTCTGACGGAGAGGATGCGGAGCGGGAGATGGTAGTGCACTCAGCGACTTCTTACTCCCCGAGAAGTAACTTCTCGGAATGGTTAGCTTTGCAGTTGGTTCCGGAAGTAAGAGTAGAGATGAACTTAGAGGAGCATGACTTGCAGCTACTTCAGGATCTGAGCAGAAGAGACAGAAGGCCTAAAGTTGCTAAAGTAACTTCTAGGTTGATCATCAAGGATTCGGGAGAGAAGTTTGCTGAGATATCAATTCCGGCGGAAGGAAAGATAGAAGAGGAGCTCACGGCGAGAAGATGTGCGGTGACCAAAATACCACTCGGTCAAGCTACCTTTGAATGATTGAAGCGGGACACGCGAGACATTGATGGATGCTTTGTTCCTTAGGCTTGACAGTGAAAAGGCGGAGAAAGAAGAGTTACAGAAGCAAATATCTCAATTATGTGAGATCATAGCCAAGGTTGCTAAACCTTCCATTCAGCCCATTTCAGAGCAGGTGAGTGATCATCTTATGCAGGAAATGGAAGATGCAAGCAATCAAGTAAAGGCTATTGACGAATGGAAGGATTATTATTCGCAAACACATGCAACTTGGGGAAGTGCCAGCCCGCCTAAAGGTTATGAATGATGCAGCAAATCAACTAAAGCAACTGATGGAAAGCATAGAAGGCATGAATACAGTTGCAGAGAGTAACCTGAGTATTTTGGCCGAGATCAACAAGCTGCCGGGAGATGTATTGGTTGCAGAAAAAATTGTACCGGATGGATCAGTCGAGAAGGGGAAGCACTAGAGTTTGTAGTATCTTTCCGTTTGGAGATCTGCAGAGTTTTGCTGAAGAGGATGCAGGCGCTTGAGAGTAGAACATCAGATTTACCAGACAGTATCATTTCTTTCACTGAGGAAAGAGTGGATGGAGGTGTTACTTCATACGTGCGGATTGTTTCTAACGAAGTGCATGATTCCCTGGAAAGTTCTCTTCTGATGGTACAAAAGAGAATTGATAAAGCTACCAAGCCTTTCACGATGAATTCTATCAATAGATTGGTGGCGCTACAGGCAGACATTGCGAGATTTGGGCCGAGTTTGGAAGAGGTGGAAGCATGCAGCAAAGTGTTGAATGAAGGGTTGTTGCAGTTCAGGACAGAGAAGGAAGCAGTGGCTAAAACAGATGGAAGGATGCTGAATTATATGTTCGACAAGTATATCAGATATCAGAACAAGAAGAAGATGTAAACGTTACAGCTGGCATGACTTCTTCTATTCTTTCTTCTTCTATTTTCTATGTTCCCGGATTAAATTGTAAAAATTCTAAGTTATTGGTTTTGCTGACCATTACTTGAAGTCATGTGGAACCATTCTATTAGTTAAGTGATACATGTGTCACTTAAGAAGAAGTTAGTTGAGGATGATTGCCAAATGTCATCTTTACTTGTTGTTCATACTTTAGTTCAGTTTGAGTCTTCTATTTGTACTTTCCCTCCTACATTCTATAAGTAGGAGAAGAACCTTCGGGTTATTATCGATCAGAATTTGTAAGAAGCAATCTTGTGTTCTAGACTTTGTGCTGAACCCCTGAGAGCCACTTGTTGCAGAGGAATACAAAGAAGCAGGTTTCCGGAGAACTTTGTGTCACGGCGTACTGTGTTTCTTGCTTTTAAATCTTTAGATCTTTTAAGTAAACTTTGTGTTATTGTAGATCTGGATCTAGAGCTGCCTTTGCTTTATAATTCTGTGTGTTCAAATCTATTAAGTTTCTTCTATGTGCATGCAATTAGCTCTGCTATCTACTAATTGGGATGCACATCTTCCTTATTTCTTCTCTGTAATTCCTTTACTTCCTTCTTCTATAATTTTCCTTTCTTAAACAGTTGCTTACTTGCTGCAGAACTTCTTAGTTATGGTTCATGAACTAAGTGGTTAAAGTAAAACCACTGATAGATAAAAACACATTTATATTGACAAATCGACACAGAGCCTCACCGGTTAAATGAGGAGATTTATCTCATGACTGCCTAGGTTTGATGCTATGCGAGAAAATCTAGCTTGACACACGTAGGGCCTATATTTAATAGGGAAATTCTCTCCCTCATTAATGGATGGCCATAACTTCATAATCACAACCACATAATACTTTACCAAGTGGGTAGAAGTCATGCCTCTTACCACTATACCCGGTCTATGATCGCTAAGTTCATCTTAAACCAGATCATTTGTAGGTATGGTGTCCCACAAGTCATTATCTCGAGATAATGACACGTCTTTCAAAAATGATGAGGTGTGTGAATTGTGTGTAAATTTCAAGATAAGTCATCAAATGGATTCTCTTTATTATCCTCAAGCCAATGGACAGGATGAGGCTATGAATAAAACATTAAAGTCCATCCTCCTTAAGATTGTTAAGGAGAACAAATGAGATTGGCATTTAAAGCTTTTTCGGCCTTGTGGGCCTATCAGACGTCAGTTAGAACACCAATAGGGGAAACCCCCTTTTCTTTGGTATTTGGTGTGGAAGTAATTTTACCACTCGAGGTTGAAATACCGAGTCTCCATATTTCACTGCACAAAATCTTGGGAAAATAAGGCTATCAAGAAGCGTGACTCTCTCAGTTAGAAAGTCTTAATGAGGTTAGACTCAATGTTGAACAACAACACAACATTTATGCTGGCCAGATGGGTTGGCAATACAATAAGAAGGTTTGTGAATGTGAAATATACAAGGGAGATTTGGTATTAAGACTTGATAGCCAGATAGACAAAAAAACTTGTGAGGGAAGGAAATTCAGGCCTAGGTGGTCGGGTCCATATCAAGTAGTATAAGACTACAAAATGGGGCATTTATCTTGTGTACACTAGAGGGTGAGGAGTTTAACGAATATGTGAACTCTCTTCACCTAAAGAGGTATTACACATGATCCATTAGCATTTTCATATGTACATTACTGTATCTGCATCGCACTTTCATTTTCCATCTCATTCTGTAAAATTTGTGATCAAGGGATTTATTCTTATAGCAACTCCTAAAAATTCTAAAAAACATTGGCAAAACATTCAAATCATGTCTCTCCAAATTTTCATGGTATCATCAATTATTTTCAAATCATTTCATCAGTTCAAGTAGGATAAGACAAATTTTTACTATGATCATACCAAGGCCTACATACTTGGTTCTGCTTATAGTCTCTTTCTAGATTAGGTGTCTTTTCCCATAGTCTATTCTAGAAGATTCATGGTGTCACATCTATCCCATAAAAATATCTTTGGAAATAAGAACATACTAAACATTTTTCCTAGATGAGTAAGTCAAATGAAAATCCATAGAAATTTTTATTTTACACATTTCTTTTCCCTACCAACCTTCGGTGTTGAGCCTACATCTCTTATTAGTGATGTAGGGTTGGGAAAGGAGAGAAATTCCCTTACTCACCTATTCCTTGTCTATGGTGATGAGCCCATGCTTCCTCCTAGTAGCATGGGGAAAGGAGTAGGGGTATCTTTGATAAACTTGAAAGTTACAAATAATTCGTTCAAATGTTGTGAAATCACAAGTCAAAAACAAAGTGAGTTAGATGTCCAAAATTCCAAAAGAGTTTAAAACCTCAAAACCATTTTTGTCAACCAAGTAGCCATCTACGGATCTAAGTCTAGATAAACTAGAAAGTAAATCACATTCTAAGCTATGAGGTAACTTGAGTAGGGTGAAGTTGTAGTGTCTAAATGTGGTCTTGTCAAACCATTGTATTTCCCTCATCATTACCATTCAACTGATTTTCATAACTCGTGCCCCTTTTGGCTCTTGTTGTTGATCCCTCGCATATTACTAATTGTGTAGAGTTAGGAGAGGAGCAAGTTCATTCACTTATCATATCACTCTTTCACCACGTTTTTCCAAGACAATATGAAGTATCAAAGATTGTTTAAAGAAACTAAAGTTCAAACATCACATTGTGTTCACATTATCATATATTAGCATTATAAAATACAAAAAGAAATCATTTTGTTATCATTTCACACCCATTGCATGCATTAGAAAAGCATAGAAAAGCGAAAATTCTAAACATCTAGAGTACACATGAGAAATAAACCAAAAGAGATTCAAATCAAATACAATGGATTACTGAACCAAAAATAAGAGTTTGTATATATCATAGTTGTTCAAGTTTCTATACAATGCCATCACGCACTAAGGCATGGTCAAAACGCTCGCAATGAGCCCGAAATATACAAAAAAATTGTATAGTGCCCGACAAAATGGCAACAAAGAAATAAATGGCCCAGTGGCCTATTAATCCCTGTGGGATCCCTTAGATGGTGCACAGCCACATCCATGGATCCTGCTATAGCTGCGATGACCCTGGGAGTGAACCGAATGGTGTGAGTGCTCATGACAGTGGCTAATGGCTGTGGTCTCACTACGGGAATGGCTTTGCCTCATCAGACACTTGGTGGCCTCATATCCGGGCATCGTAGTATGAAGGGAGGTCACCACCTCTACTATCCTCCAAACAGGAGAAAACACATCAATGTGTCTGCCGATAGCTAGTGGCTGACCCAAATCATCATTCAACTCGGCTTGGGTCTTCCCTGAGGGGATCAGTAGGGTGTCCATGCACACCCATCGGATGATATCTCTCCACTCTTGTGCAATCGTTGTAAGAAGGGAAGGAGAAGAAGTAGATAAGTTAGAAAAATACAAAATGTAAATCAAAAGAGAATATCAAAACTAAGGTTTCAAATTAACAAAGGCGAGAGAAGAGTGTCAAACATACTCGGATCTCTGGGCATCTAGGTAGGGTCAGTGACTATTGTTGCCGATGTTTTTGGCAACTATGGGGCCTCCCAAAGCCAGAGGCCAAATGTTGTCGATCATGGACTCATCATCCCCCTCCCCACCTAGAGGAAATGGCTCCTCTGAGACTAAGGTCTATCTCTCTCTGACACTGGCCTCCTCGTGTGCGGATCTTAACATCTCCTAAGTGTCATACCACTTAAGATTTCTCTCCTCCTTTGTCGTATAGGAATCCTTTCCGGTCTCAAAGCATCCCCCTCGGCCTCCTTAGTCTCCTCTCCGACTGACTCCTCCTCTGTCTCATCCCTTATGTGCTCCTCAAAATTGGAGTCTACACTAATGGGCTCATCCTCCTCTCTGTTGTGGGCAGGAGCGGCCGCAATCTAGAGTAAAGGTGCTCGAGGGGCACTATCTTCCCATCAAGCATGAACCATGCTCCTAAGCGTAATAGGCACATCGGAGTAACCACTTTGCCCAGTGGGATCTCCTCTAGGGCCCCTCCGGGCCTCCTAAATGGTCCTATAAATTGGTACCCACGGGGAGGAACGTCAGCATATGGTAGGCCAAACTGTTGAGGAACCCGATCAAACAGGTGAATCTCAACTCTCCGGCTCTGTCAACTAGCTGGCCTGTAGTAGAATAAGCTACCACTGTGGTCACCTCATGTCCCCATAACCCTGCCATGTCCTGGTAGGGGGTAGCGACCATGTCTATTGTGGTAAGAGAATCCATTGGCTGATGAGGTGTCCTAAGAACTAACATAGTTTTCCACCTCAGTTGCCCGGATGGCTGTTGGGTCCAATACATGTACTCCCCTTCCATAAGGGGTGATATGCTCATATACCCATCTCATGACAAGAGTGGGGTGGCTCAGTGATTGCCCTTGTAATCGAACTACCCTGTATAAGTCATGGTAGGTAGTCCCTAAGATGTCCACTCCCCATGCGTACCTACAACCATGTCCCTTAATCTATGTGATAATGGGAGCCCAACAGTAGAGAAGAGTATCACCTCCCTTGTCCCTAATCAATCGTGAGGACATGATACCCATAATGTCCCTCCGGATGATTAGAATAGGAGTAGTAACAATCGACTGGACCTTCATCCCCTTCTTGAACCAGATGAGACAACAATGTCTCCCATATATGTGGCCCATTGTGTCATTGCGGCCTGGATCCTATTGTCTCTAAGGTCAGCCTCCTCCCAAGAATCGGGAGCCCAAGGATGTGGTATACATCCTCTAGAGTAATGGTCCACTCACCCCTAACACTGGAAACAGAAGGTGTTCCGATCTACATCCCAATAGGAGAACAAGTCACACAATATGTGAGTGGCGAAGAACAACGTGGGGTACCTGTGCATTCCTCCATATACCTACCATGTGTAGAGTGTCCCTCTCATCCTGAGTTAGCTAATCATGAATCCCAGGGAGCCAATCTCTCCTCTCTCTCTCTCTCTCTCTCTCTCTCTCTCTTCTCCAACAGATGTATTCCTCTTTCTTCTGCGTTCACAAAAACATTAGAAAAGAGTAAGTTAGTAACATATACATGAAGACAATCTCATCAAAAATATGATAAAGCATGGAAAGTCCAAAAAAATCCAAGTTAGTGAAAATTTTGGTCATTACATTCGAGAACCGCCACCGGTGCGAGGAAGTGGTTCCCAAGATCGCCACCAAGCAGGGTGGAGGTCCTATGACCGCCGCCCTACTTTGGGTGGTAGTCCTGAACAAATTTTCAAAACATACCCTTAACCCTAAAAAATGTTCAAAAGTATAAAAAAATACCATTTTTGACAAAATAAAAGCATGCCCTATGGGTGCCCCCCTAGAGGCTCATTTAATACAATTTATTTTGAAAATAAGCCCCTAGGTGAACTTTTCAAAAAATTACATTTAGGGTATAAAAAGAAAAAAGTGAAAATAACCAACCTTTGACCGCATTGGTCGATCTCCCGCACATGGAGGCATGATCACTATTCCACAATAGACATTTTGGTTGTACTCGTCGGAAACAATTTGCCGTGAATACAGAGCTCCAAATTCACCAAATAAACAATGCACAAATGAATCGAAAAGTAAGTTATATATATATATATATATATATGTTACTTTTAACCTCATTTTAAGTGTATGTGTTCACAGGGATGGAGCATTGGTGCAAGTATATTTCTATATCCCCTGCATGGATGGCAAGTCCTCTGTCATTTTGATTTAGTGTTTATTTTTTGATATTTTATCTATCTACACTTGAGTCTTCTCTTCTCTTACAGGTAGTGGGAGTTTGGGTGGCGACATTTCAACACATGGGCATGTTAGGTATAACTTATAACACCCCTTTTCAGAACGCCATACTCGGTCTATATGTTATATGCCTTTTCATGGCTAAACCACTTCTCGAAGGGGGTAATATGTACGCACCTAAAATTACATTTGCTACATTGTCGAAAAGTGGTTACAAAATTCCCCAATGATGATTTAGGTTCTTTCAAAGAAGTTGTTCGAGCTCCAATTTCCATTCACAGTGTCTATGTGTTTCCTAGACGTTTTTACTTATCCTTCCCATGTTTTTTCTATCTTCCTACCTCTTTCTGCACATGTTTTGGCCTTTAGTGCCATTATCGCCGCTATGCTGCAGGTGGCGATTCTAAAACCCCGTCTCGAAACATGGTGGCAGTCCTAAAACCACCGCCTGTGCAGGCAAATTCTTTCATGCATGTTTTCACATGTGACAGTTCACTTAATTTCTATTTTTGCATGCATCCATGAGCCAAGTTGTCTAAAATTAGCTTTGATTTCTTAGTTCTCCTTCCTCCTATTTTAAATAGATTTAATTAGTTAGAACTACTCCTTCTTGCCTTGAGATTGAAGGCACCTCCCATCCTCCATTCTTGTATATTCCGTGCTTGTATTCAAGTAAAAGGCACGAGAAATTTAATTTATATTGCATTGTATTGCTATTATGATCTTGCTAGGAATTGCATAGCCAAGCTCTGATCTCTTGTGCTATCTCTCTTCTACCTACATTGCATCGAGACTGACATCAAGTTTTCATTGCTCAAGTGCCATCCTCCTACTATTTTTCTTGCATTCCCAATTCATTGGACTCACATGAACACTCGAAGAAAGAAAGGAACATCCGAGGGGACAGACATCTGAGACACTGACCATATTTGCCAAAGCTCTTGCTTGTCTAGGTTGGAATTGTGTGTTTGTTTTCCTTGTTTGTTGAATTGTTAATTTCAAATCACTAGTTTCAATCACATATCAAATAGAGTAGAAAATCATTCATTTCAATAAAATTAGTCAATCACAAGTAGATCAAGTCATTAGTAAGCTTGCCTCTTTAACATTACCAGGGAAGTTGTGAGGAACAATAGCCCTTTTAGGGTCATGATTTGTTCTTCACCTATGAGGTAGGGTTTGAAGGGTTTTGATTAGATTAGGTTATTTTCCATAGATTAGATTGATACATTTGCACAAGTAATGAGTTACATCCAGTTGATTACTTGTCTTTAGTTTATTAGAACGCATTGCTTAAAAATTAGAAAAGAACAAAAATATTTCCTTTGATAGATTAGTTTTCTTTTATTGCTTTGATCTGATATATTCTGAAAACCCTAAAAACATAGATTAGATTTCCTTGTTAATTAGTTTTCGTATCAAAAATATTTTTATTTCATTTTGTATGACCATCAGCGGTCCACAACAGAAAAGACATACGATTGTGACCCCTCGGTCCCACAACCCAATGGGCCAGAATTGATAACTAACATTGATACCAGTTTATGTTTGGCGATCTTACTTTGTAACTTTCATTGAGAAAATAGAACAACTCAATATGCTAAACATTGCTCCTAATCAAGCCTACAACTATTGGACTGCTGCTGAAAATAGGGTTTGATTATGTGCATGACCATTCAAGGGCCACAGACCTCCATGAGTATTTAGTTGTGATCCTTAGGTTCCACAACCCAACAGGCCTGCTATACAGTTAGAAATTGACACTAGTTTGTGTACATTAGTATTCATATCTTCACCACTTCCACTAGATATTATTGCACAGCTTTCCTTACTGAACATAGTAGTTGATCAAGCTAAGACTTTCTGGACCAGACAGAAAATCACCCATAAATACTTGTGGCTCCATCACGCCTCTCGTTCTTACTTCCATGACCTTATCTAGAAATCTATACGAGGCACCCACAGGTCATTTTCCGTGTGTTCAGCAACCAACAAATAGAATCTCGGCCGAGCTCGACATTGATTGGAGTCTACAAGTGGCTATTATTTAGACCAAGCCATCACACCACTTCAAGTTAGGAGATAATTCTTTACCTTAGACTCGAGATCCCAACATTACATGTTGAAGATATAATATTTCCCAATTAGCTTGATCCCCATCACCACACTCACATTCACACTCATTACACTGCTGATTGTATCGGCACGACCTCAAGAGGTCGGTGCGAAGAAGGTCACTTGTTGATTTTATGTCGCACAATGTCATCATAACACTTCTTCCTACATTTTTTCATCATAACACTTCTTCCTACATTGTGTCATCATTAATGAAATTTTTCACCTAACATCAAAGAGTATGTGTCCCAATCCATGTCTCCAAATTCACCATGGTTGTACCTTTTTGCCAATTCATCTATCGGTTTTGTTAGGAAATCAATCATTTAGTGCTCCATTAATATTTATGATTTAATATTTACTTAGAGGTAAATATATGTGTGTAATGTAAATGTTAATATGAGTTGTTTATTAAACAACTCATATAACAATATTAGTTTTGGTGAGTTTCAATAGCTCACGTATTTAGGTGTTGAGAGAGAGATTTGTGGGAGTGTTGTTGAACAACCTCCTTGTTTTTAGGAATGCATATTCCTATATATGTGTAATCCAAATCAATTGATCTATCGAGAATTATTATTGTGTTATTTTGCTGTGATAGACTGAATCTTGCTCTATATTTGGTATCAGAGCAGGATGAGAGGTTCCTGTGAGGATTTTTGTACGTAGAGAGTAAAGGAGTTTGAGGAGTTACAGACCAGACACTAGAGCATTAACATTTGAATATGCGTATCAGATCAGGGGCATTCCAATGAGAGTCATGAGGAATTTGTTTTCTATGAGAAATTATGTTTGTAGCTCGGCATAAACTCTCCAACAAGATCCTACCAAGCTCTTTCTACTCTACTCGGCCCATGCATTCCTGTGACAATAGTCTGCACCAGATCACCTTCAAAATCTGCTCGGATTTCTTTCCTTCGGTGACAGAAAATATTTTAACATATAAGCTATTAGGCGTGGGATTAAATGGATCGGGGTATGATCTCGGATTCACCAATTTTCAATAGTTCATTCTCCTACGTCCATGCAATTGTTCCTATCTTCTATAGTTTGGTGAGATCGATCTCCAAGCTCTCAAACTCGTTCTCCTCATACAGAAATCTGGTGATTGTGATTTGATTTACTTATGTTAAGGATTATGTTATTGAAATTTTCATACAGAAATCTGGTGATTGTGATTTGATTTGCTTATGTTAAGGATTCTGTTATTGAAAATTTCTCTCCACGTATTGACCTGTGCACAACTCACAACATACAACGATCACGAATACTATATCATCATATCTGTTTTTTTAGCCTACAGTGACTCCAATCCTGAGCTCGATTCTATATTGCATTGGATCTCAGTTCATTATTGTGCTTCCTTTCATAAATACGGTGTTGCAATCTCATGCGGTTATCTATTGATTGTCATTCCGCCTTAGAAGTTGGACTCTCCTCCGTTTGGGAATACTGACTTGACACACATAATACCACTAGGAAACCACAATATTTTTCCAAATGGTACAAATTTGGGGGCCACGTGGTGGTAGAGAATTATGTACAACAATTTTCCACATTGGATCCCATGCATTTGTTGTTGTGGGTGCCTTGGTTGTTCAATATGTGCCTATGTACGTGATGGTGGCTAGAGATTGTGTAGAACTTCATAGATTTATTATTGTCATGTCCTTAGCATTGAGTTGTGTTAGTCAAAAGTCATATATGAGTGTGTGAGATTCTATTCAAAATTTGAGTTTTTTTGTTATTTTAAAATAGTATATGTCAAAATTTTAATCAATAGCTTTTAGCTATATTAAAATTTTAATTGTTTGTAAAAAGGCGCAATATCGGTAGAAACCGACGTCTTGTCATTTGAGTCAAAATTGTAAAATGAGCTTCATTGACAAATCCACTAAGTAAGTAGCATCTTAATGGAGGAAGGAGGCATCGGAGGAAGGAGGTCGAACAACGACCTCTCGTCAGTCACCAATGACGGGGCCACACAGAAGCTGTGGTGGCATATGTATGGTGTGAGTATATGATTTTCAGTGTGGTTTCCATTTTCTCAGTGTGCTTCAGTTTGCAGTGTTCCTATTTTGTGTGGTATTTGATGGATGTTGGAAAGAGAGTTGTGTTGGAGTACAGATGACTATCAGTGATCCTCTGACTGACTTGGTCCTCTAACTTCCGTACTTCTTTGGAAGATGGTCAGCTAGAAGAATACGTTCACTAGCATTAGTGACCATGTGTAGCAAGACCTAACTAGCAAGATCCATTTAGGAGTATGTTCTTCGATGCATTTTTCTTCTCAGTATCTATATGAGTGGAATTTCACATTGTGGGGGGGAATACATACCAATGTTCCATTCCCATTCTGCACCCAAAATGACTTAGTCAAGGAAAGCTTCCAGTGGCAGTGGTAGTTTTCTATGTTGTTCGAGATCGAGTGGCAGCGATCAATGACAGAGACTACGATTAAGAACATTACGATTCTTATAGGAAGTAATGTGAAATATTTTTAGTATTTCTTCTATTGTGTGGTTTTGTAATATGCAAGTTGTGTTTCCTACATAATTCCCTGATGTATAAGCATAGTGGACAGATGAAAGCACAAGGAAAAGCAGCATCATGATATTGAGGTTGTTGGTTGTCCTGTAAAACCATCCCTGTTGAGGTTGTTGGTTGTCCTATAAAACCATCCATGTTGAGGTTGTTGGCTGTCCTGAAAAACCATCCAGATCATGAGCATGCACGGGTGGCACGCTGCAGAAGGAAGTGCAATTACTCTTCCCCATGTTCGCACTAAGGGGGGAATGTTAGGAAATCAATCATTTAGTGCTCCATTAATATTTATGATTTAATATTTACTTAGAGGTAAATATATGTGTGTAATGTAAATGTTAATATGAGTTGTTTATTAAACAACTCATATAACAATATTAGTTTTGGTGAGTTTCAATAGCTCACGTATTTAGGTGTTGAGAGAGAGATTTGTGGGAGTGTTGTTGAACAACCTCCTTGTTTTTAGGAATGCATATTCCTATATATGTGTAATCCGAATCAATTGATCTATCAGAGAATTATTATTGTGTTATTTTGCTGTGATAGACTGAATCTTACTCTATAAGTTTATTCCCACAAATAAGTGTGTTGAATGACCACTTGATCAAATGAAGCAAGAATGGCATGTGCCTCCATAATCAAATTATTTAGCTTCCAGCCACATTTTTTCTATCCTTGAGGGAATTTATGACACACATCGAATCACCCTCAATAATCATATTTTTTATCCCTAAATCATGACAAAATCTAACACCCCAAAGCATAGCTCTAGCCTCAACAATGTTGTTTGATTGGTTTCTATGTGCCCGCATAGGCTCTAATGCATTTTCCATTATGATCACGAATAAGACCCCCTCCGTTAGCCACTTTATCATTCACATGGGCCGAGCCATCAAAGTTGAGCTTGTGTCTACCATCCGATGGTTTAGTCCATTTGATATTATGGTTCAATTTTTCCTTAATGGTGGTGGTGGGTTCAGCATCTAAGTTTCTAAGAATGTCCTTTTCCCACTCCAGGAAAACTCTAACTGTTTGGATTTAAGGATCCTAGAATTATCCTTAAGAGCGTGTTTCACTTTATCAAACACCCTGCTCGAGCTGACTGATTTGTTCCTAAAAATCCTATTGTTGTGTTCAATCCAAATTCCCCACAAAACATGAGGCAGGGCCAACTTCCACATTTTTTTAACCATGTCATTATGAAAATTGAAGTTCCACTACTTAGGTAAGAGGGCCACATCTCTTAGAAGGACCCACTACACATTGAAGATACATAGGATCGTGGTGAAGACTTGAAAAGAGAAGGGACATTCTAGAAATAGGTGCCTAATGGTTTCTTCATTTTCCTTACACAACCCACATCTATTTATAATGATCATTCCCCTCCTTCTGAGTCAATCCACAGTAAGGACCTTACCTTTGATGACTTCCCGAGAAAATGTTGATCTTAGGGATAAGATGCTTATTCCAAACCTTCCTCCAAACAATATTTGATTCCAAATGATCAAATTTTGTCAAATATCCGGATTTTACCTCATACTCCCTGTATTTGTTAGTATCTAGATTAGCTCATCCTCGACACTGTGAGGCGGAATATTAAGATCCCGAGTTTCTTGTTTAACTCATGAAAATGTTGAATATCCCCATGAAATAAAGGAGGGGGAAGGATAGGATACCATCTCATTCCTCATCCCAAAGTAATTACACACAAGAGCTCCCTTCTCATTAGAGTAGAAATGCCAAAGCTCACTCCATGGACTATTCAAATTGAGGGCAACATCCTCCACCCATGGGTCCTCCCAAAATTTGATTTTAGAACCATCTCCAAGGTTCCATTTGCACCCCTTGATTAACAATTTTCTAGTTTGACACAAGTTGTTCCAGAATATAGAGCCTCTCGGGAGCACCATGTCATTGAAGAAATCCATCATTCCACAGAGGGTAGCAAATATTTTGCTTTCAAAATTGTCACCCAGATACCAACCTCTTTATGAAGCCTCCACCCCACCTTAGCTATGAGGGCGTGGTTCATAATCTGAATGTTCTTTAGACCCAAACCACCCTTGTCCTTGGGTTGAGTAACCTTTTCCCAAGCAACCAAAGGTAATCTATTTTTATCCTTAGATCCAGTCCAAAGGAACCGTTTCTAAATTCCTTCAATGGCCTTCTTGACTCTACTTGGACGAATAAAAATGGACATGATATACACCGGAATGCCTTGCATACTACTCTGAAGAAGTTGAGCCTTCCCAACTTGAGAGAGTAAAGAGCCTTTCCAAGAGGCAAGCTTCTTATGAAATCTCTCAATGAGTTTGTTCCATCCTCCTTCTTTGATTTTACTCCCATGAGAGGCATTCCCAAGTAGGAATCTGGGAGATTTTGATATTACAATCAGGATGGTAGCCAATCTTTTCTGTTGATCCTCTTCAACATTTATAAAGAAACAAGAGCTTTTCCTAAAGTTAATTTTCTTCCCTGTAGCTCTCTCATACTTCTTAGTGATTCCTTTGATAGTCGATGTCTTGTATAACAACATAACCCAAAAGGACTGTATCATCAACAAACTATTGTAGACATTGATTTTCAATTCCATTGGCCACCTTAATCCCCACCATGTTTCCTTCTCTCTGGGATTTAAGGCATAATCTGCACAAAGTTTCAACAATAATTATATATAGAAAGGGGGATAAAGGATCCCTTGTCTCAACCCCCTTTCAGCTTTGAAAAAACCATTGGGTTTTCCATTTATGATAACAGAGAAGCTCAGATATTTAGTACAAGCTTGAATCATTTTAATAAAATGAGAGTTATAACCCAGCTTAGAGAGAAGAGAGTACAAAAAGTCCCAAGAAATTATGTCATAGGATTTTTACATGTCCAACTTTAGAATCATAGCTTCCCTTCTAAAAGTTCCACATAATGAATAGTTTCATGAATTGTGATAATACTATCCAAAATTTGTCTTTCAGGCATAAAGGCCCCTTGGTTGGGAAATGAAGTTACTAAGGGTCTCCCTAAGTCTAAAATCCAATAATTTAGAAATGAGCTTGTACATGGTGTTGCACAAACTAATTGGTCTAAAGTCCCCCAGATCCTTAGCTCCAAGTTTTTTTGGGTATGAGGGCAATAAAGGTATGATTAATTTGTTTGAGTAAGCAACCTGATTGGAAAAATTATTGAACAACAGAAACCACATCAGTCTTAACAATATCCCAATAAAGTTGGAAAAAAGGTTGGGAACCCATCCGGGCCAGGGCTTTTATCACCTTCCATAGCATCCAGAATAGCTTTGATCTCCTCTTCATCAGGGATAACAGTGAGTTCCTGATTTTCATCAGGAGTGATAACATGTTCAAAGAGGTTAAGGATTTCTTCCCTAGTAACTTCATCATTGAGAAGGTCCTCAACAAAAAGGTTTTGAAGAAGGAAACTATGGTAGAAGAAATTTCTTTATCATCAGTGGCCACATCCCCATTACCTTTCTTGATCTCTTGAATATATAGTTTATTGGCTTTAATAGTAGCAGAGATATGAAAAAAATTAGTGTTTCGATCCCCCTCCTTAAGCCACATGATTCTCAATTGCTGCTTCTAGTAGACCTCTTCCCGATGCAAAATATTGTGGTAATTAGATAGAAGGGTCTTTTCTTTAGCTTTTTCCTCAGGGCTCCACCCTCCTTGTTCCATGTTTTCTTCAAGAATCCTAAGATCCTCTGCTATTCTACTTTTTGGAGAAAAATGTTTCCAAAAATTTCCTTGTTCCAAACTTTCATATTAACTTTGATATTTTTAAGCTTGGTGGTCACTTTGAACATATTGTTACCTCTCACTTCAATGTTCCACCAGTCCTTAATTCTCTGTTCCAATTCTAGATGAGTAGTCCACATCTTTTCAAACTTGAAGGGTCGTCAACATTATTTTCTCGACACTGTTTTGAGGATTATTGGGTTATGGTCGACCCAATCCTAGGAAGGGAGGATAGAGTGTAATGTTTCTACTAAACCCACTGAGTATTAAAAAGAAAATGATCCAATCTTATTTGGATTAAATTGTCCCCCTCTCTCCTGTTGGACCAAGTGAATTTGGAGCCACTGAGATTCTAGATCTATTAAGGCATTCCAACCCATAAAATTACCCAAGTCCTCCATACTTTCCATGAAAACATTAATACCACCTTTCTTCTCAGAAGGAATGAGGGGGTATTAAATTCTCCACCAATAATCCAATTTAAGTCATTAAACATTCTTCTAAAAGTGGTCAGTTTCTCCCATAGCTCCCTTCTTCCCACAAAGGTGTTAGGAGCATAGAAATTAGATAGAATAAACTGATTTCTAGTTCTAACTTCCATAAAGCAAATAGTAATATGATGTTGATTGTTGATAAGAGGAAACCCTCCAGTTTATCCTTTTTCCATAAGCACAATAATCCTCCCGAGGCACGATAGAAACTCCTGTGGTGAAATCCAAAATCTTTCCAAAAAGAAGCACGAAAAATCCTTCATCCTCGTGTCATTCATCTTAGTCTCTTGTAACATTAACACGTCGGGTTTCTCTTTCTCTTTTAAATCCCACAAAATCCTATGCTTACTGGGTTGATTTAAGCCCCTAATATTCCAAGAAATGTAAATAATTTATGATGAGAGGATTTCTTACCCAACACTAATGGTTTTTGGTGACCTTCCATGATGTATTTCTTTGTCGCTTTATCCCTTTTTCATTTTCCTAAGTTCATCTCGGGGATTCCTTGTTTGCTCCTACATCCACCTTTGATCTGGTTCATGGTGTTTGAATCTAATTTGGGGATGGCCTAGTTTCAAGGATGAGAAAATTCAAACTCACCATAAGTGCGCTCTCTTTTACAACTTCATTCGTCTTCTTACTTCCATATGGATCTTCTTTTGACAATTTCTTAGCAACCTCCTGTTCCCATTGGGCATCCTCCACAACAGTAGAGATGTCCTCCAAATTTACATCTAACATTTGATACATATTTCTTACCATTAGAGATTCTTCTGGTCTCTGAGAAAAGAAACTTGCTTCTAAAGACTGGGACTATTGAACCCACTATACTATCCTCTTAAAAATCCTCAAAGATCATCATATCCTCATTTTTATCAGGTTCTTGGGTCTCCTCACTTTTTTGTCCTTATCCTACCCTTCCTCATCAACCATATTTTTGGAACTTCATTACTTGATCCTTGGACTTATTTATTCTACCATTTTTATTGGATTTGAGATGTAATAATATAAATTCAATCTTCAAATTTCAACTTATTTTGATCCATTTTGTGGAAGTTATTATAATATTAGATTTTTCATAAATTCACTCCACATGCTACATTTTTGGATTTTTCTAAGTTGTTTACATTCTTCTAAATATCTCAAAACTATAAAGGGGTTTTAATCTTTGTATTTTTTTATTTGAGGTAGAAATATTTTTCTGAAATTGGACTATTAAATCTTGGTCGAATGATTCTATTCTTGAAACCCTAATTTATGTGCATCACAAGGATGCAATCTTTCTATATAAATGGAGAGATAAATCTAGAAAAGAGTGGATCCAATTTAAGAATTAAAAAAATGATCTATAAGCACATGGTTTTCATTTTCATTTTGAATTTTTCGGTCTAAAAGGAAGTTGGGTGTCTTGATTAAATCAAGAGATTTTAGATTGGTCTTGGGAGGAAATGGAATACGTTTTATTATCCAAATGGAGAAAAAAAAAGAATGGGATGAGAAATAAAATACTGATTATTTTGCGAAAGCATAATAAGACAGGAAGGAGGAGGAGGAGGAGGAGAGAAATAAGGGGAAGAGGAAGGGGAAGAATAGGAATAATAAGGAGAAGAAGGGGGGAGGATGATAATAAGGAGAATGAGGAGAAGGGGAAGGGGAGAAGGAGAATAATAAAAATGAGAAGGAGAATAAGAAAAAGGAGAAGGAGAAGGAGAAGAAATAAAAATATAAGAAGGAGAAAGATAAAAATGGATAATGAGGATAAGAAGAAGGAAGAGGATGAGGAGAAGGGTAATAAGGAGAAGAAGAAGAAGAAGTATAGGAAGAAGATGAAGGATATGAAAAAGGAGATAAAGAAGGGGGAGGAGGAGGAGGTGGTGGAGGAGGAGGTGGTGGTGGTGGAGGAGGAGGAGGAGTAGGAGGATAAGGAGAAGGAAGATAATGAGAAGAAGGAGAAGGAGAAGGAGGAGACAAAGGAGAAGGAGAAGGAGAAGAAGGAAATGGAGGAAAAGGAGAAGGAGGAAAAAGAGGAGGAGGAGAAGGAGGATAAGTAAAAGGATAAACAAAAAGAGAATCAAAAGGGGATAAGGAGGAGGAAGAGCATGAGGAGGAAAAGGAGGAGGAGGGAAAATAATGATGGGGAAGAGGGGAGGAGGAGGGAAGGGAGGAGGATGATGGGGAAGGTGGAAGGAGGAAAAATTTGATGAGGAGGAGGATGAGGAGGAATAAGCGGGGAGGGGCAGGAGGAGAGTTCAAATAATGCATCTCTAAATATGGAATCTTTAATATTTCATTTTTAAGGGTGCATTCGGAGGAAAAACAATACGGAGGAATTATAAGTGAATGGTAAGAAGATTCAAGTATTTGAAGATTTGAATCTCTATTGCAAAAATTAATTCATCTCAATAAGAGTTACTTGAGTTGGATAAAGAAGGCCAAATCAGTTTGGAACCTGAGAAAATTCTCCAGATGCACACTAAGAAGATGAAGAAGAGATTAACTATTAGGTATATAATTAATTGGAAGAATCATGATAATATATTTACAACATGTGAGGAGGAATATGTCACGCATGCGACATCCAAATACCATCAACATGGCTAAGTTATTTATACTTACATATTCTCACATTATCTTTTTGGGTGTTATTTAGTGTTTTATTACTACTATTCCTCTTATCTGTCTAAATTTTAAGTTCCTTAAATATTATAATAATAGGTATTTTTGCAATGAATTGCTTTACATATATGTGTCCACAATGATATCTTACTATGTTATGCATCAATTATTTTATATCCTATATAACTTATATATGATGCATGTAATCCCTTTTGTTTAAGATAGGTACTTCACAAGTCCATCCCATATCTCAAAAAGGAGTAATATATTCCGTCAATTTATCTCCATACTTTAGGACCCAATATATTCAATATTGTTTTTTTCCTATATATGGGAACAATAACATGGTGTTTTCTATGACATACCTAGTACACAAGATTTTTCCCACCATGTGATATATTAAGTACATTTCCTAACATTGTTCTCTTTGTATTACATCATATTTATTTAGGTTTGATTTTTGTTGCTAATAAATGCATGCAAGATTTATTACATGTTTTGAGACTTCAATTTCAATAGATTAATTCTCACAATTATCAACTAAAACATGTGTATTCTTTCCAATTCCTCCTTTCTAGATTTTAGTAAACCATTGATAATTTGAGAAAATGCAAATGTTTTTTTTGGGTTTATAGAGGCATATATTTATAGATCCCAAAGCACACGATTATGGATCTCACTTCCAAGTGACTTCACAACCCTCTTTGGTGGTGATATGATTTTTAGATTTCAACACACTATCATTCCAACATTGATTTTTGCTTACTCTTACATGTTTTTGAGAGATCTGGGTAGAAATTTATATGTTTATTTGTATCCATGTATTTTTTTAGTATGATATGTATCCCCACACACATCAAAGTGGGACATTATGAAAACACCTATTTTGGTATGGTGGTATATATTAGCCATAAAATTGCATCAGTGTGATGCTAGAGTGTTTGTTGATTATTGGTCCAAACTAGACTCTTGTTGGCGTGTTTATCTATTTTTAGTTGTTTTCTATCATGTTTCCCATATTCTCTTTCTCTATCATCCCAATTTTTTCTCAATGTTATGGGTTTTCCTTAAATTTATACACTTACAACAATGGTTCCCTAATCGTAACTATATAGTCATGGTTTTTTTTTTGCCGGCCCTTTTGATGCTTTTTTGGGTCCCCTAAGGTTTTGGGCCTTTTTGTTAGTTTTGCCACTGTCATATAACAACTTATATGCCAATAGAGCCCTAATTTTGATTTAATAAGTTTATGAATACATAAAGTGCATTAGTTCATTTTAAAAGATGAATTAAAGGTGAAGGATAGAAAAGAATCGCATTCCAACAAGTATTGCAAGAATTTAGATCATATATTCAAGTATCTATGTAAAACTAAAGAACATACGGCATTTATTGTGTGTTGCATCAAATATTCATTATAACACTATTAGTGACATATGGGTTGGGAATTTTCATAAGACTCAACTATATGTTGAACATTGTATTATACTCCTCATGTTGTTTTCAGATATTATACATCATCCTCGAGGCTTATAATAATGGAAGGATAATACACACCCTCAAATACATCTCTCATTTTTGTGTCCTTACTAGGTATTGTTATATTACATGTGCATTATTAAGGTTTTGAAGAAGGATGTTATCTAGATAGAATTTTAGAAAAGTGAGCAAATTTTTTGGAACCCTAAAATTAATGAGCATGATCATCAAATGATGTTTTTCCTAGGTGATACTTGATAATACAAAACAATTTCAAAAATGACATTGACTATTCTAGTTAATGTTCTCTATTTATTATAACTTTTGTAAGTTGTGTTAGTTATTGCTTATGGTAGGATCTTATACATTTCGAGTCATTTGATTAGCAAAGTATCTTTGGTCATTCAAATGCAGTAATTATTCTACTTATGTCAAGATTTTGTAATGTTTTAATTTTGAGGTGACTAATTTACATTGTTATTATTTGTCAAAAAATCATTTATCTCTATTTTTATTGGTACGATTGAGATGATTTGACCATTTTTGAGTCTTATTGAGGTGTAATTTTTTTATATTTTTGAAAATAATATTAGGAATAAAAATAAATACCCTCACATTTATTATCCTAACATTTTGTAGATACTCACATTTGGTAAATTAATCTTTGACACCAATGTTCTCGACATTTCTCTCTTTCTCAAACAAGTACACTTTACCCATTCTCATCCGGTACATCTCTAGGTATCTTATCTAGCTTGTTTGATATTATACACTCACTTGTCAAAAAAATTTGAGCATTGAATGTATGAAACACAAGAAGAAACTCCACTTTTTGGCTTCTAAACTTCACATTATAGATTATCACTCTTAGGTCAAAAATGTATAGTAGGGGCAAGAACGTCCATATGGTCCCGACCACTAGTCTATGGTTTTGACCACAGTCACTTTGGTCCCAAAATTTTCATTACACATTATTCTTTGGGTTACTCCTCCTCAGTCAACCTTTGTAACTTAAATCACCTTCAAAAGCATATATAAGCAAGTGAAACTTGCCTCATTTAGTACCTAGCACTTTCATGTACTCCTAATACAAATGCTAGCACAAAAGGCACCCAAAGCTCCCTATACTCTAAAAATACCTTTGCACATTCATTAGGGAAACACTATTTATATGTTTGAAGCTTCCCACTAGGTCTAGGGGAATGCTTCCCACATTTTTAAGCACTCAAAGTCACCCACTCAAGTAGATTGGCAAGAGAGAAACTTAAGTCAAACATTTTCAAAGGAAAGATGTTGAATCTAATTACACTACAACTCGATATAACTTGCTAGGTGGAGAATGACATGTGGTTTGAGGCCTCTTTGGAGTAGTGTCAATTTTGGCAATGTATTGGGGTGTCCAAAACCCAACTAATGTAAAAAATTTATAGGACGTTATCCATGGTTAAGGTTTGAAATATTGAGAAGGGCATTCAAATACCCTTGCGCAATGTGATCAACATTGACCGATAAAGAGTGAAAAGAGAATCAAACAATCAAAAAACCCAAAAATTCATAGACTTCAGTTTCGAGCAAGTCTAAAACCATAAAAATATGTCTAGACTGTATAAATATTCTTGTCGCTACTTTATGGTCCTACCTACGAGAGATTCACAGTCACAATTTCGGTCTCAAAGCATTCACAAGTCTAGATGCCCTCGTTTCAATATCCAGATCACCTAAATCATCCCATAATCACTTGTAATCAGCTAAGTACACTTAATACCATGTATTTTTGAATTTTTATTGCATCATGTACATTTGTTACAAGTATTAATGTGTTATTATGATATTGAATGGTTAATGTTGGAATTTAATTAGTCAAGATAACCCCCGTAGCTTATATTTCATTCCTTATTTGATTATAGTGTAAAAAACCTAATCAAACCTAAAAATGGTGAAAATTTGGTGAAACGACTCATGCATTGATAATCATGCCTCAAACCCTAGGTGTGTTATGGTTTAAATTTATGATTTGTTGTCATGATTCTTCTTCTAGGTGCGATCTTTATATTTTTGGTGACCCTAATGATTTTTTCTCGTGTTCAACCTATATCACTCTTTATATGTCTTCAACAATACCATGCATGTAGAGTCACTCTTTAAATTCCTTATCAAACTTCATATTCATCCTAATACACCCTTGACCAAGGGATGTATTTTATTAAGGCACACTTGGAACAATTTGTTAAGGGTGCTAGTTACCATTCTCTCCCTCCTCGAGAGGTGGTTGCTTTAGTTCAACACGATATCTATCATATACCATCTCCTATTTTAGAATCTCTACCTTTTGTTACTAATGATCTAGAAATAGATCCTAATCAGTGCATACACATACAACACATTCTACTCATGATTATCTTTGTACACTCTCTATTGATAAAGGACATGATTATTTTTCTCTTGCACTTGATCTCTTAGCAATGATTCTTCATCTACCAATGTCATATCACATGATACAATTGCAACACCTTCTTCCACAAACAATGCTACAATAGATTCACACCTCAAAATAATCCTCTTTGTGATATCTCTCTTATAAATGATAATACTGAGACACCACATACATTGCACATCATTCTCCTCTTGTGATGGACCACGGTCTACTGATTTACATGATGACATTTCTATTCACATGCATGATACTCTTGCCACTACATCTCACTCTCATACAATTGGTTATTATCCATCTAATCAGGTCCATACCACCTATGAGGATGTAAGAAATGTTACTCCATTTTCATACTCTCCTTGAGATGACATAGTATTTAATTCTAATATAGATTCCATTTCTATGGTATTTACATACCATCGTCATCATTATGGCCCTACCCCTATTGCAAGTGGTGCATTAAGCCACTTTTCTATGAAATATAGTAATGAGTGTCTTCCTCTCTTCCTACTCATCACCAAGATGTTGATCTTAGCTTTGCAGTTTATATAGATGGTTGGACTAGTGATGATGAAAAAACACAATTTTCTCCCCTAATAAATGATGATGTCATAGATGGTTTAGATTCTAGTGATGATGAAAGCATTTCTAGTTTACATCTCGATGATATTCCTTCCCTTTATACAATGCTATATGATATTCCTTATGAGCTAGAGTCAATTCATAGTGCAAATGAATTAATGAACATACTTGTGTTTCTACTCTTCCTCTTAAAAGCAATTATAATGATTTAGTTGGAGCTCAAAATTGCACCCATCCTAGATCAGGATGAACTAGAATTTTGAGGCAACATGGGATTGGCTCCAAGTTGTAGGACCTTATGTGCTTCGAGAGACAGACCTCTGGAGAAGGCCGGCTTCCTCTACCTATTTCTACTACTAAAACTACTCCTACAAAGGGAAATGCAACTATTTATCACTACTCTACAATTCCGAGGACCGGGGTGAGAAAGAGATTCATGAAATGGTAAAGTATAAGCTAAAAGGAGGTGATAACACCAAAAAGAGAGGGGATGAACACACTTGACTTTGAGCGAAAATGAAACATGTTTAAACAATCATTTTCATGGAGCACAATTAGAAAAGTAACCTAGAAGGGACATACATATGCGCAAAGTGGACCAAAAATGCAAAGAAGAGGCAAGAAGATGCACGATAAAATGCAAGCTTAGGGCAGATAATAGCCATAAAATAAGATTTTATTACTTACAAATAATACATAATCGACACGGAGTGTACTTATGATAATACCAATAAGCCATAGGTCGAGTCGGAGGCACGATGGACGTGGGTCCTCGAAGGTCTTCTTGTTGCACCCCCCTCCCCCACCCTCATGGAAGTACCGACCTAGAGAGAGCTATAGGGTTGGTTGAGCAAAATACCCAGCAGATATACAACCTTCCCGAGTTACTAAAGGTTTTCTTCCGAACGGGATCGCAGCTGCGAGGTGGAAATAGGAGAGGAGGACGTTTTTTGGCTCATACGACTGTTCCAGAATAGAGCCTTAGTGGGTAAATTTGTTCATAGAAAGTTGTCAACAGAGGACATTGCCAAATGGTGCGATCGGTAGTGGGGTAGGGGTTTAAGGATTTTTTTATTGCTAAAGGATTCTTCGCTATTGTTTTCAGAAGTGTAGCCCAAATGGAAGAAACCCTTCAGAGGAAAGAAAGACTTTTGATGGAAAACGGTCTGCATGTCAATAAATGGACTCCAAACTTTGATCCAAGTAAGGTAAAGATCGAGGAAATGAATGTCTGGGTTAGAATGTATGCTCTGCCTCTTGAATATTGGAATACCCAGATTCTCTCAAAATTAGGAAGTAAGCTAGGGAGAGTTCTTAGAATAGACGCAAGAACCTTAGAAGGATCACATGCAGCTTTTGCTAGGATCTGCATAGCAATAGATTTATCGTATCCTCTTCCAGAATCCATAAACATCAAAACCCATGTAGGTGTTTGGAATCAACCCCTGGAATATGAGAGAATCTTGTTTAGGTTATTCAAATGTCAAGAAGAGGGACACTTGTGAAGAGATTGTAAAGCCAAAGTGGGAGCGAAGATATGGAAATTACGAAATATTGTGTCTCCTAATACTGTCAAAAAAGAAGCTCCAGTTGGTTTAGCTTCTCTGGAGAAGGGGCGGGAGGATTCGTCTGAGGCTCAGAAAGTAGAGCTTTCCCCGCAATCGTTGTTAAACGAATCCACGCAAGTAAGGGATGTGTCTACTCAGCTTTGTAAGTTGTTAAAAACTGGAATGGACCTGGGTCATGGGTCTTCCCTCGAAAAACTTAATGAGTGGTTGGAGGATGTGGAAAAAGAGGGAGAGGATAATCCATATCGAGAGGAGGAGGAATAATTCATACCAGCTTCTCGGTGTTTAAAGAAAGGGCTGGTATTGCCAATTTGCCAGCTATGAGGAGAATTGATGTGGGGTTAGAAAAGCAGGTCAGGGCATCCTCCGAAAGCAAAAGATACTCTATTGGAAGTGGTTTCTGGTAAACAGTTGTAACTTTCTTCTTCTTTTCCATATTTAAGTAGGGAGGGCTCATCCCCCAAAAGAGTTATGAAAATCTTGTCTTGGAATGTTAGGGGCATGAACGCCCCTAACAAGCAGCGTCTGGTAAGACACTGCATTCTAGAAAAAGAAGTGGATATTTGCCTTATTCAAGAAATAAAAATGAGTGCTTCTATTGATGCGGAAACAAGTTGGTTTAGAAAGTGGAAAGGCTAGAAAGGTCTTTTCAGTGATTCTTTGGGAGCTTCGGGTGGCTTAGGCATTCTATGGAAAGAGAATAAAGTTTCGAGTCAGCTGATTCAGAAGTCCGGTAATAGTATTTGGTGCAAATGTTATATAAAATCCTCAATAAAAGCTTCTATCTATGCAATGTCTACGACCGGTGAATCTGCTCTTGAAAAGAGCATTATGGGATTCGATCTCAGTGAAAATCAAAGAACTGAAGGAGGATTTAGTGATTCTCGGGGAGACTTTAATGCAACTCTTTCGGATGATGATTTTAGTGGGGGAGCCCGGTCGAATCCACAATCTCAGAGGGATTTTAAGACCTTTGTGGGTGTGTCAGATTTGGTTGAGTTGGTTTCTTCCTTTGGGTGGTTCACGTGGTCGAATAAACGTATTGGGGCAGGAAGTATCTTCAGCAGATTGGACAGATTCTTGGTGAATAAGGAATGGCTTCAAACCAATGTTAGGTTAGATAGCTCTGTTCTTCCTTGCTCGGGTTCGGATCATTTTCCGATCCTCCTTTCTTTGAATATTGATGCTGCGCCCAAGTGTTCTCCCTTTAGATTTGAATTGATGTGGTTAAGGGATCCCAATCTGAAAGATCTAGTGAAAGGTTGGTGGAAAGGTTTCAAGATTAAAGGAACTAAGATGTTTATCATAGCTAAAAAACTGTCACTTCTAAGAGGTAAACTTCTCGATTGGAATAAAAAAATTTTCAAAAACATCTTTTTAGAGAAGATTAGAGTGGAAAAAGAGCTCTCTGAGTTGAATTCGAGAGTTCTCTCTCAAGGTTTGTCCCGAGATGATCACCACCTCAAAAAAATTCTTAGAGTTGGAAGATCTGTTGCTTAAAGAAGAGATTTTTTGGAAACAGAAGTCTAGAGAGAGCTGGTTAAAAGAGGGAGACAAAAATACAAAGTTCTTTCACACTTCCGTTAAAATGAGACGAAATACCAACTTTATTTCTAAATTGCGAAGGACTGAGGGAGATTGGGTCCTGACCCAAGAAGAAATTAAATCAAGCGAGTTGATCATTTCAAATCCCTGCTGGGCGGGGAAATTTCTTCTACCCTCGAAGCCCAAGATGTTTTGCTAAATCAAATTTCGGCGGTGATCGACGAAGAAGAGAATAAGCATTTGATGGATCCTTTTTCGAAATAGGATATTTGAAAGATTTTCTTTTCCATGAAGAGGGAGAAAGCCCCTGGATTGGATGGGTTCCCGACTGCTTTTTTAGGATTTCTAGGAGATTGTAGGAGAAGATGTTTTTTTGGTGGTGGAAGATTCTAGAATTTCCAAAAAATGGGATCCCTTAATTTCACCTACCTAAGTCTCTTCCCCAAGAAAGCAGCAGCAAACTGCATGGAGGATTTTAGGCCGGTTTCTTTATGTAATACAGTTTATAAGATCATTTCCAAAGCGATAGCCTCCAGATTGAAACCCCTTCTAGATAAACTCATATCTCCGAACAGAGCGGCTTCATCTTGGGAAGACTTATTTCGAGAAGGCATTATTGTGTCTCATGAAATCATGCATTCTCGACTAAAAGCAAGTCTTGAGTATGATGGTTAAGCTCGATTTCAGCAAAGCGTATGATTGGGTGAATTGGAGATTTCTCATTAAATCTCTTCAGAAGATGGGATTTTCTGTGAATTTTTGCTCTTGGGTCTTCAACTGTGTTGCCAGTGCCAGCTTCTTGGTCTTGGTTAATGGTGGGGCGGAAGGCTTTTTCTTTAGTAATCGAGGGCTCCGATAAGGGGATCCCTTGTCCTCCTTCCTCTTCCTCTTAGTTGCGGAAGCATTGAGTCATGCCTTGAAGGTAGCTCTTCTGGCTGGTAAATTGCATGGTCTGACCATTTCTAATGGTTTGGCCCCTTTATCTCATTTGCAGTTCATGGACGATACCTTCCTTTTTGGGAGATCCTCCTCGGTCAAAGCCAGAAAGTTAAAGTGTTACGGATCTTTTCTCTCAAAGAATGGGTATGTTAATCAATCTTAGAAAGTCCGTGGTTTTTTTCTTCAACACCCCACCTAGGATTCAGGCTAGGATCCTTACCTTGTTGGGTTTTGAAAGGGGCTCTCTCCCGAATAAGTATCTTGGAATTCCACTCTTCGTTGGGGCGGGTAGTAAAGTGCTGTGGGACGGCTTGATTTCCAGCATGGAGAACCGTATTCAATTGTGGAAGGGAAAGTGGTTGTCCTTCCTTTGTTATCGATCGATAATGATACAAACCGTGTCTTTGAGCGCAATTCCGGTTTACATGCTCTCTGTTCTAAAACTACCAGCAGGTGTTCTTAAAACTGTGAATGGTCTTTTAAGATCCTTCCTTTGGCAGGGTAATTCGAAGATAGGAAATGTCCCCTGGTTAAATGGGATAAAGTTTCCTCGCCTAAATCTCTTGGTGGAGTAGGTCTGCCTAATCTGCAATGGAGAAACATGGCCCTCGGTGCGAAATGCATTTGGTCTTTGGTTTTGAACTCTAATACCTTAGTGAGTTCCCTATTTAAAAGTAAATATTTAAACAATGATAGACTGGAATCCTTTCTGTCTAGCGTGGAGCTTCCCAAAGGCTCCCACATATGGAATTTCTTGGTTTCTTGCGTAGGAAATTATTAAGGACTTCATCTCTTGGAAGATTGAAAAAGGGTCGGAAGCCTCGTTTTGGGAGGACTCTGGAATGGTGGTCGATCCTTAGTGAAGTACCAGAATTAAGGGAAGCCAAAGAAGTGACCTCTATTGTTTGGGGCCTTAAAGTTGAAGATTACAGTTGTAGATTGGATGTTGGTTCTGGAGAGCGGGGATGGAAGAATCTGGATGACCTGCCTTTAGGAGCGGAAGCAAAACTGGAACGTGAGAAAGTTTTCTATTCCAGAATGGTCTACTTCACCGATAAGAGAGATGTCCTTTTGTGGACCGGTTCATCCTCCGGTGAATACTCTGTTGGTGAGGGTTACAACTTTCTAATCAATCCATCCAAAAAAGTGGAACAGCAATGGAATTTTGGCTGGGATCAAAGGGTACTTCCCAAAGCTGGGGCCTTTTGTTGGTTGGTTTTCTTGGGCAGAATCGCTACACAAGAAAGAAGAAAGAAGTGGGGCATAAGTGGTCCTTCGATGTGTGTATTGTGTAGAGCGAAAGAGGAGGATTTGGATCATTTGTTCTTGCATTGCCCCTTCGCTTCAAACTGCTGGTATTGGCTTTGTGATAGGCTAGGCCTGGCTTGGGTTCCGAACGAAAAATTGAAAGAAACCTTGTTATCCTGGCCTTGTCATAAGCGAAAAGGTTCTCTAAGCTCGATCTGGTGTATAGCCCCAGCTCTGTTATTATGGCATCTGTGGTGGGAGAGAAATAAAAGGATCTTCCGTGAGGAGTTTTCAGAAATTTCTCTGTTTCTTCTAAGACTGGAAAATGCTATTTCGGAAAACGTTAGTGCCAATTGCTCGGATCTCTCTAATTTCTCCAGTAGAGATGCTGAAATTAAGAGTAAATGGATGATGATTTCACTCCCTACTCCAGGGGCTATTGCGTCGAAGGTAGTCTCGAGAGTCGAGAAACTTATACAAAGAAATTATGCGAAATGGTGTCCCCCTGCCCGCGGATTCTGTAAACTGAATTTTGATGGGGCCTCCCATGGTAACCCTGGTCAATCGGGGGCGGGATGCATAGTGAGAGATGAGTATGGTAAGATAGTGGTGGCCGGTTCCTTTCCGTTGAACAGAGGTTCTTGCAATGAGGCAGAAGCCCAAGCTATACTGGAAGGTGTTAAAATGGCTTTTAACAATGACCTGGTTCATTTAGAAATTGAAGGTGATTCCCAAATAATAGTTGAAGCGGTCAAGAATCAGAAAATTGCCTCGTGGAAATTAAATGGTTGGTTGAAAATCATTGAATCTTGGTTATCAAAACTTACCTCTTGGAGTATTAAGCATATATACAGAGAAATAAATGGCAAGGTAGATTTTTTGGCCAATTATGGCGTTGAGAATAGGACAGTCATCATTTCAAAAGGTGGTTTATATTGGCAAGATTTATTGCAAATGGATGAAAGAGGGATAGTGTCAACAAGGGGTTATGGGGACGGTTCTCTTGTGGGGGTAAAAGGTTAATTTGGAACCGGTGTCTTGTGGTTTCCCTTCCTGGTTCTCGTCATTAGGGAGTCTCGGTGTCGAGGAGTGGAGGAAGCGATCTGTAGCAATGTTTCACAAGCAGAGGTAGAGAGTTCTTCTAGTATTTGCAGTTTCCTTAGTCTCTAGTTCGATTAGTAAATTTTAGGAGTTCGAAGCTAAGGGGCTCTTCTGGTTGTTGTTGTATTTTCCCCCTTTTAGTTGGTTAGGGTGTCCAGAGGATCAGTAGTGCTTTGGAGAAGTGTGGAGCATTCTCTTGTTTTGGCAAAATTTTAATATTTATGTATCGATTTTACTGCCTGTAGCGAGTGGTCTTCTTCGAGTTTCCCCTCATTTCTTCTTTCCTATCGAATTACACTTTCGATCGGTTTTATCCGTCCTCGGTTCATGGATCCCATTGTCATCTTGGGATGTGTCTCTTCCAGGTTCGACGGTTTGTTTCTCGGCTGTCTCCTTCATCATGTGATTGCATTGCTATGAGTTTTGGAGGGCTCTGTTCCTCCACGGTTTGATAACGGTGGTTGTAGTGAATATCATTGGGGGCTTTCGGCTTGCTCCTTTGGCTTAGTCTCCTTTTGAGTACGGGCTTTCCTTGGTCTCCAGCCTTCCTCGCTGAATCAGGCCTTTCTTCTCATGGCTTCGGAGTGTTCCCTTCCCCTTCTTGCTAGCTGGGTTGCTCTCTTACTACCAGCTAGTTTTGGATGGTCTTCTTGGAGTTTGGTCATTCCTGTTTTGGGCCTGTTTCATTTTTGGGGTGGCTTCCTAGGTAGTGGGGTTCCTGGATTCTAGTTCTGGGTCATTTTTGTTTCTATGGGTGGGGTCCCCCAACCCCCTAGTTCATAGCTCCAAATAAAAGTGCTACATGTATAAAAAAATACATAATCGATTACAATGAAGAAAGAGGCAAGTATCCACATACAAAGAGCCAAATCGAAGGCTTGCATAACTCAAAATGTAAAAGAGAACATATCTAAACAATGCCCTTAGCAAATTAAAATAGTCCAACAACTTGATGGCTCAATTGTTACCACTTTAGGAGTCATCAAGGATCTTGAGTTAATCCTCCACGCACGTCCAAGCCTAACCATAATTCAAGATGTGTTAACCATTGGCCTACCTCCTTTATTTTCCATTTTCCTATCAAGATATTTCACTGCTAAGGTGGGTGGTTAATTTTATTCTAATTGGTCTCATATGTTATTAAGAACAAGGTATGGTACCCGGTTTACCATACAAGCCAAGTCTATATTTTCCTATTATGTTGAGCCATATGACCCATTCCCTCTCCAATCTAATTGCCTCATTTAAGAAGACCAAGGACAAGATACATTTTCAAAAGAACAATACATTCGTCATCCTATACCTAATTTATTATTAGATGAATGCGCTAAAGCGCGCTATGAATTTGATCCCTATGACAAAACTATTGAAACTGGTCTTGGTTCTTATTTCATCCTTGAAAAATATGGTGTGCTTCCTACCGCGCTCAAGAAAGAACAAAATGATAATGCTCTTGGACTATGGTATATGTATTTTGATGGCTCCAAAAGTAGAAATGGATCAGGTGCAGCATTGTTTTCATCTCTCCCAAGATTGAGAAGTTATTCGCACACAAGTTGTAATTTGCATGCTCCAACAATGTAGCATAAGTTTTGGTTCACGGTCTTCTTATTGTTGAGAAGATCCAAATCAAGATGTTGCATATCTTTGGGGACACTGAATCGGTCATCCACTAGGCTACAAAGAGGTGCGTAAAAAATAATAAGCTTCTTAAAGCTTATAAACAAATATTTTGGGACCTCCTTGAGAGATTTGAATCTCTAAATATGTAGGTGGTGCCAAGAAAATTAAACAAGGAAACAAAACATATGGTGGCTCTTGGTTCATGATCCTCATCTCGTTGAGGATTTTGTCTAAGGTACCGCACAACACATCAACGTGGTGGTCAAATCATCCATTCTAGGTATTGAAACCAGCTAAAAGGTCTTTGACAATGACACATAGATTTTCCAGTTCATTCATAATGAAGCTAAGTTCTCTTAAAACATGTTAGCTGAATTTCATAGCAGCTATGGTGACCAAGTGATTCAACTCAAGACAAACAAGTTTCCTAAGGGGATAGTCACCTTAGAGCACATATTCAGTCCTAATGATGAATTTAAGGGTGAAAAAAGTATATGCGCATGGCACAAGAAGAATTCCTCCTAGTCACTATTTTGTGTGGCAAAGAGTTGTTGCTTGGTAAAGAATGTGTGTGTGATGAAATGCATGCATTCATCTCTCTATGTCAGAAATAAAGTGACATATTATCATAGGAGTATGAAGACCTCAAATTATTTGACCCAAGTGTTGATCATTACTCCATTGACCTTGATCTTATCATCAAGCCTATCAGAAAAAATCAAAGGCATGTCAATCCTCATGAGGAAAGAGTTATCCAAGCTCATTGAGGTAAAATTCATATTTCCCATCAAATACTCTACCTGGGTGGAAAATCTTGTTCATGTGCATAAGAATAATGGTGAAATAAGACTTTGTATTGATTTTGAATATTTGAATAGGGCATCCTTAAAGGATCATTATCCTTTGAATTCTATGGAGTAAATTTTGTATATGTAGCTAGTGCACAAAGTGATTTCTCATGTTGGATGGGTACTCTGGTTTCAATCAAATCATGGTCAAGGAAGAGGATCAATTTAAAACAAAATTTACAACCAAATGGGGAACATATGCATATCAAAAATGCCCTTTGATATGTTAAATGCACGCACAACATTTTAGAGAGATATAGACATTGCCTTCAAGGTATATATCAATGATTTCATCCTAATCTACTTGGATGACATTCTGTCTTCTCAAATTGGTGCAGATCACATGGTGATTCTAGAGAAAGTCTTTGAGAGATGTAAATAATTTGGGGTATCTCTCGATTATGAAAAATATCGAATATTATGCCTAACGATGCTATAATAGCAGTAAATAAAAGATGTAATGAAATACGTAAATATACCAAAGCAAGATAAATAATAAATAATAAATAATGAAACCCTAGGTGCAGAGAGAGGGTGAAAGCCTTAGCTGATTTTATTTATTGCCAAAGATGTATAAGACTATAAAGTGGAAAAATCTAAACCATTGACCGTCACACGGGATCTCGAAAATTTTAGAACCGGAGGAATAGGCCGGACTGGGCACTGAAGAGGGATAGGGCGCCGTGGGTGCCCCGGTCCCGATTCTCGAGCACCTAGATCTACGAAAATTCTTAGAAAATATCCTCTCGAGTTATCGTGAGGTGTTCACCTTTTTCACCTTTGGTTGCTATGAGATCACACCAAGATCACCGAGCTTGCTTTGTAAACCTACAATGAAGAATAAACCTGCAAAACCCTCAAACAAACATCAAATCCTAAAAAAGAAAAATGTAAAATGAGGGGTCAGACTTTCCTCAGCTGTCACCATGGTGAACTTACCACTGAGCATTTCACTATATCTCAGACCTAATGTAGTTCTTTGTGTGTGTGTGTGTGGAATTGTGACCTAAGTTTCTCTTGTGTCACGGTCGTGACGTGGATAACGAGAAATTAACTAGATGTAGAATGTAATAAATGTGAGCATGGAATAGAATGCAATTCCTTCCTATGAAATGTGATACAAAAAGCCATACCTTGTGTCCCTTGTGAAGGAGATAGATGGATGCAATGCAACACTTAGATGCTTTGATATATGTAGCCTTAGGTGGTGATGGATAATGCTTAGTGCTTGGTCCTTTATTATGATCACATAACTTTATATTTATATGATTATCTTGTTTGAATTTCGTAGTTAACCCCGAAAATACCGACTACCAAAAAGATAAGATGCTCAAACGGCTAAAAAGGACCCAAAAAGTGTGAGTAAAGTAAAAAGGGGATAAGGGGGCCCAGAGGGGATGAGGGCACCTAGTGTTGGCATCCTGGTTGGGAGCTAGTGTCCAAGATGACAAATTCCAAAGAGTAAAAAGGTAGATTGAGAAAGTGAGGGTGTAATACTAAAAGTAGCAAAGAAAACAAATAAAGGTGGCCAAATACAATACTTTTCTTACTTAGGAATCATATGAATAATAGTATGTAATCATGACTATATATTTACCAAAAGTGTGTGATTATGTGTCTACATTTTCCCCCAATTTTTGTTGGTGATCGGAAATCTTGGTAACATAAATTAGATAGAGATGCATACCTAATAACCACGTAGATCGATGCAACAAAGTGTGCCAAAGGACTTAGATAAAGCGAGGAAAGGTAAAAAATGTGAAGCATGGATGTTAAGGATGAGGAAGTACAAAAAGTGATGAAAATGAACCTAGGGCATAAAATGCTAGTGTAGATGTCGCGATGTACTGTTGTTGATGTCAATGTCGATGTGTGTGATGTTGGTTATAATGTTGATGTTGACTACCACTTCCCATATGGATGGACCTACAAAAGAGAAGCTGAAAAGTAGTCAAATACGCATGTATATGATAAAAGTGTGTAAGGAAAGTATGTAAAAATGTTGAAAGTGTGAAAAAGGAACATGTGCACTTGATCCGTGATGAGGAAAGGGGTGTAGAAAGGATCATGTAGATGATGTTGACACGCGAGTTTTTGGGTGATCTCATGCCAATGTAATGGAAGAAGTGTAGGGAGAACTATCTAGTGTCATCCTCACACCTTTAACTACTACCCGTTGTGTATAAAACCATTGCAGATGGTGTGTATAAACACATGTGCTAAAGACTATCTTCCCTATAAAATTCATCGTGTATGGATTTTTGTAGATTGTGTTAAACTACCAATCATTGTGTAACTGCCCCTAGTCCCAAGTATCTAAGAAAGGCCGTTATATCACCCCTAGTTTCGGAATCCAGAAATTCCACTATGCTAAGGACCCAAGTCTGATTCTCGAGCTCTAAAAACTGTGTTGTATAGGTACCATTTTGTGTATAATGCTTTATGGAGTGACTTATTCACCCATATGATGCCCCCTCATTTGGGTTGCATGTGATGTCACTGAGGGATTATGTGGCCCAAAAGAGGACCAACTGCTATGCTTAAATTGTGCCCTGTAGGGGAACATGGATGTGCTTGGTAGAAGCCAAGTCACACACAAACAAGTGGCTAGGAAAACAAGTGTTAGTACAAGCAAAGAAAAACACTCATGTATAAAACAAAATATAAGCTACGTAGGTAATGTCTAAGTTAAGACACAAGCGTAAGACACCGTAGACCGTGAAAAGTGAGTTGCAAACATAGAACACCACTCACGATGTCATAAGACAATCAAGGTCATAGTGGCTGCAAAAAATCAGAAAATAAGCAATACATGGGGAAAAGCCCGCAAACAATGACAATAAAAACAAACAGTGTATCAAACAACCATGGAAGCAAGTAATCCTACATAAAAATGCTTCACATGAAGCACTTGTTAACGCATTAGAAAGATTAAAATTAAGTCAAAGTATGTATAATATGAGAAAATAGTGTGCTATGAAAAAAAATGAAATAATAACACCTGTAATATACGAAAGTGGATGCCCCCAGGAACCGTTGTGGGGATCGGCACTAGGTACTACGTCAAATATCCATACTACATGTAATCTATAGATCTATAAACTCCATGATCACAACTAAAAAGCAGTTGAATGTGCATGTGTATGATAAAGATAATGACATACAAGATATCTATCTAATTTGTGCAATAAAGTGTATATGTAAAATCATAAGTAAGCAAATAAAGAAATACAACCAAGATATGCAAAGATATTGTGGATAAGGTGGAATGGAATTTAGTGTGAGTGAGAGGAGCAACGTGCCCCGATTGGATATGTATGTATGCAATGAGGTTCATTTATTTGTTCCCCTCGTAGTCAAGAATGAACCATAAACGAGAGTGCATCATCAGAAATGGTTTGAGTGATGTCTATAGAAAGGGATTGATGAATAGAGTGATGATTTGGCTTAAAGTGTATATCACTAGGTGCATGAGTAGGATATAAGTATGTGTGATGATGTAGCACAAGGCATAAATCATGAAGTAGATGAACATGATGCTAGTAGAAAACGTGATGATATAGCACAAAGTGTATATCACGAGATCTATATAATAGGATGCTAAACGGGTGATGATCTAGCCTAAGAGAATATATCACGATATGTGTGAAGATGAATAATGTCTAGTGTGTAGTGTGTGAGGTTCATGTATATAATATTCCCTCAATAGTCAAGTGTGAACCAAAACATAAGAGTGCATCATAGGGTAATGACAATACAATAGTGTATCAAGGTGTGTAAGATTTCTCAAAGATATGTAATATGAAGCACAAATTGTAATAATATGAAGTGATAGCCAATTGGTGATGATAGATGGGGGTAGAAGAATTACCATGATGCCCCCCAAGTGCATAAGAGATGGAGATATGTCCGGGCATAAAAAAATCTTGCCAATGCGACAACATGTTAGGAGTAGTTGGCATACCAAAGGAAGTTGCGGCAGTAAGAACACGGGGAAATTACTTTTTATGGTGCTTAGTATGTTAAATGGTGTAAACCTCGAGAGGAGATGTGGAAGGAACAAAAGAAACGAGATTAGGGTGATATCTGAGGTTGAGCCTAGTGGATTGTGTTGGAATGGAAAGAGGTTCTTTGAATCTTTTTAATGGCTACCTAATCTACCGCCATCAAACCGTAGTAGCACAGATGATACCGATACTGGGCCATACTATTTGAAGTTAGGAGGATAGGTGGCCAAAGTATGGGCTTTAGGTGAATGATCAATAGCGTTGTAATAAGAAAATGGAGAGGGATCTACCAATGCTTCATAAACCACACCTTGATATAAAAATTTAATACGCGCATGAAGGGTTGAAGGGACCACATTCATGGCATGGATCCAAGGTCATCCAAGGAGAAGATTATAGTTAAGATTGTTAGGCATGACATGGAATGGGACAGACAAAGTGCATGACCCGAGAGTAATGGGAAGCATGATTGTACCTAAGACTCATTTAGGAACATTATCAAAGCCACAAATGCAAATGGATAATGGACTTAAGGAGGCTTCAGAGAGGCAAAGTTGTGTGAGGAATGTGATATTACAGATGTTAAGTTTGTATCCATTGTCGACTAAAGCTCTCTTAACCCCTATGTTATTGATACAAACTTGAATATAAAGGGGGAATCATTACTTAAGATAGACTGAGAAGTGATTTCATCATATGTAAATGTGATATGCTCTTCATTGATAGATAAAGAAGTAGTAAACCTATGATATAGATATTTAGGAGAGGTGTGAGGATGAATATAAGTGTTAGTGGAAAAAGATCTCGAGTTTATTTTGACAATCGTGATTATCCTACAAAAATGCATAGAGAGAGGCCTCCATGGTGAAAGGACCCTAAGATAAAGAGGCAGAGAAGAAGAGAGGAACCAAGAGTTCTCGAATGACGGGTTCACCAAAATGATTATGCAAAATATGGAATATTATGCCTAATATGATGTTATAGTAGAAGAAATAAAAGATGTAATGAAATACATTAATATACTAAAGTAAGCTAAATAATAAATAATTAAACCCTTTGTGCAAAGAGAGGGTAAAATCCTTAGCTGATTTGTTATGTTTCGAAGATGTGTAGGAATGGAAAGTGGAAAAATGAAGCATTTGATCGCCGCATTTAATCTCGAAAATTTCATAACCGGAGGAACATGTTGGAATGGGGCGCTGGAGAGGGATAGGGGTGCCTACGGGTGCCCCCGGTCCTAATTTTGGGCACTGGGTCCGTGGAAATGCTCAAAAACCTCCTTTGAGGTATTACGAGGTGTTCACCATTTGTCAAGTTTTTTCATTTCGAGGTGTTGAGTTATGGATCTCAATTAATTCATTTTAGCATGCAATTGGAACTTGTTGGAAACACAAAGAATGCGCAGCATCGGTTATGGTATGACGACCGGCATCGGTCGGGAAGACCGGCATCATCAAGGGCAAGTAGAACCGGTGATGGTTAGGCGTAACCGCGCGCCGATTACACTGTAATGAATTTTTAATTAACTCTTGGGAATTATATCTATTTTTAGCATTAAAATAGATTTATTAATTGTAATTGCATGGCTAAGTGCTCTAAGGCTAAAAACAACTATATGAAGTTAAAATTAGGTTTTAGAAGTAAGAGTGTGGATCATAATTACAAGATAATCGCATGAGAGATAATTCTTGGTGAAAAGAAGAAGAAAAGCTTGAAGGAAGAAAGTATTGAGCATCTGAGAGGTGTGGAAGATTGTAAATCTTCATTGTATATCTTGTCAAAGATTTGGATAATAGATTGGCTTGTTTCTTGGTGGACGTAGCCCACACTAGGTGAACCACGTTAAATCTGGTGTTGATTTATGTCTCTTGTTTTGTATATTTCTTCTGGTAGAATATTTGCTTTTATTTGCATGTATGCTTAGATCTGATATATTGTCTATACAACCAGTGTGCTAACCCCAACAACTGGTATCAAAGCTTTGTTTGAGGGTTTTGTGTGTTGAAATATTTACTCACAAAGGGTTTTCTAATTGAGTGGGAGCTACAACAATGGTAGAAGATAATAAATACAAGGTAGAGAAATTTGAACACCGAAATTATCAATTCGGAAGATGTAGATTGAGGATTATCTCGTATCAAAGAGATTTGTACTTACCATTAGATGAGAAGTCTAGGCCTACTAAGATGATCTGATGAAGAATGGAATATTCTTGTGAGAAAGGCTTTGGGATTTATAACATTGAGCATGACAAAGCATCCATGGCTTCTAATATTATAGAAGTGACTTCTACAAAGAGACTTAATAAAATCTCTTGCTAATTTATATGAAAAACCTAGTGCTTCAAATAAAGTTTATTTGATGAAGAAACTATTTAGTTCTAAGATGCATAAAGGTGAATCTGCCTCTAGTCATTTGAATGATTTGATCTATAGTAAATCAATTAAAATCGGTTGTTATACCATTTGATGATGAAGTAAAAGCACTTTTATTCTTATGTTCTTTGCCTGATAGTTGGGACAACTTGGTAATGGTTGTTAGTAATACATCATCTGCTAATAATATTTTAAAGTTTGATGATGTGGTTAGTATAATCTTGAATGAAGAAATTCACAGGAAGAGTACAGAGGAAATATCATCTGGAAATGCTTTGAATGTAGAAAGTAAGGGTGGAGAAGGAGAGATCTAAGAGTAAGAGTAATGGGAAATCAAAGTCAAGGGATAGCAGATCTAAATCTAGAAGTAAGGGAATTACTTGTTGGAAATGTGGAAAGAAAGGACATGCAAAGAAAGATTGTTGGTCAAAAGATAAAGAGAATCAACAATCAGACAAAGGTAAAGAGGCAAATCTTGCTTCATCAGAGGTAATGCAAGATGCTCTTATTATTTCTTTAGACAATAGATTGAATCATGGGTTTTAGATTCAGGAGCTTCTTTCCATGCAACCCCTAATAAGGGTTATTTTAGAAATTATGTCCATGGCAATTTTGGGCATGTTTATTTAGGTGATGATGAACCTTGCAATATTACTAGTAAAGGGGAAGTTCATCTAAAATTACATAATGGAAATACATGGGTATTGAAAGATGTGAGGCATGTGCCAAGCCTCAGGAGGAATCTTATTTCCGTAGGGCAACTAGGTGAATCGGCCGCATGGTTACTTTTACAGAGACTCTTGGAAAGTCACCAAGGGTGATTTTTTTGTGGCAAGAGGTAAGAAGGTAGGAACGTTATATTTATCTACCTATATTATTGATTCATTTTCTACATTATCTACTTCAGATTCAGATGCATGCATGTGGCATAATCGGTTGGGTCATATGAGTCAAAAAGGAATGTAGATCTTAGAGGCTAAGGGTAAGTTATCAGATTTGAAAGATTTAGATTTTGATTTATGTGAGCATTGTATCTTTGGAAAGTAAAAGAGAGTGAGATTTCTCAAAGTTGGGGCAACTAAGAAGGAGCATAAATTGGAGCTTGTACACTCAGATGTGTGGGGACTACCTCAGGTAGCTTCTCATGGAGGATCCCGGTATTATGTTACTTTCATTGATGATGCTACAAGAAAGATATGGTTTTATTGTATTGAATGTAAATTTGATGTTTTTGATACTTTTAAAATATGGAATGCCCTTATTGAGAATGAATCAGATTCTAAGTTAAAGTGCCTTAGATCTGACAATGGTGGTGAATAATGTAGCAAGACTTTTAATGATTATTTTTCAGTTAATGGGATACGTAGAGAAAGAACATTTCTGAGAACACCACAAGAGAATGGTGTTGCAGAAAGAATGAACAGGAAAATCATGGAATGTGCTAGAAGTATGAGGATACATTCTAGATTGCCCTTGTAGTTTTGGGTAGAAGTAGTTGATACAACAATTTATTTGATTAATCGTGGGCCTTCAAGTTTGCTAGATGGAGGAATACCAGAGGAAACATGGACCGGAAAAGAGGTAGATCTTTCTTTTCTTAAAGTTTTTGGTTCAGAAGCTTTTGTGCATGTTGATAAGGAAAATAGGAAAAAGTTGGATGCAAAATCCAAGAGGTGCACTTTCATTGGTTATGGATCTGGTGATTTGGTTTCCATTTTTGGGATTTAGAGAATTCTAAAATTATTAGGAGTTGTGATGTTGAATGGAATGAAAAGAGAATGTATAGGGATCAAATTTTGGTACCTAAGGATGAGAAAATTAAGAAGTTTATTGATGAAAATGAACTCTCGGGTTTTAAAGAAACACCTACAGAAATACACAATAACCATGGTCAATTTGCCAAATGAATTGCCTAGATCGATATATTGTATGTGCAACCGGTGTGTAATTATGATCCACACTCTTACTTATAAACCCTAATTTTAACTTCATATAGTCATTTTTAGCCTTAGGGCACTTAGCCATGTAATTACAATTAATAAATCTATTTTAATGCTAAAAATAGATATAATTCCTGAGAGTTAATTAAAACTTCGTCACACAAGTAACCGACGCGGTTCGCCTAACTAATGTCATCGGTTCCTACTTACCCTTGACCGATGTCGGTTACTATGTTTTCCAGCAAGTTCCAATTGCATGCTAAAATGAAGTAATTGAGCTCCACAACTCAACAATGCTCTAAGTAATGTGGAGAGGGATAGGGGTGCCTACGGGTGCCCTGGTCCTAATTTTGGGCACCTAGGTCTCGTAGAAATGCTCAAAAACCTCCCTTTGAGGTATTGTGAGGCATTCACCCTTTGTCAAGTTTTGTCATTTCGAGGTCGCACTAAAATCACCGAGCTCACTATAAACTTGTAATGAAGAATGAACTTGCAAAACCCTCAAACAAACATCAAATCCTAAAAATAAAGATGCAAAATGAGGTGTCGACTGTCTCAAATTGTCACAATGGTGAAATTATGATTGAACACTACACTACATCTCAGACCCAATGTAGTTTTATGTGTGTGTGGAATCGTGCCCTAGGTTGCTCTTGTGCTAGTCACACGTGGATAGTGAGAAAGTAGCTATATGTAGAATGTAATAAATGTGTGCATGGAATAGAATGAAATTCCCTCCTATGAAGTGTGATGTAGAAAACCAACCCTTGTGTCCCTTTTGATGGAGTTATATGGATGCATGGATCTCTTAAATGCCTTGATGGATGCAACCTTAGGTGGTGATAGTTAATGCTTAGTGTTTGGTCCTTTATTATAATCACATAACTTTATATTTATATGATTCTCTTACTTGAATTTTGTAGATAACCCCGAAAAGGTTGACTACCAAAAATATAAGATGTTCAAATGGCTAAAAAGGACCCAAAAAGTGTGAGTAAAGTACAAAGGGGACATGGGGCCCAGAGGGGACGAGGGCACCTGATGTTGGAGTCCTAGTTGGGTGTTAGTGTCCAAGATTACAAATACCAAAGAGTAAAAAGGCAGACTAAGCAAGTGAGGATGTAAGACTGAAAGTAACAAAGCATAAAGAAAATAAAGGTGGCCAATGACATGGGTTAATTATTACGTTTCTTACTTAGGAATCATATGAATAGTAGTGTGTAATCAAGACTAGATATTTACCCAAAGTGTGTGATTGTGTGTCTACAATCTCTTAACCCTAAGAAGTGAAACTTTGTTGTTACACAAGGTAAGGTTTTGGGCCATGTGGTCTCTAAGTATGGCATTTATATTGATCTAGAACATGTTTTAGCCATCCTTTCTCTTTCTTTACCAACGCACAAGAAGGCCTTGCAATCATTCCTAGGAAAAATCAATTTTGTTAGGAGATTTATTCCTAACTTTGTAGGTTTGATTAGGCCCATCAACCTCATGCTCAAGAAGGACATAGTCTTCAAGTGGATGGTAAAAGGAAAGGAACATTTCAAAAAAATTAAGAAAGAGATTTTACGCACCCCAACACTCATTAATCTGGATTATTCAAAGGATTTTATCCTTTATAATTATGGAGTTGATGTGAGTATTGTTGTTGTCTTGACACAAGAAAATGAACAAGGATTGGAGCAACCAATGGCTTTCTTCAGTCAAACATTGAAGGAATATGAATTGAAATATATTCACATGGAAAAATATAACTTTTCCATCATGTGTGCGCTAAAGAAATTCAAAAGTATGCTCACCACAATTCATGTCAAGGTGCTAGTTTCACACTCAGTGTGAGAAGCTTCATCATGGGAGTAGAAATCAATGAGAAGAGATCTAAATGGATGACCAAAATCATGGAGTATGATGTGACTATCAAAGCCACTAAGCTTGACAGAGCCAATGCGCTCTGTAAGAAACCTGTTGAGGATGTGCAAAACGACCAAGAGACTTCATTATTTTGGATGAAGAGCTTCCACGCACAAATCCCGAACAAAATGAAGATCCCAAAGTGTGTGCACCTAGATGGAGAACATGTCGTCCTTCCTTTCTTCTCAAAGCATACCCTCCTAGTTTGAAAAAATAAAAGAGAAGGCATATGAGGTTGTAATATATTCCATATGTGCTCATTGATGAGATTATCTTTAAAAGGAACATTGATGGTGTACTTGATCGTGTGTATTGATGGCATACAAGTCAACAAAGATTTAACAAAATTTCATGATGGATTGTTTGGTGGACACATCTCTGCCAAAGAAACAAAAATGAAGATCATCAAGGTAGGATATTTATGGCCTACCCTATTTGTAGACATGCACAAGTCGATTAGAAAATGAAAAGAATGCACTTTTTTGCAGGATAGAAAAAATTGGTTCGCTTCCCTCCAACCAATCCAAGAAAATTATCCTTTCACACAATGGGGCCTAGACTTCATTGGCATGATCAACCGTCCTTCGAGTGTTGGTCATAAGTGGGTGTTGACAACTACAAATTACTTCACCAGATGGATAGAAGTTTTCACGCTCAAGGAATCAACTGATTCGGCATCCTTAATTTTCTCGAGGGAATTGTAACAAGGTTTGGCATTCCTTGAACCATTATCTATAATAATGCAAAAGCCTTCCTTAAAACAAGGATTATTGATTGGGCTCTGTTATCCAATTTCACCCCCTCAGGGTTGAATTGATAACATACATCAGAATTCTCAAGTCCCAGGCAAATTGATTAATCCAGGGCAAAAATCATGTTTCTAAGGTCCCTTCAGAAATTTTTCTAACTCCCCTGTCTAGGTCGAAAAGAACAAGCTCTGAGAAAATGCGAGAAAGTTGCAGAAAATAAGCTTGGGCCAGAAAAATTGTGAAAATCGGCTAAGTCCTAGTCCCCGGGACAGTCGGGACATTTGGGACGTCAAGGCGCGGATCGGCCGAAAAGCCTACAGGCGGCCCAAACAGCAAAGGGACATCTGGGACAAATGGACGCGAAATGCCCGAATCGGCCGAAAGAAAGAAAATTTGTCCAAGTCCTTCACCGAGAGCAAGCGGGACAAGAGTACGCGGAAGACCCGAACCGGCCGGTTCGGCCGAAACAGGAAACTTTCGCACTGGGACATCTGGGCCGTGAATGCGCGGAGGACGCGAACCGGCCGGTTCGCCGAAACGGAAAATTTTAGCACAAGGACAAGTGGGACAAAGGGACGCGCGGGACGCGGATAGCCGAAGGAGCCGAAAGCCAATCAGATAATGCCACGTGTCACTGGCAGAAAGGGGATGTGGAAGCCCATTTTGGGTGAACCGGAAGAATTTGTCCCAGACAGTTTGGGACATCTGGGAAAAAAGGACGCGGTGGACGTGAAAATCCGGAGCCCATGGATTTGCACGTTCTTTATATCAACGGAAAGATGTTGAAATTCTCTACATGATTCTCGGGGTCAATCTTGCATTTTGGTGCATTTTGGAGAGAGAAAATTAAGAAAACATCTCTGACGCGTGGTGATAGACAGAAGTAATGCTTCAACAACCAACTTTAATGCAGCAGACAGCTCGCCGCTCCTGTTAGACAACTCGTCATTTTTCCAGAAGCCGCCACTTCTATCATAATGAGATGATTTTAAATGTATCTAGAAGTGGTTGTGGTAGATTCGATTTTCCTCTCTCTTTCTTCTCTCATTCTTAGTATATATTGTAAAGAGGAGCTCCTTTAACAGGTCGGACATTCTTGTTTTGCATCCTCCCTTCTTCCCTGCTTGCAAGAGAATTTGTGGAGCTTTTCAAACCTCCCATATGGATTGTAATGCCAGTTTTTGCCTCTTGGCCACTGCAATGTACTGTATCGACTCTTGAGCAATATATATATATATATATATATATATATATATATATATATATGTTTGTGATTGATTCTCAACCCTCTCATGTATTCATTGTTGTTATTTTGATCTCTTATTGCAGTTTGGTTACCTGTGCATAGTGTTTGTATTGCATCTATGTGGTCTGTGTTAGATTTGCAAAACAAGTGTCTAACATTCCTTGGTGCATCACCTCTGTAGTTTAGGTTTTATTCTTTTAATTTTCTCACCTGTCTCCTTGACAAGTTAGATTAGGTTTTAGTAAACCCTCTGCATTTTTGTGTGCATCGAATAGAGGAATAGAACCAGCCTTCTCTGGAGAATCCTTTCTCATCTTTACAAGTCCCACACTTGGAGAAAGGATTCCATGTTGTGCAATCACACTTGGATGCCGAACATCAACCTAGAAGCCGATTGATCTCGCATCCGGGGTGCCGTGAGTCTGCAACAACAGCTTTTTTGCATGCCGGTGGGACCTAGAGGTCTCATTTTTATTGCAGCAAAATTGATATGCATTTGCTGCAGTTTTCTTGCTTATAAGAGATGTTATTTGCATATCCTGGCGACTCTAAGGGGAAGAATCAACTGGTTTTAGCAAAGGCAGCCGAAAACTCATGAGAAGAATCACCACAAGGTCAAGAGTTGGAGAAGAAGAAGTGTTGTTTGAATACTGCGCAGCTTATCTCCAAGAAGAAGGCAAAGAGGAAGAAGGATTCAAAGGTCTCCATCTCCGCCAAACATGACTCTCTCAAATCCTCCACACCGATGTGCCTTTCATTCAGATATAGAAGGGTTTTAAGACCGATTAGAATGGCTCGTAACAATCCCTACGTCAACTTCACAGCAAAGCAGCCCACTTGCTCTCAATGCACAAAGATCCAGTTCCTATTGCGCAGCCTTCAAGAACATTCCCTACTTCACCGAGAAAATTAGACTACTCCGGTGATCATGTTAAAGATATTGCTAACCTTTGTGTGCAATCCATGAAATCGATGAAATGCAAGTGGTCACAAGTTAATGGCATCTTCCTTCAAGGGTAAAGCATTGCAATGGTTTAGGAGCCTTGAGCTGGTTCTATCACAAACTCGAATTAGTGTGTATTGCACTTCACGAGCAATTTGGAGAGAAGGGAGATAATTTGTCTCTTTTAGAGCAGTGACAACTATCAAGAGAGCCACCAACGAGCAGCTGACTGACTTCAACTTCAGATTTCAAAGGTCTTGGGATAGGATTCCAGTGGGAGTCAGGCCAACAGCAGAAGGTACCTTTCTATATTACCTTAAAGCTTTAAATTCTAATATTTCTATGTTGATTCAGTCCATGGGAGGCACAACAATCCCTATGGCTTATAGCATTGCCATTAGGGCTGAAAACTGTCTTATTCAAGCTGGTAAACTGGCTCCTAGGCCTCCCATGCCCTTGTATCCAAACTTAGAAAATCCAAGCACTAGTCAAGCACCCACTTTGGCTCCTGTTCCCACTCCTAGAAATCAGAGTTCAAACGAAGCTTCCACTTCATCCTCTAATGCTTCAAATGAACTCCAAGAGGTCATGAAACAGTTGCAAAATTTGGGAAATGAGCTGGTTACTATTAAAAGGCAACAAGCCCAAGGTTTCAGACCTTCCTATCAACCCCAAGCTCAGCCTAATAGGCAGCCATACCAACCACAAAGACCACCTAATCCAGTTGCAAATATGAATCAAAATCAAAGCCAAGTAAGACCTCCCGCCAATAGGCCATTTCAGCCCTATAACCCCAATGCCATATCTGCCTCTAAGGCGTTAGTGCCAACATAGAATAACATGGCCCAAGAATATGATTGGTGTTTTCCATGCAACGAGCCTCATAACCAATCCATGTGTTTCAATGGTGCTCTCAATCAAGCACTGATGGTGATAACTACTGGTGTGGAGGGCGAGGGCAGTCAAGGAAACCGTCAACTACAAGAAACATTCCAACAGCAATCAGCCCCAAATGACACCACGTTGGTAGAACTGAAAGCAAAATATTTTTGTGGCATGAATTAGGCGGTTTCTCAAGGTGTTGCAGCCAACACAAGGTCAAAAAGGAGGAATCGGGCGAAGAACAGCCATTAGCCCCATCCAATCCACAACCCTCCACGGCTCCATAAATGATCGCAAGCGAGTCCAGATTTCAAATACACAAGGGCAGCCAAGAACAGCCCCTAGGCCAACTCAAATGCCAAGCTGTCTTTGCCCACGTATAAGGAGTAAGTGTACAAACCAAGGGACAACAAAAGGATACTTCATCCCCGTTCGAGTATCATCAAGCAGATGAAGAAGACTAACGTCAACATATCAATGTGGGAATCCCTATCTATCCCAGGCCAAAGAGATCTGCTGCAAGCTGCCATGAAGGATTTGCCAACTTCAAATCAGCGAGGTTCGAGATGCAAGACAAAGTGCTTACAAATGCTGCCCACCAAGGAAGTCATGGAGGACAACAAGGTAAAATGTTGAAGCCCCCTCCTTTCTATGTTTCATTAATCATTGGGGATAAACTAGTACACAATTGCATGATTGATTCCGGGGCAAGTAGCTCAGTGATGCCCAAGCAAATAGCTGATCAACTAGGGCTCCAGTATGAAACAACATCTAAAGGGGTAGTGCGGCTAGATGGGACAACAATAAAGAAGGTTGGAGTGATTAGAAATTTGAGTCTTACCTTGCATGCATGTCCAAATGTTGTTGTTTTACAAGATGTATCAGTCATAGATTTGCCACCACTCTTTTCCCTTTGCTTGTCAAGGGACTTCACAGCCAAAATTGGAGGGTATTTGTCTGCTGATTGGTCTCACATGCTATTTAGAACAAGGTATGGAACTAAAGCTACAATTAGGTTTGAACCTATTGCAAACTTCCATATAGAGCCTTACACTCCAAGTCAGATTAATGCCAATTGCTCAGCATTTGATCAAGAGGATCACCCTAGTACTGATGAAGCTGACACCAAGGTTGGAAGTATCCCAGACCTAACTCTTGATGAATGGGCAAACAAGATACATGCTTTTGATCCCTATCAAGAAGTAGAAGAATCGAGTGGGAGTCTATTGTATACACGAAGAAAATCAACTGTTCCTAGATCACCAAGCCAAGCCATAATGATGACAATGAGGTATGGCGGCGTTTTTTGACGGATCAAGGAGTAGGCAAGGTGCAGGAGGTGGAGCCATGCTTGTTTCACCTCAAGGAATAAAGTACTATTCAACTTTTAGATTTCAATTTGCATGCTCTAATAACTTGCTGAATATGAAGCTTTGGTGCAAGGGATGCATTGGGCAATCAAGAGAAAAATAAAGAATCTGCAAGTCTTTGGGGACAGTGAATTGATTGTAAATCAAAGTCAAGGGCGGCATCTTTGCCAAGAATGATCTACTCAAGTGCTACAAGAATAGGGTATGGGACCTCATGGAAGATTTTGAAGGTTTTGGCATCGAATCCATTCCCAGGAAAGAAAATCAAGTTGCTGACAGGCTTGCAGCAGTAGGGGCAGCCTTTGACATTATGGAAAGCATTCAACAAGACAAGGTACAGCCGAACATCCACATGATTATGAGGCCTTCAGTGCCGGATAACAATGTCAGTTGGCAAGTGTTTGAGAATGACCAGCAAATCATCAATTTCCTCCAAGAAGAAGCTGAGTTCTCTACCAGGAATCAAGACAAGTTGCATCGTGCAGTATGGTGACCAAGTGGTGCGGTTGAGAATTAAAAATTACCAAAAGGCCTCATAACCTTGGAGTCAATCTTCAACCCGAATGATCAGTTCCGGAAGGAGAAGGCAAACATTCAAGTAAAGGAAGAAGATTCAGGGCCAATTCCAGTTGGGGAAGGCAAAACACTTCAAATTGGTAAAGTGGCCCTTTGAAAGCAGAGAAATCAGATTTCATACTGACTTTGCCAAGAATTTCCAGATGTCTTCGCTTGGAGTTATGAAGACTTGAGAGGATTCAATCCGAATTTAACACAACATACCATAGAATTGGATCTAGATGCTAAGCCCATCAGGCAAAAGAAGAGACCTGTTAACCCCCACATTGAGCCTCTAATGAAGAAAGAGCTAAATAAGCTAATAGAGGCAAGCATTATATTCCCGATCAAACACTCAAGCTGGGTTGCTAACTTGGTTCCGGTCAGGAAGAAGAGCGGAGAAATCAGATTGTGTGTGGACTTCCGAGACCTCAATAGGGCGTCTCTCAAAGATCATTACCTGCTTCCTTCAATGGAACAAATATTGCAAGTAGTATCCGGTTAAGAGAGATTCTCTCTCCTAGATGGCTACTCAGGGTATAATCAGGTGATGGTGAAAGAAGAAGACCAATTCAAGACAGCCTTCACAACTAAATGGGGCACATATGCTTACAAGAAGATGCCATTTGGGTTGTCCAACGCTGGTGCTACCTTCCAAAGGGCAATGGACATGGCATTCAAAGGCTTGATCAACCAGATAGTGCTGATATACCTAGATGATATCACTGTCTTCTCAAAGAATGCAGCAGACCATCTCTTTCACCTCAGGAAAGTGTTTCAGAGGTGTAGAAAGTTTGGAGTATCATTGAATCCCAAAAAATGCATATTCCTGGCTCACGAGGGGAAACTTCTAGGCCATATTGTCTCAAAAGAGGGACTGGCAATTGATCCAGAGAGAGTTGAAGCCATAAGAGCACTACCATTGCCAAGTCACAAGAAGGCTCTTCAAAGTTTCTTGGGAAGGATCAACTTTGTTCGTAGGTTTATCCCAGATTTTGCAGCCCTTGTCAAGCCCATCACCAAAATGTTAAAGAAGAGCATGGCTTTTAAGTGGACAGCAGAAGGCAAGGAGAGTTTTGAAGCAATCAAAGAAGCTATCTCTCAGGCACCAACTCTCATCAACCCAAACTTCTCCAAGGATTTCATCCTCTATGCATTCGGAGGTGATGACACTATTTCTGCCATTCTAGTACAACAGAACAAAGATAATGATGAGCAGCCGGTTGCCTTCTTCAGCCAGAGTCTAGATGACTATGAGGTGAGGTACTCTTTTATTGAAAAGCATGTACTTGCAGTAATCAGAAGCTTGAAGAAATTCAAGCATTTAATCTCAAACAACAAAGTCCAGTTGTTGGTCTCACATGTTGGAGTTAAAGACTTCCTCCTCAACAAGGATTTGAATGAGAAAAGGGCAGGTTGGATCACCCGTGTCATGGAGTATGACATTGATATCAAGATCACCAAGCTGGTAAGAGGGAAAGGACTGTGTGAGCAGCTGGTTTTGGGGAAGCAAAAGGAAGTATGCAACGAAGAAGAGGCTGTTTTGACAGTCCAGGACAATCATGAGCCAAGTGGCAATCAAGAAGAAGACGATGCTTCCCCCACTCCTTGCTGGACCCAAGATATTATGCACTTCCTAGGTACAGGCCAGTGCCCCCTAGAGATGAACAAGACCCAAAGGAGACACTTCAGGTTGCAGGCTGTTCCGTATGCCATTGTTGATGGAGTTTTGTTCAAGAAAGACGTGAATGGAGTGCTGCTGAGATGCATTAGCATAGATCAGATTCAAAGGGTGTTGGAAGAGTTTCATGGTGGACCAGCTGGTGGCCATTTTGCACCAAGAGTGACAGCTCTAAAAATCATGAAGGCTGGTTATTATTGGCCTAAAATTTTCAGTGATTGCTATGCATGGATCAAGAGGTGTAAGAATTGTGCATTCTTCACAGGAAAAGAAAGACTTGCTGCCCTTCCATTGCATCCAATCTCAGTTGACCAGCCATTCATGCAATGGGGTTTGGACTTCATTGGAGTCATTAATCCCAATTCAAGCCAAGGGCACAAATGGATTTTGACGGCCACGGACTACTTCACCAAATGGACAGAAGCAGTAGCACTCAAAGAGGCGAATGAGTCTAACATCTTAGACTTCTATGAGGGGATAACAACCAGATTTGGTGTACCTGCTACAATAATATCTGATAATGCATTGGCATTCATTGGATCTAAGGTGACTGAGTGGGCTGTCAAGAACGGTATTTACCTAAGCACTTCATCAAACTATTACCCTCAGGGTAATGGCCAGGCTGAGTCTACAAACAAAAACTTGTTGAGGATCATTAGGAGAACTCTTGATGAGAATCAGAGGTCTTGGCATACCAAGCTGAAATCAGCCTTATGGGCTAATAGGATCACTCCCAAAAGATCCACAGGTAACTCTCCATTCAGGCTTGTCTATGGAAGAGAGGCAATCTTGCCCATGTCACTTGAGTTGCCAACATTGGAACTCATGAAGCAGCTAGAGTTACTTGAATTTGAGCCCATGGAGGTGAGATATGCAGAGTTGATGGAGCTGCAAGAGATCATAAATCAGGCATCCCAAGCAATGGAAAAGGATCAAGCTTTGATCAAGAAAACCTTCGATAGAAAGGCCAAGGATAGATCTTTTCAAGTTGGAGATCTAGTGTTGAAATGGGATGTGGACAGAGCAAAACCGGGAAGGCATTCAAAATTTGATGCTATTTGGAGTGGCCCATACATGGTCACAAAGTGCAAGAGCAACAATGCTTTCCAATTGGCCTCATTGGACGGTGAAGAACTGCAGATTCCAGTAAATGGAATCTATCTCAAACATTGCTACTGAAAATAAAAGGTTCACCCTTGTAAATATTAGTCTAGATTTCAATTCCTCTAAGTGCGTATGCACATTGTCTTGTTGTAGTTAGGTTTCAGTTTCCCTAAGTGCTTTGGCGCAGGTTTTGTCGCTCCTAGTTTGAGTTTTTACAGTTCAGCGTGCTCTCATGGAGGGAGTTGCAGTATCAGGCTCATTTCAGGTCATTGTTTATGACTCCATGCCCAATGGATCGCAAAAAGGCAACTGGTCTTTTCATCTAGCAGGCAGATGACCCCGTTGAGTCGCCAAATTGTTATCCAATTTCACCCCCTCAGGGTTGAATTGATAACATACATCAGAATTCTCAAGTCCCAGGCAAATTGATTAATCCAGGGCAAAAATCATGTTTCTAAGGTCCCTTCAGAAAATTTTCTAACCCCTGTCTAGGTCGAAAAGAACAAGCTCTGAGAAAATGCGAGAAAGTTGCAGAAAATAAGCTTGGGCCGAAAAATTGTGAAAATCGGCTAAGTCCTAGTCCCTGGGACAATCGGGACATTTGGGACGTCAAGGCGTGGATCGGCCGAAAAGCCTACAGGTGGCCCAAACAAGCAAAGGGACATCTAGGACAAATGGACGCGAAATGCCCGAATCGGCCGAAAGAAAGAAAATTTGTCCAAGTCCTTCACCGAGAGCAAGCGGGACAAGAGTACGCGGAAGACCCGAACCGGCCGGTTCGGCCGAAACAGGAAACTTTCACACTGGGACATCTGGGCCATGAATGCGCGGAGGATGTGAACCGGCCGGTTCGGCAAAGCAGAAAATTTTAGCACAAGGACAAGTGGGACAAAGGGACGCGCGGGATGCAGATAGCCGAAGGAGCTGAAAGCCAATCAGATAACGCCACGTGTCACTGGCAGAAAGGGGACGTGGAAGCCCATTTCGGGTGAACCGGAAGAATTTGTCCCAGACAGTTTGGGACATCGGGAAAAAGAACGCAGTGGACGTGAAAATCCGGCAGGCCCGTGGACGAATCACAGCATGACACGTGTCGCCAAGGAAAAAGTCCAAAAAGTCAAAGGGGCGAGTTTTCGAGCACTGATCCGAACCAATGAAATAGTGCCACGTGTCCAATTTTAAGGGGCCCACAAGAAAAGCCCATGAAAAAGTGGAGAGAGGGAATTTCTCGTGAACTGAGCCTACCACGTGTCGCCCGGATGGCGTAACGTGAGAAAAGAAATTTAAAAATCTGTTTTCACTGTTTTGTGCCCTAAATCTTCGAGACCTTCATATCTTTCGATCCAGACCTTGGATTTGCACGTTCTTTATATCAACAGAAAGTTGTTGAAATTATCTACATGATTTTGGGGTCAATCTTGCATTTTGGTGTAGTTTGGAGGAGAAAATTAAGAAAACGTCTCGACGTGGTGATGATGTAAGTAATGCTTCAATAACCAACTTTAATGCGCAAAGAAATGACTCGCCGCTCTCGTTAGACATTTCGCCATTTTTCCAGAAGCCGCCGCTTCTATCATAATGAGATGATTTTAAATGTATCTAGAAGTGGTTGTGGTAGATTCGATTTTCCTCTCTCTTTCTTCTCTCATTCTTAGTATATATTGTAAAGAGGAGCTCCTTTAACAGGTCGGACATTCTTGTTTTGCATCCTCCCTTCTTCCCTGCTTGCAAGAGAATTTGTGGAGCTTTTCAAACCTCCCATATGGATTGTAATGCCAGTTTTTGCCTCTTGGCCACTGCAATGTACTGTATCGACTCTTGAGCAATATATATATGTTTGTGATTGATTCTCAACCCTCTCATGTATTCATTGTTGTTATTTTGATCTCTTATTGTAGTTTGGTTACCTGTGCATAGTGTTTGTATTGCATCTATGTGGTCTGTGTTAGATTTGCAAAACAAGTGTCTAACATTCCTTGGTGCATCACCTCTGTAGTTTAGGTTTTATTCTATGCATTTTCTCACCCTGTCTCCTTGACAAGTTAGATTAGGTTTTAGTAAACCCTCTGCATTTTTGTGTGCATCTGAACAGAGGAATAGGAACCAGCCTTCTCTGGAGAATCCTTTCTCATCTTTACAAGTCCCACACTTGGAGAAAGGATTCCATGTTGTGCAATCACACTGGATGCCTGAACATCAACCTAGAAGCCTGATCTGCATCCAGGGGTGCTGTGAGTCTGTAACAACAAGCTCTTAGCCTTGGAATTTATTTAAAGACTTTTTCCAACTACTACCCTTAGGAAATGGATTGGTGAGTCAACTAACAAGAACTTGATCATAATCATGAAGTAGATAATCAATATAAACCAAAAGAAATGGCACACAAAGTTCTCGTGCACACTCGGGCGTATAAAATCACGATGAAGAAGGAAATAGGCTTCACCTTACAAACTTGTCTATGGAAAGGAAGCCAAACTTCCTTTATCTTTGGAGTTTCCTTCACTTGAAATTTCCCAGTAATTGGAATTTGAGGGCATGGATAAGAGAGAAATCAGAATGAAAGAGTTGGTTGAACTTGAAGAACTAAGAAACTCTGTCATGATAAAGTTAGAACAACATTATAAATCAACCAAACATTGGTTTGACAAAAAGGATAAAGCCAAGGATTTCAAAGTGGATAATCTAGTCTTAAAATGGGATGCCGACATAGCTAAACCTCGATGTCATTCAAAGTTTGATGCACTTTAGAGTAGCCAATATATCATTATTTAATGTAAAAAGGATAACTCTTTGCTATGTACCTTTGGATATGATAATATAACATATATGGGTTGATGGAGATGTCGCCATGTGGTACACATCCCCTTATCTTATTATATCATTCATTTATGATTTATTATGCTTAGGAGGTTGGCCTCAATATTGACCATAGGTTAGAATGGTATATATAGGGGTTAGAAGGTTGTAGTTAATCATCATATTGAGTATTGGAGTGTTATTGTATGGTTTGGAGGTTACCCCTCGAAGTGGTATTGGAAGTCGCCCCTCGAAGTGGCAAAGCTATTATATGAGCATATTATCATCATTTATCTATATTTTGGTGTTCTCTCATGTTATTTTGTTGTATATGTTCTGATTTATACAAGTAATATCCTTGGATAATGAAGACAAAGAAGGAAATGATGATTCATCTACTCAAGAGAAAAGAAAATATCAAATGCAAAGGTGGAAGAAGAAAAGAAAGTTCAGAAACAGGTTGATAAGGTTGAGGATACTACAACTACAACATATGGAAATCCACATCATCATGAGAGAAAAAAATCATGGAGACATGCTAGGACACACAAGGGCAGCAATCTATATGGATATACAGGGAATTGGAGGAGTAATAATTTTGGCTATACATGGAATCAATGGAACAATAATTATATGACACGGAATCACATGAATAATAATTATGGATATACATGGATGCCGAGGAGGAACACATATGGACCAAGATGGAATCAGATGAGCACAAGGGAATATGGAATCAGGTTTGGAGTAGCATCACCCCATAGGATTTCATATGGGTGGTTGGATGATCAAGCATGGCGACAAGTGTGCAATAATTTAAAGTGCACTCATTATATGGCTTCTTCTTATGTTTCGGGGATGAAACATGTCAAAGAGGGAGGAAATGCTATGTACCTTGGGATATGATAATATAATATATATGGGTTGATGGAGATGCCGACATGTGGCACACATCCCCTTAGTTAGTTATATGGGCTCACATAGGAATTAATTATATTGGGTAATGGGTCGGCCTACATTGGGATTAGGTGTTACCCATCCTATTTAAAGGATGTGAGTATCATTATGAGGGATGTATGAGTTGAGTCTTCTACTTGGTAGAGGTATATTGGAGGTGTCCCCCTCGAAGTGGATTCCCATCTTGGGAGATTGTGGAGTTACTCCTTCCTTAAGGAGCATTGTATGGTGTTGCCCTACCTTAAGGGTATTATTCGCATATATTGATTATTAGGGCATCTTGGCCCCACATATATCTGGTGTTGTGTTATCTTCTACAATTTATTGATTTATTATATGCAAAGTTCTTATCAACCTTTCGAGTTATCTCACCTTGATGGATATGTGTTTCCAATCCTACTCAATGGGATTTATCTTAATTATTTCCATTAAGACCTTTTGTACTGTTGTACATATTAGAGTAGTTAAAATTCCTCTAAGTGCACCACGTGTACATTGTTTTGTTTTTACATAGTTCACTTCTCTCATGAGCTTCTTCACGTGTGCCCTTTTATTGCTTCTAGGATGGCGGTTCAATTAAGGGTCTTCCTACGCTTAGCAATAGTTCTATTCGAGTTAGACAATGTTTTCAAAATACTTTAGGGGTGTTCTTCAACATTAGAGATCATATCTTGAGGAAGAATCCATGCCCAATGGATGCTTCTAAGGTCACCGATCTCTTTCATCTAAGAGGTAGATGACCCAAAATTCTCATACATGTTGTCTAAAATAACTCCCTAGTTATTTTAGACAACTTGTAGTTCCATTCTAGCTTTGAGTTCAAGTTTTCGGGTTGCATGCGCTCTTGGTTATATACTTTGAAACTTTGGCGGGATCTGCATTTCCTCGTGCGCGCCATTACACACCCTTCCTTACTTCTTGTTTTTTTCTTCTCCCCACTTTACTTCCGTGTGCTTCTACCTTCCTCCTTTATTCCTCTATCTCCTTCCATTTTCCCCTCTGCACACACTCATTACGCACCCATTTTCATTTCAACAAGTCGCGCAACCTTCGCAAGCATATGTGGACTTACCTTTCATTTTGGCCAATCACCTAACATGATTTCCCCACACATGAATTTCCTTCTTGAGTCCCGCACACTTCCTAATGCACACTCATTTCTCTTCTACAATCTTCCTTTGTGCATCGGTCCTTTGCGCTCGTCTTCCCATGCATGCCTGTCTTACACACTTCCATTTCCTTCGCATGCTTGCATACTTGCACCTTGCAGATATGTAATTTTTCTCCCCACTCCTTATGCACTCCATCACATGTGTATTTACAAAAATTTCATTCCTCCCTCTCACGCTTCTTTCCCTCGCACATGAGCCAAGTGTAATCCTCTACGTCTACCATCAAGTTCCACGTGTCGGATGAAGTGTGTGACACACAACCTATCAAAACATGCCGAGATACTCATGCAAAATACTCACATGATATGTGGAAGAAATGACAAAACATCGGACATACAACTAATCCTCAGATCAATCAAAGTGTGCCACATGTCTTACATGTTCAGTGTGCATTGTAGATTTTAGATCTCCATAACTCCTACTGCATAGCTTAGATTTGTGTGCTCTTGGTCTTCTTGGAGAGCTGCTAACGTATGCTATACTCTAGGTTATTCAAAATCAGATTTTGGCAGGATTTGGCGGAGTGGAAAATAGAGAAATTTCAGTCAGGCTATTAATTCATACATCCAATTGACTCAACCACCTGATTTCTTTAGATTTGGTCTCCTTTCTTCTTCCACAAGCTAAACAAACATGGGAGGTGAATCTGACAGCCTTGCAGGTGGATTTGTAGGCATTTATTGTTTGTTGTTGGTGGTTGGAAATTTGAATCCATGTTTCCCTCTCTTTCTCCCTTTCCTTCACTCTCATTCTTTTATATATTGTTGAGCATTGCTCATTGTTAAAGTTGGACTCATTTGGCGTGCTAAGGGAATTGTTCTTCTACAATTTGAGTTTCGTGCCTTTAGATTTGGCTCTTTGCATGTGGATACCAACCATATCCACCATTATAATTGACTGTGCATCTTTAGAAAGTAATGAAAGTTTTGTTTTGTGTCTATTCTCTCGCCCTAACTCGTTTTTATTGCATCTTCTTACCTCTCCTTTACATTATTCGTTTATTGTGCATTTTCAAGTCCTTGTAGATTTGTAGGTCCCTTTTCTGATTTTTCTCCATGAAAATGAATGTGTGAGTGTGTTTCAGACTATGGCATGCATGTCCGCCTCCCTACATGCATTTTCCTTCATTTTTACTCAAATTTGAGTGTGTTCACCCCCCCTCTTTCGGTGTTATCAACTCCCTTTAGCAAATGTTTTCCCATTCCATGCATCTCCTTCTCACCCTGGTCCCTTAGAATCATAGAGTAGTGATAGGTAGTTACATTTCCCTTCCTAGGAGTAGTTTTAACAATAGAAATAGGTAGAGGAAGCCGGCCTTCTCTGGAGGTCTGTCTCAAGAGCACAAGGTCCTACAACTTGGAGACAATCCCATGTTGCCTCAAAATCCCAGTTCATCCTAATCTGGGATGGGTGTAATTTTGAGATCCAACAACTTCTATTATTACTTATACTATTCGATTATAAATGAAAATGTTCATAATGATAATGATAACATTAATAACAATATGCATGTTTCTACTTTGGTTGCATCCAATACACATGTTGTTGATAACTCTCCTAGTGTGAATAATTTTCCGTTAATAATGGTAATATACCTTTATAACCTCCTCCTAAAATTTAACCCTTAAAGCCTTAAGTTTTACCCAATTTAGTTTCACATGACACATTGCCCACTATGGAATTTAGACCAACCAATGTTCCCATAACTACTATTAATGGAAAAGTACCACCTTTGAATGAGCCTTTCAATGTTTATGTCATACCACCTCAAGATGTGATTTCTCTAATGCATGTAGTTGGAGATTTATAACGCAAAGTTCACACATCGAATCTAAAAAGCAAATCCTATTATGCTAGTATTGATGTTAATACCATTTATGGTAATATTTTTCATCGAAAAATATGTCAAGCTGTTTTCCCTAGGAATTTTGTCATGCCCACATTCCAATTATTTGATGGCACTTCAAATCCATATAAACATAGTATGCATTATAGGACACTTACGGCTTCATATGATAATGATAGATTCCTTCTAAAAACCTTCTCCTGAAGTCTTACAATTGATGCACTCTCTTGGCTTACCCATCTTCCTAGTGGCTCCTTAGGTGCTTTCATCGACCTTGAAGATGCTTTTATATCACACCTTAGTTACCATAAAGGCCCTAAGGATATATATGAGAGTCTATCTTCTTTACATCAAAGTGAGACCGAGCATGTAGTTGATCACATTCTATGCTTCAAAGCCAACATGTATTTACTTATATATAAGCCAAGTGATTTAGAAATGTAATTTATATTCTATAGAGGCCTCACATAATCCCTTAAGGAGTAAGTACTTTATGATACATGTGACTCATTTAATAAGATTTTCTTGTGTGTTCTTGATTTAGAGAAAATATATGACAACTAAAAAAGCCTCAACATTTGGATATAAATATTGTCACCCCTCATATTACACATGATTATGAAAATAACTAGAATCTATACCCACTGACCATACAATCAAAGTCTTGCATCGTGGTGACACTTTTTACCATCTTGGTCCTAAACCAAAAGTTTAGCCATCACCCCCTCTAAAAAGGAAAATCATCTATTTTGAAAAAGCTATTGATCAGCCTCATGACATTTTGTTAACACTAATAAAAAAGAGGTTAATTTGGTTACCACCCAATGATCTAATTTACCCTTCTCATCCGTTTGAGCGAGAAAAGGTTCATCCCTTTTGTAAATTTCATCATATTAATAGGTAATACGATGACAATGATTGTTAGGAATTGGATAAAAAAACTTAATTTATTAGAAGAAAAAGGCATTATAGCTTATGAGACATGACATTCAGACAAATCTACTTCACCCCCTCCATGGCATAAGGCTTCAACAAATGTTTCATTGATGAACATTCTTTTATAGTTGCATCTAGTGATGTTTCTCACACCAAAGTTCTTCCTACATAGGGGAAATCTAATCCCATTTACAAATGGATCAACCAGGACCAAGGGATTGTCTCAAAAGTTACAAACATCACTTTAAAAAGCCTTTGGATAGATCCATTATGTGTTTTGTCAAGATAAACATTCACGTTTAAATTTCATAGTGTGTTGTTAGTGCCTTATATAACTACTAAAAATTAAGAAAACATAGTATTTTCACATCTAATGTTTTACTCATTACATCCCTAATCCACACTTCTCATGTTCGTTACCCTTTCACCTAAGTTTCTTTTGGGCATATTTGTGGATCACCCTTCTTTCTTTTTAAGAATAGGTTTCCTCATCCTATATGCTCACAAGGAATTGTTATCCATATTTCACCCCGGGAAAAATATTGGATCGGCCATGACCCTGTGCAAGAAGAAAGAGAAGAAACGACTATGTCGTGTGAATCTGTGTCTTAAATCTATTTGACAGACTCGGGCAGGCTCTAAAATAAAAAAGGGAAAAAGTCAAAGTTTGAACCCGAGTCAAAGCCAAAGTGGGGAGTCGGAGGAAAAGGTGAAAATTTTCCTTTTGATAAAATGGCACAAATGTAAAGATTTGAGTGCACCTCCCTAGCCAATAAAAGGGTGCCACGTTAGCGGATTTTTGGGAAAAAGTTCAAAATTTGCCCAAAGCCAAATTTGTAGGAAACGTAAGGAAAAAATGTAGAAGGCCATATCTTTTGATCCAGAGCTCCATTTTTACGATCTTGGTACTAATGGAAAGATCTAGAGATTATCTTCATCATGGAGTCTTCAATTTTTGATTTTGGTAGAGATTTGTGGGAGAAATTTACAAAATGTGTTTTGGCGTGGAAAAGACAAAAAAACCAATTCCAACCACTAGATTTAATGAAGTATGGGTCATTTTCTTTGGTCTGCGAAGTAGATACATGGAATTATGAGCTTTTGCATCAAGCCCATCAACAAAGGAATAATTAAAACACATTTTGAAAAGTGGTTGAAAGACAGATTTCGGGATTCGATTTTTCCCTCTTCTCTCTCTCTTATTCTTTCTATATATTGTAACACTTCTCATTTTGAGAAGGAGAGACATTCTAGGCATAGAGAAACTCTGTCAAATTTGTTTCTCGATGCCATTTTTGAGCAACGAACCTTCTCCCATGCTTGGAAAATGTATTTGTGCCTCTATTCCAAAAATGTAATGGTCTATGCACCTTCTAGAGCAATAAAAACATGTTTTTGTGGTGTTCTTCAACCCTTTGCATCGTTTTGTTGTTTCTCCGTGCCTCTCCCTTCCATATTTGTTTTTTTGTGTATATATTTCACATTTGCAGGTGCAAGATGTTGTGTTTCATGGAGTTTAATGGCGAATTTGAAGATCTGGGCCGTGTCACTTCTGTTTGACCTCCCTCATCTCCATTTTCTCTGTTTCTTTCTCCCTCAACAGAATATCTTGCCCCCTTCTCTAGTGTATCACTGTTTTAGTGTAGGCTTTATTTTCCTCACTTTATTTCTCTCCTTGTCTCCTTGGAAGTTAGATTAGGATTAGATTAGCTTTCCTGCATTGGAATAGCTTGTGGCAGGTAGATTAGGAAGAGGAACTAGCCTTCTCTAGAGAGCTTTTCCATTTTGCAAGGTCCCACACCTTGGGAAAGTTCAATGTTATGCAATCACACCAAATGAGTCCGCTTGTTAGGTAATAAGAGATAAAATATGTGGAATAATCCCTTTCTAAATCGCAACAGTAGAAACTAATATGTAGAAAATATTACAGATCTCAAATAAAAGTGCAGAATAAATAACACAACACAGAGAGACAAGATTTAACATGGTTCACCCAATATGGGCTACGTCCACCAAGAATCACTTGCTCAAATTTTATTACAAGCCTCCACTCTCTCAATACAATACCCAGATCCGTTTGGAGCTATGCTCAACAAACTCTATAGAATTCACACCCGAATTCAAAGCACATATGTAATACATTTGCTTGTATATCTATCATATGCATAAGACCATATAAATAGACAATTGCTTAAGCAGTTTGATACAAAACCGTGGGTATCAAAACCATGGGCAAAAACCGTGGGTATCAAAACAATGGGTACCGAAAAACCATGGGCCCAAAAACAGCCCATAATGGTTACCCATTACCCATGGGTTAATAAACCACCCATGAAAATTTGCTTGAGGGCTTCGCCCGAGCCCCCATCCATCGGGGGGGCTTCACCCCGAACCCCCTTGACCCACTCACCAGCGAGCGGGACCACCGTAAAAATACCCGAGTGTAACACATAGAAGGTGTACCACACTCTAACATGAAAATAGGCTCCACAAACATAACAATCTCCCACTTGGAGACTAATTTTCACTAAGCAAGCTTCTCAACCCTTCACTGTCATCCGCAAAGGCCAACCAAAGCTGGACATAACTTTAGTTTATCCCTTGTGACCACCTTGGTCATCATGTCTGTAGGATTCTGACTGGTATAAATCTTCTCCAACTTCAACTTATCTTCCTCCAAAGCTATCCTGATGAAGTGATATCTCAACTGTATATGCTTCATCCTGGAGTGGAAAGCAGAGTTCTTAGCTAGGTGTATAACACTCTGACTATCACTATGCAATTTACATTCCTCCGCTTATGCCCCAACTCCTCAAGCAATTGTTGTAAACTAAATCATCTCTTTGCTTTGCTCTCTGTAGCAACATACATACTGACCTCCGTGGTTGACAAAGCCACCAACTTATGTAGTCGTGAAATCCATCTCACTTTGTTGTCCCACCTACGGTGTAAATATAACTGTCATGCTCCTCGCTGTCAACATCTCCTCCCATGTCGAATCTACATAACCACGTAAAGTGGTGTCGATCCATTGTAGCACAAAATTGTCCCCATGGTCCCTCTCAAATACCGAAGGATCCACTTTCTTGATTGATTCATCAATGCTCTTTACCTGGATCACTCATAAATCTACTCACAGCTCCCACTGTATGGGCAATATCAGGCCTAGTGCACACCATAGCATACATCAAACTACCAACCGTTGATGAGTAAGGTACCATGGACATCTGGTTTCTTTCTTGCTCTGTCTTAGGACACTGCTCCTTTGATAACTTAAAATGGTATGCCAAAGGAGTCCCAACTGGTTTAGCATCATGCATGTTAAACCTATCCAATACCTTCTTAATGTACTCTTCTTGAGATAAAGTCGGCCTTCCATTCCTTCCTATCCCGAGTTATCCTCATACCAAGGATTTGTCTAGCTACCCCTAAATCTTTCATATCAAAGGATTCACTTAGTTGTTTCTTGAGTACTTTTATTTCTGCATGTTTTTTACCACGTAACCAACATGTCATCAACATACAAATACAGGATAATATAACTTCCATCCTCAAATTTCTTTGTATACACGCAATGGTCGAATGACATCTAATATAACCTTGCTCCATCATGAAGCTATAAAACTTATTATACCATTGACGTGGAGCTTGTTTGTGCCATACAAGCTCTTCTTCGGTTTGCACACCATCTCCTCTTTACCTTTGACTTCATATCCTTTCTCGGATGTTGCATATATAGCTCCTCCTCCAAATCACCATGGAGAAATGCAGTCTTTACATCTAAGCTGTTCTAAGTGCAAGTCTTTTACTACCACTATTCCAAGAAACAGATTCGATAGAAGTCATTTTTACTACGAAGAAAAATATCATCAAAATCTATACCTTGTTTTTGCATGCAAACCCTTGACCACCAACCGAGCCTTATATCTTTTCTTTCCTCCTTTATCTTTAACTATGTACACCCACTTGTTCTACAATGCTCTTTTGCCTTCAGGTAGATTCACCAAATCCCAAGTCTGGTTCTCCATGAGAGGCTTATGCTCCTCATCCATGGCTTGCTCCCACTTCTTCTTAGCATCTACTTGCATTGCTTCATCAAAGCTCTCTAGCTCTCCACTATCAGTGAGTAATAAATAATAAAGAGAAGGAGAAAAACGTTCATGTTCTCTTCTTACCCTAGAAGACCTCCTCAATATAGGAGTTTGGGGTTCTGTTGAGGGGTTCCTAAACTGATTCATGTGTCACTTTCCCATCCGAAAGATCCTCTACCATTGCATATTCTTTCTTGGATTCTTCCATGTTTTCTTGTAACTGCTGCTTATACATGACTTTCTCATTAAATACCACATCCCTAGATCGAATGATTTTCTTGTCCTTAATACTCCAACATTTATATCCGAAGTCATCACCACCATAACCAATGAAAGTACATTTTTCTGATTTAGCCTCTAGCTTGGTCTTATCATCCTTGTCTATATGAACAAACACCTCACATCTAAAGACTCTAAGAAATGAATAATCAACTTTCTTACCACACTAAGCCTCCTCGGTATGTCTCCATCCAAGGCACTTGAGGGTCCTCTGTTTATCAAGTACAGTAATTTGTGCTCACCGCTTTCGCCCAAAAAGAAAGAGGCGATCCTGCATGTATCCTCATGCTCCTAACACATTCCATTATTGTTCTGTTCATCCTTTCTGATACCCCATTCTGTTGCGGAGTTCCTGGAACCATCTTTTGCCTGCGGATTCCATTCTTAGAACAATAATAATCAAATTCATTACTGCAATACTCCCCTCCATTATCTGACCTGAGACATTTTAACTTAAGACCTGTTTCATTCTCTACCAAGGCTTTCCATTTAAAAAAGTATCAAATACATCAGATTTGTTTCTAATACAATAAACCCAAACTTTCCTTGTTGCATCATCAATAAAAGTAACATAATAACTTGAACCCCCAAGAGATAATACCTGAGTGGCCCCACACATCAGAATGTACCAGCTCTAACTTACTCTCTTTCTTCGTAGGTCCAACCTTGAGAAACCTTACTCTCTTGTTTCCCATATATGCAATTCTCACATAAATCCAAACTGTTTTACGTATATCCAGCAAATTATTTTTTATGATGTCCATGCCCTTATGACTCATATGACCGAGCCTATAGTGCCATAATGTTGTATCGTATTTGAAGCCACAAGATTACAATCATTAGTACTATCGTGAATAAATACAAGGTTCCAACCTTCTTACCTCTTGCCACCACAAGAGCACCCTTGGTAACCTTTCAAGAATCAGCTATAAATATCATAAGACAACCATCACTTCCCAATTGCCCGCCGATATCAAATTTCTCCTTAATGTAGGCACATGTCTGACATCCTTCAATAGCCATGTATTCCCATTATGCATCTTAACCCGAACAAAACCTTTTCCAACTATACTGCAAGGCTCATCATCACCAAGAAAAACATGCCCAAAATCCCCTTGAATATAATCAACAAAATAATGCCTATGTGGAGTAGCATGAAAAGAAGCCCCTGAATCTAAAACCTAAGATTCAGTAATATTATGCAAAGAAAGAATCAAAGCATCCTGACATACATTACCCGATGCCACATTTGCCTCCTTGTTTTCTTCCTATTGTTTCTTCTTGTTTCAAGCTCCCAACAGTCCTTCTTTGCATGCCCAGACTTTCCCAGTTTCCAACATACAATCTTGCTCTTGGATTTTGACCTTGCCCGATCTTTTGATTTTCCACGTTTCCTCTATTCTTCTATCTCCCTCTAGTTTCCACTGTCAAAGAATTCCCTGAAGTAGAAGATTCCCTGGAGCTTTTTCTTCGCATTTCCTCACTTAGAATCACCCCTGTAACATCCTCAAACTTCAACTTCGAGTTAGCTAGAACCGAGTTGCTTACCGCCATTACTGGGTATTCCAACTTTCGGTGTAAAGAGCACATAATTAATAAAGCCCTAACTTCTTCATCAAATTCTATCAGAACCGAAGCTAGCATATTCACAACCATATTGAAATCATTTAAATGATCTACTATTGAACTATTCTCAGACATCTTCATATTAAACAACTTTTTCATTAAAAATATCTTGTTAGAGGCAGAGGGTTTTTCATACAACTTCCCTAATGCATCCATTAGATCTTTTGTCGTCTTTTCCTTTGAAACATTAAATAATACCGAAAGATGCAAGACACATCCAGATCGTTCCAAGTGCCTTCCGATCCAACAAATCCCATTCCACATCTATCATACTTGAGGGTTTGTTCACCTTCTCAGACAGTGGAGTATAAAGATCCTTCTGATAAAGGTAATCTTCCATCTGCATCTTCCAAAGATTGAAATTCTACCCGTTGAATTTATCAACCCTAGATCTTCCATCATCTGCCATAGCTCCCACTCAAGCTAAAAACTTTCCCTGTGATTCAACACTTCAAAGAAACCAAACCAGCTCGATACCAATTGTTAGGTAATAAGAGATAAAATATGCGGAATAATCCCCTTCGAATCGCAACAAGAGAAACTAATATGCAGAAAATATTACAGATCTCAAATAAAAGTGTAGAATAAATAACACAACACAGAGAGACAAGATTTAACGTGGTTCACCCAAATATGGGCTACGTCCACCAAGAATCACTTGCTCGATTTTATTACAAGCCTCCACTCTCTCAATACAATACCCAGATCCGTTTGGAGCTATGCTCAACAAACTCTATAGAATTCACACCCGAATTCAAAGCACATCTGTAATACATTTGATTGTATATCTATCATATGCATAAGACCATATAAATAAACAATTGCTTAAGCAGTTTGATACAAAACCGTGGGTATCAAAACCATGGGTATCAAAAAAATGGGTATCGAAAAACCATGGGCCCAAAAACAACCCATAACGGTTACCCATTACCCATGGGTTAATAAACCACCCATGAAAATTTGCTTCAGGGCTTCACCCCCCTGACCCGCTCACTGGCGAGCGGGACCACCGTAAAAATACCCGAGTGTAACACATAGAAGGTGTACCATACTCTAACATGAAAATAGGCTCCACAAACATAACATGCCTTAGAAAAGTAGATTTTTTAGAACTCATTTGGGGGTGTTGTGTTTTTGCATTAAGTTTTGGCACGCCTGGTGAGACAGGTCTGAAGCACCTTACCACTTCACTTCATCAGGTTTGATGTGCTCTTAGTGAATATTTCAGCCTTTGGAGGCACTTTCAGCACATCTGGCAACTCCATCGGTCGAAACCCATTCTCCGAGTTGCAGACATTTTCCATCTATTTCCCACTCATTTCATCCATTTTCTTCTTCAATCTCTTTCACTTTCTCCCATTCCGTGAAGTTGTGCAATCATGACTTCATTCCCTTCATGGAACTCACACTTATAGCAATACAATCCACCTCCAATGTATTTCCCAACTCCTCCAGATCAGCACTATGATGAGATCTAGAACCATTATGCTTACCCATATGAGCAGTATCAAAACCAGTTTGACTATGAAGCTTATCAAGGACAAGGGGACGCATATGATGGCGATAGTTATATAGAGAATGCTGGTCTACTAGAGAAGATTCAAAAAATGGAGGCTGGCATGGTTCAATTAAGGGCAATAGCTCAAATGTGGGCTTTGTAATTGGTTAAGGCACCTTGTTCGTGGGAACGCCCTTTTCCAAGACACTACAACCCTCATGAGAAGCTTGACTTCATGGTTGAAGTGTTGCCTCAACTTACACAAGTGGGCTAAGGAGATCGAGGTTTATGAGTTGGAGTCAAGACAACCTTGTCAATGGGTAAGTCAATCACCAGCTCCCTATCTTTCATTTTCTCTCCCTCAATCTTTATCATTTTAGTAGAGGCAAGAGTCAAGCTTCCCACTTGCTGCCCCAAGTGTTGATTTCATTTCTCCATCTCCTAGTCTTCCATCCCACCTCAGTTTCTTTTCCCTTTTCCCTTCCAAATCCAATTCCCCTCCACAAGAGCCAAAAGAAATGCCTTCCCCTCTACCACAAACAAGGAAACAACTAGTGGAGACCCCACCCACCACTCCTCTTGCCTTCCCAAGTCCATGTTGGGAAGAGACTCCAAAAACCAGCCAAGGAGAAGATCAAACAGGGGAACCCAACAGAGAAGAAATGATAGAAAATATGAAGAGTTGGGTTGCTAAATTTGAGTTTTCAAAGGTTCCTCTTTGGTTAAACCTATGGAGGAGGCTAAGGTCAAGCCGTGAGTGGTGAAAGCTCCAGCTATATCATAAGCGGGGAAGAATGAGCTACTCCTAATCCAAAAGAAGAGGAGTACATTTTGGTTGTGGAGGAGGACCATACAATTTCAGAGGCTCAAAGTGCGGAGTAGGCCACAGAAGAACCTTCAGTTCTTCCTCCCACTTCATCCCCTTCAAGCTCTGATGTTGAGGAAGAGTTTGATCTTTCAAACTTCATGTTTGAGGATGAAGGGAACCACAATGATCAAGTTGTAGATTAGGAAAGCACCATGGAGGAGGTAGAGCACATGCAACAGGACAACAAGGAGACAGTTGCTTGTCGACTTGGAAGATTGCTTTAATGAAGAGGAGCCTGAGGAGATAACATCATTTTTTCCTCCATCTTCAACATCCCAAGCACATGATCCTGCTGCCATGGAGGAGAACATTTAGGAACAATAACCTGCACTTCATAATAGCCCTCTGGAACCAAGGTTGGAAGATCTTGATCTTCCATGTTCTTCAAAGGAGGAGGAAGAGAAAAGGCAAGAGGATGTCATCATCTCTCTCACACCATCCACCCAAGAAGGTCCACAAGAAGACTCCATTCTTGGAGTTTAAATCCGAGTAATGCAGGCATCCATCGGATCGAGGACCGTGCCCTAATCGTGTACTTGGCTTCACTTTGGAGCCAAGAGAGAAGCCAAAACCAGTCATGCCTGCTTTCGGGAATGAGGATGAGCATCAAAGTACCAAGGGTCATCATCAACACCTCCAAAAGTCTTATGCAAGTCAGCTTAAAGAGGTATCTTCCATTATTGTTGATATCTTGATGATTTGGGTGGAGGACCGGCTTGTTGTCGATTTTTCACTCATCTAACCAGACATGTTCAAGTGCAAATCAATTGTATGGCTTTTTTTTAGGAAGGAAGCTATTTCTCCCCCACCGATTTGCAGGATTTGTTTGAGCTCCCTTTGCTTTTGGTTAGAGTAGTGTAGGTAGGTTTATTTTTAGCAGAAGAAGTGCTTTTGCACACTCTGCATGTTCCATTTGGAGCATGTATGATTTTCAATTTGTACATAGTTTTTGGTGTTGTTGTTTTGCTCTTGCACAGTGCATTGTAATATTTTTGTTGGCGAAGATCAGCTCCAAGTTTCAGTGGGTTTCCAAGCAGCCCAGGGGTCAATTTTCAAAGTTCAGATCAGTAGCAGGCTATCACTCATGACTCCATGCCCAATGGATACTTCAAGGCCACTGGTCTCTTCATCTAGCAAGTAGATGTCCCCGTGAGTTGCCAAATTATTATCCATATTTCGCCCCCAGAAAAATATTGGATCGGCCACGACCTTGTGCGAGAAGAAAGAGAAGAAATGACTATGTTGCATGAATCCATGTCTTAAATCTATTTGACAGACTCGGGTAGGCTCTAAAATAAAAAGGGAAAAAGTCAAAGTTTGAACCCGAGTCAAAGCCAAAGCGGGAGTCAAAGGAAAAGGTGAAAATTTTCCTTTTGAAAAAATGGCACAAAGGAAAAGATTGGAGCGCACCTCCCCAGCCAACAAAAGGGTGCCACATCATCGGAAGATTTGCGGGGAAAAATTTCAAAATTCGCTTGAAGCCAAATTTGCAGGAAACGTGGGGAAAAAAACACGAGAAGGCCATATCTTTTGATCCAAAACTCCATTTTTAACGATCTTGGTACCAATGGAAAGATCTGGAGATTCTCTTCATCATGGGGTCTTCAATTTTTTATTTTGGTAGAGATTTGTGGGAGAAATTTGCAAAACATATTTTGGCGTGGAAAAGACAAAAAAACTAGTTCCAACCACTAGATTTAATGAAGTATGGGTCATTTTCTTTAGTCTGCGAAGTAGATACATGGAATTATGAGCTTTTGCATCGAGCCCATCAACAGAGGAAGAATTAAAACACATTTTGAAAATTAGTTGAAAGCAGAAGAGGATTCGATTTTTCCCTCTTCTCTCTCTCTCTTATTCTTTCTATATATTGTAACACTTCTCATTTTGAGAAGGAGAGACATTTTGGGCATAGAGAAACTCTATCAAATTTGTTTCTCGACGCCATTTTTGAGCAGCAAACCTTCTCCCACGCCTGGAAAATGTATTTGTGCCTCTATTCTAGAAATGTAATGGTCTATGCACCTTCTAGAGCAATAAAAACATGTTTTTGTGGTGTTCTTCAACCCTTTGCATCGTTTTGTTGTTTCCTCGTGCCTCTCCCTTCTAGATTTGTTTTTTTGTGCATGTATTTCACATTTACAGGTGCAGGATGTTGTGTTTGATGGAGTTTAATGGAAAATTTGAAGATCGAGCCATGTCACTTCTATCTAACCTCCCTCATCTTCATTTTCTCTGTTTCTTTCTCCCTCAACATAATATCTCGCCCCCTTCTCTGGTGTATCACCATTTTAGTGTAGGCTTTATTTTCTCGCTTTCTTTCTCTCCTTGTCTCCTTGGAAGTTAGATTAGGATTAGATTAGCTTGCCTGCACTGGAATAGCTTGTGGTAGGTAGATTAGGAAGATGAACCATCCTTCTCTGGAGAGATTTTCCATTTTGCAAGGTCCCACACCTAGGGGAAAGTTCAATGTTATGCAACCACACCAAATGAGTCTGCCTTAGAAAAGTAGATTTTTTAGAACTCATTTGGGGGTGCTGTGTTTTTGCATTAACAGGAATTATATAAGGGTTATGCCTAATTTTTGCAACATGTCCTCCCATGGTTATGTGAATACCACTAATAAGGCACAATCAAACACTTAGTCCGATCTAGATAATGTCCTGTGGTAATTCTAGTGGGGAAACTTCTAGGAGACATAACTTTTGCACCATAGCTCTTATTGAATCCGTTCAAAATGTGTCGATATCTTGAACGAGTAGAATATGGTGGATGGGTGTAAATTTTTTTGGAAAAGTTTAACACTTAAAATTTATTTTAAAGGCATCAAATGTAATTTTTATAATGTTAGCTAAAAATAGTAATTTGTAAAATATTAAATTCATGAAATCCTTGCATATGGAATTCATGGAAGATGAATCACCTTATCTCCCTCAATATTGGTGACCTTACACATTCTTCTATATGGATCTTCGTATTTCCAAAAATAATATATAAGTAGGTGTAACCCATAAGGGAAAGACACACAAATCTCCCTACGAGATAGCTATTGTAATCACAGTCTTTTGAGTAATATACATCTCTTTTCAAAGATAGTTTTGAGCATTATACATATCTTCTCAGAGATAGTTTTTATATTTACATTTGGCACAATTGTTATTCTATTATTTAATCCTAAAACCCGCCAAGTTTTGGACCATAGTCCAACATCTCGATCTCACATACCATATTTTGCTATACATTATCCTTCGTTAAGCCCTCTTTCGCGCATATCACTACCATGGTTCCATTAGAACTTGAGCACATATGAGGCATAGCCCTCCACCATCTTTGACAGATTGCGTAACCTTCTTCAAAGGTCCTCAATGAGTAGTTTTCATGTTATCCCTATTCCTGTACATAGCTATGGATTAGAAAATATAAAAATAGTGATATAATCACAAAAATTCAAAATATTCAAATATTTTCAAAAATGTAAAAACCATGACCTATTTCTCTAGCATACATTATTATCACTTTGCATTACATATGTTCTTTATCCTTCTGGTTGATGATAACATTTTTCTTCTTTAGATACATACATTCATGGGGTATATTTGAGCATGATGTAGGACATACAAATCAATACATGAGTTTGGGAGCTATTATGGTTCCTTACATAATTTTTATGGGGAAATCCCTCCACACAAACCAAGTGCTATTACTCAATTATAGCCTTTTTCACTTCCTCATTACATTTGATTACATGCGTAGTGCCTTTGCCATCTTTTCAAGTAACAAGACTAACATGTGTGTCATGTGTATTGTTGACCGCTATTGTTTCACATTCTCTTATACATAACTTGTTATGGAATTTCATCACATTATGATACTTTTATTTTTCATACATGTTTGATAGTTGTGTGTGTAGTTACTTGTTTGCTACTTTACTCGTGGTCTAAGGGCCTTGTTTGTCTTGTGACACCATGGGTATCCCATGTTTACGGCATCATGCCTTCTTGTATAACATTTATTGATCATAGGATCAAGACCCTTGATTTTCTTGTGATACCATGGGTGCCCCATGTTTTGTAGACATTGAGCCTTTTGTGTGACATTGATTTCACTACTATCTTTACACTTATTTTACATATGCACTACTTTTATTGTTTCTACTAGTAATCTTGTTGACATTCTTGTTACATTATTCTTCTTGTTGTTATTGTTTCTCTTGATTGCGTCAAGGTCTCTACCATGTGAATCATATTTGCATGTATAGGTTCTTCTTGGTGGCCATCACATTAACCCATTATGTGTATTTCTACACATATTATTATATTTATTATACATGGTTACCCATCTATTGTTTTGAGTTAGGCACTCAAATTATTTATCACACACACCTCGAAAGATGGGGCATTCATTGGGTATAATCTACATCTACAACAAACACAGATAAAATTTTGAGCTCGAGACACAAACAAGAACATGAAAAATCACTTAGAAACAACGTTAGACACCAAAAATCAAGAAAATAAGCTTAGGAGAAAAAAGTATAGTACAGCTTAGGACCGATACAAACATTGTTGACCCATTTCTATGGTTTTTCTTGTGGGTAGTTACCACAAATTTCTTGACAATTTCCAATTCTCACATGTAGGCACAAGTTTTTGGCACAATTTCATACTCAGATGACTTAGTTCGAGACCAGCCAAGAGGCACGAAAGGTTTCATTCCTTCTTCTCCACAACACTCGCTTTCAATTTTAGTTTCAGGGGTATTGGCGACATGTGTATCTTTTCTCCAACTATATCTAAACACATTTCAATTCTATTCAGTTTATACTTAGTTGTGCAACACATGGGGAGAGTATGGCGGCAATTCATTCTCTTTTGTATTATGTGTCATAATTTACAAAATTGGACCTAGATCCATTTGTAGAGGTGTGGCTCATGGGGTTATGGAAGGTAGCAAAATTGCTAAGCTCTTCGTAGATAGTCCTTCCCATCCTCTTACACCTAAAGGAGAAGCTATCAATTTTTTTGAATGACTTTGATACACAGTCTTCTTCCTTCACAGGTGCTTCAACTCCTCATTCTTCTTCTCTCTCTTCGAAATTTGTGTGTTGGGTTCTATACACCCAATACTTTGACATCTCCTCGACATAATTGGGGACTAATCACCCCCAATCCTTTGGAAAATTTCAACAATCCAAATCTTCAAGTATAAGCAAAGAATGTGAAACTTTCCCCTCCATAACACAAATAAGTGTATTCATTTCACGTTTTGCATCTCTTTATGTCACTCTTTACAATTTTATATTTTATTTACATTACATCTTTACATTTAAGTTAAAGTTCAATTCTTTATCATAGAAATTGACTACACTTTGTGTTGTAGGTTTCATCATGGAGCGTGCCAACACCAATACAACGAGATCTTGCAAAAAAACATCGAGTGAAGACAAAGTGTGTCTACACACTTATGTATCTCTTCCTTTAAGCATGACATTTATTTTCATACTTAAAGGGGGGAAATTTCAGAAACTCAAATCTCGTAGTTCTACTATTTGACAATGTTGTTCTTGACATTGCTATCTTGCTTAACCAAGTTCACTTTATCCATTCTTATCCGGTACATCCCTAGGTCTCTTGTCTAGCTTGTTTGATCTTATACACTCATTTGTCGACAATTGTGAGAATTAAATGCATGGAACACAATAAGAGACCACTTGTCAGCTTCCAAACTTCACATTACAAATTATCATTCTTAGGTCAAAAATATACAAGTAGGGACAAGAATGTTTGTATGGTTTTGACCCCTAGTGTACGATTTTGACCTTGCTAACTTTGGTCCCAAAATTTTTGTTACACATTATTCTTTGGGTCACTTACTCCTCCTTAGTCGGCCTTTGTAACTTAAATAACCTTTAAAATCATATATAAGCAAGTGAAACCCACCTCATTTAGAACCTAACACTTTCATGGAATCCTATTGCAAAAGATAACACAAAAGGCACCCAAAGCTCTCCATACTCACGGGCCTTAGTTCTGAGCAAGTGCAAACTCAGACAAAGAGGTTAAGACCATACAAATGTTCTTACCCCTATCTGTATATTCTTTCTCGAGAGATTCTCAAGTCACAATTTCAGTCCTAAAGCATTCCCTGTGTCCAGATACCCCTATTTCAACATCCAAATCACCCAAGCTAGGCCCAAAATCACATGTAATAAACTTAGTGCACTCAATCCCATATATTTGTAAGCTTTTATTGCATTATGTACATTTGTTACATGTATTAAAACATTATTCTAATATTGAATGATTAATGTTGGAAGTTAATTAGTTAAAATAACCTCATGTAGCTCCTATTTCATTTCTTGTTTGATTATAGTGTAAAAACCCTAATCAAACTTAAAAGGATGAAAACACATTTAATGCCATTAAGTGTGAAAGAGACTTCACATGACAACTTGGCTATGTTAAAATGAAAAAAAAATACATCAATATTTCTTTTTAAATGACTTATTTCTATTTGAATTGATTCAAATACAATGTAGTGACCATTTTATAATCTTATTAAAATATAATTAAATTTTTTTAAAGTAACAATTATAAAATTGCCACTTGCATTAACATTTATTACCCATGACAACTCATTTTTCATTAAATAGTTAAAAATATTAATTAATTGTTAGACTAAGTTTACTTTATTTGTTTTACTTCTCCATGATATTTTTAGGGCCAAATATTTATAGAAAAACATATAATGTTTTAAACTTGGAACTCCATCATAATTAAACAATTAAGTAGACTACATACAAGTTAAATTTTAACGAATAATGAAAGTGAACACCCTAATTTTTTTTTTTGCACTAGTGTTTATTTATTATGCACCATCACATATTCTCCTCTTACAACATGCATGACCCAAACTAACGCTTTGGGGCTCTTTTATCACCTTACTATTTGCACCTTGCTTTGTGCTGCTGTCTATTTGTGCCGAATATCTCTCGATTCACTACAAAATACAAACCATATATTTATATAAATCCTTTTTATCAATTATAACTCTGAAAAGTATTCAAAGGAATGAAATCTGATTTTGATGTCTTAGGTTTAATTGTACGGTGCACCGGTGGCTGCATTGCATTGTTACATAAAACCATGGTCCAATTAAAATGGTAAATTTGTAGCGGGGAGGACAGGGTACGAGGGAAAGCGAGCAGACATCACATTCATAGATATCAGCAAATAGAATGCATAGATATCAGGTGGAATGCATAGATATCAGTTAGACCAGTAGAATGCAATGAGATTGTACTGGTAACCATGGTTACCAGTACAATCTCATTGCATTCTACTGGATTGGGAGAATGCATTGAAAATAGTTTTTTTCTAATTGGTTGGAACACAGAAGTTCGACCTCACGATTAATCTTGGCTTGATAGCTTACTTCCGTGCATGAGCTTGAGGTCGGTGCTTATACTTCGATTGAAATCTGGTACCATAAATTTGCATTTTCCTTATGTAGGCATATGAAAGCTTGATGATCAATGCTCCTTTGCGGCTCTATTTTGATAATACTGCTGATCTTTACTGAATGGTTGTAGCCCTTTGATTTTGCACTCAGAAGATTTTGAATGGTTGTAGCTCTTTGAGTTTGAATTCAAATGAAAGTATAAAAACATTCATGTGAGTGGTCATTTTAGGAAAGGTCGATTCTCGTCTCATTCTTAGAAATTCTGACATTTTGGTAGCTGCAGAATTATTAATATGGGGAGAGTGAAAATCCAGATTAAAAAGATAGAAAATGTAACAAACTGACAAGTTACATTTTCGAAACGGAAAGCAGGACTCTTCAAAAAATGTCGGGAGCTCGTGATTCGTGTGACTCGAAGTAGCTACAATAATTTTCTCTCACACCGGAAAATTTTATGGCTTTGCTAGCTCTGGGTAAACCTCTAACTTCAACACACTAATATTCTAAGTTTTTTTTTTAAAGAGAGTGTAAATTTTAAGTTATGTTCACTTTTTGCATCAAACTCTTAGAGAAAACTTGAAATTTTAAAGTTTGGTTAAATTATCTCGTGGATTTTTCTAGACTAAATTGCCCAAAATTTGAATCTTAGACTGTTAAGATTTTAAGCTTAAAGGTGAGTTGGTTGCCATTTTGAGGCTCTTCGGACCATTTCACCGAGTGATGTTTAGAGGTGAACGGTCTGTTGTATCTCAAATCTGTCAAACAATAACAGTCGTGACCCTTTATCTGTATTTCACCTTCATCTAACTTTTTTCTTCTTCAACATCTGCTATATTGCTTGTATAAAGGTAAATTGTCCCGTCTATAAATTTATCATTAAACAATACCCATTACCCATCGTGCGTACTTAACAAGCGCTAGGTAATGGCATGTCCCTACCAGTAAGTTCAAAAAACCTTGAAGTAGGGAATCATTGATCAAATTGATTGTTCAACACAGATGTTTGTAAGAAGCGTATGCTTACCATAGACAAATCAACATTGGGTATGTCAACAAAGTAGGTAGTTATTGGTTTAGAATCAAAAGTACGTCGTTGCGAAGTAATTGATTTTTTTGTCATTACTTTAGGAGCTCTAAAATGTGGATTATATTTCACGAGTTTTTGCCTATAGATCAACAATTAAATCAATTTGTTTATGACCAACTTAAGTATATTGAAATATAAGTGTGCCGTTATAATTAAACTGCATTTAAGGCATGCAATGGATAAGACAATTTAAACTTTGGAAACAAGAAAGATAATGTTTGAAGACTTTGATTTCTAAGCACAATCAAAACACTAATATTCTTAGCTTTTTTTTGTAAATGTTAAGTTATTTTAGAGATCAAACTTTTGAAAGCTTGAAATTTTGAAGTTTGGTTAAATTATCGTGGATTTTTCGGATTGAATCGCCCAAATTTTTAGCTTAGACTTTTAAGTTTTTAATCTTAAAGGTTTTGAGTTTTGTGTTGGAGTCGGTTGGTATTTTGAGGCTCTTGAGACCATTTCACTAAGCAGTTTGAATCAGTCTAATCGTGATGTTTAGAGGTTAATGGTCTCGTTGTATTTCAAATCTGTTAAACAATAGCAAGTCGTGACCCTTTATCTCGTATTTCATCTTCATTTGACTTTCTTCTTCTTCAACATTTGCTAGATTGCTTGTATAAAGGTAAATTCTCCCATCTATAAATTTATCATCAAACAATACCCATTGCCCATTGCGTACTTAACAAGTGCGAGGTAATGGCATGTCCCCTACCAATAGGTTCAAAAACCTTGAAGTAGGGAATCATTGGTCAAATTGATTGTTCAACACAGATGTTTGTAAGAAGCATATGCTTACCATATGCAAATCAACATTTGGTATGTCAACAAAGTAGGCGAGTTATTGGTTTAGAATTAAAAGAACGTCTTTATGCAATAAACGATTTTTTTTTGTCATTACTTTAGGAGCTCTAAAATGTGGATTATATTTCGCGAGTTTTTGCCTATAGATCAGCAATTAAATTAATTTTTTTATGACCAACTTAAGTATATTGAAATATAAGTGTGCCGTTATAATTAAACTGCATTTAAGGCATGCAATGGATAAGACAATTTAAAACTTGGAAACAAGAAAGATAATGTTTGAAGACTTTGATTTCTGTTGGCACAGTCAACACACTAATATTCTTAGCTTTTTAAAAAAATGACTATAAATTTTAAGTTATTTTCACTTTTTTGCATCAAACTCTTAGAGAAAGCTTGAAATTTTAAAGTTTGTTTAAATTATCTGTGGATTTTTCTCGGACGAAACTGCCCAAAATTTTAAGCTTACACTTTTAAGATTTTAAGCTTAGACTTTCAAGTTTTCAAGCTTAAATGTTTTGAGTTTTGTGTTGGAGTCGGTTGCCATTTTGAGGCTCTTTAGACCATTTCACCGAGTAGTTCGAACCAGTCTAATCGTGATATTTAGAGGTTAACATCTTGTCAGATCTCAAATATGTCAAACAATAGCGACCATGACCCTTTATTTGTATTTCACCTTCATCTGACTTTCTTCTTCTTCAACATCTGCTAGTTTGCTTGTATAAAGGTAAATTGCCCCGGCTATAAATTTATCATTAAACAATATCCATTACCCATTGCATACTAAACAAGTGCAAGGCAATGGCATGTCCCTACAAATACGTTCAAAAACCTTGAAGTAGGGAATCACTTTGGTCAAATTGATTGTTCAACACAAATGTTTGTAAGAAGTGTATGCGTACCATATGCAAATTAGCATTTGGTATGTCAACAAAGTAGGCGATTATTGGCTTAGAATCAAAAGAATGTGCTGCAGTAATTGATTTTTTTTTGTCATTACTTTAGGAGCTCTAAAATGTGGATTATATTTCGCGAGTTTTGCTATTGCCTATAGATCAGCAATTAATTTAATTTGTTTATGACCAACTTATGTATATTGAAATATAAGTGTGTCGTTATAATTAAACTGCATTTAAGACATGCAATGGATAAGACAATTTAAAACTTGGAAACAAGAAAGATAATGTTTGAAGGCTTTGATTTCGGTTAGCACATGCCTTGTGATTGACCCAAATTCTATATTTTGGTTCAGATTCCTCTATAAAACCACCATGTGTAAAACTTTATTCCAATAGCGAGATATAAATTAATTGGTTTTACTATTTATATCCACAATTCAATCCTAGCTACAACAAATCCCTTTAATAATATTAATGGAGGAGCGGATCCAATCACGTGGAGGATGTGTTAATGTTGTAAACAAAATAAAGTTCAATGTGTGCACTTCATTTTAATGTGTCGATTGTACGAGTTGCATTGACGGAGTTAATGAATCACTATGTGACAGTTCTGCTCTAAAGTAACATAGCAAGCCATAACCCCGAGTAAGCTCCTTTGTCGGAAACAACTACCTGTAGAAAGCTTTTGTGTTTATCGGACCTATTCCGCATGTGCCATACCTCTTCCTTGGCTTGACACGGGATGTATAGGGAGGTATGCCAGTAGTGGACCACCCCAACTTGGTATACACGTGGCACCTAAATGGTAGCACACCAACACTTGGAATATGTACCACACTTGACTCATCTTGTGTTTAATATATAGTTTTCCTCTCAGTGCGTTTAGTTGGATGGAAAGTCAGATTTTGAACTGATTTAAAATGACAATTTGGGATTGACATAATAGTTGTACATGAACATAAGTTGTACATTGGGTAGTTAATAGTTGTGAATCTTACATATCATGGTGTGATTGGTCATTCTTGGGTAAAAGTTCGACAACTATTAGATAGTATTATGACAACTATGGGGTAGTATTATGTGATCAAGAACCATTTCAACTATAGGACTATGTTTCCCTAATGGTGCTTTTCCCTAAGATTGCTTTATCTCGATGAGTGCCGAGTCTATCAAAATTGATAGAGCCGACTCATCTTAAACTTCGTGCATAGACAATAACACCAACATGTAGGATGCCATGAGATATCCTATTTGATTGTAGCTTTTCTGAGACGTACATCAAGCCGTTTTGTTTTGTTTTAATTTGAAACTCTCCCGTGGCTTGATAAATTGATAGGAAAGCTGCAAAGACATTGTTAGTGCAGTTTACAAAGATCAATCTGCTCACTTTGATTGGATAGAACACCACTACCGAGCAGTTTATAGTTTGAGCAGGTTTGTATTTCTCTTGAAAAACTCGTCCGTATAGATACAAAAACTTTGTGCACACAACTTTTAACAAAATGTTCCATGATTTGGATATGCAACATATGACTGATTGACAATTCAAATTTCTGCAATAGTGCTTGCATGGCATGGATTAATAATTTAATAATACAAAAAAATTTTAAACGTGGCTATAAAACGAGTTTTATAAATGAGGCACATCAATTATTTTATTTGGGGATGCTTCGTAATGGCGTATATTAATGAAATATAAAACTAGTTAGAAAACGTGGGAGGCTTCTTAATGGCGTCACGTGATGCACAAATGCCACAATTCTACCGAGTAGGAGACAATTTTCAATAACCAATACCTTTGAAGCTGAACAAGTAGATTTGCACAGGGAAAATGATCTTCATTCTATTCCACCTCACATTATGAATATCAAGTACATATATAAGAAAAATGCACTCCTATAATTAAGGAGGTTGCTGCAACCACTAATCTCTTATTCTAATGTTAGTAAGTTGTTTAGACCAACTCACGTAAAAACTTAATAACAAATATCAACGTGATTTAATAAATCACTCACAAATTATAATGGAGCACTAATAAAGATATTCCTAACATTCCCACCTTAGTGCGAACATGGGAAGAAAATACATATGAAGAACTGGAAACAGAATCGTATGCCTCCGCATACTTTTAGGTTTGCATACTGCTAGCTTGGATCTTGCTGCACATGACCATTCGCTTCACCACAAGTGAATCCCATACCGGATGATCACACTTCCATCGATTCACCTACATACGCGAACTCAACAGTTCCCGCTTTCACTTCCAGTGAACGCTAGATTTCACCGCCAATCGATGTTAGAAGTACGACAATCGAAGAATCTCTGCAGTCAGAGGATCACTCTAGTTCAGTTGCCCTCCTATACAACTGTTCTCAGGTTCCAAAATGCACATCCTCCTCTTTTCAATATTTGGCAAGGAATGTATAACATGTTTTATTTCTGCACACCACTCAAAGCAAAGAACTGAAATATGGAAAAAAATTCACATCACATTCTATAAGAATCACAATGTTCTTAATTGTAGCCATTGTTGTCGATCGCTGCCACTCGATCTCAAACAACATAGGAAACTGCCACTGCCACTGGAAGCTGCCCTTGACTTTAGCCGTTTTAGGCGCATAATGGAAATGGAACATTGGTGTAATGTTCCCCCACAATGTGAAATTTTCATTTATTCACACAACCAGGAACACTGAAAAGCGAATCGAGTCAAATTGAAAAAGAGATGCCACCATACCAAAATGCGGCCTCGTCGTTGGTGATTGACGAGAGGTGTTGATCGCCCTCCTTCCTTCGTTGCCTCCAATCTCCAATGAATGATGTTGGTAGCTCAACCGGATTTGATCATGAAGCTCATTGTACAATTTATCCCACAAGATGGACATCGCATACAAGCAAAAATGCGTCCAATTATTGAAAAGTGAGACAATTTTTTATTTATTTTTACAATATTTTGACTCTTTTGACAATGACTCAAATTGACGAATCTTTTGACTATAGACACTATTTTAACATTTTAATAACTTGACGACAATTAAACTTTTAACTAGACAACTACAACTTTGATGACACAAATATACTTCACCAAACAATTTTGACTCTTAAGATGAAAACTACAATATTTTGACAATATACTGACATTGATAAAGACAGTAAATGAAATTAGATTTGTACTAACCATTTAATTACAAATCTATTGACTTACAGACATAACAAATCCAAATTTTTTTAATCAAAGACTCACAACTATTACCATATTAAAATAAAGACTTTAGGACCACAAAACTCTAGTGACTTGCACAGGTTTCGATCTTAACCTTTAAAAGACTATCGACTCAGATGGAGTTGGGAACCACGACCCAAGACTAGAGGGATTCCTTTAATAAATCCGAGGATGAATGACATATTTTTTGCAAGACCAATGGAGTACTGATTAGGGTCTTATCGCATGCAGATCTTGAGCAGGATTCAGTGCTAGTGAGCCTCATCAACGTAAGATAAATGTTGCAAATCGATTGATAACACAACGATATGATCTCATGGAGGAGATTCTAACTCCGAGAGGAGCTCGCTGCTGTCAAGGAAGGTTTAAATACCGATCAAGAGATGACCATGCCAGGGAATTGAGCAGCTATCCCAACGAATGTGCTACCACATGTACAAAACAAGCCTCGTAGGAATAAGAATGAGTGGACTTGTGTATGGATACTGAAAAACACTCATGCACCAAGAGAATCTAACACGCCAGCCAACATTAATTCGCCCAAAGAATCGAGAGGGGATTAATTCGTTGCAAAATGGATCATGGTGCTTGTCAAACCGTGAATGCTTTGATAGTATGTCTGCTAGAAATGAGTTTCTCTGATTTGAAGTCACACGTGGATTATAACAATGTAAAGGAAGACCACAGTGTTTATACAGATTGTAGCTGCGTTCAAAGCTCCATTCATCAAATGAAATAATTGAAAATAAATTGTAACCAATCTGAAACTGACAGTCACGATTTGTGCAGCACAATACAAGTCTGATCTCAGAGGCAATGATTGAATCTGGGCTTTAAATCAATGCAAGCTCGAGAAACCGATCCACATAATATGATGGCACTTGAATAAATCTCATTGCTCAAGGCAATATATAAAGAGGCCTTGTTCCACAAATATAAATTATGCTTCCATTACAATGACCTCTCTCATAAACATGATCTGATACCAAATGAAGCTGAACAAGCAGATTTGCACAGGGAAAATGATCTTCGTTCTATTCCACCTCACATTATGAATATCAAGTACATATATAAGAAAAATGTACTCCTATAATTAAGGAGGCTGCTGTAACCACTAACCTCCTATTCTAATGTTAGCAAGTTGTTTAAACCAACTCACATAACAACTTAATAACAAATATCAACATGATTTAATAAATCACTCACAAATTATAATAGAGCACTAATAAAGATATTCCTAACAACCTTGAGTGAGAAGATGTTCCATTATGATGTAGAGAGGATCAACAAGAACTCATCATTCATAAACCAAGAGTAATCATTCAATAACTATCCAAGATCTTGTTTCTATTAGGAGCCTAAAACATGCTCAAACACCAAGAATGAACTAAAACACTGTACTCAAGGTTAGAATCACTTCAAACCTGCTTAGGCACATCAAATAACCATGTTCTTACACTTCCCAAATCTTCATACCTTCATTTTCCTTCACTTTCCTTTTAGGCTTGTAGCCCTCCTTTTAGGCAAATTCTGATGTAAAACACACAAAACAAGGAGTTAACTTTTACTGGTAAGGTATTTAGATACCCATTATGGCCATTTTGGTGTCTACAAAGTTTCAGAGCTCCATCGTTCACCAATTTTATTTTATCCTCAAAATACTGTTTTAGCCCAAATCTTGCAATTAGCCCTCCAAATGGACAAGTCTTAGTGTTCAGAACAATTGTTAAACATTCAGACAAAGTTGTATACCTTTTCAAGTACATATTTGGGCCTTCTCACTTCATGCAAAGTTTTATTTCTCAACTCCTTATCCATTTTTCTCAGATCACCCTTTCACTTTTCTTGCCTAATCAATTAGGCCTACTAGGTATGAAGTAGCAAATTAGGGTTTTGATGATTGCCTCTGTTTATTAACACTTGGAACACCTTATCCCACTCAAATGTACCTTATTCATGCGATTCCACCTTCCCAAATCATTCTTTCCCTCCAATTATGCCCTTTGCTCATATTTGCCCTTCTTAAGCATATCTCTTGCTCTTAATCTCTAATGGTTCCCAATGCTCTATTTTCACTCTTTGTTCTATCCTTGCTTTGTTAGTCTTCTTCTCAACATCCATTCAAAGTCCTTCCTCTCCTTATCCTCCTCCTCATACCCATTTCATCTTAGTCTCAACCTACAACTTGAGTCTCTAAACTAGTTTCTTGCTCATCTTTGTTTGCTCAAAGTAGCTATAACCCACTTATCACTGTTTCACACCCTTCTTGGGCTTCTTCTTTGGTCTCCTCATCAATACATTGGACTCAGACCTCTCCATCTCATTCCATTTACCATCCTCTTCCTTAGTTTGTCTTTTCCTTAGTGATCTCATAGTTTGTCCTTTCCTTAAATAGGTCTGTGTCTCTAAGTCTGACTGCCCTGACTGTGTTTTGAAGATTTTCTATCCATCTGCCACCTTCCAATGGCTTGGCTCCCTTTCATCATCCTCTAAGAACAGGGTTTTATTCTCCATACTACTTCTCAGACTCAACTCTGCCACCTAACATAGTCTAACACAGAATTGCACCATTATCTAGGACTTCATGATTTTTCAGGGGTTAGTGATATTCCTTAGTCTTCCTATAACTTCAACCTCATATAGTAAGATTGCCTGTCATTTTATATTCTTCATTCCCTCTTACTTCTGCATTCTAGGTCAACTTTTCACTAAAACTGTCCTTGACTGAGTTTTTAAGCAAGAATGTTCTAAAGCTTACATACAGTGCTTGGGCTTCCTTCTAATGGACTCTAATGGTACTTCTACACCATCCTTCAGATTTGACTCCACTAGGATAAGGTTTAGTTGTCATGATTTGGCTTAAGACCATCTATAACCACGTGTTGCACAGTCCTTCCATCAGGACAGAGTTGCCTAGTTTGACAAGTTCCATTCATAAAGCATAAGATTGTTGGTCCCTATTATCCATCAAGTGATTTCTCTTTCATACTTTAAGGTTGTCTCTCCTCTATACCAATCATTCCAAAAACATATTATACTCTAAAGTAATCTGTTCTTAAGAGTAATACTGACTGTGGCAGTGTAGTGGCTAGGTCTGGGTTTGGTTTCTTTCCTTTTTCAATCATGTCTCAACACAATACTCTTCCTGAGATCACTATACCCCTTAAATCATCTCTATGTCAACTTGTAGAATGAAAGTTGGGTTATCTATAAGCCTCCTTGATCAATTAAATACCAAAACCCTCAAACAGGGTATTCAGACTGTGGACTGTGCTCTTGATCCCTAGACTTATCAAAACTTCTATAAATGAAATCAAACATTGTAATGACCTTCAGTCCCCAAGATTCAGTCCCTGCTACCGAGTATTATTGGATATTGATAAGTGTTGATGGATAAATACTCTTTTCTCCTCTATTTCAAACCCTAGCTCTGTCTCAGACTGAGAGCTTGCAATTTTGTATCTAACACTCCTTTTTCTTCACTTCCAGATTTGTCATAGCTCCTAAATCTTCTAGAGATCTTAGTTCAAGGACATTACCTTCTCCAACTACAATAAACTCTCTTTTTCTCATAAACTTGATTTGAAACCCTTCAAAATGCTTCATTTCTTGTTAAAACCCTTGTATAACAGTAGGACTGTGACAACCATATATCAAGCTAACTGAATCATCCCTGGAACAGTCTTGAACAAGTAAATACACATTCATTTTAAGCAATATAATATGATTAGATACAAAACAACACAATAATCTCATTCATCACCCAAGAACAACCAAGAAACATACATGCCATAGAGTGATCATGAAGGACATCTAGTTTATTCATCTTGCAAACAATTTACAGATTCCTTGGGCCATCTAGAGCTCTCCCTCATGTGCCTCCACTCCAAATCCTTCTTCTACAATGCATAACTAACTCCTCCACTTCAAATTTCACCTCATATACACTTGACTCAAGGTGGTTATACTAGGTTTACTTAACTCATTAGAGTTAGAGGTTGAGTTTGATGTATGTATCCTTTCACCAAGAGTGAATCCACTTTACTCACCTCTCACAAGGTCTCAAATGACCCTTACAACTTAGCACGACTTTGTTTTCTAACATTACACCTTCTTAACTAGGCTTCCTTATTCAAATTTCAAATGCTCTCTTTTTGGAGGGAAACTCTAAATGTCCCTTCTAACACACAAGAAGGTTCTTAAAAGTCCTAGGAGTTTAAAAACACCTAACAAGACCTCTAAAGCCTTACTCACCTCTTACACAAAATTACAAAATTTGATGCCTTCACAGTGATGCTCCTGCATCACATTACCTATGTAATATGTATGTGTACAAAAAACAGTTTTTTATTTGTTTCTTGCACAACTAACACAAATCTTCGTTTTTCTGTCATGTTCCCATTTTGGTTTCTAGTAATGTATGACTCTTGTTCTTGATGCTTTGGCTTCACTCTTCTTTCCCTGAAAATGGAGCTAGCAGTCGGATCTGAAATGTCGGAAAGAAATATGCTCACACAGATGAATCCAGAAGAATATTGTTTATTGCTGCTCTGTGAAGAAACAGTATTAAACTCTAGAAATATGATATTTATTGAAACAAAGCATACAGTATCTCCTTGAGAGGTCTGGAACACATACAGCTGCTTCTGCGCCCAGTTATCTTCAACCTTTCCTCAGAGAGAGTTACACATAATGAAGGAAACTAATGCTATTAATAGATAAACTGAACATGCAACTTATTCTAGAAGATTTGCATGCGGTTGTGAGTGAAAGACTATAAACTTGCTAAAAATAACTTAAACATTATTTACCTTAACTACATAATAAGTAAACTCCATACACATAGGTTATCATAACATGTTAACTCCTCTATTCTCCCGTCGGAGATGATTAACGGGCAATTCCTAACTGTGTTCAGCTCTGCAAAATATTCCCTTGGAAGGGCTTTGGTGAAGATATTGGCAATTTGCTCAGATGTTGGACATAATTGTAACTCCAGCTGCCCATTTTACACAAAATCTCTAATAAAGTGATGATGGATCTTTATCTATTTTGTTCTAGTGTGAAACATTGGATTCTTTGCCATTGCCATGGTTCTTCTATTGTCACAATAAATAGTAGTTGGATGCTCTTGTGCCAGCTGTAGATCTCGCAGTATCATTCTAATCCACGTGGCAGCGATGTATTAAGCTTCTTCTGAGGAGAGATTCACTGTTGCCCATCTCTTGTTACTCTAGGATACAACTCCGGATCCAAGTTAGACAATATAACTAGAAATTGATTTTCGATCATCCATTGAGCCAACCCACTCAGAGTCTGTGTATCCTGCTAATTAGAAGTTTTCAGCGGAATAAGAATTAATGCCAATTTTTGGGGTGCCACTCACATACCTTAATATTATTTTTGCTGCATGCCAATGAGATTCATGTGGATCCTGCTTGAAACAAGAGAGTAGTCTTATTGCATACATAATATATGGCCTCATTGTAGTGAGATAAATTAACCTCCCAGTCATGTTTTTGTACAGAATATTGCATTCTCCTTGGAACTTGCATCTTCCTTGGTTAAATTCTCGTCGAGTGCTAATGGATCTACAACTCCCTTGCAAGTCTTCATTTTATACCTTCCCAATAAATCTGCTAAATACTTGGCTTGAGAAATGAATGTGCCTTTTGAATGTTGCTGCGTTTCCACACGAAGGGAATAATGCATCTTCCCTTGATTTGACATTTCAAATTCATGGGTAATTTCTGCCCAAAATTTGCCCAGAAGTTGTTTAATGTTTCATGTATAAAAAAGATTGTCAGCATAAAGGAAAACAATTATAATATCACTGCTAATATGTTTGACATGCAAGGTTGGCTTTGAGTTGCTTCCATTCAAGTCATTCTTCAAGAAATAACTATTAATTCTCGCATACCAAGCATGAGGAACCTGCTTCAACCCTGCCACAACCCTGCATATAATGCTTTCTGTAATTTGTAAACCAACTGTTCTTTGCCTTGAATTTCATACCCAATTGGTTGATCCACATAGACTTCCGCATCTATATGACCATTGAGGAAGGTTGATTTCACATCCATCTGACATACAATCTACTTGTGTTGTGCAACAATTGCCAACATGATCTTGATGGTGTCAAGTCTTTCCACTGGAGTGAAGGGTTTAGAATAATCTATTACAGGTGTCTGTACAAACCCCCTGGCAACAAGTCTTGCCTTGTGTTGTGTCGCAGAAGCATTAACATGATGTTTTACTTTATAGATCCGTTTGACACCTATCCCTTGTTTATCTTTGGAACCTGCACCAATTCCCACCTATAATTTCTACGAATTGTTGCCATCTCTTCATTCATAGCTTCAACCTACACCGTCCCTTTTGTTACTTCTTCAAACACAGTTGGCTCAATTTGAATTTGAATAAGTGAAGCAAAATCAACAACTTGGTTCATATTTGGATTTCTTTGATAAAATTCTCTCAGGATTCTTACTTTGCTTGGAAGACTTGGACCTGGAGCTTAAGCTTCCACAAGAGCTTGTGGGAAGAAGAGTATTGATGCCATCTTCTGTTTCCATAATTACTGGAGTTTCTTGATGTACACCTTCTGGCCGCTGCCGTACTCACCCTTCATTGAAAAGCACATTCCAACTTACAATCCATTTCTTTGTTACATGATTATGAAATCTGTAATCTTTAGTTTCATTAGAATATCCCACAAAACTACAAAGCTGGTATTTTTCATCCGACTTCTTTCAATTCTTATCTAGAATACATACATATGCTAGACAGCCAATAACTCGAAAATGAGCTATAGGGGGCTTATGACTGCTCCAAGCTTCCTTTGGACTGAAATTCACCACTGATTTAGTGGGACAATGATTTAAATTATATACTGTCATCGCCATTGCTTCCGTCCAATAACTAATGGGAAGGTTTCCTAACGGCCCTATTTTGGTCTTAGCCCTGGTCATTCCCAAGGGACTAACGACTTTGGAGGTTATTGGGGATGGTTGTCTGATTTCCTACTATGTTTTTGTTATATTTTGGGCGTTGGGAGGGTCTAATGGGCCCTTTGTGTTCTATTTTGTCGTTGGGATCACTTAAGTGGACACTTTTGGCATTTAATGTTATGTTTCTTCGTTGGGGCCACTTAAAGTACCTTTTTGGCGACTTGAGGGGATATGTATTGCATTTAATGTTATGTTTCTTCGTTGGGGCCACTTAAAGTCCCTTTTTGGCGACTTGAGGGGATATGTATTGCATTAAATGTTATATTTCTTCGTTGGGGCTCATAAAAAGCTATATAAGGAGATGGAGGGTGTAGTGGGAGATCACTCATGCATACACTTATATTTCTTTCATGTGCAACTGCTGTTTGCAACTTTTTAGCTTGTGGAGTAAGATCCCACGGGAACCCTAGCTTCGGTGGTGAGAGATCCATCCCTAGCTAGCAGGGCATTCTTCGGTAGTGAGAGATCTACCCTAGCTTGTCATTTGAAGCTGATTTCAGGGCTGTTTTACAGAGGTATTTTTCAGGGTTTTCAGAGATAGGGTTTTGAAGGTTTTGGTGAGTTTGGGTGGAGATTTTCAGCTGGTTTTCGGATCAGACCTACGGCAGCAATAAAGGAAGGGTTTGGCATCATCTACAGAACTTTTCACAAGGGTTTTGGTCATCTACCAAGGAGGGCGACTTGTTTGGGAGATTGCAGCCCTAATTTTTAGGGTTTCCAGTTGGCCGTTTTCAGATCTGAAGGTTGGAAGGTCATCTACTATATTTATATATGTTATTTCCCAAGTTTCATATTTTTTGCACTTGTAATCGGAAAGATATGAATTTTAGAAGTTTGGAGCTGAATTGATGCCCTAAATGTGTTGGGCGACCTACTTTTTAGGGCAAAATTAGGGTTTCGTGTTTGCTGTGCGAAAACTAATTTTGGAATATTATTCTTCATATTTTTGTGGCCCAAGATCCAAAATTTCAGCTCATTTGGACTTCTTTAGCAAAAGATATTAATTTTAGAAGTTTTCGGCTATTTTAGGCACGCTGTAAATTTCTGGCAGCGTTATATTGACTGAAAAATTCCAAAAATATTTCCCTTGTGTTCTTTATATTATTATCTAGTTCTCTTTAAAATTTCAAGTGATTTGAGCGGATATTTTGGGAGTTATTCATATTTTACTGTTCGCTGCCCTAGCTGTAATTTTCTGCATAAAATCAGAAAAAAATCAGATTTAGTATTTGCTGCAAATTTCTGTATTTTGTCAATTTTTTGTAAGATCCCAACAAGGGATATTTCAGTGGTATCAGAGCAGTTGTTTCTCCAGCCTGTTGGGGTTGAAAGATGGGAGACAGAGACAGAGACAGTGAAGAGATGGGAGTAGATCTGATGAAACAACTGTTCACCAATATGGTGAAGCAGCAGGAGACTACCAACCTCTATTTGAGCCAGCTCACTGAGAGGTTAGCACAGGGTAGGATCGAGGCTCATGCGGAGAAAGGAGAAGCTAGCAATATGGGACAGCATGGTAATAGAGGTGAGAGTGGACATTCGAGACAAGGGTCCCCTCATGCTTCTACCAGGCCCTTGGGACTCCACGAGCCTTCTTTCTTGAAGGATCCGGAAGTTTCGCAGACACAACACCCGACACGTCAGGATGAGGAATCTCTGGGAGAAGTACCTGACATCGAGTGAGGGTTTCCGGACAACATGCCATTTCAAGAGTATCAAAATGAAGATCGGGCAAAGCAGCCCAGAGAGATTACTGCATACTGGGGACCTGAGTTTCAGAGGAGATTGGGACAAATCTCTATTCCACACTTCGATGGCTCTAAGAAGTGTACCACGCAGTCTTGGATTCAGAAGTTGAAGACTTACTTCGACTTGAATCCCATGCGTGAAGAGGATGCAATTAAGTTTGCTATCCTACACCTCGAGGGAGATGCTCATGATTGGTGGCATCATGGATTGATCACACAGGGCACATGCATATCACTACTTATGCAGATTTTACACAGAGGTTGATGAGCAGGTTCGACAAGAGGGACCCAGATAGGCACTTCAGGAGTTGACTCACTTGAGGCAGACAGGTTCTCTAGATCAGTACATTGCAGATTTTCAGAGGTTATCAGTTATGGTATCTGATGTTTCAGAGATGAGGTTGACTTCACTCTTCATGGGTGGTCGATCGACGCCTTAACAGGTTTCAGAAGGCATTTGAGCCTTCTTCTTCGCATGAGGCTATTAGGAGATCTCGAGACTGGAGTTATCCACTCCAAAGTCGAGGGTTCCACCTCGCGTTCAGAAAGAGAACCTCCATCTGGATCGATTTAACTTCAACAGAGGGAGCCTCCACCGAGGCAGGAGGTGGCTAAGAAGCCATTCATTTCCCGAGAGGACAGAGATGAGTTGAGGCGAAAGAAACTATGTTTCGATTGCCGCACACCTTGGGTTCCAGGACATGATTGCAGAGGTAGAGGGAAGGCCCAATTCATCGAGGTCTTCGAGGAGAGTGAGGATGACAGAGGTGAGGAGTTGGAGACTCACGAGATGGATGATGGGAATGGAGTTGCGATGGATAGTGCTGATGCGGAGCAGGAGGAGGAGACTTTCCCTCGGGAGATTATAGCCACATTGTCTAGTACTCCGATGTACAAGGCATTTAGGATTAGAGGAGTTATGCAGGGTCAACGAGTTATGGTACTCATTGACAGTGGGGCTACCCACAACTTTATTGATGCATCATTGGTGGAGAGACAAGGTTTACAAACGAAGGACTTTGAGGGCTTCAACATTGTTGTAGCCAATGGGGAGTATATGAGATGCACACGGAGAGTTCCACAATTGAGCATCACCATGGGTAACTACACAGTTACCGATGATTTCCACATTGTTGGTATGGGAGTGACCCACATAGTGTTGGGAGTGCAGTGGCTTCACTCTCTTGGTGAGTTTCAGACTAACTTCCAGACGATGGAGCTGAAGTTTAAGTCCGAAGGCAGGAATGTGATTTTGAGGGGATTATCGGCAGGAGCACCTAGGGTGGTTGCAGCTGAGGGGATGGAGAGGACTTTCCAGCATAATGAGGGGTTTTATTATTGCGGATCGATGTGGAGTATGATGGATGTGGGTGTGACCAATAGTGTTGCACATAAGGCAGTTACAGAGATCGGGATTACAGGTTTAGATCATCCGAGTTTATCATTATGTTGGTTGTCTGAGGTTTCGGTAGACTGGAGATCTCATTTGCTTGTTGAGTACTCCAAGAACCGACACACTTGTGAGATTCTGGATGGTCACATACAGGATGACAACTACAGATTGGAGGATGAGATGATCTTCTATCAGGACAGATTGTACCTCGTGTCGGATTCATGGTTGAGGATGGAGATATTGCGACATGTGCATTATTCTTCCATGTCTGGACACTTGAGCTTTGATGAGACCTTCAACTTCATATGGGAAAGGGTCAGATGGCATGGGTTGAGGGAGGATATCCTCAACTTTGTGCAGGGATGTGTAGTTTGTCATGGTGACAAATCGGAGTATGCATGTTCCTTATTTCTGGAGTTGATAGGGGATAACACTCCTATATGTTTTACTGCTTATGAGGATGACGAGCATGTGCTAGCTAGCCGAGGGACGGAGTCGACAGGAGATGCAGTGAGTGATCACATGATGACAAGCTTTATAGCAAGTGGGTGGATCGACAGATCGACAGCTTTCAAAGATGGGTACCAGTAGAGAATCGATGTGGGCATTATTCTACTTCAGGGACAACATTGTTATCTACACTGCATGGAGAGCATGATGACTATATGTGGTGTTTTGGTCACTTAGGATCACACCGATCTTTGGTTGACTGCAGGGTGAGATGGAGGCACTTACTTTGTGGTATTCAGTTTCTACAGCACAGGAGGATAATGCTTGGGGTCAAGCATTTTTCGGGAGGGGAGGATTGTAATGTCCCCAATTCCGAGCAGTTGGCCTAACGGCCCTATTTTGGTCTTAGCCCTGGTCATTCCCAAGGGACTAACGACTTTGGAGGTTATTGGGGATGGTGTTCGATTTCCTACTATGTTTTTGTTATATTTTGGGCGTTGGGAGGGTCTAATGGGCCCTTTGTGTTCTATTTTGTCGTTGGGATCACTTAAGTGGACACTTTTGGCATTTAATGTTATGTTTCTTCGTTGGGGCCACTTAAAGTACCTTTTTGGCGACTTGAGGGGATATGTATTGCATTTAATGTTATGTTTCTTCGTTGGGGCCACTTAAAGTCCCTTTTTGGCGACTTGAGGGGATATGTATTGCATTAAATGTTATATTTCTTCATTGGGGCTCATAAAAAGCTATATAAGGAGATGGAGGGTGTAGTGGGAGATCACTCATGCATACACTTATATTTCTTTCATGTGCAACTGTTGTTTGCAACTTTTTAGCTTGTGGAGTAAGATCCCATGGGAACCCTAGCTTCGGTGGTGAGAGATCCATCCCTAGCTAGCAGGGCATTCTTCGGTAGTGAGAGATCTACCCTAGCTTGTCATTTGAAGCTGATTTCAGGGCTGTTTTACAGAGGTATTTTCAGGGTTTTCAGAGATAGGGTTTTGAAGGTTTTGGTGAGTTTGGGTGGAGATTTTCAGCTGGTTTTCGGATCAGACCTACGGCAGCAATAAAGGAAGGGTTTGGCATCATCTACAGAACTTTTCACAAGGGTTTTGGTCATCTACCAAGGAGGGCGACTTGTTTGGGAGATTGCAGCCCTAATTTTTAGGGTTTCCAGTTGGCCGTTTTCAGATCTGAAGGTTGGAAGGTCATCTACTATATTTATATATGTTATTTCCCAAGTTTCATATTTTTGCACTTGTAATCGGAAAGATATGAATTTTAGAAGTTTGGAGCTGAATTGATGCCCTAAATGTGTTGGGCGACCTACTTTTTAGGGCAAAATTAGGGTTTCGTGTTTGCTGTGCGAAAACTAATTTTGGAATATTATTCTTCATATTTTTGTGGCCCAAGATCCAAAATTTCAGCTCATTTGGACTTCTTTAGCAAAAGATATTAATTTTAGAAGTTTTCGGCTATTTTAGGCACGCTGTAAATTTCTGGCAGCGTTATATTGACTGAAAAATTCCAAAAATATTTCCCTTGTGTTCTTTATATTATTATCTAGTTCTCTTTAAAATTTCAAGTGATTTGAGCGGATAATTTGGGAGTTATTCATATTTTACTGTTCGCTGCCCTAGCTGTAATTTTCTGCATAAAATCAGAAAAAAATCAGATTTAGTATTTGCTGCAAATTTCTGTATTTTTGAGGGCATGTAGTTTGTTGGCTAATAAATTTAGAGGACACAACCTATTCCTTATCATTGTAACTTTTGCTCCAAGTTGATAATGGTTAGATTTATCAAATATTTTGCAGCAACTATCTTTAAGGATAACTTTGCAGTTTTCAGCTATGTGCTTGCTATCACTCAGACTATTATATTGTAATTTTGGTATATGCGCTTAAAGTGTATCATGAATATATGTAGTTTCTTCTTGCTTGGTCTTTTGCCATAGTTACTAAGTCTGGAAATCTGGATCTGTTTGGGAGGGCAAAAAATCAGAAAATCCGGAACTCTTGAAAAAGTTTGGAAAAATTCAGTGCGGAATATATACATATTATATATGAGCATAATTTATAAATATGCAAAAATTGACAAATACAGAGAAAAAAATTAATAACATAATATAAAATGTTAATATATTTAATATTAAATAATTTATGAGGGTGTTGGAGTCTTCTTATTGCAAAAATTTGTTTTTTTTTGGGAAAAAGGGCTGAACCGGATAGACTCTATCTAGGCTGGCTGAAAAATCTAGATCCAGCCAGTTTTGTGCAGATCCCGCCGGCTTTGGTAATTATGGTCTTCACAGCAGCAAGGGTACCTTTCCCATGACATTAGCTTGTTTTTCTTCACCAAATTTCACTTGGCTTCTCATGGATTCATCTAAGTTGACAAAGAAATCTCCATTACCAACCATATAGTTTGAGTAGCCACTTTGTCCATGAACCACACATCTTTATGATATTCTTTTGCCATGTTACATGTGAACTAGACAGTCGAATACGGATATGGGTACGGCAGTGCAGTACGGTACGCCGATACGGCAAATTTTTAAAAATCTTGGGTATGGTACGCTTTTGGGTACGTTTTATATATATATATATATATATATATATATATATACATGTATATAAATATATAAATATGCATATAAATTATAAATTTAAAGAAGCATTTGCATACTTATTGAAATTTAATTCTCATACATTGCATACTTATTGAAATTTAATACTCATAGAGTTATACAACTTAAAATCATTCATAGAACATGAAAACAAAATTGAAATTTCCAATACTTTGAGAATTGAGACTTGAGTTTGTATTGATAATTGATTCAGAATGACATAATGTTCAAAGAATCAAAACATGATAGTACATTCAAGTTCTCAACTTCTAGAGCATATCATCTAGATGATCGTCAAAATCATCTTCATGGATGCCACTTGCAGCTCCACTCCCACTAGCTCCACTTTCGAACACTTGTGAAGGGCTCCCTGGAAGTTCCTCATCAATGCCAAGAAGTGAAACATTGGCTAAACAAGCAGCTGAAGCTTCAAAGTCTGTGTTTTCAGGTTGGAGGTCCCAAAGCTTGTTAGGACCACTAGTATACTCTTGCGTCTTGTGGGTTAAGAGGCGCAAGTTGGAATGAACGTATACTAGATCTTCAGCCTTCTTCGATGCCAACATGGTGCGTTTGGCTGAGTGGATGAAGCCATAAGTACTCCAGTTGCGCTCTGCAGAAGAATTACTAGCCACCTGTCACAAAAAACAAAGTATTAATATTATAAATTATTAATTAAAAAAGAATGATATCATTTTGAATTTTAATTCGTAATTGGTAATTAAAATATCAAATAACAAGTTACAAACTTTATACCTGTGAGAGCAATTTGATCACAATTGGTCGTAAGAACTTGACATCATGGCCATGACAAGTCCATGTGATTGGATCCGTGGTGGGTTTGTCACAAATAGCCTCTACCTCTCCCATGCTACCTTGTCCATTTACAAACATCGACATCTCTCTGGCAGATTGCAAGTGATGTAGTTGGATCTGGAAACAACCTCCTGAATGCTGCCCTCGTCCCATTTGCAACCTCATGGTCATCATATGGTTGTTGTCTACCAACTCTCCCAACTATTTCACTGCTGTAATATTTGGGATTTAAAGCATAAGCAAGGAGATGCAATGGGGTGGTCATTTTGTTCCACCTTTTCACGATCACATTTTTAACTTCATTATAAAAATTTTCCTCAAGGTCCTGCTCTTTGGCCTGTATGACATCATGGATTTTTTCAAGCATGGAGTCAATGCCATCATATATATCTTCAATGCAAGCATTATCTTTGTCAACAAATCATATCATACTCAAAATAGGCTCTGTGAAACTCAACAAATATTCAACTCTTCCCACCAATGCTCATCAAGGATCCATGATTTTATTTTTTGAGCTCTTTCTGTGTTAGATTGCTTCCACACGGTCCAAACATTATCAATCACCATTATGCCCAAAGCACGCGTTTTATCTTCACAAGTCGTCTCAAGACGAGTGTGTGAGAGGCAAACCTAGTCTCAGCAACCTATTAAAAAAGAATGGAAACAATTCAATAACAACACAATTTGAAATTGATTTAAAAATTTAAAATCAAATATTAAATTTAAAATGAATTGTTCATTTACCTTCAACAACTCCAACTTTGAAAATCTTTTGAATATGGCTTGAGACATGTGATGGTTGGTGACAAACATCTAAATCTCGTTTGCCTCCGTGTATATTTGCTCAATCCATGCAATTTTCCCAATCTTCTGCATCATTAGATTCAGGAGTGTATTGCACATGGTGTCCAAAATATGTGCTCATACCTACCCTCAACTATCAATCCGCTGCCTTGCAATTTTTGGCGTTGTCCGTGATGACTTGGACAACCCTCTGCGGACCACTGACTCAATAGCCTCAATGAGAATATTTGCAATGAATTGGGCATCTTTTACTTCCCCTCACAATCAACAACCTTCAGAAACATTGGCCCTTTAGGGCATACTGCAATAATGTTGATGAGAGGTCTATTTCTGGCGTCTTTCCATCCATCTGATATAATAGAGACTCCTGAATCAGTCCAAGAATCTCTAATTGGTCTGTAGAGATGTCTGAATGTGTTGCACTTCTTTTGTCAAAAGAGAAGTGCGAACCTTATTATAGGTAGGGCTTGTATACCTCGTGGTGCCTCATTAATGCCTCTCACCATCTCTAAGCTTCTTGCCAATAAGGTGATCTCAAGATATTGAATGGCAAGTCCACATGCAAATATACACCGAGACACCAATTCATCTGCAATATCCCTCTTCTCGATGTTAAATGCTTTTTCTAATGGGCCTTTTGTTCTCTTGTTTGATGGCCCTGAGGTATCTGCATCAAAAGGGTCATCAACTGGAATAGTTTCAGCACGAGTCTCAATGAAAGGATGAAATGATGGTGTTGATGTTGGTGGTTTTCCCATGGACCTCTGCTGTAAAGAAACAGTTCTAGAGCGAGCTCTTGCTGCTTCAATGTTTGCATCCTCTTGCTCTTTTAGGTACGTGGCTATGGTTTTCTTTTCCACCTTCTTACATGGTCTAATACCCGTCCCCGATACCCCAGTCAAATGAGCTCTCAAACGGGTATATGAGGATTTAAATGAGGCGGCACAATGGGGACACGTCCAAACACGAGACACCACCACGGCAACAAACTCTGTCACTTCCACATGTCTCCATAAAGGATAATTCGGATCCATTTTCATTCTTTATACCACCCAAACATTTTCCCCCTCATGCCCCACTGAAGCTGAACTGGATGCCATGATTGTAGGATTAATTCAATAACCTACAATAAGAGATATTTTTTAAAACATTGCTAAATATTAAAATAATTTGTTGACCCATACACGTCATTCTCTGATTTTGATCACCAAGTTCGCCATAAATGGTGCGAGGTGAGAGCATACACAGAGGGTAGACGTTTAAATTTTTAACAAATTCAATTTTAAACTTTAAAATTAAAAAAATGAACACATAACTAATTAAAAAATTAAACAGTTAGTCCTACACGTCAATCTCTGATTCTGATCACCAAGTTCGCCATAAATGGTGCGAGGTGAGAGCATACACAGAGGGTAGACGTTTAATTAAATAAAACTTCACTATTAAACTTAAAATACGGAAAAATTAATAATATATTATATTTTAATAACCGTAAAATAAATAAATTATTAAATATTAAAAATAAATTTAGATCATGATCAATAATCATGAATGATGTGTTTGAAACACATCATTCATGATATTGATCATATTCATATACAAAACATTGCTCAAAAGATTAAAAAAATGCCGAATGCATGTAAAATACCTGGAAAAATCCTCCTTGATGTTTGTAGACTTGCTTCTCCTTCTCTCTTCCTCCTTCAAGCTCAATCACTCTCTCCTCCAAGCTCTTTTTCTCTCCTCCAAGCTCTTCCTTTCTCCTTCAACCTCTCTTTCTCTCTCTCCTTCAAGCTCAAGCAAAATATCAAATATTGAGTGTGAGAAAAAAGTAGAGGGATTGGGTGTTTATATAAGTGTTTGGGGGGGTACTTTAGGGTTAGGTTAGATTTAGAAAGTTTTAAAATTAAAAAAAAAGTTTTTTAAAAAGTTTTGATGAAAATCGCTTTAAAAAGGCGTGAAAAAACGGTGCGCTTGGAAACATACCCACAGGAGAGGAGTGCAGTCGGGTACAACAAAACCATACTGGACCGTGCCTTCGTCCCCCGTGGGTACGCTTTCTTCAAGCGCACCTGAGCATCTTGTACCTCGTGCGATTGCACGTGCAGTGCGTTCGGCACGCTTCAGCCGGTACGGGGGCCTTAGGCGTTTTCGGGCACAATCTAGCATGTGAAGAATGTGGAGTGTTTTGATTGTTCAAACTTCAAAATAATCCTCGGTATAGTTGGCCCTTGACTTATTTGAGTCAGCTTTCTTCTTCTTCGCACTCAGACTCATTGGCTAAAATGATGGAAATACTTAACAAATATTTTTGTATTAGATGTTTAAATATTCTCTAGAATTGCTGTTAATAGTCGCAAGACATTCACCCACATATAAGCATATACTATAAATCAATGAAAACTTAAAATAAAGACATGCCACACATTTATAGTTCGGGTAGCATTACTACCTCTTTTTATTAAAAAATCTAGCTTAAATTCATCAATATACCCATAAATTTCTTCCTTTTATTAAAAAATGAATTCATCAATATACCCATAAATTTCTTCTATATTCCCCTCTCTTTTATAAAAATAAGTAGAGGCTATTATTAGGGTTTGGAGAGTAATTAGCTTGCATAACAAGTTTGCTTTAATCTATTAATAGCGGAATTCAATCAAGTCAATAACTTGATTGTTACTCTTCTCTATAAATAGATTAAGCATTATATTACAAGTGCCTCTTAATCACATAGAATAGTGTATGGTTAATTTAATACAATGACATCCCCCTTAAGATGTACTTCAATGAAGGGAAGGATGGAGGAATCATTGAACTATCCCCCTTGATGACACTTTTTTGGTGCCCAAAAGTTTCTAAAGTTGAACAAATTTTCGCTCGGGCAGGGGTGAGTGAATATGTCTCGCAACCCGATCTTTTATTTAGTAGAATTTGGGATCAGCGACCTTGTCTTGTATTAGTTTCCGAATGTAGCACATACGAATTTCAATGTGCTCTGTGTGTTTCTAATTGTCGCACCAAAGTGTTGTGGGGTGGGTCGTAGATGTCCGAACTTGGAAAACATATCCCGATATCTCCCGTGGTCTCATATCTCAATCCCAGTATTATATTTTGCATGAGTGCATCATTGCCATTCATTTCATATCCCTTGGATCATTCGTATCTCTCGGATCCATTCCCCATGGTTCAGGTGGGCCCCTATCTATGGTACAGTGGAATGGGGATGACTATTGCCCCTATCTATATATGGCATGGTGGAATGCAAGGAAAGAAGACGGATGATTATTGCATTCACCACGACGGGATGACTTCTATATATAGATCTATATAGGCTTCTGTCCCTGGTCGGACCAATGTATCATGTATCATCAAATCTAGCAAGATATCTTGCATCTAGACTATTTTGGATGCTCGATGCAAAGCATCACACTCTCTCTGTTAGTCTCAAAATATCAACATGAGCATGTCTCCACACTGCTGCTGTCCCGAATCCTCCCCCCTATAGTTCTCTATATGATTGATGCTCGGTGAAAGAAGATGAGGATTTGATGCCCCCTCTATATATATAAATATGAGATTGATAAATAGCTGACGAGGGGCGGGCGCTATATATATGGGATTGATAAATAGCTGATCGAGAGAACGGAGAATGGGGTGTTGTCGCTAAATACTAGAACTACAATGGTGGCCCGATGAACCCACCAAAATACCCCCTCGATTTACAGAATGGTGCTCGATCCTATTGCTCCCCACATTCCCGTATCGAGCTATTCTTTCTTTGAAGGATGTCGAATTCCAAGCGGTTGTCATTACTTGATTGCTTGCGCTCGCTCAATGAACTGCCTAGTCATTCCAAAGTGCCATTTATATCTCCCGATCAGACTTGGAAAATGATATATAAATAGGGATTCCCCCATTGCTGCCCTCGGCGTCGGTGTATAGAGTTGTCTAAGAAAGAATACAACTTGGATCGGATGAACACGCATCGTGGAATAGGTGGCATGGACCAATCCGATCCTTCGTTTGCTCCAATATCACTTGATGCGCCTCATACCATTTGTCGGCTTTGCATTGAAGTCTACTCAGCCCCCTCTTTGTTGTGGACGTCTCGACCCCCTATCTATATGGGAGAGAACTCAACCACCTAATACCGAGCTCTCGACCGAACCGAAGAGCACTCAACCCCTATCTATATATGGGTCAGGTCATTTATGCGTATAATAGTTGTGGATTGAGAAAACAAGAAATTTGGGTTGGGTGTAGATAGCCTTAGATATGGCTGCAAATCGTGCCCTAGCTGTCCCTGCTTGAAGTCTTGGTAGATATCTCTCCACTGGTTGAATTTCTTTGCTTGAAATGTAGATCTGAAGTGGAAAATGTAGAAAACGTGCTCGGAAAATGTGCCCTAGCTTTGAAAATCTGATCTTTGCGCCCAAATGTGACCTCCGAATGAAGTCACCCAATAGATGTTGAGGGTTTTTATCCTCAAATCTGAATTCTATTGAGGGGTTTCGTCCCCAATAGGATACCAAGGAGGGTTTCCGTCCTCTATGGCTGAAAGTGAAAGCAAATGCATTCAACTCTCCAAAGTGAAATTAGATAAATGACCAAAGATGCCAAATGAACCCCTCTTCACCTCCTTTTATACTTTTTTGTCTCTATTTTTCAAGTGGGGCATTCCATGTGGGATTAGTAAAGTAACTTTATTTTCTATTTTAATATTACTTTACTTTTTCCACCCACCTTTAATAATTAATTAAAGTACTAGTAATAAGAATTACTTTAGTACTAAATTAAATTATTAATTTCTCCTTTATTCTCCCTTTAGCTGATTGAATACAATGGAAAATAGGCTAAAAAGGGGTCTTCTACTTGCCAATATTTAAAAATACATTTTATTCTTATAATAATATTAATAAGTTTCCCTAGATGATGAATTGACTAGGCCCAACTTAGAAATATTATTAATGTCCATTAATTTGAAAAAGGGGACATTACAATATACTTATCATGTTTGTAAATGGTGAACCAGATTAATGTTTCGTGCCATTGACTACGAAGGATTTCACCATTCTTGTAGCCATGCTATCTTGTCTTGAGGAACATAAAGAATAACTTCCGGGGCTAATAGTTTACCAAAGTGCACCACAAAATCAAACGATGAAAGACTTTCTATTGGCAAAAAGAAAAAACCTCCCTGTGCACTTCCTATATATTGTGAGTGCATGGATGCTAAAATATGTACATAGTGTTGCCTTATAGCTTGAGTATTGGGACAATTTCCCTCACACCACGAGATAAGGTAAAATCGATTACTCTTTTCTCGAACAAAAACTACTCATTGTGAGAAATCAACTCATTGTGAGAAATCAGCTCATTGTGTATTCCACCATGCAAGAAGAAGAAGCTCTAAAATGTATGATTTCCATTGAGCAAAATAATGGTGTTAGTGAAACTTTGCTTGCTAGAGAAATTGATAATAAACATGAGAAGAAATTCATATATGCAAGCAAGGAGGATGTAATGGAAACTCTTAGAAAGTGTGAAAATGGAATAGCAGAGCTAGAGTTGCTAGGATGATAGCCGCTCAAGCAAGACAACACTTACAAGAGTTCAAGGAAAAGATTTCTTCACTTAGTGGGCAACAAGGTATGAGGAATGATATCCCTCAAGATATGGCAGCCAAGAGCATGGAAATATCTTTCCAAGGAGGGCAGATTGCTCGGATTGAAGAGTGTGTGGAAGAAGGTATGCCATCTCATTTATCGCAGCAACTGATTCACAACAATAGTTAGCCCATTGTAGACATGAATACTCAGGTTTTGGTGCAAGTAAAGTCAAGCCAATTTGAAGTACAAGATTGACGAGGATGTTGGTGATATTCCGAGGTATGAAGAGCATAATAATGTGTCTTATTTATTGTTGCCTATTCCAATTTATTTTCATCATGAGATGCATGATAAGATAGAAGGTGGAGTCTTCATTATGGAGTTTGTTGAACCATTGCTCCAAGTATATGTATATGAGCATCTTGTGGATGATATATGGTGGCAAGTTTTAGCCCACTTGACAGGTATAGGTGCTAGGCTTGTGGATCACTTCAGCATGTTTTGTCTATTGTGCATGGCACTTGGACAAAACAAATTCGGAATTGCTTGAGGGCAAACAATTTTGGGAAGGGAGGACTATAATATCCCCTTCCCAATCGAAGACCCTTAGCCTATTTTGTCTACCCGACGGCTAAAGGAAACATATAAGGGTGACTTAAGTTTTATTATTTTATTATAAAGTGCAAAAAATAAATATAACATTATAAAAACACTTATAATAAAGTAATGGACTTAATAAAAATAGAAAAGTGAACCAAATGATAAAACACTTAGCACAAATTGTTTATTTCTAGAAAAGTGCGACTTGCATGAGGGAGAAAAGTTAGTGGTAAAAATATTAAATGAAGGGACAAATCTGATTGGATGTTGAGAGAGGTTAGTTGGGCCTTTTTCTCTTTATAAGCAAGTCGACTTGCTTAGGAGAGGCATCACTTGTTTATTATCAAATTTCAGATTTGTGTGTAAAGCTTTTGGCTTGCATTTTCTTTCTAAGGACGAAAACCCTTAGACTTTATCTCTAGAGGACGAAAACCCTCTTAGAGTATTTGGGGATTTCCTATTCAGGGTTATCCATTGTGCCTACTCAGATTTTTAGCTATTTCAACAATAGTTTTGCAGTTGGGTTTTGAAGAATAAAATTGCAGCAGTTGTATGTTCATTGTGCAAGGAGGAGCGACCTACCTTTTGGCTGATTTACAGTGTTTTTCAAGGATATTCAGGTCTGATTTATGCTGCCATCTGTTAATCTGATTTTTATGAATTAAAGCAACCAGTTTTTAGTATTTTTCCAGCCCAAAACCCTAGGGGCGAGTTGGTGTTTTGGTTGTTTAGGGAACTTATGGTGGTCATTTGCATGAATGGGTAACATCATTGCGTTCTCCTTAATTTTCTGAATCCGTGCATAGTTTATTTGTGTGGATTGGAGCATTTTTGAGGGAGTTATGAATTTTTGAAGTTGTCATAATTTTCTGCAGACTGGGGTTCCAAAATAAATTAATTTCAGCCTTATTTGCATCTGAAATCTTCACAAGTCTTATAAAATCTGCATTTCAATTTTGAGTGGAAGAATTGCAGTTTATAGGCTGATTTATATGAGTTTATTGCTATGCCCTAGTCGCATTTCCTGGTTAATATTTCAGATCTGCATAACAGTGATTTAATATATATTTTTATAAGTTGCTTTGGTGTTGGATTTGCCCAAAATCCAAGTGAGGTCAAAAATGTCCAATTGGGGACATTACATCTCTCCAAACCTCAGCTAAACCCCTGTCTCAGCCCGATAGGCTTCAAAAGCTTATAAAATTCCATTTATGCACTTCATGGGTTGAAAATAGACCTGTAGGCCTGTCTTGCATTGGTCCATGTGTCTAAACTAACAGTGAACCAAAAGAACATGAATAAATTTCAAACTCACTAAGATACTTACCAGTGCTGACTAGAAAATCAAGGTTTTGTTGCTTTCTTTTAGTTATCTATAACAGTCAAGGTCTTCATTCACTCATCTTGCATAAATTCCTGCAAACATGCCTTAAAACACCTTTCTATAGTGATCCACGATGGAGTTAAACTTGACAAATGATTCTACTTTAAGCAAATACCAAATCTTGAGAAGCAAACTTAGGCACACACAACCCTTCTTGAACCAAAACAAAGTTCCTTGCATTAGATTGTGTTTTTCTTACAAAATACACGCTTCTCCTTTCTTCTCCTTCCTCAGCACCTTCAAGGAAAAATGATTGTTCCCCCTCCTCTTTCGAGTTTTATTCTCTTACATCTTGTTTTCTTAGCATTACCAAAAGCCTCGACTCACATTTGACTCAAAATGCCTATTTCTAACAAGAGGCATCATTACAACATTTTGAACCTTTTATTGACTCTAACTCCACCCTAGGATCTATTACAACATCTCTAGTCACACTTAAACCCATCAAGCCTCCTTTTCAATCCCTTAACAAGCCCAATTCCACTTTTGCACCCTTAGAAATTTGAATTTGAAAATGGAGAGGAAAACCTATAATTTGAATGTTTTTACCAATTTGACTCAACCTAACACTTGGAATGGCAACCTATACCCTTTCTCATGACTTTATGACTTTCATCCATCTTCCTTGACCCCAAAACATGACAAGAAGCAAATTTGACACTTTCAAGCATCTTTCTTTGATGCTTGTGTGTCACTCTTGATTTTATTGATATGTTTGTTCTATGTGAAAGTCCAGAAATGGAGAAGATAGGAAGGAAAAGACATAAGTGTGGTTTAGTCCAGCATGTTCATATGTATGAGAAGCAAAGTGAAGAAGTGAGCATAATGGTTGGCATGCATATGAGGAGAACAAGTGATGATGTGATCCTCCGACCCAAAAACGGAAGGAACACTATTGGGACAACCATGCACCAAATTCTCAACTTCAATGCTGCTGTCATAAGCATTATCAGCCCCTACAATACTTCAATTTCATTAATGCACTTACTCCCAATAGCATTTTCAGCTCCTACATGGTTCACACCCTTGATTGGGGCAAAAGGATATCAGTTTTGCTGCTGTTATGACATTTCCAGAGTGCTGGGACAGCTGTTATCAGTCATGTACAACTGCAAGTTGGCACAATTTAGGGGAATATTCTGGATGGAAGAAGTTGGGAAGAGGTTTCAGTTGAAGAGGATCATCAGGGCAGCCACTTTGGCATCATGGCAACACCTTGCACGTGTGGGAACAACCCATATAAGTGTTGGTGTGGAGACTCTTATGAGTCAAGGAATGCATAGTTTTCATATGACCAAGGAGAGTGCAAGGTTCCTGGCAGTTGACAAGCATGAGTGGGAGTAGTTGAGTTTGTTATTAGCCCAAGTGAATGAGGAAGAGGATGTTGTTGCAGACTGTAATGTCCCTTTTGGGCTCAAATTTGAGGAATTTGGATTTTCCCCAAAACCCTAATGGAACATTGTTGGAATTTATGACAGCAACATGCAGAAACCTGAATTTAATGACATCCATATAGAAATTAAAGCCAAGTAGGGTTAGCAGCTTCTTTTGGTCCCTAAAACCCTAGGCGACCTAGGTGAAATTCAAATCATTGTATTTCTCAAATGCAAATCTTCATAAATATATCAACAAATTGAAACCCTTGATGAAACAATGAAAAATTTCATGAAATATGTGCTTCAACATCAAAGTACAAAATTATGGAATTAATTATTGGCCACAAACAACAGAAACTTCAAAAATTCATATCTTTTGAAATACTTGGAATTACAATGCAAACAGTAGCTCAAAATGACCACAAAAATGGCAGCCATCAATATAATGTCCCCAGTTGGACATATTCTGACATAGCACCATACTCAAGCATGCAAGAAATTCAACCATCAAAGGGTTTACAACTATCAATTCTCACCTTACTTGGCATAAGAAGAACCACACTAGTCTAGATGGCTTAGAACTTGCAATAAAGAAGATATCATCATGAATGGTTTAATTGACATCTTACTATGCTCTCCATACTTTCCACAATGTCAATACAACTTGTTTCAGTGGTTCAAAAATGAGAGAACAACCCTCTTAACCTAACTTGCCAAATAGGCCAACTCCTTGTTCCTACTAGCTCCCTTGGATCAAGAATGCAACTATGCTCCACTGGTTCTTTGGTGATCTCAAGGACTTCTTCCCTGTTTCAACACTCCATAGACATGTTAGAAAATCATTATCTCTTTCAAATCAACTCAAGACTTCACCTTTTTAAAGCTTGCTCTAATCCTATAATTTAAGCCCTTGAGATAGGTAATTTTGCCTCAAGTATGGGTAGAATAATATAAAGGCACCCAAAGAGTTTTAATAACTTCTTTAGTTCCATTTTTGTGTATCTAAGGCAATCTTAAAATTTTGAATCACAACTCTTCCTTCAACTCGTCATCTTCAAACTCTATCCTATAGGTCTCTTGAGTGTACATTCCTTGCTCATGCCTGGGTTATATACTTCCATAGCTTCCCAAGATGATTCATCACCTTCCTTAATTCACTCTTGGTATGTCTAAGATGATCCCAAAATTTCAAGGCTTCACCCTCTGTACATCTCCATAAATTTCATTTTTTGCAATTTTGTCTTTTCTTGTAATGGCTTCTTACTAGCCCTGATTTTAGGAACAGTGGGCACTATCTGAATAAGAAAGGGGGTTTCAAGACACAACTTCATACATTTAGACACCCATTTTTATCTTTCAACTAACTCCAAATTTGTATGCCTCAATTGCAAGCTTAAACCCAATATCTTGACTAATTGATTCTAACAGATAGGTCTCAAACTGTGCATTTTAACCCAGTCTTGACTATCAAAGTTTTTCTTCTTTTTCCCACGGTGGACTTTAAAATTTGTTCAAGGTTCATCTAATACGCGTTGGCACAGACCTCCCTTTCAAATTTCATCTCAAAATTCAGTGGTTCAAGGGTTCAATTCTCAAACCCTAGCTTGACTGTTATAAACCCTTGTTCTGAGCCCGAGAAGGTGGAAAATCCTTTACAAAGAGAGTTAGGCTTATTTTCAAGGCATGAAACTTTTACCCATGGACTGACTAGGTCCACTCCACTTTCCTGAGTAACCAGTGAAACATAATGATCCATCTAGTCTTCTTATCCGCATTTCAATGACTAAAACTGTTCAAGAAATAGGCTTCCTTGTCATGGTTGTCACACAAGAGACAGTGTCTTAATAAAGGACTCTTTCTTTGTCTTTTGAAGGAGTGTATACTTCTAAGAAAAGTCCTTCAACATGCCCAAACAATACTAAATCATCCACACCTTGCAAAGATACATAAAACTCTCAATTGTACCACACAGTCACAGTCAAGGCATAGTATTCCTCAAAGACTGGGTTAACTAATCCGTAAGGGTGAGAGACACTTCAATCATCCTTCTATGCAATTAAAGTTTTGGAAAACATCTTTATACAAGGAATCAGAGGTCTAATGCTTCAAATCCTTGCAAGATCACAGATTGGTTAATAAATACAGTTTCAAATGCACAGTTTCAGGTTTTCTTAATCTTCATGCTAGAATGAGACTTAACATAATCCCTACCTTCATTGATGACTTCAAGAAGCTTCAAACCATGCTCAGAATGTGTTCATAGATCCCTCAAATCATGCACATGGAAGGACACCACAAATGTTTGAATCACAATCTCTCACTCAGAATTATACAGTCTCAATACAAAGACACTCACACAAAACCCAAAGTTATCTGTATAAGAGCATATACCTCATCCAAAATCACATTTCTCAAACTTCTCTTATCTTGTTCCTGAAGGTAAACAACAAAATATCTTTCAAGAATACTATTACAACCATAAGACAACAACAATAAGGAACACACAGAAATGCTTGCCAAACTGAGTTTTTCATTCATAAATCTTTTCCTTCAAAGCCTCCATTTGAGCTCTGCTACTTCATTTCTCCAAGAAGCATCCAAGAAGCCCCTCATTTAGTTACATTTGAGGATTTTGTAGCCTTTGAAAACAGTTACCATCCTTTTTTGAGGCTTATTAGCCTTTAAACCATCTAATTACCTTTTCTCATGCTTAAAATACTAACCCTAACTAGACTTCCAAACCCTAGGTCTAATATAATGACACAAATTAGACCTCTTATGACTTATAAGTCCTTATTACACTTATTCCATGCTTTAACAATGACTTAGACTCCTTATACAAGCCAAAAACCATCATAATGCCCTTTTAGGAATTCAAATTACATTTTGGAGGGAAACCTCCTAATTCAAATTTCTTGCATACCTAGACCAACTTAGGCATTTGAATGGAACTACTAGGACTCTACTGACATCCCCCAATCCTTACTTAGGCTAACTCAACCCAAAATTGACCAATTTGAACAAAAACTCAAAATTGCTTGTTGGTGAGAAGATGCTCCTGCATCATATTCTTATTCGAGATGGATTTCCCGCAATTCCCATTAGGTTCTAATGTGATTAATCCAAAAAGCCAAAAATTTCAATTACTATCAAATTGAAATTTGGAATGAAATTAGGCCACAAACTGAATATTTTTCAGAAAACCCTAGTTCGCTGCCCTAGGCCAACGATTTAGCAAAAATAGTTTTTTCCACCTCAAAATACCTCTAAAAATTATGAAAATTTGTTTGCAAGTAGATAATGAATAATCAGAATAGGATCTCCAATCAGATTCGAAAAATATTAATTCTGGAATTTATTAGGGCAAAAACGCAACAAAACTTGTAAATTCAATAACTTGCAAAATACTTCAAATTTTGGGTAAATGATAGCTCAAACTGAAGCTTGAAAAATAAGCTTTCCAATGAACCCAAAATCAAAATTTTTCAATGGCGGGAAGGCATCCAAAACGGATCTGCAATTCTAGAACAATGTAGATAAACCCTAGCTGTAAGTGAAAGCTGGAAATACAATTTCGCCCCATTTAGGAAAGTCCCAAAAACACCTTAAAATTGGCCAAACACTTCAAATTTGCTCTCTCCTTGAATTTAGCTTGAAATTGATGCCCTAACAATGCGAAAACTTGAAATGGAAGCTTCAACAACACTCGCAACAAACACACAATATTCAAATCTTGTAGGTCTTCAAACAACTCACGAACCGGCAATAAAAAGTCTTCAATCTGCTCGAAAACTATTGAAAAACACAAATAACTCCTTGAATCTTGATCCTCAATGGAAACCCCTGAATGGAGAATCCTCACAACATAGAAGAAGAGTTTTCGTTCTCCTTCTAGATCTCTAGAGGGTTTTCATCCTCAAGAGATAATCTCTAAGGGTTTTTGTCCTTAGAAATTATTTTGCAAAGCTCTCAAGCTCAGACAAAAATCAGAATTTTATAAAATGAAAGAGATGCTTTACAAAGCCAAGTACACTTGCTTTTATAAGAAATCTTGGCTTAGTAGCCACCCACAAGCACCAATCACATCCTTTGGCCCACATTTAATTCTTTTTTGGCCTTGTCTCATCCCCAACATGGGTCGCATTTTCCCCTAGGGAAATAAAAACATAAAGTGACCTTTTCCCTTTTTTCTAATTTCACTTTATCTTTTCTCTTTAATTTTTATTAAGTAATTAATAAATTAATATAAGTGTTTTTTATAAAGTTCTCTTTTTATGCACTTTATAATAATTTATTAAGGCTATAGTTCCTCTTTTTATCACCCCTTAGCCCTCGGGAACAAAAATGGGTTAAGAGTCTTTGATTGTTTATTTTAGGAAGTGGGACATTTCAATCAAACAAAAATTAAATTTAGATTTTTCCAACCAAAGATAACCACCGAAATGTTGACCCGAAATCCCCAAAGGGGTTGCGTGTAATGTCTCCTTTTTTGAACCGAGGCCTAAATATGGACTTCTTGCCATTCCTTTTCATGGCAAAGAAAAAATATTGAACTAGGAAAGGAATTGCATTCCATTTCATTTTTCTTTTATTAATTTTAATGTTTTCTCTAGTGTTTTCTTTAATAAGGCAGGTCGGTTGGGTTGGAGGTGTCTTAAAGGAAAATTAAAAGACCCAAAGAAGCTTTTATGAGGTTGGTCCTTCTAATTGGCTTTTGGCGCCAAAGGGAGGATATAAAAGGAGATCAATGACTTCATTTTCATCATCTATCTTGGCGCATTTACTCTACATTTGATCTTTGGGTTGATTGCTCATTGTCATTCCACTATTGGGCGACAATCCATTAGTGTGGTTTTTCTAAGGAAGTCGAAAACCTTCCTCGTGGCTTGGTCGAGGACAAAACCCCTCTATTTTTGGTGAAGTGAAGACATCTTTGAAGACCTCTTGCAGATTTGGACATTAACATATCAAGGAAGACATCTACAAGGGTTTGCATGCATTTTGGAGCTCTCCCTAGAGGGAGCGACTAGGGTTTGATGGTATTTGGGTGCTTTCTAGGGCACAAATTGAAAATCTAATTTTATGTTCTTATTCGACATAATTTATAAGGTGGAGTCTATATTTTCATGATTTTTGGTGGTGTTTATCGTGTCACCTTTGATTTCATCCTGAAATCTGCGACTACCCTATTTGAAAAATTTTCGTACTTTTAAAATAATGGGTCGTTTTGTGTATTTATTGCCTGAAAGTTCTTGTATTGCGACAAGATATTCCCAAAGAGCCATATTAACTTTTTTCGCCAAATACCCAGATGCCCAAAATTGTTATATTCTGTCGTCGGGATTTGTCTGTGGAAATTTGTATTTAATTATTTTGAGCCCCGTATGAGGCTATTTGCACTCCGTTTTAACTCTGTTATGATCGAACATGTCATTATTCCTATGTACTAGAAGGGTTTTAACTTGGAATAAATTTTGGGCTTTATTTGTGACTTTTGGCAATTTTTCGTGTTTTTGTGTTGTCCTGTTTCATTTCTCTAGAACAATTCCTTTCCCGGGTAAGCCCGATTTTTGGCCTGGAGCATCTGGAAAACATATACGCACGTTATGCCCGGAGGAAGGCGCCATCGGAGGTCTAGATCATTGGGAAAACGAAGTCATGCACGGAAAAGCCCCTACGGGGTTGGGCGCATTTTTGGAAAAAAAGATTCAAGCTGCAATGGGAAAAATGGAAGTAGCAGGCAAGGTGGGAATTTTGTACCTTAGCAGGGTACTTTTTCCCGTGATATAAAATTCACTTAGTTGTAGTGGGAAAGTTAGAGGTGCGGCAGTAGGCGGGAATTTATTGCCTGCCTTGCAGGTAAAAATTCCCATGATAAAATAAAAGAAAAGTGACTTAAGTGAAATCATGGGATTTTATTCTGCCTTGCAGGGAAAATAATCTCATTGTCAAAGTCAAATCACTTAAGTGAATCATAGGATTTTCGGGGCTGCCTTGCAGGGTAAAGAATCCCATTGTGAAAAATTCTTAAAAATAGAATTATATTGTGCAAAAAGTGCGCCCCCTTTGGAGAGATAAAGGCAGCCTTAAAATGGATTAAATTAATTATTTCTTCTTCTAAAATAGGTGCCCACGCATGGAAGAAAGTCAAGAAGTCAAAGAGGAATAAAAGAAATAGAATTAAATGGATTAAATTGACTAAATTTAATTTATTTAAAGGCTGCCCCCTTCATGTCAAAAAGTGCGCCCCATTTAGGATATATTTAATGATTTTTAAAGCATTAAATCATTAAATTAAATTCTATTTTCAGTGGCTATGGTCAAGGCACACTGTGAAGCTTAAGTGAAGTGAAGTGTGAAGGATTAAATTGGATTAATTTAATTTATTGGATGGCTGTCCTTAAACATGCTATTTTTAAAGAGAAAAACATGATTTTTAATTAATTAATTGCCAGGAATAGGAAGGGCAATTATTAATTATAGAATTGTGAGGGTTATATAAGCATGGGCTGCCATATGGGTGAATTATTTAATTCACAGGTAAAGAATTGCAGCCAAGAGGAAAAGTGCGCCCCATTTGAAGAAGGATTTTGCTCAGGCAAGGTGGAAACAAGGCTAAAAGCTTCCAAATTTGGCGCATGCTTTGAAGGAGGTTGATCTTTGTCTGCATAATTGTTTGCATAGGTGTTACAGGTGCTCAGGTGTTGTTGAAAGGATTCATGCTCTCTTTATGTGCAAATTAAACATCAATTTTTGGGGCAGCAGGCTTGAAAAGTGCAGATTTTTACAATTAAAATTCACTATTCATGCTCCGGTGGCCATTTTTGTCTGAATTAATTGCAGGAATTCATTACAGGTGCTTTACATAAGAAAAGGAGCTTTAATCAATGTCCAATACATTGCATATATCCTCCGAATCTGAAGAATTGTCCAGATCTGCACCAGTTTTGAAGAAATCCGGCCAAGTAAGAAGAAAAAGAATTATTCAGACAAAGATAGACAAAGCCATGGCGAAGAGAGATGAAAAAGAAAGCACGATGGAGTCATGCATCGCTTCCAAACTTGCAGACATAGGAGACACAGATCTAGGTCCGGAACCTCTTTCCGAATTGATTGATAGATCCAGAGCGGGAAAGACTTCACTCATGCGTGCGGTTAAAAGCAGTGGAATTATCCGAGCTGCAGCCTTTCCATGCACAGCCCAGTTGCCAGAGTTTGTTATGGAGTGCGCTAGATCTTACCATCCTTCATCTAGATCAGTGCGTGATGCTACGGGAAAGAAAGAATTCGTTTGGATGCAAAGTTCATCAATTATTGTTTGAAGATTCCAGTGTGAAAGGTGGTGACTTCCATTAGTCTTCAGGATGCCGGCGGCAGGTGGGAGAAGCATAAAGCTGATTGTGTGAGCATAATGAATAATAGATACATGAAGAAGCCTAGATCTTCAAAGTTCCCAATAACTCTTCCGTGTCTAATTTGGTGCAGAGGAGGTCGATGATGTGGTCAAATTGCTACGCAGATTAATGGCAAGGCGAATGCTTACACTTTCCGTACATGGATGTATGCTTTCATCAGGACCATTGAAGTTAACAAGGTTGATTCCATAATCAATTGGTGGAAATATTAACATTGGTGAGCAACTCCGGAGCGTGAAGCGTACTTTGACTTTCAAAATGACTTCCTACTTAGTGTATCTGCAGCCTTCAAAAGGCGTCTTTTCCAAGATGGATAGATGTGTTCTTTCTAAGGACCCCATTTTCAAATGCTACCCACAACTTACTGTACCGCGTGCGAGAAAGATTTCAAAGTGATCAACGATGAATTCTTCTATGATTTCATTTTGGGCTAGACAAAGACTTAAAGGCCAACAGGGTAAGCAAGGAAGCGTGGGAAGCATGTGTCCAAGATTGGCGTCTATTCATTCGGTTTGCAGATTTCACATACCTCGTGGTTATGGGCTTTTCTCGGAGAACCAATAAAGATGCCCTGTATCCGAATGATAGATGGATCGCCATGGAGCCGAGCAGCAACTTGTGGAGTTACACGACTTTGATCCAAAAATGGCACAAGTCTACGGGCTTCTTCCCGATCACGTGGGACATTACAGTTTGCATTATTATTCATAGAGCTCGAGGGATGGAGATGCAGATGTTATTTGAGTATGAGCAGAATTATCCTGCACGGCTGAACTTCGATCCATTTGGAGTAGCCGGAAGACGATCTCAGAGTACGCACATGTGCCTTCATTAGAAGATTTCTGGATAAAGTGCAAAAGTGAGTACGAGGTTAGAAAGAGAGATTTCAGCAGGTTATCAGCAAAGCAAGTGTTCAACTTTGGACTAGCGTGGATACCTGCGGATCTTAAAGATGATGGGAATGTGGTACTTGACACTTACCATCAAATGGGAGGAGATAAAGCCATACTTCGAGGATAACGCAGGAGGCCGCCATACATACATTTGAAGAAAGATCTCGAGCTGTTTTGGTGAATACTTCAAATTGGTTCGATTGTGAAGGGATATTGCCTTGATGAAGTATTGATGAATCAAGTCACGGCAACTTTGTGACAGAGATTCCCTCAAGCGGAAGCACGAGAGGAGAAAGCAAAGAAGAAAGTCGAGAAGTTGAAAGTACACAAAAGATCTCAATCTAAGGAGAAGATCACTTCCACGGACATGAATTTGGTTCCGACTTCTCCAAGCACCCAAGACTTCAACTATTATTGCCGCTGCGGCGAGACACTTCCATGCCTCCACCGAATCCGGCGACATTCATCTTCTCTCCTTAGCCACTCATTCAAGACTTTTGTTTGAGAGGAGATGTTGAAGTTGCAGATGGCGGAGTTCGAAAGAGCTTTGTCCTTGGATGATTCAGAGGATGGTATCCATAACATCGTGGCACTTTCTGATGGAGAGGAGGCAGAGTGGGAGATGGTAGTGCACTCAGCGACTTCTCATTCTTTGAGAAGTAACTTCTCGGAATGGTTGGCTTCGCAGTTGGTTCCAGAAGCGAGAGTGGAGATGAACTTAGAAGAGCACGACTTGCAGCTACTCCAGAATCTGGGTGGAAGAGATAGAAGGCCTAAAGTTGCTAAAGCAACTTCTAGGTTGATCATCGAGGAATCAAGGTAGAAGTTTGTTGAGATATCAATTCCGGAAGAAGGGAAGGAGGAGGAGCTCACGAAGAAGATGTTACAGTAACCAGAGTACCCCTTGGTCAAGCCACCACTGAAGGATTGAAGTAGGAGACATGCAAACATTGATAGATGCTCTATTCCTTAGGCTTGACAGTGAAAAGGTGGAGAAAGAAGAACTTCAGAAGTAGGTATCTCAGTTGTGCGAGATCATAGCCAAGGTTGCTAAGCCTTCCATTCAGCCCATTTTAGAGCAGGTGAGTGATCATCTTATGTAGGAAATGGAGGATGCAAGCAATCAAGTAAAATCTATTGATGAATGGAAGGATTTGATTATGCGTCAAGCTTCTATACAACTTGGAGAAGTGTGTTGGCTAGATTTTGAATGCATAGCATCAAACCTAGTAAATCATGAGATAAATCTCCTCATTTAAGATAACCGGTGAGGCTCCCGTGTCGATTTGTCGATTTAAGTATGCTAATATCTAAATGGTGTTTTACTTTAATTACTCGGTTCATGAACCATAACCGAATAATTTTGCAAGCAAGTAAAAGTGTACTTTTGTTTAAAGAAAGGAAAAGTTATAGAAGAAGGTAATTACATAAATATATAGAAGAAACGGGAAAATGTGCATCCCAATTAGTAGATGGCAAAACTGATCGCACGCACATAGTAGAATCCAATAAATATAAACACAAAATTCTAGAACAAAAGGCAGCTTTAGATCCAGATCTAAAATAACACAGTTTATTAAGAGATCTAAGATTAAAAGTAACATAGTACACCGTGACACAAAGTTCTCCGGAAACCTGCTCCTTTGTATTCCTTTGCTCCAAGTGGCTCTCAGGGGTTCAACACAAAGTCTAGAACACAAGATTGCTGCTTACAAATTTTGATCATTAACCCGAAGGTTCTTCCTCTACTTATAGAATGTAGAAGGGCAATTACAAGTTGGAAGCTTTTAGTTGAACTGACACATGTGGAAGTTGGAAAAGAAACAATTGACAATCTCCATCCTAGAATTCCTCTTTGCATGACATGTATGATTTGCAACTGAAAATAGAACCTTCTATTTTGCACGTCCGCCACCTATCTCCAAGTAGTTGACTTCTTCAAGTAATGACTTTTAAACAAATCACTTAAGTTGTATAATTTAATTGATCGCTCAATTACTTTGTCGAAGGAAAGAAGAAGGAAGAGAAAAGTTGTAGTCTTGTCCTTTTTCATGGCCACGCACGCAGCCGATTCTTTTGCCTTTGATTCTCACTTGGATCGGGAGTAGCCGGATTCTTGAAGCAAGCTGGAATTTTGCCTTCGCCTTGTCTTCTCTTTTATCCTTGAAGCTTTTGCAGTTCTTCTCGATACATGCATCAATGCAAGGTTCTTCTTGTAAATAACTCATCATCTTTATTTTTAATTGCATATGAGCAATTAAAAATTTTGAAAGCACTCTTCTGATAGAAACGACGGTGAATGCAAATTCAATGAAGGCTTCAACTGGAAGATGAAAGCACATGCACAAGATCTTAGAAGGACTTTTCCACGCATTGACTTCTTCACGGGCTGCATTTGAAACAAGAGGATGAAGCCTTTGTGCCGGAAGCTTTTTTTGCTGACTATGAGATTTGGATCTGGATCGCATATGGAAGGCATTTTTCCTAGCATAACTCGCAACTGTATTTGTGGATGGAAAAGCTGCAGCTCGAATAATTCCTTTTGCTTTAATCGCACGCATGAGTGAAGTTTTTCCCCACGCATGAGTGAAGTCTTTCCGCCTGGATCTTAGTCTATCAATTTAGCAAGAGGTTCCGAGCCTAGATTCGTATCTCCTATGTCTGCATGAGCTTGGAAGTAATGCATGATTCCATCGTGCTTTCTTTTTCATCTCTCTTTGCCATGGCTTTGTCTATCTTTGTCGAATAATTTTTTTCTTCTTACTTGGCCGGATTTACGTAATCTTTGGTGTAGATCGGATAATTCTTGATTCGGAGGATATATTCAATGTATTGGATATTGATTAAAGCTCCTTTTCTTTTGTAAAGCACCGTAACACCTATGCAAATAATTATGCGCATAAAGATCAACCTTCTTCAAAGCATGCGCAAATCTGGAAGCTTTTAGCCTTGTTTCCACCTTGCATGAGCAAAATCCTTCTTCAAATGGGGCGCACTTTTCCTCTTGGCTGCAATTTTTACGTGTGAATTAAATAATTCACCCATATGGCAGCCCATGCTTATATAACTCTCACAATTCTATAATTAATAATTGCCCTTCTTATTCACCGCAATTAATTAATTAAAAATCATGTTTCTCTCTTTAAAAATAGCATGTTTAAGGACAACAATCCAATAAATTAAATTAATCCAATTTAATCCTTCACACTTCACTTCACTTAAGCTTCACTAAAGGTGCCTTGACCATAGCCACCGAAAATAGAATTTAATTTAATGATTTAATGCTTTAAAATCATTAAATATATCTCCTAAATGGGGCGAGTTGTTTGACATGAAGGGGGCAGCCTTTAAATAAATTAAATTTAGTCAATTTAATCCATTTCATTCTATTTCTTTTATTCCTCTTTGACTTCTTGACTTTCTTCCATGCGTGGCGCCTATTTTAGAAGAAGAAATAATTAATTTAATCCATTTTAAGGCTGCCTTTATCTCTCCAAAGGCGCACTTTTTGCACAATATAATTCTATTTTTAAGAATTTTTCACCATGGGGTTCTTTACCCTGCAAGACAGCCCCGGAAATCCCATGATCCACTTAAGTGATTTGACTTTGACAATGGGATTATTTATCTGCAAGGCAAAGTGAATGTGCAATAAAATTTCACCATGAGAATTTTTACCCCTACAAGGCAGTAATAAATTTCCTTTGCTGTGACCTCTAACTTTCCCATACGCAACTTAAGTGAATTTTATATCACGAGAAAAAGTACCTACTCTTGGCGGGTATAAAATTCCCACCTTGCTGTTGCTTCCATTTTTCCCATTATGACTTGAATCCTTTGTTTTTCAAAATGCACCTGACCCCGTAGGGCTTTAAATGCATGATTTCGCTTTTTCCCAGTGATCTAGACCTTCGATGGTGATTTCTCCGGGCATAATGTGCGTATATGTTCTCTAGCTGCTCCAGGCCAAAAATCAGGCTTACCCGACAAAGGAATTGTTCTAGAGAAATTTCATAGAAAACGAAATGGGACAACACAAAAACACAAAAAATTGCCAAAAGTCACAAATAAAGCCCAAAACTTATTCCAAGTTAAAACCCTTAGGTACATGGGAATAATGACATGTTCGATCATAACAGAGTTAAAACGGAGCGCAAATAGCCTCAAACGGGGCTTAAAATAATTAAATACAAATTTCTTGAATATAAATATATATTGACGAATATAACAATTTTGGGCATCCGGGTATTTGGCGAAAAAAGGCTAATATGGCTCTTTGGGAATATCTTGACGCTCAATACAAGAACTTTCGGGCATTAAAAACAAAAAAGACCCATTATTTTAAAAGTACGAAATTTTTTCGGATAGGGTAGTTGCAGATTTGGGATGAAATTTGGGTGACACCAAAGTACTGCTTTGCCTAAAGGTTATGAATGATTACAAATCTAATATGCAGAATAACCCACGACAACAAGCATCGTAGATATGAACACAGTTGCTGAGAGTAACCTGAGTACTTTGGGAGAGATCAACAAGCTGCCAGGAGATGTATTGGTTGTAGAGCAAATTGTACCGGACGGATCAGTCGAGAAGGGGAAGCAGCTAGAATTTGCAGTATCTTTCCGTTTGGAAATCTGCAGAGTTTTGCTGAAGAGGATGCAGGCACTTGAGTGTAGGACATCATCCTTACAAACAATAGTATCATTTCTTTCACTGAGGAGAGAGTGGACGGGAATGTTACTTCATACGTACGGATCGTTCCTAGCAAGGTACCTAATTCCCTGGAAGGGTCTCTTCTGATGGTACAAAAGAGAATTGATAAAGCTACTAAGCCTTTCACGGTGAATTCTATCAGTAGACTGGTGGCGCTACAGGCGGATATTGCAAGGTTTGGGCCGAGCTTGGAAGATGTGGAAGCGTGCATCAAAGTGTTGAATGAAGGGTTCTTTGCTGATTCGGGGAGAGAGAAGGAAGCGATGGTTAAAACATATGGAAAGATGTTGAATTACATGTTCGACAAGTATATCCGATATCAGAACAAGAAGAAGACATAAATGTTACAGCTAGCATGACTTCTTCTATTCTTTCTTCTTTTATTTTCTATGTTCCCGGATGAAATTGTAAAACTTTAAAGTTATTGGTTTTGTAACCATTGCTTAAAGTCATGTGGAACCATTCTATTAGTTAAGTGATACATGTGTCGCTTAAGGAGAAGTTAGTGGAGGATGATTGCCAAATGTCATCTTTACTTGTTGTTTGTGTTTCAGTTCAGTTTGAGTTTTCCATTTGTACTTTCCCTTCTACATTCTATAAGTAGAGGAAGAACCTCCAGTTAATAATCGAATTTGTAAGCTTGACAATTTTGTGTTCTAGATTTTGTGTTGAACCCCTGAGAGCCACTTGGAGCAAAGGAATACAAAGGAGCAGGTTTCCGGAGAACTTTGTGTCACGGTGTATTGTGTTTCTTACTTTTAATCTTAGATCTCTTAATAAACTTTGTGTCATTTTAGATCTGGATCTAGAGCTGCCTTTGTTTTAGAATTCTGTGTTTATATCTATTGGATTCTTCTATGTGCATGCAATCAACTCTGCCATCTACTAATTGGGATGCACATCTTCCCCGTTTCTTCTATATGTTTATGTAATTACCTTCTTCTATAACTCCTTTCTTTAAACAGTTGCTTACTTGCTGCAGAATTATTCAGTTATGGTTCATGAACTGAGTAATTAAAGTAAAACGCCATTTAGATATTAGCATACTTAAATTGACAAATCTAACACGGGAGCCTCACCGGTTAAATGAGGGAGATTTATCTCATGATTGCCTAGGTTTGATGCTATGCAGAAAATCTAGCCAACATTATCTATCATTTTTAGCGTTGGTTTGTGGTTGTTTTGTTCTTTGTCCAAAATTTAATTACAACAATATATATTCGTTGATTTTCTCCATTTATTGTTACCAAATTGGATGGATATTGGTTTTCGTGCTTGAATTAATTATTTAGAAGTATTTATTAGTCGATATGCATGGTTGTATGGTGAATTCTAAGCTCTTATCTTGTTCGCCCTAGGGTTTTGAAGGATATTACAATTGCTTTATCATAAAAATCAAATTACTTTCATCTTTGGTGTGGGTGTATTTTCAGATTTGATTCTTGAGGTTTGTGGCCAAATCCTTACTTTCGGTTTTTGCCACAAAAAGGGGCATTACTGAGTGGTATTAGAGCTTCGGTCTTCCCACTGAGGGTTTCTTGTGGGGAAGAAAATATGGACAAATTGATGAAGGTGCAAGAAAGACTAGCGGACACCTGTGGACTCTCTTGCCTCCGCCATGCAAAACCTACAAAGGGGAAGGACATTCAAGGAAGAGCCTAGGGTTTCAAAGGTTGCAGCTAGCTTTGAGGAGTATCAAGCCCTTCCGGAAACTGTTCGTGATGCCCTATCATTTTCGAGTTTGTAGGATGGAGAAAAGATAGAGTGGGCATCGGGACTTGGTCCAAGCCCCGAGACATGCACAAGGGTCATGGGAAGGATATCCCAACCCTAGTGGAAAAGAGCCCCATCTTGTTGGCAAAGCAAGAAGAGGCTACAAAGCTTGTTGAAGAGGGAACCAAACTCCCAAGTTCGCTAAGAGAGGATGGGCATGCCTATTCCCTAAGGTTAAGGAGGAAGGTATATTGCAACAACTGGTTATTAAGAGGGAGCAACCCTTGGGAGGATTAGAAACCCCCAACCCTCTTGCCAAAGTTGATCTCTTGGCTGGTTTTCCAAACAACAATATAGTAGTGGAGCACGAGCCAAGAAAGGAGAAGGAGATCAATGAGCATACAACTCAAGATCTGCACCTTGGAGGAAAGGGAGCCATGAAGGATGAAGATTCAACCCTTACTCCCATTATTGTTCCGGATAGTCATCATTATGAGGTAATTATTGATCATTGTTTGATTAATATTGATAGTATTTTAGCATGTGATGTACCCAGGGTTGAGAAGGCGATGAGAAAGAAGGGAAAGTGAAAGGGATGGGTGGAACCCATTTCTCAAGGAGACATGATAACAATCAGCTTGCTGGTCTGTTTATAACAGCAGACAATAAAGAGCCAAAAGATGAAGAATTAGACTTGGGTAAGAGCCACAAAGACATCCCAAGCACATGTGAACAAGGTATGGTGGTTGTGCAAAAAGGGAACACCAATTATCGAAGAGGCAAAGGAAAAAGAGATGAAAATCTTGTTGAAAGTCCAAGGAACAAATATATTTCAGATTTATTGCTCCCTAGTTCACCATCACATGGAGCTAATCATCATAATCAGTTTGATACAAATGTGGGAAAAATGAGGAGCACATTGAGTAGTAAGGGGTACTTACACCCTTTCAAGCAGCCCCAAGTTATGCATGCATCAAGACAAATGTCGCTTTAGGCACAAGGACTGAGATTGGAGTGATAAGAGGTAACCCTCTTCCCAAGGCCCATGGTATGCATGCAAAGGTAACTACTTCCTCTTTTCGTTTGGTTTGTAATCCGTTTGATATACTTATGTTTGAAAGAAGAATTTGGGGTCACAATGATGGTTGTGTTGATGGTATCTCAACAAGTCTTATAAGGTCAAGAAGATTGGAAAAATCTCTCCTTAAGGCACTTGATGAGGTGGCTGGTCTATTCCTAACAGCAGTCAAAAGGAGGTCATTTGAGGGAATACTCATCCTTAACGAGAAGCCTAAGGTTACTCAAGACAAGCACCAACAACTTTGGAACAAATGCAAGAAAGAAAGGACCCCATCCAGCGGGAAATCATGCCAAGAAAGAGTGCTGATTTAAACTCAGAAATTCTGAGTCCTAAGAATGTCATGGGCAGCCCATGGTATGAAGATATCTCAATTTTTGCCAATATATCATTTCAGATTTGTTACCATGGACAGATGGTTAGGAGTACTCATGTCTCATGTGTGTTGTATCCTCCTATGTCACCGCTGATTGAATACCTTCGTGCACATCATACTTCATGGGGTGATGAGGTAAGAAGTACTTTTTTAGTAAAGAACATATAGATACTTGGGCTCAATTTCAAAGGTGTTTCCACAAGTGGCATATAGGTGCTATGTTGAGTCCTTCAAAGGGAGGAATATCTGATTTCAAAATCATTATGGAAGGGAACTCTATCATGAGGTGTTTGGGTCATAATGGTGGTTCTAACTTTCTGTTTCATATGTGGTTAACCCTTGGTTCCATAAAAATGGAAGAGTTAGAAGGAATGGGCAGCAATATGCATCAAATTATCAAAGAAGAATTGGCAAGAAGGATGGGGCCAAGCAAGGCTGGTTTCAAAGGCCTCATGGTCACCATAACTTATGGAACATATCCTCTTTGCACAAGAAAGATACCACAGCCCGCTGTCCCCATGAAAAGGTATGAGTTTTGCATTGACTTCTTTGTTTTAAGTTCAGCTGAGACACACATTGTTTTTGGGGGTCAAGAGCTTCAAATTTTAGAGGAATTTACCCTCAAAATTCACAAGGAGTTGGGGTTCCACTTGCAAAATGATGAAATCAGAATTCATAGGAATGTTAAGCTAGGGAAGGCTGATTTTCTCGAGTTAAAGGCCAAGATGTCTGCTGATTTCAATTGTAGACCTGTTGTTCTTAGTTTTTCAGCCTATGTAAATCAAATTTCAGTCCCTACATTACTCATGAAATTGCCTTTCTTCATAAGATTTCCATTTGGTAGTTATTATGCCATGGTTATAGGACTGAATTTGCAAAAATCAGACTTGGGACTGACAGCCATGAACAACAGTGAATTTTCATTTTTGAAGAACATTCCATCACAGGTTGATATAGGAAGAAGGTTTCAGTTGAAAGGAGGGAACAAATCAGATTTGATAGCCTCAATTTGGATAAGATTCCATGTGAATTATGACTGTGGTAAAATGTTTTCAGCCCCTCCACAATCTGATTTGTATTTGGTAATAAGAGAGATATCTCATCAAGATGATTATGCATCCATTCCTTGCTTTATGATGGAAACTACATCAGTTTGCAGGGATTTTAGTACAAGTAAGCATGCAAAGAAAGGAAATATCATTGCTGTTTTTGAATTAGAAAATGATGAAGACTTCCATGAAGAAAGGGGCAGTAGAGGTATGAGTTTGTTTGGGATGAAGCTCCTTCATTTAACAGAAACATGATCCAAATTATGGGAGCACTACAACATGTTCCTTTACTTTGATAGGATGATACTTGGGCATATGAGTTGCAATTGCTTGGGGACAAGCAATTTCGGGAGGGAGGACTGTAATGTCCCCTTTTTCAAACTGAGGCCTAAATATGGATTTCTTGCCATTCCTTTTTCATGGCAAAGAAGAATTATTGAACAAGGAAAGGAATTACATTCCATTTCATTTTTATTTTATTAATTTTAATGTTTTCTCTAGTGTTTTCTTTAATAAGGCGGTTGGTGGGTTGGAGGTGTCTTAAAGGCAAATTAAAAGACCCAAAGAAGCTTTTATGAGGTTGGTCCTTCTAGTTGACTTTTGGTGCCAAAAGAAGGATATAAAAGGAGATCAATGACTTCATTATCATCTATCTTTGCGTATTTACTCTACATTTGATCTTTGAGCTGATTGCTCATTGTCATTCCATTATTGGGCGATAATCCATTAGTGTGGCTTTTCCAAGGAAGACGAAAACCTTCCTTGTGGCTTGGTGGAGGAGGAAAACCCTCCATTTTGGTGAAGTGAAGACATCTTTGAAGACCTCTTGTAGATTTGGACATTAACATATCAAGTTAGACATCTGAGGGCTTGCATGCATTTTGGAGCTCTCAGAGAGGAATGACTAGGTTTTGATCGTATTTGGGTGCATTCTAGGGCACAAATTGCAAATATGATTCTACGTTCTTATTCAACATAATTTATAAGGCTATAATCTATATTTTCATGATTTTTGGTGATGTTTATCTATCATTTTAGCGTTGGTTTGTGGTTGTTGTTGATGTCCTAAATTTAATTACGGTAGTATATATTTCTTGATTATCTCCATTTATTGTTACCAAATTGGATGGATATTGCTTGTCGTGCTTGAATTACTTATTTAGAAGTATTTATCAGTTGTGTATGGTTGTATGGTGAATTCTAGGCTCTTATACAGTTTTCCCTAGGCTTTTGAAGGATATTACAGCTACTGTCATAAAAATTAGATTATTTTCATCTTTGGTGTGTTTGTATTTTCAGTTCGATTCTTGGGGTTTGTGGCCAAACCCTTTTTTTTCGGCTTTTGCCCCAAAAAGGGACATACATTGCCCATATCAGAAATGGGTATGACAATCCCATAAATTGTGCCCTAGCTGGAACTTGCGATGTTGCATGGATGGAAACACTTTTCGTTTGAAAATTCTGAATATGAAGCTCACTTGTGACTCCCGGATGAAGCCACCAAAGCAACAAATGAGGGTTTTCGTCCTCAAGTGTTGTGACTATTGAGGGGTTTCGTCCTCAATAGAATCCAATGAGGGGTTTCGTCCTCAAAGGCTGAAAATGTGAGCTCAATGCTCCAATTTTCAAAAGAGAAATATCAAGATTCATCAAAAGACCCTTACAATGAGCCCCACATTTACCTTTATAGCCTTTTGTCTTTCTTTCCCTTGTGGAGTGCTCCATGTGGGATAATAGAAATACTTTATTTCTATTTTTACATTCACTTTTCCCACTTAAGGTGGGACGACCCCCTTTATTACATTTTTTTTCTATTTTGAAGTTGGCGCTTTGCACTTTAGCCACCAACCTACTATTTCTAGTGCTATAATTGGCAATTTGCCTTTTACAAAAATATTACAAAGCTGAAAATAACAAATTACAATTATAACACGAATGTACTTCCCTTATTTTCTTCCTTAAAGCCCACTTTGGGAGTAAAAATGGGCCCAATGTCTTCATATTGAACTTGCTTGGAAAAGAGGACATTACATCAAAGGTGGAAGAGTTGCTTGACATATCAATGAGGAATAATAAGACTAAATTTTAGTGTTGTTGTCATCACCATCACCAACCACTTGGTTACTCTATTTTCTCTCATACAAATGGGTCTACAAGTACCTTCAATCATGGGAAGGAGTTCTTTGCAGTTTGTATCTACTAATATGATATTTTCAGTCCTTGCATGGTTGTTCACAACCTCTACATTACCCAAGTTGTTGATTTTTGAAAGGAAGTTTCAGTTTGGTACATGTACCTTTCTTTGCAATTTATAGCTACTAATATGATATTTTCAGTCCTTGCATGGTTGTTCACAGCCTCTATATTGCCTGAGTTGACTTTTGCAAGGAAGTTTCAGTTTGGTACATGTACCTTTCTCATGTCATTGGTCATATAAATGACAGGTACAGGACTATTGTCATTAGCTAAGAATAGCTGCAAGCTTGCACGAAATAAGGAAGAACCCTTGTTAGAAGAAAGTGGAAAAAGGGTTCAGCTGAAGGAGATCTTCATGGCAGCCACCTGGGTACCTAGTTGGATGAAAATCCAAGTGATTGGTGGCTGTTGCAACTCATTTCTAGCCCATCTACAGTCTGATTTTTATCAAATATTGGGAGGAACAGCTCGCCAAGTCATGGAAGGAGCCATTGGGACCCAAGGATCTGGTATCCCAAAACCTTCTTTGCATAGGAGGAGCCAAGTAGGACAACAACAACACAATGACATGGGCATATGGCAGCCTTCAGTCTTGTGGGAGTATGCGGATGTTTCCAGATATCTACAATTTTTTGAGGATCAACTTGAGGTAGAATGGCATTCATTATCCATTTGGGATATATCATACTATGTTCTTTGGCAGGAGCTATCCCATTTGACAGGTACAGGGTCTAAGCTCTATAAGCACTACAACATGACTCATCACATTGACTCGGTGATACTTGAGCATCCAGGCTTGCAATTGCTTGAGGGCAAGCAATTTTGAGAGGGAGGACTGTAATGCGTTCCCTTTTTGAAGTTAAAGTAGAACGAAGACCCTTAGCCTATTTTATTGTTTTCCACAGGCTAATGGGATGAAGAAAAATGGAACATGTCAAGATTAAAACTAAGTGAGCCAAAAAATAACTTTATGTCGGCCACTTATGTTTTAATTTTAAAATAAGAGTACTTTTCTAATTTAAATGGGCCGACACTTAATTAGAATTTTTTAAAAAAAAGGAAGGATATTAAAGAAGATGGAGGGGTTTATTTGTGGACATCTATCATCTTGATTTGATGAAGTCGAGCATTGGTGCTTCTACTTTCAGCTATTGAGGATGGAAACCCTCTAAGCATCCATCACTTGAGGACAAAAATCCTTATTGTTATCAAAATCTGGGGATGAAAACCCTCATATTCTGTTGGCGGCTTCACAAGAGTCACACTTGGGCATAGCAAAGCTAGGGAATCATCACAGGGAGTCACATTGGAATTAAGGGAAGTTTATTCCAGCTAGGGCACTTTCCCAAGGTTGGCGCAACAGGTTTGAAGGCAAAAGGGGCAGTTTGGAGGACTGGCGCAGCAACAACCTAGACCTGATTTGAGGGCTGTCGTCACCCTAGGCCAGGCTGATGTCATTCTTTGAGGGTGAATTCTGTACTTTTATTGCATTCTATGAGTTGGGAAGCTCGTCTAAGGTGATTACAAGCTTGATTCAGCCATAGTTGATCAGCTGGTTCGTGGTTTTGATTGATTTTTGCATTTGTATGGTCTGCTGGAAATTAATTAATTCCAGCCTGCACATTGATTAATAAAATTCAGTTTGGTGTTGGCTCCATCTTTGCAAGTGTTTTTTTAGTTGATCAATGTTTGAATAATTTCCTCAATGTTTGATCAATGTTTATGAGAATTCCATACTTTACTAATTCTGTCCTAAAAGGGACGTTTCAATAATACAACTTGTAACATCATCATTTCAAGACGAAGACCATTTTTTCCATTCACAAATATGGGTACAAAGGAAGGCTTGTCACTTTATTGTAAACTAAGGGAGTGAGAAAATCATATTTTTGTAGAAATTATATGAAGGACGAGTCTAAAAACAACATATCATCCATGTAGACACCTATAATTACTCCCGAGCAATTTAAATACTTAAATTGCGCTAATTATCTCCTTTCCTGCAAATGGACAACATATTGTCAATAGCGCTCATCTTCTCTTCCATTGTCGTTAATTGATTACATTATGCTAATTAATCAAGTCGCCTATCCAACACACCCTAATTAACGACCCTTCGTTAATCAACACCTTCTATCTAGTCTAATTAATTATTATTAATTAACTAGCCTCCCTTCTCATTAAATCAATAAATCACTATTTAATTGGTTTAATTCCCTCCTAAAGTTCCAAATCACACTAAAATCCATCTAAAAGCTTATAAAAGCTTGCACATGTATTAATTAATCAATACACCCCCTTTATTCACATGAGCCACTTAAGGACAAACTAAACCCTCCTAAAGTTAACTCAACCCCATCTAAACCCCCTTATCCATAACTAACTCTACATCTCCATTAGTCCCACATTCATGAGGATATGTTGAATCCTTTATCCTTTGGGCTATATAAACAATCCTCCTACTTCTACACTTACACCTAAATCTCTCAAGAGATAAAAGAAAGCACATAGTTTCATACTAATAGCCTTTTGTCATTCTTGAGATCTCCATCCTCCATTCTTGAAGAGCTAAGCCTCACACCCAAGCATCCATTGAAGGATCAAAGCAAACAAATATAATTTGATTGCCATTAAACTACTTAGGTTCATTTTAATGTTAAATTAGGCAATTAAGGAGAATAGAGTTCATTAATTTACATTATGTTTTGATCATTTCAAAGTTATAATGTTGAGGGTAGGACTTGCTTATTTCTTCATCATGATGGTGCACATTTCTCATTTCTAGCTAGGTTAGGAAGCTATTTCTAGGTGGTAGTTTCTTGCTTTAAATTTAGCTAAATTGTAGAAATACTTGTACACATTTGGCACGCCCGGTGGGACACTTAGTCCCATGGCATTTTAGTTTAAGTTTCATTGTTTTGGCTAACTTTTGATATGCACATGTAGTAATTAATGTCCATTTTCTTAGAATTTTTGCTCATTTGATATGTGTAACCTCATGTTCATAGCCATAATTTTAATGGGTTATTGCCATTCTTAAGCTAACTTGTCAAAATTTGAGATATTGTGAGTTTTCTTGTGTTTTTTGCCGTATTTTGGTTGCAGGTCTGGCGCAGCACGTTTTTAGGGGCACAGGCACGTTTTTCGTGGCATAGGTATGGTTTTCGTGGCGCACACATCTCTCTGGTGGCGCAGGCGCATTGGTAAAACCTATTACTCTGTTTGCCGACCTCGGCGCATGCGCGCTAACCCTGACGCACATACTAACCAACGGGCGCAGTGCTAACTAACCCGGGCGCAGATGTCATTTCGTACTATACCTTCACTGCATTCTGAAACCTGTCAGATCGGCGCACACACCCTAACTAGAGCGTACATGCTGTTTTACTGGCGTAGACACTTTTTTTCCGGTAATGCAGTTCATGCCTCGTTTTCCTCGGGAGTAGCGCGAGACACTTTGTTTTTGTGGCGCACACACCTCTCTGGTGGCGCAGGCGCTTGATAAATCAAAAAAATCCACAGAGTGGCGCAGACACTGTTTTAGTGGCGCATATACTATTTTCGTGGCATACACATCTCTCGGGTGGTGCAGGTGCATTGTGAGTGAAAACAACGTTTAGTGGCGCATACGCCCTAACCCGTGCGCAGGCACTAAAAAAGGGGCACAGGTGTCCTTTTGTATTTTTTGAAATTAAGGTGTTGATGTGCTAACATTCTTGTAGGTTTATCTAATCATATATTTGTCTTTGTAGGCTGTTTTTACATGTTTGTATTTGATTAGGTAATATTTTGCATTGTTTACTTATAGGAATAAGGATCGCGTATGCTCTTCCCTCGCGTCCCTTAGGGTGATCTTGGGAATCAGAAACGATTCTTAAGTCCTTTTGATGCTTTGAGGTTGTTAGGAGTATTTGAGTTGGAATTGGTTAATTTGGCATAGTTGAATTAAAGTGTTTTTCCATTTGATATCTTTTTTGGATTTTGAAGACAATCACGTATGCTCTTCTCTTGCATCCTTGGACGATCTAGAGAATCAGAAATGATGCCTTCTCTTTTGATGGAAAACTACTAAAAATTGTCATACAGGACCAAAACGCCATCGCTTGTCAAAGAACGGAGGAATCAAAACAAAAGTTAGAAAACTACTAATACAGTTGTTATACAGGTTGCCAAACGGTGTTCGAGAAAACCACATCTAATTAAAAAAGATAAAATGAACAACATATTCAAAACATTGTATTGCAGGTTTCGGAAAAGGGTACATCCCTCTCCGCTCAACTGGAACATAACCCCTTTGGCATAACGCCTTAAGCTACAACAATGGGGGTGATTCCAGGAACCCCAAAGTAGTCCACGCAAGAGGGAACTTTGTGGACGAAATGGGAAGTGCTCCGCACTACCTATATGACTAGTAAATCCTTTGTGAGATAGAGCTACAAGCTGTCCCTACGTGACCCTTTTAAGTACACAATTGGATGCATTTATTGCCCACTGTGCTTGAAGGGGGCAAAGTTGAGATACTCCCAAACTAGTCATTGCAACTTTTTGGGTAAATCGTCCCGCTCGTGGATAATCTATGTAGCACCTAGGACGAGAGAACCACCTAGGAAGATATACTTTGGCCAGGAGCCCACTTTGACCATTCTAAAACAGTGTTGAGTTGTGAACCATATTTTCATTAAAAAACATGTGATGCGTTACTTTCACCTAGTTTTTACTTGCCTTAGGCGAAGCGAAAGTCCGCCAAAGTGAAGCCAGCATTTTTCGTCCTTTTGATTTGCTTCCTTCACATTCTTTTGACACTTTGTTGATCAGAAGAAGGGTGACTACCTTTGTGTTACCAATCGATTGTTTTGTCACTTTTATGTCCATTTACGCCCATCCATGTTTGTGGCTGGGTAAGTTAAACGTCTAAAGTGTGCAGAGGCGTATTCACGCATCATTGGTAGCCATTGTGATCTTGATACCCATGTCAAGATCATCATTGTAGTTAGGCGTGGTTCATCACCGTGGACTTCCTTAGAAGAGTTAGCTTGTTTGTATCGTATCACTACAATTTCGATATTTACGTCTTGTTTCTTGTAAACTCGACATAAATATCTATATTGTAAGGTTACACTGCACACATTTTTAACTATTCCTAGCTATACTTTGAGCTTTTAGTTCGGTTCTATTATTACCTCGATTTTGAAGAGTGCTAGGTGTTACCATTTGTGCATGTTATATCAATAACACTTTGATATCAATACTTCACTTTCTCGCAAAGTGGGTAAACATATCTTGGTGATATTGTTGTGTCATTCGCGAATTGTAATTAACACTTTTTGAAATATAGGTCTTAATCGAGTTTGAGTTCGCTCATCGTATATCTTGAATGGGAGGTCGCATTGACTTCTTGTATTTACTTATGTTTTGTTCATTTCCTTGAACTTGGCATAAGTGAAAACATCTTGGTAATCATCTTGACGCGAAACTACTTTTTGAAACGTAGTCTAGGAGGTACTTCATTTAAACAGGTTTTGATACCAAACGCTTGTGTCACTGATGATTTCTCACTCTATCACATTGGTATTCTCACATTGTTGATTTATTCATACTCTTAACAAATACATCTTGCATTTCACTTAGGGGTGGTCACTAAGCTTTGAACACATTTACAACTTACCCTAGTGAAACTATCACGAAAACATGGCTCCTAAAACATGTCTAGGATTAAAGAAACAGACATACGAGGAACAACAAGTGCAAGCTTGGGAAACCTCTAACAGACAAGGGTCAAACCCCTTCATTGGACATGATCTAGGACCGTTGTTTTCTGCAGAAAAGGAAACAGAAGAGATGGTCGATCATAGTGGAAATGAATTAGAATCTCCACACGCAGAACTCGATTTTGACCCCACTTTACTAGATGAGTTTCTTCTTAGAAACAAAGATAGAGTGTTGGCACGGGTCATAGAATTAGGGGCCAAATTGCCCACCGAGAATGAAACAATACTACCTGCAAATGACGCTACTGAGGAAGAACGTCCCCTTATCAATATGGAAGATATTTTAACACACGGACATGCTTCCACTTCTTATGCAGGAAATGATAAAGTGGTGGGGCATAGAATACCCTTTATCAAAGTGCCACGAAGAAACAAGATAGAACATGAGACAGGTGAAGAACCTCCACAATACGAGGAGGAGGAACCTTTAGAAGAAGACGCCATAATCCAACAACAAATCAGTAACCTAAGCTGATAACTAGCTTTGCTTACTTCCCATGTACATAAAGACGCAAACAAGAACGTTCAAAAGTTGAGGCCTAAGGTTAAGATCAATGAACTCCATCGAGAAAACCAAGGAGAAGAAGACACAGGGTATCATCATGTATACATCCCCGCTTCTCCCACTAAAGAACAATTGCTCGCACAAGAAGTGCAGTCTATGAAAGCGACGCTCGTGAGCTTGTAAGAGAGCAATATAGGGAGCATCAAGAAATATCAATACGAAGAATTATGCCCCTATCCTTTTGACAAGACAATGACCCTTCAACCCTTTCCAAAGAAATTTGATATGCCAAAGTTCGACAAATATAAAGGGAAAGGAGATCCACGGGATCATGTTAAAGATTTCTACATGGCATGTCAAGAGGTGTCTTATAGTGACAATTACCTCATCAGACTTTTTCCCAAGAGTCTTGGAGGTCAAGCCTTGGAGTGGTTTACATGCTTACCACGAGGATCAATTTTCACCTGGCCAGAATTGGCAGAAAGATTCGTGCGTCACTTCTCGTATAACATAGAGAGTGATGTCACCATGGCAGACTTATGTGGCGCCAAGCAACGCCCTAATGATACTTTCACCAGCTTCCTCCAACGGTGGAGAGGGATAGCTAGTCGCTTCCCTTGCGCTTTCCCTGAAAAATAGCTGGTTAGTATTTTCGTTCCCAATCTCAACCCGGATATAGCTTTCCACCTCCAAATGCATTGTGTTCGCACTTTTGAGGAGGTTATCGAGAAAGGGATTTAGATAGAAAAAGATCTCATTGCCAAAGGCACCCTCAAAACCCAATCTAAAGACAACCAAAATGTCAAACCCACGGAAAAGCCGAAGATCTTTAACAAAAACAAAAATGTGGTGGGAGACGGAATCACCGATTCCAAACGTGTTCAGACGGTCCAAACTGGTCAACCTTTTAAACTGACCAAGGGCCCAATTCAACCACCACCAAAGTGAAGAACGTTCACCTCCCTTAATGAACCGTTGTCAGTTATTTTAAAAAAATTGGATGTGGCCCACATGATAACTATCCTACAAAGTGCAACCGTTTGACGACAACGCTCCGAAACCTTCATGGTACAAGGAGCATGAATATTGCGAAATGCATCGCGTCAAAGGACATAAGACAGACAAATGTCTGCGGCTTCGCCATTATATTCAGGACCTCATTGACAATGGGGAGATAGAGGTGGATAACCCTGGCAAAACACAAACACCTAACGAGAAAATGGGGATATATAAAGAACCATTCCCCAAGCATGATAAGTCAGAAAAGTCAAAGCCGGATCGGGAGAGTCATCCCAAACTTATAAAGCCGCGAATTACTTGTACACCAAAAGAGACAACAATCATTATGATTCGCTTATTGGATGTATTCGCTCTCCTGCTGACCGTGTCAATACCATCCGGATCAAGGGAAAGGACTGCGTTGCGGTAACAAGGCGTGCCCACCTTATGATTCTGGAACCTTCTCCGTCGACCCCCGCAAACCAAGTAAATATAACCTTTTAGAACAACTTGAAAAGACGTCTGCTAAGATTTTGATCTTAGATCTTCTCAAGATATCCAATGTGCATAAAGACATTCTGTACCAAACTCTTCAGGGGTCGGGAGTGCCTTTAGAAGTTGATCCTGCACACCTTCAAGCCGCGGTGGCAAACATCGCACCAAGTGAACATCTCGCTTTCAACCATAGGGAGATCCCTACTGAGAATCCTACACATAATCTTCCCTTATACATTGAGGTAGTTGTCACCCGCAGAGAAAGATCAAATGGGTGCTTGTGGATAACGGATTTGGGTTGAACATTTGCACACTTAAGTTGGTCAAATAGTTGGGACATACGGAGGAAGATCTTGAGTCCCATATTATCACTATCACCGCATACGACAATGTGGAAAGGGAGTCAATAGGCACCATCACGCTGCCCATGGAGGTGGGTCCCACTTGCCATCAAACAAAGTTTCATGTCCTAGACTTGGAACTTCCATATAACATGCTTCTAGGCCGACCATGGATTCATGCCATGCAGGCCGTGCCATCAACATTTCATCAATGCATTAAGTTGAAGCATGAGGGACATACGATTACAATACAAGGAGATTCAGAGCCCTTTTCTCATTGTAGAGCTCTCAATAGCTTTGCACGAAAGGGTACATATGCATGTCCCTCCGAGATATAGCTATCCCTCTCAGTTTGAGGCCATGGAATCTCGGGTGGATTCAGATTCTCTTAGTTCTTGCACTCATGGGGCGTCTACTTCAACATCTCCATTTGATTCATGGGAGATGAAAATCCTTGAATATGGCTGCATGGGGAGTATAATGTACAACAAGCGCTCTTGGTTTCAGACCTCTCATTGTCGCCCAAGACTAGAGGTCGACCCAACTACCGCTTCAGAAGACCTAGAGAGGAACACACTATTGGGTCATTCTTACCTGGAGGCTTGTTAGGCTGAGAAAAATTGCTTGATCCACCTACAACTTGGGTCCCTGAGGATACTCAGCCATCCTGTTATCAAACCCCAGAATATGAAAAATCTAGTAGAATGATGTACTCCATGGGCTACAAAGGCTTAGGATGTGGGAGGAACGAATAAGGACAAAGAGAACCAGTCCCTCTTCCACATTTCAAAACAGAAAGATACGGCATTGGGATTCGCCCTTATGGAGCACACCCCAACGATCAAGACGCTACTTGTTCTGAGCGTGAGGATAGCTCTGACTATCTAGACAGCGATACGGATTCCCATTGTAGCCAATATGAGGATCTGGCCTCCACAAACCTTTTCATGAACAACGCTGTCCTAACCATAACCCCCACGGAACCAACCCTTGACCTTGTATACCCTTCCCTTGTTGAATGGGACCAACAACATCACATGCCGCTAGATTTATTCGAGAATGACGAAGCTATCGCAGAGTTCATGGGCATAAGGGATACAATTCCCATTGGAGATCACAAGAAAGGTTTCTTTATCAACTTAGATACCTGCGCCTACTTCGGCGAGGAGGCTGAACTTCGTGGTCAGCAAAACTTAAAGAAAAGCGAGGGCAAAAGTTCTAAAGAAAAGCCTCGGAAAAATTGAAGTCCAAGTCGCACAGTGAAAACCTCTTTGAGGCACTGGCTGACAAACAAATAAGAAAATCAAAGGACAAACAAAGTGACCATGCCAAGGATGAAAATCTCGTGGAGACATCCTTGGATGAAGATCTCAACCTACCTCCTGATCCTATGCGTATGGAGGACTTATCAAAATTGCTAGTCGAAGAAACCATTGATGTCAATATTGGTACAGAAGAAGATCCCAAGATAGTGAAATTGGGAGCATCACTCTCGGCTAGAGAACAAAAGACATTCACTATGCTGCTGCGAGAGTTTATTGATGTGTTCGCCCGGCTTAGATCCGACTATGGTCGTGCACAATCTAGTCGTGCACGCAGATGCTAAGCCTATCAAATAGAATCTCCGAAAGATGCACCGAAGAGTGGCCCTGTTGGTTAAAGAAGAGTTGGAAATATTGATCGCAGCAGGATTCATCAGGCCAATTGATTATTCTGAATGGATATCGAACATTGTTCCTGTCCAAAAAAAACCTATCGGTATCCGAATCTGCACGGATTTTAGGGACATCAATAAAGCTTGCCCTAAAGATGATTTTCCGCTGCCCAACATTGACATGATTGTTGACTCAACAACAAGGTACGAAATGCTATCACTCATGGATGGCTTTTTGGGATATAATCAAATCAAGATTGCTGAAGAAGACCAACACAAAACAACTTTTACGACTCCTTGGGGCACCTTCTGCTATCAGGTGATGCCATTTGGCCTCAAAAATGCAGGAGCAACTTATCAGCGGGCAATGATAGTGATTTTTCATGATATGATTCATGATATCATGGAAGACTACGTAGATGACATCCTGGGAAAGTTCAAAACAAGAGAGGATCATCCTGTCATTTTGCGGTGTATCTTTGAACACTTGCGTGAATACAAAGTCAGGCTGAATCCAAAGAAGTGTCTTTGGTGTGCTATTAGGGAAACTATTGGGCTTCATTGTGTCAAGACGAGGTATTGAGGTAGACCTTGCTAAAGTGTCTGCTATCACTGAAATGCCTCCATCTGAGAATATCAAGCAATTGCATAGCTTACAGGGGAAAATTCAAGCCATTCGCCGCTTCATCTCCCAACTTGCAGATAAATGTCACTCATTCACCCACTTGCTTAAAAAGGACGTCGCTTTCATCTGGGGACTTGAGCAACAACAAGCCTTTGCTTTGCTTAAACAATACTTGGCTAATCCACTCTTGCTCTATATTTCGCTACACAATTTGCTATTGGTGCGCTGCTCACCCAATACGACCTTGGTCATAAGGAGAAAGCGGTGTACTATCTGAGTCGCACCCTCATCGCCTATGAGCTCAATTATCCTCAAATTGAAAAGGCTTGCTTGGCTGTTGTTTTTACTTTTCAAAAACTTCGCCATTACCTGTTAAATACTAAGACCAAGCTCATATCCAAGGTTGACCCACTCAAGTATTTATTGTCCAAACCCGCCCTCATAGGTAGAATGGCTAATTGGATCATTCTACTCAGTGAGTTTGACATAGAATTTGTCCATCAAAAATTGGTTAAAGGACAAGTACTTGCGGACCAGCTAGCGGAAGCACCTTTGCAAGCACAGAACCTTTGAATCTGGATCTGCCAGATGCTTCCTTGCTCTACATTGAAGAATCTGTCATATGGCAGATACATTTTGATGGATCCTTTACGTTTCATGGTTCAGGTGTAGGAGTGGTCCTTATTACTCCTTCGGGTGATCCTATACCGCAAGCTTTTCACCTGGGCTTCCCTTGCACAAACAACATTGCAGAATATGAGGCACTCATTACAGGGATGAAGCTAGCCATCAAGTGGAATGTTCATCATGTTAAGGTTGTAGGTGATTTGCAGTTAATCATCAAACAAGTTAATGATGAATATAAGGTTAAGGATGACAAGCTCATACCTTACAAAAAGTTAGTGGAAACTCTAAAGGAGTACTTTGTGCGCATTACCTTTGAACAAATCCCAAGAGCGCAGAACAGATCGGCGGATGCCATGGCAACGGTAGGGTCTATGCTTCGTATTCCGCCAGGGAATAATGATATGCCATTCTTCGTAGAAAATCTACGTTAGCCCGCGTATGACATGCCAGAATCTTGCCTGGCTTGTGAGGTTGTTGGTCCCAATTCCCCGTGGTACGAACCCATTTTTACCTATCTTAAGGACAACACATTCCCACCCGATATCTCCCGTTCTAAAAAGCAAAGCCTAATTCGCCAGATAGCCCGTTACACCCTTTTAGGAGGTACACTTTATTGTCATGGCTACGATGGGAATCTATTACATTGTCTGGATGTGACAGAGTCAATCCAAGCAATCAAAGAAGTACACGAAGGGGTATGCGGAGCACATACAAACGGAATGGTCTTGGCTAAGAAATTGTTGAGAGTAGGTTACTATTGGCCTACCATGGAAACTGATTGTTGCAATTATGTTAGAAAATGTGTACTTTGCCAAAAGTATGGAAATTTCATTCATGCTCCGTCGCAACCATTGCAACCTATCACTACCCCATGGCCATTCTCCAAGTGGGGACTTGATTTAATAGGAAAACTTACTCCTACCTCATCTGATGGTCATACACATATCATCACAGCTACAAAGTACTTTACAAAATGGGTGGAGGCTGTCCCTTTAACCTATGTCATAGGAGCCTGATTTCTAAATTTATCATGAATCACATTATTTGTCGGTATGGTATTCCTGCAGCCATTGTTACAAATAATGGGAAGTCATTTAAGAACAAAACTGTGAAAGGCCTTTTCCAACGGTTCCAAATTCAGTTAAAATGGTCCATGCCATATTACCCTCAGGATAATGGACAAGCTGAGGCAACAAACAAAACTATGGTTAGGATAATGGAGAAGATGGTCAACAAAACAGGTCGAAACTGACACCTGAATCCATCCAGCCCTTTGGGCTTACCGAACATCCATTCGCACTCCTACGGGTGCGACACCATATTCCCTAGTGTTCGGGACAAAATCTATCATCCCTTTAGAGATCGAACTTCCGTCCCTGAGAATTTCTCTTCGGGACTATCTGGATAAGGATGAGGATTATCGAGTGGCAAGACTGGCTAAGTTAGAACTCCTGGATGAGAGGCGCATTTGCGCTCTTAATCACCTGAAAGTGTATCAACACAGAGTCTCCAGAAACTACAACAAGAGAATCATCCCTCGTCAGTTTGAGGTTGGTGATTTAGTCATGAAGGAGAACCAGTTCAACACCAGAGCAGAGTGAGAAAAGAAAGGGAAGTTCGAACCACATTGGTTCACCAAGTACGGCATGGGCGTGCATAAACTAGCTCACCCCAATGGTGATGAGCTCCGAGAGCCCATGAACGTCATGCATCTTAAGCGGTTCTATGCTTAAACATGGCGCAAGGAAGTTAAAAAGAATCATAAAAATAAAAAAATCAAAAAAAGAAAAGAGAAAACAGGTCGTCCACTAGTGAAAACCATGCAATTGTGGCACTTTGGACAAGTCTTTAGGTGAAAACCGGTTTCCGGCGCCTTAGGAGGATTCGTTGTTCACAAGCATTCTATATCAAGAGGGTAGTTTTCTTTGGCCTAGACTTGGTTTTGCCTTCGAGATTTCCTATGCACCCCATCTTGTCAAGCCTTGATCCGGCTTTGCCTTCTTCTATTCGTCTGTGAGGGGTATGGTCTTTCGCTATTTCCCATCTTATTCGGGGGCAACTCAATGACTTCACCTTCTTGTTCATAAGCGCGTGGCTTTTTCCTTGTATATTCCCCATCTAACGCTGGGGGCATCCACGCTTTCTTGGTTACCTGCACATAGCTTTAGAAAACCATTAGAAAACACCAAAAACAATAGAAAATTGTTTCACAAAAACAAAAACAATAGAAAATTGTTTCACGAAAACACCAAAAACAATAGAAAATTGTTTCACGAAAACACCAAAAACAATAGAAAATTATTTCACAAAAACCTAAACAATAGAAAATTGGTGCATGAAAACAAATCTTACAAAAACATTTACTTGCATTGTCTTGTTCCTTGCTTTGCTTGTTGCTTGTATGGTTATTTTTGTGTTTTTGCTTTTGGGTTGTTTGTTGCTTGGGCGTACTTTGTTAGGATTCATCTTTTCTTGCTTAGATTAGATTTATTCTTGCTTGTGCATATTGCGGTATGTTTTACATGCTAGTGAATATTGGGAAATCATGATGTAATGTGTTAATTCATTATGTTCTTTCTTAAGCATTTGGTTGTGTTTGTTACATGTTAATAAAACATGGTGAATCATGATGTATTGCATTATTTCCTGGTGTTCTTTGTTAGCATTTGGTTATGTTTATTGCATGTGCTCTGTTTTGTTATCATTCACATCACATTACCATCATTATCATCACATCTAACATCATCTATACATCATATATAAACAAAATGCTAAGTTTTACATCATGCATGTATGCTAAGCTAATCATCACATATTCATCACATATCGTATCATCAATGGGGGCAAGAGGGGTTGCGCATGATCAAAAATCTATCCCCTCGCACCAATATCATCATATCATCCCGTCCATATACATCTACACTAACACATGAGAAATGCATTTGATATCATCTAAGGATCTATCATCTAACATCCACAACACATGTATACATCAAACATCGAAATCAGATACATACAATGTATAAAATCAGATAACATCATAACGCATTCATAAGTGCTGAATCAAAAACATGCAATGAGAATCAACATAGAGTAATTTCTAAAAAGGGTATTTCACATCATAGAATAATGCCCACTCGTGTCACATACATCAGGACACAAAAACAATAAGTGTTGAATCAAAACACGCAACGTGCAATGAGAATCAATATACAGTAATTTCTGAAAAGGGTATTTTACATCATAAAATTATCCCACTCGTGTCACATGCATCAGGACACAAAAACAATAAAGTACATCATCTCATAAACATGTGCATCTGAGCCCAAAAAGAAATCCTCATATATATACATGTGTGTCAATATACATCTATATCAAAAATGGATACACATCAGTGCTCTATATCAAAAATGCCTTCAGCTGAGGCGTACAAAGATGCTACATCAAAAATGTTTGTACACATACATACAATGTCCAGATCGGTACTCAATATAATACATCATCGATACACAATGCCATCAAAAAGGGGCATGTATCAGAAAGAATCAAGCCTTCATCACGAGGCATCATCAAAATACATATACAAGGTTATACATCAAAAATCGGCCTTCATAAGAGGCATACATATAAAGAATCTGTACAACAAAACTTGTGAGATCTCAACCATAGCTCTCGCCCTCGCGGGGCTCCCAGATCTGTCATCTGGTTGACGGAACACTGGAGGTTGGGATGGCACTAGTTTGACCGGCTGCTCTGGTAGAGGTTGTCTCACTGATTTGGTAGAATGGCCTGATCTCCATGATTGAGAGCCTGATGCGCTCGACTCGACCTTGACACCGGTGTGGCGTTGCTACTCACGCTTTGGAGGAACCACTCTGTAATAAGCAGTCTTGTAAAATAAGGCCTCACCACCAAGCCTAGTGGCGTCACGTATTAGGTCGGCATCTCCGGAGGTGAGCGCTGCCTAAAGGGCAGTATCACGCCGCCTATCACTCAGCCCAAGTCTGCCTCGACACTGTCTGCAGAGGACGCAGACCTCTCGGTCTCTCTCCGTGTAATCTGCCTCTGCAGCTCGGTGCGGGCCTGGTCCCTCTGTGCTAGTAGTGCTTGTGATCGTGTGTATACATGGTCTCTCTATGTAACAACCATCTCGCACTGTGACTGGGATTGATGAAGAAGGCTCAATATTTGAGCCCCCTGTGCCGTTGTCTCCCGAATTTGGCTCCGCCATGCCACTCTATCATCTCCTGGGCTAGCTTGGGCCCGAGCCTGATCTCGCTCTGAAAGTAAGGTAACAATGTGAGCTTGGGCCTCATCACGCTCTGCTACGACAGTCACACACCAGCCTCGAGCCTCATCTCTCTCTGCTTCGCCGCGTCTCTCTCGGCCTATGGCTGCTGTAATTGCACTGTCTTGTGGCTATCTGTGCCACTGGTTGGGAGGCTATGTGTGCCTCAGGGACTAGTCCTTGAGGTGCTCTGGACGACTGTCCCTACTCGAAGACCCTGCCTCTAGATGGCTGCACTGCTGCCTGTATTGGGCCCTACGGCCTCGGTCCCTGTGCCTGTGAGGCACCCTGCCCATCATGTGGGATGCCATCAAAAGGATCCTCTGGGTCCGGCCCCTGTGCCACTGCCCTCGCCCTGCACTCTACACCATGCCATATCTCTACAGGTGGGCGAATGCCTGCTGCCCAAGCCTCCTCTGGAATGGTGAGACGTTGGGGTAATACTATAGCATACCAAGCTGCATAGTCAGCTGTGGTCCCTGGATCTCTCACCTGTCGTATTGGGTCCCATACCTGTGGGACCACCTGTGTGAAACTCGCCTAGCTCGGGTCACAGGATACGAGGCCCCATGCTCGCCTCTTTGAATCCTCAGGTGCATGCCGGATATCCGGGCTGGGTGGGACCCCCTCAGACCACCGCTAAGCCGCTGCCAGTTGACACTGTCTACTCGTCTGACTCCATGATGTAACTGCGGCTGCCAATGAGAAAGTGCTCCACTAGGCACATGTTGAGCTCTGTGGCATCCTTTGGCCACTAGAAATGCTTGTATGGCCACCAGATGACGTCTATCTCTACCAGCTCACAAACTCCCGCCTATATCTGAATAGGCTACCAAGATGGCCACGTACATCCCCACCAACCACCGCTACCCATGCCATATACAATGGCTCCTCAGGATCTCGGACACAAAAAGGGCCCACAGGGCATTTGATCGCAATATGATCCCATGACCATATCTGTAATAAGGAGGTTGGACCCATGGTCTTCTGACCGTGGTATGTAATCAAATGTAAATCCCAGTATAGGTGGGCCAATATGCACTGCCCCCAACAATATCTCTCGCCGCTATAGATACCATGAACCAACGGTAGTAGTCCTCTCGGAAACGAGGTCCCTGTCTTATCAGTGAGTAGGAACCCACTGATAAGAGCCATGATGTAGAGAGGCCCCGATGCAATGTGGGGTCAGAGATGCACTCATGCAATGCTATAGTCATCCCGTTGTGCGGTATATCGTCAACACCAAATAGGGCACTGCAAGCTGCTCTAATCAGCCCCGCATCAGAACAGTACTCGATCAAGGTGCCCATCATCGGCACGCGAAGAATCCGCCATACGTCCTCAATGGTCATGGTCATCTCTCTCAGTCTAAAGCACTGACTCTCGCTATGCCATCGCTCGGCTAAGCGCAGTCAGTAGACCGTGGTCCAGTACGATAGAGGGCATCTAAGCCACGGGGCCTAGCCCTACCGCCTCAAGAAGTATCGCCATGGCTCGCCGGTCGCACCGGCACATACTACCCTCTAGCTCTGCAATCTGGGTATGTCGCTCCTACGTCTGCAAAATTGGTAATCGTCTCTGCAAAATAACACGCCGCTAGTCAGTTCCTAGCATTTCTTCTAAAAATCTATCTCCCCTTTTAGGGTTAACCCAAAAATCCTAAAAATTCTTCTAAGTGTCATGTTTTTGACACTTTCCTATCTTTTTCTCCGCCTGTCTAGGGCACTGCGTGCCCTTTTGGGCGTGTGCGCCACATTTCTGGTGCCTGCACTTGTGCGCGTGTCTTCTAGTGCTTGCACCCTCTTTTGGGTGCTTGCGCACCCTTTTTGGCGTGTGTGCCACACATTGGGTGCTTGCGCTTGCGCGCGTATGCTCCGTGTGTGCACCCCCTCTTCATGCCTGCAGCGCCACGCGCGTGTGCGCTCCATTTCCCATGCGTGCGCGTGTGCGTGAGTGTGTGCTGCATCGTGCTGTGTGTGTGCGCGTATATGTTTTGGCACATGCGCCCCCAAAAAGACGCTGTGCCCACAAAAAGACGCTGCGCCCCAAAAAGGCACTTGCGCCCCCTATCCGATGCCTACGCGCGCGCGTGCAGCGCATTTTCAACACGTTTTCTTACGGCCAAAAGCCTAATTTTAGGGCATTAATGACAAAAATTAACGAGCAAGGTTTTGATACTCACAAAGGGGCCGTCGTTTGCGTGCCGCTGGTACCCCCCTGTATCTGCGCGCCTCAATCGGTCTCGTGCGATCACCATGGTTCTCCTCAGTGTCAGAGCCTCACAAGTAAATTTTCTAAACTGCTTAGTTAAAATGAATTGGTCGCGATATTTTTACCCCCTTGTGGGATATATTAACCCGTTTTTCATCATTCAGGAGGGCTGGGAGGCCCGTTTCGATCACCGTTTTCTCCTCTGTTCACTGTGGAATAATTATTTTTATTAAATAATTATTTTTCTCTTATTTTTCACCATATTGGGGCATTTTTGCTTTGTCCGATACCCCTTTCTTCTCCCTAGGGCAATTTTATTGCTCCCTGGCGATTTTTATTCTTCTCCACACTCTCGTAAATGATTATTTTTCAAATAATTATTTTTTCTTAATTTTTCCACTAAACAAGGACATTATTTGTCATTTGTTTCTCCTTTCTTCCACCTAGGGCACTTTCTGTTGCCCCTAGGCCCTTCGCTTTCTTCTTCTATTTTCTTCTATTGTTCACCACAATTTGGAAAGCAAAAACAATAAAAACAATATATATATCAAAAATCCAAAAACAGGGCAAAATTTTTCAAAAAATAAAAAAATCCTAAAAAGTAAAGAACCCTATAAAAATGGTAACTTGCTTCTTACGGCTGAAACTTGTGTCTTGCGCATGGTATTTTCTCCATATCCTGTTGGTTTGTCTCACATATTTCCCGATTAATACGACTCGCGGATCACCGGATTCACAACCATTCACAAAACTAGTTGCTTGCTTTGCCTGTACTCTGGGGCACTTTTGTTGCCTGGTGCTGTTTCGTTGCGCACAAATGCTTTTCATGGACCCCATGTCCATTGTCATTTCCCCTTGCATGTATCCTTGCTCGGGGCATCATTTTTAACCCTTGTTGTCAATCATGAACTTGTGGATCTCTTCAACACTAATAACAAAACATTTGTACAACCTGTCTCGATCATTTGTTGTTGGGTTGGATATGTGCGTTCGTACTTGTTTTCCCTGTTAAATGAGCTTGTTTCCTTCTCGTATTGCATTGCATTATTGTATGTTGCGTGGAGTTGGTACTTTCAGCAATGGACAATTGTTCGTAGTATGGCTTTTCATGTCATTCTACCGTTGTCGTATGCTTATATTTTTCATAAGGACCGATGATGTAGTTCCTATGGCAATATGATGATATCAACATTGTTCCAATAAACAACGGCTAGAGGCTAAGCTCTTCCCTCCCCTCCATATTTCTTCTACATCACTTCCCTTTCACCCCTAATTTTCTCTCTCTGGGGCATCCTGCCTCTTCCCATTCTTTTCCTATCTCTCACCTTTTCGATTGTCGATCGACTTCTTTCATCACCCCATCGACACTCGAGGGGGCATCTCTCCCTCCTACTAATTTTTCTTCTATCCCTTCAAAATTTTCTTCCATCTACTATCTTTGAAGTGGCGTCACTTACGCCACCCCAAAGAGGGGCAAATGTAGACACCTATAATTACGCCCGAGCAATTTAAATACTTAAATTGCACTAATTATCTCCTTTCCCGCAAATTGACGACATATTGTCAATAGCGCTCATCTTCTCTTCCATTGTCGTTAATTGATTACATTATGCTAATTAATTAAGTCGCATATCCAACACATACCCTAATTAACGACCCTTCGTTAATCAACACCTTCTATCTAGTCTAATTAATTATTATTAATTAATTAGCCTCCCTTCTCATTAAATCAATAAATCACTATTTAATTGGTTTAATTCCCTCCTAATGGTCCAAATCACACTAAAATCCATCTAAAAGCTTATAAAAGCTTGCACATGTATTAATTAATCATCTTGATTAATTAATACACCCCCTTTATCCACATGAGCCACTTAAGGACAAACTAAACCCTCCTAAAGTTAACTCAACCCCATCTAAACCCCCCTTATCCATAACTAACTCTACATCTCCATTAGTCCCACATTCATGAGGATGTGTTGAATCCTTTATCCTTTGGGCTATATAAACAACCCTCCCTCTACTTCTACACTTACACCTAAATCTCTCAAGAGACAAAAGAAAGCACATAGTTTCATACTAATAGCCTTTTGTCATTCTTGAGATCTCCATCCTCCATTCTTGAAGAGCTAAGCCTCACACCCAAGCATCCATTGAAGGATCAAAGCAAGCAAATATAATTTGATTGCCATTGAACTACTTAGGTTCATTTTAATGTTAAATTAGGCAATTAAGGAGAATAGAGTTCATTAATTTACATTATGTTTTGATCATTTCAAAGTTATAATGTTGAGGGTAGGACTTGCTTATTTCTTCATCATGATGGTGCACATTTCTCATTTCTAGCTAGGTTAGGAAGCTATTTCTAGGTGGTAGTTTCTTGCTTTAAATTTAGCTAAATTGTAGAAATACTTGTACACAATCCCCAACTTTACTCCATCGGATGGCTGAACCAAGGAAGAGATATTTGTGTCAGTCAGCAATCTTTGCTTCCTTATGCAATCAAGTCATTCAAAGATGAGATATTGTGTGATGTGGCACTCTTGGAGGTTTGTGATGTTGTGCTTAGGCATTCATACATGTGGAAAAGAGATAGAATCGATTAGTTCAAGCCCTGCAGTTGTCATCACTACATTGGGAAAGCAATCCTATAGGATCCCTTAGGTTCCTCCTAAGAAAGTAGAAGGATTTATTAGTGCAAAGAAATGTAGGCGTATGATTGGTCACATTAGGAACTTTTCTCATGTTTATTAGGCCTTGGAGCACTCAATAGGTTATTTGCAACCACATAGGATGCCATGTAGAATCAAACTATACAAAAACATCGGGTGGAGTAGATCCTCACAAATTACATGTCTTCACTACATCTAATGTTGTGCATCTACACCGAAAGGTGACACATCCCATTGAATTCATCATTGGGACACCCTTGTCAAATGGACTAATATACAAGTGCTTTATTTAGGAAAATGAAAAGATCAATCGATAGATGGAGTCAGCCTAGAAAATCCATGTTCATCCCAACACGTCACGTTGTGGGAGCACAATTGTCCTAGCTTGATGAAGGATGGGGCATGTAAACTCGTATTGACTACAAAGCCCTTAACAAGATCTTTTCCAAGAATAATTATTTACTCCCACACATTGATGACCTCCTAAACTAGTCAAGGGGCAATTTTTTTCACAAAGATTGATACGAAAGTAGGGTACCATTAAGTATCGATTGAGTCATATGATGTTTGGAAAACAAATGTTAAGTCCAAGGAAGGTCTATTTAAATGGTTAGTCATACCCTTCAACTTGACCAATACACCTATCATATTTATGCGGATGATAAATGATGTACCACGACCATTACTTGATTCATTCGTGGTTGTTTACCTTGATAACATCCTTATTTTCAGCTAGACATGGGAGGAGCACCTATATTAGGTTCACCAAGTTATGGACAACCCGCATACCATAAGATATATGCTAAGAGGGATAAGTATTCTTTTTATTTATAGTGTAAACTATCTTGGATACATCATAAACACTGATTGTGTACATATTGATGTGGAAAAGATTAGAAACACTAGAGAATGGTTAACACCAACACTAATTACAAACCTCATAAGCTTCTTGGGGTTAGCCATTTTCATTGTTGGCATGCTTGGATTATCTCTTCTTGTGTGACCTCTCAACCAAGCAACAAAAGAGTGTGCCAAGGCCAAGTTTGTATGGAACACATCACAACAAGAAGTTTTCATGAGTTAAAAATTTGAATTTACTCAACTCTAGTACGTGCATTATCGGATTTGCAACAACCCTTTGACATTGAAGCTGATGCTTTTGAATATGCATTTGGTGCAATTCTCACCTGGAATAAGCACCTAATTTCCTACCATAGTGAACCATTCACAAATACAATAGGTATCCTTGCATATGACAAGGAACTTTATGCCATTGTCCACGATGCAAACAATGGAAACATTACGTTTTGAGAATGGAAAGTATCATCCACAAAGATCAAAAACCTTCACTATTCATGCGAGACTAAGGCAAGTTACAACATGATCGCCATAAAAATGGTCTACCTACCTACAAAAATTTCACCTTAATATTTGGCACAAGAAAGGTAATTCCAATCAGGCAACAAATTGCTTAGGCCGCTCTCGATTGCATCACTCACAATAGTCTTGGGTTCGTGTGGCCATGATACTTCTATATGGCCAATGTTGTATAGTAGTGGTCTTGAGTTTTCCGCTATATATCAAGAACTAAATATGGGATAACAAGTTGTAGACTACCATCTACGGAAGGGTTTCGCGCCACTGAAACAACAATGTGTTCCAACAAAAGAGAAGAATGAAAGAAGATGATTTGGGATGTGTAATATAGTTAGTGGCAAGACACTTGAAATGTCCCTCTTTTTGGAATAATATTGTCGAAGACCTTTGGCCTATTTTGTCAACCCGACAGCCAAAGGGTGAACACAAGGGTGAAGTGCCAAATAGAAAAAAAGAAAATAATAGAGCACTTATATTAATTTATTTGACTTAATTATAAAATGATTAGAGGAAAGCACTTATTAAAAATGTGTAATCTCTAGAAAGTGTGATTTGCCTAGGGGCAAATATTTGTGATTAAAAAGGGGTCTAAATATGTTTTTATCCTTCCTTGGGGGAAATGGCGACTTGCCTTGAGGAGGGATAATAGAGACTTAGAAGGGAAAAAGGCCATGGTAATTTTTGTATCCTCCCTATGAAAATTGCGACTTGGCCTAGAAAGAGAAATATGCATAGAGAAAATCATTGCAGCTGATTGGATGGAAAGAAGGTCTCCTTGGGTCTCTTTTCTCCATTAAAAGGAGAAGTCGACTTGCTTGAGAGGCATTCCAGATCATTTGATAATTTCTGATTTCTTTTGTCTAAAGCTTGTAGCTTGGCAAAATATTCTAAGGACGAAAACCCTTAGAATTTTCTCTAGAGGACGAAAACCCTCTTGGAGTATTGTGAGGGGATCTCTACTCAGGAGATTCATTGGTGCTTGCAAAGATTTATTATTTTTCAGAGCTATTTCCAGCAGTTGAGAAGGGAATTTGTAGATTATGTAGCAAGGGTTTGAAGAATTAATTTGCAGCAGTTATTGAATTTTCCTAGGTGGAGCGACCCATATTTTGGCTATTTTGAGCTGTTGTGGAGATATTCCAGGTCTGAAAATTATTGCCATCGTTTGTACTGAATTTTGGAGATCCAAATAATTTATTCTCAAAATTTTTGGAGGGTTTTATGAGGTATTTTCAGTCACTTTCGTATGCAGATTTTTGAACTGTTTTGCAGTCATTATTTGCCTCTAAAAATCTGATTTTATTCATGTTTGGACTGCTAAAAATATAGTGATCAGTTTATGATAGAAATAAAATTATTTGATTGTTGTTTGTGGAGGCTTTATCAACAAACCCTAGTTGCCATTTCTGAAGGTTAATTGCAGCAGTCAATAATATGAATTTGGCATGGTCTATTATATGTGTTATGGTCTGATTTGGTCTCATAAGTTCTGCAAAATTATTTTGGAGTGAGAAATAATAAATTATGGGCTGTTTGGTGTGAGTTTATACAAATACCCAAGTCGCATTTTGCAGATTTATTTCAGTTTTGCAAAGTTTTATTTGATTTGGGGTTTGGGATTACTATAAATCCAATATTGGTCCAAATATCCCAATTGGGGACATTACAACACTTCAGGTGGTAAAGACAATGGTAGTGCTCCAAAAATGCTTCTATTGGTTAAAGCTTTGTCATGATATGAATAGGTATATTGGGTCATCCATAACTTGTGTAATAGCAAAACCAACCAAACAAAAAGCAGGGCTCTAACACCACAACCAATTCTTAATCAACCTTAGGAGTTAAGTCTCCATGCATTTCATGTAAGGGTCACGCCAAAGTGTTGTCCATAACTAGGCGTGGTTGTGACTTTTTTTGTTGTGGTTGACATGTTTTCCAAGATGGTAGTGTTGATGCCATGCTCAAAGTGTATCAAATTTGAAGACACTTCTAGGTCTACTCCGAACATGTGTGGGCCCCCTTTGGTTTACCATAGACCATTGTGTCGAGAGATTGATAAATGATTTCTTAGTGTTTTCTAGTTTGCATTATGGTACTTGGACACCAAGTGAACTAAATCAACATTTTTTCATTCATTGACAAATAGGAAAACAAAATTTGTCGATTATATGATTGTGGAACTACTTTGGATGTATAAGTCAAAACATTTGGGGACATGGGATGATGGTTTATGATAGATTAATCATAGCTATAATCGAACCCTCCATAGCTCCACGAGCCATAGCCCTTTTTCAACTTTGTCTTGTGTTTGGGATGCTAGCTCCCATTGATGTGGCATTACCTATTTCAATGGAGGAAGTAACTTCCATGCATAAGAGGAACTTGAAAAAGCCACCATTTTAGTGAGTACATCCAGCAAATCCAAAAGTAGGCTCATGAAATCTTGTAGAGAATCAACTAGAAGTGCAAAGAATGCCATGACCAGCTTGGAGTTCATTACTTGTTCTAGGTTGATGATAAGTAAGTTATGGCTCCTTAGGAAACAAAATGTTTGAAAGGTCCAAATAGGAAAGTCAAGCCTCTTTGGTATAGGCCCTACACAATCACCAAGAAAATAGGCACCGATGCATTTTAGCTCAACTTTCTACATATCTTGAGTTGCATTTAATGGTGAATGTGGAACTACTTAGGCCTTATTTTCCACCCCTGCTTGGACACTTCATGTATTGTGAACAATTCTAAGTCACAGAGTTAAGTCTTATCTATTCAACTCCATTGATTGTTGATCAAGTCATAGGTACAATGGTCAAAGATACCAAATGCCAAAAAATTCCCCATATCAAGTGATCAAGGTAGGACAATTTTTGCACAAAGGAAAGTGGTTTACTAGAAGTCAAATCCAAAAAGAGTTTCCACATTTGGTTAAAGATCTAGATCCAAAGGGGCCCATTGCTTCCCAACAGAGGAATGATTTTGATAATGGCACAAGACCACTAAAGAAGAGTAACAATTTACTTTTGGAAAATTATGATTTTTGGGAAATTTCAGCACAATGTGAATGGCAGTCTTTAGAGGCCTTTAGAGCATTTTTTTAGCTGCGATAACCTTTTACAAAACTTTATCTTAGGCAAGTGTGTTTCTAACAAGGTGAGATTTATGTAAAAATGCTATTATAGAAAATTGGAGAAACCCTAGAAAAGCTAGCCTCAACAGGGTGGCTGGGTTATTATCAGTTCATCTTCTACAAGATCTCTTATTCCTAGGAATTAGCCTATTTGCATGCCTATGCATGGTGAAAGGATATTAATAGTTTTTTTAATTTTGAAATAAAAATCTGATTCACATGCCTATGAATGCAGACTGGATGTTAAATTAGCTTCGTTTATCTTCAAACAATTTTCTATTATCAGTTTTCTTTATCTATAAGACAAGGTCTTACCCTATTGTAATTCAAAGTGGATGGCTGATATCTCTTCCATAGAGATTGATTTCCTTCCAAAAATTTGCTTATTATTTTGTGATAAAACTTTATTTATTACTCTTGCAAATGTGTGTCAATTCAGTATGAAAGACTTGGACTTTATTATAACATACTAATTCTTAAAAGTTGGTATTGGATATAATGAATATATTTATAGGCACACAAGTTGGTAGTTTTCAGTTATGAACTGTTCCAACTACATTGTAACTACTCCCAATCATAATAAAATGAAGGACACATTCATTTGATGTGCAGTCCATTTCCTCTTCATTCTATCTTTGTCTACATTTGCTAACATTGGTATTAGAGCCTCTAGTTCTTGAAAACATTCGGAATCTGAGGAAACTTAGCAAATTACAAATTTTGAGAAGAATAATTCTAGAAAGCCTTGTGCTAGGGCACGAATTGAAGAAAAGCATTCCGCTAGGGCATAAAATGAGGAAAGAAAACGTTTTGAGGATATAAACCACTAATTTCTCTATCTGGTCATGATTTGAATTTATATGAGGTTAAGTCGTGATTTGCACAAAAATTGGTCGTAATTTGCATTTATACAAAATTTTGGTCACAATTTGGATGAAAATTTGGTTATGATTTAGAGAAAAGGAAGTATCTAGGGCACGGGAGTTTATGCATGTGAGAAGTAGGCTATCTAGGGCACATGAGTTCATGCACAACAAAAGCAAGCTATCTAGGGCACGAGAGTTCGTGTACAATAGAAACAAATTTCTCAAACCCCAAAGTATTGACAACATTTTTGCATAATCAAACTTCCATCAAATTGGAGATAAATCAGAATTCCATTAAATTGTATTCCATTGCAGACCAGTACAAAACTGTCCAGGTCAGGTCATAGACGTATTATGATGTATTTTGTATGGGTTTTTTTGCATACGAGATAGTCACATTATTGCTGTTATATTTATTTCCACTCCTTTTTTATGCTGCATTATTTTATGGGTCAAAAATTAAAATTGATGTGCATGGCGAATATACAAAACCTTGTTCGTTAAAGGTGCAAAAGTTTAAGTGGACAAAATTATAATATTTGGAGCCATTAAATCCTAACCATCTCAGAACTTCGTGATTGTGATAACATAATGTGGCAAAGAAAGTCGGCCTACTACAACTTTTACAGATTATGATAACGTCATAAGGAAGCCCTATTGTTGTTGAAGTTGTCGATATCGGATGAGTTGATATAAGAAGTCCGCAATGCCACTTTGGCGGGTGATCTATGGAACAGTTTGAAGGACAAATTTATAACTTTAGAAAAGAGCCGGGTGTTATACCTAGAGAATTTGTTGTTTACTAGTAAAGGTTGCGTAAGAGGGTGGGTTCGGTTAGCACCTACTTCGGATGAAAGACCTTTGAGATTAGCTTGCCTCAATTAAAAAAATGTAGATAACGATAATATGGCGGTGTTGGTGTTGAATAGTTTGTTGTTATCATATGAGTCATTTGTTGAAGCCCTCCATTTGATGGTTGAAAGTCAGACTTTGACTTTTGATAAAGTCAATTCCTATTTGTTACAAAAGGAACAAAGACAAATTCAGACACTTGAGTCTAGTTTTGGACAAACCGAGAGTGCTTTTGCTGTTCAATCCAAAGGGAAATGGAAACGACAACCTAAAAATCATCTCCTAAATATCAAGTCAAGTGTTACTACTGTCATAAACTTGGTCATGTGAAGAAGGATTGTCGAAAAAGACAATATGATCTTGCCAACAAAAAGTAGAAGGGACAAGCAAATGTGGCAGTAATGAACAAGAACTTGAAGAAGAGTATGCCCTCATGGCATCATGCTCGGATGACAACCCTACAAGGTATTGGTTCTTTCATTCGGAGAATCAAGACACTTCACATGTCAAAAAGATTGGTATCAGAGAAAACAAAGTATGATGCCTTGATGAAGAATAATACTTGGACATTGGTGAAGTTGCCTCTAAGGAAACAACCCATTAGATACAAATGGGTATACAAAGTCAAGTGCAAAGTTGATGGTACTTAGGATAAGTATAAATCATGTCTTATTGTGAAAGGCTTCTTGTAATAGGATGGAATAGATTGAGGAGAATTTTGCTCCTATTGCAAAGATGGTCACTTTTTGGTTGTTTTTTTCAATTGTTGCTCAATTTGGATGGATTTAAAAGCGCATTTGTGAATGGATATTTGGCAGAGGAAGCCTATCCGGGTGTAGCCTAAAGGGTTTCGGGCATATGGTCGTGAACATTTAGCATGCGGGCTAATTAAGTCCTTATACGGGCTTAAGTAGGCTCTCTTGAGCTAGGTATATTGAAATAGATCAACACTTACAAAATTCCAGACTTAGAAGAAGTCTTTATGGTCCGAATGTTTATGTCAAAAGTGACGGTGATAACATTGTGATACTTATTGTTTATGTTGATGATCTTGCCGTCACGAGTAGTGGGGCCTCTACTATTAAACGAGTAAAATAAGTTTTTTGTGTTGCTTTTGACATAACTGATTTAGGGCTCCTACATTATTGCTTAGGTGTAGAATTTTGACAACATGATCATTTCATTTTCATAGCTCAAATTAAGTATGCTACAAATCGTTGCAGAATTTTATGATGTCTAATTGTAATCCTTTTTCTACACCTATGGAGGTTGGGCTGAAGTTATCAGCTCATGATGATTCACCATTGGCAGATGAATTACTCTATAGACAATTGGTGGGCAACTTGATATATCTTACATCCATTAGGTCGGACATATGTTTTGTTGTTAGCTATCTTTCTCAGTTTTTGTCTAAACCGAAACTCACACATTGGGAAGCAACAAAATGAGTTCTTTGATATGTCAAAGGTACTCTTGACTTTGGCATTCTCTATCACAAAGTCACAAATTTCAAACTCTTTGGCTATATAGACTCTAATTGGGATGGTTCAATCGATACCCGAAGATCTACCATTGGATACATCTTCTCTTTTGGTTCAGAAGTTGTTTCATGACGAGTAATCTTCAACCCACCGTGGCCATTTCTTCCGTTGACTCGAATACAAGGAAACTGTCCATGCTAGTTGTGAAGTAGTTTGGCTTCATTGGATTCTCCTTGATCTTCAACTTCCTCAAACTACACCTACCCCACTTTCCATTTTTTGTGACAATTAAGTTGTGTTGAAGACGGTCAAGAATCCTTCTCATCATGCTCGCACCAAGCATATTGAGATTCATCATTATCATTAGTATATTTGACAATTAGTTGATTCTAGTGATATCTCTCTTCACTTTTGTCCTTCTAAGGAGCAGCTTGCTGATCTAATGACTAAACCTCTTTTGTTTGTAAAATTTCAGGACAAACTTGTTGTTTCCGGTTTAGTCATTAAGGGGGTATTGAATATAATGAATATATTTATAGGCACATGTGTTAGTTGGTAGTTTTCAGTTACAAACTGTCACATAACTGTTCCAAAAATATCAGAACTACTCTAAATCATAATAAAATGAAGGACACACATTCATTTGATGTGCTGTCTATTTCCTCTCAATTCTATCTTTGTCTACATTTGCTAGCAGTTGGTTTGTTGCCACGTAGATTGAATCCTCAATCTAGATTAGTAAAGCTTCCACATACGCACACAACACATATAGCTCAATATCTTGTGCATTGTTCCCTGGACAAACTGGGATCTGGATCAGATGTTATATTAGATACAAAGAGAAAGAAAAAGGCTATGTGTAATCATCTATTGATACTTGATACGAAGGATCCTCCTGCTGCCATTAGCGGTGGTGGTGACGACCGGGATGACAAGCTGGATCATCCTCCACCGCCTCCAACAACTTTGATTGCTCATGCTACAAAAGTTGGTTGGTCCAACGTGCCTTGATTTGATTGCTTGAGGAAATTTTAATAATTTTTGGTTGTAAATTTATTTTGGATGATTATGCTAAAGTGGATTTTTTTAACTTATTGCTAATTATTTAATTAGAATATAAATTTTTGAGAGTATTTTGTTATCTCCTTTATGGAACATTTAAAGTTCGTATATTGTGTTCTTCTTGTAATATGATTCTTTTCTACTCACTTTTTATAAAATTAACGAGACATTGTACTACATGACTAAGAATTTTAGGTGCCCAATTCTACTCTAGTTTGCAAAATGTTTTGGTTTATGCTACTATCATTCATCCTTATAACACACTTATCTCAACTAGAATACCGCTCATCCTTACAACACACTTATCTTAGCTGATAAAGAGTGTTTAAATATTCAAATCTGGTTGCATATACCAAAGCCTACTACTACTTTTGATGTGTTTAAACTGCTGAATTTGGAATCCTAATGGAACCTCAACGCATTCTTTTTGTAATTTTTACCATTACGATTCTTTATCATACAATTCGTGAGGAGAAAAATAAAATAAAATGAAACATAACTTACATTATGCATTTTGATTTGGTTGGTTATGAAAATGTAAGTTTGATGTGGCCACCTAAACAAGTAGTCAACCATTGTATCGTACATGCAAGTTCGTGAAATGTCCCACTTTCCTAAATAACGTTATTGAAGACCCTTGGCCTATTTCATCTACTCGATGGCTAAGGGGGAGTTCCTAAGGGTGACTTAAGTCATTTGTAGTTTATTATAAAGCGCCATTAACAAAAGAAAAATATATAGAGCACTTATAATAATTTTTATGACTTAATAATTATTACATCTAGGATAGAAAAGGGTCCAAATGTAATTTTTATCCATCCTAGAAGAAATGGTGACTTGCCTTAGAAGGGGAAATGGGAACTTAGAAAAGATAAAAGAGCATTATATTTTTGTATTCCCTATAGGGAAAAATGCGACTTGGTCTACGTAGGGATATGGGTGTAAAATGCATTAAATTTTCCTTGTTTGCTGATTGGTGGCCTTGGAGGTTGCTTTTGGGTCATTTATTTTTTAAAAAGGAGAGGTCGACTTGTAGGAAGGCATGCTATGATCATTCTATTTTCTAATTTTGGCTTGGAAGCTGAGTGCTTACTGCTGTAAAATTCTGGGGACGAAAACCCTCAGAAAAATGAGACTCATCTTTTGTATTGGAGGCTCAAGATTAAAAATCTGATAATTGGATCAACTGGAGCGACCCAGTTATGGGCAGACTTTGGCATATTTGAAGGACATAATATTCAGTTTTTGTACCTACTGTTCTGAGTTGTTTTCCAAACATTTTTTCTACATTGTTGGAGCATTTCAAGAGTCCAAATCTCCCCCATTATCCTGCTGTAATTACAGACTGGATCTGCAGACTTATTTATGTGAAACTCAGTTCTTTGGAGCTCTCAAATTGGTATTTTAAATCTGCAATACTTTCCTAACTTCAGGTCAATAATTTCTGATATTGAAATCTGAGTTTTGCTATTTTTTAGAGGGTTTATACTTTCTCTATCAAGTTGCTATTTTGGGCATTTATTTTCAGCTGTCTTGCAAGGTTTTATATATCTGTTCTAGTGCTGCTTTAGCTTCATTAAACCTGCGTATTATATTGGAGTGGGAAAGGTATGAAATGTTGATTGATTAGTGTGAAGTTTTATGCAAAACCCCAGTCACATTTTCAAGGTAAAATACAGATTTGTATGTTAAAAATCTGAAATGCATGTTATAGACTTACATTTGGTTTTGGGATTGGCTTAGAAACCAAGTGAGGGTTTAAGTGTCCCATTTGGGGACATTACAGTTTGGTACACTTAGTAAAAATATTAATCAATTGTATGTTTACCCCATCCACACTGACCTAGGATTCAGCACTGCAACCTACTTTATCACATACTCACACCATACTGCTGTTGCATGTTCACCCAACCCTCACTGACCTAGGATTCAACACTGCAACCTACTGTATCACATGCTTACACCTTACTGCTATGTTGTGCATGCATTTGAGAATGTATTGCGTCTGTTTTATGTTTATGTAATGTCTACGATAATTGACAGTTGTTTAAATTTGATGGCCATTTACACATTTTTAGTGTTTTTGCTGTAAAATACATAATGTTTTTTTGAGATCACCGTCTCATCCAACTTGAAGATTTGAAATATAATAATAATATTTTATATAGATCTATATACAAATTATAGATATATATGTAAGTACATACTAATTTTTTAAGAAATAAATGAAAGCTACTTTTTTATGTTTATATATACTATAGCTGTGCACAATTTGAAGTGCAATAATGAAAAAATGTCTTCACTCTAAATTTTATGTGATGGTCATAGGCGGCCGTCAAATATAAAGCTACCGTGTATATAATGTGCTGGAAGTGGCCATTCTCCTACACATCAATGACCATCATGCATCTTGCTATGTGGCCCTCACATTGCATGAAATGGTGAAATTAGAATATTTTTGAAGAACACATTGTTTTCCAAACAACTGTTTCAACAAATCTTGTGGAATCACAGTTGACCATCCTGCAATTTGAACCTGCAACCTCTCTTTCATGATTGCAAAGCCTTACCAACCAACTCATAAGAACACAGATGCTGTTAATTCAATCTTTTTGTAAATACATGAAAGCAAATCAATTTTTGTTGACTTTTTGACAGGCAGAGTCCTGACAGGTTGTCAGACTGATGGCATAATATATATATATATATATATATATCGTAGCGGGTGCATTTTGTAAGGAGAATAGCCGGCAGTAATTTGCCAATCGTGTACATAATGCACCGTGTGTACTTTTGAGAGTTGATAGAAACTATTGTTTATACTGGATTTGATTTTGACCGGTGTTTTTTAATTTTTCAACATGTTTTTTTATAAGCATTGCCATTTGATTCTATATCTGTCATAATTTTGTTCAAACTATAACATTTTTTATTATATATTATATATGATTTTGACATTAAAATGTGTACAAACTGAAAATACCACTACTTATTTTTCTATAATTTATGGCAGCTGTATGGGGAGCACAATTGAAAGATATAAGTGCATTGAAGAAACACTTGATTCTCCAGTGATGGATACAAACAGATATCCAATCATAGATATAGAAAGGTCTCCAGCGCCAGATACAAAGAGGGATTATGAGGTATATTTATGGGTAATATAATTTTCATATTAATAACATGAATCATCTTACTGCAAACATGTTTTTTCCAATTTTGAATCATAGATAGAATAGTAGACTTTTAAAGACACTAATTATATTTAGAAATATTGAAATTATATCTTCATCATGTCGATGAGTATTCTATAATGGTAGTTGGGGTAGTGGTTGGGGGTTGTAATGTCTGTGCACTTAATTTAATAACGATTTTAAATTTTATGTTCATTTGACTGTCACATGTTAATGTCAACATTAAATTTGGCATTTATTTGATGGTCACTTAGATGTTTATTTTGTTTGCTTGGAGAAGTCAATTAAAAAATTGTAATATCTTGGCCATACAGTTGAATTTGGAGTCTTTTTTCTTCAACCCACTTTTTCTTGTCGAGCCCGACACATTGGTGCAGCTAGATTAATGTCATTTGCCATCAAATAGTGGTAAAAATCTGGAGAAGGTGATGGAGCTATTAATAAACGTGGTAGACATAATATCCAAGATAAGAGCCTTGAGATTGATATCTATTGACTTTTTCAAATAAATATATTTAAGATATATGTACTAGTTAAAAACATTTCCAACTTACTCTTTAGACAAAACTATGGTCATAATGCTGATTGCAAGTGAGACTTCTATACTGATAATTTAAATATGACAAGACTTTATGTAATTAATTTTTTTCTAAAAACAATAATATCTCAATATTATTGAAATGATTGTAGGCATAATACTTTCACTTCTTTGTGGCCATGAAATTCTCTAGCTTAGATTTTGGCTACAAGCATTTTCCTATCCAAAACAAACCTTAAGCTTGCTAAGCTGACATAGAAAAAAATAAACAATGAACAATAAATTAATTTTAGTTTGAAGGTAAGAAAGAAAACCTTTCTCAAGAACAACCCAAGATCCTCGAGTGGCAATGAATAATGGTAGCAGAAAAGGATGGTTTTCAATCAGAACTGAAGTCTGAGAGAATAAATAGCCATGAATGCGTGTAACAATAGCATAATCTAGCTTGGGCAGTATTCATCAATGTATTATTTTGGAACAGTTGATTTATCCTAATATGTTGGACCTATACTGCTATGGCGGCCTGATAAGCTTCAACAAGACCTTAGACAGATTACAGAATTAAATTTGTATCAATGATTGTTCTGCATGGACATGCTTCTGTCTCTACTGCCCAAGCCTGGACCAGTAGCTTTTATGCCTGGCATAGTAGAATATGTATCCTTTGAAATCTCATTAATTTAAATTTTTCTTTAAAATAAAAATAAAAATATTTACACTAAATATTGGGATCCAACATGGCAACGAATAATGGTATCAGAAAAGGTTGGTTTTCAATCACAACTAGAGTATAAGGGAATAAATAGCCATGAATACGTGTAGCACTAGCATAATCTACCTTGGGCAGTATTCTTCTATGGAATAGTTGATTTATCCTAAATTTACACCAAATTTTAAGATCCAACACCATGATGATATATATGATTTAGGCAATTGAGAAGGTGATTAAGTTTTTCCGGCAGTTAAGGGCTCCTAGTTCATTGGATTTTTCTGAATTTTAAGTGGACCACCTATTATTTGAACCTAAGACCTCCCAAGCGCATATTAGGTGCGCTCACAGTTCATGAGTGAACTATTAGCCCACGCTTCTAACATAAATCTGATTTTTAGGACCGAGTGACTTCTGTCATAGGCTTTATAAAAATGTCATAAAGCTACATATAAAGCTCACCATAATTGTGTTGAAAATAATTACGGTGAACCCTTTAATATACATTTGATTTTTTGATGTAAAATTGGATCATGTTATTTGTATAGCACTTTAATTATTGTAGTATAAAATTGCAGGTTGATCTTGTAGAAAATTCATACTTTTTTGTGTGCTGCATCAACTGCTTCACAATATAACCTGACATAGGTTTTGTATCCTTAAAATCTCCATCCCAATACGAGTCTCTGTATCAAACCAAATAAATCTACCTGTGCAACTGTATTATACACCAAACTGATATGTACCCTTAACATTTCTCAATCTATGTGTTTTGTTGCCTTTTAATATGACTCATAAGGCTCTTGCATATATTATAAGATAAGAATAACAAAAGTATTATCTGGTCTTCCATGTCTCAAATAGATGACAATATTGACACCAAACTTTCCATGCCAAGTAGCATCCACAAGTGGAGAAGTACACTATGCAGTCAACTTGAATCTAGATACAAAGGGTTTTTTTGCAGTTCAAAATCATCCTTATAAAACCTTCGAATACAATCAGAAGCATATTTAGTTTGGTAAGAATATACCTATTATATTCATTCGAAGAACAATTTTATTTAATTTTCTTGATTGCAAGTTGAAAAGGTCATTTGATGGATTAAAAAGCCTCTTGCTATTTGAATAGGAGCCCCAAGAACATAAATGTTACTTAAGAGGATGTTGCAGTAATCCACATTCTGAAGTATGTAGAAGGTTAGTATCTTAGTGGTAGGAGCACCCATTTTGTGCCTAGGAGGTCCTAGGTTTGAGTTGTTGTTGGTCATCCCTCTATTATAGTGTGTTTTTGATACATTATATGTATATGCAAAATAGACAATAAAGTCACCATTCAACATCTAGAAAAAGTTGAGAGACTGTGGAGACATAGTAGCCAAGCTAAGTGTAAAGGTCATCTATGCAGAAAAACTGTTTAAGGGCTTCATTTATCAGAACAAACTCATTAAAGCGCACATTCTCTCTTAGAAGAAGAATTAGAATGCCTTGGGTTTGTAAGTTTATATATTTTATAAGGCTGGTAGGGATAAGTTGTTCTAGGACTTGGAGGATTTGGAGGAGTAGATAAGCGCAAAGAAAGATAAGGTCAAGCAACACCTCATAGAACTCCAAGAATAAACAATCAAGGAGAACATGTTTTATCAAGCGAATATAGAGGTAGGGAAGGCACTAAGCATGACACAAGAAGAGGCCCAAGAGCCCCAAAAGAACGGTAAGGTTTTAAAAGACTTAGGTGTGTGGATAGACATGCTGGGCCCTACATTGCCAAGATACGGATACGATACGCGGATACTTCAATTTAAAAAAACCCTTGGATACGATACATCTTGGATATGTCCGTACATATATATATATATATATATATTTATGTACATTTACTCATTTTACTCATTTTTTAGTCCATAAAAAACTGAAATAGTAATACAAAACTTGAATCAATGTTCAAAACATTCAATATACTTAAGAATTTGCATTTTTATTGATCATGTGGCTGCCATACATATGATATACGAATATCATGTTAACATGAATACAAACAAAACTTGAAATTTGAAAAATATACTAGTAACTAGATCCATGTTCAAATTTTCAAAACAAACAATATACTTAAGATTTTACATTTCATTGTTCATGTGGCTGCCATACATATGATATAAGAATACAAACAAATCTAGAATATATCATCTAGATTTTCCTCAAAATCAAGTTCATGTGTGCCACTTGTGCTAGCTCCACTCTCATTAACTCCACTCTCCACTCCTTGCGAACTCCCTTGAGCGTCATCTTCGCCATCAAATAATGAAAGTTGGGCAAGCGTGGCTATGGAGGCATCATTGGAATAAGATCCCAAAGTTTGTGAGGCCCTCTAGCATACTCCTCAGACTTGTGTGACAAGAGGCCCAAATTGGAGTGCACATATACCAAATCCTTAGCTTTTTTAGATGCCAACTTGTTTCTTTTAGCTGAGTGGATAAAGCTATAAGTACTCCAATTCCACTCTGTGGAAGGATTGCTAGCCACATATTACAACAAAGTTAGAAAATTGAAATTCAAAGACAAGTTAGTATCCTAAGTTCTAACTTAATAAAATTTAAAATAGTCGAAATGATTCTAAAATTTAAAATTTATAATTGTTATACTCCTGTGAAAGAACTTTTATAGCAATAGGACGTAAGTACTTGGCATCATGGTCATGTACACGCCACCATGTGGTTGGAGTCAAGCTACTTTTGTCGAAAAGAGCCTCAATCGATCCCATGTTGCCTTCGAACCAAAGTAAACATGCCCATTTCACTTGACCACACACCGGCTATAGATGGATCGGGAAAATTCTTCCGAATGCTGCCCGATTCCATTTCCAACTTCAAGTCAGAAAATGGTGCTTTCTGTTTGGTAGCCCAAGTACATCGAGCTATAGTACTTTGGGGTCGGCATCATAAGCAAGGAGATGTAATGAGGTGGTCATTTTATTCCACCTCTTCATGACCTGATCTTGACCTCACCGTAGGTCTCTCCGGATCTAGACCTTTTTTTGTATTATATCTCTGATACGCTCAAGCATGGAATCTATGCCATCATATATCTCTCCCAAGTATGCTTCATCAGTATCTACATATCGGATCATGGAGAGAATGGGTTCTGTAAAACTCAACAAGTACTCAACCTTGGCCCACCAATCCTCATCAAGGACCCATGATTTTACCCTTGTAGCTTTCTCGTATTTGACCGCTCCACACCGACCAAACACTACTCGATCACCATACGCTTAAAGCCTCTCTCACCTTCACAAGCCATCTCAAAACAAGCGTGTGAGAGGCAAATCTAGTTTCTGTAACCTTCAGCAACTCTAACCTTGAGAATTTCCTAAAAATAGCTTGTGACATATGATGGTTTGTGATAAACATTTGAATGTCATTTGCCTTAAAATAAATTTGCTCAATCCATGGGATTTTCCCAATCTTTTGGAGCATCAAGTTAAGGGAGTGGACAGCACAAGGGGTCCAAAAAATGTGCTCATATCTACCCTCTATGATCATTCCTGTTGCTTTACAATTTTTAGCGTTGTCCGTGATGACTTGGACAACATTATGGGGGCCCACCTACTCAATTGCCTCTATTAAAATGTTAGCAATAAATTGTCCATCCTTGACTTGCCCTTCACAGTCAATGGCTTTAAGGAACATTGCCCCTTTAGGGCATTGGTGTCCCCAAATTTCATCCTGAAATCTGAGACTACCCTATCCGAAAACATTTCGTACTTTAAAAATAATGGGTCGCTTTTTGTGTTTTATTGCCGAAAGTTCCCTGTATTGTGTCAAGATAATCCCAAGGAGCCATATTAGTCATTTTCGCCAAATACCTAGATGCCAAAAATTTTATATTCGTCACACCGGGATTTGCTCTGCAGAAATTTGTATTTAATTATTTTGAGCCCCATTTGAGGTAGTTTGTGCTCGGTTTAACTCTGTTGTGATCGTACATATCATTATTCCCATATACCAAAGAGGGTTTTAACCAGAATTAATCTTGGGCTTTATTTATAACTTCTCGCAACGTTTTGTGTTTTTGTATTTTTCCGTTTTATTTTTGTGAAACTTCTTTGGATCAATTCCTTTGCCGGTTTGGCTGGCCCGATTCTTGGCCTGGAGTATCTGGAGATCGCATATGCACGTTGTGTTAGAAGGAATTCACCATCGGAGATCTGGTTCTCTTGGAAAAGACGAAGTCACGCACCAAAAAGCTTCTTCTAGGCTGGCCGCATTTTTGGAAAAAGAGGGTTTGAAGTGGATCATGGGATTTTTGGAAGCAACAAGCAGGTGGAAATTTTGTACCTGCCTAGCAGGGTAATTTTCCCATGGAAACAACGCCACTTAAGTCACAATGGGAAAATTGGAGGCAGGAGTAAAGCGAGAATTTCTTACTCGCTTCACTTGGGTAAAAATTCCCATTATGAAATAAAAGAAAAATCACTTAAGGCATTGATGGGATTTTCTTACTGCCTGCAGGTGAATAATCCCATTATGAAAGTTAAACACTTAAGTGGATCATGGGATTTTTGGTCGCAGTCAGGTAGGTGGGATTTTTGTACCTGCCTTAAAGGGTACTTTTTCCCATGAAGGCAAAGTCACTTAAGTTATGATGGGAAAATTAGAGGCAATAGTGTGCAATAATTTCTTACTCCGCCTTATAGGGTAAAAATTCCCATTGTGAAATAAAAGAAAAATCACTTAAGGCATTGATGGGATTTTCTTACCGCTCAGAGGGTAAATAATCCCATTATGAAAGTCAAACAGACTTGAGTGGATCATGAGATTTTTGGTCGCACACAGCAGGTGGGATTTTTGTACCTTCTCTTGTAGGCTACTTTTTTTCCCATGAAGGCAAAGTCACTTAAGTTATGATGGGAAAATTAGAGGTAAGTAAGCGGGAATTTCTTACTTGCCTTGCAAGGTAAAAATTCCCATTGTGGAATAAAAGAAAAACAACTTAAGTGAATCATGGGATTTTATTGCCTACCCGCCAGCAGGTAAATAATCCCATTATGAAAGTCAAACGACTTAAGTGAATCATGGGATTTTTAGGGCTTCCTTGCAGGGTAAATAATCCCATTGTCATGTGACTTTTAAAAATAGAAATTCCTTATTCCAAAAAGTGCGACCCACCTTGGGTAAATAATAATGCATTAAATAAATATTTGTTAATATTTATTTACCCAATTTTGGCGCCCAGGCTTGTGGAAAAGTCAACAAAGGGAAGTGGACAAAAGAAATTTAAAAATAGAATTCCAAAATTAAATAAATTTAATTTATTTAATGCAGCCCCATTTGGGAGAGAAATAATACTTTTAAAGTATTAAATGATTAAATTAATTCCTATTTTCAGTGGCTAAGGTCAAAGCATACTATGAGGCTTGAGTTAACTGGAAGCAGAAGTCTAAAATTAAATAAATTTAATTTATTTAATGGCAGCCATGAGCATGCACAAAATAGGCGCCCCATTTGAAGAGTGAAGCTTATTACTTAATTAATTAATTGCCAAAAATAGGAAATACATTAATTAATTATAGAATGGTGAAGATTATATAAGTTGGGGCTGCCATAAAGATGAATTAATTAATTCACGGGTAAAGAAATGTAGCCCAGAGGAAAAGTGCGCTCCATTTGAAGAGGATTTTTGCTCAAAAAATGTGAAATCAATGCTAAAAGCTTTCAATTTTGGCGCACAGGTTGAAGGGAGTTGATTTGTGTCTGGATAATTGTTTGCATAAGTGATATAAGTGCTCGGGTGGAGTTGGAAAAATTCATGCACTTTGTATGCAAACAAAACATCAATTTTTGGGGCAGCAAGCTTGAATTATGTAGATTTTTATAATTAAAATTCATTGTTCATGTTCCGGTTTCCATCTTTGTATGAATTAATTGCAGGAATTAGATTACGTGTGCTTTACAAAAGAAAAAGTGATTAAATCAATGTCCAATACATTGAATATATCCTCCGAATCTGAAGAATTATCCAGATCTACACCAGTTTTGAAGAATTCGGCCAAGTAAGAAGAAAAAGAATTGTTTAGACAAAGATTGCTCCAGCCATGGCAAAGCGGGATGAAAGAGAAAGCTCAGCGGAATCATGCGTAGCTTCTAGATTTGCTGAAGTCAATAGGCCCAGATCTAGATCCAGATCTCATAATTGCAAAAGCTTCCGGCACAAAGGCTTCATCCTCTTGTTTCTAATGCAGCCCGTGTAGAAGTCAGTGCGTGGAAAATTTCTTCCAGGATCTTGTGCATGTGCTTCCAATCTTCCAGTTGAAGCCTTCATTGAAGTTGCATTCACCCGGAGTGCTTTCCAGAATTTTTAATTGCTCATATGCAATTAAAAATAAAAATGATGAGTTATTTACGACAGACATTGCACTGATGCATGTACAGGAGAAGAACTGCAAAAGCTTCAAGGATAAAAGAGAAGACAAGGCGAAGGCAAAATTCCAGCCGCTTCTAGATCCAGCTTGTTGTTTCTAGATCCAGTCGTTTCCAATTCCAGCTTGTTTCCAGATCCAGCCTGCTTCCAATACCAGCTTGTTTCCAGATCCAGCTACTCCCAGATCCAGTTTGGTGAGAATCAAAGGCAAAAGAATCAGTTGCATGCAGACATGAAAAAGACAAGACTGCAACTTTCCTCTTCCTTCTTCTTTGCTTCGACAAAGTAATTGAGCGATCAATTAAATTATACAACTTAAGTGATTGGTTTAAAATCCATTACTTGAAGAAGTCAACTACTTGGAGATAAGTGGCAGACGTGCAAAATAGAAGATTCTATTTTCAGTTGCAAATCATACATGTCATGTAAACAGGAATTCCAGGAGGGAGATTTTCAGTTGTTTCCTTTCCCACTTTCACATGTGCCAGTTCAACTAAAAGCTTCAACTTGTAATTGCCCCTCTATATTCTATAAGTAGAGGAAAAACCTTCGGGTTGAAGGAGAGAATTTGGAAGCAGCATTCTTGTGTTCCAGACTTTGTCTTTGAAACCCTTGAGAGCCACTAAGCAAAGGAATATACAGAGAACTTTGTGTCACGATGTATTTTGTTTTTAGCTTTCTATCTTAGATCTTTGAATAAACTGTGTTATTTTAGATCTAGATCTAGAGTTGCCTTTGCTTATAATTCTGTGTTTATATCTATTGGTTTCTTCTATGTGCATGCGATCAACTCTGCTTATCTATTGATTGAGATGCACATCTTCCCCATTTCTTCTCTCGTGTTCATATAATTTCTTCTTCTATAAATATTTCCTTTCTTAAACAATCGCTTACTTCTTTGTAGAATCAGACGACTATGGTTCATGAGTGAAACAGTTAAAGTAAAACCCCATATAGATACTAGCATATTTTAATTGACAAATCGACACGGGAGCCTCACCGGTAAATGAGGGAGATTTATTTTATGATCGCTTAGGTTTTATGCTATGCGAAAATCTAGCCAACAGGATACCGCAACAACATTTATGAGGGGTCTATTTCTAGCATCTTTCCATCCATCTCAAATGATGGAAACCCATGTTTCCTTCCATGAGTCTCGATTGGCTGCAAAGTCTTGTGAATGTGTTCTAGTTCCTTTCCCAAGAGTGTGGTTCGAACTTTTCGTAACCTGGGGATTTGTACCCTTGTGGAGTTTCATTGATACCCTTCACCATTTGATGCCAATATGGAGATCTCAATACATTAAAGGGCAGCGCACATGCATAAATGCATCGAGTGATGACCTCATTAGCAACCTCCCTCTTTTCAATATTAAATGCTTTCTCCAATGCTCCTTTTGGCCTTTTTGTGAGCTCTCTGGACTCTCTTCATCAAATGGTTGACTTTGAGTTTGAATGAAAGGATGAGAAGTAGGTCTAGGTGTGGGTGGTAGTGACGAAGGCCTTCTTTGCAAAGGAATTGTTCTAGTTCTATTTCTTTCAGCTTGTTTATCAGCCTCCTCTTGCTCTCTTAGGTACTCTGCCATTTTTTTATTTGATATTTTTGGGCACCTCTTTATCCCCACACCTGCAACACCAGTCAAATGGATTTTCACTCGACTATATGAGGATCTCAGTCTTGAGCTTGGCAACCACGACATATCCAGACCGACACCCATCACCAAAGCAATATGTCTACCACCTTTGTCACATGTCTCACGAGAACCGATGTGTTTTTAGCTTGGCCTTGCACTCCACCCGCTGACGCGAACTTGATGCCATCGTAATCTTTTTTTGATCACCAAGATCACCATAACGGCGCGAGGTGAGAGCATACATAGAGTTAGGATGTTTAAAAAATAAAAACATTTTGCCTTAACATAAATAAATTAGTTATGTCATCCTAATCTGTTTTTGATCACCAAGATCGCCATAAAGGCACAAGGTGAGAGCATACACAGGTTTAGGATGTTTAAAAATTAAAACACAATTTGCCTTAACATAAATAAATTACTAATTACTTATGTCATCCTAATCTGTTTTTGATCACCAAGATCGCCATAAAGGCGCGAGGTGAGAGGATACACAAATTTAGGAAGCTAAAAAAATAAAAATTTAAAAACAAATACATTAACATTGAACAATGCATTTAAAATTAAAAATGATTTTTACCAATTAATAAATTAAATAACAATAAAATATGCCATCCTAATTTGTTTTGATCATCAAGATCGCCATAAAGGCACGAGGTGAGAGCATACATGCATTTAGGAAGCTTAAAAAAAAAAGAAAAATACATTAACATTGAACAATGCATTTAAAATTAAAAATGATTTTTTACCGATTAATAAATTAAATAACCCTAAACTATGCCATCCTAATGCATTTTTGATCACCAAGATCGCCATAAAGGCGCGAGGTGAGAGCATACACACAGATTTAGGATGTGTTTAAATTATAAAATTAAAAAAATGCAACATAATAAATAAATAACCGTAAAAAAAAATTAAAGGATGAATTAAAAATAAAAATAAAATTAAAATACGGTATACCTATAGAGTACTTTTAAAATAATGGGTCGTTTTGTGTTTTTATTGCCTGAAAGTTCTTGTATTGTGTCAAGATATTCCCAAAGAGCCATATTAGTCTTTTTCGCCAAATACCCAGATGCCCAAAATTGTTATATTTTGTCGTCGGGATTTGTCTGCACGGGAAATTTGTATTTAATTATTTTGAGCCCCGTATGAGGCTATTTGCACTCCGTTTTAACTCTATTATGATCAAACATGTCATTATTCCTATGTACCAGAAGGGTTTTAACTTGGAATAAGTTTTGGGCTTTATTTGTGACTTTTGACAATTTTTCGTGTTTTTGTGTTGTCCCGTTTCGTTTTCTGTGAAATTTCTCTAGAACAATTCCTTTGCCCGGTAAGCCCGATTTTTGGCCTGGAGCAGCTGGAAAACATATACGCACGTTATGCCCGGAGGAAGTCGCCATCTGGAGGTCTAGATCACTGGGAAAAAGCGAAGTCGTGCACAAAAAAGCCCCTGCGGGTTGGGACGCATTTTTGGAAAACAAAAGATTCAAGCTGTAATGGGAAAAATGGAAGCAGCAGGCAAGGTGGGAATTTTGTATCTGCTAGCAGGGTACTTTTTCCCATGATATAAAATTCACTTAAGTTGTAGTGGGAAAGTTAGAGGTCAGGCAGGCGGGAATTTATTGCCTGCCTTGCAGGGTAAAAATTCCCATGATAAAATAAAAGGAAAGTGACTTAAGTGAAATCATGGGATTTTATTGCCTGCCTGTAGGTAAATAATCCCATTGTCAAAGTCAAATCACTTAAGTGGATCATGGGATTTTCGGGGCTGCCTTGCAGGGTAAAGAATCCCATTGTGAAAAATTCTTAAAAATAGAATTATATTGTGCAAAAAAGTGCGCCCCCTTTGGTGAGATGATGGCAGCCTTTAAGTGGATTTAATTAATTATTTCTCCTTCTAAAATAGGCGCCCAAGCATGGAAGAAAGTCAAGAAGTCAAAGGGGAATAAAAGAAATAGAATTAAATGGATTAAATTGACTAAATTTAATTTATTTAAAGGCTGCCCCCTTCATGTCAAAAAGTGCGCCCCATTTAGGATATATTTAATGATTTTTGAGGCATTAAATCATTAGATTAAATTCTATTTTCAGTGGCTATGGTCAAGGCACACTGTGAAGCTTAAGTGAAGTGAAGTGTGAAGGATTAAATTGGATTAATTTAATTTATTGGATGGTTGTCCTTAAACATGCTATTTTTAAAGAGAGAAACATGATTTTTAATTAATTAATTGCCAGGAATAGGAAGGACAATTATTAATTATAGAATTGTGAGGGTTATATAAGCATGGGCTGTCATATGGGTGAATTATTTAATTCACAGGTAAAGAATTGCAGCCAAGAGGAAAAGTGTGCCCCATTTGAAGAAGGATTTTGCTCAGCAAGGTGGAAACAAGGCTAAAAGCTTCCAAATTTGGCGCATGCTTTGAAGGAGGTTGATCTTTGTCTGCATAATTGTTTGCATAGGTGTTATAGGTGCTCAGGTGTTATCGAAAGGATTCATGCTCTCTTTATGTGCAAATTAAACATCAATTTTTGGGGCAACAGGCTTGAAAAGTGCAGATTTTTACAATTAAAATTCACTATTCATGCTGGTGGCCATTTTTGTCCGAATTAATTGTAGGAATTTATTACGGTGTGCTTTACATAAGAAAAGGAGCTTTAATTAATGTCCAATACATTTCATATATCCTCCGAATCAAGAATTGTTCAGATCTCGCACTAGTTTTGAAGAAATCCGGCCAAGTAAGAAGAAAAAGAATTATTCAGACAAAGATAGACAAAGCCATGGCGAAGAGAGATGAAAAAGAAAGCACGATGGAGTCATGCATCGCTTCCAAACTTGCAGACATAGGAGACACAGATCTAGGTCCGAACCTCTTTCCGAATTGATTGATAGATCCAGAGCGGGAAAGACTTCACTCATGCGTGCGGTTAAAAGTAGTGGAATTATCCGAGCTGCAGCCTTTCCATGCACAACCCAGTTGCCAGAGTTTGTTATGGAGTGCGCTAGATCTTACCATCCTTCATCCAAATCAGTGTGTGATGCTACGGGAAAGACAATAATTCGTTTGGACGCAGAGTTCATCAATTATTGTTTGAAGATTCCAGTGCGAAAGGTGGTGACTTCCATTAGTCTTCAGGATGCCGGCAGCAGGTGGGAGAAGCATAGAGCTGATTGTGTGAGCATAATGAATAGCAGATACATGAAGAAGCCTAGATCTCCTTCAAAGTTCCCAAGAACTCTTCCGCGGTCCAATTTGGTGCAGGAGGTCGATGATGTGGTCAAATTGCTATGCAGGATGAATGGCGAGGCGAATGCTTACACTTTCCGTACATGGATGTATGCTTTCATCAGGACCATTGAAGTCAACAAAATTGATTCCATAATCAATTGGTCGGAAATTATTAGCGACAACATTGGTGAGCAACTCCGGAACGTGAAGCGTACTTTTAGCTTCAAAATGACTTCCTACTTGGTGTATGCTGCAACTTCACAAGGCGTCTTTTCAAGCTGGATAGATGTGGTGTTCTTTCTAAGGACCTCATTTTTGAGTGCTACCCACAACCTTCATACACACTGTGTGCGAGAAAGATTTCAAAGTGGTCAACGATGAATTCTTCTACGATTTCATTTGCAGGCTAGACAAAGACTTGAAGGCCAACAGGGTAAGCAAGGAAGCGTGGGAAGTTGTGTCCAAGATTGGCAGTCTATTCATTTAGTTTGCAGATTTCACATACCTCAGGGTTATGGGCTTTTCTGGAGAACCAATAAAGATGCCCATGTATCCGAATGATAGATTGATCGCCATGGAGCTGAGCAGGCAACTTGTGGAGTTACACGACCTTCAGTCAAAGCGGCACAAGTCTACGGGCTTCTTCCCAATCACTGTGGGACATTACAGCTGCATTAGCATTCATAGAGCTCGAGGGATGGAGACGCAGATGTTATCCGAGTATGAGCAAGAGTTCTTCCCTGCATGGCTGAACTTCGATCCATTTGGAGTAGCCAGGAAGACGATCTCCCAGGAGTATGCACATGTGCCTTCATTAGAAGATTTATGGATGAAGTGCAAAAGTGAGTACGAGGTTAGAAAGAGAGATTTTAGCAGATCACAAACAAACAAGTGTTCAACTTTGGACTAGAGTAGATATCTCTGTGGATCTTAAAAATGATGGGAATGTGGTACTTGACACTTACCATCAAATGGGAGGAGATAAAGTCATACTTCAAGATAACGTAGGAGGTTGCCATACACTTGAAGAAAGATTTGGAGCTGTTTTGGTGAATACTTCAAACTGGTTGCTGACAAAGGGATATTGCCTTGATGAAGTATTGATGAATCAAGTCACAGGCAACTTCGGCGTAGGAGATTCCCTCAAGCGGAAGCACGGAGGAGAAAGCAGCAGAAAGTCTGAGAAGTTGAAAGTACACAGAAGATCTCAATCTAAGGAGAAGATCACTTCCACGGACATGACTTTGGTTCCAGCTTCTCCAACACCCAGTACTTCACCAATTGTTGCACCTCAACAGGACACTTCCATGCCTCCACTGAATCCGGCGACATTCATCTTCTCTCCTCAGCCACTCCGTTCATCACCTATTCCAGAGGAGATGTTGAAGCTGCAGATGGCGGAGTTCGAAAGAGCTTTGTCCTTGGATGATTCAGAGGATGGTAGCCATAACACCGTGGCACTTTCTGATGGAGAGGAGGCAGAGCGGGAGATGGTAGTGCACTCAGCGACTTCTCATTCTCTGAGAAGTAACTTCTCGGAATGGTTGGCTTTGCAGTTGGTTCCAGAAGCGAGAGTGGAGATGAACTTAGAAGAGCACGACTTGTAGCTACTCCGAATTCTGGGTGGAAGAGATAAAAGGCCTAAAGTTGCTAAAGCAACTTCTAGGTTGATCATCGAGGAATCAGGGCAGAAGTTTGCTGAGATATCAATTCCGGCAGAAGGAAAGGAGGAGCTCACGGCAGAAGATGTTACAATAACCAGAGTACCCCTCGGTCAAGCCACCACAGAAGGATTGAAGCAGGACACGCAGACATTGATAGATGCTCTATTCCTTAGGCTTGACAATGAAAAGGCGGAGAAAGAAGAATTTGAAGGTGTATTTCAGTTGTGCGAAATCATAGCCAAGGTTCTTAAGCTTTCCATTCAGCCCATTTCAAAGCGGTGAGTGAGTGATCATCTTATGCAGAAATGGAGGATGCAAGCAATCAAGTAAAAGCTATGATTGAATGGAAGGATTTGATTATTCGTCAAGCTTCGTCTGACAACTGGAGAAGTGCCACCCGCCTAAAAGGTTATGAATGATGTGGCAAATTAGTCTGCAAAGAATCGGTGACGAGCATAGTGGACATGAACACAGTTGTTGAGAGTAACCTGAGTACTTTGGGAGATATCAACAAGCCGCCAGAGATGTATCGTGCAGAGAACAAATTGTACCGATTGGATCGGTTGAGAAGGGGAAGCAATTAAAGTTTCAAAGATCTTTGCGTTTGGAGATCTGCGAGTTTTCTTTGAAGAGGATGCAGCACTTGAGAGTAGGACATCATCCTTACCAGACAGTATCATTTCTTTCACTGAGGAGGACGTGGTCGGAGGTGTTACTTCATACGTGCGGATCGCTCAAGAAGGTGCCTAATTCCTGGAAGGGTCTCTTCTGATGGTACAAAAGAGAATTGATAAAGCTACTAAGCCTTTCATGATGAATTCTATTAGTAGACTGGTGGCGCTGCAGGCAGATATTGCGAGGTTTGGGCCGAGCTTGGAAGATGTGGAGGCATGCATCAAAGTGTTGAATGAAGGATTGCTGCAGTTTAGGACAGAGAAGGAAGCAGTGGCTAAAACAGATGGGAAGATGCTGAATCACATGTTCGACAAGTATATCCGATATAAGAACAAAAAGAAGACATAAATGTTACATGACTTCTTCTATTCTTTCTTCTTCTATTTTCTATGTTCCGGATGAAATTGTAAAACTTTAAGTTATTGGTTTTGCAACCATTACTTAAAGTCATGTGGAACCATTCTATTAGTTAAGTGATATATGTGTCACTTAAGGAGAAGTTAGTGGAGGATGATTGTCAAATGTCATCTTTACTTGTTGTTTGTGTTTTAGTTCAGTTAGACTTCCCATTTGTACTTTCCCTCCTACATTCTATAAGTAGGAGAAGAACCTCCGGGTTAATGATCAGAATTTGTAAGCAAGCAATCTTGTGTTCTAGACTTTGTGCTAAACCCCTAAGAGCCACTTGGAGCAAAGGAATACAAAGGAGCAGGTTTCCGGAGAACTTTGTGTCACGGTGTACTGTGTTTCTTGCTTTTAATCTTAGATCTCTTAATAAACTTTGTGTTATTTTAGATCTGGATCTAGAGTTGCCTTTATTTTAGAATTCCGTGTTTATATCTATTGGATTCTTCTATGTGCATGCAATCAGCTTTGCCATCTACTGATTGGGATGCGCATCTTCTCCATTTCTTCTATATGTTTATGTAATTACCTTCTTCTATAACTTTTCCTTTCTTTAGACAACTGCTTACTTGCTGCAGAATTATTCAGTTGTGGTTCATGAACTGAGTAGTTAAAGTAAAACCCCATTTAGATATTAGCATACTTTAATTGACAAATCTGACATGGGAGCCTCACCGGTTAAATGAGGGAGATTTATCTCATGACTGCCTAGGTTTTGTGCTATGCAGAAAATCTAGCCAACAGTTTTTAAAACAATCTCTTCCTCTCAAGTCTCAACAATGGCTTCTTCTCCTTCTAAGTTTTCCTCCTCGCAATGATGAACTCCAAACAATAGAAGCAATCACTTGCCCCTCCTTCAAATCTTTGCCTCCTCTAAGCTCTTTGCAGAAACCTCCTTCCAATCTTTGCCTCCACTAAGCTCTTCACAATTGTTCTTTGGCTCTTTGCTCATTCACTTGCAAAAAGACAATGAAATTGTTTGTGTGATTTCAAATGAGAGGGTGGGTGCTTTTATAACTTTTGTGGGGGAGAGGGTGTATTATTTTATTCATTTAGTGTTTAGGGTTCGGTTTTAGGGAGTAGAAAAGTCAAACATTAAAAAAATGAAATATAACTAAAAAACGTATATAATCTTTGGATACGCCCTCGATACGTATGGGATACGTTAGGTTACGTCACGGATACGCATGCGGCACGTATTCGTGACGGCGTACCCCATACGTATCAGGGACGTATCCGCCACGTATTGCAAACGTATCCGTATCAAATTCGTATCCGAGGGGATTCGGGGTTTTGGAGTATCTCGTGCAATGTAGGTCGGGCCCAATTTTACAAAGCGCACTTGCAAGTGGAAAATTCTTAAAGATTAGGCCCACTTAGAGATTTTGTGGAGATTGATTAAGTGTTACCAAAGGGTGGGAAACTAAACTAGTGTGGAGTAATGTTGAGCCCCAACTTTGTCAAATAATAAGTTCGGCTAAGTTGTTCCTCTTCGTGAGCTTAAAGCACTTTTATGTTAGTGTGAACATGCTTGGTTCTAAGTGGGTTTTATAGGTGGCATGTAAATGCACGCTTTTGAAAGGACCTTGGCTTGCGCTTGCAAAATTCATGAAAGGATACCATGTTTGGTGCATGTAACCTCTAGAATAAATTCTCTCCTCAAGCATGTGAGGAATTTTGGCACACTTAGTCAAGGTCTATGTGTAAGAGATTTTGAGGAGAGGCATTCAAGGAACAAAGAGAGACACTAACCACCATTTGAGGGATGCGTGTATGACGAAGAGGAATCTTTAGAGTGTGACAAAAATACAACTATAATTCATTGGTGGGGCAAAGTTACAAATGGGTTAAGGCCGCCATGGAGAACCTCTAGATAATAATTGGCACGATCTAGCCTATACGCTAGTTGTCAACTAGTATCTACATGTTAGTTGAGTCCAAACAATAACATATTTCAAAGGTTCACTATCACTAAATCACTTTCATTTTCCCTTTGAAGATCTTTGGAGATGCTTCCTTGTCACTAAAGCTATGGAATTGTACACATGTATCACTTTCACGTGTTTCTACAAGTTGAGAGTGTGTGTATCTCCCAACTCATCCTCCCTCAAGTGAGAACCATAAACAAAAAGAACTTGAATAAAGGTAAAACCGTGTATATCCATTAAGTACACAAGTTTATAGATATAGAAGTAGAAGCAAATTGTTTCACATAAGAAAATATTCTTGTCATCTCAATACTTACACAAGTTTTCTGGAAACACATTGATGCAAAGGTCGTTGGAAATTCATCAAATGCAATGTCCATCGGAAACTAATCACCTACAACACTTGTCAAGAACTTATCGCAAGAATGTCAAAAAGTATGTTCACTACATCAATGTCATCTCTTAGCTTAGTGTATGTTCATCATCTATGGGAAGCATAGATTGGATCGGGTGTCCCAAGATTTTACCCTTAAACTGAGGACTGCCCCTTTAAAAAATTTCCTTCTTTTCAAGTAATGGGTTGTTTTGTGTTTATTTTGCCTATAGTTGTTTGCATTGCTCTAAGGTATCTCCAGAGATTTATAAAAGCCAAATTCGCCAAGTACCCACATGCTGAAGCTCACTCAATTCCTTCGCAGACCTTGTCTGCAAGCGTTTTATTTATTTATATTAAATAAATAAAGTTCTTTTAAAAATAGATTGAGCTAAAATTGGAGGATTTAGGTTATATAAAGCACTTCACCCCATCATTATTACCACAAAACATTCACCTAGGGGGAAGAATTTTTGCAGATCAGCTAATCGGAGAAATTTTTCGAGCAATTGCCCGCAGACTTCTTTCGGGTTTTGTTTTTATTTCTTTTGTCTTTCTCCATTTTCAGTTCGGCAATCCCCGTAGTCTATTCATTCTTCCTGCGAGCTTTTCTCGGGCCTAGGGTTTTGAAAAGCTATCCAGTGTTTTTAATTGCTAATTAATCTGTCTAAAGGAGACCAGAGCTTAGGATTCCTTCAAGAGATTGCAAGAGGTTGCTTGGTCCAAAAAGGTGTAATAATGGATTTTATGAAAATAAGAAAAATACTGCCACCAATGCATAGAGCTCGAGAAAATATGCACTTTTAGGAAAAACAACACCTAAAATGGAGCCACAGTGAAATTTATGACACTTGCAAGTTTTTGTTGTTACATCTTCCCGGACCCTTTCCAAAAATGGAAAATTTTATTCTATCTTGATGAGTTTTCACAACTTTAAAAGCAGAAGTCATGCAAGTCGCACTTTTTGGGAAGAGCAATTTCATAATACAAGTCGCACTTTTTGGGAAGAAGCTTTCTTCATGCTAGTCGCACTTTTTGGGAAAGATGACTTCTCCATGCAAGTGGGAATTTTGGCGCTGCCTGGAAGGTGGGAATGCTGCCTGGAAGGTTGTTTTTTCCCACAATGAAAGTCAAATCACTTAAGTGAAAGTGGGAATTTTGGCGCTGCTGGAAGGTGGGAATTTGGAGGCTGCTTGGAAGGTGAAAAATTCCCATGATGGAAGTCAAGTCATTTAAGTGAAAAGTGGGAATTTTGGGGCTGCCTGGAAGGTGGGAATTTGGGGCTTCTGGAAGGTTGAATTTTCCCACAATGTTAGTCGAATCACTTAAGAGAAAAGTGGGAATTTTGGGGCTTCTGGAAGGGTGAATTTTTCCACTTCCTTGCCCTCATGTTTTTTCCACAATTCCTAGCCAAAAAGTGCGACCCATTTTGGCATAGCTAAATGCCTAAAAGCTGACTTCTTTTAATTGCCGGGAAGCATCCAGTTTTGGCGCCTAGGGTTGGAAAGGCTTCCTTTTTATTATTCTGGCTATCTGCATGTTGATGTGAGTGCACATGTGAATAAAATAATATTTTTAGCTTGCTTGACATGCAAGCAAAGTCTAAAAATAGAGGGCAACAGACTTTATAATCAAATCTCGGTGAAGAAATTAGATATTCATGCTATGGACTGCATACTTGTTTGAATTATTTGCAGGAATACTTCACTGGTGCTCATATTGGTGAAAAGAAGGCAAAGTCAATGTCAGATACATTGAATATATCTTTAATCAGAAGGAGAAATTACAGGTTTTGCACAAATAGATCCAGCTCTCATATTTGCATGGTCTTTAGCGAGAAATTAAAAAAAGATCTCGAGATAAAGGTTGATCGTGCACGATGAAGGGTGATGAGTTTTGTCAATTGTTTTTGCAAACATTACCCGTGTGTGTACTGGAGAAGAACTGCAAAAGCTTCAAGGATAAGAGGAGGAGGACAGTCGAGGCCACACTGCAAGCAAAATCACACGATCAATTTGCTTCCCAGATCTAGTTTGGTGAGAATCAAAGGAAAGGATTCAACAACATATGGGAGAAAAAACATCTCAGATTCAAGGCAGAGATATCATTCAGATCATTCATTGCTAAAATAGATGAAGTAGAAGTACAATGCATATTGGATCAACATGCAAAGTATGGAGTAAGGACAAAACGAAGAGTGTTGCAGTTGGAATAAATTATTTTTCTTTCTCTTATTTTCTCCGACAAAGCAATTGAGCAATCAATTAAAATTGTAAAACTTAGGTAATTGGCTATAAAAGTCGTTACTTCAAGTTACTAGAAGAAGTCAATTACTTGGAAATAGGTGGCAGACATGCAAAATAGAAGGTTCTATTTTCAGTTATAAATCATGCATGTCATGCAAAGAGGAATTCCAAGAGGAAGATTGCCAGTTGCTTCCCTTTTTAATAGCTTCCACATGTGGCAATTCATTAAAAACTTCCTATTTGTAATTGCCTCTATACACTATAAATAGAGGAAGAGCCTACGAGTTAAAGGAACACAATTTGTTAATCAACATTCATGAGTTCCAAAATTTGTCTTTGTAGCCCTTGATGTCATTTCAGAAAGCTTAGGAATTAAATAAAGGCGTATTTCGGAGAACTTTGTGTCCACGGTGCATTTGCTTCTTACTTCGTGTGGATCTTTAGATAAACTATGTTATCTGAGATTTAGATTAAAAGTTTTTCTTTTTCTTTACTTCTGAATATTGTGGGATTTACTTGTTTATTTAATCCATGTGTATGAAACCAACTCGTAAACTATTGGTTGGATTACATATCTCTTTTTTTCTTTCCCAAATTCCATTATTTCCCCCTACAAATATTCATAAACAACCGCTTACTTGCTGCAAAATTGCTAAGCTATGGTTCATGAGCTTTGTGATTAAAGTAAAACCCCAAAAATAGTTATTAAGTTTCATACGTACCGGATTGATAAACATCTTATACGGGAGCCTCACCGGTAAATGAGGGAGATTTATCTCATGACTACCTAGGTTTTTAGTGCATGCGAGAAAATCTAGCCAACATGGACCAAACCTTTTGTAATGCAATCATCAAAAATGCGAAAAATGACATTTTAAAATGGCGAATTCATCCATATTTAATCTAAAGAGAAGGTGCACGAATAACAAGAGGAACACAACTATGTATGTAGAATAGACAATTAATTCTAAGTTTACAAACCAATGCATCTCGAGAGAGTAAGGATGGTATGATGTAATATCCCTTTCAAGGGCTAAAACTAAAAAGTAGGAAATTAGCACAAACCCCAATATTATCAAATTTGATTTTAAAACCAACAAACTGAAAATAAAACCTAGATTTGAACAACAATCAGATTTTGGAACAATGGTACAAAAATGCATGCAAAACACTTGAAACTCTTCAAACAACTTTTCCAAAATAGATATAAGTATTTTAGGCATCCACCAAACCAATATTCAATAGGAAATATGATCCAAAACACTGCTGGAAATTAATTAAAAACCAGCAAAGTACAACTGCAATAAAAATTATGAAATGAGGGTTTAGAAACCCCAAACTCCACAAGTAAATATTGATTCCAGCCTTATAAATAATAAGGAAGCCAAATATGAATTCAAATCTGATTGTCGTGCCCTAGATGGCACCAAACCATACACTAATGCAAGTCGCTCCACAAGGGAGAGGCTCAATATGCATATAAAATCTGATTATGACTTCTTCTCAAATCTACAATATTCCTTCAAGCCAACAAGGAAGGAGGGTTTCCATCCCCAACCAACCACAAGAAGGGTTTCTGTCCTTGGAAGTGCCACACACTTGGATTTCCGCCCAAGAGTGGAAGAATAATGAGCAATCAACCCACAAGTCCAATTAGAGTAAATTTGCCAAAAGTCAATGTGTGCAAATGAAGCTTTCACCTCCTTTTATACCTCCAACTTTGGTGCCAAGGTTTAGAAGGACATGGCCGACCCATATAAAGTCAAAATCTTTTATTTGCTTTTTCAATACACTAGACCTAACTAATTTGCTAAAAGGAAAAACACACTAAAAAGAAACATTAAAAATTAGAAAATGAATGCAAAGGAAACTCAATTCATTTTCCCAACTCTTTTACTTCATTGCCATGGAAAAGGGGATAGCAAGAAGTCCAAAATTGGGTCCGTAAGTGGGAAAAAGGGACATTACAATTCTCCCTTCCCAAAATTACTTGTCCCCAAGCAATTGCAAATTCAATGGATCAGTTGTCCTGTGCTCTTCATTCTCCTCACTATGAAGTTCCACATCCTCTAATGAAATAGGAGGTGGCATCCTTGATAAAGCATCCACAACCACATTATGCTTTCCCTTAACATACTCAATATCAAAATCAAATGCTTGGAGCTTACTCACCCATTTTTGTTGGGTCATTCAAATCCCTTTGATGGAGAAATAATCTCAAGCTATTGTGGTCGGTTTTGACCACAAACCTTCCACAAATTAAGTATTTCTAGAACTTGATTAAATGAGATTCGACACATCCAGGTTCTACTAATAATGTGGTTTCATAAGTTGAACCTTTTCTCATGATCCTTCAATTTCTTTGTCATAAATGAAGAACCTTTTCTCATGATCCTTCAATTTCTGACTCTCATAAGCAATTGGGTGCTTGTTTTACATCAAAACAACACCTAAACCTTCACTGGAAGGATCACATTCAAGCATAAATGGTATATAAAAATATGGAACAGCGAGAACTGGACAAGAACACATCACCTTTTTTAATTCTTCAAAAGCTATGTGGGTTGTTTTTGACCAGCTGAAAGATCCTTTCTTCGTTAGAGAAGTCAATGGGGCTGCAAGTTGGGAGAATCCCTTCATAAATTTTCGGTAATATGAACACAAACCCAAGAATCCTTTTAAATGAGGTAGGTTGGGTTTGGCCAATCCATGATGGCTTGGATCTTGTGTTGATCCACATGAACCCCACGTGCATTGATAACATGCCCCAAGTACAAAATTTCAATCATTCCAAACTCACATTTTGATTTCTTTGCATAGAGTGATTGCTGTTCTAAAATTTCCAGCACCTTATCCAAGTGTTGGAGGTGCTCCTCCCATGTTTTACTATAAACCAAAATGTCATCAAAGAAAACTAGCACAAATTTCCTCAAATACTTACCAAAAATGTGATTCATGCATGATTGGAAGGTGGTCGGGGCATTGGTTAACCCAAATGGCATGACAAGGAACTCAAAATGCCCAAAGTGACACCTAAAAGTGGTTTTGTGCACATCTTCCTCTCTCACTCTTATTTGGTGATACCCGGATCTCAAATCAATTTTGGAGAAGTAGACCGCTCCATGTAGTTCATCTATTAGATCATTAATCCTTGGTATCGAGATACTTGTTCTTGATTGTCTTCTTATTGAGTATTCGGTAGTCCACACATTCTTAGAGTGTCATCCTTCTTCTTAACCAGCACTATGAAAGAAGCATAGGAGATGGAACTAGGACTAATCAGCCCCATTTCTAACAATTCCTTGATGGTTCTTTCAATCTCTTTCTTGTAGATCTGTAGATCCATGGGTTTGGCACCCGGTTCTCACTCAATAACATGTTGGAATCCCCTATCCAGTGGCAGCCCATGAGGTAATTCACTAAATACTTTGACATGCTCGTCAAGTACAGGTTGAATATCATCATGAAAAGTAGATTGAATGGAAATAGAAGAGTCATCTCTTACCAAACAATGAGCAGCCCAAGAAAGCTGCCTCTTTTTGAAGGTTCCACTCATGTTCTTAGCAGTCACAACTTGAGGGATTCCACCTTTCATTCTATGCAACACCACCTCCTTTCCTTCCACTCTAAATTTCAGCTCCATATTTTGGTAGTTTTGAGAAAACTCACCTAAAAAAATGCAACCATTGCAGTCACAACACAAAATCAGATTCGCCAATACTAATAACATAAAATTCATCTCTTACCATATGTCCTTCTAAGGTGAGTGTGAGATGAAGTATTCTTTTAGTGAAGGGAAGTATGAAACCATCCGCCACCGTGACATTGAAACCCTTGAAATTTTCAGCCTTCAACTTCAATTTCTTTATCAAGCTCTCATCCACAAAATTATGCGTGGCTCCACTATCAATTAAGACGGTGACCTTTTGTCCTTGAAGATCACCCTTTACTTGGAATGGGTGATATCTAGGTGCTCTAGACAATGTAGCAAGAGTGCCATCTAATTTCTTTGGATCTTCTTCCTCCGGAACACCATCATGCTTAGCTTCATCAACATTGTTTTCATCATCATCACAATCAGAAAATACCTCAATGTAATGTACTTTACCTTTTCCCAAACAACGATGCCCTGGAGTCCATGGATCCTTGCATGAGAAGCACAAATTCTTTCTTCGAAGCTCGTTTCTAGATTCTTTTTCATTGCTGGTTTTGGGCAGCTCCATGTGAGTACTTGGCAACTTTTGGGGTGGCCTCCTTGGCTGGTCCAAGGGAGGGTCTCTAGGCTGCCTAGTGGGCTGTCCTCCACTTGAATTTCCCTTGGGAAGACTGTTGTTCGCTGCTGTTTTTGGAGCAGCACCTTCAAGATCTAAAGCCTTCTTGATTGCCTCTTGAAGAGACAAGGGATCAAAGGCTCAAACCAAACCCTTGAGGGGCTCAATCAAACCTTCAATGAAGAGCACTACAAGCCTTCTTTCTGAAACATCCGTGATCATAATGAAAAGCCTTTGAAATTTTGTCACATATTCCTCCACCATGCCTTGTAGTTTTAAATGAGCAAGCTCACGAAAGTGAACTTCCGGATCAATTCTATCAAAACGATCAATGAGTCTTTGACAAAAATCATCATAGGAATGAATCTCATTATACCCTTGTTTCACTAACCCATGAAACCACCATTCATGAGCAATTCTTTCAAAATGCAAGGTAACGAACTTGATAGAATCCTCCTCTATCATGGGCTTCAAAGACAAATATGTATCCAGCTTATGAATCGAAGCCTTAGTTGTACCTTTGGCCGATCCACCGTGCCTTGTTGTCTTAAATGAGAAAGCTCACGAAAGAGAACTTCCGGATCAATTATATCAAATCGATCAATGAGTCTTTGACAAAAATCATCATAGGAACGAATTTCATTATGCCCGTGTGTCACTAACCCATGAAACCACCATTCATGAGCAATTCCTTCAAAATGCAAGGTAGAAAACTTGATAGAATTCTCCTCTATCATGGGCTTCAAAGATAAATATGTATCCAACTTATGAATCGAAGCCTTAGCTGTCCCTTTGGCTGATCCATCAAATGTGGAGAAGGTCATCTTTCCCGGCACATTTTGTATCTTCTTCTGTGGCATATGATGTCTAGTCTTGGGCCTATGTCTTCCTTTATTCACTCCAATGAATTCGGTGAGTGAAATAACTTCACGAATCTCTCTTGGAAGAGCCATATACTCTTCATAACTTGGCAATGTTCCGTCCGGTAGAAGAAGGCCTTGTTTCAACATCTGGAATAACTTTTTCCCTTGGAAGAAAAGTGGGCCTAGTAACAGATCCGTGGGCTGATCCCATAGGTCGCCGTGCATTGTTAGCTCCGGATGAGCTACCATCACCATTTTGAACCCTAGGTTCAATTATCTTTTGAAGAGATAGGGCAAGGAAGTCCATTGTGTCCGCTAATCTCTCTTGACCTGCAATCAACTTATCAAATTTGGCTTCTTGAGGATCTTGATTAGCCATATTGTCTTCTTCCCTTGGCTGATCCATTTTCCTTCTTCTTTGGTAGTATAGAAAACCCTTGTTGCCTTCTTCCATTGAAACCTGTTAGCATATGGATTTGCACGCATGCAAATGACATGCAACAGTGTGGGAACGAAGTCCCTCCTCAATGAAGGTGAGGCTGCCTTTATTGAAAACCAAAACTGTATTTACATCTGTACATTCAAAATTGTATGTGGGGGTGTTTTGGAACATCAATGGAAAGAAAAGTGAATGAGGGAGATGGAATGGAATGAAGGAAAGGAGTGGAATGGAATGAATTGAAAGAACATGCAAGAGTTAGGTAAAAACAGAGCCTAATATTGCATGAAGAAGAAAGGTGAATAACCAACACAAATAAAACGGAGTTTGAGTTAGCCAAACAAGAATGTGTAAAAGGGAACACACATGAGCAAGTAGATAATCAGAGCTTGATCACTGTGAACTAGAACAACATATTAATAACGTTGACAATAAGATCAAAGATAATATTTGCATGCAAGATTCAAACACCTAACATCTAATGAACATAAGAACATCAAATGTTACGAGAGACAATGAATGAGACACAAAGTTCATATTTCATTAATTCCAAATTTTTTTCACAAAAGAACACAAAATTTCTTCCTAAAACAAAGCTTGCACACAAAAGTATTTTTTCTCCTCTCTCAAAGTCACCTTTACAAATGAGCCCCTCACTTCCTTTTATAACCCAAAAGTTGGTTACAAAGTAGTTAGGGTTTAACATGATCATTAAATAAGGCACTTAAGTGACCTTTGACTTTTTCTAACCAACTTTATTAAAGACAACCAAAAATAGAAATCACTTAAGTTACCCACAGTTCCCGAAAACAAATAACATCCTTTTCTTAAAAATCCACTTTTAAAATATACAATAATAACTAGTGCCTTATCCATTGAAATGGGGTCCACCTATCTCAAGCGTATGAGAAATGGACTCTCCCACTTCGTTAGATACCAAGAAAATTAACTCCTTGAACCGCCGGTGAAATTAGGATCTGCCGCTTTTGCTAGTTGAAAGGATCTAAACCTTCCCAAAGTTTCAAACATTTTTTCTTCTTCTGGAGGTTCATTTGGTCGAAGAATAGCCTCACAAAATACCTGCAATTCAAGAATCCTACTTGGCATATCATTTAAATTAACAATTTTGGATTGAGCGTTCTCAAATAAGTTCTTTAATTTGATGCACCGCTCCATTGAAATTGATGAGAAATTGTTGGCGGGAGTGTACATGTCCTTAAACAATTGTGAAAATTGCTCTTCCACCTGCTCCGATGAACACCTTTGATTATGCTCATTTACGAGGTTGCAAGGAATCTCAGCTATGAATTCTTCAATCAAGGAGAGAGAAGTGAAGACTTCATTGCACATGCTCTCATAATGGATCATAGAATCCTCGAGAAACGTCTTCCTTGATTTGAGATGCAGACACTAAAGAAAATGTGTACTTCGATGTTCAAATTTGAGAATTCCTTCAATGGCTAAAGCGAGGATTCCATACTTGTCATCTCTCGCAAACCGGGCAATAACTCATCCAAATTTGATATATTAGAACCAAAAGTTTCTTTGAAAGAAAGAATTGGATCAAGATACGCACTAACATCTTCATGAAGCTTACCCGCGGTCTTGATCGTCTCTTGGCCTAAAACGAGAATCTCTGAAAGCCAAGTTTTAGTGACATGGCCTAATGTGTTTATTTCTTTTGACAAATTGAGAGTTTCTTCATCAGGGGTAGCCACTGCATCAGGTATTGGGAAAGTGGACGATATGGGATTTATCAAATGTTGAACATATTCCACCAATTGATTCTTTTCGGCCTTGAGCTGAGAGTTTTGAGACTTATATTTCTCAAGTCTCTTTAGCACGATATCAATTGAATCTCGAGCCATCGCCATGTCACTTTCTAATGTAGACCTCCCAAGTCCAAGTCTAGAAACTTCATAATCAGCAGGTGTCATGGCATCACGCTCCTTATCAACTTGTGGGATGGCGAGATCTGCAAATCTATTTCCGTCATTATCCACCATTATTCGAGAAAGCACCTTAGGCTTCTTTGGAATGACGTCGTTTGAAAGTTTGAAAAGGGCATCAAAATCAATGTCAATTTCCTTGACAACCCTCTTCCTTTTCTTAACCTTGGAATCAACCAGGAAGGAGTATCATGCACTATTTTCGCATACAAAATCCTAGAGCTCAAATCAATATTCTCATTGTTCTCGACATCATGAGATCCTGCTTGAATCCTATCTACGACCTCGATTTGAGGAGAAACAACCTCAATATCCACCTCCTGATTATTCGGGAGATTTTGGGAAATCCCTTCATGAACTACATGCTCCGAAGTGTTTGATATTTGAACTACCTGCACTTGAGTGGACGCTTGTTCGAAGCATGGCTGAGGATCGTTTGCCACGAGCTTCTGAGCACTATTAACAATGTGGGTAGAAGAATCTCTACTCGAGGTAGAAAATCCTGATACACGCTCTCTTCCTTCTTTGGGGTTAGGATCTTTAGATTTTTCTCCTCGTGACACGTTACTTGGCGAAGTGGATTTTGGCAACCACTCCTTTCTTGCTTGTTGTGTATGATTGGATGGTATAGAGGTTGATCGAGAAGAGGCTTTGGTTGAATGAAGGCCTCCTCGTGTTGGCAATTTTTGTGATCCTGAAGCATGATCTTGAATTGATTGTAACTTGGCAAGTTCTTTGTCATACCAAGATATGCTTCTTTCAAGAATCGGTTGATTCTTGCTATCAAGAGAAAATTCATCTCTTTTGGTCCAGTCGATTCGAGGTAATGGGGTAAAAGCAATTGCATCATATGAGGGATCAATGACATCTTCATCATCATTTATGAATGAATCAGGAGGGTTCTTGATGCGGAAGGCCTTGATCTGAGCAAGTGTTAGGCGAGAAAACTCTTGTCTTCTTACTTCATGTTCGTCAAACAAGCAGCCCAGAAATCTTCCATGGTAGGGTTATGTTGATACTTTGCTCCAAGAATATTCTGCATATATCCATTGATATCAAATTGGGCTCTCTTCACATATGGATGAATTGTGATGAGGGAAAACTCTTTTTCCATGAGTTGTGCACTGAAAAGATTTGGACATTGATATTCCCCAATTTGAATTGGGAAATGAATTCCTGAACGATGCTTGTCACTAAGAAGATAGTGAACTTGGAATAGTTGTCGCGTAAGCTCCATTAATGCCCATCTGTCATTGACGTACTTAGGAAGCTTCCACGGGTACCAGACAAAGCCACTCACACGAATGTAGGAAAATGATGAAAATTGAATAAACCTAGTTCCCCATTGGGAAATGACACTCATGGCTTCTTTAGAAAATCTTTCCTCAGTATTCGATTCAAGTTCCGAATCACGCGGAAGGTGAATGCATCGTTGACTCTTCTAAAATGGTGAGAGCTATTCTTGAAACTTAGTTGCAGATAGTAATGGAAGACACTATTTGATGGCCCCATGACTCCTCTTGTTTCGAGTCCAAAAATAGCTTTCTTCTTGCTACTGCATAAGTCAGATATGATGTCATATAGAAGCAACCCGTCATCTTAACTTCTATCAATTATTTGTGAAGGGTATCACTGATGATGGTGGCCCAATCCACAAACTCTTTCTTAGCAAGGATGATACAAATAAACTGATACATCCATGGGTGGAAAATCCTAGCAAAGGGTAAACCGAAAACTCGACTTAGGAGAGTAATCATGTCCCCGTTTTCTTCCAAGAATTCAACGCAGCATGAGATCTTTAGGAAGCCGGTCAATTCGAGGCCTCTTGGTCACTAACCAGTTGTTATTAACCATCTTGCTCCACCTGAGAGGTTTCTCATCCCAAAATTCTTGTGCTGACTGGCGAGTGATATCTGCATTCTCAGGAAAGTCAGGTATGCCGAGCAATTCCTCAATATGCTCCGGTGTGATTAAGAGGAAAGGCTCGCGATTATCTTTAAAAATTCCTCGTCTCTCGGGATCATAATGCTCACAAGCGATAACCAGCTCCGGACATTGCACCGAGACAGGAAATGCTGCTGCTTGGGGTAGACCACTATGGTAAAGCCTATCCGAGAATCAGTCTTGCCTTGATTTTCACCGCTTCCTTGAGTAATTGTTGCACATTGATGTGACCTAGATTTGTATCAGTGATATTGTCATACGCTAACTTAATGGAACTGGGAGGGATGATTCCTTAGAATTCATACTTGAGCGGATTTTTTTGATTTCTCCATTGGCTTCCTCGATCTTCCTGCAGATTTGTTAGATTTTTCGGCCATTATGAAATTCACAAAAAAATGACTCAGGTACACAAAACAACGCAAGCGGGGTCGGGTCTCAGTCTCCAAAATTCCCGTCAGTGCAAGAACAATATGATTCGTTTTATTATTATTATTATTATTTAAAAAAATAATAATAATAATAAATAGTCCTGGTTATAATTTTTTATTTTTAAATACACACACCGAGACTCGGTTTGAATTCCGACTTGGGCGACAATGTTTTTTTTTTTTTAAATAAACGAAATCACCCGATTTCGATATCTCGATTTTTATTTAATTTTCCAGAGCAAATTCTTCCTAGTATGTGTGAAAATCACCTGATTTAAATGGCCGCGTACTTTGAGATTCACTTCTTCCTTGCGACCTTCTGATCGATGCGTGAATACACTTGCTTAATTCTTCTACAATTGCGTGGACACTTCTGGACTGTTTTGGAGATTGTTGTGATTGTCTTTGTTGAAAATTTTCCTCCTACAGGCCGCGTGAGCAATGTTTGGATAGCTTCGCAGTATTTCTTTCTTGTCTCTTGCGTGACCTGCCTAGGCAAATGCGTGGATATGTGCTTTAGACTGCCAACTTAGCTTTGGTGAGTACGTGGTTTGCCTTGGGCAATACGTTTTGGACTGATTTCACCCTTTACCTTAACTATGCGTGGTAGATCTCTGTGGAATGCGTTGGAAAGTTGTTCTTGAAATTGCTGCTCCTCTAAGTGAAGGCGTGGGATATCTCCTTTTGCTCTTTTTTTTTATATGTGAACTATCTTTATTCCCTCCTCTCCCACGTGGCTTATTTTCTTCCTTTCTAGGCGTCTAAAACTGTCCTTTGTTGTAGACTTTGACTGCATGAAGACCTTCCAAAAGAACCTTCCTTGACCTGCGTGGATAAACCAGGTGGGTGCGTGGTTTGCCTTGGGAAGCTGTTCTTTACTCATGCGTTGAAAATCTTGGATTGGCAATGACTGTTGTATTTCACACCCCTGCTGCATGGAGATTTTGGTGGAATTTGTGGACACTTCTACCTCCTGCGTGGAAAAGCTTGGAGCTTTGTAAACCTGCGTGGAAACTGTTTTTGTATTCCCTTTGGCTGTGTGTGGACAGACTTTTGAAGAATGTGTGGAATCTTCCTTTCTATTTTAGACTGTCCTCTCCTTTAAAACCTGCGCAAATCTTTATCTTCTTGCTGTCTCTTTCCTCCCCACGTGGTATCTTTAACTTGGCGTGAATTCTTTGCTTGGGCCTGCGCAGGGATTAATTCTTTGGACTGTGCTGGCCTTTGTTTGGACTGTACCTGCTACTTCTCCTTCACAATGGCGTTCGCAGTATTGTGGAATGTGATAAAAATATTATGATGTTCCTTAGAAGAAGTGAGAAGCAATTTTAGAAAGCCTCGTACGACTCTTTCCAACGAGTCCGATGGAGGAATTTATGAAGGTTAAACCGACTTCCCCTCTTCCTGGGTAGTGGAATTAATTGCCAGGGGAAATGGGGAAAGCAACGACCAATTGCCAACGGGAATGGAAAAGTGGGCTGGCAATCTCCGTTTAATTTCCCCATGTGGGAAATCGGGAGATTTCTTGCCGTTTGCCAATTTATTAATTTGGCAATTGGGAAAAGAAATCCCACAAGTGGGAATTTTAAACAATTTTGCCAGGAAAGGGGAAATCCGGGCCCAGGAAGCCAATTTGGCATTCCGGCAATGGGAAGCGAAAGCTTATTTTTCCTCGGCAATTAAAATAAAACTTGTCGAACGAATTTTAATTAATATTTATTTAATTAAATACTCCAAAATTATTAAAAATTAATTTTATCAAACAAAGAGTAATTAATTAATTAAATATTAATTAATTAATTTTAACGCAGTTTAATGCCTAGCGGGAGGAGTTCTCACCCGAAAAGGATGAAACGAAGACCAAAACGATCACAAAAATGAGACGGTCGTGATGAAAGTGACAAACCATGCAAAGTAACACTTTTGAAAAATTTCAAAATTTCCATTTTTATTTTATTTATTTATTTATTTTGCGCAGTCAAAATTGGTTGATAACAAAACCTTAGGCCTATGAAGATCAAGCTCGATACCAGCTTTGTAATATCCCTTTTCAAGGGCTTAAACTGAAAAGTAAGAAGTTAACACAAACCCCAATATTATCAAATATGATCTCTAAACCAACAAACTGAAAATAAAACCTAGATTTGACACTAATGCAAGTTGCCCCACAAAGGAGAGGCTAAATATTGCATATAAAAATATGATTATGTCGTCTTCTCAAATCTACAATATTCCTTCAAGACAAACAAGGAAGGAGGGTTTCCATCCCCCAACCAACTACAAGAAGGGTTTCGCCCTTCTTGGAAGTGCCACACACTTGGATTTCCGCCCAAGAGTGAAAGAACAATGAGAAATCAGCCCACAAGTCCAATTAGATTAAATTTGTGGTGTCCCCCATTTCACCTCGAAATATGAGACTACCCCATGTTAAAAAAATTTGTTCTTTTAAAATAATGGGTCGTTTTGTGTTTTTATTGCCAGAAAGTGTCTGTTTTGTGTCAAGATATTCCCAGAGAGTCATATTAGCCAATTTTGCCAAATACCCAGATACTCGAACACGTTTTATCCCTTCGTGGGGGTTTTGTCGTGGGAAATTTTTATTTAATTATTTTAAGCCCCGTTTGAGGAAAATTGTGCTCCGGTTTAACCCTGTTGTGGTCTTACATGTCAATATTCTTATATACCAAGTAGGATTTTAACCAAGATAATGAATCGTGGGCTTTATTTGTGACTTCGCAGCGTTTTGTTTTTGGTGTTTTCTCATTTTGTTTTCTGTGAAATTTCTCTAGGTCAATTCCTTTGTCGGTTTAGTCTGATTTCTTGCCTGGAGTATCTGGAGATCATCTATGGACGTTATGCCAGAAGGAATTTGCCACGGGAGGTCCGGTTCTCTCTAGAAAGACGAAATCGTGCCTGAGAAAAAGGCCTCTTACAGGCGAGTCGCATTTTTGGGAAAAGAAAGTTTTAAGCTACAATGGGATTTTTGGTAGCAGCAGGCAAGTGGGAATACATTGAACAGGTAGGAGATTTCTTCAGATTCGGAGGAACTTAAATCAATGTCCAATACATTGAACATATCCTCCAAATTTGAAGAAATCTCCAGATCTGCATCGGTTGTAAAGAATTCTGGCTGAATAAAAAGAAAAAGAATTGCTCAGACAAAGATCGCTCTAGCCATGGCAAAGTGGGATGGACGAGAAAGATCAGTAGAATCATGCACAGATCTAGATCCAGATTAAGATCCAGATCCATAATTGCGAAGGCTTCATCCTTTGGTTTCGAATGCAGCCCGTGAAGAAGTCAGTGTATGGAGAATTCCTTCCAGGACCTTGTGCATGTTCTTCCAATCTTCCAGTTGAAGCCTTCATTGAATTTGCATTCACCCGGAGTGCTTTCCAGAATTTTTAATTGCTCATATGCAATTAAAAATAAAAATGATGAGTTAGGAGAAGAACTGCAAAAGCTTCAAGGATAAGAAGGAAGACAAGTCAAAGGCAATACCCGCAAAAAAATCACAGTCACTTGCTTCCAGATCCAGCCATTTCAGATCCAGCTGCTTCCAGATCCAATTTGGTGAGAATCAAAGGCAAAAGAATCAACTGCATGCAGAATGTGAAAAAAGAACAAGACTGCAGCTTTCCTCTTCCTTCTTCTTTCCTCCGACAAAGTAATTGAGCGATCAATTAAATTATAAAACTTAAGTGATTGGTTTAAAAGCCATTACTTGAAGAAGTCAACTACTTGGAAATAGGTGGCAGACATGCAAAATAGAAGGTTCTATCTTTAGTTGTAAATCATGCATGTCATGCAAAGAGGAATTCTAGGAGGGAGATTGTCAGTTGTTTCCTTTCCGACTTCCACATGTGTCAGTTCACTAAAAGCTTCCGACTTGTAATTGCCCCTCTACATTTTATAAGTAGAGGAAGAACCTACGAATTAAAGGATGAGAATTTGTAAGCAACATTCTTGTGTTCTAGACTTTGTCTTTGAAGCCCCTAATAGCTATTTGAAGCAAAGGAATAGAAAGAAGCATATTTCCGGAGAACTTTGTGTCACGGTGCATTTTGTTTCTAGCTTTTTGTCTTAGATCTACTTATAAACTTTGTGTTATTTTAGATCCGGATCGAGAAAAGCTGCCTTTGTTTATAATTTTAAGTGTTAATATCTATTGGTTCTATCTATGTGCATGCAATCAACTATGTAATCTATTGATGGGATTGTACATCTTCCCTCTTTCTTTCTTGTGTTTTTATTATTTCCTTCTTCTTTAGATATTTCCTTTCTTTAACAGTTGCTTGCTGCAAAACTATATAGCTATGGTTCATGAGCTGCATGGTTAAAGTGTAACCCCTAAATAGATATTAGCATACTTTATTGACAAATCGACACGGGAGCCTCACCGATAAATGAGGGAGATTTATCTCATGTTTGCCTAGGTTTTCAGCTATTCGAGAAAATCTAGCCAACAATCGCCAAAAGTCGGTGTGTGCAAATGAAGCCTTCACCTCCTTTTATACCTCCAACTTTGGCGCAAGGCTTAGAAGGACATGGCCGACCCATATAAAGTCATTATAATCTTTTATTTGCTTTTTCAATACACCAGACCCAGCCGACCTACTAAAAGGAAAAACACACTAAAAAAGAAACATTAAAAATTAGAAAATGAATGCAAAGGAAGCTCAATTCCTTTTCCCAACTCTTCTACTTCATTGCCATGGAAAAGGGGATGGCAAGAAGTCCAAAATCAGGTCCTTAAGTGGGAAAAAGGGACATTACATATAATTTGTTAGGTGCACTTGAATAGCAATATAGTGGCATTACTATTCATGCCTCGAAAAACAACAAGAACATTTTAAAACAAAGAAAAAATATTAAAACATTATAGTTAACCTCAAGAAAAATGTAACCCAAAATCATTCATATCTAATAACTCATCAATATAATTCAAGAGATAAACATGCACATAACCCATCAAGAAAAGAACAAGGGGTACATAAGAAATAAATGAAAGCATTATCAAAATGAGATTATAATGATGTCATAGAGACGAGTAAGTTCTCCCCTAGAATAAGAGAGCCTTATGTGAGACTCTTCATAATTGACTTCTTAAACTTTGTCTCCCCTATGCTTCATGATCTTTAGGGTCCATCTTGGAGGAGATTTAATAAATGAAATCACATCAAAATGTGAATATGATGATCTCATAGGAGAGGAGCAAGTTCTCCCTAGAATAAAAGAACCTTATGTGGGGCTATCCATAATCTCTTTCCATGCTTTGTGATCATTAGGATCCATCTTGGAGGAGATTTTTTCCTTATACCTATCATCATCATCATTTTCTTTTTCATCTACGCTGTGTCTTCAAAGGAACACGCTTACCACACTTGCACCAAATTAATAATAAAATAGGCTTAAAGTAAACCACAACTAATTTGTAATAAAAGTTCTATCTATAATTTTTTTAGTTGGTCCTTAGCTTTGTATGTTAAATAAAGTTTGGTTGGATTTACTTTCAACCTTGACCCAAAATTAATAGAATAGAATGACCTATTATTTCTGATCCAAAAGTAATAGAATTATTGTTTAATTAATGGAAATTATGATTTTTGAGAAATTTCAACGTAGCATATATGGCAGTTTTGGAGGCATTTGCAGTAATTTTATGAGTTGCGCAAGTGTCAACATGGATTTCTAGTTAAATGAATATCTTTTTGGTTAGCCGAGCTTTACGGGCTATTATTAGTAGCTCTTCTTCTAGTAGATCTCTTCTTCTCAGGATTTTTTCTATTTGCTTGCCTATGCATATTGAAAAGACATTATTAGTTTTGAATAGCTTTAAATAAAACTTATATTCACATGTCTATGCATGTTGAGTGGATGTTAAGTTAGCTATGTTCAACTTTAGAACAATTTACTATTATTAGTTGTGATGTCCCCTTTTTAGACAAATTAGAAAATGGATAAATACTTGTCAAAATCAAGCAAAGAATGGATAAACCCTTTTGTATCAACCTAAAATATCCCAATGTCAGCTATTTCGAACCCAAATGGGGTTGGAACTAGCCAAGGTGGTGGGATAGATTGGAAGAAAACAATCGGAATTTAAACACATTCAAATCAGATTTTACACAGCTGAAAAACAATTAATAATCAAACCCCAGACTGCTGCAATTTTCAAAAATTCATATCTTCCTCAAAACAACTCCAATTTGGGCAAATGAGATATGCTCGCAATCAAAAATACAAGGAACAAGATGATCCAAACCAAATTAGAACAATAGTTACCAAACTCCCAAAACAGCCAAAAGAGCAAGTCGCCTAGGGCAAAATAAATTGCTGTTTTGCACATAAATTAATTCCGGCACTTGCATCACTCCCAAAACCCCCAAATCTGGTCACACTCACAAAATTATGCTAAATCAAATCTGAACTGAAAATATGATTTTTATGCACCACATAGGTGGAAATCACACTTCAACCTAGTCGCTGCCCTAAATGCAGTCAAGATTTGTAAATTCAATATCTTGCAAAATATCCAACCAACTCAAGCACATGATATATCAAAATGTTCACAAACATGTGAGGATTTTAATGAATATTTTTGTGGATTTTTCTGAGCATGAAATGTGGAGATATAGGCCAAAACCCTGGTCGGTAGGGCACAACTTTGGAACAGCAGTGAATAATATATCAAATCAGCAATAGAAAACCCTCCCAAAAAATGCACTTAGGGCATAAATAATTCCGCCAACAACCACAAATCAATTCACCACTCTATAGATGCTCAAACCATGCATAAACTTCACCAAAATAATTCCAAAACCATGCGCTTAGGGTTAGAAGGGAACATAAACCAACATCAAGCACAAAACCCTTCAATGAGTCTTCAAAATCAGATCTACTTCAATTCCAAATCGAATGAGAGAGAAAGAGCACAATGAAAAGCTAGGGCATACATCCCATTTCTCCAAGCATGGAGACACATAAATGATCAAATCAACATCCCCAAATGATGGCCATGCAACCTCCTTTTATAACATAAGGGTGCAACATTCAAATGGCCGACCTTTTCCTTTTGGAGGGAAAACTAATAAAACTTAATTAAAATATTAAAAGACTAACTTTATGTGCACTTTATTATTTTCTAATTAAATAATAGAAAGTAACTAGCTTGTGCACATTTTAAACTAACTAGAGATTCCCACTTGTAGCGCTAGGCATGCCAAGGGGTTACAATGCAAATAATAGACAATAGACATCTCAAAATAATCCCCTAGCTTCATCCTCGAACCCACGGGGAGAGAAAATGGGTTGAAGGTCTTCAATTCTTTGTCTTCGTAAATGTCCCAAAAAAGGGGACATTACATTAGTTTTCTTTAGCTATAAAGCAAGGGTGTACCTTGTTGTAATTCAGAGTGACATTTGATATCTCTTCCATAAAGATTGCTTTCTTTTGAGAATCTCTTGTTATCTCGCAATAAAGCTTTGTTATTGCTCTCGTCAACTTGTGTTACTTTAGTGTAGAAGACCTAGTGGTTAGTGTGTTGTCCCTCATATTGAATCCTCAATTTGGATTAGTAGTATCAAAGCAAGTTAGATCTTGCATGTCCCATTGAATGAGTTCAATATATCAAAAGTTTGACTTGGAGATAAGAGATCCATTTGAGTATCTTCCGATAGAAACAAGTGACCATAGGTGGACGTAAAAGGAGGAACAAATTCCACGGACCTAGTAAAAGCAATGCTCAATGAAGCTTTGACAAAGTAGAGGGCCGAATAATGGCATTCATAGATTCACGAATAGATGTCAAGAACCACGCCAATAGCTCTAGAAAGGTGGCTTTTCTATTGCTGTATGTCCTTTAAGGTATAAATAGCGTTTGGATATTATAATGTTTGAAGGTAAAATTGTAATGTCCCATTTTGGGGGAACTCAGGAAATAGCAAAAAGCTCCCAAAAATCAGATTCAAGACAACTGCTGTTACGATCCTGCAAAACTTAACTTCAAACCCTTCCCATGGCAACGAATTCTGTGTGATAACAACCCTTCAAAATGGGGTTAAACCTTGCAACAAACCTTCCAAACTTGTGCCAAAATTAATATAAAACCATCATCAATTAATTGCATCTATTAGAAATCAGATTTGCATGTGAAATTAATTATGGAACCCTAATCGACGAACATTCCCGACTTGCTAAAAAAGAAGAACATCACCGAAATTCACCAAATTTGGAATCTTGGCTTTATAAAATATAGAGAACAAGAGGATAATCTCAGATTTACCAATAAGTCACCACACATACCAATTTACCATATCCATATAGGTCACACCACTTGAAATTAAATATATTTTGCACCCAAACAATTGATAAAATGGAAGATTTCACCTTTATAAATTATAGGGAGTCCAACCATGCAAAGAGATCACATAAAAACCAACAATACCCTTGAAAAAACACCTCCAAGCAAGTCACTTAGGGAAAAAATCTGTTATAACCAGCAATACAGAGAAATCCACCAAAGGGTAGTTGGGGTTTCGTCCACACTTCTCCATAAGGGTTTTTGTCCTTAGGGGTTCCTCAATCAAGGGTTTTCGTCCTTAAGAGAGAGGGAAAAGATGTTTATCAAGCGATCCTTTACCAAAAATGAGAAATCCACGTAACATAATCCTCTAATGGTCAAGCGACCTCCCTTTTATAACCATAAGGGGTGCTTATAATGTAAATGATGGTTGAACTCTTAAGAAAAGTACTTTTTAATTTCTAATTGGTATTTTTAGAGCTTACATGCTCACGAACAGCTTTTTATTTCTAATTTATTGTTGGGCGCTAGGCTCACCAAAAATTACAATACCAATTAAAAACATAAATATGAAATGAAGCACAAGATGACATTGTTGGCTTCCTCTAGCTTGTTCACTTAGACCCACGAGGAAGGAAAATGGGCCAAGGGCTTCAATTGGAATTGGCTCAAAAAAGGGACATGACAGTCCTCCCCTCTCAAAATTGGTTGTCCCAAGCAATTGTAAGTACTTGAATCCCAAATAAATCTCAGCTGCTCCTTCTTTGATGTATCTCCGCACGTGAAGAAAACTCATTAAATAAAAAGTGTCCCCTTCTTCATCCATTCTTGCTTTGGGGTATGATGACCAACTTTTCTTCTTTCCTTGCCAAAGCCTCATAATTATCATCCAACCATTGAGTGTTCCCAATGTCCTTCATGCTGTCCCAAACACAGCTGTAATCATGTATTTTGTTCCAAAAATCAAAGGATAGGGGTTGAGATCCTTCTTATAACAGCTGGAAACACATCAACAATGATAATAAACTGCAAACCCTTCATCCTCATGGCTGGGTACTCCTCCTTCATTGTCAAAAGAATGGGTAGAGAGCTGGAATTAATGCGGACAACATATAAAACAAAGATATAACAGCTGTCATGATGATTACCTTGGCCTCCAAAAGATGCTTCCAAGCTGCCCCAAACCAATCTTTTCAAAATTTGACTCGAATCATAACTCATGAGAGCTGGTATGTAAATATAACAGCCATACCATGCCTGGAATTTTGTCCCAAATAACACCAAATATGAATGAACCCTCTTACCCATCATTTTGCATAAAAAGAATGTCTTCAAATCTGCCCCTCTATTGCTTCCCCAAGAAGATATCCACAACCCAACAAACAAAATTGGGAGAAACACCTCATCTTGGTTGTAGCATTGCAAGTTCAGAAGTGAAGTGGCCAAAAACATCTTATGAGAGTTACCCTTACCTTGTCCATGTTGCTAGAAGAAGAACACCACTTCCGTGTGATCAAAATCCACTTGGTGGCAAGTGTGAGTAACCTTTGATGTGGAGGATTTCTTGATTGCAAGTGCCTTACTCGTTGTCCCAAAACATCTATCCTATGTTGTTCCTTCATGCTAACTCCTTCCATGATGTTAACTAGCAGGATGATTTTTGTTATACTCAGCTGTGACAATATTTTTCCAATCAGCTGTTATGTGAGAAAGCAAACCACAATGTGAATTCCAAGCATCTTCCAATGTACTCCCTTCATCCTTAATACCTTGAATTCTGATTTCTTTGTCTTTGTCATAGAATTTCAGTTCTCTATCATGACAATTGAGGGTGAATTCCCTCAAAGATTGCAGCCATTGAATTCCAAGAACTACTTCATCATCAACTAACTTAATCACAAAGAATTCATCACATACCTCATCTTTTCCTAGGAGAAGTGATAGTTGTCCCATTTTCTTTGTGCAAGGTATGGTAGTGCCACTCTCAACAAGCCTAGTGACCCCTTGGTTATAAAGAAAACCCTTCACCCTGAATGGATGAGAAGTAGGTGTGCCACACATTGAAGAAAGGGTGCTGCTCTTCCACCACATTTTTTCTAGTTCTTCCATATTCATGGAACCATGGGTTAACCACATATGAAACAGAAAATCAAAACTATCATCATTCCTTTGATGCCCCACATATGTCATGATAAAAATTCCCTCCATACTAAATTTAAAATCAGACATTCTTCTTTTTGTAGAACTCATCATAGCATTTCTATTTATTCTGCAGAAACGATTTTGAATTTGAGGCCAAGAATTCATACAATAAGAGACTTCTTACCTCATTATTTTGTGGAGTATGAGGTGCGTTGTGACTGAAAATGGAAAGAAAGGGTTAACCAGCTGTCGTGAACAGATATGATCTGAAAACACCTTTAATTATTTAACTTTGTTCCTTCTGTTCTTCCCCTGGTGTGTTTTTCCCGAGTCACGTTTTCTATATTCTTCCCCATCTCAACCCTTGTGGGTCGGGATAGGGCCTTCGAATTTTCCCTGTGACTCGCCCTCGTTTTTTTGTTTATTTTCCCTGCCATTATCATGAGTATTTGTCTTTATTCTGCTTTTTTTTCCTTTGTGTCTGGTTATTTCTATGGAAACAATGAAGAAGGTGGCTTCTTCGAATGGAGGAAAAGTTTCTTTTAGAGATGCTCTAAGGGGTCCCTCTCCATCCAATGCGTCCAATAGGAACTTCCAGAAAATGCCACTCTGAATGCCAAAAATCAACCCTCGGAAAAATGAAAAAGGATGTATGCTTGCATCTGATGGAGTTCCACTTATCCAATTGAGGAGGGAAGATGTACAAGATAATATATAGGAATTGGAGAATCGTGGGCTGATTATCAGATTTCTTGGCTTCCGTCCTACACTGCCAAGCCTCAAAGAATGGGCGAAGAAAACATGGCAAATAAAAGGTGAGATATCCTTTTCTGTGTGCCCTAATGGGTATTTTTTGCTAGTTTTTACATCTGCTGTAGATAGGGAATATGTCTTCCAGGGAGGCCCGTGGTTTATGGGTCGTGTAGGCTTATTTATGAAACCCTGACACCCTATGTTCAAACCTGAGGAAGAACTACCTTCGGTGGCTCCTGTTTGGGTTCGATTGTATGGTTTACCAGAGAATGAATCTGGAATCAAACTGTTCTAATGGCTATTGGCAATACACCTTGGGCAAATTTATGATGATAGCGGATGCTACGATCCAACTGGAACAGATGATTTATGCTAGGATATGTGTCCTCATGGATCTAAATAATCCACTACCGGCCAAAATCTCTTTGGAGATTGAAACAGAAAAATGGGAACAAGCGGTGGACTATGAGAATATCCCCTTCCGATGCAGACTATGTCATGAATATGGACATTTATTGAAAGATTGTGCTCTTAAAATTCCTGAATCAAAGGAAGGGGAAAAACAAAGATGATTTTGTTACTCGAAGAAGAAACAAGTAATTAAAAAGTCAGGAAAGGAACAGGCTGACATCAACAATTCTAACAGATTTTCCACCCTACAAGAGGAAAATGTAGAAGAATTAATGGAATCACAGGTCCCAAAAAACCCAACAAGATAATCCAACAACAATAGTTAATCTGCAGCCAATGGATATACCAAATCAAATAGTAGTTTTTCAAGCTATTTCAACTACAAACAAGGCTCCGACAGGGTTAAGGAGTTATCAAAGGAAACTAAGCAAAATGAAAGAGTACAGGAAGAACATCAGACCTCAAAGAAAAAGGAAGATTTTGAGCAAAGCATTAGTAATAAAGGAGAACTCCAAAACTCTTTAGGAAGATTTATTATTTGGGGTGGAACAGGAAAAAAACTAATAACATTAAAATTCAGCAGGGAGGACAAAGGTTGAGCAATACATGAGAAATAAGGGACTTGTCCCAATACCTCCAGCATTCCAAACAATGAAAATCATTACCTGGAATATCAGAGGTTTGAAGGGATCCCCTTCCAAGTTCCAAGAGCTTAAAAGGATGATTGCGTTAAATAAACCTGCTATGGTAAGTATTCAAGAAACTAAAGCTTCTTTGGAGTTAATTTCTACTATTGCTAATAATATGTGGCCCGTTCTCAACATATTTCTATCAGCTCAACTGGAGCTTCTGGAGGGCTGATTAGTCTTTGGGATCCTAAGGTAATCTCTGTTTTGAATTCATGTGCCATGAAAGGAATTATTTGTTTACAGGTGTATGATAAAATGGCAGACCAGCAGTTTGTTTAGTGTAATAAATATGCCCCTTTTTAAATGGAGGATAAAAGGCAGCATAGGAGAGGGATGGAGTACATCAGAAGTTCTTTTCCACACATTCCGATAATAATGGGAGGAGATTTTAATACTATTCTCAATCTTTTAGAAAAGCAGGGAGGGAATAATCATTTGGATGCCAGCTCAACAGAATTGCAGCAGTTCATAATGAATCATAATCTTGTAGATGTTCCTACGGAAAATGGAATAATGACTTGGTGTAACAGAAGACAAGGACAGGATTGTATTCTTGAAAGGTTGGATCGATTCATTGTTTCAGAAGAATGTTTGATGAGACTCGAGAGGTTGTGCTCCCAAAGCATGAATTCTTAATAACAGTGGATCTGATCACTGGCCTATTTGTTTGGAAATAGGAAAACTATTCATCCCAAATCTCCGTTTAGATTCCAATTTATGTGGCTTCGTCATGATGATATTCAAGATCTTGTTCGAAAATGGTGGATGGAAGGAAGGCCCAGACATGGAACACAGATGTATATGTTTGTTCAAAGACTGAAATACCTAAAATCTCAACTTCAAAATTGGAAATGGAATGGATTTGGTGATATTGCTAAAGAAAAAGCTAGGATCCTTGATGATCTTGGGAAGATTAATGATTATCATAGAAATTCAGGCATGTCTTTAGATCTTTTCAAGGCTGAATGTAAGTTGAAGGCAGACCTTAAGGAATGGGAAATTAGAGAAGAAATTATGTGTAAACAAAAATCCAGAATTCAATGGTTGAAGGAGGGAGACCAGAACTCAGCCTTTTTCCATAAATCTCTACTAGCAAGGACAGCCCAAAATCACCTTCATTGCTTAACCAATGAAGGGGGAGTCAAGGAAACCTCTATGAATGGGATGAAGAAAGTGGCCAGCCAATACTTCCAACATCTCTTTACGGAACAAACATTAGATACAAGTGCTCAAGAACAACTGTTAGATCTGATTCCTACACATATCAGTCTTGAGGAAAATGAAAAGCTATTTCAACCAGTCTTGGAGGAGGAGCTCAAACACAGTATTTTCCATGCAGAAATGCAAAACTCCGGGTCTGGATGGGTTCCCCATTGAATTCTTTCAGGCTTTTTGGGAATCTATAAAATCTGACTTGTTACAGGTGGTTGAGGAAGCGAGGACAACAAAGACCATGCTTAAAGAATTGTATAGGACTTTTCTAGCCCTCATTCCTAAAGCAAGCGAGGTGGAAGATATTTCTGGATTCAGACCTATAACAGTATGTAATGTGTTGTATAAGATAATAAAAAAGTTATAGCTGAAAGATTAAAGCCTCTCCTGCCTAAAATAATTTCCCTGAACAAGGCGGATTTGTCCGAGGAAGACATATTCATGATGAGATTGTTCTTGCTCGGGAAATTCTACATTCTATGGAGGTGCAGAAGAAACCGTCAATGTTCATACGATTAGATTTATCGAAGGCTTATGACAGATTGGACTGGAACTTTTTTTGTAAAGTTCTGGAGCGATTTGGGTTTTCCCCTGGATTGGATTCAATGGGTTAGAGCTTGCTTCACCACCTTTGTATCTTTTGTTGTCTTAATTAATGGATCTCCTTCGGAATATTTTGGTGCATCAAGGGGTATAAGGCAAGGAGACCCTCTGTCCCCTTTTCTTTTCATTATCCTAGCTGAATGTTTGGGCAGATTGAGCAAAAAAGCTTGCTGGGAAAAAAAGATTTAAGGTATACAATTGGCTAAAAGGGTTAAACCACTATCATCTCTACAATTTGTAGATGACTCCTCTATGATGGGAAACGCTAATGTGGCTGAAGCCAAACAAATTCATAAGATTATCCATACCATTTCTTTGGCCACTAGTCATCTAATAAACAATAGAAAATCCAATATCTTATTTTTCTATTGCTCGAGCGGCAAGAAGACCAGATTCTACATATTCTCCAATTCCAGAAAGGAACTTTCCCTCTTAGATATCTGGGTGTTCCTTTATCTCCTAGAAAGATAAGGGATTGGAAATGGCTAGTTGACAAAGTGGAACAGAAATTACAGAAATAGACAAATAAGTGGTTATCTACAGGAGGAAGGATGACTCTCATCAAATCAGTTCTTCAAGCTATGCTGATTTATGTTGCTTCTGTTAACATTCCAGCTGCCATCTTAAAAAAATAGATTCTCTTTGTCGAGGTTCCTTTGGAGTGGGACTCAGAAAAAGAAAAAGTGGTCTTTGATTAAATGGACATCTCTTTGTAAACCCAAAGGAGAAGTGGGATTAGGTTTTAGAGCCTCTGCTCACTGAATATAGCCTTAGCGGCAAAACTCTACTGGAGACTTATTGTTTATCCTGATGACTTGTGGGCTACAAATTCCCATGGCAAATATGCGGAAAAAAGCAGTCTTGAAAAGATTATTAGAGCAGCTCTTCCAAGCAAAGGTTCTCCAGCATTACAGTTTATCAAAAGAGGAGAAAATTTAATTAAAAAACAGCTGTTTTGGATTGTTCATAATGGTCAATTGGCTTATTTCTGGCTGATTCTTGGGATGGAAAACCCCAATTATTTCCCTCTTTTCTTAGCTTAAATCTATTATGGATCATATGCAGGCCAGGGCTGGATCAAGATAACAAAGTATACTAAATCAATCATTCGACCTTGGGGAGTGGATAGTGGTTGGATTCCTATTAGTGAATGGCCTATTATGATTGCCCAAGACCAATAGATATTGTTGAATCAGATTTTGAAGGATCGGACTCTTCTCTCCTCCTCGATACCGATGAAATTGATTGTGGATGCAGCCCTTCAGGAAAGTATGAAGTTTCCTCGGGATATTCTTTTTTAATGAAAGCTCAAAAACATCCAGATCAAATCTTGTTTAAGCATATATTGCAGCTTGTGGTTATGGCGCAAGGTGAGTTTTTTCCTTTGGCTTCTCACACATAGAAGGATCCTAACTGGTGAAAAGCTTAAAAATAAAGGTCTTAACGGACCATTTAGATGTGAGCTTTGCACTCAAGCTAAGGAAACCATGGAGCACCTTTTTTCCATTGCCCATGGGTTTCATCATTTTGGCAACATTTAGCTTTGGTGCTGGCTTCAATGGATTGGATGTGAATCACTAGGAAATATTTTCAGCACATGGAAAGGAGCCATACCTAAAGGTCAAAATCTGATCCCAGTTATGTGGAGTGGAATTTCCCTCCTACTATGGAATACATGGAAGGAAAGAAACTATAGAATTTTCCGACAAACCGAGAAGAGAAGCCATGTTTGTTTGGGAAAGAATTAAATCCAATTTCACAGAAAGCCTAAAGCATAAAATCTCGCTTCCAGCTCAGTCGACTCCACAGTGGGATCATATTTACAAACAACTTTCTTTGGACCCCAAGGAAAGCTCAATGCCTCGCTTCCACGCAAAGAGCATTTCACATAATACTGTTTTAGACAGGGATATGGGTGATTATCATGGTATTATCAATATTGATGGAGCTTCTAGGGGCAATCCCAAAAAATTGCCATGGGTGGAATTGGGCGTAATGGACAAGGAGAGGTTTGCTTTATCTTTGCGGAAAACATGGGTATATCCACGAATAATTTGGCTGAAATAAGAGCTATTCGTAGAGGCATGCAAGAAGCTATCAAAATTGGATGGAAAAAGATCAAGGTTCAATCTGATTCCAAAATTATGATGAATTTACTTACCAGCCCTAACAGAGGATACCCTTCTAATTGGAGACTTGCAAAAGAACTACATCAAATCCAAAAATTGAAGCATAATTTACGTCATATTCGGTTCACTCATATTCCTCGACAATGAGAATAAGTTGCGGATGGATTAACGAATTGGGCCTTGGACAACAATGATATCCTTTGTTATGGAACACCTCCTTTATGGTGGTCCACTAAGATTCAAGATGATATTAGGACTATTCTTAATTTAGATTTTGCTTGATGAATAGGAATCTTGATTGTATTGTTTATAAGGCTGCTGATATGGCTATCAACTTTCATGCTTGGCATGGACGAATTTGTACATAATTTCTTTCATCTAATATAAGCTAGTGTTTTTAAAAAAAAAGAAATCATTTAATCTGGTTTCATTTTGGTACCAACCCAATTTTGAATATTCTAAAATTGTTTTGTCCTATTTGGTCGTCAAATACCTGTGATATTTATCAACTGAGTATCTTTGTCTCCTTGTGTTTAATAAAGTTTTAGTTCCTAAAGAAAAGGCTGAAGGACCTGGCTTCATTCTCAGTTTGGGATCTAGTGCAAATGAGTATAATGGAGCCCGTAATTGAAATATATGGGGCACTTGAGAATTATAAAACGAAAACCATGTAATTCCACTTGACAAGGAGGATATAAAGATAAAATATAATGTTGAGAAGTTCAATTCTTAGTATGTTTAAAATACATAGGCTTGAAAATGGGTGATATTGTGCATAGTCAACGTCATTGACACTTTTTCACCACTTTCTCGGACTATTGCGTCATTGAAGGAACTAAGGAACTAGTCAAGAGTTCCTAAGGTTTCCCGATTTCCACCCAAGACCGATTCAACAAGAGGCAAATTAAAAATGCAGGAAAGCATGTGGGAGCATGGTTATCTATGTTCTAGGGGTCTACCTGAGCTGTTTGCTACATATGCCTACCTCTACTCATGAAGGTAACAACATGTTTCTTTTATACAAATGTATTCATATTTCGGCCATGTCGACAAGGGGCCAATTCATTGTTTGCAAAATTGTTGTTGCTTGGGAGCCTAAGGATCCTTTGGTAGCTAGAGTTGTTCAAATTGCTTCGCCCTAGACTAGAGAAGTTTGTATGAAGATCTAGTATATGGCACTTTGTCTCGCTAATTCATACACCTAGAGCGGGAAGAACCTAGAGGACCTTTTCACCTGAAATCTCTCCATCATCCCACAGCTCCCGAATTTCCAATTTCATAACCAATCATGATTGCATATTTTTAAAAAAGAAAATTGAGTATCACTGATGAAGATATAGCTTGCAAATGAGGAGCTATGAGGTCGATGGAATATTGTAAGATGCTCTAAAACAAAATTAAAGGATGAAGTTTTGCACTTTATCAGAAAAGGCAGCATTTTATAGAACTTGTGGATCAATTCTCGAGTGTCATAGGTTCTCCGACAAGCCAATCTTCCCGATTCATCTTGGCGGCCACTAAGCTGGAGTGTGGACTTAATTGGTGACGTCGGAAGTCGTAGGTACTCACGGAACAATTCACTCGTTCCATCGGTGCTCGATCGGCCGACCCACCCGATCGATGGCGGTCGCTAGAAAAATAAATGTGCATGTCAGCCAAAGCGGTTTTGAAAGAACTATGGGAACATTCCCAAGTTCCACAACTTCCCCAAGATCCGTTCCATCTGATGAGGTTTTGTCTACCCGCACCGAAGCAATAAGTTTTGCAAAATAACATACAAGGATTCGTTTGCCAAAATCATATATCTTCAAGTTATCAAAAGTCAAAGAAAAGTGTTCTTTGCCCAGGCTATGAAATGAAATTTGCAAATGTGCTTAATGGGAGTTTTGTATGTGAACCTTTAGTTTGTACATACCCTCATCTTGTTGTTGTTCGGTTTCACTGTGATTTTCATTAGCAAAGGAGGTCCTGTAATGTATATAGAAACCGTATAGGCATTGTTTGCATCTGGAGAATGTAATTCCATATGCTGTGCAAGAATCTACTAATGATCAGACATTGTTAGTCTGGAAAGATTTTGCAAGACGTGTGTCATGGAAATGGGATGGGTATGGAGCAGAATTCACTCCCAAAGGGAAACCCATAGAACTTCGAAAGTTGATTGTTCCTGAAGCTTACTAAGGTTGGGAAGTTCAAGTATATGATTGGAAAACACAATGTCCCACATTTGCAGAGGAATACATTACAACTCTTAGGTATAAGTCAATAAAGCTACTCCCCATTGTTGGATGCGAAGCTAATGCTGCATCAAGGCACAGAGTAGATGAAAGAGAAATTGGAGGAAATGATAATCAAGCTTCTTGTTTTTCTTTTCATTGAAGTGGTTGTTATGTAGCTGCTTGGCCTAGCAGGATTCCAAAGACAATAGGGAGTATGCCTCCAACTGAAGAATCTGAATAAAAGACAAATAGATGTAATACAAAGGAGATAGAACACTGCCTCATTGAAGGACCTAATTAGGAATCATGTGTGAGGATTATACAACAAATAGATCTCAGGAAAATTAACGAGGAACAAAGAATTGAGCTAAGATTGCAAAAATTGCCGTCTTTAGTAAATAGTGGTATGGACCATTCAGAAATGGTGAACAGCTTGTGAATGTGCTATTGGTATATCTGCATTTGCTTCAACAAGTCCACTTCATGCATTACATCTTGCGGGCACATGGAAGTCTCAAACTCTTGTTCCAGAGTTAAAACCTGGATCCAAGGAACTATTCAAAGGATTTCTTGATAATGGATCTGAGGATATAAAAAAGAAGGGGAAGGAAGACCTGATGGAAGGCTAAAGAAAACTATTCCCCAATTTGAACAGCAGTTCTGTGGGAGCTCTTAAAGGTGTTAATTTACGGAGTTTATTCTCTAGTTTGTGTTTTCTTCTATCACCTTTCCTTGCTCAACTAAAACTATCGATTAAATTTGTTCGCACCGAACTTGATTGGATGCTTGAAGGTGTAAGACCAAATTATCCTCATGAAATGGTTGAAATGGATGTGTTGCATAATAACAAGACTGGAACATTAACACTTAACAAACTCCCAAAGTGAACCCAGGCACGAGATGATTGTGTAGAGGAATCCATTATGAACATCACTGGATCATGCCGGTGAGCACTAACAATTATCATGAATGATGCCTCAAGAAGCTAATTCAGGTTAAGATGAATTCCAATATTCTCAAGGCTTATGATTTTAGCAAACTTCAAAGGCTTCATCTTGGATGGTTTAAAGTTTAAACATTAGGAGTTTCTTTTAGCATATTATTCCATTTGAAAGACTATAAAGTGCAATTAATTAATTAAATATTGTAATGAACATTATGTGAAACCCAAGTTGAGTCAACTTGAGGATAGGGAGAGGTTAGGTAGTTTTTATAACTACTTACGGGAGCATAAGTGCCAATAAAAGGTTGTATTGTAATGGTAAAGGTCTTCTTCTTCTTCTTCCTCTCATTCTTATTTTGACTCTTTGGGAAACTCCTTTTATCTGCCTCTGTTGGATTATACTGTTGTTACTTGGTGTACACATATTTTCCCTTATCAATACAATGTTTTTTATATCGTTGTGTTAATGGTTCCTAATTACAAAATATGTCATTTTTCTTGTAAAAGAGTCATTAATGCAATTGTTCCTTCATAGTATGATTGATGCTCAGGTGATCAGAATTTGTGTTGGATATCAAAGTATGTGGACTTTGTGCCATATCAGCATATTCTGAAGGAGATGAAGACTTTGTGCTTCCCATATTTCACGCTCATTGTATGCCTTTCGCGTATAGAGAAGTTCTCCTTTGTGCAGTTCTTTGCTTGTAATCTGCACTTCCCTTTCCCATCCTTCCAACTTTGTAAGTATGGCAATCTTGTATGACCAAGAAGGAATTCCGCATCCTTGATAGATAGATTTGCAAAAGCGTGTCCCAAATTTACTGATCTTTACGGATTCTTAAATTGTTGCATTTTTCTCTTTTTCCCCTTTTCTCCTGTTCCTTTCCCAATTTTACCGCCTTTTCGTGCTTTCCAGTTAAAAGCACCAAAAATACAAAAATCCCATCATACGAGGGAATTGCCCCTCTCAAATGCAGAGGAACTTCACCTTGTCGAAAGGTGAATTTCCCTAACTGTTGCTCATTTTTTTGCACTTCCATTGGGCATATTTAACGAAAAAAATTACCAACCAACAAGGTGCATAAGGATGCCCAATCAGCGGTGATATAAGAGGACATATCAAGCATAAAATCTGATCACCTTCTCCATCCAGCTGTGTGTGAGGGTAACATATCAGCAGTGTCAAATCAGCAAGCAACAAAATGGAAATTTCCTCATACCATGGGCTGCTTTTGATGCTTTCTTGACTCAGAATTTCCGAGCTAGGTACAACTCTCATATTATAACCCGATGGAGCCCTTACGTCAAGCACAACATCATCCTTATAGGCCCTTATTAAATCTGATTTGATTCCTTCGTGTGACTGCCTTGTGTAACCATTAGAATCCAATAAATTAGCATAGAACAACAAGGGATTTTTACCTTTCTTTGGATGACGACAAAATGGGGATTGTTCTTTGTTGATATCTTCATTGATTGGCTCCTTGGTGGTGGCTGTTTGGGACAGACCAGCAAGTTGAAAATCATTAATTTCACCTTGAAATTTGTCTTCAACTCTGAATTTCTTCTTTCCATCAAACCCTTCTTTTTCCCTTGCCTCATGCTTCATGGTTGCTTCCTTTTTCCTTGTCAATAATGAAGAGCTCTTTGCCCTATACTCTTGTAAGTGTTGTTTCCCTTGAGTGGCTATCAATCTAGCAGCCCTAGCTCTTCTTTGCCACTCCTCACACTTTCTTTGAGTTTCCATTACATCCTCCTTGCTTGCATATATGAATTTCTTTTCATGTCTAATATCAACATTTGGTTCCTTCAAAAGTATATCTTTTTCTATCAAGGGTTCTTCATTGATAATTGTTAGTTCATTGCAACCACTAGGTGTCATTAAGCACAAAAGGATTTTTACCTTGGATGGCATGCTCCTTAACTTCATCCCGATGGAAGGACCTCTTCTCCCTAGGGCTGAAACATTCATCTTCTTGGCATGTTGTACTTCTTCCTTTGGCGCTAGGGTTCTTTGCCGATAATGTCCTCAATCTGATGAAATCCGTGAGAGATATTGCTTCTCGATACTTATCCGACATTGCTTGGTATTCTTCAAGCCATGTGGCGTAATCATGGGCTTGTCTAGGGCTCCCATGTGGAGCGACTGCCTCCTTGTCCATGAATTGGGGTTTGTAGGGCCTTGCAAAAGGAATTTTCACCTTCTTTGATTCACGGAAATTGTATGAATCTTCTTCCCCCTTGGCCGAACCACCTCCTTGCATGTTTTGGATAGCTAGGGAGAGCCTATCCAATACATCCATTATTCCTTCTTGGTTCTTCATGATCCTCTCCAATTTTTCCATGCTTCATAGGCTGGGAGGAAAGAGCTCTGATACCACTATAATGTCCCTTTTTGGGGGAACTCAGGAAATGGAAAAAGATCTTAAAAATCAGATTCAAAGCATTGTTGTTACGATCTGCAAAAATGAACTTCAAACCCTTCCTGGGCAGCGAATTCCCGGGTGACAATAGCCCTTCAAAATGGGGTTAAACCTTGCAACAAACCTTCCAAACTTGTGCCAAAATTATAGAAAGCCATTATCAATTAATTACAGCTGTTAGAAATCATATTTGCATGTGAAATTAATTAATTATGGAACCCTAACCAACAAACCTTCCCGAGCTTGCTAAAAATTGAAGAACATTACCAAAAGTCACCAAACTTGGAATCTTGGCTTTATAAAATATAGAGAACAAGAGGATAATTTCAAATTTACCAATAATTCACCACACATGCCAATTTACCATACCCATATATTTCACACCACTTGAAATTAAATATATTTTGCACCCAACCAATTGATAAATTGGAAGATTTCACCTTTATAAATCATAGGAGTCCAACCATGCAAAAGATCACATAAAAACCAACTATACCCTTGAAAACACACCTCTAAGCAAGTTGCTTAATCCGTTATAACCAGCAATAGAGAGAAATTCACCAAAGGGTAGTCCGGGGTTTCGCCCACACCACTTCTCCACAAGGTTTTTCTTCCTCAGAGTGCCTCAATCAAGGGTTTTTCATCCTTGAAAGAGAGGAAAAAATTCTTAACAAGCAATCCTTTACCAAAAATGAGAAATCCACATAACATAATGCTCTAACAGCCAAGTGACCTCTCTTTTATAACCATAAGTGGTGCTTATAATGTAAATGATGGCCAAACTCTTAAGAAAAGTACTTTTTAATTTCTAATTGGTATTTTTAGAGCCTACATGCTCACCAATAACTTTATTTAATTTCTAATTTATTGTTGGGCATTAGGCTCACCAACAATTACAATACCAATTAAAGAAATAAACATGAAATGAAAGCACAAGATGACATTGCTGGCTTCCTCTAGTTGTTCGCTTAGACCCATGAGAAAGGAAAATGTGCCAAGGTCTTCAATTGGAATTGGCTCGAAAAAGGGACACGATAAAAATACAAGTGGATGCCCTTGAAAATTGGATCAAAAAATTCAATTTGCATTTTTGTAAACATTTTCTCGAGTTCAAAGAAAATAATGTTTTCTTTGTTGGAAATTGAATCCCAAGTTGAACAATTGTGAGAGGCTCACCTCAATAGAAATCTAATGAAGATGCATAGGATAAGGCTATGGTCATCATAGATCCCTCATGGGGTGCCTTTACTAATGCTATTAAAGATGAGTATTTTCCAAAAGGTGCTTAAGAGGAAAAGTACATGTAGTGGTAATTTCGTGACAAAAGGAGGACCCATCTATGTAGGACTACACAAATACCTTCTATACTTGATGAAAATTGGCATCAAGGATTTTGAAAGGCATAGAGTGATCAAATACAAGAGTTTTCTACATCAATATATCCAAATAGAGATGAGATTCCTAACTATTGAGATGACATAAACAACCCATCGGTATGCATTAAATATCGAGGAGAAATTCAAATAGAAAGGGAAAATCCTTACATGAAAGCAGGACATAATCAAATGATAGAGGAAACTCGAGATATGGAAGCAAACAATAGAATAAAGAGTCCCCACATCAAAGGCAAAACTTAAAAAGTTTCGAGTCTCAAGGTTTTAAATGAAAATACCGAGAACAAGCCTGCATAAAAGGAGGCTGGAAAATTGTGTGAGAACCATAGAAGCATGAACCACAAATTAGACAACGCCGTTCTAAAAGAACATTTTTTTTTCTTTTTAAGGCACATGATTTTGATCGATATAGTTTTTCGATGAGAACAAGCACTTATTTCATCCTATAGGCACATGTAAGCAAATCATGGATTCAAACCCTTATTTTGTTGTTGGTAAAGTGCATGTTACAACATCATCTAAGGACAAAGAATGCCTTTTTCATTCATAATGTGGGTGCAAGGGAAGGCTCTTCAATTTATCGTAGACAATGAGTGAGAAAAATCTAATTTATGTAGAGATTTTATAAAGGACGAGTCTTGTTGGCTAGATTTTATGCATAGCTTAAAACCTAGGCAGTCATGAGATAAATCTCCCTCATTTAACGGTGAGGCTCCCGTGTAAGATGTTTATCAATTTGGTAAGGGTGAATCCTAATAACTATTTTCGGGGTTTTACTTTAATTCCCACAGCTCGTGAACCACAAACTAGGTAATTTGGCAGCAAGTAAGCAGTTGTGATGGGTTATTTGCGAAGGGGGAAATAATAGAATTTGGGAAAGAAGAAAGGAAGATATGTAATTCAACCAATAGTTTTCAGAGTTGGTCTCATACACAAATTAAATAAACAGATAAATCATAACATTCAGCAAAATGAGAAAGAAATGACTTCTAACCTAGATCTGAGATAACACAAAGTTTATCTAAAACCTTAAATAGAAGTGATCAGCAAAGCACCGTAGACACAAAGTTCTCTCGGAAAATCCACCTTTTATTCAATCCCAAGCCTTCGCAGCAATCACACTAAGGGTTCTAGCCATAGTTCCCAAGTTCGGCCGGATTTGTATGAAATCCGGTTTGAACCGCATTTTTTAAAGTAACCGGATAAATCTGGTTCGATTTGGGCACATTTTTGCACAAAAACAAAATAAAAAACCCTAAACCTAAACGCGTTAACCCTAAACGTGTTACCAACACAAAAACCAAAATACAAAAGTTAAAATACAAAATATTTCTCCATTCATTTGAGTAGAGGTCGTGGGTTTGAGTGAGTATAATATTCGTTTGAGCAACAGGAGGTCGTGGGTTTGAGCTCCATTCATCTGAGCATAGTCCGCCATTGGAGGTCGATTGGAGGCAGATAGAAGGGGCGAGAGCAAGCAAGTGGCGATGCGGCGCAAGTGGCAAGCAAATTTGTTTGAAAATCGTGGGTCGAAAATCGTGGGAAGAGGAAATCGGCAGAGGAAAATCGTGAGTCCGAGGAGCACAACGGTGGCGGCGGCGGCGAAATTGTGGGTCGATGTGCGCAGGTCCAACAACGACACATCTAGGTCAAGTGTCTAACTCCAAACTTCCAGGTATTAATCTGTTTCATTATGTTTTAGTTTTTATTTTATTTTATACATTTAGGTTTGTTTTTAGGTTTATTTTATTTTATATACTTTGTAGTTTACATTATATAATATGAAATACGTATAGTTTTATTTTATTTTTAATTATTTTGTTTTTTCTTTATTTCAAGTTTTCTTTCTTTTTTTTAAATAATACTTTTGCATAAGTATTAGATAGGTAGTCTATTACTTGATAAAAATAGGGTTTTCATTTTTAAAATATTATAATTTATAATACCTATTAATAATTAATTATTAATTTTATTTAATTTGTTTAGTTTTTAAATTTTATAATATATTATTAACAATTAATGATTAACTATTAGTTTTATAAATTTATAATATTATTTTTATAAAATTTTCATAACATTAATTTTTAATAACTAAAAACTTAGTTATTAATTTAATATTATTTTTTTAACATTAACAATTACATTTAAAAAAAAATTATTAGTTGTCAATTTACATATTTTTTTACGTTTTATAATTTTTATATTTATATTTATATTTTATTCCACGTTTATTTTTTATAATATTAACAATGAATAATTAACTATTAATTTTATAATGTTATTCTTTTATAATTTTTTATAATATTAATTATTAATAACTAAATAAAAAAGTAGTTATTAACATTATTTTTATAACATTAACTACATATTATTATTATCTAGTTAGAACTTAGCTATCAATTCACATCATTTTATAATTTTTTTAATTTATATTTAAATACATGTTACAAATTGACAAGTAATTTTTAAAAATAAAGTACTCTATTTTTATTTTTTACATTTTATTATTAAATATTAATTAACATGTTCTCTTTAATATGTCATTGATAAGTTCTGTTTTTTTGTAGAAGGGTACCTTATCAACAACACCATGGCAAGTCGTGAATTGGAGATGAAATACATTGTCTGCGAGACGGTGAAGATAATATCAAAAATATGAGATGCACTCTATGTAATTCAAATATCACGGGCACTATAACAAGGGTTCGTAATCATTATATTGGGGGTAAAGATGTGAAGACTTGCCCAGTAACAAAAGAGGAAGGGAAGTATGTTGAATTCGTTAATCGAATTCGAAGCAAATATGAATTGAAGACACTTGCAACAACTTCAAAAAAAGCCAAAATCCAAAGTAGTATGTCACAGATTGGCTCTTTTAGTAGCTCAGCTCCTTCATCAACATTTGCCCAAGGAAGTAAAAGTGCACAGGGGATGTCTCAGGGTTCATTGAAATCGTTGTGGAAGCCACAAGAAAAGCATGATGTTGACAAATTGGTGGCTCGATTTTTTATGCAAATGCCATCCCTTTCAATGTTGTTGAAATCCCCATACAAAAGCCATGGTAGAGGGGATTGCGAGTTTTGGGAAAGGTTATACAATGCCATCTTTTGAAATCCTTAGAACTACTCTGTTGGAAGAGGAGGTGTCATCAATATCTAGCAGAACTAGATAATATGAAAAAGAATTGGAGAAAATCAGGGTGCACTGTAGTAAGTGATGGGTGGTCTGATACAAAACGAAGGCCCCTCCTAAACATTCTGACACAATGTCCAAAAGGTGTTATGTTTATCAAATCAATTGATACAAGCAAGGAGGTAAAGACTGCAGATTTCATTTTCAAATGCATTGAATCTGCCATTCTAGAGATTGGAGAAGAATATGTAGTACAGGTTATTACAGATAATGCAACAAATTGTAAAGCAGAGGTGAACTTCTTATGGCTAGGTTTCCTCATCTATTTTGGACCCCATGTGCAACTCATGTTTTAGATCTTTTGCTTGAAGATCTAGCAAAGTTAGAGTGGGTAAATAATGTTGTTAGAGAAGGGAAACAAATTTCCAAATTCATACTTAATCACCGCTTGACCTTGAGTTTGTATCGGTCATTTGCAAAGCGTGAACTTCTTTCCCTGCTGAAACAAGATTTGCATCCAATTTTATCACTTTGCAGAGAGAGGTGGAGGAGAGGACAGCTCGAGAAAAGTTGTGGTGAGTGAAGAATGGGCACAATCTAAGCTTTCTAAGGAAAGCCTTGCAAAAGATGTTGAGAGAATCATCTTAGGAAGTTCATTTTGGGAGAATGCTGAGAAGGCCTTAAAGGTGTTTGAGCCACTTGTCCAACTGTTGAGATTGGTTGATGGCATGAAACCTTGCATTAGCTTTGTGTATGAGGGCATGGAGCAAGCAAAGGAACAAATAAAAAAGTACTTGTAGATGATTCTGAAGTTCAGCAAATATGGGACATTGTGGACATACGTTGGGACATGCTACATCGCCCTATCCATGCAGCGGGGTGCTATTTAAATCCTAAGCTTATAGAGGTGGATCATGATGCAGATGAGGAGGTAAAGAATGGTGTATTGGAAACTATAAACAGGTTGGTTCGTGATGATGATGAGAAGGCTAAGGTGAGAAGGCAACTCACTATATTCAAGAACCAAGAGGGCATGTTTTCTCGTAAGGAGGCACAAGAAGACATCCACTGCATGGATCCCCATTTATGGTGGCAGACTTATGGTTCTTCTACTTTGAGCTTCAAAAGTTTGCTGTGCGTATTCACAGCCAGTGTGCCAGTGCTTCAACATGCGAAAGAAATTGGAGTACACATGATTTGATCCACACCAACAAGAGGAATCGACTAGGAGCTAAAAAACTCTCAGATCTTGTGTTTGTCCACAACAATTTGCGTTTGCTTGAGAACAATCTTGCAAAAGAAGATGGCGAGTCTCACTTTGGAGCATCATCCTTGAAGAAATTCAAGAAATCATTGATAGTGATGATGAACATGGATTAGATGATGGTGCTAGTGCTAGTTTTGATTTTGAAGAAGGCTTTGATGTTGAAGCAGGTTTTGATGTTGCAAATGTTTGAAACTTTTAAGTTTCATTTCAGTGTGGAGCTTAGGCTCGAAACCATGTCACTCTTTTAATCAAATTTCAAACTCTTTTGCATTTCTCAATTCTACAAACTTTAATTTTATGTTTTTATGATGATGATGATGATGGTAGATGGATACTTTTTTGTATGATTTGTCTATATATAATAATATAAGTATACAATAATATAAATATATAATAATATAAGTATATATATTCCAAACCGGATTTTTTGAATTTTTCAAGAACTCGGATTTTCAGATTTTTTGCTCTTTCGAATTTAATTGGATTTTCAAACACGATAACTATGGTTCTAGCACAAAAGTCGAAGACTTGAGAATGCTCAAATTACAAAAGCTCTTGCTAAATAAGTTTTGCTAAAACAAATTTTGATCCTCTAACCCATAGGCTCTTCCTCTATTTATAGTGTATAGAGGGAAAATACAAATAGGAAGTTTTCGATGAATTGCCACATGTGGAAACTATGAAAAGAGAAGCCATTGATAGCATTTTCCCCTATACTTTCTCATTACATGACATGCATGCTTTTTAACTGAAAATAGAACCGTTTATTTTGCATGTCTTTCACCTATTCCCAAGTAATTGACTTCTTTCCAGTAACATGAAGTAATGAATTTTAAAGCCAATTACCTAAGTTTTACAATTTTAATTGATTACTCAATTGCTTTGTTGAGAAAATAAGAGAAAGAAGAAAAAAAATAAGAAATTAGAAGAAAGCTGATAACACTAAGTCTTGTTCTTCTTCCATACTCTGCATGTTGATCCAACTTGTGTTGCACTTATGCCTCATGAATGATTTGGATGATATTTCTACCTCGAACCTGAGATGCTTTTTTTCTCCGCATGCGGTTGAATCTGTCTTTGATTCTCACCAAATTGGATTTGAAGCAAAACTAAGTGTGATTTTACTTGTGGGTGTTGCCTCTGACATGTCTTCCCCTTTTATCCCTAAAGCTTTTGCAATTCTTCTCCAGTACATGCACTAGTAAAATGTTTGCCGTAAACAATTCAGACAAAACTCATCACCTTTTATTTTTAATTGCATATGAGCAATTTTGAATTCTGGAAAACACTCTGGGTGAAGGAAAATATAAGTAAATTCAATGAAGGCTTCAACTGGAAGATTGAGAGCACATGCACAAGCTTCTAAGGGGATTTGCATGCAATGAATTCCTCCCTAACTTTGGCACCAACCCTTGCTAAAAATAATTAAAAGAAATCAGCTTTTAGGCATGAAGTTATGCCAGAATGGGTTGCACTTTTTGGCTAGGAATTGTGGAAAAAACATGAGGGCAAGGAAGTGGGAATTTTCAACCTTCCAGGAAGCCCCAAAATTTCCACTTTTCACTTGGGTGAATTAACTTGCTTTTGTGTGAAAAACATGAGGGCAAGGAAGTGGAAAAATTCACCCTTCCAGGCAGCCCCAAAATTCCCACTTTTCACTTAAGTGATTTAACTTGCTTTTGTGTGAAAAACATGAGGGCAAGGAAGTGGAAAAATTCACCCTTCCAGAAGCCTTGAAATTCCCACTTTTCACAAGTGATTCTAATTTCATTATGGGAAAAAACAACCTATTCAGGGAAGCCTCCAAATTTCCACCTTGCACTTGGAATTAAATTCCCAAAATTGGCGTGGAAAACCATGACTTTTGCTTTTAAATTTAAATTTCTCCTTTGTCTATGAGGCCATGGATGACTTCTAAAAACCCTAGGTAGTGGAAACTGGTTAACAAGAATAAAAGAAAAGACCAAAGGGGAATTGTCGATGATTACAGAGAAAAACCGAAACCAAACACAAAATAAATAAATAAAAACGAAAAACACTAGAAGTTGCAAACAATTGTTCAAAATACTTCACCAATTAGCTAGTCTGTAAAAACTCTTCCTGGGTGAATGCTCCACTTAGAGATGAAAGTAATATTGGTGTGGTAACAATGATGGGGTGAGGTGGTTTATATAACCTAAAATTCGCTAATTTTAGCTCAATCTATTTTTAAAAGAACTTTATTTATTTAATAAATAAATAAATAAAACGCTTTCAGACAAAACCTGGCGAAGGGGTAGAGTGAGTTTTAGCAGGTGGGTATTTGACGAACTTGGCTTAATAGCTCCCTGTGGATACCTTTGAGCAACACGAGCAACCGCAGGCAAAACAAAACACAAAAATGACCCCCTATTTAAAAAGAACGAAAATTTTAAAACGGTAGTCTCGGCTTTGGTGAAATCTTGGGGACACCAAGTCTATAAAAACACTTCATCTAAAGCCATACTCCATTAGATGTATAAACTAGATATGTGTGTTAGCCAACAATATATTCTTCTATATGTAATCAGCCCTTTCAAAGATGAGGTATTGTGTGTTGGCATGCACGAAGGTTTGTGATACTTTTCTTGGGCATCCATGCAAATGAAAAAGAGATGGAATCTATCGGCCAAGACTTTGCAAAGGTTGTAATCGTCACATTGGGAAAGCAATTCTACAGGATCCCGAGTTTCTTCCTAACATAATGATTACAACTTAGACCAACGCCGTTCTAAAATGACATTTTGGATCGAGGCACATGAATTTGATCCAATATAGTTTACTAATGAGGAAAAACACTTATTTCATCCTATAGAGGAACCTAAGCAATTCATGGATTCAAACCCTTATTTTGTTGTTGGTAAAGTGCGTGTAACAATTTCATCTAAGGATGAAGAATACCTTTTCAATTCATAAATGTGGGTGCATAAGGAAGGATCTTCATTTTATTGTAGACATTGTGTGAGAAAAATCTAATTTATGTCGAAATATAAAGGATTAGTCTATAAACAACACTTCATCCATAGTCATACTCCATTAGATGGATAAATTAGATATTTGTGTTAGCCAACTATTGATTAGTGTTTTGTAGTGTTGCATAAAGACTCATCTCTTACACAAAAAATGTGTCTCGTAGACATCGGTACTGCCTCGAGACCAATTGAATCGACTTGAGTACTCGTTTCGGAGAATTTGCATTTTCAATGTTTTTAAAAACATATATATATTTTTACTCTTGACCTTTGATGTGATAAGATATCGAAGATAAATATCAATATAATATTTAATATCTTTATCCTATGTAGACATCTAATATCTTATCTAAAAAAAGTCAAATGATGACCAATGTTTTTTTAGGTTGTATGAATTGTTTTCTTTGAAATTTACATTTTTTTTTCCGTCTCCTAAGTACTGTCCACTCCCATTTTTTTGGAAAATGGTGCTTAAATGGGTCCCCATGTCGTCAGATGGTATCGGTACCCATACCCGTCTCTTAGTAACTATGTTGTTTTCTACACACAAACAAACAATTCTGAATAAATTAGGGAAAAAAGGGTTTTAATTCTCTTTCCCACTCATTTTAGAACCCTAAGCTGGACATGTGGATTCAAGGTACGGATTACCCTAGGATGTTTAACTTCAGTTGGGATGCATGTGACCTAGTGTTAACTGCAGAGGGAGTGTGTTTGGGAGACAACTTGTTATGATTATCATTTTGGATCTTGTTTATGTGGACGTGTGTTGACTTACTGGTTTTGTGGATTTGAAAATTTTGATTTGCAATAAGGCTCATCCTATCAGTATTTACAATGGTTCTAAATGATGTGGGTCTTCAAAAAAAACTCAAAAAGGGTAGGAAAAAGGATACTAGACTCTCTTTCAGCTTATAAATATGGAGAAGACACCTTTTATCTCAATCAAACACACAGAACCAAAGGAGCAAACAAGGATTAGTGTTAACTTAGTTCTTTGTAAACTTCATGCAATCAATCTAAGGAAGTAGAACAAACATGATCATTACCCCGCCTCAGCTAAGTGGGAGACAATGTAATGTCCCCTTCTAGGACATGTTAGGAATCAACATAAATCTGATCACACACAGCTGGAAAATAATTAATATTCAAACCCCAACTGCTGCAATTTTCCAAAATTCATATCTTGGGCTAGAGAAGTCCAAATGAGCTGAAATTTTGGATATTGGGCCACAAAAATATGAAGAATAATATCCCAAAGTCGATTTTTGCACAGCCAACATAAAACCCTAATTTTTCCCTAAACATTAGGTCGCTCGATACATTTAGGGCATCAAATCAACTCCAAAAATTATGAAGTTAATTTCCCCTTATTCCTCCTAATTTCTACAATTAAAAAAACCACTATAAGATTCCCTTTTGGGTTATTATTTGAATCTACAAATTAATTAGCTCAAATCGAATTAGAAGGGATTAACTCTTCTTAGTTCGACCTCAAATAACCCAATGTTAGCATTAATACAACCCAAATGGGGTTGGAGTAAGCCAAAGTGATGGGTTAGATGGGAGAACCAATTAGATAATTAATCTTTTCCAGATCTGAAATTTATAACAGCAGTTAATTAATTAAAATGCACCAGAACAACTGAAACTTCAAAAATTAATATCTCCTTCAATACTTGCTCTTTTTGTATGAAATAAATTGCACAATAATCTAGAAACCAAGGCCTTTCCAATGGACTATGAAACTAAATTTTTGAACACCCAAACCCCTTCAAAACAACCCCCAAAATCTGAAAACCAATCGCTAGGGTTAGAATAAATTGCACAAATTATTATCAGCTCTTTCTTTGCTTCAAAAACCCTCAAAATATCAGTCCCACACTTGGAAAAATATGTCAATACAGATCAGATTGCAGATCTAGCTCAAAAGACTCCAAAACATGCCAAAACAACCTCCCATGCAAGTCGCTTTAGCTCTAATAAATGCAGCAGTGAACAACAGTAAATAAAACACCATAAACCCTTCCAAAATCACTTAAATTTGAGCCACAACATGCAGATTTAACCTCACAAATTAATGCATCAACATATGAGCCAAGTTGCCAATCTTAGAATGGAAAAACAATGCATAAACACACTCAACACAAGAGAGCACAATGAAGATAACAATGGAGTCTTCAATATCCTTCAATAATGGATCCAAATGAGAGAGAGCAATGCAAGAACTAGGGCATACATCCCATGGGCATACATCCCAATACTCCAAGCATGGAGTGAAATCAAATGATCAATCAACATAACCCTCTAAAGGAAATGCGACCTCCTTTTATAGAACTAAGGGGTGCAATATCCAATGACCGACCTTTTCCCTTTTGGAGGGAAAACATAAACTCTCATTAAAATAAAATATTTAATACTAAGACTATGTGCACTTTATTTATTTTCTAATTAAATAAATAAAAGTAACTAACCTATGTGCACATTAAACTAACTAAAGAGACTCCCACTTGTAGCGCTAGGCATGCCAAGGGGTTACAATGTAAATAAAAGAGATGAACCCAGATATTAGTAATGTCCCGGAAAAGGGGACATTACAGTCCTCCCTCTCTCGAAATTGTTTGCCCTCAAGCAATAGCAAGCTCATAGATCCATGCATCATGCCCCAAAGAGAAGATGTGGAATGGTGCCTTTAAAGCCTCGACCCAAAGGCTGTTAAGTGGCGAAGTGTTGGAAAGAACAAGTTTCTTTCTCTCATGTCAACCCAAAAAGATGGGTCATCAGCTCCATAACATGTGCTCCAAGAGATGGTGTCTTAAGCGTGGCATAAGGAATCATCAAAGGGATGAGCTTTGTTAAGCGCTAAGGCTGTGCACTCAAAAATGCCCTCATGAAATGAATAGGACAACAATCTCTCATCACATGTTTTGGTGTCCCCAGATTTCACCCTGAAATCTACGACTACCCATTTGAAATTATTTCGTTCTTTTTAAAATAACGGGTCTTTTCATGTTTTTATTGCCAGAAGATGTCTGTATTATGTTAAGATATTCCCAATGAATCATATGAGCCAATTTCGACAAATACCCAGATGCTAAAACTCATTTTATCCCTCCACCATGTTTTGTCTGCCGGATATTTTTATTTAATTATTTATTAAATAAATAAAGCCCCGTTCAAAGTAAATTGTGCTCCGGTTGAACCCTATTGAAGTTTTGCATGCCAGTATTCACACATCTCAATAGGATTTTCACTAGGAATGAATTGAGAACATTATCTCGCAACTTCACGGCAACTTTTTCGCTTTATTTATTTCTTTTGCGTTTTCTCATGGTTTATCCGTAAAATTCCCCTGGGTCCGTTCTTTGTTTTGTATAGTATGTTTAATTGTCTGAAGCATCTGGAGATCATTTACGGCCTTAGCACCAGAAGGAATCAGCCTCAGAAAGCAAACTTCTGACCAAAAAAGATGAAGTCGTGCACAAAAAGCCTCTCCTAGGCAAGTCGCACTTTTTGGAATGAATGGGTTTAAGTTGCGTAATAGGATTTTTGGTAGTGGCGGCGGAGGGAATTTCTTACTTGCCTTGCGCAGGCACTTTTTCTCATGAAGTCAAACTCACTTAAGCTGCAATGGGAATATTAGAGGGGCAGCAAAGGGAATTTCTTACTTGCTTTTGCAGGTAAAAATTTCCATTATAAAATAAAGAAAAATCGCTTAAAGCACCGATGAGAATTTTTGCCTTGCCTAGCAGAGCTAACTTTTCCCACCGAAGAGATTTATTCACCCATGCAAGTCGCACTTTATCAAAGGAAGCTATTTTTAATGCAAGTCACACTTTTTGGGAGAGGTTTTAATTTGCCAGTGGGAATTTTGGCAGTGGCAGGCAGGCAGAATTTCTTACCTGCCTTGTAGGATAAAAATTCTCATTATGGAAGTCAAATAACTTAAGTTGAAGAAGGGATTTTTGGAGCTGCAGTGCAGGGTAGAAATTTCCATCAAAGTTGACTTCTTATTTTTAGAAATCACCCTTGCCAAAAAGTGCGACCCACCTTGGCATTAAACAATGGATTTAATGATATTTATTTATGGTTTTTTCACCTAATTTTGGCGCCATGAATAGATGAAAAGTCAAAGCAAGAAGTCAAGCCAAAGATAATTGAAGGATGCACGCTAAAAATAAATAAAATAAGTTTATTTAAAAGCAACCAACAACATGCATAATTGGGCACCCAATTTGGGTGAATTGACATGATTATTTATTAATTTAATTTCCAGGAATAGGAAGGACAATTAATTCTTTTTGCTAAGGATTGTAGCTGTGAGCAGTTTTGGCACCCGAGGAAAGGAGGTTTTGTGCATTAGAAGGTGTTTTTCATTGCAGGTAGCTTCAAGGTTTGGCGCTTAGGGTTGGAATAGCTTGATTTGTGTTATGATAATTATCTGCATGTTAGTATAAGTGCCCAAGTGCATTTAAAAATATTTATGCTTGCTTTGCATGCAAGCAAAGCCTCAAATTTTAGGGCAACAGGCTTTATATGCAGATTTTTGGTGACAAAAATCAAGTATTCATGCTTTGGACTCCATTTTTGTCTGAAATAATTGCAGGTATTCATTACAAGTGTTCATACAAGTGAAAAGGAGTTCAAATCAATGTCAGGTACATTGAATATATCTTCCGAATCTGAAGAAATTGCTAGATCTGCACAAATTGATCCAGTTGCAAAGAATTCGACAAGATTAAAAGAAAAAGAACTCAGACAAAGATTTCTCAGACAAAGATTGTTCTAGCCATGATGAAGCGTGATGAAAGAGAAGGATCACGAAGAATCATGCATAACTTCCAGATTTGCTGATATCAACACGAACATAGGCCCTGAACCCATCTCCGAAATAATTGACAGATCCAGGGCCGGAAAGACATCTCTCATGCGGGCAATAAAAAGCAGTGGAATTATTCAAGCATCAAGTGTTTCCAGTCACAACTCAGTTGCCCGAATTTGTTATGGAGTGTTTAAGGTCATATCATCCTCTTTCTAGAACAATTCAGGATGTTGCAGAAAGACAATAATCAGGTTGGATGCACATTTTATTAATTATTGTCTGAAGATTCCGACACGACCGGTGGTGATTGCAATTAGCATGCTTTGGATGCTGTAGCAGATGGGAGAAGTAAAAGTACATTGCGTGAGCATAATGAATAACAAGTATATGAAGAAGCTCGGGTCTCCATCAAAGTTCCCAAGGAATCTTCCACGATCCAATTTGGTGCAGGAGGTGAATGATATTACTAAATTGTTTTGTAGGTTAAGTGGAGAAGCCAATACTCACAACTTTTGCTCATGGATGTATGCTTTCATGAGGACCATTGAGATCAACAAAGCTGATTCAATAATCAATTGGGCGGATATCATCAGTGACAACATCGGTGAGCAACTCCGTAGTGTGAGGCGGACATACAACTTCAAAATGACTTCATACCTAGTATATGCAGTAGCCTCACAGGGTATATTTTCCAAGCGGGATAGACGGGGCATACTGGCGAAAGATCCTATTTTTGAGTGCTTCCCACAGTTGACAGTTCCCGAATGCCACAAAGATTACAAGGCGGTCAACGATGGGTTCTTCTATGGATTCATCTGCAAATTGAACAGTGATCTGAAGACCACTAGGGTAAGTAAAGAATCTTGGGAACTTGTATCCCAGCATGGTTGTATTTTCATCCAGTTTGTAGACTTCACGCATCTCAAGGTAACCGACTTTTCGGGAGAACTAGTGAAGTTGCCGAGGTATCCAAGCGACAAGTGGGTCATCATGGAGTTGTGCAGACAGCTCGTGGAGATGCATGACTTACAATCAAAGCGGCACAAGTCTACGGGTTTCTTTCCGTCTACAACGGGTTATTACATTGCTTAATCCACAAAGCTAGAAGAGTTGAAGCTGAAATGTTTTATGAGTATGAGCATGAGTTCTTCCTAGCACAGCGGAACTTTGATCCATATGGATTAGCAAGGAAGACAATCTCCGAGGAATACTCACATGTACCTTCGTTGGAAGACTTCTGGATGAAGTGCAGAAACGAGTATGAAGTTAGAAAGAAAGACTTCAATAGGTTATCGGCACAACAAGTGTCTGATTATGGTTTGGCACGGATACTTGCAGATCTCGCAGATGATGGGCATGTGATACTTGACTCATATCATCAGATGGGAGGGGATAGAGTTGCTCTTCAGAAAACATTGGTGGTTGCCAGACGATTGAGGAAAGATCTTTTGCAGTTCTGGTTAACACTTCGAACTGGTTGTTGACAAAGGGGTATTTCCTGGATGAAGCTTGATGAATCAAATCACAGGTAACTTTACCACAGGAGACTCCAGCAAAAGAAAACACGAAGGTGAAAGTAGCAGAAGGCCAGAGAAGCTTAAAGTTCACAAGAAGTCTCACGCGTAGGAGAAGGCCAAATCTACAGCTATCGTGCTAGTTCCAACTTCTCCAACATCAACTCATAAAGCACTTCGGCAGCCCCGGAACCCCAGAGAGATGTTGTTGCTCCTCCGTTGAATCCAGTGTTATTTGTATTTTCTCTTCAACCACTCAGATCCTCATCTCTCCATGCGGAGAAGTTTAAAGCATAGATGATGGAGTTTGAAAAAGCATTGTCTTTGGACAATTTAGAGGGTGGCAATCACAACACTATGGAAAATTCGGATAGAGCAGAATCAGAGCATGAGATGGTGGTGCACTCGGTGACTTCTCATTCCCGAGAAACAATTTTTATCATGGTTGGCTTTGCAGACAATCCCAGAAGCCAGAGAGGAGATCAACCTAGAGGAACACGACTTTCAGTTGCTCCTGAGTTTGGGCGGAAGAGATAGAAGACCTAAAGTTGCCAAAATAACTTCTAGGTTGATTATTGAAGAATGGGGACGAAGTTATTGAGTTATCGGATTCAGCAGAAGGAAAGCATAAGGAGAGCTCACGACAGCTGGTATAGCGTTGATCGAAGTGCCAATAGGTCAAATTACCACATGAAGGATTAAAGCAGGATACACAGACACTAATGAACGCTTTATTCCTTAGCTTGACAAAGAGAATCGAGAGAGCAAGCTTAAAAAGTAGGTTTCTAGCTATGTGAGATCATTACTCAAAGTTGCAAACCTTTCTCTCTCGCTCATTCTAAAGCACATGAATAGGTAGTAATTATCGATGCGGGAGGTGGAAGATGCGGGGGACCGAGGTCAAAGTTGTTGCTCGGTGGAAAGAGCAAATCATTCACCAAACTTGAGAGAAAGATTTAAAGAATACCAACCTGAATTGGAGAATATGCACATGGCAAGTATCTCAGCTAAAGGAACTGATGACATAGATAGAAGATGAGAACATAGTTCTTTGAAAGTCATCTGGATACTTTAGCTAAGATACACTTGTTTCCAGAGGATGTGCTAATTGCAGAGAAAATTGTCCCTGGTAGATTGATGAAAAAGGGGAAGCAGTTAGAAATTTCAGTTTCCTTCCGTGTAGAGATCCTCAAGATCATGTTGAAAAGAATGCAGTTGCTAGAAAGTAAGATGGGAGAAGTGTCGGAGAGCATCCTAGATGAATTACCTGCTACCCTTGAGGAATTTATCCTGGTTGTGCGGAAAGAAATTGATTAAGCCACCATACCTTTCACGATGGATTCAATTGGAAGACTCATAAAACTTCAAGCAGATCTTGAGGGATATGGGCCTAGTTTAGAGGTAAAGGCTAACACTTGTTGCTTTTTCCAGAGGGTTGCTACAGTTCAAAATCGAGAGAGAGGCTATTGTTAAAACAGATGGGAAGATGTTGAATTACATATTTGACAAGTATATTCAATATCAGAGCAACAAGAAAGTATAGGTGTTACAGCTAGCAGATCTTCTTTGTTCTCTTCTTTCTTCTTTTATTTTCTATGTTCTTGGGTGAAAATGTAAGATTAAAGTTATTTGTTTAAAAACCATTAGTTTAAGTTATTTGGAAAAATTCTTTAAGATAGGTGATAGATGTGCACAATTTTGACTTAAACTCCTTATTCATGTCATTAAGAGAAGAATTCTAGGAAGATGATTGTCAAATGTTCCCTTACTACTTCTTCATATTCTAGTTCAGTTGTAGTTTTCCATTTGTAATTTCCCCTCTACAAACTATAAGTCGAGGAAGAACCTACGGGTTAAAGGATCGGAATTTGTAATCAACATTATTGTGTTCCAGACTTTGAGCTGAAACCCTTGATAGTTTTAAGCAGAGGAATAGAGAAGAGATTTCGGAGAACTTTGTGTCAATGGTGCATTCGTATCTTATTTCTTTTTAGATCTCTGCAGAAACTGTGTTGTCTTAGATCTAGATTTGAAACTTTCCCTTGCTTCAAATTTTGTATTTTAAGATCTATTTGTTTTGTCTATGTGCATGTGATCAACTCACAACTATTTGTTAGGTTCAGCATCTCTTTTATTTTCTTCTCGTATTTAATTATTTTTCTTTCTTGCACATATTGCTTACATGTTGCTTACTTTGCTGCAAAATTGCTTAGTTATGGTCCATAAGCTACGCAATTAAAGTAACATCAACGAGATAGATACTAAGAAATATAATTGACAAAATATTACACGGGAGCCTCACTGGTAAATGAGAGAGATTTATTTCATGACCGCTAGGTTTTCAATGTGCAGAAAATCAAGTGGTGTCCCCATTTCACCCCCGAAATGCTGGGACTACCTTATTTTTAAAAAATCGTACTTTTAAAATAATGGGTCATTTTGTGTTTTTATCTTTAGAAGCTTTTCAGTATTGTGTCAAGATATTCCCAAGGAGCCATATAAGCCATTTTTGACAAATACCCAGATGCCCAAAATTGTTTTATTTTGTCGCTGGGGTTTGCCTGTGGGAAATTTGTATTTAATTATTTTGAGCCCCGTTTGAGGCAATTTGTGCTCCGGTTTAACCCTGTTGTGATCGTACATGTCATTATTCCCATATACCAGTAGGGTTTTAACTAGGAATGAATCCTGGGCTTTATTTGTGACTTCTGGCAACGTTTTGTGTTTTTTGTGTTTTCCTGTTTCGTTTTCTGTGAAATTTCTCTGGATCAATTTCTTTGTCCGGTTTGGCCTGATTCTTGGCCTGGAGTATCTGGAGATCACCTATGCACATTGTGCCAGAAGGAATTCGCCATCGGAGGTCTGGTTCTCTCAGAAAAGACAAAGTCGTGCACCAAAAACTTCTTCTGGGCTGGCCGCATTTTTGAAAAAGAGGGTTTGAAGTGAATCATGGGATTTTTGGAAGTAGCAGGAAGGTGGGATTTTGTACCTGCCTAGCAGGTAATTTTTCCCATGAAAGCAATGCCACTTAAGTCACAATGGGAAAATCAGAGGCAACAGACAGTGCAAAATTTTTTACTTGCTTTGCAGGGTAAAAATTCCCATTGAGAAATAAAAGAAAAATCACTTAAGGTGTTGATGGGATTTTATTACTTACCTTAGCAGGTAAATAATCCCATTATGAAAGTCAAACAACTTAAGTGAATCATGGGATTTTCGGAGCTGCCTTGTAGGGTAAATAATCCCATTGTCAATTGACTTTTAAAAATAGAAATTCCTCATGACAAAAAGTGCGACCCCTTTAGGGAAAGAAGGGCAGCTTTTAATGCAATTAATTAATTAATTTCTTCTCCAATTTTGGCGCCCAGGCTTGTGGAAAAGTCAACAAAGGGAAAGTGGACAAAGGAAGTCAGAATTAGAAGTTCTAAAATTAAATAAATATTATTTATTTAATGCAGCCCCTTCATGTCAAAAAGTGTGCCCCATTTGGGAGAGGAATAATAATTTTTAAAGTATTAATTGATTTAATTAATTCCTATTTTCAGTGGCTAAGGTCAAAGCATACTGTGAGGCTTAAGTTAACTGGAAGTAGAAGGCTAAAATTAAATAAATTTAATTTATTTAATGGCAGCCATGAGCATGCACAAAATAGGCGCCCCATTTGAAGAGTAAAGCTTATTAAATAATTAATTAATTGCCAGGAATAGGAGAGGCATTAATTAATTATAGAATTATGAGGATTATATAAGCAGGGGCTGCCATAAGGATGAATTAATTAATTCAAAAGCAGAGAAGTGCAGCCCAGACAAAAAGTGCACCCCATTTGGAGAGGAATTTTGCTCAGAAGGTGTAATTAATGCGTTGAAAGCTTCCAAATTTGGCACCTAGGTTTGAAGGAGGTTGATTTGTGTCTGAATAATTGTCTGCATAAGTGATACAGGTGCTCAGGTGAAGTTGGTAAAATTCATGCTTGCTTTGCATGCAAATAAAACATCAAATTTTGGGGCAGCAGGCTTGATATATGCAGATTTTTATGATTAAAATCCACTGTTCATGTTCCGGTTGCCATCTTTGTCTGAATTAATTGCAGGAATTCATTACAGGTGCTTTTATAAGAGAAAGGAAGCTTAAATCAATGTCCAATACATTGACCATATCTTCCGAATCTGAAGAATTATCCAAATCTGCACCGGTTGTGAAGAATTCGGCCGAATAAAGAGAAAAAGAATTGTTCAGACAAAGATAGATACAACCATGGCAAAGAGGGATGAAAAAGAGAGCATGACAGAGTCATGCATCACTTCTAAATTTGCGAACATTGGAGACACAGATTTAGGTCCGGAACTTCGTTTTGAATTGATTGACAGATCTAGAGTAGAAAAGACTTCCTCGCAAGTGCAGTCAAAAGTAGTGGAACTATTCGAGCTGCAGCGTTTCCATACACAACCTAGTTCATTATAGAGTGTGCTAGGTCTTACCATCCATCATCCAGATCAATCTGAAATGCTACGGGAAAACAATAATCCAATTGGACGCATAGTTCACAAATTATTGTTTAAAGATTTCGCACGAAAGGTGGTGACTTCTATTAGCATACGGGATGCAGCAGAGTGGGATAAGCATAGAGTCGATGCGTGAACATAATGAATAATGATACATGAAGAAGCCCATATCTCCTTCCAAGTTCCCAAGAACTCTTCCGCGGTCCAATCTGGTACAAGAGGTGGATGATATTGCCAAATTGTTATGCAGGATAAATGGCAAAGAAAACACTCACACCTTCCGCACATGGATGTATGCTTTCATCAGGACCATTGAAATCAACAAAGCATATTCAATAATCAATTGGTCGGAAATCATTAACGACAACATTGGTGAGCAACTCCGGAATGTGAGGCGTACTTTTAGCTTCAAAATGACTTCCTATTTGGTATACGCAACAGCTTCACAAGGCATCTTCTCCAAGCTGGATAGATGTGGTGTTCTTTCCAAGGACCCTATTTTCGAGTGCTACCCATAGCTTACTGTACCTGCGTGCAAGAAAGATTTCAAAGTGGTCAACGATGGATTCTTCTACGAATTCATTTACAGGTTGGACAGGGATCTAAAGGCCAATAGGGTGAGCAAAGAAGCATGGGAAGTTGAGTCCAGAATTGACACTCTTCATTCGGCCATGGATTTCACATACCTCAGGGTCACCGGATTTTCTGGAGAACCAGTTAAGTTGCCCAGATATCCGAATGATAGATTGGTCACCATGGAGTTGAGCAAACAACTTGTGGAGATGCACGACCTTTAGTCGAAATGGCACAAGTCTACGGGCTTCTTCTCGATCACTGTGGGACATTATAGTTGCCAGAGAATTCATAAAGCTCGAGGAATGGAAGCGGAAATGTTCTCTGAGTACGAGCAAGAGTTCTTCCCAGCACGGCTGAACTTCGATCCATTCGGAGTGGCGAGGAAGACGATCTCCTAGGAGTACGCACATGTGCCTTCATTAGAAGATTTCTGGATGAAGTGCAAAAGTGAGTACGAGGTTAGAAAGAAAGATTTTAGCAGGCTATCAGCACGACAAGTGTTTGACTTTGGATTAGCACGGATACCTGCAGATCTTAAAGATGATGGGCCTGTGTTACTTGACACATACCATCAAATGGGAGGAGATAGAGTCTGTACTTCAGGAGAATGTAGGGGGCTGCCATACGATTGAGGAAAGGTCTCACATTGCTGCTCGTGAATACTTCAAATTAGTTCTTTGATGAAGGGATATTGCCTTGATGAAGTATTGATGAATCAAATCACGGGAAACTTCGGCACAGGAGATTCCCTCAAGAGGAAGCATGAAGGAGAAAGCAGCAGAAGGCCTAAGAAGATGAAAGTGCATAGAAGGTCTCATTCGAAGGAGAAGATCACTTCTACGGCTATGATGTTAGTTCCGGCTTCTCCAGCACCAAGTACTTCACCGACTGTTGCACCTCAGTAGGACACTGCCATTCCTCCGTTGAATCCGGCAACATTCATCTTCTCTCCTCAGCCCACTCCATTTAGCACCTGTTCCTAAGAAACGTTGAAGTTGTAGATGGCAGAGTTTGAAAGAGCTTTGTTTTTGGATGACTCGGAGGATGGCAACCACAACACTGTAGCGGTTTCAGATGGAGAGGAATCAGAATGCGAGATAGTGGTACACTAGGCAACTTCTCATTCTCCGAGAAGTAATTTTTCAAAATGGTTGACTTCGCAGTTGGTTCCAGAGGCTAGAAAGGAAATCAACTTGGGGGAACACGATTTGCACTGCTCCCGAGTCTAGGCGGAAAAACAGAAAACCTAAAGTTGCTAAGGTAACTTCAAGGTTAATCATCGAGGAGTCAGGAAAGAAGTTTGCTGAGATGTCGGCTCCAGCAAAGGGAAGGAGGATGAGCTCACGACAGGAGACATAACAGTGACCCATAAGGTCAAGCCACCACGAATGATTCAAGCGGGATACACAGACATTGATAGATTCTCTATTCCTTAGGCTTGGCAAAGAAGAGGTGGAGAAAGTTGAACTTCAGAAGCAGGTATCTCAGTTGTGCGAGATCATTGCCAAGGTTGTTAAATCTTCCACTTAGCCCATTTTAGCACAGAAGCAGGTGAGTGATCATCTAATGCCGGAAATGGAAGATACAAACAACCAAGTTAAAGTTATCGACGAATGGAAAAGTTTGATTATTCGTCAAGCTTTGTACAACTCAAAGAAGTGTCATCCGCCTAAAGGTTATGAAAGATGCAGCAGATCAGTCAAGCAACCGATGACAAACACGGTAGATATGAACACGATTCTTTGAGAGTAACCCGAGTACTTTGGCGAAATCAATAGCCGCCGAGAGAAGTGTTGATTGCGGAAATGATTGTGCTCTGACGGATCATTGAGAAGGGAAGCAGTGGAGTTTGCAGTATCTTTCTTTTTGGAGATATGCGAAATTATGCTAAAGATGATGCAAACACTTGAGAGTATGACCTCATCTTTACCGCACAATGTCATTGCTTTTACTCATGAGGAAGTGGTCTGAAATATTACTTCATACAAGAATCATTCCTAAGCAGAGTGCCTAATTCCTGGAAGGGTATCTTCTAATGGTGCAAGGAGAATTGATGGAGCCATTAAGCCTTTCACGATGAATTCCATCGCCACAGACCTGGTGGCACCGCGCTGCGATCAAATATTGCAAAGTTCGGGCCTAGCTTGGAGGATGTAGAAGCATGTATCAGGGTGTTGAACGAAGGATTGCTGCAGTTCAAAACAAAAAGGAAGTTGTGGCTAAGACAAATGGGAAGATGCTGAATTACATGTTCGACAAGTATATTCGGAAGATCGTAACAAAAAGAAGATATAGATGTTACAGTTGGCGTGTCTTTCTCCTTCTACTTTTTCTTCTTCTATTTTCCACGTTCCTGGATGAAATTGTAAAACTTTAAAGTTATTGGTTTTGAAACCATTACTTTAAGTTATGTGGAACAATTCTATTAGTTAAGTGACAGTTGTGTCACTTAAAGAGGAATTAGAGGAGGATGATTGTCAGATGTTATCTTTACCTTTTGTTTATGTTTCAGTTCAGTTGAGTTTCCCATTTGTACTTTCCCTTCTACATTCTATAAGTAGAAGAAGAACCTTCGGGTTAATGATCAGAATTTGTAAGCAACATTCTTGTGTTCCAGACTTTGTGCTGAAACCCCTGATAGCCACTTGAAGCAAAGGAATATAAAGGAGCAGATTTCCGGAGAACTTTGTGTCACGGTGCATTTTGTTTCTAGCTTTCTATCTTAGATCTTCTAATAAACTTTGTGTTATTTTAGATCTAGATCTGAAGTTGCCTTTGCTTATAATTATGTGTTGATATCTATTGGTTTCTTCTATGTGCATGTAATCAACTCTGTTATCTATTGATTGGGTTACACATCTTCCCCATTTCTTCCCTGTGTTTTATTATTTCTTTCTTCTATAAATATTTCCTTTCTTAAACAATTGCTTGCTGCAAAGCTATACAACTATGGTTCATGAGCTGAATAGTTAAAGTAAAACCCCATATAGATACTAGCATATTTTTATTGACAAATCTGACACGAGAGCCTCAACGGTAAATGAGAGAGATTTATCTCACGACTGCCTAGGTTTTCAGCTATGCAGAAAATCTAGCCAACATGTCTTCAATCCTGCACATAAAGCAAACTCATTAGAAAAACAAGTGTTGAGAAACACTTTTTGGTTTCTTCTTTGTGTCTCCAAAGCATGGATGGCTCCCAATTCTTCCTCATGTATGGGCTGTCCCCAAAATCTGTTATGTGGCTCCAAATACCATTGTAATCATGTATTCTCCCTTCAAAAATCAGAATTAGAAGGGCTGGTATCCATTCCCAAGTATTCATCCATGAGCCAAAATCAAGCACCAACAACCATATCATCAAATGCATGGCAAAAATCTGAATTATAGAAGTGATATGGAGGCCGATCATAATGATGTCAATCATAAAAATGACGGGGCAGCAGCTAGTACATTTCAAAGAAAAATCTCCGACATGAAAGAACATCAATCTGGTGAATAAAAATGGCTCCCATGTAATTGAAATTTCATTCTCAAACATAACAAATTGAAAATTATCCATATGCACAACTGAAAATGAAATGCCTTGAGAAGAGTTCATACCATGTTCCTTCATTTTTCCCAAACCTTTGTTGGCTAGATTTTTCCGCATAGTTGAAAACTTAGGCAATCATGAGATAAATCTCCCTCATTTACCAGTGAGGCTCCGTGTAAGATTTTGTCGATTAAATATGCTAGTATCTATTTGTGGGTATTACCTTAACCATGCAGCGTATGACCAATAAGCGTATAGTTTTGCAGCAAGTAAACAATCTAAAAGAAAGAAAATATCGATGAAGAAGAAAATAGCAGAAAATAGGAAAGAAAGATGGAAGATGTGCAACCCAATCAATAGATTACAGAGTTGATTGCATGCACATAGATAAAGTAAGATAGATATTAACATATAAAATTATAAACAAAGGGAACTTTCAGATCTAGATCTAGAATAACGCAAAGTTTATGAATAGATCTAAGACAAAAAGTTAGAAACAAATTGCACTATTGACACAAAGTTCTCCAGAAATATGCTCATTTTTATTCCTCTGCTTTCAAATAGCTATCAGGGGTTTCAACACAAAGTCTGGAACACAAGAATGTCGCTTACAAATTATGATTTTTAACCCATAGGTTCTTCCTCTATTTATAGTGTATGGAGAGGAAGTTACAAATAGGAAACTATAACTGAACTGGCACATGTGGAAGTCGTAAAAAAACACTAACAATCTCCCTCCTGGAATTCCTCTTTGCATGACATGCATGATTTTATAACTGAAAATAGAACCTTCTATTTTGCATGTCTGCCACCTATCTCCAAGTAAATGACCTCTTCAAGTAATGGCTTTTAAACCAATCACTTAAGTTTTATAATTTAATTGATCGCTCAATTACTTTGTCGGAGAAAAGAAGAAGAAAGAGGAAAATAAATTAGAAGAAAGCTGCAACACTTCCAGTCTTGTTCTTTTTCCATATTCTGCATGCGGTTGACTCTTTTGTCTTTGATTCTCACCAAGCTGGATCTGGAAGCAGGTGACTGTGATTCGCTTGCGGGTATTGTCTTTGCCTTGTCTTCCCTCTTATCTTTGAAGCTTTTGCAATTCTTCTTCAGTACATGCAAAGTAAATTCGATGAAGGCTTCAACTGGAAGATTGGGAGCACATGCACAAGATCTTGGAAGGAATTCTCCATGCAATGACTTCTACACGGGCTGTGTCAGAAACAAGAGGATGATTTTTTCCAGAAGCCTTTGCAATTATGAGATCTAGATCTGTCAATTAAATCGGTGATAGATTCGGACCAATGTCGTATCAGATTGACTTCAACAAATCGGAAGCTATGCATGATTTCATTGATCCTTTTCTTTCATTATGCTTCATCATGGCTGAGCAGTCTTTTTCTGAGCAATCTTTGTTTGCGTTCTTTTTCTTTTAATCCTGCTGAGAATTCTTTAGAACTGGATCAATTCGTGCAGATCTATCAATTTCTTCAGATTCGGAAGATATATTCAATGTACCTGACATTGATTTGAACTTCCTTTCACTGTATGAACACCTGTAATGAATACCTGCAATTATTTAAGACAAAGATGAAGTCCAGAGCACAAATACTTGATTTCTGTCACCAAAAATCTGCATATGAAGCCCGCTGCCCTAAAATTTGAGATTTTGCTTGCATGCAAAGCAAGCAAAAATATTTTTAACTTCACCTGGGCACTTATACCAACATGCAGATAATTAACAAGGCTTAAATCAAGCTCCTCCAACCCTAGGCGCCAAACTTTGAAGCTTTCTGGCAATGAAAAATACTTTTTGATGCAAAAATCCTCCTTCCTTGGGCGCCAAAACTGTCCGGGCTGCAATCCTTTGCAAAAAGAATTAATTACATCTTCACTATGGCAGCCCATGCTTATATAAGTCCCAACATTTTATTTTTAATAATTGCCCCTCTTATTTCGACAATTAATTAATAAATAATGATATTTATTCACCCAAATTGGGTGCCTATTTTGGCATGTTGCTGGCTGCCATTAAATAAATTAAATTTATTTATGTTTAGAATGCTACCTTCAGTTCACTTTGACTTAACATCATGCATTGACCTTCTATTTATCCATGGCGCCAAAATTAGGAATAAAAGCAATTAATAAATGCCATTAAAAGCATTATTTAATGCCCAAAGGGGTCGCACTTTTTAGCATGGGTGATTTCTAAATTTAAGAAGTCAACTTTGATGGGATTATTCACCCTGCACTGCAGCTCTAAAAATCCCTTCATTCACTTAAGCTGTTTGACTTCCATAATGAGAATTTTTACTCTGCAAGGCAGGTAAGAAATTCTCGCCCGCCCCGCCTCTAATTTTCCCATCGCAGCTTAAGTGACTTTGACTTCATGGGAAAAAGTACCCTACAAGGCAGGTAATAAATTCCCACCTGCCTGTAGCTACCAAAAATCCCATTGCAGCTTACACTCACTAATTCTAGAAAATGCGACTTGCCTGGGAGAGGCTTTTTGTGCATGACTTCATCATTTTTGGTTAGAAGTTTGCATTTTGAGGCTGATTCCTTTTGGTGTTGTGTTGGTAGATGATCTCCAGATGCTTTAGGCAATTAAACAAACTATATTGGCGAAAGAATTGACCTAGGGGAATTTCACAAAGAAACGAGGAAAACCGAAGAAAAATGCAAAAGAAATAAATAAAAGCGAAAAACGTTGCCAGAAGTTGCAGACAATGCCCTGAATTCATTCCTGGTGAAAACCCTAATGAGACGAGTGAATACTGACATGCAAAATCGCAATAGGACTCAACTGGAGCACAATTTACTTCAAACAAGGCATTATTTATTTAATAAATAATTAAATAAAAATTTCCTGCAGACAAAACTTGGCGGAGGGATAAAATGAGTTTGGGCATCTGGGTATTTGTCAAAATTGGCTCGTATGATACATTGGGAATATCTTAACATAATACAGACATCTTCTGGCAATAAAAACACAAAAAGACCCGTTATTTTAAAAAGAACGAAATTTTTTCAAATGGGTAGTCCCAAATTTTAGAGTGAAATCTGGGGACACCACCTTCCAATGATGCCCAAATGCAAGCAACAACAACTAAACATTCCCAACACATATCCTTTGTTGATTTCACCTTAGGAAGCACATCAACCAAACATCCAAGTGGAACACATAACTCGCTGTTCATAATTTGGAAATGGACTTATTACCATGTTGTGTAGTCCATGTGATCCATCCTTCTTTCAAGGCTTCTACGGAGAAAGGAGTTAGCACTTGTTCGAAATGGAAAAGATGATGACCTTTTCCCTTTGGAAGGAAAACATAAACTCTCCTTGAAATAAAATATTTAATACTAAGACTATGTGCACTTTATTTATTTTCTAATTAAATAAATAAAAGTAACTAACCTATGTGTACATTAAACTAACTAAAGAGACTCCCACTTACCTTAGCGCTTTATGCCAAGGGTTATAATCTAAATAAAGAGATGAACATCAGATATTAGTAATGTCCCTTATGAAAAGGACATTACATGAATAACCATACTTCATCCACAAAGCGTATATCAAAAGTTAATTAGCTTAACTATTGTTCAAGCTAATCACATTCCACACACAAAGCAATCATCACTTATAAACATTCCCAAATCACCTAAATGCACCCAAGCAAAGCAAAGAACATCTTGCAAAAACCTTATATCAAAGACATCCTATCAATGAAATCACTGTGAATTTAATTGAGATTCAAACTCAATATGCAAACTCTACTTAATAAATCAAAAGAGATTATTGTCTATGTTATAAAGACATGAACCAACAATTAAGAAACAAATTACAAAACTCACAAAACCAATTGATAGCTCCTTATTTAAATGCCCTTTTCGTATTGAATTCACTTCCAGGATGATTTTACAATGGAAATGTATGTCCCTTTCTGGGCTGAACTACACAAACCCCAAGTGAAGTAAACTCAAATTTTATACCAACAATGTACATCAGTTTGATTTTTATGGACATCAGCTTGGAAAGAGTAGTATTTCAACCCAAAATCACCATAGAAATCTACAACATATACAAATACTTTAGCAATATTCTAGGGAAATTTCCACCATGAAACTCAATCACAAACCCAACTAGAATTTAAATAATGAACAACAAAAGTACAACTAATAGAAGTGGTTTGAATTGAGGTCTTCAAACCCCAACAATTAACAAATATGCAATATATCAACCTTATAAAATATGAGAAGTCCAAACATCAACTTGGAATGTTAATTTGTGCCCTAGAAGGCACCCAATCACTCCTATACAAGTCATTCCCTAGGAGAGGGGCTCCAAACAATGCCAAAACCCTTTATATGTCTTCTTCTTGATGCCCTAGCTGCATACCAACAAGCAGTCTTCAAAGAATGTTTTCAACAAAACCAAATTCGAGGGTTTAACTTTTCGACCTCCAATCTTCAACAAGGAAGGTTTCCGTCTCCCTTGCTTGCCACACTAATGGATTGTCTCCCTTTAGTGGAATTGGATTAGAGCACTGCTCTAGAACCAAAGTAGATAAAAGTATACATGCCAAAAAGATGCACAAATAGAGCCTATATGACCCCTTTTATAAGTTAGTGGTGGCGCCAAAGCCTTAGAGGAAAATTCCCCCCAAGAACAACCTCTTTAAAATCTTGTCTTAATTTCTAATTTCACTTTTGGGAGCTCTCCAACCCAGCCGACCTGCCTTAGAGGGGAAAACACAAAATAAAATATTAAATGTGAATAAAGAAAACTAAAATATAGCTCAAGTTCTTCCCTTGTTCAACTTCTTCTTGCCCACAGAAAGGAAGATGAGCATGAATCCTTCAATTTGTATAATTTCGAAAAATGGGACATTACAGTCCTACCTTCCCAAATTTGTTTTTCCGTGAAGCAAAATGCAAGCTCTTGGATCCTAAATAAATCTACGCTGCTCCTTATTTGATGTACCTACACAGGAAGCAAACTCATTAAAGAAAAAATGTGTTTCCTTCTTCCTCCACTCATGTTTTGTGGATATAATGGCCAACTCTTCTTCATTGCTTGCCAAGGCCTTCCAATTACCATCCAATTGATGGATTCCCAATACTTTATGTAATGTTCCTTTCTAGGGCTAAACCACACAAACAAGGAAAATCGCACAAACCCCAAATGAATACAATCTGATTTTTATAACTGACTAAAAATTAGAAAAATGGTGTAAAATAGTTTGATTTTTTTTTAAAATAACCACAATTTTATTTCAGAAGAAAAATATTTGTACAATTTCGACTATGCCAGGCTTGGAAACTATTAGTCCAATCCTGAGCATTATGAAACAAAATAAACTTAATAAAGATCATGAAATATCGTCAAGTCTCAAAATAGCTCTTATATCTTCCTGATCTCATTGAGGCCACCACAGAGGAGGGTCTCCATAGCATCCTATGTCATGATTGTCCAAAGCCCAATTTGCTAAAGCATCTGCCACTTGATTTTTCTGTCTAGAGATGTGACTAATTTGCATCAATTGAAACTTAGCCTGTAAGCCTGTGATTTTACTTTTTTCTCTCTCAATCTGCCAATTTGAACTTGCTAGTTTCTCTGTAATAGTCAACATCCTAACAATAATCATGGAATCATATTCCACACCGCACTCCGAGTCCACCCACACTTAACGGTTTATTTTTAGGACAACTTACAAAGTATAATAATTCAACCAAATATCACCATGAAACTCATCTACAACATATATGTCTTATAGAACAACGTAGGTCAATCTACACCATGAAATTCAATCACATGCACAATTGGAAATTAATTTAGTAACAACAAAAGTACAACCAATAGAAGTGACTGAAAATGAGGTCACCAAACCCCAACAAATGACAAATATGCAATATATCAGCCTTATAAAATATGAGAAGTACGAATATCAACTCGTAATGTAAATTTGTGCCTTAGGAAGGATCCAATCACACTCCTATTCCTTCTTCTCCAAGCCCTAATATTCAAAGATGTCCTCAATCACCACCAAATTAGAGATTTTTGTTCTCCAATATTCTACAAAGAAGGGTTTCATTCTCCTTGGATGCCACACTAATGGATTGTCGCCCTTAGTGGATTTGGATTAGCGTAACCAACTTTAGAACCATGTATATAAAAATATATATGCCAAAAGATGATCCAAAATGAGCCTATGCTGATCTCTTTGGAAGGTTGTTTTATTTTCTAATTGGATTACTCTAACCCACTTGACCTGCTTGGAAATGATGTCATGTCCCCTTTTCGAGCTAATTCCAATTGCAGACCTTAACCCATTTTCTCCCGTGGGTTTAAGGAGAAAGCAAGGGGAAGATCTGAGCTTCATAGTTGCATCATTATTTTGATAGTTATTTCATTTATATATTTATGTATTCCTATTGGGCAATTAGCGCTCCAATAGATGGCTATGTAATTAGGAAATAAAATAAGTATTTGTGGCATGTAGGCCCAATACTTAATGAAATTTTAAAAGATCCTCCCTTAAGGGGTCGACCTTTCTAGATTGCATTGTAATAAGCACCCCTTATGTCTATATAAGGAGGTCACTTAGTCATTTATAAGGAGGCTTTTGGTGAATCTATCTTATTGGTGAAGGTTTCTTGTTGAAGCCCTTTCTCCACCTCATTCAAGGACAAAACTCTGTTGAATTGAGTACCTCCTAAGAACAAAACCCTCGAGGAGAGGGTAGTGTGGATGAAAACCCACATTATCTAATTTGTGTTGATCTCATTGCTTGTAATAACAGATTTATGTTCTAAGCGACTTTCTTAGAGGTATGTTTTCAAGGATATTGCTTGTTTCTATGTGATTTCTTTGCACGGTTGAGCTCCCTATGATTTATAAAGATGAAATCTTCCATTTTATCAATTGTTGGTGCAAATTATATTTGATTTCAAGAGGGGTGACCTATATTGGAGTGATGTTTTGGTATGTGCGGTGACATTTTGGCAAATATGAAATTATCATCTTATTCTCTATATTTGATAAGGCCAATATCTCAAGTTTCATGATTTTTGGTGTTTTCTATGTTGAGTTATGAATTTTTAAAGATACACCTCAAACAAAGCTTTTATAAAATTCATATCTTCATATCTAGGGTATTAAAAATCATATTTCTTGCATTATATGATTGTTGAGGTTATAACATAATTTTAGAAATTCAAGTGGGGTTAATTGAAGGGTTTTGAAGGCTCAAAAGTGAAGTTGAATTCCACAAACAGTTCGCTGCCCTAGAATATTGCAAAAATCAGATTACTTTCAGTTGGCTGGTTTCTAAAATCAGATTGGGAGATCTTTGGTTTTGAGCTAATTACCTTAATTTTCAGTTTTATCCCCAAAAGGGATATTACAGTGGTATCAGAGCATAAGATCTGAGGCAAGGGTTTGTGGATCAGCCATGGAATCAAAGCTTGGCAAATTGGTAGAAGGACAAGAGAGGTTGATGGACTCCATGGGATTGCTAGCTCGTGTTCTACACAACCACCATGCACTAGGAGGTAACATTGGCGAAAAGGGTGAGCAATACTTAAGGCAGCCACAAAGAACCCAAAGTGAAGCTCCTACTCGCTCTTTCCATCCTCCTTTCCTACCTAGGAGAGAGGCCATGCATGAGGAAAAAGCAGGGCAGCCATTGGGGCAACACATTGCTTCATGTTTTGAAGAGTACAAAGCTCTTTCGGAGGAGATTCAAAATTCCTCGACTCTTGCTGAGTTCTTGGGAGTAAAGAAAGGAAAGATTAAGCCCCGCACTAAGTCCAAGGAGAAGGAAAACCCAAAATTATTGGGTATGGCTAGGAGCTGCCCTTGGAAGCAATAGAGGCTTCGTCACTCTTCAGCCATTGACTGATTTTTCAAACAGCGCCTTGGAGATACAAGAGTGGGGTGCAAATATGGAACAAGGACCAAAGCACAAAAGTGGAATCATGGATCCTACATCCCAAGGTAATGCTCCCTTGATGTTGGATAGTTTATTAGTGCCTAATTATTGTTTTGGATTGGCTTTGGGTAGGGAAAATCAGAGGAAGAAGAAACCTTTCAAAGGTTTCCAAGGAGACACAACATGATTGCATGGTTTGAGCTGTATAGAGCCCTTTCATCTAAGATTTGTGATGCCATATCAGTTACAAAGTTCATGGGGTTCAAAAGAGGTAAAGTGGGAGCCCTAGAGGTGCCTAACACATTTTCCAGAATGAGTCTTTGACTGATATTCAGAACAGCAAGTACAAAAGAGCATTTTTTTGAAGATAAAACCATGGAGCATGAGCCAAAAGAAGAGGAAAATCAAATTTTCATATGGGTGAAGTGAAGTTGGTGATGGAGGACCAATTTCTAGGTGAGAATGAAGACAAGGAGCTTGTTTGAATTTGCAAAGTGGTGTTCGATTTATTGATCACCCAATTCGAAAAAATTTCGTACTTTTAAAATAGTGGGTCATTTGTTGTTTTTATTGCCCGAAAGTTCTCAGACAAGGCCAAGATAATCCCAAAGAGCCATATTAGTTCTTTTCGCCAAATACCGTGATGCCCAAAATTGTTTTATTCTCGCCGGGATTTGTCTCAAGGGAAATTTGTATTTAATTATTTTGAGCCCCGTATGAGGCTATTTGCTCTCCGTTTCAACTCGTTATAAGCGAATATGTTATTATTCCTATATACCTGTAAGGATTTTAACTTATTTTAAGTTTTGGGCTTTATTTGTAACTTTTGGCAATTTTTCGTGTTTTTGTGGTGTCCCGCTCTGCTTTTCAAAATTCTCTCGGAACAACTCCTTCGCCGGTAAGCCCGATTTTTGGCCCGGAGCACTGGAAAACATACACGCACATTTTGCCCGGAGGAAGTCATCATCTGAGGTCCGGATCACCGGGAAAAAGTGAAGTCGCGCACGTAAAAGCCCTCGCGGGATGGGCGCCTTTTGGAAAACAAAGGATTTAAGTGCGATGGGAAAAATATAAGCCGCAGGCTGGATGGGAATTATATGCCTGCCTGGCAGGGTACTTTTTCCCGTGTTATAAAAGTCACTTAAGCTGCAGTGGGAAAATAGAGGTCGAGCAGTGTGGGAATTTATTGCCTCGCCTTGCAGGTAAAAATTCCCATGATATAATAAAAGGAAAGTGACTTAAGTGAAATCATGGGATTTTAGTGCCTGCCTTGCAGGTAAAGAATCCCATTGCAAAAGTCAAATCACTTAAGTGGATCATGGGATTTTGGTGCCTGCCTGGCAGGGTAAAGAATCCCATTATGAAAAAATTCTTAAAAATAGAATTACATGTGCAAAAAAGTGCGCCCCCTTTGGTGATGGATTAAAGTGATTAAATTGATTATTTTTAATAATCTTTCTCCTTGGAAAAAGTGCGCCCAAGCTTGAGGAGGTCAAAAAGTCAAAGGAAGAATAAAAGAAAGGAATTAAATTAATTAAATTTAATTTATTTAGTGGCTGCCCCTCTCCTTGGAAAAAGTGCGCCCCATTTAGGAGTTATTTAATGATTTTAAATGCATTAAATCATTAAATTAATTTCTATTTTCAGTGGCTATGGTCAAAGCACACTGTGAGGCTAAAGTTAAGTGCTGTGTGAAGGATTAAATTGGATTAATTTAATTTATTGGATGGCTGTCCTTAAACATGCAATTTTTAAAAGAGAAAAGCATGATTTTTAATTAATTAATTGCCTTTAATTGTTAGGGCAATTATTAATTATAGAATTGTGAAGGTTATATAAGCATGGGCAGCCATATGGATGAATTATTCAACACACAGGTAAAGAATTGCAGCTAGGAGAAAAAGTGCGCCCCCATTAGAGGAAGGATTTTGCACAGACAAAGTGCTAACAAAGGCTAAAAGCTTCCAGATTTGGCGCATGCTTTGGAGAAGGTTGATCTTCGTCGGCATAGTTGTTTTCACAGTGTTACAGAGCTCGTGTGTTGATCAAAGGATTCATGCTCTCTTTATGTGCAAATTAAACACCAATTTTTGGGGCAGCAGTTTGAAAAGTGCAGATTTTTATAATTTAAATTCACTATTCATGCTCCGTGGCCATTTTTGTCCAATAAATTGCAGAACTCATTACAGTGTGCTTTATAAAAGAAAAGGAGTATTTATCAATGTCCAATACATTGCAAATATCCTCCGAATCAAGAATTGTCCAGACCGCACAAGATTGAAGAAATCCGCCAAATTAGAAGAAAAAGAATTATTCGATAAAGATTGATAAAGTCATGGCAAAAGGAGATGAAAAAGAGAGCACGATGGATTCATGCATCGCTTCTAAACTTTCGACATAGGAGACACGGATCTAGGCCCGTAACCTCTTTTCGATTTGATCGACAGATCCAGAGTGGAAAGACTTCACCATGCGTGTGGTCAAAAGTAGTGGAATTATTCGAGCATGCAGCCTTTCCCTGCACACACCCAATTGCGAGTTTGTGATGGAGTGTGCTAGATCTTATCATCCTTCATCCAGATCAATACGTGATGTCATGGGAAAGACAATAATTCGCTTCGATGCGAATTCTTCGATTATTGTCTCAAGATTCCAAAGATTTAAAGGTGGTGACTTCTATTAGCATTCGTGATGCCGACAGAGGTGGGAAAAGCATAGAGCCGACTGTGTGAGCATCATGAATAGCGGTTCATGAAGAAGCCTAGATCCCCTTCCAAGTTCCCGAGAACTCTTCCACGATCCAATTTGGTGCAGAGCGGATGATATTGTCAAAATGCATGCAGTCAATGGTGAAGCGAATGCCTACACTTTCCGGACATGGATGTATGCTTTCATCAGACCATCAAATCAACAAGGTCGATTCTATAATCAATTGGTCGAAATTATTAAGAACAACATCGGTGAGCAATCATGAACGTAAAGCGTACCTTCAGCCTTCAAGATGACTTCATACTTGGTATATGCTGCAACTTCACAGGGTGTCTTTTCCAAGTCGGATAGATGTGGTATTCTTTCCAAGGATCCCATTTTTCGAGTGCTACCCACAGCCCATCGCACTCAAGTGCGTAGAAGGACTTCAAAGTGATCAACGATGGTTTCTTCTACGATTTCATCCGCAGTTAGATAAAGACTCAAGACTCACAGGTGGTAAGCAAGGAAGCATGGGAAGCAGTGTCCAAGATTGGCAGCAGTATTCATCCAGCTTTGCAGATTTCACATACATCGTGGTTACGAGCTTTTCAGTGAACCAACAAAGATGCCAAGGTACCCGAAAGTGATGATTGATCGCCATGGAGCCGAAAGCAGCAACTTCAGGAGTTACACGACCTTCAATACCGAAGTGGCACAAGTCTACGGGCTTCTTCCCACTCACCGTGGATATTACACAGATCAAGCATTCACAGAGCTCGAGGGATGGAAGCACAAATGTTGTCCGAGTATGAGCAAGAGTTCTTCCCGCACGGCTTAATTTCGATCCATTCGGGAATAGCCAGAAGACAATCTCCCAGAGTACGCACATGTGCCTTCGTTAGAAGATTTTCGGATGAAGTGCGTATGAGTACGAGGTCGAAAGAAAGATTTCAGCAGTCAGTTTCGGCAAAGCAAGTATTTGACTTTGACTAGCGCGATACCGCGGATCTTAAAGATGATGGGAACGTGGTACTGACACTTACCATCAAATGGGAGGAGATAAAGCTCTCACCGCAGATAGCAATGATGCGGCCGCAAAGACAATAGAAGAAAGATCTCGGAGCTATGTTGGTGAGTACTTCAAATGGTATCTAACGAAGGGATATTGCCTGATGAAGTATCGATGAATCAAATCACTGTGCAACTTCGCACAGAGATTCCCTCAAGCGAAAGCATGAAGGAGAGAGCAGCAGAAGGTCCGAGAAGTCAAAGCACGCGTAAGATCTCAAGAGAAAGAGAAGACCACTTCTACGACCATAGCTTTGACTCCGACTTCTCCAACGCCTAGTGGATCACCAACTATCGCACCACAGCAGCAGGATGCTTCCATGCCTTCATTAAAACCAACAACGTTCATCTTCTCTCCGCAGCCACTTCTGCTCAAAGACCCGCCCAGGAGATGTCAAGCCGCAGATGACGGAGTTCGAAAGAGCTTTGTCCTTGGATGTTTCAGAGGATGGCAGCCATGATACTGTGGCACTTTCTGATGGAGAGGATGCAGAGCGGGAAATGGTAGTGCACTCAGCAACTTCTCACTCTCCGAGAAGTAATTTCTCGGAATGGTTAGCTTTGCAGTTGGTTCCGGAAGCAAGAGTAGAGATGAACTTAGAGGAACATGACTGCAGCCTACTTCAGATCTCGAGCGTAAGAGACAAGGCCTAAAGTTGCTAAAGCAACTTCTAGGTTGATCATCGAGGATTTGGGAGAGAAGTTTGCTGAGATATCAATCCCGGCGGAAGGAAAGGTAGAAGAGGAACTCACGGCAGTAAGATGTGACGGTGACCAAAATACCACTTGGCCAAGCTACCACCGAAGGATCAAGCAGACACGCAGACGTGGCATTGGATGCTTTGCTCTCTTAGGCTCGATGTGAAAAGGGAGAAAGAAGAGCTGCAGAAGCAAATATCTCAATTATGTGAGATCATAGCCAAGGTGCTAAACCTTCCGTTCACCCATTTCATTTCAAGCAGTGAGTGATCATCTTATGCAGAAATGGAAGATGCAAGCAATCAAGTAAAGGCTATCGACGAATGGAAGGATCTCGATTATTCGTCAAGCTTCGTGCAACTTGGGAAGTGCCACCCGCCTAAAGGTTATGAACGATGCAAAGAAATCAACTAAAGCAATCGATAGAAAGCATAAGGAATGAATACAAACAGCAGAGAGTAACCCGAGTATTTTGGCCGAGATCAACAAGTCACGGAGATGTATTGTCAGCAGAACAAATTGTGCCGGATGGATCACCGAGAAGGGGAAGTGAAGTTTAGAGTTTGCAGATCTTCCGTTTGGAGATCTGCAGAGTTTTCACAAGAGGATGCAGCGCTGAGAGTAGAACATCGATTTCACGACTGACAAAGATTATTTCTTTCACCGAGGAAAGAGTGGATGGAGGTATTACTTCACACGTGCGGATTGTTTCTAACGAGGTGCATGATTCCCTGGAGGGTTCTCTTTGATGGTGCAAGAGGATTGATAAAGCCACCAAGCCTTTCACGATGAACTCTATCAAGAGGGTCGTGACACCGCAGTGCATATCATGTAGATTTGGGCCAAGTTTGGAAGAAGTGGAAGCATGCAAAGAAAGTGTCAATGAAGGATTGCTGCAATTCAGGACAGAAAAGGAAGCAGTAGCTAAAACAGATGGAAAGATGCTGAACTATATGTTCGACAAGTATATCAGATATCAGAACAAGAAGAAGATGTAGATGTTACAGCTGGCATGACTTCTTCTATTTCTTTCTTCTTCTACTTTCTATGTTCCCGGATGAAATTGTAAACTTCTAAGTTATTGGTTTTGCAACCATTACTTGAAGTCATGTGGAACCTTTCTATTAGTTAAGTGATACATGTGTCACTTAAGAAGAAGTTAGTTGAGGATGATTGCCAAATGTCATCTTTACTTGTTGTTCATACTTTAGTTCAGTTTGAGTCTTCTATTTGTACTTTCCTCCTACATTCTATAAGTAGGAGAAGAACCTACGGGTTAATCATCGATCGAATTTGTAAGAAGCAATCTTGTGTTCTAGACTTTGGCCGAACCCCGAGAGCCACTTCATGCAGAGGAATACAAAGAAGCAGTGTTTCCTGAGAACTTTGTGTCACGGCGCATCGTGTTTTGCTTTTAAATCTTAGATCTTTAAAGTAAACTTTGTGTTATTTTAGATCCGGATCTAGAACCGCCTTTGCTTTAGAATTTGTGTGTTCAAATCTATTAAGTTTCTTCTATGTGCATGCAATTAGCTCTGTATATCTACTAATGGGATGCACATCTTCCTTATTTCTTCTCTCGTAATTCCTCTACTTCCTTCTTCTATAATTTTCCTTTCTTAAAAAAAACATTTATATTGCTTACTTGCCGCAGTAACTTCTTAGTTATGGTTCTGAACTAAGTGGTTAAAGTAAAACCCCGATAGATAAAAACACATTTATATCGACAAATTTAACACGAGAGCCTCACCGGTTAAATGAGGGAGATTTATCTCATGACTGCCTAGGTTTGATGCTATGCAGTAAAATCTAGCCAACACATGCCCACTCATTCGAGGCAAGTTGATGATTGGTGTCCCTAGATTTCATCTTGAAATCTATGACTACCCTATCTCGAAAATTTTCGTACTTTTAAAATAATGGGTCATTTTGTGTTTTTATTGCCTAAAATTTCTTCAGATTGCCAAGATATTCCCAAAGAGCCATATTAGCCATTTTCGCCAAATACCCGGATGCCCAAAATTGTTATATTCGTGCCGGGATTTGTTTGCAAGAATTTTGTATTTAACTATTTTGAGCCCCGCTTGAGGCAATTTGCGCTCCAATTTAACCCTATTATGATCGAACATATCATTATTCCTATGTACCAGAAGGGTTTTAACTTGGAATAAGTTCTGGGCTTTATTTGTGACTTTTGGCAATTTTTTGTGTTTTTGTGTTTTCCCGTTTCGTTTTCTGTGAAATTTCTCTAGATCAATTCCTTTGCCGGTTTGGCCTGATTCTTGGCCTGGAGTAACTGGGAAACATATACGCACGTTATGCCAGAAGGAAGTCACCATCGGAGGTCCGGTTCACTGGGAAAAGATGAAGTCGTGCACCAAAAAGCCTCTTCTGGGCTGGCGCATTTTTGGAAAGCAAAGAATTAGAGTGAATAATGGGAAAATTAGAAGTAGTACGGGTGGGATTTTTGTACCTATCTTGCAGGGTACTTTTTCCCATGATAGAAAAGTCACTTAAGTTGCAGTGGGAAAATTAGAGGCAGCAGGCAGGCGGGAATTTATTGCCTGCCTTGCAGGGTAAAAATTCCCATGGTGGAATAAAAGAAAATTCACTTAAGTGAATCATGGGATTTTTTTACCCGCTCGCAAGGTGAATAATCCCATTATGAAAGTCAAATGACTTAAGTGACAATGGGATTTTCGGGGCTGCCTTGCAGGTAAAAATTCCCATTGCCATGTGTTTTTAAAAATAGAATTCTTTTTGCCCAAAAAGTGCGACCCCTTCAAGGAGAACATGGCAGCCTTTAAAGTGATTTAATTAATTAATTTTTCTCCTAAAATTGGCGCCCAAGCATGGAAGAAAGTCAACAAAGCAAAGGGGAATAAATCAATTGGAAATAGATTGTCTAAAATTAAATAAATTAATTTATTTAATGGTAGCCCCTTCATGACAAAAAGTGCACCCCATTTGGAATATATTTAATGCTTTTTGAAGCATTAAATGATTAGATTAAATTCTATTTTCAGTGGCTAAGGTTAAAGCACACTGTGAAGCTTAAGTGAAGTGAAGAGTGGATGATTAAATTGATTAAATTTAATTTAATGGATGACTGTCCTTAAACATGCAAATTTAACACATTAGTTAAAGAGAAGAGCATGATTTTTAATTAATTAATTGCCAGGAATAGGAAGGGCAATTATTAATTATAGAATTATGAGGGTTAAATAAGCATGGGTTGCCATAAGGGTGAATTAATTAATTCACAGGTGAAGAAGTGCAGCCCAGAGGAAAAGTGCACCCCATATTGAAGAGGATTTTGCCCAGAAGAAGATCAAATCAATGCTAAAAGCTTCCATTTTGGCGCATGCATTGAAGGAGGCTGATTTGTGTTTGCATAATTGTTTGCATAGGTGATACAAGTGCTCAGGTGAAGTTGGAAAAATTCATGCTCACTTTGCATGCAAATAAAACATCAATTTTTGGGGCAGCAGGCTTGAAAAGTGCAGATTTTTATTATTAAAATTCACTGTTCATGTTCGGTTGCCATCTTTGTCTGAATTACTTGCAGGAATTCATTACAGGTGCTTTACAAAAGAAAAGGAGCTTTAATCAATGTCCAATACATTGAATATATCCTCCGAATCTGAAGAATTATCCAGATCTGCACCAGTTTTGAAGAAATCCGGCCAAATAAGAAGAAAAAGAATTATTCAGACAAAGATAGACAAAGCCATGGCAAAGAGGGACGAAAAAGAAAGCACAATGGAGTCATGCATCACTTCCAAATTTGCAGACATAGGAGACACAGATCTAGGTCCAGAACCTCTTTCCGAATTGATTGATAGATCTAGAGCGGGAAAGACTTCACTCATGCGTGCAGTTAAAAGCAGTGGAATTATTCGAGCTGCAGCCTTTCCATACACAACCCAGTTGCCAGAGTTTGTTATGGAGTGCGCTAGATCTTACCATCCTTCATTCGATCGATGCATGAATGCCACGGAAAAACAATAATTCAGCTGGGACGCGGAGTTCATCAATTATTGTTTGAAGATTCTGGTGCGAAAGGTGGTGACTTCCATTAGCATTCGGGATCTTTGGCAGCAGGTGGGAGAAGCGAGCTTGATATATGCAGATTTTTATGATTAAAATCCTTGTTCATGTTCGGTTGCCATCTTTATGCGAATTAATTGCAGAAATTCATTACAGTGCTTTTATAAGAGAAAATAAGCTTAAATCAATGTCCAATACATTGACCATATCTTCCGAGTCTGAAAAATTATCCAGATCTACACCGGTTGTGAAGAATTCCGAAAATTTGAATAAAGAGAAAAAGAATTGGCAAAGAGGGATGAAAAAGAGAGCACAACAGAGTCATGCATCACTTCTAAATTTGCAGACATTGGAGACACAGATTTAGGTCCGGAACCTCTTTCCGAATTGATTGACAAATCCAGAGTAGGAAAGACTTCCCTCATGCGTGCGATCAAAAGCAAGTGGAACTATTCGAGCTGCAACATTTTTGTAGACACAACAGCCTAGCCCGAGGTTGCAGGAGTTCGTTATGGAGTGTGCTAGGTCTTACCATCCATCATCCAGATCAGTCCGAGATGCTACGGGGAAAACAATAATCCGATTGGACACACAGTTCATCAATTATTGTTTGAAGATTTCGGCACGAAAAGTGGTGACTTCTATTAGCATACGAGGATTGGCGAGTAGGTGGGAGAAGCATAGAGTTGACTGCGTGAACATAATGAACAAAAATACATGAAGAAGCTTAGATCTCCTTCCAAGTTCCCAAGAACTCTTCCGCGGTCCAATTTGGTACAAGAGGTGGATGATATTGCCAAATTGTTATGCAGGATAAATGGCAAAGCAAACACTCACACCTTCCGCACATGGATGTATGCTTTCATCAGGACCATTGAAATCAACAAAGCAGATTCAATAATCAATTGGTCGGAAATCATTAGCGACAACATTGGTGAGCAACTCCGGAACGTGAGGCGTACTTTCAGCTTCAAAATGACTTCCTATTTGGTATACGCAACAGCTTCACAAGGCATCTTCTCCTTTGGATAGATGTGGTGTTCTTTCAAGGACCCTATTTTCGAGTGCTACCCCATGACTTACGCATGTACCTACATGCAAGAAAGATTTCAAAGTGGTCAACGATGGATTCTTCTACAAATTCATTTGCGAGGTTGGATAGGCATCTAAAGGCCAACAAGGTGAGCAAAGAAGCATGGGAAGTTGTGTCCAAAATCGACAGATCTCCTCATTCGGTTTGTGGATTTCACATACGTCGTGGTCACCGGTTTTTCTACGGAGAACCAGTTAAGTTGCCCAGATATCCGAATGATAGATTGGTCACTATGGAGTTGAGAAGAGACAACTTGTGGAGATGCATGACCTTGACCAAAACGACACAAGTCTACGGGCTTCTTCCCGATCATTATTGGACATTATAGTTGCCAGAGCATTCATAGAGCTCGAGGGATGAAGACGAAGATGTTATCCAAGTACGAGAAAAAGTTCTTCCCTGCACGGCGAACTTGATCCATTTGAAGTAGCCAGGAAGACGATCTCCCAGGAGTACGCACATGTGCCTTCATTAGAGGATTTCTGGATGAAGTGCAAAAGTGAGTACGAGGTTAGAAAGAGGGATTTCAGCAGGCTATCAGCATGGCAAGTGTTCGACTTTGGACTAGCGCGGATACCTGCGGATCTTAAAGATGATGGGAATGTGTTACTTGACACTTACCATCAAATGGGAGGAGATAGAGCTGTACTTCAGGATAACGTAGGGGGCTGCCATACAATTGAAGAAAGGTCTGGCGCTGTTTTGGTGAATACTTCAAATTGGTTGCTGACGAAAGGATATTGCCTTGATGAAGCATTGATGAATCAAGTCGCAGAAACTTCAGACAAGATATTCTCTCAGAGCGAAGCACGGAGGAGAAAGCAACAGAAGATCCGAGAAGTTGAAAGTACACAGAAGATCTCAATCAAAGGAGAAGATCACTTCCACGGCCATGACTTTAGTTCCGGCTTCTCCAACATCTACTACTTCACCAACTGTTGCACCTCAGTAGGACACTTCCATGCCTCCACTGAATCCGGAAACATTCATCTTCTCTCCTTAGCCACTCCGTTCAACACCTGTTCCAAAAGAGACGTTGAAGCTGCAGATGGTAGAGTTCGAAAGAGCTTTGTCCTTGGATGATTCAGAAGATGGCAGCCATAACACTGTAGCACTTTCTGATGGAGAGGAAACAGAGCGAGAGATAGTAGTGCACTCAAGCGACTTCTCATTCTCCGAGAAGTAACTTCTCGAGAATGGTTGGCTTCGCAGTTGGTTCCAGAAGCGAGAGTGGAGATGAACTTGGAAGAACACGACTTGCAGCTACTCCAGAGTCTAGGCGGAAAAGACAGAAGGCCTAAAGTTGCTAAGGTAACTTCAAGGTTGATCATCGAAGAGTCGGGGTAGAAGTTTGTTGAGATGTCAGTTCCAGTGGAAGGAAAGGAGAATGAGCTCACGGCAGAAGATGTAACAAGAACTGTGAGTACCCCTCGATCAAGCCACCACAGAAGGATTGAAGCAGGACATACAGACATTGATAGATGCTCTATTCCTTAGGCTTGACAGAGAAAAGGCGGAGAAAGACGAGCTTCAGAAGTAAGTATCTCAATTGTGCGAGATCATAGCCAAGGTTGCTAAACCTTCCACTCAGCCCATTTCAGAGCAGGTGAGTGATCATCTTATGCAGGAAGATGGAAGATGCAAGCAATCAGTGAAAGCAATTGATGAATGGAAGAACATGATTATTCGTTAAGCTTCTGTACAACTTGGAGAGGTGTCAGCCCGCCTGAAGGTTATGAATGATGCAGCAAATCAGCTGAAGCAACCGGTGACGAGCATAGTGGATATGAACACAGTTGCTGAGAGTAACTTGAGTACTTTGGCCGAAATCAACAAGCTACTAAGAGATGTATTGGTTGTCAGAAGCAGATTGTACTGATGGATTAGTTGAGAAGGGGAAGTAGCTGGAGTTTGCAGTATCTTTCTGTTTGGAGATCTCTGAGAGTTTTGCTAAAGAGGATGCAGACACTTGAGAGTAAGACATCATCCTTACCAGACAGTATTATTTCTTTCACTGAGGAGGAAGTAGTCGGAGATGTTATTTCATATGTACGGATCGTTCCTACCAAAATACCTAATTCCTGGAAGGTCTCTGATAGTCTAATGGTACAAATGATAGAGCTATTAAACCTTTCATGATGAATTCCATTAGCTGGTGGCACTGCAGGCGGATATTGCGAGGTTCGGGCCGAGCTTGGAAGATGTGGAAGTGTGCATCGAGTGTTGAATGAAGGATTCTTCTGATTTAGGACGAGAGAAGGAAGCACGGTGGACTAAAACAGATGGGAAGATGCTGAATCACATGTTCGACAAGTATATCCAATATCAGAACAAAAAGAAGACATAAATGTTACAGCTGGCTTGACTTCTTCTATTCTTTCTTCTTCTATTTTCCACGTTCCCGGATGAAATTGTAAGACTTTTAAGTTATTGGTTTTGAAACCATTACTTAAAGTCATGTGGAACAATTCTATTAGTTAAGTGATACATGTGTCACTTAAGGAGAAGTTAGTGGAGGATGATTGTCAAATGTCATCTTTACTTGTTGTTTGTGTTTCAGTTCAGTTAGATTTCCCATTTGTACTTTCCCTCCTACATTCTATAAGTAGGAGAAGAACCTCCGGGTTAATGATCAGAATTTGTAAGCAGCAACCTTGTGTTCAGACTTTGTGCTGAAACCCTTGAGAGCCACTTGAAGCAAAGGAATATACAGGAGCAGATTTCCGGAGAACTTTGTGTCACGGTGTATTGTGTTTCTTGCTTTTTATCTTAGATCTTTTAATAGACTTTGTGTTATTTCAGATCTAGATCTAGAGCTACCTTTGCTTAAAATTTTGTGTTTATATCTATTGGTTTTTTCTATGTGCATGCAATCAACTCTGTTATCTATTGATTGGGATGCACATCTTCCCCATTTCTTCTTTGTGTTTATATAATTCCTTTCTTCTATAAATATTTCCTTTCTTTAAACAGCTGCTTACTTGCTTGCATGAAGCCCATTGATTATGGTTCATGGTGAGTAGTTAAAGTAAAACCCCATTTAGATATTAGCATACTTTAATTGACAAATCTGACACGGGAGCCTCACCGGTAAATGAGGGAGATTTATCTCATGACTGCCTAGGTTTTATGCTATGCAAAAAATCTAGCCAACAATGATATACATGACCGTGGTAGGGACCATGAAGAGGTTCCATGCATGGACGACACAAGGTATGGTAGAAATAGTCATATTTCATATTTCTGCTCTCCTCCCATGCTGCTACCATACTTGTTTCATCATGGGCAGCTTGTTGAATGGGAGAAACACATGGCAAGTGTGATGCTTCATGGTGGCCATTATGGAAAACACTCTAAACAGGAAGGATTCAATAGGATTGTGGCTAATGAATGTTTATTTCCATGCATATGGTTAGAAGAAAAATCCATGAAGGATATTATGCATTCACACCACTTGGTGAAAAATGAGATGATACAAAGTATCTTCATCACCAAGGGACACCAATCATTCAAGCTAGCTTTGGGGAGGCACATGGTAAGCTCCGTACTTCCATTTGTTATTCAATAGTCATTTGATTTGGATTTTCAATTCCTAGTCAATGCACATATTCATAAAAAGATTCCTCCAATTGTAATAAAGTTGTGTGCATAAAGTTGGTGTTTGAATTGAAGTGGAATGAGTGTTATTCCTTTGATCCGGGCATTGTAACTCAGCTGAGTTTAAAAGGTATGATTGGGAGCAATAAGAGGGTTGATTTATGGTGTCTTAAGCTTGCCATTGCAAGTTTTAATGTTGCTGTTTTGGAACAGCAGTCACATTACACAGTAATTCAGTTCCTTTCATGGATAATCCATGATGAGAGGAATTCTTTGCACCATATGTTGCTACAGCAGTTGCTTTAGGAGGACTCACTTGTTTTATGATTGACACATGCTAACAACTCTCCTTTTCCAATTGAGTTAGTACAACAGTCATTGAGGAGTGGATTTCCACTATGTCACCATGTCAAAGAAGCTAAGAAAGACCCAAGAAAGGGGGATAACAAAGGGCCTATAAAGGAGGGCATGGAAGTTGAGATTGGTGGACTCCTCTTCGCCATCACATGCATTCCATACCAGCTGGATACCCATGAAGAAAAGGTATGTGGGATGACTGATCTATATGTTGTTGAGTATGGTAGAAGCACTACTACTTCCCATATTTGCTTGCCCCCCTTTGTGTTCAAATCTATGCAAGTTGGAGATGTTATGGGAAGGGTTCCAACTCACAATTTTCAGATGACTTGCAATCCTATGCATACTTACCATGATTCTTATAACAACAGTGATTGGTACTCAATGAAATATTTTTGGCATGAAGGAACTTGTGTGTTCATGTTGGAAATTAGAGCCAAAAGAGGGGCTCTTGAAAGGGGAACAACTCCGCTAGAATTGGTTTTGTGGAGGCAGCCCAAAACCACCCAAATGCAACTCCAAATCACTCATGCTAAGGGGCCTAAGGTGCTGCTACAGCCAGGTAACTATGAAGAATTGTTTTTAGATCAGTTCTACAAATGTGCTAGAAGTATTTTCCAAACTTCCCTCATGGTACATAGAAGCATGAGCAATAAAGGAGAAGCAATAGAGGGAACTTCAAGCATGAATGAGAAGATTTTTATGACAGCGGTTGTCCCTATCATTTTCAGTTTCCTTTGCATACTTTGGGTTGAGGAAAAGGAAGATTGGGTCACAAGAATGATGTTAATACTCCTCCCGGATGTTTCTAAGGCATGGGCAGCTATTTGGCAACATGTTCCAATCACTTTCAGGCTGAGCCATGAAGAGGAAATGCATAGCTACAGCTATGTGTGGGGCAGCCATCAAATGCACGAAGTTTGTGGAGCTTCCACAAGCAAGAATGGAGAGTCAATTCCCATAACTATAGGGCCTAAGAGGGTCTTGTTAAACACTCATGTGCTCCCAGAGATCCAGCTTGGTGAGAATCAACGGCAAAAGAATCAACTACATGCAGAATGTGAAAAAGAACAAGACTGCAGCTTTCCTCTTCTTTCTTCTTTCCTCCGACAAAGTAATTGAGTGATCAATTAAATTATAAAACTTAAGTGATTGGTTTAAAAGCCATTACTTGAAGAAGTCAACTACTTGGAGATAGGTGGCAGACGTGCAAAATAGAAGGTTCTATCTTCAGTTGCAAATCATGCATGTCATGCAAAGAGGAATTCCAGGAGGGAGATTGCTAGTTGTTTCCTTTCCCACTTCCACATGTGCCAGTTCAACTAAAAGCTTCCGACTTGTAATTGCCCTCTACATTCTATAAGTAGAGGAAGAACCTTCGGGTTAAAAGATCAGAATTTGTAAGCAGCATTCTTGTGTTCCAGACTTTGTGCTGAAACCCTTGATAGCCACTTGAAGCAAAGGAATATAAAGGAGCAGATTTCCGGAGAACTTTGTGTCACGGTGCATTTTGTTTCTAGCTTTCTATCTTAGATCTTCTAATAAACTTTGTGTTATTTTAGATCTAGATCTGAAGTTGCCTTTGCTTATAATTCTATGTGTTGATATCTATTGGTTTCTTCTATGTGCATGCAATCAACTCTGTTATCTATTGATTGGGTTGCACATCTTCCCTATTTCTTCCTGTGTTTTCTTATTTCCTTCTTTATAAATATTTCCTTTCTTAAACAACTACTTACTTGCTGCAGAGCTATACAACTATGGTTCATGAGCTGCATGGTTAAAGTAAAACCCCCATATAGATACTAGCATATTTTAATTGACAAATCTGACACGGGAGCCTCACCGGTAAATGAGGGAGATTTATCTCATGACTGCCTAGGTTTTCAGCTATGTAGAAAATCTAGCCAACAAAGGGTCAGCAGAATCATGCATTGTTTCCAGGCTTACCGAAATCAATGATACAGACATGGGCCCTGAATCTATCACTAATTTGATTGACAAATCCAAAGCCACCGGAAGATCATCCCTTATGCGGGCAATAAAAAGTAGCGGGATTATTCAAGCTTCAGCGTTTCAACCGCCGAGTTTGTTATGGAGTGTGCAAGGTCTTATCATCCTCTTTCTAGGACAGTCCAAGATGCTACAGGGAAGACAATAATCAAGTTGGATGCACAATTCATTAATTATTGCCTTAAGCTTCGGTGATTGCATTAGCATGTAGGATGTTGATAATAGATGGGAAAATAATAAAACAAATTGCATGGGTATAATGAACAACAGATACATGAAGAAGCCCAGAGCACCATCGAAATTCCCGAGGACTCTTCCACAATCCAATCTTGTGCGGGGAAGTTGATGATATCCAAATTACTTTGCAGGATAAATGGGGAAGCTAATACGAATAACTTCCGCTCATGGATGTATGCCTTTGTGAGAACCATTGAGATCAACAAAGTTGATTCGATAATTAATTGGGCTGAGATCATCAGTGACAACATCAACGAGCACCTCCGAAGTGTGAGGTAGACATTCAACTTCAAAATGACTTCATACCTTGTATATGCAATAGCTTTTTAGGGGATATTTTCCAAACTGGATAAACGGGGCATATTGTCAAAAGATCCTATTTATAAGTGTCTCCCTTAGTTGACAATTCTTGAATGCTACAAGGATTACAGGGCAGTCAACGATGGCTTCTTCTACGGATTCATTTGCAAATTAAATAGTGATTAGAAAACCAGCATAGTGAGAAAAGAAACTTGGCAAGTCTGTCTCCCAGCATGGTTGTATCTTCATCCAGTTTGCGGACTTCACATATCTCAGGGTTAGTGGTTTCTCAGGAGAATCAGTTAAGTTGCCAAGATACCCGAGTGATAAGTGGGTCATCATGGAGTTGTGCAGGAAGCTCGTAGAGTTGCATGACTTACAGTCAAAACGACACAAGTCTACAGGTAGCTTTCCAGTCACAGTGGGTCATTATAGTTGCTAGAGCATCCATAAAGCCTAGAGGAATTGAAGCAGAAATGTTTTTAGGTATGAGCATGAGTTCTTCCTAGCACGAATGAACTTTGACCCATATGGGATAGCAAAGAGGACAGTCTCCCAAGAATACTCACATGTACCTTCATTGGAAGACTTTTGGATGAAGTGCAGGAGCGAATACGAAGTCAGAAAGAGAGATTTCAGCAGGTTATCGGTCAACAGGTTTTTGACTATGGTTTAGCACGGATACTTGCAAATCTCTCAAATGATGGGCATGTGGTACTTGACACATATCATCAAATGGGAGGAGATAGAGCTGCTCTTCAGGAGAGTGTGGGTGGTTGTCACACGATTGAGGAGAGGTCTTCGCGATCTGGTTAACACCTCAAATTAGTTGTTAACAAAAGGGTATTGCTTGGACGAGGCTTTGATGAACCAGATCACAAGGAATTTCATTACGAGGATTCCAGCAAAAGAAAACACGAAGGTGAGAGTAGTAGGACAGAGAAGCTCAAAGTATACAAGAAGTCTCAGGTATTGGAAAAAGGCAAGCCTACATCCATTATACCAGTGCTACTTTCAGACGAAGCTTCTCCAGCGTCAACTCACAACACTTCCGCAGCTCCAGGACCTCAAATAGATGTTATTATTCCACCGTTGAATCCAACATCGTTCGTATTTGTTCCTCAGCCACCTAGATCTTCACCTCTCCTGTGGAGAAGTTGAAAGCACAAATGGCAGAGTTCGAAGAGCATTGTCTTTGGACAATTCAGAAGAGGGCAGCCATAACACTGTGGTGAATTCGGATGCAGCAGAGTTAGAGCATGAGATGGTGGTACATTCGGTGACTTCTCATTCCCCAAAGAGCAATTTCTCATCTTGGTTGGCTCTGCAGATAGTTCCAGAGGCTAGAGAAGAAATCAACTTGGAAGAGGAAGACTTGTAGTTGCTTATGAGCTTGGGAGGTAGAGGCAAAAGGTCTAAAGTTGCTAAAATAACTTCAAGGTTGATTATTGAAGAATCAGGGTAGAAGTTCGTTGAATTGTCAGTTCCAGTTGAAGGGAAATAGAAGGGAGAGCTAACTGCTGCAGACATATTGGTGACCAAAGTACCATTGGGGAAAATCACCACGGAAGGATTAAAGCAAGATACACAGACACTGATAGACGCTTTATTCCTTAAACTTGACAAGGAGAAGGCAGAAAAAGACAGGCTTCAGATGCAGATCTCCCAGTTATGTGAGATCATCACTAAGGTTTCCAAACCTTCTTCTCAGCCCGTGTTAGTGCGGGAACAAATATGCAACCGTTTGGTTGAAGATATTAAAGATGCAGGAACGAGGTCAAAGTTATTGCTCAATGGAAAGAGCAAATTATTCACCAAGCTTTGAGCAATTCGAGGGAATACCAGCTGGCTTGGAGAATATGCATAGGGCATTATCTCAGCTAAAGGAACTAATGAAAAGGATAGAAGATGAGAACATAGTTGTTGAAAGTCATTTGGATACCTTAGCTAAGATACATTCATTGTCAAAGGATGTGCTAATTGTAGAGAAAATTGTACCTAACGGATTGATAGAAAAGGGAAAGCAGTTAAAGATAGCAATTTCCTTCCACATGGAGATCCTCAAGCTTATGCTGAAAAGGATGCAATTGCTGGAAAATGAGATGGGGAAGTACCAGAGAACATTCCAGATGAGTTTTCTGCTTCCCGTGAGGAATTTATTCTGGTTGTGCAAAGAAGATTGATGAAGCCATCATGCCTTTCACGTTAGATTCAATTGGTAGACTCGTAAAGCTTCATGCAAATATTGAGGGGTATGGGCCTGGTTTGGAGAAGGTAAAGGCTAACATTTCTGCTTTGTCAAAGGTTTCATGTAGTTTAAAATTGAGAGAGAAACAATTGCTAAGGTAGATGGGAAGACACTGAGTCACATGTTTGACAAGTATATTCAGTTTCAGAACAAAGAAAAAGCGTAGAGTATGACGGCCGGCATATTTTATTTCTTCTTCCTTTCCTCTCTTATTCTTATTTTCTCGGAAAAATTGTAAAACTAAAGTAATTGGTTAAAATCCATTGCTTTTAGTTATCTGAAAAGGTCCTTAATTGAGAATAGGTGGTAGACATGCAAAGCTTTGATTTAGTCTTCAGATGCATGTCATGTAGAGAGAAATTTCAGGGGAAATATTGCCAGTTGTTTTCTTTATAGCTTCCGCATGTGTCAGTTTAGTTATTGCTTTCCTATTTGTAATTTCCTTTTATACACTATAAATAGAAGAAGAACCTACGGGTTAAGGGATCAGAATTTGTAATCAACATTCTTGAGTTCTAGACTTTGTGTTGAAACCCTTGATATCTTTTCTGAAAGCTGAGGAATTAAACAGAGGTGAATTTCCGGAGAACTTTGTGTCAACGGTGCATTGGCTTCTTACTTTTGTGTAGATCTTTAGATAAACTTTGCATTGTCTAAGATTTAGATTAGAAGCTTTCCTTTCCTTTGATTCTGTATTGTGAGATCTATTTGTTTTATATATGTGTATGAGACCAACTCTGTAAACTATTGGTTGGATTACACATCTTCTTCTCCTTCTTTCCGTATTCAACTATTCCCCCTTCTGCAAATATTTCTTTACTGACTACTTACTTCTTTGTAGAATTGCTTAGCTATGGTTCATGAGCTTCGTAATTAAAGTAAAACCCACAGGTAGCTATTAGAATATATAATTGACAGAAATCTTACACGGGAGCCTCACTAGTAAATGGGAGAGATTTATCTCATGACTTCCTAGGTTTTAGCTATGCATAAAATCTAGCCAACAAGCAAGAAGCCTTCAATTTCTGTTATTTGAAATAAGGGGACATTACAAGTAATGTTGTCCCAATAAAACTATACCTTTACATTTTCTCTCATAAATCAGAATGTTAGTGGCTGGAAACCACCGAAACCAGCCACAAATATGCCAATGTTAGTAGTAGTGTGGAATTTCTTCAACCTTATAATTGGAGGCTCTTTTTTAGACGTCTCATAAGTAGGAAAGTAGTTGGAAAAGTTGTGAACAACAAATGAAAAGAAGGTACAACAGCTGTAATCATGAACTATCCTCAAAAATTTCCAAACTACCCATGACATGGGTGTTGGAAACACCCCAACATTGATGGAATATGCCCCAACAATGCCCAAGAACAACCATTTACTAACTTCAATGATTGAATCTACTTGTATGTCATTAAATATATAAAAATTCACATAGCTTACCCACTTCCCATATCAAACATCTCACTGCCCCGGTAATGGTGACTATTCCTCTTACTTTAGGGGAGATTTTAATGCTATTCTCAATCTACAAGAGAAACAAGGTGGCAATAAACAGTTAGATGCTAGTTCTGTCCTTATGTCCCAAGCAGAGATAAGATTATTAAACCTTCTAGATGTTCTAACGACAATGGGATTATGACATGGAATAATAGACGACAAGGTCAACAATGTATTTTGGAAAGACTTGACAGATTTCTTGTTTCTGAAGAATGGTGGTTCAAAAATTTTGTTCCTAAGGCAATACTTTTGAACAACATTGGCTTGTGTCTTTAGAGATAGGGAAATCTTTTCGGCATAATGTTCCCTTTAGATTTCAATTGATGTGGCTGCGTCATGAAAATATTAAACAATGCATTCAACAGTGGTGGATGGAAGGCAAGCCACGACATGGTACTCGAGATGTAATCCTTTGTCAAGAGGTTGGACTATCTTAAAACTAAACTTAAAAAATGGAACTGGACTGAATTTGGAGATATTAAGGCTAAGAAAACAGGTATCCTTCAACAAGCTGGAAGAGATTAATTCTGAAATGCGTCATTCAGACATTATTGGTGAGCTTATTCAGAAAGAACTGATGGTTAAATCCGATTTGACCAAATGGGAAATCAGAGAGGAAATAATGTGGAAGCGAAAATCTAGAATTAAATGGTTAAATGAATGGGTTAAAATTCTGCATTTTTCCATAAATCATTACTTCATAGGAGGATGCATGATTATATTCACTCTTGTTTCTTTTAATGTGTTTGTTCTTTGTGTAGGCATAGGAATAAAGAAGAAAGAACAGCTGGATTTGTTATCCATCCGAGCACACGATGAATAATATGGGACTGCAACTGAAGAGGAAGATGCCATAATGGAGGATGGCAAGTTTTTGAGTGCAAAAGTTTCAATTTGCATAGAAACAAAGTCCATCCAATACTTGGATGGGGAGTGAAACATAAAGGCTTTGAGGAAGGTACAACGCAATCTAGGACAGCGGGAAGAGGGCAGTCTAGACCGTCTTTTGGGCAGCCACAGAAGCCTCTACAACAAGGTAACTCCGGGTGTTTGGATCAATTTTGCATGTTGCTCAAGTTTGCCCTTCCAAGTTTTACGTTAGTCGAAGAATGTAATCAAGAGTTGGGGAATGAGGTTTTCTCTACCCCTAGTGAGAAGGGAAATGTTTTTATGGCAACCATGAGCCAAACTACCATCATTGATTGTACTGTCAACATTTCTAGGAGGCTCCACCTAATTTTAGTTGCATTTGTATTTGGGAATATGGAGTGTTCTTCCACCTTAGTTGTGAGGATGGAACAAAGAATGACGTTGCCACATTGGGATTTGGATTAGCTTGTCCAACTGCTGGTTGTTCACCAATTTTTTGCTTTGTGGTTGAGGTTACAACAGTCTGGAAGGTTTTTTATACAACTGAGTGTGCAAAGGAAGAAGTTATTATTGCTATTTTTAGTGGAGGATGAAGAGGACTTCAATAAAGAGATGGGCAGTAGAGGTATGAGTTTGTTTGGGTTGAAGCTCCTTCATTTGACATGTTCGGGATTTAGATTATTGAAGCATCCAAGTTTGCAATTGCTTGAGGGCAAGCAATTTCGGGAAGAGAGGACTGTAATGTTCCTTTTTCAAATTAATTCATTTTGGAGACTTCTAGCCCATTCCACTTTCCGTGGGCAAGAAGGAGGTGAACAAGGGAAGTGTTTGTCATGTTTTTCAGTCTTTTTCATAAGCATTTGCATTTTCTTTCATGGTTTCTCACTTAAGCTAGGTCGGCTGGGTTGGAGGAGTAAAAAGCCAAAGACAAAAAAGAAAAGTAACATCATTATGAGGTTGGTCATGGGGAAACTCCCTCATTGGGTTTGGCGCCACCAAAGGGATATAAAAGGAGGTCGCTTGGCCTCATTTGGGCATCATCTTTTGGCATATAATTTATACTTTATTTGGTTTTGGGCTGTTTGCTCAATTTCCTTCCACTAAGGGCGAAAATATTTTGGTGTGGATTCACAAGGAAGATGAAAGCCTTCCTTGATAATTGGGAACGAAACTCTTCAATTAATTGTTCCAATTTCTTCAAAGAGGTGGATAAGGCCTATTGTTAGCGAGGGTTTGGTTCTAAGGTGAAATTCAGCCTCTCTCTCAGGGGAGAGACCCACCTTGGGGAAGAGATTGGTGGTTTTTAGGGCACGGCAACACTCAGCCATCATTGCATTCTCCATAATTTTGGTAGCCGGAATCTACTTTGTACTTCATTTTTAGGGCTTGGAATCATTCATTTCCAGCCATTTCATAAGGGCATACTTTGCTGTCATTTATTTAATTTCCAGATGCATTTAGAAGCTGATTTCTTGGTTGATAATTATTCTAAAATATTCCTAAAGTGCCTCTACATACTTCAGATGATGTGAATGGTGATATTTTGATGAATTATTGTTTTTCCTTGCTGTTCTAAAAATCAAATTGTTGTTCTATTTTTCAGTTGGCTGATATAAAAATCAGAATATTTTCAGTTTGGGTTTGTGTTATTTCATTGCTTTTCAGTTCAGCCCTAGAAAGGGACATGGCTTAAACAAGCAACAAGAGGAATAGAGGCCTAACAACCCATGCACGGGCATGATATAGGTTCAAACAGTCCAACACTTAATGGCACTGCATTGAATGGGAATGAATTCAAACCATATCCAGAGTAAAAACCAAGACACCCCCAATCGTTACAAAAATATATTTGTGTTGAGCATATACAACCAAAAATTTAACCACAAGTTCATTAGGGAGGAGATAAAGTAAACAAAAAACATACCTTCCCACCTAATTTGAATTGATGGCACTAGTAGAGTACCCCAAGCTTCACCATTGTTGTCGTGCCCCATGCACAAATGTGGTGGCAACTTAAATCAAGAGGGGTGGTGGTGTCATTTGTGTGAGGGTGAGGTCATCAATTCCTTGAGGACGACACTTCTCACAGGTCCTTTCCATTAATGCCTCTACCTTTTTCTAATTAGCAATAGATATCTTACAAGCTCATGATGCGTATCCAAATACGGGGCCATGACAAAAAAGCACGTCTTGTCCTAGAGAAAGGTTGTGATATTAGAATCCAAAGTCACCCTCCCAAATATATTCTTACTCAAGTATATAGTGGGAGGCATCCAACATAAGTAGTCTGCAATGTCCTTGGAAAGGGCAGTTCCTTGAATATGCTTGCTAGAAATTGAGCTTCTCAAACCAACTCCATTACTAGCAGCCTTATCGCCATCTCTTCGATATGCATAAATTCTGTCTCATCTAAATTTTTTCCATATCTAGCTTATTTCATTTGAAATAGTTTTGATCGTCCATGCAATAATATTTCCCCCATTGGGTGGATTGATGATAAAATGAGTGTCGCCTTCAATTACTAATCTCCTCCATCCTTTTAAAAGTGCAATTTGGATGCCTTTTAAAAGATATTTAGCTTCCACAACATTATTGATGCCACTGACCATTGTGTAAAGAGAAAATTTGAATAGGTTGACCCAAATGATCATGAAAGATACTGCCACAACCAGTCGGTCCCGATTACCCTTGGCAGCACCATAAAAATTAAAATTGAGAACCCCAATCTCAGGAAGAGACTAGAAGATGGGACTCTATAGATGTTCCACCAAACCTTCACCACGCTTCGTATTAGGTGATCAAATGCCGAACCACCCACTCACCAGTTCATCTTCATCATAAGAGCTTCACATAACCCCAAAACCTTGGGCTTTAACAATCTTGAGGATAGGCTTTTCAATAGTTAGCCATGGCCATTCTTTTGAATGCCTAGTGTCATTAAAGATCCTTGTATTTCTTTCTAGCCATAAGTTTCAACAAATTATGGAAGGGCCTAACTCCTAGATCATCGCTAGGCATGTTGATTTGAACTTGTGGTGCCAATTGCTTATATGTCTAGCAAGGATTTCGGAAATATAGTATGAATTATAAATTTCTCCAAGAAAAATCCCTATGCTTTCCAAGGAAAAGGACAGTGCAACAATATACATTCACAAGTTTTTTATTTATTTCTGCAAAGCATACAAAGGGATGAACCAATGCTACCCCTTCGCCCGAGCTATTCATTTAAGATCCTCTTCTGAGCTGCCACCTAGAGAAAAATATTGGCTGTTAGTAGACCCTTGTGGTTCTAGATTACATTGGCTGGGAACTTGCTCAGCACAAATACATTCCATCCTAATAATAATCTGGTAGGAAGACTAAAGAGATTTCCCTAGACGGACAACCTTTCTATATAATCGAATCCATAGGAGCAAAGTTTAACAACACTAGAAGCCAAACTAGAAAGTTTTTGTTTACAATACCAAGTAAAGGTCAAGAATGCACATCAGAGTTATAAGAGTAGGCCTCACTTAATCTTAAAAACCTAATTTATCCGTGGATACCCGTATCAAGATGATTCCCTCTACCTTTTACCACGTAGACTTATCTCTAAGGGGTCACTAGTCAGTGGTTCCATGGTTTACCACTAGAAGAGAGGACTAGGTAGGAACCAAGGTCATGCTAGAAATGCAATGCCCTCTATAATAATGCCAAGGGGAGCATTACGACATAGTTACTGAAATATAGTTTGCAACCCCACGTGGTATCCCCCAGTTGATAAAATTGACCAGGGTTAATTCACTTGCCTTCCCCATAGGTTTTGTTTGCTCGAGTACCTTGATTCTAACATCTATTCTATCCACCAAGGGTTTGTAGGTTTAACTTCTACTGCTGGAGAATGATCTGCTCGAAGGAGTATACAGGTTTAGAACCTTTAATACGTATATACTACATTAAGCAACCCCACTTATTTTATATAGATTCTACTTTTGGTTTCAATACAAACATAAATAGTTCTATTTAGTTCTTGGAGTGTTTCATAACATCAACTTTGTTGTCATAGTACCATGGTTCGCTATAAGCAAAAGTACCAAACATTACTAATCACTGCCATAGTTCCTCGAGTAACAGCTACTATAGTTTAGTATAGTATTTCTTCCCAGTGCAGTGCTATAAATTCAGTTCAGAATCAAGATACATTTATTCAGGACCATCTTATAATAATGACAGTCATTTATGTTCTAACTGCATAGAAGAAAGTTAGGACAATCAAGATAATAGATGGCATTCTGAAAGTAGAGGTTATAGAAAGGATACTTCCAAAAATTCATACATAAGAAATACTAGGAGTGGACCTCCATTAACAAGACTAAGATACAATCTCTAATCTCCAGGTTACAATCACTGAAAGTGTAACCTCTACAAGTATCAGATGTACGGTTTTCATCAGCACGACAAAACCGCCTCAATTATTCTAGAAAACAAGAGCCAGGTGCGAGAAGATTCATTAACACCCAAAGGTTACACCAATGTCTAGGAGTTGTCTTAGGATCTAGAAAAGTTATTTTCTTCTTGCTTAACAGAGCGCTGAAGGTCAGCTTACACTAGACTCACGTAGGACTGTCTACAGGGCCCTGGCCTTTTCTCATGGAATCTCCAACAAGAACTTTATCCCATCTATAAAGTATCTTAAGAACAAGAAGGAACTTCATGTCACTACAGAGAGAGAGAGAGAGAGATCAAGTACGGGAGTGAAGTGCCTTGTTCCAAGAACAACTTTAGCGAAAACACAGGAGTTCTTTAAGGAATAGGCAGAAAGGTAATTAACAAAGCAATAACACAGATCAGAGTGTGTGCCTTGTTCAATTTATAGCTACAACTCATTAATGGATAAAAGTAATGATCCAGGGTTTCATAGAGCTCTCACACTAATCACAAGGAGGTACCATTGCAAGCAACCCTTTCAAGTTGTGCTTTGGGCAATCAAATACAGGTCATCAGAATGACAAGTGACAACAACATTCCAAGATACTTTTCTCCTTTATTGAACAAAAGCACTCAGTGCAATCTACAAATCCTCAATTAAGCAATGCAATACGAATCAGTAAGGGATACGGTACACTAACAATTATAATCACAATGAATACACCTCCCGTTCTCAGGTATGATGTACAATTTACTCATTCAGTGCTAGAAATCTCCAGCAAGAGTTCAAGATCTTATATCAATTGGAAAACACTTATAACATTAAGCATTGGTATATAAGTTCAATAAGCAGTTGAAACAATAATAGACTAAAGGCAATCCCATTCTTTTACTTCTTATCACCAGGGTGCCAGTATCATCAATACATGGTCCTTAAGGGACTTCTACAACTCAAGATAGAGAATGCAATAACAAGAAAAACGTGCCTCTCCAAGATTCAGTTTTATATGTTTGCTGCGATAGTGAACATAGTGTTCAAGGAAAAGTTACAGAGATACTGCAAAAATATACTTCCCGATAAACTTCCTCATAAAACCCGGCCAAAATGAAGGTTACAATGGAGGGTAATCAAGAGAGTCTCCCTACACAAGTTAACATTCTTCTAGGATAGATAGACCACATCACCAAATGTTCACACTCTTTAAAGAAAAAAATTCACAACCAAATTGTATTGCCATTGGAGGATTGTCATAAATCAGGGGTTCAATGATAAGAATGCTAGTCAAAGAAGGTGGTCACAAGATCACAAAGAATCAAATTAAAAAAACAAGGTGAGAGGAGCAGAGTTTCCATGATAATATAATTATTAGCATATTACTAAACTCGTCAAGATCACTTCCCATTCCAACTCTAACTGAGCGAGGCTTAAGATAGAGAGTGATCAAAGTTTTAGAAATCTCTTACATAGAATACTCTTTCAGTCTTCAAGCTAGAGAGGTTACAACAATCCTTCTTTAATATGGAGAATAGACAATGGTACTGAAGACAACTCCAGGTGCAAGGAGGTTCAACCTAAATAAAGGAACTCCCAGCAAGCAAATAGAATGAAGAGAGGTTTTTCATGGTGTTCCCAACACATGGTAGAATACCATGAGAAAAATATGGTATAACCTAAGCCCAATTATCAGTGGCCCATGCCACCCCATCCATCAGCATAAAATCTGATGGCAACTCCTCCAGCAAGCTAGGACCATGAGATAGGCTTTGGGAAATGCTGGTGCACAAAAACACACAACTGCTTAAGAAACTAGTAAAGATGTCATCCTAAATCAAATGCAAATGAGGGAAACACAACATAATAACAGAATAACGAGTTATGCTCTTGCAACCAAGCTTATAGTGAATCCTCGGGATAGCTAACCATAGCTACCTAAGACTTCGGGATGGCAAAGTTTTTTTAAAATTTTGGGGATGGTGGGGGATGGCTGATTAAATAATATATAAATTTTATATATATTACTGATATAACATGAATAACTAAGACTTAATGCACATGGTTTTAGGTCATGTGGGATCAAACAGTTACATGCAGCCCATACTCTGTTAATATTTGCATTCCACTCAGCCCTCTTCTACTATTATTGAATTCATATCAATCGTTTTAGTGCTTCATAGCTTTCTAATCAACTAATTGATTTCTTCATAGTGGTCATCATCCTTCTAGAAGCCATCCAAAGAAATGGATTACATGAAGTTTCCCTAGAAAATGCCACTCTCTAAGGACACACATCATTCCACTTGGTTTGACTCTTGTCCAAGTATCAATTTGACAAGGCAGGCCACTTTTATTGAGTTTTCTTTTCTTTCTAGTTTGACATTTACACATGTTAGTCTCTTTTGCATAAATTCTACTCTCTCTCATTGTTCCTAGTCACATCCGATTAAGTGTTAGATGTTAGGGCATTATTCTCGGTACTCGTAATTAATTCAAACTCTCACAATCTCATACATTATAGTTTGCTTGAATAATTTGCAAGTTTTGTTTTCAATTTTTGTACACCAAGTGTTTGTGAAATCATTGTGTGGTGATACATAGGTTAAGCATTGTCTCTTGCATCATTTGGGTTACGGGTTCATTGCTTTTGTTTTCTATAGTCTGCATTTTCACTTCCCGGTCCAATTTAGAAAATAGATTCAAGCGTCTAATTCATCAAATTTTGTTTGCATGTCACCTAACTCATAACTTGCATCATCGTTCTTGTTGGCTAGATTTTCTGCATAGCACAAAACCTAGGCAGTCATGAGATAAATCTCCCTCATTTACCGGTGAGGCTCCGTGTCAGATTTTTCAATTAAAGTATGCTAATATCTATATGGGGTTTTACTTTAACTACTCAGTTCATGAACCATAACTGAACAGTTCTGCAGCAAGTAAGCAGTTGTTTAAAGAAAGGAAATATTTATAGAAGAAGGGAATTATATAAACACAGAGAAGAAATGGGGAAGATGTGCATCCCAATCAATAGATAACAAAGTTGATTGCATGCACATAGAAGAAACCAATAGATATAAACACATAATTCTAAGCAAAGGTAGCTCTAGATCTAGATCTGAAATAACACAAAGTCTATTAAAAGATCTAAGATAAAAAGCAAGAAACACAATACACCGTGACACAAAGTTCTCCGGAAATCTGCTCTGTATATTCCTTTGCTTCAAGTGGCTCTCAAGGGTTTCGGACAAAGTCACGGAACACAAGGTTGCTTACTTACAAATTCGACACGGGAGCCTCACCGGTAAATGAGGGAGATTTATCTCATATTTGCCTAGGTTTTGTCTTATCTGAAAAATCTAGTGATTTTTAGCGACTCATTTGGGAACAACTATCTTTGCTTAAAAGCTTATCTTTTGAAGATCAGTGTTTTCCATACAAATCTCAACCTGGCTGAATGTCCATTCACCCGATCTGTGAAGGCGCAAGGAAGGACTGATCATTTCTACCAATTGCAGAAGCAATTCAATTTCAATCATCCTCCTCAAGTTAGAAACCATGAGATCTAATCTTTCACCGGGAAGATGAGTGCAAACGCATCGAGACCGTATCCCCTTCAAACACATTCGGTGCTGGAATTATCCATCAAGTCTACACAAGGAGAAGACGTGCCCCAGTCAACATGCAGAATCAGTTAGTACCTGTTCCATGGGGAGCAACTTTTGGACCTATGAACTTGACTCCACCTATGCATGATCTGCCAAAAGGATCCAGAAAGAATTTTCCAAAATTCTTTGGAGATAGAAAGCAAAACTCGGATGATCATTTGGCGGTCTTCTTCATATCTTGTGGTGTGCTTGTAGTGGAGCACGAAGATGTCTCAGTCAGACTCTTCATTGAGACTCTACACGACTTGGCTGGTGGATGGTTCTACCGGCTAGCTCCTGGCACCATAACCAACTGGGCTACTATGCGGGATGCATTCCTGAAAAGATTCAAACCAGCTGAAGATTCTAGTACATTGATTACTCAGCTCACTCAGTTGAAGAAGGAGCCACATGAGCACATGCGGGATTTTATTGCAAAATTCCAAAGATTACTATACAAAATTCCAACTTCTGCTTCTCTGAATGATGAGAATCAAAAGGTGTTCTTCATCAATGCTTTGCTTCTGAAGTAAGCTATCAACTGCGAAGAGCACGTCCTGCTGATTTGTTAGCAGCTCAAAACATGGCGGTTGAAATTGAAGACGACCTCATCATGGTTGGAAAGATAAAGAGCAACACTTCTAGAGCTGAAAGTTCATCCTCTGCTACTACTTCCGATTCACTATTGCAAAAGTTAGCAAATGAGATGATGCAGATGAAGAAACAAATGACTCAAATGGCTCGGGAGTGTAATCGCCCCCTGCTCGGAATTTCAACAACCGGAACCGCATTACTGGTTCCCAAAGATTAGCAATTGAAGTTGCTCCCAGAAACGTGGAGATGAATGAAGAAGACCAGGAAGCTGACACTGATCAACTCGAGGATGATGATTTTATAGGACTGCTGGCGACTCCAACATTAATTACCTAAACTACAAATTTGAACATGACGATGAGAAACTTCATGAAGATGATCATGGTCATGCATATGCAGTACTTACAAGATCACAAACTCGTCAAGCTGAGGCATTAGCTGATGAACAAAGAAGGGCAAACCATTTACCTTCTTCTTTAGCTCCTAGAGATAAGAATGCGAGTTCTTCATCTCAACCACAGAAAGCGGCTCAGGTATCTGAATCTATTTCTTCTTTTGACATTATTGATCATGCCAAGAAAACTAAAGTTCAAATGTTAGAAGCCGAATACCTGAGAGCTTTTCCTGAGCAGTTAAATAGGCTAGTCAAATATGTACAATCACCAGGACAATCCAATACATCAAAAGGCCTTTTGCCTAAGCCCAAAGATACTCCACAAAACAACACTACAGTTGTTAAACCCTCACCATCTTCTGAAAGGGTGGAACCTTTCTATGTCTCCTTATTGCTTAATGGTTTCAAGTTAAGCAATTGCATTCTAGATTCGGGTGCTTCTGACAATGTCATGCCAGCTAAAGTTGCAGATGCTCTTGGGCTTACCTTGACAAAGACCATAAAAAGGTGTTATTCCATGGAGAGACAAGTCCCTTTAATCAGACAAATCAAAGATGCACAAGTTGTTCTGGTAGCTTTTCTTGATAAAAGATTAAAGATGACAATTCTAGTTGCAGATATTCCTGTCTCCTACGGGAGGTTCTTTGGCGAAACTTGCAAAGAGTAGGCGGAGAAGTAAAGATGGATTGGTCCTGTGTGCATATTCCTATCAAAGGGCTTAACCATAAGCTAGAGCTGGAAAAGAAGTCAGTACACGATTACAAAATCTGAGGATCCTAGATCTCAAATTCTTTTTCAGGAATCTGACCGTGGGGTCTATTTCTTGGAAACGGATAAAGACATTCCAGAGCCAGAACTTCGACCAGAGCCAGAGCCAGCAAAAGAAGAAGAAAAAGTTTGGACTTTGGAGTTTAAAGGCACATGTTGTTCTTTTGGATCAGGAGTCGGCGTTCTACTAATATCTCCAGATCATGAGATATTTCCATACTCCCACAAGCTGATGTTCGAGAACACCAATAATACAGCGGAGTATGAGGCATTGCTGCTAGGAATGGAGCAAGCCAAAAAGAAAGGAGTAAGACTCCTCAAAGCCCAAGGAGATGCTGAACTTCTAGTAAAGCAAGTTCGAGGGCAAAGTCAAGTCAAAAGAGATAAGCTGGAGCATTACAGAGATAGAGTACTTTCTGCCACATTCGATTTTGCAGCCTTCTCTATTGACTTCATTCCAACAAATCAAAACTCAAGGCGAGATTCTCTCGGTAGTCAGTGCACTATTGAATCCGGATAGACCACCATCTATATTGAGATAAGGAAACTATAAAGTGGAGATGATCTACCACCCTAAAGTCCTGAACAAACATCTGCATTTCTAGAACAAGGCAACTTTGACAGAGTGTACGTTGAAGGGAGTAAATCACCACCACGACAAATAGTCACAGGCAAAACTGATCCAGGTTATGGTGATAGCAGTGGAATGATCCAACCAAAAGGTAACAAAATCCCCAAGGATTTAGTTTCCTTAGTGGAGACTTTCAACAAGCATGATCAGTACCCGAAGAAGAACAAAGAATATGGTGATAGTTCTTCCTCGGAAATGCAACAAATAAATGGGAGCGAAGCAAGTTGATGCGAGACTTACCCGCTACAAAGAGAAGAAAGGATGAGCCACCACCGGATCAAGCGATAAGGACTTGCCCAAGGTATTTGAAAAGAAGGCCAAAGAAAAGAAGTTCAAGATTGGAGCTGGGTACTCGGCGGGACAAGAGACATGAATCGAACGGCATGCACGACAAATTTGATTCACTCTAGAAAGGGCCCTTCGTTATCAAAAGAGTTGCGAGGAATGGATACATTCTTCCTTGCCTCTTGGGATGGAGTTGAGTTACCATTTCCTTTCAATGGGCAAAGCATCGAAGTTGTTAGGACATGAAAAGAAGAGTAAAAACTGTATGTATATAAATAAAACCTTCTTTGTTTTTCTTTATTTTATTTTTTTGTTGTGTTGTTTTTGTTTGCACGACCCCATGCCCAAAAAAACAAGATGCGAAACCAGAGATCTTTGGGATCTCATATTTTCCCTTTTCATTTTTACGAGAGAAAAAGATGTCCACAGACGGAGCCAGCTGGTGTCCCTGATTTCATCATGAAATGCGAGACTACCCTATCCGAAAAATTTTGTACTTTTAAAATAAAGTGTGGTTTTGTGTTTTTATTGCAGGAAAGTTCTTGTAATGTGTCGAGATATTCCTAAGGAGCCATATTATCCATTTTCGCCAAATACCCGGATACTAAAATTGTTATATTACATTGTCGGGATTTGCTGTGGGAAATTTGTATTTAATTATTTTGAGCCCCGTTTGAGGCAATTTGCACTCCGGTTTAACCCTGTTGTGATTGTATATATCATTAATCCCGTATACCAGTAGGTTTTTAACTAAGAATGAATCCTGGACTTTATTTGTAACTTTTGGCAACGTTTTGTGTTTTTGTGTTTTTCCGTTTCGTTTTCTGTGAAATTTCTCTGGATCAATTCCTTTGTCGGTTTGGCTTGATTCTTGGCCTGGAGTATCTAGAGATCACATACGCACGTTGTGCCAGAAGGAATTCGCCATCGGAGGTCTGGTTCTCTAGGAAAAGACGAAGTCGTGCACCAAAAAGCCTCTTCTGGGCTGGCCGCATTTTTGGAAAACAAAGGATTAGAGTGGATAATGGGAAAATTAGAAGCAGCAGGCAGGTGAGAATTTTGTACCTACCTTGCAGGGTACTTTTTCCCATGATAGAAAAGTCACTTAAGTTGCAGTGGGAAAATTAGAGGCAACAGGCAGGCGGGAATTTCTTACCTGCCTTGCAGGGTAAAAATTCTCATTGTGGAATAAAAGAAATATCACTTAAGTGAATCATGAGATTTTATTGCCTGCCTTGCAGGGTAAATAATCTCATTATGAAAGTCAAGTGACTTAAGTGAATCATGGGATTTTCAGGGCTGCCTTGCAGGGTAAATAATCTCATTGTCATGTGATTCTTAAAAATAGAATTTTATGTCAAAAAGTGCGCCCCCTTTGGAGAAGTAAAGATAGCCTTTAAATTGATTAATTTAATTAATTATTCACCCAAAATAGGCGCCCAGGCTTGTGGAAAAGTCAACAAAGGCAAAGGACAAAAGGTGGTTGAAAATAGATTGCTCTAAAATTAAATAAATTAATTTATTTAATGGCAACCCCTTCATGTCAAAAAGTGCGCCCCTTTTGGGAGAAAGATAATACTTTTTAAAGTATTACATGATTAAATTAATTTCTATTTTCAGTGGCGAAGGTTAAAGCACACTGTGAAGCTTAAGTGGAGTGAAGAGTGGATGATTAAATTGATTAAATTTAATTTATTGGATGGTTGTCCTTAAACATGCAATTTTAGCACACCAGTTAAAGAGAAAAGCATGATTTTTAATTAATTAATTGCCAGGAATAGGAGGGGCAATTATTAATTATAGAATTATGAGGGTTATATAAGCATGGGCTGCCATAAGGATGAATTAATTAATTCACAGGTAAAGAAGTGTAGCCCAGAGGAAAAGTGCGCCCCATTTGAAGAGGATTTTTGCTGAAAAGAAGGTGAAATCAAGGCTAAAAGCTTCCAATTTTGGTGCATAGGTTGAAGGAAGTTGATTTGTGTCTGGATAATTGTTTGCATAAGTAATACAGGTGCTCAGGTGAAGTTGGAAAAATTCATGCTCACTTTGCATGCAAACAAAACATCAATTTTTGGGGCAGCAAGCTTGAATTATGCAGATTTTTATGATTAAAATTCATTGTTCATGTTCCGGTTGCCATCTTTGTATGAAATAATTGCAGGAATTCATTACAGGTGCTTTACAAAAGAAAATGAGTTTTAATCAATGTCCAATACATTGAATATATCCTCGAATCTGAAGAATTATCCAGATCTGCACCAGTTTTGAAGAATTCCGGACAAATAAGAAGAAAAAGAATTGTTCAGACAAAGATAGACAAAGATTGCTCTAGCCATGGCAAAGCGGGATGAAAGAGAAAGCTCAGCGGAATCATGCGTAGCTTCTAGATTTGCTGAAGTCAATAGGCCCAGATCCAGATCCAGATCTCATAATTGCAAAAGCTTCCGGCACAAAGGCTTCATCCTCTTGTTTCGAATGCAGCCCGTGAAGAAGTCAGTGCGTGGAAAATTCCTTCCAGGATCTTGTGCATGTGCTTCCAATCTTCCAGTTGAAACCTTCATTGAAGTTGCATTCACCCGGAGTGCTTTCCAGAATTTTTAATTGCTCATATGCAATTAAAAATAAAAAGAGTTATTCTGGCAGACATTGCAGCGATGCATATACGGGAGAAGAACTACAAAAGCTTGAGGATAAAAAAGAAGACAAAGCGAAAGGCAAAATTCGGCCGCTTCCAAATCCAGCTTGTTGTTTTCCAGATCAATGGTTTCCAACTCAGCTTGTTGTCCGATCGGCTTGCCTCCAAATCCAGCCTACTCCTAGATCCGTTTGGTGAGAATCAAAGGCAAAAGAATCAGTGCGCATACGAGACATGAAAAAGGACAAGGCTGACTTTCCTCTTCCTTCTTCTTTCCTCAAACAAAGTAATTGAGTGATCAATTAAATTATACAACTTAAGTGATTGGTTTAAAAGCCATTACTTGAAGAAGTCAACTATTTGGAGATAGGTGGCACATGCAAAATAGAAGGTTCTATTTTGAGGTTGTAAATCATACATGTCATAAAGAGGAATTCTAGGAGGAAGATTGTCGGTTGTTTCTTTTCGACTTCCACATGTGCCGTTCAAGTAAAAGCTTCCGACTTGTAATTTCCCCTCTACATTCTATAAGGAGAGGAAGAACCTTCTGGTTAATGATCAAAATTTGTAAGCAACAACCTTGTGTTCCAGACTTTGTGCTGAAACCCTTGAGAGCCACTTGAAACAAAGGAATATACAGGAGCATATTTCCGGAGAACTTTGTGTCACAGTGTATTGTGTTTCTTGTTTTTTATCTTAGATCTTTTAAGAGACTTTGTGTTATTTGAGATCTAAATTTAAAGCTACATTTGCTTAGAATTCGGTGTTTATATCTATTGGTTTCTTCTATGAGCATGCAATCAACTATGTTATCTACTGATTGAGATGCATATCTTCCCCATTTCTTCTCTATGTTTATATAATTCCCTTCTTCCATAAATATTTCCTTTCTTTAAACAACTACTTACTTTGAAGCTGTTGATTATGGTTCATGAGGCCGAGTAGTTAAAGTAAAACCCCATATAGATATTAGCATACTTTAATTGACAAATCGAAAGCAGGGGCCTCACCGGTAAATGAGGAGATTTATCTCATGTTGCCTAGGTTTTGTCTTGCGAGAAAATCTAGCCAATAGTTACACACACCATTTAGATTTGTGATTGTTGTTCTAGGTCATTTTAGAGACAGTTTTCAATTCCTATAATTTTATTTTAATCAAAAAAGTGTTTTTTTTTAAATGAAAAGCAAAAAAAGCCTATAACGTTGAGGATGTCTGGACATCCCGAGACATCCTCAATTGTATCAGGGGCGTACATACGTCCCAAATGTCCCCCAAAAAAGGGGATGCCCTCGAGATGTCCCTTGATAGTCAAGGATGTTTTGGGGTGGTCCTATATGATTTTTAGTTGTTAGGAAACGTGGTGTATGCGGGCCAAAATGTGTCTCAACAACATGCACTCCTACTCATCTATTCAACTAGGGTATTCGAGGCAACGAGTAGGAGATGTGCATGAACCGACATACAAGGGGGTAGACTTAAAGGGGCTACGGTGAGCACTAGGGTCACATATCTAGAGGAAGTAACCCTTACACTAGATCAACCTAGGGTTTCCAAGGTCCACGATTGAAATAGAGGAAGGAACCCTACTGAGATATCGGTGGTTGGGTATGGAGAGGTATGGATCATATAATAAGCTGAAGTAAACATGCTGATAAGCAAAGCGAAAGTAATGTAGGAGTTGATATTCAATAAGATTTCTAAGCTAACTAGCATCAAGCATGCATAATACTAAGCTAACATAACACAATGAAGAGGAAGCAAACTAATCTTTGCATAATGATAAAGAAGGATTAGAGCACTCACTTGTACTGTAGGAGGTCGCCGATGCATCTATCTCCCCTGAGAAACAACACGTAGAGAGAATTGCTATTATGGAGTAGGGGAAGACCATTCTTGTCCTAGAATCACTATATGATGACCCAATAGTGTAAGCAATCATCCAAGAAGAGGGGTGTCCAATCCAATCTAAGAAAAATGTAAGATGAACCAAAAGTAGAGTGAGCAAATGTGAAGATGGCGCAAAAGAGCAGAGAAAATGGCGATTCGGATGTCTTAGCTTCCTTTTTACTATGAGTGTCAAGTGAGGTGGAGGTACATATAGGATGTCATCGCTCGTGGGTGATGGTGTCGGCCATGAGAAAATATAACACCAACACTGATCGCCCACGGGCGATTGTGTTGGCTAAGGTGAAAAACTAAAGTACCGTGTCATAAAAGGTGAAAGTGATGTGTTGTGAGTCATGAAAGTGGATGAACAAGATGCAAAATGGTGGAATGCAAGCAAGAAGTCATGAATATGATATGCATGAGACCTAGGAGGACAAGGATACCTAGTGCAAGGAAAACTAAGGCCAAGACCAAATAGTGACACTCTCGTGTACTATCTCTAACCCATAATGGTTACGTGAATAACCATTCCCCATTCCCAGAATGCCCCTTAAGGCACCCGCTCAGGAGATAAATGCATTAGTAATCCTTATCTACACAAAGGAAATTTTTAGTAATAGGTATGAAAGATGAACAGTGAAAACTTAGGTGTATACACTTGGGGGAGGGCATTTCTCCTCATCCTACCATCCTTGGGACATCCCATGCGTGCTTATTGGAGGAGATGTGTCCCGCAAAATACTATAGCTAACCAAACATCATTGCCATTTAAGGACACAAACATAACCTCAAAAATAACCAACATATCAAACAATTAGATTTCACCATCTCCATAAATCAAATAAAAAATACAAGCATATTAGCCACAAGATGAGAAATCAAGGTAACCACAACCTAGTGGCTTGCAATAGGTAAGAGGAAAAAAGAGAAGGGATTCAAGGTTTCTACCCGAGTCTAATCCAAAATTGGATTTCAATTGTACCTAATTAATCTAAATTATATTTGTAAACACTTGGAATAGACTTTCCTATACAAACACATCAAACCTATATGTACTAGTGGCTGAATTTGTATGGGGGTGATCTGGACCTACTCCAATAAAGTTGATCAAAAGTTTCAGTACCTTGAACTAAGGGGTTTTGCCTCCATGGTGAAAGTGTCACTCTACAAAAGGGGACGGTTGTGTACTTGCCCCGAAGATTACGCAACCGCTAGTGTATGCAAATGGCAGTTGCACAATAGCCACTTGTAGATACCGACAGTTTGTCATGCTTCAAAAAAGATGCATGGAACAAAAAAATTGCAAATGTTTCACTTTCTTCTTGCGTCGATTAAAGGAGTTGGCAAATTCCCAAAGGTTGTAGCCATGACTATGGGTTTGGAATATGTCAATAATCATTTGGAAGGGGTAGAGGATTTATGAATAGGAGATTCTCCATTGGAATTAAACAAGTTGAGGTTCTTGTTTTCAAACTTATTTAGTTTCTAGTCGGTAAGGAGGTGTTCCAATGTTGTAGTGAGAATGAGGTGGTTTGTGTAGTGCTAAATAAGATTATACAAGCTTAGGAGAGGGAGAGAATTGAATTCCTATACATAAAGGCCATGCATATGGCACTATGTTGTACAAATTTTGAATCGCATAGTTGAATAGGAGTGTAGTTTCTCGCCGGTTGCATTTTTTTCCCTTCATAGGTTTCTCCAGGGTAAATCTTGTGTTCACGTGTGCTTGTAATTATTGTTATTTATTTTTGTGTGTTATTGAGATGCACATTCATTTCGAGCACATTATAACTTTTTTTTGTACACAAATTCAAGTCTATTCTTATCACTAGTTAGTTGGAATTATGAGTATTTGTGTTGGTGAAACCTACTATGGAATACCCATCTAGTTTACGGATCAAAGTCCAATGTTGTAGTGAGAATGAGGTGGTTTGCATAGTGCTAAATAAGATTGTACAAGCTTTGGAGATGGGGAGAATTAAAGTCCTATTCACAAAGGCCACAAATATGGCGGTATGATGTTGTGCAAATTGTGAATTGCATAGTTGAAGGGGAGCATAGTTGCCCCACTAAATGACATTTTTTTCCCTTGTTATGTTTCTTGAGGGTAAATCTTGTGTTCATGTGTGCTTACAATCTGTTCTTATTTATTTGTTGTGTTATTGAGCTGCACATTCATTTGAGCATGCTATAACTTTGTTTGTATGCAAATTTGAGTCTATTCTTATCACTAGTTGAGTTGGAATTATAAGTATTTGCGTTGGTGAAACCTACTATGGAATATCCACCTTGTTTATGGATCACACCTCTGTTGGTGATCCAAGGAAAGTGCCACATCCTCAGGCACTTGTAGAATAATGTGCCCATTCTGGATGATTTCTTTATTGACATATTTCTTAACTTCTCTTGGTGATCCAAGGAAGTGCCATAATCTTGGCCATTTATAACAATCTACCCATCCCTGGACAATTTCTTTCTGAATAATGTGTCTAGAAATTGTTGGCAATAATTTGGAATGGGTAGAGGAGTTATATATGAGAGGTTCTCCATTGGAATTAAACAAGTTGAGGGTCTTGTTTTCAAATTGAGTCATTTCCTAGCCAACAGTTGTTAGTGTAGGTTATTATTTATCATTTTATTTATTTATTAGGATAATTCTTACACTTGTGTTAGCCCTACACTTGTTGGGTTAACTTGCTTAGGTGTACTTTTGTGTGGAGTTAGCTTACTAGTTGTGTTGAGTTAATTTCTTAGTTATGTGGAGTTAGCTTACTAGTCTTTCGGAGTTAATTTAACTACCGAGATCGGTTAGTAAGAGTTCTTCACCACTGATTTAGGTAGTAGTTGCACTTCCCTCCTCCTATATGTACATATTTCTTATTGAGTAATTCAAGTCATTGTATTGTAATGTATTGAGCATTATGGATTATGATGGATTTCCATATATGGTATTTTAGCTCTTTTGTTTTGTAAATATATTGTGGTGTATTATTATCATCTAAGATCGCGGCTTAGAACAATTTTTTTATCGTTCTGTCATGGTATTAAAGCTATAGATGATGTAGACATCCATCTGTAAGTTTTTATTTACAAGCAAGGGTTTATTATTTTCATGTATTCAAAATTTGTTAGCACTTTTCTACAACATGCATTTTTATGCAAAACAGAGTGCGCCATTGGATTTGGAAGGTGCCAAAACCATATAATTGATTGTAAACTCGACCATGTTTTGAGACAGTCAAATCTAGACATTTTAGGGGTTTTTTGGCACATTTCTCAAAAATCCATACAATTATGTACAGACATATTTTTTGACTCAAAAATTATATCAACTTTCTAGGTTTTTGAGAAACTTTATGGGTTTCTCTTTGTTTTTTTAATACAGGTGCCAGAAAAAGAGATATTTGCAGTCAAAGTTTGTATTAACAATTGTACTTTTTGGGTGCATTCTTTTATCCATTGGATATAAGTGTGTACCTTCCAGATGCATTCTTTTACCCTCTGGATATTTCTGTTTTGGATGTAGTCTTTTATCCATTGGACGTAGATCTGTACCCTCTGGGTGCATTCTTTTATCCATTAGATATAAGCGTGTACCTTCTAGATGCATTCTTTTACCCTCTGGATATTTCTATTTTGGATGCATTTTTATCCGTTGGACACTGAGATCTGCACCCTCTAGATGCATTATTTTATCCATTGGATATAAGCGTGTACCTCCAGATGCATTCTTTTACCCTCGAGGATATTTTGTTTTGGATGCGTCTTTTATCCACTAGACGAAGATCTGTACCCTCGGGTGCATTCTTTTATCCATTGGATATTGACATGTACCCTACGGATGCAATGAGGTTACCCTCACGAATATTTTAGGTTTTGGGCACAAGTTTTTATCCTTTGGTATGCAAGCATATATCGTGTGGATGCACTCTTTTACCCTTTGCACATTTGGGTGTCACGTGTACCTTTAAAAAAATCAGCATTAAAATATTATTTTAATAGCAGAAACTTTTAGAACTCATAACTTTTGATCGTAGCTCGGATTAAGGTGATCTTTTTGAAATTTTGTATTTTTTTGAGATCTACACATTGGTGAAACTTTTATACACATATTTCAAATGTAAAAGGTATTGTTACTCATTGTAATATTTACATGCGATAATTATAAAGTGTCAAATTTGGGAGGGTGTTGTGATCAATTGTAGATGTAATTTTGGTTGAGCCCAACGTCCTAAAATTTTGGGTGTTGAATTCTTGTATCTCGTGGGTGTATGCATTTATATCTCTTTTTTTTGTTGAGATATTACGAATCAGTATTTTCGACACTTTATTTTTGGCATGTTGTGAGTCTTCTTGTGAGGGAACTATTCTAGTGAAGCCCAAGTGTTAGTTTGTCACTTTGTTCGAATAGTTGATTTTGATAATTCATACAGATCTGTGGTGTTACTCTACCCATTCAACAATATGGGAGGGTATGGTGTTAATCTTGCTTCTTTGGGTTTCGTGTCTTTTCCTTGTTATGTGTTGATCCGCTTCTTTGGGTTTCGTGTCCTTGTCTTGTTAACTTGAATATTTATGGATTGTGACACTCCTATTTATTTAGATCTTGTGTCCTTGCCTTGTTGCTTTAGTTGTTCTTGGATCATGGCACACCTATTTTTTTGATTGATCAAATTATGTTTGGTGTTTTTTTGTATTTTCGACATCACTCCATTGACAAGACCTCTTTGCGTGGAGCTATTCAGTGAATCTCGGTGTCAGCTTTTTTTTTAGTTCTATGATCGAGCGGTGGATTCATACCACGGTGTGCACCAAACTTCTTTAGCATTTGCGAGTTTTGGAGCCAAGCTTCTTGGGATATCTTGCAGTGGTATTTTTTCTCTCTAAAATGTTATTATCGGTTTTGGGTACCTTACGGTGTCCATTTTTCCCTGTTATTGTACGTGGGTACCTCATTAGGCTTTGTTTTGGGGCCCACCTTCTTTTCACCCACCTAAGCTATGCTTACGGAGGGTGTTAGTGTAGGTTATTATTTATCCTTTTATTTATTTATTAGGATAATTCTTGCACTTGTGTTAACCCTACACTTGTTGGGTTAGTTTGCTTAGGTGTACTTGTGTGAAGTTAACTTACTAGTTGTGTTGAGTTAACTTCTCGGTTATGTGGAGTTAGCTTACTAGTCTTCGGAGTTAACTTAACTACCAAAGTATCAGTTAGTGGGAGTTCTTCACCACTGATTTAGGTAGTAGTTGCACTTCCCTCCTCCTATATGTACATCCTTCTTATTGAGTAATGTAAGTCATTGTATTGTAATGTATTGAGCATTATGGATTATGATGGATTTCCATATATGGTATTTTAGCTCTTTTGTTTTGTAAATCTATTGTGGTGTGCTATTATCATACGAGATCGCATCTTGGAACAATTTTCTTATCGTTTATTTCAACGAGTAAGGTGTTATAGTGGTGTAGTGAGAATGTGAATGTTTGTAGAGTGTTAAATAAGATTGTACATAGCTTTGGAGAGGAGATAATTGAATTCCTATCCACAAAGGCCACAAATATGGAACTATGTTGTACAAATTGTGAATTGCATAGTTGAAGGGGACCCATTGTTGCCTCACATGTTGGAGTTTTTTCCCTTCTTGGGTTTCTTTAGGGTAAATCTTGCATTCATGTGTGCTTGCAACTGTTCTTATATCTTTGATTTTTGTTATTGAGTTACACATTCATTTCCAACATATTATAACTTTATGTATATGAAAATTCAAGTCTATTCTTATCACTAGCTGAGTTGGAATTACAAGTATCCATGTTGTTGAAACTTAGTGTGGAATATCCACCTAATTTACGGATCAAATCCCACCACGGTTAAGACACTTCTCTTGGTGATCAAGGAAGTGCCATAACCCTAGGCACTTGTAACAATCTTCCCATCCCTGGATAATTTCTTTCTTGACATTTTTCATTCATAAGAAAAACATAAGACTTGGGTTCTTAACCAATATGAATGCAATAATGCTAATCAAATGTGTGAGATCAATGCCTTCCCTAATTCTTCTTCTCCTTACCTCTTTCTGTCTATAGTGTTTTCTCTACCTTCATGCCCATTTATGCTTCACCTTTCCTTGATCACGACAAATATGAAGTTGAAAAATATATAAATTATATTTTAATATTTTTTTGGTGTTCATGATTGCTTTTCCCTTTTCACAAATTTAGGGTAACATTATTTTTATATTGCAAAACTATTTGATAAAAATATTTGTTTATATATGTAAATTGCATACTTAAATTTTATTATTTGTGAGAAAATAATTGTTGGAAGTATGAAAGGTGGAGCTAAGTAGCTTGAGAGAAGAGCTAAGAACCTTTGGAAAAATACGTAAAGTAAGTATATTTTAAATTATTTTTTAACGTGAGTATAGCAATTTCACTAATGGAATGTATAATGAATGTCTTAAAAAATTCTTTTATATAATATTGTTGTATTTATTTATTTTTATTTTTTCAATTTACTATTGGAACTGCCTTTATATTTAGACTTGGAAGCAATTTCGTATAAATGATGTTTTTATACAACACTTTGTTTTATAGAAATTTGATGGGAGAAGAATTGCGCTATTATCTCTACACGAAGTAGAGGTGTGTGAAGATATCATCGTGCACGCCCTTGATAAAATAAGAGCTAACAAGGTAAGATGAAAGAAGATTGCCACAATGTTCTACAAAATTTTGAATGAGTTATTCAATGGAATTAACTATAACGCACCCAATATATTTTATCGCATGAACAACTTTATATTGTGAGGAAGCAACTCTTCAACATGGGGTAATTATTTTGTTTTATATTATTCTCAAAATTAATTTGAATGAAATCATTAACTTTAGTGGATTTAAAAAAAAATTCAAAGAAAAAAATGGGTTCCAAACTCCCTTTGTATGGTCAAGATATTACCGATTAAATAGTTGTCAAATTTAAGATTGGAATTAAAAGTGAACACACTCACAAACATAACAACTCACCGCCCCTCCCTTAGTTGCCATTGTAGAAAACCTCTTGGTGTAACTAGTACAAATATCTTAAATACATCTATTTGAAATATATAGAGATATCAATCTCAAGACCTTTATTTTGGATTTTTAACATACCACAATAATTAATAACTTTATTACTTTCTTCACAAATGTCTAATTGAATTGTGACAAATGGTGTCAATCTAACAAACATATAAACACCTTTGGGAAGGAACAATGAATTCCCACAAAAATTAAACCTTCAACTACTTAACAAATATTACATAACACCCATACATTTTGTTCATATTGACAAAAGTTTTCTCAAAGTCTTCTAAATTTTTTCCCATGTCTCCCATGCTCGAAGACCTTGAAACATTGGATTAATTTTTACGGTTGTTTATACATTTTTCTTGTTTTTAATTGTAACATACTTATAATTTTTTTGACATCATCATCTCTTTCACTTGCAAATTTAAAATGTGGTTGTTAGGAAAGATAGAATTGAAAATAGGAAGATGTATGTTGTGTCAAGATCTGCATGTTAGAGAATGTTTTAGGGTTTTGTACCTTTGCAACATTTGTTGTCATACTACTGATCTCCAATAGATCTAGGTAGGATTTTACAATTTTATTGTATATTTATTGCGTTGAGGCAGTCCTTAACTCCACTCCTTATGCGGCATTTTAAAATCCCCTATTAATGGCCATCTCCTTAGTGCATGCTTTGTTTGATCTAGATTTCGTTGATGGAGCTTTGACAATCATGGCATCGAAGAGGGCAAAGAGGTTTGTACTAAAAGTCTTCCGCAAGGTGTTGGTCAGAATCGAGAAACCTCTTTACTTGATGTTGTGTTTGATTTCCCTGAATTTATCAAAGCTCACAATTGGTTTGAGTCTTTTACTCTTGTTGGCTAAGCCCCCACCCCCTCAACCCCACCCTCACCCCCACCATGCACTAAAAGTTTGCTTAAACAGTGGGTTCACAACCATTGCTAGTCCCATGGTGTGAAGCTAGAGGGGGTGCTAAATTTGACCAAAGGATTTTTATTTTTTTCTTTGTTAATGTTGACCATTATAAGGACATTGTTAATTATGATCCCTGGGTTATTCACAATACTCTTATTGTTTTTTCTCATTGGACCAAGGATTTCCAGGTTTCTGAACAAGTTAAGCACAAAATTTGAGTCTGGATTGAGTTTTCAGGTCTCCCTCTCCCCTTTTGGGGTTTTGTTGAGCAATTCATCAAAACCTTGGGGCATTTCATATACCACAAACAACCCATAAAAATGAGTTTGCATTGAAGTTGATTTGGCAAAGGACCCAAAGGACAAGTGTTGACATCGAAATTGGTGGTACCTAGTGCTTTATATCAATCTCTAGAGTACTTACTTTTGTGGCCAATACTTTGAACATATGATTTGAGAGTTCCCTTTAATGGATACTTCTCAAAATGTTGTGACAGTTGGACCATTGTTACCAATAAGAACTCATTGGCTTACCATAGCGCTTCTAAGCCACAAACCATTATGCACCGACCCATAGGTTGTCTTGGAGCTCACACATTTGCCATTGATGGTAAACAAGTTGTGTGCTCTACTACTAAAGTGACACCACTTTTTCCCATCCCTGCATAGGCAACTACCTCCATTATGCCCTCATAATCTACAATTTTCACATTATAATTGTCACAATCCCATTTTAGGGTGATATATACAAAAACAAAGGATATGTGGTGACACTTGAATGTAAAAGTGCTCCATTGGTGATGTAATACCTTTCTTTCAGAAAATGGGGAATATTTTCAAGAAAAACAATGATCATTTCAAATTAGTGACTTTATGTACAATTTTTCTATTGCCAACAATTTACTGAGACCTTGACGGTCTTGAATAGGTAAATACCATGCACCTTGATGTTTTTCTATGATAATTTATTTTTGGAATGTATGAGGATAGTTTATTCTTGGAATGTACAAATCCTTCATCGAAGTGACCCATAGCTACATGGTTAGGGACGGTGGTCAAATTTTAACAATATCGAAGTATTATGTCTGCAAGAGGTTAATATATTTGGCCTTCTTCTTTGTCATTGCTCACACTATTTGGCCAAGTGCACTCTATCATGCGTCTAATCACAAGCATGGTTGTGGAGTGACCACATTATTAGTGCTAGGGCTTTCACAAAATATTATTTTTGGTTTACTCATCGGTTGGTGTGGACCTTTTTTTAATTTTGATGGTCGACTCCTTGGGTTGTGCCAACCTATATGCTTCTAATGATGTTGTCAAAAGATATTTACTTTGTAGGTGGCTAACATATTCACTTCGATGCATGTTGGATTCTCTATGGTGATTTCAAAGTGTTGGAATCCAATGAAGACAAAGAACATCGCCTTCACATGCATTGGTGTGCTAGTGAGCAAGAGACACGGTTCTACACGCATAACAAGCTTTGTCTTTATGAACCCAATTACCACCGAAGAAGAGACTCGACATTTATGTGGTTCACACAATCAAATTTCTCGACATGGTCAAGATAGAGTGGTTAAAATGTTGGATCGTGGTTTACTTACGAACAAGGTTTCTTTTCCTTTTCTTCATCCACCAACCAGCCTATATCTGTCATTGATAATGTCATTATCTTGGACCATCAACTTGTTCACTTTTGTATTAAATGGAGCACCCCTAAAACTAGATTGACCAAGACTTAATTCTATCTCAATATTATGCATCTCAAGCATGATTGAACTCTAGGCCACATCAAGTAGATTTGGAACCTAGTTTCCGGATCTATAGGGTCAAGATGGATTGACTAGTAGGCCGATGCCATTGCTTAGACTACCATCTTTATTAGAGTGTATGGTAAGCAAGTGACCATCTTTAAACATGCTCAAAAATCCGTATAACATGAATTCCATACGATTCATAGGAACTTGATAATTCTCCACTCAATGTTCATTTGCAATCTCAAGTTGTTCAATGGGAGAAACTAAAAATTGAGGAAGCTTACAAGACTAGGGGAGCTCAGCTTGGAGCTAGAATGCATTGATTTAGAGTGGGTGATAGGGTTACCAAAGAATTTTTTTCCCTTCTTCAATCTAAACAAGTCGTAGACAAAATTAAATCCATTAAATATTCCATTACTTGGTTTCCCAATATGTCACACACATATTCAATCATTCAAGCAATTCAATATATGGTCAATACATATTTAATCATTCGAGCAATTCAATATCACACACGCTTGCTAAAAAGCGCACAACACTTTGCATGGTCTTAACTTCATTTCAAAGCGTCATATGTTCCTCACATAAATATCTCCTTGTGCAAATGTGCCAATATCAAGTCCCAAATCTCCAACTCCTTATTTCTACACCTTGCATCCACATGCTCCTTATACTGCAAATTTCTTTGCTCCAATTTCTTATACACCTCCTCATCAATCTTGTGCATATAGTTTGCATAGTGCACTTTGCTTCTACATTATTTCTTTCAACTCATCCACATTCTCACAACTCCATAACTCCTTGTGGGTTATTTATATAGATTATATGCGAAGGTGTCTTTCCAATGCTTTTATTCATCGAATCGTACATAAATTCCTCTTGTGCAATATCACATGCCATGGCTAGGGCTTATCTCAACCAAATATCACAACAATTTTCCCAAATTTATGTTTCACAACTTTCATTTGTCCATCGGTTTGCAAATGATACACAAAAAAAAATCAGCCTTGTTCCCAACTTATTCCACAAGATTCGCCAAAAATTTCCTAAGAACTTGGTGTCCTGTTCCACACAACGCTTTGTGATAATCCATGCAACCTTACGACTTCTCTAAAAATACATTAGCAATGTTCGTCACATTACTCAAATCTTGTATGCAATAAAATGTCCCATTTTGATAATTTATCAACTACCACAAATATGGATTCATTCTCTTTATGCTTTCTTGGACACCTTAGCACAAATTCGATACTTATACCATTTGATGGCTTCTTTAGTATCGAAAATGGTTAATATAATCCTACGTTCTATCTTTTCCCCTTTTCAAACTAACAAACTATATATTCTATTACATAATTGTGCACATCTATGCCCATCCTTGGCCATGAATAATGTTCCTCAAATTATGCTAACATCTTGTCACATCTAAAGTGACTTGTTAAACCTCCCTTGTGCTTCTCCTTTATCAAATTCTTGTGCACCAACACTTTGGGTATGCAAAACTCTATTCCCTCGTATAACATCCCTTCTTGCACAAAGTAGTCCAACCACGGTGTCATATACACACTCAATAGTTTTGTGCATGCCTCCCATGCATACAAAAATTATTCATCTCCCATGTACAACTCTTTCATGTTGTCAAAACCAATCACTTTAACTTGCATTTCATTCAACAAGAGAGTTGTTTGGTGTAATACATTTGCAAACTTATTTGATTTCCCATGTCGATGCTTCAACACAAATGAGTAGCTTGGTAGGAACTTAACCCACTTCATATGTATTTGGTTCAACTTCACATGATTAATGAAGTGCAATGCATGATGATTAGTATACAACACATTCCTTTGGCAACAAATAGTTCCTCCACTTTTTAAGTGCTTTTAGAATCACATAGAATTCCCAATCATAGACCGAATATATTCATTTTATGTCATTCAATTTCTCACTGAAGTAAGCTATGGGCCTACCCTCTTGACTTAATATCGCACCAATGATATTGCTCCACTCACATCACAATCCACTTCAAAGAGTTTAATGAAACTTGACAAAACTAGAATATGTTGCTTTATTTAATCCGTGCTTGACTCTTGGAAACTATACTTTGCCTTCTTGGTCCAAAAAAAATCTTGACATTGTCCTCGCATATCCTTTCTGATTGCTATGAAAAATCAATTGAAGTTTCTTATGAACTTCTTATAAAATCTCTCAAGTCCATGAAAACTTCGTGCCTTAGTTACACTAAATCTGACGGCCATTCCAATATTACGCTCACCTTCTCTAGGCCCATTCTCAAGCCTTCTTGGGATATCACAAAACCCAAGTATACTAATTACTTGTGCATGAAGATGCACTACTTCACATTTATCAACAACCCCACCTCCCTAATCACCTCAAAACCTTACATGATGCTCTGTTTTCATCTTGTTGAAAACCAAAATGTTGTTGAAGTATACTATGATTTTTTTCCAAGTAACGACTTCAACATCTCATTCATGAGCTTGCTTGTTGAATTTGTATCCTTGAATGGCATAATCATCCATTCATACAATCCTTCATTTATTTTGAATGCAGTTTTGCATCCATTCCCTTCTCTTATGCGAATATGATGATATTCACTATTCAAGTATATCTTTAAGAAGTATTATGGTCCACTCAAGTAATCCATTAGGTCGTACATATGTAGTAATGGATATTTGTACTTGATTTTTATCTTGTTAATGGCCCTTGAATCAATACACATGTGTCATTCTCCCGAGTTTCTTTGGTGTTGGTATGACAGTTCCACGCACATGTTCAAGCTTTCTCTAATCAACCAATTATTCCACCACTCTTGCACTTGTTGTTGCACTTCCTCATTCTCTAGATGTTTCATCCTATATGGAGCCTTGTTTGGGAAGCTCAATCCAAGTATCAAGTCTATTTGAGGATTGATCACGCATATGGGTGACAATCCATTTGGAAAATCATACGAAACTATCTTTGCAAACTCTCTCAAAATCTTGCACACTTCGTTCAAAATCTCCTCCTTATTTGCTCGTGTTTCTTGTGTCATCATCAACATTAACACGATATGTGCCTTCTCATTTTTCGTACTCCACAAGAATTCCTTTCCCATCACCATTAACACACACGCACAAATTCCATTTCGCGCCTCTTCCTCCTTATTCTTCAAAGGAGACAAGTTAAAATTTCTTCCATTCTCCAAATGATAAGTGTTTGATCTCCCATCATGCATAACCTTCTGTCATATTTCAAATGCCTCCTTAACAATAATGAAAAACATCCATTGACATGATATTGCACAATACTTCATCCTGATATGCCTATCTGAAATTTCAGAAGGATTTTTATCACTAAGATACGATGGCCTTTTTGTAGCCACGATACTCGATATGGGTTTGGATGCACAATCTTCTTCAAACCCAACTTCTTGACAATCTCGCAAGAAACTCAATTATCTATGTTGGCAGTTGCCACTATTGACATTAACCTTACAAAACTTACCTCATGAATCAAAAATTTCTGAATATATTCTTCCTCTACACAAGATCATCTTTCTATTTTGGCTTAAACAACACTCTCTTCATCATTAGGGATTTTCATCTCCTTTGATCCTCTAAACATTCTATAGATTCAATTGAATCCTCATCTCCATGTGCTACATGCGGTCTTGCCTCAATATGTCTACTTCCTCCTTCATTTTGTTTTTTTGACACTCATATGCATGATGCCCAATATAGTCACTTTTAAAACATGTTTGGAATCCTCTTCCCCTTCATTTACCAAATCTTCCACGTTCTCGAGATGGGTGTGATACTACCTTGGCACAAATCCTTATTCTTGAGTTGGTGCATGACTATGCATCTCACCTCTTCCTTCTCCCTATTGTTCTATACCAATATTTCTCCTTCCTCCTCCATGTACAAATATACATTTTCCTTGCACAATACTTTGGTTCTTGCGTGATAACTTCTCCTCAACTTCATGGACAAGTTGATAAGCTTCCGAGTCATACTCTTCTTGGATACCAAACCTCAAGACATTAAGATATCTTGTGAGCTTCTTACAGTCGACCTTAGTATGCCCATATTTGATAGTGATTTGGTAAAAATCCTCAATGTACCTCTAAACACTCAATCGTTTTGATGCAAATTCTCTAACTTTTGAATAGATCCATTTAGTAGTCTCAGGGTAGGAAATTATTCTTCATCTTTGCAACCATCTATCCCACTTGATGCTATCATTTTCTCTTCTTTTTGTTCTAAACCTCCTTACTGACATAATGCCACATGACCATTAGGCTTGCTCTATGCGATTTTCACTTTATGTGGGGCACTAATCTCATCGAACTCAAAGGATTCATCCATATTGGGGATCTAGTCGATCAAATCTTGAAGATCTTGTCTCCCGAGAAACATGAAGCATATGACTTGGGACTATGCCCCATCGACTTGGGACCATGCCCCATCTCATAGATAACACAAAAAAATTTCCTCATCAACCTCTACCTCTTCTTCTTCACCTTCATTGTCTTACCCATCTACCCATTGTATTTCCTCCTCAATGTCACTTCGATAATCTCTCACTACAAAACCTCTTCGGTGGTCTTCCTCTATTACCACCAGTATGGTATTCATGATTGTTAACTCATTTAGTATCGCATCTAGCATTTCCATTATGGATGCATTGACAATGCCTCCGCTACCAACTCTTCTAGGCGACATGTTGATCTCCTTGACAATAACTACTACTATTCTACAAGTCCTCATTGCAGTCCCATGTAGGACTCCTCTCGCTAAGGTTTTTTCTCACTCCTAGAGTTGTAACCTAATATTTGGTGCTTGACTTGAAGCACTCACATGGATGAGGTTTCCAATTAAGGAAATCCCTAGCCCATCAACAATGAAATCACACAAAAAGTGCATATTAACAAAATGGGATTCTTATATCATAATAGCAAAAGATTACAATGTGTTTAAATTGGCATAAACATACATGGAGCTACTGATAAGAAGCTCTCTCTTCTCTACAATCATGGAGTCTCTCATACTACCACTTCCACCCTCCCTCTCTCTCACTAAGATTTAATATCTTTTGTGATCTCCACATTAACCATCTCTTGTTAGCTCCCACCAACTATAGTTTTGATCTCTACTTCTCCTTAAACGCTTCAAATCAAATTTTTTCATTCAATGATGTCTCTACATGTCTTCAAACAAATCCAACTTCATTTACTACATGTTTTAGAATTTTCTATTTGTCGGAAGATCTCACCAAATTTTTGCAAATTATCGAGATACTTGCACGATACATATTGATTCAAAAATAAATCCATGTAATTGATCCTCGTGTAATATGTGTCCTTGGTTGTTACCTAAGTCGGATCCATGATATTTGAAATTCAAGACTTCAAGTGAAGTTTTTCTCTTACACAATATTCTGTGAACCTTCTAATACTTGCACACTCACCAAGATATTCATTCAATCCTTATGCAATTCATTTCATGTATAGCCTCCGATCAAATGCTCTTGGTGTTTGTGTTCCTTCCATCCTTAGTCACTTTTGAATTGCAAGTCCACTTGTTTTCTTGTGCACCAATCTTGTGCAATCTCCATTAAACGTGTCTAGGCTTCTATGCCTACACATAGTCTGACCCTTAGTCTTCTTTCTAGTCCTTAGAATCATTCATTCCTTTCAGTTCCATCCGTAGAAATCCTTACGATCTACATGTTTGCACTATGCTTCATATTCTTGTGTAAATAAATCTCATGTTAGCCACACACATCGTGCCTTAGCCAAAAACTTTGTGCACACCAATGATTGCACACTCTAAGAGTTGGATTCACTCGAAGTTTTTTATTTTTTGGTTGATGCAAGATCATTTGTTTGTGTAGGATGCTCCTACATCAACAATGAAGACATCTTATAATGCAAAAGAAATGTTGCATAGAAGGTGTGGCGGTTGTGGGTTTGTTGGCGCACTTGTTGTGAGGAATGGAAATGGCGCATAGAGGAATTCCCCTTGGTAGATGCGAAAGAGGAAATATATCTTTGAGAATGGGAGAATTGGAAAATTTGATGAGATGCCTTTGAGAAAGATTGGAAACTATGGGCGATAAGAGAAGAAGAGAGGATTCAAACTTCGGTGACGATAAAACACCAAAGGTTGATATGGACGAATTGATGAAGAAAATGAAGATATATATTTAAGGGATATTTCTATAATTGGAGGAAACCACAAATGAATATTCCCATCTACCTAGGAAGTCTGTGTCTTGAGTACTTGATAGATTGGATTGTGGAATTGGGAAAGTAATTTTGAGTATGAATCTATAGAAGATCCTTAAAAGGTTGATTTTATTTTACAAAACTAAAATGATATGCATTCATGTGGTAGTTTCATGTGTTGATTGAGACACAAAAACTTGAAGGAAAAATTAAACCTTGGAACATAATGGTTCGCCAATGTGAAGGGAAATTTTTCGCCATGGGAACTTTGGGTATGGATTTTGTTCTAGATATTCCTAGAACATAGTTCTATGATTTTATCATTGTTGTGGTTGAAATATTTTCAAAAAGGATCATTTTTATTACTTGTGAAAATGCCATTATGCTTTGCACATAACAAGGTTTTCAAGGAGATTTCTAGGCTACATAGTTTTTGTGCAACATTGTGTAGGATAGAGACAATTTGTTTGACATTTTTAGGGATTGAGGAGGAAGGTAAACTCCAAATTGTAGTTTAGTTACGTGTATCATCCTCTGACAGATGTTTAGATGAAGGTGGTTAACCCAAGTCTTGGTAACCTATTAAGATGTTTGTTCGGAGAGAAGCTAGGGTTATGGGATTTGGTCTTAGAACACGTTAAATTTATATACAAAAAAATAGTAAACAAAAGCATTGGAATGAATCCATTGCAGATCATCTATTGACATAGTCCAAGACGTGTCAAAAGTTACATGACATCAAAAGATGCAAGGAGAGGAGCATAGAAGCATATTGCTTTATGGAGTGCATATGCATAGAGGACCTTAAGAGGTTACGTTTTCTTACACAAAGTGAAGGGCCATTAATCCTTGTGGTGAGAAAACATGTGGATGGAAAGATAGAAAAAGGTAGAATAAATCGAAGTTGGGGATAAGATGGTTGCTGAAAGTTGAATGGTATGTTCTTATCCTTAGACTACTAGTTGAATATTTTTAGGAAGTTGTAGAACTTGAGACAAAAATCACCGAATGTAAAGAATTATATAGGTTAGTTCTATGGAGTAGTAATGGTACATTATTAGTGGACAAAACAATGGAGAAGAAACAAATTATTTTTCATGATTTGGAAGAAGCTTCTATTTAGATGGAGGAAGATTAGCTTTTGGCTTCCTTAGAAGTTTCATGCAAACCTTATTTCTCAAAGGGGAAGGAGGATTCTTACAATATAATGTTGAGACTTTACAGAGCACTGGGAATATGGGTTTCTTTAGCTTATCGTAGTTTCGTCTAATTTATTGTACTAATGTGTTTTTGATTGTGGGCTATAAATTCCTTGTTTTTCACATATAAAAAAATTACAAAATTTTGAAAAGTAATATTTCTTATTTTGTTATTTCCTCTAAATATACTAGTGCTTGATCCCATATGACCTCTTGAACTATGAATTATTTCTCGCCTTTATGCATGTGATCCTTGGAACTTCTTTTACCCTAATAATGTATCACTTGAGTGTGATCAAAATCTCAATTAAAAGTTTAGTACTTCTAAATTCTCATTTCTTAATGTTATGCATTTTGAAAATTTTACATATTTTATATATAATACATTATAGTGATGCCATTTCATTGACATTTTAAAACTTTATCATTAATTTGTTTGACCGATGTGTTTTAGATGGAATGGTTACATGCAGAGAATCATAAACTAAAGAAATTGGTATGTACAATTTTTTTTTAAATGTTTGGTTATATAAATTTAATCATTGAAATATCTATTCAACATTTACTACTTCTAAAAACTCATTTATTCATGTTGTGTATTTTGAAAACATTATCTTTTATATATATTAGAAATTATGGTGATGCCATTTGAATGACATTTTAAAACTTCATTATTTTGTTTGACTAATGTGTTTTAGATGGAATGCTTACAGACGAGAATCATAAACTACATAAAAGGGTACATATATTTTCTTTTGTATTTTTCATTGCTTATTTGGATATATTTAATCATTGTTAACTTAATAATGTATATTTTTGTGTAGCTTCAAGAAACAAGTTCCTTCATTGGACAAATCCCATCCTTCAAACAAAGTGATAGCATGACAACTTCTCTAAATTTGAATCCTTATGTTCGAATATAAATCCTTACAGAGCAAGCTTTAACTAGCGGTATGCATAAAAATCTCGAAAAAGTTTTAGATTTAAGTTCACTATCTAACCAATTTACTAGAAAATATCAATCTAAACTAATTGAGGGACAACAATATTTATTGAAAACTTTCTTTTTGTGCTAAATATTTCTATATATTTATAAAAGCATTTTTATGCATACAAAAAGTTATATCTTTTCAATTTATAAATATTTTTTCTTCTTGCTATTGTTCAAAAGAAATTGTACATAAATTTTAATGAACCATAAGTGTCATGTAAGATTGTGACAAATTATCTAAAAAATAAAGAGAATAATCCAATTGGTTTTATAATTAAGTACAAAATTATGGGAAAGTTTTGTATTATATAAAGATTTTACACTACTTCCAAAACTCATTTCTTAATGTTATGGATTTTGAAAACATTACATCTTTTATATATTAGAAATTATAGTGATGCCATTTCAATGACATTTGAAACTCTTACTATTAATTTATTTGGCTAATGTGTTTTAGATGGGATGCTTAATGCGGCGGAAATCGTAAACTATAAAAAATGGTACGTAGAATTCCTTATTATTTGTTATTGGTTATATTTGACCATTGTTCAATTAGTAATGTATATTTTTGGTATAGCATGACAGCTTTAGGAAATGGTGCCCTTCATTGGGCAGAGTCCCATCCTTCAAAAATAACAATAGCGTGATAACTTCAGGAAATGGGGTCCTTCATTGGACGAGTCCCATCCTTCAAAAAATACTAATAACATGATAACTTCTAGAAATGAGGTCCTTCATTGGATGAGTCCCATCCTTCAAAAAGAGTAATACCATGACAATTTTTGTAAATTGGCTCTTTCATTACATGACTCCCATCCTTCAAAAATGGTAATAGCATGACAACTTCTCTACATTTGAATCCTTATGTTTTGAGTACAAATCCTTATGGAGGAAGTTTTTTTAGCGTTGAGCATGTTAATCTTGGAAAAAAATTAAGATTAACTTCATTCTTTAACTAATTTATTAGAAAACATCAAGGGAAAAATATTTATTGAAATCTTTCTTTTTGTGTTGAATATTTCTATATATTTATAATAGACATTTTTAAGCATACAAAAAAATGTTGTATCTTTTCAATCTATAAAAAAATTTCCTTGCTATTATTAAAAAAATCTACATAAATTGGATGAAACTTAAGAGTCATGTAAGATTGTGACCTAATCTAAATCATAAAACATAATCAAACCGAATCATTAATAATTATCTTTTATTTTTGGTATAAAATTGTGGGAAAGTTTTGTATAATATAAAGATTGTACCTAACTAGTGTGTCACAAAATAGAAGTTTTTAATGATATATTACTAATTTAATTATTTTGCACCAAATGCATCAAAGATTAAAACTATAGTGTATTCAAAATATAGTATATTAATAATTTAATCATATCATAAATACAAAAAAATGATAAATATGGACACTCAAATATTAATATAACGTGACAATGTGATGTGTAATAAAACAATTTGACCAATTTTTGCAAATTGATTGAGTGCAAAAGGATTATGGAGACTCATCATGGGCTCATGAGCTAGTTACCAACGTATCCTAAATTTACAGTTTTTCGAAACTTTGTTTGCAACAAAATTGTGAAATTTTAGATAGTATCTTTAATACTATTAGGGTCTATATCATGCTTGATAGTGCCACGGGGGCTATGATTTTTGGTGTAATTTTTTTGTCTTAATTCTTGGATATGGAGTTGTCCCTATGTATTGTGATGCAACAAGATATAATGAGCTCCTCTTTGACCAAACCCTAGCATTTTGTGCTTTGACAACTCACCTTAAAATAGGTTGTTTTTGGGTTAAACTAATCTTAACACCCCCACAATAGTCGAGTGTTGCTTACCTACACCTGCTATGAAGAGGGTTTGAACCATACATATTTCCCCACAATTCTATATGAACGCAACTAGAAATTTTGATGATACTATGTATGATGATCTTTCACTTAACATGAGACACACAATGACACGCAACTTGACTTTTATACTCTAAATCGCATATGGATTGGTCTAGAGCCGCTTCTTGAGAAATTTAACGAGTATAGAGCCTTTATAATAATTTCCAAGGATTCACTATTGTATAGTGTACACACAAATAACATATCATTTAAAGTCTTAGGACACACACGCATGCACGCGTGCACGCACGCGTGCACACACACACACACACACACACACACACACACACACACACACACACACACACACACACACACACACACATCCTTTTGTTAATTTCCCTTTAATGAAATCACTTGAATAAATAAGTAGAATAGCAATAAAACACCAAATGATGGAAATTGGAGTAGAATATTAGCCACTTTGAGGGGAAACCTCCACAACCTTACAATATAAACCAAATATGCTATATGATGATCAAATACTAACTTTTAAGTCATATATATGCCCTACTTATGCTATATGAACCACCTAAGTAGACCTTGCTACCAATATGAATCACTAAAAATAATTATATGCTATGATAGCCACAATTCAACCACATATATTCTAATACATGTTATAAGTTAAGGGCGTAGCATGAACCTCCCCTTCAAACCAATCTTATCAACAATGGTGACTATCTTTGGATGAGTATGCAGGAATGCTACATCCTCCCATGTTGTATTCTCATTGGTCAAATTCTTCCACTTGATTATTTGTTCTATAATTACCCTCGCCTATGGCCTATTAGTGTGAGTCTAAAAGATCTCAAATTCCAAAATGATTTTACCCTCTTCATCCAACTATAGTAGCTATGGATGTGTTAGTGTTATGTCCATTGGCCTTTAAATAAGAGACATGAAAGACTAGATGTATGCTATAGTTTCAATGTAGTGCAAGTCCGATAAGGATCGTTAATACTTAAGAGAAAGTGTGTTATCCCTCTTATTTATTTAAAGGAAATTTCTTATATGGTTCTAAGCGCACAAAAACATATTCTCCAATTTCAAAGTGGTGCTAATCAACTTAATTTTTCATTTATTTTGCAGCATTGCCAAGTTCTCTTTGATACTAGTTACTTACCTCTTGTTGGTGCTGAATGTGTTCTTTAATTCATTGAATCTTTGGTTGAACTCTCAAGGATGATGTGTTGGATAGTAAATGGTATCTATATAGTGCAAAAATTGGAGACATTTTGGTAGAGGTATGAAGTGTTATGCCACCATTCTGCAAGAGGCAACCAATGAACCCATAGTGTTTGTTTATTTGAGGCAAAATAATGGAGATAATCTTATAGGATTCTATTTGTGAAAGTGATGAACTATTTTGGCAATATAGCTTTCCAAACCTTTTTCTACCTCTAGAATTGCATTTTTACGTACAAACACACAACTATCTGCAAAATAAGTTTGGTATAATAATATTGCTTCTCTATAAACTCTCCATAACATGATTTTACATAAAACTCGTATGAATGTAATGAGAGAGGAATTCCTTCTATTTACAACATTCTTAAGGCCTGATATATATATATATATATATATATATATATATATATATATATATATCGGGGATAGGGTCGGGCCCCTTTATATATACTTCAAGTTCAAGCGCATGATAGACTTTGGTTGGGCTCGATGGGGAGGGGACCCATATAGACCTTGATATTAGGCCACTATAGTTCTATATGGTGGTCGGGTGACTCTCCATATGGAAGTCATGTCCACGATATTTATGATCAATTCATTGATCCAGTTGAGGGTGAGAGATTGGGGTTGGCAATGGTGGCTCTCTATATGGTATGCAAGTCATGCCCTATCTAACTTTATAGGAGACCACCTAGTCTCATTCGGGCTTGATCTATATTAGGAGATCTAAATGGAGGGGATAGATTGGGTTTTTTTCTCCATCTATATAGATCAAATCCACCGCCGATGGGTTTGGGCCCGATATGTACTTATTCTATTGCATATATAGGGGAACGACCTACTCTATATAACTTGTAAGCGATAGACAGGAAAACCACTCGATCGATCGGGGTGGCCTCTCTCTCTCTCTCAATATGTGGGGCCCCTACCTATATATAAGTGGTTAACCTACCTTATTCACTAAGATGGTTAAGTACTACACACTAAGTCAAATAACACATTGAGTAGGTGTGCAACTTATAAATTTAGGAGTGTAAGTTACACATTCCAAATGTGTCTTTCTAAAATAGAAATATAAAAAAATCATAAACATTATTAGCTACCTAAATACACTTAAGAAATGGTATTTAAAATATTATTACCTCCCCTTAACTACAACTTATAGAGGTTATAAAAAAATTGAGATGTAACCTCCGATATATGTCATGGAAATAAGTCTTGATGAGGTAGCCATGTACAATGTGTTCAAGAAGGAAGGAGGACTCAAACTCCTCTTGCCCATAAGGAGAAATTCTTCGCACTTCACACTTATAATTATTTTCAAAGAAATGTGCTTATAATCAGTTAGGGGTTTAGTGAATATGTTCACCTCCCCAATTATGTGTGACAAAACTATATATTAATTATGTGCTCAAGACTCAATGGCGCAATATAGTGTATGTGGACCTCAATGTGTTTGGTGCACCTTTGATGTTCCAAAAGATTCTTGGAAATGTGGATGGCATTTTTGTGACACCAAATGATAGTAGGTTGATGTTCCTCAATGACAATCTCTAACAAGATTTAAGGGATTGAAATAATATTTGTGGTGGTATTGACGAGTCCTCGATACTCGCCTCTGTGGAAACAATGGTTATGACATGTTATTTCTAATAAGATTCTTGGAAATGTGGATGACATTTTTTTGTGACACCAAATGATAGTAGGTTGATGTTCCTCAATGACAATCTCTAACACGATTTAAGGGATTGAAATAATATTTGTCGTGGTATTGTCGAGTCCTCGATACTCGCCTCGTGGAAACAATGGTTATGACATGTTATTTCTTGCTAAGCCATACAACAAGATCCGAGCCAAGATGAAAAACATACCATGACATGGATTTGTGATATTTAATATCTCCTACCCAATTGGAGTCGAATAGCCTACCAACTATGTAGGAGAACCCGCTAAATAAGAAATGCCTTGTGTATGAGTTCCCATGATATAGTGGAGAATCCACTCAACAACTTTTCAATGAAGCTCGTGAGGGTCTTGCGTGAAGCGAGAAACCATGTTGGTAATAAAAGAGATATTATGGCGGTGATGAGTCAAGTAATCGAGGCTACCAACTAACTTCTTATACAAAGTAGCATCAACCAAGGGTGTAGAGCACTTGGTCATGAATTTGATTCTAGATAAGTTTCGGAGGGCTATCAAGGCCTAAAATATGGATTTTTATGTGTCGATTGGAAAAGATTTGTGCAATACTTGAAATTATGTATGTAGTAGATAAGACAAAACAAGAAGATGTAAAGCTCTTAAAACATAAGATGAGGAAGGTGAAAGGATTAAAAGGTTGACTATCTTCTAAAATTGTATAAAGAATGTAAGAAACTACACATAGAAGGTTGATTATTGAAGGTAGAATATTTTCAAGTAAGATTAGAAGTTAATCTTCTAAATTCTTGCTTTTCTCTCATGAATGTCTATAGTTATAACTAATCCCATTTTGTAGCCGAATAAATGAGATTTGGTATGAGATATTAATTAAGAACTTCATAATTTGGGCATAATTGATCTATAACTAATTGAATTAAATTTTATCAAGCATAGACTAAAATTGTAGCATGCCTTGATGGGGAGAGCTAAGGACCTCTACTAATAATGGTTTTGTTGTTGGGATCCAAAAATATTAAAATGGCTATTGAGACAAAGATGTGGAGAGATGGCTAGAGGAGAAGATGAATCATTTTGTGGAAGACAAAACAATTAAGGCATGAATCCACGTGAGAAGGATAAAAGAACTTATATATGGTGATATATACACAATATTTTAATGCGAGCTTCCATAACAACTAGATGTGTAGTTTTCAAGGTTGGAATACTACTATTTTGGTATAATAGCCAACAAATAGTTTGTATGGAAGAAAGAAAATATTGTAAATTTGCACAATCTTGATATGGAGTGGACTCGAGTTGTAGAATATTGGTTGCAAAACAACTATATATAGGTACACAATTAAATTTATTGTTCAATGTTTTTGTTCATTTGACTTTACGCAAGACTATGTCATTATGGGACGTGGGGAAATTTCATATGAAAGTTAACCATATTGGTAAAGATGTTGATGGTGGAAAAGGCCATTGTCAATTCCAACCAACATGGAGGTAGGCGATATGGGGATGTAATCCTAGAAGTGGGGACATGAAGTATAACGAGGAAAAACTAAAGTAAAGGTTTGAAAAGGAGGAAAAGGAGGAAAAGAGAAAATTAGAAAATATGCAAAGAGAATAGAGGCAATTTAATAGATGGGGAGTTACAATTTCTATGGTGGTGTGCCTAAAAATGGATGTGAGTAGGAGTAGAGTAGATAGAGTGGTCGAGAAATGAGACAAAGAACCTCTTGTGGTGATAGAAGGAAAGAATTGGGAATTAGAAGCAATTAAGAGTGTGTACAAGGAGAATGAACATTGAATGCGAGATGGGTGAAGAATATGAAGTGACTAAAGAGAATGAAGTGAATGAAGAGGAAAATGAGGATTTAGAATCACGAAGCATTTTTAGGATGCAATTGGGAATATAATCGGATGGAACCCTATAAGACTTTAACTTGTGAAGATGCGGAAGAAGTGGCCCAAATCAAAGAGTTAAGGCATGATCCTTATAGGACATGAGTGAGAGGTCCACCCCCTTATTTAGGATACACACTCTTTATGCCATTCATGGAACAAATTACGTGGGAGTGTTTGATGATACAAAGAATATTGAGAATTATTGACAAAAAGGAAGTGAAGGTACACGATACACGAGAAAATTTGAGTACGTCCCTACAATGTGCATGAAAATTAATTCCAATGTAAGTTTAATATTCATATAGGAGAACTATTGAATGATCCAAAATTTCTCCTATCACACAACCATTTCACATTTTCTAACCTAATACAAGCGAGCCATTAAGAAAACAACTTGGTGACAAAACATCAGTAAGCCCTAAATATAATGTTATTTTTCCTAACTCTCTAGAGTCTATCTCAAATTCATCATCATATGATTCGGAAGATTTGAATTGCGTAACAAACCACTTAATTGCAAGCATGTGGATAAGTAAAAATGTATTTCTATGCAAGACAACCAAACTTTTGGTACCAGGAAACAACCATAAGGTAGAAATTGGCCTATTGGAGGAAGAAGAATGACGCACATCGCAAGCCCCTTTGTAACATCACAACCTTATGAAGGATCCATAGATCTAGAACATTTATTTTGTAACTTGTGATATGAAGTGGGGAGAAAAAGGGATAGGCAATGATGACACAAAAATGTACATGATCTTTTAGAAACGTTACAAGGAGAGATATAGACTTCATATATAAGACGAACTTATTCAAAGGTACTTTGAAAAATGTCCAAGGATTCTCTAATACAACCATTCATTAGAAATAAGAGTGTGGGGGAAAAAATTAATACTTCAAGGAGATTAAGTAAATATTAAAGTAGTCATTACCAAAATACAACCTTAGATTTTCGATGCAATGAATAAGACTAGTTTTAATTTTGATGATACAAGTGAAACAAATTGGTTTGTGGAGGGATTGTGTAGGAAGATCTAGTTTTCCACTACACAAACAATTTTCCCTACTAAATCCCAAGATATTGAGGCTACGATGCCAAATTAGATGCGTCATGATGCCCAAATTTTGCTATTAAATCCCAAGCTATTGAGGCTACAAAAAAATTGAATATTATGGAGATGGTTCATTGGGAACTCAAAATCGAGGCCAAATTAGATGCAACCATGATGCACAAATTACATGTAAGAAGGAAATCATAGAAAGGAGTGCCCTAAGAGGTGCGAGATATTGATTGAAGGGCATAATACTATGAGATCTGCATAGTATGGGACACCCTAAAAATGTCATTTGGTACAAAACTATTTTAAATCGACCTCATAGTGTAGTCTATAACCTTTGTAAGTACACAACACAAAAATATAAGGATTGCAGGGGATTTAATAGACTTTCTAGATGAAGTTTCTTTGTAGTTTACGATCAAAAACAACCGTCTCCACAAACTCAATCACATGCGCAATATGTGGAGATGACAACTACAAGGGGCAGGCTCTTCCATACCCTCAACACCATGTGAATTGGGCTTCACTAAATCTGTAAAATTTGAAGAGTTAGGCTCCTCCTTTACCTCGACACCAACTACAATGGACTACACCACATTCCCAATGACCATAAGGAGAAAATGAACTGAAATGATGATATCTCATAGAATGTGGATAAGTTACTTAGAATGTTTGTCAAGAGAGCAAAAAGGGCACTTTTACAAATCAATAAATTTTTATGGTAGGTTGCGCCTATCCCTCAAGCACGCTAAAGCGGTGAGGGTTAGCAATGAGGGGTGGTTGCGCTTATTTCTCACACATGTTAGTAGTGAGGGGTGGAAAAATTTGAACCCATGACCTCTAATGTGTCATCCACATGCCCCACCACTAGGTTGTGCATTGGTTTTGTTCAAAATTTGTCTAAATTTGACTTTATTGACCACTTGCAAACATAAGTGACGATTAGGGTAATCGGTTATGGTATGTTCAAACAAAGAAACCTTGGGATGTAGACACAAAGCTAAACATTATTCTTAATGGATATGAAATAAGGGATGAAATCTTTTATTTTGAAACTACAATGTACATGATGCCATGATCAACTTGGGAAGCCAAGGGTAACTATGTTTTATCATTAATACATGCAACATTGAGTCTAATAAACTATGGACATGTGAATCATATCGGTATCCTAGAAGATATTAAAGTTAGGGTAGGAGATCATAACTTGTGAGGATATTTTGAAGTTATCCATATGAGGATAGAGGAAATTCACTTCCCAATGTTGATTGAAAAAATGGGCCTATGATAGAAAATCACCCATTACTATAATGAAAAACAAAATGGATGACCACACAAATGATTCCATCATTTTTATTCCCACAAACAAGAACGAACATATGTCATACACAACTTCCCAGAACTAGCATTGCCATATGCAAAAGAACCATAAAGTTGGTTCACGGTGGATCATTGGACCAAAGAGTATCTACCAAAAATAGTGGATGTGCAAGCATGCATAGAAAAGAGGGATTCACAACCTGCGCAATCCCGTGATATTTTCCAAGTCATGCAAAATAATAATCCTTTCATAGATAAGGATCCCACCCAGGTATTAGGTCTCCCAAAAAGTATAAAATTGGGAGCATAAATGACTTCATAGAAATGTACCAAGATATACCAAATCAAATGGATGGGGATCAACTTTTTCCATTAGTGGAGATTCATATATTGATATAAATCGCTAGATGTAAAGAGAACAATAAATATGTTCCATAAGGATGTGTAGACAAAAAATCTATGCACTTGGGTGCATTTATAGATCCTAAAGCATACTAATGTATGCATGATTCATAAACAAGAAAAATATTGGTTAACAACTCCTTTTGGCTCTTTGATTGTTTTATCTGTTTCACTTTACTAGCTTTGCACACCTTACATCTCTTTCGAAACTTAATTGATTTATCTTTCGATGACCCTGAACACTAGCATCCACCTAGGACAGAAGTGCAAGGCGCTCATGTCCCTCTGGGCACTCCTTCCCTTATTTGTATTCTTTTCACTCCTTTACATCATTTTCACATTTTAACACTATGCATTGGCATTTCAATTTTCAATTACAAAAATAAAACAAGGGAATCAAATATATATACTTAGTTATTTCTCTCAAATAAGGTGACAAACACTATAAGCATTATCTACCATTACCTAAGCTTTCACAAAAGGAACAAGAGCATTACAAGGATACATCTAGCACATTCATACAAAGGACAAGGGTTGCATTGATCTACATACACAACATAGGAGGGGAGTTCATTCTATTCCATCACACACATTCTACATACTCTTGCACAATATAGACCTAGCCCGATATCATTGTGCAACTTGTATAAGGGCAACCTAGGGCATCATTGCACACACACAAGCATGCAAAAATACATGGAGTTTGAGATGTAGTGCAACACTTGGTTGTAAGTTCACTCTTTGGGTGACCATTGGGGTCAGTTTGATTCCCCATTATGCATCTTATTTATTAGATTTGATGTGGTGATGGGCATGTGTAGCTAGTTATCTATTTTTTAGGTTACAAGTATAAATGGAAATATCGAGCAAAACCAGATCATCGAGAGAGATATCAAAAGTGAAGCTCCTTCGATCTAGAAAAGATTAGATCTTGAACATCTGCATAGTCACTAGCGCCCAAATCAGTCACTAATGCACGGGGTTGTTTGAAAATTATCAAGTTTTTATCTACCTGATCTCGGACCCTTATAGGATTATTTTATTTTTCGACAAGTTGCTTCTTTTAAGTAATCAATTTAAAATAAATGCAATAATGTAATGACAATTACACATGATTGATTATGGAGTTCGGAAATAGCCTACGTCTCCGAGTTCTTATTGAATTGTTCCACTAGTAAAAATTTGTAAGTACAATGTTATTTCTTACAATACAATCTAATGGAATTTCACTTGCCTATTAGTACTCCAGTTCTTCGAAGAACTTTGATGACCAGTCGAAATCGTCCCTCACCTTCTTGGTGTACACTCTCCTTTGGCTTTGATCGGCCTTCCCGATGCTATCAATGCGTCCTTTGGCACTTAGGTTGACAATCCAGGCTTTGCAAGTGATTAGTGTGGCTCAATGGGCCTATTGGGTAGTTTGAAATACTCCCAATCACAAATATTTCATCTACTATTGCCTAAAAATAATAGGCCAATAAACAATATTTGTCTATAGTAATTTTAGGATTTTTAATATAGTTCCCAAAACTATATTAAAATTATCCTATTACTATATTTCCAAAATCCCACAAATAAGCTTAACAAATAATAAGCTTCCGTCTCGGTGTCCTTTTACAATGGAGAGGGGTCCCTTATTTATACCCAAATGGGGCCCTTAAAATAATGCCAAATTATTTATCCTTATGCTATTATAAGCTTTAAACCGTAGCATGTAGAATGGGATAAAATCCTAGATGGGGAGAAATTTTTGTTTTGATAAGGTTTTAATAAACCTTAGCCTCCCACCATTCACGTGGAACCTTCCATGCATGGGCCTTTTCCCCACCGCTTCACCCACCACGTGGAACTTAGAATATGTGTGGGGGTTGGTGGATTTACATGGCCGAGTCTTCTTACGAGATGGTAGTGGGATGAGGTGTGGGTGAGCTGCATGGTTGGGATGTCTATCCACGTGGGTGGCAATGTAGTAATGTTTGACCATCGGGTTGTAAGTGGTCTCACCAAGATAATAGAAATTTGACCCATACATTGTGGCATAGAATGTAATCAACTCGATGAATAGCTCGAGGTGTAACTCGATCCATAACTCGATGAGCAAATCGATCAACACATAGTCCACTTATCAACTCTTGATAGGAAAATTAAACGAATTCAACGAGTGGTGGCTTGTGGACCCACCACATCGGCAATAACGAATTAGTCCACACGGCGGTCGAGCTCCCCTCCGTTAAAAAAGTTGAGCCTCTTGTCATGACCACCAACCTTTACGCATGTCGAAAGACCGGAGGTTGATAACCACCCAAAATGACTCTCTCTTTTTCCAACGCCCTTTTGCTATGTGGCATAGTGTTATTGGTCCATTATTGACTGTTGACCAAAGTTAACTTTCTTGACATTGAACTTTGACCGGACATAACTAGAGATCCCAATGTTTGTTTGTCACATTCTCATAGTCATCGGAAAGCTCTCGAAAAGGTTTTCTACACTGAAACAATTTAGGGATGTTTAGGGAAATTTTAATATAAAAAATAATCCCTTGACCACACCTCCCCAACGAGAAAAGGACATCGAGACGGAAGCTTATTATTTGTTAAGTTTATTTGTGGGATTTTGGAAATATAGTAATAGGATAATTTTAATATAGTTTTGGGAACTATATTAAAAATCCTAAAATTACTATAGAAAAATATTGTTTATTGGCCTATAATTTTAGGCAATAGTAGATGAAATATTTGTGATTGGGAGTATTTGCAAACTATCCAATATGCCCATTGAGCCACACTAATCACTTTCAAAGCCTAGATTATTGACCTAAGTGTCGGAGGACGCATTGATAGCGTCGGGAAGGCCTATCGAAGCAGAAGAAGAGTGTACACCAGGAAGGTGAGGGACAATTTCGATGGTCATCGAAGTTCTTCAAGAACTGGAGTACTAATAGGCAAGTAAAATTCCATTAGATTGTATTGTAAGAAATAACATTGTACTTACAATTTTTACTAGTGGAACAGTTCGATAAGAACCGGAGACGTAGGCTATTTCCAAACTCCATAATCAATCGTGTGCAATTATCATTACATTATTTCATTTATTTTAAATTGATTACTTAAAAGGAACAACTTGTTGGCAAATAAAATAAGCCTATAGGGTTCCGAGATCAAGTAGATAAAAACTTGATAATTTTCAGATCAAGCTAGTATCGTAGTGGTCAGCTCCATATTTGCTTTCAGTAAATCTGATTAACATAGTGATTGCTTCAAGTTGATGTAGTTGGTTCGGTTTGTGTGAACAAGGTACAAGTGCACTATGGGCAAGATGTCTAAACAGAAAAGATCGATGAGGTTGAATATTATAATCACCAGATCCAGGAAGAGAACTCTCTTCTGTGATCAATGTATTACTCCTTGGAAGAGGAGAATGCTCACTTAAAATTAGAATTACAAACCAAGAATGAGCTCTTAGAAAGACTGCAATGTGGTGATCAGAATAAGGAAATACCTTCAACTTCAAATGCAATGACCATGGCGATGATGATTGACCGTAAATTGTTCACCACAAGAATATTCTTCTTCCTTCCATTCGGTTTTGGATTCAGGTAATGAAGTTTTTGGTTTGTTTGAAAAACATACTAGAGGCATTGGATCCAAATTACTAGATAAAATGGAATTTTATGGAAGAGGCCTTGGTAAAAATGGCCAAGGCATATCTAACCCAATACAAGTCGAGGATCATCCTCATTTTGCAGGTTTGGGTTTTCCTAGTGTGGGAATGGATATTGGAGAATGCTCCAAGAATGCTTGATAGGAAACAAGATTCCGAAAGCAAAGAGAATACCCCTCTAGTCTTGCGAAAAAAATTTGAGCAGAAACTTGTGCTTTGTCGTCACAGGTAAGATGTGGCACCGAGAGAAAACAACGAAGAGGTAATGAGATTCCACCTCCAGTTTCTTACCATAATCATAAGCACAATAAAACTTCTAATCCACTTTTTCAACTTAAGAAGTATGGTTATGATTTTCAGAAGATGTGGAATTCCTTTCCATGTACTTTTTGTGGATTGCATAATCATTTTGTGGGACATTGACGAATAAGTTGATGTCATTCATCAAGAACATGACAAACCGAAAGACCAATCTCATCATGGCACATGCGAAAGTCGAGAAATGGCAAAAATATTTCCTCATCCTAGAAGAAGGAAATTAAGAGGAATTTTTGTGCTCATTTCTAGAGGAATGGGCATCGGGTGGACAATTGCTGGAAAATGCATCCATCTCACCATCAGAGTTATGACAAGCCAAAGATGGAATGGAGGCCTATTGCAAAGGCAAAGGAGGTTCCTAATCCACCACCAATTGACAATTCAACCCAGGACTAGGTAATACCTAAAAGTGAAAGTCCTTTAAAATGGGTAAGTCAACAATTTTTCAATTATATATTGCATAATTCAGATTGATGAATAGTATGTAGTATTTGTTTGGAGATCAAATTTGTGAGAAAATGTTGAGAGAAAGGTTTACCATACTCAATGGATTTTCTTACTTAGAAAATTTGATTAATACTCCAAACATATCTCCTAATCATCTTGTGAGTACCTATTACAACTTGGATACAAGATTTAACTCATATTAAGCTTGGAGATATGTTAGCCATATGTGCATACAGTTGAGCTCATTAGTGTTAGCTCAGAACTTCATTCTATGTAGAGGCATTCGACCATGCAACATAATAGAATATGAACACCATTGGCATATAATAACGGTATGAACTTCATTCTGTGTAGAGGCATTATGACCGTGCAATAGAGTGGTACCGATAGTCATCGTCAATAGGAGGCTTTGTACCATGTAGAGGTAGCAGCCGTGTAGTGGGGATGGAGTCACCATTTTTGAGCTCGTGAGAAATCAGCTCGGATCATCGTTTTGTGTAGAGGCATTATGACCATGCAGCAGAATGGTAGTTGATCATCAGACTAGATCATGCATTAGAGGCTCAAGGTAGTGAAAGAGGTTTAGTATCATGCATTAGAGGCATTGAAGTTTGGAAATGATCTCTCAAAAGACTATCTCGTAACTTCATTCTGGGTGTCAAGTGTCATCAGGCATTGTAACCGCACATTCGAATGGTAGTTGATCATCAAACTTAGCATCATGCATTGGAGGCTCAAAGTATTGAAAGAGGCTTAGCATCATGCATTGGAGGCATTGAAGTCTGGAAAGGGATGTGACATCAGGTCGGAACTTCATTCTGTGTAGAGTCTCTTATGACCATGTAGCAGGATGGTACCTGAAAATTCATTTTCCATCATCGACATCAGATCAATCATAGCTCTAAGTAACATGAAGTTCCTTCAAACCAATTTGGATTCTAAGGAATCAACTCAGAACCAAAAGTTGTGTTATAGAGTCAAATAATATCCTTGTTGTCAGATATTTGGAAGCCTAGCACCGCACAATAGAGGCATGGATGTCTTCTTCAGATATCAGAGTGGCGCAGTAAAAGCGTCGTGGGCTCATAACCCATAGGTCCAGGATAAGAGAAAAGTGGTCAAAGTGAGAAGGTTTTGGAGGAGAATACCCAAGAGTCTACTACAACAAGTACTTCCGAGTTGGCAGCAGAGTTTCAGATTCAAGACAGGATGGCAAAATGTTCCAATATAAGCTTTTTGGGACAAAAATCCTTTCTCATTAGGGAGGTGTGATTAGGGGATAATTTTTGATATCAAAAGTTCCCTAAACATCCCTAAATTATGTCAGTGCAGAAGATATTTTCGAGAGCTTTCCATCAACTATGAGAACGTGACAAATAGACATTGGGAGCTCCAGTTATGTCTGGTCAAAGTTCAGTCAATGGGAAAGTCAACTTTGGTCAACATGTCAATAGTGGACCAATAACACTATGACACGTGGCCAAAGGGCGTTGGAAAAATTGGAGGGGTTTTTACCACCATTCTTCGATGATCGTAAAATGATATAGCTCGTGGGAGAAAGAGGCTCAACTTTTGTTATGGAGGGGAGCCCCGGCTGTGAGGACTATGGTATTATTGCCGATGTGGTGGGTCCTCAAGCCACCATGTGGCTTGCCACCATAAATCGAATATGATCAATTTTCCTATCGAGAGTCAACAAGTGGACTATGTGTTGATCGAGTTTCTCATCGAAGTTATGGATCAAGTTACACATCAAGCTATTCACCGAGTTGATTACATTCTATGCCACAATGTATGGGTTGAATTTCTATTATCTCGGTGAGACCACTTACAACTTGGTGGTCAAACATTACCACATTTCCACCCACGTGGATAGACATCCCAACCGTGTAGCTTCGATCCACACCTCATCCCACTACCATCTCGGCAAAGAAGATTCGGCCATGTAAATCCACTAACCCCCACACATATTCTAAGTTCCACGTGATGGGTGAAGTGGTGGGGTAAAGGCCCATGCATGGAAGGTTCCACATGAATGGTGGGGGTAAGGTTTTTAAATACCTTATCAAAACATGCAAGCTGCCTACCATGGGATTTATCCCATCCAAATGCTATGGTGAGGCTAATATTAGACTTAGGATAAAATACGTGGCATTAATTTTAGGGGTCTATTTTAATATAAATAGGGGACCCGTTTCATTGTAAAACACAAAACTGGTAAGCTCAAATCAAGATCTCGAGGAAGACTAAAGATTTTAATTGAGGAGAGTTCTTTTTTTATAAGAACTATTTAATAGGCTTATTATAAAGTTGTGAAGACCTATTTATTTGAATATGCATTATTGTGACTAGGTGTTTTAATACTACGTAGCCGACCCATAGCGTTGCACTAAATTATTGTGAAGCCTGGAGTATTGACCAGAGTGCCATTGGGCTTTATGAAGCATATGGAAGGCCGATTGAGATCTAGAGGATTTCGAACAGTGGATCAGTACAAAGATCTTGCCAAATATGCCAGGAAATGGGAAGTCGGGTCTTATTTTTACCCTTGTCATCTGAAGGTCTAGATATTCTTCTAAGAAAGTTCTTAATAGTTTCCATTAGGTTGTCTTGTGAAACTACTATTGTAACTTACAAGTTTTGACTAGTGGAATGGTTCAAAAGAACCCAAAGACGTAGGCAATTTCTGAACTCCATAATCAATCATTGTGTAATTTGTCATTATATGCTTGCATTAATTTTAAATTGATTACTTAAAAGGAGCAACTAGTCGGCAAATAAAAAAATCCTATAGGTGTCCAAGATCGGGTAAATAAAAACTTGATCATTTTTGGATCAAGGGAAATCCTATCCTCATGGGTGCTTCATTCAACGTGTTCATGAGTTCTCAAACCCTCACTAAGCCTATTCGACAGTGTTTCCAACTAGACAAGTAAATTCTCCTTCTAGATCACTTCTAGGTTGTGCATAAACAATTAAGTCATCTTCCTCTCACTTGTTTAGGGTTTTACATTACTAAATGCTTATTGCTTTTGCACTAGAGTATATAGCTACTTATTTCTTGTGCACTAATGTATATAATTACTTGAACATCATTGATTATAGTAAGTTACTATGAAATAAAGGTTTAATTCAATTTAGATTAAATCATTTGGTGAACCCATTCGCTTAAACCCTACCTTGCTTCAAGGCCTTCTTTTATGCCCATCACCCGTAGTGGTCATTTTGGTCCTCTTGAGCACATTGAGCTTCCTCCATCTTCCTGTAAGATCTCTAAACCAATGGTTGACTCTAATAATCCCTTGATTAACTCAACCCACATTCCTCTTGAAAACATTGAAGCTTCTAACAATGAACACTCATACGATGAGGACACTAATGTTGATCAAGAGCAACTTGACAAGCTCACTAACTTTCGTTCTTCTTTACGTGATCACCCCATGCATATTCCACATGTCCTCAATGCTTTAATCACTACTAAAATATATAGAGATGCTACCACTCTCCCTCTTATGGGTTCCTTGACTGCCATGACATCTACCCCACCTTCCACCATTCCTATTTCTATTACTACAACCATCGCTCCTCTTCTCCCTCCCAATACTTCCCATACACAACCTAGATCCTCTTCAAGAACTCCTAACCTATCCTCCTTGTACCATGACTTTCAAACCCAAATTTTCCAATTACAATAAGCCTCTTCATCCTTTTCTCCATCTCTAGATTCCTCACTCCTTCATATCCCTTTTGCACCCGCCATCTCCTCTTATTCACTACCTCCTAACTTCGTTGAACCTAGGTTTTCTATGTTCAATGGCCATGCCAACCCTCAGGAACACCTTCACTCCTTTCATGTCACATGTCTTGATTATGATGATGACCTTACATTGTTGGCCAAATTATTTCCTCGAAGCTTAAATGATTATGCTATGCGATGGTTCTATGATCGAATTGTCCATTTGGCAACATATTCTACAACTCTAATCGATGCATTCCTTGCTCATTTTTCCATAAATACAAGCACTAAGATATCCTATTCACAACTAGCTAAAATCAAACAAGGATCCAATGAACATCTTGCGGACTATATCTTGTGGTATAAGAACAATCTTGCCAAGATGACCAATGTTCTAGCTAATTCAAAATTACAAGACCTATTTATCCAAAGTCTCTTTCCTCCACTCTAGGAGGATGTCATTTTGAGACTTCTCCTTCCTTTGATCAATCATGCCACATGCTGAAATTGTGCCAAAGAAAACTATTATCTATTATAAAAGTGAAGTATTATGATACTCCCTCCTCATCTTCCAACAATTTTCAAGCTAAATCCACTTTCAATTCATTTAAGCCTACCAATATTAAAGCTACTATCAACACCATTTGTCCACCGGTGAAGCTTCACTTACAACCCACAAGACACACTTTTACTAAGTTACCATACACACCTCGGTTCCTATTACCACATCTCATCAAGAGCCATCTCATTACTCTCCCTCCACTACTCAATATAGATCCATCTCGACCATGTGGCCATAAGTACAATGAAAATGCACACTGTAATTAACATCAATGGAATGGGCACTCTACTAATTGTTACTTTTAAAATCAAACATATCATTTAAGATCTTATCGATAATGATGCAATCAAGCTCCTAGAGCCCTCCACTTCTAAACCAATAAGTGATAATCAAAAGCTTAAAATATTCATTGACCCATTACCAAAACATGAAAAACCGAGATAATGATTCCTCGAGAAAACCATACATATCATTATGTGCATCCTCCTTCATCACCATCACTTGATTTTATCATTTCTAATGCGGACATGCCACCACCAGTTATTACATTTTCAAATCATGATTACCATGCTACATTTTCAATTGATTCACTACATGTTGATGCTTTTATCGGTCCTCATATCATCAACAATACTATGATCTATCCTTGGACCTATCTAATACATGTTGCGCTGCACTCCTACTCGTTATCAATGTTCCAACTTCTAAAATCACATTTTGAGTCCCTAATTCTTATGGATGTTCCATCCTTCCCATTACTGATTGGGCCCCTTACTATACCAACACCATTCCTTGTTAGGTCTGAAATAAAGAGATATGATATGGTCTTAGGTCTTCCTTGGCTCCGAGCTACCCATGTTATCCCTTCTATGCTCCACTTATGTCTTAAGTTCATTCATAATAAGAAATTTGTCACCATCAAAGGTATTCCACCACGTACACCATTACCTCAACCCACTCTTGCCTCTATTTTAGCACCAGTCGGGACATTTATCCCTCCTACACCACTCAAGGCTAAAACTCTCCATGCACCCATCTCTCCCATTCATACATGACCTATACCATGATCTCTTCATCCTCACTGGTCCATGAGTCCACCCCATCATCCTAAGTCCCCTACTTGGGAAACTAATTTGTATAGGTGTTCTCCACTTCCTTCATTGCATCATTCTCCCTCACATGTGCATATTTACTCTCCTACACTACCTATCCTAAACCATGATCCCATGTCTTCTCTTTCTTAGAAAAACCATGATCACATGCCTTATATTTCTTAGACACCAACTAAGGATCTCTCGTTATTTGCTATCATCGTATATCCCTCCATAACTTGCACACTTGGGGGCATCGTGCTTTCTCCCCTCCATCACCATTGGTTGTATCCATTATCTACTTATAACTTATCTACTACAATTTAGGCCATGTGCTTCACATCTCACCTCAATCAAATACAATACCTTCATTACCCGATGAAGAAATATTTCTCTATGTTTCATTCTTGATTGTTGAGGGTACAACTCCTCCATGGACCTCACTAGTCACATCCTACCTACTCATGCTCTATTCTTCATGACTATCTTTTTTAGCATCACTACATCTCTGGTAAACATACTTCACTTGTTATTCCTCAATGACACACTCTTGTTCCATGATTCATACTTGAATATTGAGGGAACATTCCTAAATGAACCTCATCTCACACACGTTCACTAGGGGGAAACATGGCTCCTCTCATTTGCACATTTTGCATATCATAACACACCATTACATTCACATAGCATATGTAGATCTTGGTTGCATTTACTCTTGCTAGCTAATACTATATACATGTTGCACTTTTTTTTTTTCTTATGCTAGGTGATACTTTGTATGTCATTATATTTTTCTATAGACACGTGCACATTCACATGAAATATTGAGGTAAATCCAAAGTAATCTCACATATTCTTACATGATGCATGATGCTCAACACTACTCGTTACAGTTCCAACGAGGCTTTTGGGGCTTCTACCTTTGTTACTCTCACACTTCACACATAATAGGTCCTACTATTACAATATTTACTACTTTTCATCACTATCACTTACTTTTCACTTATCTATACATGCTTTGACATACTATTCATCTCTCTAACATTATAATGGGTGCTTCATGTGTAGCATTTTCCTTGTAGGACTATATACAACCATGGTTATCTGTTCATTCGCTTATTTAGATCATTTTTGGCTATTCCTATGTATTTATTGATAATTGTATGTTTATGGCCACTTCGGCCCTGATTGTCTTGTGACATTATGAGCAATTCCCCATGTATACAACTCATTTTTGTGGTTCCTCTTGTTTACACTTTTTCTTCTATATCATGCTAGTTATTTTTCACTAACACTTGTTTCTAGCCCACATTGTTTACATGTTCCTTAGTTTCTACCATGCACATCTCCTACCCCCGCAGGTATCCAATCTTAGATATGCATATCAATTTCAGGTCCTCTAATTTGGGTCATCTTCCCCTACATTTTTCACATGCACCCCAAATGAGGGGGCATCTATTGGGTGAAAAATCACCCTTACAGTAGCTTAGAGCTACGAACGTAACAATATAGTATAAAATTAGTGTAAGCACATAGTCACACAAAGTGGTCTAGAATCATACTTGGATCACAAACACAAAGCATACACTAGCGCCTAGTATCATAAAGGAAGAGTGGGCACTTGTGTCCCACCCGAGCGCTTGTGTCTCTGGGGCCAAATAGTTTTTCAATTCAAGACAGTTTCTAGCGGTTCAAAAAGATCTATAGTATTAGTCACTTGGATTTAGTTACAGAGCTCATTCAATTGACTACAATTCAATTACAATACTATTAAAAATTGGTTACAAAATGGGACGTGCCATCTACAAAGTGACACTTATTGGGAAGTATCATGGAAGGAGATAAAAATAGACCTATCTCCCTAACACTCTTCTCTTGGCATGAGATCGCCCAAAAAACTTGCCCTTGGCCGAGATCGCCCAAAAAACTCATCATTGACATGAGATCACCCAAAAAAATTACTCTTGGCATGAGATCTCCTAAAAACATCACCCTCGGCAAAAATAAAATCAAATTTAGCAACATCTCCAAGACAAATATAATAACTTTCTACCCTTTACTCTCTCATACACACATTACTTACTTATACACACATTACTTTGATTTTTCATATACAAGAATTTGACTACTCTCCTTCTCTTATTTTATAGGTCCATCCTTACGGAAGTATCTCACCAACATGCTTCCACGTGTACACTTCACCCCTATGGTCTACCTCCCTCTCCTAGTTACCACACTTCACATTACAATCACTTCACACTCCACATGGCTACTTGTCCACTCGACATGCTATCAGCTACAATCCTCACTAAATCACAAGGTACACATTATCTATCTACTTTATGTTATCAAGTATTCACTCAATAGCATAAAGTAGGGGCAAATGTAGACATAAAATCTATGCACTTGGGTACATTTCTAGGTCCTAAATCATACTAATGTATACATGATTTCTAAGAAATAAACTAGTGGTTGAAAAGTCCTTTTAGCTCTTTGATTGCTTTATCTCGTGCACTTTAATGGCTTTACACACCTTACTGACTATATCGGCACTTAACCGATTTATCTTTCAATGACCTTGAACACTAGTGCCTAGTTAGGATGGAAGCACCCATGCAATCCTACCCTTAGTTGTCTTCTTTTCACTCTTTTGGGTCTTTTTTTCCTTTTGGTCACCTTTTAACACACTTTGGGTCGGCCTTTTAGTTGTCAATTACAAAATTGAAATAAGGAAATCTTATATATATATATATATATATATATATATATATATATATACACTTAGTTATTGCTCTCAAATAAGGGGCCAAGCACTATAAGAATTAGCTATCACCACCTAAGCTTGTACAAAAGGCACAAGAGCATTACAATGACACATCTAGCACTTTCATACAAGGGACATCGTTTGCTGCATTGATCTATATACACAACATAGGATGAGCATTCATTTTATTCCATCACACACATTCTACATAATTGATATAGTCTACACCTATCCCGTTGTGATCGTGAAAATTAGACAAGGGCAGCCTAGGAATCATTACACACACAAGCACGAAGAACTACATGGAGTTTGAGATGTAGTGAAACAATTAGTCATAAGTTCACTCTTCGGGTGACCATCGGTCGGTCATCGACTCCCCATTCTATATCTTATTTATTATATTTTATGTGGTTTATGGGCATGTGCATATAGTTATCTATTTTGCAGGTTACAGGTACGATCAACAATATTAAATAATAATTAGAGCGATAAAGAGAGATCAAAAATAAAGCTCCTCTAACTTGAGAAAATATTAGATCTTGAACATTTACACAATCACTAGGACCTAGGGTGCTCCCTGTCCTCTTGTGGGCACTTTGATCCGACTCAATCATGAGTTCTCAAACCCTCACTAAGCCTATTCGACACTATTTCCATCCGGATCTAGCGATGTTCAATCTAGATCACTTCCATGTTGCGTATAAATAACCAAGCCATCTTCCTCTCTCACTTGTTTAGGGTTTTACATTAATAAATGCTTATTGCTTTGTGCTCTTGTATATAGTTACTTGAATATCATTAAATATAGTAAATTACTCTTAAATAAAGGTTTAATTCAAAATATATTAAATAAGGATGGTGCACCCCTTGAAAGATAGATTCCACTATAAACTGGTACTAACATCATGGGTATATATTTTTATCAAGTTCTAAGAACATGTTCCCTAGGAGGATATGAGAATGATTGCATTGAGTTACACTTTAAATGGGATTGTAGGTGTAGGATACACATGGAACTAAACATATGAGATGGGGAGTAGTTGTTGGAATGTTATGCACAAAATTTTCACTACCCTCAATAATGACGGTGTCTTGGCCTAAGATTCATGAAATTGAATGACCATATATCCATATACATGCTTTCATAAATATTTGGAATGAGAAACAAATTAAACAAAAGTGGTGGGTTCATATATTTCAAGAAACACTAACCCTGTTGCAAAAAAATTGGTATGTGATTCGAGAAAGGAGGGAAACCAACACTTTGGAAAGTATGTAACCCAATTTTATAAAAACTTTAATTTTTGAAGATGATAACATAATGGTGCATACAAATATGCATAAGATCATAACTTTTGTTTTTTATGGGACAATTGATATAGAAGCGAGCTAGAATTCATGAATTTAGAAATAATTTTACATGTCGGATGCAAAAAAATAGCTTAAGAACTAGAGAAAATGTGCACATGTGATCAAGTTATGTTAAATGTTTACCATCAGGTAAAAGATAGCAAAGGGGATGGTGAAAAATCATAGAGTGAATATGACATATAACTAAAATGAATGTTTGAACTATAACATATAGATTCCCTTCGAGATAAGGAACCTATAGTAAATGAAGATTATGTGTGATGGTACAACCTTGATATAGAAGAAAAGGAGGGATCTATAAAGATGAAATATGTCGAGGAAAAAGGGAAGAATAAATTTAATGACTATTCAATGAAAAAGAGGATGAAAGACATCAATATGTTAGGAGTAACCAAAATGGAAACTATGGGGACTATTGAAGTTAATATGCAATATCAAAAATCATGCAATCATTATGAAGATGTATTTCCTACTAAGTTTAACGAAATCAAAGGGGTGGACCCATCATTGGGAGAGGTGTGCATTGAGTTAATGGAAGGTGCATGACCTGTAAAGAACTTTCCTTCCTTATTAAACCGCAATAAGAAGACAAACGTAAAAGTTGAATTAGATAAGATGATAGAATCCATATTGATATATCCTATAGAGAATTTATATTAGGTAAGCCTAATAGAGAAACAATCCAAAAATACAAGGTAAATACAAGTTTTCATAGACTATTGGGCATTGGATGACTTGTGTGTAAATGAATCCTTACCAACACCATTTATAGATGAAATACATATAACATTTGCAAGACACAAAGTACATTTCCTTAGAGATGGGTTAATTGGATATCACCAAATCCCAATTGTAGCATAAGATCGATAAAAACTAATTATGCAACAAAAAGGTGGTAATATAGATACAAAAGAAATTAGATCCACCCCCAAATATATCATATATTCAAATAACTAAAGCTAAATTAGTTATAATATTATTATACATTATTTACTGTATATTAATGTGTAAAAATTACGATATTAAATGTGAATTTTATCCACCAATAAAATAAAATAAATCCTTTCGGAAAAAAAGGAACATTTTACAAAATATGAACAAAATCGTAGGAGAACCCTTACTCATGGCTTGTTTGTTATGTATAGGGTCATGATATTTGGATTGAGAAATGCACAAAAATATTCTCCAAAGTAGTTGTCACCGATTTAAGGATTTCATTCATGATTTCTTCAAAGTGTACTTCAATGATTGGAAAACATTTTCAATATTCAAAGAACACCTATTTAAGGTATAATTAGTGTTATAATGATGCAAATCCTTGTGCACAATGTCAAATTTGAAGAAATGCTTATTTTTCATACCATTTGGGGTGTTTTCGCAACATGTGCTACATAAAGATGGAATTGGTGGATCAATAAAGATAATGGTAATTGTAGGTCTAAAATCACGCACAAGCCAAAATTAGGTGTGCTCATTCTTGGGATAAAGAACACTATAGGAAGTTCACTTGAGGATATGCCAATATTGTGTCACAAATGGAGAAGTTTTTGTTAGAGATGTAAAGTTTGAGTGGACCCCTGAGTGCTAAAGTGCACTCAAACAATTAAACCAAAATCCTTTCACTACACCCATTTTGGTTTTCCATAAATATAAAAAGGTAGTCCATGTCCATCTTGATGCATTAGGCTCCGTAATAAGAACAATACTTACATAACTAGGAGAAGGGGGATTAAACTATCTCGATTCATTTTTAAGTTACAATATATATAGCACAAAGAAGAAATATAATAAAACTGAAAGGAAAGTATTGGACATGGTCTTCAAACTTTAAAAGTTAAAAACCATTTTCTCATGCCTCCATTTGAATTCTTCACTAACCATCATGCTTTGCTGATGCTTGGTGAATAAGTTGTTGAGAGGAAAGATTTGTAGATGGCTAATGTTTTTCCATGAATAAAATTCAAAATCAATGTTGAACTAGGAAGATAACATGTGGGACTAGATCATTTGAAAATTATAAAAAAATAAGAAAGGATCAAGAGAAAATCAATGAATATTCACTTGTTCATGATCACTACAATACCATGAAAATTGGAGGAGATATTTACTTTTTTACAAAACAAAATATTTCCAAATATTTCCACATAAATTTTTAAGGGTGTTAACATTCAAAACCATTAATGGAATTTTATACAAATTGGGGAAGGATGATGTAATGTTTGGTGTGGTGTTGGAGCATGAACACAAAACAATGCTCAAATAATTACACTAGGGAGTCACACGAGGACATTTTATAGGGTAACTAACCATGAGGAAGATATTATATAGTGGTATAGGTTTCCTAAAGTGTTCCAAGGTGTATCCCAAATGTTTAAGCATTGTGATGTTTGTTAAATAGTAGGGAAGCTGAATTATAAGGATGAAATTCCTCTAAATCAATATTTTTTGTGCAACCATTTGAGCAACTTTGGAGAATTGATTTATAAGAAGGAAATATACATCATCACCCTAAATAATTAATTTACAAAATGGGTAGAATAAAAATACACATAATTACACATCTAGGGATGCAACTAAGTTCATATATGAAAAACATTACTGCAAGGTTTGTGTGTTCATAAAAGATTAGAAGTGATTGAGGTAATTATTTTAAAAATAACACAATCAAGATACTCATGGAAGAGTTTTTGATTATGCATCAAAATATTAAAATATATCACCCACAAATGAATGGGAAAATTCAAGAAACAAATTACTATAAAGAATTCTCACCAAGATCTACAATGTAAAAATGGATGATTAGGAGGATAAAATGCTTGTGTCACTTTGGTCTTATAGGAAAAACTACAAGTGTAGTATAGCACATACTCCTTTTCAATTAGTGTATGACATGGAAGTAGTTATGCCAATAAAATATATAGTTCAAAGCTTGCACATCATGGTAGTCACAAGTTTGGGGGATTAAAATTCAATTAAAAACATGTTGCTAGAGTGGAATAGAAAGGAAGAAACTCAAATAATGGAAAACTAGAATCTTCAAGATCATAAGAATAACACAAAAAAATTGCATGATAGGAGTTTGTGAATGAAGGAATTTAAATAGGAATAATTGGTATTGGTCTACATGAAAGTAGGTTCAAAACACACCTATGAAATAAGCACATAAGATGGAAAGGATTATATATTATTCATCATATCACCCCTGTAAGGGAAATTGTGTTGTGGCACCTACATGACAACATCCAACCATGAAGGATAAATGGGAGTAAGCTCAAATCGTACTACAAATGGTGACAAAAGAGGCATCTAAAAATAACTGCTCTAGGGAACTAAGTTAGACTATAAATTTTCATTCAATGCATGGTGTGAGTAGATATAACATATTTGACACTTGTGTAGTTGATAGTTTCATACTTGAGTTTTGTAGTAGAAGAAGGGGAAGTGAAGGAAAACCCAAAAATTCTTGAACCCAAACCAAAAAGTGCAAGATGGATCCGATTTGTATGAGAGATATGAGAGTCCTTGAAAAACATAATAAAACTAGTAATGTTGCATGATAGGAGATCTAGTTCTTATGAAAAGGAAAAGTAAAATGGAAAAGACCTAAAATAGTAACTTAGTGCAAGAATAAAAATGGAGGCTCCAAAATGTACCAACACTATATTTGACGAATCTAATAGTAAGGGAGATCACAATATATGATTGTTGATTTTTAAGGCAAGATGAACTTGTAGACACTAGAAAATGCACCTTTCACATAAGGTCTCATAATTTAAAAAAATAGTATAAAACATAATAATCCCCAAAAATAAAATAATCCCACAAAAGTAAATAAAAATATAAAACACCACAAAAAGGTGATGAAATACACCTCATCACTCATTTATTAACCATCACCCACTCACATTTAATTTAGTCTATCCCACCTACCCATTTATAGTCCGAATGCACTTTGTGGACCGTTATAATCTCATTCCTCTATACGCATTGCACAAAAATCCATCCCAATCCTATTTATACCATAAATATATAAAATTACACTGACCCCTCCATTCATCTCTATTGGCCTCTTGAATATTTGTGTACTTGAGCCCATAGTTTTTGGTTTCTTTGCTCACATATTTCGGTATTGTAGGTGTATGAGAGGTAAAGGTGGATAAAAAGGATTGGTGTGATTCATGACATCATTGTTTTAGTGATATTTAAAGGTAGGTTCCATTGCACCACGACTCACCTATAACCTTCCTATGATTTTGGCGAATCACAACCGTGAGTGATTCATGAATGAGTCAAGAGTACCATTCATTTTAATGCATTGTTTTTTAATTTTTATACAAATAAAATTTCTTTTATCTCCTTAAATGGTTAGGGATATGACCGAGGTGGGTATCCTAACCATAAAAACAACTAGTCTTTTCAAGTATTTTCATGTGTATATATATATATATATATATATAAGAGTTTACCCACTTTATTCATTGAAAGAACCCATGATTTTCCTTCTCATTTTCAATGACAATGTAAGCCCATTTATTTAAGTAACATTGATTTGGGGATTTTATATCGACTAACACATCTTGTAAGTGATCCAAATATAGGCATACATTTTTTCGATCACAATGGGACCACTCCACCACTGTTTGCATATTACCCACTCACTCTTGTTCTAGTCATGACCGTGATCGTTACACAATTCCTCCACCCATCTCGCATACCTAGCTCACCAACTCCCCTTTCTCTCCACATCTCATTATCCCTCGGTCACATCCATGACTATGTCCCTTTCCAACACCCCTGGTGTCTCCTCTTCCTACACTCTCCTTGCTTCACACCTCCACGTCCTCTCGCAGATTACACCCGCGACCAACCTATGTTTGATCCCTGTTAGTGCAAAATCACAGCACCCCTGGATGCTGGTCAGGTTTCTAGGTTGACCATACTATCATCCAGTGTGATTGCATAACATTGAATCCTTTCTCCAAGTGTGGGACTTGTAAAGATGAGAAAGGATTCTCCAGAGAAGGTTGGTTCCTATTCCTCTGTTCAGATGCACACGAAAATGCAGAGGTTTTACTCAAAACCTAATCTAACTTGCCAAGGAGACAGAGAGAGAGGGATGCATAAAAATAAACCTAAGCTAATAGAGGTGATGCACCGAGGAATGAAGAACACCTGTCTTGCTAATAAACACAGACCATTCAAATGTGATGTAAGATCATGCACAAATAACAAAACTTGCAGTGAAAGACCAGGAGGATGCAAAATGAACACAGAGAGGGTTGAGAATCATCCACAGACATGTATTACTTGCTCCAAAGATTGATACAATGCACTACTGAGAATGCCAAGAGACAGAGTCATATTATAGCCTTCAAATGGGAGGTTTGAACTCCACAAATTCGCTGATAGAGAAGAAGGGAGGAGCAAAATAGAAAATGTTCGACCTTTTTAAAGAAGCTCCTCTTTTAATATATAGGAAGAATGAGAGAGGGAAGAGAGAGAGGAAATCCAGAATCTACCCCAACCACTTCTTTCTTACATTTAACTCATTTCATTATGGCGAAGCGGCGAATACAGCAAAACAGTGATTGTCTGTGCATTAAATTTGGTTGTTGAGCGTCACTTCTGGCATTACCACGCGTCAGGGACGTTTTCTCATTTTTCTTCTCCAAACTGAACCAAAATGCAAGATTGACCCCAGAATCATGTAGAGAATTTCAATAGCTTTCCGTTGATATAAAGAACGTGCTAATCCAAGCTCTGGATCGAAAGATATGAAGGTCTGAAGATTTAGGGCACAAAACAAGCAAGAATAGGTCGGCGGGAAAATATTTGAACTTTCCCCGCGCTCTGCCACTTGGATGACACGTGGCAGGCTCTGATTCACCGAGAAATTCTCTCTCCTCCACCTTTCCGTGGGCTTTCCTTTGAAATTTACTTGTGGGCCCTTAAACTTGGACACGTGGCACTATTTCATTGGTTCGGGTCAGGCCAAACCGCACCCTTTGACTTTTGGACTTTCTCCTTGTGACACGTGTCATGATCTCGATTGGTTCGGGCCTCGCTGGATTTTCGCATCCTTCGCGTCCTTTTATCCCAACTTGTCCCAAAGATCTGAAGTTCCCCATTTCGGCCGAACTGCCGGCTCAAGGCGTCCTTCGCGTACATTTGTTCCAACTGTCCCGGATTGTCTGGGACAAGTTCTTCCGAACCGCCCGAAATGGCTTCCTTTGCACTTGGCTGCTTCCCCTTTTCACGTCCTTTGCATCCTCACGGCCCGGATGTCCCAAATGATTAGCAGGGCCGCCTAGAGGCTTTTCTTCTCCTTGGCCGAACCGGCGACACTCCGCCCCACGCGTCCCCGACGACGACTGATTGTTCCTTTGCGAAAGTTCTCCTTTTTTTGAACCGGCCGGTTCGCGCCCTTCGCGTCCATTTGTCCCGGATGTCCCTTTGCTTCGCGGGCTTCCTGGAGGCTTTTTGGCCGATCCGCGCCTCGATGTCCCAACTGTTCCAACTTTCGCGAAGACTAGGACTTAGCCAATTTTCATGATTTTTCCTGAATCAATCATCGGGCTTGGGAACTGAAAACTCTGATGCATGTTATCAAAATTTACCCTGGGGGGTGAACTTTGGATAACAATTTGGTGACTTTTCGGGGTCACTTTCCTGCTAGGTAGAAGATCAGTGGCCTTTAAGCGATCCATTGGGCATGGAGTCATCAAACATTCAGTTTAGAACCTCAACTGACTCAGAATGTGCAAGGAGGAAGATGGAATGTCACCTGATGAAAGCAAGGACTGCTAAACATCTCCATGGACAACAAGCTATGCCAAAGCACTTAGGGAAAACAAGACTAACCTATAGCAAAAAAATGTGCACAAGCACTTGGAGGAAAGAAAATCTAATCTAATATTTACAGAGGTAGTGAACTTCCCTCCGAATAACGCTTGAGATAGATTCCATTGACTGGAATCTGCAGTTCTTCACCCTCCAGTGAGGCCAATTGGAAAGCATTGTTGTTCTTGCACTTTGTGACCATGTATGGGCCACTCCAAATGGCATCAAATTTTGAATGCCTTCCCGGTTTTGCTCTGTCCATATCCCATTTCAACACTAGATCTCCAACTTGAAAAGATCTATCCTTGGCCTTTCTATCAAAGGTCTTCTTGATCAAAGCTTGATCCTTTTCCATTGCTTGGGATGCCTGATTTCTGATCTCTTACAGCTCCATTAACTCTACATACCTCACTTCCATAGGCTCAAATTCCAGCAACTCCAGCTGCTTCATGAGTTCCAACGTTGGCAACTCAAGTGACATGGGCAAGATTGCCTATCTTCCATATACAAGCTTGAATGGAGAGTTACCTGTGGATCTTTTGGGAGTGATCCTATCAGCCCATAAGGCTGATTTCAACTTGGTATGCCAAGACCTCTGATTCTCATCAAGAGTCCTCCTAATGATCCTCAACAAGTTCTTGTTTGTAGACTCGGCCCGGCCATTACCTTAAGGGTAATAGTTTGATGAAGTACTTAGGTAGATCCGTTCTTGATGACCCACTCGGTCACCTTAGATCCAATGAATGCCAATGCATTATCGAGAGATTATTGTAGCAGTACACCAAATCTGGTTGTTATCCCTCATAAAAGTCTAAGATGCTAGACTCATTTTCCTCTTTGAGTGCTCTTTGCTTCTATCCATCCGGTGAAGTAGTCCGTGGTGTCAAAATCCATTTTGTGCGCTTGGCTTGAATTGGGATTAATGACTCAATGAAGTCCAAACCCCATTGCATGAATGGCTGGTCAACCGAGATTGGATGTAATGGAAGGGTAGCAAGTCTTTCTTTTCCGTGAAGAATGCACAATTCTTACACCTCTTGATCCATGCATAGCAATCATGAAGATTTTAGGCCAATAATAACCAGCCTTCATGAATTTTAGAGCTGTCACTCTTGGTGCAAAATGACCACCACGGTGGTCCACCATGAAACTCTTCCAACACCTTTTGAATCTGATTTTTGCTAATGCATCTCAGAAGAATCCATTCACATCTTTTTGAACAAAACTCCATCAACAATGGCATATGGGACATCCTGCAACCTGAAGTATCTCCTCTTCACTTTGCTCATTTCTGGAGGGCATAGGCCTGTCTGTAGGAAGTGTATCATACTCTAAGTCCAACAGGGAATGGGCACATTATCATTTTCCTGTTCTTGACCATCCTGTAGTACCAAGACAACGTCTTTTTCATTACCTTCTTCAACCTGTTGACTCAAGGCTAGTTGTTCGCATAGTCCCTTCCCACGTACTAGTTTGGTGACCTTGATCTCGATGTCATATTCCATGACACGAGTTATCCATCCTGCACGTTTCTCATTCAGATCCTTGTTTAGAAGGAAGTCCCTGACTCCCGCATGAGAGACCAATAATTGGATCTTGTTGTTTGAGACTAGGTGCTTGAATTTCTTTAAACTTCTGATCACTACAAGTACATGCTTTTCAATGAAAGAGTACCTAGTTTCGTATTCCTCCAAGCCTTGACTGAAGAAAGCAACTGGTTGTTCTAATCCTTCTTTGTTTTGTTGTGCCAAGATTGCAGAAATTGTATCTCCACCACCAAAGGCGTATAACATGAAATCCTTGGAGAAGTTTGGATTGACGAGAGTTGGAGCTTGAGATATAGCCTCTTTTATTGCCTCAAAACTTGCCTTGCCTTCAGATGTCCACTTAAATGCCATGCTCTTATTCAAAATCAGTGTTATTGGCTTTACGAGAGCTGCAAAGTTTGGAACAAACCTGCGGACAAAATTGATCCTTCCTAAGAAGCTTTGAAGAGCCTTCTTATGACTTGGCAATGGTAGTGCTCTTATGGCTTCAACCCTCTCTGGATCAATTGCCAGTCCCTCTTTTGAGACAATATGGCCTAGAAGTTTCCCCTCATGAGCCAGAATATGAATTTTTGGGATTGGTGATACCCCAAATCTTCTACACCTCTGAAATACCTACCTCAGATGAAAAAGGTGATCCACTACATTTTTGGAGAATACAGTGATGTCATCAAGATATATCAAAACTATTTTATTGATCAACCTTTTGAATGCCATATCCATTTCCCTTTGGAAAGTGGCTCCAAAGATTTGATAGGCCAAATGGCATCTTCTTGTAGGCAAATGTCCCCATTTGGTGGTGAAAGCTGTCTTGAATCTGGTCATCTTCCTTCACCATTACTCGATTATACCCCGAGTAGCCATCTAGGAGAGAGAATCTCTCCGAACCGGATACTACCTACAATATTTGTTCCATTGAAGGAAGTGGGTAATGGCCTTTGAGAGATGCCCTGTTTAGGTCTCAGAAATCTACACACAACCTGATTTCTCCACTCTTCTTCCGAGGAACCAAGTTTGTGACCCACTTGAGTACTTGATCGGGAATATAATGCTTGCCTTTATTAGCTTGTTTAGCTCTTTCTTCATTAGAGGCTCAATGTGAGGGTTGACTGGTCTCTCGTCGCCGATGGGCTTAGCATCTGGATCCAATTCTATGGTATGTTGAGCCAGGTTGGGATTGAAACCTTTCAAGTCTTCATAGCTCCAAGCGAAGACATCTAGAAATTCTTGGCAAAGTTGTATGAAATCTGATTTCTCCTGTTCAGTGGTTACCTTACCAATTTGAAGTGTTTTGTTTTCCCCAACCGGAATTGGCTCTGAGTCTTCTCTTTTGACCTGTATGTTAGCCTTTTCCTTACAAAACCTGGTCATTAGGGTTGAATATGGACTCCAATGTTACTAAACCCCTAGGAAGCTTGTTTGTCTGCAGCTGCACTACTTGATCCCCATACTGCTGCTCTAATCTGTCCTGATTCCTCGCTGAGAATTTAGCCTCTTCTTGTAATAAATTGACGATTTGTTGATCATTCTCAAACACCGCCGGTGGTGTTATTATCTGGAACTGCTTTGGCCTCACAATCACATGGACATGTGGCTATGTTTTTTCCTTTTGATGTTGTCAACCACATCAAACATTGCTCCAATAGTGCGAGCCTATCCGCAGCCTTCATTTTTCTTCCGGGTATGGACACAATGTTGAAAGATTCAAAGTCTTCAATGAGGTCCCACACCCTATTCTTGTAGCTCCTCAGCAAGTCGTTCTTTGTAGCATGTTGTCCCCTAACTTGGTTGACGATTAGCTCACTATCTCCAAACACCTGCAAGTTCTTTATGCTCTTCTTGATTGCCCAATGTATCCCTTGCACCAAGGCTTCATATTGATGAGTGTTATTTGAACAGAAAACTAGAAATAGAAGGTGAGTAATACCTTATACCTTGTGGTGAAACGAGCATAGCTCCTCCTCTTGCACCTTGTCTACTCCTTGATCCATCAAAGAACAACGCCATACTTCATTCTTGTTATTATGATCCGGCTTGGTGATCTTTGGGAGAGGTTGATTCTCTTCATGTAAACAATAAACCCCTAGCTCAGATTCTTCTACTTCTTGATAAGGATCAAAAGCATGCACCTTGTTTTCCCATTCATCAAGAGTCAAATCCGGGATACTTCCAACCTTGGTGTCAGCCTCGTTAGTGCTAGGGTGATCTTCTTGATCAAAATTGAGAAATTGACATTAATCGACTTGGAGTGTAAGGCTCAATATGGAAGTTTGCAATAGGTTCAGACCTAATTGTAGCCTTAGTTCCATACCTTGTTCTAAACAGCATGTGAGACCAATCCGCCGAAAGATACCCTCCAATTTTAGCAGTGAAGTCTCTTGACAAGCACAATGCAAAAGTGGTGGAAGGTCTATGAGTCGATACATCTTGTAAAACAAAAACATTTGGACATGCATGCAAGGTAAGACTCAAATTTCTAATCACTCCAACTGCTTTATTCTTGTCCCATCTAGCTACACTACCCCTTTAGATTTTATTTCATCTGGAGCCCTAGGCGATCACTATCTGTTTAGGCATTACTTGAGCTACTTGCCCCGGAGTCTATCATGCAATTATGTACTAGTTGATTTCTAATGATTAATGAAACATAGAAAGGAGGGGGCTTAAACATTTTAACTTGTTGCCCTCCATGACTTCCTTCAGCCGGGCAAGCATTTGTAAGCACTTTGTCTTGCATCTCGAACCTACTTGATTCAAAGTTGGCCAATCCTTCATGGTAGCTTATGCAGCATATCTCTTTGGCTCGGGATGGACAGGATTCCCACATAGATATATTGACGTTTGTCTTCTTCATCCGATCAATCTTGAATGGTGATGAAGGATCTCTCTCTTTGTCCCTTGGTTTACACATTTACTCCTTGTACGTGGGCAGCAACGGTGGCATTTGAGTTGGCCTAGGGGTTGTTCTTGGCTGCCCTTGTGCATTTGAAAGCTGGAATTTGCTTGCCAATCATTTGTGGAGCCGTGGAAGGTTGTGGATTGGTGGGGCTAATGGTTGTTCTTCACCCAAATTTCTCCTTTTTGACCTTGTGTTGGCTATAACACCTTGAGAAAGCTGCTTGATTCATGCCACGAAATCTTCTTGCGGTTCACCAATGTGGTGTCATTTGGGGCTGATTGTTGTTGGAATGTTTCTTGTTGTTGATTGTTTCCTTGATTGCCTCACCCTCCACACCAAAGTAGTTATCACCATTAGTTCTTGATTGAGAGCACCATTGAAACACATGGATTGGTTATGAGGCTCGTTGCATAGAAAGCACCAATCATATTCCTGAGCAATGTTGTTCTGTGTTGGCACTAATGCCTTAGAGGCAGATATGGCATTTGGATTATAGGGCTGGATCTATTGGCAGAAGGCCTTGTTTGATTCATATTTCGCAGCTAGATTAGGTGGTCTTTGTGGTTGGTATGGCTGCCTATTAGGCTGAGCTTGGGGTTGATAAGAAGGTCTGAAACCTTGGGCTTGTTGCCTCTTGAGAGTAACTAGCTCATTGCCTAGGTTTTGCAATTGCTTCATGACTTCTTGAAGCTCATTTGGGGCACTTGGAGATGAAGTGGAAGCTTCATTTGAACTCTGATTTCTAAGAGTGGGAGAAGGAGTCAATAGGTGCTTGACTAGTGTTTGGACTCTCTAAACTTGGAAACAATGGCATGGGAGGCCTAGGGGCAAGTTTTCCAGCTTGTATTAAACAATTTTCAGCCCTAATGGCAATGGTATAAGCCATAAGGATAGTTATGCCTCCCATGGACTGAATCAACATAGAAATATCATAATTTAAAGCTTTGAGATAGTGTAGAAAAGAACCTTCCGATGTTGGCCTGATCGCCACTGGAATCCTTTTCCAAGTTTTTGAAATTTGAAGTTGAAATCGGTCATTTGCTCATTGGGAGCCCTCTTGATAGTTGTCAGCTGCTCCAAAAGAGACAAGTTGTCTCCCTTCTCTCCAAATTGCTCATGAAGTGCAATACACAGCTGATTCCAGTTTGTGATAGAACCAGCTCCAAGGCTCCTAAACCATTGTAATGCTTTACCTTTGAAGGAAGATGCTAGTAACTTTGACACCACTTACATTTCATTGATTTCATGGATTACACAAAGGTTAGCAATATCTTTAACATGATCACCTGGAGTAGTCTGATTTTCTCCGGTGAAGTAGGGAATGTTCTTCAAGGCTGCAATAGGAACTGGATGTTGTGCATTGAGAGCAAGTGGGCTGTTGCCTATGAAGTTGACGTAGGGGTTGTTTTGAGCCATTCTAATCGGTCTTAAAACCCTTGTATACTGAATGAAAGGCCTGTCAGGTGGAGGAGTTGAGAGAGTTCTATTTGGTGGAGATGGAGACCTTTGAATCCTTCTTCCTCTTTGCCTTCTTCTCGGAGATAATTGCAGGTATTCAAACAACACTTCTTCTTCTCCAACTCTTGACCTTGTGGTGATTCTTCTCATGAGTTTTCAGGCCTGCACTTGAAACTAGTTGATTCTTCCCTTTGGAGTCACCAGATATGCAAATAATAGCTCTTTTAAGCAAGAAAATTGCAGCAGATGCACATCAACTTTGCTGCAATCAAAATGAGACCTCTAGTGTCCCACCGGGCGTGCCAAAACTGTTAGTGCAAAATCACAGCACCCCTGGATGCTGGTCAGGTTTCTAGGTTGACCATACTATCATCCAGTATGATTGCATAACATTGAATCCTTTCTCCAAGTGTGGGACTTCTAAAGATGAGAAAGGATTCTCCAGAGAAGGTTGGTTCCTATTCCTCTATTCAGATGCACACGAAAAATGTAGAGGTTTTACTCAAAACCTAATCTAACTTGCCAAGGAGACAGAGAGAGAGGGATGCATAAAAATAAACCTAAGCTAATAGAGGTGATGCACCGAGGAATGAAGAACACCTGTCTTGCTAATAAACACAGACCATTCAAATGTGATGTAAGATCATGCACAGATAACAAAACTTGCAGTGAAAGACCAGGAGGATGCAAAATGAACATAGAGAGGGTTGAGAATCATCCACAGACATGTATTACTTGCTCCAAAGATTGATACAATGCACTACAGAATGCCAAGAGGCAGAGTCATATTACAGTTTCAAATGGGAGGTTTGAACTCCACAAATTCGCCTGATAGGAGAAGAAGGGAGGAGCAAAACAGAAAATGTTCGACCTTTTTTAAAGAAGCTCCTCTTTTTAATATATAGGAAGAATGAGAGAGGGAAGAGAGAGAGAGGAAATATAGAATCTGCCCCAACCAATTCTTTCTTGCATTTAACTCATTTCATTATGGCGAAGTGGCAAATCCAGCAAAACGGTGGGTACATCTCTACCGCATTAAAGCCTGGTTGTTGGAGCGTCACTACGGCATTACCACGCGTCGAGGACATTTTCTCATTTTTCTTCTCCAAACTGAACCAAAATACAAGATTGACCCTTAAGAATCATGTAGATAATTTCAACAAATTTCCGTTGATATAAAGAACGTGCTAATCCGAGCTCTGGATTGAAAGATATGAAGGTCTCGAAGATTTAGGGCACGAAGCAGTAAGAATGCAGTCGGCGGGAAAATATTTGAACTTTCCTTGCTTGCTCGCCACTTGGATGACACGTGGCGAGCTCGATTCACCGAGAAATTCTCTCTCCTCCACCTTTCCGCGGGCTTTCCTTTGAAATTTCTCTTGTGGGCCCTTAAACTTGGACACGTGGCACTATTTCATTGGTTTGGTCGTAGCAAACCTCGCCCTTTGACTTTTGGACTTTCTCCTTGTGACACGTTTCGTGATCTCGATTGGTTCTCGTGCCTCACTGGATTTTCATGTCCTTCGCATCCTTTTGTCTCATTGTCCCAAAGGCTTTGAAGTTCCCGTTTCGGCCGAACCGGCCACTCGCCTCCTTCGCGTACATTTGTTCCAACTGCCCTGCATGCTGGGACAAGTTCTTCCGAACCACCGAAATGGCTTCCTTTACACTCGGCCGCTTCACCTTTTCACATCCTTTGCGCCCTCGTGGCCCGGATGTCACAAATGCTTAGCGGGCCGCTGGAGGCTTTTCTTCTCCTTCGCCGAATCAAGCTTTCTGCGTCCCACGCGGCCCCGACGACCCAATTGTTCCTTTGCGAAAGTTCTCCTTTTTTGGCCAAACGGCCGGTTCGCACCCTTCATGTCCATTTGTCCCAGATGTCTCTTTGCTTCACGGGCCGCCTGGAGGCTTTTTGGTCGATCCGCGCCTCGATGTCCCAACTGTTCCAACTTTCACGAAGACTAGGACTTAGCCAATTTTCACGATTTTTCCTGAATCAATCTACCGGCTTGGAACTGAAAACTCTGATGCATGTTATCGAAATTTACCCTGGGGGGGTGAACTTTGGATAACAATCCCTTTAAGCCAAACTCACCTCCACCATTCCTATTCCTCCGTCGATTATGTACGTGATCAAATTGTGCATATTCCCTCTATGTCACTCTCGCCTTGGTCACTCCCACTTAAGTTTTTATCCATGCCTATGACCAACATATTCCCACTCCCTTTGACCGCTCTCACCTCGACCACTCCCATTCCTCCGTAGGTCATGCCTTCAACCATTCTATGCCCTTTTCCTTTGTACCTCGCTCACTTATACCACTCCTAATGCTCTATCAATCACGCGCATGACCAACCTATTATTGCTCTCTCTTGTTGCCTACATATCCACCTAAACCTATCTTAGTAGGCCACGACCATGAATGGATTGTTTCCTCCCCCATGTGCTAATCACACCCATAAACTATCCTTACCCACCATCCCATTCCTCTACAAGAACCCAACCATAAAAATAATATTAAAAATATTTTGTTGTAGGTGCATTCAATGTTGTGAGTGTTGCACGATTTTTTGAAAAAAAATATAACAATCTAGTTGTAGGGTAGTCGTAGATGCCATTGTATTGTAATTTTGTTTCCGAAAAAAAAAAGGGAAATAACTTTATTTCTATTAATAAAATAACATAGATCGTTTTCTACATAAGTTCTTCCCTCGTGCCTTTGGGTGTTCGAACTAGCTTTGATGTTTTTACTTTTTCAGTAGTGCACAATACAAGGCTAATCCCCTAATGCGAATCCAACTGTAAGAGATTGAAATACCTCCAAAACACACATAAAAAAATTTGTAAATAAAAACCAAAATTTTCAAAATAGATTTCTTATCATTATGGAATCCACACTAAACTTTTACATCATTACAATCCTCCTTTTATTTCACATCTACTCTAAAACCCTAAAACGCCAAAAACCCCTAAAATGCTAAAAATTACCTACTGGCAAAACAACTCGGATGGGCCCCAAAATTTGCATGCCAAATATACCTTCGTAAATTAAGGCTCACGCAAATTTTTAACTTATTCTAACAAGAAAAATAAAATTTATTAAACTTTTAATACCTAGTCAAAAGTAGAAAAAAACATTCAGAGCCGATTTTAGGCCACTAGATGAAGGAAACCGACCGAAAATGTGCCAAATTGGCCACAACCTTGAAAATAAAGATTACCCCAACACATTACTAATGTATATATACAACCCGAAAAATTTCAATACGATAAAATAGTCGGATCAAAAGTTATGGTCTCCACAAGTTATGTTGCTTTGCATCATTCTCCTTGGTAGAAAAGAATTCAGCTCCTACGAATTCAATTGTGAGAATTCATCTAACTTTGCACTTGTCAATCTTGTTCAAATACCACTCAGAATCCAATTATTTTTCTTCTTGCTACAAACCTTCCCATTATACCAAATATCTATTGTAACTCTCATGTCTAGTAGTGACTGTCTTTTGGTCTAAGACACACATTACCCTTTCCTTTTTCTTCTTCGACATCTGTTGCTCCCAATTTATTTCTTCCTCAACAAAATTTTCACCATGACCTAGAAAATTATATAAGTCGAAACATTAAAATCTGGTGAGATAGTAAATTTGTTAGCTAACTCCACCTTGTAGGCATTATCACTCATTTTCTTCATAATCCTACACGACCCAATCTTCTTATACTTTAGTTTATTATATGTCCCTTTTGGAAACCTCTCCTTTATAAGATTAACCATCACCATATATCCTTCTTCAAATACACTTAATCTCCTACCGACATCTCCATTTGCTTTATATTGTGCATTATTCACTTTCAACTTTTCCCTCACTTCATCCTATAACTCGTAGAATGTGTTCTCGTAAATGCTTCTACATCATCTCTAGTTTTATCTTCTTTGGGTAGTACAATCAGATCTAGGACCCCTTGGGATTCCTACCATATAAAATCTAGCAAGGGGACCTACACTGTTGACCTATTTACCGAACTATTATAAGAAACCTCGGCTTGTGGTAAAGCTAAGTCCCATTGTTTTGGCTTTTCTCCAACTATGCAATGTAGGAGATTTCCCAAGATTTTGTTCACTACTTCGTCTGCCCATCAACCTGGGGTGATATGCACTACTAAACTGTAGCTATGTCCCCATTTTCCTCCATAGAGTATTCTAAAAGTGACTCAAAACTTTGTGTCCCGATCTGAAGTGATCGTTCTTGGAAATCCATGCAATCTAACCACTTCTAAAAAACAAATCTGTAACTCTGGAAGCATCATTAGTTGTTTTAAAAGCAATGAAATGTGCCATCTTAGAGAATCTATCAACCACAACAAAGATAGAATCATTCCTCGTTGTGTGTTAGGAAGTCCTAACACAAAATCCATACTCAAATCAACCCATGGCCTTGTAGGGACAACTAATGGTATATACAACCAACTATTTTGTTCATGGCCCTTAGCCATTTGGCACACTCTACATCTTCCTACAATCCTACATATGTCATGTTATCTCTCTGGAAGTGCACCCTTGATGAGAGATGACAACAAGTGTTCTAAGCTTGTTTTATCTCTCACTTCTGTAGATACAATGGAAACACCTCAGGTCTGTGGGTATACCTATTTTTGAGGTGAGTCTCTAATATCAAGGCCGGTTCCTTATTGATGTATCCTAAACTATTTTTTTGAGGTTTTGAAGGTAAAAAGATTGTTGTAGCTGAATTGAAAATGGGGTGATACACCAATTTTTTTGAGGGCTTTGAATGAGTACATGCAAAATAAAACTGAGAACAAATTATGGAAGCATGAACCAATGGGTTTTAGTTTGATCCTAAGGAAAACACTTGTATGTTGAGGGATAAACCACAACAACACAGAGCTAACATACGAGAAGACTAGTATAGAAAATGCCAAATTTGCAGCAAGGTAAGATAACTAATCAAGGAATTAACATTCACAATAATTAATGGAAAGATACACAACACTGCAAATATTTGGTAAGGTAATAACTGGTTCTCATTCAAGGGAAAAACTAGCAAAAATATGCATCAAGCACTCTCCTCTGTCCAAAAATTCCTCTATATTCCTTGTTAATGCACATAATATATAGCAAAAATACTTCATCCAACCCCTCCTAAAAAGAGACTATAATCTGTACTCTCCCAAGCATGCTAATTTTACCCCTTTATCATGAATAAATAAAGGAATAAAAATAGACATGTTGATTACAATGAGGCATTAATAGCCTTAGTTACAAAAATATACTCTAGTCAAAGTGCAGTTGACTGTTCTATTTTTAATGTAATTGAAATACTTGGGTGAATATTTTTGACTAATTTTAGCCACTTGTTTGTTGTTCAAGTCTTCCAATGCAAGTGCATCTTATTTGTCTTCTTGTGCATGATATGACACTTGTTCATTATCCTCTTGCATGACATTATGTCTTTATCTCTAAACTTTCCTCTAATAATGACATGCAAAAATATACTTTGTGCAAGAATAATGTTTTAAGATCTAATACTTAGCAAAGTAGATCCACCCCACTATGGGGACCACTGTTCACATGCAACAATAATATCTTCCTTTTCTTTTATCCTCTCCTTTGTATGAAGCTATTTGGAAAGATTATGGTATTTTTACAAGTTTTAAGGTAATTATGCTTGGTTCTGACTTCTCTTGACTTGGATCATGGCCTCTCTTTTCCTAAGCATATACTTTTGATAAAAATACATTGAGGCACCTTTAGAGTTTATCATACATTGTAAAAGTCACGGGCCCCCTTCCTTATCTTTGAACATGTTTGATTTAGAACTTAGTCTAAGGTCAAGGCACACATAATAACATTTTCGACCCTCTTTTGATTATTTGATCACATATATTATAATGTTATCGGCATTTGAATATTATGTGGCATCATGTTATATAGACCTTAGTAAGGTCAATGCAATGATATTTAAATAATTCGGGGCTAGTCCCCTTACCATGATGACTCAATCCATAATTTTATTTGTCGGTGACCATACTTCAAACTCTGGTTTGCATTGGAAAATGGATGCTTATGATTTTGTCTACTTGCGTGATTTGGATCGTTAATTTCTAACTCGGAAAGAGTTAGGTTATCTGTGGGGTTGCATTGGACTTTGGTGATTCGATCTTGAACCATTGATCTTAGTACTTGATTGATCCGAAATGTTGATGCTTTAAACCTAGCTGATAGGGTATTTGGGTTATGAGTTTATAATCTACACCGTTTGATCTGGATCATCGATCTAAACTTGTTGGATGAGTTAGGTTTCATGTGAGCTGGGTAAAAACATTTTGAAACCTAATCATTCATTCATTTGGTCATTTGGCTATGTGGGCGAAGCCCTAGCCGATTTCTCCCATGGCCTCCATTAATCTAATTTTTGAGCTCAATCTAGGAATTTTGAAGCCTTTGGAAGGCTCTGTGACTTCCAACACTTGTCATTTTTTCCATTTTTTCTCATTTCGAGCTTTGTGCTAGATTTTTTCATGGTGGCGACCATTGACGATGATCTGAAGCTTGGTTTATTGCATTTTGGGCCTCCTGATTTTGATTCTCTGCTACTTTTGACACTTTAAGGCTATGGGTTTGAATACATGTCAATCTCTATCTTTTTCTCCTCTCAAGCTCTTTTTGCAAAGTTTAAAATGAAGTGGCCACCATTGTTTGTTCTTCGAGCTGTGAACGGGTTTAAACTATAAGAAGGTGATATTTTAGTCATTTACCTCTGCAAACATTTCTTCATTAATTTTTTTTTTTAAAACATTAATACTTTGAATATTTTGCATTTCCATTGATTTCTTTCCATACCGAGTTCGAAACTCGTTCTGGGTCGCCGTTATTTTTCTCTATTATTCCACCATTTGAGGATTTCTATAAGTTTCATTTGAAACTAGTGAGTTTGAGTTTTATCTCTTCGAGTTTCCTACAATTTTTATGAAATCCTTCATGACCATGGAGTAGAAGGCATTTCTGATCTGTATCTACATATTTCTCATTGTTAGTAAAATATGACTTAAATCCTGACATGGGTACTTGCATTATTTTCCCATGAGTTTACTGTGAGAGAGGGGTTTCTAAGCCGTTGAATTTGAATTTCTGTAGATTGAATATGTTTATCTAGCTTAGATATCTGTTATTGTCATCTTGTAGATCATATAAGCTTTAATCATTGCTGAGATTTTTACTTTATTTTAGATGGGTTTTGTATTTTCATCTAGATTTTCCATTATTGTGAGCTCGAGTCCTAATTCTTTATGCATTTTTTTGTCTTAGTAGTCGTTATGGCTCTGTATGTTGAGGTCATGGTTTGGAAACTTTGTGAATTCATGGGAGGTTTACCGTTCTTCTAGATCGACTCTTATTTCACTGGCTTGTTTATTCTATTGACGTGCATACTTTTAATAGAAACTTGGCCCTGGTTCATTGAGTATTATACTTGTATTTTCAGTTCCAAATCTAAATGCATTTGGGTATCGATTCATTATGAGTATGACTACCTTGTCCGATTATAGCTTGAGCTTTGTTTCTTTTGCGAGGCTATTATGAGTTTAAGCCCAATATTTACTCGAGCTTGGTTCCATTGTAGCTAACATGTTTTTCTTAGACAAGAAACTTTAAACATACTTAAACAATATACAATGAATGTTCTGCAAGATGTTATCTTTGATGCTCTTGTAAATTCAGATTTTGATCCTTATATCTGTGATTTCCCATTTTTGCAAAAGCTCTGAATTAAAACCCCGTTGAATGATTAACTAGCGCAATTTGCATTCACCCTTGTGGTTAACATTTGTTAGAATGATCAATGATCTCTGTCTTTGTATTTATTTACTTGAACCCCATTCTGTCTTGGGCCACTTGAAATTTCAAAACTCTATGTTTAACTATTTTCTTTATATATAGTCAGATCTGTACAATGGATACTATGTCCATTTTTCTGAAGCTTTGAAAATTTCATCTCTCCTTAGATGTTATAAGTTAAAGCTCCTCTAAATATGGTCAACATTGACCTCTTGCTCATGTACTTGGTTCAACTTTCTTCTCTATCTGCTAAAAGAAACATGTACTGTATATGATTTAGTTTTGGTATTCTCCTGAAGCTATTAAAATTGTGTTGTAGCCTTTATTATTTCACATTCTTATTAAGTAAGAGATCATAAATGTACTTGACCTTCTTGTAACCTTTCTTAGCTGTCTTGATTCTGCTTGTAGCTTGCTTTGAAGCTTTCTAAAATATTTTCAAAAATCTGGAAGTTGTATTCTATAGATTTGACCTGAATCTGGATATTTTATGTACATGAATGTTCCATGAAGCTTTGCAAAGCTATAACTTGTTTCTTTTCTTGTTCTTATTCAAGCCCTGTATCTTTCTGTGTTCCTTTCTTAAGAAAACTTCTTCCTTTTTGTAAAGCGACTGTTAATGGAGTCATCAAATTTGGAATTGAACTTTGTAAAGTAAAACTTACAAGTTAAAAGATCTATTTTATGAACTTGATTTGTTTCTTGAAATTGAACACTCGTTGTTGTAACTTAGATAGGTTATTTCTTCACTCACCATGAATCTTTTGAAATATTTGAATATGTACTTGCATATTATGAACCAAAAATGTACTTTTACCTTGATTATGGGATTTTCTTTGAGTGTACTTGATCATTATGAAAATTGTGCAATACTTGTTTCATCTTATAGACTTTACTATTTCATGCGCTGATGTCATCCATATTTGTTAGTACAGAATTTAAAACATGATTCTTGTTTTCTTCTGCTCTACAACATGTACATGCACACTTAAGAAAATTATTAGAAAAATTTTAGTATTTTTGGCCTCTCTTGTGCTCCATATTTTCTTTCTTTCTCTTTCTTTTCTATCTACTTTTTCATGATTCGGGAATCATATGTGCTTCGCAAGATACTACTTTTAGTATGTATCAGCTACTTGATGTATCTTATACCTGCTGATTTCAAGAGGTCCAATTGCCTAAAACTAGAAACACAGGCATGTAGATTAAATCATGAGCTCAGTAACTGATGCCTTTTATATGTTTTCTCTTTCAGGTACATTGTTGCAATGGAGTGATGCAAAAAAGATGAAGCTCAAAAGCTAGAGCTTAAGAAATGAAGACCAACAAAAACCCAAGGAAATGATGGGTTCCTTCTTCATTCCTTTTCTTCTAGTTTTATACACATGTATCTCTTATTTCAGTAGTTGTAAGTTACATCCCACGGCTTATGTGGAAAACATTGAATTTCCTTGATGAATAAATGATATTATTTCTGTAATTGAGTTGTGTAATTCCTTTTACTTTTAATTTTTTATGATTTGTAATGATTGTACAATGAATTAAGCAACTCAATACATACTTAAAAACACTTAATCATATGAAATAATCAAATTGAAAATACTTGTAACTTAAAAATGATCTCTCAAAGCAATGCAAACAATAATTATGTTTGTTGTTTGAGTCCAACTTCTCAGGTCTACCTCTATCTCCGCCTACCTCAAGGTTGTGATTTAGTTCTTTAGAGCTTCTGTACATCTTTGATGAAGGTGATCATGGGATAGTAGTATATGTGAGGTTTTACACTCGACAACAACACACATAGCTACAATTTTCCTTGTTGGTTTACTTAACTAAAAACTCAAATTAATTGTAAATGCCCCCCTAGCTAGGTTCATTCATCAAAAAAAAGTTCGAGTTGCCCAGTTTTGCACGAGTGTAAAAATTTCAACATTTCTGGTGATCCTATGGGGAAAGCTACATGTTAGCTTGTAGACCAGTGTCTTGTTCTAGTCTATTGGGCATGGATTCAAAACATATAACCAAAATTTACCCTTTTCGAAAAACCAACCTTTTCGAAAAACAAACTAAATCTGGGAAAGGATCTAGTAAACCAGATCACGTGCATGAATGCACTTATTGAATTGAAAAACATTGCAATGTGCATGAACTACACTTATTGAAAGTGAAATCCTACTCTAATAGACATTGTAGGATTTTCAATAATAGTGTTTAAGAAACATACCATTCATAGGAATGGGAAGTTATTATTCGTTCAACCTTGAAAGTTGAAATGCATTGTGCTCTTTGCAAGCTGAAATCATGTAAGGACCACTCCATATTGTATCAAAATTTGTGTGGTTTCCTGGCTTTGCACGATCAACATTCCATTTCAACACAATGTATCCTTCATTGAAGACTCAAAACTTAGCCTTTTTATCAAATGTTCTATTTATCTATCTCGACTTTTCCATGTTCGGATGAGCTTGATCTCTTAGCTCTTGTAGCTCCATTAATTTTGCATAACGAACCTGCATTGGTTCATTTTTGAGTAATTCCATCTGATGTATTAAATCCAATGTGGGAAACTCAACTGAAATAGGAATTTTTACCTCACGTCCATAAACAAGCTTGTACAGTGAATTGCTAAGTGATATTTAAGGATTCACTCTATTAGCCCAAAGTGCTAAATTTAACATCAGATACCAAGCTCTTTGGTTATCCTTGAGTGTTCTTCTGATGATCTTAAAATATTTTTGTTAGTGATTTCAGCTAATCCATTACCTTGTGGGTAATAATTAGATGAAGTATTCAAATAGATACCGCGTTTGGCAGCCCAATTTGTTACCTTTGCACCCAAAAATGCTAAGGCATTATCTAAAATGATAGTATCTAGAACACCAAATCTACAAACTATACCTTCATAAAATGATAAGATTGAAGTCTTGTTAGCTTCTTTCAAAGCTATTACTTTAGTCTAACGTGTGAAATAATCCATGGTAGTCAAGATCCACTTATGTCCTTGTGATGAAGGTGGATTTATCATGCCAATGAAGTCAAGACCCCATTGCATGAATGGTTGATCCACTGAAATAGGCTGTAGGGGCAGCAAAGCTAATCTTTCTTTTCCAATAAAGAATGCACACTTCTTACATTTTTTAATCCATTCAAAACAGTCCTTGAATATGTTGGGCCAATAGTAACCAACTTTCATGATCTTAAGAGTTGTAGTACGTGTTGAAAAGTGACCTCCTGTAGGTCCTTCATGAAACTCAGATAATAATTATTGCACTCTATCATAATCAATACAATGCAACAAAACTCCATTGATATCCTTTTTAAACAACACACCATCAATAAAAGCATAAGGTATGGCTTGTAATCTAAAATACCTTTGTTTGTTCTTGTCCATACCTTTCGGATAAGTACCATGTTGTAAGTAATTGATCAAATATGACATCTAACTTGATCCTGGAACCTCCGAATTGAGTTTTGGTTGCTAATTTTCAACTTGTAATAAAATTTAAGGTTGCTAATATGAAAATGTAGCATGTTGTGATGGATTTTTGGATTCTTGACTTGTTATTTTTCCATATCAGCAATCAGATGTTCACATAATCATTTTTCTTAGACTATTTTTACAATACGGATATCAACATCATATTCCATAACCTTTGTGGTCTAGCCTGCTCTCTTTTCATTCAGTTCTTTATTCAACAAGAATGATTTAACACTTGGATGAGAGACTAGAACATGTATCTTATTATTGGAAAGCATGTACTTGAAATTCTTTAGTCCTCTAACTACAACAAGTACTTATTTTTCAAGAAAAGTGTACCTTGTCTCATAATCATGTAAACTCTGCCAAAAGAAAGCACTTGACTACTTAATATTTTCATCATGTAAAATCTTGCAAGTGCATACATCGTGAAATCCTTATCAAAATTTGAATTTGCCAAAGTAGGATCTTGTGAAATAGTTATCTTGATAGCTTCAAATCCTTTTCTTCCTTTGTTGGTCTAAGAGAAGTTTTATCTTTCTTTAACATGGTTGTTAATGGCTTAACCAATGCTGTAAAATATGGAACAAATCTTCTAACAAAGTTGATTTTTCCAAGAAAACTTTGTAATGCTTTCTTATGATGAGGCAAGGATAGCTGTGAAATTACTTCAATTCTAAAAGGATCAATAGCTAAACCTTGTCTAGAAACAATATGTCCAAGTAATTTACCTTGATGGACTAAAAAGATAGACTTTTTGGGATTCAATGATATTCCAAATTATTTGCAAAGTTGAAAATTTTGTCTTAGATGCATAAGATGATCATCAGAATTCTTCAAAAATACAATAACATCATCTAAATAAACCAATATGCATTTATTTAATAGGATATGAAAATCCATGTCCATTGCACATTGAAACGTTGCACTGACATTAGAAATTCCAAAAGGCATTATTTTGTAAGCATAAGTACCCCATTTTGTGGTGAAGGTTGTTTTTATCTATCTTCTTCATGCACAAAAATATGATTGTATCGCTATAACCATCCAAAAGGGACAACTTGTGCGAACACGAAAATGTTCTTAAAATATGATCCATATTGGGCAACGGATAATGATCTTTTAATGAAGCTTTGTTAAGATCTTTAAAGTCCACACATAGTCGATTTCACCATTCTTTTTCCAAACATGCACAAGATTAGCTACCCAACTTGAATGCTTAATGGAAAAGATAATACCTGATTCAATTAGCTTGGATTACTCTTTTCTCGTCAAGGGTTCAATCTTAGGACTTAGGGCCTTTGTTTCGCCTAACTAGTTTGAAATTTGGCTATAACTCTATGGTATCTTTGAGCTAAACCGTGGTCAAATCCTCTCAAATCTTGGTATTTCCAAGCAAAAACATCTTTGAATTCTTTGCATAAATTAATGAAAGATTTTTTTCAAGCTAAAGAACATATTGTTCCAATAAATAACTTCTTTTCATCATCAACTAAGATCTCTTCGTAGTTATTTACATGAGTCGAGATCTTACCTTTATCCTTTCGAGTTGATCATCGAATGAAGATTTCCTCTAATGTGACTAGTCCTTGGGGTAGCTTGTTTGTCTTCAATTGAAAAATTTGGTCAACATATAGATTTGTTTTTCTTGATTAACTGTAATAAATTCAGCTTTTGCTATAGAAATCTACAGATTTTCCCATCATCTTCGAAAAATTGTCATTTTTCTTCATTATCAGGCATCGAAGGTCAGATAATCAGTTCTATATGTGGTTGTACTTTGTTGTTTTCAATCTGTTCTAGCACTTCAAAGCTAGCACCAACTACTACAAGTTTGTTTACATGTTTTTTTCATCTCTTGGAACAGATTGAATATTAATAACATCAAAATCATCTATTAAGTCTGAAACTCTATGCTTGTAAGATTTCAACAATGAATTCTTACACACATTAATTTTTTTACTTGATTAATCACTAACTCTAAATCACCAAAAACTTGTAACATATTGATACCTCTTTTCTTAGCCCATTATAGGCCATGAATTAATGCTTCATATTCAGCTACGTTACAAGTACATGAAAATTGTAGACTTAGAGCTGAAAAATACCTTTCATTTGTAGGGAAGTAAGCACCAAACTGCACCTTGTCCTTTTTTGTTCTTTTCTCCATCAAAATGAAGCTTCCATAAATCTTCTGTTGTTTTTTTCTGTTTTGGAAAGCAAGGGGATTGGTGCATTTTCTTCATGAAAACAATAAATGCCAAAGAAATCTTCTTTCGCTTCCTTAAAGAGATCATACACATGCTCTTCTTGAGTTTTTTTCATCCATAAACATATTAGAAACACCACATAATGCATAAACATGTGTTATGACGTCAAAATCAGACCGATCTATGGTCGCATAATTTTTACAACATTTGAAGCATGAGGTTCAATATGAAATCTAGCCAAAGGCTTTGAATTGACTGTAACTTTAGTTCCATACCTTGTAGTAAAGAATAAGAATGACCAATCTAAAGAAATATAACCTCCTATCTTTGTTGTAAAATCTCTTGATAAACATAAAGCAAAGTAGGGAGGTAAATCTATAATTGTTACATCTTGAAGAATAGAAACATTTGGACAAGCATGTAACATTACCTCCAAATTTTTAATGACACCAATTGTGTTAGTTGTTATCCCATCTAGTTACAATACACTTTTTCTGTAGGTTCATACTGCATGCCTAATTTTTTTGCAATTACTTTAGGCATTACTGTGTTGCTTGCACCACTGTCAACTATGCAAGTTATGAACTAAATGATCTCCAATTATCAAAGATAGGTAAAAGGGTGGTGGATTTTTAATATCATGAGTGTTTAGAACCTTTTTACCATCCAATTAACCTCTTTCATGCGATCTTGCTCAACTAGTAACAAGAACCATATCTATTTTCTGAGCTTCCTTTTTTGTTGGTTTTGAAGAAATATACAACTTAGCAAGCTTGTGAGCAAGTAGCTCCTATTGTCCTAGAATACTTAAAGCATCCCATAATGAAATATTAATATTGTGATTTTTCATTACCTCAACAATATTAAAAGAAGCAACAATATTTGAAAAAGCTTCTACATTTTTAGCATAAGCTTTAGCAAAAATTGACTCTACTTCAACAACTTTTGAAATCTAAGGTATGAATAATCTTCTAGGATCAGGTTGTAATTATTTTTTCTGCTCTTTAGGAGCTGAACTACTTGTTTTTTAAGGAACAACATAATTGTTTGTTTTTTTGTACTTTTGTTAGAGTAGGTATTTACCTTATCTCATGTTCACCTAGGTACTTTATTTAACTTTATTGTATTTATCCTCACCCACTTATGTGTGTGGATATTTTTTTTATTTATTTATATATTAGGGGGATATTATCTATTTGTTAAGTATAGTTCTTTCCTTGATCTATTGTATTGACTAGTTCTTTTCTTGATCTATGGTATTGACTAGATCCTTGATGTCTAGTTCTCTCCTGAATCTATGGACTTGACTAGTTCTTTGATGACTAGTTCTTTCCTTGATTTATGGCTTGATCTATGAGCATGACTGGTTTTTAGATTGTTATTCCTTTCTTATATAAGAAAGGCCCTTTCTCATTGTATTCCATTAAGTTCCGTAATAATAGATGATATTTCTACTCATTTGTTTGCAAAGGTTTATGTAAAGTTATTCTAGAAAATTTATTTCATCTTATTGATCATGGTGTTTGATTAGCATATGTGTTCTTGGCTTGGTACGATCTAGTTATAATTCCTTTTATGGTATCAAAGCGAGCAGGTTAAGCACACAGACCGCACGGAGTAAATCTTTGGGATAGATGACCTCCCAAGAAGTCGCGGTTTCATTGCATTGTAATGTTGTTGGACATAATTAGGTATATATGTGGTGGGCCTAAAGCTCACATGGTTGCATCCAGATCCATTGTGCAGGGGTGTGTTAGCATAATAGCTGGTTAACATGATGAGATCCCTCTCCACCACTAGTTTGAGCTTTTGGTGTGATACAAAATCGTACATGGTGGGGTGAGCATGGATCTAATCATAAAATTGCTAGCCTGTAACATCACCATCATATTATGGATAGTCATATCCATGATCCTAGTCCACTTGTAGCTATTACTCTTATACCCACTGACCTTAATCCGTCAATTTTGAGCTGCTCCCGCTCCTGATGCTCCTAAGCCTATTAGGCTTATTACTGCATGTTCTTCTGGGTCTGTGCCTATTGCAGTTACACATGATGTATATCCTACTTCTTCTCATATGCATGGCTCTTTTGAGAAGCATACCACTACATTCAGTTCTCACATGCTCCGTTTTATGGGTTTCACTAGCGGAGGTATTGAAAGACATTCACAGGGTTTTGTTTCTCCTATTCCACATGTTAAGTGGAATTCTCACCATGGCATTGGTCTTTGAGTAGTTACTTCATTGGGATCACACATTGTCAAAGCTCCTACTTTTGTTCACTCAACTCTTATCAAGGATCATGAGCTCCACATGAGTTATGCACCTTCACTCAGGCTTGAGAAAAGCGAGATTTTCAGCTATCAAACATGATCAACTCCGACACACATTATGATGTTCCTTTGCATGCACCAAGTCATATGCAAACATCTTCTTCATCCATCTGTGTTGATTTGGGGTGGATATCTGATCACTCGTGGCGGCGACATAGGCATTCGTTGAGAGGACTCTACAGGCGTGGCTCCTCCACCATTCAACCTCTTGCTCCACTATCTATACCTCCTGCATTGTAATGCTCTTTGTTTTGAGCATTTTTCTTTAGCAAGTGTAGTGTATCTCTCTTGTTGGTTGAGAGATTTTATATCTATATTTTTGACATTTTTGGCATGTTGATAGTCTCTCTCTTGTGGGGAGCTATTCTAGTGAAGCCCAGTGTTATTTTGTCAGTGTTCGAGTAGTTGATTTTGGGAAACTCATATAGATCTGTGGTGTCACTCTACCCATTCAACAGTATGGGAGGGTGTGGTGTTGATACTGCTTCTTCGGGTTTGTGGCCTTACCTTGTTACCTTTACTTTTCTTGGATCATGGCACTCTAATTTATTTGGATCTTATGTCCTTGCCTTGTTTTCTTGGTTGTTCTTAGATCGTGGCACACCTATTTGCTAGTAGTTGATCAATTATGTTGGTGTTTTTTGCACTTTCGACATCACTCTATGTGGTCTCTGTGTATGGAGCTATTTTGGTGAAGTACAACGAGTGTCGGTTGTTTTTGAGTTATATGATCGAGTAGTGGATTCGGACCACACGTGTGCATGCTAAACTTCTTGACATTGCACAATGTTTTTGATCCGATATTCTTGGGATGCCTTGCGAGTCGTTTCATACTCTCTTTACTTTTTGTTACTAGTTTTGGGTACCTTGCATTGTTCTTTTTCCCAATTATTGTACATGAGTACCTCATCAAGCCTAGTTTTTAGGACTCATACTTTGTGGACATGCTACTTCTATTTTTGACCTTGGATTCACTTGAGGGGGCGTGTTAGAGTAGGTATTTACCTTAGCTCATGTTCACCTAGGTACTTTATTTACCTTTATTATATTTATCCTCACCCACTCATGTGTGTGGATATTTATTTTTATTTATTTAGATATTAGGGGGATATTATCTAATTGTTAGGTATAGTTCTTTCTTTGATCTATGGTATTGAATAGATCCTTGATGTCTAGTTCTCTCCTAAATCTATGGACTTGACTAGTTCTTTGATGACTAGTTCTTTCCTTGATTTATGGATTGATATATGAGCTTGACTGGTTCTTAGATTGTTATTCCTTGCCAATATAAGTAAGGCCCATTATCATTGTATTTCATTGATTTCCATAATAATATATGATATTGTTGCTCATTTGTTTGTAAAGGTTTATGTAAAGTTATTCTAGCGAATTGCTTTCATCTTATTGATCATGGTGTTTGATTAGCATTTATGTTCTTGGCTTAGTACAATCTAGTTATCGTTTGTTTTATTGACCTGAATTTGTTGATTTATATGTAATTGTAGGTAAAACAGGTTTATTTTGTTTTTTTAATTTATCTTGAGCCCTTTCTTGAGATCTAGTTGTAACTTACAATAAAATATTCTTCTCTAAAACCTATTCCACAACCTATTACCATAATAGAACTTGTTGTTGCAAAGCACCATCGAAAGAATTACTTAAGGCTCTGCAGAAACATACAAATGAAATAACAACATTAAAGAGACAATTGGCTCAGCCTAATAGATATTATCAAACACCTTATTGGCCATAAGAGGCATAGAAGGTCTTGGGGCTAATTTACCAGCTTGAATGAGGTTGTTTTCAGCCCTAATAGCAATATCATAAGCTACTAGGAGTGTAGTTCCTCCCATAGATTGTATCATGGATGAAATGTCACTATTTAAAGCTCTAAGATAGTATAGAAATGCATGATCATCTTGAGGCTTAACACTGGCTAAAATTCTTTCCCAAGTTCTAGCAAATATGATATTAAAACTAGCCATGAATTCATGAGGAGCTCTCTTGATTGTAGAAAATTGTTCTATGAGAGATAAATGATCATAATTGTCTTGAAATTTCTTAATTAGTTGATCCCCTAATTCATCCCAAGTTGTTATGCTCCCTATCGGTAAAGTTTTGTACCATTGCAAAGCTTTTCCTTTAAATGATGTAGCTAAGAGTCTCAAGGCTACATCTTCATGAGTTACATTATGGACTACACAAAGGGCTGCAATATCTTTAATGTGCTCTTAGGGGTAATCTGATTTTCACTAGTAAATGAAGGTAAACCTTCAAGGCAATAATATGTATATCATGATAGACTTGAATTACTAAAGGGTTGCCATTAGTAAAGGTCACAAAATTTCTAGGTGGTGGTTCATTGAGCCATTGGAATAACAAGGATTTGAACAACAAGATTAACACATGGTGAAGGAAGGGGAGGAGGGTTTCCAAAACTAGGCCTGTTATAAGGTAAGGTATTGCCAAATCTTCTTCTTCTTGTAGAATTTAAAGGTAAAGAAATAAAATCAGTAGGAAGTCCTCTTACGACAACCTTGTAGTCACTCTAGGCATTGAACATGCTACAAAAATGGTCTGAAATTAGCCTTACGGAGGCGCCAAATAATTTATTTTGATTTTAATGGATTTTTGCAGCTTAGTTCTTCCAAAAGTGATTTTATTTCATTATAAATCTGCTGAAAATTTTTGTAATCTGCTATAGATCGATCCGTGTCCCATCGCGCGTGCCAAAAACTATTCTCTTATAAGTACACCCTTGATGAGAGATGACAATAGAATTTCTAAGCTTGCTTTGTCTCCCACTTCCGTAGATACAATGGAAACACCTCAGGTCTATGGGTATACCTATTATTGAGGTGAGTCTCTGGTATTAAGGCCAGTTCCTTATTGATGTATCCTAAACTAATTTTTGGGGTTTTGAGGGTAAAAGATTATTGTATCGAATTGAAAATGGGGTGATACACCAAATTTGTTGAGGTTTTTGACTAAGTAAATGCACAATAAAACTAAGAACAAACTATGGAAGCATGAATAAATTGGTTTCAGTTTGATCCTAAGGTAAACACTTGTATGTTGAGGGATAAATCACAACACAAAGCTAACATGCACATTAAGATCAATTTAGAAAAATCCAAATTTGCAGCAAGGTAAGATAGCAAATCAGGGAATTAACATTCACAAGAATTAATGGAAAGATATACACCACTACAAATAATTGGAAAGACAATAACTAGTTCTCATTCAAGGGAAAAACTGATAAAAATATGCATCAGCACTCCTATGTCCAAATAGTTCTCTATGTGCCTTGCTAGTGCACACAATATATAGCAAAAATACTTCACCCAACCCTCCTAAAAATAGACTAAAGTCTGTACTCACCCATGGATGATAATTTTACCTCTTTATAATGAACAAACAAAGGAATAAAAATATACATGATCATTATAATGAGGCATTAATTGCCTTTGTTACAAAAATATACTCTAGTCAAAGTGCGGTTGACCGTTCTATTTTAATGTAATTGAAATACTTGGGTGACTATTTTGACTAATTTTTGCCACTTTTTTGTTATTCAAGTCTTCTCAATGCAAGAGCATCTTCTTTGTCTTCTTGTGCATGATGCGACACTTATTCATTATCCTCTTGCATGGCATTATGTCTTTATCTCTAAACTTTCCTCTAGCAATGACATGCAAAAATATACTTTGTGCAAGAATAATGTTTTAAGATCTAATACTTAGCAAAGTAGATCCACCCCACTATGGGGACCACTTTGTTCACATGCAACAATAATATCTTCCTTTTCTTTTATCCTCTCCTTTGTATGAAGCTATTTGGAAAGATTATGGTATTTTTACAAGTTTTAAGGTAGTTATGCTTGGTGTTGACTTTTCTTGACTTGGATCATGGCATATCCATCATGGCCTCTCTTTTCCTAAGCATATTATTTGATAAAAATACATTGAGGCACCTTTAGAGTTTATCATACATTGTAAAAGTCATGGTCCCCTTCCTTATCTTTAAACATGTTTGATTTAGACCTTAGTCTAAGGTCAAGGCACATATAATAAAATTTTTGGCCCTCTTTTGATTATTTGATCACATATATTATAATGTTGTCGACATTTGAATATTATGTGGCATCATGTTATATAGACCTTAGTAAGTTCAATGCAATGATATTTAAATAATTCAGGGCTGGTCCCCTTCCCACGATGACTCAACCCATAATTTGCTTTGTCGATGACGACACTTCAAACTCTGGTTTGCATTGGAAAATGGATGCTTATGATTTTGTGTACTGCATGATCTGGATCATTAATTTCTAACTCAAAAGGAGTTAGGTTCTCTGTGGGGTTACATTGGACTTTTGTGATTCGATCCTAAACCATTGATCTTAGTACTTGACTGATCCAAAGCGTTGATGATTTAAACCTGGGCGATAGGGTAGTTGGGTTATGAGTTTATAATCTACACCGCTTGATTCGTACCTTTTGATATGGATCATCGATCTAAACTTGTTGGATGAATTAGGCTTCATGCGAGTTGGGTAAAACATGTTTGAAACCTAATCATTCATTCGATCTGTCATTTGTCTCTGTAGGTGAAGCCCTGGCCAATTTTTCCGTGGCCTCCAATAATATGGTTTTTGAGCTCAATCTAGGCATTTTGAAGCCTCTAAAGGCTCTGTGACTTCCACCACATGTCATTTTTTCCATTTTTAAGACTCATTTTAAGCTCTGTGTTAGATTTCTTTGTGGCATCCACCATTGAAGATGATCTCAAGCTTGGTTTCTTGTAATTTAGGCCTCTTGAGTCCGATTCTCTACTATGTTTGATGTTGTGAGATTATGGGTTTGAATAATTTTCATTCTCTATCTTTTTTGCTCCTCTTAAGCTCTCTGTGAGGTTTAAAATGAAATGGGGACCATTTTTTGTTCTTCGAGCTATGAACGTGTTTGAATTGTAAGAAGGTGAGCTTTTGGTCATTTATCTTTGTAAACAGTTCTTCATTGATTATTTCTTGTTTCAAAACAATGATACTTCAAATATTTTGCATTTCCATTGTGTTTTCCTACCATATCGAGTTCAAAATTCATTCTGGGTCACCGTTATTTTGCTCTTTTATTCTGCCATTTGAGGATTTATACAAGTTTTGTCTCGAAACTAGTGAGTTTGAGCTTTATCTCTTCGAGTTTCTGGAATTTTTATGAAATACTTCATGGTGGTGGAGTAGAAGGCATTTCCGATCTATATTTGCATAATTCTTGTTGTAAATAAAATATGACTTAAATCTTGACGTGGGTACTTGCATATTTTGCTCATGAGTTTTCTTGTGAGAGGGGGTTTGTAATCTGTTGAATTTTTTTAGCTCGAATATGTTTATTTATCTTAGATATTTGTTATAATTGTTGTCATCTTGTACATCATATAAGCTTTAATCCTTGCTGAGATTATTTACTTTATCTTAAATAAGTTTTCTATTTTCACCTAGATTTTCCATTACTACGAGCTCGAGTCTTGATTCTTTATGCATTTTTCTATCTTAGTAGTCGCTATGGCTCTGTATGTTGAGGTTGTGGTTTGGAAACTTTGTGAACTCGTGGGAGGTTTATTGTTCTTCTAACTCGACTCTTATTTCACTGGTTTGTTTCTTCTATTGACGTGCATACATCTAATAGAACCTTGGCCTTGGTTCATTGAGTATTATACCTATATTTTCGGTTCCAAATTTGAGCGCATTTGGGTATTGATTCATTCTCCGAGTATGAATACCTTGTTCGATTATAGCTTGAGCTTCGTTTCTTTTGTGAGACTATTATGAGTTTAAGACCAATATTTTCCTAAGCTTGGTTCCATTGTGGCTAACATGTTTTTCTTAGACAAGAAACTTTAAACATACTTAAAAATATACAATGCAAGTTCTACAAGATGTTATCTTTGATGCTCTTATATATTCCGATTTTGATCCTCATATCTCGTGCTTTCCCATTTTTGTAAAATCTCTAAATTGAAACCCTATTGAATGATTAAGCGATGCAATTTTCATTCACCGTGTGGTTAACAATCATTAACATGATTAGTGATCTTTGTCTTTGCATTTTTTTAATTTGAAACCCCATTCTGTCTTGGGCCACTTGAAATTTCAAAACTTTGTGTTTAACTATGCACATGAAAAATATTTTTTTTGTATATAGTCAGATCTGTAGAACTAATACTATGTCCATTTTTCCAAAGCTTTGAAAATTTCATCTCTCCTTAGATGTTATAAGTTAAATCTCCTCTAAATATGGTTAGCATTTTCCTCTTGCTCATGTTCTTGGTTCAAATTTCTTTTATCTACTAAAAGAAACATGTACAACATATGATTTAGTTTTGGTATTCTCCTAAAGCTATTAAACTTGTGTTGTAGCCTTTATTCTTTCATGTTCTTATTAAGGAAGAGATCTAAAAATGTACTTGATCTTCTCATAACCTTTCTTGGTTGTCTTGATTTTACCTATAGCTTCTTTGAAGCTTTCTAAAATATTTTCAAAAATCTAGAAACGGTATTCTCTGATTTGACCCGAATCGGATATTTTTATGTACATGAATGTTCCATGAAGCTTTGTAAAGTTGTAACTTGTTTCTTTTCTTGTTCTTATTCAAGCCATGTAGCTTTCTTTGTTCCTTTATTAAGAAATATTCTTCCTTTTTGTAAAGTGATTTGTTAATGGAGTCACCAAATATGGAATTGAACTTTATAAAGTAAAACTTACAAGTTAAAATATGTGTTTCATGAACTTGATTCGTTTCTTGAAATTGAATACTCATTGTTGTAACTTAGACAAGTTATTTCTTCACTCACCATGAAGCTTTTGAAATTTTTGAATCAGTACTTGCATATTATGAACCAAAAATGTACTTTTACCTTGATTATGGGCTTTTCTTTGAGTGTACTTGATCATTATGAAAAGTGCGCAGTACTTGTTTCATCTTATAGACTTTACTATTTCATGTGTTGATGTCATCCATATTTGTTAGTGCAGAATTTCAAACATGATTCTTATTTTCTTCTACTACAACCTGTACTCGCACACTTAAGGAAATAATTAGAAATTTTTAGGCTTTTGGCCTCTCTTATGCTCCATATTTTCTTTCTTTCGCTTTCTTTACTATCTACTTTGTCATGATTATGGGAATCATATGTGCTTCGAAGATCTTGCTTTTATTATGTATCGGTTACTTGATGTATCTTATACTAGCTGATTTCAAGAGGTCCACTTTTTTGAAAATAGAAACACGGGCATGTAGATTGAATCCCGAGTTTAGTAACTAATTCCTTTTATCTTTTTTTCTCTTTCGGGTACATTGCTACAATGGATTGATGCGAGAAAATATGAATATCAAAAGGTGGAGCTAAAGCAAGGAAGACCAATGGAAAACCCAAGGCAATGATGGGTTCCTTCTTCATTACTTTGCTTCTAGTTTTATACACATGTATCTCTTATTTAGTAGTTGTAAGTTACATCCCACAACTTGTGTGGGAAATATTTAATTTCCTTGATGAATAAATGATATTATTTCGTAATTGAGTTGTGTACTTCCTTTTACTTTCAACTTTTATGATTTGTAATGATTGTACAATGAATTAAACAACTCAATACATACTTAATAACACTTAATCATAGGAAATAATCAAATTGAAAATACCTGTAACTTAAAAATGAACTCTTAACAATGTAAACAATAATTATGATTGTTGTATCGAGTCCAACTTCTCATGTCATCCTCTATCTCCACCTACCTCAAGGCTATGCTTTAGTTCTTTGGAGATTTTGTACATCTTTGATGAAGGTGATCATGGTATAAAAGTATATGTGAGGTTTGCACTCTGCAACAACATACATAGCTGAAATATTCCTTGTTGGTTCACTTAGCTAAAAACTCAAATTAACTGTAAATTTCCCCCTTATTTAGGTTCATTCATCAATTCCTTTCATCGAAAAAAAGGTTTCAAGTTGCCCATTTTTGCATGAGTGCAAAATTTTTCAACATTTCCCTCTTTACCTTTGGCCAATAATACTTTTTTACAACAACAAAAATTGTCTTAGTTAGACAAAAGTGTCAAGCCAAACCCCCACTATGTAATTCTCTTAGAATATTTTCTCTCATTAAACCATCAAAGATGCACAATTGTTTCCCCCTGAATAAATAACCATCCTACATCAAATAATCAAAAGAACCACTAGGTAATGTAGGGTTCGTAAGTTTTCTCTCAACAACACCAAAATTTGGATCACCTTCATACAATTCCTTAACTACCTCAAACCATACTACTTCATTTTCCATTGTTGTCAAAATTGCTACACGCCTACTCAAGGCATCAACAACTTGATTTTGTTTACCTGACTTATGCTGTAAGACAAAAGTATATTATTTCAAAAATGAAACCCATTTTGCATGCCTACTATTTAGTTTCTTATGTGTGTTTACATACCTCAATGCCTCATGGTCAGTGAAGAGTAAAAATTTAGCTACTAAGTAATGTCTCTAGTGCCTTAATGTTTGAACAATAGCATAAAATTCCGCATCATAAGTAGAATATTTCCTCCCGGCTTCATTGAGATTATCACTGAAAAACACCACATGTCATCCTTCTTGACTCAGTACAGCTCCAACCCCGACATGTAAGGCATCACAGTCAACCTCGAAGACCTTGCTAAAATATGGAAATACCAAAACAGTTCTTCTGACACTTTCTTCTTCAACAATTCAAAACTATTTTTTGTTTCCTTGGTCCATACAAACTCACTCCCCTTTGTACACTTTGTTATGGGTGCAAAAATGTTATTGAAATTCCTAATGAACTTCCTATAAAAAGTTGTCAATCCATGAAAAATACAAACCTCTATCACATTCCTTAGAATAGGCCATTCCAAAATTTCCTTTACTTTTTCCTCATCCATCCTCACTCCATCCTATGATATGACAAACCCCAAAAAAATAAGACTCTTATGAAGAAATATACACTTCTTTAAGTTTGCATATAGACTCTCTTTAAGTAACAAGTCTAACACCAATTTCATATGTAATAATTTTCCTTCCACTGTCTTATTGAATATTAGAATATCATCAAAATAGACAACAACAAACTTACCATTGTATTCTTGGAGTACTCTATTCATTAGCCTCATGAATGTATTGGGTGCATTAGATAGCCCAAATGGCATCACCATCCACTCGTACAATCCATATTTTGTTTTGAAAGTTGTTTTCCATTCATCCCCTTCACGGATTTGGATCTGGTAGTACCCATTCCATAGGTCAATCTTGCTAAAATATCAGGCTCCCACTAGCACATCCATCATATCATCCAATCTTGGAATTGGGAACCGATACTTAATTTTGATCTTATTTATGGCCCTGCTGTCTACACACATTCTCCAAGTATCCATATTTTTGGGATTCAATAGCACTGGATTTGCACATGGAATCATGCTTTGTCTCACTAAACCTTTCTATATTAGATATGTAACTTGTCTATTCAACTCTTCACTCTGTGTCGCTCATCCGATAGGCTACCTAGTTTAGAAGTGTCGATCCTGGGATCAAATCAATATGGTGTTGTATATCTTGTTTCGGAGGTAACCCATTTGGTAGCTCATTTGGTATGACATCTTTGTATTCTTTTAGTACCTTTTTCGTAGCAATGAGTATATTAAAGTCCTCTATTTCCACCTTCTTTGACATCAGTGCATAACACTAGCCAAATTCTTCCATTTCTGTAACAAACTCTTTTATAGCCAATAAGCCCTCACTCTTCTCTTCTTCCTTGAAGGGTAACAAGACCAACTTTACATCATCCTTCCAAAAAGTGTATATATTTTTCCCTCCATCATGTGTAACCTTACTATCATATTTCCAAGGCCTCCCTAGTAATATATGGCATGCATCCATATAACATCACACCACACCTCACCCCTTAGGTATTCCCAATCAAAAATTTATAACCCATATTTTATATATGGTTACCTTATTCCCTTTCTTGAACCATAATATATGATAGGGATATGGGTTCTTCTCACATTTCAGATTGAGTTTATCAACCATCACAGTTGAAACCATATTTTCACAATTACCACCATCAATAATAATTTTACACACCTTTCCTCCAGAGGTGCATCTTTTTCAAAATATATTTATCCACAGTCATGAATCAGCAACAACATCCTGTTCTTTTTCCTTCCTTGGGAAATCATCATCCTCCTTATCATGAGGGTTTCACCAAAGTCTGCAGCAACCTCCATTTCTTCTTCCTCTTCAGCTTCAACTAGATTTACTCATGCTTGTTCTCCTTGACATCTATTCTATGTAGGATAGTGAGGACACTCAAAATATTTTTTCCCCTCTTCACCACATTTGTAACATTTATATTTCCTTTGGGGGCTATTCCAACCTCATCCTCTATTATAACCTCTTCCCCTCTAAAACCCCCTACCTCTTTGGTAGTTACCACGACTTTGACCAAAATCTTCATGCCCTTCTACACTAGAAGATTCACCTTTTGTAGATTCAAATCTACCCCTGCCTCTCATTGGAGATGATGATGGCCCTCTCTTCACACCTCTTCTAAAATTATTCCTCTTGTTCTTTTCTTTTTCCTTTAATGCGAGTTGATAAGCATCATCCAAGCTATGGATCCAGAGCATACTCATCTCATTTTGTATGGTATAATTCAACCCATTTATATACCTTGTAGCCTTTTGTTCTTTAGACTCTCCATGTTTCACCCTAATTGACAACTTGTAAAATTTATTGGTATAATCCTCAATGCTGAGATCCTTCTGTCTTAGGTTTTGGAACCTTTGAAAGAGTGTCTGAGCATAATCTACAGGAAGAAAATTTTCTTTCAGCTTCTTTACCATTTTATTCTAGTTTTGGATCTTGCCCTTTCCATTCCTTTGTCTTTCATTTTGCAGGTGATCCCACCATATCAATGCATGTTCGGCAAACTTAGTGCATTAAAAATTAACCTTATTCTCCTCTGAAATGGTTTTCCACTCAAAGAATTTTTCCATGTGATTCAACTAGTCAATCAACTCCTCTGGTCGTAACCCTCCACCATAATCAGGAATATTAATCTTGATATCATCATTCTTTCCCTTTAAAGCCTAGATCACTCTCTCGTCAAATGGTCTCTCATCTAAGGTGTCTTCATCTCTCTCATTTTATTCTTCATCTCCTCTTTCATTCATTAATGAAGGTACTTCTTCATTATCACTATTTGGATCTGCATCCCCATTTGCATGTCTCCTTCTAAGGCAGATAACTTTTCTGTGAGCTCAACAACTTATCTTTATAGCTCCTACATATGTCTATTCATCTGGGCATAACCTCCCCTCCCACATCTAGTCATGCTTATATTAAATAGAGACAAAATTTACATAGAAAAATGTAATATGTTACCTTAATTATTCTCACAAGATCAAAATCTGCTCTAATACCAATTGATGGGAATCCAGCTGCAAGAGGTTGAAATACCTCAAAACACACATAAAAAATTTTACAAATAAAAACCAAAAGTTTCAAAATAGCTTTCTTATATTTTTGGAATCCACACTAATCTTTTACATCATTACAATCCTCCTTTTATTTCACGTCTACTCTAAAAACCCTAAAATGCCAAAAATTACCTACTAGCAAAACAACTCGGATGGGCCCCAAAATTTGCGTGCCAAATATGCCTTCATAAATTAAGTCTCATGCAATTTTTGACTTATTCTAACAAGAAAAACAAAAGTTATCAAACTTCTAATACCTAGCCAAAAGTGAAAAATGTTTGGAGCCAATTTTAGGCCACTAGATGAAGGAATACGGCCCGAAAATGTGTCAAAAGGGCCATAACCTTGCAAGAAATGTTGACCCCAACATAGAACTAATGTATATCTACCACCCTGTAAAATTTCAAGACGATCCAACGATCGGATCAAAATTTATGGTCTCCATAAGTTATGATGCCGCATCATCCTTATAGTGGTGTTTGGTGTTTGTGATGTCTCGGGTCATGCTTACATGTGAAGCCATCGTGATTTCCCTATTACATCTTTTGGGTAACATAACCACAACAACAACATCTATGTCATCAATCTTATAAATCACCAAGTAGTTACAAGGATATGCATACACATTCAATCCCTTGTTTCCCGTCGTTATTAGCCATTACTCATTAGTCATAAACCATAAAGGTTTGGGACACCATTGGATTCGTATGAAGGATCCCATTTTAACATGCTACCTTTGAGTGACGATTCCCTTTCATGCACCATTTATGGTATATCAAAAAGTGCATGAATTTTTGGTTCATACTTTGTGTAAGCTGTTCACAATAATATTTTTTTATTAAATTCATATGTGAAGTGTATGGGGATATATAACCACAATTAATTATATTTTCAAGGAGATACAACAAACTTCCCTTATAATTAATAATATTTTAAGCATGTGGTTATAACCACCACTATTCACATAAATCTAATGATTTGTACAATAAAAAATCATTTACAATAATATTCTAATAACCATATTAAAATAACCCATTAACATGGAGCACTAACATATGATTTCCTAACATTCCCCACTTAGTGTGAACATGGTATAAAAATGCTCACACTTTTAAGTGGAGTATGCTTGACTCTAGTGGCACACCCATTTTTGTGGCACATGAACTTGATCCATACCAAAGGCATATCCTTCACAGCTTTTAGCGGGTTTACCACAAACCAAGACATGAACATGACCCATCAACTATTCACCTCATGTGGTTTTTCGGATTTCCATGAAACTTTCCAAGATCCATGATTTGCGTCACTAGTGATCTTTCTTTCCCACTACATATTTATTCCAGGGAAAAATATAAGAATTTATCACACATGAATAGTTTTCACATTACATCACATAAGAACAAAAATTTCTCGATTGTAGCAATTGTTGTCGACCATTGCCACTTGATCTTGAACACCATAGGAAACTACCACCAACACTAGAATCTACTCTTGAATTTATCTAGTTTGGTACAAAATGGAAATGGAATATTGTTTTTATATTCCCCCTATAATGTGAAATTTCCATTTATTCAATCCACGCAACAAACAAAAATATTGAATTCTTTGCACCACAATGAAAAGTAAAACTCACACTAAAAATTTTCACCATTAATTTGTGTGACCTCATCATTGGTGATTTGAAGACAAGTCATTGTTCAAACTCTAACATCATGTAACTCTTTCCTCCAATAGTGTTATTGCTAACTCAGTTGAATATGGCTTTGAGCCTAACTTTACATTGATATACGTCAATTACCATCAAAAATGCATCCATAAGGTAATATTTTTTAATTTTTAGGACTTTGACAATGACTTAAAAAGACGATTTTGAATTTTTACATGTATATGACAAGAAAGACAATTTTTTTTTTTTTAAATAATACTTTTGACAATGATACAATTTAAATACATACACTTGATGCGAAGAGTTTATTTAGCACCAACACTTTTAACTAGAAAACTATGACAAATGACAAACCCAACTCCTTAAAATAGTCCCTCTTTCAAAATAATTAGCTTTTAAATTCACCCCTTCTTAAACTAACGCCATGCTCTTATTAGAGAGCCATGAAAAATGATAAGATTTGAACCCTAGATCAATCGAACAACGGGAACCTTAAGAAACAATGACCCACAAATTATGCTAGTGACTTGTTACACATCAAAAATTACAAGAATATTAATTTTATTGAACGGTCATTGGCCCATTGGTGAAGGATTTTGGCTCATAATGATCCCACTAGGGTTCAATTCTTACTAAGTACAAAGTCCCGGAGATACCATAATAAGGGATGAGGTCAGGATTGTGCCTCGGTGAATTTGGCATAATGGAAACCCTTCAATCCTTGACATATAAGCCTAAGAATTATGTACACCTCACCCATGAAAACTATAGGTTCAAATAAAAAAGAATCTTAATTTCAACATTACAACAAATGTGAGACACAAGAAAGAATGACTATCGACTTTTAGATAATAACCTAAAGTAAACTCACACCTTTGTGTATGTTTTTGGAGAATAATGGAAAGTATGACATAAGATTTACACAAATGATGTTTACCAATAATTTATTGAAGCCATGAATGCATCCAAAAACAACCTCACCTCTAAATGATGCATATAATTCCAAGTGTTGGATGGGTGCTCCACTTCCGCTTAACTCAATCTTTGCATAGAATTGTAATGTCTTTATCATTGTGTTTTATGGAAAAGATGATGAGTTGATTCCTACCAAATATGGTGAGGCTATCAAGTGGATTATATGCATGCAATCGATGCAAAACATACATATTCAAATTAGAAATATTGATCTTAGAAATTGAATGGATCACTCCTATACTAAGGGAGTTCATAGGTATTTACAAAGATCTCGTGAATGTTTAGTTTTTTTGATGAAAAAGATATTTATTATATTAATTCAATAAGATACAAGATAACTTTCAACAAAAAGTAGGCAGTATGAGAGCACGCCCCAAAACCACGAACAAGCTAGGCCAAGCCTAGAACATCAAAATTCAAACTAGGCCGAGCCTAGGAAAGTACAACAAAACAAAAAGCATCACCCCGAAAAAAACAAAGGCACTATCAAGCAGCAGCTACAAACATGCCCGAGGTAGGCGGATCCTGATCATCCGGCCACCCCAAACTAGGAAGATCTTTGCCATGATCCGAAATCTCCTAGCCAACAACAATTTCTTCCTCCGGTCTGCTTTCCCAATGCATTGGAAAGTCAAGGTTCAAAGCGAGGCAATTTTCCAAATGATGGCCGGGGTGGCGGTGGTGCCAAATGACCTGGTGTGAAGCAACGAAGAAGGAGAGACCCAACCCTATTGTTGAGCCGATGAATGCAACGGAGAACCCCGCCCATCTTTGCCGCCAGGGGTAGCGAGCCCCAACCATGCTATTGAGTTAATGAGTATGGCGGGAGCCCTAACCATGGCGGCGCACATACGAATGACTATGATGATGTATCGCCCCGAAGAGTGGCGGGTGTGTGAAAGCATGATGGCGGGATTGGTTGTGTCGGCTACCACGGCTAAAGGCGAGGAGCATCTAATAGGAGGTGGAGACACATGGGAAACATTGCATGGGGCTTCCCCAATGGTGTAGCAAAATCTAGAGGTGGTCCACCTCCAACACCACCTTGTTTGCTTGAACTTGAATATGTAGAAGTACATTGGAGATCACCATAGATTTATTATAAATCGAGAAAGATTGATCAATTGTAGAATTAACAAAGAAAAAATAATTTCTTTCTTTCCATATCCAAAATAAAATCTCCCCTCTGAAACATGCCAAATCTGGGTGAACATAGGAAATTTTTTGGGATTATCTCCCAAGAGGATATGTTGCCAAGTGAAACAGTGGGGCCGTGAGGGAAAGAAAAAGAATGGATCCAGTTCAGGAAATTTGAGCTTTGGGATAAAACCAGAAGACATGCAAAAGTGTTTCCAGATGCCCACAAAAGGGGAATTTGGGAGTTGAAATCCCAATTTGAGCTTTGGGATAAAACCGGAAGACATGATCCCCACAAAGGGGAACTTAGGAGTTGAAATCCCAATTTGAACAAGATAAGCCCTAATAGGAAGGCCTTGGTGTAGAATACACCAAAGAAAATGAGCAATTTTGGGCTCCACACATATATTCCAAACAATCTCAAATCATCTACCCTAGGTAGACAGAGTGGCGTGAATTCCCCAACGAGTATTAAGTTTGTCCACCATGGGAAAATGGGGTGAGAGCCATCGATAGCCTTTGTTGGCTTTGTAGTTATAGAAAGGAGTATCAGCATACCACTTCCAATCTGTCCACCAAGGGCGAGAGGAATGCACAACAATCTTATGCAAAGCATGTGATCAGGAACCGAATTGATCACAGTATTGAAAGTATCCTGATCTTGGTTGGAAAGCTGAAACAGAGCTTTAAATATTTCCAAGATAACTAGGATTGTGTGTTCTTGCAGAATAATTCCTCGATGGTGTGAATTCTCGCGCTTGAAGAATTTGAGTGTGGAGATTCCTGGGACCTCTACTAAGCATTGATCTTGGGATTGAAAAATCGGTGACCACCAGAGAGATTGTTGGTTAAGAGATAGCCCATTACGAAAGCCATCCCCTTTCCATAAAATCCAGGGTTTGACACATTCCCATGCTTTCCAGATACTTTTAAGCACAAAAGTGCCAACAATTTTGACAAGCATAGGAGTGATGAGCAAATTGACAAACCCTAAGCCTTTCCATGTAAGGCGGCCATAAGGAGAGCCTTCTGCAATGCCATGTCATATGAGAACTTTCCAAGCTTCTTGGCCAGTGATGCTTCTGATAATCCACTTAGCACAGAGAGCTTTCCCTTGGCACTGAATGTGGATAAGCCCAAGGCCTCCAGTTGTGAGGCAGACAACATATATCCCATGCTCTTTTGGATGAACAAAATTTCAAGTAGAAGCATTAGCCCATAGGAAATATTTGAGAATATTTTCAAGCTTCTAAATGGAGGCTTTAGAAGGAACCCAACAAGATGAGTAGTAGACATGGGTAGTAACAAGAACTTTAGAGCAGATTTGGAATTTGCTTTAGCCAGAGATAAAGGCCTAGTAAGCCAATATTCCAGCTTTTTTCACCACCTGTTGAATGACATAATGCCATAGTTCAGCCGGGGAGGCTTGAAAAGAAAAAGAATACCTAGAAATTTGAAAATATCACCATGCTATAGAATTTTCCAATCAAATGTGGCAAGCCAGTCGACGCAAAGACATGGAAATATTCTTTGGTAACATTGGGTTTTTTTCCATTGAATGGATGAGCTAGAAGCTAGGTAGAAAGTATCCAAGCATTGCATAGCATTGCAAATGTTGTTCTCATCCTCGATAAGTGTAAGGAAGGAATCATCTCGCAAAATTCCCATTGAGGAGTTGAGAATTGGGCTCATCAGGCAATGAGATTCCACGAACAAGACCTTGTGCTTTGGCATGAGCTAAGAGATAACCAAAGCCTTCGGCCACCAGCACATACAATACAAGGGCAAGAGGAAGCCTTTCTTGATAGACCGGAAAATTCCAAAGGGCTCCGAGCTAAGGCCATTGATAGAAATTTGAGTAGAAGCATCTACAAAGAGCATATTGATGGATTGAATAAAAATGGGTCCAAAGCCAAGGGCCTGAAGCATGGCAAGAATGAATGGCCATTCAATCTAATCATAATCCTTCTCAAAGTCAATCTTGATAAACATGGTGGCCTGATGAGATATGTGAGCCCATTCCATGCCTTCCCACACCGCGATGATGTTATCCAGGATGAAATGCCCATGTATGAAGCATGTTTGCTTTAGCTAAATAATAATAGGCAAAAGATTATGTAATCGTAGAGCTAACGCTTTGGAAATGATTTTTTAGGAGACATTTAGCAGTGTAATCAGCCACCAACAAGTGATTTTCTCGGGATCTCCTTTCTTAGGGATAAATTTAATGTTTCCCTTATTAATGTGTGGCCCTAGGGATTGGTTCTGAAATCCTTCAAGATAGACCTAAAGAAGGTCTTGTCCGATAGAATCCCAAAGAGCTTTATAGAATTCACAAGGGAATCCATCACAGCCTAGCACTTTATCATTAGCCATTTACATAGTGGCTTCATGGAGGTCTTCAATGGTAAGCATTCTTTCGCAGATCACCTTCTGAGCCTCTGAAAGCTTGCATGGCACAACACCCAAACATTGGTCAAGAGCGTTTCGAAGAGCTATGGAGGGTGGATGAGCTTGAAAGATGAGATTGTAATGGCGCACAAAGGCTTGCAACATAAGTTGTGGGTTAGTAATTTGAGCTCTATTGTCCATGATAGCTCGGATCTGTTGAGAAGGATTTCTAGCTCAGAGAGAAAGAAATAATTCTTTTGAAACCGATCTCCAATCTTGAGCCAATGCATTCGAGCTTGGATCTGAGTGCCTCTGGCATTATAGTTGTCCACAATTTGGATTTGATGTCAGAGTGTTACAACTTGTAGTTGTAGAGCATTAGAGAAGGGATCACCTTGAAGAACCATTGTTTCTCGGTGAGAGCTAAGGTGTTAGCGGTGTATGAGCGGCACTGAATTTTTTCCATTTAGCGGTCATAGATTCTAAAAAATCTGGTAGTCCGAGTCAGTGCATCTTCCCACCATTGTAACCAACTAGTTTACATAGGTGGATGAAATCGATGATGATGGTCGGGCCATGGAGTTAAATTCCAAACCCACTTGATATGATTGATAAAGTGGTTAAAAGGAACAATAACCAAATTGTACCAAGCCAAGAACATAGATGCTAATCAAACACCATGATCTATAAGATGTGTTATCTGCAAAATTGACAAGGGCAATTTGCAGGTAACCATACCAAAAATTCCGTTTTGGCCCCCAAGGAAGTTTGACAACGTTCAAAATAGCTCAAAACTCCCTTTTAGAAATCAAGTTGTTTAAGGACTTAGCCATTTTGCGCCCATTTACAAAGGGGATAAATTAGTGTGTTGACATGCAGAAAAATGCGCCCATTTACAAAGGGGAGAAAATGTCGTGTCGACGTGTAGAAAGTTGCACCATTTTACAAAGGGGAATTTTTGTCGTGTCAACGTGCAGAAAGTTGCACCATTTTACAAAGGGGAATTTTTGTCATGTCGACATGCAGAAAGTTGCGCCATTTTACAAAGGGGAATTTTTGTCGTGTCGACGTGCAGAAAGTTGCACCATTTTACAAAGGAGAATTTTTGTCGTGTCGACGTACAGAAAGTTGCACCATTTTATAAAGGGGAGTAGTTTCTTCTTTCTCGGATTCGTTGATTTTTTTGTAAAATATTTAAAAAGCATGTTGGCATACATGATGACCTCATCCATGTTGCACCATGGGATGTTGTCATCCAAAAACTTGCCCAAGTCAACTGTTGACTTTTTAGATATTTTGTAAATATTTTGTAAGTAGTTGTTGGTTTGCTTTTGTCTTCTTCCCTCCTCTCCTTCTATAAATACTAGAATACTTGTTGTATTCGGGGTGGACATTTTTGTATGAAAAGAGAAGTGAGGAGAGAAAGACTTTGTGTTTTCTTGTATTATGTTGGATTCATTCCTACTATTGTCATATGTTCATCAGTATTGCTTTAATTTTTTATGCAAGTAAGTTTGGCTCTGTTTACTACCAGACCCAAAGCATAAACCTTCTGACCTTTCTGTCTTGGAATTCTTTTCTTTTCTTCCTTCAGATCTATCCTCCTCTATTCCTTCCTTCCCACCTTTCTATTTGTTGTTGGAACTACCTCTATTGGGATGAGATCCCAAACCCCTTGAAGTTAGAATAGTGTAGATTTGCAAGATTCATGCTTGATAGATTAGCAATAAACCAGTTTCACTTCGTTGTCTCGAAGAGGGCTCACCACACTGCTTTGTTGGCTGTTTCCCCACGACCTACCTATCCGAGAGTTTTCGGACCAACAGTTTTGGTGACTCCACTTTGGGGATCAAACTAAGAAAATAACTAAAAAGCGTAAAAATCACTATCAGATTGCAAATTTTAACCCTTTGTTGAAAATCAAATTTTTGCATAAGTGATAAAAACTAAAAATTTCCTTAGGAAAATCCATAGATCTGGACCAGATAGGAACTTTTAGTTCGCTGATTTTTTACAAAAACTTGTATATTTCAGTAGATCTGAGATTCTGACATTTTATGATATTTTCAAAACCTTGCAAAATTCAGGTCAAAGATCCGAAAATCAGCCTATTAAATTGACCCACTTTTACCCTTATTAATCTTTGTCAGAAAACAACAATCGGTGATTATTTAAAAAGGTAAATTAAATATTAAAGAAAGTACATGCTGCTGATTTTTGCAAGAAAAATCAGAAAATCAGTAAGTATAAACAAAAAAATTGTTGTAAATCTACTCCTAATTGTTCTGAGATCTCAAGCAGTCTGTTTGGCGGGTGAACCATTTACTCGTAGTAGAAGAGCTCATGGGGAAGTTGATCCAATTTTTGATCTGCTTTGAAGGCACAATTTTAGTATCACTCAAAGCCACGATTCGCATCACCGAGCTCAAGCAGATCGATAAGCCGAAGTGCCTCACCTCTATGAAAGAGCCGATTTCACAGGGTGCCTTGACATCAACTTGCAGTGCTCTTTTGCTAAGTGGAACCACACTCCCTACTCGTGTTCTTTTTCCTGCTTTTCAAATGGCAGAAAATCTACATGTACCATGGGGAAACACCATGGGCCCTCTAGCACTACCGCATCCAGTCAACCCCTCCCTCACGGAAATCGCAAAAATTTCCTAAAATTTGATGGGAGTGGAAATCAAAGCACGGATGTGCATATAGCTGTGTTTATTATGTCATGCAACATTCTAGACGTGACTCATGAGGATGTATCAGTACGTCTCTTTCTGGAGACCTTGTAAGGGCTCAGAGTAGAATGGTTCGCACTTACTTACCACCGGATCCATCACCAATTGGAACACATTGCGGACTGCATTTGAAGACAGATACAAACCTTCAGAAGATGCATTTGCGTTATTGTCACAAATCACTCACATGAAGAAGGAGACCAATGAAACCATGCGCAATTTTATCACCCGATTCAATTCACTGATCAACTGTGTGCCGCTTGCCATGATGCCGACATTAGAGAATCAAAAGTGTTTCTTCTTGAACGCCATGAGTTCGAAAGTAAGTTTCTTACTTTTACAGGAACAAATACCCACCTTGGTCCTTGCTCAAGCTATGACCATTCGGATAGAAGACAACCTTCTTATATCTGGTGAGTTAAGACGAGAGTCGTCAAAATCAAAGGCTTCAACTTCTTCTCAGGCTACCTCATCAGATCCAACATTTCAGAAGATGGCGAATAACTTGCTCTCATTAAAGAAGCAATTAGCTCAAACACCGTCTACTAATCTGCACTGGGATATCCCACAAAGGAATTTCAATCCCAACAACGCCCCTCAAAGGCCATGTTTTCCTGCTGATTCTCCAAGGTTAGCAATTGAATTCCCTCCGGTTAATGCTTTGGTTGAAATCAAAGAAGATGATCCAAATTACGAAGAACCTTCATCGCAAGGTGAAGATGACCAAGATGTCGGTGGCCCGACTAACGACTCTACTATTGGGTATATGGAATTTGAAGATGAGAAATTCTATGAAGAAGAGCGTACCCAAGGGTATGCAAGTGGACAATCATATGTAGTTTTCACTTGCTCGCAAGAAAAAGAAGCAAAGGTTCTTTGTTGAAAAAAGAAGGAAAAGGTTGTGGTAATTCCACCTCCAACGATCGCTAAAAGAGGTAATCCCCTTCCTACTCAACCTTTTGTAAAGAAATATTTTCCTCTCGTTTCTCCTCTAAATTAGCCTTCCTCTAGTCCTAAAAAGACCAGTAATCCTCTCCCTACGACGTGAAATGAAGGACTCATTCCTTCGTTAGTGCAACCCTTGGTTGCATTCGATATAATTGATCACGCCAAAAAGACCAGGATCCAGATGTCTGAAGTTGAGTACCTTCAGTCCAACCCAGAGCAGCTTGTAAGATTAACTAAGTATATCCAAAGCCAAGTTACCATCCCTCCTCCCATTTCCCCGAAAGGAATTCTTCCCATTCCTCCTACGTCTCACGTAAACATTGCCTTGACTTCCGCATCAGGGAAAATTGAACCTTTTTACCTATCTCTCCTGATCAATGGTCATAAACTAAGTAAATGTATAATTGGTTCTGGAGCTTCTGATAATTTTATGCTAGCAAAGGTTGCCCATGCTTTGGGCCTCACACTTACTAAACCTTTTGGCAGATGCTACTCCATGGAAACCAAACAAGTACCATTGATTGGTCAGATCAAGGATGCGTAGTTTGCATTCATGGCATTTCCTGAGAAAAGGGTAAAAATGACTATTCTCGTAGCTGATATTCCAGCAGCATACGAGATATTGCTAGGGAGGAGATTTTGTAAAGAAGTTGGTGGGGAAATTCATATGGACTGGTCCAAAGCCAAGATTCCTGTCAAAGGAGTGATGCAGACATTGGAACCAGAGTCACAAAAGAAATATCTAGTCACCAACTCTGATGACCCTAAGGCTCAGATTATTTTTGAATCGTCAGAATGGGGGATTACTTCCTATCCACCAACTCAGATAGAATGGACATTCTCGTCAAAAAGAGGATCGAACAAAGTATGGACATTCTGCAACTTGATGGTAGTTGCGGGACAAGTGGATACGGTGTTGGGGCTGTTCTAATATCTCCTGAAGAGGATATTTTCCCTTTTTCTTTCAAGTTGCAGTTCTTCAATACAAATAATACTGCCTAGTATAAATCTTTATTACTTGGCATGCAAGCTTTAAAAGAGAAGGGAATTAAGAATCTAAGAGTGCAAGGTGATGCTAAGCTAATTGTTAATCGGGTAAAAGGGATATATCAAGTAAAAATGACCGAATCGGACACTACACACAATGCAAGTATGGGATAGCATCAAAGAATTTGACACTTTCTCAATCAAAGAATTTCGTGAGCTCAAAATGACATGGCTAATTCATTGGTCATCTTAGCCTCTCTCATGCTCCCTCACCCGGGGTTAAAAATGGATACATATACCATTGAGGTGGTTTTTCACCCAAGTGTACCGGATAATTCACAACACTTTGGAAAGTGTTCAATGATGACAATAACCTTATCACTTTTTGGAGAAAGATGATAACTTGAATGAACTTCATTTCAATGGATCAACTTCTACGTGTCGCGAGTCTCTCACCGGTCAAGCACATGAATTTGAAAAAGATACAAATTGATATGACTCAAAGGAAATAATATTCGAAAGGTTTGGTTTCCTTAGACGATTATTTGATAATCATGACCGTTTTGTCAAGAAAAAGAGATAGGATGATCCTTGTTTTCTCCGAAGCCCGAATCGTCAATCTGAGTCTTGTGGAACATCCTCGTTTCGTGAATATCGGGAAGTATTGTATGCGAGGAAAAGTGAAAATTCGTTAAGTTGCTAAAAAAGTACATGGATGTGTTAGCATGGTCTTATGCTGATCTGAAGTCTTTCAAGCCAAAGGACATTCAACATGACATTCCGCTCAAGGATGATGTCAAGCCTTTTCGTCAAAAGTAAAGGCATTACAACCCCAAAATCTCAGGTACCATCCAGGCTGAAATTCAGAAGATGTTGGATGCAAGAATTATTTTTCCAATTCATCACAAGATTGCACGAGTTACAAATATTGTGCTGTGCGTGCGAGAAGAATGGCAATATACGCATATGCGTGGACTTTCACAACTTGAACCAATCATCCTTAAAAGATAACTATCCACTTCAATAATGGATCAAGTACTACAGGCAGTAACTAGTTTAGAAATGTTGTCTATGCTTGACGGTTTTTCAAGTTACAATCAAATTCAAGTCACGCCTGAAGATCAGTTCAAAACAACGTTCACCACTCCTTAGGGTACCTTCACCTACAACAGAATGCCGTTCGGTTTGATAAATGCGGTGCTACCTTCCAACGAGCAATGGAATTTGCATTCAAAGGTATGATGGGAAAAGTCATCGTAGTTTACCTAGATGACTTGACCATGTTCTCCAAGAGACGAAGTGATCATTGCGATCATTTGGAACAAGTCTTGATCAGATGCCGAGAGCACGGGATTTCGCTAAATCCCAAGAAGTCAGTTTTTGGGGTCACTGAAGGAAAGATGCTAGGACATGTCATCAACAGAGAAGGAACTAAGATAAATGTTGAAAGGGTTAAGGCTATTTAGATCCTTAATTTTCCCACAAGTAAGACTGGTGTTCACTCTTTCTTCAGAAAGGTAAATTTTCTTAGACGTTTTGTTCCGATTCTCCTGAGAAGACTCATCATATATCTAATATGATGAAAGGGTCCCAAACATTCCGATGGAGTGAGGAAGGCAGGACATAATTTGAAGACATAAAAACCTTCGTCACTCACGCTCTTGTCCTAGTGTGTCCTGACTTCAGCAAAGACTTCATCATATACAGTTATGCATCTGTGCATACTGTATCAACTATCTTGATGCAAAAGAACTCGAGGATATTGAATCCCCAATTTATTTCATGAGCTCTCCTCTTAAGCCTCATGAACTGAAGATGTCACAATTGGAAAAGCATGCCTTTTCCATGGTAAAAGCAGTCAAGAACTTTCACTACTATATTCTGAATTCTCATACAGTAGTGTTGGTTCTTGACACGATGTTAAGTCTATCCTAACTCAATAGGAGTTAGGGAGCTTACGAGGGAATTGGATCACAAAGGTCCAAGAATATGACCTAGACATCAAACCAACCAAGTTGGTAAGAGGTAAGGGCATGTGTCAGCTAATGGCTGAAAACAAAGACTCAAAGGTACTTGAAGACAAAGTTGATCACGTTGATGGGGAACAAAATGAATTGGAGAAAATGGATTTTTTTCCCATGGTTCTGTTTGTCGCAACCAACGACGAATGGTATTCTAATATCATGTTATTTCTCACCTATGGTGAGTTCCCAACTCACCTAACCACAAAGGAAAAGTGAATGGTGAAGCTCAGAGCCGCAAGATATGTCATATGGGATGATGGATTGTACAAACGCGGAATTGACGACATTTTTCTACGATGTGTTGATAAGCCGCACAGGGTAAAATGTTGGAGATTTTTCATGACTCGGCTGTGGTGGTCACTTCTCCTCATCTATGACAGCACATAAAATCATTTGGGCCAGGTACTACTGGCCAACGCTATTTCAAGATACAGCCACCTGGGTAGCGAAATGTGAACTTTGCCAACAGTTTGTTGGCAAACCAAAGCTGGCTGCGTTTCCCCTCAGGCCCGTCATCATTGATGAACCATTCAGAAAATGGGGAATTGATTTCATTGGAGCACTCAATCCTCAATCGAGTGTTGGACATAGTTACGTCCTAACAATAATGGATTACTTCACAAAATGGGTGGAGGCCATACCTATCAAGCATGCCACTTCTGAAGTTGTTTACAACTTCATCAAAGAGAATATTATTGTGAGATTTGGCATTCCACACAAAATCGTTGTTGACAACGCTTCTAACTTCTCTTCACGAGAAGTTATTGGTTTTTGTTATGGATATGGAATAACCTTGGCTCATGCCTCTGATTATTATCCTCAGGGAAATGGTCAGGCAGAATCCAACAATAAGAACCTGGTGACTATCATACGGAAGCTAGTTGATGAAAACCAACAGTCCTGGCACAAATCATTATATGATGCTTTGTGGGTGGATCGTATCACTCCAAATATGTCTCTCGGCATGTCACCTTTCCAGGTGTTATATGGGGCTGAAATCCCTATCTCCGTGGAACTTCCTGCTCTGCGCTTGGCTCGAGCAATTGAAGATGAAACTTTTCAGAATTCTCTTGAAAAGAGGATTATGTACCTAACGGAACTTGAAGAAAAGTGAGTGAAAGTGGTCGACAAGATCCATTGAACATCAGAATCAAGTTAAGAGGTTGTTCGACAAGAAATCTAAGCGAGAGAGATTTCCAAATGGGAGATCTTGTTCTTTTGCGGGAAAACGAAGAGAACCGAAGGGTATGCACGGGAAGTTTGAATCTCTTTGAAGAGGGCCATACAAAATCAAGAAACTCAATGGAGGTAATAGTTTCTATCTCTCATATCGGACGGAGGCTGAACTCCGCTTCCCTATAGCGGGCAGCACCTAAAGATATTCAGGAAGTAGAGCTTGCTCTCTTCTTTGTACAGTTTGATTTCATTGTGTGTTTACTTTCTGTTGTTATGTGTTCCCTTTATTTTTCCTTTTTTTCACCCCTCTGGTCACCCTTGTTTTTGAATCTCTGTAACCCAATGGATAGGCACATGAAAATATGGGATCCTCTACCCTTAAGTTTCACTCAAAGATAGTCCCAGAAAGAGCCAACTATTATCCTGCAAAATTGACAAGGGAAATTTGTAGGTAACCATACCAAAAATTTTGTTTTGACCCCCAAGGAAGTTTGACAACATTTGAAATAGCCCAAAACTCCCTTTCAGAAATCAAGTTGTTTCAGGACTTATCCATTTTTGTGCCCATTTACAAAGGGGAGAAATTAGTGTGTTGACATGCAGAAAAATGTGCCCATTTACAAAGGGGAGAAAATGTTGTGTCGATGTGCAGAAAGTTGCGCCATTTTACAAAGGGAAATTTTTGTTGTGTCAATGTGCAGAAAGTTGCGCCATTTTACAAAGGGAAATTTTTGTCATGTCGACGTGTAGAAAGTTGCACCATTTTACAAAGGGGAATTTTTGTCGTGTCGACGTGCAGAAAGTTGCACCATTTTACAAAGGGGAATTTTTGTTGTGTCGACGTGTAGAAAGTTGCGCCATTTTACAAAGGGGAATTTTTTTCTGTCGATGTGCGAAAGTTACACCATTTTATAAAGGGGAGTAGTTTCTTCTTTCTTGGATCCATTTATTTTTTTTCGTAAAATAGTTAAAAAGCATGTTGGCATGCATGATGACCTCATCCATGTTGCACCATGGGATGTTGTCATCCAAAACTTGCCCAAGTCAACTATTGACTTTTTAGATATTTTGTAAATATCTTATTGTAGTTGTTATTTTCTTTTGTCTTCTTCCCTCCTCTACTTCTATAAATACTTGAATACTTGTTGTATTCGGGGTGGAAATTTTTGTATGAAAAGAGAAGTGAGGAGAGAAAGAATTTGTGTTTTCTTGTAACAGAAGAAATATTAATACATATGTTCAAACTTTGTGCTTAATGTATGTGTTATTTGCATTAGATCTTTCTTAAGTTAGATCTATGTTTTTATTTTGTTGGATTCATTCCTACTATTGTCATATGTTCATCAGTATTGCTTTAATTGTTTATGCAAGTAAGTTTGGCTATGTTTACTACCAACCCAAAGCATAAACCTTCTGACCTTTCTATCTTGGAATTCATTTATTTTCTTCCTTCAGATCTATCCTCCTCCGTTCCTTCCATCCCACATTTCGCATTTGTTGTTGGAACTACCTCTCTTTGGGATGAGATCCAAAACCCCTGAAGTTAGAATAGTGTAGATTTTCTGATTCATGCTTGATAGATTAGCAATAAACCGAGTTTCTCTTTGCTATCTCGAAGAGAGGCTCGCCACGCTGCTTGTTGTTGGCTGTTTCCCCATGACTTGCCTATTCAACAGCTTTTCGGACCAACAAGATGAAAGAAATTCACTAGAATAAATTTACATAAAACATTTGCAAACAAATGAGTAACAATATCATATATTATTATGGAACTCAATGAAATACAATGAGAATGGGTCTTGCTTATATAGGCAAGTAATTACAATATAAGAACTAGTCAAGGTCATAGATCAAGCCATAAATCAAGGAAATAACTAGTCATCAAAGAACTAGTTACGACCATAGATTTAGGAGAGAACTAGACATTAAGGATCTATTCAATACCATAGATCAAGGAAATAACTATACATAACAACTAGATAATATCTCCTAATATCTAAATAAGATAAAATAAATATCCACACACATAAGTGGGTGAGGGTGAGGATAAATACAATAAAGGTAAATAAAGTACCTAAGTGAACATGAGCTAAGGTAAATACCTACTCTAACACCCCCTCAAGTGAAGCTAGGGGCCAAAATAGAAGTGGCATGTCCACGTGTATGAGTCCGGAAACTAGGCCGATAAGGTACTCATGTACAATAACTAGGAAAAAGGACAACGCAAGGTACCAAAACTAGTAACAATAAAGTAAAGAGAATAAAAATCCATTGCAAGGCATCCCAAGAAGCTCGACTCAAAAACCTCATACAATCTTTGAAGAATTTTGGTGTGTACTATGTAGTGCGAATCACTTTGCTCAATCACAAAACTCAAAAACAAGCGATATTGGGCTTCACGAGAATAGCTCCATACAAGGAGATCAACAAAGTGACATCGAAAGTGCAAGAAAAAACACCAAACATAATTTGATCAAGTGTTGCAACGATCCAAGAACAATAACCAAAGAAACAAGAAAAGGAAACAAAATCCAAAGTGTCACAATCCAAGAAAATCCAAGGTAACAAGGTAAGGACACAAAACCCGAAGAAGTAGGATCAACACCACACCCTCCCATACTGCTGAATGGGTGGAGTGATGCCACAGATCTGTATGAGTTGCCAAAAATCAACTACTCAAACATTGAAAAAATAACATTGGGCTTCACCAGAATAGCTCCCCCACAAGAGAGACTGTCAACATGCAAAAAGTGTCGAAAATACAAATATAAAATCTCTCAACAAACAAGAGAGATATACTACACCTACTAAATGAAAAATGCTCAAAACAAGAAGCATTACAATGCAGAAGGTATAGAAAGTGGAGCAAGATGTCGAATGGTGGAGGAGCCATACCTATAGAGTCCTCTCAATGAATGCCTATGTCCCGCCACGAGTGATCAGATATCCACCCCAAATCAACACGAGATAGATGAAGAAGATGCATACATATGACTTGGTGCAAAATGCACAATGGGTGCATGTAAAGGAACATCAGAATGTGTGCCAGGTTGATCATGTCTAATAGCTGAAATCTCAGGTTTCTCAAGCTTGAGTGAAGGTGCAGAACTCATGTGTTGCTCATGATCCTCGAAAGAGTTGAGCAAACAAAAATATGAGCTCTGTCAATGTGTGATCCCAATGAAGTATCCTCGAAAACCAATGTCATGGCGAAAATTCCACTTAATATGTAGAATAGGAAAACAATACTCTATGAATGTTTTTCAATACCTCTGCCGGTGAAACCCATAGAACGAAGCATGTGAGAATTGAATGCAGTGGTATGCTTCTCAAAATAGCCATGTATAGGAGCAGAAATAGGATACATAACATGTGTTACTATAATAGGCACAAATGTGGAAGAGCATGCAATAACAAGCCTCATAGGTTTAGGAGCATCAAGAGCAGTAACATGCTCAAATAATGACATATTAATGTCGGTGGATACAAGAGTAACAAGCTGCAAGTGGACTAGGAGCGTGGATATAGTTGTCCACAATATTATTTCAATGTTGTAGGCTAGCAAGTGTTTGTTGCAGGGAGTGTATTAGTGTATCCTTATCATGAATGAGTGATTGTAGAAGAGAATTTCACTTCTTGAGTGATCTATTTTCTTCCACAAATTTTACAATATCCTCTTGAAGTCCACACACTTTAGAGAAAAGCATATCATTTTCATAATCCATGATAGATAGAAGAATGCAACTCCCAAAAGTTTAGGACATCGAGGCTTAGCCGAAATTGCATCCACAATTGATTACAACACTCCTCCATATTTGGCACTTTATAATTATAGTGAAATTCTCAAAATAAATATTTCTAATGGAAAGAGCACAAAAAAATCACTTTTGCAAAAATGGCACTCAAAACCGAGTTACCGATCAAAAGATACAAACTTTTCAATATTATGCTCAGTTATTTATTTTAGTTGCCACTAAAAAAATACAATTGCCTCAGAAATGGTCAATTTTACAATCAATCTTAGGGCTTTCCACCTTTCGAGATCTAATGGAAGTCTTTGTTTTGCATAAAGCGCATGCAACAATAAAATATAGCCAAATCCAAAATATATGAATATACAAACAATTTATTTGCAAAATTAAACTTATAGATGGATGTCAATAGCAATCTCCACACTCGATACCATAAAAGGAATGATAACCAAATCGTACCAATCCAAGAACACATATGTTAATCAAATACCATGATCTATAAGATGAAATTAATTCGCCAGAATAACTTTACATAAAACCTTTGCAAACAAATGAGCAACAATATCATATATTATTATGGAACTCAATGAAATACAATGAGAATGGGCCTTTCTTATATAGGCAAGTAATAACAATCTAAGAACTAGTCAAGTTCGTAGATCAAGCTATAAATCAAGGAAATAACTAGTCATCAAATAGCTAGTCATGACCATAGACTTAGGAGAGAACTAGACATCAAGGATCTAGTCAATACCATAGATCAAGGAAAGAACTAGTAAATACCATAGATCAAGGAAATAACTATACCTAACAACTAGATAATATCTCATAATATCTAAATAATATAAAAGAAATATCCACACACATAAGTGGGTGAGGATAAATACAATAAAGGTAAATAAAGTACCTAGGTGAACACGAGTTACGGTAAAATACCTACTCTAACGGTGGGGCCATGTTGCATCAAGGCCGTATTAAGAAAGAATTGGCCTTTATGAAAAAATGGGCATGCATCATGCCAACAGATATGAAATCATATAGGAGAGTGGTCCGAAAGGAAAAAGTCAAGCATAACCTCCACTGGCATGGAATAAATGCTATCAAACTAAAAAAATTGAGTTAACAACATGGCCTTGTTAAGCCATTTAAGTACACAATCTATCCATCCATGAAGATTAGACCACGTGTACCAAGCTGCAGAGGTGGGAAAGTGAGATGTGTTAGGATAAAAAAATCCAAATTTATTTTACATGAAGTACCACACTTCCCTTTCACTAGGTGTCCACCTCATAGGAAAGTGGCCACATTTATCATTTGGGGATTCAACCATATTAAAATCTCCACTTATTACCCAGTAGGCATCGAGAATGGAGTTGGTTATCCACCGCCACAGATCGGCCCTTTCGGTTGCATCATTCGAGGCATAAATATTAATGAGCCCAAAAGGGCAACCCTCAATATTAAAGAGGACCCATATGACACGGTTGGTGGGGTCGATTCCATGGTCAATTAATAAAGGCCGCCATTTAGGAGAAAAAAGTAAAATTAATCCCCATGCCTTGCTTCATGATTGCTACAGAAAGCCAAGTTGTTAGGCCAGATGGATTTGTATACCATCTATAACTGAAAACCTATAATTTTTACTTCTTGCAAAAACAAAACGTTGATTTGCACATCGTTGTCGAGTTTCACGCACCACATACTTATGATAGGAGTCTGTGAGACCCCTAACATTCCAAGATAAAAATTCATGGGAAACATTGGTCAAGAGCCATATCCCCATCCTCCAAGCCATCAAGGGCATCATATTGATTGTGCAAGAAACGAGCAACATTATGTTGCAAAAAATCCTGCAGATCAATTTTTTTTCGGTCGGCGTACTCAATGTTGTATTCCGCTTCTGGAATCCATGTTGCATGTTGGGTTATGGTCCTAAGAGATGTGAGAGGTCCAATTAGGGGAAGTTTGGGAGGCCCTTGTGAGTTACTTGGTAGCAGTGGAACTGAATGTGGGATGGGGACGTGAGAAAAAAAAATTGTTTGGTCCATGAGAACCAACGCCGCAAGGGGCATGTTGGAGTACTTTGGTAACAAGGTAGCCAAGATAGCAGCAGTAGTTGGTTCTTTAGCTTAAAGAACTGTAGAATCCTTAACGAGAATATTAAGAGAATGTTCCTTAATAGCTGGTTCCCAATGGCCATGGGAGATAGAGGATTTAGATTTATGGGTTTTTTTCTTGTTTCGCCGACCCCGACAACTTTCCAACCTTCCTCCTATTGGGGTTTGAATGGCTTGGGAGTTGTTTTGGCCACAGGGTGGTTACGAGGTACATAGAGCGGATAATCCCGATCTTGTGATTAGATGCTTGACAACGAAAGCAAGTGTTGGGTAGATTGATATACATGACCCGTTAGGAGTAGCATTTATCGCCCATTTGAATATCCACAAATTCTTTGAGATCATGCGAGAGATCAATCTCAACGCATACTCACTTATGGGGACAAGCATGGTAAAACTTATTAGCTTCCAGACATACTACTCGCCCAAGTGAAGTGACAATTTGTGGTAGAAAATGTACGCATGGAAGAGGAAGACCAGGAAATTCAATCCATACATGCACTTTAAGGGTGGTATATTTTGTTGGGGTAAGCATACCAGTTATACAAATAATATATCGAGATCTAAGCATACATGCAAATAAAAGTGGATTTTCTATCATAAGAAATATACAAAACAAGAGATATAAATCAACATTAGATTTAACGTGGTTCACCTAGTGTGGGCTACGTCCACCAAGAAACAAGACAATCTATTATCCAAAGCTTTGATAAGATATATAATTGAAGATTTATAATCTTCCACACCTCTCAAATGTACAATAATTTCTCTTTTTCAATCTTTTTCTTCTTATCCAAGAATTCTCTCTCTCACCAACTTTTGCAAGTTCTTAATTCTTCTTAATTATTACTTCTAAACCCTATCTTTTATGCTTATATAGGAATTTATAAACTTAGGGCACTTAGCCATGTAATTACAATCAATAGATATGTTTTAATGCTAAAATAAATCTAATTCCCAAGAGTTAATTAAAATGCTCACGCATAGGTAACCAATGTCGGTTCACTCTAACCGATGTCGGTCCTCGGTGACCAATTCCGGTCCCTCCTAACCGATGATGGTTACTATGTTTTCCAGTAAGTTTTACATTGTATGCTAATCCAAAGTAATTGAGCTCTGCAACTCAACAATCTCCCACTTGGAGATTAATTACGCATTATACCTATACAACATCATTCTTGGATCCTTAGCTTTTTTATTCCTCTTCAAGTCTCAAACTAGAAGACCAACGAGAAGTGGAGTGTAGCTTTAACTTCTCCTTTGTTAATGGATTCGTTAGCATATCCGCAAGGTTCTCACTCATGTGAATCTTTTTCAAATTCAACTGTCCATCCTCCAATACCGTCATATGAAGTGATACCTCAACTAAATGTGTTTTATTTTCGAATGAAACACTGATTTCTTTTCCAAATGAATTACACTATGACTGTCATTGAACAATTTGCAATCATCTTGCTCTTTTCCCAACTCTTCCATGAACCATTTCCTTGCTAGCCTTTGTAGCTATAACATATTCTACCTCTATAGTAGACAAAGCCACAACCTTCTGCAATCTTGAAATCTAGCTAATTATCATCCCACCTCTTTGTGAAAATATATCCAGTAGTGCTCCTCCTACCATCCGGACCTCTAGCCAAATCCAAATCAACATAGCCACATAATGAAATATCCAAACCTCCATAGTATAATTGCATGCTAGATGTCCATTTCAAATACTTGAGTATCCATCAAGCGCTTTCAATGCTATTTACTTGGATTAGCCATATATCTACTCACAACCCCCACTTCTGTGTAATTCATGTTCTAGTACAAACCATAGCATACATTAAACTCCCAACTTCTGAAGCATATGACACTCATGTCGTGTATTTTACCTCCTCTTGTGATGAAGGACACTAATATTTTCTTAAGTTGAAGTGTCCAGCCATATGTGTACTAACGGGTTTTACATTCTACATCTTAAACCTTTCTAACACCCCGTAGATATAATCCTCCTGAGACAAATACATTTTTTTATTTTTCATGTCTCTATGTATTTGCATACCAAGGATTCTTTTTGTAGTTCCTAAATCCTTCATAGAAAATGTGTGAGCTAGCTTTCCTTAAGCTCATCAATGTCCTCGCATACTAGATCCCGTAATAAGCATATCATCCACATACAAGTAACAAAATAATATAGCTCCAATTTTCAAGCTTCTTGAAATAAAAACAATGGTCAGATTCACATATCAAGTAACCATGCTCATGCATAAAACTATCAAACCTCATGTACCATTGCCTTGGAGCTTGCTTGATCCCATATAGGCTCTTTTTCAACCTACACACTAATTTCTCCTTACCCTTGACTTCATACCCAAGTGGCTGCTGCATATAAATATCTTCATCCAAATCACCATGAAGGAAATCCGTCTTCACATCTAGTTGCTCTAAATGTAAATCCTCTACTGCAACTAAACTCAATACAATACGAATATAAGTCATCTTAACAACATGAGAAAATATTTCACCAAAGTCAATACCTGCTTTCTATGCAAATCTCTTTACTACAAGCCTTTCCTTGTACCTTTTCTATCCACCCTCTTCTTCCTTGATCTTGTAAACCCACTTGTTCTACAATGTCCTCTTACCTTCTGGAAACTTAACCAAATCCCAATTTTGGTTATGTTCCAAGGAGTTCATCTCCTCATCCATGCCATGCTCCCACTGGATGCGGGTCTTATCCTACATTGCTTCTTCAAAACTTTCTAGTTCACCATTATTAGTCAATAATAGATAAAATAGAGGTGTAAATATTTTTGGAGGTTTACTTACTCTTTGTGACCTTCTCACAGGAGTTTGGGGTACCGGAGGCTCAATTTGGACCTCCTGGACATTTGTATCCAAATCTGACAGTGATCGACGCCGGTCACCTATAACCGACCTAAGTTCTTATAACCGATGTTGGTTTGTCTCTTTGTAATCGATACCGATTCTGGCGATTGATGCCGGTCAGGGGTAAACCAACACCGGTTACTATGTAACCATGTAGGTATTACTTTTAAATCGAGAGTTCATTTTCATTCACAAACTTCTCAACCGGTTCATCCTTGGGTACCAAAATTTGATCCCTATACATTCTCTTTTCATTCCATTCAACATCACGACTCCTAATAGTTTTAGAATTCTCTAAATCCCAAAAACGGAATCCAAAATCACTAGATCCATAACCAATGAAAGTGCATCTCTTAGATTTTACATCCAACTTTTTCTATTTTCCTTATCAACATGCACAAAATCTTCGAACCAAAACTTCTAAAGACGTTCCATGATTGTCATGTTCATTTTTTCTGCAACACCATTCTCTGTGGTGTTCTTAGAACTTGTCTTTCTATCTTTTAAAAGTTTCAAAAACATCAAGTTTATGTTTAATACAATAAACCCATACCTTTCTTGTAGTATCATCAATGAAAGTAACATAATACTGGGATCCTCCATGAGAAGCTACCGAGCTGGTCCCCACACATCTAAGTGTACATGCTCCAATTTATGTTCCTTCTTAGTTGCCCCAACTTTGAGAAATCTCTCTCTTTTGCTTTCCAAAGACACGATGCTCGCAGAAATCAAGATCTAAATCTTTCAAATCTGATAACTTACCCTTAGTCTTTAAGATTTACATTATTTTTTGACTTATATGGCCCAACCGATTATGCCACGAGACATGCATCCGAATCAAGTATATAATGTAGAAAAGGAATCAGTAACATAGGTAGATAAATACAACATTCCTACCTTCTTACCTCTTGCCAAAATCACCCTTGGTGACTTTCAAGAGTCTCTGTAAAAGTAACCATGCAGCTAGCTTCACATAGTTATCCTACGAAATAATATTCCTCATGAGGTTTGACACATGCCTCACATCTTTCAATACCTATATATTTCCATTCTACAATTTTAGATGAAATCCCCTTTACAAGCTATACTGCAAGGTTCATCATCACCCAAATAAACATGCCCAAAATTGCGCTGGACATAATTTTTGAAATAACCCTTGTTAGGGGTTACATGGAAAAAAGCTCCCGAATCTAAAACCCATTATTCAATTCTATTATCTAAAGAAACAAAAAAGAGCATCTTGCATTACCTCTATTGTATCAAGATTTTATTTTTTACCTTTGTCTAGTAGTTGGTTCTCTTTATCCTTTGACCAACAATATTTCTTTGTATGTCCTTTCTTTCCACATTTCCAACAGGTAATTCCCTTACTTCTAGATTTAGATCTGCTATCCCTTGAATTTGATTTTCCATTACTCTTACTCTTGGATCTCTCCTTCGCCCGCCTCGCTTTCTACATTCAAAGCATTCTCGATGATGATTCCTTTGTACTCTTCCCTGTGAATTTCTTCATTCAATATTATACTAACCACATCATCAAAATTCAAAATATTATTAGTAGATGGCGTATTACTAACATCCATTACCAAGTTATCCCAACTATCGGATAAAGAACATAAGAATACAAGTGCCTTCACTTCATCATCGATCGTATATCAACCGATTTTAACCGATTTACAATAGATCAAAAATTATTCAAATGACTAGATGCAGATCCACTTTCATGCACATTAGAACTAAATAGTTTCTTCAAAAATAAAATATATTTGAAGCACTAGGTTTTTCATATAAATTAGCAAGAGACTTCATTAACCCTACCATAGAAGTCACTTCTATAATATTGGAAGCCACAGATGCTGTCAGGCTCAATCTTATAGATCCCAAAGCTTTTCTGTCAAGAATCTTCCATTCTTCATTAGTCATCTTCATAGGTCTAGAATTCTCATCCAATGGTAAATACAAATCTCTTTGATACAGATAATCCTCAATCTACATCTTCCATAATTGATAATTTCGGCCGTCAAACTTCTCTACCTTGTATTTGTTTTCTTCTGACATTGTTGTAGTTCCCACTTAATCAGAAAACCATCTATGAGTAAATCATTCAACACACAAAACCCTCAAACAAAGTTCTGATACCAGTTGTTGGGGTTAGCACACCTGATTGTACAAGATAATATACAAATCTAAGCATACATGCAAAAAAAAAATGATATTCTACCGGAAGAAATATAAAAATAAGAGATATAAATTAACACCATATTTAATGTGGTTTACCAATTGCAGGCTACGCCCACCAAGAAACAATCCAATCTATTATCCAAAGATTCGACAAGATATACAATCTTCCACCTTTGAAATGTACAAGTACTTTCTCTCTTTCAATAAACCATTTCGCTTTGTTGACTCAAAGAGGGCTATGCCCGGCACACTGTTGGCTCGTCTATCCATAAATCTACCCAGCGACAGATTTTCAACCAACAGTTTTTGGCGACTACTGGGATCGAACAGATCTATCAGATCTATGATGGTGGTATGATAGAAAATCAGTAAAAATCAGAAAAATCACTATTTGTTTGCAAATTTTAACTTTTGTTCAAAATCTAAATTTTTACAAAAGTGCTCTAAATTGAAAATTTTCTTCTGAGATCCATAGATCTGGCCTAGTTGGAGATCTTTAGTTCACTGAGTTTTTATAAAAATATGTATTTTTCCGTAGATCTGAGTTTTTGACTGTTTACCAAAATTTTCAAACTCTTTGAAAAAGTCAACTTTAGATCTGAAAATCAGCTTACTAAGCTTCACTATCGTTTTATCCTCATTGTTCTTTGTCATTAAACCGCAATCGGTTTTCAGAAGAGGATAAAATTAAATATTCAGAAAAGTACATGCTACTGATTTTTGTCAGAAAAATCAGAAAATCAGCAAGTACAACCAAAAAAAGTTTTTAATCGCTTTACAACATCGCAGATCTGGAAGGCACACTAGTGGGTGAACCATTTACTCATAGCAAGAAAGCGCGTGGAGAAGTTGATCTTACTTTCGACCGCTTCAAAGGCACAACTTTAGTGTAACACCGGCTTGCTTCTCGTCACTAAGTTCGGTGACCGGTCATCCAGAGTGTCTCATCTCCACGAAGGAAGCATCTCTCATCGGGAGCCTCCACATCCCTTTGTAGTGCCTTGCTTCGCTCGGGAACTGTACTTCCAACCCGTGTTCTTTTTCCACCCGTCCAGATGGCGGTACCATGGGGAAATGCTATGGGTCCCCTGGCTTTTCCGCATCCTGTTCATGCGCTCCCACATGGAAACCGAAAGAATTTTCCCAAATTTGACAAGAGCGGGAACCAAATCATGGATTCACACATATCTGCATTCATCATGTCATGCAGTATCCTAGATGTAACCCATGAAGATGTGTTGGTTCACCTTTTTCTGGAGACTTTACAAAGGCTCGCAGCATAATGGTTTGAGCATTTGCCGGCCGGATCTATTACCAGTTGGGCCACCTTGCGGGATGCTTTTGAAGATAGGTACAAGCCTTCGGAAGATGCATTTGCATTGTTATCACTAGATCACTCACCTAAAAAGGAGGCCAATGAGACCATGTGTGATTTTATCGCCAGGTTCAATGCATTAATCAACCGTGTCCCTGTTGCCATGCTTCCAACACCAGAAAATCAGAAGTGTTTCTTCGTGAACGCTATGAGCTCGAAAGTAAGTTTCTTGCTCCTGCAAGAACAAGTGGCTACCTTGATTCTTGCCCAGGCCGCTGCCATCAGAATTGAAGATAACTTGCTAATATCTGGCGAATTAAAAAGGGAATCATCTAAGCTTAAATCTTTGGGCCCTTCACCCACTACTTTGTCTGATCCTAAGATTTCAAAAGATGGCGAACGACTTGCTCACATTAAAGAAGTAGTTAGCCCAAGCTTCCCCCAGTTCCTCATACCGGGATATCCCACGGAGGAATTTCATTTCCAACAATGTTCCTCAAAGGCCACGCTTACCTGCAACTGCTCCGCGGTTGGCACTTGAGGCTCCCGATCAATGCTTTAGTCGAAATCAAAGAAGAGGAACAAGAATACGAAGAACCTTCGTCTCAAGGCGAAGATGATCAAGAGGTCGGTGAACCGACTGGTGACTCTACTATCGGGTATATGGAATTTGATGAAGAATAATCTGATGAAGAGGAGGGTACACAGGGCTATGCAAGTGGACAATCATATGTTGTTTTTACCCGCTCGCAAGGAAAAGAAGCAGAGGTCGCTGCCCATGTGCGGAAAGAGAAGGCCATGTCAAACGCGCCTCCAACCATTGCTAAAAGAGGTAATCCTCTTCCTACTCAACCCCCTGTTAAGTCTTTTACAAGGAAATCTTTTCCCCCCATCTCTCCTCCAAATCAGCCTTCTTCTATTTCCATAAAGACCAGTAATCCTACTCTACCATCGCGAAGTGAGGGACTCATTCCTTCACCAGCGCAACCCTTAGCCGCATTTGACATCATAGATCATGCTAAAAAGACTAAGATCCAAATGTCTGAAGCCGAATATCTTCAGTCAAATCCCGAACAACTTGTAAGATTGACCAAGTATATTCAAATTCAAGCTGTCATATCTCCCCAGATTCCCCTAAAAGGAATCCTTTCCACTCCTCCTGCATCCCACATAAATGTTGCCTCAACATCTACATCAGGAAAGATAGAACCTTTCTATCTCTCCCTCCTAATCAATGGCCACAAGTTAAGTAACTGCATAATTGATTCTGGAGCTTCCGATAACGTCATGCCGGAAAAATTCACCCATGCTTTGGGCCTCACCCTTACCAAGCCTTTTGGCAGATGTTATTCCTTGGAAACCAAGTAGGTTCCGTTGATTGGTCAAATCAAAGACGCGCAGTTCACATTTGCGGCGTTCCCAGAGAAAAGAGTAAAGATGATCTTCCTCGTTTCCGACATTCCAGCAGCCTATGGAATTTTGTTGGGAAGAAGTTTTTGCAGTGAAGTTGGTGGGGAGATTCATATGGACTAGTCTAAGGCTAGAATCCCCGTCAAAGGTGTAATGCAGACATTGGAGCCAGAATCACAAAAGAAGTACTTGGTTACTAACTCTGAGGACCCCAAAGCTCAAATTCTTTTCGAATCATCAGGAATGGGGAACTATTTCTTGTCTACCGAGTCTGAAAAAATGGTTGTTCTCGTCAAGAAGAGGATCTTAACAAGATCTGGACTTTGTAGTTTGATGGCAGTTGCACAACCAGTGGATGTGGCGCCGGAGCCGTGCTAATATCTCCCGAAGGGGAGGTTATTCCTCTCTCTTTCAAGTTGCAGTTTTTCAATACAAATAATACTGCTGAGTATGAATCTCTGCTACTTGGCATACAAGCCGCAAAAGAAAGAGGGATCAAAAATCGTAAAGAATGAGAGGCTCAGGCATTACCGCAACGCGATATGGGACAACATCGAATAATTTGATGCTTTTTCAATAGAATCCATTCCAAGAGCTCAGAATGACATGGCCGATTCATTGGTCGTTTCAGCATCCCTCATGCTCCCTCACCCGGGTTTGAAAGCAGAAAAATACACCGGTGAAGTGGTTTTCCGCCCAAGTGTGCTGACAATTCTCAAAGCATTGGAAAGTATTCAACGATGACAATCAACTCATTTCCTTTCTAGAAAAGGTGGAAAATTTTAAGGAAGCGCATTTTGAAGGATCCACTTCTACGTGCCGTGAATCGCCATTCGGTCAAAACGGGAATCGAAGAGGAACGATAGCATATGTCAACTCAAAGGAAATAAAATTCTGAAGGGCTTGGTTTCTTTGGAGCGGTTGTTCGACAGGCATGATCATTTTGTAAAAAAGAAAAGGTGAGATGATACTAGCTCCTACCCGAAACCGAACAGCTTAATTTAGGTTCGGTAGAACGTTCACGCTTGTAAACATCGGAAAATGTTGCACACCGAAGAAAGGCGGAAGTTTGTCAAGCTGTGAAGAAATACTTGGATGTATTGGCCTGGTCCTACACCGATCTAAAGTCCGCAAAGGACGCCCAAAGATGACATCCCATTGAAAGAGGACATCAAAGCCTTTCGCCAGAAGCAGAGGCATTATAACCCTAAGATCTCAGGTACTATCCAGGCTGAAATTCAGAAAATGCTGGATGCGAGAATCATTTTTCCTATCCATCACAGTACTTGGGTGGCAAACATTGTGCCAGTGTGCAAGAAGAACGGTGAAATACGCATATGCGTAGATTTTCGAAACCTGAATCAGGCTTCCTTAAAGGACAACTACCCACTTCCTATAATGGATCAAGTTCTACAAGCAGTAACTGGATCAGAAATGCTATCCATGCTTGATGGTTTTTCAGGCTACAATTAGATTGAAGTCTCACCTGAAGACCAATTTAAAACAGCATTCACTACCCCTTGGCGTACGTTTGCCTACAGCAGGATGCCTTTTGGCCTAACCAACGTTGGCGCCACTTTTCAGCGGGCCATGGACCTTGCATTTAAAGGTATGATGGGGAAGGTCATTGTGGTTTATCTGGATGACTTAACTGTGTTCTCTAAACAACGAAATGATCATTGTGATCATTTGGAGCAAGTATTGGCTAGGTGCCGAGAACATGGGATTTCCTTGAACCCAAAAAGTCTTTTGGAGTCACGAGAAGGAAGTTCTTTGGGACATGTGGTTAGCAAAGAAGGGACAAAGATAGATAACGAAAGAGTTAAGGCTATTGAACCTTACTTTACCTATAAGTAAGACCGGCGTCCACTCTTTCTTCGGAAAAGTGAACTTTCTCAGGCGCTTTGTTCCCGATTTTGCTGAAAAGACTCGTCATATATTAGACATGATGAAAGGGTCACCAACTTTCCAATGGAGCGAAGAAGGGAAGAAGTCATTTGAAGAAATAAAAGCTTCTGTCGCTCACGCACCAGTCCTGGTATGTCCCGATTTCTCCAAGGATTTTATCATGTATAGCTATGCATTTGAGCATACTGTATCTGCCATCCTAATGCAAAATAATTCTGAGGATGTTGAATCTCCGATTGCGTTCATGAGCTCTCCCCTTAAGCCTCACGAATTAAAAATGTCTCAGTTGGAAAATCATGCCTTCGCCGTTGTTAAAGCGGTCAAAAAATTCAGGTATTACATTTTAAATTCTCATACAGTAGTACTGGTCCCTGACACGGCAATCAAGTCAATTTTAACTCAACAGGAGTTAGGAAGCTTGCGAGGAAATTGGATTGCAAAAGTTCAGGAGTATGATCTAGATATAAAACCAACCAAGTTGGTAAGAGGCAAGGGCCTATGTTAGCTTATGGCCAAAAACAAAGGGTTAGAAGTTTCCGGAGGAAAAGATGATTGCACCAATGAAGCACAAAGCCAGTTGGAGGAGCCCGATTCACTACCCATGGTTCTATTTGTATCAACCCGGTTGACGAGTGGTATTCCGATATTGCTTTCTTCCTCACCTACGGTGAATGCCTAGCTCACCTAACTGCAAAGGAGAAGCGTGCTATAAAGCTCAGAGAAGCCAAATATGTCATCTGGGATGACGGTCTATAAAAACGTGGGATAGATGGTGTCTTCTTGCGATGTGTCGACAAGCCGCAGCAGGTAAAGTTACTTCAGATTTTTCATAATTCAGCCTGTGGTGGTCATTTCTCTTCTTCCGTGATGGCACACAAGATCATCCGGGCCAGGTACTATTGGCCAACACTTTTCCAAGATACAGCTACCTGGGTAGCAAAGTGTGAGCCTTGCTCACAAATGAGTTCGTCAAAGAAGCCCAAGTTGGCTACTTTTCCCCTCAGGCCGGTCATCGTCGACAAACCATTCAAGCAGTGGGGAATTGATTTTATTGGTGCACTCAATCCCCAATCGAGTGTTGGAAATAGTTATGTCCTGACAGCAACAGATTACTTCACTAAGTGGGTGGAAGCCATACATCCAAACATGCCACTTCCGAGGTTGTTCGCAGTTTTATCAAAGAAAATATCATTGTCGGGTTTGATGTTCCAAACAAGATCGTTGCTGATAATGCTTCTAACTTTTCTTCACGGGAAGTTATTAGTTTTTACTATGAATACGGAATAACCTTAGCTCACACCTTGGATTATTACCCTCAGGGAAATGGTCAGGAAGAATCGAAGAAAAAACTAGTTTAGTGACCATCATACGAAAGCTAGTGGAAGAGAACCAACGAATGTGGCACAAGTCCTTATACGATGCTTTGTGGGCGATTGCATTAATCCCAAGAGATCTCTCGGTATGTCACCTTTTCAAGTGCTATATGGCACCGATGTCGAGCTTCAATTTCATTTGAACTCCCCTTCTCTGCGCTTGCACGGAAATCGAAGATGAGACTTTTCAAAATTCCTTGAAAAGAGGATCATGTATCTAGTAGAGCTCAAGAAAAGAGAGTAAAGGTGGTTGACAGGATCACCGAACATCGAATCGAGTGTCAAATATTGTTCGATAAAAAGGCTAAGCAAAGAGAGTTCAGGTAGGAGACCTCGTCCTTTTGTGGGACAAACGAAGAGAGTGAAGGGCATGCACGGAAAGTTTGATTCCCTATGGAGACGTCCTTTCAAGATCAAGCGGCTCAATGGAGATAATAGTTTCTATCTCTCGTATCTAGACAGAACCGAGCTCCCGCTTCCTATAGCGGGCAAAGCATCTAAAAATCTTCGGGAAGTAGAGCTCGCTCTCTTCTTTGTCTGATTTGCTTGATTGTGTGTTTGTTTTTGTCGTGTGTTTGCTTTTGTTGGTCATTTTTCCCTTTCCGATCGCCCTTGTTTTTGACTCTGTTACCCAATGGATAGGCACGTGAGATTCGAGATTCTCTACCCCCGAGGTTTTCTCGGGATAGTCCCCAGTAAAGAGCATTTGTTATCCCGTAAAATTGGCAAGGGCAATTTTACGAGATAACCTACTGAAATTTTGTTCGGTCCTCGCTAGGGACCTCTCCGCATTCTAACGTTGCAAAATCCCTTCCCGAGAAATCTATTTTTCCGAACTTAGCCTTTTGGTCTTTTTTGGTCGAGCGCACATAATTTCTATACAACATCAAGTTTTGGTGCACCCCCTTTAATCCTTTGGCACATGGTTTGAAGTGTCAACACACCTTTTGATGCGCCTCACTATGTTGTGCCTTTCTTGCATGCGCCAAGGCGCATGCGCCTTCATGTCAACAATACTTTTGTTGCGCCACTTTTTGGTGCGCCAAGGGCGCACGTATTCTTGTGTCAACATCACTTTTAGTGCGCCAAAGGTGCACATAACTTCGTGTTGGCAAGTGTTTTGATGCGCCAAAGGGCACATGCTTTCCGTTGTCAACAGTGCTTTTCATGCGCCATTTGAAAAAGTTGGTGGTGCATTTATTACCACCTCGCCTATATATAGGCGCATCTGCACTGTCATTTTCATCCGACACAATCACGTGATTTTCTCTCTGTACCTGTCAGCGCACCTGCCCTGTCGTTTTCAAATCACGTCGTGGACCCGGTTTCATATTTCTCTATTATATTATCCTGGTAAGAGGTCCTCTGTGCTTTTGTGTGTTTTGGTGTTTTGTGTTTTGGCTGCTTATTTGTGTGATTAGAAAGATCTGTCAAAGCATGAACTCAACTACCTGGCTGTGAAATCATGAACTCCCCCCTCCTTGCTATTTTTCTCTATTCTTCCCCATGCATTCCCCCTCTTTCCAGATCTGCTGGTAGGGGAAACTCTGTCCTAAAATGATTGCTTAAAAACTCTTTGTTTAAGCCTCTTCATCACCCAAGGTACCCTTAAAAGAAGCTTATCAACATGTGAACACCTCAGAGAAAGAATCAAAGCTTCAAAGAAAGACTGTAATTTTTCCTCTTTTGGCGCATCTGTCACCCCTGCAACATAATATACAGTCGCGCCAATGGCGCATATCCCCTACTGTTACATAAAGAACAGTTGCGCCCTCAAGGCACACTTCCTTTGCTTGTTACAACTGCTTTCCCTACGCCCTCTTGGCACACCAAACTTGCGTGCAACATTACAAAACCATGCGCCCTTTGGCGCACCCTGCATGTATGCAACATTAAATTTATATGCGCCAAGTACAACTGCTAAATCGGTGCAGGCGCATCCATTGTTACAAAAACATCATGTTGTGCAGACCTTCCATGCGCCGCGCCAAGTTCCCCTATGGCGCATGAAAAATGATGTTACATGCATTAAGCTCACGCCCTTTGGCGCATCCTGCACCCGTGTAACATGAAAAATATCCGTGCCCTTTATAAAATGTATACATATGGCGCAGGCACACTTATGCTTACAACAACAAAAAATGCAATCTGCAGTGTCCATGCGCCATGTGCCCTTTGTGCACCGATTATCCTCGCAGATCCCTTTCGTGCGCCATACTATTTAGCCCTGTAACCTGCAGTATTCATGCGCCTGCGCCCTGAGGCCTTAAAATCACTAACTCTTTCTTCTATTGACGCTTTAATGGAAGATCAAACAGCTGATATGACTTTCTTGCGTTGGGTTTCACTTCTTATTCTTGCAGATCAGCAACTAAGTTCGAGTTATTATCAGACGTACCTAAATTGTAAGGCATTGATCTTGCCGTAACAACGTAACAAGTGCCCCAATGATGATACAGGTCTCCTCGCAAGGTGTTCGGGATCCGGAAAATATCTCTAAGTGTGCGTTAACATCCCGCATGCCCCGCTTAGCCCCTGCGTCCTTTGTTTTTATCTCTTTTCCTCTTTTTCGGACATTTTTCCCTTGATTACGAATCCGCCGCCCTAATCGGGATGGTGGTCCTGAACCGCCGCCCTACCCATAGCGGCGGTCCTGTACACGTTTTCAGAAAGTGTTTTTAATGCGACTCATGTAAAAATCAACGATTCACCAGCTTTTTCACCGCCTTGGGCTTGCATTTATGTTTTTGGTCCCCTGGAATAGTGTTTGGCCATTGTTTATAGTTTTAGAGTTCAGTTTGGTTTTGATCTTTGGGTGAATGAAATGCTATAAATAGATGGCTTGTGCTCAAGCAAATGGCCTCTCATTTTTGCTCTCATCTTCTCATTTCAGTAGTTCAGTCTGTTATTTCGCTTAGAAGCCATAGTTTCAGTTCATTTGCATGCTTAGTTAGCATTGTTTAGCTGTTGGTAAGCCACATATCCATCTTGTGCAAGCAGTGTTGTTATTTCATCCAATCCATTGGAGTAGAATAGCTTAAGAAGCCATTAAAGTTGCAGGTTTTTCTCCTCAAAACAGGATAGTTCCAGGTTCTGGATGCTTTATGTTGCATGACTCGCAATAGATCCCGCTAGGAATTGCATAAGCCAAGCTTTGTACTCTTACGCTATCCCTCTCCTACTCGCATTATATTCAGTCTATATTCTGAGCTGCCTTTGTCCCAATATCTACTTCTGTTAATGCTAGCATTACACGCTTTTCTGGATTCACGTGAACACGAAGGAACGAGGAGATCACACTGAGGGGACAAGATCATACACACCATTGGATTCGCCACTGTTCTGCAGAATCCAGGTTCTAGCTTTCAAAGTTCTAAATTAGAAATATATCAAATAGAGTAGATAATCACTTCTTTTCAGTCAAGTTTACTTTCGATATTGCCAGGGAAGCTGTGGGGATTGATAGTTTCTAAGAAACTATGATTCACTCCTCACTTCTGAGGTAGGATCGAGAGTCTGGAAAATAGATTAGGCAAGTTATTTCATTATTTAGAATAGATCTACAAATTGCACAGACAAATAGCTACACTCGGTTATTTTGTTTGTTTTAAGTTGTTATTTTAGTTGTCAATTCTAGATATTTTAAATAGCTGCTTTTCTAAATTCTTAAAGGTTTCTCAGAAAATACAAAAATAGAAGTTATATATGTTCTAGATTTATTTTCACATAGTTTAATTCACTTTGTTGCAGTTAGATTTACATTATTGTTTTTATGACAATCACGGGACCTAGGAACCCAGAGAATACGTATTTGAGCCAATGTGCCTCACCCAATCTCGTCACAAAGAATAGTTGACATAGACCAAAATCTTAGAATCCAATTCTTCCAAACAACAACAGATTTATGATAGATCAGCTCTCAGTTGAGGGGATTAAACATAGAAGACGACCAAGCACACACATTTTGGTCAAATCAACCAAATTACAGATTACCCTAGGTTCATATCCACATGACTGTAAAAGGGTTTCAAAGAGAGCAAACGTTTGGTTGTGATCCTTTGGTCCCATGCCCAGATGCAGGAGACATCCTCACGAGACATAGATACTAATCTAAGAATTCGGGTTGCGCAAGAACGCTGTGAGGTACTCGAGAAGATCGCATAGCTATTAATTTTAAATATAGAGGCTGAGAAAGCATATGATTATTGGATACTAGGGATCAGGGACTGATTTCATACATGACCATAGCAGGACCGCAACAACCAAGAGTCTACGGTTGTGATCCACAAATCCCGCAACCTAACGAATCCATAAGTCAATCAGACATAGACACTGGCCTACACACATTAGTATTCAGATCTACCCCACTTCCACCCACCATCGTCAAACAGTTATCCTTACTAGATATAGTAGCTAACAAAGCTAGAGAGTTCTGGACTAGGCCAGAGAATCGTCCATAGAGTCAATTGTATTCACTACCCACCATATGACCTTATCTGGAGACATACACGAAACTATCCCAGGTCATTTTCCACGTATTCCACAACCCATAGATCGAATCACGCTAGAGCTCGATATTGATTGGAGCCTTCGAGCAGTCATCCTTGTCGATCGATCTGTCACACCAGTTCAGGTTAAAAGGGCCTTCTTTGCCTTAGATTTGCAAATTCCACTAGTGCGTATTGAAGACATTAGATTGCCTAACTAGTTTTTCTATATTCCACGCATATCCCATCCCCATTATTGTCTCAAGCACGACCTCGGGAGGTCGGGTACGCGGAAGAGTTACTTGTAGATTCCCACGCTCGCTTGTCGCTTTTCCGGCGTACAAAATTGGTGAACCCGACGTGAAACAAACAACTGTTTCACCTTTTGTACCTCATTAACCTTCACATCAGCTTCACCAACAAAATTGGTGAACGACATGAAACAAACAACTGTTTCACCTTCTGTACCTCATTAACCTTCACATCAGCTTCACCAACAAAATTGGTGAACCGACGTGAAACAAACAACTGTTTCACCTTTTATACCTCATTAGCCTTCACATCAGCTTCACCAAAAAAATTGGTGAACCCGACGTGAAACAAACAACTATTTCACCTTCTCTTTGAGAGTTTCATCTTATCTCATCCACCTTCACTCCTTCCCATTATTTTGCGGGTATTCATATACCCCCCGAATATGTCGGGATTCGATGCATATGGCAGACCCCTCTTGGGTCTTGAGGCATACTACACCCAACAATAGTCAATCATCACCCTCACTCTCGGTATGGGGTGACAACTACTCAACTAATCAGTTATCAACACAAACTCCAAAAATCAGATATAATTCATCTTTTCAAACTGAGGAGTTAGATCAGTTCCCTCAAAAACAACAAACAGAGCCTTCAGGCTCGAATAATATGACGCGACAGGAAAATCTGGTTCATCTCCTCAGATGCTACTTAGACCACAAATTAGTAGACAATCAGACCCATACCTGGTCTTAGATGATGAACAGTCAATACGTTATCCTAGGAGTGAACAACGCTCTCGGGGTATGTACCCACCTGTAGGAGGTTTACAACCACAACCCGAGGTCTCTTTTCAAGAAAATACCTCTATGCCACTGCATATAGGAAATACTCTCAGAGAAACTTGGCAAGATAGTGATCAGTTCATAGTAGGATATCACATGCCTATACAACACCAGGGTATACAACAAACGCCGCTAAGGCAAAGCACCGTGACTTCACCAAATGAAGTCATTTCAACGTTAGTAGAAAAAGTGAGAGGGTTAGAACTTGCTCAAGCAAGTCAAAATTCACAATTCATGCAAGCAGGGAGTTCCAATCCCCCACACCATCCTAGCCAAGTAGACCTCCTCACAGGAATAGGCACGTTAGGCATGCCTCCTCAGTATCCACAACAAACACCAACTAGGCCCATCATCTCTAACACCGTTCCTCCCGGTCTAGTATCAAACAATCCATTCCTAGACAATACCCCGTCATACTTAAACATGTACTCCAAATCACCACAAGGAGATATGTTCTCCTCTCCCGGCATGCTTGCTCAAACACAGGTGTTTCCTTATGCCCCTACCAATGCATATGTTACGCCATATCAACGACCCATTCCGTCACCACTCCCTCAACAAGCACCATCAATGGTCGAAACCTATGCGATAGGGACTTATTCAGAATATTTGAAAGAGCCCTTAGAATTCACCATATGAAGTGTCATGCTTCCAAGACCACTTCCCGATTTTCCCAAGTACAAAGGTGAGGGAGATCCAAACGCACATATCAAGGCTTACGCTACAGCCATACGAGAATTACTCCCTTGGGATGGGGTCGTATTCTAAAATATTCCCAAAAATTTGGAAGGCATCGCTCTTGATTGGTATTATAGAATACCCGAGGCTTCAATCCATTCATTTAAACAACTCGTTTGAGTTCATCAAATCATTTGACATGAACAAACTGCTCGTTGAGAACAGAATCGGGGAATTCTTGCACATTAAACAAAAACACAATGAATATGTCGCCCATTTCATCCAAAGGTGGCGTACAGTTCTTTATTCTTCGGCAAGTGCTCCAAATATGGATCAGACGGAACTATGCAATTTATTCCTTCATTCTCTCAGCAGAGAGGTAAAGGAAGAAGTCCAAAAGTTCCCACTAAGAACTTACGATGAAGTACTTGAGAGCGCTCTTCGAATAGAACAAGCAGCAATTGATAGTGGTCGTAAAACTTATGGAACAAACAGGAGGTTAATCACCTCCAACCAGAACACTACAACTTATCCTACTACCACGAATATCAATCAAGGACCTAAAATCCTTAACAAAAATCGCGGGGTGACAACAGATGGAGTAACTGATCAGCCTAAAAAGGTAAATACTGTGAATACTTCATTACCAATGAACAATCAACGAAACAATAACTTTACCCCCACAATCAATACAGTGGATTTTAATCATCCTCAACAACAACAACAACGGTGAAATCCCACACAGGGTCTAAGCCAAAACTCATTTGGTTATCAAAACCAAAATCAAAGCCAGAAACAACAAATGCAAAACTTTAATCCTAATAGGCAACAGTTTGATCAGAATTTTAGGCCACAATATACACCAAACCAACAAACTAGGAATTACAATCCCAATTCATATTGTGGTTTCCACAAAATTTGAGGTCATGACACTAGAACGTGCCATGACTACAATAAATTCATGCAACGTTTACCAGAAGAACAAAGACAGTTCTTCACAGATTTTTTTAGCGAGATCCGTGTCACCACCACCAGGCACGCTCGCAGGGGCAGTTTTCCCTCAAAATGCTCCCCTCAAGATTTTTAACAATCCACTCCCAAATCACGATAACAATAGGCTAAATCTAAATGGGACAAACAAAAGCGTAATGATGGGAAACAATGATCATGAAGCCTCGACTTCACTAAATCCATCAGTTGCGCCACAATTAGGAAATCAGCCGAGACCCAAGATAGTCAGTTTAGTAGAACTAGACGCCGAACTACCTATCGAAGCTATAACAAGAACACGAGAGTATTTCTCTCAACCAAGCCCAAGTCATCTGCCAGAAACAGATAAGAGTCAACAAATAGTAGAAAAACCCATGGGTGCCTATGATTTAATTAACGACCTAACAAAAACCTTCTCGCACATTTCATTTTTGGACTTACTGAAGAATTCCCCTGCCCACAGAGCTGCTCTTCTAGAGGCATTAGGTTTAGGTCATCTAATTAATATCACTCCGCCTCCTGAAACACAAGTAAACCATGTAGATTTTGATATCCATCCTCCGGGGCAGCCGGATAAGGATGTCGAATTCATATTCAAAATAAGTAAAATGCCTACAGATGCTGAAATTACACGTAGAGGCGATCCAGCCTTACACTTACAAGTATGGGTTTATAATAACTACGTAAAACGAGCAATGGTTGATGATGGGGCTGTAGTTAACATAGTCCCCTTCTCTTTCCTTCAAAAATTAGGATATGGGGAAACAAATTGTTCCACCACTCGAAATACATTGAGAGGCTATGATAGCCTTAAAGCCACTTCGATTGGAACTATAATACTACCGGTCACCGTACGTACCCAAAATTGTAAGGTAATGTACTGCGGAACGGTGTAATAAACGCCCCAATGATGATACAGGTCTCCTCGCAAGGTGTTCGGGATCCAGAAAGAGCTCTTCGGATATGCGTTAACATCCCACATACCCCACTTAGCCCCCGTGTCCTTTGTTTTCCCCTTTTCCCCTCTTTTCTTGCCCCTTTTGATCTTGATATGAAACCGCCGCCCACAGAGTAGGCGGCGGTCTGGCAGCGTTTTCGAACGCCCTTTTGGCGCGACCCGCGTGAAATATCACGTTTCACCAGCTTTTCTTCGCCGACTTGAGCATGCATTAATGTTTTTGGTCCCCTAGAACAGTGTTTTTCCTTTGTTTATTGTTTAGGAGTTCAATTTGGTTTTGGTTCTTGGGTGTTTGAATTCCTATAAATGCATGGTTTGTGTACATGCAAATGGTCTGGATTTTGGTCTGATTTTGGTCTGAATTTTGGCTGAGTTTGTGTGAAGAATTTGAGCTGGAGTTTTGATCACCATTTTTCCTTGTTAGAGTCTTCTGGTTTTTAGTATTTTGGTTAGCTTGCTTAGGATTGATAGCATAGTTTACTTCATACTTGGTTTAGCATTGCTCAGCTGTTGGTAAGCCACAGACCCATCTTGTGCAGGCAGTGTTGTTGCTCCATCCAATCCGGTTAGAAGCTTGCCTCTGAATTCCTTTTGCTGTAAATTTGTTTTACTGTGACTTAGAGTTCTTAGTTCAATTCATTGTATACCTGGTTAGCTTTATTCAGTTGTTAGTAAGCCACATATCCAACTTGTGCAAGCAGTGTCTTTATTTTGGAACAAAATAGCTTAGGAAGCCATTAAAGTTGCAGGTTTTGCTCTTCGTATAGGATAGTCAAAGGTTCTGGTCGCTTCACGTTGCATGACTCATGAAGAAATCCCTCTAGGAATCGCATAAGCCAAGCTCGACTCTTGCGCTATCCCTCTCCTACTCACATTCTTGGTCTCGCATTACGAGCATGTCCTTGTCCCAAAATCTACTCCTATCGGTGCTAGCATTACACGCTTTTCTGGATCCAAGTGAACACGAAAGAATGAGAAGATCATACTGAGGGGACGAGATCACATACACCATCGGATTCGCCACTGTTCTGCGAAGTCCAGGTTTTAAATTTCAAAGTTCTAGTCAGATTTATATCAAATAGAGTAGTTAATCACTTTATTTCATTTCATTCTATTCTCGATATTACTGTGGAAGTGTGGGGATTGATAGTTTCGAGAAACTATGATTCACTCCTCACTTACGAGGTAGGATCGAGAATCTTGCGGTAGATTAGGACAAAGCTATCTTATTTATTTAGAATAATTCTACAAATTGCACAGGCAAATAACCACACTCGGTTATCTTGTCTGTTTTAAATTATTGTTTAGTTATTATTTCTAGATACGCTTAAAATAGTTTGTTTTCCTTAGAATTGTTAGAATATTTCTTAGAAAGATAAAGGTTATATATGTTAGATTTATTTCACATAGTTAGAATTTATTTCATTACAGTTAGATTACATTTTGTTTTGTATGACAATCACGGGACCTCAAGAGCCCAGGGAATATATATTTGAGCCAATCGTGCCTCAACCAAACCTAGCCACAGCAATAGTTGACATAGACCAAAATCTCAGGATACAAGTATTCCGAACAACCGCAGATCTACAACTGATCAGCTCACAGTTAAGAGGATTAAACATAGAAGACGACCAAGCACATGCGTTTTGGTCAAGTCAGCCAAACTACAGATTACCCTAGAAAATATCCACATGACTGTAGAAGGGCTCGAAAGAGAACAAACATTCGAGTGTGATCCTTTAGTTCCACAGCCAGACGCTGGAGACACCCTCGTAGATATAGATACCAGCTTAAGAATCCAGGTTGCAAGAACGCCTGTAAGGTATTCTGAGAAGATCGCACAACTGTTGGTTCTAAACGTAGAAGCTGAAAAGGCGTACGATTACTGGATACTAGGGATTAGAACTTGATCTCGCGTATGACCATAACAGGACCGCAACAACCAAGAGTCTATGGTTGTGATCCACAGGTCCCACAGCCCAACGAATCCACAAGTCAGTTAGATATAGACACTGGCCTACGCACACTAGTATTTCAGTCCACTCCACTTCCACCTATCATCGTCGAACAACTGTCCTTACTAGATATAGCGGCTAACGAAGCTAGGGAATTCTGGACTAGGCCAGAAAATCGTCCATAGAATCAACTATATCCGCCATATGACCTTATCAGGAGATATACACGAAACAATCCCAGGTCATTTTCCACGTATTCCGCAACCCATAGATCGAATCATGCCAGAGCTCGATATTGATTGGAGCCTTCGAGCAGTCATCCTCGCTGATCGATCTATCACACCAGTCCAAGTTAGAAGGGCCTTCTTAGCCTTAGATTCGCAAATTCCACTAGTGCGTGTCGAAGACATTAGATTGCCTAACTAGTTTGTCTGCATATTCTACCCCCACCGGCTGTCTCGGCACGACCTCGGGAGGTCGGGTACGCGGAAGAGTTACTTGTTGATTCTCACGCTCGCCTGTCACTTTTCCGACGTACGGTCACCTTAGGACCCAAAACAATCTCAATGAGTTTTATATTATAGATCGGGAAACTAATTATAACATGATCCTTAGCCGACCATGGATACACCATATGAAGGCAATTCCTTCTACGTTATTCCAAGAAGTAAGATTCTTGCATCTAGGAAAGGTGTTTGTAGCCAAAGGCAATCCAAAGGCAATCGATATACACCTAGCTGACTTAAAGAAAAGACCAGGTGTGCACTCGGAATTTGAACTTCCAACAAACCAACTTAATAAACCCATTGACGCAAAACCAGAGGAGAAGTTGGTACCTACAACGGATCTTGAGACTATGAATCTAGTCAAGACAATCCCAGCCTTAAAAGATGAAGCTAACATTGTAGAAACGGTATCATTAGGAACTACTGCAAAAATCGTTGAATTACTAGAACAGGATCTACCAATGTTCCTACCATTTGATTCTGTAGGCATGGGATATTCCCTAGGTGTTGGTTCTCTTCCAGCAGAGGATCTCTGTATGGTGGAAGTAGAATGTGCAAATACAACAAATATCCCAGCGTCCATATTCCCAGCTAAATATTGGACTCTCCATTTTGATGGAGCTAAATGTCGTTATGGAGCGGGCTGGTGTAATCTTTACTTCCCCTGAAGGAAAGGTCCTACCATTCGCCTTCAAACTCAATTTCGAATGTACAAACAACGGCGCTGAATACGAAGCCCTCCTCCTTGGCCTCATTTTAGCCAAGAGGATCGGTGTTAATAACATCAGAGTGTTAGGAGACTCACAATTGGTAGCAAACCAAGTCTCTGAGATATATGAAACCAAAGCCGAGCACTTACAGACTTTACAAAATAGCTGTATTAGACTTAAGCAAGGAGTTTGACTTCATATCAATTGAAGCAATCCCACGATAACACAATCTTCTCGCCGATTCTATAGCAACCTCGGCATCACACTTTACTCCAAACAGTAAGTTTGAGGATACCCATTTCATGGTATCCCTTCGTGATGAACCATTGGTAAAAGGAATGGCAAATTCTCTTTTTAACGCAAATGAAAACAAATCTACTATCCTAGACCACATTGATAGTGATATGACCACTCTGAATTACTTAAATGCCTATGCGGCATTACATCTCTCCTATCATATGATAGATTTGTCCTTAATCCCACATTCATCTTCCTACTTCGGAAATCCCATGATGGAACCTAGCGTATACACAGTAGAAAGTGGGGACGATTTAGATTTACCTCCAGCCCCACCTGAGTTTGAAGAGGGTAATGCCTCATTAATCGAAGAAACAATTGATGTTAACATCGGAACGGAGGATGAACCAAAAATCTTGAAACTAGGATCCTCGTTAACCCCGGAAGAAGTAGAAACACACACTCAGATCCTCAAAGAACATCAGAAAGCTTTTGCATTTAATTATAAGGAAATGACAGGCGTTGCACCACACATTGCGGTACATAACCTCGTCACTAAATCAGATGCAAAACCGATTAAACAAAAATCAAGACCCATGAAGCCTAAGGTGGCTCTCATGGTAAAAGAGGAAATAATAAAACTCCTACAAGTAGGATTCATCAAACCAGTCGATTACTCTCAATGGGTATCTAACATCGTTCCTGTTCTCAAAAAGAATGGGAAGATACGCATCTGCATAGATTTCCGAGACATTAACAAAGCATGTCCTAAGGACGATTTCCCATTACCATCCATGGATGAAGACACTACTGAGAGAAGCACGTCTCTCCCAACTAGAAAGCCTAGATGAAGCTAGGTTAGATCTTTGAACAACTAACACTGAGCCTATGCTTGACCGGATGTCTTTGTGCAATATAACAAGAAGGTATATGACGCGACATATATGAAGGTGATCTAGTTCTAAGGCTAGACGATCGGATCGACAAGAGAAAACAGCGAAGGAAGGAAGTTCCGGCCTAAATGGTTGGGCCCATACCGAGTCATGAAGGACTATGGAAACGGTGCATACCTCCTATGTACGCTAGAAGGTGAGGAATTTGGTGAAACAGTCAATTCCCTGCACCTCAAGCGGTTCTACGCATAAGCAGCTAGCACTACTTATATATATTTACATTGCATCTTCATATAGATTAAGATCATTTTTGTCCGCTTGTTTCTTACATAAATTGTGATCAAGGAATTTTATTCTCAAAGCAATTCATTACAAACTCATGATGTTGTTGGCATAAAAATTTCTAATCATACCTCTCCATTTTCATGATATCATCAAATTATCTCGGAATCGTTTTATCAAATAAAGCTAGACATGGCAAAGTCTTAACGGTAACCATACCAAGATCTGTGGGCTTGTTCTCACTTTTAGTTTCTTCTTAGGATAGGTGTCTTGCCTATGGTCTGTTCTAGAAGCTTCATGGTGTCACATCTATCCCATATATACGTCTCTTCGAAAATAAGCACATACTGACATTTTACTCAAGAAAACGAGTCAAAAAGTGATTAAATAGAAAATTTTAATTTTACACATTTCCTTACCCCACAAACCTTCGGTGATGAGCTTGCGTCTCTTACTAGTGACGTAGGGTTGGGAAAGGATGGAAATGCCCTTACTCACCTATACCTTGTCCATGGTGATAAACCCATGCTTCTTACTAGTAGCATGGGGCAAAGTATAGGGGTCCTCTTGACAAGCAAACGTTAAAGGTCATGTTGATGCGAGACTCACAAAGCACCCTAGATACGAGATCAAGCTTCTAGGTTGATCACTCGAGCATCCAGTGTGATTACACAACATGGAAACCTCTCTCCAAGCGTGGGACTTGTGAAACTCGAGAGAGGAATCTCCAGTTAGAGGTGGTTCCTCAAACTCTCTCGATTTAGATCTAATGCTTGCACAACTACGAGAGGTTGAGATGCTAATCCTACTCTAACTTGCAAGGAGACAGGGGGTAGAAGTGCAAAAATTGAAACTAACTAAAGATGATGATGCACCAAAAGGAGTGGTGAAACATATTTGTCATGCAAATAGACACGAGACCAAAGTTCACAACATAAAACATACATGCATCGATAAGGTATAATTTAGGATCTAAAATGAAGCAAATAATACAAACAGAGGACTGAAACCCATTCACGAGCTTGCATTATCATTTCGGTGTCAAAAACACACATTACACCCTCGAGAGGTAAAGAAAACTATTACAATCTTTGGAAGGTCTCGATCCTTGCATCAATCACTTGCTTTGGAGGTGAAAGAAGAAGTCTGCTATACCCAAAAATGTTCCCCCTTAGAAAATGAGCCAAATCGGCTTTTACATTGCATGGGTCGAGCTCAGAGAGATGAAACGTACAAAAAACATGAGAGCCCATTCCTTCTTGATTGCAGTGCATTAAAATAGCATGGGGACCTTACAAACCCATACCCTATCATTTTGACCGAATTATAGGAGAATGCGACCCATTCGCATTAAATGCAGTCGTTTGAAATGTCACTACGGCCATGAACACGCGTCAGATCTGTTTCTCAATTTTCTCTCTCCATACTTGCATCAAAATTCGAGATTAACCCTAGAACCACGTAGAGAATTTCATAAGCTTTCTGTTTATATAAAGAACGTGTCAATTTGATCTCTGGATCAAAAGATATGGAGATCTGAAATTTTAGGGCACAAAAGCAGTGAAACATATTTTTAAATTTCTTCCCGCTCGCCACTGGACGACACGTGGCATGCATTGATTGGTCAACAGGGTGCGGGGAAGACCTTTTCTTTTATATTTTCAACCAAAACTCTTGCTAAACTCTCTAACTCCTTCCCGAGCTCCGCATTCCATGCTCGGTAGGACACGTGTCATCTTGATTGGCTTGGTGACCCTTCAAAACTCACCCTTTGACTTTTAGAATTTTCCCTTGTGACACGTGTCGTGATTTGATTGGTTCTCGGGCTGCCGATTTTCAAATCCATCGCGTCCATTTGTCCCGAGATGTCCCAGTGCGATGCAGGACAAAACTTCCGATCCGCCCGAAATGGGCCTCCTGTCCCTTTTACCATGGGTGACACGTGTCATGATCTCGATTGGCTCTCGGCTTTTCGGCTATCCACATCTTCCGCGTCCCTTTGTCCCACTTGTTCGACTGCATTTGTTTGGGACAAATTCTTCCAATTCACCGATTCGGTCGGTTCACGTCCTCAAGGCCCAAATGTCCCGAATTGCTTAGTGCGAAAGTTCTCCATTCGGCCGATCCGGCGGTTCGCGTCCTCCGCGTCTTCTTGTCCCCAATGTCCCAGAAGCGATTTAGTCGATTTTCTTCTCTTTTGGCCAAACCGTCTTTCCGCGTCCCACGCGTCCCGACGGACCAGATGTTCCTTTTGCTCTAGATCGCTGGCGGCCTTTCGGTCGGTTCGCGCCGAGATGTCCCTCACGTCCCGACTGTTGTGAGGACTAGGACTTAGCCATTTTCATGATTTTTTCTAGCCCAAGCTTGTTTTTTGCAGCCTTTTCACCTTTTCTCAGAACTTGCTCTTTTCAACCTGGACAGGAGAATTAGAAAACATTCCGAGGGGACCCTAGAAACATGATTTTTGCCTTGAGTCCATCCATTTTCCGGGACTTGAGAATTAATGCATGTTATCAAAATTTACTCTGGGGGTGAATTTTGGATAACAATTGGCGACTCAGCGGGGTTACCTACCTGCTAGGTAGAAGATACCAGTTGCTTGAAGCAGTCCATTGGGCATGGAGTCATCAAATATTCTATTTAGAACCCCAACTGACTCAGAATGTGCAAGGAGGAAGATGGAATGTCACCTGATGAAAGCAAGGACTGCTAAACATCTCCATGGACAGCAAGTTGTGCCAAAGCACTTAGGGAAAACAAGACTAACCTACAACAAAACAATGTGCACAAGCACTTGGAGGAAAGAAAATCTAATCTAATATTTACAGAGGTAGTGAACTTCTCTCTAGAAGCAACGCTTGAGATAGATTCCATTGACTGGAATCTGCAGTTCTTCACCCTCCAGTGAGGCTAATTGGAAAGCATTGTTGTTCTTGGACTTTGTGACCTTGTATGGGCCACTCCAAATGGCATCAAATTTTGAATTCCTTCCGGTTTTTTGCTCTATCCATATCCCATTTCAACACTAGATCTCCAACTTGAAAAGATCTATCTTTGGCCTTTCTATCAAAGGTCTTCTTGATCAAAGCTTGATCCTTTTCCATTACTTGGGATGCCTGGTTTCTGATCTCTTGCAGCTCCATCAACTCTGCATACCTCACCTCCATGGGCTCAAACTCTAGCAACTCCAGCTGCTTCATGAGTTCCAACGTTGGCAACTCAAGTGACATGGGCAAGATTTCCTCTCTTCCATAGACAATCCTAAATGGAGAGTTACCTGTGGATCTTTTGGGAGTTATCCTATCAGCCCATAAGGCTGATTTCAGTTTGGTATGCCAAGACCTCTGATTCTCATCAAGAGTCCTCCTAATGATCCTCAATAAGTTCTTGTTTGTAGACTTGGCTTGGCCATTACCCTGAGGGTAATAGTTCGATGAAGTGCTTAGGTAAATACCGTTCTTGACAGCCCACTCAGTCACCCTAGATCCAATGAATGCCAATGCATTATCAGAGATTATTGTAGCAGGTACACTGAATCTGGTCATTATTCCCTCATAAAAGTCTAAGATGCTAGACTCATTTGCCTCTTTGAGTGCTACTGCTTCTGTCCATTTGGTGAAGTAGTTTGTGGCTGTCAAAATCCATTTGTGCCCTTGGCTTGAAATGGGATTAATGACTCGATGAAGTCCAAACCCCATTGCATGAATGGTTGGTCAACTAAGATTGGATGCAATGGGAGGGCAGCAAGTCTCTCTTTTCCTGTGAAGAATGCACAATTCTTACACCTCTTGATCCATGCATAGCAATCACTGAAGATTTTAGGCCAATAATAACCAGCCTTCATGATTTTTAGAGCTATCACTCTTGGTGCAAAATGGCCACCAGCTGGTCCATCATGGAACTCTTCTAATACCCTTTGAATCTGACCTGTGCTAATGCATCTCAGCAGCACTCCATTTACATCTTTCTTGAACAAAACTCCATCAACAATGGCATACGGGACAGCCTGCAATCTGAAGTGTCTCCTTTGGGTCTTGTTCATCTCTGGAGGGCATAGGCCTATGCCTAGGAAGTGCATAATACCTTGGGTCCAGCAAGGAGTGGGGGAAGCATTGTCTTCTTCATGATTGCCACTTGGCTCATGGCTGTCCTGGACTGTCAAAATAGCCTCTTCTTCGTTGCATACTTCCTTTTGCTTCCCCAAAACTAGCTGCTCATACAAGTCCTTTCCCTCTTACCAGCTTGGTGATCTTGATCTCAATGTCATATTTCATGACACGGGTGATCCAACCTGCCCTTTTCTCATTCAAATACTTGTTGAGGAGGAATTCCTTAACACCAAAGACATGTGAGACTAAAGAATTGGACCTTGTTGTTTGAGACTAAATGCTTGAATTTCTTCAAGCTTCGATTCACTGCAAGTACATGTTTTTCAATAAAAGAGTACCTCACCTCGCAGGTCATCTAGGCTCGGGGGTGAAGAAGGCAACCGGCTGCTCATCATTATCTTTGTTCGCTTTGTACTAGAATGGCATAAATAGTGTCATCACCTCCAAATGCATAGAGGATGAAATCCTTGAGAATTCAGGTTGATGAGAGTTGGTGCTTGAGAGATAGCTTCTTTGATTGCTTCAAGCTCTCCTTGCCTTCTGCTGTCCACTTAAAATTCATGCTCTTCTTTAACATTTTGGTGATGGGCTTGACAAGGGCTGCAAAATCTGGGACAAACCTCCGAACAAATTTTATCCTTCCCAAGAAACTTTGAAGAGCCTTCTTGTGACTTGGAAATGGTAGTGCTCTTATGGCTTCAACCCTCTCTAGATCAATTGCCAATCCCTCTTTCAAGACAATATGGCGTAGAAGTTTCCCCTCGTGAGCTAGGAATATGCATTTTTTGGGATTCAATGATACCCCAAACCTTCTACACCTCTGAAACACTTGTCTGAGGTGAAAGAGATGGTCTGCTGCATTCTTTGAGAAGACAATGATATCATCTAGGTATACCAGCACTATCTTGTTGATCAATCCTTTGAACTCCATGTCCATTGCCCTTTGAAAGGTAGCGCCAGCGTTGGATAAGCCAAATGGCATCTTCTTGTAGGCATATGTTCCCCATTTGGTTGTGAAGGCTGTCTTGAACTGATCTTCCTCCCTCACCATAATCTGATTGTAGCCTGAGTAGCCATCAAGTAGTGAAAACCTTTCTGAACCAGCTACAACCTGCAATATTTGCTCCATGGAAGGGAGTGGATAATGATCCTTGAGAGAGGCTCTATTCAAATCTCTGAAGTCGACACACAACCTGATCTCTCCATTCTTCTTTCTGACTGGGACTAAGTTGGCGACCCAACTTGAGTGTTTGATGGGGAAGATGATACTGGCCTCAATAAGCTTGCTTAACTCTTTTCTCATGAGAGGTTCAATATGGGGATTCACTGGCCTTTGCTTACGCTGTGGGCTTGGATTCCGGATCACTCAATAATATGTTGTGCCAACCTTGGGTTGAAACCTCTTAGATCTTTGTAAGTCCAAGCAAAGACATCGGGAACTCTTGACAAAGTGAACAAAATCAGATTTCTCTTGTGGATTATTTTGCCAATTTGCAATGTCTTTCCTTCTTCCACTAAAATAGGCTCGAATCTTCACCCTTTACTTGAATGTTCACTTTCTCCTTCCAGGCCCGATCATTCGGGTTGAATATTGACTCCAAGGTTATGAGGCCTTTTGGTAATTTGTTAGTTCTCAGTTTGCACCACTTGGTCACCATCACTGCGATGCGGCTTGTCTTGATTCTTGGCGAGAGAACTCAGCTTCTTCTTGGAGGAAATTAACAATTTTTGATCATTCTCGAAGACTTGCCAACTTGTATTGTTATCCAAAGCAGCTGGTCTCACAACCAATTTGATATGAGGCTGAGATTTCTCACTTTTGATACCTTCTACAACATCAAACGCAGCCCCAATTGCTGATGAAAGTCTGTCACATGACTTCATTCTTTTTCTTGGGATGGAATTGATGCTAAAAGCTTCAAGATCTTCAATAAGATCCCATACCTGATTTTTGTAGTTCTTCAACAGATAATTTTTGGCAGCATTTTTTCCTTTGTCTTGGTTTACAATCAGCTCATTATCACCAAATACTTGTAAATTCGATGCCTTTCTTCATTGCCCGGTGCAGATCCATGAATTAAAGCTTCATACTCACCGTGTTGTTTAAACAGAAAAGCTCGGAAATGGAAGGTTGAGTAATACCTTATACCTTGCGGTCAAATGAGCATAGCTCCTCCTCCGCACCTTGTCTACTCCTTGACCCATCAAAGAACAATTGCCATACTTCATTCTTGTCTTTGTGATCCGGCTTGGTGATCTTTGGGGAGAGGTTGATTTTCTTCGTGTATGCAATAGACCCTAGCTCGATTCTTCCACTTCTTGATAAGGATCAAATGCATGTATCTTGTTTTTCCATTCATCAAGAGTTAGATCCGGGATGCTTCCAACCTTAGTATCAGCCTCATCAGTGCTTGGGTGATCTTCTTGATCAAATGTTGAGCAATTGGCATTAATCGACTTGGAGTCAAAGGCTCAATGTGAAAGTTTGCAATAGGTTCGACTGATTGTGGCTTTAGTTCCATACCTTGTTACGAACAAACATGTGTGACCAATCAGCAAACAAATATCCTCCAATCTTGGCTGTGAAGTCCCTTGACAAGCAAAGGGCAAAGAGTGGTGGAAGGTCTATGATTGATACATCTTGTAAAACAACAACATTTCGACATGTGTGCAAGGTAAGAATAAAATTTCTAATCACTCCAACTATTGCTATTATTGTCCCATCTAAATTTGCACTACCCTTTAGATGTTATTTCATACTTTGGAGCCCTAGGTGATCATTTATCTGTTTAGGCATTACTGAGCTACTTGCCCCGGAGTCTATCATGCAATTATGTACTAGCTGATTTCCAATGATTAATGAAACATAGAAAGGAGGGGGCTTCAACATTTTACCTTGTTGTCCTCCATGACTTCCTTCAGTGGGCAAGCATTTGTAAGCACTTTGTCTTGTATCCGAACTGTTGATTCGAAGTTGGCCAATCCTTCATGGCAGCTTGCGTGCAGATCTCTTTGGCACGGGATAGATAGGGATTCCCACATTGATATGTTGACGTTTGTCTTCTTCATCGATCAATGATATCTTGAATGGTAATGAAGGATCTCTCTCTTGTCCCTTGGTTCGCACATTTACTCCTTGCACGTGGGCAGCAGCGGTGGCATTTGAGTTGGCCTAGGGCTGTTCTTGGCTGCCCTTGTGCATTTGAAAGCTGGACTTTGCTTGCCAATCATTTGTGGAGCCGTGGAAGGTTGTGGATTGGCTGGGGCTAATGGCTGTTCTTCACCCAAATTTCTCCTCTTTGACCTTGTGTTGGCTACAACGCCTTGAGAAACTACTTGATTCATGCCACAAAAATCTTATGCTTGCCAGTTCACCAATGTGGTGTCATTTGGGGCTGATTGCTTTGTTGGAATGTTTCTTGTTGTTGACTGTTTCCTTGACTACCCTCACCCTCCACACAGTAGTTGTCACCATCAATGCTTGATTGAGAGCACCATTGAAACACATGGATTGGTTATGAGGCTCATTGCATGGAAAGCACCAATCATATTCCTGAGCAATGTTGTTCTGTGTTGGCACTAATGCCTTAGAGGTAGTTATGGCATTTGGATTATAGGGCTGGAATGGTCTATTGGCAGGAGGCCTTATTTGATTCATATTTGCAGCTGAATTAGGTGGTCTTTGTGGTTGGTATGGCTGTCTATTAGGCTGAGCTTGGGGTTGATAAGAAGGTCTGAAACCTTGGGCTTGTTGCCTCTTGAGAGTAACTAGCTCATTGCCTAGGTTTTGCAATTGCTTCATGCCCTCTTGAAGCTCATTTGGGGCACTTGGAGATGAAGTGGAAGCTTCATTTGAACTCTGATTTCTAGGAGTGGGAGAAGGAGCCAAATTAGGTGCTTGACTAGTGTTTGGGCTCTCTAAACTTGGAAACAATGGCATGGGAGGTCTAGGGGCAAGTTTTCCAGCTTGGATTAAACAATTTTCAGCCCTAATGGCAATGTTATAAGCCATAGGGATAGTTATGCCTCCCATGGACTGAATCAACATAGAAATATCAGAATTTAAAGCTTTGAGATAGTATAGAAAAGCACCTTCTACTGTTGGCTTGACTGCCACTGGAATCCTTTCCCAAGTCTTTTGAAATCTGAAGTTGAAATCGGTCAGCTGCTCATTGGGAGCCCTCTTGATGGTTGTTAGCTGCTCCAAAAGAGACAAGTTATCTCCCTTCTCTACAAATTTCTCATGAAGTGCAATACACAGCTGATTCCAGTTTGTGATAGAACCAGCTCCAAGGCTCCTAAACCATTGTAATGCTTTACCCTTGAAGGAAGATGCCAGTAACTTGATAGCCACTTGCATTTCATTGATTTCATGAATTGCACAAAGGTTAGCAATATCTTTAACATGATCACCTGGAGTAGTCTGATTTTCTCCAGTGAAGTAGGGAATGTTCTTCAAGGCTACAATAGGAACTGGATGTTATGCATTGAGAGCAAGTGGGCTGTTGCCTGTGAAGTTGACGTAGGGATTGTTTTGTGCCATTCTAATTGGTCTTAAAACCCTCGTATACTGAATGAAAGGCCTATCAAGTGGAGGAGTTGAGAGAGTTCTGTTTGGTGGAGATGGAGACCTTTGAATCCTTCTTCCTCTTTAGCTTCTTCTTGGAGATAATTGCAGGTATTCGAACAACACTTCTTCTTCTCCAACTCTTGACCTTGTGTTGATTCTTCTCATGAGTTTTCAGGGCTGTCTTCTTTGAAACCAGTGGTTCTTTCCCTTAGAGTCGCAAGATATGCAAATAATAGCTCTTTTTAAGCAAGAAAAATGCAACAGATGCACATCAACCCTGCTACAATAAAAATGAGACCTCTTGTCCCACCGGGTGTGCCAAAACTATTGTTGCAGACTCATAGCACCCCTGGATGCAGATCAGGCTTCTAGGTTGATCACTCTAGCATCCAGTGTGATTGCACAACATGGAAACCTCTCTCCAAGCGTGGGACTTGTGAAACTGAGAGAGGAATCTCCATATTAGAGGTTGGTTCCTCAAAATCCTCTGATTTAGATCTAATGCTTGCACAACTACAGAGGTTCAGATCCTAATCCTACTCTAACTTGCAAGGAGACAGGGGTAGAAGTGCAAAAAATTGAAACTAACTAAAGATGGTGATGCACCAAAAGGAGTGGTGAAACATATTTGTCATGCAAATAGACACAGACTAAAGTTCACAACATAAAACATACACAGACTGATAAGGTATAATTTAGGATCTCGAAATGAAGCAAATAATACAAAGCGGAGATTTGAAACCCATTCACAGAGCTTGCATTATCATTTCGGTGTCAAAAACATGCATTACACCCTCGAGAGGTAAAGAAAACTGTTATAATCTTTGGAGAGGTCTAATCCTTGCATCAATCACTTCTGGAGGTGAAAGGAGAAGTCTACTATGCCCAAAAATGTTCCCCCTTAGAAAATGAGCCAAATCGGCTTTTACATTGCATGGGTCGAGCCTAGGAGATGAAACATACAAAAACATGAGAGCCCATTCCTTCTTTTGCTGTAGGTGCATTAAAACGGCATGGGGGACCTTACAAACCCATACCCTATCATTTTGACCGAATTACAGGAGAATGCGACCCATTCTGCATTAAATATGGTCGCTGAAGTGTCACTTCTGGCCATTAACATGCGTCAGATCTGTTTCTCAATTTTCTCTCTCCATACTACATCAAAATTCGATATTAACCCCAGAATCACGTAGAGAATTTCATAAGCTTTCCGTTGATATAAAGAACGTGCCAATCCGAGCTCTGGATCAAAAGATATGGAGATCTGAAATTTTAGGGCACAAAACAGGCGAAACATATTTTTAAATTTCTTCCCGCGCTCTGCCACCTGGACGACACGTGGCATGCATTGATTGGTCGACAGGGGCGCGGGGCAGACCTTTTCTTTTAGCTTTTCAACCAAAACTCTTGCTAAACTCTCTAACTCCTTCCCGAGCTCCGCATTCCATGCTCAGTAGGACACGTGTCATCTTCTGATTGGCTCGGGCTGACCCTTCAAAACTCACCCTTTGACTTTTAGAATTTTTCCCTTGTGACACGTGTCGTGATTTGATTGGTTCTCGGGCCTGCCGGATTTTTGCGTCCATCGTGTCCATTTGTCCCGAGATGTCCCAGTGCAGTCTGGGACAAAAACTTCCGATCCGCCCGAAATGGGCTTCCCTGTCCCTTTTCTGCCGGTGACACGTGTCATGATCTGATTGGCTCTCGGCTTTTTCGGCTATCCGCATCTTCCACGTCCCTTTGTCCCACTTGTCCCGGACTATTTGGGAAAAATTCTTCCGATTCGCCCGATTCGGCCGGTTCGCGTCCTCAAGGCCCAAATGTCCCGAACTGCTTAGTGCGAAAGTTCTCCATTCGGCCGATCCGGGCGGTTCGCGTCCTCCGCGTCTTCTTGTCCCCAATGTCCCACAGCAGTTAGTCGATTTTCTTCTCTTTCGGCCGAACCGGCTTTCCACGCCCCGCAGCGTCTGACAGCCCGAGATGTTCCTTTTCTCTCAGACTACTGGCGGCCTTTGGCGGTTTGTGCCAGAATGTCCCTCACGTCCCGATTGTTGCGAGGACTAGGACTTAGCCATTTTTCATGATTTTTCTGCCCAAGCTTGTTTTTTGCAGCCTTTTCACCTTTTCTCGAACTTTCTCTTTTCAACTGGGACGGGAGAATTAGAAAACATTACGAGGGGACCCTAGAAACATGATTTTTGCCCTGAATCCATCCATTTTCCGGGACTTGAGAATTAATGCATGTTATCAAAATTTACTCACTGGGAGTGAATTTTGGATAACAGTCATAAGCAAGAAATTCAAATCTTGAGGTCTTAAATCAAAGATAAATGAATCAGATGTTTAAAATTCCAAGAGAGATAAAATCCTAAAAACCCAGATTTTGTCTTCTATGTGGCCATCTACGGATCTAAGTCTAGATAAACTGCAAAGTAAGTAACATTCTAAACTATGAAGTCACTCGGGTAGAGTAAGCTTGTAGCTTCCAATTTGGTTCCACCAAAGCTTTGTCTGTCTTTCATCACTATCATTTCAGCATATTTCACAACTTGTGCCCTTTCTAGCTCTCGGTGATGAGCCCTCGCATCTTACTAGTTGCGTGGAGTTGGGAGTAGGGGCAGGTTTATCTTCTCATCATACTGGTTTACCTTCACCACTCTGCCAAAACAAACATGGGGTATCTAAAATTTCTTATAGAAGCTAAGATTCAAAATCACATTATATCTACATCATCATATGTCAGCATCATGAAACACAAAAGGGAAAGTAAAACACTTGCATCATTTGTTCTCCATTGCATACATTCTAAAAGCATATAAACATACATCGTAGTATACATAAGGAAACTGGAAAAGGAAACAAAGCCATCAATGCCAAAAGCTTGATCCAAAAAGAATATACATATATATATATATAAATGATCAACATTTATGTACAATGCCATCATGCACTAAGCATGGTCAAAACGCTCAAAGAGCCCGGGATATACAAAAGAATGTATCGTACAAAAATCTACGAGAGCCAAGCGGCTTCTCAATCTCTACGGGACCCCTCTGAAGGTGCACGCCCACGCCTAGGACTCCGGCTACGCCGGCGCTTTGAATGCACGGAGGGCTCAGGATCCCGAGGGCAGCGCAGCCTCATCATGAGAATGGCTCCTCATTAGGCGCTCGGTGCGTCCTATATCCCGCTAACTCGTGCGGAGAGTCGATACCATCCGGCTACATGCGATCGGGGCAAAGCGTTAGTATGCCTACCGCGGACCCTTGCAATCGGAAGGTGTTCGATTTGCATCCCAAGTATGAGAACAGTCACAAAGAATGTGACTGGATGGTGTAACATGGGGCATGCATGAGATGCGTAGTATCCCGGCCCCCGAAGAGTGTCCTCCTCGTCTGTGAGAGGGCATCTAGTACCCCCAGGAGCCAATCACACTCCCTCTCTCTACTCCACTGGATATACTCCTCTCTCCCCTGCATACACCCAAAAACACACAAAACAGAGCAAGTTAGCATCCAAGTAATACTGAGAAAATCATGAAAGCACGTAGAAATGCTAAAAATACAAACACAATCTCAAAAAGAGGTTCCTTTTGCATTCTGTGCAAAACCGCCGCCCTAAGCGGGGGGCGGTTTTGAACCGCCGCCCTGAGCAGGCGGTGATCATGTAATCGCGCCGCTCACGGGCGGGCGGCGGTCATGGTCAAAACCCACGCGGGTTTTTAAATTTAAAAAGCCTAAAAAACGTAAAAAATGACCATTTTACCTAAAAACAAAGCCTACCCAGTAGGCGCCCCCTAGGTAGACCTTTCAACACTGACATTTTAAAAAATTACCCTCCCATGAAAAAGTATTTAGCATTTCAAATTTAAGGTGATAAAAGGGAGAAACTGAAGAAAACTAACCTGTGATCTCATGGGTCGATGTGCCGCATGTGGAGGCATGATCGTTATCTCGTCACGGACGTTTTGACTCTACTCACGCAAGAAACCGTCACCGTGGGTCCCAGAGCTCAAAATCAACCAAATCGACTCGTGAATGAATAGGAAAATGGGCCCACTTTCATATATATAGCACTCTGATTCATTTTAAAATGACTTTTTCACAGGTTTGGAGCACCGACGGAGGTAAGTTCTTATCCCCGCACAAATGGTACGTTCTCATTTCTTATTATTTTAGCGTTTATTTTCCAAACTATTGTGTCTATCTGCACTTGAGTTCTCTTTTCATTTTACAGGTAGCGGGAATATTGGATGGCGTCATTTCAACACACGGATGTATCAGGTATAACTTCTAACTTCCCATTTCGGGACTGCCATACTCGAGACCCACCGTTTACGCCTCTTCATGGCTAAAACGCTTCTCCGAGGGGGCAATATGTACGTACCCAAAATTGTAAGGTACTGTACTTCCGTAACAACGTAACAAGTGCCCCAATGATGATACGGAGTCTCCTCATGAGGTTTTTGGATCGAAAAATATCTCCAAGTGTGCGTTAACATCCCGCATGCCCCGCTTAGCCCCTGCATCCTTTGTTTTTATCTCTTTTCCTCTTTTCTGGACCTTTTGCCCTTCAGTTATGAAACCGCCGCCACATGTCTCGGGCGCGGGTCTCGTGACCTCCGCCCGATTAGGGCGGTGGTCTGTAACCGCCACCCTACTCAGAGCGGCGGTCCTTTACGTGTTTTCCAGAAAGCATTTTTAATGCGACTCACGTAAAAATCAACGATTCACCAACATTTTCACCGCCTTGGGCTTGCATTTATGTTTTTGGTCCCCTGGAATAGTGTTTGGCCATTGTTTATAGTTTTAGAGTTCAATTTGGTTTTGATCTTTGGGTGAATGAAATGCTATAAATAGATGGCTTGTGCTCAAGAAAATGGCCTCTCATTTTTTGCTCCCATCTTCTCATTTCACTAGTTCGAGTCTATTATTTCGCTTAGAAGCCATAGTTTCAGTTCATTTGCATGCTTAGTTAGCATTGTTTAGCTGTGCGTAAGCCACATATCCATCTTGTGCAAGTAGTGTTGTTATTTCATCCAATCCATTGGAGTAGAATAGCTTAGGAAGCCATTAAAGTTGCAGGTTTTTCTCCTCAAAACAGGATAGTTCTAGGTTCTGGATGCTTTATGTTACATGACTCACAATAGATCCCGCTAGGAATTGCATAAGCCAAGCTCTGTACTCTTGCGCTATCCCTCTCCTACTCACATTATATTCAGTCTGTATTCTGAGCTGCCTTTGTCCCAATATCTACTTCTGTTGATGTTAGCATTACACGCTTTTCTGGATTCACGTGAACACGAAGGAACGAGGAGATCACACTGAGGGGACAAGATCATACACACTATTGGATTCGCCACTGTTCTGCAGAATCCAGGTTCTAGCTTTCAAAGTTCTAAAATAGAAATATATCAAATAGAGTAGATAATCACTTCTTTTCAGTCAAGTTTACTTTCGGTATTGCCAGGGAAGCTGTGGGGATTGATAGTTTCTGAGAAACTATGATTCACTCCTCACTTCTGAGGTAGGATCGAAAGTCTGGAAAATAGATTAGGCAAGTTATTTCATTATTTAGAATAGATCTACAAATTGCCTGAGACAAATAGCTACACTCGGTTATTTTGTTTGTTTTAAGTTGTTATTTTAGTTGTCAATTCTAGATATTTTAAATAGTTGCTTTTCTGAAATTCTTAAAGGTTTCTCAGAAAATACAAAAAAGAAGTTATATATGTTCTAGATTTATTTTCACATAGTTTAATTCACTTTGTTGTAGTTAGATTTACATTATTGCTTTTTTATGACAATCACGGGACCTAGGGAACCCAGAGAATACGTATTTGAGCCAATTGTGCCTCAGCCCAATCTCGACACAGCAATAGTTGACATAGACCAAAATCTTAGAATCCAATTCTTCCAAACAACAACAAATTTACGACAGATCAGCTCGCAGTTGAGGGGATTAAACATAGAAGACGATCAAGCACACACATTTTGGTCAAATCAACCAAATTACAGATTACCCTAGGTTCATATCCACATGACTGTAAAAGGGTTTGAAAGAGAGCAAACGTTTGGTTGTGATCCTTTGGTCCCACAGCCAGATGCAGGAGACATCCTCACAGACATAGATACTAATCTAAGAATTCAAGTTGCAAGAACGACCTGTGAGGTACTCTGAGAAGATCGCATAGCTATTAATTTTAAATATAGAGGCTGAGAAAGCATATGATTATTGGATACTAGGGATCAGGGACTGATTTCATACATGACCATAGCAAGACCGCAACAACCAAGAGTCTACGGTTGTGATCCACAAATCCCACAACCTAACGAATCCATAAGTCAATCAGACATAGACACTGGCCTACGCACATTAGTATTCATATCTACCCCACTTCCACCCACCATCATCGAACAGTTATCCTTACTAGATATAGCTAACAAAGCTAGAGAGTTCTGGACTAGGCCAGAGAATCGTCCATAGAGTCGATTGTATTCACTACCCACTATATGACCTTATCTGGAGACATACACGAAACTATCCCAGGTCATTTTCCACGTATTCCACAACCCATAGATCGAATCACGCCAGATATCGATATTGATTGGAGCCTTCGAGCAGATCATCCTCGCGATCAATCTGTCACACGGTTCGGAGTTAGAAGGGCCTTCTTTGCCTTAGATTCACAAATTCCACTAGTGTGTATTGAAGACATTAGATTGCCTAACTAGTTTGTCTCGTATTCCACGCATATCCCATCCCCACCGGTTGTCTCGACACGACCTCGGGAGGTCAGTGCACGCGGAAGAGTTACTTGTACATTCCCACGCTCGCTTGTCATTTTTCGCGTACGATTACATATGTCAACATCAAGTAAGAAACATACCAAATCTAAGGGTAAAGCCAAGCTCACAGAAGAAGAAATGAAGTATAAATATCAAAGGGTCAGGATGCCCGAGTCCCAAGCAGAGTGTGACCTAGACATCAGAGACTCAGAACTGGGTCATATTGATATGGAGGATTTCTGGGCCAGAACCCAGAGGGTCACAAGAAGTCCATGGATGGACAAACTGATGGGCAGTGCGCTACATTTTGCTTGTGGGATCCCTGTAAGTGCTGTAAACAATGAATTTATAATGGTAGTATCCCGATGCTACAACAAAGACACAAGATGTGTCCATAATGAGAAGGGCGAGGTCATAATCAACCTCACTGCCCGCCACTTTGAAATAATGCTCGGCATTCCTCATCACCGGCACTTTGTGGCCGTAAGCCAGGAAGATTGTATCAAGGCTTGGGATGACAATGAGGATCAGTGCATGCAGTTGATGAACGAAGTATACCTAAAGAACAAAAAGGTGGTGACCAGGTGGCCACAAGTCATTCATCGCAGTGACTTTTCAGAGGAACTCAGTGATACAATCACATTCCTGAGTAGAGTGTTTGGGCTTCCTGATGCCCATTACTTTCACAAGTGGATGCTGAGGTACCTAGAAATAATGAATAAAAATGTGCGATCAACGCTTTGAGTGGGCAGAGATCATAAGTAGCACAATATCGGAGCAGCTCCAACAACTCACCACAACGGGGAGGTTCTATATGAACTCCTACGTAGTCTATGCTGCAGCTTCAGAAAGAGACTATCCATCTCTAATGCGGTGCGGGGTTTGGCCCCAGGCTAAGATATATGAATACTATCCAGAACTGAAGCTGGAAAATAGCATCCCCAGTTCACAAATATCAATGATGCCTTCTTCTATGGCATCATCTGCCTTTTGAGGCTGAATATGACTCACGGTCGTACGACTAAGAGCATCGTAGCAGCTACAGAGAAATGGGGGGCCTTGTTCACTCAATTCCCCACCTTCACCTATCTAAGAGCGGCTAACTTCTTGGGGGAACCAACTAAATTGCTGAGATATGCCGGCCCCAAGTTGATCTGTTAGAGTCAATTTGCCAAGACATGGCTTATCACCTACCACAAGAAGTGTCTCAAGAGAAAGAAGGGTGGAACTCCTTTCCCCCTCACAGTGGGCAGGTATACGTGTCTCTCTCACCACAAGGTGAAGGACATGTTTGCATAGTTGGAAATTCTGAATCAAAAGCACAACTTCCTGGCCAGGCCCACCTTCGACCCAAGGAATTGTCTCCCCAGGGCCAAGCTCGATCCGATCCACATCCCTCAGATCGAAGACATTTATATCGACATATATCATGAGGTCGAGCTCAGGAGGAAGGATCATTCCCACTTAGCCTTGGCCGAAATCATCCAGTACGGTGTGGCCATCATCCCAAAAGGCTATCAAACTACTGAGCAAGAAGTTGATCAAGTGTATCTTGATACAGGTGGAGATGACTGGCCATTTGCTGCGATTGACAGGACCAAAGCACCCCAAACGATAGAAGAAAGGGTTAAAGAAACTCTGCGAAGAACAGAGCATTGGTGCAGAATGAACGGTCTCATCTACCTCGGAGTTGATTTCACCACATCTCCGTTAGGCAATGCACCTCCTCGGGAAAAACAACAGCCAAAGGGGAAAGGGAAAGGTAAAGAGGGTGAATCCAGCTCCACCCAAGAGGAAGCTCCTGAAATTCCTCCTTCCGCTTCACAAGAACGGGTTGTAATCCTGGAAAGCTTAGAAGAAGAAGCAGCGGAAGATGTTCCAATAGGCACATCCACTCAGGATGTGGCCACGACTGTAACAATTGAGGTCCCTTCTGTCCCTTCTCCTTCTCTTCCTTCCCCTCCTCGAGTGACCCAAGCGACCATTCCTTTGGTCATGTCCTCTCCCTCGTCTTCCATTGTTCCCCCTTCTTCCTTATCCATCTTCTCTTCTCTTGCGGAGCTGTCCCCCTCCATTTCTTCCCTTATCTCTGAGCTCCCTTCCATTCCTATGTCTTCCTCCCCTGCAGTATCTCTTCCTCCCGCGAGCACTTCCTCGGCTTCCCTCTCAATGCCGCCTCTAAGTGTCTTCATGTTTTTCCTTCTAATCTTTTGCAGCCTGCCCCTTCTCTATTTCTCGGTCCTTCTCCCATGAGTCCACTGGGTCTCCCAAAGACCCGAGTCAATAGAGGAGGAAATTTCCCATCACCCGATGGACTTCTCCGTCATCCCATCAAAAGGGATCAAGAAGCAAAAACCGATAACCCGCTTCTCTCAGAGTGCATCAGGGGAGAGAGTGATGGAGATTGCATACCCCAATCCTTTGAAGGATAAGAAGGATCTGTCTCCGACAGATTACACAGTGACTCAAGTCACAATGGGGACATCTTCAGAAAGCCTGCAAGGAGAGGCCCTATCTGCAGTTGACGCCCTTTGCAAGAAACTCCAAGAAGCAAAGGAAGAGAAAAGGCTGCTAAAGGAGCAAAATAAACATCTTCTCCACGCCTTGCAGAAAATGGGCAGTGCGCCTCCTACAACTGCCGCCGAAACTCCTGAGCCTCTGAGCCAGGATAAGATCAATGAATATGCTAAAATCGGCGAGCAGGGCATGGTAGTTTCCGCCTGGAGGAGCCAAATCCTCAAGGAAAGTGAGGGAGTTATCGCTAAGTTCACCGATTTGTACCAGAATATCAATTGAATGAATAGAGAACTCCAAGCGATAGCAGGACCCATCTCTCGAAGAGCTGGATCATGCCAGGATGCAACACGAGGCCTTTCAGAAAATGCTCGATTGTTCGGGTCGATGATCTGGTCAAGTTTGGCATCTTTGGACACCCCAGAGCCCTCAATAAAATCTTTTCTACTCTGGATTATTGGGTGGATCAGCTGGAGTTTGTCCTGGAGAAGATCGACAAAGTAAAGGAGGTAGCCCTAGATGCAATGCATCAAATGGAACAAATTGTTCTTAGAATGTCTCCAGGGTTGCTCACTTCTTCTTTCACCTTAAGGAAGGTGGAGGAAACTATTCAGATCTTCAAGGAGATCGTTTCATAGGGACTGGGGCCAGAGGTCACGTTCGACGCTGAATCCATCAATAACCTGTTGGCATGTCGTGACTTCATCGGGTACCTGATAGAGGCAGAGAATGATTATTCCAAACTCCTGGAAAAGCTCATAGATGAGCGGGAGACCTACGAAGCTATCAGCGATAGACACAAGGATCCTTCGAGGATCAACTTCAACCCATGATCAGCAAGTTCATGGAGTACCGTGCCCAGTTCCACATCTCGTCACCTGAGCAAAGAAAAAGCAGGATACCCCCTTCCAGCCACGGGACGATGACGAATAGTTTCCTTCTTCCCAACTTTCTCCTTGTAAATTATCCAAAATTTGTTGACACAAATGATGACATCATCCATGTTGCACCATGGGATGATGTCATCCACCAAAGTTGTCAAAAGTCAACAAATGACTTTGTAATCTATTGTAGATATTTTGTAATTAAGTGGTTTGTTTTCTTTTGTCTTCTTTTCTTCCCTCCTTCTATATATACTTGAATACTTGTTGTATTCAAGGGGGTGGATATCTTTTAGATGAAAAATAGAAGTGAGAAGAAAAGGCTTTGTACTTTTTGTAACAGAAGAAGAAATTAATGCAAATATTAAGACTTTGTCTTTGAATATGTGTGTTATGGGCATCCGATCTTTCTTATGTTAGATCTATGCGTTTATTCTTTTGAATCTATCTCTACTTTTTGTCATTTATTCATCAAGTATTGCTTTATTTGTTTATGCAAGTAGGTTTGGCTCTCATTACCAATCCCAAAACATAAACCCTCCGACCTTTCGCTTTGGAATTCATTTCTTTTCTCCCTTCGGACTCGATCTTTCTTCATCCTCTCTTTCATTCCTTTCTTTCCAGATTGAAACACCCCTACTAGGATGAGATCCCAAACCCCGAAGGCGAATATTGTGAGACTTGCATAGATTCCTACTTTGGTGGAATAACAATAAACGATTTCACTTTCTTGACGCAAAGAGGGGCTATGCCCTACACACCTTTGTTGGCTCGTCTATCCATAAATCTACCAAGGCGACATATTTTCAAACCAACAATATCCCAAAAAGGTCGCGGTATAATGGTTAGGAAGGGGAAACCCTAGAAGACTGAATCCGATTTTGTGGCGAGTTGTAGAGTGTTTTTTTCCCAATATTTTTTCATTCGTATAAATATTTACAAAATCTAAATCCTATGAATGTTTATTGGAAATTTGCATACAATAAAATCAGAAGTTTTGATTTCGTTGCAAAACTACACTATTTTTGTAGAGTCGATATAATAAAAGAACATAGAATATCTTTCCATCCTCATCGACTAAACCTTCCTGCTCTTCACTATCGGTCATGGGTGAGACCGACCACCCACACAAGCTACGACACATCAAAAAATAAATTAAAAATCCTTAGTGCTCGGTCTCGGGCATGACCGGTTGAGTCCAACATTTATATTGAAGTTGTAGGTGCAATCAGCCAACCACGTATAACCAAAAATTTAAATAATCCAAAAAATAAAAAACCATAATATTCCCACACCCACAGTTAGTATGGTTCCTTTTTCATTCATGTCGGTCGTGCTCACTACTTACTTATAAACGAAAAAAAAAAATGACCATTTTTTCAAGCACTACCCTAAACCTGCGGCCCATATCCCCGAGGTCTAATGACAACCTCCTGTTAGTTTATTTTCCCCACATCCTTATCTTGCATCCTCTGTCACCTACTTGTGCGATCTAGTCCATTATATGCACACTCTTCCCCTTGCATGCTCCACTCATCTCTCGTGCGCAATCCACCCCTTACCCACTTTGGTACACTTCATGTACACTTTACCCCCTTACGTGCTTTGGTCTTACCCTATGCAATCTCTTCCTACCCCTTATGCCTAGTCATTCCCCATGGATTCTATTCACCCCATGCTCATTCACACCCTAAATTTATTTACCAACACCTCATAGAACACATTGCCAAACTTGAGTCCCAACTCTTTGAGGGACTTCCACCGTATAGAATTATCACAAAATCTGCAATGAGCCTATCCACCCCATGGTACAATGGCATTCATATCCACAACATTTCAAACCTCACACATTGACAAATTTAATGCCACCAAGGACCCCCGACACCACTTTTATTTATTCAGCTACACATGTCACCTCATTCAACATGATACCACACTCCTACATACCTTCTCCCTTTCACTCATATGCGAAACACTTGAATGGTATTATTTCCTCCCACAACATAGAAATTACACATTCTCACAACTTGTTGACACATTATTATCCCACTTCTCCATCCATATTGTACCCAAGACAACACTAGTTGACCTTCACATACTTTGAAAATCCCATAATGCATCTATTCTTGACTTTGTCATGCATTGACATGCACTCATTCTTCGCCTCTTGTTTCCACTCCCAAAAACGAACTCATTGACCTCTTTTCAAAAATTGGTGTCCCTCACATTTCACACCACTTAAAAATTTACCCATTACACACTTTCTACAAGGTCATACACATGGTTCATCACCTCCAGGATGTACTTCATAGTCATCCTACTTCCTTTCCATGCTTATTTATTTCTCCTCCACATATTCCACCATCACACTTCCATGTTCACAATGTCATATAACCATATTCTACTCACATCTCATCACCTGTTACACCCACATCTTCACATTTATCATGTTCTACTAGGGCTTATTGCTTCTTCCAACCCCATTGCAAATTCACTCCACTAACTCGAGTATCTTCTATCCTCAAAACTTTTCTTGATGCCCATCTCATCACTCTCCCTCATATACCGCCCCACCATTGTGCTAATTCCCCATGAAATGTGTGTTTATCATCATACCAATAGCCTTTCCACTTACTCATGTCCCCAACTTCGTAACATCATTCAAGAGCTTCTAGATAAGGGTAAAAAAAAAAATTTCATCCTTCATCTTCTCTAGATTTTCTTGTTAACACCAATCTAATCATTTCACACACGACTACCACATATTCTCCATGTGTCAAATCATTATCCCACACTATTACCCAATCATCATGCTCTCCTAGTGTCTCATCATCTACATCATCATGTGCTTCCACTTTGGTCGCGGTCTCATCATCATTTTACCTAGATTCCTCCACATTTTCATCTCATCCCTTAACATTTCTAGCATCTATGCCATCATGTGATCTTATTTTTTCCTTCACGTCCCCTACTTCATCACTAGCATTTGTTATAGACAAGCCTCTTATCATATATTCAATCACCGCATCTATTGCATGTTATTCATCACATATCATGCCATTTGTCACTTCACCTATTTTAGATCTCTCTTTTACACACATCTTATTTCCTCCATCATTGTTCATTTAGGAACCTTTCTTACTACCTATGCTCCATCTATTTCGCTCATAAAAACCTCTTGCATCTATTCCCATTATTTGTCTCCACTTATTTTTCCGCATATTCATCACAAGTCACTTGCACTTTCTCACATTACTTCCCATCTCTTGGACCATTCTTCCATGCACATATTATTTCCTTCATCATCACTCATTCAGGAATATTATTACCAAATCATCCTTCATTCACCTCCTCTATCATCACTACCCATTCAAAGAGTCTCCTTATTATTACATCCTTTTGTTTTTCTTCCATATTTTCAACATCATCCATTCTTCGATTCACAATCTCCTCATCTATCATCACTACCCATCCTTATTTTTTCTTTCAAATTTTCATCGCAAGTCTCCTCCACACCGACTTACTATTGAAAACGGATAAGTTTAAGTGGGTCAAACAACTAAAATACCAACAGATGCTCCTATTTTTGTTAAAAAACATAATAGAGTGACTTTCGTGCCCCCCACCATTTTTTGAGCACCATTTAGTATTTTTGAAAACCCTTTGGTAGAAAGATAGCTAGGAGCATCTAGTTTGGGCTCCATTTTTTTTAGATTTTTATAGCGAATATTTTTTTATTTATGATTTTTCTAGTACAAAATTTTATGTTTTGAAAAATAACGGAGCTCGACCGTGCCCCCCCTAACTACCTCAAAAAATATCGAAAATTAGATTTTTTTTTAATATGTATAGAATTATGCCTAGTTTGGGCTAGTATATTTTTTAAAATTTTGATCACCCAAAAAAAAGATACACCATGAAAGATAGACATATTTACACTTCAAAAAATAGCTATAAAAAGGCATAGTTAGAAAATAAATAATATGGAAACCTTATATTAGTTAGAAAATTTGAAAAATTATATTTTTAGAAAGAAGAAACTCTGCTCTACGTTGTGGTATAATTTTTTAAAATGGATCGATTGTTTTATTTTGATTTATCATAGAGGAAGTGGCATTTTTACATTTTCTTGCAAAAACATGTTGTTTGTTGTGTTTGTATAGGTCCATGCCTCAGGCTTGGGGATCCAAACCGGATCCCAAGCCTTGAGGCATGGCTTGGAAAAAAAAAAGAAAAAAACATACGTGTTTTTCTTTGTTTTATATATTGTGGCCCCCAACGTCCCTTTCATCTCTTTCACGGGAATTCTGCAAACATTTTGTTTTGTCTACAATTTTCTCTACATTCTTGCATGATTTTTTAGTAGTTCATTTTGTCCCCTACCCCACTAGTTGATTTTTTCTAATCATGGGTGATAAACGTCGAGCTAAGGACAAGAGGAAAGTCAAGAACAAGACATTGGAGCAATTGGAAGAGAAGAGAATAAAGAAATTGAAGAGAATGCAAAAACTTGAGCAGGGAAAGGTACATCCGCTATATCAAATGTAGCTAATGTATTAGAAAATGGGGATGAAATACATAATGAAAATAGAGAATAATGAGAGAATAATGATTTTGCAATGAATAATGATATTGAATTGAATGATAATGTTGGTATGGATGAAGAAATTGATATGAATCTAATTGTTGAACCCTTACTTGAGAATCTAAATGTTAACCTTGAAATTTGTATGAAAACATTGAATGAAGAAAGTAACCTTGTAAACGAATCTTCACCTCTAAGAACACCTCCTTCCATTTTGTGAAGAAAACCAATTCACTTAATTGAAATTGATGAAAACATTATAAAACCAATGCCTAACAAAATGTCTGAAAGAAATGCGAGAAGAAAAGCTAGTGGAATTTGGGATAATTACTTTGAGAATTTAAATGACACACAAAGATGTCAATTATTTGTTACATTGATGAAATTAATTAAGATGAGACCTATAATGAAGACCATAGGGTTAAGAACATCTAATGTTGTTGATCAAAATGCGTCGATTGTTGAAAACATACATAAAGCATACCAAACTGTAGGTGGAAAAAGATGCACCAAAGATAGTAATGCTACACATGCGTGCACTTACTAATTGTATAGTAAGTGATAAAACAGTTAATAAATGCTTGATTAGAAAAACAAGTAGTGCTTTGAAGCTAAACAGAAAAACACTAATGAAAGCAATAGAGAGACGTAAACGTCTTGAGTCAGTCAATAACACTGACTATTGGGATTTCTCTAGTAGACTTCCATGAAAAGACAAGAATACATCTGATATTCTAAAAGAATTAATTGTAAAATTTTGGAATGAGAACACAAGGGTGTCACCGAATAGAAGAGATATAGTAAAAAGAAGAATAGGTTCTCGTAATCATGAATTGTGTGCAAAACATTTCTTAGATATGACTCAAACAAAATTGTTCTCTAAGTTTAAGAATGAAAATCCACAAATTAACATTAGCCAAAGATTCTTTGAAATGAGAAAACCCTTTTATGTGAAAATCAATCACTCACGTACCACTTGTTGTTAGGCATCATGTTGAATTTTCAATGCATTATGATGTTTTTTTGTCAAATACGTCGTGTTTTGCATATTGACATCATGTTGTAGGAGTGTGGATTAAATGTCCCACAAAAATCTTCAAGGGAATTTATTCTGACAATATTTTGTGAAAAATCAACAAGACAATTTTTTTATAACAAAGCATGTTTGGATGGAATGTGCAATGTATGCGGTGGCTTGCCAAATCTGAAAAGTTGTATCCATGAGGAGAGTACATATTCAATAGGAAAAGAATTGGTTGATTTCACCAAATATAAATCGGTGGCATATCAATTAAAAGATGGAAAAGAATCTAAGAGGTGTGAGCTTGTTAGAAAACAATTACCTGTATCAGAATATATGGTCAAATTCAGAGAGAGGATTTTTTTATGAGTATGCAAGGCACACACATAGAGCTCGATGGTTGGATGAACAATTCAAGTTAAGAAAGGACACATTCCCACTTGGTACTATTGTTTTAGTAGTTGACTTCATGAGAGAATTACACATTGCAACCACAAATGGAGGTTCAGTCTCAATATTATAACTCAGTGCAAGTTTCTATTTTTCATGCATATAACATTCATGCACTCTCTAAAAGCACTGAGAAAGATCAAAAAATATTAAGAGAGTATCATTTCTACATCAGTGATGATCGGACACATTCTACAGAATATGTACAAGGGTGTTTCAGGTGTTTTATGTGAACTTGAATGAGAGGAACATTAGTTTCGATCAACATTACATTTGGTCGGACAATTGCACATCACAATTCAAGAATGCACGGATGTTTTATTGGCTAAGAAGGATGCACAAAGAAACAAATGTACAACATATCTAGAGTTTTACTGAGGTAGGGCATGGAAAAGGAGAGCATGATGGTGTAGGAGCATGTGTGAAAAGAGCACTTGCAAGAGAAGAGTTAAAGTTCAAGGATGGTGCTAAATTTATAGATGCAAAAAACATTGTTGATTGGTGTGTCAAGAATATGGGCCATGAATCTCAAGAGAGATCAATGGTTCGTAGATATTTTTGGTTGATAGAGGAACAACATCGGAAAACTTTGAAGATTGTATGACAGTTGTAGGATCAAGTGATATGCACTCATTCCGTAGTTCAGATGCAAATGCTTGGACTATTTATACTAGGTGCATGACATGTTTTTGTATATCATGCATTGATTTTGCATGGAATGAATGTGAGTCCAATAGGTGGGTGGATGAATGGACTTGTAGACCTCTAATTCCACTCGACACACATCAAGTTCCATGAGCATTACAACTTTGGGGTCTTGAGATCAAATGACAACATCACTGACTTTGACCAAGTCTCGATTTAGTGCAACAAGTACATACATACATATATGTACATGCCATGTTTTAGATTTATAAATTATTAAATGGTCAACTCTTAATGTATTTTTAAATTGATTGAACAATTTTACTTTGTGATACATAGGGCACACGTTTTTGTAGTTATTGCGATGGAATTTAATGAAAGAGGAACAAACTACTTCTTGTCTCGTTGTGTAGAGGGAAAAAAATTGACTTCCACAGTCATTGATGGTGAAGACCTTGAGTATCCCCCTTTGGGTCAGTGGTAGTCACTGGAACTTGGCTTCGATGATATCCTATCAAAAAATCAAACATTTGGTTGTTTGAAGACTATGAAGTACATCGGAAGATACTTCACTATTCACATTTGGTCCTTGCAACAAATATTAAATTGATCAAATATCGAGGTGGCCATCAAACAAGAAATGTGGAAGGTTCGTGAATCAGATCATGAAGCAATTCTTGCTATTATCAAGAATAGAGTTGATCCTTGTGGTTCATTGGATTGAATTTGCAAAGGTATGTTCTTCATGAATTTAATTTGAATATTTACTTAAATGATTTTGTTTAAATTTTGTATGATTTAAAATTCTATTTAATTTCTTACTAACATGTTTATGTAGGTTAGTGGTGCCAAAAAAGCTTCCACCTTCACGTGGTTGGCACTGTCAGTAGAGAATTTATTATTCTCGAAGCCAAGTGAAGCTAAGAGAAATTAAATATTAGAAAGGAACAACAAAAAAAATTCTCATTTCACCACCTATATTGTAAAAATATCTTATTAAAATTCTCATTTCACCACCTATATTGTATGAACCACCTATATTATTTAGGTGATTGCAATGGACAACCTTTACTGACTGACAGAGTATTTCACGCGTTTGCAAATAGTAGGGACGAGAGAACCAAATGGAGATGGGAAAACCATGAGAGGATTTTTGTAGAGGCCCCGACATGGAGGTATTGGATATGACGATACGTCTCTAGGTGCCATGGAGTCGAGAAATCACCCGTCGAAGATATAGCGTGTTTTGGCCTCAGGGCTCTTAAGGGACTACACCCGGATGAGGTAGCCCAAAAGCATGGGTAGCATAGGGAACCAAAAAAAAATCCTCCACTAGCATTCACCTGGCCACCCCTGATGTGTTGGTAGTAGTTGGTTTGGTCCCATGAGCTTCCGTTTGCAAACTATAGCGTCTAGCAGCCAGCCCTCACTTGACTGAGATCTACAGTATTTCACGTGTTTGCAAACAATAGGACAACGAGAGAACCGAATGGAGATGGAGAAAACTGAGAGAGGATTTTGTATAGGGCCCCTTGACATGGAGGTCTTAGATCTGATGAGACATCTCTAGGTGCCACAGAGTCTGAGAAATCACCCGTCGAAGATATAGCGTGTTTTGGCCTCAGGGCTCTTAAGGGACTACGCCGGACGAGGTAGCCCGAAAGCACATGGGTAGCGTAGGGAACCAAAAAAATCCTCCACTAGCATTCACCTAGCCACCCGATGTGTTGGCGTAGTTGGTTTGGTCCCATGAGCTTCCGTTTGCAAAACTACTACATCATCTAGTGCCTTACACTGACTGACTCGAGACTACACTATTTCACGTGTTTACAAACAATAGGACAAGTGAGAGAACCAAATGGAGATGGAGAAAACCATGAGAGGATTTTGTAGAGGGCCCTGACATGGAGGTCTCGGATCTGATGAGACATCTCTAGGTGCCATGGAGTCTGAGAAATCACCGTCGAAGATATAGTGTTTTGGCCTCAGGGCTCTTAAGGGACTACGCCCAGGACGAGGTAGCCCAAAAGCATGGGGAGCGTAGGGAACCAAAAAAATCCTCCACTAGTGTTCACCTAGCCACCCCGATGTGTTGGCGTAGTTGGTTTGGTCCCATGAGCTTCCGTTTGCAAACTATAGCATCAGCTTGACCCCCTACTACTTGACTCGAGACTACAGTATTTCACGTGCATTTGCAAACAATAGGACAACGAGAGAACCGAATGGAGATGGAGAAAACATGAGAGGATTTTGTAGAGGGCCTGACATGGAGGTCTTGGATCTGATGAGATGTCTCTAGGTGCCACGGAGTCGAGAAATCACTCGTCGAATATATAGCGTGTTTTGGCCTCAGGGCTCTTAAGGGACTACGCCCGAGACGAGGTAGCCCGAAAGCACGGGGAGTGTAGGGAACCAAAAAAAATCCTCCACTAGCATTCACCTAGCCACCCCGATGTGTTGGTGTAGTTGGTTTGGTCCCACAAGCTACCGTTTGCAAAATAACATATGGATGACCTTACTGACTTTGACTAGACTACACTATTTTGCGTTTGCAAACAATAGGACAACAGAGAGAACCGAATGGAGATGGATAAAACCATGATAGGATTTCATAGAGGGCCTTGACATGGAGGTCTTGGATCTGATGAGACATCTCTAGGTGCCACGAGTCTGAGAAATCACATGTCGAAGATATAGCGTGTTTTGGCCTCAGGGCTCTTAAGGGACTATGCCCAGACGAGGTAGCCCAAAAGCATGGGTAGCGTAGGGAACCAAAAAAATCCTCCACTAGCATTCACCTAGCCACCAGATGTTTGGTAGTTGGTTTGGTCCCATGAGCTACCGTTTGCAAAAAATACATCATCTAGTATGACCTTACTTTTGACTCAGACTACTACACTATTTCAGTGTTTGCAAACAATAGGACAACAGAGAGAGAGAACCGAATGGAGATGGAAAAACCATGAGAGGATTTTCATAGAGGGCTTCAACATGGAGGTTTTGGATCTGATGAGACATCTCTAGGTGCCCATGAGTGAGAAATCACCTGTCGAAGATATAGCGTGTTTTGGCCTCAGGGCTCTTAAGGGACTACGGATGAGGTAGCCCAAAAGCACGGGGAGCGTAGGGAACCAAAAAAAATCCTCCACTAGCATTCACCTAGGCCATCCGGATGTGTTGGCCTAGATGGTTTGGTCCCACAAGCTACCATTTTGCAAAATACAACATCTGTGACCTTACTTTGACTCAAGACTACACTATTTTGCGTTTACAAACAATAGGACAAGCGAGAGAACCGAATGGAGATGGAGAAAACCATGAGAGGATTTCATAGAGGGATTCAACATGGAGGTTTTAGATCTGATGAGATGTCTCTAGGTGCCATGGAGTCTGAGAAATCACATGTCAAAGATATAAGGTGTTTTGGTCTCAGGGCTCTTAAGAGACTATGCCCGAACGAGGTAGCCCGAAAGCACGGGGAGCGTAGGGAACCAAAAAAATCCTCCACTAGTGTTCACCTAGGCCATTTGGATGTGTTGGCCTAGATGGTTTGGTCCCACAAGCTTTCATTTTATACAACATCTATCTAGCCTTACCTTTTGACTTAGACTACACTATTTCATGCATTTACAAACAATAGGACAATGAGAGAACCGAATGGAGATGGAGAAAACCATGAGAGGCTTTTGTAGAGGGCCCCATGACATGGAGGTCTTTGGATCTAATGAGACATCTCTAGGTGCCATGGAGTTTGAGAAATCACCGTCGAAGATATAGCATGTTTTGGCCTCAGGGCTCTTAAGGGACTATGCTGAGGACGAGAGGTAGCCGAAAGCATGGGGTGGAGGAAACCACCAATGTTCAATGATTTTTCCATAGGATGCAACTATGTAGACTATGAACTTAGTTTTGTTGGGAGACCACCAATGTTCCAACTATTCATTTTGAAAGAATGAATATCTTCAATCAAACAGAGAATGAAGAGCCCAATTTTTTTGGACATTACAAAGGTTGTTTGTGCCCAAAAAGAAGCCGAAGGCCATATAAATTTTCAATCTTCAACTTTAGATGACAATGAACATCGTGAAGAAAAATAATTAGGTGAAGATGTCACTATGATTCAAGAAGAAATGCCTCCTGAAAGTCATAAAGAGTCAATTTGATTACCCAAAAACATCTGGAAGAACTTAAAGAGAAGATACGAGTAGAAGAAAAGGAAAAATGGGAAGCGTGGAAGGATCACAACTTAACTGGAATGGAAGATCTATGTGATGTTGTCGATAGAATCATGGATAATCTTAAGGACAACATGCCAAGTTGATTATTTTTATTAATCCCAGCTGCTTCAACTTCACAAATCAAACTAGGTAGTTCCAAAAACATACTGGCAAGAAAAACTGCAATGAAGTATTGATAATTGAGCCTGAAACTCGTTTAGAATTGTAATTTATTTTTTGATTGAGCATTCACCCATAGTTTCTTTTTTGAAGGAAGAAATTCATTTTATATGTGAGAAATAGAATGTTGATTTAGTCTATTACTCTGACTATTTAGGTTAGATTTATGTAGTCATCAATGAAAGTTTGAAGCTCTTCAGTACTAACATGGAAAAATTGTCAGGGCCCTATGAAAGCCTCTCGCGGTTTTATCCATATCCATTTGGTTCTCTCGTTGTCCTATTGTTTGCAAACGCGTGAAATAGTGTCAGTCTGAGTCAGTGTAAGGCTCTAGACATGCTATATTTTGCAAATGGTAGCTCATGGGACCAAACCATCTAGGCCAACACATCTGGATTGCTTGGTGAATGCTAGTGGAGTCTTTTTTGGTTCCCTATGCTCCCGTGCTTTTGGGCTACCTCGTTCGGGCGTAGTCCCTTAAGAGCCCTGAGGCCAAAACATGTTATATCTTGACATGGGTGATTTCTCGGACTCCGTGGCACCTAGAGATGTCTCGTCAGATCTGAGACCTCCATGTTGGGGCCCTCTACAAAATCCTCTTGTGGTTTTATCCATCTCCATTCGGTTCTCTCGTTGTCCTATTGTTTGCAAATGCGCAAAATACTGTAGTCTGAGTCAGTGTAGGGCTGCTTCAAGATGCTATAGTTTGCAAATGGAAGCTCGTGGGACCAAACCAACTATGCCAACACATTGGGGTGGCCTAGTGAACACTAGTGGATTTTTTTTTTTGGTTCCCTATGCTCCCCGTGCTTTTGGGCTACCTCGTTCGGGCGTAGTCTCTTAAGAGCCCTGAGGCCAAAACATGTTATATCTTTGACGGGTGATTTCTCGGACTCTGTGGCACCTAGAGATGTCTCGTCAAGATCGAAACCTCCATGTTGAGGCCCTCTATGAAAAAATCTCTGCGGTTTTCTCCATCTCCATTGGTTCTCTCGTTGTCTATTTTTGAAAACACGTGAAATATGTGGTCTAAGTCGAGTGTAGGGCTGCTAGATGTTGCTGCTATAGTTTTGCAAAGCGAGAAGCTCGTGGGACCAAACCAACTATGCCAAACATGTCGGGGGTGGCTAGGTGAATGCTAGTGGATTTTTTTTTTTTGGTTCCCTGCTCCCGTGCTTTGGGCTACCTCGTTTGTCAGGCGTAGTCCCTTAAGAGCCCTGAGGCCAAAACATGCTATATCTTTGACGGGTGATTTCTCAGACTCCGTGGCACCTAGAGATGTCTCGTTAGATCAAGACCTCCATGTTGAGGCCCTCTACAAAAATCCTCTCGTGGTTTTCTCCATCTCCATTTGGTTCTCTCGTTGTTGCTATTGTTTGCAAACGCGTGAAAATAGTGCGTATAGTCGAGAGTCGAGTGTAGGGTTTCCAGAGGATGTTGTAGTTTGCAAATGGAAGCTTGTGGGACCAAACCAACTATGCCAACACATCGGGGTGGCTTGGTGAATGCTAGTTTTTTTTTTTGGTTCCTATGCTGCTACCCGTGCTTTGGGCTACCTCGTCGGGCGTAGTCCCTTAAGAGCCAGCCAGAGGCCAAAACATGTTATATCTTGACGGGTGATTTCTCGGACTCGTGGCACCTAGAGAGTCTCGTCAGATCGAGACCTCCATGTTGGGCCCCTCTGAAATCCTCTCATGGTTTTCTCCATCTCCATTTGGTTCTCTTTGTTGTCTATTGTTTGCAAAACACGTGAAATAGTGTGTCGAGTCGAGTGTAAGGGTGTTGCTGCTTAGATGTTATATTTTGCAAGCGAAGCTGTGGGACCAAACCAACTATGCCAACATGTTCGGGGTGGCTAGGTGAATGCTAGTGGAGGATTTTTTTGGTTCCCTATGCTACCCGTGCTTTTGGGCTACCTCGTTCGGGCGTAGTCCCTTAAGAGCCCTGAGGCCAAAACATGCTATATCTTTGACAGGTGATTTCTCGGACTCCGTGGCACCTAGAGATGTCTCATCGTCGAGATCATGAGACCTCCATGTTGAAGGTCCCCTCTGAAAATCTCTCATCTAGTTTTCTCCATCTCCATTTGGTTCTCTCTGTTGTCTATTGTTTTGCAAAATGCATGAAATATAGTCTGAGTCGAGTGTGTAGGGCTCCAGGAGATGTTATAGTTTGCAAATGGAAGCTCGTGGGACCAAACCAACTATGCAAACACATTGGGGTGGCTAGGTGAACACTAGTGGAGGATTTTTTTGGTTCCCTATGCTACCCGTGCTTTTGGGCTACCTCGTTCGGGCGTAGTCCCTTAAGAGCCTGAGGCCAAAACACGTTATATCTTTGACGGGTGATTTCTCGGACTCGTGGCACCTAGAGACGTCTCGTCAGATCTGAGACCTCCATGTTGGGCCCTCTATGAAATCCTATCATGGTTTTATCCATCTCCATTGGTTCTCTCGTTGTCTATTGTTTTAAATGCGTGAAATAGTGTAGTACTGAGTCGAGTGTAAAATTTGCTTTAGATGTTGTATTTTGCAAACGGTAGCTTGTGGGACCAAACCAACTACATGCCAACATGTCGGGGTGGCTAGGTGAATGCTAGTGGAGGATTTTTTTGGTTCCCTATGCTCCCGTGCTTTTGGGCTACCTCGTTCGGGCGTAGTCTCTTAAGAGCCCTGAGACCAAAACATGTTATATCTTCGACATGTGATTTCTCGGACTCGTGGCACCTAGAGATGTCTCGTAGATCTGAAACCTCCATGTTGAAGTCCCTCTATGAAATCCTCTCATGGTTTTCTCCATCTCCATTTGGTTCTCTTGTTGTCCTATTGTTTGTAAATGCGTGAAATATTGCAGTCTAGTCGAGTCAGTGTAGGGCTCCCAGACGTTGTAGTTTGCAAATGGAAGCTCGTGGGACCGAACCAACTATGCCAACATGTCGGGGTGGCTAGGTGAATGCTAGTGGAGGATTTTTTTTTGGTTCCCTATGCTACCCATGCTTTTGGGCTACCTCATCAGGCGTAGTCCCTTAAGAGCCCTGAATGACTAGATTGGCTTAAGAATGAATTTGATAGGGGTATGTCTAAGAACACACGGGAGTTATCAATCACCTAGTAAATCTTTCTTGTTTAGTTCGGATGGAGTCAGCTGGCCTATGGCTTAGTGACCTTCCATTCATTGATAATTTATGCTATGATAAACCCATGGATGCTTTCAAAAGTGCCTTCAAAAGGATAGGGGTAGTCATCAAGCCTAGTGAAGGGTGTGATGTGATTTCCAAATAACTTGAAATGCCTATAGATTTAAAGGTAATAACATGAATTGGATAGGATTAGACAATCAAGAATCATTGAGTGTCTGAATCAGAATGTCATTGCATCTGGAGACATTCTCAAGCATTGGAGTAATGTATATGGAGAGACATTCTCAAAATATCAACTAGATGAAAGGCATCAAATTGTGATGACTCTCGGGTGTTTTAACAGGGAGAAGACTAAGAAGCATAGAAGAATGTAGTAAGTGCATGATAAGATAGGAACCAAGTACAAAGAGACCATGAGCAAGAAGAAGCGCAAGTAAGGTAAATACACATATACACATTGATAAATTGAATGAATAATTACTCAGATTAGGTAACTCTTTATATACATACATTATATAAATATTGATTTCCAAAGTTTGATGCATATTATACATTGAAAATGCTAGTACATGTACATCACCAATAAATGAAAAAATAATCCATAATGTCTTAAATATTGTCAAGTGCACATCATATTAGTTTCATGTGAAAATAATCTCAGAAATGTAAGGTCTCATACAAAATTATCAAGTTCCAAATAGTATTTTAATGTGCATAATAAATACAAAAATGCCCAAATAGGTCATATACCATCAAGTTCAAATGCCATATAGGTGTACATACAATGCCATGCACATAGGCATACAAAAACAATGTCATGTAAGACATATATATTTCCTACTCATCAAAATCTATCCCTCTCTTGGCCTTGCTCGAAGAAGGCCCTCCCTTAGACGAAGATGGAGATCTATGAGATGACTTTGGATCATCGAGCCCATGCTTTGAGTCCTCTTCCGTTGAATACTCACTGTAGATGAGCTTGTAAATGCAAACATTTTTTTTTTTGTCAAAACTTAATTTATATATGTTTTCAACATATATTTAAGACCATGCTAGAATGAAAGTATTTTAAATAAATACAAACTTACACAAGTTGTCGATCACGCGAATTTGCATCTCACGCTCAGATGAGTCATCGGGAGCTCCTGGTATGAATGGGGGTACGAAGATGATGAGATGGAGGAGTCCGTGCCCTCGAAGTCAAAATGGAGGGGTTGAAGTTCCCTACATACACATAAGATCAGAAAATCTAACATCAGAATTAGTGAAAATAGAACTAAGTACATGTATGTACATAATGACAATATTTTAACTAATTTTATCAATATAGAACTATTGTTTTTACCCCGCCACACCTGTGAATCAAATGAACAGGGTTGTTACCTATCATAGGTAACTCCTGCATATACACAATGAAGGACATTATTAACATAATTTAATAATTCTACAATGAAAGACATTACTAACATGTAATTTAACATAATATGAATTACACGAGAAATTTAACAAAATTTACGTGTTGTTTGAATACCTCAGTGAGTTGCTTTGTATCAGATGAAATCGTAGTGGACAACACCTTTATCTACTTGTCGCAGAGATGGTGGGGTGTCTAGTGAAGTCAACATCTTTATCAAACATGTATATCACGTGAGTTAGATGGACATACAAGAACATACATATATTTGACTTCAAAACTAATATATATATATATAAACTATACACACACACATACATACACACACACACACACACACACACACACATGTATGTGAAAATTTTACATAATTAACATTCTAAATTACCTCTGTGAATGTATGTGTATGCATGGTGCTGCCTATGGTCGGGATGAAGATGTGCCTCCCGCGCATTGTAATATCAATGCATATACATGTACAAATACAATTATTTCAAAAATTTAACATATATAAGTAAATCAAGTACTCCAAACTTTTTGTAACACACATAACAAAACATAAAAAATTTACCTGCGAAGGTGACATGCCGATGAATGTAATCCAAATGTCTCACTCAAAAGGACATCTGACATAGTGACATTATCATGTGCACCCCTAGCACTAGGTGCACCAAAATCGTATACGCATGAAAGTATCGTCCTCCTCGGGCCCCAAACATATGCTACCACATGATGAGAAAAGATGTGGCCTCATGCTAGTACTCCTGAGGGAATACTCTGTGTACCTCCATGAGCATCTGGCTCAGAAATCTCCCTCGTATGTCGAACAAGGGTCGTAGATAGCCCTGAAGCGTGTGGAGTGTATCAATCTCTACTGTCTCCTTCATTGCTTGAGGGACAATCTCAGGGTGAGGGGGCTTTTGTGTGGGGAATCTACCCTGTTGAATAGGTGCACGTTGTGCACCTAGTCGATCATGTGCAGATCCTTTTCCTCGGCCCTAGAAATCTCGGAAATCAAAATAATTTGGGATCTCGTTGAGGATAAACTTGTAATAGAGTTTCCTCAGAAAGTATAGTGGCACCTCGTTGTTATTACAAGGTGGAAAATCAAACACCATCCACCATCGGTCCCAAAAATTATTTTTAATCAAATTATTATTGCACCAATGGATGGGAAACCATTTACATGACAACAACGACGAGAAAATTAGTGTGGGGGTCCGTGAATAAGGCGCATATGAGGTCTTTTGAAATTTCTTTTTCTTTACATCCACATATGACAATTTGTTGGAATAATAAACCCTATAACCCTCTCTGTAAGTTGTCCAATGATCAATTTTCCCCATTTCATGCATCAACTTGAACAAGTAATGCCTCAATGTGTTTGCAAGAGAGGCGCGGTGGGGGTTTGTAGATTGTGAATCCCTCATTGTTTTGATTAAATCCTCAATTTCAATTTTGTTTTCAACTATGTGGGCTGCTAAATCTTCTTGACTACCGGGGGATGTTGAGAAATTGTGGGAGTGTCGGGAGGGATGATAGGAATAGCAGGGTTTGGTTGTGGTTGATTCCCTCGACCTCTAACTGTAACAATAAAAAATATGTATTCAATTCAAATTTTAATCTATAATTATCATATTTCAATGCAATTTTGAGAAAATAATTGTGCTTACCTCTTCTCCGTGGTGCCATCATCGATTCAGATCTTCTCGGTGATCAGAAATGATCCTTTGAGCTTGAGATCTAGCTGAATGAAAAAATGTGAGGGCACGGTTAAGCTCTGAAACTCGCGTTTGAGGGAGATAAAATTACATACTTCACTAACAGTTCATTCACATTCTATGTCTTGGAATGTTTCATAGATTTTGTTTTTCTCTTGATTCACTTGTTATCGTATTTTGTGAGTCAATAGATTCTACTATTGTTGCTTCAAATTTGTCACTTGTCACTTGGTCAATTAATAATTACTATTATCCTAGAGCTCCATACACTATTACACACTTAACACCTTATTGTGAATGCCCCATGACATTTCTCTGTTGACTCTAGCCAATTTTGTCTCCATAGTCACTTCCACTCCTTCTATAAAACCACTAGTGATTATAAACCCATTGGAAAATTGATAGAGCTGAATATCATGTTAATAAAAACTTCCAAAAAATCAAAAGCAAAGTCAAGATTTTGAAGAAAATTAATATCAAAAACTCTCTCACAAGGGTCTTTCCACTATCTCTATGGGGCTATGGACACCGACTACTAGTAGAGATATGATGTGATTAAAATACAATGTATATGCATGGGGATATAAACTTGGGCTTGCATTTATGTTTTTGGTCCCCTGGAATAGTGTTTGGCCATTGTTTATAGTTTTAGAGTTCAGTTTGGTTTTGATCTTTGGGTGAATGAAAAGCTATAAATAAGTGGCTTGTGCTCAAACAAATGGTCTGCCAGGTCTGCCCCTCATTCACTTTCATGCTTTCATTTTCATAGTTCAGTCTTTTATTTGTTTAGAAGCCATAGTTTTAATTCTTTGCATGCTTGGTTAGCATTATTCAGCTGTTGGTAAGCCACATATCCAGCTTGTGCAAGCAGTGTTGTTGTTTTATCCAATCCATTGGAGTAGAATAGCTTAGGAAGCCATTAAAGTTGCAGGTTTTGCTCCTCAAAGAAGGATAGTTTCAGGTTCTGGATGCTTTATGTTGCATGACTCACAATAAATCCCGCTAGGAATTGCATAAGCCAAGCTCTGTACTCTTGCGCTATCCCTCTCCTACTCGCATTGTATTCGGTCTGCATTCTGAGTTGCCTTTGTCCCAAAATCTACCTCTGTTGATGCTAGCATTACACGCTTTTCTGGATCCACGTGAACATGAAAGAACGAGGAAGATCACACTGAGGGGACAAGATCACACACACCATCGGATTCGCCACTGTTCTGCGGAATCCAGGTTCTAGCTTTCAAAGTTCTAGTTAGAATCATATCAAATAGAGTAGATAATTGCTTCATTTCAGTAAATTCTATTCTCGATATTGCCAGGGAAGCTGTGAGGATTGATAGTTTCTAAGAAACTATGATTCACTCCTCACTTCTGAGGTAGGATCGAGAATCTTGTAGATAGATGAGCTATTTCATTTGTTTAGAATAAATCTACAAATGCACAGGCAAATAACTACACTCGGTTATCTTGTTTGTTTTAAATTGTTATTTAGTTGTTATTCCTAGATACGTTTAAATAGCTACTTTTCTTAAATTCTTAAAAGGTTTCTCAGAAAAATAGAAGTTATATATGTTTTAGATTTATTCCACGTAGTTAGAATTTGCTTTGTTATAGTTAGATTTACATTTTGTTTTGTATGACAATCACGGGACCTCGGGAGCCCAGGGAATACGTATTTGAGCCAATCGTGCCTCAACCAAACCTCGTCACAGCAATAGTTGACATAGACCAGAATCTTAGAATACAAGTCTTCCAAACAACAACAGATTTACAACTGATCAGTTCTCAGTTGAGAGGGTTAAATATAGAAGACGACCAAGCACACACGTTTTGGTCAAATCAACCGAACTATAGATTACCCTAGGCAAACATTCACATGATTGTAGAAGGGTTTGAAAGAGAACAAACCTTTGGTTGTGATCCTTTGGTCCCATAGCCAGGTGCAGGAGACACTCTCACAGACATAGATACTAGTTTAAGAATCCAAGTTGCACGAACACCTGTGAGGTATTCTGAGAAGATCACGCAGTTATTGGTCCTAAACATAGAAGCTGAGAAAGTGTACGATTACTGGATATTAGGGATTAGGACTTGATTTCGTACATGACCATAGCAGGACCGCAACAACCAAGAGTCTATGGTTGTGATCCACAGATCCAGCCTAACGAATCCACAAGTCAATCAGATATAAACACTGGCCTACGCACACTAGTATTCCAATCCACTCCACTTCCACCCATCATCATCGAACAATTGTCCTTACTAGATATAGCGGCTAATGAAGCTAGAGAATTCTGGACTAGGCCAGAGAATCATCCGTAGAGTCAATTGTATTCACCATCCACCATATGACCTTATCTGGAGACATACACGAAACTATCCCAGGTCATTTCCACGTATTCCACAACCCATAGATCGAATCACGCCAGAGCTCGATATTGATTGGAGCCTTCGAGAAGTCATCCTTGCCGATCGATCTATCACACCAGTCCAAGTTAGAAGGGCCTTCTTTGCCTTAGATTCACAAATTCCATTAGTGCGTATCGAAGACATTAGATTGCCTAACTAGTTTGTCTGCATCCCACGCATATTCCATCCCCCCGGCTGTCTCGGCATGACCTCGGGAGGTCGGGTACGTGGAAGAGTTACTGTAGATTCCCACGCTCGCTTGTCACTTTTCCGGCGTACAAAATTGGTGAACCCGACGTGAAACAAACAAAATTAGTGAAGCTGACGTAAACTTCCTACTTTCTCTTCCGGAGTCATAGTATCACGTGTTCTTCCAAGTTTAGTATACCTTTTCATCTTCTTCGCCTCATTAGCCTTTCACAAATCACCTTCGCTCCTTCCCATTATTCTGCGGGTATTCATATACCCCCCGAATATGTCGGGATTCGATGCATATGGCAGACCCCTCTTGGGTCTTGAGGCATACTACGCCCAACAGAATAGACAATCATCACCCTCACTCTCAGTATGGGGTGATAACTACTCAACTAATCAGTTGTCAACACAAACTCCAAGGATCAGATATAGCTCATCCTTTCAAACGGAGGAGTTAGATCAACCCCCTCGAACGCAACAAACAGAGCCTTCAGGCTCGAACAATATGACGTTCACTGGAGAATCAGTTCATCTCCTCAGGTATTACTTAGACCACAAATTAGTAGACAATCCGACCCATACCTGGTCTTAGATGATGAACAGTCAATACGTTATCCTAGGAGTGAACAACGCTCCCGGGGTATGTACCCACCTATAGGAGGTTTACAAATACAACCCGAGGTCTCTTTTCAAGAAAATACCTCTATGCCACTGCATATAGGAAATACTCTCGGAGAAACTTGGCGGAGATAGCGATCGAGTTCATATAGAGGATATCACATGCCTATCTGACACCGGGGTATACAACAAACGCGCCGTTAAGGAAAAGCACAAGTGACTTCACCAAATGAAGTCATTTCAACGTTAGTAGAAAAAGTGAGAGGGTTAGAACTTGCTCAAGCAAGTCAAAATTCTCAGTTCATGCAAGCAGGAAGTTCCAATCCTCCATACCACCCTGGCCAAGTAGATCTCCTCACAGGAGTAGGCACGTTAGGCATGCCTCCTCAGTATCCACAACAAACGCCAACAAGGCCCATCATCTCTAACACCATTCCTCCCGGTCTAGTATCAAACAATCCATTACTAGACAATACCCCGTCATACTTAAACATGTACTCCAAATCACCACAAGGAGATATGTTCTCCTCTCCCGGCATGTTTGCTCAAACACAGGGACTTCCCTATGCCCCTGCCAACGCATACATGCGTTGCCGTATCAACAACCCATCCCACCACCACTCCCTCAGCAACCACCATCAATGGTCGAAACCTATGCGATAGGGACTTATTCAGAATATTTGAAAGAGCCCTTAGACTTCACCATACGAAGCGTCATGCTTCCAAGACCTCTTCCTGATTTACCCAAGTTCAAAGGTGAGGGAGATCCAAACGCACATATCAAGGCTTACGCTACAGCCATACGAGAATTACTCCCTTGGGATGGGGTTGTTGCTAAAATATTCCCCAAAACTTTGGAAGGCATCGCTCTTGATTGGTATTATAGAATACCTGAGGCTTCCATCCATTCATTTAAACAACTCGTGTCAGAATTCATTAAGGCATTTGACATGAACAAACTATTAAGAACAGGAATCAGGGAATTCTTGCACATCAAACAAGAACACAACGAATCATCGCCCATTTCATCCAGAGGTGGCGTACAGTTCTTTATTCTTCAAGCAAGTGCTCCAAATATGGATCAGATGGAACTATGTGATTTATTCCTTCATTCTCTCAGCAGAGAGGTGAAGGAAGAAGTCCAGAAGTTCCCACTAAGAACTTACGATGAAGTACTTGAGAGCGCTCTTCGAATAGATCAAGCGGCGATAGATAGTGGTCGTAAGACATATGGAGCAAACGGGAGGTTAATCACCCCCAATCAGAACACTACAAATTATCCCACTACCACAAACGTCAATCAAGGACCTAAAATCCTTAACAAAAATCGGGGTGTAACAACAGATGGAGTAACTGATCAGCCTAAGAAGGTAAATGTTGTCAATACTCCATTACAAACAAACAACCAACGAAACAACAACTTTACCCCGACAATCAATACAGTGGATTTTAACCATCCACAACAACAACAACAACGGCGAAATCCCATACAAGGGCCAAGCCAAAGCTCATTTGGTTATCAAAACCAAAATCAAAGCCGAGAAACAACAAATGCAAAACTTTAATCCTAATAGGCAACGAGTTTGATCAGAATTTTAGGCCCTGATATACACCAAACCAACAAAAGCAGAATTCTGATCCCAATTCTTATTGTGGTTTCCACAAAATTCGGGGTCATGATCTAGAACGTGTCGTGACTACTGATAAATTCATGCAGCGTTTTCCCGAGAAGAACAAAGGCAGTTCTTCTGCAGATTTGTTTTTAGCGAGATCCGTGTCACCACCACCAAACATGCTCGCGGGCGGTTTCCCCTCAGAATGCTCCCCTCAAGATCTTTAACGATCCACTCCCAAATCATGATAATAACAGACTAAATCCAACTGGGACGAACAAGGGTGCAATGACGGGAAATAATGATCATGAAGCCACGACTTCACTAAATCCATCGGTTGCGCCCTGATTAGGAAGTCAGCGAGACCTAAGATAGTCGGTTTGGTAGAACTAGCATGTTGAACTACCTATCGAAGCTATAACAAGAACACGAGAGTATTTCTCTCAACCAAGCCCAAGTCATCTGCCAGAAACAGATAAGAGTCAACAAATAGTAGAAAAACCCATGGGTGCCTATGATTTAATTAGTGACCTAACAAAAACCTTCTCACACATTTCATTTTTGGACTTACTAAAGAACTCTCTACTCAGAGCTGCTCTTTTAGAAGCATTAGGTTTAGGTCATCTAATTAACATCACTCCACCTCCTGAAACACAAGTAAATCACGTAGATTTTGATATCCACCCTCCGGGGCAGCCGGACAAGGATGTCGAATTTATATTGAAATAAGTAAAATGCCTACGAGATCTTTGAGATTGCATGCGAGGTGATCGACCTTACACTTACAAGTATGGGTTTATAATAACTACGTAAAATGGGCAATGGTTGATGATGGGGCGCGATTAACATAGTCCCTTTCTCTTTCCTCCAAAAACTAGGATATGGGGAAACAAAGCTGTTCCACCACTCGAAATACATTGAGAGGCTATGATAGCCTTAAAGCCACTTCGATAGGAACTATAATACTACCGGTCACCTTAGGACCCAAAACAATCCTGACTGAGTTTTATATTATAGATCGGGAAACTAATTATAATATGATCCTCGGCTGACCATGGATACACAGAATGAAGGCAATCCCTTCTACGTTATTCCAAGAAGTAAGATTCTTGCATCTAGGAAAGGTGTTTGTAGCCAAAGGTGATCCAAAACCTTTCGATATACACCTAGCTGATTTAAAGAAAAGACCAGGTGTGCACTCGGAATTTGAACTTCCAACAAACCAACTTAATAAACCCACTGACCCAAAACCAGAGGAGAAGTTGGTACCTACGACGGATCTTGAAACTATCAGCATAGCCAAAACAACCCCAACCCCCAAAGATAAGGCTAAAACTATAGAAATGGTATCATTAGGGACTACTGCAAAAATCGTTGAGTTAATAGAACAAGATTTACCAATGTTCTTACCATTTGATTCAGTAGGCATAGGATATTCCCTAGGTGTTGGTTCCCTTCCAGCAGAGGACCTCTGCATGGTAGAAGTAGAGTGCAAACACAGCAGATACCCCAACATCTATACTCCCGGCTAAATATTGGACTCTCCATTTCGATGGAGCTAAATGCCGTTATGGAGCGGGGGCAGGTATAATTCTTACTTCGCCGAAGAGAAAGTCATACCATTTGCCTTTAAGTTAAATTTTGAATGCACAAATAATGGTGTTGAGTACGAAGCCCTCCTCCTTGGCCTCACCTTAGCCAAAAGAATTGGTATTGATAACATCAGAGTCTTAGGAGACTCACAATTAGTGACAAACCGGGTTTAAAGTATACGAAACCAAAGCCGAACACTTGCACTGACTTCTACAAAAAGCCGTATTAGATTTAAGTAAGGCGTTTAACTTCATATCCATTGAAGCAATCCCGCGAGAGAAAAATCTTCTCGCCGATTCAATAGCAACTTCAGCATCACGTTTTACGCCAAGCAATGAGTTAGAAGATACCCATTACACGGTGTCCATTCGTGATGAACCATTGATAAAAACAATGACAACTCCCCTTTCAAGCGGAAGTGAATCTACCATCCTAAACCATGTTGATAGTGATATGGCCACTTTGGATTACTTAAACGCCTATGCAGCACTACATCTCTCCTATCACATGCTAGATTTATCCTTAATTCCACATTCGTCTTCCCATTTCGGAAATCCCATGATGGATCTTCCCTCACAAATGGAACCTAGCATATACGCAGTAGAAAATGGGGATGATTTGGATTTACCTCCAGCACCACCTGAGTTCGAAGAGGGTAACGCCTCTTTGATCGAAGAAACAATCGATGTCAACATCGGGACAGATGACGAACCAAAAATCTTGAAATTAGGATCATCCTTAACCCCAGAAGAAGTGGAAATACATACGCGGATCCTCAAAGAACATCAGAAGGCGTTTGCATTTAATTATAAGGAGATGCAGAGTTCGCCCCACATTGCGGTGCACTGACCTCGTCACTAAATCAGATCAAAGCCGAGTTAAACAAAAATCAAGACCCATGAAACCCAAAGTAGCTCTCATGGTAAAGGAGGAGGTAATAAAACTCCTCAGGTAGGATTCATCAAACCAGTCGACTACTCCCAATGGGTATCTAACATCGTTCCCGTTCTCAAGAAGAATGGAAAGATACGCATCTGCATAGATTTCGAGACATCAACAAAGCATGTCCTAAGGACGACTTCTCGTTACCATCTATCGATGTTATTGTTGATGCAACAGCTGGATTTGAACTTTTGTCTCTCATGGATGGATTCTCGGGATACAATCAAATCAAAATATCTGAGCAAGATCAAGCTAAAACTACGTTTATAACTCCTTGGGGAACCTATTGCTACGTTGTTATGCCATTCGGTCTCAAGAACGCCGGTGCTACGTACCAGTGAGCTATGACATATATATTCCATGATTTAATTCATAAAATCATGGAATCCTACGTTGATGACTTATTGGCTAAGGCCAAGAAGCGTTGTGACCACCCGGATGTACTCCGCGTCATTCTTTCACGCCTAATAGAATACGGAGTCACGCTAAACCCAGAGAAATGCGTCTTTGGCGTAACAGGAGGAAAGCTCCTAGGTTACATCATATCGTCACGAGGAATAGATGTTGATCGACCAAAATTTGGGTTGTCCTCGAAATGGTCCCACCTTGAGTGAATGCGGAATCGAGATCATTTCGGAAAGTTTGGGTGCAATCCGGAGATTTATCCCGGACTTAAGCTTCGCCGTTCATCCAATCAACAATTTACTCAAGAAAGACTATAGCATTGATTGGACCAAAGATTGCAATGAAGCCTTTGATGCAGTTAAGCGTTTCCTTTTGTCACCACCTACGCTAATGCCACCTAAGCTAGATCGCCGTTAATTCTATATTCACGAGCTACCGATGTCTCACTGGCCTGTATGTTGGCCCAAGAAGACGATGACAAGAGAGAACGCGTGATTTATTTCATCGGCCGAACTTTGCTCGACTATGAAACACACTATACACAAGCGAGAAGCGAGAATGTCTCGCCATAGTCTTTGCTGACCAAACGCTAAGACATTATATGCTAAACCGAAACAAGGGTCATGGTAAAAACAGACCACTTACGAACTTTCCTCACACAAGGATCCTTATCTAAAAATTTGGACGTTTTATAACTTTAATGGGAGAATTTGAATTAACATTTATAAATTAGAAGTCGGTTAAAGGACAAATCATCGTGATTGGTTAGTGATAACCCATTAGATGGAGGTGATTTAGTAGATTTAGACTTTCCGGATGAGTGCGTATCTACATGAAACCCGACCCTCTATCTCGAGTGTCTTTGGTACCTTTGATATCATTAATTATATCATGGACCATACGTACCCAGAAGGAGTTACACCACAACAAAGAAGGCGGTTACGCATTATCGTAGCTAAATACGTCATTATAGAGCAGGTGCTCTATCGAAAAGCATTCGATGGAATGCTCCTAAGATGTGTCGACACGGAGGAATCCAAGAAGATTCTCCATGAATCTCACAGTGGAATATGTGGAGGCCACTTTGGTGGCCATGCCACCACTCGAAAAATACATCGAATGGGCTATTTTTGGCCCACTCTAGAACATGACGCGATAGAGTTTGTACGCAGGTGTCATAAGTGCCAAGAATTCTCCCATGAGATCCACATGCCGGCACAAGCTCTGCAACCAATCGCTACTCCATGGCCCTTTTCTACATGGGGCCTAGATTTGATAGGAAATTCTCTCCCTCATCACTGAGATGGCCATAATTTTATAATCACAGCCCTTTGAATATTTTACCAAATGGGTAGAGGCTATGCCTCTTACTATGCACAGTTACGTAATCGCCAAGTTCATTTTGAACCAAATCATTTGCAGTACGGTATCCCACAAATCATTATCTCCGATAATGGAACTTCTTTTAAGAATGAAGAGGTTCGTGAACTATGCAATAAATTTAAGATAAGCCATCATACGGCTTCCTTGTATTACCCTCGAAGCCAACGGACGGTGAAGTGACAAACAAGACTTTGAAAGCCATTCTCCTTAAAGCGGTAAAAGAAAACAAGCGAGATTGGCATTTGAAGTTATATCCGGCCTTGTGGGCCCCAGAACCTCAATAAGAACACCAACGGGAGCAACTCCTTTCTCGCTAGTATTTGGGGGCGAGCAGTTCTCCCACTTGAGGTCGAAATACCCGAGTCTCGCATTTCACTACAAGGATTACGGATGAAGCGCTTACGAGAGAAGCACGTCTTTCCCAACTAGAAAGCCTAGATGAAACTAGGTTAGATCTTTGAACAATGGCATAGAGCTTATCTTTGACCGAATGTGCGGCGGTATAACAAGAAGGTCTATGAACGCGACATATACGAAGGTGATCTAGTTCTAAGACTAGACAACCGTATCGACAAGAAAACCGGCGAAGGAAGGAAATTCGGCCCAAATGGTTGGGCCCATACCGAGTCATGAAGGACTATGGAAATGGTGCATACCTCTTATGTACGCTAGAAGGTGAGGAATTTGGTGAAACAGTCAATTCCCTGCACCTCAAGCGATTCTACGCATAAGCGGCTAGCACTACTTATATAACTACCTACATTGCATCTTCATATAGATTAAGATCATTTTGTCCACTTGTTTCTTACATAAATTGTGATCAAGGAATCTATTCTCAAAGCAATTCATTACAAACTCATGATGTTGTTGGCATAAAGCTCTTTAATCATACCTCTCCATTTTCATGATATCATCAAATCATCTCGGAATCTTTTATCAAATAAAGCTAGATATGACAAAGTCTTAACGGTAACCATACCAAGATCTGCAAGTTTATTCTCACTTTGATTTCTTCTTAGGATAGGTGTCTTGCCTATGGTCTGTTCTAGAAGCTTCATGGTGTCACATCTATCCCATATGTACATCTCTTTGGAAATAAGCACATACTGACATTTTACTCAAAAAACAAGTCAAAAAGTGATTAAACAGAAAATTTTAATTTTACACATTTCCTTGCCCCACCAACCTTCGGTGATGAGCTTGCGTCTCTTACTAGTGACGTAGGGTTGGGAAAGGATGGAAATGCCCTTACTCACCTATGCCTTGCCCATGGTGATAAACCCACGCTTCTTACTAGTAGCATGGGGCAAAGTGTAGGGGGTCCTCTTGACAAATAAATGTAAAAGGTCATACACAAACAATTCAAACTTTGAAACTTTGAGTCAAAAATGAATGAATCAGATGTTCAAAATTCCAAGAGAGTTAAAATCCTAAAAACCCAGATTTTGTCTACTATGTGGCCATCTACGGATCAAGTCTAGATAAACCACAAAGTAAGTTGCATTCTAAACTATGAAGTCACTCGGGTAGAGTAAGCTTGTAGCTTCCAATTTGGTTCCACCAAAGCTTTGTCTATCTTTCATCACTATCATTTCAGCTACACCTCATAACTTGTGCCCTTTCTAGCTCTCGGTGATGAGCCCTCGCATCTTACTAGTTGCGTGGAGTTAGGAGTGGGGCAAGTTAATCTGTTCATCATACTGGTTATATTCATCACTCTGCAAAACAAACATGAGGTATCCAAAATTGCTTACAGAAGCTAAGATTCAAAATCACATTATATCTACATATATCAGCATCGTGAAATACACAAAAAGAAACAAACATTTGCATCATTTGTTCTCCATTGCATACATTCTAAAAAGCATACAAACATACATCGTAGTATACATAGAAAAGCTGGAAATAGAAAGGAAACCATGAGTGCCAAGATTTTGATCCAAAATGAATGCGTATATATAAATGATCAAATGTTTATATACAATGCCATCATGCACTAAGCATGGTCAAAACGCTCAAAGAGCCCGTGATATACAAAGAATATATAATACAAAATACACGAGAGCCAAAAGGCCTCTCAATCCCTGCGCGACCCCTCCGAAGGTGCACGCCCACGCCTAGGACTCGGCTACGCCGGCGCTCTGAATGAACGGAGGGCTCGGGGTCTCGAGGAGCAGCTGCGGTCTCACCACGAGAATGGCTCCTCATAAGGCGCTCAGCCGTCCTATAGCCCGCTAACTCAGTGCGGAGGGTCGACACCATCCTGGCCACGTGCCAGACAGGAGCAAAAACGTCGGTATGCCTACCGGCTGCTGAAGGCTCCCAGCGTCCACGGATAGCTCTGTGCATGGGTCCTATCCATGGGGATCATCAGGGAATCGGTACATACCCTGCGGATCAGATCCCGCCACTCATCAACAGTCTCTGCAAACAAAGGAGAAAACGAATTAGAAACTAAGCAAGAGGCTAAAAGATATAAAATAACAACTAAGGAGAGCCTACAAATAAACATTAAAAGGGAGAAAGGGTAACTTACTCGGATCCCCAGGCCTCCAAGATGGGTCGGTTGGGACCGGCTGCCGCGGATGCGGCTGCGGCGAGGGCTGCTCTGTGGTAGGGCAACATGTCGCCCATGCAAGCGGACTCATCCTCTCCACCATGCCCGAGGAGAGTGGCTCCTCTGAAACTAGAGTATCCCTCTCTGCGCTCTGCTCAGCCCTCTCTGCCTGCATAATATCCTGAGTGTCATGCCACTCAGGGTCGCTGTCGTCGGTCTCCCCCTCTGACCCTCCCTCTGTGAACTCCTCGGACTCGGAGTCAATATCAATAGGGTCATTGCTTGTTATGAGCGGGACCCTCAGCTATCTGAAGCAAAGGTGCCCGAGGTGCACCGGCTCTCCCTCTAGCACGAACTATCCTCCTGGCTGTAATGGGAATGCGGGAGTAATCACTGTCGACCTCGGCCTCTAGGCCCCCTGCAGCCTCGTGGTGATGATCGCATGGCCCTGGTGCCTTGGGGAAGCATACCCGTGTATGGAAGGCCAAACTGCTGAGGAACTCGGCCAAAAGGGTGCACCTCCACTCGTCCCACTCGATCGATAAGCTGCCCTGTGGTGGAGCAGGAGATCAAGGTAAGGGTCTCCTCGCCCCATATGCCGGCCATGAGCTGGTATGGTGTCGCCTCCATATCGGCAGTAGTCAGGGAGGCAGGCGGGGGTGATGAGGTGCTCTAAGCACCATGACATGTCTGCCCCATGGCTGCCCTAACAGCTCCAGGATCTGCCACCTCCACACCCCTGCCATAAGGGATGAAGTGCTCATAAACCCAACTCATGACTAGAGTCGGGTGGCTCAGTGACTGCCCCTGTAAACGGACCACCCTATATAGATCGTGGTAGGTGGTCCCAAGAATATATGTGCCCAAGCGTATATCCGGCCATGCCCCTCTATCTGTGTAATAATAGGGGCCCAACAGTATAGCAATGTGTCCCCTCCCTTGTCCCCGATCAATCTCGAGGCAAGGATCCCCATGATGGCCTGTCGAAATACGGGGATAGGCAAAGAAGGAATGGATCGAACTCTCACCCCCTTCTTGACCCCAGTGGAGATGGCTGCATCTCCCATATAAGTCGCCCACTATGCAATCTGTGCCCGTGAGCCTGCTGTCTCCAAAGTGAGTCGCCTCCCGATGATCGGGACCCCCAGAATGCGGTAGACGTCCTCCAATGTAATGGTCCACTCGCCACGGACCCCTAGCAATCGGAAGGTGTTCGATCTGCATCCCAATAAGAGAATAAGTCACAAAGGATGTGACTAGATGGTGCAACATGGGGCACGCGCGATATGCGTGATATACCGACCCTCGAAGTATGTCCTCCTCGTCTGTGAGAGGGCATCTAGTACCCCACGAGGCGATCACACTCTCTCTCTCTGCTCCATCGGATGTACTCCTCTCTACTTTGCATACACCAAAAAACACAAAACAAAGCAAGTTAGCATCCAGGCAATCTTTGAGAAAGTCATAAAAACACGTAGAAATGCTAAAAATACAAATGCAATCTCAAATATAAGTTCCTTTTGCATTCTGTGCAAAACCGCCGCCCTGAGCAGGGAGGCGGTTTTGTAACCGCCCTTAAAAGGGCGGTCGTGTAACCGCCGCCACTGAAGGGGCGGCGGTCATGCCGCCGCCCCTGGCCAGGAGCGGCGGCGGTCGTGGTCCGAAAACCCACGCGGGCTTTTAACCTAAAAAGGCCTAAAAAGTGCCAGAAACGGCCATTTTACTTAAAAAAAGAGCCTACCCAGTAGGCGCCCCCCCTAGGTGGACCTTTTAACACTAGCATTTTCAAAAATGACCCCCCCATTGCAGAGTATTTAGCATTTCAAAATTAAGGGGGGAAAAACAATAAACTGAAGAAAACTAACTTGTGATCGCTGAGGTCGGTGTTCCGCACGTGGAGGCATGATCACGATCTCGCTGCGGACGTTTGACTCTACTCACGCAAGAAACCGTCACCAGTGGGTCCCAGAGCTCAAAATCAATCAAATCAACTCGCGCAAATGAATAGGAAAATGGGCCCACTTTCATATATATAGCACTCTGTTTCGTTTTAAAATGACTTTTCACGAGGTTTGGGGCTGATGGAGGTAAGTTCTATCCCGCACAAATGGTACGTTCTCATTCCCTGTTATTCTTAGCATTTATTTTTGAACTATTGTATCTATCGCACTTGAGTTCTCTTTTCATTTTGCGAGGTAGCGGGAATTTTGGATGGCGTCATTTCAACACACGGACGTGTCGGGTATAACTTCTAACTTCCCATTTGGGACTGCCATACTCGGACCCACCGTTTACGCCTCTTCATGGCTAAAAGCGCTTCTCGAGGGGGCAATATGTACGTACCCAAAATTGTAAAGTCTTGTATCTTCTTGCCGGAGCAGTGTAACAAGTGCCCCAATGATGATACTGAGTCTCTCTCATGAGGTGTTCGGGATCGGAAAAGCTCTCGGAGTATGCGTTAACATCCCGCATGCCCCGCTTAGCCCCCGCGTCCTTTGTTTTTCCTTTTCCCCTCTTTTCTTGGCCTTTTGCTCTTGGTGTGCAAAACCGCCGCCTGCGTAGGGGCGGCGGTCTCGTGACCGCCCCCTGATCGGGGGGCGGCGGTCTGTAACCACCGCCCTGCTCAGAGCGGCGGTCCTTTACGTTTTCCAGAAAGCGTTTTGACGTGACTCACGTAAATATCAACGTTTCACCAGCTTTTCCTTGCCGACTTGGGCTTGCATTTATGTTTTTGGTCCCCTGGAATAGTGTTTGGCCATTGTTTATAGTTTTAGAGTTCAGTTTGGTTTTGATCTTTGGGTGAATGAAAAGCTATAAATAAATGGCTTGTGCTCAAACAAATGGTCTGCCCCTCATTCACTTTCATGCTTTCATTTTCATAGTTCAGTCTTTTATTCTGTTTAGAAGCCATAGTTTTAATTCTTTGCATGCTTGGTTAACATTATTCAGCTGTTGGTAAGCCACATATCCAGCTTGTGCAAGCAGTGTTGTTGTTTTATCCAATCCATTGGAGTAGAATAGCTTAGGAAGCCATTAAAGTTGCAGGTTTTGCTCCTCAAACAGGATAGTTTCGAGGTTACGGATGCTTTATGTTGCATGACTGCATGATAAATCCCGCTAGGAATTGCATAAGCCAAGCTCTGTACTCTTGCGCTATCCCTCTCCTACTCGCATTGTATTGATGCGCATTGAGTTGCCTTTGTCCCAAAATCTACCTCTGTTGATCTAGCATTACACGCTTTTACGGATCCACGTGAACACGAAAGAGCGAGGAGATCACCTTTGAGGGGACAAGATCACACACACCATCGGATTCGCCACCATTCTTGCGGAATCAGGTTCTAGCTTTCAAAGTTCTAGTTAGAATCATATCAAATAGAGTAGATAATTGCTTCATTTCAGTAAATTCTATTCTCGATATTGCCAGGGAAGCTGTGAGGATTGATAGTTTCTGAGAAACTATGATTCACTCCTCACTTCTGAGGTAGGATCGAGAATCTTGCAGATAGATAGATGAGCTATTTCATTTGTTTAGAATAAATCTACAAATCACACAGGAAAATAACTACACTCGGTTATCTTGTTTGTTTTAAATTGTTATTTAGTTGTTATTTCTAGATACGTTTAAATAGTTGCTTTTCTTAAATTCTTAAAAGGTTTCTCAGAAAAATAGAAGTTATATATGTTTTAGATTTATTCCACGTAGTTAGAATTTGCTTTGTTACAGTTAGATTTACATTTTGTTTTGTATGACAATCACGGGACCTCGGGAGCCCAGGGAATACGTATTTGAGCCAATCGTGCCTCAACCAAACCTCGTCACAGCAATAGTTGACATAGACCAAAATCTTAGAATACAAGTCTTCCAAACAACAACAGATTTACAACTGATCAGTTCTCAGTTGAGAGGGTTAAATATAGAAGATGACCAAGCACACACGTTTTGGTCAAATCAACCGAACTACAGATTACCCTAGGCAAACATTCACATGACTGTAGAAGGGTTCGAAAGAGAACAAACCTTTGGTTGTGATCCTTTGGTCCCACAGCCAGATGCAGGAGACACTCTCACAGACATAGATACTAGTTTAAGAATCCAAGTTGCACGACACCCTGTGAGGTATTACGAGAAGATCACGCAGTTATTGGTCCTAAACATAGAAGTTGAGAAAGCGTACGATTACTGGATACTAGGGATTAGGACTTGATTTCGTACATGACCATAGCAGGACCGCAACAACCAAGAGTCTATGGTTGTGATCCACAAATCCCACAGCCTAACGAATCCACAAGTCAATCAGATATAAACACTAGCCTACGCACACTAGTATTCCAATCCACTCCACTTCCACCCATCATCATCGAACAATTGTCCTTACTAGATATAGCGGCTAATGAAGCTAGAGAATTCGGACTAGGCAGGAGAATCATCCAGTAGAGTCAATTGTATTCACCATCCACCATATGACCTTATCACGGAGACATACACGAAACTATCCGAGGCCATAGATCGAATCACGCTAGAGCTCGATATTGATTGGAGCCTTCGATATTGATCGATTGGAGGGCTTTCTTTGCCTTAGATTCACAAATTCCATTAGTGCGTCATCTAACTAGTTTGTCCGCATCCCACGCATATTCCATCATCACACCGGGAGGTCGGGTACGTGGAAGAGTTAGAAGGCTTGTCACTTTTCCGGCGTACATGCCTTCTAGTTCATCACATATTACCAATAATCTTTTTCAAACCTTGTTTATACAAATACACAACCACGTTCATACACCTATATAGATATCGCATCAAACCCCTTTTGACAATTTTTTTCTTAAATTTGGATAGAGTTAACACAAGAATTAGTAACTTGATTAATTATTTCGGATGAATACATATCACATATATAGGATTAGAAATCCTATTTTGAAGATCCTACAAACTCTCCACAAACTCCTATATACGTGAGTTGTTAAAACAACTCACAAAAACTCACTAATATTACATTTAGAATTTACATGTACCAACAATACTAACTATGCAAACTTATTATTATCTATGAAGCACTAATAAATATTAATATTCCTAACATTTCTCCCTTTAGTGCGAACATGGGAGAAAAAAATCACACTTCTTCTGCACTTTCCACCTATGCGTGCTCATGATCTTGGCTCTCTGATGGTTTTGAAAAGGTTGACCAACAACCTCGGTATTAACCCATGCTCATATGATATGAACCCTTGTTCATCAACTATGGACCCATGTCCAAGTTATGAACCCTTGTTCATCCTCTTCAAATATCATGATGTTGCTTTTCCTCGTGCTTTCATCTTTTCCACTATATTTTCACATCAAGGAATTATGTAGGAAATTACTACTCACTGAATACAAATATGAAAAATGAAGAAAAGGAAATGGAACATTGAGACCATGTTCCCCCTCAATGTGAACTTTCCACTTATTCACGTAAATCAGGAACTCTAAAATCATACTGCACACAACTAAAACTGGAACTCTGAAAAAGAAGCACACTGGAAATCAAATACTAAAAGCAAACTCACAAACACACTGTCACCACAACTTGGTGCGGCCCCATTGTTGGTGACTGATGTTAATTAACCAACCTCTAATGCCTCTCGTCCTCCAAAGAATGCCGCTTTAAATCAACTTGATATGGCTTTGAGTATCTTTGAACAATTCACCCCATAAGTTGGACGTCACGTACAAGCAAAAATGTGTCCAATTATTGAAAAGTGAGGTAAATTTTTTATTTATTTTTAGGACTTTGACAAAAGACGACACACGACTTTTACACATTTACTTTTTGATAGACATAAAGAACATAAAATAATAACTTTATAATGACATCTAATTTGTAATAATAATATAATGAAAATATTTTTACACTCTATGGAGACTATAAAACACACTTTACAAACATGTAATTAAATAAACAAACTATAATGAGATGACAAAGAGGAGACCTTATATAATATAAAAATTTAACATCAAACAATAACGACTTAGGGAGAGGACCCCATAATTGTGCAGTAAGTACCAAAATATGTACATTGATTTTCACCATTGGTTGTTGAAAAATGACTAATAGTTGTTCACTATTTGATTAATGACACTTTTTAAGAGCCAATGACAATGTGACACATAGGGCGCTCGGTCATTGGTACCTCTTTCAAATGTTTTATATTATTTTTTTCATTTTAAATCAATTCAAAAACTACTTTTCCTCCAAATAAACACGTGAAATGAAAATGTTGTTGTGACATGATGATACGCTATATGATTATATAATTTTTATATGTTGACGAGACCCCTACATATATCTACATGACCCTAAAATTAGGGTGCACGGTTATGAGGTCCTCTCCCTATCCTTAAAAAAATACACTTACGCATTTGATACTTTGCTTATTTCCTATTACGAGACCACTATACGACTGTAAAGAATAGAAAACATTAACCACCCTAAACTATGTCATATAATATGGACTTGGACTTACACTTGATATATGACATGCATATTCAATGACGTGTGCATCTTTTATTCAAAGAAATCTGAGTATACGACATTTTCCTACACCCCTTATCCACATGCATGAGAAATCTTAAGAAAATGTTTTCGATAACATGTACAACATCAAGAATAAATTATCTCCTCATGTACATAATAATTTGAGAACACTTTGTTAGGGTCTTCACATGAGAGATTTTTAAGTACAACTATCAAAGAGTAAGAAGGGTAGTTACATGCCAATTCAAGTTCATTTTCATGAGGAAGAGGAATATTTGGGGCATGAAAACAAGCTAACTATGGTCCACTAGTAGTGGAGTAGAGTTACAAATATGATATGGATGACATGTGTGACCTCCATATAATAATTATTACCATTTGGCATGTCCGCCAATTTTCGAATACTAGATAACTCATAAAGTAGTATCTCATGATTTTTTTAATCTTGGAACGTTAGGGGTCTCACGAGACTCGTCGTAAGTATGTGGTATGTGAAACTCGACAACAATGTGCAAATCTGAATGTTTTGTTTTCGCATGAAGTAAAATTACAGGTTTTCGGTGAAAGATGGTATACAAATCCATCTGGCCCGACAACTTGGCTTTCTCAAGCAATCTTGAAGCAAGGCGTGGGGGTTAATTTTGCTTTTTCTCCTTAATGGAGGCCCTTATGAATTGACCATGGAATCGACTGCACTAACTGTGTCATATGAGTCCTCTTTAATATTGAGGGTTTCCCTTTTGGGCTCATTAATATTTATGTCTCGAATGATGCGGCCGAAAGGGACGATTTGTGGCAATGGATACCCAAACACATTTTCGGGACCATATTCCTTCATCTAGTGGCTTAAAATTGGCTTCAAACATTTTTTTTGCTTTTGACTAGGTATTAGAAGTTTGAAATTTTTGTTGTGCTTGTTAGAATAAGTCAAAATTTGCATGAGACTTAATTTATGAAGGCATATTTGGCACGCAAATTTTGGGGCCCATCCAAGTTGTTTTGCTAGTAGGTAATTTTTGGCATTTTAGGGTTTTTAGAGTAGACGTGAAATAAAAGGAGGATTGTAATGATGTAAAAGTTTAGTGTGGATTCTAGAATGATAAGAAAGATATTTTGAAACTTTTGGGTTTTATTTGTAAAGTTGTTTATGTGTGTTTTGGAGGTATTTCAACCTATTGCAGTTGGATTCGCATCAATTGGTATCAGAGCAGGATTTATATCTTGTGAGAATAATTAAGGTAACATATTACATTTTTTTGTGTAAATTTTTCCTCTATTTAATATAAGCATGACTAGACATGGGAGGGGAGGGATGAGGGTTATGCCTTAGAAGGAGACATGCAAATGGGGATGCAGACCCAAATAGTGATAATGAAGAAGTACCTCCATTAATGAATGAAAGAGGAGATGAAGAATAAAATGAGAGAGATGAATATACCTTGAATGAGAGACCATATGTGTAATTTTATGCTATTGTTCAAAAATTAAAGCACTAGAGACACTTTGTTTGGTATCTAAGGAATTTGTACTCTTCATTGAGGCCTTAAGGTATATAAACACACATAAGAAACTAAATAGTAGGCATGCAAAATGGGTTTCATTTTTGCAAGAATATACTTTTGTCTTAGATCATAAGTCGGGTAAATGAGTAATCAAGTTGTTGATGCCTTGACTAGGCGTGTAGCACTTTTGACAACAATGGAAAATGAAGTAGTAGGGTTTGAGGCAATTAAGGAATTGTATGAAGGTGATATCAATTTTGGTGATGTTGTGAGACAACTTACGGACCCTACATTAGGTAGTGGTTCTTCTGATTATTTGATAAAGGATGGTTATTTATTCAAGGGGAAACAATTGTGCATCCATGCTAGTTTAATGAGAGAATATATTATAAGAGAATTTCATAGTGGGGGTTATTTGGACACTTTTGTATAAGTAAGACAATTGCTCTTGTTGTTGAAAATTATTATTGGCCAAAGGTAAAGAGGGACATGTTGAAAATTTTTGCACTTGTGATAAAATGGGCAACTCGATTTTTTTTTCGATGAATGCAATTGATGAATGAACCTAACTAAGAGGGGGCATTTACGGTTAATTTGAGTTTTTAGTTAAGTGAACCAACAAGGAATATTGCAGCTATGTGTGTTGTTGCAGAGTGCAAAACCTCACATATATATCTTGCTATCCCATGGTCACCTTTATCAAAGATGTATATAATTTCCAAATAACTAAAGCATAGCCTTGAGGTAGGCGGAGATAGAGAATGACCGAGAAGTTGGAATCAAAACAACAATCAAAATTTTGTTTGCATTGTTGAGAGTTCATTTTTAAGTTACAGGTATTTTCAATTCAATTATTTCCTATGATTAAGTGTTATTAATGATGTATTTAGTTGTTTAATTCATTATACAATCATTACAAATCATAAAAGTTGAAAGTAAAAGGAAGTACACAACTCAATTACAAAAATAATATCATTTATTCATCAAGGAAATTCAATGTTTCCCACACAAGCCGTGGGATGTAACTTACAACTATTAAATAAGAGATACATGTGTATAAAACTAGAAGCAAAGGAATGAAGAAGGAACCCATCATTTCCTTGGGTTTTCCATTGGTCTTCGTTGCTTCACTCTTGCTTTTGAGCTTCATATTTTTTTCATCACTCCATTGAAACAATGTACCTGAAAGAGAAAACAGATAAAAGGCATTAGTTACTAAGCTCAGGATTCAATTTGCATGCCTATGTTTCTAGTTTCAAGCAATTGGACCTCTTGAAATCAATTGTTATAAGATACATCAAGTAACTGATACAAAATAAAAGCAGTATCTTACAGAAGCACATATGATTCCCATTATCATGACAAAGCAGATAGTAAAGAAAGAGAAAGAAAGATAATATGGAGCATAAGAGAGGCCAAAAGCCCAAAAAAATTCTAATAATTTCTTAAGTGTGCAGGCACAAGTTGTAATATAAGAAAATAAGAATCGTGTTATAAATTTTGTACTAACAAATATGGATGACATCAACACATGAAATAGTACAGTCTATAAGATGAAACAAGTACTGCACACTTTTCATAATGATCAAGTACAATCAAATAAAATCTCATAATCAAGGTAAAAGTACATTTTTGGTTCATAATATGCAAGTACAGATTCAAAAATTTCAAAAGATTCATGGTGAGTGAAGAAATAACCTATCTAAGTTACAACAATGAGTGTTCAATTTCAAGAAACGAATCAAGTTCATGAAATAGAGCTTTCAACTTGTAAGTTTTACTTTACAAAGTTTAATTCTACATTTGATGACTCCATTAACAGTTGCTTTACAAAAGGAAGAACTTTTCTTAAGAAAAGAACAAAGTATAAAGAGGACAAGGGCGCCTGACGTTGGCATCCTGGTTGGGCGCTAGTGTCCAGAATGATAAATTCTAAAAGGTGCAAAGATAGACTGAGCATGTAAGAGTGCAATAATAAAAGCATAAGCATAAAGTAAAGAAAGGTGGCCAAAGACATAGGTTAATTAGCATTTTTCTTACTTAGGAACCATATGAATAGTAGTATGCAATTGAGACTACATAATGACTCAAAGTGTGTGATTTTTGTCTACAATATGACCCATAAAAATTGGTGGTTAATTATGATAATTTAAAATAAGTATTTCTCAAGGAATTTAATGTTCCCAAATTTGAGTAGCATATCATTTCAAATCGAAGGAGATCTGATATGAGTTGATGAAAAGTGTGCACACATACGATGCATGTATCAAAACCTTGATTTCTAAGCTATACTATGAAATCCATAATTTGCATCATGTGAAATGGTTCCCTGGATATATTTTTATGTTGTTATGGTGTACTCTATCCCATAAAACCTTCAAAAACCCTAAGGAAACACTCGATGTTGTGTTGCACATAAATAGTAAGAAGCATTGGTAATGGAGTAAGCCCATTCATGGAAGCACATATAACATGGATGGAAACATATATAGAAAAACTAACTACTAATAATATATGAGAAAAATGTAGTTAGCTTTGGTGTGTAAATTATAAGGTTAAAGGGAACACAAAACCAAATTCCCTAGGCATATTGCACTTGTGATGCTCAAGGCATGTTAAATTTGTGGAGAAGGCCATTATGTTAGGAATTTTCCTCTACTTTAGCATGATACATAGACTAAAGTTTCCCTATACTAAAAATATGTGATGCACATACACACAATATTAAGGATTGTCACATAATATATCATATTTATGAGGCTTGAGCCCTCAAGTTAAGACAACTAACGATAGGGAACAATCAATAAGATTGCAAAGGCCCGAATGCATGAAGACATAGAGGAAAAGGACATGGTGGATGTAGAGGAGTAATATTTCCACATTGAAAATGTTATAAGTGTGGGTCCCTTTGACCACTATAAATGATAGTGTCATACATTCCCAATATGCACATTTTTCTATGGATAACAAAAAGTGGAGGATTATCCAAACCTATATATCATGATAAAGTAAAAAATAAATAAGGGTGTAGGAATGGTAAGGATTACACACACCAAAAAAAAATGAATGGAAAGAAAATCTAGGCAGACTAAACTCTAATCAAGGTCTAAATGTGAATATAACGTAAGAGGATTTGTTACACGACCGAAGATTTTGAGACGTCCTGGAATAAATAAAATGCAAACATATTAAATCGGGAAAGGGATACCTTGGTAGGTGATAGTAGAAGGAGTTTTGGTAGGAAAATAAGGATTTAGCCAACGAACTCGAGGAGAAATTGAGTTTCTCAAAGAGGAATCACACATGAGAAATAAATTAAGAGGGATTCTAAAATTTGAAGGGTTAGATAGAGATGAATTCCATGAAGTCTAAAGAATATTTCACATAAAAGGATTCATTCTATTTATTAGACAACATATTTCACAATAGGTAAAATATCTTGCACTTTGGAAACACCTTGGTCATGTGTGAAGAAGAGATGTAAAGGTTACACAAAGTGAATAGTATAACCAAGAAATCTCAATTGATACTTGTATTGATGGATGGATGATAAATAACATCTTAGAGGATATGGGTTCATGTATTTTTCTAGTTGTGATCGATGATACAGTCTCTTACACGCAACATGGATGCTTACTACCCTTCCTACACTAGTCATTGGGAGCATCCACATTTTTCTCTTCCAGGTGTTATTGTTTCATTTTATACTTAGCACTTTACATCACTTCTTGTACACGCTCTTGACATCTTGGTTATCTTTCTAACATTTTAATGGGTGATTCATGTGTAAAATTTGTTATGCAGGATATTTTCTTCCATACTTATTTGTTTCATTGTATGTCTTTGTTTACTTCTTATATGCAGGCTTTGCCCTATGTTTTGTGTGCAAACTTATTTTTGTTTATGACCATGATGGCCTTACATGTCTTGCGACATCGTTAGTGATGTCCCATGTTTGTAAATCACTTTGTATGGCTTACTTTATCTTCTTGTGTGTTTACGACATTTCTTGGTAGCTTTTAAACTATTTACATAGCTTACACACTATTTTCAACATGCATGCTTGTTTTCACTAACACTTGTCTTTGGTTAGCCTTCTTTTTCGTATGTGCCCCGGTTTCTACCAATCACTTTCTATGGTAGCGATTCATGCGGTTGGTCCTCCCTATCAACAACATCACATGCACCCCCAAAGAGGGGGAGCATCATTTTATGTTTACATACTAACACAATGTATTTACACTGATTCACTTGATTGCACTTTCGCCCTTGACATTGTGGGTTACATACAACAAATGAGTTTAGACTAGTATACGAACTCCATACACAATAGATTTTATAGGGCATGGTGTCCTTAACATTCGAAGGAGTAGTTAAAGTTTGGAGGATACAACGAAATTCTCCCTATACTTATTCTACTGCCGATGTTGGATCACCTAAAAAACTAGGACAATACAAAGATCTCTTCACACACAGTTCAGGGAAGTAGTTAAAGGTTGGAGGACATAGAGCATTTCCTCCCTATACTTCTTTGACCTATGGCGTTAGATCACCCAAAAACTCCGAAGTACAAGATATCCTTTTACACTCTCTTTCTCGACATGGATCAAGTGCACATGTTCCATTTACACTTTTTCATTTACGTACTTGACATTTACATACTTTTACATGCATCTTTTACATTATGTTTTTACACATGTATATTTGAATACTTGATCGTTTTCTCCTTTCAGTGTCCTGGTCATATGATAAACAAGTTGTCAAATGGGGAAATAACAACCAACAACAACCACAACAAATACTTCGTGACAACACACACCATATTAACCATGCAGGTACATCACACACGTTAGCAACTACACACACATTTTCACCCTAGGTTCACTCTCATTACTTTTTTACACATTTTTAATCTTTAATTTCCACGTTCCTCCATATTTTTTTCATTTCATGCTTGGTCTAGTCCTTCGGCACGTTTCTATTACACTCTCCATAGACATCAAGTATGCATCTCTATCTACTTTATGTTACCGAGCTTTCCACTCACCAACATAAAGTGGGGAAAAATGTAGTCACAAAATCATGCACTTTAGACATTATTTATCCTGGTCTCATACTACTATTTAAAAGGTTATTGAGTGAAGAAAATTAACCCCAGTGTTTTGGCCATCTTATTTTATTTTATTTCATCATTCTCAATATTTTACATCCACATGCCCAGTCAGCTTCTATCATCCCACATTATTTTATCCTTTTGGGAAACCCATGGGCGCCCTGGTCCCACCAGGCACCCGTTCCTTTTTGCACTTTCCCGCCATCTTTTGGGATCTTTCTAGCCATTTTAGCTTCTTATCTTTTTGTGGTCAGTCATTTGGGGTTAATTATGAAATTAGATCAAGAGAACCCTATAAATATAAATTTATGAGACCATAATGAGGGACTTAGCATCATTCAATACTATCATCCATCTAGAGTTGCATCCATCTATTACATTAGAGATCACTTAAATCCACACAGCTCCATCACAAGGCACAAGGCTAGGACATCTACATCACACGCTTCATAGGGGGAGGGATTCTATTCTATTCCATACACACATACTATTACATTTTATACATTTAGTTATTGTTTGCTACTTCACAAAGTGTGACTAGCATAAGAGCACCTAGGGCACATTATGTACACACTCACCATAACTACATTTGGGTTCAAAATGTAGTGCAACACTCAATTAGTAAGCCCACTATTATGTCGTTGAGGTCAATCCGACCCATTCATTTGCATCTTTCTTTTTTAGGGTTTTGATACTTCTTTTGGTATTTTGTAGGTCTTTACATCATCTTGGATTATTGGCGACACTCAATACATGACAATGAATTTGATGCGACACACAACGAGGGTTTTAGACCACCTTCTATCCCTATGAGATCCATATTCGATATTTTACGCAAACCATGGCACCCATTTTATAGATCGAGCCCCCTGTAGGTTCCCAGTCCCTCTCCAGCACTCCAGTCCCAGAGATTCAACCCGCATCCATCCTTTTTGGGGCTCCTGCATAATCGTTCCTTCTTCGGTTTCCACCCCTCTCTGCACACGTCCCACAGTGCATCTTCTATTTAGTTGAGTTCTTTCCTCTCTCTCTGCACATTAGGGTTATCATTTTTTTACATAGTTGTTTGGTCATTTTATATACTTATTTACTACATTTAGTTAGATTAACCATCCCCACATACTACATATTAGTTAATTTTAGTTAATCGATAATTAAATTCCATTCGAGGTTCATTTACATGAGGAAGAAAACTCTTTGGGGTGTGAAAACAAGTTGACTATAGTTCATAAGTGGACCAAAGTTACAAATGGGATAATGATGATGTTTAGAACCTCCGGATATGAATTGGCACCATGTGGCAAATGCACCAAGTAAATACTTTTATATAAATAATTGTAAATTCGATATCAAGGGATAATATCACTATTAGTTAAATTGAAGAAGGAAAAGCCCCGTAACTTTATATACCCATTGAGGCATTAGTATAATGTTTATTAGAGTTACCCATTATTCGTGGCTAGCTTATTATGTGTTTGTTAATTCATGATACGTTAAGTTTGCTATTATAAACATTTTATTCCACGAGTTGAATTTATAAAAGGGAGATGATTAGATTATTCTTGTACCTTGGGTGAGCATATAAGGTTGTTTTCTTGTGTGATATGTTGGTATGATATGCCACCTCTACACATTGCACTTGGTGGTAATTTGAGCTAGTAAGTGTGATTCTAATCATGATGGGTAGATGTCTATAGAAACATCATACATTAAATTTAAGGATAAAAAAGCTATGAGATTGGTTTGAAAGAATTAGGTAAAATATTAATGCAAATCCGATTTTACCACGGGAGGTGTGGATGTATGTCATGCTATAAGATAATATAACACAAGTAAATGATTTTAAAAATGTGTGATTTGAGGGGTACAAATCCAAATATCCCCTTCTTCATCACTATGGAGATAGTATAGGATGAATTAAGAAGACAACATGGGATGATTCCCACAAATGTATCCCTATTCGTAACACAAGCCCCAACCTAACTAGTCACTCAATGTCTACAAGGATCCTTAACATAAGAAAAGGAAGTGTTGGAAACAAATTTTGTACCACAATTTTAAAATACCAATAAAAATAAGAAAAAAATAGAAGGTTATTACGAAAGAAATGCAAGAGTAATTCTTGTCTCGAGAGAACCCCTAAACAAGGTAAATTTTAGTGGCGAATCTTTGCTAATTCACAACTATTTATATTTTTTAAATTTACATTTGGAAAATTTGAGGAGTCATACGAAGAAACATTTCACCTAAAATTTTGGGATGCAAGTTACTTTTGTGGGTCTGATTCCTAGTGTTTAAAATTCATTTCATACTTATGCATGTATATCACCACTACCTCGAAACACCAATCACGTACATTTGCCAAAATATACTAATAAAAAATTTAAGCATATGTGAAATTTAGATGTCATAAAGCTCCTACATAAAATATACCCGATGGATGTGCTCGACCACATAACCCAAATGTTTAACTACATAGTTTAGATGTTTGTTGTAGTTGCATGAATAGATACTCCAAATGCATGGCGACATAGTACATATTACTAACTACATTGCATAGACGCCCCTAAAGGAAAAGATCGTATTCCATATGCTCGAACACATAATTTCGAGACACGCGGCCTTATAATCTTGATGCCCAACCGCATATTCCAAACGCCGATTGCATATTCTAAACACGGTCCACCCGTATAATGCAAACACCTACCTTGCAATCCAGAATCCATAAACACCTCTCCGAGGTTTGACTGATAATTGAAATATGGTGGCCCTGGTGAGCCAATCATCAAAAAAGGAAATTTTATATCTTATTTTATCCATCCAAAAAAGGGGTCATGTAAATGTAACCAACATACACACTAGGTACTATGTATTAAATAAATAATTAAGATATCTTATTTATTTTCAAATTACAAATTGTAATAATATACTTAATAATACAAATTTCAAAAACCTTTTTTTATGCATAACCCACTAATAGAGATATTCCACATGAAAGAATTAATCACAATAACTTGTCACCACCTCAAAATATTATTGATGATGACATGCCTCCACTTGAGGAAAATCCTTATTATGTGCCTACATTAGACGACATTCATGATTATGATATGCAATAAGCGAAGACATGCCTCCACTTGAGGACAATCCCTTATTATGTGCCCTGGATTGGACATGTTGGAGAAATAATTTTTCAGGTGGGAAAATTAGTGAAATCTCACCAATAGTGTTGGGACTAAGTCCCTCTATTTGAATGGGGTAGCTCCATTTATTGAAAATAGGAAATATTTACACTATTCTAACAACCGATGTGGTATTTCAACCAAGGATCACATAGGGTACTTCCCTACACATGTGGCAAAGTGCTTGTAGATACTACAAGGGAGGAAAAATTTGAGAGAGAGATGTGGAGAGAATAGTAAGGAGGGTTTTTCAAAATAAATATCACAAAAGAGTTTATTGCCTCAAAACCAAAATACATCCATAATTTCAATGAGAAGACACCATTCACATAGAATAAATAACAAGACACAAGAAACAAAAAGTCTTATTGCATTATATCCAATAAGTACATGCTCATGGAGTGTAGTTGAGATGGAGAGGAAACATAGACAAAGGAGATAGAGGAATTTGATCACTTGTTCCTAGAGAGAATATGGGAGCTAGTAAACAAGAATAACCATCCTTTGAAGTGAGGAGGCTCTCCCAATTTATAAATTTACAATGCAACTCTTCATCTACCCCCCACATGACTCTTCATGTCCCATCACTTGTGACTTTTAAATTTCCTTAGAAGAGACAAATTAAGTACCTCTCTTATAATTTGAGAGAGTACTTTTACATTTTACAAATATTTTATTGTCACTTAAGTAAATAGGACAAAATATCAAAAAGTACATTCTCAATTGAAAGTTAGAATATGGAAAGAGAGAAGATAGAGAAAGGTAAGGGGTTGATTGATCTATTTTTATGAAGAATGTGTTGATTTGAGGCATGGTGATCATAATCTCCTCCTTCTGCAAGATGAATAGACACTTCAGACTATCGAATGAGTGTTTAGGAACACTATTGTGAAACCTCTTGATGTGAACCTAAGATGACAATGGGCATCACTCATGATGGTTTCTTCTTGATCTCAAGGAGAGTGAGGGTCACTCTCTTTCTCCTTAGGATTTTACAAATGAATCCAATGATCATGAGAGACAACTCCACGGTGCTCAAACCTCTTGATGTTTTTCCTTCACTTACTAAAATAGGCCTTCATCATATGGGTGAAAGGGATGGCCCTTGAATGGAATTCTTGAGAAGTGGCCACGATTGGAATGATGTGAGGAGATGGAAATGACCACACCACAAGGTTTGAGGTGAGTGTTTAGGAACATTACCAAGTGGATGGAAGCTAATGGAACAGATCTAATTGCTCATTGAACAAAGATCATATCTTTTACATTTTTTGCAAGGAAAATTTTAAGGAACCCCCCTGAAAAAATTATAGAAATCAAGGTAAATATCCATGTAACCAATTTCATGGTTTTTGTGAATATCCATGAAACTGTTTCATTCTTTCAAATAAAATAGTAAAAATATAAAAAAAATAGTTTTAAATCGAATGGAAAATTTCATATAACTAATTTAGAAAAAACCATTTATCGATTTTGACTGGAATTAAGCCCAAAAATTTTCATTTCAATTACGGGCATTGGCCTATCAAGGCTTCTTTTGCATTCCTTATCTTGGTCACAGGTCCTTTACGCTCAAGTGTCTAGAATGTGTGACACTTGGCCGTTTAGAGGAATAGGAAAATGACATGTGGTATATTCTAATTACTCACTACCACTCTGCCTTACCTCATCGATACCAAAGACCCAAAAGTTTATTAAATCATTTCATTTCGTGGGCTTGGAGTCCGGAGAATGCCTTTTCCTAGAGGATTACCAGAATCCTACCATGTGGTCATCTGATAAATGATCTGCATCATTTGATAGGAAAAGGAAAAGGAAAAGGACACGTGGCATTTTCTAATTGCTCTCTACTACTCTACCTTGCCTCACCGACATGTCACACCTGTGGACCCGAAACTTTATTGAATCGGTTCATTCCATGGGTATTTTGTTAACCTCCCAACCAAATCTTCCTGCAGATGTGAACCCCGCGGAATAAGCCATTGTTGATAATTTTTCTAGGTCCGGAGTAGGAGGTCTATGCCACATATCGACATTCTATCGGGCCTCCCAAGGAAATTCCCAGGCCCAAGTGGGCGTGAAACTCGAGGAATGTGTCACATTTTATATATCCTTTGGGTCCATTCAGGACAAATCATGAAGCAATCGGCAAGAATCGTGATCAACGGTCCAAGGTGGAACACGCGGCAACACTTTGCCACACTTCACAACGATGGACTCCAGTGGATGTAATGGTCGTGAAATAAAATGCAAAGTGTGTATATATATAGCAGAAGAGATAAAAAAATAAACAACAAGGAATATACAGAGTAACAAAGTGAATTTAAATATAACTAATATATGTATACACACACACACACACATATTACATAGATGTATCTAAGATGGGAAAATTGTTCTAATTCTCTGCATGCAGAGGACTATTCTAGATGACATAAAAAATCATAGTGGTTATGAGGATGAGGATGTTCAGGATTTGTAACAAAATAAAATGGAACATGATTTAGAAATCATATGTAGGATATATTTTATGAAAATTATAGCATTGAAATATATACTTAGTGCACTGTAAGGAAAATTTTTGAGTTGGTAGAGCTATGGGATGAAAATCAACTAAGGCATTGCAGTGTCATGACATTCGTGATACCATAAAATCAAAAATGACATAAATAACTTACAAAGCGTAATCAGAGATAAAGCAATGTGACATGAATGAAAATAGGTCTCAAATAGACTCACTTATAGTAAGTTCTTCTAGGATGTAAACTGTAATGCAAGACCTTGATTTATTTAAAATTTTGTAAGCAAATTGTAATATGTTGGTTCGCTAAATCCTTTTCTACTTCTACGCAAATTCACAAATTAGAAAATCATGATAAAACATATACATTTGTGTGTGTGTGTGTGTGTTAATGGTGAATTTAATCACATTCCTAAAAAACTCTCGTGCATGTCGGTGAATGAGTCCAAAGGACCAATAAGGTTCCATATATTTCTTGGCAAAACAAGAATGTTTTAAAATCCCGGCCCGTCGATCACGTGGCGATTCAATATTAAAATATACATTGGGATTGGATATACGTTGGCTATTCACATGGGATAAATTATTGTTTGTGGAATTTTTGGGTGAAACCCGGCATTGACATGACTGTAAAATTTGCCAAAATTGAATTCTAGAAATCCTACTATTCGCCAATCTACGAATATTCGCCGCTAAAATTTTCCCTAATTTTTTACTCTATAGCACTCCTTGAATGAGATCAACTCATACACCTCTTGTGCACATGTTTCTCACGGAAGTAGGTGACCTTTTCTTGATAGAAAGAATGATCTTGGATGGAACTGAAGGAATGAATGAGAATGAGGTCCATGTTCTTGTCCTACATGTTAGGAAATACAATGATTATTATGTTCATGTATACTTTGCTTAAGCTAAATTAGATGAAATAAGAACTACCACCTAAATAGTTCTATAACCTAGCTAAGACAAAGCCTAAGCACCATCAAGATAAAGAGCTAAACAAGATCTATACTAAACATCATAACTTTGAAACATAAGATCAAAACTAGCATGCTATTCAAAATATCTACTCTCCTAGATTACCAACAAAAATGAATGGACCTATGTAGCTCTAATGGCAATCAAAAATTGCTTGTTTGATCCTTAAATAATGCAAGAATAAGAGGCTTAGCTCTTCCAAAATGGTGAACTCTCAAGGAAACAAAAGAAAGTTTTTAGTCTATTTTGTTATATGCTTTGCATTTGTCTTCTCAAGAAGTTTAGGTGTAGGTATAAAGGTAGAAGGAGGGCTCCTTATATAGCCCAATGGATAAAGGAAACACTTCATCCCTTTGCATGTGGGATAAAGGTAAAACAAGATTAGGAATGGATAAGGTTGCTTTATAAAAGGTAACCTTACTTTAGAAGGGTTTAATTTATACTTAGCAAGTCATGGGAATTGGGGTGTTTTAATTAATCAAAGGTGATTAATTAATAGGTAGATGTAAGCTTATAGAAGCTAATTAGAGGAATATTAGTACGATTTAGGCTATTAGAAGGGGATTAAATCAATTAAATATTGATTTATTGGTTAAATGAAGGGGAAAGCTAATTAATTAATAATAATTAATTAGTCCAGATAAAAGGGTGATTAATTAACGGAAGATCATTAATTAGGGTGTTTGTTGGGTAGGGGACTTAATTAATTAGCGTATTGTAATTAATTAACGACGATAAGAGAGAAGATGGGCGTTTTTGACGATATGTCGTCAATTTACAAGAGGGGAGATAATTAGCGCAAGTTAAGTATTTAAATTGCTCGTGCATAATTATAGGTGTCTACAATTACATGTAATCTAATGAGTTACCGTGTACTTACGGTTATATGGTTAGATCATATATTGTTGTATATAACAATATTAGTTCGCATGTTGTTTGGTTATACTTGTAAAAAATTTAAACGGATAAGTTGTTTGAAAGACTTTCTATTTTATAGGAAGTGGTTTTCCTATTATAATGGCTATAAATTAGCCAAATACATTGTGATAGAAATATAGTGATATTATTATATTTTTGTCAATTTTCGTGACTTTTCTCATACCTTTAATTTTGGTACCAAAGAAGGAGTTTTTAGTAGGCCATGGAGTCTTAATAATTTTTCAAGGGGCAACCACATCCTTTTGTTCATTGCCCCACCTATGTAATAATAATTCATGCCTATTAAGTCATATCGACATGTTATGCATAAATATAGTCATTTTGCAATCTTGATCGCTAATATAATGAGTTGTTACATATTTTGAAATTGTCAATATCTTCATATGTGTGTGCATAGTCATATGATCTTATCCACGAGTTTTAATTACATGTGTCGAGTGGGGTATGTAGGTGGTTGGTGGTGAATTATAACCTTGAAACGTGTGGCGAGATCTTATTTGCATTTTTAGGTGGCATATATCCTGCTGACCATCAGCTCAACATAGACTCGGGCACCATGCAGATTGGTTTTTCTTGGTATAATTAGTGTGCAGATCTAATTGAATCCATCCATGACTTTACCTTAATCGATTTTATCTTCCTTTGGAACTCCCCACCTCATAGTCAAGTCGTCACAGGATTTTTAACATCGAGCAACATCAATCAAATCTATTAGTGTTGAGATCCCCACATATTATTTATATTGGATCCCCATGATCTCTTAGATAATAGATCATAACAACTTCATAAAAGATTCTATGCACCATTTTTGGTCGAAGTTTGTCACGTGTTTCCATATATCTATGTGCAAGTGAGCAACATAGTGGATGGTTTGATAGGAATTCGTGCATGGAAAACATATCTTTTGGTCAAATAGATTTCATGTTATTTCATTTGTTGATATTTGATAAAAGTGTTATGATTCTCATGTGTGGATTTCACTAACACCTCGAGGTTTTGGTGTAACGGTTCATTACATTTGGTATCGAGCAACCACCTGGAGTTCAAGTCCCTGCACGGGTAAGCTACGTTGGCATTGGGCAGTGTTCACCGGGGCTCGTATAGGGCAGGGCGGGGTCCCACAATATGGGCACAAATCTAGCCCGGGGTCCGGGCTAGAGAAGCGTGGTGGGGTGTTATGATTCTCATGTGCGGATTTCACTAACGCCTCGAGGTTTTGGTGTAACGATTCATTACAAAAAGACTATTAAATAAATTTTTGTGGATAGTTATAGCTTCCAATAAAGTAAAAGGTATGTGTCATAGCCTCCATTAATTAAAATTTCAAATCTCATAATGAGTCAATGATTATTGTTTGGATCAAATTTATGAGTTAAATTCTATTTATATTTGTTTTAGAACTCTAAAATCTAGCGTGTCATCGGTTTAAATTGTTTCTCTACTTAATACCATTATCCTTGTCAAAAATCAATGGTCATTTATCAATATTTAAGCCCCAAGTGTTAAGTCTAAATCATCATAATAGTATTCCAAAAATTATGTCGTAATGTCATTATAAGTGAGAGTTGTTATGTCATAGTGACATTTGTAGTATTATGTCATCAAAATTAGCCCTAGTCTTAAATGTCATAAAGTCATCATTTTTCATTATAGTCAAAATTTTGAAAAACAAAATTTCCATATGGATACATTTTCGGTGTTACCCAACATATAGAAAATAAAATGTTTCACATTATTGGGGGAGAAAAAATAGAATAATAAACAATATGGGAATCATTGAGCTTCATATCCAAATCCGGCTGAGTTAGCGAGCAGATGTTCTTTGGAGGATGAAGGCATCAAAGGTAAGAGGTCAATCAACAACCTCTCATTAGTCACCAACAACAGAGCCACACCAAGATGTGGTGACAGTGTGTTTGTGAATTTTCTTTCAGTATTTGATTTCTAGTGTGCTTCTTTTTTAGAGTTCCAGTTTCAGTTGTGTGCAATATGATTTCAGAGTTCCTAATTTGTGTGAATAAGTGGAAAGTTCACATTGAGGGGGGGAACATGGTCTCAATATTCCATTTCCTTTTCCTTTTTTCATATTTTTATTCAGTGAGCAGTAATTTCCTACATAATTCCCTGATGTGAAAATATAGTGGAAAAGATGAAAGCACAAGGAAAAACAACATCATGATATTTGGGTTGTTGGTTGTCTGTAAAACCATTTGTATGTTTTGGGTTGTTGGTTTTCCTGTAAAACCATCTATATGTTTTGGGTTGTTGGTTGTCCTATAAAACCATCCTTGCAAGTTGTTGGTTGTCCTTGGAAAACCATCCTTGTTGAGGTTGTTGGCTGTCCTAAAAAACCATCCAGATCATGAGCACGCACGGGCGGAAAGTTGTGAAGGAAGTGTGATTTTTTTCTCCCATGTTCACACTAAGGTGGGAATGTTATGAAATATAGTGCTTACATGTTAGTTAGTGAGTTACCGTGTACTTACGGTTATATGGTTATATCAGATATTGTTGTATATAACACTATTAGTTTGCATATTATTTGTTTATACCTGTAAAACATTTAAACGGGTAAGTTGTTTGAAAGAATTCCTATTTTATAGGAAGTGGTTTTCCTATTATAATGGATATAAATTATCCAAATACATTGTGATAGAAATATAGTGATATTATTATGTGTTTTTCAATTTTTTTGTGACTCTACTCATACCTTTCATTTCACCGCACTAAAGCACTACAAACTCTACCTCTGCCTACTTGCAATATATGAGCTTGTTATTAAGCATGGATCAATTGTTTAGAAACAATATTCAAGATATTAATTTCTTGGTATGGCCTCCATATTTACTCATAATGAGATTCTTATATTTTCCCAAGATGATCATCCTCTTGGAGACTTGAACTTGAATGAAGCTCTTAATGTCTCAGACCTCATGATGTTCCTTTCATGGATGAATTTGGATTAGAGTGATTTTTTTCTTATTCAGACCACGTGAAAAATATCAACCTTGCGAGGATGGAAAAAAGAAACAATAATATAAAAAATTGGAGTTGTCAAAGCTTTTCAGACTAAAATTAGGAACTTTTTATTTTTAGCAAGTCCTAATCAAGGTTGTTATTTTTAGAAAAAAATCCCTATTTTCACTCTTTGATGTTTCTTTCCTTCCGGAGGATAACGGATGTAGAGAAATCACCTCATTTGACCACTTTATATTTTTAGTCATGCCCCACCATGGACACATGTTATTTTTAGTAAGTGCATTGTGGGTGTTGGATTGCAATGAAAGTGGTCTTGAAATTCTGGGTTTTATTCCAAGATTCCCCACTCCAAATTTTGGATGATTCTTTTGTATGAATGAGTGGGAAAATGATTTTTTCATCAGAGGGTGAATAATACTAAGAAAAAATCATTCCTCCATATCTCAAAAATCAATAACTCCATCATGCAAAAAGTAGTTCAAATAAAACTAGATTTTTCGAAGATCCTTCGCTCCAAGTTTCAAATGATTTCACCTTCCGGATATTCAAGAAATGGAAAAATTGTATGATGAGGTAAGAATGATGATGAAAATAATAGTCCTTAATATCCTTAAAAATATTTACTTCATGGCACGAAAACTAGATCACATGAAACTAGATTTTTCGAGGATTATTTTCTACAATTTTCGAGTGATTCTGCCTACCAGGTCCTCGAGAAGTGAAGAAGGGACTCGATGTCCATTCACTACTATTTCATGGTAGAAATTAATGGAGGCTTGAATATTTGATAGAATTTTTATCATCCAAGTGATAAATTGTGTGAAAATAATGAGCTTAACTTGTGTTCCTCCTCACACAGGGATATCGTGCTTCGATTTTCAGATGGAGATGTGAAACACTCATTATTCATGGTCATGGATGTTTTGGAAGGTCTTGGGAATCATCTCTATGATAATCAGATTTTTTTTAAGGTTTTCCAAGTGCATCAATGGAAGATGGATGAACAATGCATAGAAGATAGCTCAAAAATGAGCTTACTTTGCACTTTTTGCCAAATTGCTAACCGTAATTCAACTCCGGGTTAATAGAAGTTGAGTGGGTTAAGAGTTGGGGTTTGATGGATTGCTCATGGGAAAAATTTTGTATCTCCTTTTTCCCTTTGGGAGAAGGGAAAATAGGGACACAAAAATGCGCTTTGATCCAAATGCTGACACTTGTCATCTTGAGGTGCAATGAGAGGAAGATGGAAAAATCATGTCTGAGCACCTGGGGGTTAAAAGTTGGTCATATGGGAAACCTCAAAAGGGTCCAAGCTTGGGTGAATTTTTTTGACCCCTATGTCCCCTTGGAAAAGGGACAAGAGGGACACAAAAATTCTTCGAGAAATATTGTGCCACTTGGCATGATTTGATACGATCTTGGGAAATGGACTCGGCTAGATTAGCACTTTACCGGGATAAGGAGGGTCACATGAGGAACCAGAGGGAAGGGATGAGCTTGGGAACATTTTTGTGTCCCATATACCCCCTTGGGAAAGGGACAAAAGGGACACAAAAGTGTGTCATGGATCCAGAATATGACATGTGTCACTACAAAATTTGACTAAGTATAAGCACGGGGTTCATTAGCTAGGCAATATCCTAACACGTGGGTTCATATTGAGGTAATTAAAATTAATAAAATTTAAATCAATATACTAGTAGATATGAGGGGGTGAAAGGGTTTAATTTATTGATGTTTTGAATCAGGTATTGGGGGTAGGTTAGAGAGGTGGGCCAAAGGAAAGGGAGGTTTAATTTTAATATAAAACTAAAACATTTGAACCCTAGTTTTTAAAAGTAAATACCTTAAAATTGCAAAATGAGTGTGGTCATAAATTAAATTATAATCTCTTTTTTAATAAAGAAATCTAGATTCTTAACCAAGAAATAATAAGATGGTAGAAAACTAGGATTGAGTATGCTTTTCAACACAAGTGATATTATTTCACCATCTTAATTATTTGAAGAACTATTGATAAATGATTAAAGCTTAACATATATAAGGTGATTTGTAATAGGTATTCAATGGCTTCAAACTATCTTTTGAGAGGAAATGCATATTAAAAAAATTGAGTGAGAAATATAATATATTTTTTGTCTAATATATTAGGGTAGAAATAAAAAGGGGTAAATAAAATTGTAATTGAAAAATGGGTAAGTATGGTACATGGAAAAATAGGGGGTATTTTCATTCTAATAATATAACAGGAGGGGGTATTATCAATTGAATAATTAGAGGTAGAAACTATAATTAAGGGTATTCTTTAATACTCTTCGAATGCATGTGCTATATCATACTTTTACTAAGTGAACCCCCCGTGAGTATAAGAAGCACACCTTGCACTACAGAGGACTTGAAGATACAATTCCCGGAGCTCCAAATGGTCTTTTCATATGAAATTTTATATTATTTTTACTCCCAATACCATTTAAAGATAAATGGAATAGGTTTAAGGACCTAATTCAGCTTTCATGTCCAAAAATGGCTCATTTTTCTTCAGGACAACATGGTGTACCTACAAAGATTTAACTCCCTTGAGAAACTCTTAGGTCTTGTGAAAAATGTGATGCTTCCACCATGTATATAATTCCTTCATATTTCCAATTCCTATTTGATTGTCTCCTAACTCCTTATACATCTCTCGGAATCAACCAGAGAAGTTCAAGTTAATACTTTGACCCTTCACTCCTTACACCGAAAAACCCACTTTTACACAATCTATCCCTAAACATATAAATCTTCCTAAATATTCTTAAATCACTTTAGTGCATCCTGTATCTCCTCTACACAACTCCTAGGTGGGTTTTGCCTCAATAGCCATCTTTCAAGGGGTGTCCACCAGTGTAATTAGGCCTTTTTGAGCCTCCGGGAGCAATTCCTTCTGAATGGTTCTGAATGAATCCATGAATCACCTTCCTACACATGCACCATACTTGAAAATGGCATTATCACATTCCTCTTGGCCATTGTGATGGTAACACAAGAATCGAGTTCACTAGATGATAAGTTTACATTGACTGGGAGAGGGATTTTTGAATGTTGTCATTACAAAAATGTTGAATTTTTCCCGATAAACATTTTGCATAACAACATGATGGAAATTACATTCATGATTATGATATGAAACAAACAAAAGAAGTTTCCAGTCATCAAACACCAACTTCAGCTAGAAATTTTAATGTCAATTATTTATAAAGGAAGATATTATACAACATTCCCAATGATGAGATCCACCAAAAAAAGATATTTCTACACATACGATCAAACACATATTTTAGGTGATAATACAACACAAAAATATGTGTGAAGAAAGAGAAGTAGATGGACCATTGGAAGGTCCTGAAGTTCGTCTGCAGGCAACTAAGTATCCATTCATTGAACCAATATAACCAAGAAAAAGGTAATGATACTCCAACAAAATGTAAATGTATAATTTGTAGTTGGAAACTTGGAAAGGATCACAAAATGCAACTCAAGATGGACACAATTGAGAAACATTGTGGTAAAATATATGTATTAGTTAAAAAAATTATGGTCAAATAAAATGAACACACAGATGGAAAAATACAAAAGAATGCATGCATGTAAGATATGCAATAAAGTATGAAAATGAACAAAAATGACTACAAAATCTTGTTAAGAAAGGAGAAAAAATTACAACTCAGTTAGGAAAATTTGTTCAGTCTAATCTATGTGCCAAAAATATATAGTTCTCAACTATTTACCACATTCTAAAAAAAAGGCTATACTTATTTCTTATTTTCTAGATTTTATTTCAACATAATGGATTCCCTAATATTCCAAAATCACATTGGTTAGAAAGTAGAAATTAGGAAATGGAAAAATGTTTAGCAATGATTGAGGAGGATTTGAAAGAAAAAGTAAAAAATGCATAATTTATCTTGATATTTATTGATGAGGCCACAACATTTTACAAAACATCATGGTTTTCATTCATGTTTATATTTTTGAGAACAATCCAAGGCAACCTAATTTAATAGAGGTCCATAACATTACAGAAAATTGCAATGCCGAGAACATTTACAAGTTATTTATTTCAAGTTTGAGGGATATAGTTGGGATGAGTAATTATAATAGATCACTACTAAGTTAGTGTGCATTGGTACAGATGGTGCATCAAGTAATGTAGGGGCATAGAAATAGTCTTTGCATTCGAATAAAAACCATTTTTACTCATATATGATTCTAATCCATTGCATGGCACATATAATGAATCTTGCATACAAAATAGTTAGCACATTTGAGAGTGTTGCGAAAGTCGAAGAGCTTATTCCCAACTTGCACACACACACACATGTCCAAATCTGAAAATATTTTTAGAGTTCCAGAAATTTGCAATTGGAGTGACTAATGGTAAAAAATTCTAAAATATGTTGATACAAGGTGGATTTCCATGTATGAACCTACATGTAGATTTTTTGAAGAATATCCATCATTGGCAGGTTTTATGTATAAATATCGTAGAGAAGTTGACAAGGTAAAATATTTGTTGATCTTGTTTAATGATTTGGAAACATTACTAACATTAAGTGGTATTCTACCCATGTTGAAGGAAATCAATTGTTTGAGTAAACATGCTCAAGAGAGGTCCATATATATTGTTGATTTCATACAGTTGAGAAAATGTGTATGTCAAACTTTAGATATTTTATACATGTCCCAAGATAGTTTTAAAGGGCTTGTATTTGAGAATTGGAAAATATTAACAAATATTAAGGATCCTAATTTCTATTTGAAATTTAATATTAAGGATTATCTTTGTATCATTATTAATGAGAAGGAGATACCAATGCATACTTTTGAAAAAGAGTTGATTTGTTGGAGCAAAAATTGAAGAAGTTTATGTAACATGTGTTTTATATGACACTGTTATTTCTGATACAGATGAAATTGAGAAAGATTTCACAAAGATTATCCACATAAATTCATGATCATTTTAAAAGGGATGATTTTCTAGAGGCCATGGGAGTAGTGAATCCCATATTTTGGAACATTGTTGATGGTCATAGTGAAGAATTAGTAAGTAATCTATTTCTCAAATATATGAGTGCTTTGATTAAGCATTTTAGCAAGTCGTACGAGATAAATGGAGTTGAAATTAAAGGAATTTTGTAAAAATAATTACTGACATCTCAGTCAACACATTTTGGAATTACAATGATTGATAAATATCGGTATCTAAATACTAACGAGAAAATGGAGCTATCACAAGGCTATGGAAAAAATTGTATCCCAAACAACGTCATGTAGGAAAATATTAGTGAATATTTTCGATTATATGAAAATTTCCAAACGATTATTTTGGGATCAATGAAAGATAAAAAATTAGTTAATACATTATCTTTTATTAAATCAAAACTTCAAAATAGGTTGGATAAAAATCTAGAGACATGTTTGAGATTGTATGTTTCACATTATCCTATGGATGCATTTCCTTATGAAAGGGAACTTGCCATTTGGAATTCACTTACTGAAGAAGAGGAGTCACTAATACAGTGAGTAAAAATATGATCTTAATACTCGACCAGAATTGGATGCTCTTTGATAGAGTAGATACAAAATGTCACTAAAGAAAAAGGTATTTATCAAGGATCGTTTTAGTTTCCGAGTTTTAGGATTTTAGCTTGGTAAGAGGTATGTTTTATAAATATTTATTCCTATCTAAAAAATCATATGAAATTGTTATAGTTATGTAATAATGTATGTATGTTTTTGAATAAACAATTTCAGTATCCTTATTTCTTATAATTTTTATACAATACAAGATATGAAAACAATAATTACGAATAGAACTCTGATATTATACTTTACATTGTTATGAAAAAAAAAACACTAGAGATGCTATGAAAACAATATATATTAATAAAGTTTCAATTCAAATTGTTTCAAAACAATTTACAAAAGTGTAAAATATCTCAATTGAAATTTGAGATTTACATTTCAATTCTCAGTATTACAATTATAGTTATACAATATAAGGAAATATAGTCTCATTCTAAGATGCTCCCTCTGGTCTTGTATCTTCTATGACTAGTGCTCCTAATTTAATTAGATCATCAAATGCGGAATTGATACTAGAAATATTTTCCCTATCTTGATTGTCGCATCACCTACTGAAAGTAAACTAGGATCCGCATCCGAAATCTGATTGAAGAATAATTCTAGATTCATACCATGCTCCTCAATTATTTTCTTCAATGTGTTGTTTTGTTTATTAAGAAGCACAAGTTTTTCTTAAGTGAAGTAGCAACATCTAAACTTTTGCGTGCATTATTCAGATGAATATCCAAGACCAATACTTCATTCTTCAAATTTTCATATTTTGACTGCATTTGAACAAAGAAATATTATTAGTTAAAAAGTTTAAATATATAAAGCTAAAATTTTAATGCAAAAATAATTAAACTTACGATAGCTTTATCTTTTTCCACATTTGTAATGACAACAAAGTTTTTGTCTCTAGCCCATTTGTTATAGTAAGATTGGGATTCACCATTTAAATTTTCCAACATGTTTAACATTACATCCAAAACATTATCATTGTAGTCATTGCTAAATTTAATGACACAAGAGAGAGCTCTATTCAATAATACATCTATCTTTGTTGGCTCATTTTGAACTAAAGAAAATAAACAATTTCTTTGGGAATGGTTGTGAAAATGGGAATTTATTTCCTTCATCAAATTTTTGGCCCATAATTCCCATGTTTTCAAAGTCTCTATATCATGCATAACAACATCATTAATAGTAGCATAACAACTCTCTGCCAACAAATTATGTGAGAAAATTAGTTAATTGATCATCAAATGGTGGTATTGGTATTTGTGTTGGAGAGGGCATTCCGTATGGCAAACTAGGTGTTTGTGTTCTGTAAAACATGATCTATTTAGGGAACTTGTGAGCTCGAATCATATTATGTGGATTAAAAGTAGTTAGATCCCCAGTACCACTCTCGATACCCAAGAAATCATCATCAAGATCAATTTGTTGTAAAATGGTGGTGCCCATTGCACTAGGAGACCACCAAAAGAGAAATTTGGAAACTTTGTTCTTGTTAGATGAATTGTGCCACCACTTTGAGTTGGAAAATATATTTGTTTCCCCTTATCTAAACTTGTCTTTGCGGTAGTGGTGGTGGAATATTTTTCATTTTAGAAGTGGGAAGTGGAACTACAAAAATAAAACATAAAAAAAAACAAGAATTCAATGTTTAGTAAATTTAACATAAAAGTTAAAGTTTGAAGTGATACTAATAATGTACCTACCTTTTTAAAATGACACATCATAAAATAAAATCACAAAATTTACACTTTATGAATGAAAATACCAGTTTAATTCTCGAACCTTTTTCTCATGTAATATTTGATACAATGGGGTTGCGGGTGGATTGAAGACATTACTATATAAATTATTTACAATATAGAAGGAAAGGTGATAGAATAAGATACAAACACATCTCTTATCTACAAATACAATTATTAAATGAGGCTTTTAGACTAAAGATTTATGTATTGTTATCCTAAATTAATTCCCTCCAGATTAATTTAGATAACTCATTATAAATGGACATAGCCATTTAAAATCCCCAATTAACATTCATTTAGCAAATCAATCTCAATGCCAAACATTCAAGAAAAGCGAGGCACATGACGGAATTCGGCGTCCTCAATGCATTTGGATTTTCCGAACTTCAAGTCCGAAATAAACCAAACTTAATAACAATGTTGGGTCTAGGATTGGGTCAAGGAGGGTCAAATGATAGGTGGCCCAATCAAATGGCACCACATGGTGCAAGATCAATGACTGACTGGGGACACATGTCACCATCCTTGATCTCCTCATAGTTTTTGGCTCCGACGGATATGAGATCGGTGGAATAAGTCGCACTCCTTAATCTTTTGGGTTCGTAGTGGGGCGAGGCATTTTCAACAAACAGAGATAGCCCAATTAAATGACTCCACATGGTGCAAAATCAATGGTCCAAGGTGGACATGTGGCGACATTCCATCACACTTCAAGGTGATGGACTCTGACAGACTTCAAACCCCTAGATTGAGCCAAAACAAATAATATTTCAGGTCTTCCTTGCCCCACAACCAATAAAAGGAACATGTGGAGCTTTCTCATTGCTCTATGTTTCATGCTCGATAAGGTTCTTATAAAAAGGTGAATTGTGAAGTATGTGTGGAGCCTTCTCATTGGTGTATGCTTCACGATAAATAATGAACACTAACACTTCGAAGGTACATGTCATTGTCTTATTGGCTCGCATTTCATAAGGGAAGCAGACACATAGAAAAGCTCACCCCACAACCAACCGTGAGGTGAACATGTGACAAAGTCAAAGCATGTAACATGTGGGCAGAGGAAATCTCCGAGGCCAATCAAATGCTTCCACGTGTTACGTTTTTGTGCTCCCGGCACACAAATATTTAAATGGCCATATCTTCCTCCGTAGTGCTCCAAACCACGCAAAATCATTCTCGTTGGGAAGACCTCCTCGAGCCTCAATTTGGCATTGTTAGATTCAAAATTTTATGGTGTTCGGTAGGGGATAATGGGGAAAATGGACCGGGCACAAAAACGATAAAATCATACGGCTCAACCACTAAAATTGATGAAAAACATCACTCCATCTCTTTCTACATGACAAATGGGACGTAAGAATGACCTTACAGGGTGCCCATGTGCTTTGCACGTGGATTTAATCTTGATTTTTGGTGGTTGCAACAAAAGCCTTCTTTGTTTTCCCCCTCTTTTTGTCTAAGATTATTGTGCTCAGATCCTTCAAACCAGTAATATTTACAATAATTTGTATAGCATTTTCAATTATTTAAAACTCCCAACAAACATAATTTTAAGTTTTCAAAACGAATTTGATACATAAAAACCAAGGGAAGCTCAATTTACACTAATTTACTGCGTTAAAACCCTAACTGCGGTTTTTAGCAGAATTTTCTTCGAATTCAAACAGTTCCCTCGCATTTCCTTTATAAAACTTTACTGGGTTTTCTTTATTTTCTTTCCATTAAAAAGGGTTATAAAGAAAAGAAATTACAGGGATTGATTAAAAGGCATCATGGATGTGCGCTTCCCTTACTCGCCAACTGAAGTGGCCCAGGTGAAGATGGTGCAGTTCAGCATTACCAACCCCAATAAAATTGTAAGCACTGAGCTGAGATTAACTAAATCTCTACAAGTTTTAAAGCTCGAATGTACTTTGTAACGACTCCAACCTTCTGGTCCATAATAAACAAGGGCTTCATTGCAACAGCAGTACCTGCCGTAAATGTTATGTGCAAATGTAAATGTAAAACAAGATTTGTATTTGTAGATTATTTTGAAATATCAGAAATGCGTAAACAGACATTCGCCTCCACCATTAAAACATGAAAATCTTGCAATAATCAATTTGTGTAACACACTTTCCCCTCTGCCATTAAAACGCACGAAAGTCTAGTCCACCAATCAGTCCATGACTCCATAATACACAGTGAATAACAGCTTCATGAAATTCATCTCAGAAAAAAACCGAGGGTTTAGAGTTTTAGTTCCGTGTTTATGTTCATGCATAATTTTTCTAGATAAAACTGTAGCATGGTAACTGAAAAACACGGACCCAGTTCTATATAATGTTTTTATCCAAATAAGCTACTGGTTTTTCATCTCACAGAACAAAATCTGCTGAAATTTCGCATTTACAAAAGACTTTTATTAAAAAAATTGGTTTAATTTGAGATTTAAAAATATACTAGAATATAGAGTACCTAATCTAAGGTTTCATGAAATTTTCCCTACAGTTTCAGAAAATAATCTAAGGTTTCCTTAGCTTTTTCTTACAAAATTAAATTAGCTCATTTTCACTTATGCCAGAGTATTCTCAATTTGTTATAATTAACTAAGGTTTCATTATTTTCATGTTATGTAGCTCACAAATCTAAATTGGCTCGAAATCTTGACTCATAATATCATTTACTTGATTGTTTTCACTTACTATAGGATTTCAAACATACTAGGCTTTGAACATTAAAAACCTAATCTTAGGTTTTAATAAACACCTGTACAATTTCAGAAAATAATTTCAAGGGTCTCACTTGGATGAAGCAAAATCACTTCAATTTTGTTCTTACAAGAGAGTTTTCTTAATTAATTTAATTTTGAGATTTCAAATTTATGAGAGTATTAATGCAATTTTTTATTTTTTTGATGAAATAGACTATATTACTTCATAAAAATATAAAAAAATTGCATATAATAAACCAACAGAAATTATTAATAATAAACCAACGGAAAAAATATCAAAAAACTGCATATAATATTATTATAGACTAGCAATCGCATGTTAAATGTACAATGACAATGCCAAAAGGGATGAGGCAAGAATATTCTAATGTCGTAGGGGAGGAGCCGGAAAATAGAGAATCACAAACATCATGTTGGACGAGAAGAAAACATGTGCACTGAAAGGATGAGAGAAGCATACATGAAATGAAGAGAAGGCGCATGGAGAAGAAAGAGAAGGGATTAATTATGGCACATCGAGCAATGGAGGGAAGGGCTAACAGGAAGGCACAAATGAAGAACAAAAGAGACCAAAATTGGAGTGTAGCAATCATTGAAGGTCATCAAAAAAGAGTGATGGACAAGAATGGAAAGATGTATATCCTAAATCTCCAAGTTAAAAGATACATGATATTAAAATTTTCTCTGTATTTTACAACTTAAAAACATAAAAAGGGAAACGACTGTCAAATATAACCAGATTCAAGTTATAATCACATACAAACACTTTGTTTTAAAAATGGAGGGCTTTCAAATATCAATTTTTTTTCAGCAATCTTGACTTGATTTAATAAAAATGCACATGATAGATGGCGAGACGGTATAAATGTGGGAATTTATTCATCCATCGCAATAAACCATTCGTCACATCACATTCATGTGGAATTATCTTAGGAGAGAACAATGTAGTAACTTATGAGAAAAACAGTTCCTATTATGCCTTAGTGGATGTCCATATGTTGTTGCAAAGCTCTTATTTTTCTATGGCCCACAAGTATGTTGGCAATGGTGAGTTGATTAGGTGAAACCTCGATGCAAACCTTTTTTATCTTCATGGCCCACAAGTGTATTAGCACAGGGGAGTTGATCGGGATGAATCAAGAATAAAGTAACGTGAGGTTCTTCATAGAGGTTATGCCTCATAATTCATGCCCCTTGGTTTTAAATGCAAGCAGGACAATTATTTCTAAAGGTTTACATGTTTAGATTGTAGCTATGTGGAAGTGATTTATTGCCTAAATGTCATTCCAAGGGAAAGGGATGAGGAAACTACCATTAATAGATTTGACTAGGTTGTTCCAAAGTGTAATCCCCAACAACCTTTAGCTCATATATATTGAGATATAACAAAATAATTGGCTCTTGGACTACAAAGTGTTATCTTCCTTCACCTAGTACAACCATATCCATGTGAATGTTGAGTTTTAAACGGATTAAATATTTAATAAAAAATTATAACATAATATAGGTACCATGGTGAAGAAGCTCGACCATACACATCTAATGATCAATTACAACCATAATGCAACGAGAATCATACATGATATTGAAATACTTACAACCCTTACCCATTAGGCCTTATTAGTCGATGCTCTTGTGCCTTTTGATTTATAAAAGTTACTATTTTTTTATTAGGATAAAGGTTTTTTTAATGGGACCCTACCGGGAACAAAAAGGCTAAGCGAGATAAAACAATGAAGCTTAGAACAATCACAATAAAAGCATGTTGTGAAACCGCAACAAAGACAACAACGTAACACCAAAACAAAACAAACTGCAGTCAACCCAAAGCAAAAGAATGATATCTGAGAGTCATGTGAGAAGGGCCTAATTGCGGCTTAGAAGAGACTTTTTTTACCTACTTCGATTCCTCATTTTTAAGCTCGTTGACATTGTTCGGACCACACAGAGGGGAATGTCAAGAGAAGTAATAGGTCAAAAGACATACCTATCGGTGTGAAGAGGGGGCTACCCTCTCCAAGTCCACCCTAGGAGGGTTCATGGTACCGAATTCCTTGATAGGCTCCTGAGGAGGACACACATCTGAAGCAATCCTAGAGGGGCAAGTATTTGAAGTCAAATCAACAACGGGATCGAGGGGGAATTAAGTGTAAAATGTTAAGGAGTGAATCCTTGAACCAAGCTGGAGAAGTCTCATTCTTGTTCTTAGAATGCCCACAATCCTCCATCGATGTCCCGTTTGAAAACATCTACGATATTGAAAGTCCAACCTTTCATAGCCAAGACGTTACATACAAGTCTTATCTTCAATATGAAGATTTATCTTTTCCGATAAGTTCATGGAGATGTCTAAATCCACTAAAATTTGAGAATACGTAGTATGTAATCTGCTGGGAGGTAACATTGCCAACTTTTTCAAAAGCACCTAGCTTGCTTCCAATGGCTTCAAGACAGGTTTCATCGCAAAATTGCAAGGGAAGATCAGGGAGTCTTACCCATATAGGTATTGTATCAAATGAATCATTCAATGGATCAAAAGAGGAATACCATGGTTTAGTCATGAGTCAATACTGATCACCCCAAATCCAATATAAATTATCAATGACTTCTCGGTCCTTAAAAGCTTCAAAAACAACAATGAAATAAGCATTAGAACAGGGATAGAGTTCAATCTTACTAATAATTCTAGGGCTCCAATTCTCTATGATCCAATCATGCAGTTGATGGAGCTTAGGCCAAAAGTAGTTAAATTTTCAGATGAGCCCATGTTTGCAATAAGCTTCCTTAGAATCTCATGCTTTCTAGAGAACACCATCCTCAAGTTGCAGTAAAGGGATGTGTGTAGCAGGTTTGAGGGAAGTTTCCTCCTCCCGGCATCTTTCGTATTTTTGTAAAAGCATAAACAAAGGATTTTCCAACTATTGTAGCATCCATGGATCTCCCCCTAAGAACCGCCGACCTTGCCAACCCCGTCATTAACAGAGGCTATTTTATTTTTATTTTTATTCGCTCCCAAAATAGGGATCCCTGTTTGGTGAGAGGAAGAGGAGAGGTGGCTTTATGGATGTTGGAGCACAAAGGAGAGGAGGGGTCTCTATTTTCTTTTGACAGATGGCCCCCACCACCACCACAAATGAAAACATGACCTCTTTCGTCAAGCTCTTGTTGTCTAATTTATAAAAGTTACTAATTTTAACTATAAGATTTTTTTCTTTTTTGTTTTTACACGATCATATTTATGATGGGTGTGGTAGGGTGGTTTAAGTTGAGGTCATTACAGAAGGAATCCATGTTTTTAAAGCAAGGCATAATTTTTGTGACATTCACAGCCTACAGGAGACGTGAGAAGACCTCAATTAACATATATAAATTCTCTATAGGAAAAAGTATTGCTTTAAATGCAGTGCAAGGGAAGGGTAACTTAGAAGTATATTCATAATCGCTACTCGTTAGTATTATCTCAACAAATTAGATTTGTGAATTTGCTTATAAGTGAAATACTTATACAACCCATTTGTTGAAATAGTTGAAAATGTAGACAAAATACTTTTCTACTTCCCAAAGCATCCCTGATTCAAGACGCATTTCCACTTTAGGATAATACAGAGGACAAAATAACACTCTAACCAATCAACATACAAACAAGAGGTAGTCTTTGGAAAATCCCTATTTACTTATTTTCCATATAGAGTCAACCAAGGACAATATTACTAATAAACTTCATGGGAGAGGATCGGACAAAGAATTACCTTGTAAATGGTGTTGTCAAAGGTTGTTGATCTAATGTCATGGTATGTCAAAACCTTTTTATTAAAGAAAAAAGGAAATTATTTTTATGGGTTTGACAAGATGTAAATAGGGGCTTTAGCATCCACTATATAAATTCGAATTTCCCCTTGCTGTGTTGGGACTATGAAATATGCCAAGGTCTGTAATGAGCACAACAAAATTCCACTAAAAACACATCTAATTGTGACTAATATGATATATCTCTAGTCATGTTATAAGGATATTGGACTTGAAACGTAGTCACATTTCACTACATGGGTGAATTCTAACCAAGAATGAAAATAGAAAAATTCAATCTACTGAAGCTTCTAGTTTTTTTCATAAGAAATATATAAAAAAAGTAATCAATGACTGAGAAAAATGCAATGTCCTTACCACTGCCAAGTATGAGAACCACCATCAATACATGTAGTACGAGGGAATCGATGGTAGTAAATTATGCACATCATTGTAATCACATATTGAATGTGTAATTAAATCTCAAATGGTTACCTTGACATATCCTACTAGTCAAGCATCTTTCCATTCATTTGAAGTGTTCCTCACCTTTTTTCAACCATTTCCTCACATCCTCCTCCGCCTTGTCATTTCCTACATATGCAAGGTTCATAAGAACGTAGAAAGCTTGATTTAGTAGGCATGTAGTGGTTTAGGATTAAAAAAACATACACAATTTAAGTGTAGACACCCTAATTTCACATATGTCCTAAATCAATTAATTCCCCTTCCTCATTTCCCACAAAAATACACTTCGAATTAATCAAATATAATTTGATTAATTATCCATTTCAAAATCCAAAAAATAACCCAATCCTCACCACATGTCATTATTCTCCATATTTTTCTACTATTGAATTAAAAATTCAAATGCAAATCCTCACCCACTCTTTGTGGTTCCCACACACCTAAAATTCTCCACTTATGAATTAAAAATCCAAAATCAAATCATCACCCATTCTTCGTGGTCCCCACTCACCTAATCTTGCCCACATTTTCAAACAATGATTACTTAAATTACTCTAAGTTAATCACTCCCCGGGCTATAAATACAACCTTACCCCTCCCCTCTAAAGACACAGAGAATAAGCTTGAATGCCTTGTCTAAGTTCTTGCATCCTTTGAGAAAAGAACATCCTTCTACCTCGTCCTAATGCCCAAATAGCCTCATTCTAAAGCACCCCAAATCCATAGTCCATTTTACCCATTTAGTGCAAAGTAAGTGGATCGTTGTTGCAGGAAGGCCTTGCTTCGTCTTGAAGAAAAACACCTACATATCACACAATCAGAGCTCAATCCAAGTTTCCTAGCCCATTCTCGAGGTTTTCTACGGAATGCGAAGGAGGAGGTATGATTATTGGTATTTTACTTCCTTGTTAGTAGTGCATTTTTCCTAGCTTACATTCTGGAACACCCGATGGTACTTTTGATTTGTTACCATTGATTTCTCAATTAGTGGTGTTATCCATTATGTGTTTATTATTGTTTGTTATTATCTCTTTTTCTCGTGCCTTATGGCCTTCTTTGGTTAACCTTTACGTTGTGGGTAGCATTTTTGTTGTGTGGTGTCTTGTGGTGTATCTACAGTTATAACAACAATGAAACTATGACGCTTGTCATGTCTTTGATCTCCTCGGTGCTTGGTGTTTAGCAGACGGACATCTATCACCTGATCCGGATACTTGTGGATCACGACAGAAATATTCACTCCTACAGTCGTCACAGAGGTTACATTTCAAATAGTTCCTAGTTCTGATTTTGCTATTCACTCGTAATCTGCAGAAACAAATGAACTAGTCATTAGCTTATCATCTTACTGTCATGGGACAACCAATCCGGAAAATGCATTTATTTATTTACTTTTGCTAAAATAATTGCTTTGTAGGAAGTTAATCATTTTTCTTTCTTTCATTTTAGTTAATCATTTTGTGATCTAACTCTTTATTTCGTTTATTGTTCTTTTTTAACCTTGTTGTCAAAATTTTAGCTTCTCAGGTGAAGTATAGAAGTCGAAAAATTAAAAAACTAGCTCCCGGGGTGTTTTTCTCACGTTCAAAATTGTCATTTAGAGTCTACCATAGCCCATCTTAGGAAGCCATAACTTTTGCTCGAACTCTAATGACTTCATTTTTTTTAAACGGAAAGGTATTGAAAAGATCTATGTAATGGAAAAATACTTTTTTTATTGAAAAGCATATCCATATAATAATGATGAAATGTACAATGTTAATCATACAAAATCGGTGGAAAAGATCACACCCCACATGCAGAGTAAAAGTAGCCATTAAAAGGCTACGAGTGACACATATTACATAATCATATCAAGATAAGCTTATCAATCAAAAAAGTTGGAGCAAAATTTGCAGAAACCAGAAGAAAAAAATCCGGAGCACGGAACTAAAGGCGGTGACGGCGAACATGGAAGTAGGAGGCGATTGCCGGGGGCTCTTCGGATGGTCACCCCACCCACCAGGAGGGTTGGCGGGGTGTCAATAATCATCTCCCAGCCATCAGTCTGCGGTTGCTCCTCCTCATTCCCCGATGGTTGGGTGATATGGCTAAGGAGAGCCAAGGAAACTTGGAGTGATCAGGCGCCTGCCACCCAGAACCGCCACCGCCTAGCCGGCCAAACACCCCTAGTGCGGGAGGAGCCCAAGATGGAGGCGGAGAAGGACCCCGCCGATGAGGGGAGGCGCTCCGCCACCCACGAGTCGGACCCCAATCAAAATTGTGCCACCCACGGGAACGGAGCAGCGACCTTGTGAACGGGAGTGGCGATGAGAAGAATCAAAGCGAAACACAATCGACAAAGTGCAGGGGGCACTCCCCCAGTGATCCAACAGGGTCTGCAGGTGTTCCACCTCAATGCGGACTTTCTCCGCTTGAACTTGGATCTGAAGCGAGACATTGGAGATAACAACAAGTTTGTTAGAAATAACAAAAGTTCTATCCACTGTCTCCTTGTTAAAAATAGTTGAATTTCTAGTTTTCCAGATGTGATATAAAATAGTAGCTCTAAAAGAATGCCAAATGTTGTAAAATTTTGCAGGAACAAAGGCCGAGTCCCCCAGAAGAACCATTTTCCACGTAAAGAACATGGGCAGAAAAGGTTGAAAAAGGGTATGAATCTAGCGCCAGGCAGACTGAGCATGGGGGCAGAACCAAAAGAGATGAAGAAGAGTCTCAATGTGGTTGTAGAAAGGGCAGAGACAACGGAGGAGCTCCCATAAGAATGAGATGTTTGCCATAGGAAGCCCTTGGTGGAGAATACACCAAAGGAAGTGAGCAACTTTGGGCTCTATAGGAATGGCCCAAACAACCTGAAAGCGTTGCTTCCAACCAAAATGGGTGGAATGCAAGCTCCAACGAGCATTGAGCTTATTGAAAGGGAGCTGCTTCTGAGCAAGAAGCTTGTAACCCACTCGAGGTTTGTAATTTCTGAAGGGGGTGGCAAACGGGCCAATGCCAGTCAAACCACCACGGGTGCTATGTATGAACACCAATTTTATGCAAATAATCACCAGGTATGAGCTCTTGAATTAGAGAAATGGCTTGTTTATCATTGTCATGAAGAGCAAATTTAGCTTTCAGGCTGATCCATGGAAGCCAATCCCTGGTGGCAGGACAAAAAAGGTCCTGAATAAACTTAACTCCTTTTCTGAAAAGACGCATACCCTTAAACTGCACTGAAAGAGCAAGAGGTTTGTCCTGATATTGAAAAACTGGATTCCACCATAAGCTGAGAGAGTTGAGAGAGAGCCCATTTCGGAAACCATCACCCTGCCAAAGTAGGTGGGGTTTGAGGAGCTCCTAGGCTTTCCAAATACTTTTAGCCACAAAAGAACCACCAATTTTAATAGGAACAGGGCAAAGCAATAAAGAATAGTAGTTCAGACCTTGCCATGCCTTCCGATTAAGAGGAGACCCTTGAGATATACAATGCCTGAGTAGAATTTTCCAAGATTCCTCACCTTCAAGGCTGCGAATTATCCATTTGGTGGTAAGAGCAACCCCTTGCAATTGTATGTTGATAAGGCCAAGACCGGTGTTTTTGGGCGTACAACAAACATCCCAAGCAACCCTGTGAAAACCATGGTTCCCCTTAGAGTTGGCCCAAAGGAATTCACGCAAAATTTTTTCCAACCGATGGTAAGCAACCTTAGAAGGAGCCCAATAGGAGGAATAGTAGACATGAGTGGCAGCTAGAACCTTGGAACAAACTTGAAATTTGCCAGCAAGAGATAGATGCTTGGTGAGCCAAAAGGAGATTTTTTTTCAACTCGTTGAATCACATAGTCCCAAAGGTCAGCAGGGGAAGCCATGAAGGCAAAGGGGATGCCAAGAAATTTAAATTGAACGCCAGGTTCAATCCAGAGCCATTGAAATCCCTCTAGCCAAGGAGGTTTGGGGCCCATTGCCTGCCTATAGCACTGAGTTTTTTTCCATTGAATGGCAGAACCCGAAGCAAGACAAAAGGTATCAAGACATTGCATAGCATTAGAAACAGAAGCCTCAAACTCAGCCAGGGTGAGAAAAGAATCATCAGCAAAATGACCATTAATCAGCTGCTGAGGAGAAGAAGGTAGTTGAATGCCTTGGACTAAACCAACATGAGCAACATTAGCAAGCAAATAGTTGAGACCTTTAACAACAATGACATAAAGAGAAGGAGCAAGAGGGCAACCTTGTCGGATGGAACGATGAAGAGAAAACCGCTCAGACTGTTGACCATTGATAGTAATACAGGCACCCGCATCTTGGAAGAGCATATTAACAGAGCGGATGAACCGAGGTCCAAAGCCAATAGCCTGCAACATGGCTAGAATGAAAGGCCACTCAACTCTGTCATAGGCTTTCTCAAAATCAATTTTGACAAACAAAGCCGGCTGAGAAGTCTGGCGCGCATATTCCATGCCCTCCCAAACTGCAATAATGTTGTCCAAGATATATCTATTTTTAATAAAGCCGGTTTGTTCACTCCTGATGATCAAAGGCAATAGGTTTGTAAGCTTGTTAGCAAGAGCTTTGGCAATAATATTGTATGAGACATTGAGCAAAGTGATTGGCCGCCAGTTGGTGATAAGCTCTAGATCACCAGTCTTAGGTATGAATTTGATGTTTCCTTGGTTGATCAGAGCTCCCAAAGTGTTGGAGGACATAGCTTCCAGATAAACCTGGTAGAGATCTGGACCAACAGTAGGCCACAAAGCCTGGTAGAACTCACAAGGAAAACCATCAACCCTAGGGGCTTTATCAGAAGCCATCTGAAGAGCAGCTTCCTTCAAATCATCAAGTGTGAGAGGCCGATCGCAGGCAACACGTTGGCTTTCAGAAAGCTTGCAGGGAACAACCTCAATGCATTGGAGGAGAGCAGCATCACGAGCCGGAGTAGTAGGCGTTGGGTAGTGAACACAACATGGTAGTGATGCACAAAAGCTTGCAGAATGTCAGGTAAAAGGGTAAGCCTTTGATTACCTTCCTTGATTGCTTTGATTTTGGTGAGAGTTTGATTAGATTTAAGAGAAGCAAAAACTCCTTAGTAACTCTATCACCAATTCTGAGCCAGTGAAGTCTGGCACGAACTTGAGCTCCTCTAGCCTTATAGTGCTCCTCAATCTGAAGTTTATGCTTCCAATGAGCAGCTTGCACTTGAATATGAGTGTTAAAGGGAGACAGATTAAGCTCTTGAATAGCTCTCAAGTATTCAATATGAGAGGCTTCATGAGCATTTTTTAGAAAAAAGTAGCTTGCTTCCCATAAAGCCAAAGAAAAGCAGTGGTGCGAGTGATGGCATGAGACCACCAATCAATCCAGCCAATCCCATCAACAGGTCTTGGGTCAAGATTCCAAATATGTCTGATGTAATCCAAAGTCTTAGGATGAGAAAGATGAGACGTATTCAAGTAGAACTGAGTGGATTTGGGCTTGGGACACTGAAAGTTCCATTGGAGCCCAAAGAAAATAGGCTTATGGTTAGAGACCAAAGTAGTATCCACTACCGAGACCGGGAGGCTGTGTGAAGCATCAAAAGAGAACCATTGTTGTTCTAAAAGCGAGAGCTCAGCTTGTCAAGGCGTTTATACACTCTGTCATCGCCAGCTCGAAAGTTAGACCATGTGAACCATGGAGTGGCAGAATTTGAGTGCTTACGGTGGTTGGGATCAAACAAACAGAGCTTATTGCGCAAGTAAAACTAGGCTTCATGCTCCCTAGCACACCAACGCATAGGAAGCTAGCCCAATTTGTCTTCGGGAGATTCCACCATGTTGAAATCACCACAGAGAAGCCAGGTAGCAGAAGGCAAGTGATAACCCTTTTGTATTAAACCATGAACTTCAACCCTCATTCTGAGGTGATTTAGAAAACTTCCTACCCAACTAGATCACTACAATATTGTTTTATCGACAAGACGAAATTGACCTCCCAATAAAAAAAAATGTGTTGACCATCCCCCTGTTTAGATAGATAATTTTACATTTTTGGAGACTCGTTAAGTACCCTTCGTAACTCGAAAATGGGATGTTAAGCTTCATTCGTGTACCTTGTTATGTGAGGAGTCACCTTAACCTTTGATTTGACCCCGAATGAACATTTGTGATCTTTTTGACGCCCTACTGGGAGCAATGTTACACCATTTTGTAGTTGTAAGAAGCTACTAAAACTATAAAGTTGGCTTTCGTTTTGAACCGCCATTTGAATTTTGGACAGTGAAATGCTTATCCGTCTTCACAAACCTCTAGTATTTTTACTAGACAATTACATGGAACTTTCAGTTTAGGGAAAAACACTTTTCTGGATAGTTTGGCAATGGCATTTTGTAGGCCTTTGGTCGCAGTTTGACTAGGTCAAACTAGACCAATTATGACCGGTGGCTCTAGAAAACATGTTGTCATTTGATAACCGTTTGCTAATTCTTAGTCCTGTCGACTCTGGTGAATTATCCATATATAGAGGAACTTGTAGGATGTTTCTCGTTTCACGTTCATCTAGTGAACATCAGTTTTGGACGTGGTTTTCTGAGCCCTCGAGCTAACTTTTATTCATTTGCAACTAGGTCAATTATGACCGATGGCCCCGAAAAACTAGCCGCTAAACGTAAACTGTTGCTTGAGTTCCAAATTTCATTAGTTGCTTTATGAACTCCTAGTATATAAGCGTACACGTAGAAATTTAATCGTGGTGTGTTTTCTCATTGGAAGACAACGTTTGAAAGTGGTTTCTTAGCCTTCGAGCCCGATTTGAATGTTTTTGTAGCTAGCAAGAAAATGTAAAAATAGAAAGTTGTGGGACCCTCGTCAGTTGCCAAACCACCGTGGAAACTTTTGACACATGTAAATAACTGTTTGAAAACTCTATAATGTAACTTGTGTGAAATAGAACTTTTGACAAAATGGTGTTTCTCTCTCTTCCTTTCTCTTTCTCTCTCCTTGGTTACGAAATGAAGTGAAATGAAATGAAATGAATACATGTCTCTAAACCTTTTCTTTTGAATGCAAATTTGTAAATTATTATTATATGTAAATGGGAAATTGAACAATGTTAATTATGTTAGATTAGGGTGGATGTCATGCTAGCAATTTATCGCTGATTTCATCCTCACATGGTTTTGCAGGATGCAAGAATGATGGCGAAAAGGTGATGTGTAATTCATTATTTATCATTGCAATTTATATAGTTCATTTTAAAATGAATACATGTATAATGTAGTCTCATGTTACAAAAAAATTATATTTGAAATTTGCTAATATGTATGAGATGCTAGTCTTTAGGGACATCTAGGAAATGTGTATTTAATCATAGGTTCAATTTGATTCATAGTACGTATGGTAAAAAGGTTTGATATATATATGGTAAATGAATTTGAAGTTAATATCTTGTAGTGCATATTCAGTGTTCAATAAATGATTAATTAATTAGCTTGTTGTATTCTTACCTTGTAAACGTAATAAAGAGATTTAATCGAAACACTCAACCCTTGTATAATATTTGTGCATAACATGTCTTCATGTGTGATACTTTTTACCATAGAAGAAATTGAAAACCGTAGAATGAACTTAAACTCTGCACTCGATGGAACCTCCTAGTTTGGGTAAACAAGAGCCCAAGAATGGGTTTATCGTCTTAGTCGGTATGTTTAGTGACATTGTCATAAACCTGACAGATAGGAGCGACACAGTCAAACTTTATTTGGAGTAAGTAGAGCTAACTCTTCCTTCGTATCCTAGTGGACTACCTTGTCTTTCGAAGATAGATTTAGAATTAAATTTCTTCATCAATGAATGAAATCCTTGTTGGATCCTGACGACATAAATGGAGATTATGAAATAGTTGTTCTAGGTCTTAAACTCTTGTTAATGAACTCCTTAGTCCCTCTCAGTTAAATGTGTTACCCTGGTTTTTATCAGCATAACACCTTGGTCTTTTCTTGAAGGTGGTCTAGCATAAATATGTCCTCTCGCCTTAAACTCATATATAGTTGAGGCGTAGATCAGTAGGTGCAATTAGAATTAAACCAAACCTTTGTTGATTAGGAGGTTAACTTGGGGTTCGTATGTAGCTTCAAGGTTTCTAATCATATACGTCTTCAAGATGTTAGACAAATACTTCTGTAACTCCTTTTACAAGACAATGCTAATAATGAGACCATAGTGCGAGGTAAGAGTATATCATATAAGTTGAAAATAAGATTTGAGGTTAGGATTAAGGTCACTCTTGGAGTCCTTATAACTTAATTAAACATTTTCATGAGTTACAAAGAATATGAATTTTTCCTTGGTGTGATCAAACTTTGAAAACAAAAGATATATATATATATATATATATATATATATATATATATATATATATATATATATATATATATATATATATAATTCAACAAGATATTGAACTATAACAACTATTGTAGGGAAATAACTATACCGTGATCGAAGAATGTTTATGGGAAAAAGGTATCTTGAATCTAAACCACCCTCCTTAAATCCTAATATTGCTATTTGGACATCAAGTCAGATGCACTTGAGTCGTAAGGGTAAAAGGTAGACATTGAATAAATGTTCAAGAAGAATATTCTTAATATAAGAACAAGATAATTAAGCACTTCATATGCAATTAGAATTATGCCAAATAAGTATGTAAGTTATGGAAATTTTCTTAAAGGATAAAAAGCCAACTAAAAAAGGGTCGAACTGTAATTTAAATGTGGAATGAACTTAAAAAAATGTGTATGTGGAAAAAGGACAAAATCAACCTTGTGTAAAAATGTTTCTACAATGCTAATCATAATTAAGATGTAATCATGGTAATGATGTGTGTGGGCCTGTCAATCCTTGGGTCCCTTTTCTTGTTGTTGGGTAATTACTAGTATTCGTTCATTTGGAAAGGTTAACATCGACATGTCTATGGTGTTGTCTTGTGTCTATGTGAGTCGATGACTTGTAAGTGTTGTATGTGTCTTTGAGTTTTCCTCACTTGGAGCCTTGTGGCGTTGTGTGGTGAGCAATGTAAGTCAAAAAAAAATTATCCTGGTATTTTCATTGTTGTTTTTATGTGTGTAAAATGGGGCGTTACAGGACCCTGCGATCTGGAAATAGCCCTTAGAATGTATGCCACAAAGATTTGTGAAGGGTGAGACAAGCAAGATGTAGTTTAAGGGACATAATTTTGAGTTTATACCATTTAGAGCGGGAAAAAAAGAATATGTTTGGGGCTTCATCTGACTAATAAGATGGTTCACTTGATTTTGGCTTCGTTGGTGCATTCATTTGACTGGACTCTTCCTGGTGGAATGAGTGGGGAAGAAATGGATATGAGAGAATAATTTAGAGTGGTATTGAAAAAGCGTACAGACTTGGAAGCAATCCCCACACCATGTTTTTCACACACCATATACCAATCCTTGGTTTAAAGGTCTTTGGACTTTATCATCAAAATTCAACCATTCCCGTCATGGAAATGGGTGAGTAATAATATAAGTTATTGTTGGATTATTGGTATTACTCTCTAGAACAATATAAGTTACTGTTGGAGATGGTGAGTAGTAATGAAAATGGAAGTCTAATGAGTTAAATGGATCCTACCTCCCATTTTGGGATGGGAACAAAATATTAAAACGAGATCCTTTATTAATTTAGGACTCTCTAGAATTTCTATTTTGGGATGGGAACAAAATATTAAAGAGTGAGTCTATTTGGACAAAGATTGGAATCTATTTTTTGCATGGAAAATCATTTTCCTCGCAATTCACCTCCTCATGAATTTGAAATTATAAATCATAGGTTTAGTTTTTTCAACAATTTAAAATACTATCACATGGTCCTTAGTTCATTGGTGAAGTTGATAGGCTAATGGTGGAATGAGTGATTGAAAACATGTAATGCATTATGCAGACAAGGAGGAAAATGCAATGATCCTTTGCTACCATGGTGACATGCAAAACATAATAAAAATAAACAATATTATTGAATAAGAGAACTCCATTTGCATCTCCTTGATTTCTACAAAGATCTTCTCCAATGTTCATGCATACCTATCAAATCCCTTACATTTTTCTGTAATGTCCTCTTTTATCCCGAAACTTACCTTCCTTGCCCCTCCTCTTCTTCCTAGCTTTCTCTCCTTCAATCTTCATTCCTACACACAATCCCTTTTGACATTCACATTGCACTACTCATGTGCGATTGCTAGTTATATAAACATTTTGATCTTGACACCCCTACTAATATATTTTTTTATAGTTAAACGCTTTTGACAGAGCTATGAACCGGGGTTGGCGGGACCCCACCCATTACGGATGATAAAAGCAATGATGACCCAACCACACAATAGACCCTAAAAATTGAAGAAATAGTCACCCCAAAGCGCTTAACAACCCCAAATAGGACTAACCACCACACCCCACACACATTACCACCACCCGACGGGGTCGTGTATGAGGGGCTAAAGAAGTAGAGAACTTGTGAACTGTCGAATGACCAACGAAAATAAAGGAAGCCCATACAAGCCACGCCCTTGACCTAACACCCTAGGCCCTCTACATCCAAACATAGTAAGCGAACAACCACAATACAAATTGTTGACCATGCTACGCATAGGTCCAACACCATCGAGGAGAACCATCACCTACACGAAGCCATGAAACCGAAAGACAACAAAAAGTGATCCACCGCAGCCTGACAACCATCACTACGAACATGGCACAACCTGGTTAAGAAACAGATCGCTCACATCCGGGAGACGAAGCCATGCAGAAAGCACAAACTCCTTCAAAGATGAAACCCTAAGAACAATAGTCACCCATACACGAGCCAAATAAACAACAAACCCCCTAAGGAAAACCCCAAAAATAGAGGTTTTTTCCGATTCTTCATTGGGAACCAAGACAACCGATCCATGTGCAAGAAGAATAAAGATAAAAAAACATGCCCCAAACAATAAAATGAGACCCGATCCGACAAAAGATCCTTCCACTCAACCATCGTCATCCCCACAAAGAAAACCAACCAATAGAAATCGAGCCAGAAGACACAGAGCTCGACCCACTCATTAACCGCGCCTGCATAGGAAAAGGACCCCTATTTTGGTTCGACCCACTACCCAAAGCGGATCCAAACAGAGCAGGACTCTCGTCGAGTTCAGGAACAAGAGGAACCAAAGGGAGATTAGGGACCATCATCTTCTCCTCCTCCACAACCAGAGCCTCCATGCCTTGCTGAACTCCAGAAAACTGCATGAAGCCATATCCCCCGTGTCGCAACCTCCAACCCCACCGATGGACGATGCAAACAAGAATAAAACTGAACAAAGATAGATACAAACACCTCTACCTGAAAGGGGGCTATCTTAACCGGACCAAGATCACTCCTCAGAGCCGCCAAGAATGCTTTCACATCCTCACTGAGGAGAAACCCAACGAGCTTATTGGTTTCCTCAAAGAGCCTAACAACCAATCGCTCCTCAAGTGGATTTGAGCGAAGCATCAACACATCCATGCGTGTTCGGCCAAGTAAGAAGCGAGAAGATTGAGCTTCTCCACCTTGCTAAACGCTTTCACTTGCTCCCTCCTCGCAATGTCATAGCCACCGCAAGCCTCTAAGGCTTGCTCGACCCATAACCCTAGCTCCTCCCTTCTCCGGTCCATCCTCCCTCTCCTACTTCATTTGTGCTTATGTTATTGATGCATAACATTCACCGACATTCTACATAGAATCCCTTTTAGCATTCACATTGCACTGCTCATGTGCGATTGCTAGTTATATAAACATTTTGATCTTGACACCCCTACTAATATTTTTTTTTGATAGTTAAACGCTTTTGATCAAATCTATGAACTTGGGGGTTGGCGGGACCCCACCCATTACAGATGATAAAAGTAATGAAGACCCAACCACACAATAAACCCTAAACAATCAAGAAACGGTCATCCCCAATGTGCGTAACAATCCCAAACATGACTAACCGCCACGCCCCTACACATTACCACCCCAAACGGGGATCGTGTATGAGGGGCTAAAGAAGCAAAGACCGTGTGAACTGCCGAACGACCAACGAAAAGAAAGGAAGCCCCTACAAGCCACACCCATCCTGACACCCGAGGCCCCCGACTCTGGCCCTACATCCAAGCATAGTAAGCGAACAACCACAATACAAACCTGCTGACCATGCTACGCATAGGCCCAACTCCATCAAGGGCGAACAATCACCTGCACGAAGCCACGAAACCGAAAGACAAGGAAAAAGCGATCCACCGCAGCCCTACCACCGCTACTGAACGTGGCACAAACTGGTTAAGAAACAGATCACGGAGACGAAGCCATGCAGAAAGCACCAACTCCTTCCAAGACTAAAACCCTGCTAACCAGCAGTCGCCCAGAAAATTATTTGTGAGTGCGCAAACGGCGGCCATAAAATTGAAGAAGGCCAAAATGGCGTCGAAATTAATGCGAAGGGGTCCGTACGAAGCAGAAGAGGGGTTGGAAGGTGTTTTGGTGGAATCCTTTAGAGAGCTGCAATCCCATCTCTCCTCGCCATACAATTTAACCCTCCCTTCACCCGAGCAATACCAGCGCCTCATCCAAGCGCTTCTCTATGCCATTTTAACCCAGCAACACCGAGCCCAAGCCCACTTCACCCACCTCAAATCCATTGTCACGGATGGTTACGCCTCACTGGTTGATGTCCTCACCCGCCTTGTCAACGAATCCTACCCCAGACTTCTGGACCAACCGAAACGCCAGCTCATCTGGATTTTCAGACAGCTGGCGGAATTGCAGGCCACGGATGCAGAAATCCTTTGCCTTTCTCTGCTCAGAAGAATTACCGGAGGGGACTTAACTCAACCCAATCTTTGGTTGGCACTCGAGTTAGTTCACATCCTGCAGGGCAACTGGGGCTGGCTTACGGCCAACCAGGGACTTCTTACAGGGGCGCTCTTTACTTACTTGCGTTTACTGCCCGATCACTGCAAGGGAAAAGGGGATTTGTTTAAAGTCTTGATGAAAAATGAAATTGAGTTTTGTGTTAGGATTTTGAGGGAGAGGTTTCAGGATTGTATTTGTATTGGGAGAGACCTTGCAAGGCTTTTGCAGGATGTGGCTTGCCTTACTGAGTTTGAATTGATATGGAAGGACTTGTTGGCCAACCCTGGGGTTTTTAGGGCTTCGGGGTTTGTGGATGTGTCACAGTTGTATTTGATTAGGACACCTGCTAGGTACCTGGTGTCCAGGGTTGCACCAGAAATGGAAACCCAAATTAGGTTTATGTTGACCCATGTTAAGTGGGGTAACCAGAGAAGGTACCAGGCATGGTTTGCAAATAGGTTTTTAGCTGCCCCTGAGAGTGAAACACTAATTTGTGATCTCATTAGGTTTATTTGCTGTGCGCATCATCCCCCAAATGAGATACTCCAGTCTGATATTATTTCGAGGTGGGCGATTATTGGGTGGCTCTTGAAGTGTTGTAGGAGTAATTATGTCGAGGCCAATGCTAAGATGGCGTTGTTTTATGACTGGCTTTTTTCCAAAATCAGACCGATAATATTATGAATATTGAGCCCGCAATTCTCCTTATGGTGCATTCGATACCCAAGTACATAGATATCACACAATCACTTTTGGAATTTTTGTTTCTCCTAATGGAGAATTACGATCTGAATAGGAGGGAGCTTACTCATCGAGGCGTGTCTACTTCATTTGAGATATTGATTGGAAAGGGTGTTGTGCGGTCGTTGGAACCCTTGTTATCATGTAACCTTATTGCCCCTTCACTCAGAGAAAAACTTGCCACCTGCTCCGTGGCGAGAAACTCCAAAATTGATCATAGTATTTCTGAGACAACTGAAAAAAAGACTGCAGAGGTGGCCACTAAGTCTAAGGTTGATTATAGGTTTCCAGAAATAATTGGAAAGAAGACTGCAGAGGCGGGCACGGTAAATAGTAGAAAGTCTGCTGTATTTGGGTTACAAACATTGGATCAATATTTTGAGTCCACTATTTGCTCCAAAGGAAATCAATCTCATGTTACAGACCTTAGAAAAAAAGATTTGTGTGACATGAAATTTGATGTGGCTGGTACTGAGAAACGGAAGAGATTGCAAAATTATGAGGTGGATGATATTGTACAGCAGAAGAGAATGCATCTACATGATGTAGCAGGTACCGTGCAACAGCAGATAAAGTGTGTTGATAGTGTAGCAGGTACTGTTCAACAAAAAAATATGACCATCGATGATTTAAAGAAATTGTCTGTATATAATCTTGTAGAAATTTTGAAGAGGTCGGATGAAATTGCTGTCAATATGCTTGATAAAATTCTAATATTGTTTTTGGGCATTTCTGAGCAAGAAGCTGATGGTCCGGTAGGAGGATTTAGTCTTCCCAATGTTTCTCAGGATTCTACTCCAGAAATTGATGAAGATTTAACTCTTCGGATAGTAAATGCATTAAAGGTTGGTGGCTATGAGATGTTTTCACCACTTATGCATGCACCAGATAGATTGGAAAGAGATGAAATCATGTCTGCAACTTCTGTTGTTCTTCGCATCTATACCTTGTATCATCACCCAAAATTGCAAGAAATACTCTGCTTTTGGCATAAAAATGGCTTAGCGGTTGGTCCACGATTACTTGGCTATGCATGTAGACTTGCTGATGAACTAGAGCATATATCAGGGATGAAACATATTATGGATGGGTATCTCTTATTACAGAATCTTAATGGAGTGGATGTTTCATTGACTGATGCTATAGAAGAGGAGCATGGATTAATTGACATAAACACGGATGCAATAAATGGCAGAAAACAGAGATCACAGTCTCTATTGAAGTGGCAGGCAGAAAAGTATTCCCTTTCTGCTCACGCAAGGGAAACTTCTTATAGTGGTTTACAATGTACAGAGAGTGTCGGGATGGAACAATTTTTCATTATGGTGGAGGCGGCTTTTAGAGCATATAAACAGTTTCTTGCATTCACTAATACATATGCGCACATGCCGCCAGTGCTCAATTCAAATCAAAGCAGAATGCTACTGGCAGAAAGTTCAGTTGGATGCTTGGCAAAGCATGAACCGAACATCACTCAAAATGTGACTTCTGCTTTTTTAAAAGATTTAAGAATATTGTGTTTATGGAGTGTCAGCAGGTCACAACAGGTTTTTAGAAGCATTTTCCGTTACCTGTCAGATTTATCCACTGGAAAAGTGGGCGTGATTGAGTTGCTTGTGTGCTACTTGGCCCCCGCAGAACTCTTGAGATTTGAAATGAAACTAAGTTTAAAGGATTTTTCAGTATTTGGAGGGGATCCTCAAACTTTTTGTACTTTACTAAAAAGTTCAGTTGACTGGGATTTTACTGAACAACAGTGTTTCTGGCGTTTACTGACATCTGAATTACAAGTCTGTGAGGTTCCATGTGTCATGACACTGTTGATATTTTGCGCCGACACGCTGGATCCTTTGGTGCATGCTGGCGCTGTTTCTGGTCTTCTTACGTTCTTAAGGTCCCAGACTCCATCAGCCGAGATTTTAAATGCCATACTGTACCTCCCTAAAAGATTTACAAATTTTGCAGCTTCTGTAGTAGCAAGTTGGTTGGTATCCAAAAGGTCAGCACTCATCCCATGTCTAACAGAATGGATAAATGTTTGTTTGGAAGGCATTCAAGGTTCAAATGAGATGAACAACTCATCTACTCAGAAACTGAATTTGGCTGCTATTAAAGCAGTAATACATTTTCTTGACAGGCATGATATGAATGAGAGCTTAGGTTCCAAAAGCTCACCATTTTCTCGATTTTCAGAAATCAAGGGCAGGTTATCAAAAGTGGTTGCCAATATTGGCTTTAGAGAAACTGTTGTTACAAACAACAGAACCGAATGGTGAAGTTCATAAGGAAATTGGCATAAGGAAATTGGAACTTGATGTGTGAATTTTGTTTGGAGATACCCTGATGGCTCATCAAACTGAACTTATTCAAGTCTGGTCCAGCATTTGTGTTATACAGCATCTTCAAGCCTCGAGGTAATATTTCTAGTTATCAAAAGGAAGGCTCCTTTTTCTTTAGCTCGCTTCAGAATTTTGAAAGTTACCTTTGGGGTTCTAATGGTAATTGTTGTAAAGGAGGTTCTTTTGACAACATACTGCATTATGTAATGATATTATATGTGGAATAGTTAATACATTTTTCCAGTATTTTATGAAATACCAAAATTTGACTAATGTTTGCTGTAAAAAGGATTGGATTTTTTGTCTCGTTGGTTTTTGCATAATGCAAAGCCTGTAATTATGTAAAAAAAAAAACCAGGCTTAATGCAAGAAATAGTTCATTTCTTACAAAATCAGAAGGAAAATTTGTGTTAGATTAATATGATGGAAAAACCTTTATAAATTGAAAATCTTAGGTGATATGTTTTTTTGGATCTAGTTCTTTGTCATGTAGTACAAAATATACATGGCCAATTTCTTCCTTGAAAACTTAATAAGCTTCTTCGATAATGGTCTTAACTAAATTTTAAGGTGATTCTTAATTTTATTTGTCCTTGCTGTTTATCTTAATGTATTGCTTTCAAAATTTGAATCAATTACATTGAAAATCTGTGTTATATGAAAGCGTGTGTTAGGTTCTGCTAGCATTTTAGCCTTTTGTTAGCCATTATTCTGTTACACTGCAGATCACTATAGATCTAGGTGGTATTTTTTCAAGTCATATTGCTAATTTATTGTGCCGAGTCAGCCTTTCCTTTGCCCATTGGGTGATGAGTCTTCCTTGTACATATCATGTCGACTTCACGGCATAGACATTGTTAGGTGATCAACACTATCTTGTGTACAACTAGTACATTCAAGAGTAATTGTTACTCTTACATTTCCACCCTTGGCCATAAACTTACTCTATATTAGATATATTGAATATACTTCGCTTTTTCAATTTCGAAAAGGAGAAGAAAGATAAAGGGATAGAAGTTGTCGTAGAATGATTAAAGATTTTATTACTTAATTCATTCTCGTAATAAAATCTTTATTATTAATTTTCAATAATACTATTATTTTGTAGAAGGAACTTTTGGATATAAATTGACATTTTGTCAGTTGTTACTAGTGGAGCTTCTGGTGGTCATGGCACCAAAATGAGCAACGAGGTTGTAATGAAAGTGTTTCATTAAGTAACGAACAGTCCTCCAAATCTTTACTTTTTTCCCCCTTGAAACCCCTGAATTTGATACTGCATGACATGGTTTGAAAGCTTTACATTTAAAAGTTATTTTGTTGACTATATCCCTCAAAAAGCATGCTTACAAGATTGATACACTCTAACTAGCATCCAATGGTGTTATGCTTGAGGGTGTGCAAAATTTAATCAAGGTTTTTTATTTATTTTAAGTTTTCTAGGTCTGAACATTGTGCTGGTATAGTCAAGCATAGCCCTTCGTTCATACAAACCACCTTTGTTGTGGTATCACAGTAGACTAGGGATTTTGTGGTGTCTGAACAAGCCAAGCTTAAAATAACTAGTTTCCTGGTATTCCCCTTTATGAGGTTTCGTTGACCATTTTAGTAAACCCTTAGGGCATTTCATTTGTCATGAGCAGAGAAGCTTTGCACTGCTATGCCCTAAAAGCTTGTTTGTGTTGAGGTTGACCTTTTGAACGACCTGAAAGAAATCATTGATATTCAAATAGGCAGTAAACACATGTCACAACAAGTGTTGTACATTAACATGCCCAACACATGCTTTCAATGTCAAGATACAGACCATAAGATATGGGAAAGCCCTTTCACGGTGATCTTTTGGCCTTCCGTGCAAGCTAAAGCCTCTTAGGTGACTAATAGATCTGCTGCCACCTCCCTTGATGGTTGGACCACTGTTACCAAAAGGAAAGCTAACTAGAAAGCTCAAAGAATGATGAAAACACCCACTATTGTTAAAAACTCACAAGAAGTTGGGCCATGGTTGGCAAGCAAGCAGCCCCATCCACTTGTCAAGGTCCTCTGCCACTTTTAAGGTCTCTGCAAGCTGCTGCAATTTTCTGGGGCTTTTAAAGATTAAGCTTGGTTTGTAAACCGTCACATTCCCTGTGGAAGGTGATAGAATTGGGTATATTGGAGAACTTGGCGTTTTTCCAATGCAAAACTATCACACACCACTTTTGTAACCCTTTGTTTGCATTAAAGATGGTGGTTTGTGCAAGATAAACACGGAACTTTCAACTAGGGGATTTTATGTCATGGCAATCAGTGGGCTTTTTTGACCAATAGCTATGCATCCCTAGAGGGTTTGGTGGATGAGACAAACATGAACCTCGATGTTTGTCCATGATTGTTTATTCTTAGAATGTTTGAGGTGTCATTGACCTATCCTGTAAGTAGTTGTTAGGGACAATTGTTAGTTGTATTTAAATATGAAGATCTTATACTTGGAGGAAGTTAAATATTTGGATTGCTTCAGTTTGTCGTTAAAACTATTTGGCTGATTGTGTTGTGCTGCGAGTCCAACCATGAAGCCAGTCATGGTGGCGCAGTCACATTGTTATCGCCATATTTGACACCGCATATTGTCAATTGGGGTTTTGACCCCACTCACAGGGCGGCGTGAATGTGTTTTGATTTTGATCGCCACTCCCTTGGACTCACCAATGTCTATGCCTCTTATCATCTTATGATGTGGAGTGGGTGGCTTTTTGGCAGTGGCTTGTTGACTCACTTTCCTTAGGCCTGGAATCGATGGGAGACAAAAAAAGATTGCATTTATGTGATGATGTGCTGATGAAAGAAAGGCGTGGTATTACATGTGCCACCAACTAGGGCTATTTGACCCTAATCATCATCTCCATTGCTCCTTCAGTTTGGCTTGGTTCACTTGGTCCAATTTCAGGCAAGTTAACAATAGTCTTAAAAATATTACATCAATCTTTGTTGGCCAAGCAAGATTTGTTTTCCTTTGCTAATGGCTTTGATAACCTGGTTATTGTGGCGTTCGAGGTTGTGCTGTCTAACCATATCCCCATTCGATTTTGTATTGAATGGTCTTTGCCTTGGAAAAGAAGGTTAGATAGCAGTTTGATCTCAACACAACTCATCGTAGCCATGAACAAACCGTTAATCACATAATTTTTTTTTGGAATTTATTACCACTACTTTTATGGGGAACCTGGATGTATTATTTGATGGTCTGAGGCTATCTTTCGGACTCCCAGTTTCCTTAGAGTCTACGGAAGTCGAGCCTCTATCTTCGGACACTGGGTCCACAAGACTTGACACCCTGAATTCCTTAGAATTTAACAGGAATTGAAGCTTTATCCCTTCAATGACAACCTGCAGCTGGAAGCAACCAATTCAAGACAAAAACTCAAAAGTAGCAGAGGCTCATAGAGTTTGCAATGCTCAACTCCGGGTTTGTATGGGTTGTCTTAAAATTGGGGATAGTGTTACCAAAGAAAATTTCATCCTTATCCATTCTTAGATAGTGGACAAGGTGTGGGCCATTTGTAAGGCTAATCAATGGTTCACTAGGCTGCCCAACATATTGTAGGATTTTGTAACCACTTCTGTATTGTTTTTTTGCCACTTAGCCCTCTTCTCCAGCCCGTGAGAAGGCCATCAAGCAATGCCTTCAGGTGGTGCCTTGCAAAGTCTTGATGCTCTTAAGGGTGGTGCATGACCTTCTTTATTCTCTTGATGACCTTCATGAGGTAGTCTCACAGATGGTGACTTCTAAAGCTTCTGTTATTGGGATTCTCTTGTGAGTTTTATCTAATACTCTAGGATATTGTTTGCCTAGACTTGCTCTATATCTACCTTGAAGCTGTCAAAACCAATTTGTTAGGGTCTCTAATCAATCAAAGACAATCTTAACTTCATTCCAAAATTTGGTGATCTTAAGCTCATCACCACTTGGTGGCTGATCGCCCTTTGAATGTGTCTTATAAGATTACTGCCAATGCCTTTACTTTGTGGTTGAGATTCCTTTTGCCTCTCATTGTTTGGCCCTAGCAAACAAGTTTCATTTGTAACAGGTACAACTTGGACTATTTAATTGCAGTTTAGGAAGATCATGGAATGGGCTAGAACCTCTAATTGGAAAGCTCTCTATGTCAAGATTGAATTTGAGAAAGCCTATGACAAAACTCATTGGCCTTTTATTCTTGCCATGTTAAAGGCTCTTGGCTTTGGGCCTAGGTTTGTGCATATTCTCAACATAATTTTTGAGGGTGTCCGTGCCTGCATTACAATTAATGGTGCTCAAGTTGAAAATTTTGGGCCCTTTAGGTCCATTAGAAAAGGGTGTCTCCTGGTGCCATCTCTCTATGTTCTGGCAGTGAAGGATTTTAACCATCTTTTGGCTAATTACACTTCTAGAGGTGTATTGAAGGGTATCTCTCTCCCCGATTCTTTTCGTTAGTTGGTCAATGGTCAATTTGCAGATGACTCTTTCCTCACTTTTTTAAAATAAGAGTCCTTTGTGGTGAATGCCATGGAGCGCCTTGAGTCAGTTTTTCTTGCATCAGGCTCCTCAATCCAATGGAGAAAAACCAGTGCTACAGACACTCTAATTCTTCCTTTCCTTCATGTTTGGAGGGTTTGAAGTGGAAGTGGATTCAACATGGGGAATAGTTTTAATCCTTGGGCATACCCTTTGCCTTTCAGGCATCCCCCTCTGATATATCGAATTATGTTGTGCAGAGTGTAGAAAACTAGATTTGCCTTTTGGATCACCAAACCCTTCTTCTTTGGCTGGTAAGTTTCAGGATTGATATAAGATTTTGGCAGCTATTCATGTTGATTACTCCTGTTGGGTACCATGCAAGGCTTCTTGCAACAAGTGGGAGTGCCTCCTCAGAGATTTACTTTGGGCTAATTCAGGTGGTGTTAAAGGCTTTCACATAGTCTCCTTGGAAATTTGCTGCAGAACTAAAGAGGTGAGTGCATTTGGCTTGCTTGATATTAAGCTCCAAGGTATTGCCCTCTATACATAAAATGGATTATCAGAGTGCTGGAACAGGAAGAGGCTTGGAAAGTTCTTCGTCATTGTATTTCTTTGGGTTCTCCCTATGTTAAAAAAACTTGGGAAGGGCTAGGGTTGCAATCCCTTCTTATTGTATTTGTGCCAGTCAAGATTGTTGGCAGTTTTGTGGCTGAAAGCATCTGGAAGGTCTGGAAACTGTTCAGACCTAAGTTAATTTGGAATGGCTATAGAGCTGGTTATCTATTAACATTCATTTCCTTTAGTGGTCCCCAGTTCTCAATTACTATGGAGTCCCATTTCTTCGGTTTCTTAAGAAAGGGGTTAAGTATATTTTGACCTTTATTGCCGTCAAACTAGGAATGGGCACTCTTGGCCCTTTCTCAAAGGCAAGTTTCAGCTCGGTAGTGGGGATCTTGAATCCATTAATGAAATTTAGGTGACCATTCCTGAAGAGCGTCTTCACAAGATTTGGGTTCAATCTCCAACAACATGGTGGAAAGATTGAATGTGGCCGGTTGAGATTCCCTTCCTCCAGTACAAGCCTCAGGTTGGTTACTAGCTGCTTTGTCCACAACACCTTCAGTTTGAGACTTTGAATGTCTGTTGGGGTTTACACTCCTCTGAGTCTTCTCGGAGTAGGAGATTTTCCAACCTTTGGAAGGCTATAATTGAGCTCAAGAAAGATCATTTCCTCTGGTGCATCCTTTATGTAATGTCCCCAACTGGGACTATTTGAACCCTAGTGGATTTAGGCAAAACCCAACACCTGAAATTGGTCTATCATATGCAAATCAATTTCTTGTGTCTGCAGAACTGTGATTTACCTTAGAATTGCGACTAGGGTAATGGCAAGAGATTTACTATGGACAGCCCACAATTTAATATTCCTCACTCTAAAATTTATCACAGAATTTATGAGTCAACCCAGACCAATATAGTCATCCTAGAGCATGCAAAATCATGATAAGAACTGCTGTAACTAATTTCTGGAAATGGCGACTTCCACCATTAAAGAATAATATTGTTAGAGACACCAACAGGACTGTATTCAGATTTGTAAGGCTGCAATAAATTATGGAAGGTAAAGCCAAGAGAGATACCACTTAAAAGCATTCAAATAAGTCTGATTTTATTTTTAGAATGCTGCAGACAGATCTGAAATGGCAGCAGTGGAATGGATGTCTGAAATCCAACAATAAATTCTGAAAATGACATATTTGCACTCCAAAAATTCAATACAAGTGAAGGTAATAATATTCAGACCTGTAATGTGTCTGAAACATTGCAAACTGGTCACACAATGGGCCGCTCCACATAAAGAGAATGCAATGACACTGCTGCAATAAATTCTTCAGTCCCTTTATTGCCAAAAACTCACATCAAAAGCTGAAATCCCCTTGTAAGCACAATAAGATTCCCTGTGTGGAAATCTCTCTCCTTCTCTAAGAGGGTTTTCGTCCTCTAGAGTATTTTAACAAGCACAAAGCTTAGATAAAATTCTGATTTGATAAAATGAGTATGAGATGCCCCTCTTCAAGTCGACCTCTCCCTTATAAAGGAGAAATGGCCCAAAAGGAACCTCACACCAATCAGCAAAAGTTATTATTTCTAAGCAAGAGCCCCAAAATTCCCACCTAAGCTAGTCGCATTTTCCTCATAGGGAGGATACAAAATTAACATGGGCCTTATACTTCCCAAATGGCCAATATTCATTCTCTAGGCAAGTCGCCAAACTCCTAGGAATGATACAAACATAACATTAGACCCCCTTTGCACTTTTCTAGATATTACAACTTGATTTATAAGTGCATCCTTATTAAGCCAAATAAATTAATTATAAGTGCTTTAATAATTTTATTTTATTTTCTTTATGCACTTTATAATAATTTATTGTGACTTAAGTCACCCTTGAGATCACCCTTTGGCCGTCGGGTTGACAAAATAGGCCAAAGATCTTCAATTGGGAAGGGGATATTACACTTTATTAGGGTTTACTTGTTGGAGGTTGGCTAACCCATGTAGGGGTTCTCACCCTTTGTTCGACATATCATCATCTTGAGATGTTCAACCACCTTTTTTGGTTTTGCCCTCATGGTTAATCTGTATGTTAGATGGATTCACACCCTCTTCCAACCATTTATTCCAAAACCCTTCACAAAGTAAATGGTCCCCTTGGGGTATTGGCCATGCTATATACACTATACAATCAGATTTGGATTTTTTTTCGCGCAGAGATTCATTTCAGCTTTGGAAAAAGAAACATTGCAATCTTTAATGATGTTTTTGAGTTCCATTTTCCATTTACTAACAAAGTATTAGTTATGCCTAATGCAATGCTTCAAATTCAAGTGAAGCTGAAAAATTAAGGCTGAAGGTGGAACATTTGCAAACCCTCTTTGACCACTTAGGAAATGTTCCATGCGTTGTTGGTGCCGCCAGTTTCTCCCTGCCACCAGCCATAGCCATGGAGGCTGTGGTAGATGCCGCTCTGGAAGCCGAAAGAGCTTCGTGCTGCTTTCTCAGTGACCCTCACCTAAGTGCAAGGCAGAATGAGAAGAAAAACAAGAAAAATCACCAAACAATATGGGTGGAAGTCCATACCTGATGTGGTTCCTCCGGGTGGTAGTGGCTGGGTGACAAACTGGATGATCCCGACTGTGCCTGTTGGATTGTGCCTCATTGTTGCTATCACCTAATGTTCTGCCTTGTTATAAGTCTTTGCATGAGGGGCTTTTATACTGTTACTTTGATACTCTGCCTTATACATTTTTTTGGTTGAAAAGTTTTTGGATGAATATGTGAATTTATTTACCTAATTTCCAATTTATATTTAGAATGATGATTTAAAAGCTCATGTGTCATCTCCTCTCTCAATCCATGGGATCGATTTGTAGTCTTCTCTCGGGGTGTGATCCCATTCCACCTGCTTTTTTTTGGGTAAGATTAGCAATATATATTTTGTATCATTAATAGAATATGCTTTTCATAAAAAAAAGGCTGATACTTTTTTTGCTTGGTAAATCTCGAGTGATGTTATGGTTCACCTTTAGTTCGTGTGGTGGAGTCTTGAACCACACTCTTAAAATTTGTGAACATGGCCCACAGTCAAATGTACATTGTATTCGTAACGGCATGTGGTTCACACTCTTACCATTGGTTCCTTACCATTATACCGTAACCCTTTGGACCGAAATTGTATTTTCTTTATACGCAAAACAGATACCGAAATTTTATTTTCTTTATACCCAAAACAGATACATTTTGTTTGGGTTTATATCTCGTGGTAAATATGCCGCTTAATTATGGAGCTTTCTCTTTGAGAGGGTTTTTCATGACAGCCCCTCGTTTGTGTTGTCTTAACTGGTTGTACATTGCAGTCCCATTGACATACTTTGGTCATTAATACAATTTCTTTCTTTCTTTCACCATATGTTTCTGTATAAAGTATATGTGTGTTTTGAGTGAACTGTGCAGCCCAAGATGAAAGGTATAGGACTGAGCAATCCACATGATGGCAAAAACTCAGTAATTAACGCCCAACTGGAAATCATGGCCCATTATATTTTGTGACCAAAATCAAATTCAAATGTTTGACCATTCTATTACAACGATTGTAAAAGTTATATTCTGCATAGGGGTATTGGCCATATTTAAATCCCTGGAATTCATGTTATGTTGTTAGAAACACAAAGTATTTAGTTTTGACTTTTGCTTCAATATCTGAGCAACTAAAGTGCTATTGAAAGTATGATACATAGAGAGGCCAGTTTCTGATAACTAGTATTGACATTACCAGTTGACATTTCTTACATGTTTGTAGATTCTGTCCATTTGCACATATTTACTGTATTTGGTCTTTCATTGAAACATGATGGAAATTTTTCTTTAAGCACGCCTTTCAAAAAAAAATTGCTGTTCCACATGATCTTAGCGGTTATTTTAGAAATTCATTTCTCACTTGATTGGAAAATAAAATGAATCACAATTATTCCTCATTTCACAAGCTCTGCATTTCTAGTTTGATATACATTTGGGAAAAAAACAAAATAGTTCTGCTCCGTATGCATCTCATATGGGGCTCACTCGTCCTTTTTCTCCTGTTATAAATTCTATAATATATCGGGTTGTATTATTATTACTTTCTCGTTATGAGATGGTATGTCATGTTTTTAACTCATTGGTGGCTCGTATTGTGAAGTTTAATGTAATCAAGTCTTGTTAGTAAGCTGTTTTATGTTTCTCAATTGAAACTTGGTGCAGGTTTGGGAGATAACTGCAAATAAGATTATCATGGTATCGGCTATTCGAAATGATGGTCCCCTGTATGGTACACTAAATAATCCAGCAGACCAAAGCGATGCTATTGGGGTTGGCGGAATTAATTATAATGACCATATTGCTTCATTTTCATCTCGTGGCATGAGTACATGGGAGATTCCTCATGGGTATATTTCATCTTTCGTTTTCCGTTTCTTTTTGTTAAGTCTCTAGGTTCTTCTTTCAATTCCAGATTAATTCTCTTGCATGTATTGGCATTCATCAAATAAATTGTGGGGCACAGATATTGTATACTGATTGCTACTCATCACTGGGAAGTGACGTAATATGTTTTTGAAAAGTATAACATTGTTGCTGGAATCTACATGCACATAAAAACTGGGCCGAGTTAATCTCGTGCTACTCATCTATGTCCCACATTGGTGGCGTTTCAACGCCCATACATGTCTAAATAGATCTAGGGTGCGTGCCATCACTAAGACCGGCTTCGGGTCTTTGGTGTTTGGAGCTACATGCACATAAAAACTGGGCTGAGTTAATCTCGTGCTACTCATCTATGTCCCACATTGGTGGCGTTTCAATGCCCATACATGTCTAAATAGATCTAGGGTGCGTGCCATCACTAAGACCGGCTTCGGGTCTTTGGTGTTTGGAGCTACATGCACATAAAAACTAGGCCGAGTTAATCTCATGCTACTCATCTATGTAAAATATTCATATGGAGTTTAAACTCATTTATTGTCTGAAATGTAAGTCCCACAAGCTATGTGACACATAACAAGTATTTAAAGTTAATTAGAAATACAGTAATACTGAATATGGTAAAACTGAAGGAAATATGAAAGCAGTTTATGGGAATTTCTGCATCAACACACTATATTATTTTTGAAATTCAGTTGCACAATTATATATTTAATGTTAAAATAGATTAGTTCTATATTTGTAAATGACTATGGATAGAACCAATTGGATTGGACACACATGAATTGCCTGGAGGTTTTTTTGAAGGATCTCCTTGAAGAGTTTCAAGGAGAGGCAAACAAAGATAAAAAATGAGTGGAGCATTGGCAATTATTATGATTATGTACTACTCACGAGTGAATCCTCTCTCTGCGCCTTTGTGATTAATGTCATCGTCAATATTTAGAAGGCAACACAAGTTGAAGGGAAGAAAAGATGAGGAAAATCCAAATGGTAAACCTTATAACAAAAAGCAAGAATATGAAAAAAATTACAAATTTAATCAAATTACCAATAAATTTTCTCTCGAGGAAAAGGCTTATCATTGAGTGGTAAAGGAACTTGACAATAATTATGGAAAAAAGTAACAGCGATAAGTACAATACTCAAAAGAATGGCGATTCCACAAAAGTCAAAGAAAACTTATTGATTGGGTTGCAGTTCTCTTGTGGATTGATGGTTGTCATACAGTAAATTTGGCTATAAAGTGTAAAAGGGACAAGGGCAGCTTCCTCTATTGTGTTGATTTTAGTGGAGTAACTTCGCAGACCTTGGCATCCAAGCCACAAAGAATTGTGGTGGATTGATTTGGTTGTTATACAGTAAACATGGCTATAAAGTGTAAAAGAGATGAGGGCAAGCTTCCTCCTCCCTTGTGTTGATTTTGGTGGAGTAGTTGCTTCTCAGACCTTGGAATTCAAGCCACAAGGAATTGTGGTTATTCATGCAGCCCCTTGAGGGTCGTTTGTTTCAAGAGAGCTTTCTAAAAAAGGAGAAGAAACAAGGCATCTTGATAAATCAGTTCAACTTCAGTTGCTTAGAAATCGTTTGTTTCGAGAGAGCTTTCTAAAAAAGGAGAAGAAACAAGACATCTTGATAAATCAGTTCAACTTCAGTTGCTTAGAAATTACAGCCCCCAAACAAGTCTCCTTATTAGAGGCTATGCAATCTGAAGTTTTGAAGTCAGAACGGTTCTACAAGCATTTTAAAAGTCGTAGATGTTTAGAAACATTTTAATAACATTCAAAAGCAAATAAACTGTCTATTTTAATGACATTTTAATATATATACTTAAACAAACATTAAAAAATCAGATTAAGAGCACGACAAGGCCAAAAAAGGTAAACAAAAATAAAATTGTACTCCAATTCGGAAGGGGCACTACAGAACCCTTATGTCGTGTTGAATAAAAACCCAATTCTTGTGGATCCAGTTTAGCTGAAGTTTAGGATTTGGAAGGAATTGATAATGGTGTGTAGAGTGCACGGTAACCGATGTAATTTCTTTTAAGTCCTATTCGTCACTATTGGTAGGAAAGGACCAAACAATGTTAGTCTTATAATGTTGCAACTTCTCCTTAGAGGTAATGCCTCTATAGGACATAAGGGAAAGTACTTCCATGATCTTAAGAAAGGAGTTAGTCACCCCTGTTAGTGGCTTATGTGGTAAGCTTCCTATAATTATCTTGAGGATGGTGTAGTCGTACCCATCAAGCAAATGAAATCATGTTCATTTCCTTATTGTGCCATTAGAGGGCTTAGAGTTATGTGTGAAGAGATATTTGGGCCAAGCTTAGCTTTTGTCATGGAAGGAAATTTCATAGGAATTGGAGTAGTTCGGTAAGTATTCTTCATAACTCATGTTCATAATTTCATAGGAAAAAAAGGGTGATAAAGGCGTTGCATGCATTTCAGATCCGAGAAAACAAGGAAGAACCCTAAAACGCCTTGTAATTCACGCATCCATGTGGTCTCTCCTCCAGCCACGCAGACCTTCCTCCTCTACTACGTTGCATTTTCAAAAGGTGAGTCATTTTTTCATCTTTAAATACATACGCTTCGAAATCTAGCACAAGCTCTCATAAGAGCTGAGTTGGTGGTTGAAAACGCTTGGAGAAGGGAGGTTTGAGGTTCAAACCTCACCCCCAATACCAAAAATTTTTAATTTTGAAATTTGGCGGAAAATTTGGAGAATCCGCCATCTTTGGCTGCAAATTTGGTGGAAAACCCACCTCTAAACAGCTAGTTACGACTAAAAAGGCTTCCAAAATTTTTAGTGAGAAAAACCCTAATTTAGGGTAATTTTTTGTTCTTCGATTAGGCTTGTTTTTTCATTTTGGGCAACATATGAAAAAGGAAGACTGTCTAAAAACCTAATACATATGCACAAATTCCCGAGATTGCAATCTATCATTGACGTTCTTTCTCGCTTTATTCGCCCAATTCAACATTTTAGAGCTTTCTGAGGGCTCTATTTTCCGATCTTGTCCCTTGGTACAGAAAACTACTTTTTGTGACTGATCGAGGACGAGAATCTCATAACTATCTAAAGATGGAAAAGAATAAGAGCTTGAAGATGCTCGGGAGGCCATGTTGATAGTAGGACCATTACTGGGCACATACTTTGATTTATCAATTTTTCACAATCATTACACCACAAAAATCTGTATTGGGATCATGTACAAGGCTACTATGACTACACAAAAATGTTTTTCTTTTACAAAGGCTAACTTTGGCTAGACGAAGGTTCACCACTTGAAAAATAAGAACTGTTAGACTATACAGAACTAGATCTGGGCAAAGAAGAAATACTAGACTTAGATCTAAAAGATAATGTTACATTATTCTTTGTTTCATTTACAGCCGTAGCATTTTCTAACTTTGACTGGTTTGTATAAATTTCTTTGAGAGTGTCCATTCTTTAGGTACCTTTATCTGAGACCAAGAAATTAATTCAGGCTCTATCTTCTGACTTTCTAAATTTACGTGACTCACCACGCTGCTACCCTTGGAGATACCATGCTTTACTGCAGGTGCATGGTATTGACAAGTCTATATATGACTTTATAATGGATAGCAAGCGGACAAGATCCTGGACGCATATTTAAGCCAGTGGTAGCCAGATGAAGTTTCGGACTTCTTTTAAAAGATCATCTTTAGTCAAAGATACAGGGTAATTAGGATACACTTCAAAGGATATAGGACCATTATGTAAACCAGTCTGAATGGCTGCTAACAAAGAATCCTTAAAATTATCGAATCGGAGATCCATGAGACAACAGAGAACTGAAGCATTTAGACCACGACGGAAAAGAGGGGTGATACCTATTTGCACACAACCTATATGGGCAAACTTATAAGTATTTTGTTTTTGAGACTTTTAATATCAACGGGATCTATCAAAGGGATATTATATTCACAATTAGAAGACTGACTGACTTGAATGACAGACTCACGGGTTTTAAACACAGTGGATGCTAACAAATGGAAATTAGAAACTTTAGCATAAACCTGGTCGTAAGGTATTTTTGGTAATTTCCAGGCGGGTAACGGATTAGACTCTTCTTGGATATCAACAGCTGAATTTACAGGATAGACATTAGCTAGACTGACAAGATCTTGATCTTCGGCAGAGAAACTGGATTGACCTTCGAATTCCATTTTAGACTGATACTAGCGAGCAACTTTGCTGCAGGGCTTACGGTATCAAACTGCAACCTAAACTGTGCTCAACACGGCGACTTACAAGCGGGAGTCTCGCCTCTTTGCCTGACTTAAGCTGTATCAACTGGTGTTCACAGATGAAAACAGATAGACAATATACAATTTCTGATGCAAAATTTCAAGTATTAAAGCATGAACCAGCTCTGATACCAATTCCAAAACTAGGACCTTTAACTCATGCAAAAATACTTAATAAAGAACAAAAGCTGGAATAATATCTTTATTCACCAAATATATGGATTTGCGACTATTTTATTTGAATTAAATGTGGTCAAAGATTCTACATTAAATTTTCCAATTACAACTTTTCTTAGGGAGGAATAATGTATTTGTCGGCCATTCTTGGTCTGTAGTAGACATTACCTAGTTAATATCTAAATTAAATTTAGAAAAATACATTTCAAAAAAATACATACGTTTAACAGTAATATTCAAAGAAGTATACCCTAGAATTTCTTTGAAGATTATAATATAGATTTGTAGAAGCAATTTCAGCTCCTCTTGAACCACTAGGAGATTTGTAGTGAATAAAATTAAAATTAAAATTAATAGTTCAAAAATTAAAAAAATTGGATGGGAAAATTTGTATTTAAGTTGAAGGGTTTTTGGTCTATTGGGGTTGATGTAGGGCTTTCAATGAGCCATCACACATTAAGTCTTGTTGATGCGAAGGCCTAGAGACACCCGCTACAAAGAGTCAAACAGTTGAGACGGGGTCATGTCTTGGGTGATTTTGACGACGTGGATGTCTCTTACCCGTAATTGCTTAGTGAAGGTGTGGATGTCTCTTACTCGCAATCGCTTAGTTGAAGGTGTTCATTGGTTTAGTTTGTTCGCTTACTTTGCATTGTTGGATGAGGCCAAGATCGTGCTTTGGGTGATTTTGGCGGCGTTGCATTGTGTTGTATTGTTAGATGAGGGCATGGTCGTGCCCCGAGTGATTTTGACAACGTGGATACCACTTACCCACAACTACTTAGCTAAAGGTGTTCATTGGTTTAGTTTGTTCGCTTACTTTGCATTGTTAGATCTATATGTTCCTCGGAACTTAAGTAGAAATGCCATCAAAATACATAATCCTGTACCCAATTGTATGACATCCTAGAGGTGCTCAATGAAAAAAAAATTGTATTTAGTTAAATGGATTGGAGTTTAACAATGAAGACAATGGCATGAAAAGAATTGGTTAGCCATCCACCAACAATTTTACCAGACATTAAACTATCACTATCCTTTTTGGAGGGTTCAACAATTTTTCCAAGATCGAGCACATAGAGCTGTAGACTTGGAGGGTGCAACAATTGAAGGCAGTATTTAAGATGTTAATGAAGAAAACTTGCAGCTCAACAAGAAATTAATTGCCTTCAATTGAAAATGCTGACATTGTAAAAAAATGTTGTACATGAATATAGGAGCCAAATATGAAAAAAATTTAAGAGTGGGTTTTATGATGGAGTTATTTGAGGAGAATAAAATTAAAAAATTGGGGGAGATGTTAAGTCAAAGGGCTGTTTAAAAGTTACCATTCAGCCTGCAAATCTTTAATTAATTCCGGTAATTTTTAGTTATATATACAATTTGGTCTCGTAGACATAATTACAACCATTTCATTTTATACAGCAAAATTTCTGTCGTGGATAAATCTGGTTGAATGGATAGCTTTACACCACGCTAAAAACACATCTTTTCTATCTTATCTGTACAGAGAAATGAATTCAATCTCAAAAACAATAAATCCCTCTGGAGCACCATTCTGGACCAGAAAGACGATATAAGACAATCTACCTGAGAATTTGTATTCCACTCATAGGCGGGTAAGGAAAACTAGCAGAACCCAGAAAAGAACCGTTCCCATAGTTAACAGAGTGGTGCGTGAGAGGCAAAGGCCTATCTCGAATCTCAGGAATGTCGATATCCCCTTCCAACATCTTAAGAACTTCCACAATAGTAGGCCTAAAAGCCACCATTACATGCGCACACAGAATCCCCACTAAAACGAACCGCTCCATTATACTTTCAGGCCCTGCATCTCTCATCCTCTCGTCCACCACTTCTCTCGCCCGTCCGGACTTCACCAGAGCCCACGCCCAATCCGTTATAAGATAATCAGAAGCGTTCTCCACAGAAGTATCCAGAGCCTTTCTCCCGCTCATTATTTCCAGCAGAACAACGCCGAAGCTGTACACGTCGCTTTTTTCCGTCAACTGCCCGTAGAGCGCATATTCGGGAGCAAGATACCCGTGCGTCCCCGCCACGCGGGTGGTCATATGGGACTCCCCTTCCACGCTCATTCTCGCCAGCCCAAAATCCGAAACATAGGCATTCAATTCGGCATCCAGGAGAATATTCGTGGCTTTGATGTCCCTGTGGTATATCGCCGGCTGAACGCCGTGGTGCAGATAAGCCAATCCCTTGGCCGTACCGAGCACTATACCCTTCCGCTGCGGCCACGTCAGCGGGGGTCCCTGACCCCGAACACGTGGTCGTACAAACTGCCGTTGGGCATGTAGTCGTAAATCAGAAACCGCTGGTGTCCCTCCACGTCATCGCTGGCCAAGCAGCAGCCTCTCAAAACCACCAGGTTTCTGTGCTTGATATGGTTGATGATCTCCACCTCGTTGAGGAAATCCACGTCTCCTTCCGCAGAGCAGTTTTTGATTCGCTTCACGGCAATCAGCTGGCCGTCCGGTAGGGTTCCCTTGTACACGGTGCCGAAACCGCCCTGGCCGATGAGGTTTCCCTGACTGAAATTTCCCGTGGCGGTCTTGATTTCGTTAATGTTGAACCAGATGGCTCCCGTGTTGGGCCTCACGGTGACGCTTAACAGGTCGCGGTTACGCCTTAAGAAATGCCTGTGCGCGGCCGAGCGGTTTCTCCTCTCCCTCCGACAGTACCACACACCACACGCGCAGACTCCCAGCGTGACAGCAGCAAAGCCGGCGGTCGTATAGATAAGGACCACACGACCGTGGCTTTTCGACTCTGGGGGCTCCAACGGCAATCCGAAGGCGCATCCGGCGGTGTCCTGGTTTTTGGGGCCGAAATCGTTGGCCAAACCCCGCCGTAAAGAACGGCAAAATAGAAGCATTTGAGAGTCGTCTGCGTAGTAACGTTTTTATTTAGCCCCACTATTGTGCCCACGGCTTTCTGAGCGCTCTCTTTGCAGACATTGCAGGTGGCTAAATTGGATAAATCCCCTTTGCAGGCCGTGTCGATGGAAGTCGTTCCGAGAAGATTGAGCCAGTCTTGTTTGGTTTGTATGCCGCTGCACAGATCGGGGCTGGATACGAACATGGATGTGTCGTTGAGGCATTGGGGAACCAGGGAAGGGGAAACGGAAGTGGAAGAAATTTGGTCTCGGAATGAATTCAGACAGGCGGTTGCAGAGGGGTAGTCGGGGAATTCGAAGTTTGATGTGTCTTTCAGGTACTGCGCTAAGCCTACGCCGAATAAGCTCAGAAGTGTTTGGCAACATTCTGCATGCTGTGAGTCGTTCGATTTGCAGGAGGATTTGTCCCACGGTATTTCGCGGACATAATTGAAATCCGTCGGACAGGAAGCTGCGTTTGCGATAACGATTATTACAAATTGCAGCAACGCCGACCACATAAATTTCTTCATTTTAACTTTTCTGCGCTGAAGAAAAGTTGCAGGGCGTCTAGGTACCTAGCGCAAATGAAAACCCGTTATTATTTGGATGTCTTTATTAGAATCTGGGAAATTCTTTCCGGCGCCTTGACGGCACGGTACAGGGTCAAACCCCAAAGGCGACCTTTTCAATTGTTTCAAATTGACGGTTATTTACATTAGTATTTTTTATTTTTTCGGTTGAAGGTGTGGATTTATTTTTTGGACCTCTTTAATTTAGCGTCAAGGTTTTGGGATATCATTTCCACCAAAGTTCTCTCGAACACGATCCTCGCCTCTTCTCTTTTTTACATGTGTAGGCTGGGTATCACACTCAACAAAGATTGATCCCATGAGGACTTTTTGTGAGTCTAACCATTTCACTAATAGACCATCCACCAATTTTTATTAATTATTTATTTCATTTTTCAAAGCTATGATTTTATTGAATCCATTTGTGGGGAGATGACTAGTGGACATACATATGCATAGGTGCATTTAACCTAATGAATAATGTCTTTACAATAATAGGGTGTGTTTTAAAAACACAACGTGTTTTATAAAAATATTTGAAATATTTTTCTTGCATTCATGGGCATGGATGTATTTTGTCTACAAAATAGCCCTCTCCAAGGATGGAGTGTGTTTGAAATTCACAATGTGTTTAGTAATAATATTCTAAAACATTTTTTTGAGCGACTGATGTGCATTGATATGACATTTACTGACAAAGACACATTTTGTATAGAATACAATTGCTCCCCTTGGGTGGGATGTGTTTGGAAACAAAAAGTGTTGTGAAAAAAATATTCTGAGTGTTTTTCTAAGCACAAGATGGGCATTGATGTGGTATTACTACGCAAAGGTGCCTTTTATCTAAATAATAATAGTCTCCCCTCAAGGTGGAATGGATATGCATGTGTATAGATGTATTTTGTGTAATGAATAGTAGTCTCACTCGATGGTGGTGTTTGGAAAACAAAATGGTAAATTCTAGGTAATGGACAGACATTGATATGACATAGATGAGTGTAGATGTATTTTGTCTAAAGAATCACCATCTCCTTCGAGGTGGAAAAAGACAATATTCACTCCCACCAAGAAAATAGTGATTCTGTAAACAAAATATACTTACATCCTTACATGCCACAACAATACCCATTTACCATTGGAAAACCACTAATATATTCAAAAACTGCCATTTACTAATTTACTCTAAATTGAAATCAATGCGCCAAAATTTCTTAGTGAATACTTTTACCAACACGTGTGTACAAATACACTAATAAATATTCTAAAACAATTCATTTTTTTAACCCATATTCTATTAATCAATTGCTAAATCTTATATCATATACATACGTATATATACATCAAAACATATACTTACGACAAGCTATACAAGTTCAAGAATTGGCAATTTTAATTTTATGATAACTTAAAAATAATCCTGACGGGCTGTCAAATTTAAGACATTCAAGTTCTGAATTTGTAAATTATCTAAGCAACCCTTTGACTGTAGTTAAGTCAAGGAGATGGTAAGGATAGGGGCTGCTGATTGAACAACGGATTTTATTTCAATTATTTTGAAAAACTATTAGTCAAATTGGAATAAATCGGTTGGATTAGGCCATGTGCAAAATGGTCGACTAGAATAGGTAGTTTAGTCAAAATAATGAAGCAATTCGTATAAATTCTTAAATAAATTCGTTCACAAAATTTGAACATATAATAGTCACGTGTGTAAATGAAAGGTACAAGGATAAGGTTTGAAACGGTTCAACATGAGAGATAACTAGCTAGGAATCCCATCACAAAGTTGGAATGTAGACATGACACAAGGCGAGGTATGAATAGGAAAAATTAAACCTGAAAATACATACAATATAGGAGCATGTGTTATATTGGGGTGTATATATTGTTACAAACTAAATACATTGAAATTAATATGGGATTGAATTTTTAAATGAATGATGATTTTCAAAGTTGATGCAATATTATGATTTACTAAAGAGCTGTATTCAACTTGGGGTAGTAAGGCATATCTTAGAGAGAAAAGGGAAAAGTTGGGTACAAAAAATATTCATCTTGCAACTAATCGACCATTATGTCAGTAAGAGGTCCATTTCAATTACAGGTGCTATTATTGATGGTGAACATTGGGACATAAAACCGAATATCGCATGATGGAAACCTTCTAGTGTAGGCTCCCCCCCAGTTTGTGTGTGCTCGTTTCACTCATGTGTAATGACATGGAATTCTTCACAACAGAAAACATCTCCAAATCGAATCTTCGGTCCAACAATGTCGCCTTTGCTATGTTGATGTTCATACCCATAGATTTTCCATCCTCTATCACCAATACACAATACATTGATTAAGAGGGTTCATTTCATTACGAGTGCCATTTTTGATGGTGAACATGGGGACATTGATATAACATTGAAAGTTATATTGATGGATGCAATATTTTATCGGCATAATCAAGGAAGCAAGTAGGGTTAAAAATATTAATTAACAATCATAGAGATTGCCCGTTTTAATATTGTATAATGACTAGGTTAAGTATGAATACAAGTGGTATGCTAAACTTGTCATTAGAAAAGAACAATGCCAATCTTTAAAAAAATTAAAGGATCTTCGGGGATTATAGTAGTTTGCAAATAGATTTAGATTACAAATTGGATCATGAATCCGCAAAGGAGGAAAGAGGAAGGCCGAGCAAGCAAACAAATGTATCCTACAACACATCAACCATTATGTTTGTAAGAGGGGCACTTCCACCGCAACATCACCCCTATTGATAAAGGGATCATGGTATATTGGGTTTCTATGGTGTTATGGACCAAACATCTCAAGTAATATGGGGTTAAGTTTTTAATGAATGAATACTTTTAGAGTTGTTGAAGCAAATATGTAGTGCCCACTTCCCTTTGACACCTTTTGATGCTTATGTTGATACTTGTTGATCACATTATGGACATTATTATGTTTTGATTTAGTATGTTGTTAGACATTTGATCATGGATTATTGTTGATCTTGATTTGGATATGATACATGATGATTATTAGAGACACTCATATGTGGATGATGATATACTATTTGACATGGATGTTTTATGGATGTTGTTCGGACATGTGATTTTGATATTTTGCGATAATGATGTAGTTGTTACTTCGATGTTGTTGTGATTCATTTATATAGTTGGTTTTGTGATTTCATTTATATCATGTTGGATGTTTTGATATGGCCACGAGGCTGAAGGAGGTATTTGCATTTTGTAGGTTAAAAATATCACAACAAAACATCGGGGATCGAAGACCAACCACAATGGAATTCTAGGTGAATTCGACAAGGTCACCATGACAACTTGTTTTGTGTGTGTGTGTGTTGTATTTTTGTTAGGGATTCCCATGGGGGGGATTCCTTTATATGTGACCATGGGTTTGTGTATTTTATTAATGTGTTTCTTTTATTATTGTTGTATGTATTTTATTAGTAATGTGTTCCTTTCTTTTAATTAATTAAATTGTGATAGATTAATGTGAGGAAACATATGGTTAAAATTTAAATAAATCAAATTGGGATATGGGAAAGTAATTATAAGAGTTGTTGGTTGTTTGTATTAAATATGTAAGGGATGTGTAACCCAGTTTTGAAGTATGAAATACTCCACCTCCATGACAAATTCGAATTTGTCCTTGGGGGTTGTTTTTGGAGGCTTGTGGGACAAGTAAAACTTGTCCCATGCCTCTAAATTTAATTTACCAACCATACTTATGGTTGGAGAGGTGAATTGTGACTTTTATAATGAATTTTATTAATCATGTTGCATGTTTTTAATTGCACTCTCTTACATTTTATTTAATTTTGTTGTCCCTTGAGGTGTGGGCTTTTGGAGTGTGTAAGTAACTTGTCATATTTTCACCCACCTCTTTATTGTGCTTGGGAGAATGGATTTTTTATTTTGTGTTTAAATTGGAGGATGTGTGATGTGGCATCCTACATGGATCCACATCATCCTCTTCTCTTCCCTCTTCTATATAATTCAAACTCTCTTCTTGTTTTGGGGTTGTTGAATCATTTTGCAACTTCTTTGGGGGCGCATTTTCTTGTGTTGGAGCTCTTGTTTTTGGAAGAAATTTGGAGAAAGATTTGCATGCTTGGGAGATTCTTTGTTTTGGACTGTGTTTTTGGCATTTGAAGCTTGTTGTTAGGAAACAAAATTTACCATGGAGAGGTAGGAATTTAACTCTCTTTTCATGTTGTTATTTTCTTGTTGTGTTGTATGAATGGAGAATGTTTTGTTTTATTTATTGGCTGGTTGGGTAGACTGCCATAGGGATGGTGTAGGAGAAGGCTATGGGGAATCCATGTGGGGGCATAAGGGAATGCCAATGACATCATAATTTTGTGGAGGGAGTTTGGGTTTGGGATCCACCATGGAAAAGAAATAGCTTGCATTTCTTACTTTGGGGTGGGCATAAGGAAATCTATGGGGGCATAAGGAGATATTTGTGGGGGCATAAGGATGTGTGTGGGATGAATTATTTTGGGGGTTGTTCTATGGATGCCCAATTCCAATTGGGAGGCATAAGTAGCTTCCCCATAGACCTTGCTCCTTTGGCTTGCATGACCAAGCCTGAGTTTTGATTTGAATGTTTTCAATTGTAGTTGTAAACTGTTGTTTTGTGTTGAACTATGTTTTATATTGAATTGTGCATGTTTGAAAGAATGTTGTGTGTTGTGGAAGCCAGTTGTTGCCATGGGTTGAATCACACCTTTTATTGTATCTTGGTTGGGGCTCGGGGGCCAATGATGAAGGAAGGCTTCTCCTTTCATTAGATGTCTTGGTTGGGTGGAGAGCGTTGCCTTTCCCCCTCTTTTGTTGTGATCAACTTGGAGAAAGAGAAAATGTGCATGTTATTGTTGTCATGGAGCAAAGGAAAATGCAATTTGACAATCCCTTATGAAAACATATTCATTTGTAATCCTTTCCCACTTGTTGTGGATGAAATTGTAATATGTATTTTGTGAAGAAAGATGTATGTAATTTGATTATGAAGTTATATATTTAAATTTTGAAAGACATTTATATCCGTTGTTTATTGGAAAGAAACATAAGTATGTTATTGCATTCAACATGGAAAGATGTAAAGATTTATAATTGAAGTCAATAAAGAGTTGAAAGACCTTTTTTATATGCATTGTTGGATTGAATTCAATGTTTCATTGTATGACAAAAGAGATAGTTAGATCTCTGTTTGGAAAGAGAAAATGTACGTGAAACAATGTTGTATTTTTGTATTTTGGGAATGTGTATAAATGAAATTTAGTATTTGCTTTGGATTCAAAATGGTTGTTTATAAACAAATGAATGTATTAGATTAGTTTAGAAATGAAATGTCACATTTGAAGGATAAAATTTGATATACAGATTTAAAAGAAATAGATCTTTGTTATAAACTTTAAAACTGGCAAGTAAATTTAATTAAAATGTACAGTTCGGACCTGCACTTAATAATCAACTTGGAATTGATATAATTTAGCATGCGTTAAGACATCAAGGAACTCAATTGACAAAGAACACTTAAGAAAACAATTTTAAACATTGTTAAAACGAGCCAAATCTCTTCCACAACCATTTTCTGTCATTTGATGGAAAAATGTATATTGAAACTCAAACAAGTAAATTTACCTTCCCTAAATACTTTAAATCCTTCCTAGATCAATCCTCCATGTCTTTTTGGCATGTTGAGTGAAGGAGGAGATCCAATTTAATCAAATTTGAAAGTTGGAAATTACCAGTTGGCTTTTTAAAATCTTGCGTATCTTTTTGCAAAATTGACCCCTTAAACTTCATCAAAATATAAAATTTATAATTCATGTGCAAAGAGGGAATCGAGGGCTTTCCAGAAAGTCCCCGTTTTCCTAAAACTGATCTTTCTAGCTAAAGTTATGACACTTTGAAGTTTTTCTGCCTTGGCAGGAAAATTTTCCCTGGCGGGCCCGCGGCCTAGAAAATTCCCATTAAAAATCCTTAGAATTTTTTTTTGAAAAATTTTGGTTTGGGAAAATTTGTGAAATTTCCTCCGCCGGCCTGCAACCAATCAGAGGGCACCATGTGTCCTCATGGGGCAATGGTGGAGGTGTGGCATCATTTTTGCCCTTAGGCCTTTTTAAAACATTTTGGAAATTTTTCATCTTTTCCCCCCGTCGACCTGCAGCCGACCAAAGGGTGCCATGTGGCACCTTGGGGTGACAGCGGAGGAGGGAGAACTCCATCACTTTTTGAAACTTTTTTTGTTGTCTTTAGAAAATTTTTGATAAAAGACCTGTGGCCTTGCGCTCTCGCCCTGCCTTGGGAAGACTTCCTTCCGCGGACGCGTAGACCCGCGCACGCATTTACCCCTTTCACCCCATCTCCTCCCTTTGGCAAAATTCATTGAATCTCCCCACCGCTCCACTGTCTCTCTTCTCCCCTCGGCGAATGGTGGAGCGCCACGTGTCCACGGCAGACCCGCAGTGCGTGGAGGCCAAATTGGCTTTTCTTCCCCTTTGGCGAAATGTCCCATAAACCCCGCCACTCCACCGCTCCACCCTTCCCTCACCTTCTCCCACTTGGATCAGGAGCCGACACGTGTCCTTGGAGGACCCGCGGAGGTGCGTAAATGGTAATTTTCTCGCGCAAGGAAAAATTCCAAATGCCGCCCGCGACCCGCCGACCTGAAATTTTCTTTTCACCCCTGCTTGACACGTGTCCCCTTGGGGAAAATTTGACCTCTAAAGTCGCTTGCCCATATCTTGAGTTTCTGAAGGAGTTAGGAGGACTTCTTTATATCACCGGAAAGGTGAGAAAATTTCCTATCCAATGGGAATGATTTAGGAAAATTTTGGAAGTTTTAAGTGTGAGAAAAATCAAGTTGAAACTCTGAGCTTGTTAGAGAGTGGGTATGGGGGTAAATTACTCCCTGAACCTAACTGAAACTTCTAACCCTAAAAATTGAACCATGTGAACTTGATATTTGTTAATGAAGGAAAAATATGTTCCTAGTAATTTAGCTTTGTTCCAGAACATATTAGTGTCAACTAGTGTCTTGCAACTTGGTTGTGGACACTTCTAATAAAAAAATTATTCCATAATTTTCTAACTAACCCTAGGTTATTTCTTGGGTCTCAAGTGGGTTGTTTTAAATGGGCATCACAAAAACCATGATGTATACAAAGACATATATGATTTTGAGGAATCAAGGCATATATTTAGAGGAGATGGAAAGACCAAGAAAGTAAACATATGAATCTCACAACTAAAATACCATTATTAGTAAGAGGTCCATTTCTATTACTGATTGTTATTATTGGGACACAAAACCATCGATCACCTAACAAAACCTTCTAATGTAGTCACTTCCCCATTTATGCATGCCCATTTCACACATACACAATGACATGAAGCTCTTTTTGTCTTCGACGTCATGGAGGAAAGCATTTTCATATCAATTATTTTGGTCACCATGTCATCCACTATGGTATGTGAATGTATCCCCTTGGGTTTTCTATCATCTACCACAAATACACAAAAATGGTTAAGAGGCTTAATTCCATTACAAGTGCCATTGTTGATGGTAAATAAAGGGACTTACCAAGATGCACTAAAGATGAATATCCAACTTTGGGTATTAAGAAATATATTTAGAAAAGGAGAGGGAAAGAATGATAAAGTAAACATTTGCATCTCACATATAAGAAACCATCATGTCAACATAGAGGTCTATTTCTATTACAAGTGTTATTATTGGTAGTGAACACTAAGACATGAAACAAATGATCATCCAACATGGAAACCTTTCACTTGTAGGAACATCCCTATTTATGTGTTTCCATTTAACAAATGCATAAGGGCATGAAGATCTTCGCTATCTTTTGCACCATGAAGGAAAATATCTCAACAATTCTTTTGGTTGACATGTCGACATGTCACCCACTACCATGTCAATGTATACTGATTGGATTTTCCATCATCTATGACAAACACATGTAAATAAGTTCTTAAGAGGTTTTGTTCCATTATGGGTGTCATAGGTGATGGTAAAAGTGGAACACAACTAACAACCACTCGGTGAAACCCTTCCACCATAAGTGCCTTTCCGATTCATGTGTGCTTGTTTCACCCATGCAAATTGACATGAATTTCATCATCTTTTTCATCATGACTACAAACATTTCCATATAGATTCTTTTGGCTTACATGCCACCAAATACCATGTCAATGAACACACTTGTATTTTTAACCTTCATCATAAAGACACAAAAAAATGATTAAGCTAGTGGCAAAAGTAGTGATCAATTAGTTTTTTTCCTTAAAATTAGTTTAAAATAGAATGAACAAAGACAATATTTCAATGTGTGCTCAATCTTAACAATATTCAAAGTTATATTTAATAACTTGGGCTATGAGTAGTGATGTTCCCTTCTTTTAGTTAAAAAATATTTCGATACATAATTATCTCGTTGGTATTTAGATACATGTCTACCTTGAATAATACACAAAGAGTATTTTGAATCATCTAAAATACCTTAAGAGGGTTGAATCTTAAGACATATTTAGTAGAAAAGTAAAAGGTTTTCCATAAAACAATCATGGGACTATATATTAGCATAATATTCCATGATATTGAGCCTCCATTTTGTAATTGTATAGGATTTTTGTTTCACCCAAGTACACCGACATGAATTTATTTGTCATCTTTAGCATCCCATATTCATAATGATAAACATCTCCATATCTATTCTTCTAGTTGATATTACTACTAACTATAATGTCGAAAGGTTCCAGTGGATTTGGTTTTACACCTACAAAATTGCATTTACTTGTAATTTTCTAAGGCCTTCCTTCATGGCGGTGGAAAATTCAACTAGCAAAGGATGAGGAGAAACCATACCAACACTCCTTGCCCTTAATTCGTCCCTTCAATGGGATTTAACTTTATTTTTTATTTTAAATTATTTTCATTTATTAATAATGCCTCTTGTGTCTTGAACACATGTCTCCAACATGTTATGGCCTATCTAAGCTCGACTTAGCCGAAATTGCATCCCATCCTTTTTTAATATATATATTTCAAGGTGTGCTCAATCTTAACATTATTCAAAGTTATATTTAATAACTCGGGCTATGAGTAGTGATGTTCCCTTCTTTTAGTCAAAAAATATTTCAATACATAATTATCTCGTTGGTATTTAGATAAATGTCTACCTTGAATAATACACAAAGAGTATTTTGAATCGTCTAAAATACCTTAAGAGGGTTGAATCTTAAGAAATATTTAGTAGAAAAGTAAAGGGTTTTCCATAAAACAATCATGGGACCATATATTAGCATAATATTCCATGATATTGAGCCTCCATTTTGTAATTGTATAGGATTTGTGTTTCGCCCAAGTACATCGGCATGAATTTCTTTGTCATCTTTAGCTTCACAAATTCACAATGATAAACATCTCCATATCTATTCTTCTAGTTGATATTACTACTAACTATCATGTCGAAAGGTTATAGGGATATGGTTTTACACCTACAAAATTACATTTACTTACAATTTTATAAGGCCTTCCCTTCATGGTGGTGGAAAATTCAACTAAAAAAGGATGAGGAGAAACCATACCAACACTCCTTTCCCTTAATTCACCCCTTCAATGGGCTTTAACTTAATTTTTTTATATTTTAAATTACTTTCATTTATTAAAAATTCCTCTTGTGTCTTGAACCCATGTCTCCAACATGTTATGGCCTATATAAGCTTGGCTTAGCCAAAAGTGCATCCCATCTATATATATATATATATCTATATATATATATATAATTTACTAAATTTTGTTTTATTATTATTTTATTTTTAAAACCCACACTAATTGGGCATGAGATCAAAAGGGGCATTACATAATATACGAAGTTTCTTGATATGCACATCCACAAAATTATATTTATAATATATAAAAATCATATACAAAAAATCTTAGTCCATCATTCTTGAATCCTTGTGATTGTGAAAGGTGGAGGAGGTGAAACTGTCATGAGAGGAGGAACTTTTCCTAATCAACTCATGGAAGAGGTATTATGGTCACTAACAATATAAAATGGGGTCATTTTCCTACATGCACCTTTGCCTTCTCATATAACTACTAAAAATAGGATATCTCCTTCTTAACATGAACTAGTTCTCTATATAGTGACATATATCCATGAGGAACTATGGCTATGCTTTGATTTCACTCTACTCAAGTTTGATCCCTCTCTATAGTTTCCTGATATCTCTCCCTAGTCAAATGGGCCACCTATGCTATTAACTGTTGTATCGTTGATGTCAACTAGTCAATGATCTCAATACGTATAGCCTATTCTTTGTTATAACCCAACAATAATGGCCACTCTAGATGTAATATCTGTTAAAGACTAGAAATTAGGTAAATATATGTTGTTGATCTCACCTATGATGGCCCAACCACTCCACCACTCCCTGAACCTGATCCTTTAACCCTATCTCACCTATACCTTCCTATCCTTGACCACTACCTTTATCCATGGGTTGTGCCCTTTCTCCTAGTTGCCTTACCTACGCTAGCTATTAGGTGACATTGGCTATACTAGTTTTGGTTTTAATGACTTCCTAGCCACCTATCCTCTCCTCCATGATTGGGATTGCATATATACTTCATGTAAGGGTATTGCATGTAACTTCAACCTCATTAGTTGGATGTGCTCATGTAATGTAAGAGGTCGTGGTTAAACTGGCTTATTCAATCACATAGGTATAATCTGCACCCACCATGCATCATAATTTACTATCATCCATGTGTCTATTATATGCACTTGTATGTCATAATTAATTTTTACTACAACTATCCAAATCGGTGTGGCCATATGCAAGTACGATTGATAGATCTACCCCATGGTCCTCTCTCCCACATGACTTTGGAAAAAAGTGAGCGCGCTCCACTTGAACTCTTTACTATGACCCAAAATTCCTCTAGACCCCGTCAAAATTGTATCACTCATCAAAATTGTATCACTCAATCTCATATTTTTTATTAAAGGGTAAATGTTTCTTTATTGGGGTCCCTACCGAAACATAAAGGCTCGAATCCCAGATACAACCATGAAGAATAGAAGAAACATAACAAAAATAAGTTGTCGAGGGAAATAACAAAAGAACATCACATGCACAACATAAACTCTTAAGAAAAGCAAGTAAACTCAAAGCCAAATATTGTGATCAAGGAGGAGTGGTATGAGACTCGAGTTCGGTTTAGAAGAGACTCGTTTCTTGTTTTGGACAACCATCCACTCTTTTTTAAGCTCGACACCAATGACATGATCTCTCGAGAGAAGAATGCCTAAAGAGGAAATAAGTCGAAAAAGAGAGCTAACAGGAGAAGATGGGGTTACCCTCTACTTGACCATCTCATAAGAGGCCTGGGAATATAGGTCATCTATTCAATAAGGGGAAACCGAGAGGGGATCAAAATAGGGGAGAGACCACTCGATAGGGGCTTGATTCGAAGTAGGAAAAAGATCAATTTAGGCATTAATGGTGAAGTAAGAGGGGAGAGAATCCACCCACTAGGCGGGATTGGCCCCTATTTTTCTTAGAGTTCCCATAATCCTCCATCACATGTCATGTTTCAAAACACTGTGACAACGGAAAGGAAATATTTCATAGTCCAATCTTTGGGTCCATGTTTTATCTCCAACCTGTAGATTTATGTTCTCGAGGAGGTCCAAGGAGATGTCTAAATCAACTAGCATTTGGGCATAGCTAGTATGTGTTAGGTTGTGGAGCCTATTTTCATGTGTGAAAATGTTAAAGACTCGCATACACTAAGAGAAAAAAATTGGCCTCAAAAATTGTGCATGATATCTTGGGAAACATGATTTTCTCATATGGGTGGGATTTTTGACCCATAGGTTTATGGGATGGTTTTGGCCCATGGTTTTGATACCCATGGTTTTTTAAAACTACTAAAGCAGTTGTATATTTATATGGTTTTGTGCATATGGTAGGTATGATGTAACATTGTAGATGTGTCTGAATTCGGCTATGAATTCTATAGAGTTTGTTGAGCATAGCTCAAACAGATCTGGGTATTGTATTGAGAGAGTAGTGGATTGAAATAAAATATGAGCAATTGATTCTTGGTGGATGTAGCCCAAATTGGGTTAACCATGTTAAAAATTTTCTCTTTGTGTTGTTCTTTTATTATTTCGCACTTTTATTCCAAATCGTAATATTTTTGCATATTAGTTTCTACTATTGCGATTCTATGAGGGATTATTCCACATATTTTATCCCTTATTCCCTAATAGTATGCGGTTGTAGGGTGGTAGCATCATCAGGTTTTTCAAAGGCCCCCAACTTATTTCCAATGGATTCAAGTCAAGATTCGTCCCAAAATTGTAGAGGAAGGCCCAAGAGTCTTACCTATATAGGAATTGTGTTAAATGAGCCCTTCAATGGATTAAATAAGGGATATCAGGGATTAGTCATGAGACCATACTGATCCTCCCAAATCCAATACATATTATGTATGGTATTAGAGTCCTCATTAGATTAAAATCAACAATGAAATATTATTTGGAACATGGATAGAGTTCGATCTTACCCTTGATTTTGGGGCTCCATTTTTCTAGTGATCCATTCATGTAATTGAGAAAGCTTGGGCCAAAAATGATTGAACTTACGAGATGAGACCAAGCATACCATATTCCACTTCTAAATCCACGAACCTTAAGGAGAAGATCACCTTCCAGCTTCAACACAGGGGTGTCGTTAGCAGGTTGCAGGGGATTTTTCTTCAAGCAGACACCATTGACAGGGCAACCAATGACCGCAACAAATGTTTTCCCTTATGCGCCCCCAACTACTACCATACACTCTATGCACATGAGTTGTCTTTGTTCCATGACTAATTCCCTCACCCATGTAGTTGATGTCACAACATGGAAGGAGAATATTCGATCCACAACGTTGATGCCCCTTGTAGGGTTCGAGCACATATTAGGCACTCGGAGAGTGTCATTCGATTCATGTTTTCCTTGAACCATAGAAACAAAGACCCTTAGATGATCTCGCACCGATAATAAGATCATGACCCCTTCTTTTTGAGCAAGTTCCATCGCCGTTTTCGCAAAGAACCATGCCATTTGTGACTGCTTAAGGTTAGGGAACATGCTCTTTATCACAACTCAATCTCATATTCATGTCTACCTATATTATATAAAAATGTCATCACATTCCATGGATACACTTAATCCTCATCCCAAACAATATATGTGGCCCTATATATCTGACATGTGATTTTATCATCCCTAAGAAAATATATGGCCCATCCATAATACACCATCCATCCTAACTATGATTTTAATGTACCAACCTCAAATATCCATCAATAAACTATAGGCTTATCTCGCAACCCATGGCACTCTCTCCTCCACTGTTTCTCTATGGAAATGTGCTCCTATGCCTATATCTAGAGCAATGTCAAGCATCCTATCCCACATCCATCCCTATAAGCTATCATGTGTATATCCATGTATAATGTTTCAAACAAGTAGGATCCCAAAGAAAACACATGGGCATATGCCTCAACATATCCCTAATGAAACCTATTATATCCATCATAAAATAACAATCTATGTTGTCAAGAAACAATACACCAATGAAAAGATCCATAAGGAACAAAGAAAACGACCACACCATAACTTGATCCAAAAATACATCTAGGCCTATCCCACCCTAAGTCACCACCAAGTTAGTCATCACCATCAACCATCTCATTACAGTTGACCAATTTCTTCTATGCCAATATAATAACCTCTCAAATCACGAATCTCAATATCTTCCACACATCCTCCAATGTAACAATCATCTTTCTTATCGACAGGTGGAAGTTGCTCATCTTGAAATGTCAACACTATGCTATGGTTATCAACAATACTCTGTTTACTCTAATATCTACAATATGAGCCACTTGACATAGACCTAGTGCCTCCAATAATTCATTCTCCAATTGTCCATCTACCACGATAATAATAGAACCTGTCATCTCCACTCTCAAGTCGCCCATTGGCTCTAAAACATCACGTGGTCATGAAAACAACACACTTGGTCTAAAATTGACAAATCCATTCCACTTCACCAAACTAACCCCCACTTTGTTGTTTTTTTGGACTTTTGGAAAATTTTCCTTCCCACCCACATTTATTTCCCTAACTACCCTTTAGTTAACAAAATGACTAATTTAATACATCACATACCATATTTCTTCATTTTATAGGTCTTTGAACTCTAGAATGCACTCATCGTGGTCTTGCCGATAAAATGGAATCCTAACCATCTTTGCCTAGGTTTTCATGGGATAAAGCTCAAATTTTCAAACTAGGAGGGTAAAAATGAATATGTTTTACCCCAATATACTATTTATCCCCCTTCTATTCACCCCTCTAGACCTATCTTCACCATCATCACTCATTTTAACCCTCTCATCCTATGTGGCTAGCTAACTCTAAAAATTATCACTTGCATCATATAATCTACCGATTGACCTAATCAATCAATCACATAATCAATTTTTCTAGTGGACCATCATATATCAATTAATCAAATAATTTAAAGCTTACATCACCCCTTTGTATCTATCATTTCCTAGGGCATGTAAAAACTTATGGCTTTACAATCTATGAAACATTTATGACATCTCCTCTCATTGATTGGGGTACATCCAAGGGCGTAACTTTTGATTAAGAAAATATAGAATTTATAAATGCCTAAATATGATTGCAATGTAGCGGTAAATGAATATTTAATGAGATATAGATCCGACCCAAGAAAATAAACAAACTAGTTAGGCAATCTTATGTCTTCGACGCGCACTAATGGAATCTACGAATCTAAGGAAAAGAAGGCCCTCCTAACCTAAATTGGTGTGATAGATCGTTCGGCGAGGATGACTGCTCGAAGGCTCCAATCAATATCGAGCTCTGGCATGATCCGATCTATAGGTTGTGGAATACGTGGAAGATAACCTGTGGGTGCTTTGTAGATATTCCCAATGACAGGTCATGAAAAATGGATGATGGATATATGGTGGATTCTATGGGTGATTCTCTGGTCTAGTCCAGAAATCCTTAGCTTGATTAGCTGCTATGTCTAGTGAGGATAGTTGTGCGATAATGTTTGGTGGAAGTGGAGAGGACCTAAATACTAATGTGCGTAAACCAAGCATCAACGCCTCGATTGACTGTGGGGATAGTTGGGTTATGGGACCTGTGGATCACAACCATAAGTTCGTGGTCATTGTGGACCTCCTATGGTCATGTGTAGAATCAATCCCTAATCCCTAATATCCAGTAGTCGTATGCCTTTTCGGCCTCTATGTTTAGAACTAAAAGTTGTGCAATCTTCTCAGAGTACCTTACAGGTGTTCTAGCAACTTGAATTCTTAAGCTAGTGTCTATGTCAATGAGGATGTCTCCTACGTCTGGTTGTGGGACCAAAGGATCACAACCGAATGTTTGCTCTCTTTCAAGCCCTTCTACAGTCATGTGGATATCTATTAAGGAAATCTGTAGTTTGGCTGGTTTGACCAAAACGTATGTGCTTTGTCATCTTCTATGTTTAATCCTCTTAACTGTGAGCTGATTTCTTGTAGGTCTGTTGTTGCTCGGAAGACCTGAATTTTGAGATTTTGGTCTATGTCAGTTATTGCTGCAACAAGATTGGGTTGAGGCATGATTGGCTCGAATACGTATTCTCTGGGCTCCCTAGGTCCCGTGATTGTCATACAAAAGAAACAATATAAATCTAACTAAAGCAAAGTAAACTAATTATGCAAAGTATATCCACAACATATATAAATTCTCTATTTTTGTATTTTTGATAGAATATTTAACAAAATTAAGATAACAACTATTTAATATATCTAGAAAATGACAACTAACCTAATAACAAAATTAAAAACAAACAAGGTAGTCGAGTATAGCTACTTGTCTGTGTAGTTGTGAATCTATTCTAAATAACTAAATAACTGATCTAATTTAATTGAAATATTTTCGATCCTACCTCAGAAGTGAGGAACGAATCATAGTTTCTCATAAACTATCGATCCCCATGGCTTCCCCAACAATATCGAAAATGAACGTAACCGAAATGAAGTAATTCACTACTCTATTTGGTATATTTTAACTAGAACTTTGAAAGCTTGAACCTGGATTTTTGCATAAACAGTGGCGAATCCGATTGTGTGTGGCTTTGTCCCCTCAGTGTGGTCTCCTCGTTCCTTCGTGCTCACGTGAATCCAGAAAAGTGTGTAATGCTAGCATCAATAGAAGTAGGTATTGGAACAATGGCAGCTTTGGATGTAGACTGAATACAATGTGAGTAGGAGAGGGATAGCACAAGAGAACAGAGCTTGGCTTATGCAATTCCTAGCGGGATTTATTATGAGTCATACAACACAAAACATCCAGAACCTGAAACTATCCTTCTTGATGAACAAAACCTACAACTCTAATGGCTTCAGATTGAAAATGAAACTATCCTACCTCAATTGATTGTATGAAACAGTAATAACACTAGAACAAGAAGATCATGTGGCTTCTAAACAACAAAATAAGACTAACTATGCATGCAACAAATGAAAACTATTGAATTCCTAAGCAAGAACTGAAAGACTAAACTATTGAAATGAGAGGATGAGGGGGTTTTGAGGGGCCATTTGCTTGTAATCAAACCAACTATTTATAGAATTCCCATTCACCCAAAGGTAACTCCAACTAGGACTCTTTTACCATTAAACAATGGAGAAACACTATTATAGGGAACCAAAATCATAAATACAAGCAAAACGGATGAGAAAAGCTAGTAAAAGTTGAAAATTTACGCAAGTCGCGATTGAAAGAACATGCTGGAAAATGCGTGAAGGACCGCCGCCCTGAGTAGGGGGTTACAGACTATCGCCGCCTCGCTGGGTGGCGGTCACGAGACCGCCGCCTGTAGGGGAGTGGTTTTCATCATCAAGACAAAAATGCAAAGGAAAAGAGGGGAAAAGAGCAAAACAAAGCACGCGGAGGCTAAGTGGGGCATGGGATGTTAACGTACACTTGGAGAGCTTTTCCGGATCCCGAACACCTTGTGAGGAGACTTCTGTATCATCATTGGGGCATGTGTAACATCGTTCCGGCAGTACTATACCCTTATAATTTTGGGTATGTACATATTGCCCCCTCAGAGAAGCATTTTAGCCATGAAGAGGTGTAAAATGGTGGGTCCGAGTATGGCGGTCCCAAAATGGGAAGCTAGAAATTATACCTGACACGTCCGTGTGTCAAAATGATGCCATCCAAAATTCCCACTACCTACAAAATGAAAAGAGGACTCAAGTGCAGATAGATAAAATAAATGAAAAATAAATACTAAAATAATATGAAGTGAGGACTTACCATTTGTGTGGGGATAAGAACTTACCTCCGTCGGTGCTCCAAACCTGCTGAAAAGGGCATTCAAAATGAGTCAAAATGCTATATATATAAAAATGGGCCCATTTTCCTATTCATTTACACGTGTCGATTTGATTGATTTTGAGCTCTGGGACCCATGGTGATGGTTTTTGATGAGAGTATAGTCGAAACATTTGTGACGAGATAGTGATCATGCCTCCATGAGTGGAACATCGACCCGTGAGATCTCAAGTTAGTTCTTCTCGATTTACCATTTTTATACCTAAAATGTAAAAATGATGAAATCTTCACCATGGGGGGGTAATTTTTGAAATTTCTAGTTTTAAATGTGTCCTTAGGGGGGACGCCTAATGGGTAGGCTCTCATTTTAGTCAAAATGGTCATTTTTAGCATTTTTGAGCATTTTTAGGGTATGTGACCCATTTGGAAATGCGGGACACGACCACCACCCTGAGCAGGGTGGTGGTTACAGGACCGCCACCTTTCAAAGTGGTGGTTATGGAACCACCGCCCTGCTCAGGGCGGTGGTCCTTTCCAGAATGATAAAACAACCTTGTTTTTAACTTGTTTTTGCATTTTCCATTTTCCTATATGCTTTAATGATTTTTCCAATGTGATTCAAATACTAACTTACTCCTTTTTGCATGTTTTTGGGTGTATGTAGAAGAAGGAGGAATATATCAGATGGAGCCTGAGAGAGAGAGAGAGTGTGTGACTAGCTTCCAGCAGTGTTGGATGCACTTTCTCAGGCCGAGCAGGATACTCTTCAGAGGGCCAGCATATTACGTATATCACGGGTTCCTCATGTCGCACCTTCTAGTCACATACTATGTGACTGTTTTTGTATTGGGATGCTGATCGGAACACTTTCGATTTCCAGGAGTCAAGGGTGAGTGGACTATCACCCTGGAGGATGTCTACCGCATCTTGGGAGTCCCGATCATCGAGAGATGACTTACACTTGAGACAATGGGTCGCGGGCTCAGATAGCTCAGTGGGCTACATATATGGGAGACGCAGTTGTCTCCACTGGTTTGAAGAAGGGGGTGAGGGTCCATTCCATTCCTAGCTTGCCTATCCCTTTGATTCGTCAAGGCCATTATGGGGATCCTTGCCTTGAGATTGATCGGGGACAAGGGAGGGGACACCTTACTCTACTATCTGGTCCCCTATTATTACACAGATTGAGGCACATGGTCGGATTTATGCCTGGGGAGCCGATATACTTGGGACCACCTATCACGACTATACAGGTGGTTGCTTACAGGGACAATCTTTGAGCCATCTAACCTTGGTTATGAGCTGGGTCTATGAGCGTATCATCCCTTATGGGAGAGGCATAGAGGTGGCGGATCCCAGAGCCGTGAGGGCAGCTAGATGGATAGAGATGTGGTGCTTAGAGCACCCCACCAGCCAGTTGCTTCCTTGACTACTGATGATATGGAGGCCACACCTTATCAGGCCATGGCAGGGTTGTGGGGCGAGGAGACCTTCACTTTGATTTCCTGCTCTACTACAGGGAAGCTTGTGGATAGGATGGGGAAGGTAGAGACACACCCCTTTGATCGAGTGCCTCAGCAGTTTGGCCTTGCTTACGTTGATATGCTTCCCCCAGTGGTGCCAGTGTTTAGATCAGTTCGGGAGGCTAGGGGAGGTCCTAGAGGCCGGGTTGGACTGTTGTTACTCCTGGCATCCCTATTAGTAGCTAGGTGGGTGGTACGTGCCCGAGAGAGAGTCAGTGCTCCTCAGGCACCTTTACTTGGATTGCCGCCGGTCCTGCCCATAGTAGTGATGACCCTATTGATATAGACTCCGAGTCTAAGGAGTTCACAGGGGGAGAGATGGAGGAGGAGACCGAGGACATGGAGGTCAGTGAGTCAGGTGGAGAGGAGGATAGTGATCCCAAGTGGCATGACACTCAGGAGATCTTACAGGCCGAGAGGGCAGAGCAGAGTGTGGAGAGGGTGACTCTAGTCTCAGAGGAGTTGCCCTCTCAAGACCTAGGTAGAGAGGATGAGTCCGTAGTAGGACGCTATGTTGCCCTAGACACAGGAGGAGGACATCAGTCAGTGGTGGCATCTGTGGCAGGCGCTGATCCTAGGGATCCCTCTTGGAGGCCCGGAGATCCGAGTGAGTTGTCACTCTTCTTTTAATATTTGTTTTTAGCTAGGATTGCCTTAGTTGCTATCTCTCCTTTTGTTCATCTTTGTTTTTATCTTTTGATTATTTTCTAATTTGTTTTCTCCTTTGCTTGCAGAGACTGCTGATGAGTGGCGAGACTTGATTCGCCGGGTATGTACTGATACCCTGATGCTCCCCATGGAGAAGACTTGTGCCGAGCTATCCGTGGATGCAGGGAGCCTTCAGCAGCTGGTAGGCATAGTGATGTCTTTGCCCCTATCTGGCATGTGGCCAAGATGGTGACTTCCTCCATACCAAGTTAGCCGAGTATAGGACTGCAGAGCCTGATGAGGAGCCGCTCTCATAAGCTGAGGCTACACTACTATCATTCGGGACCATGAGCCCTCTCTGCACACTCGAGCGCGCCAGTAGCCGAGTCCTAGACGTGGTCGTGTGCCTTCTGAGGGATCTCATAGGGGTTGAGAGGCCACTTGGCTCTTTTTGTAGTGACTCTTGCTAGATTGTTTATACGATCATTTTGTATTTTCCTGGGCTCATTGAGCATTTTGACCATGCCTAGCGCATGATGGCATTGTACATAAAACCTGATATATATATATATATATATATATATCTCTTTTGGATCTAGATCTCTTTGTACCTAGAGTTTTGTGATTCATTTTCACATGTATACTAGATGTTTATAGAATTTTTTTGTTTTTATATGCTTTTCAGAATGTATGTAATGGAGAACAAATGATATCACAAATGCTTTTTTTTTTTTGTATTTCATGATGTTGATGTATGATGATGCAAATGAACTTGTGATCTTGAACTTTAGCTTTCATAAGCAATTTTCCGGTACTTCATATTGTTTTGACAAAATGTAATGACGAACTGGTATGATGAGCAGATGCACTTGCCCCACTCCTAACTCCACACAACTAGTAAGATGCGAGGGCTCACCACCGAGAGCTAGAAAGGGCACAAGCTATGAGGTGTGTTGAAATGGTAATGATGGGAGATAGACAAAGAGTTGGTGGAACCAAATTAGGATGCTACAAACCTACCCTACTCAAGTGACTCCATAGTTTAGAATGTGACTTGCTTTGCAGTTTATCTAGACTTAGATCCGTAGATGGCCACTTGGTTGACAAAATCTGGTTTTCAGGGTTTTGAACTCTCTTGGAATTTTGGACATCTGATTCATTTGTTTTTGACTCAAGATTTCAAAGGTTTATTTGAACTATTTTCTTATGACCTTCAACGTTTACTGTCAAGAGGACCCCCTACACCTTGCCCCATGCTACTAGTAGGAAGCATGGGCTTATCACCATGGACAAGGCACATGTGAGTAAGGGCATTCCCATCCTTTCCCAACCCTACATCACTAGTAAGAGACGCAAGCTCATCACCGAAGGTTGGTAGGGCAAGGAAATGTGTAAAAGTAAAATTTTTTTGTTTGATCTATATTCGACTTATTTATTTGAGAAAAATGTCAGTATGTTCTTATTTCCAAAGAGATCTATATATACGGGATAGATGTGACACCATGAAGCTTCTAGAACATACCATAGGCAAGACACCTATCCTAGGAAGAAACAAAAGTGAGAACAAGCATGCAGGCCTTGGTATGGCTACCGTTAAGACTTTGTCATATCTAGCTTTAATTGATGAAATGATTCTAAAATAGTTGATGATGTTATGAAAATGAAGAAGTATGATTTGAATGCTTCTGCCAATACCATCAGAAGTTTGTAATGAATTGCTTAAGAGCAAGTCCCTTGATCACCAAGTTTTATGAAACGAGTGAACAAAATGAACCTATCTAAATGAATATGTAATGTAGATATAATTATACAAATAGTGCCGATGCTTCATGTGTAAAACCGTTTAAGGTGCAAGGAATTGACAGTTTCACCAAATTCCTCACCTTCTAGTGTGCACAAGAGATACGCACCATTTCCGTAGTCCTTCATGACTCGATATGGGCCCAACCACTTGGGCCGAGAACTTTCTTCCTTCACCGATTTTCTTATCGATCCGGTTGTCTAGTCTTAGAACTAGATCTCCTTCATATATTTCTTGCTCATAGACCTTTTTGTTATATTGTCGGCACATCCAGTCAGCATAGACTCTATGCCGTTGTTCAGCATTTAACCTGGCCTCATCTAGGCTTTCTAGTTGGGAGAGGCATGCCTCTCTATAAGCTTCCTCATCCAAGAATCCCTTGTAGTGAGATGCAGAGACTGGGTATTTCAACCTCAAGTGGGAGAACTGCTTCTGCTCCGAATACCAATGAGAAAGGAGTTGCTCTGTTGGTGTTCTTATTGAGGTTCGGTGGGCCCACAAGGCCGGATATAACTTTAAATGCCAATCTTGTTTGTTTTCTTTTACCGTTTTGAGGAGAATAGCTTTCAACGTCTTGTTTGTTGCTTCAGCCTGCCCGTTGGCTTGAGGATAGTAAAGAGAGGCTGTGTGATGGTTTATTTTGAACTTGCTACATAGCTCACGAACCTCGTCATTCTTAAAGGACGTGCCATTATCCGAGATAATGACTTGTGGGACACCGTACCTATAAATGATCTGGTTCAAAATGAACTTGGCGATCACGACACCTGGTACAGTGGTAAGAGGCATAACCTCTACCCATTTGGTAAAATATTCGGTGGCCATGATTATGAAGTTATGGCCATCCGTTGATGAGGGAGAGAATTTTCCTATCAAATCTAGGCCCCATGTAGAAAAGGGCCATGGAGTCGCGATTGGTTGTAGAGCTTGTGTCGGCATGTGAATCTCGTGGGAAAATTCTTGGCATTTATGGCATCTACGTATAAAACTCTACTACGTCGTGTTCTAGAGTGGGCCAAAATAGCCCATTCGATGTATTTTGTGAGTAGTGGCATGACCACCAAAATGGCCTCCACATATTCCACTGTGGGATTCGTAGAGAATCTTCTTGGATTCTTCTATGTCAACACACCTTAGAAGCATTCCATCGAAAGCCTTACGATAGAGCACTTGTTCTATAATAACGTATTTAGCTACGATAATGTGTAACCGCCTTCTTTTTATTGCGGTGTAGCACCTTCTGGATACATATGGTCCATGATAAAATTGATAATATCAGTATACCAAGGACATTCAGAGATGGGAGGTCTGGTTTCGATGTAATATATGCATTCATCGAGAAAATCTAGATCTACTAGATCGCCTCCGTCTAACGGGTTTTTGGCTAACCAATCTATAATGATTTGTCCCTTAACGAACTTCTGGTTTACAAAAGTTAATTTGAATTCACCCATTAAGGTTATAAAGCGTCCAACCTTTTTAGATAAGGACCCTTGTGTGAGGAAAGTTCGTAAATGGTCTATTTTTACAATGACCCTTGTTTCTTGATTTAGCATGTAATGTCTTAAGCGTTTGGTTACAAAGACTATGGCAAGGCATTCTCGTTCTGCTTGTGTATAACATGTTTCATAATCAAGCAATTTTGGCTAATAAAATAGATCACACGTTCTCATTTATCATCGTCTTCTTGAGCCAACATGCAGGCTAGTGAGACATCCGTAGCTCGTGAATATAAGATCAAAGGATGATCTGGTCTAGGTGGCATTAACGTGGGAGGAGACAAGTAAGAAGCATTTAACTACTTCGAAGGCCTCATGGCATTCCTTTGTCCAAATAATGCAGCAATCCTTTTTCAACAAATTGTTGATCGGATGAACAAAAAACTTAAGTCCGAATGAATCTCCGGATTGCACCGAGCTTTCCAAGAAACGATCTAATGCCAGAGTCATCTGATGGTGGGATCATCTCAAGAATAGCCTGGATTTTGGCTGGGTCTACATCGATCCCTCGTGATGATATAATGTAACCTAGGAGTTTCCCTCCTGTCACACCAAATACGCATTTTTCTGGGTTTAGTGTGACTCGTATTTGATCAAACGTGAAAGAATGATGCGGAGCACTTCCGGTGATCACGGCGCTTCCTAGCCTTGGCCAACAAGTCATCTACATAGGATTCCATGATTTTATGAATAAGATCATGAAATATGTATGTCATTGCCTTGGTATGTAGTGCCAGTGTTCTTGAGACCGAATGGCATAACAACGTAGCAATAAGTTCCCCAAGGAGTTATAAACGTGGTTTTGGCTTGGTCTTGTTCAGATATTTTGATTTGATTGTATCCCGAGAACCCATCCATGAGAGACAAAAGCTCAAATCTAGCTATTGCGTCAACGATGACGTCAATGGATGGTAATGGGAAGTCGTCCTTGGGGCACACCTTGTTAATGTCTCGGAAGTCTATGCAGATGCATATCTTCCCATTCTTTTTAGAATGGGGATGATATTAGATACCCACTGAGAGTAATCGACTAGTTTGATGAACCCTACCTGGAGAAGTTTCATTACTTCTTCCTTCACCATGAGAGCTACCTTGGGTTTCATTGGTCTTGATTTTTGTTTAATTGGCTTTGCATCTGATTTGGTGACGAGGTTATGTACCGCGATGTGTGGTGCAATTCCCATCATTTCTTTATAATTAAATGCAAAAGCCTTTTGATGTTATTTGAGGATTCGAGTGTGTATTTCTATCTCTTCTGGAGTTAACGAAGATCCTAGTTTCAAGATCTTTGGTTCTTCCTCTGTTCCGATGTTAATATCAATCATTCCTTTGATTAAAGAAGCATTACCTTCTTCAAACTCAGGCAGGGTTGGAGGTAGTTCCAGATCTTCTCCATTCTCTACCGTGTATATGTTGAGTTCCTTTTATGGGGGAAGCTCTACCATGGGATTTCTAAAGTAAGAAGACGAATGTGGGATTAAGGACAAATCTACCATGTGATGGGTGAGATGTAACTCTGCATAGGTGTTTAGGTAATCAAGAGTGGCTCTATCACTGTCAACGTGACCTAAGATAGTAGATTTATTCTCAGCTATGTGCATTAGAAGAGGGTTTGTTGACATTTTCTTTACTAACGGTTCAGTATGAAGGGATACCATGAAACGGGTGTCTTCCAACTCACTGTTTGGAGTGAAACGTGAAGCTGAGGTTGCTATCAAATCTACGAGAAGGTTTTGTTCTCGTGGGATTTCCTCAATGGATATGAAGTTAAATCCTTTGCTCAAATCTAATATTGTTGTTTTGTAGAGCTGTAAGTGTTCAGCTCTAGTCTCATACACCTCAGAGACTTGGTTTTCTACTAATTGTGAGTCTCCTAACACTTTGATGTCATTAACACCGATCCTTTTAGCTATGATGAGACCAAGGAGGAGGGATTCGTACTCAACACCATTGTTTGTACATTCAAAATTTAATTTAAAGGTGAACGGTAGGATCTTTCCCTCGGGAGAAGTAAAGATCACACCTGCCCTAGCCCCATAACGACATCTAGCTCCATCAAAGTGGAGAGTCCAATGTTTATTTGGGAAGATGGATGTTGGGACATTCATTACATCTATTTCTTTTGCTTCAGTTACTTCTACCATGCAGAGTTCCTCTGCTGGAAGAGAACCAACTCCTAGGGTACATCCCATACCTGTGGAATCAAATGGTAGGAAAATTGGCAAATCTTGCTCTAGCAACTCAACAATTTTTGTAGTAGTTCCTAATGACATTGTTTCTACAACGTTAGCTTCATCCTTGAGGGCTGGGATGCTCTTGACTAGGTTCGTAATTTCTAGTTCTGTTGTAGGTATTAATTTTTCTTCTGGTTTTGAGTCGATTGGTTTGTTAAGTTGGTTTGTTGGGAGTTCAAACTTAGAGTGAACACCTGGCATTTTCTTTAGGTCTGCTAGGTGTATATTGAATGGTTTCGGATCACCTTTTGCTACGAATATCTTTCCTAAGTGCAAGAATCTTATTTCTGAAATAACGTAGAAGGGATTGCCTTCATACGGTGTATCCATGGTCGGTCGAGGATCATATTATAGTTGGTTTCCGATCTATAATATAAAACTCAGTGAGGATTGTTTTGGGTCCTAAGGTGATTGGTAGTATTATAGTCCCAATCGAAGTGGCCTTAAGGCTATCATAGCCTCTTAGTGTATTTCGAGTTGTGGAACAGTTTATTTCTCCATACCCTAGCTTTTGAAGGAAAGAGAAGGGGACTATGTTAACTGCTGCCCCATCATCAACCATTGCGCATTTAACATAATTTTTATAAACCCACACTTGTAAATGTAAGGCTAGATCACCTCTACATGCAATCTCAATGTCTGTTGGCATTTTTTTATATCGAATATAAACTCGGTATCCCTATCCGGCTGCCCCGGGGGTGGATATCAAAGTCTATATGGTTTACCTGTGTTTTGAGAGGTGGAGTGATGTTAATTAAATGACCTAAACCTAATGCTTCTAAAAGAGAAGCCCTATGGGCAAGAGAGTTCTTCAACAAGTCCAAAAAGGAGATGTGAGAGAAGGTCTTTGTTAGGTCATTAATTAAATCATAGGCACCTACAGGTTTTACTAATGTTTGTTGAATGTTATCTGGCTCTAGTGGGTAACTTGGATTTGGCTGAGAGGAATACTCTCGTGTCCTTGTTATGGCTTCCACGTGTAGCTTAGTGTCTAACTCCACTAAACTGACTATCTTGGTTCGTGGCTGATTTCCTAATTGCGGTGCGACAGGTGGATTTAGTGAAGTCGAGGCTTCATGATCATTGTTTCCTATCATTACACCCTTGTTCGTCCCATTTGGATTTAATTTGTTGTTATTGTGATTTGGGAGCGGATCATTGAAGATCTTGAGGGGTGCATTTTGAGGGGAGACTGCTCCCATGAAAGTGTTTGGTGCAGGTGATGCAGGATCTGCTAAGAACATATCTATGAAGAGTTGTCTTTGTTCTTCTGGTAGGCATTGCATGAACTTATTGTAATCGCAACAAGTCCTAGTGTCATGGCCTCGAATTTTGTGGAAACCACAATACGAGTTGGGATTATAACTCCTAGGTTGTTGGTTTGACATGTTGTGGTCCAAAACTTTGATTAAACCGTTGACTATTAGGATTAAAGTTTTGTGTTTGTTGTCGTTGATTCTGGTTTTGATATCCAGTTGGATTTTGACTTGGACCCTGTGTCTAGATTTTCCGTTGTTGTTGTTGTTGTTGTTGAGGTGGATGATTAAAATCCACCGCGTTGATTGTTGGGGTAAAATTTTTGTTTCGTTGATTGTTAACCGGTGGTGGAGCATTTACAACATTTTCCTTTTTAGTTTGGTTAGTTACTCCATCTGTTGTCACTCCACGGTTCTTGTTAAGGATTTTAGGTCCTTGATTAGCGTTTTTGGTAGTAGGATAAGTCATAGTATTTTGGTTGGGGATGATTAATCTCCCATTTGTTCCATACGTCTTACGACCACTATTTATTGCAGCTTGGTCTATTCGGAGAGCGCTCTCGAGAACCTCATCATAAGTTCTTAGTGGGAACTTCTGGACTTCTTCCTTTATCTCTGCTGAGAGAATGAAGGAATAAATCACATAGTTCCATCTGATCCATGTTTGGAGCACTCGCTGAAGAATAGAGGATTGTACGCCATCTTTGGATGAAATGAGCAACAGATTCATTATGTTCTTGCTTAATATGCAAGAATTCCCTGATTCCTGTTCTCAACAATTTGTTCATGTCGAACGCCTTGATGAACTCTGAAACGAGTTGCTTAAATGAATGGATGGAGGCTTTAGGTATTCTATAATACCAATTGAGGGCAATGCCTCTAAAGTTTTGGGGAATATTTTAGCAACAATTCCATCCCAAGGGAGTAGTTCTCGAATGGCTGTGGCATAGGCCTTAATATGTGCATTCGGGTCTCCCTCCCCTTTGTACTTGGGAAAATCGGGAAGAGGTCTTGGAAGCATGACGCTTCGTATAGTGAATTCTAAGGGCTCTTTCAAATATTCTGAATAAGTCCCTATCGCATAGGTTTCGACCATCGATGGTGCCTACTGAGGGGGTGGAGGTGGAATGGTTTGTTGATATGGTGTAGCATATGTATTTGTAGGGGCATAAGGAAATCCCTATGGTTGAGCGAACATGCCGGGAGAAGAGAACATATCTCCCTATGGTGACTTGGAATACATGTTTAAATATGGAGGAGCATTGTTTAGAAATGGATTGTTTTGTACTAAACCGAGAGGTATCATATTTTCCACTGGAGTGGTGTTAGAGAACGCGGTTCTAGTTGGCGTTTGTTGTGAATACTGAGGGGGCATGCCCAATGTGCCTATTCTTGTGAGGAGGTCTACTTGGCTAGGATGATGTGGAGGATTGGAATCTCCTACCTACATGAATTACAAATTTTGACTTGCTTGAGCAAGTTCCAACCCTCTAACTTTCTCAACTAAGGCTGAGATGACCTTGTTTGGTGAAGATACGGTATTTTTCCTTAGTGGTGTTTGTTGAGGTTGTATAGGCATATGGTACCCAACTATGAATTGATTGGTGCCCTACCAAGTTTCACCGAGGGCATTTCCTATAGGTGGAGGAATGGAGGTGTTTTCTTGAAAAGAGACCTCGGGTTGTGTTTACAAACCTCCTATAGGTGGGTACATACTTTGAGAGCGTTGTTCACTCCTAGCATAACGTGCTAAGTATTCATCATCTAAAAATAGATATGGATCTGATTGTCTACTAATTTGCAGTCTAAGCAACACCTGAGGAGATGAACCAGATTCTCCAGTGAGCGTCATGTTGTTCGAGCCTGAAGGCTCTGGTTGTTGCATTTGAGTGAGCTGATCCAACTCCTCTATTTGGAAAGAAGAACTATATCTAGTCCTTTGAGGTGGAGTTTGTGTTGAAAACCGGTTAGTTGAATAGTTGTCACCCCATGCTGAGAGCGAGGGTGATGGTTATCTATTTAATTGTTCATAGTATGCTTCAAGACCTAGGAGAGGTCTGCCATATGCATCATATCTTGACATATTCGAGGGGTATATAAATACCCGAAGAATAATGGGAAGAAGTGAAGATGGATAAAACTAAAAGAAGAGTGTGAAAGTGAAGAAATTGTTGCATCAATATCGGGCTCACCAATCTTGGGGATGAAAAAGCCGATGATGTGAAGGCTAATGAGGTAAGAGGTAAGATGAAAGCAGTTTTTTTTTCACGTCGGGTTCACCAATTTTGTATGATGGAAAAGTGACAAGCGAGCATGGGAATCTACAAGTAACTCTTCCTCGCACCCGACCTCCCGAGGTCGTGCCGAGACAGCTGGTGGGGATGGAATATATGTGGGGTGTAGACAAACTAGTTAGGCAATCTTATGTCTTCGATGCGCACTAATGGAATCTACGAATCTAAGGAAAAGAAGGCCCTCCTAACCTAAATTGGCATGATAGATCGTTCGGTGAGGATGACTGCTCGAAGGCTCCAATCAATATCGAGCTCTGGCATGATCCGATCTATAGGTTGTGGAATATGTGGAAGATAACTTGTGGGTGCTTTGTAGATATTCCCGACAGGATCATGAAAAATGGATGATGGATATATGGTGGATTCTATGGGCAATTCTCTGGTCTAGTTCAAAAATCCTTAGCTTGATTAGCTACTACGTCTAGTGAGGATAGTTGTGTGATAATGTTTGGTGGAAGTGGAGAGGACCTAAATACTAATGTGCGTAAACCAGCATCAACGTCTGATTGACCTGTGGGCCCGTTGGGTTGTGGGACCTGTGGATCACAACCATATGTTTGTGGTCATTGGGGACCTCCTATGGTCATGTGCAGAATCAATCCCTAATCCTTAATATCCAGTAGTCATATGCCTTTTCATCCTCTATGTTTAGAACTAAAAGTTGCGCAATCTTCTCAGAGTACCTTACAAGCGTTCTAGCAACTTGAATTCTTAAGCTAGTGTCTATGTAAATGAGGATGTCTCCTGCATCTAGCTGTGGGACCAAAGGATCACAACCAAACATTTACTCTCTTTCAATCCCTTCTACAGTCATGTGGATATCTATTAGGCAAATGTAGTTTGGCTAGTTTGACCAAAACATATGCACTTTTTAGTCTTCTATGTTTAATCCTTTCGGATGTGAGCTGATTTCTTGTAGGTCTGCTATTGCTCGAAAGACTTGAATTCTAAGTTTTGGTCTATGTCGGTTATTACCGCAACAATATTGGGTTGAGGCACGATTGGCTCGAATATGTAATCGTTGGGCTCCCTAGGTCCCATGATTGTCATACAAAAGAAACAATACAAATCTAACTAAAGCAAAGTAAACTAATTATGCAAAGTTTTCCACATAGCATATATAAATTCCCTATTTTTTTTATTTTTGAGAATATTTAACAGAATTAAGATAAAACTATTTAATATATCTAGAAAATGACAACTAACCTAATAACAAAATTAAAAACAAACAAGGTAGCCGAGTATAGCTACTTGTCTGTGTAGTTGTGAATCTATTCTAAATAACTAACTGATCTAATTTAATTGAAAGATTTTCGATCCTACCTCAGAAGTGAGGAACAAATCATAGTTTCTCAGAAACTATCGATCCCCATGGCTTCCCGCAATATCAAAAATGAACGTAACCGAAATGAAGTAATTCACTACTCTATTTGGTATATTTTAACTAGAACTTTGAAAGCTTGAACCTAGATTTTGCATAACAGTGGCGAATCCGATTGTGTGTGGCTTTGTCCCCTCAGTGTGGTCTCCTCGTTCCTTCGTGCTCACGTGAATCAGAAAAGTGTGTAATGCTAGCATCAACAGAAGTAGGTATTGGAATAATGGCAGCTTTGGATGTTAAGATGAATACAATGCGAGTAGGAGAGGGATAACGCAAGAGAACAAAGCTTGGCTTATGTAATTCCTAGCAGGATTTATCGTGATTCAAACAACACAAAACATCCAGAACCTGAAACTATCCTTCTTGATGAACAAAACTTGCAAATCTAATGGCTTCAGACTGAAAATGAAACTATCCTACCTCAAATGATTGTATGAAACAATAATAACACTAGAACAAGAAGATCATGTGGCTTCTAAACAAAAAAATAAGACTAACTATACATGCAACAAATGAAAACTATTGAATTCCTAAGCAAGAACTGAAAGACTAAACTATTGAAATGAGAGGATGAGGGGCAGTTTTGAGGGGCCATTTGCTTGTAATCAAACTAGCTATTTATAGAATTCCCATTCACCCAAAGGTAACTCCAACTAGGACTCTTTTACCATTAAACAATGAAGAAACACTATTACAGGGAACCAAAATCATAAATACAAGAAAAACGGATGAGAAAAAGTGGTAAAAGTTGAAAATTCACGCAAGTCGTGATTAGAACATGCTAGAAAACGCGTGAAGGACTCTAGGATTGCCCTGAGTAGGGGGTGATTACAGACCACCACCCGGGCGGGCGGCGTTTTCATCATCAAGAAAAAAATGCAAAGGAAAAGAGGGGAAAAGAGCAAAACAAAGCACGTGGAGGCTAAGCGGGGCATGCGGGATGTTAACATACACTTGGAGAGCTTTTCCAGATCCCGAACACCTTGCGAGGAGACCTGTATCATCATTGGGGCATGTGTAACATCGTTCCATGGTGGTACTGTACCCTACAATTTTGGGTACGCATACGAAACCTCCTTTGGAGGATTGTGAGATGTTCGATATCCTTTGCTTCTTATTGTTAGTATGTCGCACAATGATTGTTGATGTCATTGATAACTGCGATAAATAAATGATTTATTAAACCCTAAAAAGTGCATCAAATCCCAAAAACAAAATAATGCAAATGAGGGGTTGGCGCAGTCCTTAATCATCAAACAAGTGGTCTTACAACCGAGCGTCACACTACATTTCAGATCCAATGTAATTCTATATGTGTTTGTGCAAAAGTGTGCGCTAGTTTGCTCTTGTGCATGTCTCACTTAATAACGAGCAAGTAGATAAATGTAAGAAATATAAATAGATGTGTGCATGAAAGAATTAACTTCCCCTCCTATGCATGTATGCAAAAGTATCACCACTTTCCCTTGTGTGTGGATACTAGATGGATGCTTGAATGATCTAGAATAGCCTTTGGAGGGAAACTTAGGTGGTGATAGCTAATGGTTAGTGCTCGGTCCTTTATTATGGTCGAGATAAATTTATATTTATATGATTCCTCGCTTGAATTTTTTAATTAACCCCGAAAAGGTTGACTACCAAAAAGATAAGATGCCCAAATGGATAGCAAGGACCTTAAAGACGTGATCAAAGTACAAAGAGGTTGGGGTGCCCAGAGGGGACGAGGGCTCTGACCCGAAATCCTGGTTGGGCGTTGGTGTCCAGAGTGAGAAACACCGAAGTATGCAAAGACAAATTTGGCTAGGAATAATGTAAGACCACAAAGAGAAACTAAAAGAAAGTAAAGGTTTCCAAAAACTTGGGTTAATTAGTAATTTTATTGCTTGGGAATCATATAAATAGTAGTATGTGATCAGGACTAAACAAATACCCAAAGTGTGTGATTTAGTGTTTACATTTTCCCCCACTTTACATTGTTGAGAAAATTATCGATAACATAAAGTAGATAAGAGATGCAAACTGATAACCATGTAGATAGATGATGAAAAATGTGTCGAGAGATAAGATAAAGTGTGGAGTGATAAAAATGAAGTGTGGAAACTAAAGGAGAGGAAGTAAAGAAAACGTGATGATGATGACACAAGGGTGAGAGCATATGTGTTGATGTCACATTTTTGCTTGTTGTTGATGTCGATTATTGTTGATGTGTGATGATGATACGATTCCCGCTTCCCATAGGGATGGACCTACAAACGAGAATAACAATCAAGTATTCAAATATGCATTTATATGATAAAAACAAGTAAAAAGTATGTAAAATTTGAAAAAGAAGCATGTGCACTTGATCCATGATGAGAAAAGAAATAGAAAGGATCTTGAAGACAATGTAGAAGAACAATTTTTCAGGAAATATCACACCATTTGTGTTGATTGTAAGTTTTTGGGCGATCTCATGCCAATAATGGAAGAAGTGTAGGGAGAAAATTCTGGTGTCATCCTCCAACCTTTATCTATTTCCCAAAGTATATAACACCACTGCAAATGGTGCGTAAAAAACTGATATGGCTTGAAAAATTCGATCCAACATGAAAGTAGAAAATGTTGTGTAGTGCATGCATGTCGAGTGTTGAAGGAATGCTTTCTGTAGCCATTGTGTGAAGTGTTGTAGACTATTATGCACTAAAAAATGATGTGTAATTGCCCCGATCACAGGCATCCGGGGAAGGGTTAGGGGTGACTAGGTGTTACTTGTCGTGTATGGGCACTTGTGTATGCGTGTTGTCTTTGAGGACCCAAGTCGATTCTAAGCCCTTTACGAGATTGAAGACTATGTTGTACCGGTATTAAACAGTGCTAATTTGTGACTATAGAGTGATGTATGGGGTGATTAATTCACCCAATGATGTCCCCCTCATTTGGGGTGCATGTAACGTCACCGAGGAGTATGCGGCCCAAAGAAAGACCAACCACTATGTTAAAAATTGTGCCCTACAGGGGAGAGAGTGTGCTTGGTAGTTACAAGGCACATGCAAACAAAGTGGTTGGGAACATTTGTTAGTGAAAACAAATACAAACACACATGTAGAAGACAATATGTAAACTATAAAGACGATGTGTAAGCTAAGACACAAGTAGACAATGCAAAAACAAAAGAAGACAAAATAGATCGCGAAAAATGGGTTTCAAACATGGAACATCAACCATGATGTCGTAAGATAATCAAGGTTGTAGTGGTTGCAAGCATACAAACAATAAGAGAGAAAACATTACATGGGGCAAATCTTGTGAATAATGACATAAAACGAGAAGAAGACGTAATCAAATATGAACAAACAACCATGGAAGCAAATAGACCTACAGGAAAAATGTTGTTAGAACAATAATATTAAGTGTTCATAATATTTAGTTTATAATTAAATAATATAGAATATAAGTTATTCTTTATTATTTAATATAAACTATATATATTAGGTTATTAGTTATTTATTAACTAAATATTAAATCGGGTGTGCCCCATCACTTTATAAGGTCATAACCTTTCGGGTTATTTAAATATAGCTATAAGTCATATGCGGAACATATGTAACTCCGTGTTGAAAACATGGAGTAGAAATGAGGAAGGGAGTTACTGGACTCGGTGAAAAGTTTCTCAAATTAATGTAAATTTTTTTCGTAGTTTTTACGCCATTGGGGTTTTCCACGTTATATGTTGTGTTATGGTGTGAATTTTCTTTACTTTGTATTTATTTACTTATATGTGCACATTAATGTTTACTTAATATTAAATAAGGTTAATATAACTTTATACCCCTCATCCTGACATGGTACCAGAGCGAGATAAAGTATTGGTTAAATAATTTAATTAATCCTAAAGTCATGTCGGTTGGGAAGTTGGTTGGTTAGTTGGTTGGGAACCTATTTAATCCCCTTTCCCTCTCTCGATATGAATTAATTTTTTTGGAGATTGATGTGTGCATAGGTGAAAGGGGATCTAAAATAATATTTACCCGCGTGAAATCTCGTATGGAATATTTACCAGGACGCAAAACACAGGTAAAAGTTAAATATTTGTTAAAATATTTGCTATTATTTCTATAGTTTCATGTGTGCAGGTTAAAAAGATATTCAAAGTTAAATTCAAAGTGAATAAAGGAGGAGACAAGCTCCATCAAAATAGGATTTCCAATTTTTTCATTGGAAGGATTAAAATGTTGTCCCCCTGTAAGGTTGTTTTCATGTGAATTTGAAATTTTCTTTCCCCTGGTATAAATTTATTTTGTTTAAACATGTGTCCTTTTGGACCCCCTTTAGTAAAGGTTACAATTTATTATTTAAAATACTATAGTTTATAGGTCTAAACTATAAGTATAATAAAAACTATACTTTAAAAATTCTCTGTATAGTTTAAATATCCTATGGTTTATTTATTTATATAAACTATATATTGAAAAACTTTTTTAAATAAATATAACTCATATTATTTATATGTTAAAACTATTTTTTTAGAACTATATAAAACTATTCTACATGAGTTTCTATATGCGGTCCTTTTATAAATTTGAATAGGGCATATATATTATCTATATGTGGGGGTTGGTCCCATTCCCATATAATATTCTTAGGTTATAGTCTTAAAAGCTATCTCTTTGTACATATTGTGTCCCTCTTCCAACCGTTCCACCGCCACCATGTGGCCCTTCTTGCATGTAGCTCCCCTCCAATGATCAACTCCCACATGACCCCCTTTTCCCCACTTGTGCCGACCATCGGTCTCTCCATGCAACTGTGGCTAGGTCAATGTATTTTTTGTTTTGTTTTTATAAAAGTTTAGTCCCACATTAGGACAATTGTGGGCTAAACAAGGCTTTAAAATCATTTGCAACCAAATAGGGTGGTGTGAATTTGGTCACACCACTGCTCCATTTTGTTTCAAATCCCTTAAGGGCTCGACTTTCCTGTGGCTCGCTCTTCGAGTCGTGTGATATTTGTGCAATGTTATAAGTGGCTCAAGCTTGTGGATGCTTGGTTGGATCATTGAGCCGGTTTCTTAGCTCGACTCGGTCGGAATATGATTTGGTATAAAATAAATTGGTAGATTGGTATAATGTGGGTTAATATATAAAAAGACATATAAAATATAAAATTGCTGATTTGGTTAGACCAACTCGGTCGAGTTGATAGAAATTTCATACATATAAAGGAGCAAGATCTCCAAAAAAATTTATATACTATTATTATGTTTTTTTCTTTTTTAAACATAAATATAATTAATCGTAAATTTTTTTTAGAAAAATAGTTAAAATAATGTAATATTCTTTCGAAAAGATATTTTTTGCAACACTATGACTAGATTGTTGTTGTCATTTGGATAGAAAACTAAAAAAATTCACTCACATTTCGATTTAATTTTAATATCATACTAATACATTCGTGTGTAGATTATATGCTTGATGGGACCTCTTTTTTGATGTAAAATGATTGATTATTTTGATTTCAAGGATTAAACAACGACAAGGGGATTTCTGTTAACCCGATTTTTTTAATCCTCATTAATTATTTAATTTTATTTTTACAAAAATGGGGTCTAATCAGTTTTTGATTGATAAATATCGGATGGGTGTAGTTGTAACTTAATTCAAGATAAATTGATTTATTTCATTGTTCAGTTGAATATTCATGATAAATTTAGAAATTTCATTTCAATTCTAAATTCTAAATATCAAACAGAACAAGAAATTCCAGATTTGGAAACCTAGTACTGTACTAGTTCAGGAAGAGCAGGTTATGACTAATTTTGATTCAAAAGAGAATGCCACACAGGCACTTCTCACTCAGAAAATGAAAAATAAACCTTTTAGGTTCAACAAGAATCAAAAATCAACTTTTAAACCTCCTAGTAAAGATAAGAAACTAGGAAACTTAAAAGTTAGTTTTGATGGTAAATATCATAACTGTGGGAAATTTGGCCATAAGAAAGAAGATTGTAAATCAAGAAACAAGTCAAATTTCAAAAATCAAAACTGGAATAAATCAAATCAAGATGAAGATGATGAGAATAATCATAGTGCTAATATAATAACTTTATAATTTACTTCTATTACCTCTAAATGAAAAGTATATGATTTATTTGAATATACTATTGAAAAAGGAGTTGTTTTTCATTTATAATTAACTCATATGGGTTAGTAAAAATGAACTTGAAGTAACTACAACTGAAAACATACACTAATGACTTATATATGATTTAAATTTTTGCTTCATTTTTAGTAGTTTGTTCAAAAATAAAATTGTTCATTTTTGGCATGAAAAACTGATCATATATGGCATGTCTAAGCTTTACCACCTATAAATTTTATTGAAGGGTGATTTCATGGTAATTTTGAAGCAAACTCCATGAGCAATGTCCATAGTCATTAGATCATATTTTCAATGACAAATTGTGATTATTCTTATATGTTTTGATTATTTGTTCGTATATGTTATCTATCAAGTATGATATATTTTTAAAGACTCAAGATAATGAAGATATATATGTTTTTGATAAAACATTTCTTAGTATGTGATTATTAAAATATTATTATATGCATACCAAAAGACACTTGAGGACGCCCTTGCATTTGTATTGGAGACGTCCAATTCGATTGCATCTAATATATATTTTTTGAAGAATAGTATGTTGAAAATTTTCAACATATTCTATCATGGTTAGTTGTTAAGCATATTGTTATGTTAGTTATTATACAACTAATGTTTAACTTTTACAAATGGTTAAAAGTGAAATCAATAATGATTTATATTTATATGCTTATTATGATGTCTATTTGGATATTGTGACTCTAACCATGCTGATGTTGTGTTAGATATAAAATATAATAGATATATGTTTCAAAGTTTTTTTTTTTGTAGGAACCACTACTTGAAACAAAAAAATCAACCAACAATCTCCATTTTTCTATGAGGCGGAGATAATTACAATGAAAGTGGAAAAGAAGCCACGTGGCTTAAACGGTCATTGGAAGAGATACACATGGAAGTGAAGGAAGTATTCCTCTTCTATGTGGTGTTCAGAGTTGTATTACTCTTGCTAAAGAATCCAATTCAACATAAGAGAATGAATCATATTGAAGTTCATATGCATATTATCCGAGAGAAGGTTCTCTATAGTGATAAAGATCTCTAGTACTGCTAGACTCAAGATTATATTGTAGATATGTTTATGAGCCTTTGTGTGTTGTAAAATACTCTAAGTTTGTGCAATGGTGGTTGTTTAGAGTTTCCATTGAGGGGGAGTGTGCATGGAAATGCCACCTCCTAATGGTCGATCGGTGGTGACTCCTTCTCCTCTATACTTCCGCTCTGGTATAAAGCATTGTAAAATGATCTTTTATGATATATGTAAACTAGTAGAATTTATGGAAATATAGTCGAATGTGTTTCATCTATTTGTAAAGGAGGTCCTTGTGTTAGAAAAGGCTCATAGAGATGTGGTTTAAGAATTTTCCATGAGAAATGGTGGGATGTAGTTTCACAAATCATGTTTAGCTTAAATCATACTTATGATTTATGAATTCCAAATCCTTTTGTACTAAAAGGTAAGTTGAGCATGATAAAGGTGTTATAATTCCTTCAAAAAGAAATATGCTAGCCTAAACCTTTTATGGTTTATGGATTTGTAAATCCTATTGTACAAACAGGTAATGTTGGCATATGGATCCCCACTTAATATTAAGGGGGAGTGTTAGAACAATAATATTAAGTGATCATAATATTTAGTTTATAATTAAATAATATATAATATAAGTTATTCTTTATTATTTAATATAAACTCTATATTAGGTTATTAGTTATTTATTAACTAAATATTAAATCGGGGTGTGCCCCATCACTTAATAAGGTCATAACCCTTTGGGTTATTTAAATATGGCTATAGGTCATATTCGGAATATATGTAATTCGGGTTAAAAATAGGGAGCAGAAGTGAGGAAGGGAGTTACTAGACTGGGTGAAAAGTTTCTCAAATTAATAGAAATTTTCTTCGTGGTTTTTTACCCCATTGGGGTTTTCCATGTTATATGTTGTGTTATGGTGTGAATTTTCTTTACTTTTTTATTTATTTACTTATATGTGCACATTAATGTTTATTTAATATTAAATAAGGTTAATACAACTTTATACCCTCGTCCCGACAAATGCCACACATAAAGAACATGTTAGCATGTTAGAAAGATCAAAATTATGTCAAAATGTCTATAATACGATATATTCGTGAGTTATGAAAAATGAAACAATAACACCTATAGTGTATGAAATTGGATGCCCCTAGGAGCCATTGTGGGACTGGTAAGAGGTATTGCGCCTATAGACACAAAATCACACACTTTGGGTAATTATCTAGTCTTGGTTGCATATTATTATTCATATGATTCCTAAGTAAGAAAAGTACCAATTAACCCATGTATTTAGCCACCTTTCTTTGCTTACTATCACCATTTTTGGTGTTGCACCCTTACTTGCTCAGTATATCTTTTTATACCTCGACATTTATCATCTTGGGCACCAATGCCCAGTTAGGACGCTAGAACCAAGTTCCTCGTCCCTAAAAAATGCCCTTGACCTCAAAGTATAATTTGTTCACTCTTTTTGGGTCCTTTATAGACGTTTGAGCATATTATCTTTTTGGTAGTCAAATTTTTGGGGTTAGTTATGAAATTAAAGCAACGAATCATAGAAATATAAATTTATGTGATCATAATAAAGGACCAAACACTAAACATTAACTATAACCAGCTAAGGTTACATCCATCAAGCATTTAGGAGCTCAATTACATCTATATAGCACCATCCAAGGGATACAAGTTTACGATTATTTTGCATACACTTCATAGGAGGGAAGTTCATTCTATTCTATGCACACATTTATCGCATTTCTTTACATTTAGCTTACTTGCTCACTATCAAGTGCGACACACACAAGAGCCTTATAGGGAACAATTTTGTACACACACACATAGAACCACATTGGGTATGAGATGTAGTGCAAAGATCAATCGTAAGATAACCATTGTGACAATCGAGAGAAGACAACCCCTCACTCTGCATATTTCTTTTTCAAGATTTGATGTATCTTTGAGGGTTTTCACGTCATTACTTTATTGCGGAGGTTTTCAACGACTTCGACGATCACCGTGCGACATCCTAGAGATTAAATATGAACAATAGAAAACAGCTTGTGACCACTCAAAGGAGTTTTTCTGAGCATTTCCATAAACCCAGGTGCCTAAAATAGGTCTAGGGTGCCCACAGTGCCCCCTGTCCCTCTCTAGGTGCCCCCACCCAAGTAGATTGTCGGATCAAACACTTTTCTAAGGCTACGTGCGATGCTTCTCCCTCTTTGTTCATACGAGTTAGTACTTTGGAACTTTTCAGATTTCACTGCGAATCAACTAATTCATTTTATTCCTTCTTTGCACTTAGGGTTTTACATTTTTAAGATTAGGTTGTTTGGGTTAATTTCTATACTTAATTGCTTATTTATTTACTAATGCAATAGGAATTAGATTAGGCATATAAATCCACTTTGAGATTAATCAATTTGGTGAACCCAAACTCGATTTAAACGCTCTTAGGATCCTCATCCTTCCATTTCTCCTATCTCTCTAGGGTCTCTTCATCACGAGTATCTCTATTAATGATTTCTTGCTCATCAATCCTGAATTAAGAGATAAAATCAAAACTCTCTAGCTACTACTCGCGTTCCTGCTAATATTCATCCAGATATATTATATCAAACATTTTTCCATCAGCATATTGATTTTCCATCTAATCTTAATGCTGATCTTAATATGTTTGATAATGACCCACCTTTACACATCATGATTCACATTTATAATGTGGGTGTTAAACGCAATTTGGACGACAATGGATCTAAAATCAACCTTTTTCCTACGTCTTTCCTTGAAAATATTGATCTTTCTTCTACTCATGTTATTCCATTGTCTCTCTCTCTTTGTGTATATGATAGATCTATTTGTCAATGCCTTTGACACATTACTCTACCTATCACCTTTGTAGGACTAAAAAATATCAATATGGTTTTCTTTTTCATTGACTTCCTGGTTTCGTATAATCGTTTACTTGGTAGGCCATGGCTTCATGCCATGGAAATGGTTCCTTCTACAGTACATCACTATGTCAAATTCATACATGAGGGCATAGAGTATACGGTTCCTCATGATTGTCATCCATTCAAATATTGTGACCATGATCCTATTACTATGCTTCCTATTTCGGGGACTAATACTACGGATGAACCACAACCTTTGGATGCCTTGCCTCATTTTCCACCACTTTAAGGTGTTATTTAAATGATATATACTATCTCATCTCGCAACGCAACCTCCTCTTACTTCTACTACTGCTATGATTATTTATTAGGGGCATGTCCCACCATCGGACATCATTGCTCCTACGTCTTCTCACGAGCCACTTTCATTAGTATGACCTCTATTTACATGAATTTTTTTCCTGAATGATTCTTATTGGGAAAAAATTCCATTCAACCCTACCTTGGATGACATTATGTTCACACATGATAGTATAGCCCGGCTCGGGTATAGGCTTGATGATCTTATCTCGCTACCTCACTCTTATCATCATTTTCATGGATTCATTCGCATCACTTTGCAACTTATGGTTTTGTCTCTTCTGTCTCAATGTATTTCTTGCACATGCTCCTCACCCTTTTCCTCTTACACTTAGACAGTCTTGAATTGATTACATTAGGGGCACCCTAGACCTTGATCACATTGATATTTCATTCCCCATGCCATTTGGCTGCATCTCCATTTGTAATGACTCATTTCTTGGATATTCACAAAATATTACTCGTTGGTATGCACATAGATGCCCATTTTCACCCTTAATTGATGAAGAGTATGCTATGGTAATGTATAATTTATGCCTCAATGGCTCTTTTCTCGACCAACCTGATACTATCGCTTATCTAGTCTTAGATGCCTCACCATACGGTTTTGACCATGATAATAATGACATTCTAGACGTTGTTACTTGATCACTCTTCTTCTTACACACTCGGGGGCATCACCTTATTCCCCCATCTTCTAACATTAACAACCCTCTTACATCTCACGCATATTATCTTTAGTCTTTCACACACATTCTCGATTCATTTCCCATCGTCATTTCTTGATGACACACTCATGTTCTTACCGGTTATTACATGATTGTTGAGGGATTTCTTACAATAAGAACCCCATTTCATCGTCACATTACATACTTCCTTAACATATCTATCTATTACATAATCACTCATACATACATGCACCTATAACCAACTATCACTCGTGATGCATACAATACAATCTTTAATCATTTACCCCGTCACATCAACCTTACACTATCTATTATACTTCACCACCTTCATGCATCAATTTTCTATTTATTACCAAACATAATTTATCCAATAACACAATCATCATGATGCACGTTGGGGGCATCATAATCCCCCTTTAGCATCACTAGCCACCTTCGATCTTACACACATCACATCTAGTATTTTACATTCATCACACACATCCTCATACATTTGCATCATTCCCCGATGACACACTCTTGTGATTTGGTTCGCACTTGATTGTTGAGGGCTTACTATATACATAAACCTCACACACTGTACATCATATACTACACACTCAGCATTACACACTACACACTTCACACCGTGAAATATGCATCTCCTCTCGTAACCTCTATTATTTGTGTATCTTCTTCACTCTACATGTTCATGACATATATTTTTACATCTACTACTACGCTACACACACTACCCTATGATGCACTATAGTTATATGGTCCATACTCAACTATTGAGGGTCTACATCTCAAATGGACCTCACCACACTCACATGTTCAATCACTCACACAATCTACACTTTGAGATTTGATGATCACACCTTTTTCGTACAGACATTCAAATTATTTTTAGATGAAGTACTCTCGTGATTTGATTCATACTTTAATATTGATGGAATACTATATAAATGAACCTCACACAATGCACACTATACACTACCCATTACACATTTTCACACACTTGACACATTCACGGTGCATCCTTCTCATTGGTTGGCCACATTACACATTTTACACTTAGCACATTTACAACACATATCTCTATCATTGCTTAGTCACACTACACATTACACACCTCACACAACACGTGTTATACACACATGACATCTTCCTCTCGCAACTTCTATCACACACTAGGTGCATTACTCACTATACACATTCACACTACATCTTTCTTACATCTACTCTTATGCGCTGCGCTCATTACCCTATGACACACTCTAGTTCCACATTCCATACTCAGATGTTGAGGCTCTACATCTCAAATGGAACTCACCACACTCACATGTTCAATCACTCACTCATTCACTCACACACACTATGCTTTGCGCTTTGAAAATCACATCTTTTAGTACACACAACTCAAACCATTTCACGATTATGTACTTTTATTTATGGTTATTTCTTGAATGCTAAGGGGGAATATACAAATGAACCTCATTGCATGTATACACATCCACTTGGGGTGCACATGGATCCTATCATTCACACTGCATTCCATTCTTTCTTATTCACAATAAACTACATATCTTGGTTGCATTTACTCTTGCTTACTTATGCTTTTACATGTTCACTATATTACACATGCTAGATAGATATATTGTATGTCATTATCATTATCATACACACATGCACATTAATATACACGCTTTGACATAATTTTTTTTTATCTTTCTAACACTCTAATGGGTGCTTCATGTGTAACATTTGTTATGCATGGCCATTTGCTTCCATGGATTTTGTTACATTGTTTGTTTTTACTTGTCATTATTTTCCCTTGTTTATGGGCTTTTCCCTTTGTCATGTGTACACATTGTTTGATTTTGATTCATCAACATTAGTTGTCTTGTGACATCGTGAGTGGTGTCCCAAGTTTGCAACCCAATTTTCACAGTCTACATTATATTTTTGGGTGTTTACATTATCTTCTTACATCTTAGCTTACACATTGAATGCTTAGCTTACATTCTATTTTCTATATGCGTGTTTATCTTTTCTTGTACTAACACTTGTATCCTAGCCACTTTGTTTCCATGTTCCTAGGTTTATACTAAGCACATTCCCCTTGTAGGTCACATTTTCAACATGACGGTTGGTCCTCTTTTAGGACGCATGCTCCTTCAGTGATGTTGCATATACCCCAAACGAGGGGGCATAATTTGGGTGAATCACTCACCCCATACAATGTTATACAATCATCACACAACACAACACAATATCAATACAACACAGTCATCAATATCGAGATAGGTTCCAAAATCAAACTTAGGTCCCTAACGCAACACAAACACTAGCACCCAGACAAGGACAGTAGCGCTTGGGTGCCCTTGACCCTTCCTAGATGCCTATGAATAGGAGGAAATTACAAAGTGTTTTGGAAGTTCAACACATTGTATAGAACTCCACATAGTGGATTTTATAGGGCACATAGTCCTTAGCACTTCGACATGCATGTACTACACATTTTTGTATTAGATCAAATTGTTCAAAATTTTCACACCATCTCGCAATGGTGTCCTACATTGAGGAAAAATTAAAGGTTAGAGGATAACACCAAAATTTTATCCCTACACTTCTTCCATTTCCATGACTTGGTGTGTGATCGTCCCAATAACTCATGGCCAACAAAAATGGCGTGAGATCGCTTAAAAACTCATTCATCTACAACATCATTAGGATCCTTTTTACACCCTTTTTCTCATCATAGATCAGGTCCGTCTATATGGGAAGCGGTAATCAACATGATCAACATTTTCACAACATCATCAACAATAATCACAACAACAATCGACATCGACAATAGGCACATCACGACATCTACACATGCATTTCCACCCTAGGGTCATTTTCATCATCACTTTTTGTACTTTCTCCTCCTTAGCATCCACACTTCACATTTTTATCACTCCACACTTTGTCTTGTCCCTCGACATGCTTTCATCATTGATCTACATGGTTATTAGGTACACATATATTATCTACTTTATGTTATTGAGCATTCACTCAACAACATAAAGTGGGGAAAATGTAGAAACAAAATCACACACTTTGGGTAATTATCTAGTCCTAGTTACATACTACTATTCATATGATTCCTAAGTAAGAAGGTACTAATCAATCCATGTCTTTGGACACCTTTCTTTGCTTTTATTCAGCACTTTTGGTTTTGCACCCTTACTTGCTTAGTCTTCCTTTTTATACCTCGACATTTATCATCCCGTGAACTAGCACCCAACCATGATGCCAACACTAAGTGCCCTGGTCCCCTTTGGGTGCCCCCCGACCTCAATATACTTTGTTCACACTTTTTGGGTCCTTTCTATCCATTTGAGCATCTTATCTTTTTTTTATTCAGACTTTTCAGGTTAGTTATGAAATTCAAGAAATGGAATCATATAAATATAAATTTATGTGATCATAATAAAGGACCAAGCACTAAGTATTAGCTATCACCACCTAAGGTTGCATCCATCAAGCATATAAAAGCTCCATTAAATCCATCTAGCACCATCCAAGGGACACAAGGGTTGGTCATTTTGTGTGACATTCATAGGAGGGAAGTTCATTATATTCCATATACACATTTATTACATGTATTTACATTTAACTTACTTTCTCTCTATCAAGTGTGACACACACAAGAGCCACCTAGGACACAATTATGTAGACACACATATATAACTACATTGGGTCTGAGATGTAGTGCAATGCTCGGTCGTAAGATCACCATTGTGACTACTAAAGACATTCCAACCCCTCATTATACATCTTTCTTTTTTAAGATTTGATGTCTCTTTGAGGGTTTTGTAGGTCATTACTTCATTGCGCAGGTTTCTAGAAACTTCGACTATCACTGTGCGACCTCTTAGTGACCAAAGAAGAAGAACAAGTGAACACCTTGGACCACTCAAAGGTTTTTCGATCATTTACGTAGACCCGGACACCCAAAAATAGGTCTAGGAGCCCACATGCACCTTTGTCCCTCTTAGGTGACCCAGTCTAGGAAGATTGTTAGATCAAACACTTTTCGAGGCTCGTGTGTGACGCTTATCCATCTCCATTCATCGGTTAGCACTTTGACATTGTTTATATTTCATTGCGAACCGACTAAGTCATTTTACTCATTTACACTTAGGGTTTCACATTTTCTATCTTCGCTTTCTTGGGCTGATTTATGTACTTAATTACTTATTTATTTATCTGTTGCAATACCAATCAAATTAGGCATATCATTACTTATTTTACTTAATAAATGCCAAACATCCCTACCACATGTATCGATCTATCTAGATCCTATAATCACAACTATAAGGAAAGTGAATGAGTATGTGTATATGACAAAGATAATGACATTCAAGATATCTATCTAGCACATGTAAAAAAGTGTACATATAAGCCTACGAAAGCAAGAGTAAATGCGACCAAGATATGTAATATGTTGTAGATGAGATGGAATGGAATGTAGAGTGAATGATAGGATCCACATGCCCCTAAGCGAGTGTGAATGAGTATGCATGTGATGAGGTTCATTTATACATTGCCCCTCAGTAGTCAGGAATTAACTATAGAACAAGAGTGCGCCATCAAGAAATGGTTTGATAGTGTGCTAGAAAGATGTGATCATCAAAACATAGAGCATGTAAAGTGTGTGAGTGAGTGAGTGAGTCAGTGAGTGAGTGAGTGTGGTGAGGTTCATTTTAGATTGAGACCATCAAAAATCAAGTATAAACCATGGGACTAGAGTACGTCATAGTGTAATGAATGCATTGTGTAGATGCTTTAGAAAGATATGTTGTCAATGCGTAGAGTAGGAACTATGTAGAAAGATATGAATGCGTGACATGTGTAGTGTGTAGTGTGCAATGGGTAACATGTAGTGTAGTGAGTAGTATGTAGTGTTTGAGGTTCATATATATAGTATGACCTCAATAGTCAAGTGTGAACCAAAGAACAAGAGTGCGTCATCCGGTAATGACAACATAAGAGTGTATCAAGATGTGTATGATGTATGTGAAAGACTAGAAGTGACGTGTGTAAGAGGTAAGACAATTGATAATGCTAGAGGGGGTAGAATAAGTATGATTCCCCCAAGTGTATGATGATGAATATGTTATATGAGAATAGTGAAAGATGAAGGTCCTCCACCCGATGCTTGTGGAGATGCAGTGTGTGACCATGCTCTAAGATCGACGGTGCATGAGGAAAATGAGATGTATGTGTATGAGAACTAGGAGGTAATGGACACCAAGGTGAAAGTGGTCATAAAGGTAATGTGCACCTATGTGAAGGAGAGCATGGAGGTGATGAATTCTAATGTGGAGAAAATTATGGAGGTGATGGAAATCTATGTGAAGGAGAGTGCGGTGATGTATGCTTATATGAAGGAGTGGTCGAATGAGGGACCTAGAATGATGTGAAGAACTAGAAGACTGATAAGACCGTGTAGGTAATGTGTGAACACGTGAGCTAGGAGTAGATTTATATTTATATTTGAGAGGTCGCGAGGACCTAGATTCTCTAGCGAGTTCAATGGTAACCTCGAGAGTAGGATGTGACAATGGTGTGGATGAAGGAACACCATTGATAGTAATGAATTTCTTATTATGGATGAAATTTAGACATAAATGGTTCATGGAGATGATAGCCTAAGTTACACGGAGCCGAGGAGACCTAATAGTATGTTGTTGTCCAAATTTCTCATTCATAATGAAGTTAATGTACTAGCTACTAAAGAAACTAGTAACTTAGAAATGATGGAGGTTTTATGTTACCTTAGATGTGATACGCGTGCTAGATGGTTGATTCTTGCTACCCCAACTTGATATACTTGCAAATAAGTCTTTTTTTTTTTTTATTAGATAGATAGATGCGGGGTTTTCCCAATTAATTGGACCCAAGAAGTTTGTAGGATTATTTGGTGGATGTCAACCCCGTTTGTTTAGATAAGGTGAAATAAAAACAATAAGAGCATGTAGAAAAAAATAGTCTCGAATCTAAAAAATTATAGAAATTAATCTAAAACTAATTAGATGACAATAAGCGTGAATTGGATTATTACTGGTCTAGGTCGAACCCATATCATGTAGAGGTAGGTAAAAAATGACATGGGAGGATGAATGTGAGCTGTAGATGAAATATACAGACCTGTAAGGTCTGAGAGTGATCTAGAAGTTGATCGGGGCTGTAATTGTTATAACATGATCTACATAAGAGAACAAGAGGTGGAGAAGTAGGATAAAGGATGGAAAAGAGCAATTAGGATAGTTTAATGGATAAACGGGGCCTTGATTGATGGTGACCAGGGGGATCAATGGTGACTATATCGGGAAAATGCAAAGCCGAGGATGAATAGATAGAAATGGAAACCTATAAACAAAAGGTGTTGTAGGAGAAGGGTGTTAAGTGTTTTTGAATCTACTTTGTACTGCAAGACATTAGAAGCAAAGAATATACGATAATATGATAAATATATAGAAAGGAATATGATAATAATAAAAATATATCACAAAACGATGATTGTGAGAAATGTAAGCATGGTGGAGGAATGTCCAAGAGGTCTGTGGATGTCTCGAGAATTTCTCAGAATGAGGAAGGATGCTCATGTTCAAAGAAAGCTTGATAATTGCATGCATCTGAATTTTTATTGATGTTGAATAGAAGGAAAGAAGTTGGTTTAATAGGGTCGGTGGCGACTAGGCTGGGTCGTCATAGACTACTGGGAAAGCTTCCCCAATGGGCATAATTTTTTGCTTTTGATAGGATTTTGGTGTTTTAAAGATTGGTTGAATGCTTTAAAGCATATAGGCGAGATTAGGTTACTTGGGGATGAATTTAAGTTAGTTAGGGCATAAAAATAGATAGGATAAAAGCTATAAAAGAAAGGGGATTTATGTGTAGGATAAAAGCATCCTAATTAGAAGGTTGGTTAAGGAAATGAGAATTTAAATGATTAATTAATTAACATGAATTAATTAATTAATATAAATTAGGCATGTGGGATGATAAATGATTAATTAATTAATGAGGATTGGATGGAAATTTAATTAAAGGAAGAGGGATGATTACATAAATATGCGCACTTGCAGCAATGAGGGTATAGATACTGAATTTAGGTGTCTACATTTTGTCCCTTTTTTGTTGAGTGGTTTGAGCTAGTAAGCCATGAGACAAAAAATATGAGAGTTGGATTTGGATAAAAATAATTGATGATAAGCTCCCCTCAAATGGGGGATCGATGATGTCAAGGAAATTGATGACGCATTTTAAAAAGGTAAATGATGAAGGGTGGGTGGGTGAAGAAAGGATGGGTGAAAGCATAACCAAGGTGAGATGCCCCAGGTAAAAAGGATCACAATAATGATGAAAACTATGGCGGTGACTCTAATATCACATTAGTAGGGAAAATTGTAGTCTCAACGGAGACATACAACAATGTTATATGGATCATTGAGTGGGTGAAGTTCACTGCAGTATGGATGTAGTTTGGGATGACCAACAGGTCATAGGCAAGTCATCAAAATATGCGCAACTATATGCGAAAGGTATGTGAAATCTTTCTTATATGAGGAATCGAGTGACTAGGTATGTATCCAAAAGGGAAGAGGATGAACGATATGATGCCCGAGTAGGACAAAAAAATGGTTGGGAAGGAAAAATGAAAAGGTGAGTGACAAATCAATAGGCCCTAAAGAGGGAAGGTATGGTCGGAAAGGAAAAAGTATGCCCCAAGAGGGGGAAAATATGGCCACAAAGGTGGAATTTGATGAAAAATAATGGTGCCCCAAGGATGGGCACAAATATGGCCATAATAGGTGGACTTGATATAATGAATGTAATTCCCAAATGGGAAGATGAGTATGGCCTCAAAGGAGGAATTTTTGCATGGATTGGATAGGATTATAAAATAAAATGCCCAATAGAGGAGTGATTATAGCCACGAAAGGTGGACTTAGGGAATAAATATGATTAACATGCCCGAAGGAAAAGAGATGGCCATGAATGTGGACTTGAAGAGTATGTATGCCCTGGAGGAGGAAATATTTGAAAGTGTTGTATGAAAAATTCCCATAGGGAAAAAAAAGATGATGCCCTAGAAAGGGATGCAAGAAAGAGGGGAGAAAGCCCAAAATAGTTACTGCTAAGGCTAGTCGACGATGAATGAGGCAAATCAACGATGACCCAAGGGAGTTAATGGTGACTAGGTGTCATTGGACCGTATAAGCCCGAGGGTCGGTCGTGACAATGCTCATTTTCACGTGAAAATTTAATGAGAGAGAGCAAAGTGATAAAAGATATATTGAGGAAATGGAGGTTGTCAGAGCTACGAGGAAATTTTAGAGGGTGCGAAGGATGGTGAGTAACAAAACTCATGCTGGTTTTTGATTTAATTTCATGTTTTATTTATTTTTTTGCATTTTTGTAAAAAGTGGATGACGTTAGGGGTGGTTGGTGGAAACCCAAGTGGGTTGACATCGACCCAGTCCTAAGACAGGTCGACTGAACCTAATATGCATTTACCCGGCCTGGGTCGACATCAAATAGGGTTAGATTGTTTAGATTAGGGTTTATATTAAAATTTGAATGAAACTTTGGATGGATTTTTGGATCATAGATATAATGTATGTATGTTATGTTTGTGATTGTAGGCCAGAGAGACCATATATTTGAGAGATTAGGTGTCACTCTATATGAGCATATCGAGGGGATGTGATAGATGTTGAGTGGGATCATCTTTCTGTAGTTGGATTAGGAGGATTTAGACATTATCAGAGGATCCCATGGGATGTGGGGCTTATGATTAATTTGGTTGAGAGGTGGGATAGGAATACATGTACATTTTGGTTCAGAACAAGGGTGATGAGTATCACCCTAGAGGATGTGTATTGGATTCTCAGATTGTTTATACATGGGGAGAAGATAGTTCCTACTATAAGTGATGAAAAATTGGTAGTTTTGATGTGGCTATTCGGAGCCTATGCGCCCTATATCGAGATCTTCTTCAGGAAAAAATCCTATGAGTATAGATATGAGGTTGGGGTGGTATGCAACCAATTGATTTGCATGGTGATGATGGTAATTTCTTGCTATGATTTTCTAGACTTAGGAGGATCTCAATTTCCATGGGCGTTGAATAGTGTAGTGGTCGATATTATGGACCACCAGATAATATTTTCATTTGGGACTTCCTTGTTAGCTCAGTTTAACATATCATACTATACAATATAGTCCCAAATGAAAATATCATGATGGTAATGTCCTGCTATGATATCCGGATACAGTACGGGCGGGTAGGAGGTCAGGGTTAGATGTAGGATTCTTGCTTCACTGTTGGGCCTACAAGCATATTGTTGTGATTAGGCCACCAAGGATTTCATGGGTCGTAGGAGACCATATAGAGCTGATAGTCGAGTTTTTGAGATGGAGGGCCAATCGAGGCCTTGAGAGATAGGTGAAAGAGGGGTGGATTGGTATGTGGATTGACTTGCAAAGTTAAATTTTGATCAGATTATATGGATACCATACTAGGGATTCTCTGCGCATGGCCTGGTGTAGATGTGGAGCTAGTAGGGATGAGGAGGACAAGGTGGATTCAAGGGAGACAACCAAAGATGATTGAGGTCATTCAGTTTGATAGGGTGAGATGACACTTTGGAGTCATCCAGTTAGTGCCTCATGATCTGATTTTGTATAGGAGGGAGGAGCTGGATAGAGAGCGTCGAGTCCTACTATAGCAGACCCATTGGAGGAGGAGGTTATGTTGTGGGATGATGATGAAATTTTTTGAGTAGGAGTGAGATGCTATGATTGGCATATGACAACATGGGAAGCTCTAGTGGTTGAGGTGGAAGGAGAGGATGAGATAGAGGAGATGGAGGTTGAGGTGTAGGCGGCTCTCGAGCCAGTGGAGATGGAGTAGGAGAGGTTACAGAGGTGGCACACTTTTGTTCCAAGTTAGATCAGATGAGAGTAGAGAGAGATATAACATTACATTAGCGGGATGCGGTCACTCAGGAGAGAGACTAAATTATTCAGGAGAGGGACCATTACCGAAGGTAGAGGGAGGCATATAGAGCCCACTTTAGAGATTTGGCTATTATTGTAGTGACTGTTGGCCAACGGTGTTTAGGTAGTACCACAGGGTTCAAGAAAGATGACACCCCCTGGAATTATTGGGATGGATAGGTACTTAACATTGGCCACCGAGGAAAAATATTATGAGGATATTGTGATTCACGAAGCTACCTTGGATGCTGAGATATTTGGGAGCATCTCCAGAGGTAGGCGATAGGTAGAGCTAGCTGTCAAGGAGTCCCATGAGTATAGCTCAGCCACAAAGTGAGAGGAGGAGGCCATGAGGGTGGTGATGGAACACAAGGTTCAGGTGTTGTACCTTCCTCAGAGGGAGAGGACTTGAGAGCCTCAAATATTCACTTTATAGATTTTGATAGCATTTCTTCTTTGAGGGATCCCTAGAGGGCCGTGATGTATTGATATATTTTGATATATGATATATGGTTTTGTCATGGATTATCATGTGTTCATTATGGTATGTGATGGATTTAAATTTTGATATTATGTTGATCTTAGATTAAATGTCATGATGATGGCTTTTAGATTAGATGTGATGGTGATTTTAGATTATATGTTTGTTTTATATTTGATGATGATGGTGAAATAAATATATGATTAGATGTTTATTTGGATGTGCATGTGTATGGATGATGATATAAATGTGTAATGTGGTAATATGTTTTGTATTTAAATTTGATCATGATGATTAGAATGTATATGGGTAAGATGTGATGGAAACAAATTGAGAATGAATGTGATTAATGATGGATGTAATTTTGGATAAATGTGTTGTAAGATAGATAGATAACATATAGGTGATTGAGATGAAGAAAGATGTGTTGAAAGATAGATGTGATAGGATTAGGATAAAAATTCCTTGCAACAGTGGAAACCTATAGGTGTGAACAACACTATGTTATAGCAAGGAATGTATAAGGAAAATATGCCTCCAACTACATTGGAGGTAAATAAAAAGGGGATCTAGGTAATGCAAGGCACATGTGACCAAAGAAGATGTTAGCAAATAACCAACGATAGTTATTCATTTCAAGGATCATAAGGAAACAACGGATGAGATGATCTCATAAACCTAATGTTAACATGATAAAGAGGTTTGAGATGAAACTTGTACAAGGGAAGAGGGTTCTCCAAAAGTGGTGTTCCTTAAACTATGCCCCAACTCTGGGAAGGGGAAAGAAAAAGTTGATCAATGCAAGAAGCTTTCTTAGGATGCTAATAAAATGGAAGGCTGATTGATGCAAGAATCCTTCAAATGCCATGAGTAGCCATACTTCAAGGGTATGGTCTACTTTGTACAATATATAAATGGAATAATAAATGATATCCGTCCTTTGAGGGATCTGTCTATTTATTTGACTTTGATTTTGATTTCTTTTTTATTTTTTCTTTTTAATTTTTTTTGCAAGAACAATTGTTCTTCGAGGGATCAGTAATTTTTTTATAGTTTTGATTTTTGATCCAAGCATCCATGAATTTTTATTTTACATGGGGGAGAGTTGAGACTAGCTAAGTATACCACTTAAGAGGGGATAATAATATACAAGAGACACCCCTGGACCCTTTGCATGACTCCAATAGGTGAATGAGAGGGTGATGGATGTAATGATTATGGAGTTCTCACTAAAGGATAGAACTTATCCATGAGGAATATGTTATGGGAAGAGCCGTGGTGCCCATATTTAAGGTCACATCTAGGAAGTGACGAAAGACCACATAATTCCAAATCATCACAATGAGAGATGGAAGAGGATGAGATGGAGGAATGATCCAAGGATATGACTAAGGGCACATTAGTAAATGTGCTAACAATATAATGGTCACAAGTGTAATGCGTTAAGTGGTTCCACTTCCAGTTTACCATTAAGGGAGGCCAAATGATAGGCTCCCGACCCATACTTGTGTGTAATAACATATGGTCCGATCCAGTTAGGGGAAAAATTTCCATGTTGGATCCTTTCTAGAGTGGTGTCATTCTAATAAAGTTATGAGGCCACCGATGTTAACGTTGCATTAAGAAGATGGGACAAGTGAAAATAAGAGCAAACACTTCCTATTAGGAAAGAAAATGGTATGTGTTTAAGATGAATAAATGGTCCCCTAGAGGGAAAATATAAATTAGGATCAGATGAGATGATTTAAATAAAGATTATGAAATAATTTCCGCAATGGTGGGTTTTAGATAAATCCATGGTACTTTTAAGGGAAACACAAATATGGCCATGAAAGTGGTCGTAGGAGGATAAGATAGAAAGTATGATCGTATAAACTGAGTTAGATGAGATAAGATGATGCCGAATTTGGAAAGGAAATAATATGTAAACAAACAAGTCCTACAAAGAAGTGCCCCTAGCGTGGGATAATGAATTGATGGGAACAAGAAAAATATGCTAAAGGATCAATAACGGGGGAAGACGCTCCTTCAGTAGAAGGGATGCGAGATAAGAAAATGGATGTCAAAGGATATGTATGTCAGGAAGATGGTGTATCAAGGTGAATAGTATTGATGAACAAGGGAGGACTCTCATCAAGAAGAGTAATAGGACATCCACCATTACAAAATTCCATTAAGGATGTAATGGGAAAATGGGGAATGAAATTTTTGTCTTGTGAGAATACATGTATGGATCCACACATGGTGCATGACTACTGGTCTGCCTTCTATAATATTTTATAAGTAAACACTATGAATGAATGTGATAAGGTTGCCATGACAAATGTATTAAGACTCTTTCTTTGTATTATCTGCATATTACTATTGTACATTCTTATATAATCGTGAATCTTACTTAAATGGTTAAGTATAGTAGTAGATGTACAACTCTTAGTTCTATTATTTCTGTTGTGCACTTTGGTTCTATTATGACTGAAGGGGTGTAGAAGTTGTCCTGAGCTCTATATCCCTTCATGTCTATTAAATCACTGAGTCATAATCGTGAGCTATGCCTTCCACTAGACTCACATAAAAGAGAGACTCGGCTCCCTCTCGCGCACCTCAGGTGAGCGCCCAGCACCCCCTGGGTGATAGGCCGACGCACATGAGGTTCCCTTGTGCTTAGTGGGTGAAAAAGTGACTACATCTTGGTTTCGTTAGGGTGTAGATGGGTGAAGAGACCCAAGAAGCTGATTGGATGGAGATGCGGTAAAAGGGATCGGATGTGCTATGGATGAAGTAGTAGATGGAGAAGGGGACTCATTGAGGAGGTCCTCTCACTCAATAAGATCATGTTTAATGGTCTGAAGGGCCTTATAATGCTCGGTGTCATTCTCAGAGTGCGATAATAAGCACATATACAATAAGGATCAAACCACGAGGTCTTCGGATGGATCGGGTCAAAGGCCCTGATAGGTGGGAGCGTGATGGCAAAAGTCTAAAGCAAATGTTGGAGGACCTCCACATATGATTCAATGTGGGCACCAGGGAAGGTTCTGTAAGATGGTGTGGATGGTGATGGTGAAGGTGGATTAGGTTGAGGTCTAGGTGGTCTAGAAGAAGATGCAATGGTGGATGATTTAGGCTTGGATGGCTGGATAATTGGAGGTATTTTTGATGAGGGGTTCACCTTAATAGGGAATCAGATTGTTCAGATTTGGATTGGTTGATTGGACACAATGGAGGAGGGGGTCCTAAGACAAAGGGATGTGGCCCTAGGATGGAAGATGTATATTTGGTCTTGATAGGAGGGATGTTGATTTTCTTGTGAGGACACTCAAGGGATCACTATGGAAGGACACCCAGGGTTTTGGATTTGGATTGTTAAGGAGTTCCCTTGGCAGGGATAACAATGATTTCGATAGGTGGATCAGAAGATGGGGTTGTGGTTGATGGAGGAAGTAATTTTTGCATGATTTGTTCTAGGGAGGATGGGGATTGGTTCGATGTGGGAACATTTGGTCATGTGGATGAGACAAGAGGATCACCTATGGTAGATGCAAGTTGAAGTGCTCTCCAATATTGCTCAAATGATGTAGGTGGTGTAGAAGAAGAAGGAGATAATGGGGATGTGGTCACATGATAGTCGATGTGGTAGGTGTGGGTAGAAGCATAGAAAGAGGAATTGGTATGGAATCTAAGGATGACACGATAGGCAAAGGTGGAAGAGATTTGGATGGGGGAACTAGGTCCGATGAAGTGGTTTGAGTGTATTCTAACGTGGGATCGATAGTAGGAATATATGTGGATATGGAAATAGAAAGGGGTGTTTGGATCATGTGGTTAATAATGTCTATGTGAGATGGCATAGATGGCAGATGGGTTAGGGTAGGGATGGAAGAGGGATGAGTGTCAACTATGTTTATTTTGGGTGTCTCAAGAGGTATATAGGTGGGTGTGATAAAAAATGTGGGAATGATAGATGTCTAGATAATAGATGCGAAGGGAGAGACGAGGTAAGTAGGGTAGTCATAAGTGAGGAGATAGGTGGTAGATATGTTGGGGTCGGTACAATGTCAAGTGATATGGGCATGGGTAGAGAAATATGTGATAATGATGTCAACGTAATTGTAGTGACAGTGTAGAAGTAGAGGTAGGTGCGGATAAGACTAATGTACATGTAGTAAGAGTAGGATTGGATGTGGACGTAAGAGAAGTAGAATAAGTATGGGAGGTAGACATGGTAGCTATAGATATAGTGGATGTGAGGATAGCCCTTGAAGGGGTGGTTGGCACAATATCTAAGATAGGGGTAGATGATGAATATGGTAAAATAGATGTGGGAGAAGATGTCGATGTATGGTGTTGATTGAGAATGGGTTAAATTGATGTGATGTAGAAGGTGAAGATGAATTTGTTGGTGGGGGATTAGGAAATGGTTGTTTAAAAATGTCACATGATGAAGATGGGATTGCTTGGGGGGATGTAGGAGCATGGTGATAAGTAGGATCATGGTAAGATGATGAGGATGGGGCAAGAATGGGAAGGTCTGATACAAAAGGCTCATAAGGGATGTCCCTAGGTGAGATAGGTATGTCAGATGAAGGGGAGACGTCATAAGGTGAAATATGATATGTTGATTGATATCTATGGAGGAGGAAGTCACGGATGGGGTTATCATGAGGAACATCCATAAGTGAAGTGGGTATGGTGATGTTGGATGACCCAGGAAGGGCATGAGGTAATGAAGAAAAATATGGTGGGGTAGAAGCAGAAATGGTGTAAGGTGATGGGGGTAAAACATGGGCTATTAGTCGATGTGATTGAGGAGTAGAGGGTCTCTGCGGAGGAGATAATAATAGATAGGATTATAAGAACGTATAGAAGCAACCGATGGTATAGATGGGGTCATGGTGGACTGTTGAGAACTCGCTTAAGGAAAAGTATGATTCCATTTGTAAATAGACAAGTCAAGTAAATAATTCCTTTAATTTTTGATTAAGAATGTGAAAAGAAAAAGGGGCTAGATAACGAAGGACCTAGAAGAAGGTGAACTATGTTTGGTTTCAAGTAAGTTATAGCTAGGAAATGTCTGAAGCATATTCTTTTGGGTGATCAAATCCCAATCAGTCTACTAGAAAGGGAGTATTTTGATGTGTGATTTGATTTGTGTGGTTTAGGTTGTGTGTGACAAGATGTGTGATGTAGAATATTGAACCACTACTTAGACTATATGAGCAAGCGAAATGTAAAAAGAAGGGTTCTTTTTAAGCCAAAACGAAATGTTATTTTTGATGAGAACACATAAGAAGGGGAAGTACAATGTAAAAGGATCAAATAGGGAAAAGAGGAATACCTGGATAGTACTTTTCCTATTTATCTGCACTTTTGAGTGATGAGCGATCCAGCCACGAATCCAACAAGAAATAAAGCAAAGCCTCACACTACAATGTTAGTAGAAAAAAACATAATATAGAAAAGAAAGAGACCACCTAAAGGGTGTCCCACTGGGCGTGCTAGGAATGTTGTCCAAATTTCTCATTTGTAATGAAGTTAATGCACTAGCTACTAAAGAAATTAGCAACTCAGAAATGATGGAGGGTTTATGTTACCTCGGATGTGATACGGGTGCTAGATGGTGATTGATTCTTGTTCTACAACTTGATATACCTGTAAATAAGACTAAAAATGATTTTGATTAGATAGATAAATGCATGGGTTGCTTGATTAAGTGTACCCAAGAATATTTAGGATTATTTGGCAGATATCAAACCCCGTTTGTTTAGATAAGGTGAATAAAAAACAACAAGAGCATGCAAAAACAAAAATAATACTGAATCTGAAAAATGAAAGAAATTGATCTAAATCGATTAGATGGCAATAATTTTGGATTGGTATTGTCTGCGTGGTCGACGATGACTGAGAGGATGAATGCAAGCATGTAGATGAAATATGTAGACCTGTAAGGTTTGAGAGTGATCTAGAAGATGATCAAGGCCTGTAATTGTTGTAAAAGGATATGCAGAAGAGAACTAGAGATAGAGAAGTAGGATAAAGGATGGAGAAGAGAAGTTAGGATAGGTTAATAGAAAAATAGGGCCACGGTGGCGATGACCATGGGGGATAGAAAATGATTGTATCGGGAAAATGAAAAGCCAAGGATGAAAAAATAGAAATGGCAACCTGTAAGTAAAAGGGGTTGTAGGAGAAGGTTGTTAAGTGTTTCCGAATTTGCTATATACATGCAAGACATTAGAAACAAAACATATACGATAATATGATAAATATACGGAAAGGAATATGATAATGATAAAAAGATCTCATGAATGATGCAAAAACATTGGAGGAATGTCCAAGAGGTCTGTGGATGTCTCAGAACTGCTCAAGCACGAGGAGGGATGCTTAGGCTTGGAGAAAGCTTGAAAATTGCATGCATCTGATTTTCTAATTGATGCTAAATAAAAGGAAAGAAGACTGACTTTATAGGGTCGGCAACGACCACTGTTGGGTTTCCACCAACTATGGGGAATGTTTCTCCAATGGGCATGCTTTTCTACTTTTGATAGGATTTTCGGTGTTTTAAAGGATTGATCGAATGATTTAAATCATGTAAGCGGGATTAGGTTGCTTGGGGATGAATTTAAGTTAGGGCATAAAAATAGATAGGATAAAAGCTAGAAAAGCAAGGGAATTTGTGTGTAGGATAAAAGCATCCTAATTAGAAGGTTGGTTAGGGAAATGGGAATTTAAATGATTAATTAATTAACATTAATTAATTAATTAATTAATTAACATTAATTAATTAATTAATTAATTAAGGAATTATGTATGTGGGATATTAAATGATTATTTAATTAATGTTGCTTAATTAAATAATTAGGATTGCATGGGAATTTAATTAAAGGAAGAGGGATGATTAAATAAATAGGTACACGTTGGCGATGAGGGTATAGATACTAAATTTAGGTCTCTACACATGTCACACCTTTCACCGATGGTGGCACAAGAAAAAGAACAAACATGGTAAGAGGACCGATAATGAATGGAAGCTTAACAAAACCATATTATTTAGGTATTGTATATGAGATATATGAAAGTGGATAATATTTAGCGACAAGAAGTGCGATAAAACATGCACTTATGCAAATTGATGGATCAATGATAGTGTTATTGATAAGAGTAGATACAATATAAGCGAGAATGCAAGCGATTTGAAGAGAATGTAACATGCAAGTCATGATTAGAGAAAATAATGATTGGAGGAGGTGTCTTGGCATGAGCAACTAGAAAATCAAGGGCTCTCGATGCGGGAGGAGGCATGCGTGATATGTATGATTTCTTTGAAGATTGAGTCGCTTGTTTGTCATGTTTTGGAAGAGGATTGTTAAATATTTTGAGCTTGTTATTTTCATTGAAGGGTGCAGAGGCCATAATATCCGGGAGCTCAAGTGTATTATTGTCAATAAGATCTTGAATAAGATTACGAAGTTTGAAACATTGATCTGTAGAGTTCCCAACACATTGATGATATTCATATCCAAGATTTTTATTGTAATTACAACCTTTTGGATGAGATTAGTCCAAGTTAAGTGGAGGAGGAAGCATAATAAGTTTCTCTCAATAAGTTTTGGTAATAGAATGTGCGAGCAATAATAAATTTCGTATAGGTATGCTTAGGTGGTTTCCATTAAAGCTCTTTAGTATTAGATACAATGTTGATAGTTTCTTTAGCTTCCATAGGTTTTGTAGATGGCTTGAAAGTTGATTTATTTTGAAAGCGTGTAGAAGATGAAGCTCTGTTCTTGATACTTAAGCTTTCCTATAGATAAGAGTTTTGTTTTGCATAGCTTAAGAGTGTGACACAAGTGATAAAATGATGGAGAGGTCTCAAAAATAAAACTCTCCTAAAGAGGTGGTAATAGAATTTGGAAAAAATAGATCTTGAAGCTCAGAGTCCGCGAGTACATTAGACATCTTAGCTAATTTGTTTGTTTATCACAAACCATAATCTAGTAGATGTTTGCTAGATTCTTGTTTAATTCGAGCATATGAAATCTTAGAGCTGATATTGATAGAGAAATGAGAGAGAAAATCATAAAATAGATGCATAAAATATGTTACCGAGTGGAAATCTAGGTCATAGAACCAATGCATCACATAATCATGAAGATTGCGAGAAAAGAGCTTAGCTAGAGAACACTATCATCCACAAAATCTAGACATGCCACATGAAACGCTTGGAGATTATCTTGTGGGTCACCATGCCGATTGAAAATGGGAAGCTTGGGGGTGACAAAATTACGAGAAATCAGGTAAGTGGAAATGTCGGGCATGAATGGAGTATGCAGTAATACAGTGGAATACAGGGATGAAGGCATACGAGAAGTAACCTGCTACAATTTCCAGATTTGAACTTGGATATCTTGATAAAGGGAGGATAAATATGGATTTCCAAAATAATATAATTTCCACGTGTGATAAATAAGAGGTGGATTAAAATGGTTGGTGGGAGTTGGAACAGAAAAGGAATGGTATAAATAAAGGGTAAGAGTGGAATCGGGTGGTTGAGTGGTAATGGACATGGAGGTAGGAATGGATGTAGGGACATTAAGCTATGTAAAGTTGGTGGATTCCTCATGAGAAAAAAATAAAATAAATTCTACATCTTGAGGATGTTCAACGATATGATCATTAAGCTATTTAAGGTGGGCTTTAGTAAATTCGCCATAAGATTGAGCCATAGTGATAATATGATAAAATCCCTAGAAATAAGGTGGATTTGAGTGACGGGTTGATCAGGGGATCATTTTCAAAAGTTCCCTAAACATCCCTAAATGGTGTCAGTGCAAAAGATCATCTCAAGAGCTTTCCAACAATTGTAAGAACGCGACAAATAGACATCGGGAGCTCTAGATATGTCCGGTCAAAGTTTAGTCAACGGGAAAGTCAACTCTAGTCAACTGGTCAATATTGGACCAATGGCACTACGACATGTGGCGAAAAGGCAAAAGGGAGTTTGTTGGTTTTCGATCATTGGTCTTCGACGAGCGTAAAAATGGTGCACGGGAACAAGAGGCTCAACTTTTATTACGGAGGGAGCCCGACCATCGTGTGGACTATTGTATTATCGCCAACGTGGTGGGTCCACAAGCCACCACGTGGCTTGCCACCACTCGTCGAATTCACTTGATTTTCCTATCGAGAGACAACAAGTGGGCTATATGCTATTTACCGAGTTAATTATTTCTATGCCACATTGTATGGGTCGAAATTATATTATCTTGGTAAGTCCACTTTCCAAATGCCACACATGTATATGCCAAACCACTATATATTAATGTGTATACATTAGTATAAACTGCCACATGCAAATGACCACGTGGAAGAGGAAATGAAGCGGTGGTAGGGAGGCTAGACCCATGCGTGGAAACTTCCACGTGGAGAAGGAGGATGAAGCGGTTGAGATGGGGGCGGTTAAGTCTAACACTTCAATTGCGTGGAGGAAGGCTATTTAAAGCCTTAGACATTATCCCCACCACCAAAAATGTGGGACCTTATACAAATGCGGCTCCATTTGGGATTTAATCCCATTAAACATGCAATCCGCTCCATATGGGATTTATCCCATTTAAAAATACATCCGCCCAATTTGGGATTTAATCCCATCAACTATGCTACGGGTGAGGCTAAAATAGCCTAAGGATAATATGCAATGCATATTTGTTGGGCCCTAATTTTGTATAAATAGGGAACCCATTCTATTGTAAAGAAAAACACACCAAAGGCAAACGGACACACAGATCCCAAGCTTATTATTTTTAAGCTTATCGACGGGACACACACAAAAATACATAGAAGCTCATTCCTAGCGTGGGAGGCAAAGTCCGAGTCAAGAGGAGAATGAGAAATTGTTGTGTGAAGACCTAAATTATTTAGGCATTATTATTTTTTATTATTATTGACCTATTATTTGTTAGGCAATAATAAATTAAATATTTGTGGCTAGGAGTTATTCAAACTACCTAGTTGGCCCATAGCGCCACACCAATTACTTGCAAATCTGGATTCGATCGAGTGCTGGAGTGCTAGCGTCGATTGATAGCATCGAGAAGGCCGATCGAAGCTAAAGGAGATTGCATGCCAGGAAGGTGGAAGTCGGGTGCTATTTTTCACCCTTGTCGTCCGAAGGTCTGGTTATTCTTCTAAGCAAGTTTAAATAGTTTCCATTAGGTTTTCTTGTGAAAGTACTATTGTAACTTACAAGTTTTGACTAGTGGAATGGTTCGACCACGAACCCGAAGACGTAGGCAATTTCTGAACTCGTAATCAATCTTTGTGTAATTGCCATTACTGTCTTGCATTATTTTAAATTGATTACTTTAAAGGAGTAAATTATCGGCAAATAATTAAAGCCTACAAGGGTCGAGATCGGGTAGTAATAATCGATTATTTTCCGATCATGGGTTCAACAAAATTATTAAGAAAATATAGAATTTACAAATTCCTAAATATTATTGCAATGTAGCATTAAATGAAAATTCAATGAGATATAGATCACCCAAGCAAATAAGCAAATTAAGATTTAAACCCTAAGTACAAATGAGGAGATAGAAAGAATTAGATGATTCATAATTAATCCTGAACTGTTCCACAATGATGAATCGGTAAATAAAAGGAGGAAAGTGTCACTGAGCCTTAGAAAAATGTTCGACCGCGATATTTTCCTAGACTAGGGAATTTGGAATGGGTTAGGATCACTCATGGGTGCTACTGAGACCTATTTTTTTCACTTGTGATTGATTTGAACCTCGTGAAACCTCCTCCGGAGGGTACTGAGATGTTTGCTTTCCTTTGCTTCTTGTATCTAGTATGTCATACAATTATCTCCGATGTCACTGATAACCTACAATAAAGAAATGACATGTAAACCCCTCAAAAGTGCATCAAATCCCAAAAAGAAAATAATAAAAATGAGGGGTCAGACTATCCTCGGTTGTCAAACAGTGATCTTATGATCGAGTGTTGCACTACATTTGAGACAATGTATTTCTATGTATGTGTGTGTGTGGAATTATGCCCTAGGTGGCTCTTGTGCATGTCGACTTGATACCGATCAAGTAGATAAATGTAAGAAATGTAAATAGATGTGTGCATGAAAGAATTAACTTCCCCTCCTATGCGTGTATGAAGAATCATCATCACTTTCCCTTGTGTTTGGATGCTTGATGGATGCTTGGATGCTCTATAATAGTATTTGGATGCAATCTTAGGTGGTGATAGCTAATGCTTAGTGCTTGGTCCTTTATTATGGTCACATAACTTTATATTTATATGATTCCCTTACTTGAATTTTGTAATTAACCCTGAAAATATCGACTACCAAAAAGATAAGATGCCCAAATGGCTAGAAAGGACCCAAAAGATGTGAACAAAGTACAAAGAGGTTGGGGGTTCCCAGAGGGGATGGGGGTGTCGACCTCGATGTCCTATCTGGGTGGTTGTGTCTCAGAGTGAGAAATGCCAAAGTATGAAAAGACATCTTTGGGATAGGAATAGTGTAAGACCACAAAGAGAAACTAAAAGAAAGAAAAGGTGGCCAAAGACATGGGTTAATTAGTACTTTTCCTGTTTATGAATCATATGACTAGTAGTATGTGATCAGGACTAAATAGATACCCAAAGTGCGTGATTTAGTGTCTATAAATTTATCAATATTTACCCCTTGCATACACCATTTCATGGGCCATAATCAATCTATATATCCCTTAATTAATCCAAATCATTTAAACCTAATCCCTCACATATATCAATTCTTGGGGTATCATCAATATATCAATCAATTTATCGATTGACAACTACTTAATGCATGTAAACCTCCAAAACACACTAGTAACCTCATCTTCTTATCCCGTCCATTTCTCTCTACTAAAATATTTTATAAAAAACTAACAAACTATTTATTCCCACTTTAATTTATCATTCATCTTGTCCATCCCTACATAAACCCTTGAGGGGGCATCACTCTTCTCAAATTAATCTTCTATCTTCTTTGAAAAGTCATTACTTCCTTTGGCCATAATAACAAATGTTCAAAGTGGTAAAATTTGTATACACCTAAAATTGATCACATCTCCATCACTGCTACTTACATTTATCTAATCCCCCTTACATTTTTCTTACATCGTTTAACATTTCCCCTAATCCAATTTCATTATCCTCCAAATTAATAACATATTTATTTCCCACTTAATATTAACTACATGCTTTCACATTTTTAGGATTTTCATATTCCTAATTGCCTACCCTCAACTACTAAGTTATCCTCTCCTATAAATCATCTCATTAACACCTCATCAACTATCTTAATCATCTCTAGAAGTTACTAATCTAATTATATAGCTCCTCACCATATTTTATTGAATTCTCCATCTATATAACCTTCATCTTCAACCACTTTGTATCAATTTAAAATTGATAAAATCCCTCCCATCTCTAGAACCTTTCTCATTCTCACCAAACACAACCATTGATCAAACTTTAATAAGGATTCATCTCCACCATCCATTCATGCATGTGGCTTATATAAATTGAGCCACCTCCTCCATGCAAACCATGATAAGTAGAAGCATACCAAAATCTTTCCACCTTGAAGATAAAGAAATAAAATCACACCAAAATGCTACCAAAAACTTGATCCAATAAGCAATCAATCACATAAGAAAATAATTTTTGATCAAGAAACAGGTTCATTTTAAGAGACCTCCTGGAAATCGGAGGTGGAGAATACCTGGCGAATATCCGGAACCGGTTTCACGGGAAGGCGAATTTTTTGGGGGTTGTATGAAAAAATTTCACCTGATTATCAAGCACTGCGACAGAAGGCTGCAGACGCGCGATGGGAGATTTTGCTGTCGCGCGTAAAAAAAAAAGTGACACGCGTCAAAAGACCTTAGTGACGTGCGTCAATAGGTCTATTGACGCGCGTCACTAAGGTCTATTGACACGCGTCACTAAGGTCTTTTGACGCGCGTCATTGCATTTTTTTTGACGCGCGACAGCAAAATCTCCCGTCGCGCGTCTGCAGCCTCCGACCTCTGCTTTCTCATCAAAAAATCTCCGTGTCGCGCATCAACAAACTCTTTGTCGTGCATCTGCTATGCGTCAATATCTGTTGTACCTCCTTATCGCGTGTCACTAAGGCTGTTGATGCGTGTCAACAGACCTTAGTGACGCGCGTCAATAGGCCTTAGTGACGCGCGTCACTAAGGTCTATTGACGCACGCGTCACTAAGGCCTATTGATGCGTGTCACTAAGGCCTGTTGACTTGCGTCTACAACCTCTACCCTCTTCTTGCTCATCGAAAAAAAATCCATGTCACTCGTCAACCAAATCTTTGTCATGCGTCTACTATGCGTCAATATCTACAATATCTCCTTGTCTGCAAACGCTCCTTGTCGCGCGTCAATAACTTACCCCCTTGTCGCGCGTCTATAATACGGGATATATCATATTGTTGAAAAATGTGAAGTAGAAGTGTTCTACCTAGCGAATAATCTAGGTTTATATAGGGGATATTTTTCAAGGGTAGGCGGCGACCCCTAAAAAAATTAAAGTGCAATTTTTAGGCGAACAAGGTCACCGCCGTGCAAAAATTCGCCTTTTCAAAATTTTCAAAATGGAATATTCGCCATATTACGAATATTCGCCACTAAAATTTTCCTGTCAAGAAATCAATTTAGGAAAATCTACTTCAACAAGGAGCATCTACTCAAGATAAAAGGAGCTATAATTTTATTTTTATGATTATCTTGAATGTTGTTTAATCATTAGTCCAATTAGAGATGTAGGTATTTGTTTAAGAAATAAAAATTTGATTTTATATTAATAGTTTGTACATGCTTCAAAATAAAAATTGATAAAATGACATTTATTTTCTATGGCTTATGATGAAATTAAATATATCACTAAATATCCCACAAAGTGTGTCCTCATTCATATGAATTGGTCATGGGATAACACACTTTCCAACATTCTTAATACCAAAAATTTATAATTATACAAAATAAATACTTTAAAAACATAAAAAAACATTCTAAAATTATAGATTAAGGATATGAGAATAGCTTCATTTACTATATAACACTTTACATATATTGTTTTTCACATGATTTTATACATAACATATTCTATTCCATATAAACACATTCATTTAATGAGTTATATGAGTATGATATAGGATACACATGATTCCATATGATTATAGATGTCGGACTTTCCCTTCGCCTAATGCATTTTCTTGTCTAGTATATCTACTACACTATTAAGTACTTTTGTTATATCTTAAAGACAAGTCTTTACATTTTTACTTCACATATTATTGTTATGTTCATATCATAAATTTTCATATATGTTATTTAAAGGATTATTGCTACTAAGACATGGATTATATAGGATTAACATATATTTTTCTCAGTGCACCTATGACTACTATCTATATCGTCTTTGCAAATTAGATTTCTTACGACTTTTATTAAATGTGTGTCCCTTGGCCTATTATGTGTTTGTGACACTTTGGTGTGCCTTTTTTATGGTCTCATTAGTCTTTTATTATACGAAATTTGGCCTATTGTGTGTGGGATATTTTATGTTTATTGTATGTGGCCATTTAGTCTTTCTATGTGACATTGTGCATGACTTTGTGTGTAATATTGTATGTTTATTTTATTTTTATGCTTGATACTCTCCATGTGCCATGATTTATATCATGAATTCTCTATTCGGTCAATTCTACAATATTTATTTCTATAGCCACATTCTCTACATTCTAATGCTTATTACATACTATATTTGACATGTATACACACATAAAGTATTTTGACCCAAGAGATATACAATCTATCTCAAAGAATTAAAAAGAAAGGGCATTTCGTTAGGGTTATCACATAAATATATAATGTTATAGGAAAACTCTTATACATGTCAAATTCCTTTCCTTTAAAAGAGGAAAATAGGAATATAACGGATACACCATATTTTTGATGTGGTAAATCAAGAATAGGCTGGCCACATCTTTAATATTTGCCAATGGGGGTAACAAAACTTTCACTTAAGAAAAAGGGAGCTACTTTAATGGATAACGTAGATATTATTTTCCATATTAAATATATTAGTGGGATCCCATTAATAAAATACACAAAAGGTTTATTTATATATAGAAGGGCCACTTATAACGGGGATGTAGATCTAGCTCTAACACTAGGAAAACATCTCTCTTGAGGTCTGACTCTTCTCCTTAATGATATTTGCAAGGATTTGACAACGATTTGAAGTCTATTAGATGACATTGTTTAAATATTTACAATAGGATTTTAGATTTTTGTGAGCGAGTATCTAATTGACATGTTTTCTATTAAAACTAAGTAAGATTCAAGATTCTCACCATAACCATAGATGTAGTTTTTTCAAATCAAGAGGATTTATATAATTTTTATTTTTGATATGTAGCCAAAGTGTAATCATGTCCTAAAAGCATTCCAAATACTATTAATACACCAAACATAGCATTTGAGTTGTTATATGTAGTTTTAGAGTAACATTTAAGAAGTTTCATAATGTGGGATTTCACTTGAGAAAAAACCTTTGGAGATTTTTATTGGGAAAAGGTTTAGAGAGAGATGATGCATGATAATAGTATGATCTAAATCCATTATTTGATTATAACACATAACTTAACCAAACCAAAATAAATAATGTGCTATTAGCATAACAAAGACCCAAAAACATAAAATTAAGAATGATCAGAATCAAATATATCTATTTGAAAATATGATGAATATAATAAATCAAAAAAAATTAATAGATGAAAGATATTCAATTTCATTATATACAACTAAGAAATAATTAACCTATATTCTAGTATGTAACAATTAATGATGAAGTAATGTGGAAAATTAAAACAAGGATCAAAATAGACCTAAGGACTTTAAAGCTTATTGCATTTGTATAAAATAGAGAATAAACTAATGAGGAAGAATGTGTCACATGTACCGATTTTAGTTTCAAGTGTAGCTAAGCTAAATTTAAAAAAATATGTAAACTATTGTTGGAAAAAAACAATTACTCTATCTTTAGTGATTTAAGACTTGAGAAAACTTGAATATACTAGAATTTCCTCCCAAAAGGACATATTTTTATCTCTAGTGGTATTCAAATAAATCCCACCAATTCTTACAAATATGAATCTCTTGTTAACTTGGAGGAAGAAATAATGAAAACACCTTCAATCTATAAACACAACTCTTAGTCACTCACAAATGTTCCTAATGAATATTGTAATAGATTGAACTCTTGAAGATTACTTTTTTGGTTCTTGTGATTTAACAAACATGAGCCTTTGGATTATAATACATAGAAACATGATCTATAGTAGTATTGGTTTCATTTTAATTAAGTTCTTGTTGGACCCTTTCAAAACCCCTTGTGAGATGTGTGTTCTTTCACTTACACCACTCTTTCTTTTCTTCCATTGTAGGCCCATCAAGCTTTTTGGGATGTTAACCTTGATATAGTATATATAGATTAAATTAAATAGTTTTAGGCATTCCTATCCGGTGATGTCATTTCTTCTATGATATAAAATAAGATCTTATTTCCTTAGTCAACTTGGAAGGAAATATAAAGTTGTAGGACTCATTTTCATGAGATTTATATTATATTATTCTACTTGTAGAATATTAATGTTATGGGAAATTTAAAAAAATCACTAAGGAAAAATCCTTATAGAGAATTTATCTTAAGGAATGAGAAAACATTAATGGTTTCATATGTGTAGCATTAGACTACATTTATAAAATGTAATAGTCAACAATGTCATGTGATGGATGCGTGAGAGGTTGATCAATTAACCCCTAGTCTAGGAATATTTGACCGTGTTTTGTTGCTTGAGTTTTATATGGTTTCCAGCCAAAGATATCTTAATTATTTACCATGGTTATCACATTTATATAATGAGATTCTAAAATAGCATAACCTTCACCAAAAATTATAGATTGATCTAAATCAAATAGGACAAGTTTTTATCCCTTAAAAAGGTTTAGCCAAATACCTAACCAACTCAAAAAAATTCAAATCCATGTTTGAAATTCTAGGCACTGGGGAGTGATGAATCATTGCTATTTAAATTTTTGTGAGAAAGTTACAATTATTCAATTAACCATGGTGAGCATGGACATTCAAACATGTTAGAGAAGGAGAAATAAGCACAAATGAACACATGAAGAAACCGGATTTAATGTGGTAAACCCATAAGGGGAAAAAACCCCACTGAAAGGAGAAATCAAATATCAAGTACTATTTTCAAGGAAAAATTACATTGATATCACCAAGTGGTGAGCACCCACTCACCCTAAAGCTCTAACTCTAGTTTTGAAGAACCTACTTCAATTTAATGTCAAGCACCCACTTGGCTATTGTTTTACAAGCATCTACTTGCAAGGAAACTAACTCCAAATTGTTGAGCTACAAATCAAACTTTGAATATAGTAACTTTTGATCACCTTATTCTCCTGGTTGCTTACACCAACCTAATGCGATCTTTGTTTCAGCTCATTACTTCATTTTCACTCCTCTCTCAACATATCAATATGCTCTTTGGTCATAAACTGATATCGGGTCTTCAAAATGTGTTTTTCACTCTGAATTTCATCTCAAAATAATCCCCTTAACAACATCTATATGTCCAATATGCTCATCTTTCTTCTACATGCCTCTCCAAGCTCTCAAGCTTCCACATTTATCGAGAAAACATTCTTTGGTCTCATCAAAGTACCTATATACATGAATGACTCTTCACATATGTATTTTTACTTCATATTCATTTTACTCTTCAAGTTTCTCACTTGATAATTTGTACTAGACATTTTAACTTCAACTCCAATTTCTTTTTCTCTTCACCTAAATCCCTTAATTGCTTGTATAAGAGGATAAATACATTTTAATTGATTTTCTATGTTAGCCATAGGTTTACCAAGTTCTCATAATTTATAGGTATACACATGATTATTTGAGAGCCAAATATGCCACATGGATTCTTATGAACCTTGTTTATAATTGACTTTAAATGATGAATAATTTTATGACTTCTCTCTTATGACCTTGTAGCATAATTTCTTGTCTGTCATATTCTCGAGAATCTATCATCTGCTGTAACATATAAAGTTTGTTTTTGCAATTTCAAAAATATCTTTCAAGTGTAATCATTAAGGAGACATATTGTAAATCCTCCAAGGAATCCTTTTAACTCCTAATATTTCCTCATTCTTCACCATTTAATGAAATTGAAAGCATTTTTATGCACTTGAAACTCCAAGATTTTAAAGAAGAGAGAATTCAGACTCTCAATTTAAGAAGATGAGGTTGAAAGTACTTAGTTTTATATTGGATCAAGGAGATATGATATCGCATCCATTCTTCATAAGGAATATACTAAGAACAGGTATATTCAAATTGCTTTGGTATAGAGATGACCTTCAAGAATTCAAGAAGTTCAAACTCTTTTTCAATCAAAAAAATTCTAGAAGCATCCAACACAAAGGAAAGACATTTAAGTAGCTCCCAAGGTTCATATATATCTTGGAATCATGTCAACAAGATCAAACCTTTCTGTTCTTTAGGAACTTTGCATAATAAGGGTTTTGGGGTTCAAACCCTAGCTCATTGTTTGAAATATTTTAGCACCTCATGCTTCACTTTCATGTATCTTTACCTTGATAAATACTTCAAAAAAAATCCTTGCTACAAGTTTTAATCCTTACTTTGTACTTGACAAAGAGAAAGCTTCAATATTTTGACTACTTCAAAAAATTCCTTCTACAAGTTTTAATCCTTACTTTGTACTTGACAAAGAGAAAGCTTCAATATTTTGACTATGGAAATTTACCGGTTTATCATGTCACAAAAATATGGAAACAATCTTTAAAAGATGACCCAAATTACACGTGAATAACAATTTCCTTGGTATCTAGGAAACAACTTGAGAGGCTCCATGCATAAGAAAAATTCCTTCATCAATTGTACTCACAAGACCAATAGCTTATACCTACAGAACAAATACATCTCAGACTATATGAATTTGTTTTGAAAATACTACTAGGTTGTCCTAAGTTTGTATTGCAGCCTATTCATGGAAAACCTTCATTTTCATTATCAACTATGAGAATATCACTTCAAATAATGATTCTTGCTTCAATTTATAAGTATTCACCTGTAGGAGAACATTATGCTTTTAGATCAAGTGTGCTTATCACCTTGATTGTCCCCAAAATGAAAAACCCAATTTTGAGCATTTGATGATTTACTAAAGAAAGAATCTACCAAAAACATATAATATGCATTTATGAGATACCCTTCATCACCAAACAAAGTGAACAACATCATGAATTTCACTTCAATGAGAGGCTAATACACCACCTTTAAGGCTTGACTGCAAAATTTGTAGGCACAACTCAGTTCATGGTCTTATTAGCAAGACCATCATAGAGAAGTTGAGAAAACATGAAAACAAGTACCACATATGACTTCACCAAAGTAGAGGAGAGATCCAAAATTAATTTATGACCTATAGAATTTTTTTCAAATAATTTCTCATCTTAAAGGCATGCTTAACCCCAAACTTCTTCTTTAAGCACTATGTTAGATTTAGGTTGAAGGTCCATTTGGTGGTAGGAGAGGAGATTGGACTAAGAACACACCAGAGATGTAATGAAGTATCCCCAAGAACCTCATGATCTATAAGAACACATTACACACTACCTTCTACAAGAGAGAGAGAGATCATTTTGGATTCTTTAATTTGGGACAATATGGTCCACATTTTGCAAAACCAAGGACAAAATATCATAGAGAAGTTTGACCTGAAGAGCCAAGATACCACTATTTTGACTTAGGAGTCTAATACACCTCTAAGGAGTTATCATGACAATCCCAATTGTTTTTTAGGTAGAATAAGTCATTTTATGTCTATTGCTTCAAGGAGTCATGGAGAGAGAATTTTTTTAGTAAAATGCATAAAACTTCTTTGTTTCTCATCCAATTTTCCTCAAACATTTTGCAAATGTTCATGCTTAGAGTTATCTTAAAAATTAATTCTATGATTTAACTGAATAAGGATTGAAAAATTTTCTTGGATGCTAAGAAGACAGGGTGCTCAGTTTGCATTCCCCAAGAAAACAATTTTCATAAAACTTGAATAACTTCAAAATTTAATGAAATTCAACACAAAGAACCAAAAACAATCTCTCTACATACTCCATGGATTTATTACCGATAAATATGATTGTATATCCCATACAAATCTCATTTACCTCAACTTTCACTACTAGTTCTCAAAGGTAGTTTTGGTGAAAACTTGAACCTTGCCTCCAAAGGCTAAAGTAAGCCTTAAAGGTGCTCATACATGCCCTAGAAAATGTTCCTAGGATCCTACCATGCTTACATAGTTTTGCGGGACCTTATTTGTGTACATACACCTCATTAGGCTATAGAACTAGGCCTAAATGAGCCAATTTCAATTGTGACTCCAAAAACTTGACTTGTTGCTCACTCCAACAGATCTTACACATGCTAGAACCAACATATTTGACATGTAGAACACATGATCCAAACATACCAACCATATCCATGTCTCTAGTTGACACCTACCTTATTGACAAAACTTGTAGCATCATGAAACCATCCCGAATCAACATGGATCCTCTTTGTGAGCTCCACCCATCATTGAGAAGGAACTACCAATCAAAATTCAAGTTCCTCTCTCAGCCTCACTTTTTCACTCACTCTTTTTCCATCAATGCCACTTGACATCAATGACAACACCAATGACTAGGGTTCAATAATCCAAAACAAAGAAACATACATTTTTTTTCCACAAAACTTATTAGAATGTTGCAAACCTAACTTGAAGGGATTTATATAATTTTAAATTCACACAGGCTCATGATAACTGTCTTTTGAGTTAATTTACAATTCTTGAGTCCACAAAGTGCATTCATTTGATAAGTAGATTTAAGTCCAATAATCAATTTATCTATCTTCACACCTTGTACTATTTTAAATTGATCTTGTTGTCCAGTATTTCCTCTAATTGGAAAAATCCAGGTTTGATTAGGTCTTCCATTTATTAATACATGTGTTTTATTCATGGTATATCAAATATATCATGAAAATTGAAGTATTTCCAATGAAAATGAATATAAGGAGGGTGTGTTACTAATAGAACATTGAGAGGCGAAAATAAACATTAGTTATATTTTTTAATATGCCATAAAAGTAGGTAATATGACATGCATTTATTGAATGAGTCCACCATAGTATAATTTAAATGTGTTGAGGCATGGTTGAGGTTCTAGGAAAGAAATAATTGAGGAAAACAATATTAGAGATGATTAAACTTAGAAGCTAAAGAGAAAAATGTGAAAATGAACTAGCTAGTGGTAGGTAAGATTCGTACCAAATTCACTAGAATCAGATAAGAAAATTGATCTATGTAAATCCTCTAAAATAGGTTAATAAGTAAAAGATTATTTTATGGCCTAAACACACCCATAAAGTGGTATGAGGCTATACAACAAGGGTTATGTGCATATGAGGTTATAATATATCAAAAAGGGGAAACTACACTCAATTAATAGGGATGTGAGATGTAGAAACTTCTTAAATTCGATGGGTTCCACTAGAAAAAAACAACAATTAAGAGAGAAAGATAGTGATGCATGAACACCAAATATATAATATGTATAGGGATGGAAACATCCATTTTTTGGCTTGAAAGTATGTCAGTGAGGTTCTAGAGGTCATTAGGTGATATTTAAGTGTGTTAGTTGGATTCTAGGCCTTTCCAAATTCAAATTACTCACTTTCCCTCCAAAAGTGCAATTTAAGTCTTAGAGGCCATTTTTGGCTTGTTGTAATGTTTTAAAACATTCTTGGAGCTTATGAACTATGAAAAGGATGGAAGGGAAGCATAATATGAGTGAATTAGGTTTGCCTAGGAGTCTAGAAGTCCTAACATAAGTCTAGAGGTCAAGGACTTGATCTTCAATTAAGTAACTTAGTGTAAAGAAAAAAGTCACTCATATTACCAAGGAAAATAAGAGAGTGCATTCAATTAGAAGTTGAGAAAATACTATAAATTACAAAATGGTAACTGTAATCCTCATTCTCATCTGGATATGAATAAAATATATGAGTTTCAAGAAGAATAGAACAAAAAAAACTCAGTTTTGTTGGTTTTCTTGCATAATGTTGTATTTTGTTGTTATGCATATGAAAGATGCTTGAACTCATAATTGAATGAGAGGTGGCCTTAATCTTGTTATGATCATTGAACTATTTTTGGTGTTTCCAATTTGTGTCTTTACTCTTGGATGTTGTTAAATGCATGTAGATGGTGTAGAAACATTGTAAAATCTATACATGTCTTGACAAGTGAAGGACTCGTGATTGTGATAAAGGCCATTTTGAGTGAAATTTTTGCAAGTAGGTAGTCTAGACATTTGTGTTGAGATTATGAAATATGAAAGGTCATTGGCATCATTTTTAGAGGTTTTGGAGACCTCGCTCCTTGTGGGAAGAAATTATTTTAGCAAATATGTATTGTAGCAATTGTTTGAACAAATTTGGGTGTCCTTCAAGTTGAACCATAGAATTTTAAGAAGTGGTCATGAGGGTAATGTGTAGGGTTGAAGTTTAAGATATTTTGAGAGTGGTGAAAGGAAAATACAATGAGTTAAAACTATTAACTCGATATTTTCTTTGCATGTCATGGTTTCTTGGCAATACTCGAACCGAGACTAAGTTCTTGTTAGTTGCATCAAATTAAACCTCTTCTTAACAGAGAATTCAATAAAAAAATCTTAGATTCATTCTAGTGATCATAAGAGTGAGTGGCTCGAAAAAAACAATAATAGTTCATTCCTTGTAAGTTCCTATCTTCCAAACTTTGAAGAGTATTTATTTTCTAATGTGTACAACAAGAGTTTTGTTTGATTAAAGAGAAAATGTTGTCATTAACAAATCTTGTCAAAATAAAAATGAAGGATAAGATTACATAGACCCAAGGAATAATTTTGAATCCTTAAAACCATCAAGGAGGAAAGTTATGGATATTGTAACCCTCTCGGGCTTTGAGATAACTCCGCAAGCAGGATTGGGCTAGGATTGAAGGCATAAGCTCCAAATCAAGGTCTTTAAGCCTGAAATTTGATACAAAGGATGTTAGGAAGTCACTTCAAGAGATTCTCAAATAATTATTTTGTTTTCGGGTGAAATTTTGAATTACTTCGACAATGTGTTACTATAGTGGGTCAACATATTCCATTGCTGCCATAACAGATAGATAGAGAGAAATTGGTGCCATTAATAATCAAGCATAAGCTATCTAAACTAAGGGGTTTAAGGAAATGTAATGTAAAATATAAGGACATGCTACACTATTCTATCTAGTACATGATATACGAACACCAATGAACCAAAAGAGATTATGATTAAAGAAAATTGCATGGAGTTGAACTATTAACGTATTAATATTCCCATTTGATTGTAACACTTTATAAAATGTTGTTGTGGGTGAATAAAAATAATAATATGTAGAAGACCTAAGTAAACCTTAAGATGTGGACTTTGAAGACTAAGGTAATTTTTTTGGTACAACTTCCACTCTTATTGTTCTTAAATGGACCACTTCTCCAAGTAGTCTTCCTAAATGTAAACTCCACTAAATCCTAGCACCTTATCTCCTTACAAGTCCTATTTGCAAATGAAAGTACATTAGATTATCAAACACTTTATTGAGAAGTGACAATTTATTGAGAAGTGCAATATATCTTTTGTTGTGGCTTGATTCTCCCTTTGAAATAAATATTATTATATGATACATGTGAATATTTTACACTTATTTGTCTTAAGGTTATACATTTATAAAAATAGATGCTTAATGAACATTCTATTTCACAAGATTCTAGTTCTTCTACCACTCCACTTACAACATATTATCTTCTTCCTATTGCACGACACTCATGTTCCCTATCTCCTACTAGGCATACTCATGATCATTCACCTCATTTTAGTAGGTCTTCACCACTCCCCACTCTCCCTCCTAAGCATGAGCCATTATAATTTTCACAATCGGTTAGGCATCATGATATTTTTAAAACTTTGATTGATGAGAATTTGATTCATCTACCTTCTAATGAGCAACATACTTCTCATTGTTTACAAAAAAATCATAACCATCCATTTTATTATTTCTATAAGACCAATGGTCATAGAGATAATGATTTTTATACAATCCATGATAGGATTCAATTTCTTGAGGAAAATTTTATCATTTATTTTTATGCACGCCATGTTGATAGATCACATTCTCCTACTTCACACCACAACACACTGACATATATTACTTTGACTATATCTTTTCTTCCTAAAGTCGTTTTGTCTCCTCCTCCCTTAGTTTTAAGTACACATGAGATGACTATGCCACATATTATTCTACCCAAAACCACATGGGTCTAAAAGGAGAACCACTTACCATTATATGATTCACATATTCCTAGTGTTTCTACGATCACTCTCGGTTTATCATTCAAAACTTATGCTCACGACACTGCATCATTTGAGTAATTTATTCATATTCATCACCTTCCTTCCCATTATATGCTATATGTTATTTAGTGCTACATGATTTCATGCCTATTGTATAGTTATATGCCACTATTCCTATTTTTACACACGATCAATTCTTCCCTAGTTATCTTCACCATTTTTATCATTTCTACTACAAGTTCAATTCAACAATCATATTACACTCATTCCTATCATCATTCTAATTTCTATCATCACAATGTTATTTATGCTATCAACACATATAGTCTACTCTATAAAATCATCCAATATATACAACTATATCATCATAAATTCAACAAATCAAATCAAATCAACTAATCAATAACTCATATAACAACACAAGTACACATCATCATATAAAAATGCTCTCATTGTATATATACATTTGTTAAAAGTCTCATAATACAAAATCAAGGGACACTACCCAATACAAAACATATTGTACATCATCATCACTACTATTGGAGGTCATTATCATAGTTCTCAAACTCAAATCCTCACTAATAGATCTCGCATATGTGCTTGGGATAATTTCTCCTCTAATCGATTCCATATAGATGTTGCCTCATCCACTACATCTACATATCGTCCTTAGAGCTCCATGTATTTGTCAAACATATTCTCTGTTATGCCATCTCCTCCTACAATATATCTCACTTGGTCAAACTTAGTCCTTTCCTCATCTCTCTTACTTTATGCAAAACTATACATGTGGCTTCACATTGCCACCACAAAATCAAATAAGTAGGCATGCTCCCTAATAATTTGATCTACTCTCTCCAAAATCCCTCCTCATACAAGGGCATATGGAGGAACATTGTGGGTCAATATGCATACCAAGGTATCCATGATAACACTCTAATACTCATCACCCACAAGACTAAAACCATATTAGTACATCATTACCACATTACTATAAAAATTACTTAATAAAACTCACGATTTACACTATCGATACAAATCACAATATAGCATGCTTACGTCATGTAACTACCACCACTACCAGATCATCCTCGGGTAAAATTCCCTAACCTCATCCCTGGCTCTCCTCCTTCTTGAGAACTTTGTGGTTCTCTTAATACATCCACCACTACTGGAATAACAATACCATGGATCAGTGCTCGCCCACCACTGAGTATAAGGTGGTGTACACCCCACTTTATCTACACAAATCAACACTATCTCCACATCTTCCCCATCTACACATGGTGGGTGTAATCGGTACCCTATAGGAAAAAGCCTCTCCTTTTGTCTCCTTGTTGCAAAAATAGAGCTATGCCATATATATGTACTTGGAGGAACATCATGGTCTATCCCAAAATATCATGATACCCACTCATACTAGAAGAGATCAGCCACTCCTTAAAACCTATCCTCTAACCGAATAGTCTGTTGGATGCATTGAAACTCAACGTGATGCTCAACCCATCCAATATAGTCCTTTTATGGTCTCCAAATCATTGCACTAGGCCCCATCCTATAAAAACAAAATAGACTTGTATGTCATGGTATCAAACCCACGACCCCTTAGTCCAACCCATCTAGCTATAAAAATATATAGGCACACCCAATCCACTCCTGGTCCAATCAATGATCTCAATAATATTATGTTCTCATTCACCCATATGTGCAAAATCATAATTGCACCAATCCCTCTATCATGATCCTTTTAAGTGAATCTCTACAAATCTCTATATAAATGAGCTAACATACAAAAACTCCAAGTATACCATGTCCCATCTTGTTCTATACTCATACAAATCTCATGCATCCTATATGATATGGATACCTCTCCTTTGTTAATGGCCACACAAAAATCCAATACAATTGCAATAAGTTTCCGTAATCGTGGAACACATGATCTCACTATGTCATACATTCTAATTGATGATTATACATGTGTTTAAGACCCTATAAAATATTGCCTCATAGACCTTTCTTTCCATCGTGTGTCACCTTGGGTCATAAAATGAACTTTATCCCCATTACTAAGAACCATAATATCCTATATAAATCCTCCATAGTCATTTTCATCTCCCCAAGAGGTAGAGTCTAAAAAGGTGCATGTATCTCGCACACCATATCTCACATAGTACAATAATAAAATTCATATTATGGGGAACCTCCCCCGAATTAGTGATGTGTCATAACCTAACGCAGCTTCTAATGTGTCCCACTCATGCTCCTCCAACTCCAATTCCAATAAATTAGTTAAGTGTCTACCTACAGGAATACACGTGAATGTACATCTCCATGTTCAAGAAAAAAAGTAGAAAAACCCCAAGTTAGTGTCTATGTCACCCAAAAACATGATCAAAAGCTTATAAATGGCCTCAAGACGAAACACCTAGAATCCTGGACACTACCACCTATACTTGGATAGTTGCACCCAAAACTAGATGGTATCATCCAAGGCATAAAACCGGCCTCATTAGCGTTGTCATGGACCAAAATGCCCAAATTCTAAAAAAACCCAAAAATACTAAAATGGATCAAAGTTTCTATAATACTTCCTAGTTCACTTAAAAAACAAGAAAAATAATAATTACTAGCTGATATGCCATCCGGGTAGATATCACCTCTACAACCCTCTCGAACCTAGTCAAGATCGCCCTCTCATGCACTTGGCTTCATCGCAACCCCAGCTCAAATCACATTGATCCAATTTATAAATGAGACTCCTATTGAATTTTCTAACCTTACTATTTATAGTAAATATTATTTCCACTATAAGTCCTATAGTTACTATACTTACTCTTACGAAAACTAATTCACCAACATTGTTTCCTCCATATCTTGAGATTTGTTTATTTTTTTAGTGTCATCAATGAACCTAGAACCATATCTTCGATGCCCAAAACATTGAACATTAATTAGCACACTCCCTATACTTCTCAAAATCCTCTACAAGCACTTTATCTACTTTTCTTTTGGGTCATGGTTGACCGGTCGCTTCTCGTACCTTTACCAAAAAGGGGGAAATATTCAAGGTTATCCTATTACCCCTCATATATCATTTGAAGAAATATTTCAATTTGATACATACAATCACACTATGCACTACCCCTCTTTTTCAATCACCACAGAGGAATATTCAAATCCTACAAAATTTCTTACTCGAAATCACAAATTTCAATCTATTCCAAGTACAAAACTCTCATATTCTCAAAATTTCCTAGATTCTCACAATTTTACCATAAAATGACCTAATCTAAGGAAAATTTAATTTTAATAAGAAGGTTAAAATCAATCAAGTTCAAGAACCAAAAGGAACAGGTAGAGGAATGGAAATGACGAAGTAAGATAAAGTGCATAATGGTTCGAGCTCGAGAAGGGGAGCTGCTCTAGGCATTGACAAAAGATAGGGTGGAGGGGAGGTTGGAGAGATAAAAGGTGGGAAAAGAGCTGGGCTGGGGTCTCCTTCAAAGATGAAAAGGTCATTCGACTCCCGTAGGCCTCGGTGGATGAGCTATTTGTGATCAAGGATTTCCTTGCCTTAGGCTAGAATGAAAGGCTTCAATGTATCAATCTCATGCAATTTGAACACCGGATCGATGTCAGTCAGGAGTTTCCATACCCATTTTCAGGATCTCCTTTTTCTTTCTCGACCAAGGGAATAGCGTAGGTGGGCTCAGTGGTTCAAAATTTTAGGATCATCTAGCCCAACCAAAATTAGGGATGGAAAAAGGCCTTCAATTATGGCTAGATCTTCCTTTAAAGATGTCATACAGATAAATCCACCCAAGTCACTAACCCATCAATCATATATTGTTGACCTAGTTGAGGATCCGTCTTTGCTATGTCTGGAAAGCCCTGAGATTCTGAACCACCTTCAAATTCTGACACAACTCGTTATCATTGGTCGATTTAATGGTTTGTGGTCATCCTCCTCCAAACTAACTTCCTATATATTGGAAAAATGGTCCAACGATTACAAGGTCTCCTTCTGCTCCAAGGGCTTCTTCGTAGTTCAGTTCAAGAAGCATTCTAATTATCAAAAATGTCTTACAAATGGACCATGGTTTTGGGGTAGCGTGAGATTATTCCTTTCACCATGGTTTCTAGAGTTTGACCTTAGTAGCTTCATTATCACCAAGATGTCAGTGTGGATTCACTTTCTGAATCTCTCATTACATTTTTGGCCTACTCAGAAGGATATCGGCAACGCATTGGGAAGATTCCTCAAAGTTTATTCTATTAGGGTAGCAATGGGCATCCGTACTTTTCCAAATTTTTTGCAGATATAGATATAAGTAAAGGATTACCGAGATAAAATCCTCCCGACAGTTGGTAACCTACAACATGTTCAAATCCTGGATTATGAGAATACCACTTTTAGATGCCGCATTTGTAAATTTACAGTGTCATTTACAAGTTGATTTCCGTAAGGGAGGAAGAATCAACGAAGAAATAAATCGCCAAGAAAAAATGGTTAGAGCAACCCAACCTCAAACAAAGTGAGTAAAGAGGATCAGAAAGTTGGTCCTGGCGTATTTCCCTCCACCACCACCCGGAATGAGTCTAAAACTCCCATTTCCAAGACTCCTCCAAATGAAGATGACAACGAAATGCAAAAGGGGGTATTAAGCGTGGTCATGAATCAGATAAGTCTGATAAATCTGATTCTGATCATGAATTTTTCTAGGATTCTTCTAATAACCTCACAATGGTAGTTTCATCCAATCAAAATCCATGGCAAGAAGTTAAAAAAAAGGTAAAAATGGTCACTTTGCCAACCTGCATGATTACTACTCTTCTAATGAAGAGCGGTAAGTGGCAAAGTTATATCTCATCCTTTATCATTCATTTGGCTTTGTTATTCATTTATTTTGCACGCCTTCAAGGTTAGGATTGAATATATTTCTTTGTATGGGAAGGGACCCAAGAATCCTTCGGTTCATAGCTCTAGTCAAAAGTGTTTTATTATTAAAAAATCAATCAAGTTCAATTAAATACTATGTTTCAATCAGGATCTAATATTTAGAATTCCATTCCAATAGTATCAATATCCCTCCTAGATGACCTAACTTAGGAGCCAATCAAATCAAGAACTTTTCTTTTGTCGATTTTACACCATTACATCGTAAAGTAGGGGCAACGAGACGTCATTTCCTATCCTTTTCCACTTTATGGATTTTTTCTATGACTAGTATGTAAGTAACAATTGGTTTGTTTCTATCTGTAGTAGTGGAACCTATTTTGAGGAAGTGTCATGGTGGAGAGAAATTTTTATCACTCTCTTAAAAATATTTATCTAGCATTATGAAGCTAAAACCCATAGAATTTTCACACCATTTTAGGAATTGATCACTTAGGATCCCTCCTTCAATATCCAATTTTCAAATTCCCTATATCTCCATATTTCATTTCTATCCAATGACTCCTTCTATGACAAAACACTCACACCACATGGATCAAAATGGTGATCCATGGTTTTCCATGTTGCGATTCTCATTATCAACATGCCTCAACTACAACTCCATTGGCCCTCTATAGGTATGTTCATCTTATCACACTCACACCACATGGATAAAAATGGTGATCCATGGTTTTCCACGCTATGATTCTTACTATTGACATGGCTCAAATACAACTCAATTGGCCCTCTACAAGTATGTTAATATATATATCCTTTATACTATTTAATTTCATCTAAATAGCATAAAGGGGGAAAATATAGACACAAAAATATGCACTTATTACTATTACATTACGCCTCTAGTATGTTGTTATATACATGATTTATAAGTGCAAATATTAGACACTAGTGACACCTTTTCCTAGTCCTTCTATTGATTTTGATTGTGACATTTTCTTATGTTTCTTGGATCTACATCCTATGGATGATTCATTGGGATACCTATCCCCTCTCTTGTTTTTATTTAAATTTCTTATCTTTTGGGGTACTACTTCCCAATAAAGACAATACCGCTTGGGTACTAGTGTCCCTTTTGGGAATTTTATCCATTTTCCTTCATTTCCTAAATTTCCATTGGTACTTAGCTTTGGGCCTTTCCCAATTCTATGGGTTGACATTTTGTGTCACCGAGTGTTTAAATTAAATCAAGGGAGCCATATATATACATAAATTACTCACTATTATTAGGGGCTAATAAATTTGGGCTATTACTTCCTATATACTACTTGGGAAAAGAGAAACATTCAAGGATTAAATTTGGGTTACATCATTCACCGCATACGAAGGAAATTTTTTAATTTCATATCACACATTCATATTGGGTGGAAGTAGTTATATCCCGCTATATTAGTGTGATTGGCACAAGGAAAACCTACCTTTAAGAGACACAATTCTATCACACACACACACACAATAACTACATAGATTTTAAATTTTAGTACAACTCTCGTGACAACCATATTGGGGTATCCACCGAGGTTGGTCTAATTAAAGCATATGAATTATTTGTTTCATATGATGTTTTCTTGAGCCTTGTGTAGGTAGCTAGGATTTGTTTTCCAAGTTCATATGTGACAGTGAAACCCTATAACAAAGTGGATGTGAAAAAGAGAGAAAATAAGAAGACATTATCAAGTCCTGAAAATATCATATCCATAATGAGTTTCAAGGACACTAGTGCTCGGATTCGGCCGGACACTAGTGCTCGGAGTGGTCCTATCCCTCTTTGGTAATTTCTATCGAAGGATTTTCAAGTCCTAATTTTTTAGAAAAAGCATACATTTCTCTAGATCCATTGTATTTCACTCAGCTTTTATCTCATAATCATCCTAAATCTTCATATACAAGATAATTCACTCTTATCTCCCTATTGTACACACTTGCTTAACTTTTTGCATGATAGATATTTCTTGTTGCTGTTATATCTATTTGATCTTAGTCATTGATGTATATTTAATTCCTTTAAGCCATACTTATGATTTTATGCCATATCACAAAGATATCTAACATGTTTAATCGTATATTTTATTTTTACTAATGTTGGGTCAAAACTATCTGATTGGTTAAGACCGTATTATGGTCATAACGAAGATGTATGGTCTATCCCCTTCTTGTGCTTTGGTTTCTTTCTTATCATTAGCTCTCTTCTCCACCTTTGTATATTTTGTAACTTTTATTTATGGTCAGATTTGCATGCCTCTAAGATTCAAATTTCAAAAGAATAGATTTTCATATATACAAGTTCACCTTAAGCATTTATCATGTAGCAAGAACATATTTATATACCAAATACAAGGCTAAGAATTCAAGAGTACATTATTTTTACTACATGTCACAATATAGGAGGGCATAAATATTTTTCAACATATTCTCAAAATATTTTCATGGAAGAAAAGTAACATATCCCACTATTAATGTGGAATCACAAATGAAACACTAGATCAAGGGTTCTAGAAATTGCATGCATGTCATCACAATGCACTAGAAGAACTAAATTGAATTTTAAATTTAGTGTAGTACTTGATGACTCATAAATGGGGTGATCGATGAGGTCAATTTGACTCAAGCATTTATATCTTATATTTTTAAACCTAGCAAGTGCTTGAGTTTCTTATAGGAAGCTAGGTTTTTACACATATAAATGTGAAATCTAGGGATACAAGTGGATATAAACATACAAAAGAGTGATACAAGTGATAACGAAGGAACCTAGATTTTTTTTTTTGAAAATCCAAAGATCCAAGAGAGTGGAAAAGCAACATTATATGGGATCCACTTTTAATCTTCTATATGGTCCAACGCCTTGATAAAGATTACGAAGAACAACTAACTGGGTTCGTCGGGATTCCTTCACATTTCCTAGTTTTGGGAGTGGTATAGTCTAAAACTAATTTGAGACCAGCTAAGTCATCCTCCTAATCCTCTTACATTTAATTGATTTATCAAGTTGGTATGCTTGCAAATAACCTAGTTTCCATTGTAAATTTGTAAATAACTGTATTATTCTATACCATGTAACATATAGTAATTAATCCTACTTAGATCAAGTGAATTAATCATTTAAAATTAATTTAGGGTTGATACATTTTGGTGTGATTTTGGTGAGACCGTCCATTTTTGAACCTTTTATCTAGTTTATGGTTTATCTTGTCTATTCCATAGTTAGCAATTTTGATATGCAACCATAGGGAATTTAGGATTTCTTATTTATATTAAACATGTATTTTTATCATGCTTTGCAAAATCACAATTTTCACTTTAATTAGGTCAAAGAAACTTGTAGGTTTCAAAATTAAAATCCCTCCGAGCCATACCCTAATAAGTTTTCTTTGACTTGTGATTTGGATTATGGTTATTCTTATACATACTAATTTTATTTAGTTGATATGGATTATGGGTATGATGAACCATGATATGATCCTAATCCTTGGTTTCAACAACTACCTAAAATTTCCACTCTTGGTGACCCTTGTATTGTTAGTATACCTTCTACCAAATATCCCTAACCCATTTTCAAAGTACCTTATGAGCCCATTTATTGCATACTTCAGTTGACTCTTCACACATAGATACTCATAATCTTGATGAAATGTTCACACCTATTTTTCTAATGACCTTAGCTTTGAGTATTGAATCTATTGATAGTGAATTACCTAGTTGAGATGAAGCTCTAAGATTCTATATTCCAACGAACTAGTACCCACTTTGCATAATCCTTCACCCTCTCTTGACATAACTTAGTAAGGATCTAGAGAATCCATTTCAGATGATGACGAGTTTCCCATAGACATTTCCCACACAACTTCTTATAGGTACTCTTTTGACCAGTGATGTAGTTGATGATTTTAATGATGAACATTCTTCTACGTGTAGAGATAATGACAATATTCCATTTGATAGTGAGTTTCCTATTTTAGATTATTTGAATACTTTCCTTGATCCTCATGATAATATTATTACTCTTAACAATGATATTGATCATATAATGGAGATCTTTCTCATAATGCATTTTTTATTTCTAGCCATGTTTATATTTATATTGATGTTGATACTCATAATGATGTTTCTCTACATTATGATATTCATATTTTCATGTATGAACATAATAATGTTATCCCATGTGTCTTTACTTGTTCTCATGATGTATGAATGATGTTATTACTAGTGATGTTTCTCTTTCTTCGTACAAGTAGCTAATTCCAACATTAATATACCATTTATAGATCTTAATACTCATGAATCACCCACATACATTACTTCTAGTGTCATCACTTCTTATGAACTTATTGTTTATCCCTTAGATATCCTTAATTTTAAGGTTCCTTAGACCATTTCTCCCAAATGAAACCTTTAGCTCTTAATTTTCCTAAACATGATTACATTACCTCGCTAAAAAAATAGTGGCCCCATGGCTACTATAAGTGGAAAATTCCAACCCTTTAATGAGCCTCATAGTTCTTATGCGATAACCTCTCAATAGGTACTCTCTCTTATTAATGTGGTTGGTGATTTTCAGTGCATAAGTACCTACTTTAACCTTAGAATGTAAGGCCTACTATGTTATTATTGATTCTAATATTAATTTGGAAACCCTATTTGTTTTAAAATCTTCCAGTCATCATTGCCTTGTAATTTTCCAATGCCTAAGGTCAAATTGTCTAATGGGAATGTGTATCTCGTATATACATCTCAAGTACTATATGTCTACAAATGGCTTCTTATAATAATGATAGACTACTTTAAAAATATTTTGAACCTTAAAGTATGACTAGAAATGTAATGTCTTGGTTTACTCACCTTCCTAGTCGATCCATTAGGATTTGAGGAAGCTATTTTCATTTGATTTATTGATAACAAGGATCCTAAAGTTACATATGGTCACTTAACAATTTATTGTTTAAACATAACAATTAAATAACATATATTATATGTTAATTTCCTCCTATGCATAATCTCTTCTTAACCTCTCTCTTCTCCATTATCCTATGCATTCTCCTTTCCTTGCTTCTCTATGCTTATGAAGGAGTACTTCCCCTGTATATATCTCTACCATTCCATTTTTCTAAATCTTTGTACATGTGTAGAAATGTTGAGTTATGGAGCTCAATTACTTCAGTTTATCTTGCAATGTGAAACTTGTTAGAAAACACAAGAACTCATCATCGGTTAGGAGGAATTGGCATCGTCACCACCCAGACCGGTATCGACCGAGGCAGAGGAGGAACTGGTATCGGTTAGGGATAACCTTGAGCATCGGTTACCTGTGCGAGGATGTTTTAATTAACTCTCAGGAATTAGATCTATTTTTAACATTAAAGTATAGCTATTGATTGTAATTACATGGATAAGTTCCCTAAGTTTATAAACGCCTATATAAGCATAAAATCTAGGGTTTAGAAGTAAGTATTAAAAAGAATTAAGAACTTGCAAAAGTTGGTGAGAGAGAATTCTTGGTGATGAAGAAAAATCTTGAGAGAAAGAAAGTATTGTACACATCGAGAGGTGTGGAAGATTGTAAATCTTCAATTGTATATCTTGTCAAAGCTTTGGATAATATATTGGCTTGTTTCTTGGTGGACGTAGCCCACACTGGGTGAACCACGTTAAATTTGGTGTTGATTTATGTCTCTTGTTTTGTATATTTCTTTTGGTAGAATATCCACTTTTATTTACATGTATGCTTAGATCTGATATATTATCTGTACAACGGTGTGCTAACCCCAAAAATTGGTATCATAGCTTTATTTGAGGGTTTTTTGTGTTGACATATTTACTCACAGAGGGTTTTTGATTGAGTGGGAGCTACAACAATGGTAGAAGAAAACAAATACAAGGTAGAGAAATTTGACGGTCAAAATTATCAATTATGGAAGATGCAAATTGAGGATTATCTGTATCAAAGAGATTTGTATTTACCATTGGATGAGAAGTTTAGACCTATGAAGATGATTGATGAAGAATGGAATATTCTTGACATAAAGGCTTTGGGATCTATAAGATTGATCCTGACAACATCGTGGCTTCCAATATTATAGAAGCGACTTCTATGGTAGGGTTAATGAAATCTCTTGCTAATTTATATGAAAAACCTAGTGCTTCAAATAAATTTTATTTGATGAAGAAACTATTTAGTTCTAAGATGCATGAAGGTGGATCTACATCTAGTCATTTGAATGATTTCAGATCTATTGTAAATCAGTTAAAATCGGTTGATATACCATTTGATGATGAAGTGAAAACACTTTTATTCTTATGTTCTTTGCTTGATAGTTGGGATAACTTGGTAATGATTATTAGTAATACAACATCTGCTAATAATATTTTGAAGTTTGATGATGTGGTTAGTATAATCTTGAATGAAGAAATTCACAGGAAGAGTACAAGAGGAATCATCATCTGGGAATGCTTTGAATGTAGAAAGTAGGGGCATGAAGAAGGAGAGATCTAAGAATAAGAGTAATGGGAAATCAAAGTCAAGGGATAGCAGATCTAAATCCAGAAGTAAGGGAATTACTTGTTGGAAATGTGGAAAGAAAGGACATGCAAAGAAATATTATTGGTCAAAGGATAAAGAGAACCAACAACCAGACAAAGGTAAAGAAGAAAATCTTGCTACATCAGAGGTAATGCAAGATGCTCTTATTCTTTCTTTAGATAATAGAATTGAATCATGGGTTTTAGATTTAGGAGCTTCTTTCCATGCAACCCCTAATAAGGGTTATTTCAGAAATTATGTCCAGGAAATTTTGGGCATGTTTATTTGGGTGATGATGAACCTTGCAATATTATTGGTAAAAGGGAAGTTCATCTAAAATTACAAAATGGAAATAAATGGGTATTGAAATATGTGAGGCATGTGCCAAGCCTCAGGAGGAATCTTATTTCAGGGCAACTAGGTGAATCTGGTTGCATGGTTACTTTTACAGAGACTCTTGGAAAGTCACCAAGGGTGCTTTTTTTGTGGCAAGAGGTAAGAAGGTAGGAATGTTATATTTATCTACCTGTATTACTGATTCATTTTCTACATTATCTACTTCAGATTCAGATGCATGCATGTGGCATAACCAATTGGGCCATATGAGTCAAAAAGGAATGCAGATCTTAAAGGCTAAGGGTAAGTTATCAGATTTGAAATATTTAGATCTTGATTTCTGTGAGCATTGTGTCTTTGGAAAGAAAAAGAGAGTGAGATTTCTCAAATTTGGGGAAACTAAGGAGTAAAAATTGGAGCTTGTACACTCAGATGTGTGGGGACCAGCTCAGGTAGCTTCTCATGGAGGATCCTAGTATTATGTTACTTTATTGATGATGCTACAAGAAAGGTATGGGTTTATTGTATTAAACGTAAATCTGATATTTTTAGACTTTTAAAAGATGGAAAACCCTTGTTGAGAATGAATCAAATTATAAGTTAAAGTGCCTTAGATATGACAATGGTGGTGAATATCAGAAGCAAGGCTTTAATGATTATTGTTCAAAGTGAATGGGATACGTAGAGAAAGAACGGTTCCAAGAACACCACAGGAGAATGGTGTTGCAGAAAGAATGAACATGAAAATCATGGAACATGCTAGAAGTATGAGGATACATTCTGGAATGCCCTTATAGTTTTGGGCAAAAGCAGTTGATACAATGGTTTATTTGATTAATCGTGGGCCTTCAAGTTCATTAGATGGAGGAATACCAAAGGAAGCTTGGACCGGAAAAGAGGTAGATCTTTCTTTTCTTAAAGTTTTTAGTTCAAAAGCTTTTGTGCATGTTGATAAGGAAAATAAAAAAGTTGGATGCAAAATCCAAGAGATGCACTTTCATTGGTTATGGATCTAGTGATTTTGGTTTTCATTTTTGGGATTTAGAGAATTCTAAAATTATTAGGAGTCGTGATGTTGAATGGAATGAAAAGAGAATATAGGGATCAAATTTTGGTACCCAAGGATGAATCGGTTGAGAAGTTTGTGAATGAAAATGAACTCTCAGATTTAAAAATATTATCGATAGGGTTACACAATAATCGGTGTCAATTTACCCCTGACCGACATTAGTCAGATGAACCGGTATCGGTTATAGAAGATCCAAACCGACATCGGTTAGTAGAACCGATGTCGGTTAGAGGTGACTAACATCATCGATCCATAGATTTGGATACAAATGTCCAGGAGGTCCAGATTGAGCCTTTGGTACCCCAAACTCCTGTGAGAAGGTCACAAAGGGTAAGTAAACCTCTAGAAATATTTACACCTTCTCTATTTTATTTATTATTGACTGATAATGGTGAACCAGAAATTTTGAAGAAGCAATGTAGGATAAGACCCACGTCTAGTGGGAGCATGACATGGATGAGGAGATGGACTCCTTGGAACATAACCAGACTTGGGATTTGGTTAAGTCACAATAGGTAAGAGAACATTGCAAAAAAGTGGATTTACAGGATCAAGGAAGAAGAGGGTGGACATAAAAGGTACAAGGCAAGGCTTGTAGTAAAGGGATTTGCACATAAAGCAGGTATTGACTTTGGTGAAATATTTTCTCCTGTTGTTAAGATGACTTCTATTCGTATTGTATTGAGTTTAGTTGTAGTAGAAGATTTACATTTAGAGAAACTAGATGTGAAGATGGCTTTCCTTCATGGTGATTTGGATGAAGATATTTATATGCAATAGCAGCCGCTTGGGTATGAAGTCAAGGGTAAGGATAAATTAGTGTGCAAGTTGAAAAAGATTTTATATGGGCTCAAGAAAGCTCCAAGGAAATGGTACATGAGGTTTGATAGTTTTATGCATGAGCATGGTTACTTGAGATGTGAATATGACCATTGTGTTTATTTCAAGAAGCTTGAAAATGGGAGCTATATTATTTTGTTACTGTATGTGGATGATATGCTTATTGCAAGATCTAGTATGCATGACATTGGTGAGCTTAAGGGAAAGCTAGCTCACACATTTGCTATGAAGGATTTAGGAGCTACAAAAAGAATCCTTGGCATGTAAATACATAGAGATAGGAAAACAAGAAATTGTATTTGTCTCAGGAGGATTATATCTACAAGGTGTTAGAAAGGTTCAAGATGCAGAATACAAAACCTGTTAGTACACCTATGGCTAGACACTTCAAATTAAGCAAAGATCAGTGTCCATCATCACATGAGGAGGTCAAATACATGACATGAGTACCATATGCTTCAACAGTTGGGAGTCTCATGTATGCTATGGTTTGTACCAGACCAGACATTACACATGGCAGTGGGAGTTGTGAGTAGATATATGGCCAATCCAGTAACGAGCATTGGAAATCATTCCAATGGATACTCAGGTATTTGAAAGAGACATCTAGCATGCAAGTTATGATATGGATGTTTGGATATTTCATTATGTGGCTATGTTGATTCGGATATGAATGGAGATCGGATGGTAGGAAGAGCACTCACCGGATATATTTTCATAGTAGGTGGGACGAAAGTTAGATGGATTTCAAGATTGCATAAGGTTGTGCATTTTTCTACTACAGAGGCAGAGTATGTTGCAGCTACAGAGGCTAGAAAGGAAATGATATGGATGAGTAGGTTCATGGAAGAGTTAGGAAAGGAGCAAGGTGATTGTAAATTGTTCAGTGACAATCAGAGTGCAATTCATTTGGCAAAGAACTTAACGTTTCATTCAAGAATGAAACACATTCAGTTGAGGTATCACTTCATACGGCAGGTATTGGAGGATGGACAATTGAATCTGGAAAAGATTCATATGAGTGAAAACCTGCATGGATATGCTAACGAAGTCATTAGCAAAGGAGAAGTTGGAGCTACACTCCACTTTTGTTGGTCTTCGAGTTTGAGACTTGAAGAGGAAGAAACAAAGCTAAGGAAGGATCCAAGAATGATGTTGTACAGGTATGGTGTAGTAATTAATCTCCAAGTGGGAGATTGTTGAGTTGTGGAGCTCAATTACTTCAGTTTAGCTTGCAATGTGAAACTTTCTTGGAAAAACAAGAATGAACCGTCATCGGTTAGGAGGAGCCAAGCATGGTCACCGGGACCAAAGCATTAGTCGTGCAAGGAGGAACTAGCATCGATTAGGCTAATCGACGTCGCTATTACTGTGTGAGAATTTTTAATTAACTCTCAGGAATTAGATCTATTTTTAGCATTAAAGTATATCTATTGATTTTAATTGCATGGCTAAGTGCCCTAAGTTTATAAACACCTATATACGCATAAAATCTAGGGTTTAGAAGTAAGTATTAATAGGAATTAAGAGCTTGAAAAAGTGGGTGAGAGAGATAATTCTTGGTGATGAAGCAAAAATCTTGTGAGAAAGAAAGTAATGTACATATCGAGAGGTGTGGAAGATTGTAAATCTTCAATTGTATATCTTTTCAAAGCTTTGGATAATAGATTGGCTTGTTTCTTGGTGGACGTAGCCCACATTGGGTGAACCATGTTAAATCTAGTGTTAATTAATGTCTCTTATTTTGTATATTTCTTCTGGTAGAATATATGCTTTTATTTGCATGTATACTTAGATCTCGATATATTTTCTCGTACAATTGGTGTGCTAACCCCAACATACTTATGTACAATTATTTCTACCATCCCCTTTTTCTAAACCTCTATGCATGGAATAAAAACAAGCCCCCTTTCTTATTTTTAAGATCTTCTTCATTTACATGTATTTTTCATCTATTTATGGTCTCTTCTTTCTTTAAGTTAGATTGTCTTACTATTCCATTTCCATTCTCCTTGTTTAAGATTCTATCTAGCCATTTTTGGGTTGAAATCCGGTGTGAAGGTTTATTGATATCCTTTTTCAATTTAAAACTCGACATCAAATATTTAAATTTTTTTACTTTGTTGTTCAAATGCTTAAAAATTATCCAACGTTTTAAATAACCAACCCATAATTTTTAATTTATTCACCCTTTCATGAAAACATTTTTAATGGTCTAAATTCATGTTGCGCCGTGTGCTGAAGTTTTGAGAGTAGGTTGGAGAGACATAAGTCATGGTGAGTTGAGTTTCATAAGGTGGTGAGGTGAGTTAAGTTTCATAGGATGGATGAGTTTAGACATCTTTCCAATTCATGTGGTGACATGTTGAGCTTGAGGCTTATCTCAATGAAGTGATTCAATTTAGGAATAACACTTGAAAATTATTTAACATGGGACATTTTTTTAGATGTGTTATATTAGGGAGTTTTAATGTGTATAAAATTAAATTCATTTAATAAGATAAGTGTAGTCATGGAAGTTTTTTGCAATGCTTTTAACTATTTGAACTTGCAAATGAGCTTGGAGATATCAATTTAGTTTTTAAGGGGAATTAGCCCCACATATATGATACAAATGTTAAGAGAGGTGTATAAATGTAAAATAATTTCAATGCACGATGGGAAGTCATTGTTTTAGTTTGTAAGGGGTACATTAGCCCCACATAGATGATACAAATGTTAAGAGGTGTAGAAATATAAAACAATTTCAATTCACAATCAAAAGTTTTTGTATGAACCATACCACCTTAGGCCATGCCAAAGCCAATGGTTGTACATAACCTAGAAATAAGGGGACGGTAAGGAAAATGATAGGTTGAAACTCTCATGATAAGGATTGAGGCCTTAAGTTAATGTGATAAATAATTAAAGTGGCTCGCTTGAATGACACAAGGTGAAAATGATACTTTTGATTTAACAAATATTGATGATAAATCCTAAAAACTAAAGGTGTAAAGATTCTCTAGAGATATTAACTATTGAAAATATGTTGTGAACTCATCCTCCCCCAAAAACATGGGTTTGACTAAAATTCTTATTTATTGATCAACCTCAAATTAATAATATTTTTGCATACAACTAACACAAATTTAAATCCAAAAATTCTAAAACGATGACTCAAAGATATTTTCATTTTGAAAGTATATGTTAAAGTAAAAGGTAGATGGATATATTTGTCATCGTGGGACATCTTCATTGAATAAACCTATCTAAGATGAGAAAACACGTCATGAACATATTGGAGATTTAACAAAAACCACAAAGAGGGGATCCCCATAAAACACATAATTGAAGATGAGTTCAGATCGTAGATTTTTTGGGGAGTTATTATAAAAGAAGTAAAGAGATAAAGAGAGTTGGAAGAGTACTAATTAATCCTCTTATTTGAGTTAGTATACCATACACACAAAATTAATTCAAAAAGACATTATAACAAGACACACATGTCTTATTTGGATATCTAAAATTGTATGTATTTTGGAACCCTTGAAACAATTCCTTAATCTTATCTAAAAATGTGTACCACTTTGGGAAAATAGAAAGAATGTAAGGAATACATGAATCAGAATAATATGTAAGGTAAAAGGGAAGCATGCACATCAAGACAAGAACAATATGGAAAAGTGGTGAAAACTATCGAAGATAACCACATTTGAAGGCATATTAAGTTTCTCATATGTGTTTAATAATTTCTAGAGTTGAGGCATACATGATACACCCTCTATATTTGTTCTTGAATAATAGGAATAGAGATTGAATTCAATTTTGAGATCATTTTTTCTTATTACACTTAACATGTTTACGATTGTAGTATGTTTTTAAATATTGGTTAAAAGTGGGTATTCTAAATATCCTAGACGAGTCTTAACTAAAAACCTATTTTCCTTTACTTCTTTGAATTTTGATAGATACAATAAGACTATTCAAATTATTTTCACTTGTATGAGTCTCAAGAAGGGTTGGAATGATTTCATGATGAGCTTTGGATTACACAAACTAAAGAAATAATTCAAGTATCTTAAAGGATGAACTCGATTTAAAATAAATATCATGTAAATAAATAAAACAAAACCAATATCAAATAAATTTTCACTAAAAATTTAGAACACATTAAACAACCATTGAATTATCAATAAGATTTAACATATAACCCTAAAATGTAACAATAAAATAGAAATTTACCCATAGCCAAGCCCTAAGATGAGTGCTTGAATAGTGCAAGTATTAAAATTATAGGAACACTATATTTGGTATTTTATACATATCTCACTCACTAAAATTAGGTTTTGAAAGTTATTTTAGATTAAAAAATACTAGCCAAGCCACACCTAAGATGTAATTGAGGTTAAATAGAAATTTACCCGTAACCAAGCCCTAGGATTAGTACTTGAATAGTACAAATATCAAATTTATAGAAACACTATATTTGGTGTTTTATACATATCTCATTCACCAAAATTAGGTTTTGAAAATTATTTTAGATTAAAAATACCATCCAACCACACCTAAGATATAATTGAGGTTAAATTAAAAATATTTCAATAGACAATAAATCATACCTTATTAAAGTAATAGAGAAATCCAATCTAGATTGAAGAAAGTTTCAAACAACTTGAAATAGCTAACATGATCATAAATACTATAAAGTTAGGATTAGAGAGAAGAATGTGGTGAAAAACTGAATTTGGACGTAGCCCTCCATGTTTTATATCATTGCTCAATTTTCTTAGTTCACTCATGAATTGTTGGGAAATAATGTTTACTATGAAAACCTTGAAACAAACACATCTCCTTGCAAAACCAATAAATTATGAGGGATGTTAGATAAGGCTTGTGTTATGTCATGATTCAACAAAATTTCATATACAACACTTATGCATGAATTGCTTCATAAACAAATTAATATATGAAAATTAAAATCACTCTTATGAAACAAAAATACAAAGTGTGATCATCATGCATGTGTCCCAATTGTATTATTACATATATTTATTTATAAGACTCTCAAATTTAAATTATAATCCTATTTTCACAAACACCTTAAAATTGATATCTATCAAAATATTTTAAATAGATGTATTTGAGATATATGTAGTAGTCTTACCCAAAAAAAAAAAAAAATATAACCAAGAAAAACACAATATAATAAAACAAGAAAAAAATCAAAGAAGGGGGAAAATGAAAGCATGTCATTTTGTAGGGGAATGACCATTTCTATTAAATGTGTAAATAATAATCTTCTCCCATAATAAATCAATTATTTAAAACATGAAAAAATTAGAGGGGAGAGAAAACCAAAAGAAAAAGGTAAAACCAAGATAACAAGAAGTCAAAAATGGAAAAACACATAAAAAGGGCCTCACATGAGGAAAGAAAAAATGAAAGTGAATAAATAGATGAAAACACAAAAATGACAATTTAAAAAGTGAAAAATTAACGAAAAATCTGCCTTTACCAACCTAACTTCAACCAATAACATTACACATGACATATAAGCAAGGGCACAAACCGAATAGTCCCCACAAAAATTAGGTGTTTAAATTTTTATATATAATTAACTATGAAGGGATTATATTTACATAATTAGTTGTGCAATTTTTATTAAGGAAATAGAAATAGTATGTTGCAATCAATGTTTATGTAAATATTATTTATTTTCACTAGTTATTATTTTTTTATTATTGGTAAATGGTTTTTTGGGAGGGACCATACCCCAAAAACAAGAAGGTTCAAAAATCGAGATATACAAAGAGATACCGGTGGTTTTTGATAAATGGGGACCACTCCGAAAGAAAAAAGGCCTAAATGCCAAATAAAGCAATAAAGAGAAAAAGAAGGGAGCATCCTACCAAAAGAAGCAAACAACCAACAACCATGTAACACCACATTAGCATCAAAATCACATGGAACCAACAAAACAGAAAAATAGGGGAGAAACAAAGATTTATTCCCTGTCGAAACCATGGTAGATTTAAGTTTGGTGTGCCCCTTCTTTCTCCTCTCCACCAACGTCCACTCCTCGTTTTCTTCTTTTGTGAAGGCTAAGAGAACAAATTCAAGAGTCTTGATAGGAATGTGACCCTAAGGTAATGACACACTATCCTCTATAAGTTCAACAAATTCGATAGAGGAATCATGTGCCATCCCAACAAAGTCTAGAGGATTTTGTGGCTCCTTTTATGGATGTTTCGGAGAGGAGTGACAATCCTCGAAGGGCTCTCCTTAACCATATTTGAATGGGAACTGACCATGAGGTGTTTAGGAAGGGATTCCTTCCACCATGATGGATTTTCACTTCTCTTGCGTCTTGAGTACTCGCAGTCATCTGAGAGATGCCCCGCTTGAAAGAAACACCAACATCCGAAGGCTAAACCATCATATTTAATCTTCTCGCAACCAATGTCATCACTGATTTGTAGACTAATTTTTGTTGGAAGGTCTTGGGAGGTGTCAAGATCTACCAAGATTCTAGCATAAGTTGTGTGAATCTTCTTAGCAGTTTTATCATCTGATTTTTCAAAAGAGCCTAAAGTATCACCTATAGCAATAAGGCATGAGCTATGCAAAGTTGTTATGGGATTCTGGCAAGTGGACCCAAATAGGGTAGGTATCAAAGGTGTCTTTTAGAGGATCAAAAGATGGATACTAGGGCTTGGACATGAGCCCATGTTCACCCCAAACCCAATGCTAACCATAAATTAAATCCCTTTCTTCAGGGGTTTCAAAGACAACAATGAAATAAGCTTTAGCATAGGGATAAAGCTCAATCTTACCTTTAATATTTTCCTTCCATCTTAGAGAAATCCAATCATGGAGTTGAGATAGCTTAGGCCAGAACTTGTGAAACCTGCAAATGAGGCCAAGCGGGAGAGATTCGCCTCCTCCTTGAGAACCTTTGCAACGGATCCTCCTCTATCTTCAACACCGAGTATTCTCGTGAGGGTTTTAAAACTTGCCAACAACAACAAAGGACTTGACATGATATAAATTGTTGTTATAAATATAAATTAATGATTTAAAATAAAAATATTTTTTACTAATGTTTTATTATTTTTATATATTTAATATTTAATTTTGAAGTAACCACGTATTATATCAATTGGGGAATATTGTGAACGCAGAAGTGAAACCTAATGTGGTGAACAGGATCCCTAACAATTGCGAGTAGGAGCTATGAATCGTGTGGCGACAACAAGTTCGGTGGAGGTGGTTTGAAGGAAATAATGACCCCAATGTGTTTGTGGAGGATGGATCCAGAAATGGTAGCAGTGGTAGAGTTTCAGAGACACGTAATCACATACTTTGGGTATTATTTTGTCTCGGTCTCATACTACTATTTATATGGTTTTGAGTGAAGAAAGTATTAATTAACCCATGTCCTCGGCCATTTTACTTTTCTTTTTGTCGTCACATTCGACTTATTGCATTTACTTGCCTATTTTGTTTTGTTTTTTTGTGTCATTTTATCCCTAATTGGGGCACCCCCGGCACCCTGGTCCCATCTAGGTGCCCTGATCCTCTTTATACATTACTTCTTTCTTTTGGGCACTTTCTAGCCGTTTGAACTTTCCATATTTGTAGTGGTCGGCCTTTTCGGGGTTAATTATGAAATTAGAACAAGATAACCATATAAATATAAAGTTATGAGACCATAATGAGGGACCAAGCACTAAGCACTACTATCATCCACCTAAGGTTGCATCCATCCAAGGCATCTATAGCTCCATTTACATCCATATAGCTCCATCACAAGGGACAAGGTTGGTTCATCTACATCACACTTCATAGGAGGGGAGTTTATTCTATTCCATCCACCATCTATTTACATTTCTACATCTAGTTATTTCTCGCTACTTCAAAAAGTGTGACTAACACAAGAGCACCTAGGGAATGATTTTCACACACACACACACACACACACACACACACACACACACACACACACACACACACACACACACACACACACACACACACACACACACACACACACACACACACACACACACACACACACACACACACACACACACACACACACACACACACACACACACACCTAGAACTACATTTGGGTCTGAAATGTAGTGCAATGCTTAGTTAGTAAGTCCACCATTGTGGAAGCGAGGACAGATCCCCCCTTCATATGCATCTTTATTTTTTAGGGTTTTTCTGCTTTGTTCTGGGGTTTTGCGGGTTTAGGGTTTCATACTTTCTTGCTTATTTTTCTTGGATCTACATTGTACTTAATTGTTCATTTATTTACCTTGCTATAATAGCATTGGGTTAGGATCTTATTTACATTTTATCTTAATTAGTTTCTTTGGCCACTTCTTCTCTCTCTACAAGATGCAACTGTGGGGAAATAGGGGATTTCCAAACATATTAATGATACTAGGCCCGAAACCTTGACCTAGGGACCCAAATCATTTTTCGTGGCTAGGAAACATGTTGGATCTCACGATGGCGGAACCAATCTTGAAAATGTTTGGGTTGACTCGTGACTATCGGGGCTAAGGGTAAATCCCCTAATTCATCTACAACTATGAATGACTTATTTTTTCCCTTAAGGAAGGGGAATTTTTTGTACAGCATGGGAGGTAGTAGTCAAGGGAAACAAGGGTATGTTGCAGCCGGTTCCATGGGCATCCAAAAATAAAACCCTTGTTACCCATTAAATACACCCCTGTCTTGAAACTAGAAGATGATGTACTCCGTAAAGTTTGAGACTTGGAAGATGCATACAACAAACATGGTCTCATATGTAGATTTAATCATTTTTGGCCCAAGCTATCCTAGTTACATGAATGGATTATTGTACAATGGAGCCTCAAAATTAAGGGTAAGATAAACTTTATCCTTGCTCCAAAGAGTATTTCTTTGTTGTGTTTAAATCTATTGAGGATTGCACAAACATACACAATATGTATTGGGTTTGGGGGATCAGTATTGACTTATGACTAAACCCTAGTATCTCCTTTTTGATCCATTAAAAGACTCTTTTGACACATTGCTAATTTGGGTTAGACTTCTAGGCCTTCCCCTACATCTATGGGATAACTCCTTCCCGAAGCCATTAGTAATAAGCTAGGGGCCTTTTAAAAATGTGATAATGCTTCCTCCCTTCGAGTTGGTACTACTTATGCTAGGATTCTTGTGGATTCATGCGGTCTCTTCCCCGTTGTGAACCTCTCCCGGTTGCTTCATATTGAATCAATTAATCATATTCCACATGTCCCTCTTGAGGCGGTAAAGGAGAGAGGAACCCCCTCTTCTCCTAATAGGTCTCCCTTTCAACCTATTACCTCTTTACATGTTCTTCTCCCATGTGATTCTAGTGATGAGCTTAACAAGGAGGAGTGGATGGTAGTCTAAAACAAGAAAATAGTTTATACTAAACTACAATAAACCCTTTCTCATATGACACTTAGATCACATTCTTCGATCATCGATTGATAAAGCGATTCTATGATGTTGGTGTTCAAGGGGATTGTTGTTGCCTAAACTACAATCAACCATTTCTCATATAACACTTAGATCACATTCTTCGATCATCGATTGATTGCAGCTTCTATGATGTTGGTGTTGCAGGGGCTTGTTGTTGCCTAGAAGTTGTTTCTATTGTATTTCTTTGATCTTCATTGTTGTATCCTGGGCTTCGTGCCTTTTTATTCCTAGGTAGGTCCTAATCTAAAAACCTTTATCCTTAATTAAAAAACATATTATATCAATTTTTGTACACATTATCGTATTAATTTTTAGGTGAATCATCTATCTCATTATTTTTTATTTTTAATATAACTTTCTTGCTAAATATAAAATATCATACCTTTCTCAAATAAACATTTAATGTAATAGATAGTAATACAAGTTTTTATGGCATTTAATTTCAAAAATAAAGAATTCTTTTACGTAAACATTAAAATATTTTACCACATTTAATTTTGAAAATAATTTTTTTTTCACTTGACACATACTATATAAAACATTTAATGTAATAAATAGTAATAACTTTTTTTGCATTTACTTTGGAAAATAAAACTATACAAATATCAAATCTTTTTATTATGAATGTTTTGGAAACCCTAATGTTCGGAAACCTAAAATTTAAAAATATTTTAAGATAAAAATATAAAACTTACCTAAACAAATATCCTCGAATGACTTAGAAACCCTAAACAAATCTCTCCAATTTCTACTGCTCACTAATATCTTATATATACATATATTATTATTGTGTCTAAAGGTCCAAACCCACATTTTATATAGCCCTTATTGAGATGGGGCAAACCAACCACCACTAGGAAACACCCAAGTCAAACCACCCACCTTATTAAATTTTTAGATAAACCCTAACTATTAATATCCTTATAGATAACATATTAATGTATTCCTATAAATAAAGGATAAAGACCCTTTTATTATTAAGAGTTGAAATACATACAAAGATAGAATAAGGGCTTTCACAAAGGTCTGGAACAAAGGTCTGGAAGGGTCTTACCATTGAAGACTAGTAAGTTTAATGCCTTTAAAGTTTGAATAAGGGTCTTCAGAATGGTGATTCTATTCATTTTGTATTTTTGCATATAGTTTTTGTTCATTTTGTATTTTGTATGTAGTTATTGTACTTAGTTAATGAGATTTTTTGTATATATAATGGTTGATTATCTACTAAATTAGTATATGTGTTTATTGCACCTTCCCTTTCCTTTTTATAACTTCATAATACTAAAAAAATCTATTAGCTTTTAAATACACACCATACTACATCATGTGTTTTGTAACCACTCAATATTTTTTAACAATTTTTGATATTTTTTGTAATTATATATTTTTTTATTCTAGATGATTTGATTTTAATCTTAATTTATGTAATTATTTTTAAATTATTACAAATTTAGATCTCGTATGCAGATTTCATGAACATTATACTCATGGAGATGACTTTAGAGTAGAAATCTCCTCCCAACACTATAATATGAATCTGCAAAAATAGAATAGGAGCTTTATCATGCACAAAAGTCTAGAATGAGGAAGGGTCTTACTATCCACCTAACCACAAACTAAGGAAAGATCTTATCATTCAAAAAGTTTTGAAGATTAATAAAGTTTAATGTATGTTTCAAAGTTTGAATAAAGAAGGGTTTTGTAAAAGGGGTTGTTTTTATCTACTCACTTTATATTTCTGTATATAGTTTTTGTTTTTTTAAATTTAATTTTTTATTTTGTTTTTCATAATTATTGCAAAAAAATGTTTTCTAGATCTATCATGCATATTGTGTATTTTAGTTTTTGTTATAGTATTTAGTTTTAAAATTCTATTTAATTTAAGTAAAGGATTTTTTTATATAAATTATTATTTATTTGTTAAAAATATAATTAATTTTTAAATTCATAATTTTAATGTCAATAGAGGTGATGTTATATTGAAAGTGAAACTTATAATGATTGATTAGTTAAATATACTTGTTTAATGCACTTTCTTTTCTCTATTATAACTTCATAATACCAAAAAAATCCATTAATACTCTCATATATTTTATGATCACTTAATATTTTTATACTCAATTTTTAAAAATTATATATATATATATATATATATATATATATATATATATATATATATATATATTTAATCTTAATTTATACATGCAATTTTTGAAAATTATTATAAACCAAGATCTTGTATGGAAATTTTATGAACATTATACTTATAGAGGGGACTTTAGAATGGAAGTTAATGAGATAATATTGAACTATTTTGTTAAACAATACACCACGAGTAAGCTCACATTTTTCTATAACTTTATAATTAAACCCTCGAGTGTGGAAGAATCACATTGCCTCCCACAAAATTACATATTAATTTAAACAATTAAACCCAAAAAAACAATATTTTTTTAATAAAAACAATATCGGTTAATTACTTTGAAAAGTTTTATAGTATATAGTGAATATATAATTAAACTTTAACATTTAAATACTTTTATAACACCAAAATAATTAAGATTGACAATGCAAAATGATATGTTTTTTTGATTGAAAATTTTATAAAATTAAAAAAATTATGATGCTTACACTTATTCTTATTGATTGGAGTGGTCTATGTTTAGGTTACTGGTTCTAAATACTGGGTAAATATTCTAAGAAAATTTCACATATGAAAAGGTAAATTGAAAAAAATTGTATATATGATTTCCCTGTCAATGTTTGTAGAAATTCCGATGAAACCTAACTGCTCGTTGAATGTAGGGGAAACCCTAATATGGATCCGACCAATGAAGAAAGCAATGATCGAGGTTCTATGATATCAGGTTGGACTGACTCTAATGAGAACAAATTTAATGAAGATCTTCAGCAGATGGCGGAGACAATGTCTAACAGGAGAAACAATTCTGACCCCCACCGACTGCCCGATGAGAATGAAACAGAAGGTTTTAATTTAATAGAAACCAGTCAATACTCTCAGATGGAAGTAGTACATGAGAGGGAAGTGAGAAGTTTCGAAAATCAAAGTGGTTTGCATCCTCAGACAAGCCTGCAGCCTGCTGAGAAACACTATGGAACAGACAATTCAGTTCAACAATGTACTATTCCTTCCCAGGGAGGTGCAGAAAACATCCAGAAGGAGCATTTTCATGGTAGTGATAAGGCTGGATTGAGCAAAGACAATAGAAAAGATGGCTGTAACAAGGAGGAGGAGGTCCTGTCCTTAAATTCTAGCTCAGACAGGCAACCTGCAATACTTGATTTGGCTGTTGTTTCTAATGAAAACATTGCAGCTGAACAGTTTTCAAGTTTAGGTGTACCTCAACACTGTATTGGTGGAGAGGGAAGCTCAAGTGCAGATGATGGCCGAGGCAAAGATGAGGCCTCCAGAATCAAGAGGATCAGATGGAGTGAGGATGAGACAAGAGAACTTGCTCAATGTAAGCGGCACCATAAATACCATGAGTGGGATCAGTGGAGATATATAGCTGATCAAATAAATGCCAAATTTAATAATCAGAGGACTCCAAAGTCATGTTCCAAAAAATGGAGGGAAGTTACGAATAAATACTGGAAGATGAAGAATGAAGGATTGCAAATTAATGAGTGTTTCAAAGTTGTGGAAAAGGCCGTCCAGAGTATTGCCGATAGTGGAGCTCCCCAACCAAACAACGCTCCGCCCACTGGTGAAGGTTCTCACAATTTACCACCACCACCAAGGATGAACAACGTTTCTCAGCAGGCACAACCAGCAACAGCACCATTGCCACCGCAACCACCACGAAATCAAAACAACCCTCATTTTGAAGGTAATTCCGGACAGCCTGAGCAGCAACTTCAACCACCAGCAACAGCACCACCACTACCAAATCAAAATAACCCTCAACCCATTGGTGAAGGTTCTCACAATTTAGCAGCAGCAGAAGTTTCTCACCAGGCACAACCAGCAACAACACCACAGCCACTGCAACCACCACGAAATCAAAACAACCCTCATTTTGAAGGTAATTCCGGACAGCTTGAGCAGCAACTTCAACCACCAGCAACAGCAGCAACAGCACCACCACCACCAAGGCCGCCACTAAATCAAAATAACCCTCAGCTCATTCCTGAAGGTTCTCACAATTTAGCAGCACCACCACCACCACCGATGAACAAAGTTTCTCAGCAGGCACAACCAGCAACAGCACCATTGCCACTGCAACCACCACGAAATCAAAAGAACCTTCGTTCTGAAGGTAATTCCGGACCACTTGAGCAGCAACTTCAACCGCCAGCAACAGCACCACCACCACCAAGGCCACCGCAAAATCAAAATAACCCTCAGCCCATTGCTGAAGGGTCTCACAATTTAGCAGCACCACCACTAACGAGCCAAACTCCTCACCAGGCACTACCAGCAACAGAGCCGCCACGGATGAGCGAATTTGGTCACCAGGCACAATCAGCAACAGCACCACCGGCACCACAGCCACGGCAACCACAAAGAAATCAAAACAACCCCCGTTCTGAAGATAGTTCCAGATGGTTTGAGTGGCAACTTCAAACACCAGCAACAGCACTGCCACGAAATCAAAATAATCCTCAGCCCATTGCTGAAGGATTAGCAGCACCACCACTGCCGCCACCTCAGCCAACACAAAGTTCAAACAACCCTCAGCCTGCACAGCCACCCATCAACAACAATGCACAAGGTTTTTCGACCATGGACTCAGAAGGTAATATCACATGGTTTGAGTGGCAACTTCGTCCACGTGATCAGCAGCCATGAGCTGGTCTCTGTATTTTTGTTTTGAAAGCACTTGAGTCAAATAAATATCACCAACTTTGCTTCCAAATATCATATTATTACATCTAAGTTAGAGTCTAGGAGATTCATCCTCTCTTTCATTTTTAACAGTATGCTTTTGAAAATACTTTCTTTTGTGAATAATGACCATCAGTGACCAAGTTCAGGTCTATTCTATTGGAACAGTAAATTTCACCAGTCGGTTGTGTGTTACTGAATAATGACTTTCTTTCATTAAAATATGGAATTAATTTCAATTGGGCAGTCTGAGAGTTTATCAATATTGGTATTAAAAAGTTGTGTTTTCCAGGATTATTGCTATATATAGCTGAATTCATCTATTTTGAGTTTAATTACTGTATGTTTTCCTCATTGATTACTCCTAAGCCTCCAGAAAATGTTTACTGTCATGTTCTTTTTCAATTCTGGACTTCATTTGAATTAATGTATTTCCAAATAGTTGATTCTTGAATAACTAGAGCATCTTTTGGAAAATCTGAGCTTTAAGTAGCTGATTTGTGCTTGCCATATTTGTTACACTGGATGTGCTTATGTCTTTTCAATTGATTCTATCTAATCAAATCAATTAGATAGATTTTGTGCACAATTCACTTTCATTTTATTGGTTCAGAAGAATAAATTTTATCATTATATTCATTCAGAATTATCAGGAGAAGTATTACTTTTTAAGTATGTAAGGTGTTTCAAACATGGAATGATCAGAAGTATCATTTTGAATATGTAAGGCGTTTCAGACATGGTAAAGGAAAGATTGTGATCCTCCAAAGATAGAAATGACATTCGCAACCATGATCATACAAACCAGTTTCAAATTTACTTTAGTAATGAATAGGATTGGGTAAAACCTATTATTTTGCAACAGTGTTATTTTGATTTGTCTCACGTTTTTCCTTACCAATCTATGTACTTTTGTATTTTAGGTTTTTGAAATCCAAATAACTTAGATCACCAACTTCTCCATATGACCTAATATATACTTTAAATTTTACAGTACTTAAAATATCTTGTAATTTATCTATATAGGAGCTGTTTTGCCAAATTTGTGGTCAACCTTTTATTTTATATTTTAAGTAAGCACAAAATAATTAAGATTAATGCGGGTCTTAATATAGAAATCAATTCTAATCAAATATGAAGCACATTGAATTAGGGGCATACAGTTAGTATAATCCCTCAAGAAAATTAACAAAAGGTATGGATGGGTTTGTGATTACAAAAGTTTGAAATGTGTTCATGATACAGTCATCAATACTGCAAATAGTGTCTACTAGAAATCTCCTTAAGTAGGGTTCGTTGCCACCTAGTCAAATTTGTGGCTAAAAGAGTAATTTGGCCAAGTTTGTGGCTGAAAATGTCTAGAAGTTATATTGAACATGTCTTCTGCTTTTCAAATCAACCTTAAAAAAATATTATTTAAGTTTACTTCTGTGAAATTCTAGATTCTGGTTTTTGCATCTGCAATGATACAAAATTAGGATCTCTTTTATTTAAACCCTAAAAAAGAGGAACATGACATGATGAGGCTGCAAATTCAAATTAGGTTAAGTAAAGGCTAATATACAGTTATACCAAGTCATATACAAGATTAAAACTATGGAAATAGATATAAAAACAAAGGTTTTTTTTTTTTTTTTTTTTTCTTGTGGGGGGTGACTCAGGATATTGATACTCTCGGTGATTGGTTTTTGTAGATAACATCTAAGCAATTTACATATGTATGGGTTATTTGTGTAATATTTTATTCCCAAACTAAAATTAAATTTGTGACTAGCATTCTTTAAGGGAAAGATATAATTTATAATTTTCATGTAGAAATAGTAACTATCAAGGTTATAGAGGGCCAAAAATTTGTAGATGAAATTTTTCAAAAAAGACGGGTCATTTGTAAACAAAAACATCCAAGTGACTAAGAGGTTCATGTGTAGATTTTATGTGATCCTAAATGGGGCTGATATAATGGACATGAAACTAATTAGAAAGGTGGAAATTCATGCATATGGATTCACATGTGTGCTACTAGTCTAAATTTTAAAAGAAATGCTATCTTGAATATAATTTATGGTACAAAAGATTGTTTCCCATGTAATATGGGAATTTTTATCTATATACAATGGATATGAGATTCATTGAAACATGGATTTCACGTCCTCTTATAACTCTAAATGTGTAAAATATTATTTGACATGAAATTGAGCACTTAATGCTAGATAATGTGAACCTTTCATTCTTCACATGACCTTCATGGGTCCTATAGAATTAAGTAACTAATAGATGCAACAAAAACAAAATAAAGAGAATAACTATTTAATTTAAACATTAATTTTGATTCCATTCACAAACAAAATTTTACAATTATTAATACAAAGATAAACAAAGTACAATTACATTAAGTTCTTCACTATATTCAATAAAAATCTAAGTTTGTACATAATCTAAAACAGGACACAACAACATTCTTTAAAACATGGAATATCCATAATGAATTAATGACCATGAAGTAGTTAAATGTACAATTGAAAATTACATGTTCTTGATATTTCACAATCAACCTATCCCTTTGGTAATTAATACTCTAAAGAGTGTATTTTAATAGATATAATAATGAGTAAGCATTGTGTATGAAGTGAAATAATTGTAAGATACAATTTTACACGAACTGTATTTTAATAGATAGAAGTCTGAATGAGTACAGTGTTATCTAGTCATTTTACCTTCAACCATAGACCATTATTTCCTGCATGCACCTCCTAAGTGGCATTCCCTACGCTTCAAATAGGGTGACAAATAAAGGAATATGATTCTAAAAAATAAAATTAGAAAACCAATGCACTCTAGTACAACCCCTATAACATATAGTCATTCAAGTAACAAAAGGTACCCCCAATATCTACTGATTCATCTAACGAGGAAGTGATTTTAGGAAGTACTATGGTTAGCATTGTATAACTAAATATGACATATATTTATGTGCTTGCCTAGTATTATTATTATTATTTTATTTGGGATGCCTAAAGTTAGTGAAAGGTTAAGCCCATATATTGTCCATGGATCAATAAAGGTTTATAGCACTTGAATACAAAATGTGGGAATACCTTATTAAGAATGTAATATCTTATTAAAATATTAATTACTTAATGCAAGAGATAGTCGTCATTATATGAGATATTGTTTGATACGATCATATTTATAATTGCAACATGCCCTTATGGAAGCAAGTTCTCCCATTATTCTATTATTAGCATTCACACTCTTTGTTTTGCAATTCTTTTTTTTTTTTTTTTTTGTATTTGGAATACAAAAATGCTATTAGAGATATAGTTTATTTTCACATTTGTTTCAAAATATTGAGAGGATTTTATCCAAAATAAGCTCAAAATTCATGACGATGAAGGATTTATCTAGTGAATTCTCCAAGAAGGTTTTATGATAGATTTATTCATTTAGAAAATATCCAAACCAATAAAATATTATATATTCAAGCCTCTAGGAAGAATCATTTTCCAAGATGAGGAAGATAAATATCTCATCTATTGGGAGATATTGATCAAGGCCCATCAAACAATGAAGAGGAAGAGGCATAAATCTTGTATTGTTCCTATTTTAACCTAAAAATGAATATCATAAAACATTAATTTGGAAGTGGAATGGAGGTCCATTAATGGATGAGAAATACCAGGATGAACTTTAGGGTAAAAAATATCCACTGCATACATCACTACAACCATTATAACATATATTCAATCAAATACCAAAAGGTACCCCCAATATCTATTGATTCATCAGACAAGCATGTGACTTTAGGAAGCAATATTGTTGGCATTATGTACCTAAATATGACATATATTTATGTGCTTGGCTAGTATTTTTTAATTATTTTATATTTATGTAAATGTTATATCCCATTATTCTATTATTAGCATTCATGCTCTATGTTTTGCAGTGCCATTTTTTGTTGTATTTGGAATAAAAAAATGGGTATTAGAGATATAGTTTATTTTCTTATTTGTTTCCCAAATCTTGAGAGGATTTGATCAAAAATAAACTCAAAATTCATGACCAAGGATTAGATGAAGGATTTATCTAGTAAATTTTCCAAGGAGGTTTTATGATAGATTCATTCATTTAGAAAATATTATATATTCAAGGCTTTAGGGAACAATCATTGAAGATGAGGAAGATAAATATGTCATATGTTGGGAAGATATTGATCAAGGCCCATCGAAAAAAATGAAAATGAAGAGGAAAACGATTTCATTATTTCTATTTTAACCTAAAAATGAATATGTTGAAACATTAATCTAGAGGTGGAATGGAGAGCCATAAATTGATAAGAAATACTAGGATGAATATTAGGTACAAAAATTTATAAGGCAATATTATAAGTTGAAATTATCCCACCAACATTTTGATTGTGTTTTCTAGATATAGGAGAGAGTGTTGGAAGAACAATGGACTAGGAGGGGTTGAATTAGTCCTACCAATTACTTATTTCATTTACCATTTATTGCAGCATGCATCAACATTCATACATTCATCAGAAGCTTATTATGTGTGTGCAATACATTCAAATAACCATAAGACCTGCAAGAGAGCTCATAGACACAATATTTAAGTGGGAAAACCTCATGGGGAAAAAAACCACTGAAACACAAACATTATACTACCATGTTTCAAATTTAGTGAGGCACCAACCCCTAATTTAGTGAAGCACCAATTCCAAAATGAGGCTACAACTCCCTAGGATGACTATGCACTAACTCAACCACTGATGATGTTTGATCAATGATTTTTACTCCCACAACTGATGGAGATCACTTATTCACTCACAAACCCTTGCTCAAACCCTAGGTCTTCAATCTTGCACAATCTTCTTCTTTCTCAACTTTTCATGGCTCTAAACACTTGCTCTCATGTCTTCAATCAATATTCAACCTGTCATGCTCTTCCTTAGCCTTCAAATCATGCACACATACCTACAAAACACTTCTACATAGGTTGCACTTTTCCCTCCAAGAGCACTAGCCCCAAATGGACTCAAAACTATGCTTTTATAAGCTTCTCTTCCTCCAAACATGAAAGAGTTTGGTCCCTCATAACTAATTCAACCCATAAAACCTAAAAAAAAATTAAATACATTCATTACAATGGTCAAATATGACCCATATGGTTAGGCCATGTTAAAAACCACTTATCATGCACCAACAAGCCTCAAAACCCTACCATTGGAATGAGAAAAATCCACTCACATCAAAACCATACTTGGTAAAGCTTCTAAAATTAAAAAAATTTGTAATATAACATAAAATAACCATACATGATCACAAATCTACATTATCCAATCAAATTATTTCATTTAATGGGCCCACTGGCTCATTACCTTCTCAAAACAGCTTATTTCCAACAACTTGATTTTACCTTTGGGCCTCAAGACCCCTCAAGATGAACTAAAATATGACTAAGTGGAAATACCATAACTTTTAGAACACGTATATGCATGTTACACATCATAAAACATCCATATATTCAAATCAAAACAACATTTATCTTCACCAAAACCTTCCCAAAAACAAGTTTTGCAAACTTGACTAGTTTTCACACTTTCATATATTTTCAAGACCTATAAATTCCTTCAATAAATAAAAAAATTCACACCTCTTAACTTTCCAGGTGATAATAAGTATCAACATAACCACTTTATGCTTTAACTAACTCAATCTTTCAGCCTAAGAAAACATATCCCGATATCGAGCATACCTTCTTTCTCACAAACTATCTTAAAAGAACCATAAAATCAACTCACCAAGAATTAATCCATACCTCATTATAAATCCATATGACTTAGCTTTTCATAACATATTATAACTCCTTCCAACTCCAAGTGGAAGGCTTTCAACCAAGCCAATCTTTGCAATGCTACTTATGCCTTCTAGCCTAACAATGAGCTCAACTGCTCCATCACACTAAAAACCACTTCCAATATTAACCAAAGAATTGAACACACTTATAAATTATTTATAATCCATAAACAACCTTCACCAAGATTTATAAAATTAGAATCAACATCTTACCTCATGTAGCCATTTGTACCCTACTAGAATGAGCATCCTCCAAACTTGACCTTCATAAAACATCTCATAACTTTTGTGTACCTTATCCAATAATCAAGTTTGATATACCTTTGGAAATATATCTGAACCTGATTCACCAAAAAGGTTAAATGGATTCCTAACTCCCCGTAGCTCCTGCAATGTCAATTTTACTCTAGGATGCTCCAAATTGCCCCAAAACTCCTCGGTCTTCATAAATAGGGCACACTTTGCACTTTTTCAACATAACCATGTCCTGAAACCTTCATGGACACGAATAAAAATCTGGGATATCGTAAATGCTAATTTATACTTTACCTTATTTGGGAAATGTATCATCAAACTATAACTTTTCATAAACAAGCAAATTCAGGTGGGTCCCACATATCACCACATGCTCTAGCATACCTTTCTAGAAATATGGAAGAGTCCTATACAACATCCAATAGTCACTTAAAAAAAAGGAATTAAAAAAATCTTATTATACCTATTCTTCTACATGATGCTCCTAGCTAGGGTTTAGCTAGGGTTTCAAAGCACTTTATCTTCTTAACGATCGCTCATAAAAATGTGACAATCAAATCACCTCATTATTTTTAAAAAATTCATAACTGAATTTAAAATATAATCCAAAGTGATCATGTCCCCATTAAAATAATGTAATCCACAACGAGCATCGGAAGGTCCACTTTTGCTTTATAAAAACACGTTGTAACTTTCTTGGTTTTGCCAAAACTTGTATAACTTGAAATTCCTTAGTAATTTGACCTAAAAATTGTCATGAAGCATCATGAAAAATCCTATATCTTTCCATAATCATTACATATCCCAAATATTCTTGAAACTCTTCGACCAATCTCATTTACCATGCCAAATTGCCTATTTTTCTTTGTTACTTCCCAAGGACCTCATAGAAGCACCAAAACTCGAATTCGACATGAAACTCACCATACACCTCAGGTAAAATGTCATAAAAAATTTACCATGCTCCAACAAAACTTATTTGGTTCAAATCTCACATCTTCATCTTATTTTGCATGCTCCATGGCTAGAAACAAGCTTGGAATGACCTGAATCAACCATGAACTAACCATGCCGACCTCATGAAGACCCATAAACACCCATGAAAAAGCATACCATCCATGTTTTACCTCATGAAACACTCCAACCAGCTTGGGAAGACTCAAACCATGACTTAGCTCACTAGACTATACACCAGACCTCCAAGTACACTCTAAATATTAACACAACCACTCACTCTTCATGCTTGACACCTAAGAAAAATCATAGGGAGACTCACATGATACCATGACACCATTTTCCATCAATGGAGTTGACATAAATGACAACACTAACACACAATGGCCAACAATCTCCCCTTTGTCATTGATGGCAACCATCTTCAAAAACATTAATGGAAACTAACATGACCAACACCTACATGATCACAATAACATGTTTCTAATGCCTCTCTTCCACTTTTCCATCTATGAAAAAATATATAATGAATAATAAACATGTAAAAATACAACACAAGGCTAAACACAATGACAACAATGCAAAAACTAACTTACATGCTCAATTTTCTCCCCGAGACTAAAATCTCCCTTTCCTAACTCTAACAATAACATATGAAGATCCTATGGACCTGAAAAATATCCCCGAGCATGGTACTCCTCCTTTTAGACTTCATTCTTGTCATACATCACTTTATAGGCCAAAAACATGCAAGAAATCACAAAAAACTGCCTCCAAATCTAGTAACACCACCTTTCGAACCATGTTCCCTAATCAATCTCTTACGTGCATATTTTAAAAAATTCCCAAGTTTCCAGTCATCCACATACATCACAATTTCACTCCTTATAGATCCCCCTGGTTTGTAGCACCATACTCTAGTATAAAACACATAATTTAGGATTCTTACCTTACACATGGGTCATAAAGATGGATTAGTTACTTTAGCACTACCCTGAACTGATTTTTCATTGTTTACAACCTTCTTAGCATGTTCTTACACTTGTTTTGAGTCAATAGTTATCTTTCCCTTAAGCCATGCTCGCAATTCATCCTTCATCTTTCCTCACAAGATCTACTAGACCCTTTCTTGCATCTTTTTAGCTTATACTCGCCTCTTGAAGGTATTATCAAACACTGAAGCACTTCCATGATGAAAGCATGGATTATTGTTCAACTCTAGTCCTTTGCACACTTAGATTACTTACTTTATTTCACCATAGCTAGGCTCAAAGAAGACTAAGTCACTAATTCACTTGATACCAGCTCAAGACAAACTCTTTTAGCTTCAAGAGAGACTTATTAATTTATAGTAGATTGTCCTTATGCGTAGTGACAGAAAAATCTCATACAAAAGGTAAACCTATCTTATTAGAAAATTTCTCTTGTGCTATATAGCACTTCTTTCTATCCTCCATGAAGATCAAACCATCACATCTTCACTTATTTCTTAGCGCAACAAACACCTATAAATGTCAACATTGTAGCATCTCATCCACAATCTTTGAAGCAAGGAAAACTATGTACTCATCAAGCACACTTATTTGATCTTGATACTCTAATCAATCTTCTTACATAACTCTAAGATGAAGGATCACACTAGAGCTTCTTACTAAGTTAAAACCACGAAATTTTGAGCATGATAACTTTTTACATTCATCGTTATGCTTCATCCTCAAATGCATGAATCAAGACCTTTCACTATTATGTCCTTCCTATCTATGTCACGCTTATAGCCTTCATGTATACCTTATGATGTAAGGGTATTAATTATGCTAAAATGTAAATACACAAGCCTAATCTAATGTTATAGTAGTAGTAAATAAATGCAATAATGAAATACAAAAATATACCAAAGCAAGCTAAGTAATAAATAATGAAACCCTAATGTGTAAAGAAGGGTAAGATGCCTTAGCTGATTCGTAGTGTTGTTGAAGGTGTACAGGACTGGAAATTGAAGAAATCTGAAGCATTCAACGTCCACACCTGGAGCCTTAAAATTACAAAAATGGAGAAACATGTTAGTCGGGGGCACCGGGGAGGGATAGGGGTGCCCATGGGTGCCCGAGTTCTATTTTTGAGCACCTAGGTCTGCGAAAATGCTTAGAAACCTGAATTCTCAGGGTCACAAGATGTTCACTGATGCTTTCCTTTTATCACTACAAATTCATACAATGATCGTTGGAGTCACCGGAAACTTGTAATGAAGAATAGACCCGTAAAACCCTCAAATAGACATCAAAACCCAAAAAAGAAAGATGTAGAATGAGTGGTTGGAATGTCCTCACCACCCAGCGACAATGGTGGTTTTATAATTGATCTTTGCACTACTTCTCATACCCAATGTAGTTCTATGTGTGTGTGTGTGTGGAATCGTTCCCTAGGTTACTCTTGTTCCAATTGCACATGGATAGCAAGCAAGTAGCTAGAATTAAAATGTAGTAAATGTGTGCATTGAATAGATTAAAATTCCCCCTTATGAAGTTTGATCCAAAACCACCCCTTGCATCCCTTGTGATGGAGTTAGATAGATGCAATGGAGCTCTTAGATGCCTTAATTGATGTAACCTTAGGTGGTGCTAGATAGTTCTTGGTTCTTGGTCCCTTATTAAGATCACATAAATTTATATTTATATGATTCCCTTGCTTGAATTTCATAATTAACCCTGAAAAGGATGACTACCAAAAAGATAAGACTCTCAAATGGCTATAAATGACCTAAAAAGTGAGAGTAAAGTACAAAGGGGGTAGGAGTTCCCGGAGGGGACAAGGGCGCTGACGTTGGCGCCCTAGCTGGGTGCTAATGTCTAGGATGATAAATGTTGAAGATTGAAAAGCTAGACTGAGAATGTAAGAGTGAAAGACTGAAAGTAGCAAAAGAAAGCAATGAAAGGTGGCAAAATACATGGGTTAATTAGTACTCTTCCTACTTAGGAATCATATGAATAGTAGTATGCAATCACGATTAGATAATTACCCAAAGTGTGTGATTGTGTGTCTATAAGATGCATCCTCACATTGTATTATTAGTTAAAGAGAAACTCCAACATCTTATTTCACCCAATTTCATAATACCTATTGATTATCCCCAATGGGTTTCTAATATCATACCAGTCACTAAAGCCACTGGGAAATTATGCATTTGTACAAACTTTTAGGACCTTAATCGTGCTTGTCTAAAAGATGATTTCCCCCTACCCAACATTAATTAACCCATCAATCTAACAACAAGACACAAAATTTTGTCTCTTATGGATGGTTTATCCAGTTCAATCAAATCCCGATCACATGATAAAATCAACATAAGACATCCTTTATCACCCCATGGGGAAACTTATGATATAAATTAATTCCCTTTGGCCTAAAAAATGCGGGAGATACTAATCGGTGCGCGATGACATACATATTTCTTGACCTCATCTACAAAACTATAGAAGACTATGTAGATGATCTCTTAGGAAAATAAAAACACTGAAAATACCATATTAGTGTCCTTGACATGATCTTCACACTTCTATTACAGTTATTTCTTTGTTTTAATCTAGCTAAATGTGTATTCGGAGTTCTTGCAAGAAAACTCCTAAGATTCATAAAGCATCTATTGGATAATTGAATCCAACCCGCAAAAGTTAAATCCATTATTAAAATGCCTCCTCCATCTAATCTTAAAAAAACCTTAGCCTTCAAGGGAAAATTCAATCTATCAGTCACTTTATCTCTCAACTATCGATTTGTTGTCGGCCTTTTCATCTCCTTCTAAGGAAAAACATCCAATTTAAAAGGGACAATGATTGTCGGTAGGCATTTGATGCCTATAAAAAATATCTCTTATCACCACTAGTGCTTATACCCCCATGTGATGGGAGCCCTTCTATCTACATATATCCACTACTAATCATGCCCTCGGGAACCATGCTAACACATCGCGAAAAATAAGGTAAGGAACAAGTTGTCTAATACATAATTTGCACCCTTCACAATTAGAAAAAATATTATTCAAGTAGAAAAGTTGTGTTGGGATTTATACTTTGCAACTTCCAAACTCCACCATTATCTTATGAATAAAAACCTTTGCATAAACAAATTTTAATCCACTGAAATCCATGCAATCTAAACCATATCACAATGATTGTATAACTATATGGCTCATGCTCATGACAGAGTTTGACCTTGAATTTCTCTCTCAAAATTCCATCAAGGGGCAGGTCATCATTGATCAAATTTTAAAAGCTCCCCTTCCCACCAATCATTTACCTTGTAAAAATTTCTGACGAATCTATCAACACCCTTGATCACGATAACACCCCTCTCAAAATGACCTTGTTTTTCAATGGGTCCAATAAAGACAAGGGGGCTTTGGAATAGTCGTATTGCCCCTTGGGATACCCATATTCCGCTATCTTTCAAACTAAAATTTTCATGTACAAAAAACATAGAGGAATATGAATGCCTCATCATCGGACTTTAGATTGTTGCATTCTTGGGTGTACAAATACTTTACATATATGGGGATTCTCATCTCGTCATCAATCAAATCAAAGGGACATGTCAATGTAAAAATGAGACCTTATAAAAATATAAAGCCATCATCGAAAAACCTCCTAAACCTCTTTTATCATTACGCAATTCAAAAACTCCACGATGATCTAATAAATTCATGGATACTTTGACATCCCTCGCATCCCTTACACCTTTATCATCGATGATTCCAAACTCTTTTCCATCATACTTAAACTTAATCAACCATCTTATACCAACATTGATCTTCCCACCATCAATCATATAGAAGACAACCAATATGAAACTTGGTACACTCAAACATATGACTATCTTTCAACAAAAATACCTTTAGATCTGTCTAGAAATGGTAAAAAGTATTTTTAACAACATGCATCTCGTTATGTCATCCTAGGGGGTTTCCTTTATAAAAGAGGGATTGATAGAATTCTCCTATGTTGTCTTAAATCTCTAGAGGTTGATCGAGTTATCTAAAAATTTCACAACCGAATATGTGGTGGGTACTTTAATGGTTTAGCTACGACTAAATGGATCCTACAGATGACATATTATTGGCCTACACTTAATTGAGATTATTGTGACTATCTCAAGAAATGCATTAAATGCAACAATAATCCAACCTTACACATGTTCCTAGTAATGATCTTCAACCAAATTAAGATTTGAGGTCCTTTTCACAATGCGTCCTTGACCTCATTGGCCTTATTAACCCTCATTCATCACAATGACATAATTACATCATCACAACAATTGAATACTTTACAAAATAGATGAAATCGACTAACTAAAATGTGGGATATGGGATAGTTAATCTAATCTAGAACAACATGTAAATGCAGTAAATGAATGGAATAAATTAATATGGAAAATGACCCAATCAAGGTCAATCTAATGAAAGTAGAAACCCTAATATGCAAGAGAAATATGAAAAGGACTTAGCTAATTTTGAGGCATATATGAATTGTGTCACAAAATGAACCAGATAATCTAGAAGCGAGAACGACTATGTAGATTCCCAAGACAAATGGATCCGAGCCATCTAGGCTGGGTGGAGTTCTGGAGAAGAAATGGTGCACCTACATGTGCTCTAGTATGTAGAATGAGTGCCCCTGGTTTTGAAAAATATCCTAAACTAAGTTTCACAAGTCTAGCAAGTGGTCTAAAACCCTCACTATTTATCACATTAGGTTCATTGCACTATATCATGTGTCGCTAATAATCCTAGATGAGAGAAAGACCTACAAGAGATCAAAAGAAGTATCAAAACCCTAAAAAAAAATGCAAATGAATGGGTCGATTGACCTAAGCTGCCACAACAAAGTGGACTTCTAATTGAGCACTACACCATATTTTGGACCCGAATCTAGTTCTAGTGTGTGTGTGTGTGTGCATCATGTGCCCTAGGTTCTCTTTTTCCAATCACACTTTATGAAGTAGTGAGTAATAACTAGATGTAGAAAATGTAATAGAATGTGTACATGGAAACAAATAGACTCTCCTCTTATGAAGTGTGATGTAGATGAACCATCCTTGTGCCTTGTGATAGAGCTAATAAATGCAAATGATCTCCAAAATGGATGAAACTCTAGGTGGATGATAATAGTGACTAGTGTGTGGTGTTTGGTCCCTCGGTATGGTCTCATAAGCTGTTGGGCCCCTAGAATATTGACTAAGTATAGAAGGCACATAGGCACGCAAGGACAAAGCATGCATGGAGGGGTTTAAGAGAAGGGTTTAAGGAAGCTTGTGGCATGTGTGGCACGCGTGCGACAGAACCTTGGGTTCGGGACTTAGTCAAATTAGGCATTGGGGAAGAACACATGAAAAGCATTACCCGACTTTTAACCGAAACCGCACTATCTTTCGGACCCGAATCTAGTTCTAGTGTGTGTGCGTGTGCATCATGTGCCCTATGTTCTCTTTTTCTAATCACACTTCATGAATTAGCGAGTAATAACTAGATGTAGAAAATGTAATAGAATGTGTACATGGAAACAAATAGACTCTCCTCTTATGAAGTGTGATGCGAGATATGAACATGCCTTGTGCCTTGTGATAGAGCTAATAAATGTAAATGATCTCCAAAATGGATAATAATAATGACTAGTGTGTGGTGTTTGGTCCCTCGGTATGGTCTCATAAGCTGTTGGGACCCTAGAATATTAACTAAGTATAAAAGGTGCGTAAGTGCGCAAGGACAAAGCATGCATGGAGGGGTTTAAGAGAAGGGTTTAAGGAAGCCTGTGGCACGCGTGGCATGCACGAGACAGTAACCATGGGTTTGGGACTTAGTCAAATTGGGCATTCGGGAAGAATACGTTAAAAGCATGTCCCATTTGTGCATAGATAAGGTGCAAGCCCTGGTGACAGTTGGCCAGGAATGAGCATGCTTGTGGTATAAGCTTCTAGAAGCACAACATGGTATAAAGTGGAAAGATCATGCTTAGAGGAGCATGCTCGCATGGAGGACCACATTCAAACAATTGGCATCGGATGCGAGGATCTTTGGAGGATGAGTTGGCAACCCGGTGAGGCTATAAATACAAGTGCATGCGAGAGCAAACAAGGAGAGACTTAGAGAGTGGGCGAGCTCTGTAGAAATACTACAAGAATCTTATTAGTGAGTAATTAGATTTGGAAAAATATGTATTGGGCAAGGGGATTGTAAATTTTATTTTTGGGAGCATAGTTACATTAATCTAGTTGTAATGCATGACTGTGGTCTGCTTCTCTGTGACATTTTGTAAATGGCTCCATGGATGTAATGAGGTTACCAGTTTATATATATATATATATATATATATATATATATATATATGAATATCAATGATTCTGATGCATACATCTTTTTCATAAGTTCTCTTTCATTTTATGCTAAGTATGGATTCTTATATACTTCTTTTTGTTATGGTACAAGTTATATAATCTATTAAGTACTCTGTCTAGAATAACTGCAAGGATCTAGAGGCTGTTTTGAGCTCTATGGTTCTTGTATGTCTTAAATCCTTTTGAAATATCTTAAACACAAATCATAGATGATGTTTCCCACTAAACTCACATAAAAGAGAGACTCGGCACCCATGCGTGCCTCGGGTGAGCGCCCAACATCCAGTTGGGTGATAGGTCGGCACGCATGGGGTTCCTTTCTTTTGTGATAGGGGTAAAAATGACTACATCTTGGTTCCATTGTCGGGACCTCTTTTCGAAGTTGTAGTGGGAAATAGCATTCATCATGATTTGTGTAGTGAGTAATGACAGAGCGGTTAACTTTGGAAAGTGTTGAATCATGGTTTAAGAGCACAGAGGATGAATTTGCTCAGAGATTTAGCACTGGACCTGAGTTTGATGCACGTAGATGGGTAGAAGAGAACCTCTACTATGATTTATATGAAAAAAATTTCTGCTACTTCCCTGTGGAGGCTGTATGAATGGCTCTCACCATACATCTAGATCAAGTTGGCATTATGGATCACATGTGTGGACCCAAGAAGAATACTAGAGGCTGCAGGATGTAGATCTGACGTGGACCCGTGTTGTGGATCATTGGTGGAAAGGAGTATTGGCTAGCTACACTCTGGAGTATGCCATTTCCACATATTCTTGTCCGGAGGTTGCTGAGTTTGAGTTTCTGCGAAGCCCAGAGGATTGTTTCTTCGTGTTGTCCCTCTAGCTATGAAGATCTTGATGGTTACCATGATTTTAGAGGCATTCCCAATGGCGGCTAAACCATTTTGAGCGTTGGGCGAGGAAGCTAGGGTGGAGGAAGATGGTAGATGTTGCGACGGAGAAAGAAAGGGAGGAGAGACGACTCAAGTATGGTGAAGCGTGTGAAAGGGATATTGTTATACAATGCGAGCTTGTGGGTGTGATGGATGTATGGCGGTAGACGTTGCGGGAAGGATTTGAGGTTCACATAGAGGATGTGGAACTGAGCAGTCTATGTGACCCCATCTTGGAAAGCGCATAAGAGAGACCTCTTTGACTTTTGATGAGATTTCACACAGAGAGAGAAGAACCGTTGGCACGCATCTAAGCCCACCTAGTGACCAGACCCTAGAACTTGGTTTTCCAGATCAGGGGGAAAATATTGCTAGTCCAATTGGTTACATTGGAAGTGATTGGTCTACACCCAGGAGATATAATTTCTCGTTTGGGCCTTCTATGGCTGCAAACACCAACCCAGTGTTAGGAGGACTTTTTGGGCAAGGTATAGACATGCAAGATTTTGGTCTGTCCTGGGAGTGGCACGGGGTATACTATTGGTAGTGGGGCATTGTTGCAGACCATAGGCACGTAGTTTAGTGGAACTGTGGGGACCCTTGGCACGACCACTATGGGATCTGGTGGATCTGGGGGGTCAGGAGGAATAGGACCTAGTGGACCTGGTGGATCTAGTGGTTCAAGAGGAGTAGGAGCTGGTGGGTCTGGTGGATCTAGTGGTTCAGGACCTAGTGGACTGGTGGATCAGGTGGCGGAGGAAACACAGGCGGAAACCAAGGCTCTGGCTCAGGAGGATTTGGGCCCCAACCACCCCCAAGTTTTCTTTGAAATGTCTCTACATTTTCCCAATTACAGAGGTATTGAGGATGTTGTGGAACATGTTCACAAGTGTGAACTACTATGGTGCACAAAGGGTATCACAACCTCGGAGCGGAAGGCTAGTCAGTTTGCAACCACGTTGCAAGGGCGTGCACATAGCTGGTATAGGAAGTATGACCCTCATCAAATAGTAGTGGATTATACTACTTTAAAGAACACATTCTTGGCAAAATTCCACATTCCTAAGTTTGAACAAAAGAGCATCAACGTTTTGAAGGAGATTTAGCAAGGAATGGTAGAGAGTGTGTGGGAGTATGATGTGTGCTTTAAAAATATCTTGTCTAAGTTTTCATATGATATTCACCCTTCACATCATGCTCAGTGGTTTGTTGGAGGATTGATCACACCCTTTAAAAGGGCCTTATCTCATAAAAAATTTACAGACCCACATGAGGCATTGGCAGTTGCTTTGCGCGTCGAGAGGCTATTGATAGTGTTGATATTGGCATTAGCCCGTTCCTGGAGGCTTAGATTGTTGTTATGGCCAAGCGGCTAGAGAAGTTGTCTGCAAACTCATCCCATGAGACTTGTAGTGGTTTTGGTGCACATATTATGAATTAGAGGGGCACGTTAATGATAATTTCCCCTAGAGGATAGTACATGTCGTGGCGGTAGATTATGAATTTTTCATGGGGACCATGATGCAAGTAGATGCCCCTTGCTACGCGTAATCCGAATAATGTGTCTTGTTACTACAAGATTTTCACCTTTGCAACCCATGATACTAAGGATTTGTAGGCTCATTGTTCAAATCCACAAGGCCATTAATCATGGGGTTTGCCATACTGAGTGTTGTGAGTAGTTCGAAGGGTGATGATCGCCGCTATGAGGAGAGCGCAGATGGAGGCGCACGTAGAAGGGGTTTTCGAGGAGGATTCCATGGTTGTGGTAACCATGGAGGAGGAAGGACTAAGTTCCCACGTGGAACCTATTTCAATTGTGGATCTACAGAGCATTACAAATGAGAGTGCTCGGACCTGTTGCAGTGCTCGTGGTGCGGAAAGAAGCATAAGTATAAGGAGTGCCTGGAATTGTTTGAGCACATGAATCAATAGCACTGGAAAGACAAGGGCACTACAATGGTCAACATTAAGAAGGCAGACACATATTGGATGCCTTGAGTAACATGGGATGCAGGTTTGGAGCCTGTCTTAGTAATAACAAGGTCAAAAGCCACGCCTACAAAAGAGATACCAAGGCAGAGGAACCTAGTTTCAAGAGAGGAAGTAGTTCGTAGAAAGTACACAGACCCTGTGCATCAGAAGGAGGTGTATCAAGACACTATGGATTTCATTTGGAGTTTACAAGGGGAAATCCAGTGTCTAAAGGAGCAATCCAGGAGGGAGGAACAAGGAAGGAGAGTCGAGGCACCAAAGGATGACCTGGATGAGGTCAAGGAGGTGTGTAAAATGCTAAGGCAAGAGAATATCATTCCCTTGCTAGGATCATGGTTGAGAGAGAAGGTACCACGCGTCGGAGGAGAGCACGAGAGGCAGGTCTTGCATGCAAACCTTCCCCCTCACAGCCTTGACTATGACAAGGAGATCACATTGAATGTAGTTGTAGATGGATGGCTCCTTAGTAATATCCTCATTGAACAGAACACACAGAGGTTAATGTTCTAACTTTGGATGCATGGCATCAGATGGGAAGACCTGCATTACAGTCATCTTTGAATGTGTTGTATATGGAAAACAAGACTAAGGTGATGCCCATCGGTGTATTAAAGGATGCAGTTATCACTATCTAGGGAGCTAAGTTTACTGGGGACTTCAAAGTGTTGGCACTCACCGAGGCAGACAATTTCCCAACACTACTTGGGCACCCATGGTGTTACAAGAATAACGCAGACCTTCAGTTCAACAAAGGTTACATCAACTTTGAAAATAAGGAGGACCGGGTCATTATACCCTTGGCTGATGGGAAGTCAACACCCTATATTGAACGTTTGGGGGAAGAAATTATGGACATGGTATATGTGCGCTCAATCAGGGACCCAGAGATAATCCATCCCTACCGCGGATTTATCAATTTGAGGATACTCGGTCAAGTAAGTGATACCACTAGTCTAACATGTGATAATTGGGCGCATGGAACTTATGAATTAATTGGGTGGTAGTTGAGAGGGTCGGTGACCAAGGTGATAAAGGCGTGCGAGTCGACACCTAAGAGGAAAGGAGCTGCCTAAGTATTCGGGAGGATCCTTCCCCGAGATCTTTACGTAAGAGATGGAAGCTTAGTGAAAGAATGAAAAGGACCAAAGAGGGATGCTAAGCTATGTTACTCGCTTGATATAGAAGCACGGTGGTGGGCTACACATCGGGAGAGCCTTTTGGAACGACACGAGGTGAGAATTTCTCTCTCTATTAGATTCTCTAGGAGCAACGTACCCACCACCATCAAGGACTACCATGGGAAGGAGCCCACCTCTTTCCATATCCAGGAGTGTGAGAGGATCTAGAGAGAAGGCATGGAAGCTTTTCCACCATCCCTCTGGGTGCACAAGTTGTATTCTACACTGCAGGGTTACACGCGCGCATGGTATATTCATTCAGAGACACGCCGCCAGACAGGGAATTAGAAAGAGCTTGCAACTAACCTTATTCAAACCTTTGAGTATTGGAGTACCAAGACATCAGTTGATAAGGCCTTGCAGGGTATCAAGTACCTTACCATGGGGGATAGTGCCATGGTGGAAGATAGGTTATTGGAGTTACTAGGTGGACCAGGTTTGGAAGTGCACTTTGAAGAGGAGGTAGAGGAAACAAAAGAGTTACAGCTTGAGTGTGCATGTTTGGAAAAGGAGAAAGGGAAGTTGGTGTATGTGATTGATGGGGAGGAAGAATAAAAAGCTTAGATGTTAGCCATTATGTAGGGACACGTGAGGTAGTGGACAATGTTGATACTCATGTGCGTGCCTACCATGAGCCCTTAAAGACAAAGAAGGTTAACATCGGTTCAGGAGAAGAACCTAAGGAAGCTATTATTGGAGATTACTAGTTAAAGAAGGAAGTCTCTAAGATCATTGATCTATTGCACGAATTTGAGGATTTATTCCCGTGCGGGTACCATGAGCTCAAAGGCATTCACCATTCCTTAGGGGAGATGAAGATAAAGTTGAAGGATGGTGCGCACCCGGTTAGGAAGAGGCCCTACCGGATGAATCCCAATTTGCACGTGAAGGTTAAGGAGGAGATAGATAAAATGATAGCTTCTAGGATCATTGAAGCAGTGGAAGAATCGGAATGGATAAGTCGATGGTAATCAACATCAAGAAGGATGGGTGGATTAGGATCTACGTGGATTATAGGGAGTTGAACATAGTTTGTGTCATTGATCCTTTTCCAACCCCCTTCACTGAAGAAATTTTGGAAGGAGTCGTTGGGCGCAAAATCTATTCCTTTACGGATGGATTTTCGGGGTACCACCAAGTCCAGATTGCAAAGGAAGACCAGGAGAAGACAACTTTCACCACTGAGTGGGAAGTTTTGCATATACTGATCATGCCCTTTGGGTTGAAGAATGCGCTTGCTATTTTTTGCGCATAGTGGTGCAAGCGTTCTAGGACTTCATCCATAAGTTTCTTCAGGTCTATTTGGATGATTGGATAGTGTATGGTCTAGTCAAAGACCATTGTGACAATTTGAGGTTAATGTTTGAGAGGTGTAGGTAGTTGAGGATATCCCTCAACATTAAGAAGTGTGTATTTGCTACACCCTTTGGGACGTTATTGGGGAATATCATATGTAAGGAGGGTTTGTTGGTAGATCCCACTAAAGTTGTAGTTATTGTGGGGTTAGGGGAGCCTACTAGCTAGAGCGCAGTGCACGGATTCCTTGGGCATACGAGGTTATTATAGGAAATTCATCAAAGGGTATGCCAAGATCATCGCACCTTTAGAGGAGCTTCTCAGACATAAAAGTGCCTTCCATTGGGGAGAGGTGCAGCAGAGGGCATTTGATACATTAAAGGATAGGCTTGTCACCGCACCTATATTACATTTTCCCTCTTGGGACAAGCCCTTCCATGTCCATGTAGATGCCTCAGGAACCACTATTGGAGTAGTGCTTGCACAACCAGGTGAAGGAATTGTTGACCATCCTTTTGTTTTGCAAAGGAAGTTGACACTAGCATAGCATAATTACACCATGACTGAGCACGAGGCATTGTCAATGATCTACGTGCTTTTCAAGTTCAAGCAATATCTACTGGCAACACCCTTTGTATTTTACACCGACCACATGGCATTAAAGTATTTGGTGAACAATCCCATTCTACAAGGGTGCATATGTTGGTGGGTGTTGTTGTTTCAAGAGTTTGAGTTCACCATTGTAGTGAAGCCTGGGAAAATTAATTGTGGGCCTGATCATCTGTCAAGAATTGACTCAGGGGAGGATGTGCAAAGTATTGAAGAGATAATTCCGGACGTGCAACCTGTTTAGGTTGTGACGCATGCCCTCGGATTTAGAGGAGATTGTGGTATTTTTTTGTGGCATCGAAGGAATGAAGGCATTAGAGAAGAAGCAACTAGTTAGCCATACACGTCACGCCCTACATGTTGATCAGTGGAGACTTATACAAGTTGGGACGTGATGAAGTTTTGCGCAGGTGTGTATTAGAGCATGAGCACCTCACCATCATGGAGGAAGCACACGGAGGAAGTGCGGGTGGGCATTATGCAAGTGATGCCACCACGCGTAAGATATTAATGGTAGGTTTGTGGTGGGAAACCCTGTACAAGGATTGTAAAGACTATTGTAAAGCATGTGACCATTTTCAATGCATTGGAAAGCTTGGAAAGAGAGATGAAATGCCTTTGCGCCCTATACCTAGCACAGAACCTTTTGAGAAGTGGGAAATAGACTTTGTAGGCCCTATTGCACTAGCGGCGCATAGGACTAGGTCACGTTATGTCATCACTTGCACGGATTATCTGACAAGGTGAGCAGAGATAGCCCCAACTAAATATTACACATTAGCCACACGGTGTGAGATTCTTGTGGGAGAACATTATCACGAGGTATGGATGTCTTTTGAGTTTAACCAGTGATAGGGGTATGCATTTCTTGAATGAGACCGTGAGGATCCTGTTAGCAGAGTTCATGGTGGCTCATCACAAGACTACACCCTATCACCCACAAGAAAATGGAACCACGGAGGCATTCAACAAAATACTGAGTCATACCCTAACCAAAATTTGTGATGTCGGAGACAAGACTGGGATGAAAAAGTATCAATAGTAGTATTATGGGCTTACAAGACAACATATAAAAGGCTGGACAAAGCCACACTATTTCAATTGGTGTTTGGCGCGAAGGTCATTACGCAAGTAGAATTCATGTTACCTTCTCTGCGAATAGCACACAGGAGGGTTGGCTGATGAGAAAGCGCTGGAAGAAATAATTGATGAGTTAATGAAACTGGATGAGAGATGATCACTTTCCAGGTGGAGCCAAACAATCAGAAAAAGCAAAGCAAAAGCTTGGCATGATCACCACATTAGAAACAAAAAGTTTGAGGTTGGGAAGATGGTCTTACTGTATGATTCTAAGTTTCTACGCCATCCTGGGAAGTTGAAATTCCATTGGTTGGGTCCTTACACAATCTCATACATCCTTGATTCGGGCACGTGCTAGTTACAAGCGCTGGATGGAACGAAGTTGCTGGACACTTCAATGGGAGTAGGTTGAAGCCCTACTATAAATAAGTCTTCTTGGTGTTTGTAAATAAGGCAGTTTTGCTAGTTAGTTTAGAATTTTCCTTTATGCATTTCTTTTCTTGTGTTTCCATTTCACGTTGTTTTTTTGTTCCTTGGGCGCTCGGTAACCTTATTACTACTTTTTGAGAATCTGTGAGTGCACAGAGGACCGTGCATCATTTTAGTGTGGGGTGGAGTAATGTGAAGGAGTGCATGGTTAAAGTACCAAGGAATTTTGTGTTAAAAATCCCAGTTGAATGGCCCGGTTGAAAGAGGTGTATGGAGAGAAAAGATGGAAAAAGGATGGTTGGTGCCAAGATAAAGCTACTTATAGATCCCATGTACAAAGGAGGAGAAAGCACATTAAGCAACACGAGGTAGGTGAGAGAAAAAATCAGGACAAAAGAAGTGCCTTTGGCGCTGGTTGCATGTGCATAAGAGTCTCTGTCAAAGTTGGATTGGTTGCATGCAAGAAGGTTGGAGGATTGTCTGCACAAGTTGGGCGCATGAGTGAAAGTGTTTAAGATGGGCTTTGTTTGAAAAAGCTGCATTAAATGTAAAAAGTATGGTGGTAGGTGAAGTAGCACTTAATGCGTAAAAAGGAAAAATATAAATAAAGGGGTTGAGACACTTCATTATTCACTTTGCGTATAAGGAGAATGAAGCGCTTTTTGCACCTTTGCAAACTAGGGCTTCCAAAAAATTGATTTGTGTGAAGAAAAATTTGGAGAGATTGAAGCATGGGTAACTAGTTCGGATTTGCGAACCAGGAGGAAGGGATTTCACGGGCATGGGAGAAGTGAGAGAAGGTGTTGTCTTGTGAAGGGAGTATCCCAGTTAGGGTTTAAAGAACTAGGTCACATGTTTAAGTAATTTTATTCACAAGTTCGAGATCTAGGGTTGGAGAGAGCGGAAGAACAAAGTACCGAAGTGATTGAAGTGGGAAGAAGACCTAGATAATGGCACCCAAGAAACTAGTTAGTACACCCAAGAAGGGAAAGGGAAAGGGAAAGGGAAAGCAACAGAAATTGAAGCAAGTACAAATGAAGAGTGGTATGCAGAAATGCAGTACCCAGATGGAGTGTTGTTGAGGAAGGAATGGGAGTCCCATCTTAGGAATATGTCTGTGAATGATTATGATCATCAGACAAGCACAATAGAAAAGGATTTGGCGCTGGAGTTAGTGCACCCAAAAAACAAGAGGATACCAAAAGGTTTGCCCTTTTATAATGATGACGTGAAGGTAAAATTGGAGAAGGCAGGGTTATTACAACTCTTTGAGTTGCCCTACTTCGAGAAACCTGAGCGCTTATATCAGTGGCTGATGTCACGTGTACATGAGGACTATTTCCACTTTTAGGGCACAAGATGCGTGTAAATCCTCAGCTAATTTCACATTTCACAGGCCTCATTTGTGAAGGAGACGGGTTGGAGGATGATTTGACTGACAAATAAGTGATTAAGGAAACTATCGCCGCTTTTGCATGCAAGAAGGGGTCAAGGTATTATGATGTCGCAGACATCAAGGATCCGGTAATGAAGATGGTCACGCACCTGGTGTCAAAGCTAAATGGCCAGGAGAGATGGACTCAGTCAATAAGTCATGGTTGAATGTCCGAAAAAGACTTCAAAGGGCACCATTTATAATTTTTCTGCATTCATCACGAGATGAAATTATCAACTCATGCGAAGGAAGGTGATATGATCCTTTTTGGAAATGTTGTCGACCATTATGTTTTTGGAGATAGGGGTATCGGATGCATCAGATAAGTTTGTATGGGATTACCCTAATGAAAACCCCTCACCCACAAAAAGGTTTGAGAAATACACTTGTCACAATATGACAACAAGTGGCACAAGGTGCACTTGGAAAATTAGTATACGTGCCTTAGAACATGTTGGGGCGAGAATAGAGAATTTCTAAACAACTACCAAAGTGGCCACTAGGGAGAAGTGGAATTTTTTTGTGTACTAGTATTACTTCAGGCAGATTCAATTTGATAGATGACACATGGAGCCCATGGTGCAAGCTCCCCTTTGCCTTCATAGCTCAATACTTCCAAGCGGGAGTAAACAGTAACAAGGAGTCCAAAAATTTTAAGCTGAACCTTGGTAGTTTGGACCAAGAACATAGGGAATTGCGCAAAGGGTTGTTCTACCCTGGAAAAGGTGTATATATAGAATGGTACGTGTTGCATGAAGTGTAAATGACAAGGCCCGTGACTCTGCCCATTGCAAGAGGATCCACATCGTGCATGTACATTCACATAAGGCCCAAGTCGGAGAAGGGAACATATCTGGAAAATGAGGTATCTATACCTTAGGATCCAACTGGGAGGAAAAGATCCACGCCCAAACGGGAGGAAAAGAAACCAGAAAAGAAAAATCCAAGTGTGGTGGACACATAGGCAATAGGTTCCCCCGAGGTAGGCACCAGACACAGTACGTATGTGTGCAAGAAGAAGCTCATAATCAGAGAAAAGACTCCAGATCTATAAAATCCATCGGATAAGGAGTCATTAGAAGAAGAAGAAACGGAATCACCTACACCAAAATCCCTAGTTAGGAAGAAGCAGAGGGTAGAAGAGGAGACCACCTCGGAAGAAGTTGGGAACTTGGACAAGTACATAGGAGAGAAAGATGATAGTGAAGAAGAAGTAAGTGGGGAAGAGGACCCCGGGAAAGATCAAGGGCCACTGTTTTCAATGTACATGATTCAGAGGAGGAAGGCAGAGAAGAAGAACAAGGGTTCCTTTTTGTGTGGCGCATGAGATAGCTAGGTCGGAGGAAGCTCCCAAGACATGGAAAAATATGAGGAGGCTAGCGCATAGAGGCAAGAGGCCCTAGGATTTGCGTAGGAGCATACAACCAAGATGGTAGAAGAAGAGGAGACAAGGAACATTGAGACCCTGGTGGAGGACAAAGTGGAACACGGCGTTGAGCCTATGCAACAAGGAGAAGGAGGAGAGCATAGAAGAGGAACGCAGTAGCACTAGAGGCCCCGTTTTAACTGTAAGTATACCCAAGGTTACGCGCACAGGAGGAAGGCGTGTAGAAGGGGGGATGTTAGAGATGGGGTATATTGATGACCCTAAGAAAGTGTTTCGTGCATGGTTCTAGAGTACACTTCCGGCGGAGGAGCTTGTAGGAATGTCATATTTTGACAAGGAGGTTACCTATCCATGGAAAAGGAAGATGATCTCATGGGAAATTGAGTCCCACCTTGATGAGCTAGAGTTTGAGGTAAGCCATGGGGTAGTAATAACATTGCCAGGACCAGGAGAAGATAACCCAGTGGTGGATACCCAAAGTAGCTCTCGGATGAACAACTGTGCAACATGCTTAACAAAGTCTCCATTGAGATAGAGGCTAGACTCTTCAGGCGCAATGATAGGATCAGGGATTTGGAAGGGGAGCTGAAGAAGAAAGAGGAAGAGCTAGCTATAATGACTAAGGAGTTGAGCCAGGAAAATTTGATTAGCACCCAGTGGCAGTGGGAGTTGAAGGATGAAAAGGCCAAGGTGAGCGTTGTGTACAAGAAAGTAGAATCCATCAATGAGGCTATACTATTAAAGCATCCGGACCTAGCATCACCCGTAGAAGTATGGATCTACCTTGGGATTCCTAGAGGATTTAACAAGGGTCCTCACCATGGAAATACAACCGCTACCCTTGGAGTCTACAGAAGAAGTTACCGCGCACTTGGAGAAGGAAGACAAGTTAAAGATCGTAGCGCTCATTGCGCAGAGTACAACAAAGTGCTTGCTGATGTAAGGGTTGCTTCTGGATGCCGAGGCTGCATACGACAATTGCATGGACAGGACAAATTGGTAGGTGCCCAGTCGCCACTCATGAAGCGAGAACTCAAGGAGTTCTAGGAAAAACAAGGGGAATAGGGTGGAAAGAGAGAAAATCCTTGCCAAGGTTGAGAAGAAATCTAAGGCCATTGAAACCTTAAGGGTTTCAATCAAAAACCAGTTGAAGGAGCTATATCCATGCATTACATGAAGAATGGACGCACTGGAGGATATATGCAAGGAGTTGGAGAAGATCATAGATACCATGAGTGCAGAAGGAGATGGATTAAATTTTGAGGAGGTGAGTGCTCTGGTCGGCGACCTCTATCAGAGAGCGCAGGATGAAGTTGATGCCTGGAATAAATTGGAGGCCGACTTGCAAAAGGATTTTCCTAGTCTGTTGCAGTGATTCTTTCACTCTCCCATTCTTTCTTCTTTCCCCATTCTTTCATCCCCTTATTATTTTTCCTAGGTGTAATCCTATTTTATTCTTTCTTTCACAAAGAGAAGTGTTCCCGCGGATGGAGAACAGGTGTAGTGTGGGGTAATGTTGGGCCCCTAGAATATTGACTAAGTATAGAAGGTGCACAGGCATGCAAGGACAAAGCACACATGGAGGGGTTTAAGAGAAGGGTTTAAAGAAGACCGTGGTGCATTTAGCACACACGTGGACGAGAATCATGGGTTTGTGACTTAGTCAAATTGGGTGGTCGGGGCAGAACACGTGAAAATCATGACCTGTTTGCACGTGGATAAAGTGTCACTGACGACAGTTGGGCCAAGAAGGAGCATGCCTATTGTAGAAGATTCTAGAAGCACATCATGGTATTAAGTGGAAAGCTCAATCCTGAGGAGCATGCTCGTATGGAGGACCACATTGAGACACTTGGCATAGGATCTCGAGGGGCCCGGAGGATGAGTTGGCGGCTCGGTGAAGTGTAAATACAAGCACCTGCAGAGTAAACAAGGAGAGACTTAGAGAGTGGGTGGAGCTCTGCAGAAATACTACAAGAACTCTATTAGTGAGTAATTGGATTTGGGAAAGGATGTATTGGGCAAGGGGATTGTAAATTTTCTTTTTGGTAGCATAGTTACATTAGTCCAGTTGTAATGCATGACTGCGGTCTGCTTCTCTGTGACATTCTGTAAATGGCTCCATGGATGTAATGAGGTTACTAGTTTATATATATATGAATATCAATGATTCTGATGCATACATATTTTTCATAAGTTCTCTTTCATTTTATGCTAAGTATGGATTCTTATATACTTCTTTCTGTTATGGTACAAGTTATATAATCTGTTAAGTACTCTGTCTAGAATAACTACAAGGATCTAGAGGCCATTCTGAGCTCTATGGTTCTTGTATGTCTTAAATCCTTTTGAAATCTTTTAAACACAAATCATAGATGATGTTTCCCACTAAAATCACATAAAAGAGAGACTCGGCACCCGCGCGTGCCTTGGGTGAGCGCCCAACATCCGTTGGGTGATAGGCCGATGCACATGGGGTTCCTTTCTTTTGTGATAGGGGTAAAAATGACTACAATAACTTTATATTTATAGGGTTTTCTTGATCTAATTTTGTAATTAACCACAAAATGATAGACCACCAAAAATATAAGAAGCTAAAATGGCTAGAAAATGCCCATAAGGTGGCGGGAAAGTTTAAAAGGATCGAGGCACCCTGGTTGGACCATGGTGCCCCAATCAAGGCTAAAATGATGTGAAATAATAAAATTTTATGGGCATGTGGGTGAAATAGGTCGGGAATGACGGAACAAAATAAAACATGATGGCCAAAAGACAAGGGTTAATTAGTACTTTCTTCACTCAAAAACCTTCTAAATAGTAGCTTGAGACCGAGATTAAATAATGTCTAAAGTGCATGATTTTTTATCTACATTTTCCCCCACTTTATTTTGGTGAGTGGAAAGCTCGATAACATAAAGTATATAGAGATGTGTACCGATGTCCATGAAGATTGTTGTTGAAAATGTGTCGAATGACTAGACAAAGCGTGGAATGAAAAAAAGATGATGGAGCATGGAAACTAAAGATGAAAAATTTATGAGAGTGAACCTAGGGTGGAAAATGCATGTGTGTAGCTATCACATAGTGTAACATACCTATATGAAAATGTGATGTGTGTGCTATAGTGTCTTTTGTCGCATAGTGTTTTTATCAACGTTGTCGTTGTTTATTGCCCCTATTTAAGCTGTTTTTTTCTCATACCACCAAACGTGCAAGGAGAAAATGATCAAGTAGTCAAATATGTATGTATTTATGTGTAAAAATGTAATGTAAAAGATGCATGTATATGAATGTAAAATATGCAAATGAAAAGTGTAAATGGAACATGTGCACCTGATCCATGTCGAGAAAGAGAGTGTAGAAGGATATCTTGTATTGCAAATTTTTGGGTGATTTCACACCACCCTAGATGAAAAAGTGTAGGGAGAAAGCTACATTATTCTCCTTCATGTATCTATTTCCCGAATGTGTGTGAAGATATCTTGTATGTCCTAATTTTTGGGCAATCCAACGCAACTAGCCAAAGTAATGTAGAGAGGAAGTCCGATATATCCTCTAACATGTAACTACTCCCTAGAATGCTAAGGACTACCATGTCCTGTAAAATCCATTGTGTACGGGGTTCATAGACTAGTCTGAACCCACTCATTGTATGTAACCCACAATGCCAAGGGTGGAAAGTGCATTGAACTGAACCGGTGTAGAAGTGTTGTGTAGAATGTAAAAACCCCAAATGATGCCCCCTCTTTGGGGGCGCATGTGACATCGGCCGACAGGAGAATACGACTCAAAAGAGGACCAACCACATGTATGTACCCTAGAAAGTGCTTGGTAGAAACCAAGGAATGCACAAACAAGAGGCTATCCAAAGACAAGTGTTAGTATAAATAAGCATGCATGTATAAGACAATATAATAAAGTGTAAAATCTATGAAGAAAAATAGTAATGTAAATGTGCAAGAAGACAAAGTAAGCCACACAAAGTGGGCTAAAACATGAGACATCACTCATGATGTCGCAAGACATGCAAGGACATCATGGCCACATACAACAAACAAGTTTACACACCAAACATAGGGCAAGGCCCGCATACAATAGAAAATAATAGAAAAGCAATATAACAAACAAGTATGGAAGAAAATATCCATACATAACAAATGCTACACATAAAGTGCATGTTAGTATGTTAGAAAGATAACTAGTATTTCAAAAGCGTGTATAACCAAGTGATATAAAGTTACAAGTACAAAATGAAGCAATAAGACCTGTGAGAGACGAATGTGGATGCCCCCAATGACCAGTGTAGGAAGGGTAGAAGGTGAGCATTCGTGTTGCATGTAAGAGACATGTATCTACGATCATAACTAGAAAAGACATGAATGTGCATGTGTGGATGTTATAGATAAATGACATTATAGTAATCTTAGAACTAGCATGTGTAATAAAGTGACCATGAACAAACATAAGTAACCAAGATTAGAAGAAACCATAATATGCAACATGTTTTGGATGGATGGAATGAAATACAAGATGGATGTAGGGGCCGTGTAACCCCGAGTGAATGGAAATGTATGCAGTGAGGTTCATTTTGTTTTGCCCCTCCTCAACAATCAAGAATGAACCATAAATGAGAGTGTGTCATCGGGAAATGGTCGAATAATGTGTGTTGTGTCTAACATGTTGTGATGAGTATGTATGCATAGTGATGATGATATGTGACATATAGAAGAGATGTATGTGAACCTTATAGCCTAAGCATATATCACAACAAAATGAATGTATGAGTGATGATTTATCCCTAAACCATGTATAACTACAAGATGAATAGTAGGGAGTGGTGATGTATCCTAAAGCGTATACCACTACAAGATGATAGAGTAAGTGATAATTTAGCCTATAGCGTGTGTCACTATCCTAGAAATTTCACATGATGAAAGGTGGAATGATAAATGTGTGATGAATGTAAGGTCCATTTAATTTGTAAACCATCAATGATCGAATATGGGTGAGGAACTAAAGTGTGTCATAAGGTAGTGAGTGCATCGCATAGAAGATGATGTAGTATGTGTAATGAAGATGATAAATGACCATATGATGTGTAAAACATATAGTGTATGATGTATAGTTTCCTTAAGAGCATATCGTATGTAGAATGCAATGCGAGGTGATTATGATGCATGATGCGTGATGCATGATGGATGATGTGTGGTGTGTGGTGTGTGGTGTGTGGTGTGTGTGTGGTGTGTGGTGTGTGGTGTGTGGTGTGTGGTGTGTGGTGTGTGTTGTGTGTGTCTTTGTGTGATGTGTGATGTGTGATGTGTGATGTGTGATGTGTGATGTGTGATGTGTGATGTGTGATGTGTGATGTGTGATGTGTGATGTGTGATGTGTGATGTGTGATGTGTGATGTGTGATGTGTGATGTGTGATGTATGATGTATGATGTATGATGTATGATGTATGATGTATGATGTATGATGTATGATGTATGATGTATGATGTATGATGTATGATGTATGATGTATGATGTATGATGTATGATGTATGATGTATGATGTGATGTGTGGTGCCTATAGTGCAATGTGTGGGATTCATGTGTAGTAAGCCCTCAATAGTCAAGTGTGAACCGAAGCACAAGAGTGTGTCATCGGGTAATGACGACGCTAAAATGTGGAATGAGTATGCCTATGGGAGGAGATTTATGTATGATGATGCAAGTATGATATATGTGTCTACTCTTAGTATGAGAAGGGGAGATGTGTTGGATTTTATGCCCCCAAGTGTATGATAGAGAAGATGACTATGTGCCACTATCAAGGAGATCATCATTGTCATGATCAAAACCTATTGGAGCAACATCAAAAACCTGATAAGCTATAGAGTGAGGAGGGTCATATAGGGACCCATTGTGGTAGAGTGTGTACACATTCATTGCATATTCTTCATCAGTAAAGGCGATCGGTGGACAACCATGAGCATGCCAATGAGAGATATTTGGAGTGTAAGTGGGAGAGGAATCATTATGGATAGAGACACGCCAAAAGTCATATAAAATGTGAGAAAATAGTGATGAGCATCTATTGTAATGCCAATATGGTCAAGCCAAGATTGTTTGAGTGTGAGTGGAGAATCACGAGGTGAAGCTGTACGGATGAAAATTGACACGCAACCTTCAACCGCAATCGAATCCCCGAGGTCGTGTCGAGGCGGCCGATGTGGATGTGTGGATGGCTATGGATAGCGAAATGTGATATGTGGACAAAAGTGTGTCTCGAATGGGATGGGAAATTTTTCAAGAAAAAAATGTCCTTGACACATAAAAAGGGTATCTACTCATCAAGGGCAAGGAAGGCCTCTCTAACCTGAATGGGTCTAATAGATGGATCTAAAAGAATAGCTACATGGAGACTCCAATCAATATTAAGTTCTCAGATATCCTTTCTAGTAGTTGTTGAATGTGTGGAAAACCAACAGGTGCCTTATAATGATTTCCAGACAAGGTCATGGAATATATGAGGGAGGTGTGGATCCCAATAGCTCTATGGTCGATTGGCTGGAGTGGTCCAAAATGCGAGGGCTCAGTGAGCTTCCTCATTCAGAATGCTTAGTTGTCAAATGATGTCTAGTGGAAGTGGTGATGACCTAAAAACTAATGAGCGTAGTCATGTGTCGAGGTCAAACTTTTCTTGGGATCTTGCGGTTGGGGAACCCATGGATCATAACTATAAACTCTTTTGGCATCTATGGTCCTTGTATGGTCATGTATATTTAAACTCTATTGCCAATGGCGATCCAATATTCGTAGGATTTATTTTCCGTGATATTCAAAAGCGTTTAATTGTTCAATCTTCTTGGTGTATCATGTTGGTTTTCTAAGAACAAGAAGATGGAATCCCATTTATTTATGTCCATAGTTAATTCAGGCCCATTTAGTTGTGGGACCAATGGATCAATAGCGTATATGTTTACTCTTTTTGTGGTTCGTTTATGGTCATGGATTGCAAAGATCTAATTTAATTAAACAAATAATAGCTAATCTAATTGAATCAAAACTATTCTATGTTTTTGGTATTTTCAAGATATAAATGAAAAAAACAATACAAAGCAACTACTCTAATAAAATAAATGTTTTTGTGCTTTTCTAGAATTTAAAATAAATGAAGAAATAAATTACTTCTAATTTAATTAATCAATCCTAAAACAAATAAAACAATAATGTAAGTTGTTATTTTGTGGAAGAAATCTAGTCTATTTTAAACAATTAAAGCTTCTCTAATCTATTCTAATTAAATGAAAGCTTTTCCAATAAGTAATTGTGGATTTGTTAAATCCTCTCCTATCTCAGATACACGGGAAGATTGAAAGCTTTATAATATTTTCTTCCCATGTAACTTCTCGGATAGAATTTATGAGAATTTAAGGGAAATCAAAATATATGACAAATATATTATCTCTATATTGACAAAGAAAGCTTCCTCTAGATATACTTCCCTCCAAACCCATAGGATAGGGAAGGAAGAATCTATCAAGTAGAAACTCCTATGGAAGATGTAAATCTTCTTTGAAATTGATTAAACTATTTGCAATGAAGAAACTAGATTTTTCTACTCTATTTGATATATATATGTGTGTATGATTCAAAAACAATAATATGAAGAAATGAAGAAAACTAACATCAACCCCAACCTAGAAATATAAAGCAATGGAAAATCCAATTGTGTTATGCTTTGTCCCCTCAATTTTTCTTTTCAATCTCTTGTGTTCACGTGAGTCCAAGGGATTGGGAATGCAGTAGAAGCAAGCAAAGTGAGAAGGCGTTGGAGCAATGGTAGCTTGATAGCAATCTGGTAGCAATGCAGGTGGAAGAGAGATAACACAAGTGAACAGAGCTTGGCTATGCAATTTCCAGCAAGAATGTGGTAGCTCAACAATACAAGAATACACAAAAATGATCTTTGGCCATTTGCTTGAGAACAAGCGATGATTTTATAGAAGGTTGGCTGGGTTGTGCACTAACACACTTGGTAGCCATGGGGTGCCACATCAACACATGAAGGACAATTTGAATAGTCAATTACAAATCACAAGTGGAAGAGGAGATTTCCACAAGTCACTCAAGCTTGAAATCAGCTAAAACAAGTGAGAAACATGCTCAAAAAGTGAACTTAAGTGAATAAATCACGTGTCAATTCTCGAGTGAAGATTCTGGAAAAAGCGCACAAGACCGCCACCCTGTACAGAGCATTGGTTACAGGATTGCCACCTGCAGCAAGTGGTGGTTACAAGACCGCCACCCCTTAGGTGGCGGTTACAAGACCATCGTAGGAAATGGTGGTAGTTTTGCAACTAAAGGCCAAAACTAAGGCGAAATGAAGCGGAAGCTGTAGAAAAGGAAGAAGTGGTTAATTAAGGAAAACTAGGCTATAAATATAAGTTGTAAGGAGGTTTAGGAGCTCGAACACCTTTGGAAAAGACATGAATCATCATTGGGGACCTTTTGTAACCATTTTTGACAATGTAGCACATGCAAATTTGGGTGTGTACATATTGCCCCCTCGAGAAGTGTTTTAGCCATGAAGAGGTATAAAATGTAGAGTCTCGAGTATGGCATTCCTAAAATGGGGAGTTAGAAGCTATACCTGACATGCTTGTGTGCCAAAATGTCATCATCCAAGCTCCCACTACTGCAAGATGAAATAAAAACTCAAGTGCATATAGATAAAGTATTGGAAAATAAACACTAAAACAAAATGACAAGAGGACTTACCATCTGCATGGGGATAGAAGTATACATGCTCCAACAGTGCTCCCCCTGTAAAGCACATACACTCAAAATGAGGTTAAAACAAAGCATATATATAACAAAACCATTCATTTTCAATTCATTTGCACATATCCCCTTTAGTGATTTTGGAGCTCTAGACCCACAAAGTGACCATTTTGAGTGAGAGTATAGTCAAAATGATGAGGGTGACAACGTGATCATGGCTCCGCGAGTTAGAGACCCAACAACGAAGACAAAGGTTAGCATTTCTCAATTGTTTATTTTGAAACCTAAAATGTAAAATGTTGAAAATCTAAGCCTAGGGGGATATTTTTGAAATTTCTTGTCTTAAAATGATCTCTAGGGTGTGTCCTAGGTGGGTTTAGCTTTTGTTTTATTCAAAATGGTCCTTTTTGTGTTTTTTAAGTTTTTAGGCAAAAAGGGGATGTCATCTCATTTAGACATAGGACCGTTGCCCCCGCACAAGGTGGTGGTTACAAGACCGACCATGCCTACTCAAGTGGCGGTCTTAAAATTATATCTAGGTGTGTACTAGGTGGGTTTAGCTTTTCTTTTTTTATTTGAAAAGGTCCATTTTTGTGTTTTATGCACAGTTTTGGGTCAAAATGGGGAGGTTGTTGTCTTGTAATTTCGCAGGAAGACAAGAGCTAATTTGACCAAGTTAAAATAATCTTTAGGGTGTGTTTTAAGTTGTTTTAGTTTTTATGATCTTTCCCTATTGAAAATGTCCTTTTGTTTTTTTTGTTTTTGGGATTAAAAAGGAGTTATACATCTAAAGCTGAGAGAGAGAGAGTGTGCATTGGCGCTTATAATCCTTGATTATTGATTGATGGTGGTGAGATAGATTTATTACATTTAGGGCATTGGTATATGGAGGATCCACATCAAAGGTGTCATCACACCACCAACTACGATGGATGGATTTTTGTAATTATATTATCTTATTAGATTAAACTAATTTTTTGGAACACTTTTATATTTTTTTGAAGAGGAGAGTGGAACATCACTAAGAGGATGTCTACATTTGGGATTCTTGAATACAAAAATATTTATACATTCGTTGACCTAGGAGAGAGAGTGTGATTGGCTTCCAGAGAATCCTTAGGGACTTGACAGATCTGATGAGATCAGATTTATTACTCCTACATGGGGGGGATTATGGGGAGTGCGAGGGTGCAAGTGCGGGTAGTATGACAGCTTGTTTGTCCATATGCACCTATCCCTATCCTACGTAAGGCCATGTAGACATTGGTATTACACTTCAGTTTCCATGTAGTGAGACAATGGGAGAGGAAAATCTCTGTAGAGGTTGGGCTCTCATCATTATGAAGATTGAGAAGATGGGAGGATTTTTTCTGGAGGTGTGGACACAGATCTTGGGCTTCCTACATACCATGATCTCGGGCCCCAAGTGGTGAGCTTTATCTATGTCCACCCACCTATCCTTATCCTACATTAGGATGAGTCATGGGTATTTTGGCTTCACCCTATTGGTGGGGACAAGGGTGTACAAGATCTTGTATTTTTGGCTCCCATCATCATGTATATTGAACAGAGATGGAGGGTTTTCGGTTGGGGTGTGGACATTCTTCAGACCACATACATTGACTATACATGTTGTGATTTTATTGAGAGACCCTACCGAGACATGGTTGGGTTACATGGGTGAGAGATGGGTACGAGTGGATTATGTGCCACCACCTAGGGGAGTTAGTAGATAGATCCGAGGGTGGAGTCACCCTTGGCTATGAGATGGACCCCTAGCTTTGGGTTCTCTATGATGATGTTCTTTTATATGCCTACTATTTATTTGAGTTTTAGGACCCACTAAGACATGGCCCTAGGGCCTACAGGGCATGGGATGACTATCTTGATTGTGATAATGTGTTACACTATCTCTGGAGATCCATAAGGTCTAGGCCCACCCAGCATTAGAGGGCACCCAGAATTTGGGCTTTCCTACGATGATGTTCCCTCTGCCACGCCTATTATCTACAGAGAGGAGGAGGAGGAGGCCCACAAGAGGTGAACATAAGGAGGAGGAACAAAGAGGAGGTTAGTAGAGAGGGTGATGAGGAGGAGGGAGAGAAGAAGGGAGGGTTCCCAAGAGATATCCATGGCACAGAGAGAGAGAGAGGAGGTCGGAGTGCAGAGATGGAGAGGACGAGGAGCCACTTCCTCATGAGAGATGAGAGAGTGAGGAGATGCGTGATGGGAAGATGTTGGAATTGAGGGGTTAGTGATGAGGGGTATAGGAGGTTCCTGCAAAAGCATCACCACCACCACCATTTGATCCAATCCTCGTACATGGATGCCGGAGATCCAAGTATGTAGATACTCTTCTCTTGACTTGTTAGCTAGAATTGTTAGTAAACTACACATTGTATTCTTTTTTTTTTAATGTTTTCTAACTCGTTGTTGTTTTCTTTGTTTTGTAGCCACTGCTGATAGCTGGTGAGATCTTATTCATAGGGTTTGTTGATACCTTGTTGATCCCCTCATGGGGAAGATTTTCCAAAGGAGAGTTGCTAGAGGATTGGGATACATCCTTTGCAAGATGGACGACACATACGATTGTGTGTTTTCTCCTCTTTAGAAGGTCTGCAAAGATATTGATTTCTTAGTACAAGAAGATCATCGCATATGAGATGGAAGAGAGGATGGAAAGGAATAACCACTCATGTAGTGAGGTTACTGACTAGTGGTCGATCTCATGGTCACTCTCATCACTCAGGCACATTCATGACATCGAGCCATAAGAGTCCCAGCCAGTAGCCACACACCATCTTCGGGTTCCCAGAGAGAGGGATATCCATTGAGCCTTTATTTCTTTGATGCCATTTTGTGAGGCATATATGATTTTTTTGTGATTTTGTGCTCCTTGTGAGCATTTAGACCACACCTAGAGTGTGATGACATTGTACACAGACTTGACTCATTACTATGATATATACAAATATCTCTTTTTGGTTTGGTTATCCTTTACATAGAGTTGACTTCATTTATGGTTTATTTGCATGTGTACTCTAGATGTTTGGAATTTTTGATTTTATATGATTTTCAAAATGCATGCAATGGATGATGAATGCTAACAAAATGATTTTTTTTTTGTTTTGTAATGTTGATATGTGATGATTATGCAAGCACATGATGTAATGTTGAACTTTAGTTTTTCAAGTAATGTTTGATACTTCTTTTTGTTTTGGAAATATGTGATGAATAATGATATGATAATAAAATGAACTCACTCCACTCCTAACCCCATGCAACCAAGTAAGATGAGGGCTCAACACCAAGAGCTAGAAGGGATGTGAATTGTATGATTTTTTGAATGGAAATGGTGAGAGAAAGACAAGATTTTGACATAAACCCAATTAGGAACCTACAACCTAATTCTGCACATAGTTTACTACATAGCCTAGAATGTGATTTTCTTGCAAGTTTATCTAGACTTAGATCCGTAGATGGCCTCTTGATTGAAAAAATCTGGTTTTAAGGTTTTAACTCTCTTGGAACATACACATCTAATTCACTTTTCTTGGGATTTTAATATTTTCAAAGCACTTTTTATTGAATGAAATTTGCTTTTAACTTACTAATTTATTTGTAGAGACCCCCTACACCTTGCCCCATGCTACCAGTAGGAAGTATGGGCTCATCACCAAGGACAAGGCATAGGTGAGTAAGGGCACTTCCCTCCTTTCCCAACCTCACGCCACTTGTAAGAGGCATGGGCTCAACACCGAAGGTTGGTGGGGCAAAGAAGTGTGTAAATGAAAATTTTTATTTTGATTTGAGATATATACTTTTTTTTATTTTAAGTTTCTAAGTTGTGCTTTTGGGAAGGATAGCTTTCCCTAGCCTCAACCCCATGCAACCAGTAAGATGCGAGGGCTCAACACCGAAGGTTGAGATAGGTGAACAAGTGACCTCAGGAAAAATGTTTAGAATGATTTTTTGCTACCAAAGAGGTTTTTCTAGGGAAAGATATGACATCATGAAGCTTCTAGAACAAACTATGGGCAAAGACAACTATGCTAGAAGGAAGCTATAGGAAGAACCAAGTATGTAGGCCTTGGTAGGATTAGTGTCAAAATTTTGTCTTGTCTTGTTGAACTGATGAAGTGATAAGAAATATTGATGAAAATATTATGAATGTTTGAAGAGATGTGATTTGAATGATTTCCAATGTTTCAAAAAAAGTTTTTGAAAGTTACTTGAAAATAAGTTCCTTGATTACAAATTTCACAAAATGAGCTAGCAGATGATAATGCAATGAGGATGCAATAGTATACATATGGAAATGCAGATGGATCATGCGTAGTATCTCTTTAGGTGAAGAGAGTTGATGGATTCACCAAATTCCTCACCTTCTAGTGTACACAGGTGATATGCCCCATTCTTATAGTCCTCTATGACTCGATATGGGCCCAACCATTTGGGCTGAATTTCCTTCCTTTGTCGGTTTTCTTGTCTATCCAAGTTGTTCAAGTCTCAATACCATATCTCCCTCACATATTCACATTTGTAGACCTTCTTGTTATATTGATAAGCCATCTGTCAGCATAAACACTATGTCACTTCTCATGGCATTAATTTCAAGCTTCATGAGGCTTTCTAACTCAGAGATTCATGCCTCACGATAACCTTCTTCTCCTAAAATTCCTTGTAGTGATATCCAGAGACTAGGTATTTCAACTTCAAGTGGTAAAACTACTTCCAAACCGAATACCAAAGAATAGGGGTTTGCCCCATCGTAGCATTCTTACTGATGTTCTATAGGCCCACAAGGCGGAAATAACTTTAAGTGTCAATCGTGCTTGTTCTCCTTTATAGTTTTTAGGAGAATGGACTTTAACATCTTATTAGTTGCCTCAACCTATCCATTGGCCTGAGGGTAATAGAGAGAAGCCATGTGGTGATTTATCTTGAAATTTTCACATAACTCATGTACTTCTTCATTCTTGAAAGATGTGCCATTATCAGAGATAATGACTTGTGGGACCCCGTACCTATAGATAATCTAGTTCAAAATGAACTTTGCAATTACACATCTGGTATGGTGGTAAGAGGCATGGCCTCTACCCACTTTGTGAAGTATTCAGTGGCCGTGATTATGAAATTGTGGTCATCTATGTTGATGAGGGAGAGAATTTCCTATCAAATCTAAGCCCCACAGTGGAAAAGGGCCATGGTGTTGCAATGGTTGTAGAGCCTAGGTAGGTATATGGATCTCATGAGAGAACTCTTGACACTTGTGACACCTATGCACATACTCTATTGTGTCATGTTCTAATGTAGGCCAAAAATAGCCCATCGATGTATCTTTCTAGAGGTGGTGTGACCTCCAAAGTGACCTCCACATACCCCATTGTGGGATTCATAGAGGATCTTTTCATATTCTTCCTCATCGACACATCTTAGAAACATTCCATCAAAAGGCTCTACGATAGAGCACTTGTTCTATGATTACGTATTTGGAAGCTATGATGACACGTAGCCATCTTCTTTGTTGTGAATTTTTCCCTCAAGGTACACATGGTCCATAATAAATTAATAATATCATAATACCATGGGCACATAGAAATGGGAGGCTTGGTTTTGACGTAGTATATGCATTCATCAGGAAATCCAAGTCAACTAGATCCCCTCCATCTAATGGGTTGTCACTAAACTAACTAGATGTGATGATTTTCCTTTGATGGACTTTTGGTTAATGAATGTTAATTCAAACTCACCCATTAGAGTCATGAAGCATCCATCTTTCTTAGATAAAGAACCTTATGTTAGAAATGTTTGTAAGTGATATGTCTTGACAATGACCCTTGTTTCTTGGTTAAGCATGTAATGCCTTAACCACATTTTTTTGCAAATACTATAGCAAGACATTCTTTTTCTACCCTGTATAGTGTGTCTCATAGTCAAGCAACATACGATTGATGAAGTAAACTACATGCTCACATTTTTCATCATCTTCTTGTGCTAGCATGCAAGCTAATGAGACATCTGTAGCCCATGTGAATATAAAATGAGAGGGTGATCTGATTTGGGAGGCATGAGTGTGGGAGGTGATAGAAGGAATCATTTGACCGATTCAAATGCCTCATGACACTCATCCATCTAGATGTTGTACAACAATCCTTCTTTAATAAATTGTTTATCGGATGAATAACAAAGGTTAAATCAGGAATAAACCTTGGATTGCACCGAGATTTCCTAGAAAGGACCTAATGCCCAACTTGTTTGATGGTGGGATCATTTCTAGAACCACTATGGATTTTTTTGGATCTACATCGATCCCTCATGAAGAGATGATGTATCCCAATAATTTCCCTCCTCATCACACCAAACACACATTTTCTAGATTCAATGTAATGTCGTATTCAATTAGATGAGAGAGGATGATGTGAAGCACCTCTCAGGTGATCACATGTTTTCTAGCCTTATCAGAAGGTCATCAACATATGATTCCACAATCTTGTGAATGAGATCATGGAATATGTAAGTCATTTCCCATTGGTAAGTGGCACCAATTGTTCTTGAGACCGAATGACATGACTGCGTAACAATAAGTTCCCAAGGAGTGATAAAGGTCATCTTTTTCTGATCTTCCTCGGAGATCCTAATTTGATTGTACCCAAAAATCCATCCATAAGGGACAACAACTCATAACCAGTTGTTGCGTCAATGATAACATCGATGGATGGTAGTGGGAAATCATCCTTGGGACATGCTTTGTTTATATCCTGAAAGTCAATGTAGATTCAAATTTTTCCATTCTTTTTAAGAATGGGGATGATGTTAGATACCCACATTGAGTAATCAATAGGTTTGATGAACCCCACCTTGTAGGAGTTTCATAACTTCCTCTTTGACCATTAGCACCACCTTTGGTTTCATAGGTCTATATTTTTGCTTGATGGGCTTAGCATCAAACTTGGTCACTAGATTGTGAACTGCAACATGAGGAGAAATTCCTATCATTTCTTTATAACTAAATGTGAAGGATTTTGAATGTTCTTTAAGAATCTTTGTGTGTATTTCTACTTCTTCAAGAGTTAGTGAAGAACCTAACTTCAAAATTTTTGGGTCCTCCTCCATCCCGATATTGATATTGATCATCCCTTTGATCAAAGAGGCATTACCCTCTTCAAACTTAGGTGGGGCCAGAGGTAGTTCTAACTCCCCTTCCTCTTCTATCTCACAAATCTCAAGGCCTTTTGAGGAGGAAGGGTCCATCGTGTGATCTCCAAAATAGGAGGAAGAGTGAGGAATGAGAGAAAAGCCTCTCTTATGATGTTGGGATGTAAATCCATATAAGCATTAAGGTACCCTAAGATAGCCTCATCATTTTCTACATAATCTAGGGTAGTAGGATCATTCTCAGCCTCAACATATGCCAAGATTGGATTCGTTGGCATTTTGTGAACTAAGGGTTCAACACGAATCAAAACTGTGAAGTTGGTATCTTCTAATTCTTTTCTCGGATAAAAGCGAGAAGTAAAAGTGGCTATGGAATCAGTGAGAAGGTTTTTTGTTCATGGAATGGCTTGATTGAAATGAATTCAAAACCTTTTCTTAAGTTGAGTACAATTTTATAGAGTTGTAAGTGTTCCACCCTAGTCTCATATACCTCTGAAACTTGATTAGTGACTAGTTGTGAATCACCCAACACTCTAATATTACAAGCACCAATCCTTTTGGCTACTATGAGACCAAGAAGGAGAGCCTCATATTTTGCACCATTGTTTGTACATTCAAAATCTAGCTTGAAGGAAAAAGGCATGACCTTCCCTTAGGAGAAGTGAGGATCACACTACCCCCAAATGCCAAAGTGGCATTTTTCTCCATCAAAATTAAGAGTCCAACAGTTGCTTGGGAAGATTGATGTTGGATCATTCTTTGTATCTTCTTCCTTTGCTTTTGAGACTTCAACCATGAAAATTCCATCATCGAAGAGAGATCGAGTCCCAGAGCATGTCTATGCCCATGGAATCAAATGGAAGGAGAATGGGTAAATCATTCTCAACAACTCAAAATATTTTTTCATGGTTTTTGTTGATACCATCTCTACAACAACAATTTCATCCTTGATTATAGGAATCCCTTGATCAAGCTGGTAGCTTCTAATTCCATTGTGGGAATTAGTTTTGTCTCTGGTGTTGAACTCATGGGTTTGTTCAATTGGTTTGTGGGGAGCTCAAACTCATAATGTACCCAGGATTCTTCTTTAGGTTAGCTAGGTGAATGTCAAAGGGCTTTGGGTCACCTATACAATGAATACTTTCCCCAAATGTAGGAATATAACTTCCTGAAACAATGTGGAAGGGATCACCTTCATGTGATGTATCCAAGGATGACCGAGAATCATATTATAGTTGGTTTCCTAGTCTATAATATAAAACTCTATAAGAATCATCTTGGGCCCCAGGGTAACTGGTAGCACTATGGTTCCAATCGATGTTTCCTTGAGGCTATCATACCCTCTCAGCGTGTTTCTCGTTGAAGAGAAATTGGTTTCTCCATAGCCTAACTTCTAGAGAAAAGAAAAGGGGACAATGTTGATTGCTTCCCCATCATCAATCATTGCGCTTTACGTAGTTGTTGTAAATCCAAACTGTAGATATAGAGTCGGATCACCTCTACGTGCCAACTCAGCATTTTGGGCATCTTATTGATGTCAAATATGAATCCAACATCTTTCTAGTTGCCCAAGAGGATAGACATCAAATTCTATGTGATTTATTTGTGCCTTTAGAGGAGGGGTGACATTGATCAAATGTCCAAGACCCAATGCTTCTAATAAAGTAGCTCTATGAGTAGGGAGTTCTTCAACAAATCCAAGAAGGAGATGTGAGAAAAGGTCTTTGTTAAATCATTGATCAAGTCGTAAGCCCCCACCGGTTTTGAAAGTGTTTCATGAACATCATCTGATATAGATGGGTAAATAGGAATGGGTTGTGAAGAGTAGTCTCGAGTTCTAGTAGTGGCATTTATTTGGGGTTCGATTTCTAGCTCTACTAAACCCATGATCTTAGTTTTTGGTGACCATCCAATGGAGGTGCCACCAATGGGTTTGACAAATTCAAAGCTTCATGATCATTGTTTCCCACTGGGATACCCTTGTTTGAGTCATTGGGGTCCAACTTACCATTGTTAGGATGCGTTGGAAGGGGATCATTAAAGATCTTGAGTGGTGTGTTTTGAGGGGATACATGCCCCATGTAAGTATTATGAGTTGGCACCATAGGATTTTCCAAAAACATCTCGACAAAGAGTTACCTTTGGTCCTCTAGTAAGTGTTGTAGGAACTTGTTATAGTCTCGACAAAGTTTTGGCATCATGCCCTCGGACCCTATGGAAGCCACAATATAAGTCAAGATCATAATCCTGAGGTCTTTGGTTTGTGTTTTTTTGGTCCAAAGTTTGATTGTTATTCAACTATTGGTTATTGTAATTGAAGTTGGAGGCCATTTGCCCTTGATTTTGATATTGGTTTTGGTACCCGTTTGGGTACTGGTTAGGGCCTTGAGCTTAAACTTGTTGTTGTTGTTGGGGTGGAGGATGATTGAAGTCCACCACATTGATCATAAGAGAAATTTTTTACTCCTCGATTTTACCATTCATGTTGTTGTTGACATTATTTATACTTGAGGTGTTAACAACATTTGGTTTCTTTTTCTTGGTCTATAACACATCATTGGTTGTAACACCATGGTTTTTTTTGAGGACCTTAGGTCCTTGATTTTGTTTGCATTGTTGGGGTAACTTGAATTACCCTGATTGGGAGTGATCAATATCCCATTTGAACCGTAGGTCTTTCGACCATTGTCTATTTATTGTTGCTTGATCTATATGGAGAGCACCCTCCAACACCTCTTCATAGCTCCTTAAGGGGAACTTCTAGACTTCTTCCTTCATTTCCCGTTAAGAGAGTGAAGGAATAGATCACAAATCTCCATCTGATCCATGTTGGGAGAGCTTGTTGAAGAGTAGAGGACTATGGATTGATCCATCCATCATCTCTGCAAAAAAGTAGAGATGAAAATGAAATGAGCAGAAGACTCATTGTGCTCTTGCTTTATATGTAGGAATTCCCGATTCCTGTCCTTAGAAACTTGTTCATGTCAAAATATTTGATGAATTCAAGACATGATTTTTTTAAAGGAATGTATTGAAGCCTCAGGTATCCTATAATACCAATCGAGAGTGATTCCTTCAAGATTCTTAGGAATATCTTTTCTATGCAAAGCATCCCATGGGAGAAGCTCTCGAAATGGTGGTGGCATATGCTTTGATATGCACATTTGGATCTCCCTCCCCTTTAAATTTAGGAATATCTGGTAGAGGTCATGGGAGCATAACACTCATATGGTGAATTCGAGGGGCTCTTTAAGATATTAGAGTAGGTCCCCACTACATAAGACTCGACCATCGATGACCCTTGTTGGGGAGGTGGAGGTGGAATAGGCTATTGATATGGTGCAGTGTAAACATTTGTGGAGGCATAAGGCATCCCTTGTGGCTGACCATATGGACTAGGAAAAGAGTACATGTCCCCTTAGATGATTTGGAATACATGTGTACATATGGGGGACATTACTCTTAGTATGGAGTGATTTGGAGGCACAAATCTAGGAACGTTGCATTTCTAGTTGGGATGGCATTTGAGAATGCACTTCCGGTTGGTGCTCCTATTGAGGGTATTCATACATGGCGTGAGGGGCATACCAAGGTGTTCTGATCTATGAGAGAAGATCTTTGGGGCTAGGAACACCCATGTAAACCGGAGAAGGATTTGGTGTAGTAGGCACTTGGCCATAGTTTTGTGGATGATGGAGAATCCTTCCTTTCCCAATAGATATGAAGCATGAGTAGCTTGGGAAAGTTCTAATTCTCTAACCTTATCCACCAATGTTGAGATGACCTCTCCTGATGATGGCATGGTGTTTTTTTTAGTGCATGTTGTTGAACCTTGTTAGGTTGCAAAGGAGTGTGATATCCTACTATGAATTGTTCATTTTTTTTCCACCCTCATTAGAAATTTTTATTATGGGAGGGGTAGAGGTGTTATTATTGAAGTAAGACATCAACATGTCCTTGCATCCTATCTAGAGATTGATTCATTTTGGAAGAATGTTGCTCACTTGGGCATAACATGCTAAATACTCCTCATCTAGTAATGGGAGTTGATCAGACTACATACTTGATTTGTGGTCTAAACAAAACCCGAGGAGATGAGCTTGACTCTCTGGTGAAATTCATATTGTTAGAACTTGAAATTTCAGGTTGTTGTCCATGTGTAAGTTGATCAATCTCCTCGATCTTGACTAAGGAGCCATTGTTGGTCCCTTGAGGAGGAGGAGTTTGAGACACAGGGAGATGAGTTGAGTAGTTTTTCCACCCATGTAGATAGTGAGGGTGATTGTTGTTGCCTACCCATTTGGTAGTAATATGCCTCGAGACCCAAAATGGGTCAGTTGTATCCATCTTGTCCCGACATATTTGGGGGTATATGAATACCCATAGAATAATGGGAGAGAGGGAAGATGGATGAAATAAATGGAAATGAAAAGAGACTAGCTCTTCATTGGGTTCACCAATTTGTATGGATGAAAATTGACATGTGACCTTCAACCGCACTCGACTCCCGAGGTTGTGTTGAGGCAGCCGATGTGGAAATGTGTGGATGGATATGGATAGAAAAATGTGATATGTGATGAAAAATGTGTGTAAATGGGATGGGAAAGTTATCAAGGAAAAATAATGTCCTTAACACGCAATAATGGGATATTCTCATCAAGGGCAAGGAAGGAAGCCCTTCTAACTTGAATGGGTCTGATAGATGGATCTGAAAGAATAGCTACATGGAGACTCCAATCAATATCAAGCTCCATGGAGATCCTTTCTAGTGGTTGTGGAATGCATGGAAAACCAACATGGCGCCTCATAATGATTTCTAGACAAGGTCATGGAATATGCGAGGGAGGCGTGGATCCGATAGCTCTATGGTCGATTGGTTGGAGTGGTCCAAAATGTGAGGGCTCGATGAGCTTCCTGTTTAAAATTTTAGCTGTCGAATGATGTTGGTGGAAGTGGTGATGACCTAAAAACTAATGAGCATAATCCTATGTCGAGGTCAACTGTCTTTGGGCCCTTGCGGTTGGGGAACCCATGGATCACAACCGTAAACTCTTGGTGGTTGTGGTCCTTGTATGGTCATGTATGTTTAAACTCTATTTGCCAAGGGGCAGTCCTAGTATTCGTAGGCTTTTATCATGTGATATTCAAAAAAATGTTTAATTGTTCAATCTTCTCAATGTATCATGTTGGTGTTCTAAGGACAAGAAGATGAGTCCAATATCTATGTCGTAATTAATTTGAGGCCCATTTCGGTTGTGGTACCAATGGATCACTGGTGTATGTTTTTTCTTGTTGTGGTTCATTTATGGTCATGGATTGCAAAGATCTAATTTAATTAAACAAATAACAACTAATCTAATTGAATTAAAACTATTCTATGTTTTTGGTATTTTCAAGATATAAATGAAATAAAACAATACAAAACAACTACTCTAATAAAATAAATGTTTTTTGTGCTTTTAGGATAATATTACATAAAAGAAATGAAGAAATGAAAGCTTCTAATCTAATTAATAAATCTTAAAACAAATAAAACAACCGGATGTAGTTATTTTATATGTGCATAAAGAAATCTAGTCTATTTCTAATTGAAGCTTCTCTAATCTATTTAATTAAATGAAATCCTTTTCCAATAAGTAATTGTGGATTTGTTAAATCCTCTCCTATCTCAGATACATGAGAAGATTGAAAGCTTCAGAATATTTTCTTCCCCGTAACCTCCTAGATAGAATTTGTGAGAATCTAAGGGAAACCACAATATATGACAAATATATTATCTCTATGTTGGCAAAGAAAGCTTCCTCTAGATATACTTCCCTCCAAACCCATAGGGATAGGGAAGGAATAATCTATCAATAGAAACTCCTATGGAAGATGTAAAGCTTCTTTGAAATTGATTAACTATTTACAATGAAGAAACTAATTTTTTCTACTCTATTTGATATATATATGTGTATGATTTAGAAACAATAATATGAAGAAATGAAGAAAACTAACAGTGGAAAATCTAGTTGTTTTATGATTTTTCCCTCATTTTTCTTTTCAATCTCTTGTGTTCACGTGAGTCCAAGGGATTGGGAATATAAAGTAGAAGAAAGCAGTGAGAAGGCATGCAGAGCAATGACAACTTTGATAGTAGTCCTGTAGTGCAATGCGGTTGGAAGAGATATAACATAAGTGAATAGAGCTTGGCTATGCAATTTCCAAGCAAGAATGTGGCAGCTCAACAATACAAGAATACATAAAATGATCTTCGGCCATTTTCTTGAGAACAAGCGATGATTTTATATAAGGTTTTCCTGGGCTATGTACTAACACACTTGGCAGCCATGAGGTGCCACATCAACACATGAAGAGGTAGTTTGAACAATCAATTACAAATCACAAGTGGAAGAGGAGATTTCCACAAGTCACTCAAGCTTGAAATCAGCTAAAATGGGTGAGAAATGTGCTCAAAAGGTGAACTTAAGTTAAGAAATCATGCATCAATTCTCAAGTGAAGATTCTGGAAAAAGTGCACAATACATGACTTCGCCCTACCTGGGTGGTGGTTACAAGGCGCCGCTCAAGCAAGACGGTGGTTTTGTAACTAATGGCCAAAACTAAGGTGAAATGAAGAGGGAATCTTGAGAAAAGGAATAAGTGGTTAACTAGGAAAACTAGGCTACTAATATAATTTGTAATGAGGTTTAGGAGCTCAAAACACCTTGTGAAAAGGCTTGAGTCATCATTGGGGACATTTTATAACTGTTTTCTAACAATGTAGCATGTGGAATTTGGGTGCGTACAAGTACGCACAACGAAGACCACCAAATGGAAGACACGCAAGCCATAAGTTGTCATAATGTGGAAATAGCCATGATAAAGATGTGGCAAATGGAGAGGTGGTAAGATGTCATTAAGCATCATGCCAAACCTAACCAAACTATCATGTGTACAAATAGTGTCTAAGCAAGTAGAATCGATAGGGATGTGTTTCCAAAAGGACCTGTTGATAAATAACGTACATGTGAAAGGAGGTAACGGAGTTGCAACTCATGGAGGAGAAGAGGAAATGGCATCCACACTATTTACACACCCTTGGTAGAGTACCATATCATTAGTAGAGGAGGGTTTCGAACCTATATAAATCGGGCCATCAACCATAAAGGTTTCTTTAAAGTAAGATTCATCTACACCAAGGGGAGTAAAATTGATCTTTCTTAACGTTTCATCCGTGAGTTTTATAGCATCAACTTCATCCCGTGAATCATCAGTGTGAATTTCATCATGAGGTATAATATCATAAAGTATGTTAGTAGGTGGTTCCATACATCGAGTAATAGAGGGTGTCATTACGGGTGAAGAATGGACATTAATAGGAGGTGACATTGTAGGTGAAATAATAGCCATAGTGTGAGTAGATATAGTTGGAGCCATGAGAGTGGGAGGAGAATATTGTGAAGGGCTAGACTGACCAATGTCATATGTGTCAAGGCTTCTATATGGAATACATTGCGAAGTTAGTATGGGCATAGAAGTAATGTGATCCATGCAACAACATTTAAATGGCTTTAGATCGGTGATGATAGTATGTTCCTAGCCATCATGCAAGAACTTGACACATTGGTGAATAGTATATGGAATCACATTCATTATGTGAATCCAAGGCCTACCTAACAAGATATTAAACTAAAAATAAGGTGTCTATAACATAGAACTCAGTGAGAACATTCTTTGGCTCAACTTGAATATCTAATGAGATAGTCCCTAAGCATGTGCAAGTGGTAGAATCATAACCTCGAATGAGGGTAGAATTCTTAGAAATTAAATTATTGTTAATACCCAATTGCTTTAAAAGAGAATGAGCACATAAATTGATAATTGATCCATTATCAATGAGGACTTGTTTAATGCAAGTAGTGCTAATAACGGTAGTAATGAGCAAAGGAGCACACGGATTGCTATTTTAAAAGGTGAAAAATACTCATTAGTGAAAGATATAACATGTGGTAGATTACAAAGAGACTGTATAAGATGTGCAAAGGCCACCATGGAATTATCAATTTCAATATCAAAGACACAAATGATAGCTTCTAGTGTGTTACAACAATTTGGTGCATTACGTAACAAATCATAAAGAGAGATCTTAGCGGGCATATTTTTAAGTTGCTCAATAATGTCATAGCCCTTAGAAGTAGTAGGAGGAGGTGCAAAGTAATGGGTGGAGGAATAGAGGCGGGTGGAGCCATAGGAGGATTAAGATGAGCATGACAAGTAGTAACTACATTAATGGATGGATCAGCCTAAGGTGTGACAAAGCAAGGAGGATGTTGGGTACGCACATGCATGAAATCAGCAGTAGTAGTAACTATGCTTGAGACCTTAGTTGGTGCAAAGGTAGGATAAGAGGATTGAGCCATAACTTGATAAGGAGATGGAATTTTCAAAAGGTGGTGTTGAAACTTGAAATGTCGGGTTCACCAAAATGATTAACTAAAATGTGGGATATGGGATATTTAATATTATCTAGATCGACATGTAAATGTAGTAAATGAATGTAATAAATAAGTATGGAAAACGACCCAAGAAACCAATCTAATGAAAGTAGAAACCCTAATATAAATGAGAAGTATGGAAAGGACTAAGTTAATTTGGAGGCAGATCGAACTATGTCACAAAATGAAGCTGGATAATTTGGATGCGAGAACGAATGTGTAGAGGCCTCGAGATGGATGGATCCAAGATGTCTATCTAGACTGGAGTGCTGGAGAAGGAATGGGGTGTCTATGGGTGCTCTTGTCTAAAGAATGTGAACCGGGTTTCATAGGTATGATAGGTATTTTGAAACACTCCCTATTTTTCGCATCAAGTTCATTGCATTGTGCCGGTTGTTGTTGATAATCCTAGATGAAATAAAGACCTACAAGAGACCACAAGAAATATCAAAATCTAAAAAAATTAATGAAAATGAATGGGTCGACCGACCTCGGTTTCTCAACAATGGGCTTACTAAGCGAGCGTTGCACTATATCTTGGACCCAAATGTAGTTTGGTGTGTGTGTGTATGTGCATCATGTGCCCTAGGTGCCCTTGTTCTAATCACACTTTATGAAGTAGCGAACAATAAATAGATGTATAAAATGTAATATAATGTGTGCATGGAAACAAATAGACTCCCCTCCATGAATTGTGATGTAGATGAACCAACCTTGTGCCTTGTGATGGAGCTAATGGATGGAAATGATCTCCAAAATGGATGCAAATCTAGGTGGATGATAATAGTGACTAGTGCTTGGTGCTTGGTCCCTCATTATGGTATCATAAATTTATATTTATGGGGTTCTCTTGATCTAATTTCGTAATTAACCTAAAAATTCTTACCACAAAAAAAGATAAGAAGTTGAAACGGCTAGAAAGTGCCCAAAAGGTGGTGGGAAAGTTCAAAAAGGATCGAGATGCCCCTAAGCGGGACCAAGGTGCCCATGGGTGCCCCTGTACTAGACTAGGCACCCCATTCAAGGCTAAAATGACTTGATATAGCAAAATCTGATTGGGCATGTGGGTGCAAGAGGTCGGGAATGATGGAAGAAAATAATAATCATTCCCGATCTCGCACCCACATGCCCGATCAAATTTTTCTATTTCACGTCATTTTAGCCTTCACTAGGAGCCCAAAGCTAGAAATCTTTGGGGCACCCATGGGAATCTGGTCTTACCAGGGGCATACCGATCCTTTTTTAACTTTCCCGCCACCTTTTGGGCACTTTCTAGACGTTTTGGCTTCTTATCATTTTGGTGGTCGATATTTTAGGGTTAATTACAAAATTAGATCAAGATAACCGTATAAATATAAATTTAGGATAGCATAATGAGGGACCAAACACAAAGCACTAGTCACTATTATCATCCACCTAGATTTGTATCCATTTTGGAGATCATTTGCATCCATTAGCTCCATCACAAGGCACAAGGTTGGTTCATCTACATCACACTTCATATGAGGGGAGTCTATTTATTTCCATGCACACATTCTATTGCATTTTCTACATCTAGTTATTACTCACTACTTCCTAATGTGTGACCGGCATAAGAGTATATAAGGCATATGATGCACGCACACGCGCACACACACACACACACACACACACACACACACACACACACACACACACACACACACACACACACACACACACACACACACACACACCAGAACTACATTTGGGTCTAAAATGTAGTGCAGTGCTCATTTAGTAAGCCCACTTTTGTGGCAGCTAAGGCCGATCTAACCCATCCATTTGCATTATTTTTAGGGTTTTTATACTTCTTATGGTCTCTTGCAGATATTTCTTTCATCTAGAAATATCAGCAACACGGCGTAGTGCAGGGGAAATTGATGCAACAAACATCGAAGTTTTGTAACACTGCTAAACATGTGAAACACAGTTCCCATTCTGTAGACCAGCAGTACCCATAGGTGCCTTGGTCATTCTCCAAGTGCTCTAGTCTAGTAAGAAAACTCGGATCTATCTATCTCGTGGCTTTTACACGATCGTTCGCTTCTAGATTATCCGAGTTCATTTTGTGACATAGTTCAAATCTATCCGAATCAGCTAATTCCTTTCTATACTTATCTTGCATATTAGGGTTTTTACTTTCATTAGATTAGTTGCTTGGGTCATTTTCCATACTTATTTATTACATTCATTTATTGTATTTACATGTCATTCTAGATTAGATTAACTATCCCATATCCCACATTTTAGTTAATAATTTTGGTGAACCGATGTTTCAACACTACCTTTTGACAATGTCGTCTCCTTATCAAGTTATGGCTCAATCCTCTTATCCTACCTTTGCACCAACTAAGGTCTCATGCATAGTTACTACTATTGTTGATTTCATGTGTGTGCATACCCAACATCCTCCTCACTTTATCACACCTCAGGCTGATCCATCCATTAATGTAGTTACTACTCATTGTGTTTGTCTTAATCCTCCTATGGCTCCACCTACCTCTATTCCTCCACCCATTACTTCAACACCCCCTCCTACTACTTCTAAGGGCTATGAAATTATTGAGCAACTGAAAAATATGTCCGTTAAGATCTCTCTTTATGATTTTTGTGTAATTCAAGAGATTATTGTAACATGCTAGAAGCTTCCCTTTATGTCATTCATATTGAAATAGATAAATTTGTAAAGGCATGTGCACATCTTATATAATCTCTTCATAATATACCACATGTTATATCTTTCACTGATGATAATCTGTCACCTTTTGCTAAAAGCAATCCGCTTGCTCCTTTACTCATTGCATCTGTTACTAGCACTACTTACATTAAACAAATCCTCATTGATAATAGATTAGCTGTCAATTTATGTGTTCATTCTCTTTTAAAGAAATTGGGTATTAACGATAATTTAATTTATAAGAATTCTACCCTCATTCAAGGTTATGATTTTAGCACTCACACATGCCTAGGGACTATCTCATTACAAATTCAAGTTGGGCCTAAGACTATTCTCACCGAGTTCTATGTTATCGACGCCTCCTTTCAATTTAATCTCTTGTTAGGTAGGCCTTGGATTCATGAAATGAACATGGTTTCATCTACTATTCACCAATGTGTCAAATTCTTGCATGATGGCTATGAACATACTATCACCACCGATCCATATCCATTCAAATGTTGTAGCATGGATCTCATTACTTCTATGTTGTCACATGGATCCCATTACTTCTATGCCCATACCACCTTCACAACGTATTCCATATAAAAAAATTTCACATATGACATTGGTCGAGTCTAGCACTTCACAATTTCCTCCTCCCACTCTCACAATTCTAACTATATCTTCTAATAATATAGCTATTATTTCACCTACGGTATCATCTCCTATTAATGTCCCTTCTTCACCCATCATGACACCCTTTATTACTCCATCTATAGAACCACCTACCAACATACTTGAGGATGTTATACCACATGATGTTATTCACACTGATAATTCTAAGGATGCTGATGACGAAGTTTACGCTATCGAACTCACAGATGAAACATTAAGAAAGAATGATTTTATTCCCCTTGGCATAGACGAATCTTATTTTGAAGATACCTTTGTGGCTGATGGCCTAGGTGAATATAGGTTTAAAACCCCTCCCACTACTAATGCTATTGTACTCTAATGAGGGTTTGTAAATAGTGTTAATGCCATTTCCTCTTCTCTTCCATGAGTTACACCTCCGTTGCCTCCTTTTACATGCACATTATTTATTAACAGGTCCTTTTGGCAACACATCCCTATAAATTTTACTTTCTTAGACACTATTTCTACACGTGATGAGTTTTGTTAGGTTTGGCATGACTCTCAATGAAATCTTACCACCTCTCCATACGCCACATCTTTATCATGGTTATTTCTACATTACCACCGCTTATGGCTTGTGTGTCTTCCATTTGATGGTCTTTGTTACATGTACCCCTCATGATTATCCACTCACATTCGAAAGTCTGGATTGACTATATTGGCGATGTACAATAGATGTGCATCACTCCTTACTCACATTTCCTATGCCTTTAGGTAGTGTCTCTATCCATAATGATTCATCTCCTACTTATGATCCAAATATCTCTTGTTGGCATGCTCATGGTTTTCCACTAATTTCCTTCTTCGATAAATAATATGCAATGAATGTGTACACACTCCACCACATTGGGTCCCCTGTATGACCCTTCTCACTCAATAGCTTATCAGTTTTCGATGCAGCTCCCGGAGGTTTTGATCATGACAACGATGATCTCCTTGATAACGAAACATAGTCATCTTCTCTCTCATTACACTTGGGGGCATAGCATCCAACACATCCCCCTTCTCATACTAATATTCCACACATCTATCATACTTGCATCATCATATATCAATATCCTCTCATAGGCATACCCATTCCACATTTTAGCATCGTCACTATCCGATGACACACTCTTATGTTTCGGTTCACACTTGACTATTACGGGCTTACTACACGAACCCCACACACCGCACTATAGGCACTACACATCAAATCATTTCCATTTTTTCATATCTATACATCATACATCATACTAGTCTTCATCATACTCACCTCGTATTACATCCTACATACTATACGCTCTTACGGAAACTATACGTCACACACTACATGTTTTACACATCACATGGTCATTTATCATCTTCATTACACATACTTGTTGTTTACTCAAACGTGCACCCGCATCTCGGATCTCTTAAGGGACGAGGTGTTTGATACCACAATGGAACCATCCCCAAGTTGTGGGACCTTGTGCGCTTGGGACGGATCTCGAAGAAGTCTGGTTCCTCTACCTACCTCTAACATTACTGCTGCTCCTAATGCTAAATGTAAATCTTAGACTAAACATGCCAAGGGACTAGGGATAGAAGGATGTGTAGAAAGGGGAAATCCTAAGCTAAGAAGGAAATAGTGCTAAAAGGAAAGGGTCGATCTCTCTCCACAAGTGGTGAAGGAAATGAAGAGGGCATGAGAGAAGAGGGAAGATGACGCACGCCACAGATCAACACATAGGATCTACCTTCCAGTGTGTGCAACACATGAACATGGGGAATGCAAGAACAGGAGTATGCACAACATGCCATAAAATGCAAACAGAGAGGTGAGATGTAATGAAAATGAGAGAGGGAAGATAAGAGTTCCACAAAACATGATTTTATTGCTTAAGGGATGCACAGTCATTTACATTCATGCAACAGGAGGCGAGAATACATTGCAGAGACCATGCCAAGGTTTGAGACCCATGGGAAGTCAGCCACCATTTTGGCATGGTGTTCATTACAACAAGGAGAGATGATTTTACAAAGCAAAACTCTACTATTTATAGAAGAAGAAGGAGAGAAGAGAAGGAGAAAGGGAGGGAAACTCAGATTCAAATCTTCAACCACCAACAACCAATGATAAATTCCTGTAAATTCCACAAGGTTGTCAGATGTACTTCCCCATGTCTATTTGGTGTGTGGAAGAAGGAAGAAGGAAATATCTAATGAAATTTGGTAGTTGAGGTCGATTAGATGTGTGCATTGATGAGCTGAAATATGTTTCCTATTTTCACCTAATAAATCCCACCTAAATTTTAATTTAAATATTCCAATGTGTAGCTTGTGTTAGCAGCTCTTTAAAAAGTCTAGGCGCGTATCGATCTCGAGCTCTGTAGAAAAAGATACGGTTGTCGAGAAGATGTCGAGTCGTGTCGGTGCATGGAAAACACATGGCACACGCAGGTTGGATGAAATGATGGCCAATTGTTCATTTTTTTTGTCTTTTCTGCCACGTTTCATGCACTTGTTGGTTGTCTTGATTCGGTACCCTATTTGCTTTGCACACTCTAATAGGTTATGTGGCACACTCAAGTCGATGAAGATGAAGATGACTTGGCACAAAAGGGTACAAAGGAGAAGGCGCAATGGTGCACATGTGAGAAGAAAGAGGGGCGGGAGGAAAGTAGAAATAAGTGAAAGAAACCATGTGTGACATGGGAGGAGTGAGAAGCAAGTGTAAGAAAGGGAAACAAAGGGGAGGCACAGAGGGGTGTGGGTGATGTGCGTGGGGAGATGAGGAAAACTGGTGAGCAGAGAACATATGGTTAAGGTGCAACTATTACGAGTAATGGGTGCAAAGTGCGTATAGGGCCAAGGACTTAGTGATAGAAGGACAAGGCGTGCGGGAAGGATAGAAGAAAATGGAAGGAGATAGAATAATGCAAAGGGGAGGGGCATGAAGGTGCGTAAGCTAAATGCAAGGTGTCAAAAGAACAATCTTGAGTGTGCAACCTAAAATGTGAAACACCGAGTTAGAATGAAAATATAAGTTATCCAAATAACTAGGAGAGTTATTTGGATAACAATTTTGGTGACTTTTGGGGCCATCTACCTACTAGATGAAGAGACCAAGTAGCCTTAGAAGTCCATTGGGCATGGATTCAAGTGCTAATCTTGAAGATCTAATCTACAACTTTGAAGAACATCCTGAAGTCACTTGAAGCTCTGTCTAAACTCTGAACTGAACTGTTGCTCTCATATGAAGATATTCTGAATTGGATTGATGAGAGTGAAAGCTATGCATTGACCATTGGAACTACCTCTACCAAAATTGAACTGTCATCCCAAGAAGAAAACAAAAGGGGGCATGGGTGCAACAGGAAAGGAAAGCCGTCAGATGGATCATGCCGAAAAGAGAAGCACAACACTATGTACAAAAGTTGAAAATCATACATGTCCCAAATGGAACATGTAGAGTGTGTGCAAGCACTTGTGTTACTGAAAGAAAACCTAAACTAACCTAAACTAACTAGAGGCAAGGGTGCTCAAGTAAAACCTGCAACAGTAGGAGAAGTAGCTTCCCTTCCTCACAAATTGTGACCATGTAGTTGATTTGGCATTGAACATGGTCGGAAATGAGAGTGAAAAACCACCTTGCAGATGGTGTTTCACCCTCCTCAAAGTATCAACAAACAAATATATACCTCCTAGAGTTTTTCTGTACTTGGATCTAGGAGGCACTGTCTGCTAACCTTTGGCATGCTGAAGCTCTACCTCATGCTCTAAAATGAGCATGACCGGTGGCAACTTTGTTTTTGGCTCTAGGCTAGCTAGATATCTGATTGGGCATGGTCTGATCCTTATGGTTTGCCCATTACTTTGAAGCTCAATCCCACAGATGGGATTTTCTTGCAGACTTTCCTCCTGAAGGAGCGCTTGTAGAGGGGGATGTGCAAATCTTGGGTGTGTATGGTTCTACCTCTACAAGCAACTCGGTCTCCTCCAGAACTGTGCCCTCTAGAGCTAACTGATTTTCCTCTGGAACAGGCACCCGTATGATTTCCTCTTCCCAATCGGAGTCACATGAGTCACACCATTCTTCAACTATTATGCAATCGTTGAACATGATGATGTTAGTTGGGAAAGGCACGTTAGTAGGGGTTGTTCATTTATGGTACAATTAGACAGAGGGGACTCGGAAGAAGATGGAAGGATGGGGATGTAGAAGGGATGGAAGGCACGCACACAAGGGGAGTAGAGGTGCATGCGCAGAAGGGGAATGGAAGAGAAATGAAGGTGAGATGAAATTGAGGGAGAAGGGATGAAATTCTCAATGGGGGTAGTGCACAAGAAGCTAGGAACACGCATAGTGGGCTAAGATGGTGTAGGTTGGCACGGAGGAGTGGGAGGGTTGTAAGATGGTAGTGCAAGGTTTCCCCATTGATAGGGTTTTCACACGCTAGATTTTTGAGCCTCCATTTCTTCCACCCACTGTAATCTGGGGCAACATCTTAATGATGAAGTATAGCTTCTGTTGGGTGCTAAACCAGCCTGGTATAGGGTTGACCCATGGACAAGGGACCTTGTAGCCAACTTTAGCTGCCTTTATAGAGAATTGACTATGAGTTGCATCATGTCCATCTCCATCTTTGCACCTACCTCTCAAAATCAGCTTCACCAAAGAGTTTCCACCATCATCTGCATAAACCTATTCTTCATAAACATTTTGGTTAGAAAAAGGTGGGTTGTATGCATTTTCGGGATAATGGGGCTTATAAAATTGATTTGGAGGAGGATTTTGAAACTATGGGGATGGAGGGAAATAGTTTCTACTGCTGCAAATGAGAATTCCATGGAAGGGAAAGAAGTCATGATTGCACAACTTCAAAAGAGGAATGTGGAATGGTGAAAAGGAGAAATGAATGGAGGAATGAGGGGAGACTAGTCTGCACATGAGATAATGGGTGCGTTGAATCAGTGGAGTCACCAGATGTGTTGAAAAATTCCTCAAAGGCTGGATCTCAGCAATAACACATCAAACTTGTTGAGATAAAGATGTAAAGCTCTTCACTTCACTCTAGTCCCACCGGCATGCCAAAAACTATTGGTTGCTTAAATGTGCACCCGTGTCTCATATCTCTAAAAGGGCCGAGGTGTTTGAGACCACAATGGAACCATCCCAAGTTGTGGGACCTTGCGCACTTGGGATGGATCTCCGAAGAAGGTTGGTTCCTCTACCTACCTCTAACGCTACTACTACTCCTAATGCTGAATGCAAATCCTAGACTAAACATGTCAAGGGACCAGGGATAGAAGGATGTGTAGAAAGGGGAAATCCTAAGCTAAGGAAGGTGATAATAGCACCAAAAGGAAAGGGTTGATCTCTCCACGAGTGGCGAAGGAAATAGAGAGGGCGCGGGAGAAGAGGGTGGACGGTGCATGCCACAGATCAACACACGGGCTCTACCTTCCAAAGCACATGCAACACATGAACATGGGGAATGCAAGCACAAGAGTACACACATCATGCCAAAAATGTAAACAGAGAGGTGAGATGCAATGAAAACGAGAGAGGGAAGACAAGAGTTCCACAAAACATGATTTTATTGCTTAAGGGATGCACAATCATTTACATTCACGACAGGAGGTGAGAATACATTGCAGAGACCATGCCAAGGTTTGAGACCCATGGGAAGTCATGCACCATTTTGGCATGGTGTCGTTACAACAAGGAGAGATGATTTTACAAAGCAAAACTCTACTATTTATAGAAGAAGAAGGAGAGAAGAGAAGGAGAAAGGGAGGGAAACTCATATTCAAATCTTCAACCACCAACAACAAGTGATAAATTCCTGCAAATCCACCTATAAGGTTGTTAGATGTACTTCCCCATGTCTGTTTTGACATGTGGAAGAAGGAAGAAGGCAAGATCTGATGAAATCTGGTAGTTGAGGTCGATTGGATGTGTGCATTGATGAGTTGAAATATGTTTCCTATTTTTGCCTAAAAATCCCGCCTAAATTTGAATTTGAATAGTCCAACATGTAGCTTTGTGTCAGCATCTCTCTGAAAAGTCCAAGCGCGTGCCGATCTAAGCTCTATAACAAAAAGATACGGCTGTTAGAAGATGTTAGAGTCGTCGGTGCATAAAAACACATGACACGCATAGGTGGCTGAAATGATGGCAAACTATTCATTTGTTGTCTTTTCTACCACGTGTCATGCACTGGTTGGTTTTCTAGATTTGGTGCCCTATTGGCACGCTCTGATAGGTTACGCATGGCACACTCAAGTCTCGATGTAAGATGACTTAGCACAAGGGCACAAATAAGAAGGCACAAGAAGGCGCACGCGGATGTGCGGAAGAAAGAGGCATGGGAGGAAAGTAGAAAGAGGTGAATGAAAGTGTGCATGACGTGTGGGAGTGAGAAGAAAGCACATGAAAGGGAAATAGAGGGGAGGCACAGAGAGCCGCACGTGATGCACATGGGGAGATGAGGCAAACTATTGAGCAGATAACCTATGGTTAAGGCGTAAGTATTATAGAGTAATGGGTGTGGCGTGCAAAGGGCCAAAGACTTATTTGAGAAGAAGGACAAGGTGCAGGGGAAGGAAAAATGGAAGGAGATAGAAGAATGCAAAGGGGAGCAGGAAGGCGCACAAGGGCATGCTAAAGAACGCAATCGTGTGCAAGGTGTCAAAATAACAATCTTGAGTGCACGCAACCGAAATGTGAAACACCGAGTCAAAATGAAAATAGAAGAGTTATTTGGATAACACATACTACATCATCTTCTACATGTAGTACTCACTACCCTATGACATTCTTTTGTTCCTCGATCCATACTTGACTGTCAAGGGTTTACAAATCAAATGGACCTTACATTCATCACACATTTATCATTCCACCTTTCATCATGTGACATTTCTAGGATAATGACACACGTTATAGGCTAAATTGTCACTTACTCTATCATCTTGTAGTGGTATACACTTTAGGCTACATCACCACTCCCTACTATTCATCTTGTAGTGATACACATTTTAGGGCTAAATCATCACTCATACATTCATTTTTTCGTGATATATGCTTAGGCTATAAGGTTCATGCACATCTCTTCTATATGTCGCATATCATCATCACTACGCATACATACTCATCACAGCGTGCTAGACACAACACACACTATTTGACCATTTCCCGATGACACACTCTCATTTACGATTCATTCTTGACTACTTTGAGGGTGTAAAAATTGAACCTCACCGCATACATTTCTATTCACTCGGGTGACACACGGCTCCTACCATCCATCTTGCATTCCATTACATCCATCCAAAGTATGTTGCATATTATGGTTGCTTCTAATCTTGATTACTTATGCTTGTTCATGGTCACTTTATTACACATGCTAGTTAGATTACTTATATGTCATTTATCTATATCATCCACACATGTGCATTCACGTCTTTTTCTAGTTGTGATCATAGATATAGGTCTCTTACACACAACATGGATGCTCGCCTTCTACCCTTCCTACATTGGTCGCTGGGGGCATCCACATTTGTCTCTCTCAAGTGTTATTGTTTCATTTTATACTTAGCACTTTACATTACTTGGTTATACACAATTTTTACATACTAGTTATCTTTCTAACATACTAACGGGTGCTTCATGTGCAACATTTGTTATGCAGGATATTTACTTCCATACTTGTTTGTTATATTTCTTATCTATTGTTTGTTATTATATGCGGGCCTTGCCCTATGTTTGGAGTGCACACTTGTTTTTGTATGCATCTATGATGGCTTTGTGTGCCTTATGACATAATGAGTGATGTCTCATGTTTGTATCCCACTTTATGAGGCTTGCTTTATCTTCTTGCATGTTTACATTACTATATTGCTTCATATCTTTTACACTATATTACATTGTCTAATTCATGCATGATTTTTGTACTAACACTTGTCTTTGGCTAGCCTCTTGCGTCCATGCCTTGGTTTCTACACAACACTTTCCATGGTACAATACATGCGGTTGGTATTCTTTTGGGGTTGTGTGCTCTTATCACTGAAGTCACATGCACCCCCAAAGAGGGGGTTATCATTTGGGGTTTTTACATTCTATGCAACACTTCTACATCGGTTCGAGTTTAGTTCACTTTATACCCTTAGCATTGTGGGCTACATACAAATGAAGCGAGTTCGAGACGGTCTACGAACCTCGTACACAACAGATTTTACATGACATGGTAGTCCTTAGCATTATGGGGAGTAGTTACAGGGTCGAGGATACAAGGACTTCCTCTCTACACTACTTGGGCAGTGGCATTGCATCACCAAAAAAATAGGATATACAGAGATCTCTTCACTCACATTCAAGGAAGGAGTTACATGAAGGATAATAATGCAGCTTTCTCTCTACACTTCTTCGGCCATGGTGGCGTGAGATCGACCAAAAAACTCGAGTAAAAGATATCCTTCTACACTCTCTTTCTCGACGTGGATCAGTGTCCATGTTCCATTTACACTTTTTCATTTGCATATTTTACATTCACATTCATATACATTCGTCTTTTACATTGCATTTTTACACATACATATTTGACTACTTGATAATTTTCTCTTTGCAAGTCCATTCGTATGAGAAACAAGCAGTCAAATGGGGGCAACAACAACAACATCGAAAACAACACTATGTGGCAACACACTATAGCACACACATCACATTTTCATGTAGGTACACTACATATGTGGCGATTACACATGCACGTTTTCCAACCTAGGTTCAATCTCATCACTTTTTTGCTCTTTTTCATCTTTAGTTTCCACGCTCCATCATTTTTTCATGTCATGCTTTGTCTAGTCCTTCAACATGTTTTCTACTACAATCTTCATGGACATCAGGTACGCATCTCTATCTACTTTATGTTACCGATATTTCCACTCACCAACATAAAGTGGGGGAAAATGTAGACACAAAATCATGCACTTTAGACATTATTTAATCCCAATCTCATGTTACTATTTATAAGGGTTTTGGTGAAGAAAGTACTAATTAACCCCTATCTTTTGGCCATCTTATTTTATTTTCTTACATCATTATCAACCTCTTTCACCCACATGCCCGATCAACTTTCATTATTTCACATCATTTTAGCCTTCACCTGGGGTGCCAGGTCTAGTATTGGGGTGCCCATGGGTTCCCTGGTCCCACCAAGGGTGCCCCAATCCTTTTTGAACTTTCCCACCACCTTTTGGGCACTTTCTAGCCATTTTATCTTCTTATATTTTTATTGGTCATTCATTTCAAGGTTAATTACAAAATTAGATCAAGAGAACCCTATAAATATAAATTTAGGATAGCATAATAAAGGACCAAACACCAAGCACTAGTCACTATTATCACCCACCTATAGTTTCATCCATTTTGGAGATCATTTACATCCATTAGCTCCATCACAAGGCACAAGGCTAGTTCATCTACATCACACTTCATAGGAGGATAGTCTATTTGTTTCCATGCACCCATTCTATTACATTTTCTACATCTAGTTATTGCTCACTACTTCACAAAGTGCGACTGGCACAAGAGCGCCTAGGGAACATGATGCACACACACACCAAAACTACATTTGGGTCCGAAAATGTAGTGCAACGCTCAGTTAGTAAGCCCACTGTTGTGGTAGCTAAGGTCAGTCTTACCCATTCATTTGCATTATTTTTTTAGGTTTTGATACTTCTTATGGTCTCTTGCAGGTCTTTTTTTCATCTAGGATTATTAGTGACACCTAGCGTTGTGCGCGAACGATGCAACAAATAGTGAGGGTTTCAGACCACCTATCGGACTGTGAAACTTAGTTTCAGATATTTTTGCATGCACTGGGTTCCCATTCTACATACCAGAGAACCCGTAGGCACCCCATCATTCTCCAGTGCTCCATTCCAACTAGATAGCTCGTATCCATCCATCTTGGGGCTTCACACAAACGTTCCTACTTCCATATTATCTAGTTCATTTTGTGACACAATTTAGATCTCGCATCCAAATCGGTGATGTCCTTTCCATACTTCTCTTGCATATTAGGTTTTCTACTTTCATTAGATTGGTTTTTTGGGTCATTTTCCATACTAAATTATCACATTCATTTACAACATTTACATGTCATTATAGATTAGATTAAGTATCCCATATCCCAACATTTATATAATCAGCTTTCACCCATTTTGTAAAGTATTTAGTTGTTGTGATGATGGAATTATGTTGTTGTGATGAACGAGGGTTAATAAGGCCAACCGTGTCAAGTGCCCATTGTGAAAAGGGCCACAAATCTTGATTTGGTTCAAGAGCATGACCTGGGAATATGTGTAAGGTTGAATTGTTGTTGATATTTAATGCGCTTCTTGACAAAGTCACAAAAACTCAAATAAGTGTAGGCCAATATTATGTCATTCGCAGATCCAACAAATCGATAGTTGAGAGATAAAGTGATCGATAGATTGAAGTTTCCCTTGAAGGCTATGGTGTTGTTTAAGATTAGATGGAGGTGGAATTTCAATAATGGATTTCACCTTGGCATGGTTGGCTTCAATTCCCCTAATAGATACTATGAATCCTAGGAGTTTTCTTGCGAGAAATTTGAATACACATTTAGCTAGATTAAAATGGAGAAAGAACTATAATAGATGTGCAAAGATCACGTCAAGGACAATAATATAGTATTTTCGGTGTTTGGATTTTCTTAAGAGATCATCTACATAGTATTCTATGGTTTTGTGGATGAGATCATGAAATATGTATGTCATAGCGCACTAATCGAAGCTCCTACATTTTTTAGGCCAAAGGGAATTACTCTATAGTATAAGGTTCCCCATGGGGTGATAAAGGATGTTTTATGTTGATCTTCTGGTGCGATGAGGATTTGATTATAACTAGAGAAACCATCCATAAGAGACAAAATTTCATGTCTTTTTGTTAGATTGATAATTTGATCGATGTTAGGTAGGGGAAAATTATCTTTTAGACAAGTGAGGTTAAGGTCCTAAAAGTTTGTACAAATGTGTAATTTCCTAGTGGCTTTAGTGATGGTATGATATTGAAAACCCATTGGGGATAATCAATAGGTAGTATGAAATTGGTTGAAAGAAGATGTTGGAGTTCTTCTTTAACTAACAAAGTATGATGTGAGGATGTATTTTTAGACACACAATCATGTCACTTTGGGTAATTATCCAGTCTCAATTTCATACTACTATTCATATGATTCTTAAGTAAGCAGAGTACTAATCAACCCATGTCTTTGACCACCTTTCATTGCTTTATGTTTTTACTTTCAGTATTTCACTCTTACTTACTCAATCTACCTTTTTACTCTTTGACATTTTTCATCCTGGACACTAGTGCCTAGCCAAGACGCCAATGTCAGGTGCCCTCATCCTCCGGGAACTCATGTCCCCTTTTTACTTTACTCTCACTTTTAGGTCCTTTCTATCTGTTTGAGAATCTTATCTTTTTAGTAGTCACCTTTTCGGGGTTAATTATGAAATTCAAGTGAGGGAATCATATAAATATAAAGTTATGTGATCATAATAAGGGACCAAGCACTAAGCACTATCTATCACCACCTAAGGTTACATCCATTAAGGCATCTAAGAGCTCCATTGCATCCATCTAGCTCCATCACAAGGGACATAAGGGTTAGTTTTCTACATCACACTTCATAGGATGGAAGTTCATTATATTCCATGCACACATTTACTACATTCTACATCTAGCTACTTATTTTCTACTCGGAGTGTGACACGCACAAGAGAAACCTAGGGCATGAGTCTACACACACACAAAACTACATTGGGTCTGAGATGTATTGTAGTGTTCAGTTATAAGTCCATCATTGTGGCAAAGGAGGACACTCTGACCCCTCATTTTACATCTTTATTTTTTGGGATTTGATGTCTATTTGAGGGTTTTACAGGTCTATTCTTCATTGCAGGTTTCTATTGATTCCAATGATCTTTATGTGAATCCGTAGCGACAAAAGGTGAGTATCGATGAACATCTTGCATCCCTAAGAATTCAGTTTTATGAGCATTTCTACAGACCCAGGTGCCCAAAAAAATGCCTAGGGCTCTCATGGGATCCCTTGTCCCTCTCTGGGCACCCCAGTCTAATCAAATCCTCCAAATTTGCAATTTTACGGGCTCTAGTTTGATGGTTAGTGCTTCATATTTCTCTATTTTTCAGCTTTGTGCACTTTCCAAAACTCGGCCAATCAATGAAGGCTCTCTACCCTCTTTTTACACATTAGGGTTTTATTATGTATTACTTATTTATTTGAGTATATTTTTTGTACTTCATTATTCATTTATTTACTGCAATCTTACATTCAGATTAGGCATATAAATTACATTTTAGCTTATTACACACCTTACGTTTTGCATATACATCTTTATGCATGCTAGCATCATCATTATCCTATGACTTAATCTCGTGCTTTGATTTACACTTGATTGTTGATGGAATATTCTACACATAAGCCTCACACATTGTACCATCGACAATACACATCACATCTTTGCATATCATATGCTTTTCTAGATATACAATCTTCCATCTATTTTGCATCATCCGCATTTTTTTCTTTATACATCGTACCTATTCTACACACTACACTATTATACATTTTACATAACATGTGCATCACATTTCCACACATATAGAATGTACACATATTTGCATTACACACTACACATTCTACATTACACATTACACCCTTCACACATCACACACCTAGGACATTTTCTCATCACTACATCTACTACACATCTTACACATTTTATTTATTATTCTCTATGTGTTACACTCACTACCTGATGACACACTCTAGTTCCATGATTCACACTCGAATGTTAAGGGTCTAAATCAAAATTGAACCTCACCTCATCATACCTACATCATTCTATACTTTTATCTCCATTATCAACTAATCAATATTTTTTATCATACTATGTGACATTTTTAGCCATCACCTTGTTCATACATTTCATGATATACACTTTGTGCTACATCATCACATTCATCTATCTCACGATATATGCCTTGTGCTACACCATCACATGTTTTCTCATACATCTAGTGATATATGCTTTAGGATAAATAACCACACATTCAAAATCAAGCATCCATATGTCGCATTCAATATCATCTACACAATCATTAACTCTTTCTACATATAACACATCGCTTAGACCATTTCCCAATTATGCAATTGTTTACGGTTCATTCTTGGCTATTGAGGGAGCATTAAAAATGAACCTCATTGCATACATACACATCCACTTAGGGGTGTTTCTTATATCATTCATATTGCATTCCATTCCATCTCATCCATGACATTTTACATATCGTGGTTGCATTTACTCTTGCTTACTCAAGATTTTACACGTTCACTTTATTACACATGTTAGATAGATTTCTTGTATTTCATTATTTTTATCATATACACGTGCATTCACTTGCCTTTCAAGTTGTGATCATAGATTCTATAGGTCTCTACACGTAACACGATGCTTGATGTAGTACCTATTACTAGTCCTGAGAGGCTCCCGAGGGCATCCACTTTCGTACATTATTACAGTGATATTATTTCTTTTTTCACTTTACTTTATCAAATTATACACGCTTTGACATACTTTTTATCTTTCTAACATGTTAATGAGTGCTTCATGTGTAGCATTTTTTTGCAGGACTACTTTCTTCCATTATTGTCTAAGACATCGTTTGCGGGCTTTTCCCTATGTCTTGTTTTTCTTTGATTGCTTATGGAAACTACGGCCTTGATTGTCTTGTGACATCGTGAGTGATGTCCCATGTTTTGAACCCAATTTTCATGGTATACATTATATTTTGCTTATATTTTATCCTACACATTGTTTTCTTTGCTTACATTTCATCTTTTACATGAGTGTTTGTATTTGTTTGTACTAACACTTGTTTTCCTAGCCACTTATTTACATATGCCTTGGTTTCTACCAAGCACATTCCCTTCCCCCTGCAGGCATAGTTTTAGCACAACATTCAGTCCTCCTTTGGGCCACATACTCCTTCAACGATGTCGCATGCACCCCAAATAAGGGGGAATCATTTGGGTGAATCATTCACCCCATACAATGTTATACACAACACATTATGAGTACGAAAAAAATTCAGTTTTGGACGGGGCTCATAATCATATTTGGGTCCTTAGCACAGTGGCATTTCTTGGGTGCCTAAAACTAGGGCAATACAATGGTATTTCCTAGATGCCTGAGACCATGAGGAAATTACACATCGATTGGTAGTTTAGCACAGTCTACAAAACTCCATACATGACGGATTTTATAGGGCATATAACCCTTAGCACATATACACACCATCTACAAGTGGTATTTTACACACAATGGGAAACAAGTAAAGGTTGGAGGACTAACCCAAACAGTTCTCCCTAGACTTCTTCCATTTCAAAGGCGTGAGATCACCCGAATAAATCACACATCAACATCATCTACAAGATCCTTTCTACACCCTTTTCTCATCATGGATCAGGTGTATATGTTCTTTTTCACACTTTCAACATTTTTGCATACTTTCCTTACACACTTTTTACATATTTTTTATCATATACATGTGTATTAAACTACTTGTTGGATTCTCTTTTGTAGGTCCTTCCATATGGGAAGTGGCAATCAACAACACCATCAATAACAAAAACATCACACACGTCAACATCAATAATAAGCACATCATGAAATCTACACATGCGTTTCGCCCTACGTTCATTTTCATCATCACGTTTTTACACTTCCTCATCCTTAGCATCCACACTTCACATTTTTATCATTCCACGCTTTGTCTAGTCCCTAGCACACTTTCATCATCAATCTACATGGTTATCAAGTATGCATCTCTATCTACTTTATGTTACTAAGCTTTTTGCTCACCAACATAAAGTGGGGGAAAATCAAGACACACAATCACGCACTTTGGGTAATTATCTAGTCTTGATCACATAGTACTATTCATATGATTCCTAAGTAAGAATAGTAATAATTAAGTCATTTCTTTGGCTACCTTTCGGTTCTTTATGTTGCTACTTTCAATCTTGCACTCTTACTTTCTCATTCTACCTTTTTACTCTTCAACATTTATCATCTTGGACACTAGCGCCTAGCTAGGATGCTAGCATTAGGCACCCTCGTCCCCTCTGAGCGCTCATGTCCCCTTTGTACTTTACTCTCACTTTTTGGGTCCTTTATATTTGTTTGAACATCTTATCTTTTTGGTAGTCGGCCTTTTCACTATTAATTACAAAATTCAAGCAAGGGAATCATATAAATATAAAGTTATGTGATCATAATAAGGGACCAAACACTAAGCACTATCTATCACCACCTAAGGTTACATCCATCAAGGCATCTAAGAGCTCTATTGCATCCATCTAGCTCCATAATAAGGGACACAAGGATATTTTTTTGCATCACACTTCATAAGAGGTGTTGGACCTCTGAATTATTTGGTTAAGTACAAGAAGGCACATGGGTGCACGGGGCCTAATTAAAGAAGGGCATGCAAGGTGAAGGCACGAAGGATAGGATTTTAAAAGGGTTTAGCAGAACCCTTGGTGCATGCACAAGGCAAAGGAAGGGTTTTGGGACTTATCCATATTTGATGTTCCTAGTACATGAGAAAAGCATGACCTGACTGCGCATGCGGAATGGATAAGGTGACAACCTAGAAACTTAGTGGCCATGAACGGGATATTCCATGTGATACAAGGATCTAGAAAGAAATCATTACAAAGAGTGGAGATCTCATATATGAGAAGGCATGCTCCCATGGAGGACCACTTCGACACTTGACAACCGATCTATAACTTCATAAAGGTATGGTGGTTGCTAAGGTTATAAATACAAGCACTGATAGAAGAAAAGAAAAGTAGAAGAGAGGCGAAGCTCTAAAGAAATATAATGGAGGGTTCTAGGGGTTAGGGATTAGGAGAACTTTGGGAGTGATGGCATGTTTAGGGGGATGGGTCTGTGATTATCCTTGGGGTATAAGGGACATAGTCCAGTTTTGATGCATGACTTGGCTCTACATTGTGATATGAAGGTTTGTAATGGTTTCATGGAATGTAATGTGGTACTTAAACATGTTGATATGAATATAAGGCTCTATTGTAAACCATATACATGTTCATGAGTATATTCCTTATGCATTTCCTTTATGAATGGACCAGTTACATATATGTTGCTTGTTATTTCTCTTTTCTGGATGCAATGAGATGACAACTCATTCTAGGTTCTTAGAATGTTATATAGTTCTTTTTGTCCTTATGCATTTGATTATATATTATAAGATGATGCATTCTCACAAGACTCACATAAAGGAGAGATTCGACGCCCGAGCATGCCTTGGGTGAGCACCCAATGCCCACTGGGTGATATGTTGGCACATATGGGATTAGACTATTGGTCTAAGGGTATAAAAATGACTACATCTTGGTTCCATTATCGAGACCTATTTTCAAAGTTTTTGTGAGAAATGGCATGCATCTTTGTCCCTGTGATGCATGATGATAAAGTGTCTGACCTTAGAAAGTGTTGAAACATGGTTCAAGAGCATGGAGGATGAGTTTTCTCAAAGATTCAACATTGGACCTGAGTTTGATGCATGTAGATGGGTAGAAGAGAACCTATACCATGAGTTGTATGAGACATTCTTCTATTGTTTCCCAGTAGAACTATATGAATGGATTTTAGCATATGCATCCAGATCAAGCTGGTACTATAGATCGCGTGTATGGACCCAAGATGACTATCAAAGGCTACAAGATGTAGATCTAACTTGGACACGTGTTGTTGATCACTACTGGAAGAGAGTGTTGACCAGTTATACTTTAGAATATGCCATTTCTACGTATTCCTACCCAAAATTTGCTGAGTTTGAGTTTTGAGGGAGCCCAGAGGATCATTTTTACGTGTTATTCCTTTGGCTATGAAGATCTTGATCATTACCTTGAGTTTAGAATCATTTCCCATGGTCGGCTAAGCTTCTTTGAGTGTTGAGAGAGGAAGCCAAGGTGGAGAAAGATGGTAGACATTACGGATGAGAAGGAAAGGGAGGAGAGATGACTCAATTATAGCAAAGCTCGTGAAATGGAGATGACTAGAAAGTGTAAGGTTACAAGTGTGATGGATCTATGGAGGCAAACATTGTGGGAAGGAGTTGAGGTTAACACAAAGGACGTGAAACCTGAGTAGTTTTTGCTACCCCATCTTGGAAAGCGCAAGAGAGAAGACCCTTCATCTTTCGATGAGAGTTCGTCGCATGGAGAAAGAAGAGTCATTGGTACGTTAAACCCACCCGGTGAGCAACCCCGGTGCTTGGTTTTCCAAATTAAGGGATAAGTATTATTAACTTGATTGGTATTGGTGATAGTAACCGAATTGCGCCTAGGAGATATAATTTCACGTTTGGGACATCCATGGCTACACAATCCATTCCTATATTTGGAGGAATTTTTAGACAAGGTGCGTGGTACGCAAGGTTTGGGTATCGCATCTGGAAGTGGCATGGGACATACAACTGTTGGTAGTGGGATAATATCACAAACCACCAGTAGCGTAATTCGGTGGGAACGTTGGGAACACTATGCACGACCACTTCAAGAACTTTAACGCATGCATAGGAGGTGGATCTCGGTGGGTTAAGAGGAACATGACCTATTGGATCTAGTGTATCTAGTGAAGGAAGAAACACCTTGGAGGGAACCAAGGCTCTGGATCGGAAGGAAAAGGACCCTAGCCACCTCCCCAAGTGTTTTTTGAGATGTCTTTGCATTTACCAGACTATAGGGATATTGAAGATGTTGCACAGCATGTGCACAAGTGTGAATTACTATGGCATGTGAAAGGGACCACCGCCTCGGAGCAAAAGGCAAGTCGGTTTGTAACAACATTGCAAGGACGCGTGCATAGTTGGTACAGGGAAGTATGACCTGTATGATGGAAAAGTGACATCCGAGCAAGGGAATCTACAAGTACCTCTTGCTCATACCCAACCTCCCGAGGTCATGCTGAGACAGCCAGTGAATGTTGAATGTGAATGGATACAGACAAGCTAATCGGGTAATCTTATATCCTCAATATGCAATAATGGAATCTGCGAATCTAAGGCAAAGAAGGCCCTCCTAACCTAAATTGGTGTAATGGTTCGTTCGGATATAATGGTTGTTCAGAGGCTCCAATCAATGTCGAGCTCTACTAAGATCTTGTTTCTTGGTTGTTGGATACGTGGGAAGTGACCTGTGGGAGCTTCGTATATATCTCCAGAAAAGGTCATGAAAATGGTGATGGGAGGTTTAGTGGATTTGCAGTGAACTATGGATGGTTTTCTGGTCTAGCCCAGAAAATATTAGATTGATTGGCTTCTATATTTAATACGGAGAATTGCGTGATGATATCTGGCGGGAGTGGTGAGGATCTAAATACTAGCGTTCGTAAGCCAGTGTCAATACTTAATTGATTTGCAGGCCCGTTGGGTTGTGGGACTTGGGGATCACAACCGTGAGTTCGTGGTTGTTGTGGACTGTTATGGTCATGTGAAGAATCAATCCCTTCTTCCGACTATCCAGTAATCGTATGCCTTTTCAGCCTCTATGTTTAGAACTAGAAGTTGTATGATTTTCTTGGAATACCTTATAGGTGTTCTGGAAACTTGAATGCGTAAGCTAGTATCTATGTCAACGAGGAGGTCTCCTGCGTCAGGTTGTGGAACTAAAGGATCGTAACTAAATACTTATTCTCTTTCGAATCCTTGTATGGTCATTCGGATATTTTATCAGGGCAGTTTATAGTTAGGATGATTTGACCAAAATGTGTAAGCTTTGTCGTCTTCGATATTTAATCCTCTCAATTGTTCACTAATTGCTTGTAGTTTTGTCGTTGCTCGAAAGACCTTTATCCTAAGGTCCTGATCTATATCAATTAATGTCATGGGTAGATTTGGTTGAGGCACTATTGGTTCAAATATATATTCTCTAGGCTCTCTAGGTCCTATGATTGTCATACAAAATGATTCAAATTTTAAGCTGAAATTAATAAACTAATTACTAAATAAATATTTGCACTATGCAAGCATTCTTCTATTTTTATATTTTCAATGATGTATTTCAACGAATTAAAGAGTAAATCTACTCTAGTATATTTATAAAATGGACAACTAATCTAGTAACAGAATAAAAACAAGCAAAGTAGCCTGGTATGGCTATTTGCCTGTGCAGTTGTGATTTTATCCTAAGTATCTAAGCAACTATTTATTTTGAATTGAAAGACTCTCGATCCTACCTCAGAAGTGAGGAATGAATCACAGTTTCTCAGAAACTATCAATCCCCACAGCTTCCCTAGCGATATCGAGAGCAAACTTTTGACTGAAATAAAATAATTCACTACTCTATTTGATATGTTGTAACTAGAACTTTGATAGCTCAAACCTGGCGTTTACAGAATAGTGGCAAATCCAGTTGTGTGTGATTTTGTCCCCGGTGTGATCTCCTCGTTCCTTTGTGTCCTCATGAATCCAGAAAGTGTGTATATGACAAGAGTATCAACGAGAAGATGGTATTTAAACAATGGCAGCTTTGGATATAGTCCGAATACAATGCGAGTAGGAGAGGGATAACGCAAGTGAACAGAGCTTGACTATGTAATTCCTAGCGGGATTTATTACGGGAATACAACACAAGTGTACCAAGAGTTTTAGAATCTATCCTTGTGACAAAACAAAACCTACAACTTTAATGGATTCTAGTCTAGAAATGAAGCTATTCTATGCTAAACTGATTGTATGGAGCAGAATGGAACAAGACTGAAACAAGAAGATTAAATGACCTCTAAAAGACCAACAATGGAGGCAAAACATGAAATTGATAGAATTCTAAGCAAGAAATTCAGAGACTAAATAAGATAATTGAGAAGGTGAGGGGCCATTTGTTTGAAAACAAGTTGGCTATTTATAACCAATGCATTTACCAGAGGGTAACTCCCATTTGAACTCTTTTACTATAAACAAAGGAAAAACACTATTACCAGGGAACCAAAAACATTAATGCAAGCCAAAGTGGTTGAAGAAAGCATGTAAAATTGAAGATTTACGTTTGATGTGATCATCGGAAGAATCTGGAAAATGCGTATAGGACCGCCGCCCTGTGTAGGGTGGCGGTTACGGACCGCCGCCCCTCTCCGGGTGGCGGTTTCATCACGAGAAGACAAAAATGCAAGAAGAAAGGGGCAGAGGGAAAAATAAAGCATGTGGAGGCTGAGCGGGGCATGCAAGATACAAACGTATACAGCAAGCTTTTATGGATTCTAAAACCCTTACAAGGAGACTGTATCATCATTGGGGCATGTGTAACATCGTTCATGCGGTGTAGTACCCTACAATTTCTGTGTACGTACATATTGCCCCCTCAAAGAAGCGTTTTAGCCATGAAGAGGCACAAAATGGTGGATCTTAGTATGGCAGTCCAGTAAATGGGGAGTTAGGAGTTATATTTGACACGCCTGTGGCTTTGGAAAGTCACCATCCAAGATCTTGCTACTGCAAAAATAAAAAAGGGGACTCAAGTGCGAGATAGATAAAATAAATTGAGAGATATAACAAAATTTATATGAAATGAGGACTTACCATCCACGTGGGGTTTAGAAATTACTTCCGTCGGTGCTTTGACCCTGTGAAAGACATTCAAAATCAATTTAAAAGGGCTATATATATATAAAACGAACTCATTTTACTATTCATTTGCGCAGATTGATTTGATAGTTTTTGAGCTCTGGGACCCACGGTAACGGTTTTTGATGGGAGTATAGTCAAAACATTCATAGTGAGATAGTGATCATGCCTCCGAGAGTGGAACATCGACCGCGAAGTCTCAAGTTAGTTCTTCTCGATTTATTGTTTTTGAACCTAAAATGTGGAAATGATGAAATCCTTGTCTGGGGGTTATTTTGAAAATATTAGTTTTAAATGTGTCTCTACGGGGTGCCCATAGGGTAGGTTCTTATTTTGGTTAAAATGGTGTATTTGCTTGTTTTTGGGCATTTTTAGGTATACAACCCGTTTGTATTTTGCGGGGACAGACCGACGCGCCCTATGCAGGTGGTGGCGGTTACATGGGACCGCCACCTTAGAAGGTGGCGATTCATGGAATCGCCGCTCTACACGGGCGGCGATTCATGACAAAAATAAAAAATAGTGCTTTCTTTTATTTATTTTTGCATGTTTAGCATTTTTACTTGTTCTTAATAGTCTTTCCAATTGGATTTTAGCACTTACTCCTTTTTGTGTTTTTGGGTGTATGCAGAAGAAGGAGGAGTATATTAGATGGACCCGGAGAGGGAATGTGATTGGCTCTCAGCAGTGTTAGAGGCACTCTCTCAGGCAGAGCAACATACCCTTCAGAGGGCTAGCATTTGGAGGATTGCGCAGGTCCCTCACGTTACGCCTGCTAGTCACATACTATGTGACTTATTTTCATACTGGGACGCGGATCGAAATACTTTCTGATTGCCAAGAGTTAGGGGTGAGTGGACCATCACCCTGGAGGATGTTTACCATATACTGGGGGTTCCGATCCTTGGGCGGCGGTTATCTCTTAAGACAGAGTATCGAGATCCTGTGGTTGGTGGGCCACCTATATGGGGGATGTAGTTGTATCGATGGGATCAAAGAAGGGAGTGAGGATCCACTCCATTATTGAGAGAGACATTCTTGTGCTTTACAAGGCCATCATGGGCATCCTTGCTCGAGATTGATTAGGGACAAGGAGGTAACACTCTCTTATATTGTTGGGCCCCCATTATTGCATAGATTGAGGGCCATGGACGTGTCTATGCTTGGGGAGCAGACATCCTCGGGACTACCTACCATGATTTATACAGGGTAGTCCGATTACAAGGACAGTCACTGAGCCACTCGACTCTTGTCATGAGTTGGGTGTATGAGCATATCACCCCATATGGGAGAGGTGTAGAGGTAGAGGATCCCAGGAATGCATCGGGGGCGAGGTGGACAGGGATGACAGTTCTTAGAGCACCTCACCAGCCAGTGGCCTCCTTGACCACCGCAGACATGGAGGCCACTCCTTATTAGGCCATGGTAGGGGTATGGGGAGAGGATATTGTTACATTGATTGCTTGTTAGACTACCAACCAGTTGGTAGACAGGGCGGGGAAGTTGGAGATCCACCCCTTTGATAGAGTACCATAGCAGTTCGGCCTACCTTGTAGTGACATGCTTCCTCGGGCTGGGCAGTGTATAGATCTATTATTGAGGCTCGGGGAGGTCCTAGAGGCTGGGGTTGGACCATTGTTATTCTTGGTGTTCCTATTACGGCCAGGAGGGTGGTACGTGCTCGAGGGAGAGCCGGTGCTCCTCAAGCACCCTTACTTCGGATTGTCGTCGGTCCCACCCATAGCAGTGATGATCCCATTGACGTGGACTCCGAGTCTGAGGAGTTCACTAGGGGAGAGATAAAGGAGGAGATAGAGGAGATGGAGATCGGTGAGACAGGTGGGGAGATGATAGTGATCTCGAGTGGCATGACACTCAGGATATCCTACGGGCCGAGAGGGCAGAGCGGAGCGCAGAGAGGGTGACTCTAGTCTCAGAGGAGTTTCTCTCTTAGGACTTAGGTGGAGATGGTGAGTTTGTTGTAGGCCATCACATTTCCCCAGACATGGGAGAGGGACACCAGTCAGTGGTGTTAGTGGTAGGTGCGGATCCTAGAGATCCTTCTTGGAGGCCTGGAGATCCGAGTGAGTTGTCACTCTTCTCTTGACATTTGTTTTAGTTAGAATTGTCTTATTTGTTATTTCTTTTTGTTTTGTTTACTCTTGGTTTTATCTTTTGATCGTTTTCTAACTTGTTTTCTCCTTTGTTTGTAGTGACTGTTGATGAGTGGTGAGACTTGATTCGCCGAGTATGCACCGATACCCTGTTTCTCCCCTCGGAGAAGACTCAGGCTTGAGCTATCTGTAGATGTGGGGGAGCCTTCAGTAGCCGGTAGGCATACTAATGTTTTTGCCTCTGTCTGGCATGTAGCGAAGATCATGACTTCTCTCCATGCCGAGGTAGCTGGATATAGGACGGTTGAGTGCTGATGATGAGGAGTCATTCTCATAGCGAGACGATAGCTACTGGCCATGACCGCGAGCCCTCAGTGCATTCGGAGCACCGACGTAGCTAGAGTCCTAGATGTGGTCGTGTGCCTTCTGAGGGATCCCATAGGGATTGAGAGGCCACTTTTGTAGTATTTTGTCAGATATCTATATGAGTGTTTTTGTACTTTTCGGGCTCATTGAGCGTTTTGACCATGCCTAGTGCATGATGGCATTGTATATGAAACTTGATTTATATATATATATATATATATATATATATATCTTTTTGGATCCAGACTCTTGGTGCCTAGAATTTTGTGACTCATTTCCACATGTGTACTTAGATGTTTTTAGAATATTTGTTTTTCATGCTTTTCAGAATGTATGTGATGGATAACAAATGATAGTAAACAAAATGTTTTACTTTGTATGTTTTTGTAATGCTGATATGAGATGATACTAACATATGGTAGTACTGAACTTTTGAACTCTTTGGGAAACGTTTGTAATTTCTTCTTATGTTGGAAAAACATGATGAATGTATAGTGATAAGGAGATGAACTTGCCCCATTCCCAACTCCACGCAACCAGTAAGATGCGAGGGCTCTACACCAAGAGTTGAGAAGGGCACAAATTGTATGAGTTTGACTGAATGGAACGATGAGAGATAGACAAACCAGTAACAGAAACCAAACTTAGACCTACACACCTACCCTACTCAGAACTACTACCACGCTTAGAAGGCCACTTACTTTCCATTTTATCTAGACTTAGATTCATAAATGGAAACTTGGTTGACAAAATCTAGTTTTGAGGATTTGATCTCTTTGGAATTTGGACATTTGTTTTCTCTTAATAGAATTTGATTTGTGCTTCTAGCATACCAAGATTTGTTAATTTGTGTGACTGGACCCCCCACACCCTGCCTCATGCCACTAGTAAGAAGCATGGGTTTGTCACCAAAGGTAAGATATAGGCGAGTAAGGGCACTCCTTTCCTTTCCCAACCTCACACCACCAGTAAGAGATGTGGGCTTATCACCGAAGGTTGATGGGGAAAAGAAGTGTGTAAAATAAAATATTTTGTTTGCTTGGTGCTTTTGATTTCATTTGATTTTGACATTTCTGATCTATGACTTTGGGATATCCTTTCTTTCAAAGAGATTTAAGAGGGATAGATGTGACACCAAGAAGCTTCTAGAATGCAGGACCGTAGGCAAGGACAACTTCACCTAGTAGAACGAAAGAGAAAAACCAAGTATGCGGACTCAAAGTATGGTTTTCATCAATACTTGTGCACAAACCGAATGAGAAGATTTGAAAATACTTGATGATGTTTGAAGAGATGTGATTTGAATGCTTTTTCCAATACCTTTAGAAATTTGTAATGTGATTGCTTTAGAGTAAGCTCCTGGACTACAATTTTTATGAAATGAGTGGACAGAATGAAGCAAAGCTAAATGACCAATGCAATGTAGGTAGCTATAATGTACAAGTGGTGATTCCGATTTTTTACGCATAAAACCATTTAAGATGCAAGGAATTGAGAGTTTCATTGAATTCCTCACCTTCTAGTGTGCATAAGAGATATGCATTGTTTCTATAGTCTTTCATGACTCGGTATGGGCCCAACCATTTGGGTCAGAATTTTCTTCCTTCGCTAGTTTTCTTATCGATCCGATTGTCTAGTCTTAGAACTAGATCTCCCTCATATATTTCTCGCTCATAGAATTTTTTGTTGTATTGTCGGCACATCCGATCAGCATAGGCTTTGTGCCTTTGTTCGGTGTTTAGCCTGACCTTGTCAAGGCTTTCCAGTTGAGAGAGGCGTGCCTCCCTATAAGCTTATTCATCCAAAATCCCTTGTAATGAGATGTGGAGACTGGGTATTTCAACCTCAAGAGGGAGAATCTGCTTCGCCCCGAATACCGGTGAGAAAATGGTTTCTCATGTTGGTGTTCTTATTGAGGTTTGATGGGCCCACGAGGCCGGATATAGTTTTAAGTGCCAATCTCGCTTGTTTTCTTTGACCGTTTTGAGAAGAATAGCCTTTAATGTTTTGTTTGTCGCTTCGGCCTTCCCATTCACTTGAGGGTAATACTGAGAGAAGTTGTGTGATGGTTTATCTTGAATTTGCTACATAACTCACGAAATTTGTCATTTTAAAAGGACATGCCATTATCTCGAGATAATGACTTGTGGGACACCATACCTGAAAATTATTTGATTCGAGAATGAATTTGGCAATTACCAAACCTGGTACGGTGGTGAGAGGCATAGCCTTCACCCATTTGGTAAAATATTTCGTGGCTGTAATTATAAAATTATGGCCATTGGTTGATGAGGGAGAGAACTTCCCTATCAAGTCTAGACCCCACGTGGAGAAGGGCCACGGGGTCGCTATTGGCTGCAAGGATTGTGCTAGCATGTGAATCTCATGAGAGAATTCTTGGCATTTGTGGCACTTACGTACAAATTCCACTACGTCATGCTCGAGAGTGGGCCAAAAATAGCCCATCGATGTATTTTACGAGTGGTGGTGTGACCACCGAAGTGGCCTCCACATATCCCACTATGGGATTCATGAAGAATATTTTTGGATTCTTCTGTGTCGACACATCTTAGAAGCATGTCGTCGAAGGATTTACGATATAGTACTTGTTCCAAAACAACATATTTAGTGGTGATAATGCGTAACCACCTTCTTTGTTGTGATGTGGCACCTTCTGGGTATGTATGGTCCATGATAAAATTGATGATATCAGTGTACCAGGGACATGTATATATGGGGGGCCTGGTTTCGATGAAGTATACACACTCATCAGAAAGTCCAGATTTGCAGATTGCCTCCATCTAGTGGATTGTCACTAACTTGATCTGTAATGATTTGTCCCTTAACATGATTTCTAGTTTACGAATGTTAACTCAAATTCTCCCATTAAGGTTATGAATCACTTTGACCTTTTTAGATAAAGATCCTTGCGTGAGAAACATTTGTAAATGATCTTTTTACAACGACCCTCGTTTCTTGGTTTAACATGTAATGTCTTAAACATTTTGTTGCAAAAACTATGGCTAGGCATTCTCTCTCTACCCGTGTGTAGTGTGTTTCATAATCAAGCAACGCTAGACCGATGAAATAGACCGCATGTTCTTGTTTATCATTGTCTTCTTAAGCCAGCATGTAGGCTAGCAAGCTATGAGTGGCTCATGAGTATAAGATCAAAGAGAGGTCTGGTTTGGGAGGCATTAGCGTGGGTGGAGACAACAAGAAGTGTTTAACTGCTTCAAAGGCTTTGTTGCATTCTTCAGTCCAATCAATGTTATAATCTTTCTTTAATAGATTGTTGATTGGATGAATGGAAAACTTAAATCTAGGATGAACCTTCGGATTGCACCAAGTTTCCCAAGAAATGACTTGATTCCAGACTCGTCTGATGGTGGGATCATTTTGAGAACAACCCGTATTTTGGCTGGATCAACATCAATCCCTCGTGAAGATATAATGTAGCCCAGAAGTTTGCCTCCTGTCACACCAAACACGCACTTCTCTGGGTTTAATGTGATGCCATATTTAATTAGTCATGAGAGGATGATATGGAGCACTTCCGGATGATCACAGCATTTCTTGGCCTTGGCCAACAAGTCATCCACATAGGATTCCACAATTTTATGGATAATATCATGGAATATATATGTCATTGCCCGCTGATACGTAGCGTCGGTGTTCTTAAGACCAAATGGCATGACAACGTAGCAATATGTTCCCTGGGGGTTATGAATGTAGTTTTGGCTTGATCTTGCTTAGATATTTTAATCTGATTATACCCTGAGAACCCATCCATGAGGGGCATTAGTTCAAATCTAGTTGTTGCATCAATGATAATGTCAATGGATGGAAATGGGAAGTCATCCTTGGGACAAGCTTTGTTAATATCTTGAAAATCTATGCAAATGCGTATCTTCCCATTATTTTTAGAACAGGGACGATATTAGATACCCATTGTGAATAGTCAACGGGCTTGATGAATCCCACTTGGAGAAGTTTTATTACTTCCTCTTTTACCATGAGAGCCACTTTTGGCTTCATTGGTCTTGACTTCTATTTAATTGGCTTCGCATCTGGTTTAGTGACAAGATTATGTACCGCGACATGTGGTGCGATGCCCATCATTTCTTTATAGTTAAATGCAAAATCCTTTTGATGTTCTTTGAGGATTTGGGTGTGTATTTCTATCTCCTCCAAAGTTAACGAGGATCCTAACTTCAAAATCTTTGGTTCTTCCTCTGTTCCAATGTTTATGTCAATGGTTTCTTCTATTAAAGAAGTGTTACCTTCTTCAAATTTAGGTGGGGATGGATGTAGTTCCAAACTTTTTTTGATCTTCTATCTTGTATATATCGAGATCCTTCTATGGAGGATACTCTACCATGGGATTTCCAAAATTGGAAGAGGAATGTGGTATTAGGGAAAGATCCACTATGCGGTGAGCAAGGTGTAGCTCCGCATAGGTGTTTAGATATTCGAGAGTGACTATATCATCGTCAAAGTGATCTACGATAGAAAAATCATCCTTCGGATTCTCCATCGGGAGTGACTTTGTTGATATTTTATGCACTAATGGTTCGATACGAAGTGATACTATGAAATTTGTATCTTCCAACTCGATGTTTGGAGTGAAACGGGAAGCTGAGGTTGCTATCAATTCTACAAGAAGGCTCTGCTCTTATGGGATTTCTTTAATTGATATGAAGTTAAATCACTTACTTAGATCTAATAGTGTTGTTTTATAGAGTTGTAAATGTTCAGCCCTAGTTTCATATACCTCGGAGACTTAGTTTGCGTAACTAGTTTCGAGTCTCCTAGCACTCTAATATTATCAAGAACCATTCTTTTGGCTAGGATGAGGCCAAGGAGGAGAGCTTCGTACTCAGCCCTGTTGTTTGTACATTCAATGTTTAATTTAAAGGTGAAAGTTAGGATATTTCCCTTGGGTGAAGTAAAGATTACTCCGCTGACTCCATAGCGACATCTAGCTCCATCGAAGTGGAGTGTCCAATACTTGCTTGGAAAAATGGATGTTGGGGTATCTATCGTATCTATTTCCTTTGCTTTATTTACTTCTACCATAAAAATTTCATCTAATGGAAGAGAAGCGATTCCCAGGGTGTGTCCCATACCCATAGAATCAAATGGTAGGAGAATAGGTAAGTCTTTTTCTAGCAACTCGACAATTTTTGTTGTAGTCCCTAATAACACTGTATTTATAACATTGGTCTCATTTTTGAGTGTTGGAATGTCCTCGGCTGGATTTGTAACTTCTCACTTTGTGGTGGGTATCAACTCTTCTTTTGGTTTCGAATTAATTGGTTTGATGATTTGATTTCTTGGGAGTTCAAACTCAGAGTGAACGCCCGGTCTTTTCTTCAAATCAGCTAGGTGTATATTGAAGGGTTTTGGGTCACCTTGTGCCACGAATATTTTCCCTAAGTGTAGAAATCTTATTTCTTGGAATAACGTGGAAGGGATTGCCTTCATGCAGTGTATCCATGGCTGACCAAGGATCATATTATAGTTGGTTTCCTGATCTATAATATAAAACTCGGTGAGGACCGTCTTGGGTCCTAAAGTGACTGGTAAAACTATGGTTCCAATTGAAGTGGCCTTGAGGCTATCATATCCTCTTAGCGTATTTCCTATTGTGGAACAGTTTGTTTCTCCATATCCTAACTTTTGAAGAAAAGTGAAGGGGACTATGTTAATCGCTGCCCCATCGTCAACCATTGCACGTTTAACATACTTATTGTAAAGTGAATTTGGGTCACCTCTTCATGTAATCTCAAAGCATCTGTTGGCATTTTTCTTATATCAAATATAACTTCAAAGTATCCCTATCTGGCTGCCCCGGAGGATAAATGTCAAAGTCTACATGGTTTACTTGCATTTACGGAGGAGGAGTGATGTTGATTAAATGACCAATTCCTAATGCTTCTAAGAGGGCAGCCTTGTGGGCGGGAGAGTTCTTTAACAAATCCAAAAAGGAGATGTGAGAGAAGGTTTTAGTTAAATCGTTAATTAAATCATAGGTGCCTATGGGTTTTACCAACGTTTGTTGACTATTGTTTGGTTCCAATGGATAACTTGGAGTAGGTTGGGATGAATAATCCTGTGTTCTTGTTATGGTTTCTACGGGTAGCTCGGTGTCTAACTCTACCAAACCAACTATCTTAGTTTGGGGTCAAGTTCCTAGTTGGGGTGCAACTGGTGGATTTAATGAAGTTGAAGCTTCATGATCATTATTTCCTGTTATGACACCCTTGTTTGTTTCGTTAGGATCTAGCTTGTTATTGTTAGAATGGTTTGGGAGCAGATCATTAAAGATCTTGAGGGTGCATTTTGAGGGAAACTACCGCATTTGCATAAGTGTTTGGCATGGGCACTACAGAATTTGCTAAAAACATATCTTTAAAGAGTTGCTTTTTGATCTTATGGCAAACACTGCATGAATTTATTGTAGTCACAACAAGTCCTAGTATCATGGCCTTGAATCTTGTGGAAGCCACAATACAAATTGGGATTATAATTTTGAGGCTATTGATTTAAAACTTGTTGTGGCCCAAAATTCTAATAAGGTTGTTGGTTGTTAGAGTTAAAATTTTGAGGTTGTTACCTTTGGTTTTGACTCTGATATCCAATTGGGTTTCGACTTGGGCCTTGTGTTTGGATTTGTCGTTGTTATTGTTGTTGTTGTCGTGGTGGATGATTAAAATCCACCACGTTTATTGTTGGAGTAAAATTGTTATTTCCCTAATTATTAGCAGGTGGCGAAATGTTTTCCCTTTTAACTTGGTCAGTTACTCCATCTTTTGTAACTCCACGGTTCTTGTTAAGGATCTTAGGTCCTTTGTTAGCGTTCCCGGCATTAGGATAGGCCACGGTGTTTTGATTGGGAGTGGTTAATTTCCCATTTGTCCCATATGTCTTACGACCACTATCTATTACTGCTTGGTCGATTTGGAGAGCACTCTCGAGTACTTCATCGTAAGTTCTTAGTGGGAACTTCTAGACTTATTCCTTTATCTCTCTATTGAGAGAATTAAGGAATAAATCGCATAGTTCCATTTGATCCATGTTTGGAGCACTTGTTAATGAGTAGAGAACCGTACGCCATCTTTGGATAAAATGAGCATCGGATTCATTATGTTCTTGTTTAATATGCATGAACTCCCTGATTTTCGTTCTTAATAATTTTTTCATGTCAAAAGATTTGATGAATTCTGACACGAGTTGTTTAATTGAGTGTATTAAGGCTTCAGGTATTCTGTAATACCAATCAAGGGCAATACCCTCTAAGGTCTTAGGGAATATTTTAGCGACAACCCCGTCCCAAGGGAGTAACTCCCGTATGGCTGTGGCATAGGCCTTAATGTGTGCGTTTGGATCCCCTTCCCCTTTATATTTGGGCAAATCGAGAAGAGGTCTTAGAAGCATAACACTTCGTATGGTGAAGTCTAGGGGCTCTTTTAAATATTCTGAATAAGTCCCTACCACATAGGGCTTGACCATCAATGGCACGCTTGTTGAGGGGGTGGAGGTGGAATGGGTTGTTGATATGGCATAGCATATGTGTTTGTAGGGACATAAGGGAATCCCTGTGGTTGAACGAACATCCCGGGAGAAGAGAACATGTCTCCTTGTGGTGACTTTGAATAAATGTTTAAGTAAGGAGGAGCATTGTTCTGGTACGGGTTATTTGGTGCCAAGCCGGGAGGTGTCATGTTTTCAACTGGAGTGGCATTTGAAAATGTGGTTCTAGTTGGTGTTTGTTATGGGTAACTGTAAGGATTTTGAGGAGGCATGCCTAACGTGCCTATTCCTGTAAGGAGGTTAACCTGACTGGGGTGATGTGGAGGGTTAGGGATTCCTGTTTGCCCAAAATATGAATTTTAGTTTGATTGAGCAAGTTCCAGCCCTCTAACCTTTTCAGCTAAGGCTAAAATTACCTCTATTGGTGAAGAGACAGTGTGTTTCCTTAAGGGTGTTTATTGTATACCTTGAGGTTGTAAAGGGGTGTGATACCCTGCTATGAATTGGTCATTATCCTGCTAAGCTTCACCGAGGGTATTTCCCATAGGTGGAGGAATGGGGGTGTTTTCCTAGAATAGGGTATCAGACTATATTTGTAAACTCCCTATAGGTGGATACATATTTTGGAAGCGTTGTTCACTTTTAGCAAAGTGTGCTAAGTACTTCTCATCCAAAAAGGGGAGTGGGTCTGACTGTCTACTGATGTGTTGTCTGAACAAAACCCAAGGAGATGAAGTGGATTCTCCAATAAACATCATATTGTTAGAGCATGAGGGCTCACATCTTTGTGTTTTGCAAGTGATCAAACCCCTCAATTCAAAATGAAGAATTTGAGCTAGTTCTTTGAGGAGGAGTTTGAGACAACAAGTAATTACTTGAATAGTTATCAACCCATGCAGAAAGCAAGGGCGATGGTTGTCTATTTTTTTTACTATAGTTTACTTCAAGACCTGAGAGAGGTCTACCATATGCATCATATCCCGACATATTCGGGGAGTATATGAATACTCACGAGAATAATGGGAAAGAGTGAAGGTGGATGAAAGAAATAAAAAATAAAAGAGGAAGAATTGTTTTTTTACGTCGGGTTCACCAATTTTGTATGATGGAAAAGTGACATGTGAGCATGGGAATCTACAAGTACCTCTTCCTCGTACCCAACCTCCCGAGGTCGTGCCGAGACAGCCGATGAATGTTGAATGTGAATGGATACAAACAAGCTAATCGAGTAATCTTATATCCTCAATACACAATAATGGAATCTGCGAATCTAAGGTGAAGAAGGCCCTCCTAACCTGAATTGGTGTAATGGTTTGTTCGGATATAATGGTTGTTTGGAGGCTCCAATCAATGTCGAGCTCTGTTGAGATCCTGTTTCTTGGTTGTTGGATACATGGGAAGTGACCTATGGGAGCTTCGTATATATCTCCAGACAAGGTCATGAAAATGGTGATGGGAGGTTTAGTGGATTTGTAGTGAACTATGGGTGGTTTTTCTGGTCTAGCCCAGAAAATATTAGATTGATTGGCTTCTATATTTAATACGGAGAATTGCGTGATGATATATGGCGAGAGTGGTGAGGATTTAAATACCAGCGTTCGTAAGCTGGTGTCAATACTTAATTGATTTGCAGGCCTGTTGGGTTGTGGGACTTGAGGATCACAACCGTGATTTCGTGGTTGTTGTGGACCTGTTATGGTCATGTGAAGAATCAATCCCTTCTTTCAACTATCTAGTAATCGTATACCTTTCCAGCCTCTATGTTTAGAACTAGAAGTTGTATGATTTTCTTGGAATACCTTACAGGTGTTCTGGTAACTTGAATGTGTAAGCTAGTATCTATGTCAACGAGGAGGTCTCCTGTGTTAGGTTGTGGAACTAAAGGATCGCAACCAAAAACTTATTCTCTTTCAAATCCTTGTACGGTCATTCAGATATTTTATCAGGGTAGTCTATAGTTAGGATGATTTGACCAAAATGTGTAAGCTTTGTCGTCTTCGATATTTAATCCTCTCAGTTGCTCACTAATTGCTTGTAGTTTTACCATTGCTCAAAAGACCTGTATCCTAAGGTCCTAATCTATATCAACTAATGTCATGGGTAGATTCGGTTGAGGCACTATTGGTTCAAATATATATTCTCTAGGATCTCTAGGTCCTGTGATTGTCATACAAAATGATTCAACTTTTAACTAAAATTAATAAAGCTGATTACTAAAGAAGTATTTACACTATGCAAGCATTCTTCTATTTTTTATATTTTCAATGACGTATTTCAACGAAATTAAAGAGCAACTACTCTAGTATATTTATAAAATGGACAACTAATCTAGTAATGTGAGAATAAAACAAACAAGGTAGCCCTGGTATGGCTATTTGCTCTGTGCGGTTGTTATTTTATCCTAAGTATCTAAGCAGCTATTTATTTTGAATTGAAAGACTCTCGATCCTACCTCAGAAGTGAGTAATGAATCACAGTTTATCAAAAACTATCAATCCCCATAGCTTCCTGGTGATATCGAGAGCAAACTTTTGAACTGAAATAAAATAATTCACTACTCTATTTGATATGTTGTAACTAGAACTTTGATAACTCAAACCTAGCGTTTACAGAATAGTGGTAAATCTAGTTGTGTGTGATTTTTCCCCTTAGTGTGATCTCCTCGTTCCTTTGTGTCCTCATGAATCCAGAAAGTGTGTATATGATAGTATCAACAGAAGATGGTATTCGAACAATGACAACTTTGGATATAGACCGAATACAATGCGAGTAGGAGAGGGATAGCGCAAGTGAATAGAGCTTGACTATGTAATTCCTAGCGGGATTTATTGTGGGAATACAACACAAGTGTACCGAGAGTTTTAGAATCTATCCTTGTGACAAAACAAAACCTACAACTTTAATGGATTCTAGTCTAGAAATGAAACTATTCTATGCTAAACTGATTGTATGGAGCAAAGCAATGGAACAAGACTGAAACAAGAAGATTAAATGAACTCTAAAAGACCAACAATGGAGGAAAAACATGAAATTGATAGAATTCTAAGCAAGAAATTCAGAGACTGAATAAGAGAATTGAGAAGGTGAGGGGCCATTTGTTTGAAAACAAGTTGGCTATTTATAACCAATGCATTTACCAGAGGGTAACTCCCATTTGAACTCTTTTACTATAAACAAAGGAAAAACACTATTACCAGGGAACCAAAAACATTAATGCAAGCCAAATTGGTTGAAGAAAGTGTGTAAAATTGAAGATTTACGTTTGATGCGATCGTCAGAAGAATCTGGAAAATGCATATAGGACCGCCACCATGTGCGGGCGGCGTTCACGAGACCTCGCCTCTGTCTTGGGAGGCGGTCACAGGACCGCCACCCAAGCGAGGCGAGTTTTTGTCATAGAAGACAAAAATGCAAGAAGAAAGGGGGTAGAGGTCAAAAATAAGCATACGGAGGCTGAGCGGGGCATGCGGGATACAAATGTATACCTAGCGAGCTTTCTGGATTTCGAACACCTTGCAAGGAGACCTGTATCATCATTGGGGCATGTGTAACATCGTTCCAGCGATGTAGTACCCTACAATTTCAGGTATGTACAATGACCCCCATCAAACAAAGAGTAGAATACACCGCATTGAAGAACACCTTCCTAGTAGAGTTCTATATCCCTAATTTTCAAAGAGAAGAGCATCGCGCATTTATGAAACAGTCTGACAAGGAATAGCAGAGAGTGTGTGGGAGTATGACACATGTTTCAAGACTCTCTTGTCTAAACTATCCTATGACATTCATCCTTCTCAACATGCTCAATGGTTTTCAAGGGATTGATAACACCATTTAGAAGGGCTCTATCACACAAGAATTTCACATACCTGCACGAGGCATTGGAAGCTTCCCTACACACCGAAGCTGTTGGGAGCGTGGATACTAGTGTTATTCCTTTTCGGAGGCTCAAATTGCTACAATGGCCAAGCAGTTGGAGAATTTGTCTGCAAACTCAACACATGAGGTTCGTAGTGTGCTTCATTGTATAGACTATGAAGTGGAAGGGCATACAAGTGATAGTTTGCCTTGGAATTCGGCACGCGCTATGGCGTGTCTGTGAGATTTTCCATGGGGATCATGATGCAAGTAGTTTCCCTCTACTACAACGCACAATCCCAAAGAATGTTTCTTGTTATTGTAAGATATGTACCTCTACAACCCCGATACCAATGATTTTGGTGATTGATCGGATCCATGATGTTATTGATATGGGTGTGCGCTAGACTAGCCTTACAAGCGGTTCTAAGGATGATGACCATCATTATGAAGGGTGCACATATGGAGGAGCGCATGGAATATTATTTCATGGTTGCAATAAGCTGCATGCAGAGAGGACAAATAGAATTCTCATGAGGAACTGTTATAGCTGTGGATTTATAGAACATTACAAACATGAGTGTCCGATGCATTACAATTTTCATGGTGTGAAAAGAAACATAAGTACGAAGAATGTCTAGGTCTCTATGAGCATATAAACTAGCAGCACCAAATGGACAAAGACGTTGGGATGATGAGCATCAAGAAGGATGATTCATAGTGGATGCCACAAGTGGCGCATGAGTCGGGGGCTAGAACCTATATTGGTGACGATGTGAGCAAAGGCCTCACGCGCCAGGGAGATGCCAAGATAGAGGACACTAGTTTCAAGAGAGGAAGTGATACATGGAAAATACCCAGAACCTACTCATCGAAGGAGGTGTTTCAAGAAACTATAGACGAGATTCGAAGTTTGCAAGCAAAGATCTAATGTCTAAAGGAGAAATAAAGGTAGTTGGAGAAAAGGAAGATTGTCGAGGCTCCAAAGGATGACTTGGATGAAGTAAAGGAAGTATGTAGGATGTTAAGGCAAGAGAATATTATTCCCTTATTAGGAGAATGGTTGAGAGAGAAGGTACCATGCGCTGGAGCAGAGCGCGAAAGGCAAGTTTTACATGTAAACCTTTCTCCTCCCAGCCTTAACTATGACCAGGATATTACTTTCAATGAGATATTGATGAATGGCTTATGAGTGATATCCCCATTGACACGGGAGCAGAGGTCAATGTTCTTACCTTAAATGTCTGGCACCAAATGGGAAGGCTGCATTACAACCATCTTCGAATGTGCTATATATGGCAAACAAGACTAAGGTAATGCCCATTGGATTCTGAAGGATGTAGTTATCACCATTCAAGGGGCCAAGTTCACTAGAGACTTCAAAGTATTGGTGCTCACCGAGGTAGACAACTTTCTAGCATTGCTTGGGTACCCATGGTGTTACAAGAATAATGTTGACCTATGGTTTAACAAGGGGTATATCAGCTTCGAGAACAAGGAATAAAGGGTGATCATTCCTTTAATAGATGGGAATTCAGTGCCTTATACTGAACCATTAGAAGAAGAATTCCTTGACAGAATCTATGTGTGCTCCATCAAAGATCCTGAGATAATTCACCCCACGAGAGAGAGTTATCCGGTTTGAAGATACTAAATCCTTGAGTGATACCACTAGCATCACATGTGATAATTTGGTGCATGGGACCTATGAGTTGATTGGGTGATAGTTGAGAGGATCTGTAACAAGGGTAACAAAGGTGCGTTCATTCAAGTGCCTAGGAGGAAAGAAGTTTCCAAGTTACTCTAGAGGAGCATATCATAATTTTTTTTTGCAAGAAATGGAAGCTTAGTGGAAAAATGAGGGCGAGAGGAGGGGAATGCTCAATTATAACCTACTCGGAACTACAACGCACTGGTGGGCTACATATCGGGAGAACCTCCTAGAATGGCATGAGTTAAGAATCACATTTTGTGTAAGGCTCTCCGGGAGCAACACACCCATGGTCATACAAGACTACCATGGTAAAGATACACCTCATTTAATATCCGGGCGTGTGAGAAGGCCTGGATAGGAAGCGTAGTGTTACCACCTTCACTATGGGTACATAAGTTACATTCCACCTTACAAGGTTGTGCATGTACATGCTATATTCATTTAGAGATATGTCATCAAACCGGTAATTGGCGGGAGTTGGCGGTGATCTCATTCAATCTTTCGATTATAGGAGTACAAAGTCATTGGTGGATAAGGCGTCGCAAGTAATCAAGTGCCTTACGATGGGAGATAGTGCTATGGAAGAGGAAAAGCTCCTACGGTTGTTGGGTGAGCCTTATTTAGAGATGTTCCTCAATGAAGAAGAATTAGAGGAAGTATAGCTTGAGCGCATGTGCATGGAAAAAGAAAAGGAAAAATGGTCTATGTAGTAGACGGTGAAGAGATGGAGACTTTGGATGTTAACCATTCAAAAGGTACACGTGAAGTCATAGGTCACAGTACCGATGAGTGAGCACGCGCCTACCATGAGCCCTTGAAAACAATAAGGTTAACATTGGAACAAAGATAAAACCTAAGGAAGCCATCATTAGGGACTATTGGTTGGAAAAATAAGTTTCAAAGGTCATTGATTTGTTGCATGAGTTCTAAGATTTGTTCCCTCACGAGTACCATGAACTCAAGGGTGTTCATCATAATCTATGCATTGCATAAGTTTAGGCAGTATCTGTTGGCAACACCATTTATATTCTACACAGACCACATGGTATTGAAATACTTAGTCAACAAGCTCGTTTTGCAAGGGCACATATGTCATTAGGTCTTATTATTTCGAGAGTTTGAGTTCATAGTGGTTGTGAAACCAGAAAATAAATTCAGGACCTGACCACTTATAAAGGATTAACTCAAGGGAGGACGTGCAAAGCATTAATTTTACCATGTTGTACGTGTAACTATTTAGGTCACGGCATGCACCTTAGACTTGGAAGATATTGCACAGTGTTCTTAAAAATAGGTATGGCACCGGAAGGGATGAAGGCTCTAGAGAGAAAGCAGTTAGCAATATGTGCCACACCCTACATGTTGATTAGTGGAGACCTATATAAGTTAGGTCATGATGAGGTTCTGTACCAATGCATATTAGAGCATGAGCGCAGTGGTAATTATGGAGGAAGCACATGGTGGGATTGTAGGAGGACACTATGCAGGAAATGCTACCGCGTGGAAGATTTTACTAGCAGGGCTTTGGTGGGAAACCATCTACCAATATTGTATTGAGTTTTGCAAGGCCTATGACCATTTCTAGCGCCTTGGCAAACCTAGAAAGAGAGATGAAATTCCCTTGCGACTAATAGACAACACTAAACCATTTGAAAAATGGGCAATCGAATTTGTAGGGCCAATTTCGCCAACTACGCGAAGGATTGGTTCGCAGTATATCATCACTTGCATTAATTACTTAACACGGTGGGTAGAGGCAGTGCCTATAAAGGATTACACCATAGCGATAGCTACTAGATTTTTATGGGAGAACATAATCAGCATGTATGGTTGTCCTTTAAGTTTAACAAGTGATAGAGGTACACACTTTCTCAATGAAATGGTCAGGATTCTATTAGTAGAATTTATGGTGGCCCATCACAAGACTACCCCTTATCACCCTCAAGTAAATGGAACTACTGAGGAATTTAACAAAATACTAAGTCACACATTGACTAAGATCTATGACATTGGAAGACAAGATTAGGATGACAAAGTATCAGTCATTCTATGGGCATATAGGACAACCTACAAGAGGTTGAACAAGGCCACACCATTTCAATTGGTGTTTGGCGTGGAGGTTATTTTACTAGTTGAATTCATGTTACCATCATTGCGTATAGCATGCGCAGGAGGGTTACCTGATGAGAAAATTTTGGAAGAAAGAATTGATAAGTTGATGCAGTTAGAAGAAAGGTGATCACTTTCTAGATGGAGTCAGAAGACAAAAAGGCAAGAAAAAGGCATGACATGATCATCATATCAAAAACAAGAAGTTTGAGGTTGGGAAGATGGTGTTGTTGTATGATTCCAAGTATTTGCGCCATCCTAGGAAGTTGAAATTCCATTGGTTGGGACCCTACATCATCTCGTACATCCTTGATTCAGTGCTTTACAGTTATAAGCACTGGATGGGATGAGATTACCAGGTCATTTCAATGGGAGTAGGCTAAAGCCCTACTATAAATAAGTCTTCTTGGTGTTTTTAATAAGGTAGTGTTGCCAATTAGTCTAGAATTTCCCTTTATGTTTTTTCTTTTCTTGTGTTTCCCTTTCTCGTTGCTTGTTCCTTTCTTTTTGTTTCGTTTTGTGCTTTGTGCGCCGGTAACCACATTATTTTCCAAGGTTGTGTATGCACAAAGGATTGCACATTTGTTTTAGGTTAGGGTGGAGTAATGCAAAATATAATCCTACAATACAAGTTAAGTGGCCCAATAGAAGGAATCATGTAAGGTTGAGAAATCGCGTAAGGAAACGGTGGATGATAAATTATGGTGTCAAAAAGGTTGTAACAAAGACCACGTACAAAGGATGAAGAGCACAAGAACAACATGAGGTAGGCGAGGAAAAAATTAGGAAAAAGGACAGAAGAAGTGCCTTTGGTGTTGTTGACACGTGGGTAAGAGTCTTCAGTCTGTTTGGATTTGTGTGTGCTAGAAGGTTGTCAAGTTTTTCACGTAGGATTAGGCACATGGGTAAAAGCGCTTGAGGTTGGTTTTAAGGAAAAATCTACATTTAGTGTCAAGTATGGTGGTAGGTGGTATAGCATTTAATGTTGGAAAGAAGGAAAAGCTATAAATATGAAGTCAAACACATCATTATTTTACCTTGTGATTACGAAGTGAAAGAAGCTCTTGCGAACTAGGGCATCTAGAGAGAAATTTGTGCGAAGGAAGAAGAATCCGAGAAATTTGAGTGTGCAACTAGAGTAGATCTATGAACCAGAAGGAAGGAGTACACGGGTGTAAGGAAAGGTTGTGTGAAGAGTGTCGTCTTATGGAAGGTTTTCCTAGTTAGGGTTTGGCAGCTAGGGCATGGAAAAAGAAGGATTCATTACACAATTTGAAGCCTTGGAGTTTAATTTGGAGGGTAGCAGAGTAGAAAAGTAGAGTTAGAAGTCTGTAGTTGATCTCGACAGAAAATATGGCACTAAAAAACCAATTGTTTCACCAAAGAAAACAAAGGGCAAGGGCAAGGGAAAGAAAACTACTGCCATCGTAAACACCAATAAAGAATGGTACGTAGAAATGCAGTACCCATATGGGGTATTGCTAGGAAAAGAATGGGAGTCACACTTGTGAAAGATGGCCGTGAGTGATTATAACCATCGCATGAGCACAACTGAGAAAGAAATGGCATTAGAGTTGGTCCATCTAGCTAACAAGAGGACGCCAGATGGGATGCCTATTTACAATGATGAGGTGAAGGTCAAATTGGAGAAGGCAGGATTATTGCAACTGTATGAGTTGCCTTACTTTGGCAAGCCCGTAAGCACCTTTTCAATGGTTGATGTCACGCGTGCATGAGGATCACTTTTATTTTATGGGGCACAAGATGCGCATAACACCATAGTTGATATCCAAGTTCACATGCCTCATTTGTGAAGGAGATAGCATAGATGATGATCTGAGCGACAAGGAGGCTATCAAGGAGACTATAGCCGCGTATGACTATAAAAAGGGGTCACAATACTTTGACATCACCGAGATTCTAGACCCTATTATGAGGATGGCCACGTGCTTGGTGACCAATCTCAATGATCAGGAATGATGGACACAAGTGAACAAGGCATGGCTAAATGTATGTCGGAAGATATCAGAGGGAACAATCTATAACTTGTCTACTTTCATCGCGGATGAGATCATAAGTAGCCAAGCGTAGGAGGGAGAAAAGATATTATTTGGTAATGTCCTCCTCACCATTGTCTTTTCAGAGATTGGAGTGCTAGATGGGCTGGAAAAGTTTGTTTGGGAGTATCCAGAAGAGGATTCCTCACCCGCAAAAAGGTTTGCAAAGTACACTTGTGAAACCATGATGGCTGCTCACAAGGCACGCTTGGAAAAGTGGTACAAGTGAATGCGTGATGCATTTGGAGTAGAATGGAGGATCCTAGAGTAGTTACCAACACTCATGGATGGAGAGGTAGAGTTTGCAAGTGTATCAACATTTCGCATTGGCATATTTACATTGACAGATGGGACTATGAGTCCATGGTGCAAGCTACCCTTCTCCTTCACCGCACAATACTTCCAAGCCGGAGTCAATCGGTTCAAGGAGGCCAAGAGACTAAGGTTCAACCTTAGTGAGGTAGATCTAGACCACCATGAGCTATGTCGAAATCTTGTCTACCCAAATAAGTGCACATACATGGAGAAATATGTCTCCCACGAAGTACAAATGATGAAGCCTTTAACACTGCCAATTACAGGGAGGACTGTAGCAAGGGTGTATCTGTGCATAAGGCCAAAGTTTGAAAAGGGTGCTTACTTGGAGAATGATGTCTCCATTCCTGAAGACCCTATAGGAAGGAAGAAGGCCGCGCCAAGGAAGAGAGAAAGAGAAGAGGTGCAGGAGAAGAAGGCACCAAGTGTTCAAACCGCACAATCAGGTGGGCACGCCGGAAGCAAGCACTAAGCCTAGTACTTATGCGCAGAGAAAGAAGTATCCTATCAAGGAGAAGACCCCATAAGAAGAGGAGCTAGAGCATGAAGAGAACCTCACCCATGAGGAATCACCAAGGGAGACATCACCTGTCAAAGAGAAAGAAAAATAAGAATCTCTTATACTTGAATCCCCAAAGTAAGAAAAGAAGCGAGAAGGTGAAAATGAGTAAAATTAAGAAGAGACGGAAAGTCTAGACACCTAGATCAGCAACAAGGATGATGATGATGAGCTTGAAGGAGGTGAAGACCATCCCGTCTATGAGATACATGATTCTGAGGAAGAAGGAGATGAGGAGTATAACAAAGAGGATGAGGAGAATGACGAAGAAGAAGAGGCTCAAGGCAAGGGGGTGAGTGGAGAATTAAATACAAAGGATCAAAGGACCCCAAGCCTCATAAAGGAATAGGTAGAAGAGGTCATGGAGAGAGAAGTGGTGGGAATTATCAAGGACCTGGTAGAACAAGAGGTAGAAACACACACAGATGAGGTGCTGAAGGAAGTTGAGGAAAGCGTAGGAAAATAATATGGCAGCATGGGGAGATCCCAGTTTTGTTGTAAGATTTCCAAGGGCCACATGCACATGGAGGAAGAGCACAAAAGCAGCACAAGGTCAAGGAATGGGCTACATCAATGATCTAAACAAGGTGTTACGTGCACACTTTTCAGAGCACCATACCAATGGAACAACTCTTGGCCATGGCTTCATTTGATGAGGAAGGTGCATACCCTCGAACGAGGAAAATGCTATCATGGGCATTTGAGTCCCACATTAATGAGCCTAAATTTGAAATAAGCTAAGGAGAATTGATGAAGGTGCTAGAAATAAAAGGAATAAACCCCTTGGTGAATGCTCAACAATTATCAGATGAGCAAATCTGCAACGCGCTCAACAAAGTTTCAGTTGAGGTTGAAGCCAGACTCTTTGGAAGAAATGACAGGGTGAAGTTCTAGAGGCACACTTGGATAAAAAGGAGGAGGATATCCTTAAGAAAATAAAGGGATTGAATCAGGAGGGGATAATAAGTGCTCAGTTAAGGTGAGTTAAAATAAGAGAAGGCAAGGGTGTGTGTGGTATACTAGAAGATAGAGATGATCACGGATGTCATTATCTTGAAGCATCTAGACTTAACACCGCCTGTGCAAAAATATGGATCAACCTTATACAGTGCCTAGAGGACTTGACCCACATACTCACTATGGAGAGGTGGCCACTTGCCTTAGAATCTGTAGAAGAGGCATTGACATGCCAAGAAAAAGAGGATAAGATGAAGGTTGTAGAAATTTTTCTCAAGTCTACAACAAAAATCCTCACCAATGTAAAAGCCATCGCACAAGTTGCTAAGGATGCTTATGATAATTTCACAGATAGGGATAGAGTGGCAAGTATCTTGGTTGCCACCCATGAGACGGAACTCAAGGAGTTCTAAGAAAATAATAAGGGGAACAAGGATGAGCGAGACAAAATCCTAGCCGAAGTGGAGAAGAAATAAGAAGCAATCGAGACCCTGCAGGGCTCAATCAAGAACCAACTGAAATAATTGTACCCCCAAATCACTCAGAGGATGGACGCACTTGAGGATTTGGGAAAAAATTGGAGGGATTGTGGGACAATGAATGCCAAGGGAGAAGGGCTAAGCTTTGAGGAGGTAAGCGCCCTAGTAGGTGACCTCTGTCAACAAGCACAGAATGAGGTTGATGCCTAGGATAAGTTGGAGGTAGATTTGAGGAAGGATTTCCCTCTCCTCCTTCAATAGTGATCGTGATCCCCCATTCTTTCATTCTTTTCCCCAATTCTTCACTCCATTATTTATTCAACTTTTTAGAGCCCATTCATTCTTTATTCATTAAAGAAAGTGTTTCCGAGGATGGAGAACAGGTGTAGTGTGGGGTGATGTTGGACCTCTAAATTATTTGGCTAAGTAAAATAAGGCACATGGGTGCATGGGGACAAATTAAAGAAGGGCGTGCAAGGTGAAGGCATGCAAGAATAGGTTTTTTAAATGGTTTAGCATAACCCTTGGCGTGCGCACAAGGAAAAGGAAGGGTTCTAGGACTTAGCCATATTCGATGTCCCTAGAAACACATGAGAAAATCATGACCTGATCGAACATGTGGAATGAATAAGGTGATAGCCTGGCAACTTGGTGGCCACAAAGGAATATTCCATGCAATAGAAGGATCCAAAAAGATATCATTGCAAAGAGTGGAGAGCTCAAATTTGATAAGGCATGCTCTCATGGAGGACCACTTCGACACTTGACAACCGATCTATAACTTCATAAAGGCATGGTGGTGGTTGCTAAGGTTATAAATACAAGCACCCGATAGAATAAAAAGAACAAGAGAGAAGAGAGGTGAAGCTCTGAAGAAATATAATGGAGGGTTCTAGGGGTTAGGGATTAGGAGAACTCTAGGAGTGATGGCATGTTTAGGGGGATGGGTCTGTGATTATCCTTGGGGTATAAGGGACATAGTTCAGTTCTGATGCATGACTTGGCTCTGCATTGTGATATGAAGGTCTGTAATGGTTTCATGGAATGTAATGTGGTACTTAAACATGTTGATATGAATATAAGGCTCTATTGTAAACCATATACGTGTTCATGAGTATATTCCTTATGTATTTCCTTTATGAATGGACCAATTACATATATGTTGCTTGTTATTTCTCTTTTCTGGATGTAATGAGATGACAACTCGTTATAGGTTCTTAGAATGGTGTATAGTTCTTTTTGTCCTTCCGCATTTGATTATCTGTTATAAGAAGATGCATTCTCACAAGACTCTCATAAAGGAGAGACTCGATGCCCGCACGTGCCTCGGGTGAGCACCCAGCACCCGCTAGGTGATAGGTAGCATGCATGGGATTATACTATTGGTCTAAGGGTATAAAAATGACTACAAGAGGGAATTTTATTTTATTCCATGCACACATTTACTATATTCTACGTCTAGCTACTTTCTCAATACTCCGAGTGTGATACACATAAGATCAACCTAGGGCATAATTCTACAGAGAGAGAGAGAGAGAGAAAGAACTACATTAGGTTTGAGATGTAGTGTAGTGCTTGGTTTTAAGTCCATCATTGTGGCGATTGAGGACAATCTGATCCCTCCTTCTCGCATGTTTATTTTTGGGGATTTGATGTGTATTTGAGGGTTGTACATTTCTATTCTTCATTGCAAATTTTTAGTGACTCCAGCAATCTTTGTGTAAATCCATAGTGACAGAAGGAAAGTATTAGCAAATATCTTGTGACCCTAAGAATTTAGATTTCTGAGAATATCCACAAACCTAGGCACAAAAAAAAGGCCTATGGCACCCACGGGTGCCCCTTTCCCTCTCCAGGCACCCCATTTCAAGTAAAATCCTCAATATCTACAATATTACGGGCTCTAGTGCGACGGTCAAGTGCTTTAGATTTCTCTATATTCTAGCTTTGTGCACTTTCCAGAACTCGGTGAATCAGCTAAGGCTCTCTACCCTCTCTTTACACATTAAGGTTTTTTTATTTATTGTTTAGTTATTTGGGTATATTTTTGTACTTCATAATTCATTTATTTACTAAAATATTGCTCTTATATTAGGCATATAAATTTCATTTTATCTTAATTATTTTGATGTTGGAGTTCCTCTTTAACTACTAGTATGATGTGAGGATGCATCTTACAAAGCTTTTGTTTCACCACTTAGCATCCGAGATGTGACGTTATTTTTGGATAACAATGTTAGGGTCTATATCATACATATCACTCTAATACCATGTGAAGGCTTGACTGTTCTTGAATAATAATGTGGTGAATTCCTAGAGTTCATGTGGGTCTAAAGCTTGGCCGATTTTGACAATATGTGGTTATTTTTATGTGTCAATATTAACATTGATGGTAGATTCATTGAGAAGCATACATTTTGGGGGGTAAGGTTTTTGAAGATAGTGATCCTCAACACCCATATAGGTTAAGATAACATCATCATCGTGACAACAAAGAACATCGATAGTGGGGGAATATTCCTCTATCATGTGAGGTAGTGTTAAGGGAAGAGATTTAGTCTTACCATTAGCTTGGTAAGTCAGTGGTCCTAATGTGATAGCATTGATTTCAAAAAAATTGGAAGGGATGGATATGGTATCGTCATTATCAAAGGATAGGTCTAATAAAGGTAATGGTTAGGGTTTAGGTTATAATGTTTGTAATGATGGATTTTAAGAAGATAATTTGAATTCAAGGCCATGTTTTTGTGAGGCTTCCTCAATTATTTAAAGGGTAAATTCTTGTGACCTTGTTCATACCTACTAAGACCAAAACCTTTTCATGCATAGCGGTGAAGGTAAGTTTGAGAAAATTGAGGTTTATCTAGAAATGAAAATTCTTTCAAAAAACAATTATCATGTGGTTGATTGTAAAGAGGAAAGGAGGGGTGATCAATTCCTCCATACAAAAGTTTTTTTCAAAGGAACAAGGGTGAAGGAAATAATATTTCCCATGTTACGTTTATAGAAGTGTTGTTTGTCATGTCATCCATACATTTTAGGTGTATGGAGTGCATTGAGAGTTAGGAGTTGATATTTCCCCAACAAGATACATTACATCTTGTCTTTGAATGATAGATCTTCTGGTAATTTGGATGCAAGGATAGAGGAACTCATAGATTCTTATTTCAAGGATGTGGATTTTTATAAGGGAAGGAACACGTCATTGGGCCTATAAGTCATATGACAAGCTTTAAATGGATTGGGATCAACAAAAACCATATTTTTCTTACCTTCTTATTTATACTTCAGACATCGATGCAAGGTAGATGGGACACAATGCCATAGCATGGACCCAAGGATTTCCTAGTAATATGTTGTATTAGAATTATCCTTCTACAATATATAAGAGTTCATGGAGGCTTTTGACACCTATTTTGATAAGAAATATAATTGTGCCCAAGGTGGGAGTGACAGTATCATTAAAGGTGCATAAGAAAGTGATTGCATGAGTGACAATGGTATCAGGTAACTAGATTTTTTTGAAGGTGTGAGATGAGATTATGTTGATGCTAGTGTCATTTTCAATCATAACTCTTTTAACCAAAGTATCATTGATATGGGTAGTAACGAAGAGGGGGCGTGATCCTCAAGTTGTAGTGATGGAATCTCGAAATTGTTGAATATGATGGTTGCAGACATTTTTAGGGCACTAATAAGGTTGGAAAATGGTTGGGGCTCATTTGATGGTACCAAGATGGCTTGAAGGGCTTCTATCATAGCTTGTCGGTGTTGTGGGGAGTTTTGGATAAGTTCATAAAGGGACATCTTGACGAGTGCTTGATGTAACTGTTTAAGAACAATATTTTTATAGATGTTTTGGATTGAGTATGGGGGTCACAAGGATGGAGACCTTGGTTTTATAATATGAAGTGTTGGATGGTTCAAATGGAGTGGCAGGGATAGATATGTTAGGCCTATTTTCATTATGGGCCTTCAAATCTTGGGTATATGATCTTGCGGCTATAAGGACAATATTAATTTTGAAGAAAGGGGACTTACTAGAAGAGGCCATGTCTTTGTTGGCTAAATTACTAGAGGATGCTTCAAGATAGTCAAGTTTAGTGATAGGTTTGATTTGGTGGCTTGATCTTGTTATTTTGGACTTGATAGGTGGACAAGGATGGTTCTTGTTTTCTTGGAGGAGTCCTTTGTTAAAAATATTTTGGATCAAAGACATGGAGTGCTTTACAATCCTCCATATAATTTCTTGTTATTCGATGATAAGCGCAAAAAATACCTCATAGTCATATCGGGATTGGGGATCTAATGGCTTAATTGGTGGTAATACTATGGTTGACAATTGTATGAGTTGTTTAAGGATTTTGGTGTAATATCCTAACGGGGCTTGCTGAGATGATAATGAGGGTGTAGGAATTTGGATTTCATTTGATGGTTTAGAAGGATGAGACACTCAAAGCATGTTTTGTGTGGCACATTTAGGTTCGAGTTTGAGGTAATTCCTAGATTCTAAGATGGAGACTACAATTTTTTATGATGGACATTTTCTTAGAATAGAGGGTAGGGTTGTTGTATATTGTGTTATATTTGTCTGGTCTTGTGATAGTTCTACCTTTTTCTATGGATGACTCACCATTTTTGTATAGGACTGCCATGGTTTTTGATTTGATGTTGTGAGATTTTATATTTGAAAGGGTTTTTATGATTTTGGTAATGGATCTTTTTTCTTACAATATCGAAGGGATAGTATTAGGAATATTTGTGTGAGTATATATGGCATGGTTTGGAAGTTGTGATGTAGGTAGGTTTGAGGTCTCAATAGTAAGGAGATCCAAAGATTCTAATTTTTTATCTATTATTTATGTCATAGGAAAACATGTTACGGTAGTTTTAGGTGAGAGGTGGTTGACAATGTTGATGATATGAGATGTAGAATTTTGAGCCCCTACAACATTCCTTTGATTATTACCTAGGGATGGTTTGGAAAAGGTTGTTTGAACACATTTATGGTTTGATTGGGAGGTGCATTCAGATTGTCAAGTTATAACTCACCTCAATCGACAAGGTCTTACATTTATAAAAGAGATAAAACTCTCAATTTCATTTCCTCATACCTAGTGATATTTGTAATAGTATTTACCCCTATACCATGATGGTTTAGGGTCGATTCATTGATGGGTTAGATGGGAGGGAGTTTTATCATGTAATTATCATGAGTTTGTCAAAAATAGAGTTATAAGACTCCCCTAGAGGTGTGTATTTATGTGGAGGTTGGGACCATTCAAAGTTTGAACTCCCTTTAATCAACATGATTACATTCACTAAACCCTTGGATTTGTCACTACTGGAAGATGTTTTAAAGGAATATTTGGGTTTAGGTTTTCTAGATAATAATTTAACCTTTCTATCCTCAAGGGATAAGAGTTCCAATTTCTAGGCCATGGTAAATGCCTCATCAAATGTTTGAAAACATTAGATCTGAAGGATGGATAATATATGTTTCACACAAGATAAAGAAAATAAATTGATCAAATCACTCCGGGGTAGAGAAAATGATAACTTATTAATAATTCCCCACCATTTGGTGATGAAATCAGCAATAGATTCATCCTCGAATTATTATATAGTGTATAATTCAATGATAAATATCTAACATGCGATATGGATAGAGAAATGTTCCAAGAACATTTGTGTTATTTGTGTAAATGAATAAATGGAATGTTGAGGAATATTTTTATACCAATCTAGAGTAGGCCCAATTAATGACATTGGGAATGTCCTTATCATAAGATTCTAATCATGAGCTATAAGATAAAAAAGTGTGACGAAAGGTCTGAATGTGTTGTTTTGGATATTCCTTACTATATAATTTTATAAACTTCAGAAGTTTCCATTGAGGATGATAGGTTTTAAAAGACATGGATGGGTTGATGGGATCATTACAGACCTTCTTGTAAGAAAACATTTTTAGGTCCCATGGTGGTAGCTTCAAGACTCGCGATTCTACTTATCAATGTTTACATGGGATCATTTTGAGGGGGTTAGATGTTTGAGGGGTTATCTTGATTATAGATGAGGGGGTTTGAATGTTGATATGGGTAATATGGTATGGGTTTTAAAAAGAGGAAAGCTCCTAGGTATATTGTAAGTTTTTAAGAAACTAATGATTTTGAAGAAAATTAGATATACTAATAGGGGTAAGGGATAGAAGTATTGACAAGAGGTTGCGATAGTTGTGGATTCTATTAAGTTGGAATGTATCTATAATGTGACACATTCATCATAAAGATAGGTTATGAAAGGGGGTGAGCGCTAATGATAACACTTGTATTGATAGGCACTACGGATGTAGTAATAGATACTACTAAGTTCTCGATTGCAAATGTAGATTTTTGTGAGATGACGGGTTGTGATGTGGCCAAGGAGCTTGTAGAACAATGCATATTGATAGATCTTATTAGGGGAGGAAGATAAGTGGAAGGGGTGTGACTAACCACAGGTGATGAAGTAATATCAAGAGTTTCTACACCTTAAGGGTTAGGCGAGGAGGTAGATGGTAAGGGCCTTTATTGAGTAACCATGTTTTGTGATGAGATAATGTTGAGTTTAAAGCTAACTATGGTAGTGGATGAGACAAGTGTTGATATTATTGTATTACTAATGGTAGGATAAGGAGGAATTTTATCTATAATTGGATGACGAGAGGGATCAATAAATTGAGAGTGATTAAAGGTGATGTTGGTGGCAGATGGAGGAGGTTATGGACTATAACGGTGAAGGTATATATCCTCGGAAGAAAGATGACTACTAAGGGAAATTAGGTTGGTTTTTAGAAGTTCTTTGAATACTGGATCTCCACTATGAAAGTGTTTTGGAATGGATTCATCGGGAATTTCATATGTATCTTATTGTATGATGGGGGAGTGCAAAGGCTCTTTATTTGATTCAAGGGATTGTTACAATGGGTTTGACATGTTTGTGGTATTCTAAATACGGGATTGTTGTCTAGTCAAAACCATGAAACAACAAACAAATAATGATAGAAATATATTTAATTAAGACACAAGTCACACAATCAACAAGAGATTTTAATTATCTTAATTAAGTTGAAACGTGTGAAAAGAAAAAGATGGTTGATAAAGGGTACTAAGAATTAGACAACCAATGGTTGGCTTCAAGTGTGTTTAAGGATGGATTCCTAGATATACCCGAGAGTACGAGAGGCCAAAATCTATGTTTTTTTCAAGACAAGGCATGGTATTCGGGACTACCACCATACCTCACAATCCCGCAATGATAAGGGTACCGGGTACTTAGCTGATATATTTCCCACCAATTGTTTATACTCGGTCGAACATCGAGTTATCTTCCCCTGGTGATGAAATCCAAGTAGGTAGACCTAGAAGGAAGTGTTTAGAATGCAAATTTGATTTGTAATGTGATTTGGATGTGTGTGAAGGGAAAAGTGAATGCAAATTTTTAACCCTTATTTAAGCTAGATGAGCAGGAAAGAATGAAGATTCTTTTTAAGACCCGAAAGAAAAATTGATTTTGATGAGGAAAAAGCACACAAGATGCAATGTTGAAAGGAGACTAAAAGAAAAAGGAAAGGTGTACCTTTGTTCGCTAAATACTCTTTTTAATTATTTTACGCATTTTGAGAAAGCCACCAGAGGAATTCAACCGAAAATTTATTTGTTGTGACAAGAAATGAAACAAGAAATAGATTTTACTATGAAAATGTAAAATTTGATCGAAAAGGGACTAGGGTCCCACTTTGGGCATGCAGATTTTTATTAGATTTTAGGATTTGATCTTAGTAAGTGAAACAAACTTCTAAAACTCATAAAATAGAGGGTTTAATGATATTTTTGTCGACCATGTCGAAGTGTACGGATCCAAACAATCACAAGAGACTCTTCTTATAGATAATGAGAAAACCTGCACATAAATAGACCGCTTGACAAGAGGGAGGTTACATAATAATATGATGAGTTTCTTGGAAAATATGAATCCCATGAACCAAAGTGCTTCCTTTGATGGGTGTCAAATTGTTTTTAGACAATTAAGCTGGAAATCATGACAAAATTACAAATTAGAATGATAAATTTAGGATGTAGTGGTTGGATGGCAATACTTAATCAACATCCTTGATTATAGGATGGGGAGGTTTGAAAATGACTTCCCAGGAATCGCTATTGGCTTCATCACTATGTTTAAGGAGAACTTCCAATTACTCGGTGATCCCATCCGAATTGGGTGTGAAAGTGATGGTGCAAAGACTTAATTCGTAGTTGATATCTAACTTCTCCCATATAAATGGATATCACACAATCAAGTAAGTAAAAGATGGTGTCTAGTTCATACCCTTCACCTAGAATGGTCATCTATAGACAAAGGACACTTGAAACACAAATATTAGTAGAAAATATATTATAAAATGGATTGAAAACATGCAATATGTGACTAAAGGGATTAGAAGTTGTAATTGCTAGCGATTCAAGGGAATCACTGGTGATTGTTGTATAATTGGCTAATTTTGAATAAAATGTGAATTCATACTTTAAATATGTGATTAAATGACTAGATTGTTCTTAGAAATGATGTGTAGATAAAAAGGGGATGTAAAGAGAAAATAATACCTTGCCTATAATGTGAAACATAGATAATGAATGTCTGAGAGCGGCCTTATGATGGTGTGGGATATCCAAGGACTTGGTGTGGATCCAAATGGTGCTAATATATCGTTAATGGTGTCATCTCAGTCTCTAGAATATGAGATTTTTTATATAGTGTTTAGGGATCCCCATTCAAGGAAGTTGGTGGGTTTATATAGAATTGTTGATAATTTTGGGAGTTGATGGTGATCCAAAAAGTGGGGAAATTTTTTAAGTGGTTGAAAATACCTCCAAATGGGTGAGTTTTGGGTTAGGGGTGAAAATAACGTGAGTAAGAGTGTGTTGGGAGGTTATGAGGGTTTGGCCTTACTAGGCTAAAATGGGTTTAGGAGGTTTAGGAGGGGGTAAGTGAATATTTACGAGAGTAAATGGATATTACGGGGGTAGAATATGATTTAAGTAATTATGGGACTTAGGTATAGTGATTAAAATATGGATATGAGTTGTGTGGGTAGGTCACCTAAGGGTGTCAAAACTAGTGTCTACGGTTTTCACCAATGCTCTGGGACTAAGTCCCTCTACTTAGGAATGGGGCAGATCCATTTATTAAAAATAAGAAATATTTACACTACTCTAACCATCATGGGTGGCCTTTCAACCTGGGGATCACACAAGAATAATCCATTAAACCCATGTGCAAAATGAGGTGGAAGAAAGGTGTGTGTATGGAGAGAGGGAAGAAAGTGAGAAGGGGGTTTTACTCAATAAATAACAAGATGAGTTTATTGACATAAAACCATAATATTTCCAAGTTATCAATGAGAAGACACCATGTCAAGAAAAGAGGAAAAAAACACAAATAAATCCAAGTTCATTTACATAATATTGCATAAGTAACCATGATCATGGAGTAAAGTTGAGATGGAAAGGAAAACATAAGACAAGAAGATAAAAGAATTGTAGTTTCTTGCTTGTAGTAAGACAATGGGATCTATAGACCAAGAAAATATAACTCTCTAGAATGGAGAATCCATTCCAATTTATAGCTTTACAATATTTCTCTTCATATACCCCCACATGACCTTTCATCTCACCACCGTGTGACTTTTGAATTCACAGGAATGAAACTAAGTCCTTTTCTCATTTTTAAATAGGGAATTTACAATGCAACATTTAAGTCATTTAATTGAATAAGACAAAAGAGTGATAAATTACATTCAAAATGAAGAAATAGAATGTAGGGAGAGAGGGAGGGAGGAGAGATAATAAGAGAGAGAAGTGAAAATATGGAGACAAGAAAGCATCTTGTTGATGAAGAAATTGCTTCTGATGTATCTTGAGTGAATTTTCCATGAATAAATTTCCCTACCTTTGACCTCTGTTGAATTGGAACACTTTGATTGCAAGTTCCTCCTCATGTGAGATGCAAACACACTCCAAGGAATTGAATAAGTGTTTAGAAACACTTCTGCGAGACTTGTATTGATATGGAAACAAGATGATCATTTTTAACACAAGGTTGGAGTTAGAACATGGAGAACATCACCTTGCTCTTCTTGGCTTCAAAATTCACCTCTGTGACACAGATGTTTCATTTTTAAATGGAATCAACACCATGATTCTCAAGCAATTTATTTCTCATCTGTTATTCATTGGAAAATTCCCTCTCCTTCATTTAAGCGAAAATACATAGTGTGAAATTATGAATTCATCAAGTCACTCAGGTGTTTGCACTATTTCAAACTTATCCAAGTGCTCTTTCTTCAGCATGAGAGGCTCAAAATCCTTATTTCTTGACCAATATCTCAAAACTTACTATTTTTAGTAATCCTTATTTTGAGAAGTCCATTTTAATTTCTAGTTTCTTAATTAGGTAATTTTGAATTTCCCGATGTACAAGGGGAAATGACAACTCTAATAATGAATGTTTGAAGCACATACTATTTATAGTCAATTATCCTTAGGAAGGCTTACTAGTTTTAGAAGTGGGTATTTTTCAATGTCGTAATGGAACGAAAGTGGTCTCAAAAGTTTTCTTAATTCACAAGGATGTTTTGCTCTAATTTTTGAAGGATTTCAATCACCAGAACTCCGTAGATCTAAAAAAATGAGTTTCTATTTCAGAAAAATCCATTCATCCATTAAAAATAATTTACAATGTCATTGGATTTATTGTTGGATTCCTTTGAAATATGTTTTTCAAGGAAGCTACAGTCAAAATCTTATAGCAAACAGAGATAGGGTTTGGGAGATATGAGAAAAAGGGGTTTTGAGCATGGAGGATGTCTAAAGAAATTTTGGTAGCATAACAACATACTAGCAGAAATAGAGGAGATAAAATAGCACAAGTGAGGCTCAAAATAACACAAGTGAGGCTCAAAATGGTTAATTTTTGCATTTAAATGATTTCCCCTCTTTGAAATGTGTTTCCCTCTCATTTGCACATTTTAACTCACATTAAACCCAAATAAGCTCAACCCGGGTCAAGTGGAGCTTAGAGGTGTGGTTGCATCCTAAAAAGGGGGTAAAAGGGGACAAGGGGACATCAAACCCTCTAAAGTGTGTTTTGGGTGCTTTATTAATGAGGATGGGGCTAAATTTTATAGAAATAGTGAGTTTATAACATGTTTCTAACACCCAAGTTGTCACTTTTAAGTGATGAAAAGTTGCCTCCATAGGGGGTGAAATTTTGTGTCCCTCATGTCCCCTTAGTTTTTGGTACAAATGGAAAAAGGGACGTAAGACCTCCAAAAGGTTGTTATGGGTCCATTTGTCATGAAAAGTGGTCAAAATCCAACTTAAGGTGAGTTTATAACATGTTTCTAACACCTTAAGTTGTCATTTAAGTGATGAAACATAACACTCAATGAGGGAGAACAATTTGATGTCCCCCATGTCCCCTTGCATTAAGGAAAAAGGGACATCAGGCCTCCAAAACTCTACCCAAGCTTCTTGGAATGTTGATGTCATCAATCTCAAGGTGAAAATAGCTTAAGGAGTGGTTTTTCAGGCCCAAGAGAAAACATAGAGTTAGGAGGCCCAAACTTAAATGATTTTTCCTCCAAAGGACCCACTGAATCCATCCACACCATTTTAAAGACCTTATTCAGCTTGAAAGTTTCCTTTTCAGTCCACTTTCTATTTTTGTTTATGTGTGTGCGTTGGTAAGCTAAGTTATCCTTGGATTTTATAATGAGCATGAACAAATAAAACACATGGACCATGAGGAAGGTCCAATTTACTCCATTTTCCACCTTTTTTATGCTCCTAAAACTTCTCAAGGTATCTTGAACCCTTCAAGCAAGTTTTTCCTTGTAGAAAGACTCTTGTGATGTACTGATGGACAATTTTCTGCATTTTTATACTCCCATAATTTTGTCTTAATTATTGCACCATGAAGTAAGATTTTTCATATTTCCAATTCTTGGGATATGAGATCCCAACACTTTGAACAAGGTGACTAGCTCCTTTGAAACATGTTTTTCCCAAAGTGCCTTGCCCAAAAAGACTCGGTTTTGCTTGAAAGTTTCCCAACCTCTCATGGCTCCACATAAACTTCCTAAACTACCTTAGATCATCTTATTACTCTCTGCAAAACCTTCAGATGGGATTTTCCCTTGCGAGCTTAGCTTGTGGGATGTTCTTCCGTGGTGAGAAGACTAAAATAGCCCTTTTGAAGCCTTAGAGAGCATTGTTCTTTCATAAATCTCAGTACCTTCATGAATCAAGCTAGGTACACTTCTCTGCACATGAAAAACACTTGAAAATAATTTTAACACATTCCTCTCAAGCGGAATGAGCATTACACAATTGAAATGTTAGTCAAATGAAAGGTTTATATTTCATGGGAAAGGGAATTTCAAGTGTGGGTTTGGTTGTCATGACCAAAATTTTAAATTTTGCATGTTAGACCTTTAGCATGACAAGAAACATAAATAAAGAGGGTTTGTTTCATCTAAAACAAAAACATAAAGAGTTTGTTTCATCTGAAACATAATAGAAAGGGTTCATTTTAACAAAAACAAAAACGCGAGAAGGTTTTTGTTTAAATGAAACAAACATAGAAAGGGTTTTTAATTGAAACAAAATAGAAAGGGTTCATTTTAATTAAAACAAAAATCAAAAGAGTTTATTTTAAGTGAAACAAAAATAGACAAAGGTTCAATTTAAATGAAATAGAAATAAAGAGGGTTCATTTTACATGAAATAGAAAGTAAAGGGTTTGTTTTAACGAAACAAAAACTCATTTTTAACCAAATAGAAATAGAAAACTGCTCATTTTAATTGAAATAGAAATAGAGAAGGGTTTGTTTAAAATATATACAAATAGAAAATAGTTTTCTTCACTAACAAAAAAAAAAGTTTTAACTAAATAGAAAACATAAAGAAAATAGAAAATGGCTCGTCATAACTAAACCACACAAAACCAAAAATAATAAAGGTTCATTTTTACTAAAATAGAAATAAAACATGCATAGAAAACCAAATTGATATTTGCATACCGAAAAAGCACCACACACAACCACCCACCGAAAACACTCATCTAAACTCCCCAGAAACACTTTTTAATAAACACCCACTAATAAAAATCATGTGAAACACTCACAGATAATGCTCGCAATTCCTTACCCAAAACCTCGCTCATAGCACCTTGCACTAAAAATTGAGGTCAATAGTAATTTTTTCTTTTATAAAGAATGTTACAGTCATAACTTGTTACAATTATAAGATTTACGGTCTTATGGTCGTAACAAGTTATAGTTGTAACCTTTTTGTAGGCCACATAAGCATGATCCTAACCTTTTTCGGGCCACATGTGTTATGGTTGTAAAACTTATAGCCATATCTTTCTAGCCACGTATGTTATGACCGTAACCTATGTGGAATCCATGAAACCAAGCCGGATGTCAAAAAGTGAGGCACATCTTTGTGCACTCATACATAAGTCACTATAAGCATTATCAAAGGTCTTGAGGGACAGAAAAAAATTAGTCTAGTAGCTAAATCACACCACATCACATTGCTACTATGTTATGTGCATTCCCTACTCTATAGTTATCCTATTATATTTGTGTCAAGAGATACAACAGAACATACATGGGTTGAATTAGATTGAATATACTACTTGTACACAAACTAGGAAACTACATGAGGCATGATCCCTCTCGAGGGGATGTAGTGTAACACTTGGATTGGTTCAATATGGGTTGATAAAAAAGGAGTCTAGCTTTACCCACACATTGATTTCACCTTTTTTATTTAATGATTTGATGAAGGGTATTACACGTATCTAGGGTTTCCAATTGTTGTAGTTCATTAGAGGTTTATATCGTGAGGTTGTGTTAAATCTTGAAACATATCATGAAAATCATTTCCAAGAAATAAAAGGGAGGGAGAAGTTACAAAACCCTACTATCGGTAGATCGAAACCTTATAAAAGAGGGAAAAACCATACCATAGTCTAGACAAATTTGTACGGTCCTTGACAAAGGTAGTTTTCAATTGCAATTTTAGAGATGAAGTAATTTTAGGCTCATAATAATTCATTTATATAGTCCGTATAAGAAGATTCTCTATATACAACTCGCATAACTAATTACTTACCCCTTTATGTGTCTCAAGTAAGCATATTTTAGTTTTCACAAAATTGTAAGTATTAATGTGTTATTTTGAATGTGCATGGTTAATGTTAATTAATTAATTTAGAATAAATCCATGTTATAAACCCTTACATCATATATTTGCTTATATCACATCTTATAATTTTTAGGGTGTAAATATTTGTGTAAATAATATAGGGATTCTATATGGATTGTATATGGTCTTGAATGTGGAGATTGGGCAAATGGAGTTGACCTATAAAACTTTAGGCGATCGAGAATGGTGAAAATGTATACCAAATGAGTCAAATATGTGATACTAGTCCAATTGTCTAAAAAGGTTCAATAATTGACATTCCCAAGCACCTCAAACCAAATTTATGTTACAACACATTGAAATTTGTAATAGAGAACCATCAGTATTGCACCAATTTCCATGGTTGATGAATTACTGCAATCATTGGTGCATTATTTGCAATATTATAGATCGTTCAGGGGATTGGAAAATATCAAGATAATTTGCCCATTTTATAGTATAATATAGGCCCCAAAACTTATGTAATTTTCTTCAAGCTTCAAATACCTGCAACTATTGGAGATAAAGAGGATAATAATATTTGTTTGTAAGTGTTTATATATAATTGTGTTTGGGGGTCGGGGGTTAGTGGGGAGGCGGGAGGATGTGTTGTGTGTGTACATATATAATATGCACATGGGTCTGTAGGTGAGGGTAGAGTTGGGGGGATGAGGTGTGTGTGTTTTTGTTTTGTGCACTCCGATCATCCGGTTCAAGAAACGTCACCACAAGCCGGGCATAACTACAACCATATAGAGATAGGGCCCTCCCGAGAGCCATTTCTCTCAATAGGGTAGATGGATGGTCGGCGCCCTATCTATATACCCCTACCCTCTACATCTGGGCCAACTATAGAACTAGCACTCCCCCGCCCGGTTGGGGAGGGAGAGTGTATGTATATATACATGTCTGTGTGTGTGTGTGTATATGTATATGTATATATGCATACATATCTTTTATATTATATGTATAGGTATAGGTATATGTATACACACACATATATTTATACATATGCATATGTATATGTGTGTGTATATGCATGCACATGTGAACATGTGCATGCATATATCTAAATATGTGTATACACATGTATACATATACATATACATACACATATGTATGTATATATGTATGTATGTATGTGCATACATGTGTGTGTATGAATTGTTACATATGTGTATGCATATACATAAGTGTGTATATGTATACATGTGCATACACACACATATATACATATATAAGTACACACATACATATGTAGATATATATATGTATATGTGTATGTATGTATGTGTATGCATATGTGTATATATAATATAATATACATGTATTTATGTATGTATGTACATGTATATGTATATGTATATATATATATATATATATATATATATATATATGTACACACATAAAACACAATCACACATGCCCTCCTTTCCTCGGCTCCATTCTCACCCACACCCCACCCCAACTCCCATATACATAGTATATATACACACACAACACACCCTCCCCATCCCCTCCCTCCACGCATGCACATGCACACGCACACGCACGCACTCACACACACATGCATAAACATGTACATATAAATATATGCATACATTACACAAAGAATAAATGTGTATATATTTATATACATATGCTTTAAACAAATTTAATTTGTAATTAGATGAGTGAGATCAAATGAATATAAAAATAACTCGTAAGATCTAGCATGCAAAGTACAAGCAAGTATGCAAGATATTGGGTTGTCTGCAAGTTTCTGGCCGAGAAACTAGACTCTAGAACCTCTTTGGAAAAATTCATCAAAACTAGGACAGATCGCCTGGGCGCTATTTTACGATATGGATGCTAGTGTCCTAGAAAGAGCTTTAATTTTTTTCTTTTAAGGGTTTGAACTTATCTTCTTCCTTTCATTGTTTTTCACTTCGATCTATTGTAGGGCTCATGGGTCACACATGTTCCTACAAAATAAACCCTAGCTACCTGCACAAGGCTCAAGAAAATATTACATGGAATAAATAATGCATATGTTTAAGTTAGACCGACCTTTGCAGTCACCCCAATGTGATTTTCACCGGCACTACACTACATTTCAGACTCTATGTAATTCTAGTGCGTGTGTGATTGAATTATGTCCCTTAAAGCTAGGTTTCCCTTGTACCAATCACACCATGATAATGGGATACACCTACTTTTCCCCCAATATGGATGTGTGCGATGGAATTCAAAAATAACTTCTCTTATGTAGTGAATAATGCAACTCAAATGCAATCCTTGAATGTTTCTCTTTGCCCAAGTAGTAGATAGTAAGTGATAGTATAAGTTATCGTCTTGCCCCTAATAATGGTCAATAAGTCATGTATATATATATGATTCTTTTGTTTAAATTTATTCATTAAAAATAAAAAAGGTTGACCCAAAGTGATAAGAGACTTTAGAAAAGATATCAAATGATGTGGCATTTCAAACTTGAAAAAGAGAGGGAAAAGGATAAAAGCACCCAAAGGGGACAATAGTGCCTAGGCACTCCTGTCCCTAATGGGTGGTAGTGTCTAGGATTCTAGAATGAAAAATAGGAAATACAAAGTTGGGTCATGTGTTGTCCAATTTCCAAAAGTAAAGTGACCATTTGAGAAAAGAAAATGTCAAGAGTACCAAAAGGGATAAAGCAATGTAAAAGAAAACAAGTGTTGTTAATATCTAGTTTTCTTACTTAGGAATCATGCATATAATAACATACTTAGAGACACATTGTAAGTATTAAGTGTGTGATTTTTTTACTACATTTTCCCCCACTTTATGTTGGTGAATGAATATTGGTAGCATAAAGTAGATAAGAATAACATGCCTTACGGAGAGTGAAGGAGTTGTAACCAATAATAGCAAGTCAAATGATGATTGTGCTTAATAGCATGTCAAATGGAGATTATAAAAATGTGTATCATGAAATCTATAATATGATAAGGCTCTAGGGGTGACCTCATGTATGTAATAGAAATTATACTTGTGTTTGTTCCTTGACTATTGCCTTTACCAGAGTTCCTTGTGCTTTGAGATTGTTCCTTGTTCCATCTATGTGTTGCATTTCATCAAAGTAAGGTCAAACCTGCAAAATAAGATAAGTGTACTCAATGTTGATGATAAATGAAATTGAAATTTAACTTAGTAAATATCAAAATAGAAATGCTTATTGAAAAATAAGTGAATCAAGGATAGAGTACACATGTGTGTCATGAGAGAAGAGATAGAGTTGCTCTTATCTATTTTTTCCTTGAAAATGGTTGGCATGGTACTGATTATTTAGGTGTCCTATTACCAAACTGAGGATTTGAGTGTCCTATCACTAAACTAAGGATTTGAGCATCATGTCACTAAACCGATAATTTATGTGTCCTATCATCAAGGGAAGAACATTGGAAGAGTTGTAAGATTTTCTCTCCAACCGTTAACACTTCCCCATGGGTAAGTACCAATACAGATGGTCACAAACCTAATAGAAAATGGCCACATATGATCTCGAGAAAATAGAGTAATTGGTTCCCTTTCCCAATGTATGTAACATGTCACCGATATTATTCTGTTGTTCCTAATGGTAACCTAAAACTGATTTTATGTTGCTATAAATTGGAAAATACTTTCACTACAAACCTATTGATCATTCAATTTTCATGTTTTGACCCTCAAGATAGAACCACCCATGTGGGACACTAGCGCTCACCACTCATGTCTATGTTGAGTACATCTATCCTTGCACTAATTTTGGCCCAATTCTGATTCTAAACTTATTTTTAGCTCTTATTTGTTTTGATTTTGTTGTGTACCATTTTGTGTATGGTTTTGGACTACCGATAGGGTGAAATAGTCATCAAATAATATCCCCCACTCATTTGGGGTGTTGGAGATGAACCAAAGTGAGAACGGCCCAAATGAGGAAATTTGAAACTTAAGTGCACATCTAAAATAGAACTCCTGTAAATAGGGAATGTGCATGGTGACAACCATGGTACATACAAAATAATGGGAAAGGCTAGCCAAAAATTTTAGTCACAAACAAGCATGGAAATATGTAATAGAAACTAGTCAAAACACACAAGTAACATGAAAAAGACACAACGAGTAGCTAGTTGAAAACATGAAACACCACATAGGTCATCATAAGATACTAGAAGCCCTTAAGGATATGGAAACAAACACACATATTCAAACATAGGGCATAGCTCATAAACAATGATAATCAAGACACAAACATAGATAAGATACAAGTAAATCATATAAAAATGGTTAGAAGTAGGCCTACAAGAGAAATGCTACACGTGAATCACATGTTAGCATGTTAGAAAAATTTATAGTATGCCACAATGTATACAACTGGAAAATAGGAATGAAAGTATTAGATATTGCAATGATAGAACTTGAATATAGAGAAATAGTAAAGGTAGATTCCCAGGAGCCTCAGTGGGACTAGTAGGAAACAATGCCAAGCATCATACATCGTGTAAAAACTTATAAGTGATTTTCATTCACCTCAAAAAGTACCATGTGAATGTGCATGTGTGTATGGAAAAATGATAGAGCATACTATGAATCCAAGTAACATGATAAACAATGTGCAACATAGAATAGTATAAGCAAGCAAGGATACATCCAATCAAGATCTAGGATAATGTTTTTAAATTTTTACAAATATGTGAACATGAAATAGAACAACGATGAAAGGGGAGAAAGGTTGATCCATAATATATGTGTGTAAGGTGAGGTCCAAGTAGGTAAGTGTGCCCTCAACAGTTTTCTTTGAGGAACCGAGAAAAGACTCGCATCATCGGTAATGAGGGGGGGGGATAAGATGCCCCCAAATGTGAATGCCATAGTGATCTATCTATAGATAAAGGTGACGACTACACACAAGTGGATGAAGTGATGCTAAAGAAGACACATGTGATTGCATTGGGATGTTATATTTTTCCTTTTGTGTTGTTTCTATATTTTTCCTCTAGACGGTGAGAAATTTGTAATGCTTATTTTGAAATAGTTGCATCTTATTCATCGATAAGATTAAGATTTGGTGAGTACTCATGAAGGTTCTTATAGTCATCACAATAGGAGGTAGGATCAAAATCATTTCCATCGTTATATTTGAGTAGTAGGGATGAATCAATGTCACCCATGAGATTAATCTACATGTTTCTCTCAAAAGATTATTTAAAAGTATACTTAGGATTTAGCTTATATGTGCCCATGCCTGTGGATATCCATAGATAATTTGGTAAGTCATTGATACTTGTGTTTGCATAATCTATCTCAATATGCTTTGAAGGAGTAGAGATATTTGTAAATTCCTTTATTGTGTTGGCCTTAGATTGGGCTTGTGGTGGCTCAACTAATATTGTTGGTGTTGTGGTGTGCAATGACTCAGGTGCAAGTGATGATTCTTTTATTATAGAAAAAATTGATGCATTTAATATGGAATTATGTGATCCATAAGTCATAGATGAATTAGATTTAGGAACCCATTGAGATTTGAAAACATGAGATAGATGTGTAACAAAATGGTGTTTAGAAAATGAAATAAATCCCTTATGCTCAAGTTGTTGGATTTTCTAATATAAAGCATAGCAATCATTGTCACAATGTCCATTAATGTCATGATAATTACATAATGGTTGTCCTTTGTCTTTTGTAAGATGATAATGAGGATAGTAATGATTGGGTAACAAAGTGATTAACTCGATGATTGAGGATCTCAAATAAGATATCATGTTTTTAACATGTTCATCAAACGAAAGAGGTGTTTTCAATTGCATTAATTTGACTTCAATTACATGGGAACATGTAATATTTGCATCATATTGTATATCCTTTGCTTTAGAAATATCATGATGCATAACAAGAGAACTAATATGTGCATTAGAAGTATCCTTGAGGTGTTGTATCTCATCCTTGAGAGATATAATTGTAGCATTCATGGCTTGAAGTTTATCTTGAAATTCATGGTGCAAATATTGAATAGAGTCTAATATAGCCTTATGGAATGTGTCATCATTACTAATAGGAGGAGCTGAAAGATGACTCAAAATTGTATTCACTTGGGAAGGTGTCGTATTATCAGGGAGTTGTACTTGTTTCACTAGTTATGTGAGAGTATCTCTACATGATAGGTGTTTCTTAAGTAAATGATACAAGGATACTTGAGAAGTAGTATTATGAGCCATGATGGTAGAAAATAAAATGAGAGAGATAACACCAACTTACATAGAAAAGTGTATAAAGGGCTAAAAATTATGAGGCCAAAGAGTGATGTTAAATAAAAAATGATTTTCATCAAATGAATAAAATGACCATATCTAAAGATATAATTTGAATTTTGTAAAAAAATGAGGTAATTTTGAATGTTATGAATTGAAAGAAAAATCTCAAAGCGGTTTGGAAAAAGTATAATTTTGGATTTCCAAAAATTGGGATCAAATTTGTGGCAAAAAGAGGTTTTCGTTAAATATGTAAAAATGAAAAATAACCTCAAATTAATTTGAAAATAGAGTCGTTATGCTCGAGATATGAAACAAAATGTGATTTGAAAATTAGGAGCCCTAGAAAGTGACCCAAAGGGTAGGATGAAGCATGAAACCCTAGGAATTTTTTTGTAGATCTGATTTATGGTAGGTGATAGATGAAAATAAGGTTTCGATATAAAGATAAGATGCAAATATAAACCCTAATGTAACTAGGGTTTGGGTTTGAAAAGAATTGATGCATTAAATATCATGCAAGGGATTGGGTTCACTAAATGATTTAAATAAATTTAAATCTTAATCAGAAGATTGAGATCAAATGAATATAATAGTAACAAGAATGTTCTAGCATGTAAAGTATAAGAAATTTTGCAAGATAGGAGATATAAGTGAATTAGTTTGTATCGGAAGATGTGGACTAATTCTCGTTAGAAAAGGTTGAACTGGGTTGTGCAAGCTTTGTCTAAGATGTTGGGGTTAGCACACCGGTTGTACATATATATTAATCAGATCTAAGCATAAAATCAATCAATATGGAAATAAACAAGAAGAAAAAATACACAAGATTTAACGTGGTTCACCCAATGTGGGCTACATCCACCAAGAAACAACCAATTTATTATCACAGAGGAAATACAATGAAGATTTGTAATCTTCCACACCTTCTTAGATGTCCTGTACTTTCTTCTCTACAAATTTCTCTTTTTCTCTCAAAAGGAAACTTCTCTTAATTCTCAATTGAATCTCTCTTCTAAAACCCTAGCTTTATGCTTATATATGCATATACAATCTTAGGGCATTTTAGCTATGAAATCACAACCATTAGATTCACTTTACAACTAAACATAGATCTAATTCTCACAACGTAATTACAATAGTCACACACAAGCGATGGCCGATTAGCCTTAATCGATGCTTGATTAGCCCTAACCGATGTTGGTTCCTCCTTGCCTAACCAATATCGGTCCATGGGTGATCGACAAAAGTTTGTCAACCGACGTTGGTTATTGTGTATTCCAGTAAGTCTGTAAAAGCATGTCAGTGAAGTAATTAAGCTCAACAACTCAACAATCTCCCTCTTGGAGATAAATTATTGCACTGCATTGTACAACTCCTTCCTTTGATCCTTTCCTTGGCCTGTTTCTCCCTCCTCAAGTCTCAAACTCAAAGACCAACAGAAGTGGAGTGTAGCTCCAACTTCTCCTTTGTCAACGGCTTCGTTAGCATATCCACAGGATTTTCCTTTGTATGAATTTTCTCCAACTTCAGTTTCCCATCCTCCAATACCTTCCGTATGAAGTGATATCTCAACTAAATGTGTTTTGTTCTAGAATGAAACGTTGAGTTATTTTCCAAATGAATTACACTTTTAATATCACTGTATAATTTGCAATCCTCTTGCTCCTTTCCCAACTCTTCCATGAACCTGCTCATCCATATCATCTCCTTGCTAGCTTTTGTAGCTGCAACATACTCAACCTTTGTAGTAGATAGGGCCACAACCTTCTACAATCTAGAAATCCAACTAATTTTCGTGCCACCTACTGTGAAAACATATCCAGTGGTGCTCCTCCTACCATCCAAATCACAAACCATGTCTTAATCGACATATCCACGTAAAGAAGTATCTAACCATCCATAGTATAACCGCATGTTGGATGTCCCTCTCAAATACATGAGAATCCATTAGACTAATTTCCAATGCTATTTACCTGGATTAGCCATAAATCTACTCACAACTCCCGCTACATGTGTAATTTCTGTAGTACAAACCATAACATACATCAAGCTCCCAACTGTTGAAGCATACGGAACTCATGCCATGTACTCAACCTCCTCATGTGATGTAAGACTCGATCTTTTCTCAATTTGAAGTGTCCAGTCATAGGTGTACTTATAGGTTTTGAATTTTACAAATTAAACCTTTCCAACACCTTATTGATATAATGCTCCTGAGACAAATACAACTTCATGTTCTTCTTGTCTTTTGAATTTTCATGCCAAGGATTCTCTTTGCAGATCCCAAATCCTTCATTGCAAATGTGTGAGCTAGATTTTCTTTAAGCTCACCAATGTCCTACATACTAGATCTTGCAATAAGCATATCATCCACATACAATAACAAAATAATATAGCTCTCATTTCCAAGCATCTTGAAATAAACACAATGGTCAGATTCACATCTCAAATAACCATGCTCATGCATGAAACTATCAAACCTCATATACCATTGCCTTGGAGCTTGTTTGAGCCCATATAGGCTCTTTTTCAATCTGCACACAAGTTTCTCCTTACCCTTGACTTCATACCCAAGCAAGCTGATTCATATAAATCTCTTCCTCTAAATCACCATGAAGAAATGTCATCTTGACATCAAGTTTCTCTAAATGCAAATCCTCTACTGCAACTAAACTCAATACAAGTATGAATAGAAGTCATCTTAACAACAGGAGAAAAAATTTCACCAAAGTCAATACCTGATTTCTATGCAAATCCCTTTACTACAAGCCTTGCCTTGTATCTCTTATGTCCACCCTCTTCTTCCTTGATCCTATAAACCCACTTGTTCTACAATGCTCTTTTACCTGCTGGCAACTTAACCAAATTCCATGTTTGGTTCTGCTCTAAGGAGTCCATCTCCTCATCCATGCCATGTTCCCATTGCTTGTGGGATTTATCTGCATTGCTTCTTCAAAGCTTTCTAGTTCACCACTATCAGTCAATAATAAATAAGACAAGGAAGGTGAAAATCTTTCTAGAGGTCTACTTACCCTTTGTGACCTTCTCACTGATATTTGGGGTGTCGGAGGCTCAATCTGCTCATCATGTATATTTGTATCTACTTCTAAAGTGATTGATGTTGGTCACCTTCTATCGACGTTGGTTCAGCTAATCGACGCCAATTTGGATCTTCTCAGAATCGGCGTCGGTATACGGGACTGTACGTACATGAAATTTTGGGGTCTGCACCACCCGAACGATGTTACACATGCCCCAATGATGATACAGGTCTCCTTGCAAGGTGTTCGAGAATCCAGAAAGGCTTGCCAAGTATACGTTTGTATCCCGCATGCCCTGCTCGGCCTCCGCATGCTTTGTTTTGCCCTTTGCCCCCTTTTTTCTTGCATTTTTGTCTTTAGTGACAAAACCACCGCCCCTGCCTTGGCGGCGGTCCCATGACCACCACCAGGACAGGGCGGCGGTCATGTACACATTTTTCGATTCTTCTAATGATCGCGTCAAACGTAAATCTTCAATTTTACATGCTTTCTTCAACCACTTTGGCTTGCATTGATGTTTTTGGTTCCCTGGTAATAGTGTTTTTCCTTTGTTTATAGTAAAAGAGTTCAATTAGGAGTTACCCTCTGGTAAATGCATTTTCTATAAATATCCAACTTGTTTTCAAACAAATGGCCCCTCACCTTCTCAATTCTCTTATTCAGTCTTTGAATTTCTTGCTTAGAATTCTATCAGTTTCATGTTTTGCCTCCATTATTGGTCTTTTAGAGGTCATTCGATCTTCTTGTTTCAGTCTTGCTTCATTGTTGTGCCATGCAAGTCAGTTTAGCATAGAATAGCTTCATTTCCATATTAGAATCCATTAAAGTTACAAGTTTTGTTTTATCACAAGGATAGATTCTAAAACTCTCGGTACACTTGTGTTGTATTCTCGTAATAAATCCCATTAGGAATTGCATAGTCAAGCTCTATTCACTTGCATTATCCCTCTCATACTCGCATTGTATTCGGTCTATATCCAAAGCTGTCATTGTTCGAATACCATCTTCTGTTGATGCTATCATATACATGCTTTTCTGGATTCATGAGGACATAAAGGAACGAGGAGATCACACTGAGGAGATGAAACCACACACAACTGGATTTACCACATTGCTCGTAAATGCTAGGTTTGAGCTATCAAAGTTCTAGTTACAACGTATCAAATAGAGTAGTGAATTATTTTATTTCAGTTAAAAGTTCACTCTCGATATCGCCAGGGAAGCTGTGGGGATTGATAGTTTCTAAGAAACTATGATTCATTCCTCACTTCTGAGGTAGGATCGAGAGCCTTTCAATTTAATATAATTAGTTGCTTAGATATTTAGGATAAAATCACAACTGCACATGCAAAGGCAAATAGCCACACCATGCTACTTTGTTTTTTAAAATTATGTTACTAGATTAGTTGTTCATTTTATAAATATACTAGAATAGTTACTCTTTAATTTCATTAAAATATGTCATCAAAACTACAAAAATAGAAGAATGCTTGCATAGTGTAGGTACTTCTTTCATAATCAGCTTATTAATTTTAGTTAAAAATTGAATCATTTTGTATGACAATCACGGGACCTAGAGAGCCTAGAGAATATATATTTGAACCAATATTGCCTCAACCAAATCTACCCACGGCATTAGCTGATATAGATCAGGACCTTAGGATACAGGTCTTTCGAGCAACATCAAACCTACAAGAAATTAGTGAACAACTGAGAGGTTTAAACATCGAAGACGATAAGGCATACACCTTTTGGTCAAATCATCCTAACTATAGATTGCCTTGATAAAATGCCCGAATGACTGTACAAGGATTTGAAAGAGAACAAACAGTTGGTTGTGATTCTTTAGTTCCACAACCTGACACATGAGACCTCCTCATTGACATACATACTAGCTTACGCATTCAAGTTACTGTAACACCTGTTAGGTACTCTAAGAAAATTATGTAACTTCTAGTTCTAAACATAGAGGTGAAAAGGCGTATGATTACTAGATAGTTTGAAGAAGGGACCGATTATTCACATGACCATAATAGGTCCACAACAACCATGCACTCACGGTTGTGATCCCCAAGTCCCACAACCCAACGAGCCTGCAAATCAGTTAAGCATTGACACCGGTTTACGAACACTGGTATTTAGATCCTCACCACTCCCGCCAGATATCATCACGCAGTTCTCGTATTAAATATAGAAGCCAATCAATCTAATATTTTCTAGGCTAGACCAGAAAATCACCCATAGTTCACTACAAATCCACTAAGCCTCCTATCACCATTTTCATGACCTTGTCTGGAGATATATACGAAGCTCCCACAGGCCACTTCCCACGTATCCAACAACCAAGAAACAGGATCTCGGTAGAGCTCGACATTGATTGGAGCCTCTGAATAGCCATTATATCCAAACGAACCATTACACCAATTCAAGTTAGGAGGGCCTTCTTCACCTTAGATTCACATATTCCATTATTGTGTATTGAGGATATAAGATTACCCGATTAGCTTGTCTGTATCTATTCATATTCAACATTCACCGGTTGTCTCGACACGACCTTGGGAGGTCGGGTATGAGGAAGAGGTACTTGTAGATTCCCATGCTCGCATGTCACTTTTCCATCGTACAAAATTGGTGAACCCGACGTGAAACAAACAGTTCTTCCTCTTATATTTTCATTTCTTTCATACACAGTGCACCTTCGCTCTTTCCCATTATTCTCAATGCGGGTATTGATATACCCCGAATATGTCAAGATACAATGTATATGACATGAGACCTCTCTCAGGTCTTGAAGTAAACTATAGTCAAACAAATAGACAACCATCGCCCTCGCTTTCTACATGGGCTGATAACTATTCAAGCAATTACTTGTCATCTCAAACTCCCCCTCACAGAACTAGTTCTAGTTCTTCGTTTTGAATTGAGGAGTTTGATCAGCTTGCATAGACACAACAGCCAAAGCCATCAGGCTCTAACAACATGACATTTACTGGAGATTCCACTTCATCTCCTCAAGTCTTGTTCAGACCACATATCAGTAGACAGTCAGATCCACTCCCATTTTTGGATGAGGAGTACTTAGCACGCTTTGCTAAAAGCGAACAATGTTTCCAAAACATGTATCCACCTATAGGGAGTTTACAAACACAATATGATACCCTATTCCAAGAAAACACCCCCATTCCTCCACCTATGGGAAATACTCTCGCTGAAGTTTGGCATGGTGATGATCAATTCATAGCAGGTATCATACCCCTTTACAACCTCAAGGTATACAACAAACACCCTTAAGGAAAAGCACTGTGTCTTCACCAATAGAGGTCATTTCAGCCTTAGTTGAAAAGGTTAGAGGGTTGGAACTTGCTCAAGCAAACCAAAACTCATATTTTTCTCAAGCAGAATCCCCAACCCTCCGTATCATCCTAGTCAAGTTGACCTCCTTACAGGAACAGGCATGTTAGGCATGCCTCCTCAAAATCCTTATAGTTACCCACAACAAACACTAACTAGGACCACATTTTCAAATGTCGCTCTAGTTGAAAACATGACACCTCCCGGCTTGGCACCAAACAACCCATACCAGAACAATGCTCCTCCTTACTTAAACGTTTATTCAAAGTCACCATAAGGAGACATGTTCTCTTCTCCGGGATGTTCGTTCAACCACAAGGATTCCCTTATGTCCCTACAAATGCATATGTTATGCCATATCAACAACCCATTCCACCTCCACCCCCTCAACAAGCACCATCGATGGTCAAGGCCTATGTGGTAGGGACTTATTTAGAATATTTAAAAGAGCCCCTAGATTTCACCATACGAAGTATTATGCTTCCAAGACCTCTTCCCGATTTACCCAAATACAAAGGGGAAGGGGATCCAAATGCACACATTAAGGCCTATGCCATAGCCATACGGGAGTTACTCCCTTGGGATGGGGTTGTTGCTAAGATATTCCCTAAGACCTTAGAGGGTATTGACCTTGATTGGTATTACAGAATACCTAAAGCCTCGATACACTCATTTAAACAACTCGTGTCAGAGTTCATCAAAGCTTTTGACATGAACAAATTATTAAGAACAGGAATCAGGGAATTCTTGCATATTAAACAAGAACATAATGAATCCGCTGCTCATTTTATTCAGAGATGGCATACGGTTTTCTACTCATCAGTGAGTGCTCCAAACATGGATCAAATATAACTATGTGATTTATTCCTTAATTCTCTCAATAGAGAGATAAAGGAAGAAGTCCAGAAGTTCCCACTAAGAACTTACGATGAAGTACTCGAGAGTGCTCTCCGAATTGACCAAGTAGCGATAGATAGTGGTCGTAAGACATATGGAACAAATGGGAAATTAACCACTCCCAATCAAAACACCGTGGCCTATCCTAATACTGGGAATGCTAATCAAGGACCTAAGATCCTTAACAAGAACCGTGGAGTTACAACAGATGGAGTAACTGACCAAGTTAAAAGGGAAAACGTTGTAAACATTTTGCCACCTATTAATAATCAACGAAATAACAATTTTACTCCAACAATCAACGTGGTGGATTTTAATCATCCACCACGACAACAACAACAAATCTAAACAAGGTCCAAACCGAAACCCAATCTGGATATCGAGTCAAAACCAAAGGCAACAACCTCAAAATTTTAACTCTAACAAATAAAGCAACCTTATCGAATTTTGGGCCACAACATATTATAAATCAACAAGCCTCGAAATTATAATCCCAATTTATACTGTGGCTTCCACAAGATTCAAGGCCATGATACTAGGACTTTTCGTGAATACAATAAATTCATGCAACATTTTCCAGAAGATCAAAAGCAACTCTTTATAGATATGTTCTTAGCAAATTCTGTAGTACCAGTGCCAAACACTTACACAAGGGCAATTTCCCCTCAAAATGCACCCCTCAAGATCTTTAATGATCTGCTCCCAAACCATTCTAACAATAACAGACTAGATCCTAACGGAACAAACAAGGGTGTTGTAACAGGAAACAATGATCATGAAGCTTCAACTTCGTTAAATCCACCGGTCGCACCCCAACTAGGAACTCGACCCCAAACTAAGATAGTTGGCCTGGTGGAATTAGACACCGAGTTACCCATAGAAACCATAACAAGAACATGGGATTATTCTTCTCAACCAACTCCAAGCTATCCATTGGAACCAAACAACAGTCAACAAACGTTGGTAAAACCCATAGGCGCCTATGATTTAATTAATGACTTAACTAAAACTTTCTCTCACATCTCCTTTTTGGATTTGCTAAAGAACTTTCCCACCCACAAGGTTGCCCTTCTAGAAGCATTAGGCCTTGGTCATTTAATCAACATCACTTCTCCTCCGGAAATGCAAGTAAACCATGTAGACTTTGACGTTTATCCTCCAGGGCAGCCAGATAGGGATACTGAGTTTATATTCGATATAAGCAAAATAACAACAGATACTAAGATTACACGAAGAGGCGACCCAGCTTTACATTTGTAAGTATGGATTTACAATAATTATGTTAAACATGTAATGGTTGACAAAGGGGCAGCAGTTAACATAGTCCCCTTCACTTTTCTTCAAAAGTTAGGATATGGAGAGAAAAATTGTTCCACAACGTGAAATACGCTAAGAGGATATGATAGCCTCAAGGCCACTTCGATTGGAACCATAGTTTTACCAGTCACTTTAGGACCTAAGACGGTACTCACCGAATTTTTATATTATAGATCGGGAAACCAACTATAATATGATCCTCGGTCGATCGTGGATACATCATATGAAGGCAATCCCTTCCACGTTATTCCAAGAAATAATATTTCTACACTTAGGAAAATATTTATGGCACAAGGTGACCCAAAACCCTTCGATATACACCTAGATGATTTGAAGAAAAGACTCGGGGTTCACTCGAGTTTGAAATCCCAAAAAATCAACTCATCAAACCAATTAATTTGAAACCAAAAGAAGAGTTAATACCCACCACAGAATTAGAAATTACAAATCCAAAGTGAGGACAGTCCAACACTCAAAAATGAGACCAATGCTATAAAAATAGTGTCACTAGGGACTACCGCAAAATTGTCGAGTTCTTTAGAGATATACTTACCAATTCTCTTACCATTTGATTCTATGAGTATGGGACACACCACGGGAATTGCTTCTCTTCCATCGGATGAAATTTTTATGGTAGAAGTAATCAAGTAAAAGAAATAGATACAACAGATATCCCAACATCCATTTTTCCAAGCAAGTATTGGACTCTCCACTTCAATGGAGCTAGAGGTCACTTTAGAGTGGGCGGGAGTGACCTGTACTTCACACGAGGGAAAGATCCTACCTTTTTCCTTTAAATTAAACTTTGAATATACAAACAATGGGGCTAAGTACGAAGCTCTCCTCCTTGGCCTCATCCTAGCCAAAATAATGGGCGTTGATAACATTAGAGTGCTAGGAGACTTCGCAACTAGTTACGAACCAAGTCTTTGAGGTATATGAAACTAGAGCTGAGCATTTACAACTCTATAAAATAGCAGTATTAGATCTAAGCAAGGGATTTAACTTCATATCAATTGAAGCAATCCCGCGAGAGTAGAACCTTCTCGCAGACTCGATAACAACCTCAGGTTCTCGTTTCACTCCAAATAGCAAGTTAGAAGATACAAATTTCACGGTGTCACTCGTACCTAACCATTAGTGTGTAAAATATAAACACACTCACTCCTGACTCATGGAGAAGCTGAGGATGATTTTTCTATCACGGATCACTTTGACGATGATAGAGTCACTCTCAAATATCTAAACGCCTATGCAGAGCTACACCTTGCTCACCGTATAGTTGATCTTTCCTTAATACCACATTCCTCTTCCTATTTTGGAAATCCCATGGTAGAGTCTCCTCCATAGAAGGATCTCGATATCTACGAGATAGAAAATGGAGAAAGCTTGGAACTACCTCCAGCCCCACCTAAATTTGAAGAAGGTAACGCTTCTTTAATAGAAGAAACCATTGACATAAACATTGGAACGGAGGAAGAACCAAAAATTTTAAAGTTAGGATCATCATTAACTCCAAAGGAGATAGAAATACACACCCAAATCCTCAAAGAACATCAAAAGGCTTTTGCATTTAACTATAAAGAAATGATGGGCATCGCATCACATGTCGCGGTACATAATCTTGTCACTAAACCAGATGTGAAGCCAATTACATAGAAGTCAAGACCAATAAAGCCAAAAGTGGCTCTCATGGTAAAAGAGGAAGTAATAAAACTTCTCGGGTGGGATTCAAACCCATTGACTATTCACAATGGGTATCTAATATCATCCATGTTCTCAAAAATAATGGGAAGATACGCATTTGCATAGATTTTGGGATATTAACAAAGCTTGTCCCAAGGATGACTTCCCATTACCATCCATTGACGTTATCGTTGATGCAATAGCTAGATTTGAACTGTTGTCCCTCATGGATGGGTTCTCAAGGTATAATTAAATTAAAATATCTAAACAGGATCAAGCCAAAACTACATTCATAACTCCTGGGAACTTATTGCTACGTTGTCATGCCATTTGGTCTTAAGAACACCGGCGCTACATATCAGCGGGCAATGACATATATATTCCACAATCTTATCCATAAAATTGTGGAATCCTATGTGGATGACTTGTTGGCCAAGGCCAAGAAACATTGTGATCATCAGAAGTGCTTTGTATCATCCTCTCACGATTAATTGAATATGGTGTCACATTAAACCCAGAGAAGTGCGTGTTTGGTGTGATAGGAGGCAAACTTCTGGGCTACATTATATCTTCATGAGGGATTGATGTCAATCTAGCCAAAATATGGGTTGTTCTTGAAATGATCCCACCATCGGATGAGTCTAGAATCAGGTCATTTCTTGGGAAACTCGGTGCAATCCAAAGGTTCATCCCAAATTTAAGTTTTGTCATTCATCCAATCAACAATCTATTAAAGAAATATTATAGCATTGATTGGACTAAAGAATGCAACGAGGCCTTTGAAGTAGTTAAACACTTCTTGTCGTCTCCACCCATGCTAATTCCTCCCAAACCATACTGCCCTTTGATCCTATACTCACAAGCCACTCATGTCTCGCTAGCCTGCATGCTGGCTCAAGAAGATAATGATAAACGAGATCGTGCGGTCTATTTCATTAGCCGAACGTTGCTCGATTATGAAACACGTTACACACAAGTAGAGAGAGAATGTCTTGCCATAGTCTTTGCAACAAAGCGTTTAAGAAATTACATGTTAAACCAAGAAACGAGGGTCATTTTAAAAACATATCATTTACTTAACGTTTCTCATGCAAGGATCTTTATCTAAAAAGGTTGTGTGTTTCATAACCTTAATGGGAGAATTTGAGTTAACATTTGTAAACCAAAAATCCATTAAGGGACAAATCGTTGCGAGAATGGTTAGTGACAATCCACTAGATGGAGGTAACTGTAAATTTGGACTTTCCGATGAGTATGTATACTTCGTCAAAACCAGGCCCCCATCTATACATGTCCCTGGTATACTAATATCATCATTTTCATCATGGACCATACATACTCGGAAGGTGCAACATTACAACAAAGAAGGCGATTCTGAATTATTATCGATAAGTATGTTGTTTTAGAACAGGTACTCTATCGTAAAGCCTTTGACGGCATACTTCTAAGATGCGTCGACACAAAAGAATCCAAGAATATTCTTCATGAATCCCATCATGAGATATGTGGAGGCCACTTCGGTGGTCATGCCACCATTGCAAAATACATCGAATGGGCTATTTTTGGCCCACTCTCAAGCATGATGCGGTGGAATTTGTACGTAAGTGCCACAAATGCTAAGAAGTCTCTCACGAGATTCACATGCCAAAGACAATCCCTGCAACCAATAGAAACCCCGTGGCCCTTCTCCACGTGAGGTCTAGACTTGATAGGGAAATTCTCTCCCTCATCAACGGATGGGCATAATTTTATAATCACACCACGGAATATTTTAGCAAATGGGAGGAGGCCATGCCTCTCACCACAATACCAGTTCGGTAATTACCAAATTCATCTGAACCAAATATCTGCAGTATGGTGTCCCACAAGTCATTATCTCATATAATGACATGTCCTTTAAAAAATGAAGTCCGTGAGTTATACGTGCAAAGCAAATTCAAAATAAACCATCACACGGCATCTCTTTACTACCCTCAAGCCAATGGGCAAGCCGAAAGCGACAAACAAAAGTTAAAGGTTATTCTCCTCAAAACATTCAAGGAGAACAAGTGAGATTGGCATTTAAAACTGTATCCGGCCTTGTGGGCCCATCTAACCTCAATAAGAACACCAACAGGAGAAACCCCTTTCTCACTGGTATTTGGGGTAGAAGCAGTTCTCCGGCTTGAGGTTGAAATACCCAGTCTTCGCATCTCATTACAAGGGATTCTAGATGAAGAAGCTTACAGCGAGGCACGCCTCTCTCAACCTGGAAAGCCTTGATGAGGCCAGGCTAAATTCCGAACAATGGCACAGAGCCTATGCCGACCGGATGTGCCGGAAGTATAACAAAAAATTATATGAGTGAGAAATATATGAGGGAGATCTAGTTCTAAGGCTAGACAGCCAGATCGATAAGAAAACCGGCAAAGGAAGGAAGTTCGCCCAAGTGGTTGGGCCCATACCGAGTCATAAAGGACTATGGAAATGGTGCATATCTTTTATTAACATTAAAAGGTGAGGAATTTAGTGAAACTATCAATTCCTTGCATCTTAAACATTTTTACGCATAAGAAATCAGAATCACCACTTGTACATTATAGCTACCTACATTGCATTAGTCATTTAGTTGTTTCATTCTATCCACTCATTTTGTAAAAATGGTAGTCTAGGAACTTACTCTTAAGCAAATTATTAAAAATTTCTGAAATTATTGGAAAAAGCATTCAAAACACATCTCTTCAAACATCATCAAGTATTTTTAAATCTTCTCATCAAGTTCGACAGACAAATATTGACGAAAACCATACCAAGGCCTGCATACTTGGTTTTGCTCTTTCTTTCTACTATGTGAAGTCGCCCTTACCCGTGGTTTGTTCTAGAAGCTTCTTGGTGTGACATATATCCCTATTAAAACTCTCTGAAAGAAAAGGATACCCCAAAGTCATAGATCAAAAATGTAAAAATCAAATGGGATCAAAACTACCAAGCAAACAAAATATTTTATTTTACACACTTCTTTTCCCCATCAACCTTCGGTGATAAGCCCACATCTCTTACTGGTGGTGTGAGGTTGGGAAAGGAAAGAAGTGCCCTTACTCGCCTATATCTTGCCTTTGGTGACAAACCCATGCTTCTTACTAGTGGCATGAGGCAGGGTATGGGGGGTCCATTCACACAAATTAACAAATCTTGGTATGTTGGAAGCACAAATCAAATTATATTAAGAGAAAACAAATATCCAAATTCCAAAGAGATCAAATCCTCAAAACCAGATTTTGTCAACCAGGTTGCCATTTATAAATCTAAGTCTAGATAAAATGGAAAGTAAGTGGCCTTCTAAGCTTGGTGGTAGCTCTGAGTAGGGTAGGTGTGTAGGTCTAAGTTTGGTTTCTATTACTGGTTTGTCTGTCTCTCATCGTTCCATTCAGTCAAACTCATACAACTTGTGCCCTTCCTAACTCTTGGTGTTGAGCCCTCGCATCTTACTAGTTGTGTGGAATTGGGATTGGGGCAAGTTCATCTCCTTATCACTTTACATTCATCACGTTTTGCCAACATAAGAAGAAATTACAAACATTGCCCAAAGAGTTCAAAAGTTCAAAGCTACCATATGTTTATATCATCGCATATCAGCATTACAAAAGCATAAAAAAGAGAAACATTTTACTCAACATTTGTTATCATTTGTCATCCATTGCATACATACTGGAAAACATGAAAACAAATACTCTAAAAACATCTAGTAGACATGTAGAAATGATTCACAAAATTCTAAGCACCAAGGGTCTGGATCCAAAAAGATATATATATATATATAAAGTTTCATATACAATGCCATCATGCACTAGGCATGGTCAAAACACTCAATGAGCCCAAAAAGTACAAAAACACTCATATAAATATCTGACAAAACACTACAAAAATGGCCTCTCAATCCCTATGGGATCCCTCAGAAGGCACACGACCACATCTAGGACTTCGGCTACACCGGCGCTCCGAATGCACTGAGGGCTCACAGTCATGGCCAGTAGTTGTCGTCTCACTATGAGAATGACTCCTCCTCATCAAGCACTCGGTCGTCCTATATCCAGCTACCTCGGCGCGGAGAGAAGTCATGATCTTCACCGCATGCGAGACAAAGGTGAAAAATTGGTATGCCTATCGGCTGTTGAAGGCTCCCCACATCTACAGATAGCTCAGCACGAGTCTTCTCTGAGGGGAGCAACAGGGTATCTGTACATACTCAGTGAATCAAGTCTCACCACTCATCAGCAGTCAGCTGTGAGTAAAGGAGAAAAACAAGTTAGAAAACGATCAAAGATAAAACCAAGAGTAAACAATACAAAAAGAAATAACAACTAAGACAATTCTAACTAGAACAAAGGTCAAGAGAAGAGTGACAACTCACTCGGATCTTCGGGCCTCAAGAAGGATCTCTAGGATCCACACCTACCACTGATGTCACCATTGACTAGTGTCCCTCTCCCACATCTAGGAAATGTGATGCCCTGTAACGAACTCGCCATCTCCACCTAAGTCCTGAGAGAGCAACTCCTTTGAGACCAGAGTCACCCTCTCTATGCTCCGCTCCGCCCTCTCGGCCCGTAGGATCTCCTAAGTATCATGCCACTCGGGATCACTATCATCCCCCCACCCATCTCACTGATCTCCATCTCCTTTGTCTCTCCCCAGTGAACTCCTCAGACTTGGAGTCCACGTCAATGGGCTCATCGCTGCTATGGGTGGGACCGGTGGCAATCCAAGTAAAGGTGCCTGAGGAGGCGGCTCTCCTCGAGCACGTACTACCATCCTAGGCTGCAATGGGAACACCGGGAGTAACAATGGTCCAACCCCGGCCTCTAGGACCTCCCCGAGCCTCACGGATAGATCTATACATGGGCCCTACCAGAGGAAACATGTCAATATAGGGGAGTTCGAACTGTTGTGGAACTCTATCAAAGGGGTGGATCTCCAACTTCCCCGCCCTATCTACCAGCTGACTAGTAGTCTGACAAGCAATCAATGTAACAATCTCCTCTCCCCATACCCCTACCATGGCCTGATAAGGAGTGGCCTCCATGTCTGCAGTGGTCAAAGAGGCCACTGGCTGGTGGGGTGCTCTAAGAACTATCATCCCTATCCACCTCACTACCCTAACGGCCTCGGGATCCTCTACCTCTACGCCTCTCCCATATGGGGTAATATGCTCATACACCCAACTCATGACAAGAGTTGGGTGGCTCAGTGACTATCCCTGTAATCAAACTACCCTGTATAAATCATGGTAGGTAGTCCCGAGGATATCTGCTCCCCAAGCATAGACACGTCCATGGCCCTCAATCTGTGCAATAATGGGGGCCCAACAATATAAGAGAGTGTCTCCTCCCTTGTCCCCAATCAGTCTCAAAGCAAGGATGCCCATGATGGCCTTGCATGGAGCACAGGAATGTCTGACTCAATAATGGAGCGGATCCTCACTCCCTTCTTTGATCCCATCGATATAATTGCATCCCCCATGTAGGTGGCCCACTGAACCACCTGGGATCTCGATACTGTTGTCTTAAGAGACAGCCGCCACCCAAGGATCGAAACCCCTAGTATACGGTAAACATCCTCCAGGGTGATGGTCCACTCACCCCTAACTCCTAAAAAATGGAAGGTGTTCGATCCGCATCCCAATATGAAAATAAGTCACATAGTATGTGATTGGCGGAGTGCAACGTGAGGGACTGCGCAATCCTTCAAATGCCACCCTCCGAAGGGTATCTTGCTCTCGCTTAGGAGAGTGCCTCTAACACTACCGGGAGCCAATCACACTCCCTCTCTCCGGGGTGATGGTCCACTCACCCCTAACTCCTAAAGAATCGAAGGTGTTCCGATCCGCATCCCAATATGAAAATAAGTCACATAGTATGTGACTGGCAGGTGCAACGTGAGGGACCTGCGCAATCCTTCAAATGCCAGCCCTCTGAAGGGTATCTTGCTCTGCCTAAGAGAGTGCCTCTAACACTGCTAGAGCCAATCACACTCCCTCTCTCGACTCCATCTAATGTACTTTTCCTTCTTCTACATACACCCAAAAACACAAAAAGGAGTGACTTAGTATCAAAATCCAATTGGAAAAACTATTAAGAACAAGTAAACATGGTAAAAATGTAAAAATAAATAAGAGAAAGCATTGTTTTTGCTTTCTATCACGAACCGCCGCCCTGTGTAGAGTGGCGGTTCCATAACCGCCGCCTTCTAAGGCGCGCAGTCCAGAATCGCCGCCCTACGCAGGGCAGTGGTTCTGTCTCGCAAACACAAATAGGTCGTAAGCCCTAAAAAATGCCTAAAACAAGCAAATGCACCATTTTAACTAAAATAAAAACCTACCCTATGGGCGCCCCTAGAGACACATTTAAAACTAGTATTTTCAAAAATACCCCTCCCAGGGACAAAGATTTCATCATTTCCACATTTTAGGTTTAAAAATGATAAATTGAGAAGAACTAACCTGAGACTTCGCGGGTCAATGTTCCACTCTTGGAGGCATGATCACTATCTCACCACGAACATTTTGACTATACTCTCGTCGAAAACCGTCACCGTGGGTCCCAAAGCTCAAAAACTATCAAATCAATCCACGTAAATGAATACTAAAATGAGTTCGTTTTATATATATAGCTTTCTAAAATTGATTTTGAATGTCTTTCGTAGGGTCGGAGCACCGACAGAGGTAAGTTCTAAACCCCGCGTAGATGGTAAGTCCTCATTTCATATCAATTTTGTTTTATTTCTCAATTTATTTTATCTATCTACACTTGAGTCCCCTTTTTCATTTTTGCAGATAGCGGGACTTTGGATGGTGACTTTCCAACACACGGGTGTGTCAGGTATAACTCCTAGCTCCCCATTTTGGGACCGCCATGCTCGGATCAATCGTTTACGCCTTTCATGGCTAAGACGCTTCTCCGGGGCAATATGTATGTACCCAAAATTGTAGGGTACTGCACCGCCAAAACGATGTTACACATGCCCCAATGATGATACAAGTCTCCTTGCAAGGTGTTCGAGAATCCAGAAAGGCTCGCCAAGTATACGTTTGTATCCCACATGCCCCACTCGGCCTCCGCATGCTTTGTTTTTCCCTTTTCCCCCTGTTTTCTTGCATTTTTGTCTTCAGTGACGAAACCGCCACCTGCCTAGGTGGTGGTCCCGTGACCGCCGCCCAGGACAGGTGGCGGTCCCGTGAATCGCGCCCTTCACAAAGCAAAGTGGTCTTGTACACATTTTCCAGATTCTTCCAACGATCACGTCAAACGTAAATCTTCAATTTTACACGCTTTCTTCAACCACTTTGGCTTGCATTGATGTTTTTGGTTCCCTGTGAATAGTGTTTTTCCTTTGTTTATAGTAAAAGAGTTCAATTGGGAGTTACCCTCTGGTAAATGCATTTGTTATAAATAGCCAGCTTGTTTTCAAACAAATGGCCCATCACCTTCTCAATTATCTTATTCAGTCTTTGAATTTCTTGCTTAGAATTATTTTAGTTTCATGTTTTGCCTCCGTTGTTGGTCTTTTAGAGGTCATTCAATCTTCTTGTTTCAGTCTTGCTTCATTGTTGTGCCATGCAAGTCAGTTTAGCATAGAATAGCTTCATTTCCAGATTAGAATCCATTAAAGTTACAGGTTTTGTTTTGTCACAAGGATAGATTCTAAAACTCTCGGTACACTTGTGTTGTATTCTCACAATAAATCCCACTAGGAATTACATAGTCAAGCTCTGTTCACTTGCGCTATCCCTCTCCTACTCGCATTGTATTCAGTCTATATCCAAAGCTGTCATTATTCGAATACCATCTTCTATTGATACTATCATATACACACTTTTCTGGATTCACGAGGACACGAAGGAACGAGGAGATCACACTGAGGGGATGAAATCACACACAACTGGATTTACCACTATTCTGTAAACGCCAGGTTTGAGCTATCAAAGTTCTAGTTACAACGTATCAAATAGAGTAGTGAATTATTTTATTTCAGTTAAAATTTCGCTCTTGATATCACTAGGAAGCTGTGGGGATTGATAGTTTCTAAGAAACTATGATTCATTCCTCACTTTTGAGGTAGGATCGAGAGTCTTTCAATTTAATATAATTAGTTGCTTAGATATTTAGGATAAAATCACAACTACACAGGCAAATAGCCACACCAGGCTACTTTGTTTGTTTTAAATTCTGTTACTAGATTAGTTGTTCATTTTCTAAATATACTAGAATAGTTGCTCTTTAATTTCATTAAAATATGTCATCGAAAATACAAAATAGAAGAATGCTTGCATAGTGTAGATACTTCTTTCGTAATCAGTTTATTAATTTTAGTTAAAAGTTGAATCATTTTGTATGACAATCACAGGACCTAGAGAGCCTAGAGAATATATATTTGAACCAATAGTGCCTCAACCAAATCTACCCATGACATTAGTTGATATAGATCAAGACCTTAGGATACAGGTCTTTCGAGCAACAGCAAACCTACAAGAAATTAGTGAACAACTGAGAGGTTTAAACATCGAAGATGATAAGGCATACACATTTTGGTCAAATCATCCTAACTATAGATTGCCTTGATAAAATACCCGAATGACTGTACAAGGATTTGAAAGAGAACAAGCATTTGGTTGCAATCCTTTAGTTCCACAACCTGACGCAGGAGACCTCCTCGTTGACATAGATACTAGCTTACGCATTCAAGTTGCCAGAACACCTATTAGGTACTCTAAGAAAATTATACAACTTCTAGTTCTAAACATAGAGGTTGAAAAGGTGTATGATTACTAGATAGTTGGAAGAAGGGATTGATTCTTCACATGACCATAACAGGTCCACAACAACCACGCACTCATGGTTGTGATCCCCAAGTCCCACAACCCAACGGGCCTGCAAATTAGTTAAGCATTGACACCAATTTACAAACACTGGTATTTAGATCCTCACCACTCCCACCAGATATCATCACGCAGTTCTCGTATTAAATATAGAAGCCAATCAATCTAATATTTTTTATGGGCTAGACCAGAAAATCACCCATAGTTCACTACAAATCCACTAAGCCTCCTATCACCATTTTCATGACCTTGTCTGGAGATATATACGAAGCTCCCACAGGCCACTTCCCACGTATCCAACAACCAAGAAATAGGATCTCGGCAGAGCTCGACATTGATTGGAGCCTCTCGAACAGCCATTATATCCAAATGAACCATTACACCAATTCAAGTTAGGAGGGCCTTCTTCACCTTAGATTCGTAGATTCCATTATTGCGTATTGAGGATATAAGATTACCCAATTAGCTTGTCTGTATCTATTCATATTCAACATTCACCGGCTGTCTCGCAGCACGACCTTGGGAGGTCGGGTATGAGGAAGAGGTACTTGTAGATCCTCATGCTTGCATGTCACTTTTCCATCGCATGAGGATCGATGTCGGTCAAGGGTAAATCGATGTTTGTTATTGTGTAAACTTGTAGGTGTTAATTTTAAATCCGAGAGTTCATTTTCATCCACAAACTTCTCCACTGGTTCACCTTTGGGTACCAAAACTTGATCCCTATACATTATCTTTTCATTCCAATCAATGTCACGACTCCTAATTATCTTAGAACCTTCTAAATCCCAAAACCAGAATCTGAAATCACCAGAGCCATAACCAATGAAAGTACATCTTTTGGATTTAGCATCCAATTTCTTTCTATTTTCCTTATCAATATGCACAAAATATTCTGAGCCAAATACTCTAAGAAAAGAAAGATCTACCTCTTTTCTAGTCTAAGCTTCTTCTGGTATTCCACCATTCAGTGCACTTGAAGGTCCATAGTTAATCAAATAAATCATCGTGTCTACTACTTCCACCCAAAGCGTAAGGGAAATCCAACATGTATCCTCATGCTTCTAGCTCATTCCATGATTGTCATGTTCATTCTCTCTACAACACCATTCTCCTATGGTGTTCTAGGAACCATCCTTTCTCTGCATATTCCATTTATTGAACAATAATCATTGAAAGCCTTATTGCAGTACTCACCACCATTGTCAGATCTAAGGCACTTTAACTTTGAATTTGATTCATTTTCCACAAGGGCTTTCCATCTTTTAAAAGTTTTAAAAACATCATATTTACGATTTATACAATAAACCCATACCTTTCTTGTGGCATCATCAATGAAAGTAACATAGTATTGGGATCCTCCATGAGAAGCTACATGGGCTGGTTCCCACACATTTAAGTGTACAAGCTCCAATTTATGTTTCTTCTTTGTTGCCCCAACTTTGAGAAATCTCACTCTCTTCTACTTTCCAAAAATACAATGCTCACAGAAATCAAGATCTACACGTTTCAAATCTGATAACTTACCCTTTGCCTTTAAGATTTGCATTCCCTTTTCACTCATATGGCCTAGTCGATTGTGCCACATGCTTGTATCTGAATCAAGTAGATAGAATAGAAAAGGAATCAGTAATACAAGTAGATAAATACAATGATCCTACCTTCTTTCCTCTTGCTACAACAAGATATCCCTTGGTAACTTTCCAAGATTCGGTTGTGAGTGTAACCATGTAACCAATTTCACACAATTTTCTGCAGAAATTAGATTTCTTTTGAGGCTTGGAACATGCCTCACATCTTTCAATATCCATGTATTTCCATTCTATAATTTAAGATGAACTTCACCTCTACTAGTAATATTGCATGGTTCATCATCTCCTAAATAAACATGCCCAAAATTACCCTGGACATAATTTTTGAAATAACCCTTATTAGGGGTTACATGGAAAGAAGCTCTTGAATCTAAAACTCGTGACTCAATTTTATTATCCAAGGAGAGAATTAGGGAATCTTGCATTACCTCTTTTGTAGCAACATTTGCCTCTTTACCTTTCTCTGGTACATTCTCTTTGTTTTCCTTGAACCAGCAATCCTTCTTTGCATGACCTTTCTTTCCACAATTCCAACAGATTATACCTCTACCTCTGGATTTAGATCTACCATTCTTAGACTTTTATTTCCCATTATTCTTGCTCTTAGATCTCTCCTTCTACCTTCCCCTTCTTTCTACATTCAAATCATTCCCAAATGATGATTCTCCTATAATTTTCCTACATATTTCTTCATTCAGGATTATACTAACCACATCATCAAACTTTAAAACATTAGTAGCAGACGTTGTATTACTAACAACCATTACCAAGTTATCCCAACTATCTGGAAAAGAGCATAATAATAAAAGTTCTTTCACTTCATCCTCAAACAAAATACTAATTGATTTTAATTAATTTACAATAGACTGGAAATCATTCAAATGACTTAATGCAAATCCACCTTCTCACATCTTTAAATTAAAAAAAAATCATCAAATAAACTTTAAAACATTAGTAGAAGAGACGTTGTAATACTTATAGACATTACTAAGTTATCCCGACTATCCGAAAAGAGCATAATAATAAATTTTATTTCACTTCATCCTCAAATGGAATACTAATTGATTTTAATTGATTTACAATAGACCGGAAATCATTAAAATGACTTGATGCAGATCCACCTTCTTGCATCTTTAAATTAAACAATTTTTTCATCAAATAAACTTTATTTGAAGCACTAGGTTTTTCATATAGATTGTACTTCGCACCTCAATGTGTTTGGTGCACTCATGAAAAACTAGATTCCGAACAAGTTTTACTACTCCTTCATTATCAACATGTAGGATAGTTGGATCTTTCTGTGGTATTCCCAATCCTTCAAGTATACATCGGAGCCATATCACTTCACAAACAGCTCCACCTGTTGCATGATATTTTGATTCTATGGAGGATCTTGAAACACAAGTCTGCTTCTTACTCCCCCATGATATCGGTCCAGATCCCAAAAAGAATACAAATCCTGAAGTGGATTTCCTATCATCTATGTTTCCTACATGATCTGAATTTGAATATCCTGTCAAGAAGAATTTATTATTCTTCTTATATTAAAGGTCATAGTCCATAGTTCCTTTGATGTACCTCAGTATCCACTTTGCTGCTTTCCAATGAGAAACCCTTGGTTCTTGCATGAACCATGAAAGATAGTTGACTACATAGCTGATATTCGGCATAGTGTAAGTCAAGTAGATGAGACTCCCGATCAACTTATGATAGAGAGTTACATTTACTTGTGGTGATGGATTTGTTCGAGATAGCTGAATTCTTGTCTCCATAGGTGTGGAAAATGGCTTACAATCCATCATATTGAATTTCTTGAGTGTTGTCTTAGCGTATTTCAATCACGACACAAATATATGATTTTCTCCTTTCCAAACTTCAAGTCCAAGACAATAATGCAGAAGTTTCGAGATCATTCATGTCGAATGATCGTGTTAGATATTTCTTTGTTGACTCAATCATCCTCACTGATCCTCCAAAGTGATGACTAGATCATCGACATATACAACAACGATCACTATCTCCCCAGAGATTAGGATCATATAGACTCTTGTTGAATCCATGTTGAATGAGATGCTCACAATTTTTTATGTACCATGCCCTACGAGACTACTTTAGACCATATATTGATTTTATGAGTTTACATACATTTTCCTCTTTACCAGGTATGATAAAACCTTCTGGTTGAGTCATGTAAACTTCTTCCTATAAATCACCATTAAGAAAGGCACTTTTCACATCCATTTGGTGTATTTTCCAACCAAATTGTGTAGCTAGAGAAAATATTAATCGAAAGTTTTTATCTTAGTTGTGGGAGAAAAATTCTCCTCATAATCAATGCCTTATTTTTGAGCATATCCCTTAACAACTAGTCTAGCCTTATGTTTATCAATTTTTTCATTTTCTTTGTACTTCATTTTGAAGATCCATCTGCATCCAATTGGCTTTTTCCCTGGTGGAAGATCTGTAATTTTCCATGTATTATTTTTCATAAGTGACTTATATTCTACATCCATAGCATCTTTCCAAGGTTTAGATTGTAGGGCTTCTAAAACTAAGGAAGGCTCAATAGTTTCAACAACTTTACCCATTAAGGCCAAATTGACCTCATTTTAAGCCATACTGTGAGTCCTCATTCTAGTGGTAGATGTGTTGGGGACACTATCCAATTTTGCATCTCTAATCATACTTGTATACCATTTAGGCATACTTTTTGTGGTTCTTGTGGGAGGTTGAATTTCATTATCTTCCCCATCATCATTGTCGTCATCAAAGTGATTACCATCCTTTGTTTTCACTGTAGGGATGATTTTTTCATCATGTGAGTATATGGAAGGAGCATCTTCTTATTTCTTCTCAAAGAACTCAACATCCCAACTAGTGTATACCCTCCTTGTTATTGGATCCATAATTCTATAGCCAAGTGCTTCATCACTGTATCCCAAGAAGATAAGTTTTTTTGATTTCATATCAAGCTTAGTTCTTTGTTTCTTAGGAATGTACATACTTGTTTTACATCCAAAAACTCTAAGGTGTGAAATAGATGGCTTATTCCCTAACCATGCTTCTTGTGGTGTTATTCCATCAAGAGCTACAGTGGGAACTTTGTTTAGTAAATAGATTATCGTTTTAGCTACTTCAGCCCAAAATGTTTTTGATAAACCATCAATCATACATCACACCATATCCATGATAGTATGATTTTTCCTTTCAACAACACCATTTTGTTACAGTGTGTGAGGAGGAGCCATTTGACGATGAATGCCATGTGTTTTTAAAAAATCATTAAACTCATTGTTGGTGTATTCTCCCCCTCGATTTGAGTGGAGTGTTTTTATTTTCCTACCATACTCTATTTCAACAAGGGCTTTGAACTTCTTGAAAGTTTCAAAAGCTTGGTCTTTTGTAGAAAGACAGTATATCCACATTTTTCTTGAAAAATCATCAACAAAGAGCATGAAATATTGAAACCCAGAGTGGCTAGGTCTCATTGGTCCGCACAAATCGGTATGCACCAAGTCAAGTTTTGCCTTAGCCCAAAATGTACTATGTTTGAATGGTGCTCTATTTTGTTTTCCTGCCAAACAATGTTGACATTTATCTGTACCCTTTTTAGAGGTGGTAAACCCTAACCATGTTGTATCGACGAAGTGTGTCAAGATAGCCAAAACTCACATGTCCAAGTCTTCGATGCCATAGTTGAGTTGATGATGTATCCTTGGCTACAAGTGCTTGATCATTTCATTGAACAAAATCCAACTGAAACATTCTTCCCACATTCAAAGCTTTTGCAACAATTTTGGAGCTTCATGAATTATCTCGAATTAGGCACATATTTTTACTGCCTTTACAATCAAAGTCAATTTTGAGATTGTGATCTAATAATTGACTCACGGATAACAATTTTTTTTAAACCAAGGACATAAAGAACATCTGTAATTTTACAATTATGATGCCTAAGTGGTAGTGAAATGGAACCAATTCCTTCAACACTATATGATGTATCATCACCCAAAGAGACATGATTTTTGGTGGGTGTTTTACTCATTGTGAAGAACCAATCTTTCTTTCCTGTTATGGTCAAGTTGCACTGAGTCGACATACCAAATTTTATTTGTAGAATTGGATACTTCATTTGACTGTGTAGAATATAGGAAGTCATCATCATCAAATTGATCTTCTGTTCGGCTAAATTTCCTTATTGAGTTGGTTTCTTCTTCCACTTTTGATAATTTTTTCCTGTTTACTCTATTGTTGGCCTAATTTTGTTTGTTGGTAATTAGTCTTTTTACCACTTGATGATCCTTGTTGGAATGTGTTGTACCAACAATTTTTTAACTCATGTCCTTTTCGACCACAAATAAGACATTTTTGTTGGTCATTTTGGCCTTGTTGAGTATTACCTTGCTTTTGAGGTTGTTTACTAGACTTAGCCTATTTTTTCCTTTTGATTAGAAGCAAGTTCATGCTCTTCAGTTTCAGTAGTTGAGTGAATAGCTTCCTCTTGTTGTAGCATGTTCACTAACTCTTCAAAATTTGTTGTTTGACCAGTTATGTTTAACGTGGTCACAAAAATCCTATATGAAGGAGGAAGATCTCTCAATACTATAGGCACAAGTGATGTGTTAGTTACTTCTTCTTCCAAAGCTTGAAGTGATGCACGCAAAGTTGTCACTCTTCTCAAAAACATTTCAACTTTCTCAGTTGGTTGCATTTTCAAGTTCAATAGTTGACTCTAGAGATGAAGTATTGTGTTCTTATTTTTGACTCATATATTGTTTTCAACTTGTCCCAAGATTCTTTTGTTGTTTTGGTCTCACGAATATGAGGTTGTACCTCATTTGAAACACTAAACAATATTATTAACTTTACTTTTTGATTTGCACAATCAAATGTAGCTTGTTGTGTAACATCTATTGCAGATCTTGTTAATGTACCAAAAACAACGGACCATAGATTTTTAAAATCAAGTTGCACGTGAATTTTTATTTTCCATGCTAGATAATTATCAAAACGCAAAAGTTGAGAATCTGGCAAAAGGAATTTTGGTGTTGTAATTATGGCCATTGTGAAAAGTGATAAACAGTAGAAGAAAAAATTGAAGACTTTTCCCCCCTTAAAGCATGCACACCCCCAAAAATATTATTTTATTTATTTTGGGCTCCTTTTCGCCATCTATAATGAATTTTTGGCACTATTTTATTATAATTTTGGCTCTGTGGCGATTTGCAAAAAAATATTTTTTTGGAATCTTTGGCCTCTTTTGAAATACAAAAATCTCTAATTTGTTCAATTTTTACAAAACAAAACTTATTATAAGCTAGACCAAGACGTAGAGCTCGCAAAAACACACACTTTCAAAAAAATGGTACCTCATCCGAGGTACCAGTTGAAAGTTATGGCTCTTTGAAGTTACAAAATCAATATAATAACTTAACCCTTGGAAAATTATTCCACAGTTTTAAGTGGGAAAACCTACGTCGTGGGAATTTTTTTTTTTACACTTCTAATTTTTCCCACGACGTATAATAACTCTTTGCCTTAGTTTTCTTTTATTGTTTCTCTTTGTACGCAGGTATTTTTTTGCTTGGAGGCAACTTGTTCTTCCTTCTTCCAACGTAGCTTTTTTGTTGTAGGTTGCAAATCTTCTCCACGTTCAATTTGTAGTCTTCATTTCGGATGTAGGCACGTTGGAGTTCATTGAAATATCCTTTCTTCTACTCCTCTGGCAGATGCAAGTTCACAGAGAAACTTCCACGTTTGATTGGATCTCCTTTTTTAAATGCTCAAATACATAGAAGAGGAAGAATAATGTGGGGAGCTTGAAAATCTTGGGTCCCATAGATCAAAAATATTGTATTTTTTTTTAAATGCTTCCAATTTAAAAAAATGCACGTACAAGTAATTTAAAAAAATAGAGAATGAAACAATGTCACCTTTTGCAAGAGAGTTACATCCAGGTCTACAAGGGCCTGTGATTGCACTCCAGGTGTTCTTCAACTACAAATCAACCGTGATTCAGGATGTGGAGCCGGTGTTCTTCAACTACAAATCAAGCTGTGATTCAAGGTGTGGAGCCGGGTAGGGGTTTTGATACCAAATCCTCCTAGCTTTGTAATTTCTCCAGATCTCCCTAAACTTCCTTAAAACTTCCTACACTCCTCTCTAGATCAGAATACTGCTCGATACCAAATCTTGATAATGAATACTTGAAAACAATATTTGACACAAAAGCTTTGCACAGAAACAAGACGGTGCTTGTGTATTTTATTAATATCAAAATCAAGCATTATAGAAAAATGAGAGAGCTGCAATATTTATAGATATTGGACAACTTCTATCTCATCCACAATATATGGAAACAAATCATCTAATCGAGCAAATATGTAGAAATAGCATATTGCCCCTAACTACCCCTATTGCCCCTCATGGAAATCATCCAGAACAAAATATGCAAGATAGAACATGATCCCACAAACATTGGGATGAGAACACTATCACTTAGTTAACTAATAAATAAGGATAACTAATACCTATTGACATAAGTTTAAAGTATTTAAATTAAATACTTTAACTTATTACATTTATTCAAATATCAACTAATGATGAATTAAGCTAATTTTTATTCCTAACATAGATTTGCTAAAGATTTCATCAACTCTACCATAGATCCTACTTGGTAATATTCAAAGCCACAGATGTTGTCAGGCTCAATCTTATAGATCCCAGAGCCTTTCTATCAAGAATTTTTCATTCTTCATCAGTCATCTTTGCAAGTCTTGCCTTCTCATCCAACGGTAAGTATAAATCTTTCTGATACAGATAATCCTCCACTTGCATCTTCCATAATAGATAGTCACGGCCGTCAAATTTATCTACTCTGAATTTTCCTTCTTCTCCCATTGCTTTTCTCCCACTCAATTAGAAATCCCTTTGTGAGTAAATATGTCAACACACACAACCCTCAAACAAATATGCTCTGATACATTTGGGGTTAGCACACCAATTATACAGATATATTAATCAGATCTAAGCATAAAATCAATCAATATGGAAATAAACAAGAAGAAACAATACACAATATTTAACGTGGTTCACCCAGTGTGGGCTACGTCCACCAAGAAACAACCAATTTATTATCACAGAGGAAATACAATGAATATTTGCAATCTTCCACACCTTTTTGGATGTCATGTACTTTCTTCTCTACAAATTTCTTTTTTTCTCAAAAGGAAACTTCTCTTAATTCTCAATTGAATCTCTCTTCTAAAACCCTAGCTTTATGCTTATATATACATCTACAATCTTAGGGCACTTTAGCTATGCAATTACAACCATTAGATTCACTTTATAACTAAAGATGTATCCAATTCCCGCAACTTAATTATAATAGTCATGCACAGGAAACTGATGTTGGTTAGCCTTAACCGATCTTTGGTTAGCCTTAACCGATGTCGGTTAGACCTAATCGATGTCATTCCTCCTTGCACGACTAATATCTTGGTCCATGGGTGATGGTGGCGGTTCGTCAACCGATGTTGATTATTGTGTATTCCAGCCAAGTTTGTAAAAGCATGCTAGTTAAGTAATTAAGCTCCACAACTCAACATGAGAAACTAGAATCGGAACCTCTTTGGACAAAATCATCAAAATTAAGACAGGACCACCCCACGAGTGTAGTGTCGATTTGGGAACTAATTTCCTAACAATTGCTCTACTTCTACTCTTTTTAGGGTCTCGAACTTATCTTCTTCCTTTTGTTGTTTGACACTTCAAATCTGTTGTAAGGCTCTTTGGTCACACATTTTCATACAAAATAAACCCTAACTATCAACACAAGGCTCGAGAAAATATTAGATGGAATAAATAATGCATATGATTAAGTCAAGTTGACCTTGGTGGTCACCCCAATGTGATTGTCACTGAGTGTTGTACTGCATTTCATACTTTATGTAGTTGTAGTGTGTGTGTGTGTGTGATTGAATTGTGCCCCTTGAAGCTAGGTTTTCATTTTTTCGGTCATACTAAGATAGTGGGCTACAAATAATTTTCCCTATGATTAATGTGTGAGATGAAATTCAGAAATATCCCCTCTTATGCAATGAATAATGTAGCCTAAATGAAGTCCTTGAATGTTTTTCTTTTCCTAAGTAGTAGATAATAAGTGATAGCCCAAGTTGTCCTCTTTCCCCTAATAATGTTGAGTAAGTCATGTCCTTTGTTTGGATTTCATCATCAACAACCAAAAATGCCAACCCAAAGTGATAAGAGAGACTTTAGAAAATATATCAAATGATGTGACACTTCAAACTTGAAAAGATAAGGAAAAGGATATAAGCACCCAAAGGTAACAATAGTTCCTGGATGCTCCTATCCCTAATGGGAGGTAGTGTCTGGGATTCTCAGAGGATAAAATATGAAATACAAATTTGGGTCATGTGTTGTCCAATTTCCAAAAGTAAAGTGACCATTCGAGAAAATCAAATGTCAAGAGTACCAAAAGGGATAAAGCAATGTAAAAGTAAAACAAGTGTTATTAATGTCTAGTTTTCTTACTTAGGAATCATGCATATAATAACATACTTAGAGGCATGATGTAAGTAGTAAGTGTGTGATTTCATTATTAAAACATATACACACATGTATACATATGATGTGTGTGTGTGTGTGTGTGTGTGCATGTGCATGTGTACATATATAAATTATATCAATGGCTTAACAATCAAGTAAGAATGAACTTTACACATATTTTTTCTTTATTAAGTTCTAATAATTAATTATCTAATATTTATTTAATATTTTATATCTAATTTAGGTCTAATTAAACTAATAGGCACCCTATAACAACAATCAAATGTGGTGGGGGTTGTGAGGTCCGCGGATAAACAATTATTTGACATACTTAAATTTGATGTATGTTTGACCATTGCACGATAGTTTTTATTTTTGCTTGGAGAATGCAATTTCAAAATGGCAATATCTTATATGAGGGAGTTTAAATCCTTTTTCCCAAAAAAACATTCAATTCCAACATAGTCATATAGTTATATTGAGGCTATATATCATAGACCAATCAAAAATTTACGAATCAAGTGATGTTTATCAATTGTTTTTTCTAATAAATTTATTTAAGATATATATACAAATTAATAATTATTGTTTTAATTTTAGTGTTAATTCATTAATCACATTACATTTGTGAAAATATTAAAAGAACTCAATTTTACATGACCCTCTACTCATGTGAGGCTTTTGAATGGAAATTTAAGAGTTGTAAAAAAATTTAAGATGCATATCACATTTGGGGTGATAAGTCAAAGAATTTTAAAAGACTTTAGTGATCAACCTCCATATTCTATGATGACATGGGACCGCAAAGTTTGAATTTGACAAACATTTACACCTTTTTGTCTTAAATTAGCTATAAAATATCTATACAATTATTTGATGTCACTACATCTTCTTAATTGCATAAATACACACACACACACACACACACACACACACACACACACACACACACACACACACACACACACACAGAAACGTCATCCATAGGTGATTGTGAAAGGATGATAGGAATATATTTATTAGTACAAAATGATAAACATCACATAAAAATCTATATGCACATATCGATATAGATTAAGCATGAATTTATATAATTTTTTGATTTGACTTGTAAAATTTTGGTGAAAATGGTACTTACACAAGAATATTTTGAATGATGATAGTGTTATTATCGATGGTTTTTATTCCACAATCGAAGCTTCTCTCACAAGAGTATATTTTAAACACTTCAAATGATGTCTATATGCTACCAAATTTTTCAAAAAAGACTCACAAGAACACATGCAACTTTTTTTTTTATAAAAACCTACTTCTAATTATGTTTTTATGGATGACCATACCTTGTTGTAGAGTTTCCAATTTCACATATGATGGGATAATGTTGGAAAAGGTTGCAAAGATTGACTTTACCCCTTCATATTGAATTTTCTAAAAAAATCGATGCTCTTTCAATAATCCCATTTTTTTACATATCTTGTGATTATTATTATCAACAAAATCATGTTTATTTAAGAATCTTTAAAGTGTTGCCAAGAAGAAGATTTTTGTATACAATGTAATCATAGTATTCCAAGAGCCCACATCTCTTTGGGGAAAATGTTGAAAAAGGTTGCAAAATGGACTTTACCCCTTCATATTGAATTTTCTCAAAAGTTTTTGATGTTTTTCAATAATCCCATTTTGTAACATATCTTGTGATTATTGTTATCAACAAGATCATATTTATTTAAGAATATTTAAAGCCTTTCCAAGAACAATATTTTTTGTATATGATGCAATCATAGTATTCCATAAGCCTACATCTCTTTAAATATTATTGTTAAAGAGTCCATCGTATGATTCCACATTGCTTCTACAACAATATGCAACAAAAGTCTAATTTCAATTACATTTTAGTGGATTTCCTTATCCTATTATAAAGCTCCCATTTTGCCACAAGATATAATAATGATATACCAAATGTTAGTTAATATAAAATTATAACTCTCCTTTACATTTCTTTATAAAGTTACAAAATCCTTTTAACAAACCCATTTTGTATATATTGTGTAATCTTTGTAGTCCGAGAGACCATAACTCTTTGGGGAATTTCTTTCATTACATTTATATCCTATTTAAGAACACCATTATGTACATATCTTGATATAAGAATCCATGTGTTTTCTTTCCTTCTTTGAAAACTTGTTATTTTTTAAATGCTTAGTCAATGCTTAGTGAGAACACATTATTCAAGTTTTGCACATTTCTTTGGAACATTTCATTTAAAACCTTTAAACCCTATCCAAAAACACCAGCTTTTCATAATTTCCATAATTCCATTTATTTCGTATCCTTGTTTCAAAATTATTAATTTTTCACACACTTAATAATGCTAGAGAGAACTTTTTGTGAGAATACGATGACCTTTTTGTTGTTGGACAATCTTCCTAGTGGATCTTTCTTTTAGAAATATTTTCTTTCTTCCAGGGAGATTCTGAGCAGGGGTATAAAATGGAATATTAGTAAAGGAAATAGGATTCACTTCTGGAGGGATTGTTGGTTGTCTGAGAAACCACTTATTGAGGAAGATCCTTGGAGAACTGTGGTGTAGTTTTTCGAAGATAGGGGCAAAGTGTGGGTTAAGGACTATTGGGTTTTTCTAATGAGGACATCAATTGGGAGGAATTGAACCCACCCCCTAGTTTCAATAGGGATAGGCTTTCCTTTAGTGTTCTTAACCTTAAATTAAGGAGTTTCTATATTCCAAAATTCCAACAACATGAGGATTCTATTATATGGAAATAAGAGGATTCAAGAAAATGTATTGTTAAATATGCATATACCCTTAATTTCAAGGATTCTTTCCAAAAGGACTATTGGGATAGACTTTGGGTGAAAGACCTTTACCTAAAGTAAATATTTTTTACTGGTTGGCGTGTGCAAAACAAAATCCTCACTGTTGATAATTTGAGGAAACGGGGAATGGTTATTAGACGTACCCAAAATTGTAAGGTATTGATCTTGCGTAACAGCGTGTAACAAGTGCCCCTCGATGATGATACTGAGTCTCCTCGCAAGGTGTTCGGGATCCGGAAAAGCCTTTGAGTATGCGTTAACATCCCGCATGCCCCGCTTAGCCCCCACGCCCTTTGTTTTCCTTTTTTTTCCCTCTTTCCTTGGCCTCTTAACCTTCGGATGGCCAAACCGCGCCTACGATGGCGGCGGTCCCGTGCGCGTTTTCGTAACGCTCTTTTGACGCGACCCGCATGAAATATCATGATTTACCAGCTTTTTTTGCCAACTTGAGCATGCATTAATGTTTTTGGTCCCTGAACAATGTTGTTTTTCCTTTGTTTATTGTTTAGGAGTTCAATTTGGTTTTGGTTTTGAGTGTTGGAATTCTATAAATGCATGGTTTGTGTACATGCAAATGGTCTGATTTTGGTGAAGATTTTGGTGAAGAATTTGGTCTGGAGTTTTGGTCTGAAGCTTGGCTAGATTTTGAAGTTTGATCTTTGCTCTCATTCCCTCATTTTAGTGCTTTAGTTAGTTAGCTTGTTTAGAAGCCATAGCTTGAATTCACTTGCATCTTTTGTTAAATTGCTCAGTTGTTGGTAAGCCACAGACCCATCTTGTGCGGGAAGTCTTTGTCATTTCATCCAATCCAGGTTAAAAGCTTTGCCCCGAATTCCTCTTTCTTTGTAGATTTATTTTTACTGTGTCTTGGAGTTCTTAGTTCAATTCATTATATACCTGGTTAGTATTATTCAGCTGTTGGTAAGCCACATATCCAACTTGTGCAAGCAGTGTCTTTATTTTGGAACGGAATAGCTTAGGAAGCCATTAAAGTTGCAGGTTTTTCTCTTGGTATAGGATAGTCAAAGGTTCTGGTCACTTCACGTTGCATGACTCGCAGTAAAATCCCGCTAGGAATCGCATAAGCCAAGCTCTGTACTCTTGCGCTATCCCTCTCTACTCGCATTCTCGGCCTCGCATTCGAGTTGTCCTTGTCCCAAAATCTACTCCTATCGGTGCTAGCATTACACGCTTTTCTGGATCCAAGTGAACACGAAAGAACGAGAAGATCACACTGAGGGGACGAGATCACATACACCATCGGATTCGCCACATTCTCGCGGAGTCCGGGTTTTAAATTTCAAAGTTCTAGTTAGATTCATATCAAATAGAGTAGTTAAATCGCTTTATTTCATTTCATTCTATTCTCGATATTGCCAGGGAAGCTGTGGGGATTGATAGTTTCTGAGAAACTATGATTCACTCCTCACTTCTGAGGTAGGATCGAGAATCTTGCAGGTAGATTAGACAGGCTATTTTATTTAGAATAATTCTACAAATCGCACAGGCAAATAACCACACTCGGTTATCTTGTCTGTTTTAAATTATTGTTTAGTTATTATTTCTAGATACGCTTAAAATAGTTTGTTTTTCTTAGAATTGTTAGAATATTTCATAGAAGAATAAAAGTTATATGCAGTTAGATTTATTTCACGTAGTTAGAATTTGTTTCATTACAGTTAGATTTACATTTTGTTTCGTATGACAATCACGGGACCTAGAGAGCCCAGGGAATCCATATGACCTTATCAGGAGATATACACGAAACAATCCCAGGTCATTTTCCACGTATTCCGCAACCCATAGATCGAATCACGCCAGAGCTCGATATTGATTGGAGCCTTCGAGCAGTCATCCTCGCTGATCGATCTATCACACCAGTCCAAGTTAGAAGGGCCTTCTTTGCCTTAGATTCGCAAATTCCACTAGTGTGTGTCGAAGACATTAGACTGCCTAACTAGTTTGTCTGCATATTCTACCCCCACCGGCTGTCTCGGCACGACCTCGAGAGGTCGGGTACGCGGAAGAGTCACTTGTAGATTCTCACGCTCGCCTGTCGCTTTTCCGGCGTACAAAATTGGTGAACCTGACGTGAAACAAACAAATGTTTCACCTTCTGTACCTCATTAGCCTTCACATCAGATTCACCAACAAAATTGGTGAACCGACGTGAAACAAACAATTGTTTCACCTTCTCTTTGAGAAGTTTCATCTTCTCTCTTTTCACCTTCGCTCTTTCCCATTATTCTGCGGGTATTCATATACCCCCCGAATATGTCGGGATTTGATGCATACGGCAGACCCCTCCTAGGTCTTGAGGCATACTACGCCCAACAGAATAGGTAATCATCACCCTCGCTCTCAGTATGGGGCGACAACTATTCAACTAATCAGTTGTCAACGCAAACCCCAAGAACCAGATATAGTTTGTCTCTTCAAACCGAGGAGTTAGATCAACTCCCTCGAACCCAACAAACAGAGCCTTCAGGTTCAAACAATATGACGTTTACCGGAGAATCTGGTTCGTCTCCTCAAATACTACTCAGACCACATATTAGTAGACAATCAGATCCATACCTGGTCTTAGACGATGGACAATCAATACCTTATCCTAGGAGTGAACAACGCTCCCGGGGTATGTACCCACCTATAGGAAGTTTACAAGTACAACCCGAGACCTCTTTTCAAGAAAATACCTCTACAGGAAATATTCTTGGAGAAACTTGGCAAGATAGCAATCAGTTCATGACAGGCTATCACATGCCTATACAACACCAGGGTATACAACAAACGCCGCTCAGGCAAAGTACCGTGGCTTCACCAAATGAAGTCATTTCAACGTTAGTAGAAAGAGTGAGAGGGTTAGAACTTGCTCAAGAAAATCAAAATTCTCCGTTCATGCAAACGGGAAGTTCCAATCCTCCATACCACTCTGGCCAAGTAGATCTCCTCACAGGAGTAGGCACGTTAGGCATGCCTCCTCAATATCCACAGCAAACGCCAACAAGGCCTATCATCTCTAACACTATTCCTCCAGGTCTAGTGTCAAACAATCCATTCCTTGACAATACCCCATCCTATTTAAACATGTACTCTAAATCACCACAAGGAGATATGTTCTCCTCTCCCGGCATGTTTGCTCAAATGCAGGGACCTCCCTATGCCCCTGCCAATGCGTACGCTGCACCATATCAACAACCTATCCCACCACTCCCTCAGCAAACACCATCAATGGTCAAAAGCTATGCGATAGGGACGTATTCAGAATATCTAAAGGAACCCTTAGATTTCACCATACGAAGCTTCATGCTTCCAAGACCTCTACCTGATTTGCCCAAGTTCAAGGGTGAGGGAGATCCAAACGCACATATCAAAGCTTACGCTACAACCATACGAGAATTACTCCCTTGGGATGGGGTTGTTGCTAAAATATTTCCCAAAACCTTGGAAGGCATCGCTCTCGATTGGTATTATAGAATACCTGAAGCTTCCATACATTCATTTAAACAACTCATGTCAGAGTTCATCAAAGCCTTTGACATGAACAAACTATTGAGAACAGGAATCAGGGAATTCTTACATATCAAACAAGAACACAACGAATCTGTCACCCATTTCATCCAGAGGTGGCGTACAGTTCTTTATTCATCAGCAAGTGCTCCAAACATGGATCAGATGGAACTATGCGATTTATTCCTTCATTCTCTCAGTAGAGAAGTGAAGGAAGAAGTCCAGAAGTTCCCACTAAGGACTTATGATGAAGTACTCGAGAGCGCTCTGCGAATTGATCAAGCAGCAATAGATAGTGGTCGTAAGACTTACGGAGCAAATGGGAGGTTAATCACCTCCACTCAAAATACTACAACTACCACAAATGTCAATCAAGGACCCAAAATCCTTAACAAAAATCGTGGGGTAACAACGGATGGGGTAACCGACCAGCCCAAGAGGGTAAATGTCGTTAATACTCCGTCACAAACAAACAACCAGCGAAACAACAACTTTACCCAGCGGTCAATACAGTGGATTTTAACCATCCACAACAACAACAACAACAACGGCGAAATCCCATGCAAGGGCCAAGCCAAAACTCATTTGGTTACCAAAACCAAAGTCAAAACCAAAAACAACAATTCCAAAACTTTAGTCCTAATAGGCAACAGTTTGATCGGAATTTTAGGCCACAATACACACCAAACCAACAAAACGGGAATTATAACCCCAATTCTTATTGTGGTTTCCATAAAATTCATGGTCACGACACTAGAACGTGTCGTGACTACAATAAATTTATGCAACGCTTGCCAGAAGAACAAAGACAGTTCTTCACAGACTTGTTTTTGGCAGATCCCGTCTCATCACAACCAAATACGCTCGCAGGGCGTTTCCCCGTAATGCTCCCCTTAAGATCTTTAACGATCCGCTCCCAAATCATGATGGCATAAGTTGAATCCAACCGGAACAAACAAGGGTGCAATAACAGAAACAATGATCATGAAGCTTCGACTTCATTAAATCCGTCAACATGCGCCACGGTTGGGAGCTCAACCAAGACCTAAGATAGTTAGTTTGGTAGAATTAGAGACTGAACTACCTATCGAAGCTATAACAAGAACACGAGAGTATTTCTCTCAACCGAGCCCAAGTCATCCGCAGAGACATGATAAGAGTCACAAATAGTTTAAAAACCCATCGGTGCCTATGATTTAATTAGTGACCTAATAAAGACCTTTTCACACATTTCATTTTTGGACTTGCTAAAGAACTCTCCCCCTCACAGAGCTTCTCTTTTAGAAGCATTAGGTCTAGGCCATCTAATTAACATCACTCCACCTCCTGAAACACAAGTAAATCACGTAGATTTTGATATCCACCCTCCGGGGCAGCCGGACAAGGATGTCGAATTCATTTTCGAAATAAGTAAAATGCCCACAGATGCTGAGATCGCACGCCGAGGTGACCCAGCCTTGCACTTACAAGTATGGGTTTATAATAACTATGTAAAACGGGCAATGGTTGACGATGGGGCTGCAGTTAACATAGTCCCTTTCTCTTTCCTCCAAAAACTTGGATATGGAGAAACAAACTGTTCCACTACACGAAATACCTTGAGAGGCTATGATAGCCTTAAAGCCACTTCGATAGGAACTATAATACTGCCGGTCACCTTAGGGCCCAAAACCATCTTGACCGAGTTTTATATTATAGATCGGGAAACTAACTATAATATGATCCTCGGCCGACCTTGGATACATCGAATGAAGGCAATCCCTTCCACGCTATTTCAAGAAGTAAGATTCTTGCATCTGGGAAAGGTATTTGTAGCCAAAGGTGATCCAAAACCTTTCGATTTGCACCTAGCTGATTTAAAGAAAAGACCAGGGGTGCACTCAGAATTTGAGCTGCCAACAAACCAACTTAATAAACCCTCTGACCCAAAGCCAGAGGAAAAGTTGATACCTACAACGGATCTTGAAACTACCAGATAGCCAAAACAACTCCAACCCCTAAAAGTAAAACTAAAGAAACAATATCATTAGGGACTACTGCGAAAATCGTTGAATTGATAGAACAAGATTCACCAATGTTCTTACCATTCGATTCAGTAGGCATAGGATTTTCCCTAGGTGTTGGTTCCTTACCGGCAGAGGATCTCTGTATGATAGAAGTAGAGTGTGCAAACGCGGCAGATGCCCCAACATCTACACTCCCGGCTAAGTATTGGACTCTCCATTTCGATGGAGCTAAATGTTGTTATGGAGCGGGGGCAGGTATAATTCTTACTTCACCCGAGGAGAAGGTCCTCCCATTCTCATTTAAGTTAAACTTTGAATGCACAAACAACGGCGCTGAGTACGAAGCCCTCCTTCTTGGCCTCACCTTAGCCAGAAGGATTGGTATTGATAACATCAGAGTCTTGGGAGACTCGCAATTAGTAACAAACCAAGTTTCAAGTATATGAAACTAAAGCCGAACATTTACAACTCTACAAAAACATTGTATTAGATTTAAGCAAGGCGTTTAACTTCATATCCATCAAGCGATCCCGAGAGAAAAATCTTCTCACCGATTCAATAAAGAACCTCGGCATCACATTTTACTCCAAGCAATGAGATAGAAGATACTCACTTCAAGTATCCATTCGTGACGAACCATTAATAAAAACAATGACAAATCCTCTTTCAAGCGAAGTGGATCTACCATCCTATACCATGTTGGAAATGATGCGGCTACTTTGGATTACTTAAATGCCTATGCAAAGATTACATCTCTCCTATCATATGCTAGATTTATCCCCGATTCCGCATTCATCTTCCTACTTCGGAAATCCCGTAACGGATCTTCCCTCACAAAGGGAACCTAGCATATACACAATAGAAAATGGGGATGATATAGATTTACCACCAGCATCACCTGAGTTCGAAGAAGGTAACGCCTCTTTAATCGAAGAAACAATCGATGTCAACATCGGGACAAGAAGATGAACCAAGAATACTCGAAACTAGGTTCTTCATTAACCCGGAAGAAGTGGAAATACATACTCGGGTTCTCAAAGAACATCGAAAGCGTTTGCATTTAATTATAAGGAAATGACGGAGTCGCACCCCACATTGCGGTACACAACCTCGTCACTAGATCGATGCAAAGCCAATTAAACAAAAATCAAGACCCATGAAGCCCAAAGTAGCTCTCATGGTAAAAGAGGAAGTAATAAACTCCTTCGTAGGATTCATCAAGCCGAGACTACTCCCAATGGGTATCTAATATCGTTCCCGTTCTCATGAAGAACGGAAAGATACGCATTTGCATAGATTTCCGAGACATCAACAAAGCGTGTCCTAAAGATGATTTCCCATTACCATCCATAGACGTTATTGTTGATGCAACAGCTGGTTTTGAACTCTTGTCTCTCATGGATGGATTCTCGAGATACAACCAAATCAGAATATCCGAGCAAGATCAAGCTAAAACCACGTTTATAACTCCTTGGGAACCTATTGCTACACGCCTGCCATGTCTTTCGGTCTCAAAATGCTGGTGCTACATACCAGCGGGCTATGACTTATATATTTCACGATTTAATTCATAAAATCATGGAATCCTATGTAGATGACTTGTTGGCTAAGGCCAAGAAGCGTTGTGACCATCCCGAAGTACTCTGCGTCATTCTTTCACATTTAATAGAATACAAAGTTACGCTAAATCCAGAGAAATGTGTCTTTGGTGTAACAGGAGGAAAGCTCCTAGGTTACATCATATCGTCACGAGGGATCGATGTTGATCCAACCAAAATTCGGGCTGTCCTCGAAATGGTCCCACCTTCGAGTGAATCTGGAATCAGATCATTTCTCGGGAAGCTGGGTGCAATCCGGAGATTCATCCCGGACTTAAGCTTCACTATTCATCCAATCAACAATTTACTCAAGAAAGACTATAGCATTGATTGGACCGAAGACTGCAATGAAGCTTTCAACGCAGTTAAACGTTTCTTGCTGTCACCACCTACGCTAATGCCACCTAAGTTGGATCACCCGTTAATCCTATATTCGCGAGCTACCAATGTCTCGCTGGCCTGTATGTTGGCCCAAGAAGACGATGACAAGAGAGAACGTGTGATTTATTTCATTAGCCGAACACTGCTCGACTATGAAACACGCTATACACAAGCAGAGCGAGAATGTCTTGCCATAGTCTTTGCTACCAAACGTCTAAGACATTACATGCTGAATCAAGAAACAAAGGTCATGGTAAAGACGGACCATTTACGAACTTTTCTCACACAAGGTTCCTTATCCAAAAAGGCTGGACGTTTTATAACCTTAATGGGAGAGTTCGAATTAACATTTGTAAATCGAAGTCGTTAAAGGACAAATCAATGCAGATTGGTTAGCTAACAACCCACTAGACGGAGGCGATCTAGTAGATTTGGATTTTCCGGATGAATGCGTATATTACATCGAAACTCGACTCGCTATTTCGAGTGCCCTTGGTACACCGATATCATTAATTATATCATGGACCATACGCACTCTGATGCCGTGACACCGCAACAAAGAAGGCAATTACGCATAATCGTAGCCAAATATGTCATTATAGAGCAGGTGCTCTATCGAAAAGCATTCGATGGAATGCTCTTAAGGTGTGTCGACACAGAAGAGTCCAAGAGGATTCTCCATGAATCCACGGGTATATGTGGAGGCCACTTCGGTGGCCATGCCACTGCTCGAAAAATACATCGAATGGGCTATTTCTGGCCCACTCTAGAACATGACGCGATAGAGTTTGCACGCAGGTGTCATAAGTGCCAGGAATTCTCCCACGAGATCCACATGCCAGCACAAGCTCTGCAACCAATCGCTACTCCATGGCCCTTTTCTACATGGGGCCTAGACTTAATAGGGAAATTCTCTCCCTCATCCACAGATGGCCACAATTTTATAATCACGGCCACTGAATATTTTACCAAATGGGTGGAGGCCATGCCTCTTACTACCGTACCTGGTTCTGTAATCGCTAAGTTCATTTTAAATCAAATCATTTGTAGGTACGGTATCCCACAAATCATTATCTCAGATAATGGAACTTCTTTCAAGAATGAAGAAGTTCGTGAACTATGCAACAAATTTAAAATAAGCCATCATACGGCTTCCTTGTATTATCCCCAAGCCAATGGGCAGGCTGAAGCAACAAACAAAACGCTGAAAGCCATTCTCCTTAAAACGGTGAAAGAAAACAAGCGAGATTGGCATTTGAAGTTATATCCAGCCTTGTGGGCCCACCGAACCTCAATAAGGACACCAACGGGAGCAACTCCTTTCTCGCTAGTATTTGGGGGCGGCAGTTTTCCCGCTTGAGGTCGAAATACCCGATCTCGCATTTCACTACAAGGATTCGGATGAAGACGCTTACAGAGAAGTATGTATTTCCCAATTAGAAAGCCTAGATGAAATTAGGTTAGATCTTTGAACAACGGCATAGAGCTTATGCTAACCAAATGTGCCGGGCAGATAACAAGAAGGTTTATGAATGCGATATATACGAAGGTGATCTAGTTCTAAGACTAGACAGTGGATCGACAAGAAGACCGGTGAAGGAAGGAAATTCGGCCCAAATGGTTGGGCCCATACCGAGTCACGAAGGACTATGGAAATGGTGCATACCTCTTATGCACGCGAGAAGGTGAGGAATTTGGAAAACAGTCAATTCCCCGCACCTCAAGCATTTCTACGCGTAAGCAGCCTAAGCACTACCTATATAACTATCTACATTGCATCTTCATATAGATTTAGATCATTTTGTCCACTTGTTCTTACACAAATTGTGATCAAAGAATCTATTCTCAAAGCAATTCATTACAAACTCATGATGTTGTTGGCACAAAACTTTCTAATCATATCACCCCATTTTCACGATATCATCAATCACTTCAGAATCTTTTATCAAATAAAATCAAACATGACGAAGTCTTAACGGTAACCATACCAAGATCTGCAAGTTTGTTCTCACTTTGATTTCTTCTTAGGATTGGTGTCTTGCCTATGGTCTGTTCTAGAAGCTTCATGGTGTCACATCTATCCCATATACACATCTCTTTGGAAACAAGCATATACTGACATTTTACTCAAAAAGACAAGTCAAAAAGTGATTAAACAGAAAATTTTATTTTTACACATTTCCTTGCCCCACCAACCTTCGGTGATGAGCTTGCGTCTCTTACTAGTGACGTAGGGTTGGGAAAGGATGGAAATACCCTTACTCGCCATGCCTTGCCCACGGCGATAAACCCATGCTTCTTACTGGTAGCATATGGGGCGAGGTGTAGGGGTCCTCTAGACAATGCAAACGTTAAAAGGTCATAAACAAACTATTCAAACTTTGAGTCAAAATGAATGAGTCGATGTTCAAAATTCCAAGAGAATTAAAAATCCTAAAAACCAGATTTTGTCTACTATGTGGCCATCTACGGGTCTAAGTCCGGATAAACCGCAAATCAAGTTGCACCCAAAACTATGAAGTCATTCGGGTGGAGTAAGCTTGTAGTTTTCAATTTGGTTCCACCAAAGCTTTGTCTATCTTTCATCACTATCGTTTCACCATATTTCATAAACTTGCGCCCTTCTTGGCTCTTGGTGATGAGCCCTCGCATCTTACTGGTTGCGTGGAGTTAGGAGTGGGGCAAGTTAATCTGTTCATCATACTGGTTATTTTCATCACTTTGCCAAAACAAACATGAGGTATCCAAATTGCTCACAGAAGCTAAGATTTAAGATCACAAGTATATCTACAATATCATGTATCAGCATCATGAAACACAAAAAGAAAGCAAGCATTTGCATCATCTGTTCTCCATTGCATACATTCTAGAAAGCATATAAAACATACATCGTAGTATACACAAAGCAGTTGGAAATAGAAAGGACAAACGTGAGTGACAAGCTTTTGATCTAAAATCAATGCATATATATAAATAATCAATGTTTGTATACAATGCCATCATGCATTAGGCATGGTCAAAACACTCAAAGAGCCCGTGATATACAAAAGAATCTATAGTATAAAATACATTGGGGCCAAGTCGCTCTCAACCCCTACGTGACACCTCCGAGGGTGCGCGCCTCGCCTAGGACTCGGCTACGCCGGCGCTCGAATGCACGGAGGGCTCGGGGTCTCGAGGAGCAGCCACGGTCTCGCCACGAGAATGGCTCCTCATAAGACGCCGGCTATCCTATAGCCTACCAACTCTGACTGAGAGTCGACACCATCCTACCCACGTGCCAAATGGGAGCGAAGACGTCGTATGCCTACCGAGGCCGCCGAGGGCTCCCAAGCATCTACGAGATAGCTCGCCGCACGGGTCTTATCCATAGGGATCATTAGAGAATCAGCACATACCCTACGGATTAGATCCCACCACTCAACAGCGATCTCTGCAAAACAAAGAAGAAAACGAATTAGAAGCTAGGCAAGAGACTAAAAGATACAATATCAAAACGTAAGGAGAGATAGCAATTAAAACAAATCCTAAGTTAGACAAACATTGAAAGGAGAAGAGGATAACTTACTCGGATCACCGGGCCTCCAAGATGGATCGCTGGGGCCGGCACCCGCTGCGGATGCCGCTGCCGACTGTGGAGCTGCTCCTGTAGCAGGGGCAACATGTCGCCCCACGACCGACTCGTCCTCTCCACCATGGCCCTGAGAAAGTGGCTCCTCTGAAGCTAGAGTCTCTCTCTCTGCACTCTGCTCGGCCCTCTCTGCCTGCAAAATATCCTGAGTGTCATGCCACTCAGGATCGCTATCATCCTGTCCGCTCCTCCGAGGCCCTCCTCTCGTAAGCTCCTCGAATCGGAGTCGATATCTATAGGGTCATCGCCGCTATGAGCGGGACCCGTGCAATCTGGCTAAAGGTGCCCAAGGCGCACCAGCTCCCTCTACGGCCCGAACAATCCCCCTGGCTACAATAGGAATACCAGGAGTGACCACTATCCAACCACGGCCTCTAGGCCCCCCTCTAGCCTCGCGGACTGATCTATAAACCGGTGCCGCTGGAGGAAGCATGCCCACATATGGGAGGCCGAACTGCTGAGGAACCCTGCCGAAAGGATGTACCTCCACCCATCCCACACGGTCAATAAGCTGCCCTGTGGTGGAGCAAGAGATCAATGTGAGAGCCTCCTCTCCCCAAATGCCGGCCATGAGCCGGTACGGTGTGGCCTCCATATCTGCTGTGGTGAGGGAAGCTACTGGCTGGTGAGGTGCTCTAAGCACCGACATGTCTGACCATCTGGCTGCCCTCACAGCCCCGGGATCTGCCACCTCCACGCCTCTGCCATAGGGAATGAAGCGCTCATACACCCAACTCATAACTAGAGTAGGGTGGCTCAATGACTGTCCCTGCAAACGGACCACCCTGTATAAGTCATGGTAGGTGGTCCCAGATATCTCGCGCCCTGTGTATATCGGCCATGCCCTCTATCTCGAGCAATGATGGGGGCCCAGCAGTATAGTAAAGTATCCCCTCCCTTGTCCCCGATCAGCCTCGAGGCAAGGATCCCCATGATAGCCTGTCGAAATACGGGGATGGGCAAAGAAGGAATGGATCTAACTCTCACTCCCTTCTTCGGCCCCGTGGAGATGGCTGCATCCCCATATAACCCGCCTTTGTGCAATCGTGCTCGGGACCTGCTTGTCTCCAGTGTGAGTCTCCTCCCAATGATCGGGACCCCTAGGATACGGTAAACATCCTCCAAAGTGATGGTCCACTCACCGCGGACCCCTGGCAGTCGGAAAGTGTTCCGATCTGCATCCCAATATGAGAACAAGTCACAAAGAATGTGACTAGACGGTGTGACATGGGGCACGCGCGATATACGCAATATACCGGCCCTCTGTAATGTATCCTCCTCATCCTGAGAAAGGGCATCTAATACCCCCGAAAGCCAATCACACTCTCTCTCTCGGCTCCATCTGATATACTCTGCTCTCGCCTGCATACAACCAAAACACACAAAAAGGCAAGTTAGTATCTAATCAATATCGAGAGAGTCATAAAAGCATATAGAAATGATAAAAATACAAGAACAAACTCAAAAGCAAGTCCCTTTTGCTTTCTGTGCAAAACCGCCGCCCTGAGCAGAGGGGCGGTTTTGTAACCGCCGCCTTAAGGGAGGCAGTCGTGTAACCGCTGCCCTGAACAGGGCGGCGGTCGCGGTCCGAAAACCCGCGCGGGTTTTTAAACCTAAAAAGCCCAAAAAATGCAAAAATTGACCATTTTGGCTAAAAACAAAGCCTACCCAAGTGGCGCCCCTAGGTGGACCTTTTGAACCTAACATTTTGAAAAAAAAAACCCCCCCATTACAAAGAATTTTCCATTTCAAATTTGAAGGGGGAAAATGCAAAATTAAAGAAAACCGACCTGTGATCTCACGGGGTGGCGTTCCGCACGTGGGGGCATGATCGCTATCTCGCTCCGGACATTTTGACTCTATTCACGCAAGAAACCATCACCGTGGGTCCCAGAGCTCAAAATCAATCGAATCGACTCGCGCAAATGAATAGGAAAATGGGCCCACTTTCATATATATATCGTTCTGTTTCATTTTAAAATGGCTTTTTCGCAGTTCGGAGCGCTATGTGGAGGTAGGTTTCTATCCCCACACAAATGGAACATTCTCTTTCCCTATTATTTTAGTGTTTGTTTTCCAAATTATTGTATCTATCTGCACTTGAGTTCTCTTTTCATTTTGCAGGTAGCGGGAATTTTGGAATGGCGTCATTTCAACACACGGACGTGTAAGGTATAACTTCTAACTCCCCATTTCGGGACGGCCATACTCGGACCCACCGTTTTACGCCTCTTCATGGCTAAAACGCTTCTCCGAGGGGGCAATATGTACATACCCAAAATTGTAAGGTACTGTACTGCACAGTGTAACAAGTGCCCCGATGATGATACAGGTCTCCTCGCAAGGTGTTCGGGATCCGAGAAAAGCCTTCGGAGTATGCGTTAACATCCCGCATGCCCCGCTTAGCCCCCGCGCCCTTTGTTTTCCTTTTTTTCCCTCTTTCCTTGGCCTCTTAACCTTCAGTGACGAAACCGCCGCCTGCTGGGCAGGTGGTGGAAACCAGAACCCGCGCCCCCGAGCAGGCGGCGGTTTCAGAATCGCCGCCCGCCGAGCGGCGGTCCTGTGCGCATTTTCCAGAACGCTCTTTTGACGCGACCTGCGTGAAATATCATGATTTACCAGCTTTTCTTTGCCGACTTGAGCATGCATTAATGTTTTTGGTCCCCTGGAACAATGTTTTTCCTTTGTTTATTGTTTAGGAGTTCAATTTGGTTTTGGTTTTGAGTGTTGGAATTCCTATAAATGCATGGTTTGTGTACATGCAAATGGTCTGATTTTGGTGAAGATTTTGGTGAAGAATTTGGTCTGGAGTTTTGGTCTGAAGCTTGGCTGGATTTTGAAGTTTGATCTTTGCTCTCATTCCCTCATTTTAGTGCTTTAGTTAGTTAGCTTGTTTAGAAGCCATAGCTTGAATTCACTTGCATCTTTTGTTAAATTGCTCAGCTGTTGGTAAGCCACAGACCCATCTTGTGCAGGCAGTGTTGTCATTTCATCCAATCCAGTTAGAAGCTTGCCCCTGAATTCCTCTTTGCTGTAGATTTATTTTTACTGTGTCTTGGAGTTCTTAGTTCAATTCATTATATACCTGGTTAGTATTATTCAGCTGTTGGTAAGCCACATATCCAACTTGTGCAAGCAGTGTCTTTATTTTGGAACGGAATAGCTTAGGAAGCCATTAAAGTTGCAGGTTTTGCTCTTCGTATAGGATAGTCAAAGGTTCTGGTCGCTTCACGTTGCATGACTCGCAGTAAAATCCCGCTAGGAATCACATAAGCCAAGCTCTGTACTCTTGCGCTATCCCTCTCCTACTCGCATTCTCGGTCTGCATTCTGAGTTGTCCTTGTCCCAAAATCTACTCCTATTGGTGCTAGCATTACACGCTTTTCTGGATCCAAGTGAACACGAAAGAACGAGAAGATCATACTGAGGGGACGAGATCACATACACCATCGGATTCGCCACTGTTCTGCGGAGTCCAGGTTTTAAATTTCAAAGTTCTAGTCAGATTCATATCAAATAGAGTAGTTAAATCGCTTTATTTCATTTCATTCTATTCTCGATATTGCCAGGGAAGCTGTGGGGATTGATAGTTTCTGAGAAACTATGATTCACTCCTCACTTCTGAGGTAGGATCGAGAATCTTGCAGTAGATTAGACAGGCTATTTTATTTAGAATAATTCTACAAATCGCACAGGTAAATAACCACACTCGGTTATCTTGTCTGTTTTAAATTATTGTTTAGTTATTATTTCTAGATACGCTTAAAATAGTTTGTTTTTCTTAGAATTGTTAGAATATTTCATAGAAGAATAAAATTTATATGCGATTAGATTTATTTCACGTAGTTAGAATTTGTTTCATTACTGATTAGATTTACATTTTGTTTCGTATGACAATCACGGGACCTAGAGAGCCTGGGAATCCATATGACCTTATCGGGAGACATACACGAAACAATCCTGTGTCATTTTCCACGTATTCCGCAACCCATAGATCGAATCACGCCGAGCTCGATATTGATTGGAGCCTTCGAGTAGTCATCCTGGCTGATCGATCTATCACACCTGATCCAGTTAGAAGGGCCTTCTTTGCCTTAGATTCACAAATTCCACTAGTGCGTGTCGAAGACATTAGAACGCCTAACTAGTTTGTCGCATATTCTACCCCCACCATTTGTCTCGGCACGACCTCGAGAGGTCAGCACGCGGAAGAGTCACTTGTAGATTCTCACGCCGCCTGTCACTTTTCCAGCGATACTGCTTATCCCCAACATGTGTGTTCTTTGTGGGAAGAGGAAAGTGTCAACCACCTTTTCATCTCTTGCCCCTTCTCTCAAGCGGTCTTAACTAAGGTGATGGATTTGTTCCAAGTGCAGTGGATCCTTCCTAACTCCATTGAGGATTTTTGTTTGCAATGGGAATGCCCTTTTAGGTTTCCCTTTCTTATTGTTGCTTGGAAGATGTCCCTTCCTCATTTCTTCTAATGCTGTGGAAAGAAAGGAATGCCCTCATCTTCAAAAATTAGAAAGATAACATTAGAAAGGTCGGTGCTAGATTGATTTCCTCTATTAAAGAAAAATCTAATCTTTTCAGAGGTAAGATAAAAAAGGCTTTTCCTAAAATGGAAGAGGAAGTCCTCAAACAGTTCGCCTATAGTCCTCCTCGAGTTAACCTTCCATGTACTTCTATCAAGTGGTCCAAACCGGATAGGGGTTGGGTCAAAATCAATTTTGATGGTGCTTCGAAAGGAAATCTAGGTATGGCGGGGAGGTGGCATTATTAAAGATCTTGAAGGCGATACTAGATTCTTGCCTATGTTGGACCTTTGCGCATTCAAAGTAAAAATGTGGTAGAGGCACGTGCTTTGCTAAGGGGTGTTAGCTTAGCTAAGGAAAGAGGTATCAAACACATTTTAATTGAGGGGATTCTTTACTCGTTATCAATGCCATTAAAAAGGATCATTCCCACAATTGGTCTCTTGGCAATATTATTTTTGATATTAAGGAGCATCTTAAAGGTTTTGATTCTTTCATTATTAAACATACACCTCGCCTTGGGAACACTTGTGCAGATAGGATTGCTAATGAAGGGGTATATTATAATGATTTCGAGTCTCGCATAAAGGTAATGTCATCCCCATGCAAATTAATGACATTACACACCATGAAAAGTTATAATAATTCCACTATCACTCTATGGGCTATTTTTGGAGATAGCATGTGGGGCACACAACCAAATGGAAACTTGTGCAAGTACATAAATGCTATTTTTGGAAGAGCATCTACTAAGTGCTTTTCATGAGTTCAAGTTGATAATAGGATTACCACTGCCAATTAGCTAGAAGAGAGATATCTATTATTAGCACACTTACATGTGTGTCTATTATTGTAAAGGTGCATGGCTGGCTATTTTCAGCATGACCTATTTGGGAATTATGTAAGTGGTGAAGGGAAAGTCCCCACCCTTATAAATATGTAGTAATCTATGTGTAGATTAGAGAGAGTATGTGTATGAGCTATTGTGGATTTATGCTACCAGAATTGATGCGCGCATGAACTTATGGTACTACTTATTGTAAGAAGCTTTTGTGTTCATTGTGTTTTAATATAATGGAGTCTATTGGATGAATAATGGTGTCAAATGTGACTGTAACTAGTTATTGCATGGATAATTTCATTATGTTTATCATTTGATTCATGATTCTTTAAGATCTAGATCTAGAATATGCTCTGTGGAAAGTGTATATTGTTTATGGATATGAATGCATTAACCCTTCATCATGTTCACATCCTACACAAGCAACTCTAAGGAGGGGCTTGGTACCTTTGTGCGCTTTGGGTGAGTGCTCAGTCTAGGTTGAGTGATGTGTGCCAACATGCCAGGTTATTCTTGGTAAATTCTAGGCTGCATCATTGGTTCCATTCAGGACCTCTTAGTTTTTTAGGATGGTTCATGATGAAGACATATCGGTTGACCCTAGCAAGTGTTGAGGAGTGGATAAAATATCTAGAAGAAGAGTACACATGATGGAGGTTCAACACTGGATTTGAGTTTGACACACACGTGTGTGGGTGGAACAAAATCATGTATGATAGTTTGTATGAGAGATTCTTCACTATTTTTCTAGTAGAACTATATGAGTGGTTGGTTGCTTATGTGCATCTAAAAGGAATGGAGGTATCACACACTTGTCTAGACACAGGAAGAATTTAGGCCCTTTATGATGTTGATCTGATTTGGACACGTGTTGTGGATACTTGGTTCCATGGTGTTTTGAACAACTATATTCTGGAGTACTCAATTTCCACTTATTCTTTCCCAGAGGTAGTGGAATTCCATTTTTATGGTATCCCAGGGGAACTTACTTGCAAGGCATTCCATTGGTGATTAAGATCTTGATGGTAACCTGAACTTGGAAAGAAAACCGATGGCTAACTAAACCCCACCATGCGTGGGGGAAGGAGTAGGTTTGGTGAAAGATGGAGGACCTAGTAGAGAGGACAGAGAGAAGAAAGGTGGCTTAAGTACAATGAGGCATGAGAGGGAGATAGAGAAGCAGTGTGACATTGTAGAGTGGATGGTGTTGAGGAGAGAGATGGCTCATGAAGGATTTGGAGCTCATGTAGAAGGCATGGAGCTAGAGCATCAAGAACTCCCCATTTGGGAAAGCATGAAAGGGAACCCTCTTCGGCCTCACATGGGAAGCACACCAATAGAGATGACCTGGGCCACAGGTGCACATCTGAATCTACCTAGAAACCTAGCCCTTGCACTTGGTTTTCCAGTACTTAGTACATCTAATAGTCAAGCAAGCTAAATTGGGCAAGTAGGGAAGTAGAGTAAGTCACATAGCAAGTACATCGATGGTAGGGAAAATGTCTTCATTGTTTTTTGGAGGTACCTTTTTAGGTGCATCATCTACATAGAATTTGAGCACGTAGAATTTGGGGCTCACTTCTGGGAGTAGTACCACCACGCAGACTGTAGGAGTTTAGTATAGTACTACTTGTTGGGACACAAGGAAGTACATCTTCTGGTCCACTTTCTAGCTATGGGTGGAGGATCAGGGGGTGTAGGTGGTTCTAGTTCTGGTGGATCTGGTGGTTCTGGAGGGAAGAGGCAACATGGGGTTCTAGATTAGGTGGGAAAGGTCCGCACCAACCCCTAGAATATTTACATGGAGATGTCTCTTCATCTTCCAGAGTATAGGGGCATAGAAGATGTTGTTGAACATGTGCACATGTGTGAAATACTATGGTGTGTAAAAGGGATCACGATTCGAGTGCAAGGTAAGTCAATTTGTAACTACATTACAAGGGATGCGCACATAGTTGGTATAGGAAGTTTGACCCTGATCAAACTTGTGTAGATTACACAACATTCAAAGATGCATTCCTTAAAGAGTTTCTATATCCCTGAGTTTGAGTAGAAGAGTATAAGCGTGCTCAAGGATATTAAACAAGGCACTATTGAAAGTGTCGGGAGTATGATGCCCATTTAAAACACTTTTATCTAAGATTTCTTATGATATTCACACAAGCCAACATGCACAATGGTTTGTTGGAGGTCTGATCACACCTTTTAGAAGGGCTTTGTCACATAAGACATACATTGATCCATGTGAAGCACTTGAAGCAGCATTTTCACACGCACTGAGGCAGTCGGGAGTATAGACACTAGAGTCAGCCCATTCTTGGAGGCACAAATTATAGCTATGGTGAAGAAATTGGAGAAACTATTGGAAAATTCAGCACATGAGATGCACACTGGGATTTGGTGTATAGATTGTGAAGTGGAAGGTCACACCAAGGATAATTGTCCCCACATAATCAGTATGTTCATTATTACTAGACTATGAGATATATGTCACTTGAACCATGATGTCAGCCATTTCCCATTATTACAACATGTGATAAGGAAGAATGTATCTTGTTATTGTAATATTTTTCGGTCCATGACTCATGATACAGAGGACTGCAGGTTGATTGGTCAGATCCATGATGCTATAGATATTGGTGTGTGACAAATAGGAGTATCAGATAACTCTAAAGGAAAGAATGAGCACCAGGATCGGGATCACAATCAAGCATGTTATGATCGGAATGAGGGTGCTATGATGGAGGACATGGTAGAGGTCGAGGATACCATGGTGGATTTGGAGGTTGAGGCCATGGTGGTGGATGAGGTGAATTCCCTCGTGGAACATGCTTTACATGTGGATCACCTGACCACTACAGTGTGAATGTCCTCAGAATATTACATGTTCTTTCTATGGAAAGAATCATAGCTATGAGGAATGCCTTGGACTTATATGAGCATCTTAGTAAGAAACATAAACAAGAAAACAAAGGTGCAGGATGGTTAGGATACAACGCGTTGTGGAAAATCAGTGGATGCCCAAGTTGGAACCAAAATCTGAGGTATTTCTTGTAAAGATCACTACATGTTGAAGTTGCATGCGCTAGAGAGGTGTTACAATAGAAACCTACCATCACTAAAGAGGAGGTTTTACATGCCCGGTACCCAGATCCTACCCATCAGAAGGAGGTTTATCAAGAGACCATGGAGGTCCTTAGAAATCTTTAAGGTGAAATACAATGTTTAAAGGAGAAATCATGGAAGATGGAACTAAAGAAGGAAGCAGAGATGGTCCAGTCAGATATTGATGACTTGAAGGAGGTATGTAGAATGTTGTGCCAGGAGAATATTATTCCATTACTAGGGAGTTGGCTAAAGGAAACACTCTGTGCTAATACTGAGAATGGGTGACAGATCCTGCATGCAAATCTTCCCCCCATAGCTTAGACTACGACAAGGAAATCACTTTGAATGTTGTTGTGGATGGATGGATTTTGAGAAATATATTGATTGATAGTGTGGAAGTCAATGTGCTTACTTTAGATGCATGGGTACAGATGGGGAGACCTACATTACAGCCATCTTCTAATGTATTATTTATGGCTAATCAAACTAAGGCCACTCCTATCGGAGTTTTAAAAGATGCATCCATTACTATACATGGGGCCAAGTTCACTAGGGATTTTGAGGTTTTAGCACTTGTAAAAGAAGTAGACATAGTTTCCCAGCTCTACTTGGATGCCCTTGGTGTTATGCAAATAATGTTGATCTTTGGTTCAACAAGGGATATATCAGTTTTGAAAACAAGGAGGAAAGAGTTATTATCCTTTAACAGATGGAAAATTTTGTGCCCTATGTTGAGCCTTTGAGTGAGGAAGATCTGAATAGGATTTATGTACACACCATCAGGACCCAAAAGCTCGAGCCATCTAAAGAAGGAATCCTTTAGTGGGAAGATGCACAATCTATTAGTGATACTACAAGTATTGCTTGTGATAATTGGGCTCATGGTACTTATGAGTTGGTAGGGCATGAAGTAAGGAGCACATTTGTGTGGAACAATAAACCCTCATTGCATCAAGAGAATAGGTAACAACCCGAACCTTGGTACTAGGGAAGGGGACCCTACGGTATTCCTGCATGCCATGGAGGAACAAGTGGATAGAACTAGTTGAGAGAGAAGAAGTATGCTAGCATATACCCTGCATGGGACAACAATGTGTGGTGGGTGGTTCACAGGATAATCTTGTAGAATGGAATGAAGTCAGGATTTCTCTTACAACTCGTTTTTCCAGAGCAATGCACCAACTCAAATCTACACATATCATGGTAATCAACCTGTTCAACACCACATCTAAAGTAGTGTGAGAGGCTCTAGATAGAGGGGTAGGAAGCTTTACCACCTTCACTATGGGTGCACAAACTTTATTCCACTTTACAAGGTTGCGCACATGTGCTTGGTATGTATATGCAAGAGCTACATAGAGAAACTTGGAAATTGGTAGGATTTGATTATAGGTATGGTCCAGAATTTTGACTACTTCTCTACTAAACCTCCAGTAGAAGAGGCATTAAGGGTTATAAAGTGGTTAACTATGGGAGACAAGTGCAAAGGTGGAAGAACTCATTCAGGAGTTATTTGATGGAAATGACTTAGAGCATGTTTTTTTTGAAGAAAAGAGACAAATGCCACACTACTTAAGTGTGCTTGCTTTGAGAAAGAAAAAGGGAAGATGGTCTACATAGTGGATGATGAAGAAGTAGAAGAACTAGATATAGATCATTCATAGGTGTGTGCACGAGGTCTTGGAGTGTATGTATAATAACACACACATGCCTATCATGAACCTATGAGGACCAAGAAAGTGAATATTGGTATGGATGTTGAACCTAAAGAGGCAATAATTGGAGATTATTGGTCTGAATCTGAAGTAGAAAAAATAGTGGAGTTGCTCCATGATTTTTAGGATTTATTTCCTAGGGGCTACCATGAATTGAAAGGAGTGCATGCATCATTAGGAGAAATGAAGATAAAGCTTAAGGAAGGTGTGCCCAGTCAGGAAGAGACCCTACAGGATGAACCCCAACTTGTGTGAAAAGGTCAAAGAAGAAATTGACAAAATGTTGAAGTCTGGAATCATCAAGCCCCTGGATGAGTCAGAATGGGTTAGCCCAATGGTGATCAAGTATAAAGAAATATGGTTGGATTAGGATCTGTGTGGACTACATGGAGTTGAATGTTGCATGTGTGACTGATCCTTTCCCTACACCATTCACAAGAGGAAATATTAGAAGGTGTTGTAGGGCGTGAGATCTATTCCTTTATAGATGGATTCTCTGGGTATCATCAAGTTAGGATTACACAGGAGGATCAGAAAAGACTACTTTCACCACTGAATGGGGAAGTTTTGCATATATTGTGATGCCCTTTGGTCTGAAAAAATGTGCCTTGTATTTTTGTGAATAGTTGTTCAAGCATTCTCCAGATTTTATTCATCTTTTCTTGCAAGTTTACTTGGATGATTGGATGGTGTATGGGCTTGTTAAGGATCATTGTGACAATTTGTGCTTAATGTTTGAAATATGTAGACAATTAAGCATCTCTTTGAACATCAAAAAGTGTGTGTTTGCTACACCTTTTGGCACTCTGTTAGGGCATATTATCTGCAAGGAAGGTTTGTTGGTAGATCCAACTAAAATTGTAGTTATTGTCGGCCTAAAAGAACCTACTAGTCAAGAGTGAGTGTGCATGGATTTTGGGTCACACTGGGTATTATAGAAAATTTATCAAAGGATATGCTAAGGTTTTCACACCCTTGGAGGAGTTACTAAAAGGAAAAGGGACATTCTATTGGGGGGAACCACAACAATGCGCATTGAGACATTAAAGGAGAAACTTACTACTACAATGCCTATTTGCACTTTCCCTCGTGGGACCAACCATTTCATGTACATGTGGATGCTTTTGGCATGGCCATTGGTGTGGTGTTGGCTCAGCCTGGAGAAGGTATTATAGATCATCCTATCTTTTTCTAGTAGAAATTTGACTCATAGAGCAAAATTATACAACTACTAAAGTGAAAGCTTTTTCAATGATCTATGCACTACATAAATTCAGACAATACCTACTAGCAACACCATTTGTATTCTATACCGATCACATGGCATTGAAATACTTGGTAAATAAGCCAGTCTTACAAGGGCACATATGTCGATGGGTGCTCTTATTCCAAGAATTTGATTTTATAGTTGTGGTAAAACCAGGAAAAGTAATTTTGGCCCAGACCATTTATCAAGGATACAATCAGGGGAAGATGTGCAAACAATTGAAGATACAATGCAGATGCATAGTTATATAGGTTACATCGTGTGCCTTCAGACTTGGAGGATATTTTTTTTTTCTATGCACATGTGTGGTGCTAAAAGGACTAAAAGCCTTAGAGAAGAAACAACTTACAATTCACGCAACACCTTTTATGTTGATCAGTGGTGACCTATACAAGTTAGGCCGAGATGAAGTATTTGTGCCAATGTGTATTGGAGCATGAGCACACAGATATCATGGAAGAGGCTCATGGTGGTATTGTGCAGGTGGGCACTATGTAGGTGATGCCACTGCGCACAAAATTCTACTCATTGGATTATGGTGGGAGACCCTGTATAAGGATTGTAAGGCATATTGCAAGGTGTGTGATCACTTTCAATGCCTTGGCAAACTAGGGAAAAGAGATGAAATGCCTTTAAGACCTATTCCTAGTGCAAACCATTTGAAAAATGGGCTATAGATTTTGTGGGTCCTATTTCACCAGCTACGTGTAGAACTGGATCATGCTACATCATCACTTACACATATTATCTTACAAGGTGGGTAGAAGCAACACCTACCAAGGATTGTACAACAACTACAACAACCAAGTTCTTATGGGAAAATGTTCTTACAAGGTATGGATGCCCGTTGAGTTTGACCAAGTGATAGGGGCACACACTTTTTGAATGAGACAATCAGAATTCTATTGGATGAGTTCATGATTGCACACCATAAGACTACACCATATCATCCTCAGGAAAATGGGACTATTGAAGCTTTCAACAAGATTTTGAGCCAAACATTGAAAAAAATTTGTGATGTTGGAAGGAAAGATTGGGATGATAAATTTTTTGTCATGCTTTGGGTGTATAGAACAACATACAAGTGGTTAAACAAGGCCACACCCTTTCAATTGGTGTTTGGTGTAGAAATATTCTTCCTATGGAATTCATGTTACCTTCTTTACGTATTGTGTATGTAGAGGTCTAGCTGATGAGAAAGCATTAGAAGAATGAATTGGAAATTTGATCAAGTTGGATGAGTGATGAGAAATAACACGATGGAGTCAGAAGCAAGAAAAGGCCTAGGTAAAGAAAGCATGGCATGACAGGCACATCAGGGACAAAAATCTTGAGATAGGAAAGATGGTGCTTCTTTATGACTCTAAGTTTATGTGCCATCTAGAAAACTTAAAGTGCATTGGTTGGGACCATATGTTATCACTCACATACTTGAAACAGTGCACTTGCCAGTTAGAGAGCACTTGATGGGATACGGTTACCCAATTACTTAATGGGAGTAGGTTGAAGCCCTACTATAAATAAGTCTTCTTGGTGTTTGTAATAAGGAAGTGTTTCCATTTAGATTAGGTTTTCATTTATGTATTCCCTTAATGTATTTCCTTTTTCATCACTATGCTTTTTCATTTTAGTTGGTGTTTTGTGTAATAAGTGTTTTGTGTGCTGGAAGCTAATTACCATTTGAAGAATTTTTATGTGTAGAGGACTGCACATACCATTTGTGTGGGGTGGCTATTGAAAAATGGGTACACATAAAGGAACAAACTACTAGGTGTTATTCAAGTTTGGAGAGTTGTTGGAAAGAAGATTGCTTCCAAACAAGGACCATAGATGGAGATAAATGAAGGAACAAGTATAACATGAGGTAAGTAGAGGCCATGGAGACTACCAAGGGAAGGGTGCAAGTGGTGAGGTACTGGGTGCATGGAAGTGTTGAAGAGAAGTCCATGGCCATAGAAGGTAGGAAGGCATGCTAGAAGGTTATAGCTTGGGCATGAAGATGTACCACATGGAAAGTGTGAAAATGGTCAATTAATGAGAGGATTGTTGGTAGGTGAAGGAGCAATAAATGCACTAAATTTTTGAAAATCTATATAAGGACGTGATGTGAGTTCATTTTTACCATTTGTGATCACAAGAATTTGAATGAGCTAAGTGTGACCGATGAGAGAAGAGTATTGAGGTGTGAAGAGTGTGAAACCAGACGTGGAGAGTGGATTTGTGTGTAGAAGAAGCTTGCATCCCCATTGGTGAAGGGTTTGAGTGAAGCAGATGCATTGAGAAAGAGCTAGGGCATGTGGTTTCAAACTAGGGCACATAGATTCAAGCTAGGGTTTTGACTTGCTCACTACAGAGGATAGAAAGTTGAGATTTTTAGATGGCACCAAAGAAAGCACCTGCCATAGGAGCCAAAGGAAAGAAGAAAGTAGAAACAAAAGTTGAAATTCTCGAGAGTAATTTCTCAGAAATGTAGTATCCAGAAGGTGTGATAATTGGGAAAGAATGGGATTCCCATATCCGTAGCTGCAAGGTGAGTGATTACAACCACCACACTTCTGATAACAAGAAAGAATTAGATGTGTTGTTGAGTACAAAGACTAACAAGCAAGTGCATGATGGAAGATATGCCAATATATGATGACGCTGGGGAGAAACTATTAAAATAGGTGGGAGTCTATCAGTTGTATGAGCTCCCATATTTTGGAAAGTATGAACCTCTATACTAGTGGCTTATGAGAAGAGTCCATGAGGACTTCTTCTATTTTTCCAGATGAAGGGTAAGGATTACAACAACCCTGATTTTGACATTGATAGGATTAAAAGGCACAAGGGTAGACCTAGCTAGTGACCTGACTGATAAAGCAGAAATCATGGAGACACAGAAGGAGTTGGGGTACACAAAGGGTCCATGCATGGAATGGACATTGATAAATTGAAGAAGTACCTAGTGGTACAAGTAGTTGTGCATCTAGTGACCAAGTTGAATGATCAGGAGAGATGGTCATAGTGAATACAATGTGGCTCCATGTCGTGAGGAAGATGTCTCAAGGGAGTAGTCTATAACATAGTAGGCTACATTGTAGAAACCATCATCGAAGAAAGCACACATAGGTGATAAGATTAGTTTTGGTGCTATCTTACTTTCTTTAGTATTTATGGAAATTGGAGTGCTCGATGGGCCAAAGAACAAGATTTGGGAATATCCCATGGAAAACAAGTCCCTGGCAGAAATATTTGACAAGTATTTATGTGAAGGGTCCATGAGTGGGCCATTTAAACAAAGGGGAGATGTGGTATGATCGACTCACATGTGACATTTGAAGAGGAGTGGTGCATCCCCAAGGAGCTACCTATGGTAGTTGGTAAGGTAGTATAGTTCATGGTGTACCAACACTTCTACATCGTGTGGTTCACTATGAGGGATGGGACATGGAGCCCATGGTGTAAAATACCATATGCCTTCACAAGTGCACTACTTCCAAGCATCATTCCACCATTTTACTGATGTGCACCACCTGAATTTTATTGCAGACAAGGTAGACTGTGACTACCACACTCTGAGGAAGACATATGTATTTCAAGAAGGACTACCTATGTTGAGAGGCTCATTTAGACATTATAAGCATGAATCCTGTAAGCTTGGAAATTGGGGACATTGGAGCAAGTGCTCATATACCTTCAACTTAAGCCCAAGCTGGAGAATAAAAATATGTGGAGAATGAGTTCATGCTCCCAGGGCCACCTAAGGGAAAGCATATAATGGAGAATGTGCCAGCCCCAAAGCCCACAGAAGTTATAGAGGTAGATGATGAGGAGGAAGATGAGGATAGTGGTGGCTTAGAACATAGAGGCGGAGGTAGCCCATAGATAGAATGGAGACTGAGCGCGTAAGTACCCCACCTCAGGTACAAGAAGAAGAAGAGGACTTGGAAGTAGTCCAAGGAGAGCGTCATTTCAAGAGGGTGTTTAGAAGAACAAGAACACAAGGCATGGGAACTCCTCATTTGTTAGGAGGTCACCATGACTCTCTCCTAAAAAAGAGACAAATGAGAGGAAAAGGAGGAAGTTGAAGCTGAATGAGGAGGTGGAGGAGTCTGCAGAGAGCATGGATCCCCTATATAACTAGAAGAAGTGGAAGAACCCAGGATGAAGATATAAAGGATAAAGAGGTAGGAGAACTAGAACATGATACCACTCAAAACATCAAAGATCCAGCTCCAAACCTTGGTGCTCAAGTACCTAAGGGGCCAAGAATGAAGTGAACAAGTGGGGAATATAATGTTTCGCATATGGGCTATGATGAGGACACATAGGTAAAATTATCCACGTACCCGATTCCAGAATATAGTGGGCCTCAAGGAGTTGTATGGATGGGAGTTGATGGACCCAAGACATGAAAACCATGTGCACAAGGAAACAATTGTCTGGTCCATGCAAACTCACATGGATGAGCCCAATTTTGATGTATGTGAAGAGTCTTGTGTGTCAAGAAGAATGAAGAAGGCACCACAAAATAGCACATAACTATAAATCCCACTCTCATGTCCGATGAGTAGGTAAGTAATGCCTTGGTAAAAGTATCTACAAAGGTGGCGTGGAGGAACGTAGATAAGGCTTGCCACTATTAGAGTGCTACAAGAAGAAAACAAGGCCAAAGATGCCAAAATAACACATCTAAAAGGAGAGAAGGACCTAGAGAAAAAGAAGAATGGGGCCCTCTTTAGCATGGCAGAGGAGATCGAGTGATCATGTCCTAAAGGAAAGACCACACTTGGAGTCCAAGGTACCTAAAAGGTTCCCTTTGGCTATGCATTATGTGTGTACCTTAGTTGATTTGGTGCTTGAGGATGGACCGATTCAGATGTTAGTGCCAAAGGACCCTGAACAAGAAGTGGAGAGAGAAAGGGCCTCAGTAGTTAGAAATATTTCATCTTATGAAGCCTTGCTCCAGACTTTTGTAAGAAGAGCTGAAGAAAGAAAGTAGACCAGGCATTGAAATATTTGTGCAGCTCAGAAGTAGTAATCAGAATTAGGATGATGGTAGAAGACAATGAAGTCCTAAAGGTGATGAAGGATGAGACTTTGGGGTGTGCAGAGAGATTAGCACTAGTCAAAAAAGCAGTGAGGCCCTTGCAATAGCCCAAGACCCCATAAAGAAAGGCTGGATGAAATTGGGAAGCTTATAGTGTAGAAGATGGATCTTCTGGAAGGAAGGGTGACTGCAATGTCCAACATTGTTCTAGTATTACAGAATGAGAAGGAAGAGATTGTGTAAGAGGAGTTAGATTCTATTGCATCGGATATTCTAGAAAAGGTAGAAGTGCACGCTAAGTGATTGGAAAACCTTAGAGGCTGAAATCAAAGAAGAATATCTAGAGTTAATTCTTCTAGTTGAAACAAGAGGATATTGTAGGGTGAAATTTCATTCTTTGTACAATAATTCTTTAATTTCCTTTCATTCCCATTCTTTATTCTTTAAAGTATCAAAAGGCAACCATTTTCTGGGGTGGAAATGTAGTTTAGTGTGGGGTAATGTTGAGAAGACAAAGTATGACACTAAGAAGAAGGCACACAAAATATTTGTGGGGGTAGCAAGACAATTTGAAGGTGGAAGGATAGGGAAGGAAGCACACGTGAAAGATAGAATGAATTTGGACTTAGCCATTTTCATGGTTATGGGCTATTTTTGGAGATAGTGTGTGGGGCACACAACCAGATGGAAACTTGTGTGGTACACAAATGCTATTTTTGGAAGAGCATCTACTAAGCACTTTGCATGAGTTCAAGTTAATAATAGGATTACCACTTCCAGTTAACTAGAAGAGATCTATTATTAGCACACTTGCATGTGTGTCTATTATTGTAAAGGTGCATGGCTATTTTCAGCATGTGACCTATTTTGGGAATTATGTAAGTGGTGAAGGGAAAGTCCCCACCCTTATAAATATGTAGTAAATCTACGTAGGTTAAAGAGAGACTATGTATGAGCTATTGTGGATTTATGTTGTCAGAATGATGCGCATGAACTTATGGTACTACTTATTGTAAGAAGCTTTTGTGTTCATTGTGTTTTAATATAATGGAGTCTATTGGATGAATAATGGTGTCAAACGTGACTGTAACTAGTTATTGCATGGATAATTTCATTATGTTTATCATTTGATTCATGATTCTTTAAGAAAAGGGGTAAGGTGGATACCCCTATCCATGAGGGCCTCATTCTCCTAATGTTTCAAAATGGGAATCTTGTGTCGGTTAAACCCATGCCCCAAATTGAGGAGGAGGAGGACATTACTTTGGTTAAATGTCTCACAAAGATGTGTGAGGGTAAATTTTTCCATAACAGAGTTGAGGAGGAGGCGGAATATAGATGGTTTGGTGAGTCAGGAGGTTGGATCCTCGAAAGGAAAAGGTAAAATGTTCTTGGAAGAAGAACAGAGCTTTGAGGACTTGAAGAAAAAAGTGTAGTACTTGGAGACTATGTTACAAGTCATGGAGGAGGCAAATTTTGTGGTTAGGAATGGCATGCTCGATAGCATTGAAGCCACCAAACAAATTTTCATGGCCCAGAAAAACATCAAAGGGGAAATCAACATCTGGATGATCTTGTTCGTGATATGAGGGTTCGTTTAGAAGCGATTAAAGAGGAGTAGAGGAAAAGAAAATATTTTTGTGCCACCAGCTCTGAAGAGGAAGACAAGGATGTGGATGAGACAAAGGAGGAAGCTGTGGGCAAGGAAGAGGAGGAGCCACCCCAGAAGAAGCTTCTACTCAAGCATGATAAGGAGACTATGACCACGAAGGCCAATACCTCCAAAATACAAAATAAAAACTAATGTTTTTGTTTATTCCGAACTTTGAGAGGTTTTTGGTTAATTGTCTCTATTTTTTCTTTGATGTATTGTTTATGTTTCTCTCTCTAGTTGGGTTTCGGACCTCTCTGTTTTAGATTTAATCTTGTTTAACTCCTTTTGGTCATGTTCCTCTTTTTGTCCCTTTTTGGTGCTTTCACGATGTAATCTTTCTTGTACTAGCCTCAAGGATCCAATCCCTATTTTTACCCTATCTAATAAAAAAATAATGCTAGTGAGAGTATATCATTTGAGATATGTAGTTTTCAATTGCATTTTCAAAAAATCACTTAAAACATGTCATCATCATGACCATTTTTAACATAAAATAAACTCAAAATTTTCCATGTTATGTGAATACTACCATACTACAACATTTATCAAAAGTCCATTTTCAATTATACTTTCTAGTTGTATTTGTGTTGTTTGAAACCTCTCATTTTGGCACAAGTTGGAAGGATTTTGGAAAGTATTGTAAATTTGTACTTATGCAAGGCTTTATGTGTATGCTTTCACATTGCTACGACAACATTTGAAATACCTACCAACTTACAACTTCGCAAGGAATTTTTGTAATTTATAAATATGGTTTGGAAGGTTAAGCATTAGGGTGGATGTTTTAAAATTTAGATAACCAAAATAGCATGCACATTCATTAAAAATAGGAAAATAACATGTGTATTGACATTAATCAACTCATCATAAAATATCTTCCATTTTACACATTCTGCAACTCTCATTATAGAAGACACCATACAATCTCAAAGAAAACCAAAGATCAACGAAAGGTTGTAATGTATGGTGTATATCTTCCATTATTATGGTATCATTATTATGTTAAAACAATGTTGCTTTATGCATATTAAATCGTATTAGATGTGAAGAGCTTGAGGTGGTCTTAATCAATTCACAACATGGTACGCTAGTGAAATTTGAGAGAAATTCGAATTAGTGAGATAAATATGAATACAATGAATTATATTATTCATAATACATCTCGAGATTGATTTAAAATTTTCTCATATGGCCAAATTCGACATAAGGTTTATGACATCCTTTTTGTGCATAGAAATCAATTTACAACAACAATGTTACGAATGTGTTAAGAATGTCACTAGATATGTGATTAAAAACATATATGAAATATGTACTATTGTATATTTCCATTAATATTTAAGATGTGTAATTTGCATTAAACACCAATATTAATTTCATTTCAATCTTACAAAATGATGCAACTACTTTAATGGATTACAAGTGTGGTGTAGCTAAACACAATAAGATCGTTGTTATCTTTGAAACTACTCAAGTAAGTAAGTTGTATCTGATTTTCTTGGATTGATAAATAAATGGTTAGCATATCCGAATAATAAAAATTACATTTATTTTACTCATTTTTAAAAATAGTTCATTTACATCAACCAAACTGTAACACTTGGTATACATATTTCAAAATGTTTACAATAAATCGCGAAACAATTGACATGGATAGTTATTACTTAGGTGAGAAAATTTGGGGAGTGGAAGTTGCTCCAATTTTGTTTGAACATCCTCAAAATGTATTCAACATAGATGCGGGGAATTATAGGTTGGAATTTGGTGTCTTTAAATATGGAGGAACTCAATTCCATGTAGATGATATATACATAGATTTACAACACCAGATAATTTATTTCACCTAGTATAGAAAATTGCTTTGAAGCTCCTTATGATGGTTGTGTTGGAAACAAAGAAGAAGTTTAAACAACCAAACACTTCAAATATCATCATGATAAAAAAATTTTTAACTTAACTATTGATAACAACATTACAAGAAGATATAATTTATAGATATCACGGCTCGCTTCTACGTTCCATCCCAAACAAGGACAAACATACATATATTTTTGATTTGACAAGATACATAATTATTGATAAATAAAAATATAAGTAAACATAAATATTAATGAAAGTTACCAAGAAAATCCACTTATAAAAACATATAACCAATAATAAAGTCCGAAGATAAAAAAATATTTAATGATAACTAGAATGTGTCTCAATAATACTACTTGAAAGTAAATTTGAAACATTTGTGACAATTGAAACCCTTCTTGAGCATTATTCACAATTTTACCTTATTTGATGTCTTCTAATAATTCTTAGCCATTATCCATTGACACTTGCAATTATATAAAAACCTTTTGTTTTTACTGAAGGATGGATATAAAAATTATTTAAGGTTTAATTTTTCTTAAAAAATGTGGGGCCTATTTAAACTTAGGGTCGTCATAACTGTAAATACATCAACGAAAGAGACACTTTGATAGAGAAAAAGTCACAAATTGAAAATCAATTAATATATTTGATTATAATATATATCACAAATTTTTCTTCCTAAAAATTAATGGATCCTAAATTATATTTCAAAATATCTAATAACTAGCAATCATACGTGAAGTGTACGATGGAAATGCCAAAGGGGATGGAGTGAAGAATGAAAAAATGAGGAAGTGAAAAAGATGGAAAGGATGAGGGTTATTAAGAAAGGGTTCGATGGAGGGGGAGGACATTGTGTTCTAGTGTATCATCTCTATCTTACATATATTTTCACGGCGTTGCAATATGCATTTGAAGAGAACAAACTAAAAAATGGGGAAATTTGAAAAGGTTTCATGTTTGAGACCCATGGAAATGCATGTATCGCACATTTTCCACAAGTCAAATTGTAAGACCCTAATAATATCGGTTATCTATGTTCCTTTTTCTTGTGAGTGCAATTTATACTTAAAAGAGGCAAAATAAATAGTGGGAAAAATCCAATAGGTTTCAAGTTCGACACCCAACTGAAATGGTAATACTTTGGTTATCTTGTGTGTGGTTACTTTGGTTATATTGCAATCTATTTTTTAAACGAATTGCATTAGAGTTTAAACTTATAATTAGAATCTAACACATTGTCATGGGAAGATTGAACTTACAATAACTCACCAACAAAAATTCAAAACTCTATATTTTCAATGGTTAGATGTCTTATTTGTTTTGTGTTTTAAGCGATTTTTTAAGTATTTGAAGAGTCGTCTTGAATTTTAAATTTGTATGGAAAAATGAAAAAGATTTATAGGACTAAGGAAGGTATTGCATTTATTATTACCATTAATAGATTTTCATATATAGGACTAAGGAGAATATTGAATTTTTACAAGTGCCATGTCACAGGGCGTAGCCACCACCTCGCAACATTTGGTAGTTTTGCTACCAACAAAACTATTCTTTGTTTCGCTCTATTTTCTCGAGCACTTGCTTTAGTTGTTTTTGACTTCAAGATGTCTGGATCATCTCAAAACCATCTGTGACCTTTGTAAACTCTTGCACAACTTGCGTACTTCATTTTTGACAACAACCCAACATATTAAAAAAAAAATCAGTGTGTTTCAAGTTACATCTTTAGTCAACTTGAATAGATAATGAGAATAGTGGCTTAGGTGGTTGATTTTGCTAAATTTCATGATCCAATTTGGATCACATCTAGGCCCTCTAATTCTAGAGAAAAGCATTTGACTTAGAACAGATTTCCAAGTCAATAAAATTACACTTTAGTAATAAGTTCTAAAGGTACACCAAATAGATAGAAGAATCTGGAATAAAAAATTTAGTTTAAGTTTGTTCATTATGTAAACAAAACCTCATCTTTAGTACAATGTCATTCTACATCAAACTTGGATAAATGCGAGCTAACTTATTTTATATCCAACATTCTTTAAACAAGATTTCTAGATTGGTACTTTACTACCAGTTAATAGAGTTGACATTTGTAACAGAAATGCAAGTCAGGGAAGGCTATTCTATTGATGGTAGATTTGAGTTACACAACTTGAGGATTGGATTAGCATATGTGCATTTATGTACAAATAAATCTAATGCCTCCCGATTAGGTGGTGACAACCAAAGTGTCTATGTGATTTCACATCTTATTGAGTCTTCATGTGATTTCACATCTTATTAAGTCTTTAGCTGAGTTACTCTAAATTTTTGAGTGTAGTTGATATATGTATCAGAATTTTTCAATTGCTTTGGAGCCAAGTATGGATTTGTTGAGTCGTATAGAAATTGTGAATAAAAGTTGTATTTTTGTTTGAATTTGTAAGGCTTCTAAGTCTAGCATACCATATCTGAACAATCCATTTTTGTACTTGAACTAAAGGTTTCTGTCATTCAAGTGGGGCGAGTTCTCGATTACTTATTACCGTTGGGGCTTGGTTGATTATAATTTATCTATGTCATGATTTGTGGTGGTTATGAGTTCGAGTATAAAAAAATTAGTCACAAACTTTGAAGCAACAATGAATTGAATGCATGCAATAGATTTATTTATAATATTTTAGAATGATGATAAAAATACCAACAAGAGTTTTATAAGATTTTAGAAAGATATCTAAGGTTTTCTATTGTGTAGACCTTATTTAATTGTGATTATTACACTCAATTACGGATATATATTTATGTGTGTGTGTGTGTGTTTTTGTGGGCCTTTGACTTCCTTGAGAAGTTATTTTTCTGGTAGACTACCGAATATTTTCCCCTCAAATTACAAGTGTTATTTTTGTAGACAACATTAGTCTAATAAAATGAAACCTTACCAAATATATTTCATGTTATATTCTAAGATGGCGAGCTGGAGGTCAGGCATGGAGTTTTCATCAGAGAGACAGAGACAACTCTACGATAGTATAAATCCCCCGACAACACCTAGGATTCGAACTCGTGACATAAAAAATTGACATTTTCAGATGGGGATAGGAAGCACGCTAGAGACCCTGTGCGGGTAGGCATTTGGAGCGATGCAACTGGAAATGTTCGGTATTTATATGCAACAGTCATGACTGTGATTTACGTGTGTGCAGTGCCAATTCTGAAGCTCATCAGAGAGGAAGCTGAAATCATCGAGATGGCGGGGAAATTAGCGGTGTGGATGTTACCCCAGTTATTCACCTATGTCATCACCTTTCCACTGGCCAAGTTTTTGCAGACACAGAGTAAGGTGTTGGTGATGGAGGTTATTGCAGGTAGTGCGTTGGCGGTGCACGTGGTGCTGAGCTAGTTTCTACCCAACTGTTTGTCCAACATTTGGTGATACGATGTGTAAGAGGTAGAGGTGATGTCACTTGTCAAGGACCTCGCCATGATGTCATCAGGCCCATAAAATAAACTTTAATGTCATTGGACCCATGAAGTAAACTTTAACGGTGATGTCACTTATCAAGGACCCCACCATTGCACCGACATGAAATGCACATGCTACAACTCTACAACTTCCACCGCATCCACTTGTTGGCGTGTCATGCCACAATGTATGTGCATATATATTGGTTTGTTCCTCATGTAGTAAACTCTGATATACTTAGCCATTTTCTCTTGAAATGGACTATTTTGGAAGCCACAACGCTAGAAACACTTGTATTAGTCCATCAATATGGGAATGCATGTCGATCAATAATAATGGCTTCCTCGGGAATTCAACTACTCCAGGGACATAGTTAGCACTAATTTGTGGAAATTAGAGAGTTCGATTATGTGAGAAGTGTGGATTACGAGATCTCCACCTACTGAGACAATCCTATGCTCTTTCATGTTGCCTTTATGAGGAATTGAAATCATTATCGTTGGATGAGAATGACCGCGAGGACATGCTTTTTATGGTTTCATCCAGAAGTAATTAGCTTAGGTTGAGAACCCACTAAGAAAAATGTTAGTTTTCAAAATAGCGAAGGAAAAAAATACGCCGAGACCTCAAAGAAGAAAGAGGGCAAAGTCAAGGATAAGGTAGCAAAGTGGAAGCAAAGAGGCACTACGGTGGAGTGGGAGGAGAAGGCCATGGGGAAATATGTAATAGAAATCAAGGATTCCAACAAAAATGACATTCAAGTGTTCCATGTACTAAGCGGTTGTTGTTGTCACATTTATGGATTAACAAAGTTAGCATCTAAACAAAATTACATGTCTTGGTTTAAGCATTTAGTATAAGCTGCAATGTTATTACTCTCAAGATTTGATTACTAGCAATTCGATCTGCATAGTCAATAGTGTCCTCGACTATGGAATTCATCTTTATTGTTTCTAATATATTTTGTTTTCTATCCAAGAAAATCACAATCTTTGATTCTCTTGAGTATTCATGTGCGTTGTGTGGAAGAAAGTATTGTTAGTTTGGTTAAGATTTTACATTCTATTTGTTTCAAGTATAAGTTTGTTTCCGATGGTGAAGAGAAGTTGTAGATGTTAATTTTGATGCTAGAGCCTTTCCATCAACTGAATTCGAGCTTGTGAACATGAAAGCGAGGGCATAGTGTTAGAGTTTATTAGATTTTTGAATCTTTGATGAAAAAAAAATGCACAAGCAATTACGAGTAAATCAAAATAACTAACAATAAGATGTAATATGATCAAGAGCTCACAAGGCAATAATGGCTCCAAATCAACTCAAATACTCCATATCATATAATTATGTAAGTGATGTTCATGTATAAGAGGAGGAAAGTGTAACTACCACCTAGCTTATTGGTGAGTAATTCTTACTAACCGATCTTTGAAAGTAGAGTTGACTCCACACAACTAGTAAGCTAACTCAACACAATTGGTAAGCTAAATCAACACAATTGGAATACCTAAGAAAACATATCCCACTAGTGTAGGAAAAATCCAAGTGAGATGGAATATCGCAGTAGGATAATACAAATAAATTAAGGAAAATAAATCCTACACTAACACCCCCATAAGTGTAGTTTAGGTGGCTAAAAAAAATGAAAGTGGGTCTCAACAATAAGACACGATGAGGTACCCACGTACAATGCATCTCTCACAAAGATAGAGTAAAAGGAGAAAACCCAGTGCGAAAAAACTTCCCTAAAAGAAAGACAAGAAACTCACTCAAGAAAATTGGAGAAGAATAAAATGTGGGTCTCGATAACTTGACCTAATGAGGTACCCATGTACAATGGATCATCCTTGGAGTATATAGAGAAAGAAGTGTTAGAACATAATATTAATTGCCTATAAACTTTGGTTTATAATTAAATAATTTACAATAAGTTGTATTCTTAATTATTTAATATAAACTTTATGTTTGTTTTTATTGGTTAATTATTAACTATTTTAAATATTAAATCGGGGTATGGTTTAATCATACCCCATCACTTGATATAGTTCGTGAATCATGGGGTCAATTAAATATGGTCGTGGATCATATTATTATTCACCTCGGTGAAAGGTTTGGAGAGAAATGAGGAAAGGGGATTTTACTAGATTGTAAATGTGTTTCTCATATAATGGAAATATCTATATTTTTGCAGTGGTTTTTCCCTTTTGGGGGTTTTCCATGTAAATATCTATGTTCACTGTGTTATTTCTTACTTTGTTTATTTATTTATGTGTTCACATTCATGTTTATTTAAATATTAATTTAATGTGATTAAATATGGTTTAATCTCCTCGTCCTAACATGGTACTAGAGCAAAGTATAATTAATCTTAATTTTGTTTAAACCAATCACGTGTGTAGATTGGGGTGGTTGGGTGGTTAAGTGGTTAAAAAATTTAATAGATACCCCCCTTGGGAAATAAGAATTACGCAAGTATGCACATATGGAAAATAGTCAAAAGGTTTTGAAAGCTTTTACCTCGCGTGAGAACTTGGAAGAATTACCAGGACCTACAAAATAAAGGTAAGGGTGAATTTGCTTGAAATATTTTATTATGTTTCTATAATTTTCAAATTTGCGGGGAAATAAATGCAAGAAGTTAAAATGGAAGGGTAAAATCCAAGTTAATTTCTAGACGTTAAAAGAGGAGACACAAATCATGAAAATAGGAATTTAATTTTCTACTAGTTCATATTTTTACCCTTATCCCTTAGGTGTTTGGATATAACCCTAGTAAAGTTTTTTCACCTTTAGAATTTGAAAATAAATGTATGTCCTCTCTCGATACCCCTTTTAAATTAGTTTCATTTGAATGTTTCCAAAACTTTAGTATTAAATTGTTTTTTTTTGAACACCAAATTTAATTCGAAACTAAGGTACTTTAATAAAATTGAGTTTTCAAACTATAGTTTATATTAACTATAAACTATATATTTGCCTACATCCTAAATTAAGGGTTTAATACTATACATTACACTATATATTAGTTTAAAAACTTTACCCTAATGTTTTACCTATATACTACATAAAGTATAGTTTATTTTTATAAACTATAATGTAATTATATATATATATATATATATATATATATATATATATATATATATAATACAAAGTTATATTTAATTATATAAACTAGAAACATACTAAAATAACCTATATAAACGACCCCTATACATCTAAATGTGGCTCCCTTTGGAAGCCCTCTTCCTTCGCGCACCACTTGGCGTGCACTGCACCGCGTGCTCTTGTCGCCTCCTCCGCACCACGTATGGCCTCTGCAGGCCCCTCACTCACGCCTCTCCTCTTCCGCCATGTACCCCCAAGTCCCCCACTCGCCAACAAGGTTTATATGGCCATGGGCCATGTTCTATTTTTTGTGGGACTTTAGTCCCACATGAGTGGGTGGTTGACATCCTTAGGCTTTAAAAGCCATTGTAATGTGTTTGGGTGGTGTGACTTGGTCACACCACCGCTCCTTTTTCTTAAATGTTAGTGGCTCTCACTGTGGGCTCTGGGTGAGACTCGTCATGTTTAACTCCTATCTTGTCGAGCTTGGTGTATGGTTGACTTTGGATTTTGTAATATATAAACTCATATGAGTTACTGAGTTGCATTGGTATTACATGGTTTCATAATGTGGTTATTCATTAATTGAAATAATATAAATGAGCTCGGGACCTTAAAACTCGTCCCATACTTGTCAAGCTCGGACTCCAACTTGACCCTTCTATAAGGAGATATGCTCCAATTTTTGTTTGTAAATATGCATTATATAAATTTTTAATTTCTTTATCAAATTATTAATTTAGTGTACTTATTTTTTAATCTAATAATAGGAAATTTGTTCAAATTATTTCTTTTGAATTAGATAAATACAAGTCTTGTAATGTGAAGTGGTTTTTATGACACGTCGACTTAATCATCATCCTTTTTTCATGTAAAACTAAAAAAAGCACTCACATTTTAATAAATAATTGTTATTGTCAAACTAATATATCGTATGTTTAGATTATTTGTTTGACATGTCCTTTTTCATCGTGAATTCATCAAAAAATTACTTGTGTGGCTTGAACAACGACAGGGGGATTTTTAAAACCTTGATTACTAAAAACCTCGTTGTTCTTATTATTGAAAAATTATTTACGTGAAAATGGGATCCAACCACTTTATTATTGATAAATCACAGATGTTGAATGGAAACAATTATAGCATCTAGAAGATACGGTTAAAGGTGGAATTCATGGTTCGCAAGCTCTGGATGATCGTAAATGGTACATAAAAGGCTCTAATTGACAGACAAGTGACAACAAACAATGTTGTTGCATATCAACAAAAGGTGCAAGAAGTTATGTCCATTATTTCAAAGCATGCAAGATGATTTCCTCCTTTATATTAAGAATCGGAAAGTATGAGTAAGGCTTTGACAATCTGGAATCAATGCATGAATACGTAGAGATAAAAAAAAATTAAATTGATTCTAGAAATAATGATGACTCCTATGAAAGGAGATGAAAAAGTAATAATTTTTTGGCTAAAATTAAAAATATTAAGTCTCAGTTAGATGGATGTAACTGTAACTTAATTCATGACAAATTACTTTACTTTATTATTCAGTTGAATATACATGAAAGGTTTAGAAATTTCATTTCAATACTGAATTCTAAGTATCAAACTAAACAAGACATCCCTGATTTGCAAACCCTTAGTGCTCTCCTAATTCAGGAAGAACAAGTTATGAAAAATTTGATTCAAAAGAGAATGCCACTCAGAACTTCTTGCTCAAAAATTGAAAAATAAACCTTCTAGGTTCAACAAGAATCAAAAATCAACTTTTAAACCTCCTAGTAAAGATAAGAAACCAAGAAATTTAAGAGTTAGTTTTGATGGTAAATGTCATAATTGTGGAAAATTTGGCCATAAGAAAGAAGACGTAAAGTTAAAAAACAAGTCAAATTTCAAAAACCAAAAGGAAACAAATCAGATCAAAATCAAAACCAAAACAAGAATCGAAAAATAGTCAAAAATCTAATGTAATTGCTTTGTATGTTGCCTTTTTCTTTGAAACAAAAATGAGTGGATATTGGACGGTGAGTGGATATTGGACAATGGTGCCTCTAGGCACATGACTTTTAGATCTAATATCCTATATGACCTTAGAGAATGTAATGATCAGATCTATTTGGGTGATCATTCCATCCTCGATGTTCAAGGACAAGGTAAAGCAAAAGTCTCTAATGGTTTTATTAACAATGTTTTGTTAGTTCCTAAACTTAAAATGAATTTGCTTTCTTGTTCTCAATAGACTCAAACAACTATAGTGTAACTTTGTTGAAAGATAAATGGTTTATTAAAAATGAACAAGATGTTACTATAGTTGAAGGCATACAAAGAGATGGTCTTTATGTGTTTAATGGCTTTCCCTCTGCTTCTTGTTTGACATCTCAAAGAAGTGACATGCAATTGTGGCATGAAAGACTAGGTCATGTCAACTTTAGGAGCATGTATGACATGTCTTGACTGAACCTAGTGTCTGGTCTACCACCTATTTCCCAAAATCATGAAATGTGTGAAGGGTGCTTACGTGGTAAGCAATTTGCTAACCCCTTCCACAGTCATCATGATGCAAACTCTACTAAACCTTTGAACTTGTCCATAGTGATGTCTCGAGGACCCCTAGAAGTTCCATCCCTTAATGGTTCTTTATATGTTATCACATTTATTGATGATTTCTCTCGAATGATTTGGTCTTATTTTATCAAAAAGAAATATGATGTCTTGTCTAAATTTAAAGAATTTAAAGCTTTAGTTGAAAACAATTCTAGTTATAAAATTAAGAGGCTTAGAACTGATAATGGGGAGAATATGTTAGTAAATAATTTGACTCATTTTGTGTCGAATGTGGTATTCAAAGAGAATTGACTACTCCTTATTCCCCTCAATGAATGGGATTGCGAAAGGAAAAACCACACCATTATGGAAATGGATAGAACCATGTTGCATTCAACACAAGTCCCTAAATTTCTCTGGGTGAAGCAATGAACATTGTTTCACATTTTGAACAGAGTACCCACTAAAGCCTTAGTTAACTCCACTCCTCTAGAAAAGTGGTCAAATCAAAAACCAAATGTGTCTCATCTTGAGAATCTTTGGTAGCCATGCTTCTATCTTCATTCCAAAATCAAAAAGGAAGAAGCTAGATCAAACCTCCTATCCTTGTATCTTTGTAGGTTATGGAGGTAAAACTAAAGGTCTTAGGATCTATAATCCTGAAAAATGAGAAGTTATAGAAAACAAGAATGTTAAAATATTAGAAAAACATTTTTGTTCTTCATCTTCTGTTTCTATTGTTCATAATGATTCTAATGAAATTGAAAATAATGATAATAATAGTGATAATGATGTGTGATGATGAAGTTAATAATGAACCTATAGTTGAAAAAGAGTTAGTTTTGTTTCCTCTATAACCAAAAGACCTAGATGGGTTGAGTCTATTATTCAAGACTCTAATCTGAAAAACCTTCAAAAATGACTAGAAGTCAACATACATATCATGCTTTGATGATAATGTATGAACCTGAACCCCAATCTTTCAAAGAAGCTTCTTTTGATGAAAGATGGGTAGATGCAATGAAATCTAAATATACTGCCTTAATTAAAAATCAAACTTGGGATTTAGTCCCTCCTGAAAAATGAAGTATAGTCGGATCTAGATGGATATACAAAATCAAATATAAAGTTGATGGCAATGTTGATAAATTCAAAGCTAGGTTAGTAGCTTGAGGGTTTACTCAAAAACCTAGTATCGACTACATTGAAACCTTTGCACCAGTTGCAAAAATGAGCATTGTAAGGATTTGATTGCCTTAGTTGCTCAATATGGTTGGGAAATCCATTAGATGGATGTCAAGAATGCATTTTTGAATGGTGACTTAAAAGAGGAAATATATATGACCCAACCTAAAGGCTTTGAAGAACCTGGTAAAGAAATGTATGTTTGTAAATTGAAAAAATCTCTATATGGTTTAAAACAAGCTCCTAAAGCTTGGTATGCAAAGATTAATAGTTTTTTCAATGAAGTTAGATTTTCTAACTGTTCTTCTGATAATGATTTATTTGTAAAAGTTGAAGGAAATCAAATTATTCTCATTGTATTGTATGTTGATGATTTACTTATTACTAGTAATTCTAATAGTTTGATTTTCAAAATTAAAGCTAAATTAAAACAATACTTTGAAATGACTAATTTAGGATTATTGCATCATTTCTTAGGCATGACTATATATCAGGATAAAAATTCTATTGTTGTATCTCAATCACAATATGCCACTAATTTTCTTAAAAGGTTTAATATGATTGATTGTAAACTTGTTGTTATTCCTATATAAGTTGGATGTAAACTAGATCCTAAACCTACATGTGAAAAAGATAATCCTACTTTATACAAGAAACTTGTAGGTAGTTTGATTTATCTAACTATTACTAGACTGACATTTCTTATGCAATAGGGATTTCTTCAAGATTTATGCAAGAGCCATATCAAGATCATTGGAAGTTAGCCAAAATAATATTGTGTTATATTAAAGGCACAATTAATTTTGGTTTACATTATACTTCTTATAACAATGCATATTTATATGAATATTGTGATTCTGACCATGTTGGTGATGTGATAGATTGAAAGTATACAACTGGATATGTGTTCAAGTTTGGTGTAGGTTCCATTACTTGGAGTAGTAAAAAGAAACCAACAATCTCCATTTCTTTTGCTAACGTAGAGTATAGAAGTGCAATGGAAGCAAGAGAAAAGAAGCCATGTGGCTGAAGCGGTTGTTGGAAGAGATACACATGAAAGCTAAAGGAAGTACTCCTCTTCTATGTGATAGCCATATTTTCATTTCTCTTGCTAAGAATCCATTTCAACATCAAAGGACAAAGCATATAGAGATTCATATGCACTTTATCCGAGAGAAGGTTCTCTACGGTGATATAGATCTCCAGTACTGCCCGAATGAAGATCAAGTTGCACACATGTTTACGAAGACATTGTGTGCTATAAAATTCTACAAGTTTTGTGCAATGTTTTGCCTTTCAGATTTGCCATTGAGGGGAGTGTGCATGACAATGTCACCTCCTAATGGTCATGGTTGGTTGATATCTCCTTCTCCTCTATACTTCTACTCCATTTGTAAAACATTGTAAAAAAATATCTCTATGATCTTTTGTAAACTTATCACTCTAAGTTTATGGTGTATAATCCAATGTGTTGCATATATTTGTAAAGGAGGTCATTGTGTTATAAAAGGCTCCTAGAGATGCTGGTTGAGATTTTTTCCATGAGAAACTATGAGATGTAGTCTCACAAATCATGCTTAGTCTAAATCACAACTTCTGATTTATGGATTCCAAATCCTTTTGTACCAAAAGTTTGTACCAAAAGGTAATTTGAGCATGATGAAGGTGTTATAAATCCTTCAAAAGTGATATGATAGCCTAAACCTTAACTAATGGTTTATGGATTTGTAAATCTTGTTGTACAAACAGGTAATGTTGGCATATGGTTCCCCACTTAATATTAAGGGGGAGTGTTAGAACGTAATATTAAGTGCCTATAAACTTTAGTTTATAATTAAATAATTTAGAATAAGTTATATTCTTAATTATTTAATATAAACTTTATGTTTATGTTTAATTAGTTAATTATTAACTAATTTATATTAAATCGGGGTACGATTTAATCATACCCCATCACTTGATATAGTTTGTGACCCGTGGGGTCAATTAAATATGGTCGTGGATCATATTGTTATTCACCTCGGGTGAATGGTTTGGAGAGAAGTGAGGAAAGAGGATTTTACTAGATCAGTAAATTTGTTTCTCATATAATGGAAATATCTCAGTTTGCCCGTGGTTTTTTCTCTTTCGAGGGTTTTCCATGTAAATCTTTGTGTTCACCTGTGTTATTTGTTACCTTGTTTATTTATTTATGTACTCACATTAACATTTGTTTAAATATTAATTTAATGTGATTAAATATGGTTTAATCTCCTTGTCCTAACAAGAAGTGAGGATAAGAAGGTCCCTTAAGAAGAGTGTCAATGATGCGGTCCTCTGTGTAAAGACTGAAGAAAACCCACCTACACTGAACAATGTTCCTACCCTTGGGAAGGACAAAAAAGGAGCATTGAAATTCGACCCATTCCATAAAGGAAGAAGAAGTCTAAAATACTTTGATCTCTACATATAGTTTGTAATCGAAAGGTGGCATAGGTCTGGAAAAAGTGTGCACAAAAGAAAATGTGAATGCCATTACAGATATGTGTCGAGAGAGAGAAAATGGTGGGGGGAAATAACCTCACAAAGGGATCCACAAAAAGAGGTGGATCATGAAAAATCTCTAAAATAATGGAAGTGACAAATGTCCTAAGGTGGGCACTCCCAACGAGAGAGATGAATGGGTCCTCCAAAATGTGTGATGGCTCAATCAGAGCATATTCCTGTAATGAAACACAAGTGGAATATGTAAATAGACAACTTAGGTTGGGAAGATACTCATCCCAATGGGGTTTCTCAATGAGAGAAATGTTTGACAAGAATGTATTAGCATCACAACATGAAGTAGGAGGAGAAGACTATTGCGAAGAGCTATTGGAAGTCCAAGATGAAGCAACATTGCACTCAAAGGTAGTAATCAATGTATGTGGAGTTTTGTCAACTAAGCAATCAATATGTAATGGATCACGAGAGGAAATGGTCACATTTGTCTCAGAGGAATGTTCTCCAATAGAACACTTCTATGGAGAGTGAATGAAAGCATGAACATGGACAACAATGAGCTCTATGGAGGCAACAATAGGGAGAGTGTGCTTAATAGTAAGATCCTGTGGCAAATGGTCAACATGAGACTCATAAGTAGTAATAGGTGTAGAAGAAAACAAACAATGAAAGGGGTGTGAGAAGGGGGGAAATCTATGGTGGCACTCGGAGTGGTCTAGGAAGCATCATTCTCGGATGATGAAACAAGGTCATCATGCAACTGTCGGATAGTGTTCCAGAAGTGAAATGGCACTCAATGTGCTCAAACAAACACAATGTATCCCTAGAAACAGTAATACCGAGAAGTTCATAGACCTCATCATTATGGTTAAACCACTCATCCTTCTATAAATGCTCATTGGGCTCAAGAAAAAGACCATGGAGGTAGGGTAACAAATCATGCATAATACAATGATTGATAATGATTGCCTTCTAAGACAGAAAGTTCCTAGAGTTAAACATAACAATAGAATGGTGAAACTCCATAATGTAGATAAACCCCCAAAATATCTTAGATGGCACTTTATAACTTAGTGTGAAATGTAAAAGTTCCTATAGAGTTTTGTAAGAGCCCCCCAAAATGCAGCACTTTATAAAGTAGCGCGTTTACAAAAATAAATATAAAAGTTATGAAGAGTGCAAGAAAACATGCACTTTTGACCAAAATGATGCTCAAATCTGAGCTACTGGTCAAAAGTTATAGCAAAAACCATTTCTTGCAACTAATGGCTTATTTAATTAAAATTTTACAAACTAATTAATAATGTCGGAAATGAGAGGAAATGGGGTCGTGCGTATACTCGTTAGAACCGGGATGGATTTTAAATTACAATGGTTTAATTTTTGAGGGGATTAGCTTCTTGCCAACCCGGGCCTCACCCTTCATCTTCGTTAGGTGAAAATACAAGGACTAAATGACTATTCCTCCCTTAATACAAAATTATCCCTAAATCGACTTGTATCAAAAAGGGCATAAAAATGATATTTTTTTAATGCAAAGTTCAAATTGGAGTTTAAACCAATATCAACCTTGGTAAAGTGGGGTTCACAAAGAGAATGTGTTGGGATGATTTTAGGGTTGAAACCCTAAATTTCATTATCTCTTCGCTATTCTTTGCTTTGTTTGCTATTGGTGTCGCCCAAACCAAGATATAAAACAAAGGAAGAATTGCAATCTTCAATGGTTGAGCATAATTCTTCAGAGATTGAATGCATGCTTAAGTGGATTGCAAAGTGGTTGTATAAGGCATCAATGTTGTGCTAATGCATCTAAAATCCCATATGCATCATCTAGAACAAAACCGAGAAAAATATAGGTAAAAATCTCTAATTGGAGAGGTGTTGAAATGGAGATGGGGAGAAACAAGTTGTAGAGGAAGCCCTGATAGAAATATAGCCAAATCTTGATGCCAATACCACATCTCAAAGATAGATCTGCTACACATTAAGGCATAAAGGAGCATTTTTTGAGCTTGAGTATGAATCTTAGGGGCATTTGAACTTCCTAAGGTCTTGCACGCTAGTATGGGCGATTAAACGTCACAAAGAAGCAAACAAATGTTGAACAAGAGTATGACAACACCAATACAAGTATGAAAATGTAATTTTTCAGGTCTTTGAGTATCTTCGTAGGTTTGCAATACCACAGAGCTCGCAAAAAGGTTGTATAAACAACCACCATGAAGCAAAAATATGTATAAACCACACAATAACCCTTGAAAAACTGGTAAATCCACCAAATAGTATGCTAAAAATAGTGGTTCCACTAGATTTAGCCACATGTAACTATATTAGCTGAAAAACTCCTAGAAAGGTCTCCACGATTGTTTTTTCAAATTTCATGATTTTAGAACCCCAAAATTTGTAAACCCTCAACTTATTAATTTGCAAACACCAAAACTCACAACCATACTGAACCAAGATAGATTTAAATCTATTTACACATGAATTATTAGTTTCACAAACGAAGTATTTGAAAAGCGCAAATATCTTAGTGATGGAAAATGTTTCACTAGAATCACCTTAATACCATATTAGAGTTTCGGATCTACGATGAAGAACAAATGCATGAGAAATTGTAGAAATTGAAATAACTAACAATAAGATGCGATATGATAAAGAACTCACAAGGAAAGAATGGCTCCAAATCAACTCAAATGCTCCATATCATAGAATGATGCAAGTGATGTACATGTATAAGAGGAGGAAAGTGCAACTACCACCTAGATCAGTGGTGAATAACTCTCACTAATTGATACTGGAAGTAGAGTTGACTCCACACAACTAGTAAGCTAACTCAACACAACTGGTAAGCTAACTCAACACAACTAGTACACTTAAACAAGTACATCCCATGAGTGTAGGAAAGCTCCAAATGAGGTGGAATATCCCGAGTAGGATAATACAAATAAAGCGAGGAAAATAAATCCTACACTATCAAAGTTAGCATTGAGACCCAACCTAAAAAATCCTGAGTGTGTGACCTATATATATTTGGAGATTTCGTCATTGATCATAGTGACAAAGCTGAATGCATTAAGTAAGGACTATGTAGTTTGTATTTAGTTTGTTTTGAACATGATTTATGGAAATTAGAGGTTGATATTCAATCATTGCATGGGAATGACTAATATATGTAAACACTTGCACATAGTAAAAGTAGAGGAAAAAATGAGTATAAGTATATTTGGACATTTCCACATTGGCCACCAACAATTTGTCAAAACAACATATGATTGTATATGGATTAGTAAGAAAGTGTACTTTACATATTATAACTTTGCTTTCGATTTACAAATTCACAATGAACATCAAACCGTGAAGAACATGTCGGGGATACCGAGGCTTTGATAAGAACCTTGCATATAATAAATCAATAAATTACACAAGATATATGGGGGCCAAGATGCCCTAATATCAATATATGCAGAATAATACCCTTAAGGTAGGGCAACACCATACAATGCTCCTTAAGGAAGGAGTAACTCCACAATCTCCCAAGATGGGAATCCACTTCGAGGGGGACACCTCCAATATACCTCTACCAAGTAGAAGAATCAACTCATACATACATTCATGACCTCCTCATAATGATACTCACATCCTTTAAATAGGATGGGTAACACCTAATCCCAATGTAGGCCGACCCATTACCCAATATAATTAATTCCTATGTGAGCCCATATAACTAACTAAGGGGATGTGTGCCACATGTCAAGCATCTCCATCAACCCATATACATTATATTATCATATCCCATGTGAACCCATACATATAACTAAGGGGATGTGTGTCACATGTCAGCATCTCCATCAACCCATATATATTATATTATCATATCCCAAGGTACATAGCAAGCTTGTATTCATAAGGGGTCAAATGCATGTCGCATAAATGTCAAACATTACAAAATTGGTCACATACATATGGTAAGGTCTGCAAGGGTGTACATTGTATGTGGGTGTGAATTTATACTTTTTTAAATAGAAATGAGCATATAATTTATATGCTGAGGATTTTATGGGCATCCTCTACATAAATTATTGTCTATTGTAGCATTTTTTGTGCTTGTTCTATCCCTTTATGAGTTAGTTATATTGTGAAGATCATATCTTCATCCACAATTGTTTTAGCATGGTAATGGTCTTCTATGTAGTTAGATATCAGCTGGTGTAGGTAATTGTTGTCATTGTCAATTCGAGTAGCTATGTTGTAGAAGTTGTATGCCATCTCTAGTGTACCTATATATGCAGGGGAAAATTTGGTATGTTAGATAGAGGTGTTGAAACCGATTTAACAAAAAAATATTAAATGAATTAAACCCTAATTGTAGAGTCACATATGATGAATAAATGTTAAAGTATAAATTTGACAAAAGTAATAAGCTAATAAATTATAAAACCCTAAGTGCAAGAGAGAGGCATTCTAAAAGACAACAAATATCGTGAACATTGGCTCCATGAGTTTGAGATGCTTGACTCTCGCCATGTGCAAGCTCTTGAACACCTCTGAGTATATAAAGATCACATTACACAAGCTTACAATAGCAAGCTTTGTCCACAAGAATTCAATATCAACGACCTCGTATTAAAGGAAAACTAGAAAAACACAATAGACGAAGTCCATCTCAAAGGCAAATTCAAACTTAATTGGCTTAGACCTTATGTCATCAAAGACAGGCTAGGGTGGCATCTATCGTCTCACTACTCTCCTTGGCAACTCACTCAAAAACCTGCTAAACATAATGCATCTCAAACACTACTATGTGTAAACATATTCACTACCCTATGACACATTCTTGTGCTAAGGTTCACACTTGACTGTTGAGGGCATACTACATTCATGAACCTCACACACTACACATTTCATGCTCCACACTTCACGATACATCTTTTTAGCACACATTTTCAAACCATTTCCCGATGACACACTCTTGTTCTATGGTTCATTCTTGATTGTTGAGGGGTATTTTATAAATGAACCTCATCTCATACTCATCCATATCCGTTGGGGCACGCTGATCCTATCACATTCACATTGCATACCATTCCATCATACTCATTCATTGCATATTGCATATATTGATTGCACTTATTCTTGCTTGTTTATACTTACATGTACACTTTGCTTACTATGTTAGCTTGGATATCTAGTATGTCATTATATTTTCTATATACACATGCGTGTTCACTTGTTCTCTAGTTGTGAATGCAAAGTTTCTACAGATCTTTGCACACAACAATGATGTTTGACACTATACCTCTTACCAGTCCCACCGAGGCTCCTGGGGGCATCCACATTTCTACTCTTACACATCATAGGTGTTATTATTCCATTATTTACTAGTTCCTATTATTAGTAACACATTGTTTTCCATTGATGTATACGCACTTTGACACACTCTTTATCTTTATAACATGCTAACAGTGGTTCATGTGTAGCATTTGCCTTACAGAACTATTTTCCATCGTGGTTGTATGTTATATCTTTCTTTCCACTATTTTTTCTACTTGTATGCTATTGTTTGCGGGCTTTGCCATATGTCTTGTTTGATCACTGCTTGTATGCTTTTGGTTGCTTCGTCCCTGATTGTCTTGTGACATTGTAAGCGATGTCTCATGTATGAAACCCACTTTTTGCGGTCTCTATTATATGCACATTTTCTTGTTTCACTGCTTTTCTATGACATGCTTGCTTCTTTTTATACTAACACATATATTTAGCCACTTTGTTTTCAAGTGCCTTCGAATCTACCATACACGTTCCCTCCCTCTACAGGTTGACTCAACATTAGGTCCTCTCTTTGGGCCGCATTCTCCTAGCGATGTTGCATACACCCAAACGAGGGGCATACATTGGGTGAATCAGTCACCCAATACAACAACTCAAAGCTACAACACAAGATGCAATTCAACAAAAATCAACACAAGCTACGTTTGAAATGGCCTAGAATTTGACTTGGGTCCTCAATCAAACAAAGACTCCAATGCTTAGCTACGTAAACTAGTGCCTAGAACTCATGACCTCTCCTAGGCACCTATGTCCTGGGGGTAGATACAACTACTTTCTCAAATCATCACAATTTTCAGCGATTTACTGATTAGTTTCAACAATACATGCACAATCCTCCAGAAGAAGAATGCATTTTTTCTCCATTTCTACTTGGAACAAATACAAAACTAATACAATACAACTCAGAACTAAACATGGATCACACCATCTACAATGGTGTATAATCGGGAAGTAGTCATGGAAGGAGAGTAACACTAGACCTCTCTCCCCAACACTCTTATGTCATGGCGTGAGATTTCCCAAAAACTTGCACTTGGCATGAGATCACCCAAAAAACTCGCTCTTGGTGTGAGATTGCCCAAAAAACTCACTCTTTTACAACATTTTAGGACATTTTCTATCCTTTTACACTCATATTCATCAGGTGCACACTTTCCTTTTACTACTTTTACACACATTTACATACTTTTACAGAGTTTTCATAATACATGACTTTGATTACTCTTTTGCTCTTCTTTTTGCAAGTTCGTCCTTAATACGCAACATGAAGAAACCTTACATTGAACATGACAATAGGTATAACACAATACACTTCACCCCCTAGGGTCACTTCCTCTTTCTTAGCTTTCATGCTTCATTTTTATCACTTCACACTTTCACTTGTCTCTTTGGCACATTATCACCATCACATTCTACATGGTTATTAGGTACGCATCTCTTATCTACTTTATGTTATCAAGTATTCACTCAACAATATAAAGTGGGGGCAAATGTAGACACAAAATCACGCACTTGGGTACATTTCTAGGTCCTAAAAGCATACTTGATTTCATATGATTCCTAAGTGAGAAAACTAGTAATTGGCTATCTTTGGCATTTTGTTTGTGTTTCTCATTTTCTATTTGGTCTTACACACCCTATAGCCCAATCGGTATTTCACTTGCTTATCTTTAATGGCTTCGGACAACAGAGTCCAGTAAGGACACCAATGCTTGGGTGCCCTCGTCCTTCTGGGTGCCCTTGATCCTTTTCTATCTTACTCGCTTCTTTTGGGTCTCTTTTATCTTTTGGGCATCTTTTTTTTTTAAGGGTCGGCTTCTAGTTGTCAATTATGGAATTCAACCAAGGGAATCATATAAATACAAAGTTATATGACCAAAATAAAGGACCAAGCTCTAAGCATCTATTATCATCACCTAAGGTTGCATCCAAAGGCATCTAAGAACATCAAAGGCATCCATCTAGCACTCATACAAGGGACAAGGGACTGCATTTTTTGCATACACTTCATAGGAAGGGGAAGTTCATTTTTCCATCCACACATCTATTTACATTGATACATATATCTATCGCCCATTATCAAGTGCACTTGCACAAGGGCTTCATAGGGCATGATTCTATCACACACACACAAGAACTACATGGAGTCTGAGATGTAGTGCAACACTCGGTCGTAAGTTCACTCAGTTGGGTGACCGTTGAGGTCATTCCGACTCCCCATATTACATCTTTTATTTTTGGGATTTGATGTAGTTTGAGGGTTTTGCAAGTCAAAGCATTAATTTGCAAGTTATAGGCACATTCAACGATCATATTGTGACATACAGATGACCAACAATGAGTACCAAAGAAAGCATGCGACACGAGAAAAATCAATTTGTGACTACTTTCGTAGTCACAGCACCGAGAAGCAAACTCTAGTGCTTAGGGCGCCCTTGACCTAGTCTAGGCGCCCTAGTCCAGGATCATCCGACAACTCAATAATTTCTCGAGCACAATTACAATGGTTTGCCCTTCTTGTTCACCTATTTTCTAGTTCGGATAAGTTCCAACATCATGCATAAATCAACTAAGTCCTTTCCTCTCTCTCTTGCACTTAGGGTTTAATATTTTATTAGCTTATTGCTTGTGCCAAATTTGTCCTCTAGCATTTATTTACCATACATGACTTTGTAATTAGGGTTTAACACATTTAATCTTATTTTTGTTAAATTAGAAATCGATTATTACTTTTCATTATATTTTATGTTTTGTGTTCACTCTAAAAGCGTATAATGTTTTTGGAAGGTATGCATAGTAGTATTGGGTGAATTAGATTTGCTTACATGAGATGTTTGAACAATGCATTACCTATGGTTGTGAAGTGATGTTTTGTGTCTGCGCTCTTAAATGCATGCAATGTTTATGGGAAGTATGCATAATAATATAGGGGGAGAGAGACACACACACGCAAATGGAGGGTTTGGGCAAATTCATCGGTCTTCAAGAGCACGTACATGGGATAGGGTTGTATGGTTCTTATGTGAGTTACCCCGCTCTAGAGCACCCAATTCATATGGTATGGATGTAATTTGATAATGGTCATTGTGGGCAAAAAGGCTGCAAGGGTCTGCTAGTCTTGACCATTTCTATGAAACCTCTACAAATTAAGAGTCTAATCGCACTATAAATCTTTTGTTATAACATTGTAAGGAAATCTACTAAAAGAAAACATGAAATAGAATAAAAGACAATAGGAATAAGAAACACCTACAATAATACTATTATTCTGATGCATGAACATAGAGATGAAACATAGTGTTGAAAATAGGGCCCTGATGGTGAAGCTAACATGTAATAACACATGTAAATATTGAAGCCCGACTTTTTAGTGATTAAAGATGGAATTACGAAATTGAGGCCTCAACAATCGGGAGCATTAACAATGAATTCAAGGGCGGAGTTTTTTCTATAGAGAGAACATTATTCCACCGCATGCAGACTAATACCTTTGTTGGTCTCTCTCAACAAAAAGTTTATTTCATAACCAACTTACTAACCTTATGGTAGAGACATTCATTTTAATTTTTACCTACGATGAAAATTCCTATTAACAAGGTGTTGAGACAAATTTGGGACGATGAAGGGAAGAAACCCTAACCCTAGCATCGCGTTTGGGAAGGGGAATGGGCAGAAATCAAGCCCGAATGGAGGCGGAGGCAATCAAGGCAAGAATGGAAGTGACGGAGGAGGAAGGAAGACTTAGTCGCGACAAATAATGCGAGACCGAAAGAAACAAACAAAAGCCAAATAGAATCCCAACAGTGGTTGAGGGCTCGAGAGGTGGATTCAGGGGTAGTGGTTTAGGGTGGAGGAGGCAATATCAGTCATGACAGGTGAGCCACCCCCTCTCTGTCCTCATTCAAAGAGGCGTTAGGGTCTATTGGGGGCAGTCGAGCTAACAAACATGCTTTCTTGGTCGATCTGGCTGAGGAAGACTTTGATTTGGAGATTAAAAACCCGGTTGTAGATGTTTATCTCAAGACTCTGTCTAGAGGATGGTATTATAGGAAGATTTAATGATCTTTGGCCATCCTCTCCATTTCTATATCAATGGGTGTTTGAGAACTGGACAAGTAAGCGTGAAATTTCATTATGCTCAAGGGGTTTTTCATTGTTCATTTCAGAGATAATGAGGATTATCAACGATGTTTATCTGAGGGCCCTTGGTTTGGGGAAACAGTAGTTTGTATGTTACTCTATGGTTCCCAGATTTCAATCCTAATACACACCCAGTCACAATAACGTCGGTCTGGGTAAGGTTACCCAACTTACCCTTGCATCTCTGGTATGCCTTGGAGGATATCGGAAATGCTCTGGGTAAATTTATAAAAGAGGATATGGAGCAATTCAATCCGGAATGTGCACTTTTGCAAGAATGTGTGTAGAAGTGGATTTGAGTAAAGGCCTGTCGGATCACATATTTCTGAAATTTGGGAATATGTAGCGAATCCAACCCTTGGCTATGAGAATACTACATTTCGGTGTCAAATTTGCAAAAATCCTGGTCATCTGCACGCCTCCTGCCCGCTTAACAAAAATTCCAAAAATGTTAAGAAGGGTGCTACAAGTTGGGGAATTCTGTCTCAGTTTTGGTTTCAGCTACGACATTCAAGGAGGAACTGGGTAAAGAGAGTAATGAGAATGGGGAGAAAAAAACAACAAAAGAAGATACAAATAACAAGGAAGCAACAGGTGGCACGAAGCGTGGACATTCACCCGAAAAAATTAGATTCCGAGTTGGACAATTTATCGATAGCGTAGAAGGTTTCGGCCAAGAAAATAACCTTATGCTGATTGTTAGCACTGATCAAGGCAAGTGGCATGAGGTATCAAAAAGAAAAGGAAAGAAGGGACAAATAGCTAATATTTCAGATTATTTCCCACCTCAGGGCGGGAAATAATTTTTCCTTTACGTCGTCCCTTCCTCTGGGCCATTGTTGGGCTTTTGTGTGGTGTTGTTTGGTGTTATTAGGTGTTATTTTAGCTTGCTTGTGTTTGTTCGGTGGGGCCCCATCAACCCTCCGGTTCATAGCTCCAAGAAAAGCGTTTAACTATCAAAAACAAAAAAATTCCTATTGACTAGTGTATTAGTTGAGACGAAGAGGATAATGGAAGTATTACATGTTTTGTGCCTCGATTTTTGATTTCATTGTGTTTGTGGGTTAGATTTCTTGAATGGAAAAAGTGAAATACTCACTCTCTACGAGAAAGCAAGTCTTATTTACATATGTGCCCAAGTTTTGCTGCTTGCAAATGATCTTGAGAAGGAAAATGTTGAGCATATGGTGTAGACCATAGAAAGTAACATGGCATGGTTGGAAGATGAAGTGATGAAAACAATGCTCTATTTTTTAGAGGATTTATTGTGAGGTTTGCTGCTGATTTGAAGGCAATTGTTCAAGCTTTCACATGGGTAAAACCATACATAAATTTGAAACATTTACAGTTCTTCCGACTGCTACAATTTAAGGTGGTGTAGGTATCTACGTAGTCGTGGGACATCGTCAAAGTAATAACAATTAAGAAAGCTCTATGGTATCTATACTGAAACAAGTGAAACACTTAAATACCAAAACCTCACTATGAATACATGTATCAATTGTTCCAAAAATGTGGTGCGCTGCCTCCCTGCGCACACAATGATTGGTAATAAAGGTATGCATCCACCATAACTATTTCAGACAGCAGAGTTAGGGAGGATGAAGCAGCATACAAGACACTATGTTGTGTAATTAAATATTGACAACCAATAATTATAAACATATATATTTGAAGCCGCAACATGCTAACCTATTTGGTCTGGTGACTGGGGTGGTGGAAATGCTTATGTAATGATCAAACATGCAACAATACATGATATAAACCAAATAAGTCAATCAATGAAACCAACACGATGAGGGAATGGAAAATAACACATACGAGAACAAGTGCGGGGATGTGAGTGTAGCACATGGCACTGCATGCTGCAATGGTCCCTACCGCCAACAAGGTGGACGCTGCGAACGACGTTGTGAAGGATGTAGCCCAACCTGTAGACACGCCATCGACGTAATTAAAAATAAATGACAATCTCTAACACTACATATACTTAGTAGGTTGGACAAAGCCTCTCATTATAAATAAGCGGACTAGTAGAAGTAATGGCACGAAACGAGTGCATTGTTGGTGTTCCAACTCAACACACATCGAGAGTACATTCAAACAAACGACGAAGATGGTTTCAATTGACGCATATGTACGAATATCCAAGCATAACCATGGATTTGGACTCTGTTTTAGACCTAGGAAGTTCGACCTCAAATATAAACACCTTCGGCGTAATTTTTTTACTTTTAAACTCCTATGGGCCAATCAAAACTCTCGCCTTTTATATTTTTATCAATATAATATTATTCGTAATACTATTATGAAGGATTATTGTCATTTTAATCTTGTTCAAACGGGCATACTTACCGGACAGCCAAATTTAGAGGTACATGTGAGAAAATCTAGGTAAACCCCGCCGTGTAACGTGGAAATAATTTTTATGGTATAAATTTTTGGTTCAGAAAAACAATTCAGTGTTACCTACCGTAATTGTTTATAAAGCCTCCATGAGACCTGTAAATTGTACAAATTGTCGGTAACCTAATTTTAAATAGCAAAAAGTCAATTCAAATATTGACAAGGACTGAAAATGATTCGGGAGGGGCAACAACTGTAAATGTCTGTAAGCCAAACTTTAAGAAAGATTCTGTAAAACTTTGTGTGAAGGTCTGAAAATGAGTTTGGGAGGGCCACGGGTTTTCTGTCTCTTTCTGTGAAGTAAAAACTGATTAAATCAATGGTTGGCATGGTTCAACCACCTTACACCCTCTTCATGGTCTGCTGTTTGGGATGAGCTCAAAGCCCAAAGTACCTTTATTAAATTGGGGGATAGGTCTTCTCAGAGTCATGGAAATCAGTGAAAGAGAAGAAGAGTGGATTCGTTTTCCATATCTAACAGGCCCATGCAGATCAATGATGGAGGACATTGCCAAATGCATTCACAGACATCTGGGTCCTCTGCTTTGCCAAACTAAAACTCCACCAGATGTTACCCATTTCACAAGTCCCAGAGGAAATGCAGAGGGATCATTCATTCTCAGATCTGGGGCCAATCTGTCTCAGGTACCATTTTCTTCTATTCTAATACAATCTATTCAGATATTCATTTCAGTTTTTGGTCATTTCTTTTTAACAGATTGGGAATGGAATATCAAATTGAAAGAGTCCAGTTGGGCTTGAATCCCAGTCATTATTACTATGGCAATTGCAAGGTACTATCAAACTTAAATAGACCTAGGGCCGAGTTGGGCTTGAACCCGAGTCATCATCTTGACAATTGCAAGGCCTTATCACTATACTGAGGACTTCAAGAATCTGTAACATGAATGTCGAATTACCATAGTGAGTACTACAACCCCTTGTGACGGGTGCTTATATACCTAATTATAGTTTTGTGGCCACACGTAACCTGGAGTCCAACCCTGGTGGTTCTGGCAGCAGTAGCCCCCTTCTTGGAAACAAAGTTGTGTAACATCTTGATTTTACATCTTCTTTGGTATTTTAATTTTGTCTTGCATCTTAGTTTTGGCATTCAAATTGAGGCTGTATGTGTAAAATGCAGGTCAAATTTGTATTGGGGTCATGGATTCATTGCAGGCTGGGTGTTGGGATTTTGAATGCTGCAACATTGATTGTAATGTTAGGTCCTGAAAATGATGTGCCCCATTTTATGTTTGAAGTTATAGAGAACGATTCCTCAAATCTTATACTTCTATTAGATCTCTTACCAAGGAAAGACCTTGTTTGTAGCCCAGATTATTTGAAAATTTATTACGAAGACTCTGAGCTGGAGAAATACCGGCAGGTTGTTGAGAAAGCATATCACTCACAATCTTATGTTCCTTCCTCTCTTTATGTTAGGAGTGCTGTGTCTCCAACAGCTCTGCTGTTCAAGTTCAGAGATCTGCTTGCTCCCAATGATTTGAATTTGTTGGTTGAAGATTTGATTCATCCCACAGCCAAAAATATTTTTGGGACATGGTTTCAGGCTTTCAGCCAGATTGGGGCGACAAGGCCCAAGGCAGAGGGGGGAGAGTAGAGTGTTATTTTGGAGAGGGATGAGCAGATTCGAAGAATGGGTATTGAGAGGGATCTCAGTTCTAATCTTCCCAAGTTGTTTGGACAGGAGATTGCTGATCGTGTAATTGCTTCTATCAGAAAAGGTGAATGAAGTTTAATTGGTAATTCTAACATGGGGTGCCGATTCCTTCCTCCTTCCCCCCTCATGTAAACTTTGCACTAACCATAACCAACATGAAAAATCTACAGCCAAGACCAAAAGGGAAGTGCTTCGTACTCCTTTACACTGTTATCTGTTAACATTCATTTATTCTTTTTCTGTACAATGTCATGCATTTCAATAACCATGGCAATATGAAGGTTGTTAATGAAAAGTGCTCTATATTCTTGTGCCCAACATTTGTTCTTTTAGAGTTCTGAGGTTTTGATTGCAGTGCTTAATCATTCTTTTAAAGTTGGAACAAAAATGAAAAATCCTTACGCATTTGACTCCAACAATTAACTCTACAATTTGTTCTATTGTTTATGTATTTTTTCACTTTCTATTATTTCTGCACTACAAATGAGTATTTTTGCTTCTGTTTCCATTAATCTTAATTCTTATCTGGATTTAGATGCTGAATTCTTTATATTTGTTTTTTTTCTGTGACGTTTTGTGCTGAATAAGTTAAGCTATACTTTGGTCTGAGCTGATCCCCAGCTGGGCAGGGAATATGTATGAAGAGGTAAGACTATTGGGATTTTACTTTCAGGGTTGAGGTGAGTCATCCTGTGGTTATAGGTGTCATCCCTGGGACACTTGGATCAGCTGTCCTCAGGCAACCTGTTTGTAACCCCTGCTGGATAATTTCTAAGCAGCTGAGCTTTTGACACATGTCCTAATAAGTTTGGTTAGCATTTGAGCCCCGGCCTCAACAGCTCAAAATACTTTAAAGAAAACACAAATAGAGGGTTTATGTAAAGAAGGGGAAATCAAAGTATACATGCAGTTGTAATTTTGTTTTTGATTAATCCTCTTAATTCCCCAATTCTTGCCTCTACCCCTAATTCCTCCTCATTTATAGGGCTAGTTATGAGTCAATCTCCTTAGCGAAAATGTTTTATAACTAGAATTTTTCTCTTTGACGCTCTTATTCTTCTTTCAAGCTCTGAATTGAATCCAGGCAGAGGAAAAAGGGGTGCACCTGGCTGCCCTTGTTCACAAGCTCTTGTCTGCAGATCTATGGAAAATGATAAAGAAATGATCTCAGAACCCAAAAGGTTTAATTGTTGAGATTCTTACAAAGTTTGATTTATAATATAAATGAATCACATATGCCTTAAATGACTATGTAGACTTGTGAAACTCAGTCAAAAATTATAAAAAAAGTGATTCGGAGGCTGTCATGATCAATAGCTAAGTCACAAGGTTCGCCACATTTTTTGGAAAAAAATCGAAATTCGGTGAATATAATACAGCCACCAAAACATCGTTGTTAATCATAGCTTTTTGTACGGATTTCATGCTGAGTTGAGGGAGGACTCTTCTGGGTATCTACAATCGTGGCATCTAAGCTTTGTGGTATCCATAGAGTTGAGTGGGGAGCTGAGTGTTGTGGTGGGGTGTGGAGCTGCGTGGCCTGATATAATGAGCCTCTGTGAAATATTTGACTCCAATAAAAACGTTTTTAATGTAAAATCAGACCATGCCAAAACCTCAACCCCAAACCCACCTGTTGTAGGAGCCTGTAGAATGCTCAATCTTTACTAGGTAAAATGGCGGAAATCCCGTTGGATTACATTCCGTTTCCTCACTGGCTAAGGAACTCATGGCAAAAATTAAAATCAGCATATTGCCTTACCTTTCGAAGAATCCATGGCCTGCGTATCAAGGTAGGGTTTTGACTTTTTTGATTTTCAATAATGTTTGTTTTGTGTATTTTAATGTCTGTATTTTGTTATGTATTATATTTTCATTTTATTTTATAAAATAGTTATTATCTTCTAAACAAATGTTTTTATTTGATTTGTTTTATTTATTTTTTAAATTAATATTTAATATTTTATTAAAAAAATTAATTTTTATTTACTTCAAATATTTAATTTATATATAATTATTTAATTTTATTTTTTGTTTGAGTTTAATGGTGATTTTTTTGACTTTATCCCTTGGTGAACTTGAACCGAATTTTATCCTTGTCGAACTCGAACTCGAACCTTGTGACTTAGAACAATAGTATACTTGTAAGACTGCAGGAAAAAGGTGGAACTTGCTTATGTTGGAGGTTTAGGCTTGGGGAAGTACAACATTTGGGTTGGGATACATAAAAATTGTGTGAGTAGAAGGCATTAGAAGCTTCAAGCTTCATAAATCCAGATTTTGCAGGGCTATTGGCTGGGTTATCCAAGAGTAGATGGGCGGAATAGCTCCTTACGAACGCATGAAACTCCATAAAATAGGAAATTAAAATTTACGCTCTTATTGTTGGTTGCCATGAAATATAAGAATTTTGTTAGTTAAAGAGGATGGAGAGTTGGGATGCAGATGACACTGATGCAACTGGTTTCTTTATTAGCTCTGCATATTGCATCAGATTTGTCTACTTTTGAATATTCTGGATATGATTCCATAGGGGGTTCACAAACTGTAAACCCTAGTTCAGCTGGACTCTAAGGCATTGCTGGTTTTGAAAAAGGTCAGGATCATGTTTGAATTTTCAATGAAAAAATCAATGTTTGATAGAATGGTAAACATTCTATATTTGTTATGTTTGTGAGAATGGTCATGATTTGATATATTTGTAGTGTCTCGAAAGCGTAGTTAGGAGACCCAGATTTATCAAAACTGATATGCCGAACTGGGTCTCTCTTGTTAAAGTAAACATGGCTAAATTTCAGTGAAAGACTCGACTTCTCCAAATGAGATGTGAACTACAAACAAAGACTTTCTCTCTGTTTTTAGATGGCTGAGTCTCATTGTCAGACATGGATAGTTTCACTAAAGCTTGAAGAGGCTTATTGAAATTTGTAGATTCAATCCATTTCAACTTATTTTGGGTTGTTCAGCACTTTGAATTGGGAGTTTTTCTCAATACTCAAGAGTCTCAACACCATAAGGTTTTATTCTGGATTCTGGATATCCTGATACATTTAGGCCGTATTCATTACTTGATATAAGAAAAACTTGAATAGCGAGATTTCAAATCTGAAATCCTCTGAGAAGCTCACTTAATGCACAAGCAAATAATGAAAAATATGCAAACATATGACATGTTTGGTTCAGAATGAACAAAATTAGCATAGTAAAACAATAATAAACTTTGTATTTTATTCAATAGGCAGCATACACTTATTTAGACAATTATGTATCCTATACAATAGGAAGCTTATCCAAGTTCCTATAACCACTCACTTAATATAACAAGTTGTTCTAACAACTCGTAACATACGCTCCCCAAATAATTACGAAGATAACAATATACTAGCTTTGACTAACCAATAGAAAAGTCACCAAATGGAGCACTAATTTCCTAACATTATCCCCTTAGTGCAAACATGGTAGAAAAACGTTCACACTCTCAACTGCAATATGCTCACCTCTATGTGGCATGCCCATCTTCGTGGCTCATGACCTTGATATAAACGAAGGGAGCTCTGCTCAACCTTCCATGGTTTTCAGCATTTACCACGAAGCTATACGTGAATAGGAATCCACCCTTTTGTTCACCTCATGTGGTTTTCTGGATCTCCACGAACCTTTTCAAGATCCATGAACTACATACACTAGTGCTTTTTATCTCTAATATGTTTTTACATCAGGAGGTTACATAGAAATAGCTCACACTGGAAAAGTTTTCACATTACATCACATAAGAACAAAATGTTTTTAACTGTAGCCACTATTGTTAATCGTTGCTACTCGATCTCGAACAACATATAAAACTGCCACTGCCACTGGAAGCTGCCCTTGACTTTAGCTGATTTGGTGTAGAATGGAAACAAAATATTGGTTCATATTGCCCCCACAATGTGAAATTACTATTTATTCAACAATCCACACAAAACAAGAACTGTGAAACACACGGAACTCGAAACCACAACGGAAAGCAAAACACGAGACCAAAATAATGCCACCACAGTTTCACGTGGCCCCATTGTTGGTGATTGATGAGAGGTTGCTGATCGACCTCCATCCTCCATTGCCTCTGTCCTCCGGTTATGATTACGCTTAACTCAACCGAATATGATCATGTAAATAATTTCTAGGAGAGTGGAATCCTCGGCCCTCAATTTTGAAAATATTATTGAACATCAGATTCCACCGAAAATGCATTCGTAAGACAATTTTAAAAAAATTCTGGCACTTTACAAAACTACTCTTGATATCGACAAATAGTTGACAAACAAAACTTGATATGACAAATGTGAATGACCTAACACTACCTAAAAAAATGACTCACGACACCTCTATTTTTTGTTTTGTTGTTTGTTTTATATATAACCTCCTAAAACAATAGCTTTAATTTCTAATAAAGCTTAAAAGATATTTATCAAGAAACAAATGCTATAAATCTAAATGAATTAAACAACATATATCATAAACTTTATAAACAACAATTAATAACCTATAACGTATTGACTAGATCACTTATTAAACAAACCTAAAACCATGAAGCAAAATACCACGAAACAATTAGAGACTTAAGACACCTAAATACCACCAATACCATTTTTCTTGGAGAAAACTGCGGGCTCACTACTATTTTCAACAAAGAAAATTAGCTGTTTCGACATGTCATGAAGAGTCGAATCCAATGCAAACAAGGAGAGCTTGGGAGGTGAGCTGTGTTGAGTTGGTGAAGGTTAACCAGTGCCAAGTGCAATGATGGCTTTGAGCTCCAAGAAATTCAATGCAAAACAGCAGCTGTTAAATTCTTTACCTAGGCTGCGTGTATGCAAAAAACTCCAATGTTTGAATGCCTTTCTACTGGTATTTGAGTGCAAATATTTTATATTGTAGCCAATAGACTAAAACTTGTAGTGACTATCCTGAACATTGACCCATGTATGGTGATTGCAATAGAGATAATCTGAACTTGGTAGTAGACCAAGATATTTGCTCAAGTCTGTCACACTCAATGCAGATTTCCAATGCTCATGAGTGAGATTTCCAATGTGGGCAGCATGCCAATTTAGGAACACTGAAATGAAGCAGATCCCAGTAATTTTTTCCTGTTTTCTCTGAAAATCCGATCTGGGTTTTTCTAAAATTTACACAGCAATCTAAAGCATTCTTCTTCAAACCCATTAAATTGTGTGAGAACCCAGATCATAAAAATGAAATTAGAGACTGTTCTTTAGACGGGTTAGCTGTAATGTCCCCTTTTTAGAATTAATTGATTCTAGATACCCGAAGCCTATTCTTTTTATTTTCCGTAGGCTAAGGGGAATTAAAGAGGAAAATAAATTAATTTAAGTGGTCCAAGGGTATTTTTATATTTTATTTGGAAAAAGGACACTTGAATTATATTTTAATCCAAAAAGAAAAAGTGGAATAAAATAATAATAAAATAAAGAACTATTTTTGGGGGCACCAAAGATAGAATAATAATTAAATAAAGCATTCTATTATGGGGTGCCAAAGATAGAATGGGCTGCATGAGCATCAAGATCCTATTTTTAGGATGGAGAGAGGATAAAACAATTTTATATTGTTTATTCCTATTTTTAGGATGGGGTGCCAACATGGGAGAGAGGATAAAACAATTTTATATTGTTATTCCTATTTTTAGGAGGGGGCGCCAACTTTGGAGAGGGCCTTGGAAGTTATAAATGCAAATTTGGGGTTTATTATTCATTCATCTTGGAAATTTATCAACTACTTCTTTGTTTGCAAGTAGCTTTTGCTTCTGCATCAACAATAGAGGATGAAATCCCTCATTTGCATACAGATTTGAGGACAGAATCCCTCACATATGAGCTTGGCAATTCCATTCAGGGGTTGCAGTGGTCATTCAAGGTACAAGTGTTCATCCAAAGTGCAACTAGGGCACGCTTTTAGGCTTAATTCTACATCTAGAACAAGTACAGCTAGGGCTTCAGTATCTGGAGGCAAATTTCAATGAAATCAGTTTGCATGCTCATCTCTTCCATTTATATTTCTATTTAGATCATCAATTGTGGGAGAATAATTGTATTCAGACACTCTGGTATTTCTTTTATTGTAGCTGATTGAAATCAATAAATAAAAGTCTGTTTTTGGCACTTTGAGGCTTGTTTTTTAATTTAAAAATCAGATTGTCGCTGTTGTCATAAAGTCAATTTTTTATACTGCTGTCCTACGGTTTTTGACAAAAATATCCAGATTTATGTAAAGTATTTTCGGGATATCACATTAGCACCCTTCTGCTGCCCCTCATGCAAAATTATACAAATCAGAAAATATGCTGCTTCTGATTCCTCCTGCCCTTCACACCTACAATAATAATACTTCATCACACTTGCAGAATTCTTTCTTAAACTATTGCTCACAAAACATGGAATATTGGCAAGAAAAAAAAATTCTCTCATGGAATATGGATTGCTATGATTTGGGGCATTTAGATTACAACGCTGCCCCTTCAACAAATCTCAACATCCCATTACAGGCTAAGGAATTAATATTGCTCTGATACCAAATGACAGGTTTGGTTCAGAATGAACAAAATTAGCATAGTAAAACAATAATAAACTTTGTATTTTATTCAATAGGCAGCATACACTTATATAGACAATTATGTATCCTATACAATAGGAGGCCTATCCAAGTTCCTATAACCACTCACTTAATATAACGAGTCGGAGTTGTTCTAACAACTCTTAACATACACTTCCCAAATAATTACTGAGATAACAATAAACTATCTTTGACTAACCAGTATAACAATCACCAAATGGAGCACTAATTTCCTAACAACATGGTAATAAAATCATAAAAAGTCCCTACCTGGAATCGTATTTGTGACTTGTCTTAGAGACTTCAGTATAACCAACCATAACATTTTATTATGCATTGGAACTATGCTCGAATGCATATCACATCTTTGTGCAAGACAATTACAAAATGCATTTTAAAGTCAAGATCCTACATTAAAAGCCAGTCGACAATAAAGTGAATAAAGAAATTCCTCTGCATCCTACAAATTTTGCAGTTGAAATCAGCATTTGACTGAAATCTTTTATTGCACAAATTGCTACCCTCCCATTGGAGACATAATAGTTACAATAGGTTCTTCTCCCTCTCAGAAATTATCTTTGATCTGGATAAAGAATTGATCACTAGTAGATGACCTGAGATCATCCTGTTGGTTATGGGCGGAGGCTATTCTTCCGATAAAATGCACCTATGGGCATAGATGCCACCATCCTTCCACGCCATGCATACGCGGCAAACATTTCAACAGTTATTTATTTTTATTTTTTCGGTTGAAAACAACAGTGTTTTTCAACATTCTTGTAAAAACTCCTCACAGTTGCTTCCGTGATTCAAACTGAAGACCTGTCAATTAACAGTGCACGTGCCCATCATTTCCACAATCGCTTGACACATGCCATTACAGTATTCGAAACCTATGCATTTAAATAAATTTCTGCCCATGATTTGACAGGTTTAGGCGGGGTCCTCCCATGCATGGACATGCATGTCGTTTATGGTGCATTTATGCTATTTCGTATGGGCATGCATCTAATGCGGTGCATTCTAACGGGATAATAGCTTCTACCTTGGTTATGTATCAGTCAGCAGGCTCACAAATCCATACATTGAAATATTAATCAACTCATTCTTAGCGTGACTAAATTGGGAAACATCAGGGCTTTGAGAAGATGGAACAATATCTTCAAGATTTTTACTGTTTAATATAGCGACGATTCTACAAAGTTGCACCTTGAGAACCCATGTTTGCCAGTCTGATATAGGAAGCTGCAGCACCCTGCAGTCCACGCCCTTGATCACAAAGTATCTAATTTCAACAAGTTCTACTAGCATGCATAGGGAGGATTTTAGGGGCTTCTGTGTTAGCCTTAGGCTTAAACTTGTGCTCTTCCTCAAACGTTTTTGTTTGAAGTACTTGCCAGCTACAACAGAATATGGAGATAAAGCAAGCAAAAGAGTCCCCTCTTTTTCCTTCTACCAGATTGAAATACAAGAAAGAAAACGATGATTTAGGCGATATTTAGTGGAGTCAGCAATCTCGGTAAAAATTTCAGGCTACTGTCTGTTTCTTGCCCTTTTGCAATCCAAAGTAAGCTTTCCCAGAGTCTTATGATTACAGGCGTCTATTAAAACACAATTCTAAAGATCTCCCTGCTAAAATCTATCAATATAAACTCTATAAATTCCACTGACAATATTTGTTAATTCACATGATTATTTTGTTGCTTTATTTTTATAATAGTGATCATGATGCTCAGGAACCATAAAAGCTGAACAGATGTTAAAGAAAAACCAAAGATAAAATTTATGTTAATGTCCACAAATGACCAAAGTATCTCATTGGGATTCAAAACTATTTCCTGATAAAGTTAAAAACTGATAGGGTAAAAAGCCCTGTACCTTCCACGGTTTTAAAAGCAGGGAAAAGCTTCAGCTTCCATCACTATAGTGCTATGCTTGATGTTGCCATGTCAAACTGAGCTGAGTCTTCAGAGTCTGGCCAGGAGAAGAGTTTAACAAGAATCTCTTGGCTTAACAAGAATCTCTTGGCTGAGTCTGACACTTGGATGCTCCCTCCTTGCTTCCCCTTGCCTCCCTCGCCTGCACCTTCTGCCCGCGCCCACAAAAAAATATAAAAATCATGAAGCTAACTTATTCACAAAAAGTGAAAAATAACTTTTTCCTGTGAAATTTCAAATTATGTATGCATTTTGTAATTTATGGGCCAATGTTTAGTATCTGATGCACAATTTCTAAATACCGCTTAATTTGACTTATTTACGTGTATTTGATATCTGTAGTTATTTTCTTTTAAATGAAAGAACCCTGAAAAATCAATGTTTTTATTTTTTCCCAATTTCCTGCTGATTCTTTGGAGGCAAGTCTTCTCAACTACTGAGTGACTAGCCTCACCAAGTACATCCAATGCAATACCCTGAATTATGGTGCTTATTTGATTGGCCCATCGAGGAAATTTGAGACTAGTTTTCCTAGCTTTGTTATTCATGATTCCATTTACATGTGATAGTATAATTTGAGAAATCATCCTCGCAACTACATTTTTAGCGAAATAATCAATTTGACATATCTCAATGATTTTTTAAAATTTGTTTTGATGTATACATCTATGATTTAGTGCAATGAAAACCTTGCAGTTAGTGTTAAGTTGGCCTAAGATTAATGCTTGGCATGTTCACCAATCAATTTTTATGGTATTATATGTTTCTAGATTGTTTAAAGAATCTAGATCATGCAGATGGTTTTATATTCTAGTATCTCCATATTTCTGTACGAAAACTAATTCTGTCAAGTGCCCAATTTGATTTTCAAAAGCCAACAGCTGAAATATTTTCACATATAGAAAGAAAGCGAGGGATATCCTCTTTCAGGGGATGATCATGCCCAAGTACCATTTTTTGTCACAAATCAACTACCTAGCTATGCAATGGCCACCATTCAGTCCCAAAAGTTCCAGAGGGCATTTTATAAAATCAAAAATCAAAGTTCAGGATCGCAAATGAAAGGAACGTTCCTGGCAATAGAATATCATTTGATCCATTATCAATTGAACCTATGCTTATGCTCATCATGGTACATGTACCACCTTAAAGAAAATTATTAATTATGCATAGTGCTTTTCAATAGCTTATCCAGATCTGGTGCCCAATCTCTAAGAAGCATCACATCCATGTTTCATGGCACTGGCCTGATAAAAATCAAAGAATCTACTGGAAGCACAGTTACAGATAGCAAGCTCAGCATAAAAGGTCAGCCATCAAGCACCAATGCCCTTCCCTAGCCTTCAGATTCAACAGAAATAATCCAAGGATAACCTTGCAAGACAGTTATACTGTTGAATTGGATCTCCATTACAGTTGACATTTGAGCATGCGTACACAAATCCAACAATGTAAAATGGAATCAAAACCTTCCTAAACATTCACTCTGTTGATTTGATTCTCTATTAATTTTGTGTATTCGTTCACAACATTCAAATCAGACTTACTACAATAGAAATGAAATCAAACTCGAGCAACAGTTTAATTTACCATAGTTGAGTGAACCAAAAAATTTAGTGTTTGAAATCCATCATTTAATGATTAAACTCTGCTCTATCATTAGTGGCCTTATGCAGGGAACAAAACCACTATATCATGACAGTAAAGTAAAACTGGTGGGTAGGATCAATATAACAGCAGTATGATTCTCCTCTGAAAAGTTTATTATGATCAAAATATATTCGACGATATAATGTTAAATATGCTGAACCCAATCACTGAAAAACATAAAAAAGACTATGGTTTCTTTAAAGTTTCAGGTAGTCATCCCACATCATGTAGTCACCAAAGATTTACCAAGCAAATAAATATATGAATAATGCAATATTGAATTGAAATGATTCTACAGCTTGATAGTCATCATAAGAAAAATTCTTATAATCAAAATTGTGCTAATTAATTGTAACCGAAGACTTCGGATATTTTCATTCATTCTTCAGAGATCTAGCTTTAGATTTTGTAGATTGGATTACATTCTCATTGGAAGGGAAGACTTTCAACTCGAGACTTGAGATTGCATTGTATTTTGAGTATATTAGAATTCTTTTTCTCTTCATGACGAACACACAACAAAACAATGTTGACATTATAAAATTAGTTTTCTATGAACAGGTAACGTTTAAAAGTTACATTAACCTCACAGTAGCATTAGATGGATGGTCTCCTCCTAGAAATCCAACAAAAACATACGATACTATGGTCCTTGGGGCATTGACTCAACATATTTGTTGATGCTCTTGGATTTGACTTCTATAAGCAATGACAGATTTTCCCATTTTTTTTTTCAACTCCCCTAGGTTCCGGGAAAGACCATTCTTGACATATTGGCTTACATCTTGATTTGCACAAAAATCATATATCTATAAATTGCCCTCTGCTAAAACAATTTGGCAACTATCTTGATCATGTGTCTTTAGGTAGGTATCTCTTCTAAGAGAAGTAGCTATTAAGAATTAGATTAAATTCCAATCCCAAAAGGACTTTGGGTGTTGGGCATCTCAAAAAAACATGAACAACAATTTCTTCAATGTCAAGTGCCTCTACGTATGATCCATAATACGAACCTTTCAAAGTTTTTTCTTGAATTCAAACCCATGGTAGAGCATTAACCATCCCAAAACCTTAGGCTCGATGGAACCTTACAAATTCATTATGGATAGTATTATTCCCAATGCACTTGAGGATACCTCACCTCCTACGTTTTGTTCAATTGTGGAGCAATTAGTAATGTGCGTCCCACTATAAATATTATTTCCCCATAATTAAATAAAACCTGCCCCATTACATCATTTCAAACCAATGTCTATTGCATCGTTTTAAGCCAATGTCCATTTGGGCGAGGAAAAATATTGGACCTTTACTGTTGGCAGGGCTAGGGTGATTCCTTTTGTGATTTGGAGTGTTCCCCATGGGATGGGATTTATTGTGAGAGATCGCTGCATAATCGCCGGCTAGTGATTGTGAACTGTGTGATGACAAATATAGGGTTTGTAGTAGTCAAGGTAGTAACCTCGAGGAATGCTAAAGTGGCTTGGTCCATTTGATCTCTAAGAGTCATCAACACAATAAAACAAATAAAATTGAATATGCAAATTACAGAGAATATATCATGAATTGTTTGACTAAAATCTTGATGATTTATCTTCTATTATGCAGTAAGTTTTTGATGTAGTTAAAATCACTCCAGGCATGCTACTTTAGGAGCTCACGATTCCACAACCAAACCACTTTTTTCCCTTGCCAACCTTTTGTCAGTAAACCTAGGCATGAGACTCATTTCCCTTTCAGGAAGTGGAACAACCAAATAGGCCTCGAAGCTAAATCTCAAGCATCCCACTGGACTTCAAAGTTCCAACAAAGACAGGCACATGCTAGTTGCCAAGTTTATTCAAAGCTCTAAACTTGATTCAAAAATCATGCCTCAACATTGCCAACGATTTCCCATAGTTGAAAAAGACCCCAAGTACCTTGAATATGTTGAGCCGCATGATACGGTGATCAAAAATACTTTGCCACAGCTAATCTCCTTTCATCTCTTGATCTAACTAATTACTAGCATAGGTTACACCTCAGGCTCATGTGTCAAGGATTCACACCCTCTTGTTTCCATGGAAAAGTACAAATAACCCAAGCTACCAAAGGTTTTTATATCACCCCACCTTGATTACTCAAATAATATTTTCTCAATGACTAGGACATCTTATTTTTCCCATGAAAGGAAAGATTTCATAACAGTAGATGTGTCTTGTTGTTAGGATCCCATCTCTAGCTATAACCTTGTTGGTGTTTTATCTTGTTTTCACACAACGGTATGAACTGCAATAAAACAATGTGGTGATTCATATTGTACAAACAAGAGCCGCATGGGGCGAGTTCCTGCCTTATTTGCTGCTGAATATTTGAATTGTAGATCTAAAGAAATAAAAATTGAGTTTCCAGATTTTAGATGTTGCAGGTTAATGTTTTAGTTTTTGTAGCGATTTTCAGTTTTCAATAGACTTCAAGAGTCAGTGATCTGTTCATTTTGTGAAATTTATTGTTCATGGGCTGCTGGATGGGAGGTCCAATGAGAATTTATACAGGTGGATTGCTTCAGGAAATGAAAATGCAACAATCTGAATCTGAATCAGAAGTATTTAAACAAAGCTGTTGAGTGGTCTAGCAACAAAACTAGTTCCCATATTCAATCCCTTAAGGGCGATTGGTATAGCCTTAGATTATTTCGAGCTTCAACAGATATACCAAAGATTTAATTTAGCTCATTTAAATGAAATGTGAGACGTCTGTTAAAAAGCTCCTTTATTGAGCAATTGTAACAAGACTTGTCAATATATAAGACCTTGCAATGGTATTGCATATATATAGAAAAGCTATGATGCCGTCCCATAAGGGAATGACTCTTGAACATTAATACTTTATGGTAATGACTTTTGGTATCCAAGGAAACATGACTTGCAGCAAAGTCAGTCTAGTTTGAGGATGGAAATTTGAAAATGGGAAACAAAGTCTTTGTAAAAGTGTATAAATTCTCATGACTAGTGATATTGACCAAAAGAAAAGAAAGGGAATCTATGATTTACTATACTTTCTAATGTGAGGCGAAGCAAGGCGAAACATTTTTCTTCTTCTTCAATATAACTATTTTAGGAATATGAAGAACAAGATGGTGATTGCAAAATTACTAAGTAGCGATGCAAAAGGGGCATAAGAGCAGGATACCGATACGAAACGTCACGGTGCACGGATACGACCAAACGTGCTTGGGAGTGGCGAGTGCGGCTAGGACTCCTGGATATGTCCGGGTACATTTGCAAACGTAGCCGGATGTACCGGGGGATTCCGCCGCACTCCACGCCGCTCCTGTATGTTTCCGTGCCAAAAATGAGTTTTTTTTTAAACACCTTTTTAAACACATTTAATAATAAAAAATATAAGTTTCTTTTATTTAAAACCCTAAAAGTTAAATAGAAACAATAAAACAAAAGTAAAACACAAAAACAAAACATAAAAGCAAAGAAACTTACCTCTCCTTCCTCATTTCATCTTTGCCTCTCTAAACTTTCATTTTGCTTGTCTAGGGTTTGATACTTCATCAACAAGCATTGCAAGTATTTTCCTAAGCTAGTAGGAGTGTGTATTCGCTGTCAAGGCCATTGAGGAGCTTCAAAGGAGGAGGATTTGTGGATTATTGAGTGAAGGTAAGGTTTTAAGTTTTATTATTTAACTTTTAAGTTTGTTTTTCATTTTTTGTTTTGTTATTTAATCTTTCACACACTTCATGCTTTTGCTTATGTTCATTATTTTATTTTTTCCCAATTGAAATTTTAATTTTTAAACCGTTTTTTCATTTTAATTTTTGAAATTTTCAATACATGCTATCATGCTATGCCCTAGGGCAAAGGGTTTAACTTTTAAGTTTTATTTTTAACCATTGTTTTTTTGCTTATGCTATTGGTTTTGAAACTTGTAGGTAAAAGTACAATGGCAACAAGTTCCACCTCTTCTGGGCAATCTTTGTTCAAAGAATTTGACCCAAATTCACCATTATGGAGGCATGTCACAATACTTGAGCAACTTCCAGGTGGTGGGTGTTTTGTTTGGAAATGCAACGAGTGTGAAATAGTATTCAAAGGCTCTTATAGTTGGGTGAAAAGCCACTTGTGTGCAATACCGGGTCATGGTATAAGAACATGCAAGGGGAAAAATAACGTAGGGGTGCCAAAAGCACAAGTTTTGGCATATATCAAAGAACAAGAAGATGCAAAGGCAACTTTGGCTTTGAAAGCGGGTCATCCATTGTCCAAAAAAAAAAGTTCATCTCGATCAACGAGGCCTCTGTTGCCCCATCAAGTACTGGATCCCCAATTATGACCATGCCACATCCATTTGTGATACCTATCTTCATGCATGATGAGGATTCACCTCTTTCACGAAAGAGAAGTAAGACAAAAGAACCATTGGAAAAGGCTTTTCAAAATGAGAGCAAGGATATTGTAAATGAGCACATTGCAAGATGTGTGTATGCAAATGGATTGTCATTTAATGTTGTGAGGTCACCTTATTGGCAAGAGATGGTGAAAGCAATCAATGAGGCCCCAAAAGGGTACAAATCGCTAGGCTATGAGAAGATCCACACCACCCTATTGGAAAAACAAAGAAAATATGTGGAAACCTCCTTGCAACCAATTAGAGACTTATGGGCCAAAATAGGTGTGTCCATCGTTTTTGATGGATGGAAAGATGCAAGAAACCGCCCTTTGATCAATGTGGTTGCAGTATGCCCTAAAGGGGCAATGTTTTTGAAAGTAGTTGATTGTGAGGGGCAAGTGAAGGATGCCCAATTCATTGCCAACATCCTCTTTGAAGCCATTGAGGCGGTGGGGCCTCAAAATGTTGTCCAAGTCATAACAGACAACACCAAGAATTGCAAAGCCACGGGGATGTTAGTTGAGGCAAGGTATGGGCATATTTTTGGACACCATGTGCTGTCCATTCACTCAATTTAATGCTAAAAAAGTTGGCTAACAAAATAGAGTGGATTCAACAAGTGTATGCAGAGGGTGAAGAGATCCAAATGTTTGTGACCAACCATCACTAGTCGCAAGGCATCTTTAGATCCTTCTCGCATTTGGAGTTGTTGAAGGTAAGGGAAGCTACCTTTCTTTTTCTTTATAAATAATATAAGTTTTTTATTTTTAAAATATAGTATAATTAGTATTCAAAAGTTTTCAATTTTCTTTTTAATTTTTGTTTCTCATTCTTATTAGGTTGTTGAGACTCGGTTCGCATCACACACAATCGTCTTGAGACGACTTGTGAAGGTGCGAGAGGCACTCAACAGGATGGTAACTTCCAACCTATGGGTCTGTATGGAGGCAATCAAACACTGTACGAGCTCAAAAAGTGAAGACCATGATCTTAGATGACACTTGATGGGATCGAATAGAATATTTGTTGAGAGCCCATTATGAGCATGATCCGCTTTACTGACATGGATCAGCCATGCCTAGGAGAGATATATAATAGTGTCGACTCAATGATTGAGAAGATAAAAGCTGTCATAAATGTAAAAGAGCAAGATCTCGAGGATTTTTTTTTCAAAGAAGTACAATCAATCCTCATTGAGTGGTGGAACAAAATGACCACCCCGCTACATCTACTTGCTTTTGCATTGACTCCTAGATTCTACAACACAAAGATCCTTTCTTTCTTTGGGGAGGATGGCACCATACAGGGATGCGAAAGTCAGTGAGGGATATATGGCGGCATTGTCTAGGCTCTTTCCTGATCTTGAGGCGAGGACATGGTTATGATAGAGTTTGCCAATTTCATAGCAAAAACAGGTCATAGCCTTCTTGCTCTTCGGAGCAAATACAAGATGGATGCTCATATGTGGTGGTACCTCCATGGTCATGCATCAATTTACTTGTAGCCTCTTGCAATCAAGGTCTTGGCACAGGTAAGTTTTTTTATTCTCTTTCCTTTTTTGTTGTAACTTTTAGTTTTTTAAAATTTAAGTTTGAACTTTGCATTGACTTTGCCTCAATAGGTTGCAAGTTCATCTTCCTCTGAGCGCAATTGGAGTACATATAGCTTCATCCACTCACAGAAGTGCAACAAGTTGGGGGCTAAAAAGGCTAAAGATTTGGTATATATACATTCCAACTTGCGTCTTTTATCCCACAAGCAGCCGGAGTACAAGGAAGGGTCAACAAAACATTGGGATATTGATCCAAAGATAGTTGACTTGGATGCTTCCATTTCCCACCTGTCATTAGATGATGAGGGATTGGAGACTTCTTTGGCACCGTGAGACCTACATGTACTGAGGGGTGGGTCGATAGTGGCCCTAGTGGGGTGGTTCGAGTCCATGTGGTTCTAATGAACCACATAATGATGATGATCTTTGATGTTGATGCTCTTGATGAAGAGGAATATGATGAATATTGAAAGATAGTTTGAACTTTGATCATTGGAATTTGGTGTAATAAATTGAATTTAATATATCATGACATTCACATTGTGTTTAATTTAAGTATTTAACTTTTAAGCTTCTAAGTTTTAACAAATTATGACTTGTCTTTTGTGGTTATTTACTTATTTAGCTTATAACTTATAAGTTATCTACTTATCTTGTCTTTCATATGCATAATATGTGGTTAATAACTTAATTCCTATTTAGTAGGCTGAAATTTATATAATTTTTAATTTTTATATTTTTTTGTCTTTGCCATATCCAATCTTGTCAGAGGGCCAAAACTTTTTTGCCATATCTACATATTGGATACTCTGTAATTGTAACTGCATCCAAAACGTATCGGCTACTTAGCAAAATTACGGAAAGATCTTATTAGCTAAATGAGTCTATCTTATGGAGCATATTTAATGAGCTCAAGGGCACCAAAAGGGAATTATACATTGACAAAATCTTATGCAATAATGGAAATATGAATTAGCTTCCATAAACCCTAAGTAGCCAAAACGTTTTGGATATGGGAGTGGGAGCGGGGTATCCGATACGTAGAAACGGCAAAATGTTTTTGACCCCGGATACGGCGTAGGATACGGCAGTACAAAAACTATATAAAAATTAAAAAAATATAAATCTTAGCCTTCTAAATAGGAATTTAATTATAAACCACATATTATGTATATGAAAAACAAGATAAAAGACAAGTTATAAGCTAAATTAAAATAAGTGAATAACCACAACAAACAAGCTAGGATACATGTTGCATCATGCATGTTGTGCAATGGCAGAAAGGTTGACGATAAATACTACATACACCTTCTATGGCTTGCCCACCACCACTATTGCATTATAGATGTACTTTCACGCTAGCACTTATGTGTTGTAACTTGATACGCTTTTGTGTCCCATTTTACCGACTTTGGTCACTTTTGGACAGCGATTTAATTTCTCTGTCTTACAACATTTGCATACATTCTATTAACTTAAGTTCATTCGTATTTATAATCATTGACAATGCTCTAGATATAATTTATTAAGAATAAGAGGGAGTTTATATTTTGGGATATGGATTAACTGAAATATATCTATTTCCTTAGATGCTCGCGAAGTAGAATTTTCTTCAGCTTGCAATTTGTAATTTTCAGAGCTGTTGCTACAACTCATTGCCTGTAAGAAATTTGAAAAAAATAATCTTGGAGCTTTTGTTTGTCAGGAATTTTATGTGTTGGAAAATGCGTTTTTTGTTATTGGGAGCGGCCAGAGGACTGCGGAAACGGCCAGGTACGGCCTGTGCCATACCTGGCTGTTTCCGCAGGCCTCTGGCTGCTCCCTGCCCGCTTCCACGCTGCTCCCGCTCCCTGCCGCTCACGTACCCGCTCCTGAGGCCCCTGCCTGCCGTTTCGGCAACTTAGCATAAACCTCAAACTGAAAGTTTAAATCTTAACTGAAAAACTGAAGTCATATATTTCTGAATCTGAATCTGTTGAAAAAATGAAATCTGAGATTACCATGAAACTGGAATCTAGAAACCGCAAAAATAAACTTTGGAGATGTTGAAGAATATTCTGAAAATGCACTTCCTCTGTTCTTTGTATTTTTGAAAATAGAATAGAACACAAGAGTGCAATTTTACTGGAAAGTAATCACACGGTACATAGAAAAGGAAAGAGCTTTCTTGAGGAGGTATGAATTCCAACTTAGGCTGGAAGAGTTATCCCAGAACAGTATGGAACAATTGCGGGTGTAGCTAGTACTCCAGATATGCACATGAAAACTTGGCACATAAAGATATGATAAGTATTTGTAATTATAGGAATAATATATATGTTTCAGTGAAAGGTAAAGAGTGGGTGCAAGTAGTAGTCTGTAGAAATATACAGTAAATGTTTGTTAAGCTCCTGTTTGCTTATTTGCATCTAAGCCAAATACATGATAAAGCCATATATACAGTCCACAGTTGACTAGTATATGAGTGCAAAGTGTATTTGTAGAGTGAGACTAAGTGTGGGTTGTAGTAGAACTTCGTTGGCCATTGTCCTGTGATGCTGTAACAGAAAAGACAATTAAAATGTAAGGAAAAAATGTAAAGGGAAGTTGTGTGCAAATTTTTATTACTCAGAAGTGTGGAAAATTGAAAAAAATTAATAAATAAAATGAAAAAAGTAATATCATGAGAAACGAGTAGGTATTGGCAAGAGAGTCACCTTAGCTGCTGTCTGGTGGAGCAAAATATACAATGAGATTGCTTTGGTTGACAGTGAATTTTCCTTCTATTGCGACCTCACAACAAGTATATGATATCTATTATCAATTTTGTTCTTTAAATAGTCTTCGTGTGAGATGTCTGTTAGTGTAGGTAATAGCTTCTTTAACAGGGAGCCTGAGAGAATGCATTAGAGATTATTTTATTTTTGCTAGTTTTTAGGTTGCAGACCAGTCGGTGGTTGAAGTAATATGGGCATTGTTGTTGACAAGCAGCACAATGCTTAAGTGTTCCGTGTAGTGCTTAAAAGCTCTCCACTGACAGTTTACATATTTTACAAACATGTTATGGTTTTGAGTAAATGTTGGCAATGGACAATGTATCTTGCACCTAAAGAACAGTAAATGTCAATATTAATGTGTTTAATTTAATGGGCTTGAAACTTGCAATTAGGAATGTCGAAGCTGGATTGAAATGCAAATTTCAGAAGACAATATTGTAAAGAAATAGCTTACCTCAATTATTGTGTTTAAAGTTGTTTTAAAGTCTTCTAGTGTTTTTTCCATTTTCAATGGGGTGATGATTGTTGATTGACTTGTCTTCAATGCTTTTCCGGCTCCATTTTGCTTTAATATATTTTTAAACAAGTAGATTGGGTAGACTTTTCTTTGTAGTTCAATTGTGGCGAAGAGATGTGTTAATGGATCTTTAGTTTTTATGAAAAAGAGAATTTGCATTGTAAATAACATAGAAAGATGGAATATCAACTTTGATGTCATCCTCGAAAGATCCATCTTTGATTTCTAAGACTAGTTGTAAACCTTTTTTTTTTGGCAGATGTAACAATTGCACCAATGGTTCCACTTGGAGACTGTTTAGCAGTAGTCTGATTGATGTATCTAGAATAAACTTGTATTCTGTATAAATTGGCGATATGGTTTCTATGGTGCTAGATTTATTGAGTAGAATTATTATATCACAATCTCCACGGTTGTAGTTGGTTTTGGGTGCAATGTCGAAGTTTGTAATTCTTATTGCTTTTCCTGGTATAACCTTGTCCTCGTGTGATTGGATAAATTTGCTATTGACATTGAGAATGATTGTCATTTCAGCATTTTTATTTGTCAAATCAGCACGTAGCAATTGTATGTTTTGCTTTTATTAGACCGTGGTTTTGTAGATGAGAACATCTCAAAAACGTTTCCAGCTCTAAAATAGTTGAGGTCACTAATGGATGTTAGTATAGAGTTGGATATTGCTTTCCTACAAATAATGAAGCAGTAAGTAGTAGTGTTAAGTAATTTGGCTTTGTAGGGATTGTAATTTGAATGTTACATACTTTTTCTTCATTCACTATTAACAAAGTGTGAATAACATCATGTTTTGAGTTAATTATATGTCAGAAATTGTCTCCTTTTAGAGTTATTGGATGCGTTTCTGTGAAGAATTCAAATCACTAAAGGTGGCAAATATGACGCATCCTTGATGCGTCTATGTATTTTTAGTGCGTCGACTTTGCGCCACTTTAATGCCACTATAGCATCTACTTTACATCACATATAAGTGACAGCCTTTTGTTTTGCTCCATTCCAATGTGACGCAAAAACAACACAAATTGCAATCACAAAAAAACAAGACAATAATAATTATATTTTATTGGTTTTTATGTTAATATATTGTTTGAAATTTATTTTATTAATTATTGTTAGGAAATCCCAAAGTTATTGCTCACAGTAATTAATGTTTTACCATAGTAATTAGTAAGTTAATTTGTTAGTAGAATATATTGTTATAATAACAATATATTCCGTGGTTATTTGGTTACACCTGTATTATTATAAATGGGTCTATTGTTACCTAATTTGTAGGAGGTTGTTCTGCCTACCTTCATGGCTATATAATAGCCATTGTATCTTGTTGAATAATACATAGAAGAATATAATTTGTTTTAGCTGCTCAACTCTGTCTTGAATTTCATTTGGCATTAGAGCGAGTTGAGTTCTAATATGAGAGTCTTCAAGGAAGTTCACACAACCTCGTGAGGATAAAAGTTTAAATTGTATTTTGCAGTCAAATATTCTAAGCCCAGAGCATTTGTATTTCTACACTTAGCGTCCTCACGTAGTCTACTAGGTGTGGCTTGCTTGCAAGTTTGGAAGCTTTGTGCATTATATGTGCCTACGGATTTTGCTCCTCACTTGATATTCAACAAGTTTGGGTTTGCAGTCAATACATATGTGCGCGTTCTTAGGAAGATTGGATTATATCTAACTGTGAATGTTCATATTCTCAATTAGAGTTGATTTTTGTGCATTTCTAGCAGGTCTGTTTTCTAAGAAGAGTAGTAAAGGTACTAGAGTTTTTATATACATTGGTTGTGTTTTTTATTAGATTGAACCATCCTCTAAATGCTACTCATTCATTGTAATTGACCTCTATTTCTTCAAAGAAACCCATTGCCTATCCATTTGAAGCATTGAGTGCATATTGATGGTTTGTGCATGCATCTATATCCGAGTCTTACAATGATGCGTTCAATATGGTATGTGATATTTAGCTTATGGTAATCACAAGTCTTACACATCTTGAGCAAATTGGATTGGAAAATATTTACGACTCTTATATTTCTTGCAGATTCATGAACGTTTACTTTGGTTCCTAACTCAGTTGCCCATTCATCCTATCTATTCACTGCAAATCTAGATTTCTCCTAGCCCAAACAACGATGTTCAATCGTTGTAATCACGACTTTGATCTCGGGTCTCTACATAGCTATTGAGAGTTCCTTCGACATGATTTGGTGACAAGTTTAGAGCTTCAAGGTTATGGGCACACGGTTTTGTGGAGGTTATGGGATCTTAGTATTCCTATTGATTTGTTGAATTCGTGTCAAAGTTTGTTCTCGTACATCGTGGACGTCAATAGGCAATTGTGTCATTTAATTTTGTCTTAGTGTCGAGTCGGTCAAATTTTAATTAGTCATTGTTTAAGAAGTCCTTTAAGTCTTTTAAGATTTTGTTGGTTGTGTCATTAATATATGTTTAATGCATTCGAGTTTAGGATTATTATTGTTGTTGTCATTAAAATGTTGTCATTGTTATGTTATTAGTTTTGTCCCCGGATATATCATTTATTGTAAAAGAGTCAAAGTTATATACGTGATTTTAGAATATTTTAATAGTCATCACGAGTCAGAGTCAAAAAATTGTCAATTTCTTTTTTTTTTGCCTCACGGATGCATTATCGCTAGAACACAACGTCTAATATGTAAACTTGAGCTTCATGTTCACATTCCGTTGAGCTAGCAACTTCACCTTTGGAGGTTGGAGGATACACAGAGGATGGAGGACAATTGGCGTCCTCTCGTCAGTCACCACCAATGAGGCTGCACATACTGATTTGGTGACGTGTGAGTGTGTGTTTATTTCATTTGATTTCAGTGTGGTGTTTTTAGAATAATGTGTTATGGAGACTTCACATTGTGGGGGTGGGAATGACACAATGCTTCAGTTTGTATGTGTGGAATGATATGTTTGCACTATGATGGATTCCGATATGTAATCTCCTGAAGAGAAACTATGATGAGAGTCGAAGAATGCACTAGCACATCGCGATATGGTTGTAGGTAAACCATTTGAAAACCTTCACCCCTTTGTGGTTTGTGGTCAACCACTGGAAAACCACCTCACTCTCGGTTTTGGTTAACCGATGGAAAACCAACTTTTGGTTTGTGATAATCCAAAGAAAAATCACATGATCGCAAAATCGGAGGCAACGTAACATGGACGTTTTCCCATGTTAGCACTAAGGGGGAATGTTAGGAAATCCTATGTTAGTGCTCACGGTAATTAATGTTTTACCGTGGTAATTAGTAAGTTAATTTGTTAGTAGAATATATTTTTATAATAACAATGTATTCCATGGTTATTTGGTTACACCCATATTATAATAAACGGGTCTAATGTTACCTATTTTGTAAGAGGTGGTTCTGCCTACCTCCATGGCTATATAATAGCCATTGTATCTCGTTGAATAATACATAGAAGAATATAATTTGTTTATTTACTCAATTTTGTATCAAATTTAAATTATTATATTTGATATATATAATTATATACATTATAGGATATTATTGTATATTACGTTGATTTTTTTAATACAAAATAAAATGAATTTATTAAAACTCAACAAAATATCCTAATATTATTCGGTATGAAAAGCAAAATAAATACATTATAGATAATTAGAAAATACAATAATTAAATTACAACACAAAAATAGGCGCTATTCCTTCTCTTTGTCCTCGTCTTCACCCTCCTCATATGTGCGATCCTCGTCATCGTCCTCATCCTTGTTATTGTCCCATTGATATTGTCTTTGCCTTCCTCTTCCAACTCCTTTGTCTATCAACCCAAATATTTAATGACAAAAATTACAACTAGTTGAATTTAAAATTTATGCAAATCACAACTAATTAAACACAATATCTTACCGATACAAGGGCATTCTCGTCGGCGTACTTGATGAGTGCAATTGAGCCCCATCCCATTGATTTTAATGATGTTTACATGTTTTTTCTTCAACAATATTATATCGGGTTTCTTCCAAAAATAGTGAAAATAAAAATACTAGTATTAACATGAATTTGATCAAACATAGGATGTAGAAATATCTTCACTACCTCACTCTCAGGCTCAAGGTATGAATCTCATTTAAGCTATATTTTTGTTGCTTACTTGGTTTTTAACGAAGATTCAACAATTTCATAAATTTTTGATGATTAATTATGTTTTAGATCACACATACTAGGACCACTCCCAGTCTTTCCAGACTAATTCTCTACAACCACATGAACTGTAACAGCCACAAGCCCCATTTGCACCTCAACTACAATCCACACAGCTAATAATTTTTTTAATCATAAATGATATAATGTTATATTTATTATTGTTTTATTCTTATTATGTTTCTTATGTTATTTACAATTGATTGTCGCAGTGCCGTCTCCACCTCCACCACAAAATTTTAAGACCAGGTTTAGTGGCAAACATATTTCATTTATTCCTCTAGCTTCAAGCAGGGGCACCCTTAATTTTGCAACTAATTTTCCAACATTTTCGTTGGGAAATGTTCCTAGTGGATGGGGTGTTTTAGTTTTGAACAAAATTGATTTGGATGTGGAATATGTAGGGATGGAAAATGGGGTTACGGCCCATGGAGCTTTCAATCCCCAACATATGATTCATGGGTCAAGGCAGCCTTCTCTAATAAGAGCGAGATAAATCAAGCACACCTTCTTGATACGAGATAACCTTAAATGATGACAAAAAAACTACTTTTGCAATTATAACTATTTTTTTTTACATTTGTGAAGCCACTGTCAATGATGTTTTATTGAAGAATATTGAACAATTAAAAGTGTGAGAGTTTAGGGTTAAACTTGTGATAAAAGAAATAAATTTTTGATTTAAAAATCTCTCCCAAAGACATTGTATTCTTGAGTTCAAAATGAGCCATCAAAACTTGATTTTTGTTGAATCAAGTCGTTTACAGTTCGTATCTTTTGAAAATGATTACGATGATGAAGTGTTGGATATAATTTTGAATAAAATCGAGATATAAAATGCGAAGCACAAGCCTACCACAATATGTGGTCAAGAGACAAGAATCTTGTAGTTATTACAAATGCGGAAAGAGATAGGCATTGGACAAAGTGTTACTAAATTTGCTAATATGATTTACAATTTTTTAAAACTTTATAGTTTATTAATTATTTTCTATTTTGAAATGCGGTCAAAGTACAAAACTTGAAAACGAGGCTACTTTGTGCTTGATGTCCATTTAAAAGTGCAAGGAAAAGTTTAAATGCAACAATTGATTTAAAGTAGAAGCTTGTTATCTTAAACAAGTAGAATAATACCTTAAGAAGGATAATTAAGGAAAATGGAATGGATTCATAGATATTGTTGGAGAAAAATAGAACATGATCCAACCTTACTATTTGTCGGTGATGCAAAGCAAATCTAGAACAAGATATTCTTTCGAATATTGAAGCAACCACGAAGGATCTTGTTTAGTCGGATGTTGTAAAAGAAAGCTCAGTGCGCAGAGGAGAAACACCAACAAAAGAATTTTCTTAAGGATGAAGTCGCAAAAAGAAATTGTGAAATTTGTAATTGTCATTTGAAAATCTTGTTGTAAAATTGTTTTATATCGTGATTATATATATATATATATATACACATGCATACATACACATACATATATATATATATACATATATATGTGTGTGTGTGTGTGTGTGTGTGTGTGTGTGTGTGTGTGTGTGTGTGTGTGTGTGTGTGTGTGTGTGTGTGTGTGTGTGTGTGTGTGTGTGTATATATATACATATACACATACATATATATATATACATATACAAGCCCCATTTGCACCTCAATTACAATCCACACAACTAATAATTTTTTTAATCATAAATGATATAATGTTATATTTATTATTGTTTTATTCTTTTTATGTTTCTTATGTTATTTACAATTGATTGTCGTGATCGTCTCCACCTCCACCACAAAATGTTAAGACTAGGTTTAGTGGCAAACATATTTCATTTATTTCTCTAGCTTGGCAAGCCAGGCACCTTAATTTTGCGGCTAATTTTCCAACGTTTTCATTGGGTAATGTTCCTAGTGGATGGGGTGTTTCGGTTTTGAACAAAATTGATTTGGATGTGGAATATGTAGGGATTGAAAGTGGGGTTCTGGCCCATGGAGCTTTCAAAACCCAACATATGATTCATGGGTCAAGGCAACCTTCTCTAATAAGAGTAGATAAATCAAGCACACCTTCTTGAACGAGCATAACCTTAAATGATGACCAAAAACTACTTTTGCAATTATAACTATTTTTTACGATATTTGTGAAGCCATTGTTAATGATGTTTTATTGAAGGATATTGAACAATTAAAAGTGTGAGAGTTTAGGGTTAAACTTGTGATAAAAGAAATAAATTTTTGATTTAAAAATCTCTCCCAAAGACATATATTGTATTCTACGAGTTCAAAACGAGCCATCAAAACTTGATTTTTGTTGAATCAAGTCATTTCGGTTCTATATCTTTTGAAAATGATTACGATGATGAAGTCTTGGATATAATTTTGAATAGAATCGAGATATAAAATACGAAGCACAAGCCTACCACAATATGTGGTCAAGAGACGAGAATCTTGTAGTTATTACAAATGCAGAAAGAGATAGGCATTGGAAAGTGTTACTAAATTTGCTAATATGATTTACAATTTTTCAAAACTTTATAGTTTATTAATTATTTTTCTATTTTGAAATGCAGTCAAAGTACAAAACTTGAAAAATGAGGCTACTGTGTTTGATGTCCATTTAAAAAGTGCAAGGAAAAGTTTAAATGCAACAATTGATTTGAAGTAGAAGCTTGTTACCTTAAACAAGTAGAATAATACCTTAAGAAGGATAATTAAGGAGAATGGAATGGATTCATAGATATTGTTGGAGAAAAAATAGAACATGATCCAACCTTACTATTTACAGGTGATGCAACAAATCTAGAACAAGATATTCTTTCGAATATTGAAGCAACCACGAAGGATCTTGTTTAGTCGGATGTTTTAAAAGAAAGTTCTGGTGCAGAGGAGAAACACCAACAAAAGAATCTTCTTAAGGATGAAGTCGCAAAAAGAAATTGTGAAATTTGTAATTGTCATTTGAAAATCTTGTTGTAAAATTGTTTTATATCGTGAGTATATATATATATACATATGTATGTATATGTATGTGTATATATATGCATGTACATACATATACATATACATATACATATACACATACATATGTATATGTATATGTATACGTATATGTATTTATATGTAGTACACATACATACATACATACATACATATGTGTGTGTGTGTGTACATAGAGACACGCAGCACACACACATATATAATTTTTAATGAAAATATTAAGAGTTTCAAATTTCAATTGATTTGGTGTTTTACTTTAGCTATATTAGTGCACAAGTTCTTCATTTAAAATCGAGAAAGTGAATATTGTTCTCAATTTTGTTTATTAATGACTAATCCTATTACATAATACATTATTGATTATTATCATTTTCAAACACATTATGTGGACATAAGTTGCGTTTCCAAATATGGAAATTATTTTTAAAAAAGAACATAAAATTTGATCATGTATCTTGTATTTTAGACTATAAATATATATGGTTCTTTAATAATTATAATCTTCTTCATTATATGAAAATATTGACAATTTAAATTTATATGTTGTAGTATTTGTGTTATATTTATGTGTATGTATGAAATGTCTCGATTAAAGACTCTTAATAAATTACAACATTGAAAATATTATTCAAGTAAAGAACATGTGTATATCAAGAATGACTAGATACACACTTATAATATGATATGAATAATGATATTGTTGGCATGTTATGATTTAGGTGTTGTCATTGATGTAAAATCCCATTAATGACAAAGAGGATGATGGAGTGGAGTTAGATGATGCTCGAGTGATGATGATATGGTGATTCAAGTATGTTCTTGGTTGCATAAGTTGATTAAGTGAGAATGACTTGTTCTAGTAAGCCCAATTAGGTGACCTAACTAGTCTAGGTGATGATACATGGTGGTTGGAGCTTCTTGATAGCTTGAGGAACATATTGGAAGCATAGAGAGCATGTTTAGGGAGTGTTTAGGCACTTACATAATTTTTAGGGTGAATATAGAGGTTACTGAGACCAAGTTTTAGGTGCACATCTAGACCATGTCTAGGTGCTTGGAGGCCTAAGGTTGAGATATGGAGCTATGTGAGCTCATGGATGCATGTAGGCTATTATATAATGATGTATAATGGTTGTTAGGGAATTTTGAAGAGTTTCTATGATGAGTTATGAGGTTGTTTTAGATGACCCTAGCCTAGACTATGCAAAACCCTAAGGGCTACCCATTCAAATGAGATGAGATATAAATATGGAGAGTTATTTGTGACATGATGATGATTGGAGATGATGCACATAGCCGTCATATAGGTGTGAGAAAATTTGGAGTCATTTTGAAAAGGAATTTACAAGTTAAGTTAGTTTGTGAAACAGGGTCCAAGAAAGCTTGAATTGCACCTTCTGATGCTCACCCTGAATTGTGTGCTTTGTATGGTACCTTGTGGATTTTAGGGATGTTTCTACATTGAGTATAGAATATTTCACAAAAATAATGAGGTCATTTCATCATCACATTTTTATGAATGAATGTCAAGAAGGTAAACAACTTTTTGTGTGTCTAAAACCGTAACTCAAAAGAGGTAGGAGAGAAAATGCTTCTAAGTGGCCATAATTGATTTCTAGTGTATGTATGATGATTGGATGATGTAGAGGACTCCTCTAGGTTTCTAGAAAGGTATGATATTACTTGTGGTGATGAGTGGACCCCACTCAAATAGGGGTATTTCTGAAGAAGTTTGTTTTGGGACAAGGTTATCCAAAGGGGTTACAAATTAAATGGACATTTTTTTGATTTTGTGAGTTGTTATTGATTTCCAAGGTGGTTTCAAGTCATGTTGATGAATAAAAATAGAAAAGTGTGCCCTATTTGTGAAGACTAGTCAAATGAAAATTTTGGGGCAGTTTGAGACGGTTTGTAGAGATGAACTTGGTTAAAGCTTTTCAACTTGGAGTTGGAAGGAGTTACAATATGTTATGGAAATATGATTTAGAGATTTATAGTGGTATAAGTTTGGTCTCATGATGAGTTGTTTTGATGTGGTTTCCAAGTTCATTTGTAAAGATAATAGTTTCTTGATTTTTCAAGATAATACTTTTTCTTAAAGATTGAGGTGATTGAAGCATGAGATGATTGATTTGATGCTTACTACCACCTGGAAAGTGAAGAGGGATGAATTTTGTTCCTGATTGAAGGCCCTTGGAGGTCTTAGAAGTGGCATAAAGGGTGAAAACTAGTTGAGTTTTTGCGGCGGCTTCGAACAACATGTTCTAATGAAGTGTAAAGCTATTATGGTTTTAGTATATTGATGTTTCATGATGTCTAGTTTTCTTAGATGTGTTTTACAAGTTATTAGGTTTCCATAGAGTGGTCACATGCCATACTTGAGATCATCTTAGGTGGTCATCAAGCCCAAAGGTGAAATTAAGATGCTAGAAACAAGTGTTTTGTGAAGGATATGAGCTAGTGGACCCATTTAATGAAATATTTAATTTTCTAGAGTAAATGTGTGACCATGTATGATGATTTTATGCTATATTACTCATGTATGGTGAATTGGGAGCTTGAATAAGAATGGTTTTTGTATGAGTCGATTTTTCTCATCCTAGTGATGGGGTTTTGAGGCATTTTGGTGCATGATGGATGGTTTTAGGCATGGACGACCTACATGAGTCTTATGTGAACATATTTTATGATTCAAATGAGATGTTATGAAATTGAATTGGTTGAATCAAAGGAGGGAAACCGACCTCTCTTGAATTTGAATCAAGGAGAGCTATGGGACGATGTTTTGGGTGCTTTATTTTATACGAGTTGAGTATGAAAAGTGTGACCTTGGTGTGATTAATTTGCAGGTTTGAAGGAATATTTTGAGAGATGATAAAGTGTATGACTGGTCGAATAATGATAGCAAGAGTGTGTGTAAGGGTTTGATGCTTTGAGAAGTGAAGATAGTGCAAGTTTGAAAACCTAGGGGTTGAGCAAGGGTTCGAAGGTGAGCGAATTGAATAAGTGATCTCAAATAAGTTGTGGAAGAAACAATATATCAAAGATATTCATCATAAGGTGGTTGAGTGGGTTCTTGATCATCTTGGGGGTTTGCAGCTTCCTTGTGGAGTTGGTGCTTCACAAAACTAGGGGTTGGTGCTCTACTAAACTAGGGTTTGTTCCTCACTAAATTTTGAAACATAACAATATATATTTTGTGTTTCAGTGGGTTTTCTTCCCCTTGAGGTTTCCCACTTATATATTGTGTTATGGTGTTGATTCTCTTGTTCATGGTTGATTGCATGTATGTTATTTGATGTTGTGCACACATTAATGGTTGAATAAGTGGTTTGTGATTTAAGTAAGCAATTTGAAATTGAATTAATTTTGTAAGGATTGATTCACCCCCATCTCATCCATTATGCTTCCAACGTATATTTGATTTCCGAATTACCATGTCCATACATTCTTTTTTACTAAATATCGGGTAGCTCAAACTGAAACATATCTTGAAATTTTTTGTCTCAACACTCAAACTTGTTATCTAATATTTCGTTGTTATTTTTAGTCACAGTTTAGATGTTATCCAATGGCCTTGTATTATAATTAAAGATCCCTCTCTTCTTAGTAAGATAATTCTATACCGCCATTACTCCATAAGGAAATGTGTCCACATCATATTGTGAAACGTAGAATAGTAAGCAAGTCTCAAGATTTTTATCCAAAGTATGTTTGATATTTTGATTTTATAAATGTTAATGCGCTAAAAATCTTTCATCTTCAAGTAATCGAATATTATTGTTAGAAACAATTCATACAATCGTAAATATTTACTAATGCTTTCACGAAGGATCTTTATTAGGATACAACTTTTTTAATAGGCGTGTAATTTCTCCATTATCTATTGGTTCACTAAGTAAGTCAAATTGTTCGGTCATTGTGATGTCGAAATGAGCCGATTCTGATGAAATTAATTCCTTTTGAAGAAAACTATTAATCTAAACTCCGTTACATTCAAATTATTTTCCAAATTGCTTAATGAGAGTACCCATGTGTCTTTTATATACATCGTTATAATATTGTTATCTGCTTAAAGGATTCCAAAATATAGGATTGACCACCCCCATGGTTTCAAGAATACCATTCCTTTTGAAGCGATCTATGATCTCACTAAATAAGCATTGCGAATTTTTTTATAATTTTATTCTTGTTTTATATTAAGAGCTTCATATAAATTATGTGTTATAGGTACTTATTCAATGTTTGATCCAAAGAATATCCACTCATCTTTGGAAAGTGTGCATTTGAATCTCGTTCCCGTTTATAAGGATACAAAGATGACAACATATATGTGTACGCGTTATGCTTTTTCCTTTTCCAACCCATGCATCAAGGCTTGGGATCCAATTTGGATCCACAAGCTCGAGGCATGGACTGCAGTAAACACAACAACCCGCGTGTTTTTGCGGGAAAATGTAAAAATAACTTCACCATGATAAATCAACATCAAATGATTGATTCATTTAAAAAAACTTATACCGCATGACGTAAAGCAAAGTTTCTTCTTTGTATAAATATAATTTTCCAATTTTTTTAACAAATATAAGGTTTCCATATTATTTATTTTCAAACTATGCCTTTTTATAGCTATTTTTTGAAGTTTAAACATGTCTATGTTTTTTTGTGTATCTTTTTTTCGACTCATCGAAATTGAATAAAATTTGTTAAGCACAAACTAGGACTAATTCTAAACATATTAAAAACTAATTTTTGATATTTGTTGAGGTAGTTAGGTGGGCACGGTCGACTCCGTTATTTTTCAAAACATAATTTTTGTACTAGAAAAATCATTAAAAAAACTCGCTAATTTAAAAATAAAAATAAAAACTTTAGCACAAACTAGATGCTCCTAGCTATCTTTCTACTAAAGGTTTTTCAAAAATACTAAATGGTGCTAAAAAATGGTGGGGGCACGAAAGTCACTTTATTATGTTTTTTAACAAAAACAAGAGTACCTGTTGGTATTTTAGTTATTTGACCCATTTAAAATCATCTATTTTTAATAAAATTTAGTAGCTTAGAAACTAAACTCAAAATGCTACGATTCATGTTTCTACAAAATCTTCCAATTTTGAGTGTAACTATTTCAAAAAACTCATACAAGTGGAAGTTTTTTATTTTTCAAAAAAATACGTCCACTTAAAACCCCATTTTGTTTCCTCCAAATATGTTGCATACATTTACAAATTAGATTGCTATTAACAGTGGCTTGAATTTTTAAGGCACTGCACCTCAATTTCTTTCCCACAAAAGAAGTAACACGTATTCAAGGCACATAATGTCAGCTCCATCAAATTTAGGTAAACAATTTTGACCTCGTATTCACATGTTGTAGGTACATCATTGTGAATACAAACGCAAAAGTACTTGTGGTAGTAATCCATATCCATTTTTGGTTTTAAAACTGACATAAAATTAACCCAGATCCCATAATATCTAAACTAGAATAATTACTTAAAAAGGTGTTTTCATGGGCGGAAAGCCCCGTCCCATCTAATAACATGTAACGATGTATATTTTACGCATCGACCATTTCAAGGGTTAAAAATATCTGAAAATCAAAAATTTCACATCACTTTTTGCATCATCATCAAATCCACTTGTAACGTGTAAAATCCACCTCCGACGTGTAAAGAAAAATTTAGAAAAAAAAAAAATGAATTCAAGCCTTCGTGCTTAGCATGCTTGGTCGTTTTTGGTTTTTGCCATCCTATTTCTACCTACAACAGATAGGGGTGCATCCACATCAAGTCGGTGCAGCTAATTAGTATGGGTGGATCTCCTTATTTCTCAAAATATGCAGGCCTCATTCTTAGAGCTTGGATTTCCAACGATAATTTCCTTTTGAGTGAATATATCAGAGTTCATCTCGATGGTGGATTTGTAGGAATGTCCGCACATAAAAATGTCACCAAATCTGTTTCCAAATGATGTGAAAATCTTTTTGAGATTAAAAATTCATGTAGAAATCATTGTAGGCCACAATTTTTAAGTGCACAAAGTCTAAATCGTTGTAAATTGTGATTTGATGGATATAGCAACTGACACTACAACTTCTATTTTTCTTCACCATTTATTGTTTCGTTCTTCACTCCAAATCAACAGACTCGTGACTGCTTTTATTTGCCTGCATTTCAACTTTCCATGTTTTTGTATATTGTGTCCTCTCACATTTCTCCTTGGAAATCGTTAATTCTTCTTTGTGTTAGTTTTTTTTGCGTTCCCCAAACGTTGATTGGAAATCACAAATTTTTCTTGTAGTCTACATGTTCCTTCCCCAAAAACACACATGAACTAATACATTAATCATGCCTACCCTTTAGTCATGCTCATCCTTTATATAAGTTTAGTCATGCATTTGCATTGACCTTGTTTGCATCAGACAACGAGTGTTGCTTCTTGCCAGTGAAGACGTTGAACCGCTCTGCATAGAGTTATCCTCCCAAACACTAAACGATGACAAAGAAGTTGTGGGAAAATTTTCATTAGCATCAACGCCAAAAATGTCCCACTCCAAGCTCCAAGCGACTTGATATAGTATGTCCCTTTAGGTTTAGTTGCGTGTTCGGAGGTGACATAATTAAACCCTCTATAAGGCCAGGGTGAATTGCTCGTGCATGTCTGTTTTTGGATCAGATAAAGGATAATGGAGCTAAAAGTTGGCTAAGCACCAATATCCACAATTTATTGCCCGACTTTGTTACTGTGGCAACAATAATACATAATATATATCATGTTATTAAAGCAAAGTTAGCTTAGGTAGATTAAATATTGTTTATAATAATAATTTATATCTCGTTATTGGAGAAGAGATAGAATTCTTGTTTGAAAATTGACATTATAATTTGTTCATAGCTTCATCATCTTCGAAGTTCTTCTTTCAAGAGGAAACTAATAAACAAAGAAATTAATATCTATAGTGTCATTTCCCCATGACGATAATTCCCACCTTTTTATTTTTGACTTTACGTTTATGTCTTCGCCTAATCTACTTCATTAGATGTTCACTCAAAAAAATTGACATCATAATTTAAAAAAAAAATAGAAAAGTTCGATCAACGAATAAAATCTTCTTTTCATTCATATGTCCATTCCTTAAAGGGGCTCAATTATCAATGAGTGTTCATGCATTGCCTTCTTCTCTTGCAATTACTCGATCTTATGAAACCTTCTCCCCGATGTCAAATCCTTTATCTTTTTGAGCTATTCATTACTGTATTTGGATCTCCATACTTTCCACAAATATCTCCTCCAATGTTCCTGCATACCCTTCAAAGCCATTACATTTTTATGTTATGTCGTATTCGATCCCAAATTTTACCTTCCACTTTGCCCTCCTCTTCTTCCCACTCTTTATTCATATGTCCAATCTCTTTCGACGTTCACATTGCACTGTTCGCGTGAGATTGCTAGTTTTAATGAGAAACAAGAAAAATAGAGCCTCAAGGAGTGGAACTGCGTCCGAACGTTTGTTACTACTCAAGTATGAACGTTTCTGAAAATATTGAAAAATAATAATTAAAAAGCATCGTAGACACGCATGATCCATTGACATGAAAAATGTTTGTCCATCATTTTCACACACAGATCCATGAAGCGATAGCGAGAAGAATAGGGCCCCTATCGTTACAGAAACATATTTAGTGTTATATTTTTGGAGGGATGAACGTGAGTGTGGTGTACCTGGAGGAGTTGGTGACTCTTCTTCCTCATGAAATGGGGATTTGTTGATGGAAGCCTGCCCCTGGAATCGCCGTCAACTAACCAGGGTTAAATATATAGAGCTTACTCCCGCAACTAACCACAGTTCGCTTAACTCGGGGTTTACTTCGTACACGATATTTTTCTGTCGGTAATAATTTAGTACACAATCGACGGTTCAGAATCGTTCATAGTTACGGTATCACCGACAACCTGGGTTATCGGTTTTTAATGAATCCGGAAAACTTGTCAGGAAATGATAAGTAACGTCAAATTTCTGCGAAATGATACGTTACCTGTTTTTAACTACTTTTGGCTACTGTTGGAATACGACCGCCATTGCCAATAAATGTGTGTGCCGTATGAAAACAGAGATTTTTGGTTTTTAAGTGGGAAACTAAGTATAGAATAGAATATGACATTCAAGTGAAGGGTGACCCACATAGAAACAAGGAAAGGAACACGGACAACACATGAAAACTTTTGATTTTATCCATTTATACAAATGTACGGATGCCCAGTAGTAAATTTTTACTGAGAATCTATGTTCTTAGTAGATATTGATATTTATAAATTTAGAGTTTAGCGGTCGCTAGAAAAATTGTTAATGCCTCAACAAGATATTTAGAGCTTAGCACTTGCTAGGTAACCTTGGCTGGACTAGGGTAAATTTTAAGACCTCAATAAAGTCATTTAGATTTTGTCATGTTCTAAACAATTGTTTGCATAGCTTAGCAGCCTCTAGGTTCCAACCATAGTAATATTTGTCCATATTTCTCCTAGATTAATCAAAAGGATTAGTAATTTTATTTTATTAAATGAAAATATTCAATTTCATGGCCTCCAAGTAGCTTGACTAGTCCGATTGCATTTCGGGAGCTCTCATGCTCCTCTTAAAAGGCAACTTCACCATGAATCTAGACCTCAATCCTCCTCCTCCAAATATGTTGTCGTAGTTGCGATGATCCACCCTAACATGTGCCTCCATATCTGCTTTGCCCGACCACATGGATTGTCGTTACCATTGAATATACTATTAACCAAATTGTCTAACTTGGCGGGGCAAATTTTGAATCTCACACTTCTACTAGATGACGAGAAAATATTGATGTGTGAGACCCACCCTAAAAAAAGAGAATCCTTGAGGAAACCATTACTATACAAGCCGTTTCCATAGCTCGAGGCTCTTGTAGAAAGCTGCGACCCATACAATGGAACTATTATCCAATTTTGCCCCTCAGGCAAAATTGGACAAACATGACCTTGCACACTGAGAAAATGGAGGGATTGATTTAGTCATGGGAGCTTACATTTCGAGGTTGTCGAATAGGTTGACGCAATCCGAGCAAATCGCAAAGGAATTTAGGAAATGAAGAAACTTTGAAAGTCTAAATTTGATTTCGGAGGTAGAGCCGTTCGGAGGTAGGCTAGGGTCAAATTCGGGGATTGGGTGGAAAGAAGCACTTGACGTCCGAAACCCCAAAGTATGAAATTCGGACTTGGATTTGAAGGTTCGAGGTTTTAGTGAGCATGAGCAAGTGAAGCGGTGCAAAAATCCCTGAAATCCCAAAAGTTTGAAACCCGAAGTCCGAATTTCAGACTTCAAGATTTCGAAAGTTCGGAGTTTGAAGCAGGGTCGAATATCAACGAAAACCCAAACCTCGAAGTCTCGAAAATCTGAACCCTGAAGTCTCGAAACCCCCAAAAATGCAAAGGTCCAAAACCTGAAGTCCAAATTTCAGACTTCGGGGTTTTGACATTTTGGAACCTTCAACCCCCAGTTCAAAAAATCACAACTCGAAGTCTGAAACCCGAAGTCTGAATTTCGGACTTCAGGGTTTCAGAGTTTCGGAGGTTTTGTTGACTCAAGCCAAATGAACAGTAACATCAACCTCGAAGTCAAAATGCTCGAAAGTCTGAAATTTCAGACTTCAGAGGTTGTGAGGCAATTTTAGTCGAAAAGAGAAGATCAACCACCCGCATTTATTGTAGAATGACACCCCCATCTTCAGATGGCCATAAATTTTGATTGGGAGCTCAAATTTGCACAAAATCAGACTTTTTGGAAAGCTCTTAGTGTCCTCTACTCCTCTACACAACTACGAAGGACTTTCTTAATTTAAGTGAGACTAAGTATTTTAAAATGAATAAATACAGTCCGCCATTTTAGGGGGTGTTTCAGATTTCTCACCTACCCAAATGATGAAGGTATGGGCTTCCTTTCTTTCCCAACAAGGCATAGTACATGGAGGTATGGGTTTTGCAGTGGCACCCATCATTTTTAGGTGAATTCAATGCATTTTAGGGTGGTTGAAGCAATATTTTAAGTTTTTTCCCTCTCTCCCTTCTCTCATTCTTCCTATATATTATAAGGAGGGGCATTGTTCTAATGTTGGATAATTTTACTTTGCACCTTCCTTCTTCTCTTTCCTGTAAGTGAATTTGTGGAGTCCAAACCTCCCATTCAAGTTTGTAATGCAAGTGAAGGGTGACCCACATAGAAACAAGGAAATGAACATGAACAACACATGATTTTTTTATCCATTTATACACATTTTGTGTGTCACGATAAACATATAAAGGAAAAAATCATGGCTAAGAAGATATTTTAATATTTTAATGAAGGAAGAAGACCTCTAACTTACCTCAAGCTGAAGCATCAATTATAATCCATGATCCTATCTAATCGAATATTGCACCCTACATAGAAATTCCAAATCTAATGTGATGTCCTTATAGAGGGGAAAAAATAATTAAATTTTAATTCAACAACAAATAAATTAACATTTAGAAATATTTTAGGTGTATCGGAATACAAGATACATACAAGTGTGTGTGATATATTATATCGCGTTGCATTAATAAATATATGGAAAATCAGCTAATTGACATATGGATCTAATCATTTACAAAGCTGAAAAAGGTGAGTTCTTGAGTTATAGTTTGTGACTTTGAATTTGTATTATATCATGGCTCTAATAATACTAATTGATTTCCTCTTTCTTGAGGTTAGGAGTACAAGAGACCATTGCATTATTGTATATAACTTGAGGTTTTGCATGGTATGGTTCACCTCATGGGTAGGCATCATACAATGAGAATCACAATGTATATCATAAGAAATAACTATATGCTCCCTATCATATACAAGGACAAGAAGCCACAATGTGTTATCATTTCACACAGTCTACCATATCTACATACATAATTTGAAAGACTACTTTGAATCAAAAGATAGTAATATATTACATAATAATATGCATATGAAGGAAATATTCCATTCGTAATCTAAATACTAGAAATTATATCATCATGGAATTGCATCTAACAAAATTTCTATCCATATCAATGACTAATGAGTACATAATGTTACATTGTAAATCATGAAGTAGATCATTCTAATAGTAATTTGAATATTGGTGTCAATGGTGCAAGCGTAGTGCAAGTGAGTGACACATTGAAATTTGAAAATGAAATAAGTCTTATCTACAAATTTTTGGGAATGCTACACACCGTGCATGTCTTATTATAATTATTTCTTCCACCTTCGTGCCCAATTTGTTCACCCAAACTTTTAAAATAGAGCTTGCAATTTGCAAATACTTATCAAATTATCATTCATTATAATCGCGGAGTGCGGACCATTGATTCTTTGTGAATGTGTTAAATGTCTGAAATAAAGTTTGGTATTGTATTGGATCAGCAAATCATCTTGTTTGAAAAAACATTTGAGCTACATTGTTCAAGCCAAGAGCTTGAATTTCACTTAAATATCCCAAGCATTGTAAAGAAATAACTCCAAGGTTAATACAAATTGAGGCAAGTTGAAAATGATTTCAAAAATAATTTGATTACACTAGAGGTGAGACCCATGCAATGGTTAAGCATGAAGCCAAATTCCGATGTCAATAGTGGTGGTACGTAAAAACTAGGTAGCTCCAAATTAGTGTGAAGAGGATGATCCTGAAAAAGGCTACAAAGATTCAAATAGTAAGTACCATCGGCTTGAGCTATAGGTGATAAGAAAGAGAGAAGGCTCATTTTGATCAAGACATAAGCTCACACATTAAGCTAACAAGGTGAAAATTGAAAACTAAAACCAGGTTAAATTTTAAAATCCCTGTCCCTAAAAACAATTGTAGATATTACTTGGTGAATATGTGAAAATGGCTTTCGAAATTATAAAGAATATAAAGGAAATGGGTTTCAAACGGTTTAGCGAATCATTTGACGATGTTGTTATTTGGTAGTAAATTTTGTGACAATATATGTTCTCAGTAGATATTGATATTTATAAATTTAGAGCTTAGCGGTCGCTAGTTAAATTGGTAATGCCTCAACATGATATTTAGAGCTTAGTGATTGCTAGGTAACCTTGGCCGGACTAGGGTAAATTTTAAGACTTGAGTAAAACCGATTAAATTTTGTCATGTTGTAAACAAGCTGTTTCAGATAAGCTTAGTTGCCTCTAGGTTCCAATCAGTTGACCCTATCCCTCACGTAAGTTTGCATGGGGGTTATGTGGCATGTGATGCATGGGGTTATGTGGTATGTATCCTATGCTGAAGTTGACCAGTCGTCTCCCTCTGCCTCCATTTGTCTATGTGTCCTTTTCTGTCCAGCTATCATTTATGTCAAATCATTAGCTGTCAAGCAATAAATTTATATTTCAAATTTTAAATTTTCCCACGCATTCATTTCATTTCAATAAGTTCCTAACTTCAGTTTCCCTGTTTTTCTTTGCAGCAGGTACAAAATAGGAAGTCGATTCACAAAGAGCAAGACAGGTTCTTTAAAGCACTGTGATTGTTACCTTCATGATGGATACATGCGTAAGTAAAATGGATCATTTCATAATATACATGAAGGAAAAGAGATTCTATCAAATCAGTTGAGGTCTCTTTTGAGGCTCCATTTACTAAGGAGTTCACTTGTTGGCAAGAGATGTAGTAGTCGCTTTGATTGCAAGAGGAAAATTGCTACATTTCTCTACAATCTCATGAGCAACCTGCTCAAGGTGATGTGGCAACTTGTTTCCCTCACGTTTGGAAAGCCATAAAAACAAAACATCTTCTATTGTCTTCTTTTGATAAACAAACCATGTTATAAATTACAACTCTATTATTTTCCCGACCTCCCTATTTCTTGTGGAAACAATTACTTTACAATGATTATGAGTGGTAAACCAAATTTTTGAATCTTAGTGCCTACATGATTTATATCAAAGTAGGTTTTATCTCCACATAATACGTTGTTTTTTCCAATACCTTCATTTTTATGTATGTTTTGCATTGCACAATCTATTCAAAGTTGTTTCATTCAAATATTTTGTAATAATATCAAACTTATTCCCTCTTACTTTAATTATAATAGTTCAACAACGTATTACGTTGTCACCCATAATAAATGATGAGCAAACACGTTATTCTTACAGGATATAGTCATTATATTATATAAAACTACGACGCCAAATTTTTATGTGCCTACGAGATCTATATCAAAATAGGTTGTGGTTCCATGTAATACGTTGTTGCAACGACGACATGCATTTTTAATGTTTTTTTTCACTGCACAGTGTTACGAATCTATTCAAAGTTGTTTTATTCAATCATTTTTAAATAATTTTCAATTCATCCCCTCCTACTTTAAGTATAATAGATCAACAACGTATTACGTTGTTACCCCTAATAATGACTATTCAACACATTAATCTTACAAAATATGCTTAGTGTACTATATAAAACTATAATGTCAAATCAGAGTGTTTCTTTAATATCTTTATCGAAGTAGGTTTTCATTCCACGTAATATGTTGTTGCATCGATGATATGCATTTTTAATGTTTATTTTTCACTACATGGCGTTATGAATCTATTCAAAGTTGTTTCACTCAATTATTTTTGAATAATTTCCTACTCATTCCCTCCCACTTTGAGTACAATAATTCAACAACATATTACGTTGTTACCCCTAATAATGATTATCCAACACATTACTCTTACAAAAGATACTTAGTGTACTATATAAAACTACAATGTAAAATCCTAGTGTGCCTACAATGTCTATATCAAAGTAGGTTGTTGTTCAATGTAATACATTGTTTCCTCGATGACATGCATTTTTAATGTTTGTTGTACACTTTATAGTGTTATGAATCTATTCAAATTTGTTTCATTCAATTATTTTTGACTAATTTCCAACTCATCCCCTCCTACTTTGAAGTGACACGAGCTTATTATGCATCACGATTTACAAAAATGGGTAGAAAAGTTATTAAGTTATTAGGAATGTCTACTAATGTTGTGCAACAAAAGTAGATTACATAAAGAGTGTCAATCTGCAATACATAATAGTAATGTCATTCAGCTCATAATGACATATATAGTAAGAGTAATGCCAATATGCAATGTAATGAAGTAAAATAGTTGTTAAAAGAATATATAATGAAGTACACAAGTTGATTAGGCTTGAGAAAATGGTTATGGCTGTATTAATTTATACTAAAATGTAATTATTAATTATATAGAATTTGAAAAAATATGATCAAAAGTTAAATAAACATTTTAAAATTATGGTGTGAACAAGGAAAGAGACATTACTACTACTATAAAATTCATTTGTTAATTTATGTATGAAAGTTAACCACTTTCAAATATGAGTCCCTCGCCTTTCGAAGATGTGTGTGTGTGTGTGTAGACACACCAATGAATAGATTTTCTCTATAGTTCAATATACTAAAGAAATTATTTTTTCTATTTCTAAGTATCTTTACGAAGTGTACATTACAAAAATATTAGACTGTCTTGGGTTTTGATTCATGTTATATAGGTTGAGGTCATTAGTTTCACAATTCTTAAAGCCTATAAACATTTTTGATATAAGTATAAAAACACTATCTGAAGTAAATACTATTATAAAAAATGAAAGAGTCCTTTCGAATAAGATATTAATAGTATTTTCCACATACGGTGTTTCATCAAGGATTTGTAATGAAAATGGATATGACACTCCTATGAAGAGAGACATTCCTTACATTTTAGGAGTTAATTGCAATTATCAGTTTAAGGCTCTAATTGCATTCTACGATGTGAAAAAACATGAGAGTTGTTATTTGTTGAGAAAATAGAAAATAAAGTATATGATCTTAGTTTTAACATATTATTAAAATATACAATGAAATTTTCTCTTTAAATAAATCATGCATCTTTGAAACAACCAAGATATTTGAATTCGTATAGGTAGATTGATTTCAAGGAAATTATATGAGAGTTTTTGTTTGTTGAGAAAACAAGAAATAAAGTATATAATCTTGGGTTCAACATACTAGTACCAAAAGATACATAAAACTTATCTCTTTAAAATATATATGCACACCAAGAGGTTCAAGATTAATAGTTTATTTATTTACTAAATAATAATTTCTAATTCACATAATCCATATTTTAATTCACTATGGTGAAAATTCATAATATGGGTGAGCAGTAACAATGTGTGTAAGTTATCATGCCTCAATTCATGTTTTTTGCGCATTAGTAATTATGGGGAAGATAACTAATATTTACGTTGAAGACATTGTCTAAATTAGAATCACACACATTGCATCTAGCACATGACAACCAAATAGAGGGTTGAGTTGTATTTAAACCATTGAAATATATATTATTTTCTAAGGAAAACAAACTAAGAATAAATAGATAAATCCACGTTAATAAATGTTAAATAATGAATGTAAGTTGCATGGATGAAAAATGGCACCCAACATCCATCATATTCCTTAACAAGCACAAGTAATTTTCCCTACATTTTATCACCCTTGATTATTAAACAAAAAAAGTTCACCATGTAACACATAATGTCACATAAAAAATGTGTTTGAGAGTTTAAATACCTCATAATCATATGAAGTTAACCATCCTTCTTCACTAGATCCAAGCCATGCAAGGCGAGATCTAGAGGTTGTATGAAGTTGAGTAGATAAATAACATGTTCTATCACAAAAATTGAAAACCTCAAAGCCTAATCCTTGTACCCTATGTACATGAGCTAACTAATTTGGGTAAGTAATCTCCACTCTTTTACTAATAAGATGTTTTTCATATATAATAAAATAAAATACAGTACTAAATAGAAATACCATCACAATTACATCATCCCAATGAACTTACAAAAATAAGGGTAATCTTAAACAAATAAAATGTTTGACATCTTCTTGAATCTGTAAAACGATTCTTACTTTCACCTCCTACACTCATTCCTACTAAGTCAGACCGACCCCTCATTCTATATTCAAGGGCCACATATGTCTCATAAACTTTGTATGCTACTTTGCATAAGACAATGATAAGCATGAGCGTGCAATTTTTTTATCAATCGAGCATTACTTAACTATGAGACATGCTACACTCGGGTAGAAAAGGAATGCCTAGCTATAGTGTTTGCAACAAAATGGTTGAGACATTATATGCTAAACCAGGAAACAAGAGTGATTTTCAAAACCGATCATTTGTGGACTTTTCTAACGCAAGATTCGCTATCTAAAAAGGTTGGATGCTTTATAACGCTAATGGGAAAATTCGAGTTGACCTTCGTCAATCAAAATTTTGTAAAAGGAAAAATTATTGTAGATTGGTTAGCTGATAACCCATTGGATGGTGGCGACTTGGTCAATTTAGACTTTCCTAATGAATGTATATAGTATGTGGAAACCAAGCCTCGTATCACTGCATGCCCTTGGTACACTAAAATAATCAACCTCGTTGTAGACAAGGCATACCCCGAAGGGGATACATCTCAAAAAAGGAGATGGCTACGCATCATAGCCGTTAAATACATGATTATGGAATAGGTGCTCTATCGTGGATCCTTTGATGAAATCTATTTAGATGCGTTAACGAAGAAGTATTTGAAAAAATCTTTATGAGTGCCACATCAGAGTATGTGGAGGCCACTTTGGAGGCCATGCTACCGCTTGTAAAATACATCGGATGGGCTATTTTTGGCCCACATTAGAGCATGATGCAGTTGAATATGTACGTAAGTGTCATAAATGTCAAGAATTCTCTCACAAGATTCATATACTCGCACAGGCTCTACAATTGATCGCAACACCATGACCCTTTTCCACATGGGGCCTGGACTTGATAGGGAAGTTTTCTCCCTCATTGAAGGATGGCCGTGATTTTATAATCACGGCCTGAGTATTTCAAAAAATTGGTAGAGGTCATTCCTCTTACCAACGTATCGAGTTCCATTATTACAAAGTTTATCTTGAACCAGATCATTTGTAGGTACGGTGTCCCATAGGTCATTATATCTGATAATGGCACATCTTTCAAGAATGAGGAAGTACGTGAATTGTGTGAGAAATTCAAGATAAATCATCACACAACTTCCCTATATTATCCTCAAGCCAATGGACAGGCTGAGGCCACAAACAAGACATGAAAGTCCATTCTCCTCAAAACCATCAAGGAGAATAAAAGAGATTGGCACCTAAAGTTGTTTGCAACTTTATGGGCTTATCGTACGTCATCAGAATGCCAACGGGGAAACTCTATTTTCTTTAGTGTTTGGCTCAAAATCGGTTTTACCACTCGAAGTTGAGTTGCCTAATCTCCATATTTCTTTACAAAGCATTTTAGGTGAAGAAGAATACCGAGCAACATGACTCTCAGATTTAGAGAGTCTTGATGAAGCTCGAATCCATGTTGAACAACGATATATAGCATATGCTTGACCAAATGGCTCAGCGATACAATAAACGAGTCCATGAACGTAAAATTTGTGAAAGAGACTTGGTCTTGAGGCTTGATAGTCGGATAGATAAGAAAACTAGTGAAGGTAGAAAATTTAGGCCCAAGTGGTTGGGCCCATACTGACTCATGGAGGACTAAAAAAGTGGGGCATATCATTTGTGTACTTTAGTGGGTGAAGAATTTGGTGAATCTTTCAATTCTCTTCATATGAAGAGATACTATGCATAGCCCACCAATATTTTCATTTGTTTCCCATTGCATTTGCATTGCATTACCATTTATAAAATCATTCTGTAAAAATTGTAGTTAAGAAACTTATTTTCAAGTAACTCTAAAAAATTCTTCTAAACATTGGCAATCTTTCAAATCATGACTCTTTAGACACTCACAATACTATCATCAATACTTCTTATCATTTCATCAGTTCGACAAGTTGAGACAAATTTTTGACTAGATCTTTGTACAAGCTCAATTTAAAGGTGATGATACATGGACTTCCCAAGTTTTCTATTTCCTTTCCCATTTTCCCTAGATGTCTTACAGGTAAACAACATAGGGATCCATTCAAGACAAGCACCTTCCATGCCAAGAAATGTCTGGAGGTTGTTCATACTGATCTTCTCAGACCCATTACCTACTTTATTTTTAGGATACAAAAGTTGATAGCACCGAACTTGATTATATTTGAGAAGCACTAAGTCAGCCTTAATGGGAGATGGCTATTGATGTTGAGTATGACTCACTCATGTAGAATCAGACTTGGGAACTTGAAAATCTACATACTGGAAAGAAACCCACAAGATGCAAATGGGTTTTTAAAACTAAACACAATGCAAACATATCTATCAACAAGCACAAAGTGTGAATTTTATTAAAGGGATATGCTCAGAAATGAGGCATTGACTATGAAGAAACATTTGTACCCACTATGAACATCAAGACCATCAGAGTTGTATGTGCATTGTCAGCACAGAATGGATGAAAACTTCAACATATGGACTTCAAGAGTGTTTTCCTCAATGTTGATCTCAAAAAAGAAGTGTACATGACCCAATTGGAAGGATTTGTCGATGAAAATCATCCTAAAAGGTATTTCATCTCATCAAATCACTATATGAACTGAAACAAGATCCTAGGGCATGGTACATCAAGATAGATGAGAACCTTTTATAGCCGGTTTCACCTGTATCCCCTCATATTCCAACTTGTACATAAATAAGGTGGGAACAAAAGTCATCATTCTTGTTTTATATGTGGATGATCTTGTGCTCACTGGAAGTTTAGAAGATTAGGATTATATTGTGAAGAATGACCTAAAATATCCTTTGACATGAAAAACTTATGTCTACTCAATTATTGTCTTGGCTTGGAGATATGGCAGAAATAGAATCACATATTTATTTCCGAAACAAAATATGCCAAGAAACACCTAGAAAAATACAAAATCTTATATTGTAAACCTCTTTCAACACCAATGGAAACATGTTAACAACTCTTTCGATTCTAGGACTCACTTCAAGTGGATGTAACACTCTACAAAAAGCTCGTTGGGAGTCTCATCTATTTGACCTATACCAAACCATGCATATGTTTTGTTATGAACTATCTCTCGAGATTCATGCAAGAGCCAAAATTTTCACTAGGTTACAAAAAATCATGTTTTGAGATATGTCTGAGGTACACTTGAAAATGGTCTAGAATAGAAGAAGAACACACAGTTCTTCTTACAGGGATATATTGAATCGGACTATGTTGGATCTTTTGATGATATAAAGTCAATGTCAAGATACATATTTCATCTCCGGTCTAGACCAATCTCATGGATCAGTAAGAAACAAAATTTTGTTTCACTTTCATCCACTGAGGCAAATTATGGTGCCATACATGGAGTTGTGTACGAGGTGATATGGTTATGTCACATTTTGGCTGATTTGAACATTCATGAAGATAGGCCACCTATTCTTCATTGTTACAATCAGGGGTGTGTTGAAGCTTGTAAAGAATCATGTATTTCATGAAAGGACCAAGCATATTGAGGTTGAATGTCACTACATTTGAGAGCAAGTCTTAAACCACCACATCCAGCTCCAGTATTGCCCAACAAATGCACAAATAGCGGATATACTCACCAAATCCCTAGGAAATGTCAAACTTGACTGTTTAAGGAGTAAATTTGTAAAATAATGTAATATGGGTGGGAATGTTAGCAAATTAGGAATCTTTTTGTGCGTAGAACGGTGACAGGTACAACTAGACATCTAGGACTGTAGAACTGGTAGTTATAGCATATTTAACTATTATATAATTGTTTTACAACTACAATGTAACTCCCCTTCTGTGGTGTATATATTATCCTCCTTATTGGTGAATAAACAATAAGCATTGCAGTTTTTATTTCATAAATGTCCTCCATCCTACCACAAAATAGTAGTTATATCATTTCTCGTGTCCTCTCATTGTGATTCTATGTAAATTAGAAGGAAATTTGGAATTTTGACTTTACTTGACATAAAATAATAGTCCACATCATCGTCACCTATTAAAATGTTATAGAGGAAAAAGAACATGTTACACTAATTCCTATGCAAATATTACATTCAATCTGAGATAACAAACCCATTGAATATATATCTTGATATTAATAAATGAAATATAATTACCATTATATAAAACAATATATAAACTAATAATATTAATTTTATTATGATATATTCTCAAAATGTGTTCCTCATTTACATATAAAGCAAGAAATTAAAGGCTTAAAACTCTTCTATTTTTCTTATCTTCCCATATTTTTTGCACTAATTAAATTCCAATCCATGGCTGATGTATCAAGCCCATTGTGTCACTGATCTCATTAGTGCATCTAACATGTCTAAACCTAGCTTTTAGAGTTTAATATCTTTAATTATTTTTTTTAAATCCCCTTTCACATGCAATTGTTAATGGAGGAATGTTGTGATCTGATTTCTATAATATAATCATATTTTTGTGAAAATAATGCCAATAATTTGTATGAAATAACACTCTCCATGCTTCATTCATCAAAAAAATCTCACAAGTCAAATTTAATTAAAAAAGGATGAAGATCTCTTTTATAAGCTTTTCCATCAAACAACATTTCAATCTCAATTTAATTCTCCATATTGGTATGCTATAAATGTTTGATAATAATACATAGCCAACATTATAATATTTTCTATTGACATCTACAGTATTCCTAATAAATATCGGGGTTGAATAGTTTAGCAACATTGAAAAGAGGAAGGTTAGGGAATTTTTCATTATAAAATCTATAACATCTTCAATGTAATCTTTTGTGAGCTTCTTTTAACTTTCTAGTGTTCCATTAATTTTATGTTTCATTCTTTTATTTTTTTCATCACTACAAAAATCATCATCTGAGATACACACATATAATAATATATGTTTATTATTGACTCGACCTTCTTACATGTGATTTCAATAAAGCCATTTTTAGTGTCATCTAATAATTTTGAAAGACATGGCATTCCTTCAATAAATGTTTCCTTTATCAAAAGCCATCTTGTTATGTTAGCAATGGTCACCTTTAAAGACATGCTATGAATAGTGATTTCAAATTCATCACCTTGAAATATTTTATTCAACATATTGAGCTCACCTAAAATAACTATTAGCATATGAAAACAAAATTGCACTGAGTAAATTTGTGTCTTATATAGCATGTTGAGTTTGTCCTTTCTTTCTTCCATGAAATTGAAATTTTTGGCATAAGATTTCTAGGAACCTTTGAATGACCTCTACCCTAGATTACCATATAACTCTGTGTTTGTAAAACATCAATAAAATCAATTTGGATGACCTTAAAATATATTCAGATATGTCAGATATGCTTGGGACATGCGTCAAATCTAAAGGTTGGTTGCACTACATTATTTATTTATTTAGTAATATGGAGGTGTTTCTTACTAAGTTTCATTAACTGGTATGACATGACACTCATAATTGGGCATTACACAAGTAAAAAAATGTAAAATTTTGAGAAAATATGGGAATAAAGGGATTTTTCTACTTTCTAATTTTAATCTTTGAACCTTACGGTTTTTATTGGATGGCATTCAGTTTATTAGATAGCCCAAATGCAAACATGAACAAAAAGTTGGAATTAACTAAAAAATAGGAAATAAATACTTGCATGTCCCACACCTATTTCCATGGCTTAGATTATTCCTACTGAAAAGTTATGTCTTAGTTTGACATTCCTAATAACTTAATAATGTTTCTACCCATTCTTGCAGCTCCTTACTAATATGCGACACATTGTAGTTTTATATAGTAAACCTTTTTACTTCAATTGACCCAAAATTTCCAAGAATGCTTCGTAAAAATGTGAAATTTGTGTTATCATGTTTTGAGGAACTTACATTATTCAGGAATTATGATATATGTTTGGAAAAAGTGTGTTGGATCATCATTATTAAGGGTAACAACGTAATATGTTATTGAATTATTGTACTCAAAGTGGGAGGGAATGAATAGGAAATTATTCAAAAATAATTGAGTGAAACAACTTTGAATAGATTCATAACTCCATGTAGTGAAAAATAAACATTAAAAATGCATATCGTCGATGCAACAATGTATTACGTGGGATGACAACCTACTTCGATAAAGATATTAAAGAAACACTACGATTTGACATTACAATTATATCTGATACACTAAGCAGATTTTGTAAGATTAATGTGTTGGATAGTCGTTATTAGGGGTAACAACATAATACGTTGTTGATCTATTATACTTAAAGTAGGAGGGGATGAATTGAAAATTATTAAAAAATGATTGAATAAAAAAACTTTGAATAGATTAGTAACACTGTGCGGTGAAAAAAAACATTAAAAATGCATGTCGTCATTGCAACAATGTATTACATGGAACCACAACCTATTTTGATATAGATCTCGTAGGCACATAAAAATTTGGCGGCGTAGTTTTATATAATATATAATGACTATATCTTGTATGAATAACGTGTTTTCTGATCATTTGTTATGGGCGACAAAATAATACGTTGTTGAACTATTATAATTAAAGTAAGAGGGAATAATTTTGATATTATTACAAAATATTTGAATGAAACAACTTTGAATAGATTATGCAGTGCAAAACATACATAAAAATGAAGGTATTGGAAGAAACAACATATTACGTGGAGATAAAACCTACTTTGATATAAGTCTTGTAGGCACTAAGATTTGACATTGTAGTTTTATATTGTACATTGAGTATCTTCTATGAAAACTTAATGTGTTGGATCATCGTTATTATGGGTCACAACAAATTATGTTGTTGAATTGTTCTATTCAAAGGAAGAGGGAATCAATTAAAAATTATTCAAAAATAATTGAATGAAATCAATTGAGTAAGGTCATAAAACTATGTTTTACAAAACAAGCATGGAAAATATATGTTTTTAGGACTCATATTTGAAAGCGGTTAACTTTCATACATAAATTAACAAATGAATTTTATAGTAGTAGTAATGTCTCTTTCCTTGTTCACACCATAATTTTGACATGTTTATTTAACTTTTGATCATATTTTTTCAAATTCTATATAAGTAATAATTACATTTTAGTATAAATTAATACAGCCATAACCATTTTCTCAAGCCTAATCGACTTGTGTACTTCATTATATATTCTTTTAACAACTATTTTACTTCATTACATTGCATATTGACATTACTCTTACTATATATGTCATTATGAGCTGATTGGCATTACTATTATGCATTGCAAATTGACACTCTTTATGTAATCTACTTTTGTTGCACAACATTAGTAGACATTCCTAATAACTCAATAATTTTTCTACCCATTTTTGTAAATAGTGATGCATAATAAGCTCGTGTCACTTCACGTAGGGGGATGAGCTGGAAATTAGTAAAAATAATTGAATGAAACAAATTTGAATAGATTCATAACACTATAAAGTGTACAACAAACATAAAAAATGCATGTCATCAAGGAAACAACGTATTACATTGAACAACAACCTACTTTGATATAGACAATGTAGGCACACTAGGATTTTACATTGTAATTTTATATAGTACACTAAGTATCTTTTGTAAGAGTAGTGTGTTGGATACTCATTATTAGGGGTAACACCGTAATATGTTATTGAATTATTGTACTCACAATGGGAGGGAATGAGTAGGAAATTATTCAAAAATAATTGAGTAAAACAACTTTGAATAGATTCGTAATGACATGTAGTGAAAAATAAACATTAAAAATGCATATCATCGATGCAACAATGTATTACGTGGAATGAAAACCTACTTTGAAAATATATTAAAGAAACACTATAATTTTACATTATAGTTTTATATAGTACACTAAGCATATTTTGTAAGATTAATGTGTTGAATAGTCATTATTAGGGGTAACAACGTAATACGTTGTTGATCTATTATACTTAAAGTAGGAGGGGATGAATTGAAAATTATTTAAAATGATTGAATAAAACAACTTTGAATAGATTCGTAACATTGTGCAGTGAAAAGAAAAAAAACATTAAAAATGCATGTCGTCGTTGCAACAACGTATTACATGGAACCACAACCTATTTTGATATAGATCTCGTAGGCACATAAAAATTTGGCGTCATAGTTTTATATAATATAATGACTATATCTTGTAAGAATAATGTGTTTTCTCATCATTTATTATGGGTGACAACGTAATACGTTGTTGAACTATTATAATTAAAGTAAGAGGGAATAAGTTTGATATTATTACAAAATATTTGAATGAAACAACTTTGAATAGATTATGCAGTGCAAAACATACATAAAAATGAAGGTATTGGAAGAAACAACGTATTACGTGGAGATAAAACCTACTTTGATATAAATCTTGTAGGCACTAAGATTCAAAAACTTGGTTTACCAGCTCATAATCATTGTAAAGTAATTGTTTCCACAAGAAATAGGGAGGTCGGGGAAAATAATAGAGTTGTAATTTATAACATGGATTGTTTATCAAAAGAAGACAATTGGAAGTTGTTTTGTTTTTATGGCTTTCCATACTGTGAGGGAAACAAGCCGCCACAACACCTTGAGCAAGCTGCTTGTGAGATTGTAGAGCAATGTGGCAATTTGCCTCTTGCAATCAAAACGACAGCTGCATCTCTTGCCAACAGTGAACTCCTTAGTAAATGGAGCCTCAAAAGAGACCTCAAATGATTTGATAGAATCTCTTTTCCTTCATGTATATTATGAAATGATCCATTTTACCTATGCATGTATCCATCATGGAGGTAGCAATCACAGTGCTTTAAAGACCCTGTCTTGCTCTTTGTGAATCCGACTTCCTGTTTTGCACCCTGCAGCAAAACAGGGGAAAATGAAGTTAGGAACTTATTGAAATGGAATGAATGCGTGGGAAAATTTAAAATTTGAAATATAAATTTATTGCTTGATAGCTAATGATTTGACAGAGATGATGGCTGGACAGAAAAGGACGCATAGACAAACGGAGGCATAGAGAAACGGAGGCAGAGGGAGACGACTGGTCAACTTCAGCATAGGATACATGCCACATAACCCCCATGCAAACTTACGTGAGGGATAGGGTCAGCAGTTCCAATCATAGTGATATTTGTCCATATTTCTCCAGGAGTAATAAAAAGATTAATAATTCAATTTCATTAAACAAAAATATTCAATTTCATGGCCTCCGAGTAGCTTGACTATTCCAGCGCATTCTTGGAGCTCTCATGCTACTCTTGAAAGGCAATTTCGCCATGAATCTAGATCTCAATCCTTCTCCTTCGAAGATGTTGTTGCAGTTACGATGATCCACCCTACCATGTGCCTCCATCTCCGTCGCTCGACCATATGGATTGTCGTTACCATTGAATATCCTGCTAACCAGATTGTCTAGCTTGGCCAGCCAAATTTCTGAATCTCATAGCTTCTACTAGATGACAGAAAATATTGATGTGCAAGACCCACCCCTAAAAGAGAATCCTTGTGGAAACCATTACTATACAGGTCATTTCCATAGCTCCGAGGATTCTGCAAAAACTGTGAGCCGTACAAGGGAACACCCCTCGTGTGGTGATGCTCATGCATTTCCTCCTCAAATCTGCTGCATAAAAACTAGCCATCAGAAAATTTGATAAAAACATCATCAAGCAAATAACAATACTTAAAAATATTAACTGGAACTGCCTGCAAACTGGTTAAATTTCCCTCTCCTAAAAAAAAATATCAGTGAAACTTCCATAGCACAACACAAAATGTTCATATGCCTTTTCAGCAGGCCATTTCTTCTTTTGAAAAAAACACCTGGCGATTAATTTTATTCTCGATCTGCTTTATTTCAACCCTCCCACACCCCCTAACAATGGCTCATCAAATTGCTATTTCTATCCTTCACCTGACCACAAACAAATATATTTTTTCAACATTCAGACTGGTAAAAGCTTGTACACACTCTGTAAGCCTGCTCGTAATAGCTTACAATTATCACTGCAAGTATTCAAAATTAAACCCGTCAGATCCCTTCCAAGGGCTTATGACCTCGTCAGAGAATTAAGTCTAAAAAAACTGTCTGTAAAAAAGTGACATGAAAAATTTATTTGTCGTTTTATTAAAAATGAAAAAGGTAGGGAAAACTTTGAAAATTCCTCAATAATATTAAGACATTGTAAATCATAAATTAGATCATTCTAATGCTAATTTTAATCTTGGTGTCGGTGGTCCTAACGAGTAGTGAGCGACACATTGAAATTTGACAATGAAACAAGTCTTATCTGCAAAGTTTTGGAAAGCTACACACCGCACAAGTTTTACATGTTTCAGTGAAGGAAGCATTTTGATGCCTTGTGCCCTAATTTTTTAAATGCCATGAGTTGTTTGAGTTACATAATAATGAGACCTTTCTTTTTATATGCTACGTGTGCCTTTATGAGGTGATGAGGTGTGATGTTGCTCGGTCCTTAGGAGTGAAAATTAGGTGCTTGAGACCTAATAGGTGTTGCATGTCTTTTGGTGTGAGTCATGGTGTAGATGGATGGTGCAGAATGTTTCAAGCTTATAGATGGTGTTGAGAGGTTATTAATGACGTTTCCGGAGATGATGGAGTCTTAGTGGTGATTCGTATACATGGGAAACTTTTTTAACTACCCGCGGACCTCTATAGGCATTATGATAGTTTCCTCCACATATATTATCAACTTCAAATAAGATGCAATGTAAATATAACACACACACTACATAGAAGATTGATAACGAGTTCGGAAATACCTACGTCTCCAGGTTTATATGAAGCTGTGTTAATCCCTCTCCCTTACTCCTTTCATTATTACTTCAGAGTTGCAACTAGTACAAACATAATGAAGCCATGAATATAAATGCGGATACCAGGGGAACATATATGATCCGAGTACCCAAAATGATAGTTTATAAAGTGATCCAAATGATTTTTAGAATGCATATCTTCCCTAAACTTCCCCAAACCTAGACCACTCTAAAGAGCGTCCCGATACCTTTTCGACAAGTATGCCAAACTTGAACTAAAGTCCATATGCGAGATTTTATCGCGGTCAAAAAATGGGTCTTAAATGGGTCAACAAGTCAACAAGTGGACCAATTGCAAGGTGACAAGTGGCAAATGGTGAGAGGGAAAAATGAAGGTTGTTCGAGCTTTTTGTAACCTCCGGTCTTCAACACACGCAGGAAAAATTTTAATGGGGAATTTTCATAAACTCGCAAAAATCCGAGTTTATGGAAATTGAATTGGCGAATTTTTCAATGATTGGTGGTGACTTATTCACCAAAAATTTTGGTGACATTTCCTTATACGGTTCATATTTCCTAGATTTTACACATATATAAGAGCTTATGCATGTAATTCGCCACCATTTCAAATCATTTCGTACACATTTTCCAAATTAAACATAGAAAACCATTACCGTACAACATACCTTTATCAAACCGCAAATCGCAAACCTTCAAACCCCAAGTCGACCAACCACATACTCTCATATCTATCCAACCACAAGCCCATCCAACCCTTTAGCGTGCATGCAACCCCTTAGCCGTCCAACCCATTATCTCATTCAACCTAAAAGTCATCACACCTTCGAGCCATCCAACCACAAAGTTGTCTAACCCGAGAACTATCTAACCACATAGTTGTCTAACACGAGAGTTGTCCAACCCTAGAGCCATCTAACCCTAAAGCCATCCAATCTCAAATCTTTCAAACATAAGACCCGTCCTTAATTCGGCCTAAGCATTCTTGTTTTCAATTTAGCGATATATCAATGGATTCTGGAAATCAAGGTAAGAAGGTTACAAATTCATCCAGTTCAAAAAAGGGTGCAAATACTTTGCTTGGCTATTTTGGAAAATCACAAAAAAATGAAGGTGGTTTCTACATCAGTTGAAAATATCGGTATGTGCTATTTACAAGTTATTTAGTCTTATAGAATTTGATAATTATGTTTTTCATATCGTTCTTCGAACTCTTTGTACTATGTGTAAAAATTTAACTATATATAAAATTAATACTATATCTGTAACAATTTTATAAAATTATATGCAGAACATTTCAAAAATTCCTTCACAAAATAATCAATTTAAAGATATTGATGATCCATTATATGTTGAGGAAAACATTTTGTCCCTTGATGACATAAAAGTATAAGAAAATTCATCGAATTTTCATGATACACCAACAAAGGAAGCTTCTACTCCAAGGTCTATTTCAAGAAAAAGGAGACATGAGAATCAAGATATCCTGTTAAGAGCCGAGATGCGTGAAGTTGAAACCCAAGAACAAAATGAAAATATGTCAAAAGAAATAGGACAAAATGGACAATTGGAAGGACTTTCCAATTCGAATGGGTTTCAAAATATTCATTTATTGAACTTGTGTACACTAAAAATGGTAATGATGTTCCAACACAATGTCGATGCAAAATATGTAGTTGGAAACATGTGAAGGATCACACGATGCGGCTCGGAATGGACACAATTGAAAAGCACGTGGGAAAATACACATTTCCCAAAAGAAAAAAAGGATGACAACATAGTCGAACACATAAATGGAAAGATGCAAAAGAGTGTCTACATGTAAAATATGCAGAATAATATGAAAATGAACAAAAACATATGAAAAATCTAAATGAAAAGGTGGCACCATTGTAGCAAGATTGAGCAAAGCTATGGAGGCAGAAATGCATGTAAAAAGTATTCAATTTGCTATCGTATTCCATATATTGAAAAGGGGAAGACCCATGTCAGATTTTAAGAAAATAAAATTATGTATCAGGTTATTGGTTTATAGAATGTTCCTCAATCTCATTGGTCAGATACCAGTGGCTGGGAAATTACAAAATGTCTATCTCTGGTAGAAAAGGAGGATCTGAAACAGTTTGTTCAAAAGGTAAAGTATATTTCCCTTTCAATAGATGAGGTTACTACAGTGGATAATACTTCATGGATTTGTATTCATGTTTACACATTTGCTAATGAAGTAAAAACTCCCCACCTCTTAACAATTCATAAAATGACTGAGAATTGCACTTATGAAAATATTGATAAATTGGTGGTCTCAAATCTTAAGGATATCGCAAGAATGGATGACATTGTCATTACAAAAAAAATAGTTTGTGTCGAAACTGATGGTGCAGTTGTAATGGAGTGGGCTAGAAATGGTCTTTGCGTTCGACTTCAGACAACTATTTCTCCTTATATGATTGCAATCCATTGCATGGCTCAAAAAATGAATCTGGCCTACATAATTGTGAGAACATTTGAAAATGTAGCTAAAGTGGAGGAACTGATACGTGATTTGCATGCTTATTATTCTAGCGGTCCAAAGAGATTTTTAGAATTTCAAAAATTTGCAATTAGACTAACAAAGGGAAAAAATATTCTCAAAGATATAAATAACATATGGATATCTATGTATGAACCTTCCCTGTAGAATATTTGATGAATATCCTTCGTTGACAAGATTTATTTATAAATACCGCAGGATGTAGATAAAGCTAAAGATCTATTATCTTGTCTAGCTTGGAGACATAGAAACTTTACTCACACTCGTGGTATTTTTCCTATGTTGAGGGAGCTTAATATTTTAACGAAGCATACACAAGATCGTTCTTTCGACATAACAGACTTCTTAAGACTCGGAAGATGTGTACATGTTGGAGTCTTGAAATTTTATATATTTCAGATGGGATTTTTTAGGGTGTTGCTTTTGAAAACTGGAATGCATTGACAAACATGGAAAATCCCACGTGCATCTTAAAATACAATATACATGATCATCTCTGTATAACAACACATGGGAAAGAGATTCCACTTCATACATTCCAAAAAAGAGTTGATATGGCTGGCTTAGAAATGGAAGAAGTAAGAGTTATACAAAATTTATATGATGCATTAGTATTCGAAACTAGGAATAAATTGAGAAAGATATATGAATCGTTATCTAAAGAGATCCGGGAAAGATTCAAAAATGATAAAATACTTGAAGCAATGGGAGTTGTAAATCTGCAATTTTGGAATTTGTCTGGCAGCATACCTTATACATCCACCAGTAATTTATTTGTCAAAAACATGAGTGATCTAAGTGACCATTTCTCTAAGAATGAAGAGATAAAAGGAGTTTCTATAGAAGATATTTTACAAAGAAAAATACTTAGTTCCCAGTCAATGCATTATGCTAATACTATGATACGACAAGTTCTAACTTCTACAAAACCCACATGAATATGGTGTCATCAAAAGGATTTGGAAGGATATTTGTTCTGGTAGTATTCTACGTGAAGATATGATTGAGTATATTAAGTTGTATGAACTCTGTCAAACAATGATTCTGGGTTCTATGGATGATGATAGGGTTTTCATTGCACTTTCCTTTTTAAAGTCAAAAGTTTGAAATAGATTGGATATGAATCTAGAAAGTTGTCTGAGGTTGTATGTATCATGTTACTCAGTGGAGTCTTTTCCTTATGATAGAGAACTCGCATTATGGAATTCACTAGTAGAAAGAAGAGGAGTTGGCAATATTATGCTTGACCTGGGGATCGAGATACATCCCAAAATCATGCTACAGTTGATTTCAAGACACGAATGAAAGTGTTGCTCTAGGACTGTTCGAATTCACATAGATTTCATTTCTTCTATACATTGTTGAGACTATTTACAATAATTTTATGTAATATGTATTGATGTATTTCATACAAAGATTACAAATTTCAATAAATGTAATATTACATTTTTCTTTATTTGATCCATTGGAACAGTCTCACTGTCATTTTCTTGTATCACATTTGTTTTTAGACTGAAAGAAGGACATATTTGTTTTTATATTTGTTAATTGATTTTTTTACATCTGCATGAAATCAGAAACGTAAATATTTTAAACAAACAAAATCATGAAAATTTAAGCACCATTTACGTAAACATATAAACATAAACATCATTCATATTAAGTAGAAATCCATTAACAATAAATATAGTTACAATTCCAAAGTACTCTTGAAATTGTTCTCTCATGTGGCGGATTACTTTATGAAGACAAGTATCAATTCATAAAGCATTGTCGGCCAATACAATTCCAAAAAGGGGGTTGTAAATAACATTTCAAAGCTTCCAGGATAAGTTCTGTCATATAAGGACACATTATGAGGGCATCCTCTTTTCTGCCTATGATTCTGAATCATAGTTGTCCTTATGTCTGCCACACAGAATAAAAAGCAAAAAAAGGTTGGCCACTATCTTTTAATTCCTACGCCAGTGTCAGAATTGTGACAACACACCTATCACATGGTGAACTTAACTAACATATTGATTTTTGTATGTTGTAAGTGAAACTTGATCTTTTTCTTGCGTAAGAGGTGGAGGAATGTGCTCAGTTTGTACAAATCTATCTGCTATAACTCCTAATTCCTGAAAATCTTGCCTGTGGTATTGATATTTTCAAGAATATTCTACTCCTCCCTCACAACATCTCATGCTTTGAAAAAAGTTATGCATCATCGTCTGTCTTTTTCTTGATAAGACTTTTTGATCCATCATATACTCCTTGATTATCCTTCTCAATGTATTATTTTGTTTATTTAATACAATGAGTTTTTCCTTCAATTGTATACAAATGAATTCAAGATTTTGCGGACATTCTTTAAATGTGCTTCAAATACAACTTCTTCTTTCTTTAAATTTTCATATTTTGCTGAAAAATAAAAATATAAAAATTTAGTCTATTAGATAAGTTGAAAAAATACATTATAGTGATTATAATATTGGGATTTTACCTGTAAAAGATGACTCACCATAGCTTCTTTTTTTGCATTTCTTATTAAAACATTTGTGTTATCTTTAGCGCATTTGTTGTAGTAAGCATGTGCTTCAACATTCGATTCTCAATCTGTTTAACATTATGTCTATAATATCATCATCGTAATCATTAGTATATGAAATTATCCCGATGAGCTCTGTTTATCAAAATGTCAAGCCTTTCGGTTGGATTTCTACGAGTGAACAATTAATGCCTTTCAGCGTGATTATGGTATCAAGATATTTTTTCTTTTATCAAAATTTTAGTTCTCCTCTCCCAAGTCCGCACCAAATCCACATCGGACATTACAACTTCTTGAACTATCGTTTGCCCCATACTACTATCGATATCAGATTTTCAAATAAAAATATGTCTTCTCATCATCTTGTTTGTGGAGCTTTTCTTGGAGGAGGAGGAGGAGAGTCCATGTCTTGTATTTCATGCACATTTTGTTGTGGTTGTGGTGGAGGCAGAGTAGATTAAATCATATCATGAGTGTCAAAATAGTTACCCTTTTCTACATCACTAGTATCGAAGCCCAAATACTCCTCGACAAGAGCGATGTTGTTAAAAATTTGTGTAGCCGTTACACTTAAGACACCACCTAGTGAGAGTCAAGGAAATTTTTTGGTTGCGCAGGATGAAGTGTTCGGCCGAGTCTATAGGAAACCTTATATTCTTTCCTGAAGTTCTTCTATTTGTTTGGAATATACGTGTTATTGGTATTGATAGCCTCCTTGCAAGTGGAATGTGCTCAAAAGCTATATTACCTACAAGAAGCAAACAACAAATTATTAGAAAATTATCATTATACGCTTGGGCCTTGTAAATGCTAAAAAATTGTAACTAAACAAAACATTTTAAATATTATATATTACAATTTACCTTGCATGCTCGGAGATGAAAATGTGACATTTCGATCTTGACCAATGGAATGAGTTTGATGTTCATCGCAAATTTTAGTAGTTTCTGAATACAATAAAGGTAAAACAGTAGAAATATTTAAATACAATACTACTTACATAATCTATTCTAGTTGTTTGAATTAGTTAATTATATAAAAAGAAAACTTTATACATGTAGTTAAATGTGATGGTAGACATGATGCACATACCGACCCCTAGGTCATTTTTGATAAGGAACTTGTATTGGTGTTGATTATGCTAAATCCATGTCAGAATCTGCAGAGACCTCTGGAGGGGATTTACCTCGAGCAATTGCCTCCTTATGAGATATTACAACCATAATTCTTCTCTGCAAAATAAAATCTTACAATTATTATTTTATTGAAAAATATTGAATTTGAATTTGTTATAACAAGAAAAGCGTAAAAGTACACATTACCTATTGTTCTTCAAGAGTGAGACCATGAATTTTATAATTAATTGCGGTTGGAATTTTTTTTTCTTTCTAATTCAAGAAATATTTTTAATAAAAAGCAAGTATATAATTACAACAAGACAATATAGTCTTAGATTTATCGATAGATTGGCATTCAGAACGAAAGACATCTATTTTTATTCGATTGGACAAATATGCGCACCAATCGAATTGTTACCATGCTAGTGTCCGCAATATATATTTAACTTCCTAATACAAAATGTCTGCACATCTACCCTGTAACACAATCCTAGCCTGAAAAAGTGATGCAACTGCAAGAAAGAATTGGTTTGCAATTAAGAGGAGTTGTAATAACAGACAAAAAATGTTAGATGCTTGGGTGGTCAAGTAATATTAAGAAAAGCATTTGAAAAATATAAACTTACCATAAACCTTCACATTGTAATGAGACTCCAAAAATTTTATGTCTTCATTTGTAATGACAACCTTTGTAGTAATGGGTGGTTACTTTTCGAATGGTAACCCAATTAACCGATGTATGTTTGCGGGCTCAATTGTGAAAGAAATTTGATGATGACTCGGATGCACAAGGAGAATGGAAAATTATCCCTCTTTTTGGTTGTAAGAGGTGAGAAGGTAATCAAGGACGGAAGTATCAGTATCGAATTGGGGCATGTTGACAAGCCTGGTAAATTGTGATTTTTCCAGCCATTCCTTTGGTGTGTCTTTTAGTTTCATCAGAGCTACAATCTGTGGGCACATGAGGTTTTTGTATTGGAATTTGGGCGTAGGAGCGCAGACATGGTGCTTGCCATTGTTGAAATTTGGGAGAAATTCGAAGATTGGAGAGCTCAGAGTCCTTGGAAATGTTCATGGAAAAGTGAAGAAATGAACCTTGTAGGGGTATTTATAGGGCTCTGAATGGTTTAAGGGACACGTGGTGGAAAACTATTGGCTAGCCATGGTGGCTGCCCAACCCATGTTAGACACATGACAAACCCACCCGAATAATCAAACTAACCAAGCTAATGAAAAACCCGTCTAACCCACGCGTCCAACCTACTCCGCCCCTTGACCTACGCGTTCAATTTGTTTGACCAACCAAGCCACCCAAGTCACTCGCGCTGCAACCTACCCACACAACCTACCTACCTAAACTACTCGCCAAACCTACCCGGCCCACTTTCCCCTCTAACCTACCCATCCAACCTATCCGATGCAACTATCCACCCATCGTGCCCCGTCCCAAGCTTGGAAAAATGATTAGAAGAGTTCCAACTTGGCTTACATCACTAACCCACAAGATCAACCTACCCGTCCAACCCACTCGTCTAACCATTCCGCCCCACATGTCGGTCTAACCTCTCTCGGCCCACCTACCCATCCAAATGCATGTCCAATCTATCTACTCCACCTTTCCGTCCATCCTGCTCCATCCAAATATTGGTAAAATAATCAGAACAATTCCGGCTTGTCGTGCGTGCTGTCTAACCCACCGTCTAATCCACCTATCTAACCCAACCGTCCAACCTACACGTCTAACCTACTTGATCCAACTACTCGTCCAACCCACCCGTATTACTTATCCATCCAACCTAACTGTCGTCCAACTATGTGAAACCTAAGAAAATTGCTCCTTACGAAATCACATTTGCCGCGAAACATGTTTTCATAAATTCACCAACGATTCGAAAGTCAATTTTTTGAGATTTTCCACAAAGTCTAAAGTAATTTTTCAGAGGGGGCTTCTTAAAATGAACCCTGGGTCACACACGTAAGAGAGGGAAATAAAAAGAGGATCAAATTTTTTTAACGGAAGGGATTCCAACCGCCGTGAGAGCCATATTACGTTCACCAACATGGTGGGCCCTCAAGCCACCACAAGATCAATTTTTACATTGTAGGTCATCGAGATCAACATTTCTATTGCAGCTCGATGAGATATTTTATTAGCTTGGTGAGGTCATCAACTCCCCACCGAGTTGATCATGTTTATATCCTCAATGATCGGGCTTCAAGGTTAAGCCATAGTGGAACCGATATATCTATTCCGCATTTTAACCTACCAACTAGGTGAATGATATTAACAACTCGGAAGATCTACATCCCTTACAACTTGGGATGGTTCTATTTTTAACTCGCCGAGGTTTATTTAATCAGCGTTTATCTCAATGAATGGGTGTTGAAAAATTGTTTGATTCACATATCATTCGATTGATTCAAACAATGCACCACGCCTATGTATATGGCGAATTAACCATTCAACATAGCCAACTCGGATTGGGTGGTGTAAATTATATGCATAGCTAGCCACATCAATGTGGCCATAACAAGACCGAGCCTATTTCCTTATACATCGGCAAGGGTGAGTCAACATTGGACGGTTGGCACATATGCGGTAGGTTTATACAATGCACAACGAACCCACCAAATCTAACTCACCACAAAGAAATCATCGCACATCTCGGTGAATATTGGATTGCCCACCAAAAGGCTTATGGATGTGGCTTGTGCCACGTATTAAGTGGGATGGATTTCCCAATATAAACAACTAATGTCTTTTGCACGGGAATGTGGGATTTACCCCTTTATTTGCACAAAATAGGCCTTGACCAAAGTGGGAGGAGGGTTTTGAATTGACGACTGCATCGCCATAAACCAAAACAGATCGCCAACTCAAGTCTAGGTGACTCAACATGGTTAAAAACAAACTTACTATATTTTATAAAAGACAGAGAGTTGACTGTGTGGAGATAGTAAGGTGTTCTTAAAGGCCAGTTTGTAGAGAACAAGTTTTTTGAGGCATTTTCGGTCTGAATTAGGACTTGATGTAAAAAACAAATTGCTCAAAATTTCCATACAAAGACATTTGTGGTATTTATTCTTCATGAAGTGTTATATATTTTTCTGTGTAGGTGTTTAAAGGTTGAATTTATACAGAAAAAACACTATGGAGCACCTTTGAAGCCACATGTAAAGTTATGAACAAATTTGGATAGGAAATCAAAGTTCCTAAACCTATTTTCTAAGCTTAATTTTAGGTATAAGGTCTATTAGTCATTATTGAAGGGTTAATTGTACTTCATTGGATGTTGAATAGATCAATTCACGATTATGTGAATTTGGAGACGTAGCCTTTGGGTGAACTCCGTTAACAATATGGGTTTTGTGGATTTATTTCATTTTTGTGAAGTTTTTGATCAGACAAAAATAATCATAGGATTTTTATTAATTTGATTAAGCAAGAAATTAAAATGGGAAATTGATTAAATTGTAAAATTTGACAATCCACAATCCAGAACAGTCAACTGAATGCACATTTCATTTATTTGGGATTCAATATCAGATTGAGTGCATTGTAAGAATCAACTTGTGGTCAATATTGAAGGATTTTTACTAATTCCATTTGATTACGGAAGTTGTAATTTAATTTGATAATTGATTGTTAAGATAGTGTTTTGAAAATTGGGGTTTCAAAACACCCAATGTGGTTTAATTCGACACACCTAATCAATCTTTAAATCGAAAAAAATTAGTATCGGAAATTTTTTTAAAGTATAGTTTATATAAGTACCATTTTAGGATCATAAAGGGATTCCACCCATGTGATAGTTATAGGGATTCCGCCCATATGATAGTGGTATAGTGATTTTTTCCCTTGTGATAGTGGTATAGGGATTTTGCCCTTTATGATCACATACCTAGCTGATTACACATGAATCTAAACCAGATAAAAACTGATCAAGATCTAGTTGATTACTGGATATATGAAGACAAACTACTCATCCGCCGAGAAGTAGAATATCGGTGATAGCGATCATTGCAAGATTATAAGTCTTGATAATCTTCTTTGGATGAGAGGCACGCTCAATGATGACTCGATGTATGCCAAACATAGATATGAATCTCGTAGATTAAAATAGAGTAAAAATGCCTCCAAATTGGATGGTAATATCACCATTAGGAGCATGGGGAAATTCCATGCATTTCCCCTTTTTACAAAGAAAGAGTGATTTTACCTTTAACTCCTTCAAAAATAGTGATATGTGAAGAGTGCTCCTTATGCCTTTAGGCTCTTCAAAGAGTAGACTTGCTCCAAATAATAAGGCTAACATCACCAATGGAAACATGGGATAATTATGAGACTATCTCCTTTTACATCAAATCCCAATTTTGAGCCTAATTCCCCCAAATTGGTGATCTACAAAATTGCTATTCTAAGCAATATAGCTTTGTCTAGAACAACTTGTGTAGTGCATACCCCAATGAGCCTTTATATAGGCTAAGAGCATGGTCCCATGGAGGGGGCTCTATAAATATCTCAGTGGGTCTTTCTTGAGAAAATTTAGGAGCATTTTAGCAGTTTTAAGGTCTCATGATTTTTTAATAGTTTCCTCAACAATACCCACTAAGATATTATAGGATCCCATTGGATTTTTATGGTTATTTGTAGGTAAATAAAATCATATTTCTCTCTAAAATATTCAAAAATAATGGCGGGAATGCATATTATATTCTATTAGCCCTAAACTGTAGGGGGAAATTCCCTGCTACCCCTCTCTAGCCGCCTCTTAAGTTTAAGGGGCTAAAAAGTGGAGCTCTTACTTTTTAGGAAGAGATTCTATTATTTCTCGTAGCTGAATTTAAAAATAAGAATTTGTTTATTTTTCGCAAGAAAATAGGAGCCCAATCCCCTCCATGGGACCATGATCTAAATCACCCTTTGTCTTTATAATGGCGAGGCTAATTTCAGCTAAGGCATTACATTAGGGTTAAAGCCATAAACTCGTGGCATTACAATTTACATAAATAACACTAGGATATTAATACATGTTACGACCACTTTGTGTTTTAATGCCACCATTTATAATATAGTGACTTCCACCCATTGGACTATACCACCCATGCGCCCACGTGGTCATGGTTTGATCGGTCCTCATAAGTGTGGGCCTCCTCCTTTTAACAATATACTCTCTAACTTCCATGTGGCTGGTCTCTATGCAGGTTAACCACACCATGTGCCTTTTGGTTTGTTGCCACCATATGCCATGTGGGATCCCCTTTACGTTGTGGCTTTTATTATCCCACATATGTGGGTTATAAATTCTATTAAGCCTTTTAGGAGAGAAGAACTCATATATCTAGGTAAAAATACGCCAAAGTTATTTTGGAGAGAACTTCAGCAAAGAAATAAGCAAACAATAAATAACATTACAGTGACTCAATGGCTAGAATATGCAAAAACATTGTACGAACAAGAGCAAGAGGTTAAGGCTCCACCTCTAGTGTACACAACAACAAGTCTATTCACGTTACAGGAGGTCAAAACAGGTATCCAAAAGTTATGTGTAGGTAAGGCCAAGGATTTAGATGAGCTACATGTAGAGTACCTAAAATGGGGATCAGATATTCTTGCTCCTCACATTTTGAATATATTCAACAACATCATTCAGTGTGGTTTCCCAAATGATTGGACCACTAGTATGGCAATACCTCTTTTTAAGAGTGGAGATGTTGACAACCCAACCAATTACATGACCATCATGATCAATCCCTTATTTGCAAAGTTAGTTGGTAGCATGGTTGAACACAAAATCAACAATTGGGTAGAAGAAAATGAGAAGAGAGAAAAAGGGCAAGCTAGTTTTAGACCTAAGCACTCCACCTTAGATCATGGTATTACTCTAAGACATATCATTGAAAAAGTGTGGGAGGAAAAGAAAGAAGTTTTTTGTTGTTTTGTTGACTTCAAGAAAAATTTTGACACGGTCCCTAGGGATAAGTTATGGTGCAGAATGCAAGAGCTTGGTATACCATTGTAGTTTAGAGCAGCGGTTCATAGACTTTATGAAAAGGTGCGTATTAAAATCAGAACCCAAACAAGCATTTCAGAGAGCTTTAGGAGTGACATTGGTGTTAAGCAAGGATGTCCTCTATCATCCACACTCTTTGGTTTATATATAGACCAACTTGAAGAATTGTTAAATATGGAGGGTGGTGAAGGTATCCGGTTGGGTGAGTATGTTATAAGGATTCTTCTATATGTTGATGACCTTATATTGATTGCTACGTCTGCTCAAGGATTACAAAAACATTTTCTCACACTTGAAGCCTTTTGCAAAAAAGTAGGTATGCAAGTTAATATCAGTAAGACCAAGATTATGATCTTTAGCAATAGAAGGAAAAGAAATCAACAACCATTTTTCTTTGAGGGTAGTATTCTAGAAGAAGTAACCAACTAAAAATATTTGGGGATTGACTTCAACAAAAACTTACTTGGGAGACTTGTAGAAAAAGAGAATGACAAGAGGGTGGAAATCCCTTTATGCTTTACAAAACAAATGCAGAGAAGCAGAATTATGGGATTGGAAAACTACTCAAACCCTTTTTGAAATATTAGTTACTCCTGTTGTACTTTATGGGTGTGAAATATGGGCCAACAACATACCATTATCAAAATGGAAGCAAATTGAGAGAATTCAAAAGCATATGATTACCAACAAATTTAATTTAAAATTTTTGGTCCCTTATGATATTATTTTAGCTGAAACAGGTGCAGTTCCAATTGAAGCCATTGCTATGATTCGACTTCTAAGATACCTCAACAAAATTGAACAGATGACAACAAACAGGTGGCCCAACATTGTCTTCAAAGAGCCATTATGCAGGAGGAAGAGGTCATGGATGAATCAAAATATCAAGTGGATGAAGAAATGGAATATTGAATGGAAAACATGGCCCCAAGGCAATAAAGAAATACAAGCATTTGTTATTGATAAGGTCCGCAAAACTATGTGGGACAATAGAGGCAGAAAAAAGAGATACTATCTCGAAGAATTTAACTACACTTGTGACCATCAACAAAAGGCATACATCGGGGCCCTCATTCCGTGGAGAGCTAAGATTCTCATAGCTCAACTAAGGACAAACTCCCATCGGCTTAGATGTGAAACAGGTAGATGGAAAAGGCCTAAAGAAAAATGGGAAGAAAGACTTTGTGTCTTTTGTTCGAGATGGGGCAGTGGAATTAGAAAAACACTTTATTATAGATTGCAGTGCCTATAATGACATTTATTCTAGATATGCAATCAATTTCAAGTCTTTTTCATCACAGGTTTTGTTTGATGAGGAGTGGATAACTGGTATGGGAGACTTCATCATCAAGATTAACAAAAGAAGATTTGAATTGGTGAATTTTGAAGAAAGCGGTTTTTACTATCTCACGGGATATTTTTAGTCTCATGGACGTTAAATGTTTTCTTTCTTTCTTTCTTTATTTTCAAGGCTCATGACCATATGGAGACGTGGCATGGGCCACATTTCATCTATTGTGCAACGTTGGGTTGACACTCCATAATAGACCTCCGAATATATAAATATAGGTGGTGTTTAATATTGCGTATGGCAAAGAGAGTATAGTATGAGGAGCATGTAGGCCAAGCCAATAATAAATTCATATATGGGGTTGAATGCACTCGCCAATTCCTCGCCAATTCCATTAATGAAATCGTCTAATTCACCCAATTTCATTAATGGTTGATGTAGCGCACCTTCCATTAATGAACTCACCCAATTCGAATTTGATGTAGCTCGAACCATGAAATATAATAAACGTCGAGCTCGTCGAGCCAATAATAAGCTCTACTATTATATGGAATGACTCGCCCAATGTAAATGATTCACTGAGGTGTATTATCTCACCTAAACCGAGTTGGCTCAGTGTTAATAACATGATCATCATTGTGGCAGGTCACGTGGTGGCCTAAGGACCCACCACATGGTGAAATATCAAACACGATGACAAAACCACCTGTTCAAATAAGTGTGTCAAAGACTAGATTCGCAAAACCATACTTTTTCTCTTCCATGCTTATGCTTTGCTTTTACCATGTGCCACTACCACGTTGGTTAGTTGTCATTGTTGGGTCTTACTGTTGACCAAACTTTGACTGACTGTATCTTAAGAATACGGAGTCCATTTTCCGCATTCCAGGTTTTGACGGAAATCTCACTGAATGATCTACCACTCTGTCATGGTTTAGGGAGACAAAGGGAAATCCCGACATCCAAAAATTCCTCTAGATTACACCTCCCTAGTGAGAAGACTTTTTTTCCACAAAAAGCTTGTGAACCCAGAACCTCTAGTGTTGTTGAGAAGAGATCTACATAGTACGCTACTACTCCACAATCATGCAACAACATGACTCAATCCCTAGGACCTTGAATAATCATGTCTTGACTTGAGTAACCTTGATAGTAATTCCTAGAAACATGACCAACTCATATACAACTATGACATACCAATGCACTTCTCTTTTGAAATCATCAACATGACTAGATGTATCATTCAAACAAGAACTAATAACATGGCCTATCTCATTGCAATTTTAGAATGTAACATCTTTAGCATGATCATTTCTATTTTTTTCCATGGTCAAGTATCTCTAGAAATAACCATTAAAATATTTCTATACTCCTTAATGAGTATGACCAAATCCATTACATGTATAGAAATAACCATTAAAATATCTTTCATACCTTGAGGCATTAGGTTGCCTAATTTGTTTAGTATCCTCATTATTTTTGAGGTTGATCTCCTTATTTCCTTCCTTGATGCTTGGTTCACCTAATTCTTTTTATGTTACCGTGTATTATTTCTTATCTTTATTTTACACGACTTCATATTTGAAGCCCAAACCAGCTTTATCACTGCATATATTTGATTGATCAAGCTATCATCAAGAGCCTCGAGTAGTCTCTTCAAGTTTCTCATATGAATTAATTTTTATCGCAGCATCCGAGAGTTCTTTCTTAAGGATTATCACTTGTACCTCCTTATATTGTAGGCTAAGAGTCATGTTATTCATCTACAAATCTAACCATCTCACTTTGATTCCTAAAGTTTTTCCGAAATGGCTCAATGTTTCCTTCAAGTTATTGAGTCTTTTCTTCATACTCCTTGACTTGTAAAGTAAAATTCTTGTTTTTCTTTTCATCAAGTTCAAGTTCTGATTGGACACATGTCATATCAAACATTAAATCATCTTCTTTGTAAGAATTAGATGAAAGATAGCCCCACAAAGTAGAACCACCACTAGAGGATATCATAGCTTCTTTTGTCATGAACACAACCTAATCCCCTCCATTATTGTGATCAAATTCAATCAATGAATTATTAGGAATAACTTAGTTTAGTGCATAACATAGGTATTCATATTTCTTGTTGGCAAATGGGAAAATCTAAAATTTAATTGTTAGTGGTGGTTAGTATGTGGTTAGTTAGTAAGTTAAATAATAAAACAAATAGTTTGTTTTATTATTATATTGGTGAGTGGTTAAAACCATATGGGTGTATGGTTGTATATGCATAAAAATGTTGTTGGAGAGTTTTTTATGAGAAGACTCCTATATATATGGAGTGCTTCCATTGTAATTGCATCCCGGATGATTTGAATAAACAATATATTACTCTGATGTTTTTGGTTTAATCTTTCTCATTTAATATCAGTGGTATTAGAGCAGGTATGGCTCAATAAGAATATGTGAGGTACAAAGATTATTTATGATGATTAAAAATTCTCTTGCTTTATAAAATGTGTGTCTTCCCACCGGCAGTCGGTGGAAGCGTGGATGTTAAAAGCAACGTTCAAATTGCAATAAAAGGTTTATTTTTTTGCTTTAAAAATATGACTGTTAAATTGCATGTTTCAGTAAAAACCTAGATTCCAAATCCTAGGAATTTTTTTGGGTTTTTAATTTATATTACGAGCACGTTCGTCAAAAAATTGGAAACACCCGGTTTCTAGTTGCATAGAAAAATGTAAATCATTAGCGGAGACTTACAGATCTATTGTTTCATGTATTCTATCTACCAATGTATTGATCTAAATGATTTGAATATTAGTGAGTTCTCTATTTTTTTTTTATCAATAGAGACACCAACAATTTGGTAGATAAATTCAATGGAATTAACTTTCATACACGAAAAGTGAAAATTCAAATGTAACTCATGAATAAGAATTTGTGGAGGATTGTAAATGGGCAAGAAAAATTACCATCAGATGCAACAAAAGCATTAGAATGGAAAACAAAAGATGATAAATCCAAAGCCATTATAGGCTTAGCTCTTTCAGATACTAAATTGCACTATGTTGATCTTGAGAAATCATCAAAGGAAATGTGGGATAATCTAAATAAACTATTTGGTGCAAAAGTGGTCAATGCAAAGTTTTCTTTAAAACTTCATTGTTTAGATTCAAAATGGATGATGGAGTCACCATGTCTAGTCATATTAATGATTTCAGATCTCTCACTAGACAATTAGCATAAATTAGTGCTCCTATTGATGATGAAGATGCAAAATCCATGTTACTGAATAGTTTTCCTCTCAAGTATAGTAATGTAGTGTTTACACTTGATCAAATGTCTTCTAAAAACTGCGGAGGGCATGATTTCATCTCTCCTAGCTAAAGAAAAGAGAACCAAAGAAGACACAGATGAAGAAAAATCTCTATACAGTAGAAAGAAGCATAAGAACTTTTCAAAAATGAAGGAGAAGTTGAATGCTACTACTGCAAGAAGAAGGGGCATACTTCTTCATTCTGCAAAGCTCGTGCTCGAGATGTGCTAAGTGGAAAAATTGGCAATGAAGCCAATATAGCAGTAGATGAAGAATCATCAGGAGAAGAGGAACTGAACCAAAGGAATGTGGATATGCGTCTGAAGACTTCTTGTATTAAGAAGTATTTTACTGGAGGTTGGAGGATACATGAGGATAGAGGAAAATTAGGGTCCTCTCATCAGTTGCCAAAAACGGGGCCGCTTCTACTATGGTGACATGTGTGAGTGCATGTTTATTTCAAAGTGTGGTGTTTTTAGAATAATTGTGTTATGGAAACTTCACATTGTGGGGGGGGAATGACACAATGCTTCAGTTTGTATGTGTGGTATGATTTATTTGCATTGTGATGGATTCTAAAATGTTATCTCCATAAGAGCAACTATGATGAGGGCCAAAGTATGCACTGACACATCACGATATGGTTGTAGGTAAACCATTTGAAAACCTTCACCCCTTTGTGGTTTGTGGTCAACCAATGGAAAACCACCTCACTCTCGGTTTTTGGTTAACCAATGAAAAACCATTTTTGGTTTGTGATCATCCAAAGGAAAATCACATGATCGCAAAATCAGGTGCAGTGTAGGATGGACATTTCCCCATGTTTGCACTAAGGGGGAATGTTATGAATACCTTATTTTAGTGCATAACATAGGTATTCATATTTACTGGTTGTAAATGGGTAAATGTAAAATGTAATTGTTAGTGGTGGCTAGTATGTGGTAAGTTAGTAAGTTAAATAATAAAACAAATAATTTGTTTTATTATTATATTAGTGAGTGGTTAAAACCATACATGTGTATGGTTGTACATGCATACACATGTTGTTGGAGATTTTTTTATGAGAAAACTCCTATATATGTGGAGTGCTTCCATTGTAATTGCATCTCAGATTATTTGAATAAACAATAAATTACTCCGGTGTTTTTGGTTTAATCTTGCTCATTTAATATCATGAATCAGATCCATCAACTTCACTACTTGCTCTAGAGGAACAATCCTCTTTCTTAGTATAGAAACTCTTCTTATTCTTCTTCATGAATTCACTCCTTTTGAACCATTTCTTCTTTTTATCAAACTTATGATTTTTCTTCTCGTGATCATTATCAAGATCAACATTTCTATTCTTATCATGTCTATGAGGGAACTTAGACATAAAATGACCTACTTTACCACAAGTAAAGCATTTAAAATGAAGTTTACCCTTGTACTTACAAGTTCCAACCGTCATTCTTCTAAAGAACTTTGGTTAATAATTCTTCATTGTCAAGATCTATAATAACATCTTGAGATTTGACATTTTTGTCTTTTTCATCTTCTCCATTTTGAGTGTTATCTCTTTCTTGGCATGTTTAGAATCAATTACCCTCATCTCATAGGAATTCAAAGGACCATGTAAATCATCCATCTTCAGCTGAGTTAAATCTTTGGCTTCTTCTATGGAGGAAAATTTGGATTCATATCTAGGAGTTAGAGATCTAAACAACTTTTGAACAACTACTTATTATTTCACATCTTCTCCTAACCCTTTCATGCTATTGAAAACCTTTTCAACTCTAAGAAGATATGCAATAATGGACTCATCATCATTCATCTTAAGAGATTCAAACTAATTTTGAAAGTTTGAAGCTTTTCAATCCTTACTCATTAAGATATTACAATTTCTCCTATGATTACTTTGTTGATTTTCATTGCATTACTTTTCCCAATTCAAATTCTCCAAGACTTTGAATGATGGAATTGAAAGCCCTAAAATTATGCTCATAAGCTTCTTTGTCGATTTACTAGTAGGAGGAGTAGCTAAAGAAGTATAACCATCTTCCACAATCTTCCAAAATTCAAACCCTTAGGGCATATTAAATTTATTCATCCCCGACTCCAAAAAAAAAGTAGTTTGTTCCATCAAACAATGGTGCCTTTCAATAACTACACCTCTCGCCATATTTGTGCTTCAAGGATCTCCTTTCAAGCCGTGAAACTTCTCAAAAATAACCTCGCTCTACTACCAATTATTGGAAGCGGTATAGAATGGGGGTGAATCAGTCCTTACAAAATTTAATTCATATTTTAGATTACTCAACCAAAACAAAAATTCACTTATCTAATTGTTAATGTGTGCACATAATCAAATATCACATATTACAGAAACCATAAGCAATATAATCAACAAAAGACACAATATATAAGTGGGAAATCATCAAGGGGAAGAAAAACCACTAAAAAAATACTTATATTAATATGTTTGAAATTTAGTGAGGCACCAACCCCACAAGGAGTACAGACCCTAGTTTAGTAGAGCTCTACAACCTTACAAGGAGCACCAACTCCACATTTTGTGAAGAAGAAACTCCATAAGGATGCTACAACCCCCAAGATGAGAAATCACCAAATCAACCACCTTATGATGTTCTGATCTCTAGAATACTTCTTCCAAAACTAATAGATACAACTAATTTAGCTTGCACTTCTTCAAACCCTCATACAAACGTTAGGTCTTCAATCTTTCACTATCACTCACTTTCTTCAGTTCTCAAGATTAAAAGACCTGCACACATGCTTTCCATAAATCCTAAACCTATCACATACTTGATCATATCTTAAATAATGCTCACAAACCTAAAAAAATTCACACCTAGGTCTTACTTCTTGCACACACACTACTAGCTCACAAAAGCACCCAAAACAATACTTTTATAAGCTTGTTCATATTTAAAATTCAAAAATAAAACTTTACCTTATTTTATCTTAACCCATACATCTTAAAAACATCCAAAATTCTAAACATAATAGTAACAAGTGAACCAAGTAGGCTGGAATAGCCAAAACATCATTCCAAGCTCAAGAAAGACTCAAATCCCCATGGGTACAAAGAGAAAAATACCCTAACATCATAACCACGATTTTTCATGACCCATAAATCATAAAAAAATAATAAATTAACATTGAAACATCATTCATGGTCATAATTATTATCAACCAATTAGAATATTTGATTTAATAGGACCACTATTCTTTGTTCTTATAAAAACAAGTGTTTTCTTCACCCTTCAGGACCTCGTCAACATTTTTATGCGACTAGATCAATCCAAAACATCAAAACTATGTCATGTGAAATTTAAATCAAAATGGTATAACCGGTAGAAAAATTCTAAGTTATAATTCATGAAACAATCTGTTTGCGAAACCACTTATACGTTTGTCTTCACCAAACTAAGTGCCCAAAAAGATGTTTTCAAAGATCAATTTGTTAACACCTTTCCTTGAAATTTCAAGGCCTCCAAATGAAATCATATGAGTCCAAATTAATCCCTTTTCAATTTACATGTGATAGAAAGCGTCACCTAATCCATCTCATTCTCCAACCAACTCAAAAAATCCAATAGGTCTTGTCATGTGCTTCACTGGTAAAAACTTTTCATGTTAAAAAATTGGCCTAGAATCCATATCAAAACACATCATCATAAAAAAAAACCTTATACCATTGTAAATAAATCCTAATTATCTTTCCATCACAACTTTAATAATCTCCTAACTCCACCTATAGCTCCTGCAATGTCTACTTCACTGAAGACTGCTTTTTATTGCCTCAAAACTACCATTTGATCAATAAACCTTCATAGGGCACACTTTTACATTTTTATGCATTCTCATGACTTGAAACCTCTTTGGACATTAATTAAAACTCACATAATCAAAACAATGTTAATTTATTTGGTAAATCCTTTGGATAACCTTGTCCCCAAAAAAATCTCCATAAATTGACTGTTTGAGTGGGGTCCACTCATCATCATGACCTCAACCATACCTTTCTGGAAATTTTAAGGAGTCCTCTACATGTTCCAATAATATTCAATTCACTATAAGAAATTATTTCCACTTAAGAAACAATTATCTCAAACCACTTTTAAGCTAGGGTTTCAAACTCATAAAAAGTTGTTTACCTTCTTAACATTAGTTCATAAAAATGTGACAATGAACAAACCCCATTATTTTTTTGAAACCTTATAAAATTAGTATAGAATAATCCTTGAATATAAAGAGGTCCCATGCACAACACAAAGTTTAGGGTGAGCATCAAAAGTTCCAATTAGAGATGGAAATGGCCTTGTTCTTAACATCGCACCACCAAAATGACATTTCTTGCAAAATTCAAATCCTAGAATCATGAAATATTTCTCAAAGTACCATGACACATCATAATAATATCTAAAAAATAGAAATTTCATCATCTCTCAAAATATCTAGAAACTAAGACTTGCATAGCTAGCCCTTGGGGTTTTACACTGTAAAGGCTAGGGTCAACTTAAGTAACACTACGATCACCATGATAAATCTAAAAATGGTCCTAAAATACCTAGTACATAATGATACACCTACATACATGTATCCATGATACCATATAACTCTAAATATTAGCATCATACCTCTTAGCATCCATAGCATTTACTCCAAATGAGAACTCGAAACATGGTCAACAACATGAATGCGCACCTACGACTAATGCGAGTGCCCAAACACTCTCCAAAAATTATATCCATCATACCAACATGCTTTTAAAGTAACCAATAATATCCAACCACCATGCAACATTACCTAAGAACTTGAATGGACGTGCGCAAGAGCAAACAATCCTCACTAAATATCACGTCACCATCATTCAAAGAATCATTTGACCCTTCTCTATCATCCACTTTTTCATTAATGTGGGTTTTCATCAATGAAAACAACTATAGGAACACATGCCAATAGATGGACTTCATCGGTATTTTGAAACCCCATTCAAGTGCAAACCATACATACGTGCTCACAACAACATATTACTTCATGAAGTGGGTGGAAACTATCCTATCCAAACAAGATAATATCTGAAACAATGTGTAATTTCATCAAAGATAATATCATTTTCCATTTCATATTTCCACAAAATATTTTGGTAGATAATGCCACCTACTTCTCTTGAAGAGAGAGTTGACCAATTTTTCTACGGCTTTGGGATTTCCCTTTCTCACTTATAAGACTATTATCCACAAGGTAATGGTCAAACAGAATCAAGAAACAAAATCCTTATGACCGAGTCTAAAAGCTTGTGGATAAAAATCATAGAAGTTGGCACAAGAAGCTTTATGATGCATTATGGGTGGATAGGATAACACCAAAGAAAACAATTGACATGTCACCATTCCAATTGCTCTATGGGATTGAAGTGTAGATTCTAGTCACGGTTGAAATGTCAACTCTCAAGTTGCTCCATGGAGTAGAAGATGAACATAATCAAAATTCACTTCACAAGAGAATCTTGTTTATTGAGAAACCGGAGGAAGTTAGGCTCAAGGAAGTTGATCATATCAAAGAACACCAGTTGAAAGTGGAAACATATATTTGATAAGAAATCCAAGGCTAGGGAATTCAAATTCGGAGATCTTATTCTACTTTGAGAAAAGAGAAGGGAGCCAAAAGGAAGAAATGTGAATTTTGATTCCTTGTGGTTTGGTCCATTCCAAATCCATGAGGCTTATAGGAAAATGTTTTCCTTCTTTCATATCTGGACATAACACCATTGGAGTTGTCCTACAATAGGAAATATTTTAAACAATACCATTAGCGAAAGCAGGTTGTCCCCCGCATTGAATTATAAGTACTTTTTTATTTTTTTCCGTATTTCCCCATTGTCTCGTGTGTTTCCTTTCATTTGTGTGGTGTGTTTCCCTTCGGCTTTTGTGTGTTTGCATGTTCTCCCTTTCGTTTATTTCTCACAAGTTGTGTGTGTGCTCAAAACCCCAATGGATAAGGAACTAATAAATTTTTTGTATTGAGATTCTATAGTTCTCACATCATGGCTTCATTGTTCTCAATCAAAACTTGTCCCCAAGTAAGAGCTAACTATTTTCATGAGTTTTTGCAAGGGTAAAATTCACACTGAAAGCATAACAGTCATTCCCTACCTGAAATTTTTTTTGCTTGTAGGTCATCCTGAACCCTCCTCTAGATCACCCTAATCCCAATATCGGTCTTATCCCACATATATGAATCAGTCCCTGTGTCATCTCAAGTACTCTCATAGGTGATTTACAGATATCCGGTCACTTCAAGTACTTCCAAAGAAATATTAATCAAGACATGATATTTGGCAAGCTTGGGAAAGGTTATTTTCTTGTCTACTTGAGGCTTGTGCACACCCTCCAAAACTGAAGAAAAGGGCTAATATAATCAAGGAAGTTTTAGAAGTTTTGGAGCAGTTTTAGCAAAAATGGGTCCTAGAGGGCAAAACAGTGCACAATGAAAAAACAACTCTTGAGCTTCATGAAGCAATTTTGGGAGCTTCACAAGGAGTTAGTATCCAAACTAAATATCATTGGAAATCCATTCATATCCCTAGATGATGGTGGTCTCACATTTTTCACAACACTTAGGAACTTCTATCCACAACCTATTTTAAGCATGCATGACCATCAGTCCCAGAGAAAAATCCTATTTTTAGGGGGTTGCATGACAAATCAAGGGACGAGACCCAAACCATTGTGTTAATAAGGCCATTTTCATGAAAAATATCTAAATAATAATTTAAAAACTCCTCTAGGAACTCAAGTTATGGCCTTGACAAGTTGTTCCCAAGGTACAACTCAAGGAGTTAGTCAAATTATTGCCTTGGAATTCGAGCCAATGGGAAGGTGGCGTATTTTTTTGCACCAACCATCCCAAGGAGTTGGGATGGTTGGTGTAAGAAAATCTTCCCCCTCCCATTTAAGCCTTTGGGTCGTGTGTGACCATGTTTAAGCCCATTTTGGCAATTTAAGCCCCTATGTTCCATTTCTAAGCCCCCATCTCTGTCCAAACCACATATCGTCACTTGGAAAACAGGGAATGGGTACAATTTTGCATCCGTATCCCAAAATGTTGGGATGGATGGTGAAAGAAAATGAACCCCCCTCCCATTTTGGCACTCTGTTATCCACATAACCCCCAGTGCTTAAGGTACCTTTTTCTAGCCCCCCTCTCCTTCCCAACTGTAAATCACATCGTGAAAAGTGGCCCACTAGGAAGGGGGCACACTATTTTTCACCATTCATCCCAAAACTTTGGGATGTTTTCAATAATAAATTTTGCTTTTTCTCAACTTATTAAAATATATGCACATTTTGTGTTTTCATTGTTGCTTCTAGCTGCTTCTACTTCTTCTCTCACGCACGCACATGAAGAATTCTTGGATATTTATTTATGGAGGAATGATTTCATAATATTTTTTGAAATTTTTGAAGATTTAAATAATAGAGTATAGTGGGGCCAAAAAAATTCGTGATATAGGTGTTTTTCTTCATGAAATCTTTGAGAAAGTCACAAGAGCTCCATTCATAGAAACATTGCCTAAATCGGCCTTGAGCCCAAAATATATTATAGAATAATAGTTTTATTTTTCGTACTTATAGAGGAAGTCACAAGAACCCTCTATGGGATCATTGTTTATATTGAAGTGAAGCCCAAAAACATCTTGTGGTATAGGAGTTTTCATTTTAGGATCTAATGAGAAAGTTACAACAACCTCCTCCGTTGGAAAATTTCTTAATTAAAATTTAAAGAAAGGGTTCCTTGATTATATTCTTACCATGGAAATATTAAGTTATAGAATCCATTCTTTAAAATTATAGACTAGCAAATTGTTTAGAAAGAGTAATTTGGAAAAGAGATTCGTAGAAATACATATAAAATGTAAAGAGATTTTATGATATATTTTTGTTAAAAGATAACAAACCCAACAATTTTACTATATATGGATTTAACTACATATAATTGAAGTTTAATTATTTTGTTTGTTTGGAAAAAAAAAAGTGATAAGCTGTTGACACAAATTCCAAAAACTGTTATACCAAGGCAGAAAATTCTATCAACTGTAGAACCATTAACCGGAAAACTTTTTAAAATTTAAATTCAAGTACTTGCGTAAAAAATCGCAATATGCTCCGATTGGGAGCACTAAGGATGTTGGGTCAAAATGCTTCAAAAGGGTTATAAAAATACGAAGGATTCTTATAGAAGTGGCTCCTACAACAATGTTTTTAAGGCATGTTGCTGTATGTAAAATGATTATGATGAAAACCTCGAAGAAAAGAACCTTCCCTTTAGTGGGGAGCATTAGATTGTTTAAATGTAAACAATTTGCAATAAAAGCGTAGGGGAAGAACTTCCCACGAAGTGGGGAGCGAGACAATTTTTGGAAATATAATTTTGGAGGATTGTTGCAAGAAAATAGGGGAGAATGTTGATGTGGTTGAGAAAATTTCAGTAACGGATGAAGAAATCATATTTTTCTTTTTCATTGAAATTTAGAAACAACTGGATCTAGAATTCAACTTCGAGTTCTTTCTCGCTATATTTGGGGATTTTATACCTTGATAAATGTTGAACCAAGTAACATCATGTGTATAGTTAGGCTAAAACCATTTTTATTGAAGGTTAGAAATAACTACCCAAATCAACCTCAATTCTTTTTGGTATTTTTTAGAATTTATACCTTGTTAAATGAGGAGGCAAGGTAAAGAAATAAGAAAAGGCTCCTTTATTTTACTAGTAGTAGAGGTGAGAAAATTCTAGATTTCTCTTGCATGGAACCACTAGGTAAGTCCATTACAAAAAGAAATCAAAGCCTTAAAATTGGCCATATCCACTATATAATGCCCTAAGTAAAAACACTATATAAGAAAATCAAGCATATTATGTTCAAGTGAAACACAAAACACATATTACTTGGCTATATCTCGGGATTCGGATCTAAGAAACTAAACACAAAGAGCAGATCCATCATGGATTTCAAAAAGTGCTTTTAAATGAAAAACTAAAATATAGATAAACCTAAGGAAAAACCCTTTCAAGTGTTGTAAATAGTGAACGGAAATGATATGTAAGACATAAACGAAACATAGCCTATGGAGATATAATAAGTGGGGCACCCATACTTTACTATTATCGGATGATCCACCGTCTTTTCGGTGAGAAGTTTCCCTCCTCCTCTAGTTGGATATTTATTCGTAGACATGTAGATGACGAAGATCCACGAGGAGCGCGGTAGTTCCTTTGAAACATTTGAGAATATAAGCTCCTCTACTCCTTTGCACATGATAGTGTTATTATTATTGGGCTTACCGCATATTCCTCTGTGTGTTTCTCAACCGCTTTTGTAAAAGTAACCATCAACAAACGATCAAAACCATATTGTCGAGAAAAACTGCAGAATACTTCAAGCACGAGCCTCCCATGATTTCTTTCCTTCGTGTAACCACATAAAAACAAAGATGTGAAATTCTAGTTTATTAATCTTCATGTTTAGGTGCAAGAAATATAATTAGAGCTAGGCCCTAAAGACAAAAGGTGATGTGGTGGTTAAAAGGATAGGATTTAAATATTAATATTAATATTATTTTTCCCCTTGACATGATAGACAATAAAATTCATGCTTTATTATGTTGTATAATGTATAATGAAATCAACGGTTAGAATTTGTTACATGGTCTTTCATCTCGTACTTATAAATTTTCCACCATTGATTTGCACAATGTTAGCTAGACCTCCATTATAAGTAATGTCTACCAATCATGAGCCTCCATTAATTACTTATAGTGGATGTCTAGCAGACTAGCTAACACCTTGTGTTGATCAATGGTGGAAAATATCAATCGAGTACAGATGTAAGACCATGTAATAAATTCTAATCGTTAATTCCGTTATAGACTATACAACACAATAGTCATGGTTTTATTACTGTCATGTGGGGAAAATAAGATTAATATTAATATTTAAATCTGAGCCTTTTTACCACTAAATTACTCTTTTTTATCTTCGAGAGATTAGCTTTGATTGTATTCCTTGCACCTAAACATGAAGATTAATAAACTGGAATTTCACATTTTTATGTGGTTACACGAAGGAAAAAAATCATGGGAGGTTAAATACTCAAGTCTTCTAGTTTTACTCGAGGACGATAATTTTTTGATTTTGTTGATGGTTACTTTTACAACAACTCTTGAGAAACACATGAGAGGAGGAATATGTAGCAAGCTCAATAATAATAGCACTACCTTATTATAAGGAGTAGAGGAGCTTAGATTCTCAAATGTTTTAATGGAAACTATTGGCACTCCTCGTGGACCTTCATCATCTACGAGATCTGCAACAAAATCTCCAAATAGAGAAGGAGGGACACTTCTCACGAGAAAAGACGATGGATCTTTCGATAACAGTAAAAGTATGGGTGCCCCACTTATTATATCTTTATAGGATCTGTTTTTGCTTATATCTTGCATATCATTTTCATTCATTGTTTACAACTCGTGAAAGGGTGTGTGCTTAGGTTTATTTGGATTTTAAATTTTCATATAAAAGCACTATTTGAAATCCATGAAGGATATGCTCTTTGTGTGTAGTTTTTTAGATTTGAATCCTAGATATAACCAATAATATGGGTTTTGTGTTTCATTGAACATAATATGCTTGCTTTTTTTATGTAGTGTTTTTACTCGTGGGGCATCTTATAGTTGATATAGTCCATTTTAAATCTTTGATATCTTTCGTAATAGACTTACCTAGTTGTTCCATGGAGGGGCAATCTATAATTTTCTCGGCCTTTACACTGGTAAAATAAAAGAGCCTTTTCTCTTTTCTCGCCTTTCCTCATCACTTACCAAGGTATAAATTCTAAAAAATACCAAAAAGAATCGAGGTTGGATTTATGTTTTTTGTTTCCAACATTCATTTAAAACATGGTTTGATCCTAACTATACAGATGATGTTACTTGGTTAATTTCTAGATTTGGTTGTTTCCATCTTTCAATAAAAATGTTTTCTTCATCCGTTACTAAATTTTCTTAGCCACATCAAAATTATTTTCAAATTTTCTTGCTACTGATCCTTCAAAATTATATCTCCAAATAATTGTCACTCCCCTCTTCAAGAAAGTTCTTCCCATGTAGTTTCTATAATAAATTGTTTACATCAAACAATCGAATGATCTCCACTAAAGGGAAGGTTCTTCTCCTTAGAGTTTTTCATCATAATCGAGTTTCCATCATAAAAGCATTGGAATAGTCCACCATATCCATGGAACCTCTAGGCATCCATTTTTGATGGCCCATATGTGAAAATAATCTATGTTGGGTATTCCACGAGGGATGTTATTCAAGATTGTATGTTCCATCTTCTTCTTAGCCTAATCAAGCAATAAAATCGAGTATTTCAAAAACAATACTATTATTACTTACCTTAAAGCAAAACAACACCAAATGGTAACATGTTTCTCTCCAAGTACCTTGGCACTGACGTGGTAAGGACAAGTTCTATCGATTTGTCCCTTTCCGTAGAAAAGGACAAATATTTCTTCCCTTTGACCTAATCCAACTCCATATTTGCATCCCAAAGCTCCAGATTCGTAGTCCTTTGGTCTCGTAAATTTTCCCTCCCATCTCCAAATTCAAAATTCCCTTCGGTCACTTACTTTCATATGTGCTCCATCACTCATATGAATAACACAGTATGTATTATTAAGAAACAACGTATGAATAAAATTAAGAAAAATAAACAATGTATGAATAAAATTAAGAAAGAGACCAGATTTTTTTCTTTAAAAAAAATCATGTATTCTACACTCTAAACACAACATTTTGTTAATTCGTTGAATTTCATGAATGTGTACGATTTTGTGGCTATTGCCTTTATAATTTCAATGAAATTGAAAATTCATGTTTATAAAGGTACACCAAATGTAAAAAATTGGAACACACTTATATGCTTTCAAAGACCTTCTTCACCACATCGGTGACATGTATACCGCCTTTAAGGGATATTCCAACCCTTTCCTCCATTATAAATATTCCACTCGAAACTCCTACCTCATTTTTAGTCACCATGGCTTTGACTAGATTCTTCATGCCCTTATGCATTAGAGTATCCACATTTTATAGAATAAAATCTACCTCTATCTCTCATTAGAGAAAATGATGGCCCTCTCTTCACACATATTCTAAAATTACTCCTTTTGTTATTTTCTTTTGCTTTTAATGTAAGTTGATAAGCATCATCTAGGATATGGATCCAGAGCATACTCAATTCATCTTGTAAGGTATAACTTAGCCAATTTACATAGCTTGTATCCGTCTCATTATTTAGACTCCCTTGTTCCATCTAGATTGATAGCTTATAAAATTCACGGTATACTCTTCAATGTTGATATCCTTCTGTCTTATGTTTTGAAATCTTTGAAATAGTGTCTGGTCATAATCTACAAGAAGAAAATTTTCTTTTAAATTCTTTACCATTTTATTCCAATCTAAGATCTTTACCTTTCATTTCCTTTATCTTTCATTTTTAACCGATCCCACTAGATCAATGAATGTTTGACCAACTTTGTGCATGCAAACTTAACATTCTTCTTATTTGAAATGGTTTTCTACTAAATTTCTTTTTCCATGAGATTTAACTAGTCAATCAACTCCTCTAGTCATAACCCTCCACCATAATCAGGAACATTAATCTTGATACCGTCATTCTTTCCCTCTAAATCTTGGATCAATCTCTCCGAAATAGTCTCTCATTCAAGGTGTCTTTATCTCTCTCATTTTCTTCTTTATTTTCTCCTTCATTCACTAAAATAGGTAATTCTTTAGTATCACTATGTGCCTTTTCATCCCCATTTTGGTGTAAACCTTAGCTCAACAACTCTTTGATCCTAGAAAAATTGTAAAGATCATGCTAAGTTCCTTACTTCAACCCACTCTCCTTAGAAATCATTTGAATCACTCATAAAAAAGATCATTTAGAAAACCACGGACTTGCATGCATTCAAAGAGTGAAGGAATTTTAAATAATTTCTAGGACTATTTTATGCCTAGTTATGAAAATCAATCTACAAAGGACTTGTCTCATACCTGACCACAATGTTCACACTCCACCTTGACAACATTCATGTTCTTTGGCTCAATAGTTCTTAAGGATGAGTTTGTATCATTCTAATTGTAAACATAATCCTATCATTCTTCAATGATATTGATATAGACATATAATTCCTTGTACCTTTTTTCAATAACAGTTCCATATTTGATTCTTTCTAATTTTGATTTGATGTTAAGATGCTTAGGCTCCAAAGCACCATTGATAGATAATCCTCTTGTTTGATGATCATAGTCATTGCATTAATCTAGGTCTACCTTGTCATAAGACCTCCATAGTTCTACCTTACATTTTAATCAACATTTATAGCTCTACCCCCACTTTCATTTAGTCTTTCCAAAACATCACTATACAATCCATGACTTCTTTAACTCATAATATACCAAATCTTGCATTTAATAAACCCTCAAAACTATCATTGAATAGATTGTCTTCTTTGATATAATAGATCCAGGATTTGGATTTTAGGATTATTGTTTCTTTTTCCCAGTGATCACACATTTTTGGATTCTTAGAAATATTATTTAATGATATTCTAATGATCAATAGACTGTTATACAAATTGTACTAACCATTTGGCATTAAATTGAAGGTTATGTAATTTCAAGAACCTAGACTAAGACTATGTGATGAAAACCACTCTAAAGGATGATTTCTAGTATAAATATCCTTCATAAGCATTTTAAAAATTCATTAAAAAAATTTCCTAATTGATTTAAAATATTAGAGCATTCAAACTTCATCAAACAAACTCCAATTCTCACTTACCTTGTTCATTGTCGACAATTCCCAGGCCTGACAATTTTGTCATTCATAACTGAACACATACTCATTTCGAGCATAAACCATTAAACACCCACCTTAGAGAATGCCTCATGACATTTACTATAAAATTTTAGATCATTTATATTTGTTTTGCAGAAGTTATGACTTCTGATATGGCCTAGATTCCCCCAAAACAAGCTTTGTCATGGTTCTAAAATTTATAGTAATGACATCTCATCGTACAAGTGTCTAAATAATTTGAAAATTTGTGATCATGTTCTCCTATCTCGGGAATACTTCTAGTTGTAATTTGGGGAAATTCTACTTGATTAAACAATAGATAAACGATGCCTTAGTTCAAGGCCGAGAGTAAACACTTGCATAAAATATCATTATAACTTGATTTCAAAACTTCTAATAAATTTCCTTTGAATTAAATTTACATTCTCTTCCTTCCCATAATAAAAGTCAAGGATTATAGTGACATTTTAGTATAGGGAGGATTTATAAACCACCGCCCAACTCAAAATCTTCAATCCAAGATCTGCAATATCTCCTAGCATAATTAATTAATTGTCTCAAAAGAATAAATTATGGGCATTACTTGCAATTAATATGATAAATAAAAACACAACATAGATTAATCCTTCCATGATTTTAACCATTGAAAACAATTAGTATTGTTATATATATATATATATATATATATATATATATATATATATATATATATATATATATATATATATATATATATATATATATATATATATATATATTTCAATTAAGTAGATTTCATTAATTGTAAATAACTAGTTCTCTCCTAGAGGGACTAGAACTACTCTAATATAAAAGAGAAAATGTATTAGGATTCAAGAGTTCAGTTAGTTCATTTGATTAATCATTGTAAAAGAATTTTTTTTCAATAAAAGTGTGGATTCAAGGGGAACTTTACTTGTGTAGTTTACAACGTTGAACCAGATCGAAGGGAAGGAGCAAGGGCCACTCCTCCCCAACGAGAAGGAATAATTTACTATTTATTTCCTTTCTGTTATTTCACATTCATTTGAATTTCCAACATTTCATTATTTTTAGTAACTTTAATTCTATGCTCAACAGTCTTTTGCTTCCATTTACTTCATTACTTAATTATAGTTAGCATAACATTCAGTTAATTATGTTATTAAATAAGTACTGAGAACAATTCCTACAGTTCCATTTGTTACAAACATGACCATGAACATCGCCATGGATCGACAACCATGAACTAACTAAAGTACTGCAGTATCAACAACACTCGTCACTTTTTGGTGTTATTTACGGTATTAATCCTAAGGTGTTAGCTACAAATGTTGCTTTGTTTATGGTAAGTTTGAATTCAAAAATTTTATTTCCATACTCTTTCTTTTAAAGTAAAAACCTTGTAGTGACAACAAGAATCTTTTGTGCTCTAGAGTATGTTGAACACAAAGAGTCAAGTTCAACACTAGTAGTTAGGAATTTTCCTCAATATGATAATATTTTATGTTTAGATGTAGAGACCATAGAAGTAGATTCATTAGAGTAAATTTTTTAAACCCCATCAAAACCAACATGTGGAACAACTTGCTAACCAATAAAGAATGGTTGATGAAGTAGATAACCCAAATGGTGCAGATAATGGAAACCCTCTACTTGGAAGAATGTTTTCCTATCCCGTACAATTGGACCCTAATGATCAGGCTCCTATGAAAAATATATCCCCTTCAATTTTTTCAACCTTCTGGGGAATAGTCTCGAGAAGATCTCGACTAGTTTATTTTTGAATTCTAAGTTCTCTACATAACCTATGATTATACCTTAGACACATATAAGCTAAAATTATTTCCCTACACTTTAAAAGACATGGCTATGAGATGTTTCATGGGCTTAACCCCTAACTCCATCCATATTTGGTAGGAGATGGAAATTATTTTCCTAGATAAATACCAAGACTATTGTAGAGTTCGTGACATGAAGCAATATCTTTTTAGAATTTAACAAAATGAGGATGAGAGTGTGGAATATTATCTTGACCAGTTCCTCTTCCTTCACATGAGGTGGGATAGTGGTCTGGATATTAATCTGCTTAAAACTTTGTTCCTCAAAGGATTAGATGAAGACATATAATAAGCCTTCAATCTTATGGGAAAGGGAGAAATGAAAAAATTAGAATTTACATAAATCATTGACCTCTATAGGAATTACTCCTAAACTCACCCCTATGGTTTTTTGACTATAGGTTGACCACGAACCTGGAGATGAAAATATGTATAAACTATACACTTTGGTGGTTTCTCAGATTTCAAAAAAACCTTTACACAAGAGCCAAGAGCTACTTTAGTGGTTTTTCTCCTCATAATGTCCTTTATTTAGGAGGTACCAAACTAGAAAATTCTCTGGATTTTACTAAAAATGCACTACATAAACAAAATCAACACCACGTAAAACAAGAAAATAAACACTAACAAAACTATCATCATAACAATGATGCAACCCCATCGTAGGTGACTGATGAGAGGATGCAAATTGTCATCCAACCTCTGTGTATCCTCCAACCTCTAGTATAAGGTACTACTTAATTAGCATATATGTCTTTGAGGCTTGTTAGGTTCCAACAAATTTTACACATCACAACACTCACCTTTCTTGGCTAGCTTAGAAATAAGCTTGGCCTTGACAACAAGTGGTTCAAAAGCTAATTCCCCTTTCCCCAAAACCTTAAAATAGCCATGATGTGTAACATATAGGAGAGGAACATAGTCAAGAGTGGATTTTTCCTTAACATCTTTAGGGACAAGTGATTAGAGCTTGTTGATATTAATAATGGGACAACGATTTTTGAGCTCGTGGAAATGGAATGTATCAACCTTACCGAAATAACTTGGATGGTAATTTTTGAAAAGAATATGGTGGTGATGCATACCTTTGATGTTACCCTTGCCTCCGGATGCTTCATGTCCTTCCAAATAAGACCATGTCCTATGCTCACACAACCTCTCTTATTCCTATGCTTCTTCAATATGATATCTCTCTAACACTTAGAGCGAAAATTCCTCATAGTAGAACTTCATACGAACCAATAATTATTAACATAGATATTTATTTATTCTGGGGATTCACATCTAGTACCATTAGGGAATCTATTCTAGCTTTCTTGTTCCATTAATTCGATCTACCGCTTCAAGTCCTACACGGAATAGAAAGTATCACTCTAAAATTTCTCCACAGGAGTCACAATTATGGCGCTAATAGAGAAGAGATTTACGATGAAAATTCTCTATGAACTTTCAAGACTCAAATGGAATGCTCCAATAATTACATAGATTAACGAAAGCATCATGAGCTCCCAAAACCCTCCCAAAAATAATAAATAATACACATGCCAACCTTTTGTGAATTCAGATCTTGTTGCACCAAATGTTTTAGGTCTTCGTGTTTCCACATTGGCTAAGGGATAGTTCATCTCCGATACCAATGAAGGAAAACAAGAATGTACAAAAATGTTTGAATGACTTGATTAAAATAGAATACAAACAATGAATATATACAAGTGACGGGTGATTGGCAGAAGGAGAACCATCGACCACTTGCAACAAAAAAATGCCACATAACTATAATCGTAGTCTAATCAATGTATTATTTGAGCCTATGCTAACATTTACTTCATTATTGAATTATAGTTAGCATAGTATTCGGTTAATTCTGTTATTAAATAAGTATTGAGAATAATTCATATTGTTCCCTTTGTTGCAAATAGCCATGGACACCACCTGGATCGACAAACATGAACTAATCAAGTGTGAGTATCAACGGTGCTTTTCATGTTATGGCCCTTACACAATATTCCTCAAATACGGTTAGGAACGTTATACATCTTCTATTATTAATTCACATGACTTATAGGGTAGAGATTATTTATTAGTAAGATTACATTTTTTGGGTTGTCTATTAAAACTACCAATAAGTGGTAGTCAAAATCACTTTGTCATCGCTTTTATGGAAGGCTTAGTTATACATTTTTTTGTTACTTTTCATCCCTTTTGGGTTCACTTTTAGTTAAAGTATGGTACAAAGACATCATTAATTCGCATTAAATTTTTTTACCAAAATAGAAAATTGGTGGTGTGATTGTAGGAGGATAGGGGATTCGAGGCTAGGAAAATCACATCAAATTGGAGAAAGGGGTAACAAATTTTTTAAAATAGTTTTATAGTAAATATAGCTCTAAACAACACATCAATAACAAACTTGTGTGATATTTAGATATAATGACTCAGTAAACTATGAAATTTTTTTATAATATTTAGTTGGAGTGGAATTTGTAATTTAATTTTTTCAACAAATTTTGAGCCAAGACCCTCTATAAGAAATAATTATAATTAGTGCTAATTTCACACATATTTAGAAAAATACAAAAACCATTTATCTAAATATTCCATTAAAAATCCCTTTTATAACATCTATTATATATCATTAATCCTTTTATCCCATTTCATCCTTAATCCCTTTTATTATATCACATTATCCTATCTAAATCCCACTTAACATTTATAGGAATTTAATATTCCTATGCCTCACCTACCCTAGTCTACACCTACACCTACCACTAGTTATTCCATGTAATCACTCATCATTAATTATCCTAATCACATCATTTAATCTAAACTAATCATGTGCACATCCAAATACACCTCTAAATCTAGAGGGTTCTATTTCTAGAACCCTCTCTAATCTTCCAACTATTATTTCCCTCTCCCATTTGAATTTTTGAATTCAATGGAATTCTCACAAAATCTAGAATTCTCTCTAAATCTCTACACAAATCAATCCTCTCATCAATTTCAGCCCTTGGATTCAATCCAACATGGATTAATCCTCACCCTCCAATTTTCCACTCACAAACTATAAATTTGCACTCTCATCCTCCATGAAGAGCAAGTTTTTTGGGAGGCCATCATCTTGCTACTTCATCTTTTGATCATCAATCATTCATCTTCATCCTTCAAGCCTTTAATCAAGCTATCAATAGTCTTCATCCAAGCATCCAAGAATCAATCATCAAAGGGGAGTGTTGTCCAAGTCATCCCAAGTCTTCCCACATCCAAATCTCAATCAATCAATTCCAATCCACAAGAAAATCCACCATCAAGGAAGGAGAATTGCATGCTAGAAATAAGTGTAGGTATAATTCTCCCTCTTTCCATCCTTGCTTGATCTGAGGTAGAAAAGTAGTGTTAGTTTAGGATTTAAATCAATTTATTTCCTAGTTTGCACACTAACACCATTATTTTGTCTACATTTTTTTGGCACCCACCGTGGGGCTTACCCCCAAATATTTTTAATTTCTTGTTTATTATTATCTAAACACCAAAAATCCATTTAGAAATTTTCATTAATTTAACTAAAATTTGCATCCTTAAAATTTTTTGAAATTTTTTGTTGAGATTTACCCCTTGAAATTTTTTATGTGTTTTTTTTGAAAATATTTGTAGGAATTTTAGTGCTTTTAACATAAAACAACTGCATTTTTGACATAGTACCGTTTATGCATATTTTGTAATTTTACTCTCATGTTTATCAAAAACAACATTCAACCTTTAAAACCTCAAAATTTATTTTTTTACAAAGTAGTGCGTTTGTGACTTAAAAATTTGCGTACTCACTTTTTAACTTTTTTGAAAAACGCTTATGTCCGAATCAACGCATTTTTTTTTTGCTTTTTTGCCTAACTTCCAAGAGCCATAACTTTTGACCCCAAACTGAAAAGACTCCATTTTTTTTTTGGAAAGGTATTGAAAATATCTATGCAATGAAAGTGTTAATTTAGTATTTTGAAAGATAATTTATTCATGGTTTTCATTTTCCTAAATATTTTTATTTTAACTACACATTAAGTTATCTTTTCTTGTTCCAAACTACTAACACTTTGTGTGTAATCTTCCTATGCTTACCAAAGATTAAAAAAATCAATCTAAAAACTACTAATCCTTTTTTTTTTTCATAGCTCTTTTAGTCCAAGACATTGGGGTTATTTTCCAAACTACTAATCCACTTTTTTTGTAGGGCCTCCTCTTGAAGACCCCTTTTTGCATTTTTTTAATCATCTTTTTATCATTTAAAAAAATAAAAAATAAAAAAATCTTTAAATATATATCTTGCATCTTTCATCTTTTGTATCCTTGCATGTTTGCTTGTTAAACCCGAAGGTTGGATTTTGTGTATGCTCTCCTCTCGCATCCTTGGATGATCTTGAGGATCAAAAGTGGTCCACCTTCTTCCCTTTTTCATTTTTAGGGCAATGTGATGTGGATTTCATCACCACACACTTGTCATAGTCCTAGGGGTCTCGTGACCATGGGCTTCATCTCCACACACGTAGACACACCCGTGTTTCAGTGGGGTATACAAATTCAAGGAAAATTTTCATTATTGGCTAAGTGCTTCTTGTTTTAAGAGTGAGTGTGAAGTGAGGGGCTTCCACGTCCCAACACCCAGGCCTTAGACAACATCCTTGCAACATGGATTTGGGCCTCACGTACCAAAAGGTATATAGAGGACTCCCTTAGCAAGCCTTGTTTATCCTAGCATAGGTAGCCTTTGGCCACAATCAAGCTATAGTGTAGGGAAGGAACCACCAAAGATTACTCACTAGCCGATCACACATCGACATAAAGGTGGGCCAACTCAGTGAGCAGTGCCATTGTGTGTGTGGTATTGAAAGTGGGCTATAGCTTGTGTTGCACACCCACTTGACTAGCTAGGTTGTGTGTTACATGTGTGTTTTTGCTTACATATCATTTTGACCACACATTAATCAACCAATCAAACATTAATCAAACAATCAATCAACCCCCCCATCAAACATAATCAAACCCAATCCATCCATCTAATTACCCCAATCTTATCCCCTTTCCTAATCCATCCCATCCACATCTAATCCCTCCATCTTAATCATATCTTACCTACATCCTATCCATACCCAATCCTATTCCTAAATTTTATCTAAACCCCCATCCTCATCATGGCTCCCATCAAACTCAAATCCCCACCCATCAACCTTTACCTTCCCACTTTGATCAAAACATCCCTATTACTATCCAATCTTTAAAAACCAAATTATGACACTCACATCCTCTATCCAACAATCTCCTAACCCATCCCAAGTTGATCCCACCATCCTCACAACCATCCAAAATCTTAACCAACAAATTCTTGACCTCCAATCACACCTTAGCCAAACATCTTCTCAACCATCCTCCCTCACATCCACTTATGATAGTGAGGACCTTATTGACATCGACCAAGATGATCCCCCATCTACACAACCAATCACACCTAATCATAAATCCACATCATCCAACATCCCTAACCATTCCTTCTTCTTCACACACAAGTAATTACATCAATTTTGATCAACTCCAATCATCCCCTTCCACCAATAAAGATCTCCTTTTCAAACTTTTCCAAACTTTAACCAACTATGATTCATCCACCACATCCACTTCAATAAATCCAAATCAAAAATCAAAATCAAAATCAAAATCAAAATCAAAATCTAAACCAAAATCCAAACCCAAATATCCCAAATCACCACCACCACCTAGTGACCTTCTTTTTACAATTTTCTAACCTATTATCGAGCCTAATCCTTCATCACCACTATCCACCCCTAAATCCCTAATCAAATCAATCCCAAATCTAATCCCCAAAAATCTAATCCCCCATCCCATCAAAACATATCATAACATACCTTATACATACCCATCCACATCCAATCAAGATCAAACCAAACCCCAATCCTTATCCCCCACCTCTCATCTTAGTCTTAAATCCTCATCATCCTCATCATCCCAATCTCATCCCATGGACTTTCTCCTAGATAGTCCCAAGTCCCCTCCTCTAACATCTACTTTGGCTCCTAAGCCTCCATCACTTACATCCAACCCCATCCAATCTAGTGTGACTCCTAAGTCACCCACATCCTCTTCATCCCCTAATCCATCCAACCCCCATCCACCTTTATCCTCTCCATCCACATGTAATAAATCCCAATGCCACCTTTATCCTCTCCATCCACATCTAATAAATCACCCCCAATAACCAATCCAATCCCCCATCCCCCAATCCAATGTGACTCCTAAGTCACCTCAATCTCCCAAATCCAATATGGTTTCCACACCACCCCCTCTACCTCAACTCAACCAACATCACCTAAATTCAACCCATCTCCCTCATCAACATCTACTCCATCCTTTAAATCCACACAATCTACCTCTCCCAAATCCAACCAATCTAACATATCCTCTTCATCCAAATCTAACACATCCTCTTCATCCACATCTACCTTATCCACTCCATCCCAAATCAAACCATCTAATCCTACACAAACCAACCCTACACCATCCACCTCTCCCAAATCAACCAAATCCAATCCCAAGCCAAAATCCACTACCAATCCAAAACCAAACCAACCTCTAAAGCCCCCAAGGCTAATCCTCCATCCAAATCCCAACCATCTAATCCACATCCTAAACCTACATCCAAATCACATCAATCAATCAATCTCTCCTATCCTACCCACTCCTACACATATCCTACCTAACCCACCCTTATTACCCACACCATCTCTCTTACCAACCCCAACCACCTTCGCCTCCTTAGGTGAATCCTTGACTACCATCTTCCATCATCTTAAAACCTTTAACATGATCATTCACCCACCCATCAAACATCATGATTCTAACCTTCCCAAACCATCTTGGTATAGGGACCATTATTATTGTGACTTCCACCACACCCATGGACATTCACTTAATCGATGTCTATAATTCCAATCTTACGTCCAAAACCTCTTTAACCAAAAATTCTTGTCCTTGTACCTCTTTATCCATCATCCTTTTATCCTCATCCTATACCTAACCATCCCCTATCTAAATCCCCATCCTCTCTTAAACCCCATCATCATAAACAATCCAAATTCAATCCATCCCAACCATCCACAAATCCAAACAAATCCAAAAATCCAACTCCCCCCCACCTAAACATCCAAATAAATCCAAATCTAAACCCCCATATTTTGTTAAGTATGGCCTCTTAGCGGATGAGAAAACAAACATCCCCCAATCTAATGGTGACAACATCACTTCATCCTCTTCCATATCCACTTCCTTCCATATAGCTAAAAAGATATGTTTGCCAACATCAAACATCGTGGTAAAGGCTTAGGTATCCATGAACAAGGCATCCTTACTCCCATCACCCATCCTCCCAACTCAAAATCAAGGTTTAGGCTATAAACCTCTCACTAAAAATACCCAATCACAACCCGATCCTACCAATTCTCTTGATCATCCCATCAATCCATCTACCAATCCCCAATCCTCTAATCCCCTACACATCCCAAACACCTAAAATGGATTGAGCATTTAGGTTGTCCTTTACACACATGGATGTTCTTTCCTCATCCCTCCATCCTCATTCCAATCCAATCCATCTTCACAAATGCTCAATTGACTTAATCACACATGATGTAAGTCATTAGTACCTATTACACTTGTGTGACCTTGGTTTATCCTTACTTTCAACATCCAAGAATGAGCATATCTTAGAGATCCAATCACTTAAATCACACATCTTAATTAACTTGTGGTGAAGACCCTTGGGTGCATTTGACACTCTAGCCAATGTCATCACCACACTCATTTCCATCCCCCATCAAGCCACTGGTGATTCTTAACCCCTTGAGAGTTTTCAAGAGAGTGGAAGCTCTTAAAAAAATCAAATATCAAAAAAAAAAATCATATCAAAATTAAAAATATCAAATAAAATCCACCTCAAGACTCTCTCTAGGGGTGTTTCAACAACTCTACTGGGTTATGGATGCCTGGCTGAGTAGTAGAGAAATGTTGTGACAAGAATCAAGATGTATCTCCATCGGGGCTATGGATGCCTGGCTGAGTAGTAGCAGCAAGCAATGCATGACTTAACCTTCCATTCACCTTCCATCAACCTACTTGACTTAATCACTCCCTATACATTGGCTAGTTTTCTTACATACTACCCATTAAGTCTTCACTTCAAGTGGTAATTAACTATCACTTTTTGCACACACTTTGATCTCGAAGAGACATCACGCTTGTATGTTGCCAAGTATTGTTTAGACCTTGGTCACACTTTTTTTGTTTTAGTCCTACTTTTATTTTACAACATGTGCTTTTAAGCTCATCTTTTGTTCATCATCCATTCCAAAACCATCCATCCTTTGCATCCATCATCTTTTTGCATCCATCATCCATGGGAAATCGATGATCCTATTACTTTTTCCTATCCCCCCCTTTTTTTCTTCCTTTAACCCATCATCATTATGACTGGGGAAACTTTATAATCCGCTAGGGGCACCATCCCTTACTTTTTTATTTCCTTACACTTGGGGTGCACAAATAACTAACTATCCATCACCCTTTACTTGGGGGCCTATCTTATCAATCAATCATATCACATCCTACCTTATCACCAATCGATCTTTATCCTATCATATCATCCTCTATATCACATCCATATCCTATCCATATCACATCCTTTATCTATCCAAATCATCCTTTATCTTATCCTTATCCAATCCCCTTTATATCCTTATCCAAAACCATCCCTTTAGCCCTAATCCCTATCCACATCTCCCTTGGGACTTATAGGAGAAAGTCACCTCCTTCAAACCCCCCCCATCCCTATCACATCTTCATCCCACCACATCTAAACTATCTTAAAAAAAAAAAAAAAATCCAAAAAAAAATCTTAAAAATCCATAAAAATCAACAACACATACAATCTAAAACACTTTTGCATGCATTTGTGTGTGTGTGTGTGTGTGTGTGTGTTGTGTTCATCTTTTTTTTTTTTTTTTGCATTTGCATCATATTTTGGTGATGATGATATGAGGCTTTTTTTTCTTTTCTTTTAGCACTTGGTTGATGATATGAGGCCACTTTTTTTTTTTTTACATGGTCCAATGATATGAGGACCACTTTCATTGGTCGATGATATGCTCGATGATATGAGGACCCTTTATATTAATTTGTCCAATGATATGAGGACAAGGGCATCTAGAAATTAAAACATCATGGTCTTTATACCATTGGTGCATCTTGCTCTATGCCACATCTTAATAAAATTGTTAATGATGATAATTGTGGGAACTTTACGATAGCACCACCCCTTTACATCATCACTTAGCCTAATCATCATCACCTTATCCAACCAACCCTTTCATCAATCATAACATCAATCATCAAATTTCATCTAATCAATATATCCAACATTTTCAATCAATCCTATCAAATCCTATCATCCAAACATCTTTACATCCAACATCCAAATCCAAAATCAAAATCCTTACCCCTTGACCGGGGCATCCAAAATCCAAAAATCAAAATCAAAATTCAACATCAACATCAACAACATCATCAATAAATCAAGATCCTATCTAATTCTACCCCTGCCATCCTCCAACAAAACATCTCAAAAAATTTAATATCCAAAACATAAATCCAAACAATCTACAACATTGGGGCATCAACATCAAAACATCAACCCCTTGATCTGGGCATCCAAATCCATCCAAAATCCAATATCACTTAATCTTCACTTCTTCTAACATCCAAAACATCCTCCTTTCCTCAGGGCATCCAAAATCAAAATCTATCTAACCCTCTCATCCTCTCATCATCTCATCTTAGGGCCTCCTATATATAATCATCTCTCTCATCTAATCTCATCTTCTCATCCTCTAATCTCTCTCATCTCTCACTTGGGCCTCTCTCTCTTTTCGAGTGGTTACCCGCCTCATTCCTCCCCACCTACCCACTCGAGGGGGCATCATATTACCATCCTATCATCTTCTACTTCTTCTTTGAATGATCATTGCTACACAATAATCCTTCAAAGAGGGGAAAAATGTAGACACCTAAAATGTCTACATGACTAATTAACATTAATCATGTCCCACATTTTAGCCTCATCACCATTTATCTGCCACCAATCCATTTTAATTCATTTTCCTTTTATCATTCATCTAATATCTCATTTCATCATTAATCCATTTATTCTAATATTTCATCATTTATCTAAATATTCCATTAAAAATCCCTTTTATAACATCTATTATATATCATTAATCCTTTTATCCCATTTCATCCTTAATCCTTTTATTATATCACATTATCCTATCTAAATCCCACTTAACATTTATAGGAATTTAATATTCATATGCCTCACCTACCCTAGTCTACACCTACACCTACCACTAGCTATTCCATGTAATCACTCATCATTAATTATCCTAATCACATCATTTAATCTAAACTAATCATGTGCACATCCAAATACACCTCTAAATCTAGAGGGTTCTATTTCTAGAACCCTCTCTAATCTTCCAACTATTATTTCCCTCTCCCATTTGAATTTTTTTAAATTTTCCATTGAATCTAGAATTCTCCATTCTAGAATTCTCTACAAATCTCTACACAAATCCAATCCTCTCATCAATTTGCAGCCCTTGGATTCAATCCAACATGGATTAATCCTCACCCTCCAATTTTCCACTCACAAACTATAAATTTGCACTCTCATCCTCCATGAGAGAGAAGATTTTTGGGAGGCCATCATCTTGCTACTTCATCTTTTGATCATCAATCATCCATCTTCATCCTTCAAGCTTCAATCAAGCTATCAATAGTCTTCATCCAAGCATCCAAGAATCAATCATCAAAGGGGAGGTGTTGTCCAAGTCTTCCCACATCCAAATCTGAAGCAATCTTCCAATCCACAAGCAAATCCACCATCAAGGAAGGAGAATTGCATGCTAGATGGTAAGTGCAGGTATAATTCTCCCTCTTTCCATCCTTGCTTGATCTGAGGTAGCAAATAGTAGTGTTAGTTTAGGATTTAAATCAATTTAATATATATGACGTTCTATAAAATGAGTTCTCACTTTATTCATTCAAATTTCTCCTTTAACTATGTTGGACACAAACAACTATATTATTTGAATTAAAAAAATAAACTCCACGATATTTTGATTCAAAATGAGTTCTTTCTATTCATTCAAATTTCTCCACTATTTGGACAAAACAACTATAAGGAATTTAAAACTTTTTGTTAGTGACTACTTAGGAGTGACTCTATGACACCTTTTTCATGGTGTTTTGGTAGTTATAATATATGTCTAACCCATATTCTCTAAACTTTTATTTGAGTTGCATTTTGGTGTTCGTAGTTATGATATCATATCATTTTGTATGGAATAATTAGAGATTTAAATCTTAAAAATACCTTTTTTACAATGGAGTGATAGAAATGATGGATTGGTCTATCAATAAACTATTATACTCTTTAAAAAAAAAAATTAGTCTTTTGAGAATTTAATTATTGCTCATTTTCTCTAATAAGGAAAGTAGTGTGAGGACCCATGATGCCTAAGAAGCATGTTGTTAGAGATTAACACCAATATACTTTCGCACCAAATGAGATGTAACAATCATGTCAAGAAAGAACCATTTTCATAATCAAGTTTCTCCTATTTCAAGATGAATCTCATTGGGTTATTTTTTAAAAATGCTTAACATATGTGTGATTTTAAATATTATGTTTTATTTTTTAATAAAATATTCGTTATTACATTTTTTTATTTTTTTATTAATATATAAATTACTTGACATTTAACATTTTATCAAAATATGCATGTGACCAAAATTAATTGAAGTTATTGATCTTTTTGATAAATAGTTCATTTGATGCTCATTATATTTTCGCAATATCGAATACAATTTAAACTTGGAAGAGGTAAGTATAAAATTTTGAGCACCATTTTTCAACTATGTGTCCAAACTCCAAGAGCATATCTTGTTTCTCTTATAAAAAATTACAACACTTGAATGTGTGTAGCTTGAGCACAATGAAAAAGACGAATTCATCTTATAATTACATCCTAATGATGGTTTAGATGCTACCATTAAGAACATTTTATTTCTATACATCTATAATGGATTCTTCTCAAACCTAAAAATATTATATCACCTCACCTCGAAATTATTTGAAATTTGCAATAAGGAAATATCCAGTTTAGAAGACTATCTTAAATATGTTGGGAGTGTCCAATTTAAACATCTTACATAAATGATACTATTTTGTGTTAATTTATGTTCATTCATGGAAAGCCCCGACAAGAATATGATGTTACTTTGGCTCCCAATTCGGGAGTATTTTAAATCACCACACCCTACTTTCTTAGGCTTTTGTTTATGCCTACTAGTATTATGCTTTGACATCCTCGATATCTTTATATTCCTAATATTATTTAAGTGTTTTCCGTAGGATGACGGTTCTTCCAATTGTATTAAACTAGCAATTGCTCATGGGTCGCAAGTTACGCCGAAGAGGATTGATATTTTGTACATACCCTTACATCATAACAATCCATGAAAACCACATTTTTAAAAGGTATTTTGACAAATAGTTCACATGCTTTGTATATACTTCAACATTTTCATTCATATCAACGAAAGGAACATGTATCTACAACATCCAACAAAAACCAATTTCTATTATGCTTTAATCGATGTCCACTGCCCTGTTCCAAAGTTCTTATTTTGCTACAGTTTTGGGAGAATCTTTGGAAAAGGCAAGCTGATTAGGTTTGGTAGTTTTGAAAAACTGTGTAGCAAATGCAAATCCCGTCACTGATGAAGGAGTGGATTTTATTTACTCAAACATTTTTCTTGGTGACACAAGACTGCAACGGTCGAAGATACCTCTAACATTTGGGAACCATACCCGTTCCAATGCTCAGGGTGGTAGAACTATTGTTGGAACTAAAAAACCTATTTTTAATCATTTCACAACAATCCTCAATCAACAAAAATCCCAGATAAATGCGATGTTGCAGCTTTTCATTTATGCAAATACCAGCATCAAGCCATTCCTCTAAACTCCAAATTGGGCACATAGAATTTCAGAAAGAAATTTTTGAATTAAAAAGTGCATTCGGGAAAGTATGGGCAGACATGACCACTGTGATGGAATTTGACTACCGAAAAGGTTGTCGAAATTTGATTGCCGAAAAAAATTGTTGGAATTTGACACATTCCAGCAAAAGCATCCTCAAAATTGGAAGCCTCGCTAATAACCTTCATGTAGATTAAAACATAACACCAAAAAAAGGTCATAATAAATCAAAATATTTAGTGATGATGTTTTGTTAATTGCAAAGAACAAAAAAATACTATAGTAACTTTTGAATTTAAAAAAAATTATTGACCGAAAGGCTACTTTTCTTTGTGTATAGTTCAACCATACCTCTAATAAATGCATGGAGCTTTGTTGCATACGCAAGGAGTGATGTAAATTACTCGAACGGTTGGAAATAGCTACAAATATTGTCCCATGTTTCTCATTGGCCATTATCCACCACCGTAAATGCACATATTCAAATTTTAGTAAAGGATTAAGTTACATATTTGAGGAGTTCAATATACTTTAGAATGTCTCTGCTACATAGTAAGCATCAAATAAATTACAAGAGATTCAAGAGCTTTTGAATAAAAGAAAGTAGTTTGGTTGTTAGACCTATAGAGTTAAACAATTTGTTACCATATGGGAGTGACCATTACAATTATTTTTTTGGGATGAATGAATGAAGGTAAGATTATAATGACATCTACGTGACAAAGTAATGATGAAAATGAATATGTGGAAGGATGAGATTACATAAAAATAACTCTTTAACATTTTTTAAATTTAGAAATGCTCAAAATAATAATAAATATTTTTTCTATCATATTTTTATAAAAAAGGTAAGGAAGAGGAGAATTTAAGTCTAGATATTACCAAAGTGGGCATTCCAATGTCTTTATTCAAAGCACCCCGAACTTGTGGGGACTATCCCTCCGTACTCAATCACAATTTTAATAATATTTTATACTTTTGATATTAACTTTGTGATTGAGAAGAACAAAAACCTCACCAAATGTAACACCCACATTTTACTCACACAAATACAACACACATAATAACAGGATAATTGATGTAACTGAAACACAAAACAAACATAACACAAGAATACCATAGACTATGATAAAAAGGAATGATGATAAATCTGAAATATCAGAGTAAATTATAATATTAGCATGAAATTGTTACAATCTCACCCATGAGGTACTTCAAGTGTTATTGACTTCACTTGCATTCCACCAATACTATGGGAGAAACTTCACAATTACACCTCTTAATGGCTTCTTCAACACACCTTTAAACTGATGGCTTACTCATACAATATTTCTCACTACTTCCTTCTATGCTAAATGAGGGGGGTGGCCTCTTTATTTATAGACTTCTAGGCTTATCCATCTTATCTCTAAGATAGGATAAGAAATCCACTGACGAATCATATTCCATACCTTAACTCTTATCTGTACATGTAAGCTTATCTTTTAAGATAAGATAAACCTTATCATTTCACATGGGTTCCACATTTTTAGACTTTTTACAAATAAAATATACAAAATATTTATGACCTCACTCCTTGTCCTTATTACCAATATAATATTTCTAATTCCTAATCATGTAGACCCTACTTCTCTACTTACCCCAACTTTGACATTTTAACATTACTGGACCACTTACGACAACTATTTACTTTTTACCACAACATTCCTATTGTACTTTTGACTATTGCCATACTATACATTATTGGCATCGTCAGATCGTAAGCAAAGCGCCGTTATCTTCTATCAGACGCTACTACTAATTATACTTAACAACATCCTATTCCTAATACATACATTAATGAAATAGAAATTACGGAGGAAAATTTTAGTGTCGACATCTTCCCCCTTCCTAGCTTCTACTCCGTCCCTGAGTAGACTATTCGGTGTGCTTGGAAAAATCTTCAACTTGTCGTGGTTGACCCATTTCGTAATGGGAGTGCCATCCAATTCCTCCAGTCAGTACGTACCATTTTCATGCACAACTGCTATTTTGTAGGGCCCCATCCATTTTGGAAGAAATTTTCTCTGTCTTCTTTTTTGTATCTGGAATCATATACTAGAACCAAGTCATTCACATGAAATGGAGACCACCGGATCTTTTGATCAAAGTATTCCTTCGCTTCATTTTCTTCTTATAGCTTGTATCCTTAGCTATTTCCTCATTTCCTCTAGCAAATGAAGATGTACCAACCTTTCTTTTATCAATCACTTTCATCCATTCTTTCATTTTTCATTACTCTGACCGTGGGAATATCAAACTCAATAGTAAGAACTGGATCAATGCCATAAGCCAACTGAAATGGGGAGTATCCTGTTGCTGATTTTGATGTTGCCCTATATGCCCACAATGCTGCATGAATCCTTTTATCCCATTTATGTACCGCAAGGCAAGGTAGTGCATCTTTTGCTAGAATTTGACACAACACAAAATTTGTTCGTTCCACCTGTCCATTTGTGCTTGGCTTGTATGTTGTTGCCTTCCTGTGCTTAATAGAAAACTTATTGACTAGGGCTTCTACCACCTCATTAATGAAGTGGCTTCCTTGATCTGTTACAATTTCTAATGGACAACCAAATCTGGTGACAATGCGTTCATATATGAACCTTGCCACTTCATCCATGGAAGTTGTTTTCAATGGCCTAGCTTCAACCCACTTGGTTAAATAATCTGTGGCAACTACAATATACTTATTTTGGCGTGAGGTAGTGGAAGTGGATTCTACAATGTCTATTCCCACTTTTCAAAGGGACCAAGTGGAAGAATAGGGCATAATGGAGCTGATGAAGTCTTACGGTTACCATGTGTTTGACAAATATCACATGTCTTACAATAATTATAACAATCTTTAAAAAGAGTGGGCCAGTGATAACCTGCATCCAAGATCCTTCTTGTTGTAAGTTGTCCAGAGAAGTGCCCTCCACATGTACCATTGTGGAATTCTTCTAGCAGTTCCTTCCCTTGATCACGTCCAACTCCCTCTTCAGATCGTCCATCGTGTCCTATTCAAATAATACTCCATGCGTAATAGAATATGGACGATCGGCTTGAGTAATCTTTCTCTTAGTCTTTGCATCGGGCACCATCAGAAACTTGAATTCATTCAGATAATTCCAAATATCTATGTATTCACTAGGATTGTGTCAAGGGATAACAATGTTGCATCGGGAAATCATCATCATCACAAGATGATCCTAAACCATCATAGGCTCGAGAGAGTGCATCCGCATTGACATGCTTCTTTCCGCCTATCTATAATATCAAATTCAAATTCTTGTAGCAAAATTATCCATCTGCTATCCTCCCCGATGGGTTAGGCTTATTTACAATATATTTTAGAGCCTCGATGATCTGCTACAACTAGAAATTTTTTCCCTAAAGCAAGTAATTCCTAAACTTCTTTACAAACAAAAATGATAGCCAGAGCCTCTTTTTCAGCATAAGATAATTTACCTCAAGATCGCTCATTTGTCTGCTCCCAAAGTAAATTGGATGTTCATTCCCATTTTCATCCTTTTGGCTCAAAGTACTTCCTAGTGCTGCATCTGAGGCATCAATGTACACAATGAATGGCTTGCTCCAATCTAGATTCTTTAAAACAGTGAAGACACCAGGGCTTCCTTCAGTTGTCCAAAAGCTTCATGCGCCTTATTTCCTGGTTCATAAGTAACATCCTTCTTCAAGAATTGGGTTAGTGGTTGTGCAATCTTTGAGAAATTCTTGATGAACCTTCTATAATAACCCACATGGCCTAAAAATGATCTCAACTTACTTCTATTCATAGGAAATGGTAACTCTTTGATTTTTGAAACTTTATCAGATCGCACCAATACCATCTCTCGGATACAACATGCCCTAACAAAATGCCTTTAACATCCAAAGACACACTTTGTAGGGTTTAGTGAGGCTTGTGCTTCATCTAACCTTTGAAATGTTGTCTCCATTTGGTGCAGTGGTCCAACTTGCTCCCATAGATGCAAAAATCATCCGTAAATACTCGATGAAGGTCCCAATGTAGGGTTCGAACACCCTATTCATCAAACGCTGGAATGTTGCTGAGCATTACACAACCCAAAAGGCATAACTCTATAAGCAAACGTTCCCAAGGAGTGGTGAACGTGGTCTTCACTGATCTTTCTCTCGCTATACGAACTTGGTCAGTAGCCGCTATATCCATCAAAGAAACTATAAGCACTCCCGCCGCCTACTTCATCCAAGATCTGATCTCAAAATGGAAGAGGGTAATGATCCTTCTTTGTTGCCTTATTGAGCTTCCCGTAATCAACACAAATGCGTAGCTTCCCATTCTTTTTTATTGAGATCACAATGGGAGAAACCCATTCTCGAATTCTCCACAAGAAATATGAATCCCGCATCAAGCAACTTATCTATTTCTTCTTTTACGCCTTGGAAAAATTAGGATTCATTCTATATGGCATTTGCTTTATGGGCTTAAGACCATCTACCACTCAATAGAATGTTCTACCCAACTTACTTGACGGAGTTCCTTGTAATCAAAAGTGAATATGTGTATGTACCTTCAAAAGAGCTGGAGGTAGGATTCCTTCTCACTCTCCATCACAACATCACCAATCTTTATTTGTTGGAGACGATCATCAACTTCTTCTTCAGATAATTTTATGGGGTCATGAGTTGGTGTGACTGGAAGGATATCCATGATTGAAACATCAACCTCACTTTCTTCATCTTCATTGTCCACTTCACTGGTACTAGAGTAATCAGAGGATGTCCAATCATCAGTTTCATCACTTGAATCCATGTGTTCTCGCCTTATGATGTCGAGGATCACGTTTATCTTCACCCTCTCTCTACCACGTCCAAGTGTCATGAAACCTTCATTCCAAAGAGTTTTCGCATGAACTCTCCTTAGCCATGGTCTTCCCAAAGAACATTGGGTACGCAAAGTACCATTTTTCATCACCCGAAAGTCTACCACACATACAACACCCATAATGTATATTGCCACATTTGAAACTACACCTTCTCGGTTTAGTTTTTCCTTTATTTAATGACCTTAACATAAGTGTCAAGGGCGATCAATTTTTAAACCCAACATATTCATTACAGACTCTGGTCATTACATTAACTCGCACCTCCATCAACTAAGACATCATGAATTGAAATACCATTACATAATACCTCACCTTGTGGAGCATAGGGATCCGCTCTACCTCCAAAACAGGGACCTCAACCTCCTTCCTTCGCCGAGCATTGAGTCCACTTCGCAACTCCCGCCTCTTCTCGAAGACATAGCCAAGAGTTGACCATATGTAATATTTTGCAGCCTTTTGGACAGATCTTCCAAGATGGAGTATGGTCCTTGCCCCCGTGAAATCGTAAAATCCCGCACACCCAACTTTCTTCTCCTATGTTTCTTACTAGTTTCTCCTTTCATCTTCTTAGATCATTTCCATCTTGATTATCTTTTTCTTTCTTTCTTTTTGTTACAAACGCATCTACTTCATTATTTCTACTCTTATCTACTACATCAAAAGAATTCACATGTGCTTTTCCTTTATCATTATCTCCTTTACCTGATGTAGAAGCTCTATCTCGGACAATTATACTTATAATGACCCTTTTATAACAACCATAACATACAACTTCGTAAATATTTCTTTTTGGACCTCTATCTCCTCCCCGAGAACTAAATTCTTTTCCTCAAGAAGATTAATAGTTAATCGACCCATTTTTTGAGCAGATCTTCATACTCAAGAGATGTACTAGGAGAAATATTTGTGCTCACCGAGAGTGGTCAGGATTCTGACCAAAGGTGCTAGTGTAGGCTCTACTTTAGCAACAATTTCTTTGGGCTCCTCTTCCATGCTTTCTTCTTGCCTTCTTCGCAATCTCCTTTGCTTGTTCAATGGTAGCTGTGGTCATACTTCACTCGTTGTCTCGATCTCTCGGCTTCATCCCAAGAATGAAGTGCTTACATAGGAGATTATCCACGCCATTCATCAACCCATCCGCTAATCCTTCCTTCCGGATCCGGGCATCGAGCTTCCTCCTTAGCTCTAGAACACGAGCATGATAATCCCTTATCTTCTCCTTCTCTCCTTGGGATAGCTTTGTGATCTCGATCATGAGATCTCGCATATTTTCGTTGTTCACCAAATTCTTCAAGAAAACTTTTCGCTTAATAAATCCCATGAATTTTTCACATTTTCACCTAGTGTTTCAAACCACCTAAGTGCTGAACCATCCAAAAAGGTAGGAAAAAATTCAGTCCATTGTTCCTTCTTATAAGGCCATTACAAATACAAGATCATTTAAACTCTTGAATGAAAGAGGAAGCATCTTCATTAGATTGGGCTGAAAAAACAGGAATCTTTCCCATTTTCAAAAGTAACCACCGTAAAATACCAACCCACAAGTACAATCAACAAGACTTATGTGCACAAATAATTGGAATCACTGTAATAGAAAGTGACTTTACACCTTTCTACAGTAAAATAGAAATGACCATGGTAACTATGGTAAAACTTGACTTATCATGGTAAAAACTCGACTATTTTATCGTGGTAAACACTATTCACAAGTAAAAAGTGAAGTTATTGGGGTAAATACTATTCACGGTAAAAAGTGACTTTACTATGATAAATACTATTCACACAAAAATGACTTTACCATGGTAACTACTATTCATGGTAAAAATGACTTTACCATGGTAACTACTATGCACAGTAAAAATAAGGTTACCCTCCAATTGATTTTTGACTAAGTGGGAATATCTCTCCGTAAAATCCATTAACGAGGAATGGTCCCGCAACGGAACCAAAATGTCATCACCAATCCGCACTATGATAATTCTTCACCGAACTCCTCGTGCTATGATTATTTACTAATGCACAACCTTTAGTTTGGTGGATGTAATCTAGAAACACAACAACAAACATAACACAAGAATACCATAGACTATGATAAAAAGGAATGATGATAAATCTGAAATATCAGAGTAAATTATAATATTAGCATGAAATTGTTACAATCTCACCCATGAGGTACTTCAAGTGTTATTGACTTCACTTGCATTCCACCAATACTATGGGAGAAACTTCACAATTACACCTCTTAATGGCTTCTTCAACACACCTTTAAACTGATGGCTTCCTTTACACACTTACTCATACAATATTTCTCACTACTTCCTTCTATGCTAAATGAGGGGGGTGGCCTCTTTATTTATAGACTTCTAGGCTTATCCATCTTATCTCTAAGATAGGATAAGAAATCCACTCTGACGAATCATATTCCATACCTTAACTCTTATCTGTACATGTAAGCTTATCTTTTAAGATAAGATAAACCTTATCATTTCACATGGGTTCCACATTTTTAGACTTTTTACAAATAAAATATACAAAATATTTATGACCTCACTCCTTGTCCTTATTACCAATATAATATTTCTAATTCCTAATCATGTAGACCCTACTTCTCTACTTACCCCAACTTTGACATTTTAACATTACTGGACCACTTACGACAACTATTTACTTTTACCACAACAGGAATTCATATTTACACAATCATATGAATTCATATGGAAGGGCATGATACCCCTGTGCTCCCATTATAGAGATTTTCCCTTAAATTTTAAGTGGCAAAATTCAAATTTCAAATTGCTTATGTTTCCTCATCTTAATGATTTACTCCTAATAGAAATGGGTTAATTACATGTTTTGACCATAAATTCTACTTCCTGAGTGATCCTAGGTTTGATATATTCCTATCTATGCAAAGGGTTCTACTAACTTTTACAAGTCCAACTAGAGTGCAATTTCCTTAACTCATAAGACCTTGGCTACAGCTGAAGTTATCCCATTCTCAAGGCTAAATTTTATTATTTCATTAGCATTTGTTTAATCCACATTTATACAAACAAATCATGTGATCTTGCTTCATATTTGGTTTTTTTTCTATTTATCAGGTCTTTGTATTAGTCATGGAGCTCTACTTAATTATATTCATTTTATGATCACTTCTGACATTTTAGATGGTTTTGACATCACTCAATGGTGTTTTGTTTGTAGTGGTCATTCCTTAGTTTAATCTTATTTACCCTTTTACTAACTACATTTATGCGATTACTTTGGTCCTGTATTAACATCATTTTGGAACAAATGTAATTCCTATAACACTTACGTAACACTTAGGGATTTAAGACTACAAGGAGTACGACCTCGCACAAGACAACTCATTTCATTTCTCTTAGACACGTAAGTATTAAGTGTATATTGTAAGAGAGATATCCCAAATAATATTATGCATTACAAAAGCCTCTTAAGGACCTATTTCAATTGTTGGGTAAATACGCAAGTAATTCAAAACATAGTCTCCACTCACATAATTTAGATTTCACAAGAGATCAATCGTAGGTACAACCACCAACTATCTTGCAAGGCTTTGGCCACCCTTTGGGGTACCAAGGGAAATTACAAACAATGGGGTTAACTTATTCAAGATTTGGTGTGAAACAAGAAGATGATAAATGAGATCGTAGTATTTTATTAACAAGATTAGTGTTTTATACCCTCAAAAAGAATCAAATGAGGAGAGGAAGTACAATAGGCATTATAGCTCGTTCTGTTAATTTTGTTAGTTTTAATGAGATGAGATTCTAACAAGAATTTTTGGTGTTAAGGAAATAAACCAATAATAAACATAACAAAAGATTAGTTTAACATCTTTATAACATAGGTAGAACATCGAGCACAACTTCACATCCAATTCAACACTATAAAATATAGCCACATTGGTCATCCCTTTTCAAACTATACAAATAACAATTCTTCAAACAACAATACATATCATTATTATATGGTAATACATGTATTGCAAGATGAATATAACTTTACAATGAGAACTTATTAATTTCAACATATCACATCCATAAATTTCCTCTTGTTCAGAGTACTGCAACTAACATTGTGTTAGTACTAGAATCGAGTATGGAAATCCCCTACACTCAAACGTAAATTCCACGCATCCATCATTTCGAACAATCGAAATAGACAATAGAGAGAGAGAGACGGAAGAGTAAGGGAAGGTGGAAGAAAATATTGGATTCAATTTCTTTTCAAATCACTATAAAATCCTATATCTAATTTCCATTTCATTTCAACTCATATACATTTTGACCCATTTATATTTTCAAAACCCAATCAATATTTTCATAGTTATCTCTAGAGAAAGAAACTTTGGATTTCATTTTCCTCTCGTATTCATCATATCATAATCACATAAATTATAAAATTTTCATTTCATTTCAAACCCATGATATTTATAACTCATTTACATTTTTAGAACCAATCGCAATATCGAGTTACTTCTAAAGAGAAAAGGGAAGAGAGAGAAACATCATAATTTCCCAAAAATAATTCATACAATAATTTGATCAATTCATACTCTATAAATTGTGGACAAGATAAGTAGAAGTTTCCATGGTTAGCTAGGAGTCACAGTAACCCTTAGATGATGTGTTTAGCTAAAGTTACAATTTTGGTGCCCATGGGCCAAAACATCTAAAGTGCTCACAAATTGGGCCTTGAAAACAATCGTTTTAAGTTTTAACACGAAGTTTGATTATTCATGTGTACTCTCCCACATACATATAATTCATCATGTCTGATGGAATTTTATTACGAAGAGTAGAGCTCAAGTTACAAGAGCAACTCTGGAGCCAGTTATCGTAATTGCGACAATAACTTTTGTCCCTCAATGATCAATGGGCCCCAAAACCCACTCACAAAACTAGTCTTCGAAGGTGTTTTCATTGAAATGCATATGGATTATGATTCTCTTGTTGGTGGTCTAGGGATAGGTGGAAGTGGTTTTCATTTTCACTCAAACTAAGTGGTAACCAGAAGCCAAAACCGATTGCATTTTACTTAAAAGAGCACATCACTACAAGTGATTGGTAACCTAAGTGGACTTAGAAATTCAACATGCAAGGGTGTTAATTAAGTTCAAACTACTTATTTAAGTTTCCCATAGTGTACCACGTTACCAGGGGTCATGCAAGGAGTTTCAGGTTTGCGGTAAATTTGGGTGTGGTGCTCCATGCGCATAACTTTTAGGGTCATAAGTTTTTTTATTTTATGTTTGACAGTTCTAAATGAAGTAATGTTTTAACATTGGTTGGAGTTACATTTCCTAATAATTAACATTTAGTTTCCAAATGCAAGAAATGATGAAAGCGAGAATTTAGTACAAGAGAAAAAGGGAAAGTCCATACCTTTTTCCCGAAGCTTGATACAAACATCAACTAGGAAATTTTTGCAATGTCGCTTGATCCACGAAAATCATTTCACTAAAATATTTTGATTCCTTTTTCCATGAATCCATTCCGTGGATATCCAGTAATCATTACATTCCATGAGAACAAGGCTTCTTCAAGAATTTTTACAATAGTTCGCATGCTTTGTGCTTTCTTCCTCTCTTTTAAATGAATTCAATTTCCCAAATGTAGACACAACACACCAGGAAGACCATGCGTCGACCCACTCCAAATAAGTCCATACATGTGTGGTGGTATCGAACACTTCCAAGTGCCTCTCGATATGGGTGCTCTCCATGTAAAATTTTCCATCGGAGAAAGCACCATGTGAGTAGCCCTTGGACCTGTTCATGTCTAGAAGGGTTTCCCACCTGTTTATTTTTCTCTTCGCCGTACACCGCTTGCTCTCGTGGTCAAAACCTCTTCTTGGAAAATATATTAGTCCTCCTCCGACCATGTATATCATTCCTCCTTCATTAGGTGATGCTGAGCATACACACATATATCTGTGATTTGGCACCTCGGCTACCTGAGAATCCCATCTCCCCAAAAATTAAAAAAATCATAAGAAATAACAGTCTTAAGGTGGTCTGATCAACCGATCATAAATAATTTCTAGTTGATGACAACAAGAATCATCAATCCTACTCTCTCGAGAATGGATGACAATCTCACTCTCCATTTATCTTCAACGGGGTTGCACACACTCAATTCATACCCATTGGGAACAATGGGGTGGTTAATATTTGTAACCAGAAATATGTATTCGTCGCATGTTTTCAAGAATTTCCTCTCTTGATAGAATTTGGGGTTTTTCAAAGAAGCTTCTCAACTTTTGCACACTTTTATGAGCTTTTGATGATATTTGTATGAGATCCTGAGAGAAAAATGTATACCGAATTCATCTAGAAAACTTGGGAAAAGCCTTTCCATTATCTTTTGCATAAAACAACACAAAACAATGGCAACCAAAGTTTCCTTCCACTTAGAGATTTTGAACTGGATTCAGATGCAGAAACAAAATTTAGACTAATAAATTTGTGTATAGAAAAATGTGGAGGGATTAGGTTAGATTTACTTCTGCGTGTAGGATTTTTTTATGTCGAATGAGACAGATTTTAGGTGGCTAACAGAGAGAGGTCCCTTCAACACAGTCCCCATTCACGTTCTCTTTATTTGATTATGAGGGTACATAGCCATGCTTTACCATTCATAAGAAAGCGCGCTCTAAATATGGACATCTTTGCAACTATCCATTTATTGCTAAGTCTACAACTTAGCCTAGGCCTCCTCGTGGTTGACGCTTCTGAACCTCAATTAAGGTGCTTGCATTATTTTGCAAGGAAAATGACATGACAGTCCGAAAAGGCTTTTAGGATGCATCTCTTCTTTTCTTGTTGCAGATGTTACCAAAGTCGATGTAGTTAGACTTTACACTGTTAATTATGTTTCGAATAACGTGGGGGAATTATATCTCCTCGCCTTATAAGAGCATCATCCTTGATGTGACACAACATCAAAGCTCAAAGCATACGTAGGCAAGAAGGTCAAAAAAATGACACATGTTGTTTAAAAATTGACTTATCAATACAACATGACCACAAGGAAACAAACTAATTTTTGAAATATCTTAAATTTTAATGTTTTATGAAGATTGGTAGTTAGTTATCTTTTACTTTATTTCTCAATTAGTCTTTTCTTTTACATTCTTTCTTAATCTCAAACTCTTAGTATTCATTGTTTAGAATTTCAGTGTCTTATGTTCATGGGTGCTCAATAGTAATTGGCCTCAATGTGTCACAAAAACTTAACACAACACAAATGACCCACAAGACATATTGCTACAAAATTTCAGGACTGGATCACATCACAAGACCTCTAATTCCACCAAGGAAAGAAAACAAGTAGTCCACATAACAAATAATTTCCAACAATTATGTCACATGCATAGATCCCACACACACAAGTGACTAACAAATAGTGAATCATGACGTTGATACAAAGGAAAACCTGTATCACACGACCCAAAAAAAAATGTGTCTATACCAACACAGTTCCAAGACAATATCCAATAGTATATATCAACCTAGGGAGCATCAAGCCTCAAACATAACAATGTCTAACAAGACTCACAAGAGTACACATAACTCATAACACCAACTCCATACATCACAAAATATCACAAAATAATCTCCATATATCTCCCAAAACATCACAAAAAAATTCCATATACCTCCCAAAGCATCTCTAACAACCACTTTTTGTCACTTCATATCTAGGATTTTTTATTTTTATTTTACTTTATGCAACTGATTTAAAAACCCATATATTTAAATCTACATAAACCTTAATGCAATCCATTTCCGATAACTGTCATGAACCATGTGCAGCTATGTGAGAGATTATTGAACCTACTCATTCTCGTTTCTCAATGGTAGTCAGTATGAGCACATACATCAAATGTATCCTTTGGTTCTCCTTTATCAAGGTATGATATATAAGTGAAGACTCTTAAGTGTCTACCTGAGTTCCACCTATGAAATATTGATAGTGTAATCTTGATAGTGTAACCAACATCTTACACCACTTTGCGTAAATTTTTTGAGTCGTGTATGCCATGCTCAATTCCATGACGGCACACTCATCATTACAAAATTTTTGTTTCAACCTAATCACTTATTCAGTTATATGGATTCACAATGTAGATGTTGTAAATAGCTACAAGTCTTAAAAAAGGTACAAATCTAGTTTAACCTACATGAAGACGTACCTCTATGTCATCCTATGATGCCTATGGGAAAGTAAGTGTCTTCGTAACAATTCACCTTGCTACTAGACCACTTCCCTTCCCATAGCCATCACAAGTTGATATAAGGGTGCATACCCAGGAGGTCCAATCTGTCTTTGTAACTCTATCAAGTTTTGTACTTAAAGCAACACCATACTACAATCCAGTCTCTTGATGAGACAACTCATTACAACTGCTAAACAACAATATCCTAATGGTGACAACCATCATCATAGGGATACGAATGTGTAGCATATGCAATGAGTTCACCCGCCTAGAATCCTGTATTGGTGCATGGTGTTTAATGTTTTCAAGGTAATTATTAATCATAAGAATAGTCTAGGCCTTACGACACCTTCTCCATGAATGGGTTATACCTAAGGTCTAGTTTAAGTTGATCCCAAGGCCCCAATTTCCACAACACTTAATTACCTTTCTAGATCTCATGCCTAAGATAACCATAAGTGGAAAATGGTACTAACCTGAGTCTATGATCAGCATTACAGATTAAAATATGTCCCAACTTAATCAATTAAGCCCATGTTTTCTTTATTTCATATTTTAGGGATATGTACTTACATAAAGCTAGGTATTTAGGTATGATTCATACTTTTATCAAGTACCATAGACTATCGATGCCAATAAATAATTAAGCATAAGCACTTCACTTTTCTTAGTTGTATCTTAATCAAGAGCGTTGATTTGTTTTAATATATCCATCAAGTAAGATATATCCGAACTACTATCTGTTAAGATAGATTGAATGAGCTACTTGCCCATTCCTTTTCTCCTTTCATAGCCTTATGCATATGATCCTTAATCTCTTTATATTGTTCATGTACTAATCCTCTTTATATTTTTCATATACTAATCCTCTTTAGTGATAACAACAAAGTGTTGACTAGGGTTAAGGGTTTAGATACTATTTTCTTTTCAACTTAGTACACATGTTCCCATCTTACTTCCATTGTAATTGGTTATCATACTTATATGATCATAATGACACATCATGGGATAGCTCCCTTTTAAAATGCATTATCATCACCTAGAAAAATTTATCTCATTTCTACAATTCCGAACAATGAAACCATTCTTAATATATCTTCATGTCAGATTACCATAAGCTCTTCCTATTAATGCTTATGTGTATTGTCCTTGTAAGGGACTTAGTATTGCTTTCACTAGAACTCATTATTACATTCTTATATCCTTTGATATGATTTAGTATAACCTAAGTTTATAAATCAGTCATAGCACAAATATTCCCACTTATCATAACTTTACTATGGTTCCATGATCATCCAGCTGCTTTCTTAGCAATGTGATGCGTTTAAGATAGCTAATCTTATTACTAGGAACATTTCGCTAGTTAAGGACACCTTAATCATAACCTTGATGAACTTAACACAAAGTGTTCAAGTAGGTTGATATAATACTTTATATAATTAGACAGTCACCCACTGGTAACCTGATCTATTTCAAGTGGATTTAATGCATTGTTAATTAGAATGTAATATTCATGAGCAACATTCCATTCTTAGTTCATTATTTTCTTCTTAGCATCCACACATAAGTTGTGTGTAGCACTTACTATTTGTTTTATACTATTTCTTAGTACATTAGTAGCTTAGATACTAATTGACTATCTGTATTAATTGCAAATCTAAAATCCATCATTGACAATTAATCACCTTTAAACCAAGACATTGCAACAAGAAATCTGACCTTAATTCCTTCAATAAATATGTATAATTCGTGTTTATAGGAATGATCAAACCTTCATTTCAATGATTAAAAACAATTACATTAAATAGCAAGGCCTTTCTTGTTTTCAAGGAGAAGTTTTTCATTTAAGAACATTCAAAATTAGTCATATCTTAAGCCTTTCCTCGATCAAAAGAATATACAAAACTAAATACTTCACCCTCCTTTCTCGACGTTTATCTACAAAATTGTTAGCACGAGTCAGTTCACATGAAATGAGCATGATAAGCACCAACTCATCATAACGACATGCTTTACTTAGTTATTTCATAAAAATAACTCTTATTATTTTTATGAATTAATATTACAAATCTTAAGAAGGTAAACAATTCTTTCTAAAACATGCCAAGAGAAACCAATATAATGAGCCAAGAAAGAAATCAATTTCAGTCTTACACTTTAATACTTGTACTTATTTTGTCACTAAAAATCAGTCACTTGTGTTCTAAGATAAACATGAGAACCATAATTTTTCAACAGACTAAAATACAAGAGTACATGATTTATGTCATGCAATCCATACTTGCATGCCTAAAATCATTTACTCAACCATTAAGTAATCATAAATATATCAAGTATCACAGTCAAGCAATATCTCAAATCTTTCATAACAGAACCAACAAAGATTTTCATACATTCCCAAGGTCAACTAAGGTCCAAGCAATAATGCCAAGACTTCAAGAGTTTTTAATTAAAAGAAGATAATCAATGCTTATCTATAGGATGATAAGCAATCATAGCATCATGCATGAAGCGAACAAATTAAATTCCAACCACAAATTCCATAGCCAACACTTACCTCAACATAAAGAATTTTAATTGAACATTCGAGGCTTGGGAAAAAAGCATAATTCCATATTGTAACATTGTTATCAACTTATCCATACATGATAAACACTATAAGCATTTAACGGTCTCTAGAGAGCGATTACCTGGTGTTTTCGAGATAACATGATTGTTACTTAACCCAAATAGCTCATCCAGACATTCAATATCCTATGAGTTTGCTCATAACAAATTCAAATCATTACAACTCGTATTTCCTTGGTAAGTCAAAGACTCCATTAGAATATAAAAATGATCTACTAACCCATTCTTCGATAAAGGTTGGAGCATACCGAACTATATTCATGACACAATCGATGAAATCAAAAGGAACTTTATAGATGTCTAGAAAACACCACAATCACTATAGGAAACGTTATAATGTTTGCAAGAAGTAAAGAGTCACTTCCGGTGAACTGAGATACCACACAATTCAACTCATAACTTAACACCCAACAAGAATCCATCACATTTATATGGACTCGTTAGATGACAAATCCAGCTATCATTTCACATAAGAGTAGGAGTATATAGCTTAACCATTTTGTCCCCAAATGGATTACCACATAAACTCGATGCATCCAGTTTCTTAACAAAACACATACTATGGCTAACAAGATGAAACAAGTTTTGTTCCGTATCAATTACTACGAAGGAGTGATATCCTCAAATTCTACAACCCCCGAAGCCAAGAGACTTTCTATTATGGACACTTTAATCCCCATTCGTACTCAATGAATTAGATTAAAACATTTGAAACATAAAAACAAACTTCATATAAAACTAAACGACTCATCATAAGGGATCATCAAATCTCATGGAATTGTGCCATGTCTTTCCCTAATCCTTCTAATGAGATGATTAAATGGTAGTTCAATACCGTGACAATAATCATCAAACCTTGAGATCGATTTTTGATCCACGAAGAAGGTTAATCAATAAACCCAGCTAAGCATAGCCAAGAGCATAAGGATCTCAAAATCAAATACAACTATTCATAATAACACATACGTTAAGACAGGAAGTACTCACACTTTGTAAGGAATTGTTCAACACTTTACCGATCACAAGATCTAAGGCATAAGATTCAAGGAGATCAACTTACTTATTTAGGATTGTTTCTAAAGAACAACAATAAACTGCAAATCTTCCAAGAGAAAGGAGGTTCTTAGTTGAAATCAACATTAATTTCGAACTCAGCATAGTATTGCAAGAACAACCAAGCTTTAGTAATAATAATTAATAAATTAGCTCCTTGAATATCATACAAGGTTTTTATAGGAGCATGTATAATTTCCGTTATCAAGGAAAATAAAAACAAAAGCGACAGGAGTAAAACAAGTTGGACTTAACCATAACAAAGAATCAACTCTCAAACATAACATTTCCACAACCTGCTTTAAACCCCGAAACAGTCGGAATACTACTAGAGTTATTAATGAAGCAAAATGGAGATCAACAAGTTTTAACATAACGAAGTAACTAGAACATGTACAACCTGATGAGCACTTTGGAGAACTTAAATTGCAAACAAGGTACAACATATAAGCTGTTAAGAAACTCGGCGATTCGATCAAGCCATCATAAGTGGCTCTATAGTTAGACCATAAACGACATTCTAAAATGCCTATTCAAGGGTCAAAGAGGCAGACTTTGTATTTATCATAGTTTCCCTTATTACCTACAGGATCGAAATTAAACTTTGAGACCAATTGTTTCCTCAACAATGTTTATTTACTAAACTCAAACCTGGTTGACTTATTAAACAATCGATACATCCAACTAGAATAAACAATACTCTGTGAAATAAAATATTTTACAAGAATAAACTAGAGTCTTATTAATCTAACAAATACCTGGAATTAGAAGGTTATCTACATCACATAATCACTCAAAAACTAGCCTCCATTTTTCTACCTTATCCAGTTTAATTCCCTTTAAAGGCCCGAAGAGATGGGTAGATTCTAAACAGAGTTTTATAGTGTTGTTAATCACAAAATCATAGTTGTTCTAAGAGTTCAACATAACACCGGCATATAAAATCAAGATCCATTTAATATTATAGCCACAATACACATTCTACTCAAGAAATACGCTATTTCTTATCAATGATAACCACATCCAAACATACACCCAACAAATCATTTTCCAAACAACATGCATCATGAACCAATGATAATTCATTCTCTTCAGAAGTAAAAACAAATCGATTCTACATCACTAAGATTAAGAACAAAAATTTCATTCAAAGTAAGGTTCTTTATGTGAAATGACTAAATGGAGCAAGAAATTATAATGAGTTTAGGGTGTATCATGCATGTTACTCCTGTCTTTCTTTCCTTGCAATGTTCTCACGGTTCTTCAGAAAACCCCTAAACATAGAAGCGAATTACACCATCCAACAGATCACAATGCTTTCACACTATTTATTTAGTCTGGGAGATTTTGTTGTCCATTGATTCGACTATTTTTTTCCTCATGCAATCTCATAGTAACTTACAGTTCAATTTTCTTTGCATGCAGAGCTTCGTGAAAAAATTGGAATGGAGTGAATCAATACCACAAACCACCTTATTTTCCCCATTCCGTCCATGCATAGCCCGAGGAAGGTGGGTATTTTAATGCGTATTAAATTTCATCAATGCAGCAATTAATGGAGCTTGTCACCAAGTTTATCAAACCAGCCATTTTTAGAATCCAAATTTTAGCGAAGTCACTCTTCACGACATGCAAAGCACTTTAAGTTTTAGTTAAACCGAATAATTTTCCTTAAAACTTGGTTGGTGGGAAGAATAAATAAAACAATAAAGAATTGTGGTACCATTATTTAGGCGGTGGGGTGCCTACTCACCTACTAATTCAATTTGACAACCTTAGATTGTATAAGGTTTTTAAGAGACCATACAATATCTAAGAAATAACAACTTCAGATGCCCATCCTTTTTATGTATTTAGGCTTCATACCATATAATATGTTTATACATCCTTTCAAATAGCTAGAGTAATGCCCAAATCTAGCTTCTCAACAATAGGTTCACATGTTAGGTTTAGAACCATACGATTAAGATTAGATTGTCCCTTGCTCGTTTTAAAGTTAGTAAGTCCCCAATAGTAGTTATTTAACTACTTCAAACTTTGCAAATTCCCTTTCGTAATATATATATATATATATATATATATATATATATATATATATATATATAGATATACAAAGCGATTATATAGTTAGCGTTGATTGATTAAGTTGCTTGTGTATGCTTCGAGGGAATTGATGCCTTCAATTTCAATAATTAAGTCCTTGACTAACAACTGAAGTCCTTCATCCAAGAAAATACGACCATGCTAGCATTAGCCATTAGGTAAGGTAGACTATTGGATGGTCGGCTCAAGACCAATTATTAGTCAAAAGGAAGTCTTATTCGCATTCCAATTTTGGTCACTAAGTGAACTATCAATGCCTTAACTTAGTTAAAAACTATAATGTTAACAATTTAATAGAGATGAGCAACAACATCACTATTCACTTTCAAGGCTAGAATTTATGCCAAGGATTTCATGACATGCTACATCACAACGACGTAATGTCCCCTTAGCAAAGTAGTTCATCATTAGTATAGGCCTGAAATTCACAAGGTTTACATCTAAGGAGATTGTCCTTAGCTTATTCAGGTTATTGTGATTACTTGTTTTCATCAATGTTCTCATTAATTATAGATACGCAAAGGTGCAAGCAACAAAAGTATGATACCATTTGTCCTATTATTCCCTTAATAATAGTAGTGAAACCACGGAGCGTCACAACATCACCAAACAAACTCCATATGCCTCCCAAAGAGAAAGAATCATAGTGCCAAAACCAAGCCGTGTCACTCAACCATAGAGCCCCATCAAGAATATCAGGTCGCTCAACCATAGAGTGCCATCAAGAATATTAGGTCACTCAACCAATGCCATCAAGAACATCAGGTCACTTAACCATAGAGTGTCATCTCCTTTCTCCATTTAATGAGGTTGGGTCACCATATGGCCCTGGGCACATAGAGCCTTATCACCCCTAACCCAAGTGACATAATAACTCATGGTTAAAAAACCCACTAGTTATCTATAACTCCTTTGGGCGTACCCCCATACAATGAAGCGGGTCCATAGGTTCAACCACTCCATGTGGTGAATCCCATGACCCTATTCCAACACATTACAACATTAGAACCAACATAAAAATCTGTTTCAAATGCCAAGTGGAAAAAATCCCAAGCCTTGGGAAAGGCTATAAAACTTTTAAACATGAAAATAAAGTTTTAAAGTAAGAAAAAAATTGCTAATTAGTCATAGTTAGTGCAAAAATTTACATGCTAATGCAACAACGAAATAAAATGCCTAAAATATAAGAACATATCAATCATGAAAATGATGGTTCTAACAAGAAAAGAGATAATGATCAATTTACGAGTAAAATATGTATCAAGAAATAACACATTACAATCACTAGGTGGTCTCATACGGAAACCAAAGGGGTACTCATTGATTTATTGGCAATCGGATGTCTAGCCTCATTTCGTAAAAATATACATGTAACAAGAAATGAGTATATCAAATAATGTAACTGTCATCATCTCTTCCTGAATCATCCATCCATATTACCACAAGGATCAACATAGTCAAAATCACATAGGATTTTTCGATGGACAACCCAATAGGAAAGAGCAGGGGATGCTAGTTTGCATAAGTTGAGCCTAAGGTGGTGCACATGTATAATATACTGAGCAAGCTCGAAGTATACTAAACAAATAGAAGTGGGTTTTCAGTCTATATAAGACTCCACTTCCTCACTCATACTTGGCTCAAGATTATGAAAACTTGGTCCATGCCTTCTCTCTCCACACATACACTCTTGACAGTTTCTCCCTTAGGGCTGTCTAGTGTAAGGTTCACAACATAACACATAACTACATCACTAACACAATGGTGATTCACGCACATTAACCATAGTGTCTTATGCATGGTATATATACAAGGTATAAAAAAATCATTACTTTCACGGGTTATGATACATCACTTTTCATCATTTTTACCTAAGGTGCAAGTACTGCACAATAGGGGTCATACGATCACCATATTCCCCTAATTCACAACATGAACCATCACATATTACATGAATTATACGTATGATGAAAACAATGACTAACATTACAACATATAGTCAATTGCAATACAACATGGTGACACACACAATTCATCACAACACGGTGGCGACATCACAATAAATTTAATTCACTATACACCATTTTTTTCATGCAACACATCAACACACCTTCATATCACATAATAACAAAACACTCCAACACTCCATAATCCACAATAACATTATTTTCACACAAAACAAGGTGACACATCACACGTGAAATCCTCATTGAGTCCACAAAAAGAGAGCGAATACTCTCATCACAAGCACATAAACATGATAACAAATATACACTAAGTGACATGCACAACACGTGTGTTCATAATATCACAATTACAACATATATCACATTACTCTTCCCATCTCCACCACCACCATGAAGAATCATCACAACTCCAATCCATCCCATAGGTTTGAGAGCATGAACCTCCGCTCTGATACCAAATGAAACACCCACATTTTACTCACACAAATACAACACACATAATAACAGGATAAAAAAAAATTTGGGCTTACATTGCTCGATGCATAACATCACATAGGATCACTTAGAACAATGTATAACACATGAGACGTTTATGTAACCATGGACCCATATATATAACATGAAACACATGATGCACATCAAATCCATAATTCAAAAATGGCAAAGTACAACAACGAACCACTACAATATACACTTACTCACATGCACTTCCCACAACACATCATTTTTAATGGTGAAATATCTATTACAATCCTATTTTTATTAGTTGACTATAATTTTCTAGGAACATATATCATGGGACCCTTTGTTCCATTACAACTAAGCTGCATGTTTTCGTTTAAAATTTCACCTATAGTGGTTCCTTTAGAATTTGCTCCTTTCTCTTGTTGAAATAACTTTATATAGCATGATTGTCATTAGGAACGTATATAAACACATCCTCTTCTAATATTTGACTTAAGGATTTTTTTGAGGGAGCCATGTTTACTTGGTTTGGAAAAGTACTCTCATTACAAGGAGGAAAATTCATAGGAAGAAAAATAAGGTTACTAGATCAATAGAAAACCTATCTCGAGTTCATTTCATAGCATTGATTAATACTAACAATACATTTTTTTCATCTTCCAGTTATTACAACCAACTATGTAGGTTAACTAATTAAGTTGTATAATTCTTGATTCACAAACTGTTGCTCCAATTAGGAATTCATATTTTCACAATCATATGAATTCACATGGAAGGGTACAATACATTTGTGCTCCAGTTATAGAGATTTTCCTTTGAATTTTAAGTGACGAAATTCAAATTTCAAATTGATTTTGTTTCCTCATCTTAATGACTTACTCCCAATAGAAAACAGGTTAATTACATGTTTTGACCATGGATTCTACTTCTTAAGTGATCCTAGGTTTGATATATTCCTATCTATGCCAAGGGTTCTACTAACTTTTACAAGTCCAACTAGAGTGCAATTTCCTTAACTCACAAGACCTTGGCTACAATTGAAGTTATCCCATTCTCAAGGCTACATTTTATTATTTCTTTAGCATTTTTTTAATCTACATTTATGCAAACAAAACATGTGATCTTACTTCATATTTGTTTTTTTCAATTTATCAGTTGTTGTATTAGTCGTGGATCTCTACTTAATTACATTAATTTTATGATCACTTTTGACATTTTAGTTGGTTTTGACATCGCTCAATGGTTTTTATTTGTAACGGTGGTTCCATAGTTTAATCTTATTTACCCTTTTACTAAATACATTTACGCGATTACTTTGGTCCTGTATTAACATTGTTTTGGAACAAATGGAATTCTATAACACTTACGTAACACTTAGGGATTTAATACTACAAAAAGTATATTCTCGCACAAGACAACTCATTTCATTGCTCTTAGACACGTAATTATTAAGTGTATATCGTAAGAGAGATATCCTAAAAAATCTTATATGCATTACAAAAGCCTCTAAGGACCTATTTCAATTGTTGGGTGTATACGCAAGTAATTCGAAACATAGTCTCCACTCACATAATTTGGATCTCACAAGAGATCAATCGTAGAGGTGCAACCACCAACTATATTGCAAGGCTTTGGCCACCCACTAGGGTACCAAGGGAAATTACACACAAGGGGGTTAAATTATTCATGATATGGTTATACCTACAACACCTAGACATGATCACCTCACTCGTCCCAAAATGATAGGTTTCAAAACGTAAAATCACCACCTCTTAAAATATTTAGGTAAAAGGTCCTTAATAAGATGCCTTAGGTGTGAAACAAGAAGATGATTAATGATATCAAAGTATTTTATTAACAAGATCAGTGTTTTATACCCTGAAAAAGAATCAAATGGGGGGAGGAAGTATAATAGGCATTATAGCTCGTTCTGTTAATTTCAATATTTTTAATGAGATGAGATTCTACCTAGCATTTTGGGTGTTAAGGAAATAAACCAATAATTAACATAGAAAAATATTAGTTTAACATCTTTATAACATAGGTACAACATTGAGCACAACTTCACATCCAATTCGACACTATAAAATATAGCCACATTGGTATTCCCTTTTCAAAATATACAAAGAACAATTCTTCAAACAACAATACATATAATTATTCTATGGTAATACATGTATTGCAAGATGAATATAACTTTACAATGACAACTCATTAATTACAACATATCACATCCAAAAAATTCCTCTTGTTCGGAGTACCTACAACCAACATTGTGTCAGTCCTAGGACTGAGTATGGAAATCCCCTACACTCAATCATAAATTCCACACATCTATCATTTCAAATAATCAGAATAGACAATAGTGAGATGTAATGCCCCAATTGGCATTGACCCTTGGTTGTCTCTTTGCCTTGCACGCTAATTGTCAAATCTTTATTTTATTTTTATTTTTATCATTAAGTGGTTGCGACCTTACTTTGAAGTTATTTTGAGTCTCTTCTTTCCATCGTACCTCCGGGTGTCATCGTTTCGCTTACACATTGTCAAGGATACCCCATAGCCATATTTTGTGAGCATCCTCATTTTAGGCTAATCGTATTCTCGATTATTGAGTTGCTTAATGACGTCTGTTAAAAGTTCTATAGGAATTTTTAAAAGCTTTTCAAAGGTATTTGGGAGTTTTTTTTTCTAATAAAAGGTAACTAATTTTATTTTTTTAATTTTCTTTAACTATCCACCATCTCCACCTTTTCCGACCAAGCTCCACACAGTAGGCATTGCTTTTAAACAACTATTTAATTGTGAATTTAATTCATGTAACCACCGACCCTGCACTCATCTTTATTATCATTAATAAAATTTATGTGGCCATACGTTTTGTGGGTTTTGTGGTGGGTTGGAAATTTTTTATGTTAGGAGCGTGGGTTTTATTGGAAGAAGTGAGGACCCACCATTTCGTATTTTTCCTCCTTGTTTAGAAAATGTGTTGGGCATTTTCTTGTTGGGCTCAACGCTAGAGGGGAGTTGTTCTCTTGCTTTGTCAATTTTCTTATCAATGAAGTTGCCCTGTTTGTTTTAGTGCCCTATTTTTCTCCAAAATTTTGCTAGCCTCGTGAGATTTGGTGGGTTGAAAACCCCTTGTGGATGTTGGATGCCTTGCTCTAGTAGCCGGCCATGTGGACTACCTTGAGGAGGGGACCAACCAAGACTTGGATGTGGGAAAAGGCTTCAAAATTCAAGGCATGATAAATACCACCATTTGACTTTTATGCTAACTTTAACCGTATCATCGAATGAATTTATTTTACTTGATGAGATGGCAGTTGCTTGGAGTTATTTGGTTGTTATGCAATTTATTTTCATCCTACAGGCTATGCTTCTAGTTCCTTCCTTGTTTTAGCTGTTTCTAAACAAGATTCTTTGCAATATATGGATCTGCATAAGGTTTTGCACATTATTTTCACTTATTCGTGTTGTTGGTGCATACCAATGGTTGAATGTGACTTTTGGGTGTTAAGTTAGAAGATACAGGATTTAAGATTTGTCTTACCCATACAAAATATGGATTTGGGTTTTAAATGGAATTTTCTGAAAGGACTTAGAAGAGTCTACAACTAAATAAATGCCCCATGGGTGTTTCCTGTAAATGTGAACTCTTTGAGTACTCTGTGACTTGTATGGAATACATAACCATGTAAATAGAGTGTATTGTGGTAAAGTCATGTTTATTTTCTTTTATCGAATATTTAGTTTCTGAAAACATATTTATTTTATAACGGGATTTCACTATGAAAATGAACCTTTGGAAATTATACATAGTATTAGTTTTTTTCTTGGGTTACCTTAATGGGTGGACACCTCTAGGTATGTGAAATTACCAAGATATATACTCACAGTATGTACTCTTATTAAAAAAAATACCATAAACTAAGGGCTTCGAATTCTATATGCATTCACTTGGAATCAAAACCTTAGATTCAGGAAAGAGTACTCTAGGGGTTATTGAATTGAGTTATCATTGTTGGAAGTAAGACTCCTTTTGATTTTTTAAAAATGGGTTGCATAGTTATTGTTCTTTTTATTTCAGTTTATTGGGTTTAGTTAGTACCTTGCTTGAAAAGGATGAAACTTTGTCCTCCTTAAGGGATAATCATCTTCCTTTTTGGTGGTAAGTTGGTGTCAACTTATAAAGACAAGGATTCATAGGTGTATCTGTAATCTTAAGGTACATAAATACAACCTTGTTTTATAATATTGTACTCTTTGTGATTTGGTTCCTTCAAGGTGAATTTATGACTTGAGCATTTTTTTAGTGAGTTTTAGGTAAATGGATTTTAGCTTATTATATCTCTCTGTCATGTTGATATCGAATTACAATAAATTATGCCCCCTCATTTGGGGTACATGTGATGTCGCCGAGGAGTATGCACCAAAAGGAGGACCAACTGTTGTGATGAAACTAATGCCCTACTACCAGGGAAGGAAATGTGCTTGGTAGAAACCAAGGCACATGCAAATAGAGTGGTTGGGAAACAATTTTTAGTGCAATCAAATACAAACACACATGTAGAAGACAATATGTAAGCTAAGCAAACAATGTGTAAGCTAAGATAGAAGAAGTCAATATGTAAGAAGACAATGTCGACTGCGAAAAGTAGGTTACAAACATGGGACACCACTCACGATGTCACAAGATAATCAATTTCGAGATGGCCGAAAGTAGACAATGTGCACACAAGATAAAAGTACAAAGCCCACAAACAATGGCAAACAATGACATAATAGTAAGCAAAGTAAATGATAAGCATGGTGGAAAATAGACCTACAAAGAAAATATTGTACATGAAGTACTCATTAGCATCCCGAAATATTAAAAGTATGTCAAAGCGTGTATAATCTGATATAAAATAATGTGTTGTGAAAAATTAAACAATAACACTTATAGTGTATACGAAATTGGATGCCCCGGGATCTGTTATGGGACGGGTAATAGGTATTGTGCCAAACATCCATGTTGCGTGTATCGATCCGTGTAGAGTATGCGATCACAACTACAAGGCAATTAAACGTGCATGTGTATATGATAAATATAATGACATACAAGATATTTGTCTAGAGTGTGTAAAAAGTGTACATGTAAGCATAAGAAAGCAAGTGTAAATACAACAAAGATCTGCAAGTATATTTAGGATGAGATGGAATGAAATACAATGTGAGTGTGATAGGAGTTGTGTTTCCCCTAAGTGGATGTGTATGCATGAGATGAGGTTCATTTGTACATGTCCCCTCAGTAGTCGAGAATGAACAGTAGAACAAGAGTGCATCATCGGGAAATGGTCCGAATTGGTGTGTGTTAGAAATATATGATTAATAAAGCATATAGTGTAGAGAGTCCATGAGTGAGTAAGTGAGTAGGTGGGTGTGGTGGGGTTCGTTTTAGATTGTGACACTCAGTAATAGAGTATGAACTACGGAACTAGAGTGCATCATGGGGTAATAAGCGCAACACGTAAAAGTAGATGTAAGAAAGATGTAGCGTGAATGTGGAGTAATGCACCAAGTGTGGGATAGAAACTTAGAGAGGAAGATGTCATGTGTTTATAACGAATGATGTGTGAAGTGCGTAATGTGTAATGTGACTAAGCAATGCTAGAGATATGTGGTGTAAATGTGCCAAGTGTAAAATGTGTAATGAGGTCAAGTGATGAGAAGGATGTGCTACGAATGTGTCAAGAGTGTGAAAATGTGTAGTGTGTAGTGTATAGTGTGTAGTGTGTGAGGTTCATGTATATAGTATGACCTTAACAATAAAGTGTGAACCAAAGCATGAGAGTGTGTCATCTAGGAATGACAATAAAAATGTATAAAGATGTGTATGAATGTGGAAGACTAGATGTGACATGTGTAAGATGCAAGAAAATTGATAATGTTAGAAGAGGGGAGAGAATAAGTACGATGTCCGGCCAAATGTATGATGATGAAGATATTATTTGATGATGGTGAAAGATAAGGGTCCTCCACCCAATGCTTGCGGAGATGAAGGTGTGTGACCATTCTCTAAGAGCGAGTGGTATATGAGATACATATTGCGTAGGTGAATGAATCCTATATGCATGCAACCGACCGATGAGGATAATGTGGAGGTGATGGACACCTATGTATAGCAGGACGTGGCGGTGATGGGCACATATGTGTAGCAGAATGCGGTGGTGATGTACATCAATGTGTAATGGAATGAGCCGGTGATGTATACCGATGTGAAGGAGTTGTGCGAATAGTAGACATAGACTAATGTGATGGACTAGCAAACTGATGAGATCATGTAGGTCGAGTGTGAACGAGGTGAGCTCGGAGTAGAGCGTGTTTTAGATTTCAGAGGCCATGAAGACCTAGATCCTCTAGCGAGTGTAGTGACAACCTCAAGAGGAGGTTGCGGCCATGGTGTGGATGGAAGAAAACCATTGATAGTAATGACTTGTTTGTTGTGGAGGAACACCATTGATAGTACAATTTTGATATTTTCACTAGGGTTTCACACTTGTTTTCCTTTGGTCACTTGTATGTCGCACTTGGACCACCGAGGTACCTGTAAACCTGCACATAAATATCCTCCTACAAAACCCTTAAAAACATCAAATCCTAAAAATAAAGATAAAAACGAGGTTTCAAACTATACTCGACTGTCAACTAGTGAACTTATGACTGAGTGATGCACTACATCTCAGACCTAATGTAGTTCTATGTGCTTGTATGTGCTATAATGCTCCTAGGTCGCCCTCACACCTATGACGCCAAGATAGCGGCAACAGCTAGATAAAATGCAAATGTGTGGATGGAAGAGAATGAACTCCCCTTCTTATACAATGTGCATGCATATTAATGCACCTAATACGAAGTCCTTTTGATATGTAGATAGATAAATTGACCGCCCTTATTATGGTGTGCATGTTGTGTTTATATAGGGATCTCTTGCTTGAATTTTGACACTAATGACATGACATGCCGACTATTACCTTGGGATATGAGAGGGAAAACTGAAAAGACTAACCTCAAATGTCAAAAATAAGAGCAAACATAAAGAGGGCACTTTGGCACCTAGGATGAACAGGAGCGCCAGCACTAGTGTCTAGAGACAAATGATGACAAATGAGTGAAGACTGACTAACAGGATCCCTGTGACTCTGACCAAAACTGGGTATATGAGTGGCAAGTGTGAAATAAAAAAGCAATAGAAACCAACAACACAAGCGAGATGGACTATGGAATGGGTCACCAGTGAATACTTTCCTTATGCAAGATCCATATATAAAACAACATACTTGGCGGTATAGTAAATAGTAGTAAGTGTGTGATTTTGTGTCTACAAATTCCATAACCTTGGCCATCATTCCTCCTTATTGATGCCAAAACACATGCTCTATACTAGGGCATGGACATCCATCAAAACAGAAAGGATAGAAGGATTTGTTAGTGTGTACTATGAGGTACTTGTCGATTCTATTATTTGGGACGTTGTGATTAATAAAAATTTCAAAGTAGCTTGTAAGCTTCGTCTTTGACCTCTCTTAGAGGAAATGGAATGCCTTGTTATAGATGGCCATGGGCCTCATTGCGCATGTGTGCCTCGTCTGCATGTCCATATTCTAGGGCTATTATTTATGAGGAACATGGACCTCCTGACAATGTTACCAGGCGAGGAGCCTAACTTTGTGACTCGGGTCTGTGACCCAATTCAACATGATGAAAATTATTGGGTGACCTCCCTCGAGTTGATCTTAAGGAGAATGACATATGCATAAAAATTTCGGCTTCTCCTTTCAATCCATAAGACATCGATCAAATAGAATATTTTTACCAATTTCGCTCTACACTACCTACGGTTGGAGGCTATGAAGGAGTTAGAGAAGTAAAAGCTTTAGGATTTTTGTGAAAAATATTTCTATTGGTGACTAGGTTTTTCCATCATTTAGAACTTGGCAGACATACATTGTGAAGGAGGAGAGTGCATGGTGTAAGGTTATTTAAGATGTACCACTAGAATATGTTTCTATTGTTTTTGTCGGTCCCTTAACAACCCTTTGTATGCTTGAAGACTCCATATCACTAAAATATGATGATGTCGTTGTGTAAAATGTGTAAACATGTGAACTATTTGAAAAATGTTTCACAAAGAAATGTGTATGTGTATAAAAGGCACATGGAATGTTGGCGAAACATGTTGAATAAATGTGGTCAGGATAGAGGAGATAAAAATGATTCGAGAGAATGTTGGAGAGTGTTCAAACCATTTTGAGCCATGATTACCCGACATCATTCTCTAACAAGCATGGTTTTCATCCTTTCTCATAAATTTTACTTTCGTAACTTGCATCTATAATTTTTGGGTTGAGTAAAATAGTGAAAGATTAGTAAAAATACATTAATTTGCTACGTGGTACACCATTTCAAATAAAAATCATGCCAATTAAACCTACCATGAAAATACCTCCTTTTGATGTCATTATAGTCTAGTTCCATCATGAACTGAATAAAACTAAGTTGGAATCTTACTCATGCATTTACCATTTGTGACAACCAATCACAGAGGAAAATGACGAGAATGTGTTCCCTCTCAAGGTCAAAACAACCCCTTTAAATACAACAAACACCTCTTGATGTCATGCATAAAAACATCTCTTAAACTTGTTTCCTAAATTTAACTGATGTAACTCCTTCCTTGTTGTACGAGGTTGTCATCCCAACCCTGAAACACTACCAACACAACCATCAACCATGTTTTTCTAATTGGTTCTCAAGGATCTTATGAAAATAGCATGTAGGAGGCAACTATTTGAAACAACATAATCCCTCCAAAACCACCTCGGTTTTAGTACCCATGGTCCTAAAAATGAGATGTGAAACCTCAAACCTCTTCTTTGTCATGCACAAAATCACATTGCATGGTTCATTTGAACCGTACTCTCCAAAAACGCACTTTTGCGTAACCATTTTTACGAGCAAACTTGGTTTAGGGTCATTGTTGGGAAACAATTATATTAAGCTAAGTTACCCAAAAAAATACTCCCCGTTTGAGTGTTGTTTATCGGTTTTGGATACCGTTTGCTCCTTGTGTTTCTCTGTTTAGTAGAGAAGAAGATGGGACTTTGAAACATTCCATTTGGATTTTTTGCACCGTTTTTGGGCCCTTTTGGAGGCCACTTAGCCTTAATTGTTAAAGGACAAACAACCAAATTTAGCCAACTAGCTCTAGAAAGTTGCATCTAGTTTGAGCTCCGCTTATCGGTTTTGCAATCTATCTTTTCTCGTAATTTTTTATATAGTAGAGAGTCAATTAGAGGCATTAAACACCTCGTTATGATGTTGGGTGCTCTTTTCTGGGCCCATTTCATGGCCATTTGGACCAAATTATGAGGTGAAAAATATGAGGTCATGGACCCATGTTGACCCTCTAAAGTTTGTGCTAGGGATAAGACTAGTATAGTGGTTGATTACATGCATATGGACTTGAAATACATTTTTCAGAGACAAGTAACTAGATGGTTAATGATATTCCATATTGATGTAATGCGACAAGTCCTTAACATCCTTGTGACCAAAAAAAACAAGTATTGGAAACCACAATATACCATGATATATATGTTCATATATGTTTTTTGCACGTAACACTTGATAGGATACTTTTCACCCCTTTGCTTGTGCAAAAAAAAAAAAATCTCTCTACTCTCCCTTTCTCTCTCTTAAATATGAATTGAAATCATGCTCGAAAATATGGAAATTTGTTATGTTATTTTCTCTCCTTTAATTTTTTTTTCATGATGATAACATGTTAGAGGGAGGGTGGATCCATGCCAACAATTTTTGTTGACTCATGCTCACATGGTTTTGTAGGATGCAAGTAAGATGGTGAAATGACATGGTTGTAATTCATTTTGTATTATTGTAATTTATATATGTTATTGGAAAAAATATGTATTGCTACGTTTACAGTAAAGTGTCATTGCACTATTTGCTTTCAAAAAAATAAATTGTCCTTGTCGTGCATGAAGTTTTAATAAACTTGTAATTGTTTTTTTATCAAGTTTAAAGAATTAGCCAAATTTTACTAAATGTTCTTCTTGATTTCATTTGTAGCTATGTTGTGAAACCTACATCATGTATGGTAGAAAGGAGTATCTCTATATAAATTAAAATGGAATTGTGCTCTAAACCCCTTCAATTCTTCATCTTCCCTTGATTATTGCATGACTAGTAGGTGAGATTTGACACTAGGCAGTTGAGAACTACTTGAGATTCCTTCCATATTGAGTGATCCCCACTTTGACCATGACCATCCTAAGTATGGGTGTTTTATTTTACCAACTAATATTTCTACTCTCGGTGTCATGCTTTGATAAAACCTCATGATGATGAGTTGTGCCCCTTGTGTTTCATTATGCAAATCTTGTATCTAGTGGATAACTCATGATGTCACCTTGCGTATAATACAAGTCTCGTATTTAACGAAGCAATGAGTTGTGGGAAAATTTATGGTAAGGACATCCTTGAAGCCATTAGAAAACTTGATTTTATTTAAAATCCTCTTAGTTAACCCACAATGTATCCTAAAGGAAGATACCTGTCAGGATGCTTGTTAAGGCTCCATGCTCTAACAAGATGGAGTGGTGAAACTTTCGTAGTGTTAACTGTGAAAGTTGTTGACCTTAATTTTATTAAGCTAACCTAAGACCTCTTGAGAGGTCATTTTTGGACAAGGCATGTATCTAGTATAAACCTCTAGACTTGGTCCTAACAAGGTGTTGAACCTAAAGTAAAGTAAAACTCATGATTTATTCCATGGACTTAGTGATAAGCATGTTATGTACTTATGATACGAGGGATTGATCCACGAGTGGAACCTATGTCATAAGTTACCTATGTATGAAACTATTGAGTTGAAGCCCTTATTCTCCTCACAAATAGAAGTGTTACCTTAGTAAGAAGTATCTTTGGTTGTGCAAAGGTTACGAGGTAAGGATGGTTGGTTTCCTAAGTTTTACCTATTATTTGTGGTAGACCCTCCGGGGTGTTAATGAAATTAGCCAATCATGGACCTCTCTTGAGAATTAGGGTGAAATACACTTTAATGTATGTTCCCAACAAGAAGGGTAGTGGCTAGAAGGTAATAGGGTGTATAAAATTGTAATTGAATGTCTCATTGTAACATCCATCCAATGATTAAATTTATCAATAATAATATAGACTTGTTGCGTGTGATATTATACTCCTTATAATCTTGATGTCTAAGTGAAGAACACGTATTAAATGAATCTTATTTGTTCTAAATGAAGTCGGTATAATGATGTAAGGGTTATAAGAACTGAGTATGTGAGAGGATATTTTGGAATGGTTGTTAAATGTTGCATACACCTTGAATGATGCCAACATGACTAAAATGACTAAGATAACTGCTATAACAAATAAAAAATAAAATAGTGCCTCCTTAATGATCATTCAACCTATAAAATGGGAAACTTGAAAAACTTAAGGGATGAACATGTTCACTATGCCCCTCATAATGATTTAAACAACAATGTTAAATGATTAAAATTATAAAAAGGGGAATTTGAGACTTGTTCATTTTGAATCGATGCAAACCCTCTTATGTGTATCATGAATGATGCAAATGACTATGCAATTAAGTTAATTAGTTAGAATACATAACTTGATGTAATAAATTAAAAATGAAAAGAGTGTAATCTTAGTTGTTAAATTTTACTCGAAAAGAACTCAGAATTTGTCCACTCTTAGCGTGATAGACTTCCTTTTATTTCATATGAATCTCCCTTGTTGCAATGAAGGTAAATTACGAAATCAAGTTATCATGCTCCCTTACAACGAATCCCTATAACAAGTACTAAGCAACCTCATGGTTGTTTAGATGTTCTATTAATAGTCAAAGCTATACAAATTAAATGTGACAAGAGAAATGAGTAAAATTAAATAGAACAATTATATGTAAAATGTTAAATGAAATACAAAAAATGCAAACTAGTTTAAATAAAAAAGTATACATGTTAAGCACTTTTAAATAATTAAGGTCAATAATGAAAATATGATTGTAATAAATATGTAACCATGGAAGTGTTGTGTCATGAAAAGTGCCTATATGTGACTTTATCTTGTAGTTAATCATTATGTTGTGCTTTGTTAGTTGGGAAAATGTGGTTTGATGTGCATCATTTGTTTTCATGTGTGTGTGTGTGTGTGTGTGTGTGTGTGTGTGTGTGTGTGTGTGTGTGTGTGTGTCATGTTTGTGTAAATGTATTGTGTGATGTGTTTGAGTTATCCTGAGTTATCCTAAGTGATCCCATGTGGTATAGTGTATCAATTATCGTATGTTAAAAACAATTTTTCTAGTATTTTGTTGTTGTAATTATGTGTCAAATTGTGGGCGTGACACATAATTTCATCAATAATAAGTTGGCAACAAGGCTAAATTGTTTCATCTACCCAACACCTAAATTTCAAGTAATGATTGCAGATGGTGGCACAATCCAATGTTTAGGGAAATGCCATAAATCAAACTTATGATGGGTGACTACACAATGGAATCTACAATGTTTGTTATTCCATGGGCAAAGCTAATATTGTCTTAAGTTTTCAGTGGCTCACAACTTTGGGAACCATAGAGCTAAATTTCCAAGATTTGTTCATGTGCTTTCATTATGAGGGTAGACAATTCAAACTTTGATGACTACATGTAAAAACTCCTCGGTGGTTAGTTCTCATCAAATGCAAAAGATTATTAAAAAGGGGGCTGAAGGATTTGTAGCACAATTATTCTCCATGGAAGTTCCACCAACTATGGTAGTGCATCCTGATCTTCAGAAGGTTACTAATCAACATACAATTGTCTTCGAGGATCCTAAAGGATTGCCTCCTAAAAGAGATCATGATCATGCCATTCAGTTAATTCTAGGAAGCCAACCCCCAACATCAAGCCTTATAGATACACATATGTGCAAAAGAGTGAGATCGAGAAGATGGTTGAGGAAATGTTGGAAATGGGTATTATTTATCATAGTCGAGTGCTTATTCTACTCCAATGGTGATGGTGCATCACAAGGATGGAAGGTGACACATGTGTCTAGACTACAGAGAACTTAACAAGTACATTATCAAAGATAAGTTTCCTATTCTTGTCATTGATGATTTGTTAGATGAGTTGCATGATGGAGAAATTTATTTTTAAAAACTAGATCTGTATTGTGGGTATCGCCAAATTAGAGTAAAGAAAGAGGATATTCATAAGACAACCTTCAGAACTCATCAAGGGCACTATGAATTTCTAGTGATGAACTTTAGTCTTATTGATGTACCATCCACATTTCAGAGTTTGATGAATTCAATATTTTAATCATTCCTATGGAAGTTTGTCTTGGTATTTTTTGATGATATCCTCATCTACAACAAATTATGGGATAAACATTTACATCATGTAAATACCATCTTGGAAGCCCAAGAAAAACATCAACTATATGCCAAGTCCTTGAAGTGTTCTTTTGGGGTACATGAAGTGGAATACTTGGGCCATATTGTCTCTCATGAAGGTGTTAAGGTGGACCCTCGCAAGATCTAGGTCATGGTGGAATGGGAAGTCCCAAGAACCCTCAAACATTTACGAGGTTTCTTAGGTCTCACAAGGTACTATCACAAATTTTTAAAACACTATGGTGGTATAGTAACACCACTCAAAAAATTATTAAAGAAAGACTCCTTTTATTGGAATGAAGAAGCTTCTAGGGCATTTGAAAAATTCAAGGTGACGATGTGCACCACTCCAGTATTGGCAACCCTAGATTTTTCCAAGACCTTCATAGTTGAATGCAATGCTTCAAGAAATGGGATCGGGGTAGTACTCATGCAAAAAGGGCATCCCATAGCATTTGAGAACCGGAAACTAAAAGGAAAGAATTTTTGAAGCCCACCTATGAGAAGGAAATGATGGAAATATTACATGCAATCAAACAATGGAGACCATACTTGATGGGTAGACAATTCAAGGTAAAAAATGATCATGATAGTTTGAAATACTTCTTGGAGCAATGAATATCTTCATAAGAGCAACAAAAATGGGTCACAAAGATGTTGGGTTATGACTTTGATATTATTTATAAGAAAGGGAAGGAAAATGTGGTTTTTAATGCACTATCTAGGAGGGATGAGTCTGAAGCATTGTTATGTGCCATCTCTATACTAAAGGAATATTGGGTAGATCAAGCAAGGGAAGAATGACAGAAATATGCAGCAACCTAGAATCTCATTCAGAATCTTCAAAAAGATCCAACCATATCTAAAAAATTTATATGGAAGGGGGATACATTGTGGTACAAAGACATGTTGTATTTGTGTAAGAACTCTACACTTAAACACCATGTTCTTTCATATCTCCATTCTTCTCCACTAGGTGGCCATTCTAGGTTCTTGAAAACTTATCATAGAGTTAAACAAGATTTTTTTGTAAGAAGGGTTGAAAGGAGATGTTTAAAAATATGTGGCGAGAATGTTTGGTGTGTCAACATAATAAGGGTGAGACCATTAAGACAACGGGTATCCTCTAACCCTTTTCTATTCCTAGCAAGAGATGGGAAGAGGCATCGATGGATTTCATCACAAGATTGCCTAAATCATAAGGGAAAAGTGTCATCATGGTCATGGTGGATAGACTTACCAAGTATGCTGATTTTTGTGCCATGGGTCATCCTTTCACAAATAGTATAGTTTCCATCTCATTTATGGACACAGTTCAAAAGTTCTATGAAACACCCAAAATTATAGTAAGTGATTGCGATTTGATATTTACAAGTAATTTTTGGACTGATTTGTTCTCTTGTTTGGGTACCCAATTGGCCCAGAGTTCATCTTATCATCCCTAATTAGATGGGAAAACTGAGGTGGTAAATAAATGTTTGGAGGGATATTTTGGTGTTTTACTTCAGATAAACAAGAAAATTGGGTGTAATGCTTGCCACTTACATAATGGTGGTATAATACTTCATTTCATAGCTCATCAAAAATGTCTCCATTTCTGGCACTTTATGGGTACCATCCTCCATCACTCATCTCTAGCTTAAAGGTTAAACTAAAGGTGAGAGCAATCAAAGATCACATTCAACACCAACACGAGGTACTCTCTAGTATTAGAGAGAATTTGGCAATGACACAAAACTACATGAAGCAACAAGCTAATCAATGCCATAGGGAGTGACACTTTGAAGATGGTAACTTTGTTTTTGTACGGGTCAAAGCCATATACCCAACCATCTTTAAAACAATAGAAGAAGGATAAAAAGCTTTCACCTAAATACTATGGTCCTTACTGAGTGTTATAGAAAATTGGTAGTGTTGAATATAAGCTAGAGTTTCCTCTAGGAAGTAAAATACATTCAATCTTCCATGTTTCTTGCTCAAAGAAATTCATTGGGAAAAACATTTCCATCCGGTTAGTTCTTCCGAATTGGATGAGGAAGGAAGGATTGTATTTGAACTTGAAGGTATTCTTCGGACACACACCAAAAGATCAAGACCGTAATCATTACCAAACATCGATCAAGTGGAAGAATATGAATATTGAGGATGCAACATGGGAAGGTGAAACATTTCGCACCAACATCCGATGCTTGCCAACATTGGGGACAATGTTGCTTTGAAGGGGAGGGGCATGTTACGCCTTAGTCCTATAACTTATATTAGATATGTAGTGTCGACTTGTGGCTTACATAATATCTCTTCTTGTCATATGTTATTCATTTATGCTTTCATATGTTTAATAGGTTGGCCTTGGTGTTGGCCATAACATAGGATTGGTATATATAGGTGGTAGTAAGGAGTAGTTAATCATCATATTGAACACTTGAGTCTTATTGTATGGTTTGGAGGTTGCCCCCTCAAAGTGGATAAGCTATTATACTTTCATATTGTGATCTTTTCTCTACATTTTGGTGTTTTTGGGGTTCTATTATTGATATTCATATCTATCGAGTAATTTCATTACATAATACATGTGTTTAGTATCAAAATCTAAGTGATCAAAATGGCTAATGACACTCTCTTGAAACACTCATGATTCGATTTCTTTGCATCCTAGTTGCATTGATAAATAATACTAATGTTTTGATTATTGTTATCAACACTTCAATAATTGCTCCATGTAATACTAAATAATTGATGCGAGATGAATTGTGCTTTTCATCCCTGGTTATATGCCTTCACACTAAACACAAGGTGTCGATACAAGTCGGGGAAACATAATGCAACTACAAAACAAAATAATTTCAATGTCATCCTTTTCATGAATCAAAATTGATGCAATCGTAAAGCACAAAGGTTTTGATCTCTACATTGGTTTGCTAACGCTAATGGAAATTAATTATTAGATGCACTAATTAAAGAGAAAGTGCCAATTCGACAAATGTACAAAAAAATGTGTGGAGAAAGCAAGCTATTTGATTTTGGTTTTTGTAATACCCATGATTAATGTTGGCATATTGTCAAAGTCTCTATGCTACACCGGTTACGAGATAACGAATGGTATAATACACATGACTAAGGATTGAACAGTTGATGCGATGTATGCTATAAATTAATGAGAAAGTTTCAATTTGGATGAGATGTAGACGATAAAATGTGTGGAGAAGGCAAGTTATTTGCTTGTTTTTTTAATACCCACGACGAGTTGGCATCATGTCAAAGTCTTTATGTTACACCGTTACCAAATAAAGGATGGTATAACACACATGACTAAGGATTGAACAAATGATGTGATGTATGCTATATACTATGAAAATGTTACTAAAAAGGGATAATATTTTCCAATATTATTATTGTTCGGGTTATATTGTTGATATTTATATCTGTCATCGAGTAATTTCATTATCGAATACATGTGTTTAGTCTCAAGTTCTAAGGGATCAATATGGCTAATGACACTCTCTCGATACACTTGGTTTTGATTTCTTGGCATCTAAGTTGCATTGATAAACAATACTAATGTTGTGATTATTGTTATCAACACTGCAACAATTGATCCATGCAATACTAAACAATTGATGTAGATGAATTGTGCTTTGATCCCTTGGTTAGATTCCTTCACACTAAACACGGGGTGTCAATGCAAGTCATGGGAAACACAATGCAACCGCAAAACAAAATAATTTCAATGTCTTCCTTTTCATTGAATCAAAATTGATTCAATCATAAAGCACAAAGATATTGATCTCTACATCGGTTGCTAACGCCAATGGAAATAACTTATTAGATGCATTAATTAATGAGAAAGTGCAATTTGGCGAGATGTACACAATAAAATGTGTGGATAAGGCAAGCTATTTGCTTTTGTTTTTTTCTAATACGCATGAGCAATGTTGACATATTGTCAAAGTCTCTATGCTACACCAGATTACGAGATAACGGATGGTCTAGCACACATGACTAAGGATTGAACAATTGATGTGATGTATGCTATAAATTAAGGAGAAAGTTTTAATTTGGCGGATGTACACAATAAAATGTGTGGAGAAGGCTAGCTATTTTCTTCTAGTTTTTTTAATACCTACGATCAATGTTGGCATACTTTGTTAAAGTCTATATGCTACACCAATTACCAGATAAAGGATGGTATATCACACATGACTAAGGATTGAACACTTGGTGTGATGTATGCTATATACCATGCAAATGTTACTAAAAAGGAATAATATTTTCCAACATTATTGTTGTTGGGGTTATATTGCTTGATATTCATATCGATTTGAGTAATTTCATTAATGAATACATGTGTTTAGTCTCAAATTCTAAGCGATCAAAATGGATAATGACACTCTCTTGATACACTTCGAGTTTTGATTTCTTGGCATCTAAGTTGCATTGATAAACAATACCAATGTTGTGATTATTGTTATTAACACTCCAACAATTGCTCCATGCAATACTAAATAATTGATGCGAGATGAATTGTGCTTTGCGATCCCTTGGTTAGATTCTTTCACACTAAACACACGATGTCAATGCAAGTCGGGAAACACAATGCAACCGCAAAACAAAATAATTTCAATGTCTTCCTTTTCATTGAATCAAAATTGATGCAATCATAAAGCACAAAGATATTGATCTCTACATCGGTTTACTAACGCCTTGATGGAAATAACTTATTAGATGCATTAATTAATGAGAAAGTGTCAATTTGGCATATGTACACAATAAAATGTGTGGATAAGGCAAGCTATTTGCTTTTGTTTTTTTTTAATACCCATAAGCAATGTTGACATATTGTCAAAGTCTCTATGCTACACCGATTACATATAACGGATGGTCTAGCACACATGACTAAGGATTGAACAATTGATGTGATGTATGCTATAAATTAAGGAGAAAGTTTTAATTTGGTAGATGTACACAATAAAATGTGTGGAGAAGGCAAGCTATTTTTCTTCTAGTTTTTTTAATACCCACGATCGGTGTTGGCATGGCATACTTGTCAAAGTCTCTATGCTACACGGTTCATTAGATAAAGGATGGTATAACACACATGACTAAGGATTGAACACTTGGTGCGATGTACACTATACCATGCAAATGTTACTAAAAAAGAATAATATTTTCCAACATTATTGTTGTTGGGGTTATATTGCTTGATATTCATATCAATATGAGTAATTGCATTACAAAATACATGTGTTTAGTCTCAAATTCTAAGCGATTAAAATGGCTAATGACACTCTCTCGATACACTTGATTCCGATTTCTTGGCATCTAAGTTGCATTGATAAACAATACTAATGTTGTGATTATTGTTATTAACACTCCAACAATTGCTCCATGCAATACTAAATAATTAATGCAGATGAATTGTGCTTTGCATCCATTGGTTAGATTCCTTCACACTAAACACAAGGTGTCAATGTAAGTCTGGGAAACACAATACAACCGCAAAACAAAATAATTTCAATGTCTTCCTTTTACTTGACTCAAAATTGATGCAATCATTAAGCACAAAGATATTGATCTCTACATCGGTTTGCTAATGCTAATAGAAATTAATTATTAATGCACTAATTAATGAGAAAGTGTCAATTTGGTGGATGTACACAACAAAATGTGTGGAGAATGCGAGCTATTTGCTTCTATTTTTTTAATACCCATGATCGGTTTTGGCATCTTGTCAAAGTCTCTATGCTACACCCGATCACTAGATAAATGATGGTATAACACACATGACTAAGGATTGAACAATTGATGTGATGTATGCTATAAATGAATGAGAAGGTTTTAATTTGGCGGATGTACATAATAAAATGTGTGGAGAAGGTGAGCTATTTGCTTCTAGTTTTTTTAATACCCACGATCAGTGTTGGCATATGGTCAAAGTCTCTATGCTACACCAGTTACCAGATAATGAGATGGCATAACACACATGTCTAATGATTGAATAGTTAATGCGATGTATGTTATATACCTTGTAAATGCTACTAAAAAGGAATAATATTTTCCAATATTTTTTAGGGTCCTCAATGGCGAGTTACTAGCCAATGTGTTTAAGGTGCCGGGATCCCAAATGTTATGAAACCCATGCTCACTGAGGGTGTTGTCATATCTATAAATTTCATGTCTACGTTGTCCCATAATGTATCTTGTGGATGAGAAGACAACATTAATAAACAAGTTATAACTGCATGTCCTATATATTCAAGAGTTTACATTCATTAAAATTGTTGGAGAAGAGAAATAATAGCAAGCAACAATATCATTTGGGCAGTGACAATTACAGTGAAGCCACAAACATGATGAGTCACTTATTTTCTTAAGGTTTAGGCAATATTGGCCGCATGGAGAAGATTTACAAGATCCGTGTTTGAATTTGACCAATTTATTAATGACACATAGCTCGAGTGAACTATTTCCCCAAATACAATGATAATCTGGGCAAAGGCACATGTGAAGCTGATATAAATATGGAAAACCCAGTTTTACAGTCAAATTTTAAACAAAAATGAAAACCTTGCACAACATAGAACGGAATAGGGCCCTGTACAACATACAAACCAAAATTATACAAAACCAAAGTGACCAAACTATAAGCATAAACTTTATGCTATCTTAATCCATCTCTTACCTTTTAGGTATATATCTTTGTCTCACGATCTAACGTTCAATTATTCCAAATTCATGCAACCGTTTTAACTTTTTGCTTTAATTTGAAATCTCCATCCGCTCCAACCTCTATGTATACTTTCTTTTGAAATTAGAAAGAGCTAAGAATTTGTTTTTAAAACATAAATTTTTAGGTTTGTCAAAGTTCTAGAATTTGAGAGAAGATAAATTCAAAGATTTAATTGAAATCTTCAATAGTTAACTGTTAAAGTTGAAATAAATGCAGAGAATGAATACTTCAGTGGGTGAAATCAATTTTAAAGTCAACTTGTTGATATTATGTCACATCTTTTTTTTTGCATGTTCTTCTTAATAAATGTAAGCACACATGTTAGCATGAAAAAAATCAAATTAAAAATTTGTAATTTTTTTTTGGACTAGAATAAGGCTCAAAATTTGTCATTTCATTAAAAAGTAACCAATAGAAATGAAACAAATTTATCTTTCTAATTTGTTTTATATAAAAAATTGTAAAAATCAATTTTCAACATTAAAAACATGAACATTTATAAAATACATGTTTTGGTTGGCTCATAATTAAATTGTTAGGTGTAGTAATTTATTTTGAATGGAACTAATAATGGAATATTCTTAAATAAAAGGGTAGAAGAATATTTTCTCAAATATTAAATACAAACATTAGAAAACAAATCATATATATGGCAAGTTATTATTACGTCAAAGGCGTTCTTGTAGTGAAGTGCAACTGTTTATTTCGACATCCGTCGAAATCAAACGCCAAAATTAGCGAAGAGAATACGTTGAAATCAAACCCTTCCCCTTACCTTGAAAATCGTGTTGGGAAGGTTACAGCACACATGGCACATGTGCGAACTAGCTAGGGTTTGATTTTTTTGTTTTCCGATGGACGGAACATCATGGATGTGTTTTCCGTCGATGAAATACCCTACCTATGTTCGTCGGCGAGGAGATGACCGAGTCGTGGTCTCAGATCGAGGCCGGTGGCGGTGTTTTTCGTAGTTGCCAAATATCCGCTTCTTACCGTTATTTCCCTCCCGTCGCTATTGGAAGCTCTTAACTCCCCTGTCAATCAGGCATGGCCCGGTGATATGGAAATACGTATGTCGCATCTATATTTGAATTGGCGGGTAGTTCTATGGCGTCTTTATCCAGGGGCATGAGTAGCTCGCCTTTCAATTGCAGGAAGGATTCTCCAATTAACGGGAAAATCATGATTCCACCTCATCTCCTGTTTTAAGCTCTTCTTCAAATTCTTATGGATCTGTGAAGAGATCTGTAACTCCAAACAAGGCTCGCAGGGACTCCACGACTTCGTTTAATAACTTCATATTTAGTTATGTTTCTTTGTCTGAATATATTTCTCCAGATACTTCAACGTCGGCTTTTAATAGTGATATGGATTTTCAACAGTCTAAGGAAAATATTTGTGTCACTGCTCGATTCAGGCCTATAAGGTATTTTACTAATCTCAAAATCCTTTTGAAAACTGGATTTGTTGATATAGATTTTGATTTTTGCTAGATCTGGAGTGAAATAAGTTTAATGGAACCGTTGAGCTGGCCGGGTAATGGTGCATTGTCCTGGATTTGGTCGGATTGAGATTTTAGCTTAAAATTTAAATGTGTATATGAGTACGACTTACAAGTGGAAATGGATACAATAAAATAATGTGGCAGCTTTGGACAAACGGAGGGAACACTAGAAAACATCCCATGAACGAAACTATAGTAAGTGAATTATTTACATACACCATATAGTAGGGCTATACAAAGCAGGTGGGGCAGCTGTGCGGATATTTATGGTTTTCCTTTCTTTCTTTGGATGGGTGCTATTCTAAGTAAGTTACGGGTATGGTGATGATGTACCCATTGGTGAAATGGGGAAAACAAAAGAATTACGATATCATAACGCACAAATGCTCAAACACCGAAAGGAGTAGCTTGAGATGTCAATGCATCTAAAGAAAAGAGTTGAATTGCTTTTGTTCATTTAGAGTGTTAATACTATTTTGAGAATGAAGAAAGTTGGATTAGATCATATTTTTACCATTTTTAGGTGTAAACATCTAACAAATTATCGATAAATGCATTCAACTGAAATTTTATATGATTATTCTGATCTATTTGACCGATCACTTCTTGTAATGGACAATTGTTTCTATTTTATCACTTCTACGAAACAATTAATAAAACAAATGTTAGTGAGTTTTTAATTATTATTTGTCATCCCGTTTTAATAAGTGAATGTTAATTGTTGTTGGAATTTGGTTGGTGTGAGAAGTTACAATTCAAGCACATAAATATATTAGATTTTAAAAAGGCTCGCAATTCAATCACAACTTTATAATGATGTTACTATGAGGTGAACCGATTCTACGGCTTACGCCTCGAAACTTTTCTCGGACTTTATTGACTCTAATGCTACTTATCTCCATGCTTTTATAATTTTAACACACAATAATTCTTATCAACTTGGTATCACAATCTTTAGAAGTTTACTTTATCTAGGTTCTTGTCGAGTGTCCAAGAGAAAGCATATCAATTAGAATATTGGAATCTTTATTTTAAGAATCCATGATAATTTATAGCGATTGAGCACTACTACTTTCTGTAGTACTTTGTTATGATAGCCAACCACTTTTGCTTACTACAACCGGTAGTTTTAAGGTCGCTGACTTGCTTTTAATGTTGATGAAGGAACCATATTTCCTATTTTTATGCTAAAGGCCTTTCTTATTAAAATCAGGGGTGGATCATTTTGATACCACTCAAAATGTGGATGAAAAATATTGAATTTTAAGGGCGTGTGTTGAAATCTGACAATGTCGCTATCTCCGCTTCTTACACAACAAATTGCGCTAGGTGAATGCAATGTCTCCCTGCTTCTTACACACCGTACCACCAATACATTTGGAAACCATGTATGGCCATTTGTAACTTGTGAAAAAATTGGTCGAAACAAATTCAGACACATGTAATCAAATGAATAATGATGTAATTACGGCATTTCATTTTGCATAGTGCGTATGATTTCTTGGATATACTCATGTGTTTGATTGGTAGGGCACCAAATGTATTCACGTGTTAGGCAAATAAAACAAGAATGCCTTACACTTTGCTATGCAAAATCATAATTATAGGTTGGATTTAGAATGCGTGCTCGCAAGCATGTTACAAATTTAAGATAAGGTGTTTTGACATCATTTTAACATTTTGATAAAAATGATTTATACATTTTCGCATTCATTCATATTTATGTTGAACGTGCGTTCATTGGAACAAAAGCTCGAGCTTTGAGGCTTCAAAAGTTGCAGAGGCTCAAATAATGGGTATGACCACATACTTTTCAAATAAAACCACATTCTTCTCACAACATAATAACTCTAATATTTGCGCTTTGACATATTTGTCGTGTTGTTCTTTGACAGTAAAGTTTTGACTTGTTTCGCCTTTCCATTTTTGCCACCCTTTTACTTCTCCACCCTCTCACTTCTCCATCCTCTAACCCCTTCTTCTTCACCCTCTTCATCTCCTATTGTATCTCTCTCTTGAATTTGGTTCCTTCAAAAAATCCCCTTCGGCGTTTCTATCATACATTTCACGTACGATTGCTAGTTGATTACGGGAAAAAAAAAGGGGGCCATATTGGCACCTAATATTTAATTTATTGTTAAAATGTAATAAATATTTGAATGCAAGATTTTAATGTGGGCCAAAACAATCTATGGGACCAAAAACCTGCAACAAAGGGTACTACCTGCTTTAAAATAAGGGCTGCGCCACTAAAACTGAGACACCATCGCACTGTATCTTTGTTGTGTTTCGCAGAGGACCAATCTGAAGTGAAGTCAGGGGAATTGAAATGGAGTCTTTAGGTGTGGTGAAGCACATTTTACTTGTGAAATTCAAGGCGGATATTACTCCTGGAAGAATTCAAGATCTGAGTAAGGCATTTGCCAACCTCGTCAATCTCATTGAACCCCTGAAATCTTTTCAATGGTACGTATTTTTTGTGTAAATTCTTATACACTGGTCTGTGAGGGATCTGGGTAATTTACTAGTTTATTCATAACAAAGGGGTTGTGCTGGCCAATAGTGTTTTTTTCGAGGATATAATGTAATATATCAGGGGATGGAATTGCCTGTGGAAAACAAATGGGCCTCGTGATAAGTTTTGTACGATAGCAGATTAAGTTTGGATGGAGATATTTGTGCAGAAGAAAGTCATGGCCTAGGCAGGGTAGATATCTTTGAATTTCTTAACATGGTAGCTAACTTGTATCATTAGAACCAGCCTACCAGTGATCTTGTTCTCAAATACTACCATATCCTTTTAAGCATGCGCAATTTCAGAATCTTCAACTGGGGGCATGCATTATTTAGTTGCCAAAATGCCCAAGCAATCCTGATGATCCGCTTATAATACCTAATTGCAAGAGAAATCACCTCAGCCCTGTTATTGATAAATGACCGATAATTCCAAATAAATTGCGGGAAAACCACAGGGTAGTTCTATGATGAAATATAGCTATGCAATATGATCATTCACAAATAGAAATGATATTTTCTGAGGGATCTTTTGATTTATTTGAATGGTTTTGGACGTTCTTATTGAAAATTTCTGATTACAATTTTTGCAAGACCAGTCCTCAAAACTATTTGAGGTTTAGTGAAACTGTCCTTATTTAATCCAAACCTGATAACTATGGTAGTCACGAATAATTATAATCTATGTCACAAGGTATGCTGAACTTTATGGGAAAAATTCGAACTTTGTCAAGCTTTATTCTCGCTAAACATGACTTCAAATTTTATCTATTATTTTTACATGGGAAGTTTTTGACATGCTTTTTTATTATTTTATAAAAATGTGTGTAAATATACATGTATGGACTGAAAGCAGAGGATCTCTCTGCACTCTGTCCTGACGTATGTATGCATTTTAAAATAAATGATTGAAAAAGTTCTTTGTTCGAACTTAAAAATATTTTCTACGAACTTTATCCACTGGGGAACTTGAACTGAGGTTTAGCCTCATTGAACATGAACTCAAACTGGAACCTTGTGACTTAGGCTATAATATTTGGGCCCAAGTAAGATCTATGTTATTTGTTATATTTTATTTCTTTATCCTTGGGTTTTTAGCCATAATTATTAACAAGACACAAGATAGTTTTTCCGAGTCAGAAATATAAAGGAGGCATCTGTTAGGTTGTGACTGTCACTTATGTTAAGATCCATCTTTTTTTCATACTAAGCTCACTGGAAAAGTCATTATCTAAAATAATATATCATCAGTGGAAAGTTTGGACAGAACAATCAATGAAAACTTTAATGAATGTCTAAACTGGCTAATTAAAGATGGTACTTAGGAATCTACATCTTGAGTTATGGAAACGAACCTTGATCCAGAATACATTACACACAGGTTTTTATCCTTGAGCTTATACAAGAGAAAATAACCGTGTACTTATTATTGGATCCTCTATTGAACAAAAGGACCCCATGAGGAGAGGGAGAAATGTTATTGTCATTGACTATGAGCCCAACTATAACTTGCTGCAACTTACCAAAAAATCTTAGACTGAAAAATTGAAAATAAAGAAAATCTGAGCATCCAAAAGCTGAAAAATCTGAAATTCTAGGAGTGCTGGAAATATGAATTGTGAAGAAATCTGAAAATCTAAAACTGAAATCTGGAATTTGCAAAATGTGAGGGCAGAATCCATAAATCTTCAAAATATGAAATCTGAACTAACTTATGAAAAATAATATTTTATTTTTCTGAATTGGAAAGAAAACACAATTTTAATATTGTTGAAAAATAGAAGAGCCAATACACAGAGGAGAACAGAACTTTGCTGAAAGGTTATGGATGCGAACTCGGGCCAAAAGGTTTTCAAGAGCAGTATGGTCGTTGCATTTGGCATAATACTGGTGTTGATGTCCAGAAAATTACTTTGTTGAAACATAACCTAACCTGCCATTAGAGATAATTATCCTCATTATGAACATAATCACGAAACAGCCAATTTATTTTCTTGTCACCAAACCCTACCAAACAAACTGGATACATTGAAGCTTGACCAAAATTAGGTTGGACTCTCCCTAAAATGGTGGGTTGGCCCATTTTCCTTGAAAGTGGTCTACCCAATTACATACAAGTGCAGGCCGAGGCCAGTACCTATTTATGCCATTATTATTGACTAAATTATAAAACAAGGTTACATGGTACACACTCGCAGCACCGTTGTGAACCCCCAAAACTTGGCATATAGGTTTGGGGTTTGCAATGTGAGGGTGCTTGGGTATTAGGGTGTGAATCCCCAAAAATTATGTACATTCTAAACTTGGTTACACTATAACATTTAAATTTCAAACTGAAATATCAAATTTGAAAGTTGAAACATAAACATCATTGTTTTGAAACCGAGTAGAATTGAAATCAAGTTTATCCTTTTTCACTACATTTCTTCCAAGTTTTAGTTTTTTCTATATATATTTATGTCTTTTATTAATGTGATGTGTGTGAGACTGAGATTTAGGGTGAATGCACCTGGTGTGCTAGGGTGTGATAGGTTGTACTTGGTGCAGAATTGTGTGCATTTCACATCTGCACCTGCACCTGCCATGTCTCTGGTTTGTGATGATTTTAGCCGGATACACGCACCTTGACAATATTGCAAACAAAGAAGCTCATAGCTATGAACAAGTCCAGGTAACAATCAATTACAATTGAAGCTTGAAAAATTATAGAGGAAAAACTTCTAGCCAAATTTGGATGTAGATGTTTGTGTAGAAGGAAGTCATGTCACCTAGTCTTAGATGTTTGAAACATGTTAGCTTGGCCCACCGGAGGCCAGCATGACACAAAGTTCTAGGCTGGCTTGTTATCCATTTTTCCCCTCGGGCAAAATGGACAACATAGGGTATCGAACCCGGGCACCTAGAGCAGGACCTTCACGGGAAAATCTGGGCTACAAGGCAAAATCAAGCATTTCATGAGCACTTGACAATATTTCGGGAGTTGAAAACCAATTGAGGAATTTTTCCTCTTCGGGTTTTGAAAAGGCTTAGATTTTACTTGAGGTGAAGATAGCCTCGTCGGGCCCACTTCGCCCCAAATAGGAAAAAATGGCTAGAATGCACGAAGGGCCCTATGATGTTTTGCTCGGCTTCCAGAGGCCTCTTGGATCAAAAATTCGAAGAAAATCCAAAAATTCTAGTCACTGGGAGAAAAGTTGCAAAAATTGCCCCTTAAAGGGGCACCGAGCAAAAATGGCTCATTGAGCTACTCAGGAGATGGATGAGTTATAAGATGCGAAGGAGCGTGGGGACTTAGAGCTCGTCCACCGAGCTTGGATTGAGCCAATGTTGAGCTATGCAGGTAAAAGGAAGTGAGCTCGGCTCGTGGATCGCTGCGGGTGAATCATGCAAGCGGCTTGGCCGGAGACTAAGCTTTGCAAAGGTGCATGCGGGAAGGCTTCTTTGAGTAGCTCGGCAGCTACTCAATGAGTTGAGTCATCGGAGTTCGCAGCAAGAGTAAAAGAATAGCTCGACTCCCGAGCTTTTAGAAATGTTTGCAGGGGTCTTGACATGCAAAACACAACGTAGGGTGGAGAGCTCATGATCGAGCCCGAGCTGCAAAGGCATAGCCGCGAAGTGGAGAGCCGAAGGGGATACCATGGTATGGTGAGGAAGAACATTGCTCACGGGTCGAGCAAAGGACAATACAATGGAAGGCCGAGTCGACTTGTATGATCACAATGAAGCATTGTAGACCCAAAGGTCGGTGAGCAATGGAAAAGCTTGGGGCTATGCGAGACAATGCGCAGAGGGCAAGGGCAAAAACGGAGGTTGCGGCGTTGGAAATGGAGTCGGGAATAACGAGCCGGGCTCGCCACATTGGCATGTGAATGTAATGAGCTCAATAGCTCGTGGAGGGCATGACACGTAGAAGCCGACCTAGGAGAGGAGTCCGAGGGGCTCAAAGGCAAATGTGCAAAGCCATTAGGTCAAGCTCAAAGTTGGGCTGAGTTGGCCAAGTTGTCACATGGAAGAAGAGGCCCGAGTTGACAATGGTTGCGGAAGAAGTGTTGAGAGCTCACGTGGGGGCATAGAAGTTGAGCTCGTGCACGCAGCAAGCCCAAGAAGCTTGGGGTAGTTGTTGCAGTCGACGTGATGTTTAAGGCACTTCGACGTAGGGTGGATGTAGGAGCGCCGACGTTGGAGGACTATCTTACCGGCGAGTTGGAGAATGATGGCGACATAAAGACGTAGAAGAGAACTCGATTGGATGAGGTTCGATCGAGCGGAGATATCAACAGTGCGATGGGCTAGCTCATAGGTCTAGCATGGAATCAAGTCACCAAAGCATGGAGGTGAGCTCATGCGACAAGCCACACAAGAGGAAGGAAGGAGGAGCTGACTTGGGCGAGCAAGTTTGAATGAAACATGGAAGACCGAAGTCCGAGATTTCAGACTTGAGTGAAGGTTTTTGGATTTTGGGAAAATGGCTGCCAAAGCGATGTGATGACTCACGACAAGTAGAAAATCCCGAAATCTGAATTTCGGAGTTCGGAATTTGAGATTCGAGATGTTTTGCGTGGCTCGGTGAAGTGCGACATGGAGGAGCTTGAAGTCCGAACTTCAAGTTTAAATTTCAGACTTCGAAGGTTTAGATTTTCGGACATTTTAGGCGGCTCGGTGTATGAACAAGTACTTGTGCAACTGGAAGGAAAACTCCAAATTCGACATGGAAAAGTCCGAAGTTGCAAGCGCGAGAGCTCGGTCCACGAGGTGGTAGGTGGCAAAGAGATGAGCTAGCACAGTCTAATTGACGGGCGATCGAGCCAATCAACGCATGGGGAGTTCAACGCCAATAAGGAACTTGATGCGGAGGAAGAGGCGGGGTCTGAAATGATAGCAGAGTCGGTAAGTCGGTGGTTTAAAGCGTGGAGTTTCGGGGGGGTTCTTTGAGGTGCTCGGTGGAAGTAGAGAACTCGCCATTCGGTGTTCACAATACGTGAATACTCGCCATGGGACTCGAGTGGTTTCGAGGTTGGCAGGTGGCTCGCCATAGTGGAGTAAAGGCATGGAGCTCGGTCAGGACAAGGGAGTTTTCGGAGGGCCATGCAATGCACGACACGTAGAGTTGGACTCGGTTGACATGTGGGAGAAGTCACCAAATGCAAAGGGGTTTGAACATGAAGCGGAAGGTGTGAATGCAAGCCGATGGCATGAAAGCAAAGGAGCTCGACGGGGAACATTTTTGGGGGTAAACGAGCTATCCTTAGAGCTTGGTAGAGGTAAGAAATGCAACGAACGTGGGAAAACTTCGCTCGGCTTGCCGAGCGGCTCGATGAGCCATTCGCGATGCAGGGGCCATACACAGCCTGAAAACACCGAACCCCCTTTTATAGAGAGAGCCATAATTTGAGCTAGGAACATCATTTTTTTTACAAAAATACGATCAATGGAAAGGTGGAGAAAAGGGCTACATGGTGGAGACATGGAAAATGGGTTTTTCGGAGGTTTTGAAACCCTGAAATTTGCGAGAGGTCCCCAAAAATTACAAAATGGCATATCTTGAGCACCGGATTTTGGATTTTCGTAAGAAACCGAGTCATTGGAAAGGTGGGAGCGAGATCTTGACTTGGCATCATGAAAAGTGGAATTTCGGAGGTTCGGATCTCCGAAATTCATGAACGATGAACAATGAAGGGTAGGTGAGGGTCATTAATGAGGGTATGGGCATGCTTTCTTCTCCAACAAGGTAAAGTACGGCTTTGCAGGCTTGCCCATCACTCTTGCAGGTGTAATGATGAATTTTGGTGGGTAGTTGAGGCAGATTTGGGTTTCCTCTCCCTTTCTCCTCAAAATTTCTTGTATAAATTGTAAAAGGGTTGCACATTGCAAAACAATTGGTCATTTTCCTCCTTTGCACCCCTATTCTCCTTTCCTTCAGCTGGGCTGTTGTGAATTTCATGGGGCTTAAGGCCTTCACACTGAAAATTGTAATGGCATTCTTGCCTCTCCCTATTGTAATGTATTGTGTAAATTCATATGGAGCAATAAAATTGTGTTTGTGTTAAATCTTCTAGCCTTTCATGGTTTGATTGTTCTTTCTTGCCTCTCATTGCTATCAGGTGTTCTATTCAACTAATGTTTCCATTGTAGGGTTTTGGTGCTGTTGTGTTTGTTTGGAAACAAAGTATTGTGTGTCATTTTGGTTTGTGGTGCATGACCACCCTATCCAAGTGCATTCTTCTCCATTTTACAGGGTTGGGAATCTGTCGAACACTCGTTTTCTTGGTGTATCACCGCTCTTAGTGTAGATTTTACTTTCCATGCATCTCTCTCCTTGTCTCCTTGGAAGTTTAGTTTAGGATTAGATAGGTTCTACTTGCATTAGGAGTAGTTGTGGCAGGTAGGATTAGGAGCAGAACCGGCCTTCTCCGGAGAGCTATCCCATTTCGCAAGGTCCCACACTTAGGATAGCTCCATGTTTGGCAATCACACCGAATGCCCCATTAACACTCGGGCCATTCGGGGTATCTGTGATTTTGCCATAACATGGCTATTTTGGTAGATCAACAACATATGTGACATCGAGTGTGAATCCCGAATCCATGTATGCAGGCTTTACTTGTTCATTATTTCTAGAATCTATGTTACCAAGTGATTATTATTTTTCTGCATTCTATCTTTAGAATCTATGCACCTAAAGGGTAGGGTATTGGGCACTTATTAGGGTCTTTCCAAATAAATTGCTTTGTATTAAATTCATAGTTACCTAGTTTGAAATGAAGATTTGTACGAGAGTAGAAAAAGCTAAAAATTCTGTTTCAGGAAAAAGGAAGAGTTATACATGTAAAATAGTTTATAAACTTAAGCATATATAAAATTGAAATTGGTGGGCTGAGCAGAGAAATGTGGCTGGGACGCAGGTTTGCAGAGAAATAGGAATTTGATTTGTAAAAAAAAAAAATAATAATAAAATGTGCGTATCTGAATGATTTGGTATGTTTGAAAAATTCAGATATGATAGGATTTGGCAATTACGATTAAAGTAGTTTACTATAGATCATTCCATGGAGGACCAATCCTTTTGTTAGATAAAGTGGCCTGTTCTAAACTTGGAAACACCAATTTTTCTAATGTGCTTTTCTAGAACAGTGATTGTTAATTTAAGTTTAATTGATTTATTGATCTTTTGTGAGTCATAAATAATCTAAAAGTAGTGTGATGTGCCATGATTTATTCCACCTCTTGTAATTTGACTCTGTACTTATATGCATTTGTTGGTTGTTTGATGCCATTGATTGGTGTTCTTGACAATCATTTGTGGCTGATTTGAGGTAGGTATATGGATACACAATACCCAAATGAACAAGATGAAAAGAAAATTATAAAATGGGTTGAATATATAGGAAGGAAAAAGCCGATAATATAGGAAGCAAAGAAAGAAAGAAATTCTATTAATGTTCACAAATGACCAAAGTAGGTCAACGGGACTTGTAAACTACACCAAACCATAGAATAGCCAAGAGGAGTGACCTAAGCATCTCTAACAGATAAAAAGCAGGTGAACGGGACTGGAAAACTACAAGTAGTTATAGAATAGCCTAGTGGAGTGATCTAAGTGTCTCTAATAGATAAAAAGTAGATTAACAGGACTGGAAAATTACAAGTAGTTAGAAGTTAGATGAGCAATCTAAGCGTCTCCAAATAAAGAAAAGTTTATAAAAATCTAGGTAAACTGTCAACCAGAAAATGTCTTGGTGAGCATGTAAGAAAAAATAGCTGAAAGAAACAGAAAATATCTTTGATCATCTTGTATTTACATTGAAGATATTCATCAGATTGTCACTTTGAAGGATGTCCCCTTGACAAAGCCTAAGAATATCATCTAGAGGATGGCCCGGATTGAGGGGAGGTGGAGATGCTATCCTTGGTGGCTGTTTATTAACTTCTGAAGACCGAAAGTTATTTGACCATTAGTAGATGAAGATCCAAAGAAGTTGATAAGGCGAGTTTGGCGTGTTGTACTTAAAATTTGTCCTAAATTTGAAATTTGGGTTTTTGAAAAAAATTCGTGTCTAAGTGTTATCCCTGAAAACTGTCTAAGTCACCATTTTGTTAGTATTCCATCTTGTGAAAAAAGCCATTTGTTTTCCTTTCATTTTCCTTCATTGGTTTAGTATCTTTATCGCAAAGCAGCGAAATACATTGATCTGAGGCATTCTTTAAATTAGCTTGCAGTTGATAACAAACCACACTTATGTACCAAATACACGCTTATAAAAATCTAACCAACCTACATTTTTCGCTGAAGATACCTAGGGAGATGGCTCTAGTCCAACAAAAAGCATTAAAGCACCCGACATTGTGAGCAATAGCTCAACAATTTCAAAGTTGAAAGGCATATTATCATGAAAATAGAAGCCAAGTGCGAAAGAAAAGAACGCCCCTATGCAACAAGGGCAAGAGGTTTTGACTATCTTCCGCAGCAGACAAAAGTGTCCAGGTATTATTCTGACTGAGTTCCAAAAGAAATCATTGAACACTGTCTGATCAAAAATACAGCTGCCATTTTCAACCCAACACAAAGTGTTTGACTCACCCTTCTAACAATATCTATCTTTATTTGGAATCAGCAGCTACCCAACCAAATGATGGTGGGAAAACAGCTTACAAGTCATACCATAGTTTCCTTTTCAAATAGGCCTCGCAATTCAAGATATGAAAGTCTATTTATATATAAGACATATCAAACACCTTGATGCAGGGTCACAGAACTTCACATCGCCAAATCCCTGAATTATGCATCAGATTGCAGCAAAAGACTGCCTTAGCTAAGGCCTTCCACCAGAAACCATCAGACTAATGGTGAAGCGGGTGCTCATGCCCTCCCTGAGCATACCAAGAGTAGTGGGTGCTGGATTAATTACTACTAGAGCACACGAAGGGCCAACTCATAACAATCTAACCATTAAACTATAAAACATATAATAAACATGTCTTTAAACTGTTTATCCCCTGCTTGCCAATCATCTGAGGTCCTCAAAGAGTCAAGGATGGCAGGGGAAAGTTCCACAGACCACAATAATGCCAAAAGAGATTATACAATAAAGAGGAGATTTCACATCAATTTCTACACACACACACACACTGCCAATCTCCAAAATGGGAGCCAAATTTTAACAGCAGGTCCAACTTCTACACAGATAATTAACCCAGCTTGATCATTACCATGGCAACCACCTCTAATCAATGATGACTATATAAACAAGGCCAACTTCATATTTGGAGGGGGAGATTTCAAAAATAGGGGGAGGTAAGGAAATAGAGAAGCAGCAACCAAAGAGTTGATGCAAGATTGGCAGTATTGAATCCTCAAACAAATTTCCATCAAATAAAGTCTAGTTCTCTTATGATTAATCTCACTGTTGGCATAAGCAACAACAACATTATGGTTTCCCTAATAAGACGTGCCTGCAGTAACAATCATGGTGTTTGAGGCCATATTATGCACCACATCATAAGAGCTCCCCCTTCCATGAGTGGTACCTACATCCTTCATCAATGTCTGAATTAGCTCCTGTGCTGAGACAATCTTTTCCTCATTCAATTCCCATCCAATTCTAACACAGTCCATCAACCAACTTGGGATTTTGTGATGATTGGGTCGATCGAGGGTGGCACAATACTCGGACATTAAAATTTCTGCATTAGGACCTGCCTCACCCCCTTGGTTCTTCCAAACCCCGAGAGCTTCCCCAAATCCTGCCCAGAGCCATCTTATAAACCCCGTCTGGAGTGCCCGCTAGAAGAGGCATGGCAGGCCTTGCCCTTTCCTTTTTCCATGCTTCTTCTGGAATCATTGACAATACACACAAAAAGAACCACATTGGGAGAAAGCAACATACAGCCAAAGGTGCACTCAATATCTTGTAAACATTTCCTTACTCTTTGAAACCCATTTTGGAGAAGATGTAATGTCCCTTTTAGGGGCAAAAACAAAAAAAACAGGTTTGGCCACAAACCCCAAGAATCAGATCTGAAAATACACAAACACCAAAGATAAAAATAATATGATTTTATGACAGCAGCTGTAATATCCTTCAAAACCCTAGGGCGAACTGTATAAGAGCTTAGAATTCACCATACAACCATGCACAACAACTGATAAATACTTCTAAATAATTAATTCAAGCACGACAACCAATATCCATCCAATTTGGTAACAATAAATGGAGAAAATCAGCGAATATATACTGCTGTAATTAATTTTAGGACAGCAACAGAACAACCACAAACCAACGTTGAAAATGATAGATAATCACCACCAAAAATCATGAAAATATAGATTCCGGCCTTATAAAATATGCCGAATCAGAATATAAAATCAGATTTGCAATTTGTGCCCTAGAAGGCACTCAAATACCATCAAACCCTAGTCGCTCCCTCTAGGGAGAGCTCTAAAATGCATGCAAACCCTTGTAGATGTCTTCCTTGATCTTCTAATGTCCAAATCTGCAAGAGGTCTTCAAAGTTGTCTTCACTTCACCCAAAATTGGAGGGTTTTCGTCCTCCAACCAGCCACAAGGAAGGTTTTTGTCTTCCTTGGAAAAGCCACACTAATGGATTGTCGCCAATAGTGGAATGACAATGAACAATCAGCCCAAAGATCAAATGTAGAGAAAATGTGCCAAGATAGATAATGCAAATTAAGTCACTGATCTCCTTTTATATCCTCCCTTTAGCGCCAAAAGCCAATTAGAAGGACCGACCTCATAAAAGCTTCTTTGGGTCTTTTAATTTGTCTTTAAGACACCTCCAACCCAGCCGACCTGCCTTATTAAAGAAAACACTAGAGAAAACATTAAAAATTAATAAAAGAAAAATGAAATGGAATGCAACTCCTTTCCTTGTTCAATAATTCTTCTTTGCCACGAAAAGGGAATGGCAAGAAGTCCATATTTAGGCCTCGAATGAAAAAGGAGACATTACGTGAAGTTCGCACTCAAACAAACCAGACCCACAAAGAGGAGGGTAAAGGTTCCAAACAACATAGAGAATTCCCTAATGGCAATAACACCATAATAGGGCAGCTGAAAGCTTACTCACCCAAGCACGGGGAAACACATCATCATCACTGGACATAGGATATCTCTCAACCTCACCCAAGAAGAAAGGAACAAAAATGTCACAATCTTCAAGCATATACCTCAAATGCATGCGGGATAGGAATGCACACATTGACAATGTACCCTTCAAGCAATAGAAAAGCCAACATCAAATTCTCAAGAAAACGAAGAGAGCATTATTGTGTTACCTTGGTCAAAGCCACAAAAACTAGATGCCTTCCTTTACCTTAGTCTCACCCCCAAATCCAACACCTTCCAATGCCACAACAATGGTGGAATTTTACAAGACCCAACACCAATTTATCATCTCTCTCCACACTTGATTCATCAATGCACAGGAATCTAAAACTCATACAACGAATAACCATCACCTCACCCTATATTGGTTAAAGATCCACATCAATTCATGATTATGTCAATCATAAGAAATGGGGAGGAAGACATGGGTATCCAAAGTAATTAAGAATGACTAAAAGGGTGATTTGCAAGAGCCTTAGAAAAGAACCATTTTGTATCCTTGACAATTAGTTTTCTTCTATCATTAGGAAAATCCTCCTCCCAAATTGATTTAGGATATCATTAGAATCGGTAGATTGATCCTAGTTAACAACCCCGTCTACCACTCGATTTCCTTCTCTTTTTGTGTGAATAAAACACAAATAACATCTTCCAAGTTTTTGACAAGCCATTTTGCCTCTTTTTATAAATGCCTTTAGTCTCCAAGACAAGATCTTTCTCTCATTCATTACATTTATTAGTGTTTAGGAGTCACCTTCCACAACTAGCTTCGTCAATCTCAAATTATAGCCGTTTGAATTCCTTTAAGCACGACCAAGCATTTTGCCCGGTTGTTTGTGTCCACTCCAATATCCATGTCAAAAATAAAGTTTGGTTTTCCATTCTCATCCACTACAGGCTTTGGATTCCTTTTTCTACACCATCAAAATTTAGCTTAATATATCCCGCAAGAGGAGGATACTAGAACACACCACAATTTTTATTCATCAATTTCCCAACCCCATTATCGGGATTAACTAACCAACTTTATTTTACCAAACATGATAACCATTAGTTTGCACAACTAATTGTTAATTTATCCACTATCCCACCTCAATGACCAAACCCTAGGTAGCCGAAACAATTTGGACATGGGTACGAATACCAAAATATAGAAAAAGTTCAGGCTGATAAATATGAATTAATCACATAATAGACATAAAAAAACAAAATAACCACAAAACACCACCAATTATATATAATGCCAACTAAATACCAAATGAGAAGTCGAAATGTCATGAGAAATATTAAATCTAACTATTACATCAAATTTTATATTCAATATTCATCATACTCATCTTCTTCATCGAGAGGATCAACATCAACATCATAATGTGGTGCATTATAACCACATGGGCTCGGAGCACTCCCGCTACCCCACTCCCATGTGGGTTGTGCGCGCCGATGAAGCATTCAATCACTCACCTTGGCAATGAATGAGCACTCGTACTAGTGTAGAAAGATGATAACAATGTTGCTTGGTGAAATATCAATCCTAAATGAGGAAAGAGAGGTAAGTATGCCCCATATAGGCCTAGGATACGCCCTGCATATCATTGTGAATATGTCCGCACCGTTTATGATATTTCTTGCATACATCTGCGACATATCTGCATTGGATACATACCATAACAATATTTTTGCTTGTATATCGTTGTATCGTATCTGAGACTAAACCAAATATAATTCCAATTTTATCATTGAATTTGACAAATTTGTCTCTCGCCAAGGGTTTTAGACATAGTAATAGCTTTCTTCTCCTTTATATGATAGTAATAAAGACAAATGTCTTCATTATTGATTGAGTTATTGAATGTAGTGATTGTGACCGCAAAGGGTTTTGGTATAGTGGAAAATGAAAAAATTAGTGAGAAAGAGGTTATAAGTTCAATTCCCCTTGGGTAGCTCATGTAGTAGCATGCCCAAGGACTAGACCCTTGTTTGTGTCCCAAATGGTTGTGGATATCGCCAAAAATTGACATTGATATATAAAAAAAAGATAATGAAATTCAATATGATTGGTTACGGTATGATAGAATGGGTTCTTCGCCATCTTGTGAACACTCTAATTGTTGCGAGAAAAGCAAGGTCGATGTTGTTTCGTGAAGTTGAAGATCGACCAATATCCTTGGTAACCATATTGCCTCACAAATTGTACCGATGGCTTCCTTATATTTCGCTTCGGTGAAAGACAACCCAACTCTATATTGTCGTTTTCTCAACCAAGAAATTAGTCCTAAACAAAAAGTGAAAACATATCATGTTGTAGACTTGCTAGTGTCAAGTGATCAAGCCCAACTAGATTCGGTATATCCAATAGCAAGAAATATGCATATTTATGATATGATATTCTAAATTTCAGGTTTCCGTTGACACATCAAAGGACTCGTTTTGCAGCTTGCCAATGTTCTTGTGGCTTAGACATGCATTAGGAAAGACAACTCGGTGGCGAGACGATAAATCAAACTATCACCAATCGACGATACACTAATTCATTGATCGCTCCGAATCAATGTAAGTTGAGAGTTTTAACCCAACTTCCATAGGTGTAGATGGTTCCAAAAATGTTTTGGCATACTTAGTTTGTGATATAAAAATAACGTGATTAGATTGTCAAAACCTAAGTCACAAGGTTCGAGTTCGAGTTCGACGAGGATAAAATTTGGTTCAAGTTCGTTCAATAGATAAAGTTCGAAAATTAAATTGATTATATATTATATATATATATATATATATATATATATATATATATTTAAAATTTAAAAATAATATATTCAATTTAAATAAAATTAATATTCATATTAAAAAATTAAAAATTAAATATTGAATAAAATGACTAAAATAAATTCACTTAGAAAAATAACATAAAAGTTTATAAAATTAAAAATATCAAAACTTTAATAAAATAAATTAAAAAAACAAAAAACAAAAATTATAATTAAAAAATGAAACAACATTTAACGGAATAATAAAAAGAATAAAAAACAAAATAAACTAAAAAACAAAAGAATAAAAACAAACAAAATAAACTAAAAACAAAAGAATAAAAAACAAACAAAATAAACTAAAAAACAAAATAAACTATAAAACAAAAGATTAAAAAACAAAATATAATAAACAAAAAACCAAGAGGAAATGCATGACAAGAAATACTTTAGCCTAACCTTAAAAATAATGCACCGAACTTCTTTGAATTTCAACGAACTTTTTATTCCCCCATAAAATTCGTTGATCTTTGAACTTTTTCATAATATCCGCGAACCTTGTGACTTAGGTGAAAACCATAATGTAGCATCTCTAGATTTGTCATTTGAAAAATATTTTAATATCAGATTTCACTTGTGGAATTATCTTAGCCTTGGGTCCAGCGATGGCATGATCATGGACATAGACAATTGGAATCACTATGTGATCATCGCTACTTTCGATGTAGAGATTGGGTTTAAAACAGCTTCTTTTGAATCTCAAATCTCTAATATATTAATGAATTTTAAAACACTAGGTTTGAGGAGCCTGACTTAACCAACTTGCAAACCAAATGTTCTTTCCCAGAAACTTGGAATCCTTGCCATAGAAACATGTAGACCTCCTCTGCCAAGGTTTTGTTCAAGAAGGAAATTTATTATCCATTTGATACATCTTCCATCCAAATTGAGCAACTATGGAGATAACCAACCGAAAGGTTACCATTTTTATAGTGGGGCAAAAGGTCTCCTCACAAGATATGCCTTCATGCTATGCATATCCTTTAGCAATTAGTATACCTTTGTACTTGTCCAAAGAACCATTTGATTTACATTTGACTTTATAAACCCATTTACAATCAATGGGCTTCTTCCCTTGGGGTAATTAAAAACACCCAAGTCTTATTTTGCATCAAGGCCCCAAATTCCACCTTCACGGGAGCTTCCCGTCATTGCTTTCCTTTGGTCTCTTCAAATGTGCTAGGTTCAAATACCTATAGAACAACAACAGTAAGAACAAAATTTATGTGCTCACCACTTTGCACCATTTGTTTCCTAATCGTGTATCTCAATCGTACATTCGCATGTGGCAATTCATCCTCCCAATCATCCTTGATCATAGTATAATAGCTCCAATCTCTTTTGTTGGCCCTCCTAAATTTCTTTGTGAAGATTGAGGATCACTTTGTTCTTCATCAAATCCCCTTGGAACTTGACTCCTTCGATGTTTTTGGGTCTAATCCTTGTTTTATTCAAACACAATTGTTTCGAGAATTAGGAAGATGTTTTCTCATCCACAACCACATATCTACTAATAACAATGTTGTTTGTAGAGACATCTCGTAACTTGCATGCTTTTGACTACTCACTATAACCACAAACATAATTTTTGCTCTTTGCATCTTAATACTTCTCTTCTCATAAAGAATTAACACAAAAGAACACAACCGGAAATACTAGAGTCACTTACAAATGCTTTCTTGCTTGACCATTTTTCCTTTGGAGTGCTATTCTCCAAAGCTTTACAAGGACACCAAGAAATGATATAAAGTGTTGTATTTACAACATCCTCCCAGTCTTGATATGGCACATTTTGGTTGTGCAACATGCACCTCACTATCTACATAACTATCCTACTCCTCCTTTACACGACCCCATTTTGTCATAGAGTGTATGGATTAGTATACTACCTATGTAAACCTTATTTCTTGCAAAGTCCTTGAGAAGGTTTTACAAGAAACTTATTGTTTCACGAAAATTGCACACTCGTAGCACCAGAGATGTTGGTCTCCTCGGAGATGGAGCAACACGTGAGTGTAAACAACAATAGGCAAGGCATTGCAAAAACGGGCAGGGCTTTGCCTCTTTTGAAAGGAGGGTGCACGCGCGAGAGATGTGATTGCGCAATGGATTGTGCGCATGGGGATCTCCCAAGGCTCAATTACACCAAGTCTTGGTGGCTATATGATTTGTTGGGAATAACTCAAGGTGGCTGGTGGATGTTATGATTTATCAAGGATGCTTTTGGTTTGTGCATAGGTTCTAGAGTGATTGTGCGGGGTTGCACGATGGGAAAACAATGAGTCATTCATTCATTCAAGCGACAATTTCACATGCGAAAGATATTGCACAATGAATATCACCTATAATCATAAAGAGTTAGCAATATAAACTGATTGCAAGCTTTAGTCTTTGATTAATTCTAATCTAACAGGAGATTAAAAATACAAAAGAGAAGGGTAGGGCAAAAGAGAAATGAATCTAATGGTGTGGCAAAGACCCCGTTCCAATTGGTGGAGACAGATCCAAGAAACCATACTCATGCTCAGACCAGCATTCGCTCGATCAAGACATGAGCAGGTGCAAGAGTCTAAGGAATTTGTTGCAGAGCAAAGAGGGGCGTAACGTTGTTGGACGCGCATGAAGTAAGCACTAGCTCTAAGAAACGATTGAAAGATATGTCTATTGATAAACAAGTGGGATCTACTTCAACCAAATGAAAAGAGTGCACATTGACATCAACCTCAAGACGAAACACAAAGTAGAAACAAGAAAACTAAGGCAAATGCATTAAAATGTTTTGAAACTTCTTTCTACAAGGATCCAACCATAACAAGGTCTTTCAGCTAGGTATTTATAGGAAAACCACAACTTACTTGGGCACAATTACAAGTGTTATAATAAATGGCCTTAACCAACTGCACAATGCAAATATGACAAATTGAATACATGGTAGCTACATAATCCAATCAAATTGAATGTCGCTTGGGTAATCTAGAAGAATATCAGATTTGATCTCTAGTTTGGTTTAGGCAACATTCAATGCTCTATGGCATGCAGGGGTAGCTTGAAGCACAAGTCAATCTTCATTAAATTCATATGGTGCCTGCTCTCTGACATGGAGTGTCCAAAAGATCTTTCCAACCTCTTTTGTTGACAAAGTGGACAAGATCTGATTCCTTGACATGAATGTCAATTCTGAGCACTATTGTATCAGAAAGGACGAATTTTGTTGATTTTTGTGACAAGTTTTATCATTTAGTGACCAAGTGTCTGTCTTTTGCATGCTATGCACACTAGGATTCATACTTTTTGGTGCCCTTTGGAACTTCTGCGATGATGCCTTTAATTCCTACAAGGCACAAGAAAGGGTGCAAAGTTACTATCACAAATCGAAAACATGCAATTAATACACTATTATACTGTGCGCACATGTGCACCCATAGTACTTCATAGCTTGCCCAATGCAAATGATTGCATGCTCAACTATGCATCTTTTCTTCCTTAGAAGAATCTCTAACACTTTCTTTGTGCATCCTTTGATGTATCGCGAACACGTTTATTATCTGCACAACATAAAGTTTGAGAAAACCAAATGTTAGGTGTTAGGTTTTCCTAAATGGGCTATAATGCATTCAATTTTACAATTGTGATGAAGATTTGCAAAATCGAGGCATTTGGGATTGTGCACAGTGTATGGTGAGTAGCTTGGTAAGTTTAGGTGCCATGAAGCATTGGGAGGCCACATGACTCATGATATGGCCTCACAATGAAGCATGCAGGGTTTGGTTGAACGCGAGGGAGTTCGCACAATGCTGCGGGGACACAAAAGATGGCCAGGTTTATATGAATTCCATGGAATATTGCACAAAGGCATGCGCAGGTTGTGTATTAAAAGTAATGGTGCATGAGCCTATTGATATTGCGCAAAAAGGTGGAATGCAAGTTGTGCACAAGGTTAGATGCAGAAGGCCATGTCAAAAGACACGTAGAAGCGCAAAGGGTGCACGTAAAGAAAGAAGGTGAAGAAGTATTGCATGGGCGAAGGGATGCGGCACAAGACTATTGCGAAAAGGTCTTAGAGGCTGCGCGCAGGGAAATTCACTTGTGCACTTGAAATGAGGTTAAGGGATGCCGTGCGCGCTTTAAGTATGAAGGTCTCACAGAATAGGGGTCAAGTAGCAATGTGAAGGGTCCCAAGAAGCAAAAGATGAACAGCAATCCGGTCTTGCTGTTTGTCTTTTCCAGTTTGATAATATCGAGACTCGTTATAGTAAAATCATTTCCACTTTGATCTCTTTGTTGTATTACTGCCTTTAGAAGAGTCATTTTATGAACTGGTGTTTTGCCTTCCTTTGCCTTTAAATCGTGCACTGAATGCACTCTGTAGTGTCTGAGGTTGATGTTTTTGCTCGATCTTGCCTCCTCTCCTTTTGCAAAAGAAGTGTTGATAATTTCTCAAAGTCAAGCGCATTTGTCTCTGCGATCAGATGTAGAGACTCAACAGATGAATTAAATGATGGTGGCAATCTTTATAAGACCAAATCTACCATATCTTCATCAGCTGGTTTCTCTATAGCAATCAATTGATCACTAAGATTCTTCACAGTCGCAACAAATTACAGAGATTGAGCCTTCTTCCTGCAACTTAGTAGAAAACAAGAGATTTTTATGACACAATGATCACACGTCTTCTGATGTATGGTACTTGTTCTGTAGATTTGGCCTCAATGTGGACACTATGGTGGCAGTTCGTACTTTTGGTACTAACATGTCTGCAACTGACAACTTTAGAAGCATTATGTATTCTTTATATCTTCTATCACTGTCTTTGAGCTTGTTTGCTGGCATCACTTCATTGTTTAAAACAATTTGGTCAAGATCTCTATACTTGCAGCTAGTGAGTATTTTATGACTCCACAAACTATAATTCTTCCGGATCAAGCTGTATATGGGCCATCTTTGACCACATGCGTAGGCCATTTAGTCTACAAAAACTATAAAATCCTGTAAATCACAAATGCAAAGACCAAAATGCCACTGGAAATGACTTTGACACACTACAATATGCAATCTAGAAAAGCTTCAGCTACTTACTTTGCCAAGACCAAAAGATATGGAATTTATTTGATCTGCAGCTCATGATGGAGAAATATATAATGAAAATTCAAAGTTTAAATATTATAAAAACTTAAAACTTTAAAAATGCTTTCAAAACCTTAATTTTTTGCAAGTTTATAAAAGTTTAGAACTTATGACTTTATAAAATGCCTTTCACGATATTCTCTGTGGGCCACTTTCTCAAATGCCTCATGCACGGCTGCTTGTGCCCACACTTCGGATCTGTCAACAGATCAGCCTTCACGCCTTAAATGTAGGACTCCAATTCTTCCTTTTCATGCACCTCACTCACTTTGGAGCACCAGCAAACAAACTGAGCTTCGATGGTGTTACATACTGCTCCAAAATACTTCACATATGCCTCTATTACACCACCACGCACTTCAGACGACATCCAACAAATCTTCACACCTTTTGTTGTTTCTGCACTCTTTATTTGCATGCTCATGATACTCGTGGTTATACAACACAAACAATGTTAGAAGCACAATGGACTGAGGGAGGGGGTGAATCAGTCCTTCAAAACTTTCATCCAATTGTATTTAACTTGTGTAAACCATTAACCATTCAACCATGCATTAATGTGAGCTTAATAACATGAAACAACCATTCATAAGAACATAAACCAAGAGAGTACACAAGAACACAAGATGTGAAGTGGAAACCCTTAAGGGGAAGAAAACCCACTGAAACTTCTGAATATATTACTCAATTCAAAAGACTTGCATGAATATTACACATCACACAAGATTTATTTAGTGAGACACCAATCCCACAAGGAGCACCAACCCCTATTTAGCAAGGAACCAACCCTGCAAGGAGGCTACAACCCCTAGGATGACCAAACACCAACTCAGCCACCTGAAGATGAAGATCACCTAATGCTTGTTGCTCATACAACTGATTGTGATCACAAAATTAGCTCATACACCTCAAAACCCTCTCAACAACTCTCTCTTGTACTTTGCTCAATCTTGCTTCTTCATAAGCTGATTAGGTCTAATGACCTTGAATACCTTCTACTCTGAACTTCTCACCTTCTCATGCTTCTTCTTAACTCTGCCTTGGAGCCCTCTAACACACTCCACCTCTAGCTCGCTCACAACTCTATCCACTCCACTAGTCATAATGAGCAAATATAACACACTTATTTACAAATACCTTAGGTCGGCCATGACCATTAAGGTCAGTCATACCAACAAGAAAATACATCTAAGACATCATGTAGATTTACATGAAAGGACCATATAGGTTGGCATTAGACCAAGACACTCAACATGCACAACTAGGCCTAAAAGACTAGTTTCATCTCCATCGAATGCTTCTTGAACACTAAGGGCATAAGAAAGCTTCATCAAGACTCCACACATTTCACACATGCCAGCCACATCCTCTCAACACCTCCTACAAGATCAGAAACCTCTGCACCATTCATCTTCCTCATGACACCATCAATTAGGACCGTGTCCTACTCATTACGGGCACGTCTAACAGACCAATCTTCGAAGATGAAGACCAAACTCCCACAAATCACCTTAACTATGGCATGCAACCACTCATTGGAAAGCCTCGACGCAGAGAACATCATAAACTTCATTAGAATTCATGACTCGGCTCATAGAGTCATCAAAAAACCTCTGTCCTCCAAGATACATATGCTGCCCATAAACCAGTCTTGGAAATAAGACCTTCTCACAACTGTGCTGACACTTTTAAGATCTCTCAACCAAAGCATGGAACATGTCACATTGGATGTGTTTTACACCCTCATATGCTTTAGACACTTCTATTTAGGCCACACATGCCCAAGAACCTCCCTTCACCATGACTATCAAAAACTGCCAATAAGGCTTAAGAACCAGTCTTCACTTTTGGACCTATATAGACCACCAAATGGTTTTACCAAGGTCTGAAATCACATCAAACATGTATCCTAGCTTACCTTCTACTCAAAACATCAATTTAGACAATAGGTCAAATGGAAAACCTGAGAGAAAATCAAACTTTCCTGAAAACATGCAATTTTGAGTGGGCTCCACGACTGTCAAGTCATCAAACCACCACCATCAGAAAGTTGGGAGTCCTTTCCATCCTCAAATCATCACATTTGATGATCTAATGCATTTTGAGCTCACACCAACAAGTTTTCCTCCATCGCTCATGAACTAGGGTTTAGGTAGGGTTTTGACCACCTTAGCTTCTTAGTGATTGTTCATAAAGCACAAGACATCTTTTGATACCATTCCAACTTTGAAGTCTTCTTAGCTCCATGCAAAAACATCCCTGCCTAGCTGAAGTCCCCATGCAAACTTTGCACGTGCCAACCAACACAAAATATCTCATATCGAGTTAGGAAACACACCTTCTTGAGCTCGGTAGGGCTAAAAACATCATATCATGCAAAATCTTCAACATATAACCTTGAAATGTTGCCCACAACTCTAGGACAGTCTCTCTCAACTTACCCAATGCTCATCGACCATACTTAGCTCTGCATGATCTAAACCCATCTCATCATTTGCCTTACTAGGTCATGGAATTAGGTCTAGTTTAGACCTAGACAGAGTAGGTGAACATCATACCGTGCTTCAAATCCCTTCAAAAGGCCCTAACACCTTTGAGACAACATGTCTCACTCCTCTGCATGCCCTCATGGGCCCACATACCTTTGCAATTGACCTTCATGCTCCATTAGGCCACTAAGCACCTAGTCTAGATGTAGACCAACAACCATGCTCAAATCCTACACCACCTTTTGAGACCTGTATGAGTGTCTCAACACACTACCAACATGCTCTCCATGCCTCTACCATTCTTCACAAGCCTCCATGCATCTCTATCCTTCATGTGCCATCACCCATGCTGACTAGACCTCCTGATTAGGCCTACTTGACTAAGCAACTCTCACCATTTCCACTCTTGCAACCATGTCACTTGTCTTTCCATGTTATCACTACTACAAACTTCCTTTTGCACTTCTTGTCATCATCCTTTGTCATTAATGTCCTTGCACCTTTTACATTAATGAAAACACTAGCACACACATGCCAACAATCTCCCCTTTGTCATTGATGGAAAAAAACATAATTCTTCTCCCCTTTTTACATTAATGACAAAGGCACATACTTGTAGCACTTTGTCTCCATCTTCAACAACACATTAGCACCACGTCTTGGTTGGAAACATCAACCAAATCATCAAACCAACTCAAGATTATGTTATCCTTCTCTAATCACTATTTTGGCTTTATGAGAGCACTGTAGCTCCCCCTAGGCAGATGCACAACTTAGCTACATACCAGATCCTTGAGTAAAAAACATGATGCTAGGCTCATACTCAGTCTTAGCCCAGCTGAAGACACCCATAACAAACTTGTTCTTGCTATATACAGACTGGTAACAATTTTCAGGCTCAAGAGCCCTAAAGCTCCCCTTTAGACCAATCTTGCCAGACTTTCTCTTTGCTACAGGAGCATACAAAACACATGAAACACCTCCTTATTGCTCCCCTGACAACATACCATCATCCTCTAATTGTCTATGGAAACACAAGAGTACATACCTTGACCAAATGCCATGGAGATAGGTCATATCAAATACCAAAGTCTTGAAGCAGCTTTTTCAGTATTCTCTGCCTTCTTTTCATGATATCACAACTTGCTTGACCATATGACTAGCTTCCCTTGCAATCTATACCTCTTTGACTCTGTTTCAGACCTTCTAACTTCCACTCCTGCCTGCTTCTTCTTCCATCACAACTTTACACAGTTCTTCGGACCTCTTAGCATCTGTCCTACTCCTAATAGGCTCCCCTTAGAATTGATCATCACCTTCTGAACAAATCAACAAATTTAGAGTACTGAGCCCCCCCTCTGATTATGCATCACTAACATACTTTACAGAACACTCTTTTCTTGACACTCTTTATAACTTCTTGGAGCAGATTGTTCATTTTCCTTGTTCCCCCTTGATGTCTTAACCCTTTTAGTGATTACCAGGGGCAGGAATCACACCCAACTTTTTCCTTAGGAGCTCAAATGTTGCTTTTGGGAGTGGTTTGGTCAAGATATCTGCTAACTCCTCCTTGGTGGACACATGTTCCAATTTAATCCTTTGCTCACTTACCTGATCCCTTAAGAAATGATATCTGATTGGAATGTGCTTGGTTTTAGAATGCAACACAGGGTTCTTAGACACATGTATAACACTTGTACTGTCACAGTAGATAGGAGTAGGTCCATTCCACCTTATAGTCTTCTAGGGTCTGTCTCATCCACAGAACTTGTATGTGCACAACATAATGCAACTACTATGTACTCAGCTTCACATGTGGAAAGAGATACTAAAGATTGATTTTTACTCAACCAAGAAACAAGACACTTACCAACAAAGAAGGCTCCTCCACTAGTGCTTCTTCTGTCATCAAGGCTACCTACCCAATCAACATCAATGAAATCTTTCAAGTCAAACTTCTCACTCCTTGGGTACCATAAACCATACTCTACAGTCCCCTTAAGATATCTGAAAATCTTCTTGATTGCTTGCAAGTGTGTCTCCTTTGGATCTTCTTGAAACCTTCCTATAAGACGTACAAGATCACAAAATTAGCTCATACACTTTAAAACCCTCTTAAACAACTCTCTCTCTTACTTAACTCAATCTCGCTTCTTCATTAGCTGATTAGGTTTGATGACCTTGAATACCTTCTACTTTGACCTTCTCATGCTTCTTCTTAATTTTGCCTTGGAGCCCTCTAACACACTCTTTCACCTCCTCTAGCTCGCTTACAACTCTATCCACTCCACTAGTCATAATGAGCAAATATAACACACTTATATACATGACTGTGCTTTACAAACACCTTAGGTTGGCCATGACCATTAAGGTCGGTCATACCAACAAGAAAATACATCTAAGACATCATATAGATTTACATGAAAGACCATAGAGTATCAGCATTAGACCAAGACGCTCAACATGCACAACTAGGCCTAAAAGCTAGTTTCATCTCCACTAAATGCTCCCTGAACACTAAGGGCATAAGAAAGATTTATCAAGACTCCACACACTCCACACATGTCAACAACATCCTCTCAACACCTCCTACAAGATCAAGAACCTCTGCACCATTCATCTTCCTCATGACACCATCAATTAGGACTGTGTCCTACTCATTTTGGGCACCTCCAACAGACCAATCTTCAAAGATGAAGACCAAACTCCCACAAATCACCTCAACTATGGCATGCAACCACTCATTGGAAAGCCACTGACCCAAGGAACATCACAAACCACGTTAGACTTCATGACTCATCCCATAGAGTCATCAAAACATCTCTGTCCTCCAGGATACATATGTTGCCTAGAAACCAGTCTTGGAAATAAGACCTTCTCACACCTGTGCTGACACTTTCAAGACCTCTCAATGCATGGAAGAGGATCAAATTGAACCCCTCATCACTCTCCAATAGCTAGGTATCATGAATCAAGACAATATATTGGTTTTTCAAACCAATTACACTAAAAACCTTCATTGTCCTTAACCTTGTCAAGTAGGTCAACTTATGACCTCATCTTTGCCAACCAATCTGACCTGCAGGACTCAACCAAAGCATGGAACATGTCACATTGGATGTGTATAACACCCTCATATGCATTAGACACTTCTACTTAGGCCACACATGCCCAAGAACCTCCTTTCATCATGATTGTCAAAAATTGCCTATTAGGCCTAAGAACCAATCTTCACTTTTGGACTTGTGTAGACCTCCAAATGGCTTTACCAAGGTCTGAAATCACCTCAAACATGTAGCCTAGCTTCCTTTCTACTCAGAACATCAATTTAGACAATAGGTCAAATGGAAAACCTGAGAGCAAATCAAACTTTCTTGAAAACATGCAAATCTGAGTGGGCTCCACCTATTGTCAAGACACCAAACCACCACCATCAGAAAGCTGGGAGAGTCCTTTCCATCCTCCAATCATCAAATTTGATGATCCAATGCATTTTGAGCTCACACCAACAAGTTTTCCTCCATTGCTCATGAACTAGGGTTTAAGTAGGGTTTTTGACCACCTGAGCTTCTTATTGATTGTTCATAAAGCACAAGACATCTTTTGATCTCATTCCATTCTGAAACCTTCTAAGCTCCATGCAAAATCATCCTTGATTGGCTCGGGTCCCCATGCAAACTTTGCACGTGCCAACCAACACAAAATATCTCATATTGAGCTGGGAAACACATCTTTTTGAGCTTGGTAGGGCTAAATATATCACATCATGTAAAATCTTCAACATACAACCACTGAAATTTTGCCCACATCTCTAGGACATCCTCTCTCAACTTCCCTAATGCTCATCGACCATACTTAGCTCTACATCATCTCAACCTATCTCATTTGCCTAACTAGGTCATGGAATTAGGTCTAGTTTAGATCTGCATGAGTAGGTGAACCTCATGCGTGCTTCAAAGCCCTTCTAAAGGCCGTAACATCTTTGAGACAACATATCTCACTCCTCTGCATACCCTTATGGGCCCACATACCTTCAACAATCGACCTTCATGCTCCATTAGGCCACCAAACACCTAGACTAGGTCTAGATGTAGACCAACAACCATGCTCAAACCCTGTAACCACCTTCTGAGACCTGTATGAGTGTCTCAACACACTACCATCATGCTCTCCATGCCTCTACCATACTTCACAAGCCTCCATGCATCTTTATCCTTGTGCCATCACCCATGTTGACTAGACATCCTGATTAGGCCTACTTGACCAAACAACTCTCACCATTTCCACTCTTGCAACCATGTCACTTCTTGTCTTCCCATGTCATCACCACTACAAACTTCCTCTTGCACTTCTTGTCATCATCCTTTGTCATTAATGTCCTTGCACCTTTTACATCAATGACAACACTAGCACACACATGCCAACAAACAATTCCTCACTTTCCACACCTTCAAGCCTCACACTCTTGAACATATCTGCACAAGGCTTCTCCTTCGATGCCTACATATTGAATCATGTTCTAACTCTAATACCATATTATTCTTATTGTACAATACATGAAATACGTTGCTTTGAGGCCCGCTTTAATAACCTTACAACTCAAAACAAACCAAACATGTGTAACAAATACACACGTATAATAGTCTACCCTACATACCTTATTTAGGTAACATAACGAACATTTTTGCTAGAGTCTATTCTAATCTATCCAATATGGTTCACTCTCAAAGAAATCGAGGATTTGTTACACATCCAACCTATCTCAAAGTCTCGATTTTCCCAATTATTTGTTAATGATTTTTTTTTTTCCATAGATCTTAGATTTTTGGTATCTGTCCACTTTTATCTTCAAGCTCCAATTTTCCCCACCGATTTAAGTCACGAACCATTCTAGTATATTTTATCGAATGTTTCATACTTATCTTACATTACCTCTTTTGTATTTGATTGGTAGAACCCCTATTCCTTGATTTCCCATTTGTATTGTGAACATTAAGAACTATTTATCCAAGGTATTGGACTTTGGTTACAAGCTCTTTGTTGAGCTGACTTACAACAATGTTTTAAAACTTTTGATTAATCTTATAGAAATATAATTTTCACAAGAAATTTGTTAGAGATGGTGAACTTTAGTCACAATCTCACTTTCGAGCTTTCTTGTACCAAACCTTTGACTTCTTTGATCAATGGAAGTGACTCCTTTCACCAATGTAATTCTCGGAATTACTAGACTTTTCCGCCTCTTGGCTCTTTGTCCAACTTGTATTCAATTTTCAATTTCTCCGGTTTTGCAGCACTATAAGCTCGTTCCTTGCTTCACATGTGCACACCGCTGCCTTAGATGCTTTCCAACCCATTTTTTCCACTCGTCTTTCCTTTATAATTCTTTTCTCGCTTTTCATTTTCACTTCGTTTTCCACTCTCATTCATACGTTGCTTTGCAATTCCGCTATATCCCCGCTTTTATTTTTGATGTGAATCTCATGAGGGTTTGGATTATTGTTTATTCTCTGCTCCCATTACATCTCCATCTCCTAAATCCCCAAGAAATTCCATTTCAATAGAATGGAGGCGAAATCAAATATTTAGTTAGAAATGGAAGGATTTTCGGACACGAACTTAGGACACACCGATATGAATGACCTACAATGGAGACTTTGAGATGCTACGGAAGCGTCTTGACTCTTGAGCACTAGATCATTTGATAGAGGACTAGCTTGGGCTGAGGGTTTCCAATGTACACATAGAGACTTGAACATGTGATTGTTTACACAAATAATTACAACCTTGAAGAAAATTGGGTGCAAATTACAGTTTGACTTATTTGACAAACTTCTCAAAATCCTATTGATGCAGGAGCATCTAGGTTTAGAAAAATCTTGCTTTGCCGAAAAAATACTTAATAGTAACAATAAGGTAGTTTTGAGCAACCTTAGGTGTGCACACAACCCTTTGTGGTTGGGAAAATAAGGACTTGGGTTTTGCTCATCCCCTATTGTCTTGCGCAACATTGTAAAGCTCGCGCACTTACGCATCCGAATGAGGAAGCTCATGCATGCAAGGCTTGCTCGATATGTTTTGAAGAAGTCTTGTGCCTCCCACACAAACGATTGTGACTAGCACGCAAAGTAAAAATAACTTCAGGCAATCAATTTGAGTCCTTCGCACTTTGTGCGAAGTGGAATTCAACATTTGACACATGGGCGGAGTAATATATGTTAAGATATTTGTGTCAGTGGCATGCACATTGTTGGCAGAATTTTATGTTGCTTTATATTTTCAAAAATAGCCCAATGAAGGCGGTGTAAAATTTGCAACAATTACGGAAAATCACCTATTGACAAGGTGAATTTCCTCTTCCTTTGAGAGGGGCAGTTCCCTCATATGATGGGGCTATTTGGATTTTTTATGTGTTTAACTGGAAAACACAAAGAAAACAAAAGCTGGGAAAGGGAAAGAGAACAGAAAGGAGAGAAAAGAAAGGGGAAGGGAGAAACTCTACAATAGAATAGAAACACAAAAATCTTCTCGAGTAACGCCAAGAAACAAAAACTAAAAACCTCTCTTTCACATGAAAAAAAACTTAACCGCACCGGGAATATGAATCAATCAGAAACACAAAGTCTCTAGGGTTAATGAATTGTGTGGATATGGCACACATTCCATGGATAGGAAGAGGAAACACAACGTCTACATATCAATACATCCCACACAATGAATTAACATTAAAAATGTCTCCGGTTATGAATATCAAACGAGTTCATAATCAAAAGATGATAAGCACATTAAACTGATTCTCATTCCCAAGTTAACATTCTATATCTCATGGAATGAAGTCAAAACATACACACAAAGTTGCAGCAATTTATTTCTCCATTCACAGAAAAAGAGAGAAAAGGCCAGCCCTTTTACAATTGTGATCAAACCTTTTATAGGCACATCCCAAAAAGTAGTTATAAAACTACTTTATAACTTAATCCGCCCCTTGATTCAAGTTAAAACAACTTGAGTTCACTTTCCAATCCATTTATTACATTATTTAAAAAAACTAAAATTATATTTCTATAAATAAGATATTAACAATACAATGCCAAGCCATGATACTCATACTCCAAGATCTATCCTTAGACTTCCAACAACATAATAAAGAAGAAAAAGAACATAACATCAACTTATGCATCCAATGAATGTAACTGAAGGATCTTTTCAATCTGATTCCGCTTCTCTGGAGGCCATGTGAAAGGCAAAGGGCCAAAGTTGATCAAATTATGATGATCCAAAGCCCAATTTGCCAACGCGTCCGCCACTTTGTTCTGATCTCTAGGAACATGTTGATATGAGATGGTTTGAAATTGTCTAGCAATAACCTAAATATTATCCTGAATCCTGGCAATTCTCCAATTTTTGGATCTATACTACTCTTTAGCTGACAAAAGTTGGATAATAACCTTAGAGTCAGATTCCACTATAATTCTAAGACATCCCAATTTAGTTGCCTCCTGGGGAGCTTGTTGAATTGCCAAGATTTCAACCACATTATTGGTGGACTAATCCAATTCTTTGAGCAAAGAAGAAAAGGGGAGTTCCCATAGTTCCCTTCAATACTAGCTAGGCCCGGATTCCCTCTTGGTGCTCCATTAGTATTAAGTTTAACAAAATCAAATGGAGGACTCCATTTTCTTAGAGCTATGGGCACCGATAATTTAGTACTAGAGACAAACTTCAATTTATTTTCCTGCAGATTAAGCTTAATTCAAAAAGTGAATTAATTTTTATATTAGATAAGGCAAAAATAGGGATCGGCTCCCAGAGGCCGCTAAAGGAAGATACAACAAGAAAGTGCGGAAACAACCAACCAAAACAGAGACAGAATGGTCCAAAAGGAGTTAAACAAGCTTAACTTTTATAATGAAAAAACCTCGACCATAAAAACCACACGGCAGCAAAAAAACAAAACAGCCAAAAACTAGGCATTAGCGGTTGGCAAAAAACCACTAACAGTCCATGACTAGAAAATATTTTGGCTTTTAGGGGAAGCTTCCTTGTTGTCAACAAGACTTTCTTTGTTGTGCTCTTCCCCTTCTCTCATCACAGTCTGATCCTCTTCCACATCATCCTCAGAGCTGCTAACACACAATTTGAACTTTCTCTTTTTCATTCCTTCCTCCATCACCTCCAACCTGTTACTCAAAGCTTTGACCTGTTTTTCCAGCTCGACTATCATCTCGCTGGTATTCACCAGGCGGTGCAGATTTGTTTGGAAGCCCGAATAACGTCCGTTATAGTCTCCCGATAGCCAACATTGGTCTCTTCCATAACTTGTATCACCATATCCAAATACTCGAACCTTTTTGTTCAACCCCTTGAAATCCCTGTCTTCACCATCGATGCCCTTGTTTCTGAAAGTGATAGCTTCACCTCTGCCCTCCACCCCTTTATCAAGCACATCCTCCTCCTCAACATTCCTATACACTAGCACTTTGCCGACCCTCATTTTAGTAAGGCACTCCGCCAGGGTGATGTCTTCCTCCTCTTCCATGTCTTTCAGGTTTTAGCCGTAATGGGTTTCCCATTCTCATACATCAGAAGAATGAGCCCTTCATGGAGGCATGTTCTCCTTGTCATCGGAAACCCCACAAAGAAGCAGTCATCGACATAAAAAGGAAAACAAGAATGCTCACCATAATTTTATGTCTGAACATATTAAGGAAAGACAGATGGTGCATGTAAATTTTACGGTATTTTCCCTCCAAAGTAATATACTTCATAATTTGGAGACAAACCTCCTTCCAAATGCCCGGAATACATGATCTAGCAATGCCATCAGTGAAAAAAAGACACCTTTCCTTACCCACAAAAAACATCTCAATTTCGTGCTCCCTGTGGGTTTTGTCTTTGAAAATCTTGAGCCCTTCCTTCGTGCATCTGTACACGAGAAATGGTGCTCTCAGTGACTTCAATTTCCATGCCTCTCATTGTAAACTTGCCCTCATTCCAAGCCATGCCAAAATCCTTTGACAACGAAGGGTCGTGGCCATGCAATTTAGAGATAAAATTGCGAAATCCCCCAATCCTGAGCGCTTTCCACAAAGGCGGATTGTAGTCCTTGATACTGGCTCGTAGGCTCGACCCTGATTCTGTCACCTCCCATGGCAGCAATGCACAACCTTCCAAGCTCGCACACACATCTAATGCACAAAATACTTTTAGAAAAATTGAAACATAAAGTGAATCTACTCCCCTTAAATAAACTATCTTGGCCCAAGTGACACCAACATTCACTCGTGCGAGAATCATCAATTTTAGTGCAGTCTATCTCTTCCGATTGCTTCAGTAATTGCTGAGGGCAAGTCATCGCCTTTACTCCATATTTTATACTCATGACATCAGACGCGAAATTAGCCAACTTACCCTTTCACATATTACCTTGGCGCAGGGTATGATTAATTGAAACCTTGTCAAAAACTTTTAAAATTTCCATGACATCATAAAGTACATTTCTTAAGGTCCAATTAATAGTATTATTATTGTTAAGGGCATTAACAATAATGAGGGAATCTCCCTCAATTTGGAGATTTTTGATCCCTCTATCCTTAGCCAGGTTAACACCCCACAAAAGAGCTCTAGCCTCCACCATGTTGTTAGTTTGTCTCCCAGGGGCCAGCATAGGCATATAGCCAGTCTCCATCACTACTTCTAATGATTCCCCCCCTCCCAGTGGGACTAGATTCCTTTTGATACACCATCAAAATTTAGTTTAAACACATTGCTCTCTGGTCTGATCCATTTGGTTTGAATCTGGGCCTTCGATCTCCTAAGAACCGAGGAATTAATTAATTAATTACAATTTCATAATTTGAATAATTTCTGGTTGTATTGAGAAATAGGAAAAAACTATCCAACTTGACGAAATGGGGCACTGTTTCATCTAGAACCGCCAAGAGAGATGGAATTCAAACAATATGATCTGATTACCTTGAAGCAATTGTTGGTCAAGAAGGTTGCATATGCGACCGGAATTCATCTTTGTGAAGTGGAACCGAGATTTGGATGACGTTTTGCAAGAGACTTCTTGATTGTTTGCAATCTAAACCTTGTTATCATTAAAAATGGGTTCCATTCAATCAAAATCTCCTCCAGACCGATTTTTTCCTGTAGCATATGGAGGAAGCAAAGAAACAATGTGAACTATGAATTATGATGCAGGCATTTGGTCAAATACATGCATACATCCATTCCAAGGCTTGATATTTTTCGTTTTCCTCTTTTCACCACTTCGTGCATCCAGGATGACGAAGCAAGGAATACAATCTTCATGTGAATGATTTGGAAGGCATATGTGATCATGAAAATGAAACATAAGCAGATTCAAATGGTTTCAAGTGCCAACGTCTTCAAAAACCATTCTGAAACCATTAAAATAATACAGGCCACCAAACTGAGCAAAGTCACAGTCATCTTGAAGGTGCCCGGGAGAGAAGCATCTGGTTAAAAGGCATTTGGTGGATAGAATCATGAGTTATAAGCCAATTTGTTTTCATGGAAGTGTGGGAGAAGCTACATGAGACCTAGAGTTGTGTGGAGAACAAAAATTATTTTAAAATTATTAAAATAATCACTTAAACTTCACATGACTCATGCATATCAAAAGCACATCCTCCAACTTGTTTGGGAACCAAATAAACACCAAAGTAGAAGTGGAGAGGGCTTTGGGAACTATTTTAGCATAAGCGCATGTTTTAATCAATATTTTAAAAATCAGAACCGAACTTGGAACTAGTCGAGGTTGGACCGGATCGGAAGCGGAACCAAGACCGGAATCGGACCGGTTCAAACTTTATGAACTGGTTTACTAAAAAACACATAAAAATTACATTTTTAATGAAAACAATATATTTGAAAGATTAGAAACCATGATTCCAACAATTACACACAAAATATGCAAAGTTTGCTCATGTATATACTATATAACATGTAAGAAAGGTGTTTATAGAAAAATGGCATGAACTCCAAGTCCAATACACAATACATATATCATATATGAGATTCCGAAACAAAATACATAAATAATGAGGCTCTAAATGGCCTCTATAGTCCAAGACTCCAAAAAACAACATGCTATGATGCTACAAGTTACAAAACTCTAGAAGATACTAGATGACATCAATGATCAATCATCAAACTCTACACCACTGTTGAGAATGGGATCCTCAGGCTCATCCTCATCAATATCATCACGTTCCTCTAACTCGGACCCATCCAAATCCTCAAGGGACATCTGTAACAATTGTATTGGCAGTAGCACGAGTGCAACTAGTGCCTGCCATGTCTCGTGACGGTGTTACTAGTGGCTCATCATCCTGATCCAAAGCCATCCACCCCAAGTCATCGGGATCAAACTTTGTTGGGTGACTCTCCTCTACCCAATCTGAGGTTGGATCTATATCATCCAAGACAATGGGATCTGTATCAAGTCTTCGGTTCAATAACTAGTTGCGCCTTAGCCGAAGGTTGTATTGCACAAAAACAAAATCATTTAACCGTTGTTCAAAATGGTTTCTCTTCTTTGTGTGAATCTGCTCGAAGATAGACCAGTTGCACTCGCACCCCGAAACACTACAAGTTTGGCTTAGGATACAAATTGCAAACTTTTGCAATTGAGGACACTGACTACCAAATGAATCCCACCAATGTCCGAGGTAAAAATGTAAATGTTTAAGTATTAAACAATAACGATAAAACACAAAGATAAAAATTAAAAATTATAACTTAAAGCGTAAGTCAACAAATTAGATTGTGTTGTGACTTATGCAAAAAATTCATGATTATAAAGTTTAATCAAACGAACTTCAAATTTTTTAGAATTGTTTACTTGGTTGGTCCACATCACTTGCAATCTTTGCAAGTTTTTTCCCAAAGGTACCCGTGGCTTTGCTGAAGAAACTGATATGTCAGTGAACTTCTAATTGTTGCCTCTCATCAGGGACCATGCGCTTTAAGCTCTTGTACAAACCATCTTTGACTTCTCCTGTTTGATCTTCTCCAAGCTGAGCTTTATAATGATATCTTGGGTTCAAGAAATATCTAGCTGCATGTATAGGGCGATGGAGTTGATTGTTCCATCTATTATCTATAATCTCCCATATAGGCCCATACTTAGCTACCCCGTCTTTGTATGCTGCCTTTATTTGCTTCTTGGCACGATCCATAACCTCATAAATGTAGCCCATGGCTAATTTTTCCCCATACACCAACCGCAACACCTTAACAAGAGTTTCAACAATTTTTGCAACCTCTACTATTTTTTCCACAATATATTGTCAAAAACTTTCTTTTTTGTCTTTCCCATTTTGTTTGCGGCTACACTTGGATGCATTCCATTCATCACTTGAAAACATCTTTTCAAGTTTTGTGCTTAGGAAAGAAGAGATTGCAACGTGAGGAAGTTTGTTGCAAATCTTGTGATGGCTGGCCTAACAAGTTCTCTGCCTTCAGTGTTTTTCCTCATTAGGTTCAATACCCATGAGTGATTGTAGATGTATTTTGTGATGTTTTTGGCATGCTCTACAATGTTCTTAATCCAATCTTGTTTTCCTATATCCTCAAGCATGAGGTCTATGCAATGTGCAACACATGGAGTCCAAAATATTGTTTTATGTTTAGTCTCTAACATCTTACCAACAAGAACATAGTTAGAGACATTATCTGTGATGATTTGTACAACATTTTCCACCCCCACCTTTACAACAACCTCATCCAAAAGCTCAAACAACAAATTTGCATCTTTCATTCTATCAGATACATCAATTGATTTCAAAAACATAGTTCCTTGTGGACAAGAGGCAAGAAAATTTATTATGGTGTGGTTCTTGCCATCACTCCACCCATCTGACATAATAATACATCTGTTTTGGCCCATGATAATTTACAACTCTTCAAATATTCATCTATGGACCCAACTTCTTTCTGCAAAAGAGATCCTCTCAAGTCATGCATACTAGGGCCTTTAAAGCCCTTACCAGTAGCAACAATGGAATCAAACATAGGCTGGTAATAAGGTGAGCGGGAAACATTGAAAGGGATATCTTGCATCATACCACCATCTAGCAATGTATTCAAAAGCAGATTCTTTATATTGCTTCTTCCAATGGTTATCTAAGGTGGGCTGATTTTTTGTTGGCATGGAGGCACTAGCAGGTGTGGAGGAAGATGGAAAAAAACTTTGGATGTTCTTTCTTTTTGGAGGTTGGTTTTCATGACTATGAGTGGATGTGGGAGGCATATACCGAAAGGGGTCTCTAGCATGGACAAAGGGGTCAGAGCAAGAGCCTTCAACACTTGTTTGGGCCATGGCATGTTGCCTCCTCCCTATTTCAGCATCTATCTCTTTTTGCCTAGCCTTCTCTTCTTTATGTTTCTCAAGCAAGTTTATCATTTCCAATCTAATGGCATCAATATCTGTGCATTACATTGGGAAACTTGGCCTCTTTGACTAGCCAAGTGTTGTTTCAACTCAAAGTTTCATCACAAATATCATTACAAAGCTCCTACAATGGAGATCTTTACAAAATACTTGATTATCAACTATGTCAAGCATGGTTCCATGTAGGGTCTTTAACTTGGGGGCCATTGCAAATGCAAAGAAATCTGAAAATGCAAATATAGAAACTGCAAGAAAGAAAATATATTTCAGATTTCCTATTTAGTAAGATTTAAAAATAGGGGCAAGTTTAAAACTTAACATACCTTTCAATGTGCACACAAATGCGGTCAAGAAACACTCCAAGCTTGTATATGGGCTGCACCCTCCAAATGTAGATGTCAAGACTCAAGAGTAAGACTCAAAACCACCACAAAGAGCCCACAAGCAATGCCAAACAAACCCCAAGCTCACTCCAAATCAACACTCTTCAATGCTGCTCCAAGCCTCCAAATCCTTACAAATGAGAGAGGTGCTCACAAATAGAAGTGAGGAAGTCTCTATATGGATGCCAATATCACCACAAAGAGCCCACAAGCAATGGCAAACAAGCTCCAACTTCCAAGCTCACTCCAAAACTAAACTCTTCAATGTTATACTCCAAATGCTTTTGCTCACAAATGCTCAATGAGAGAGGTGTGAGGTGAATAGAGGGGGTGGGGCTCTATATAGCAAAAATTATAGTTTAGATCAGCTAAAAAGTTGAAGTTTTAATTAAAAAATTGTATGTTTCAACTTTAGCGCCATATGCATGCGATTTTTTCCGGCTCATACGGTTCAAATCAGAATTGGATCAATTGGACCAGTTTGTCACGAACCGGTCCACTAGTCCGGTTTTAATACCGTGGTTGTGGTAAAAAAATAATGAACCGTCGAGTTCAGATTGGTTCGAGCAGTTTTAAAAACACTTGGTTTTAATGTTCTTGGGAACAAAAGCGCATATAATGATTGTTTAAGGAACTTCCACTTAGCAAAACCGCACTCCATCAATTCCTTGGGACCTCAAACTTGAACCAAGTGCATGTTACCTTTATTTAAATGTCTTCCCCATAAATCTCCAACGCATGCGTTGAGGCCTATAAAAATAAGCCAAACTCAAGTTACATTAATTTCTATGCAAAGCTTGACGCATATGAGAGGGGACAACAAAGGACAAAACTCTTTTCCACATGCCATGTAGCCTCACCAAAACCCCGTGTGCATCCTTTCATGGTAGGGACAGAAAAGTACACGATGAATCCTTTTCAATGCATGGGAATCATCTCCCAACCAAAGTGCATGTTTCAAAGGACTTAAGAATTCAAACAAACCATTTGATGCCACGTGGAAAGCTTAGATAGCTTGGGCACTTGTTTTTAAGGTCAAAGGAGACAAGTGCAAGTGGCAAGCACTTATCCCAAGTAGTTTGGGATCCATGCATAAGACCAAGGCATTTAACAAGTAGTTAAGAACCAACTAAATTCTTGAGCTCACCACAACACGCCACATGTCTCTCCCTCAACCAAAGCGCATATGTGGAGGTGCTTGGGAACATTTAAGTTCCAAATGCGCATATCTCGAGGTGTATGGGAACAACTTAACCAAAAAGCGCATGGAGTGTTTATGAGAACAAGGCAAGCAAAATGTGCACACTCAACATCAAAATAGAACATGGTAAGAGCAAAAAGCGCATGGAGCGAAGAACTTAGGAACATTCCACTCAAAAAGCACATGGTAAACACAAATTAAGCACATGAATAGTGAAAAGCGCATGGAGGGATTGGTAAGAACCACTAAGTGCGAAAAGCATACTCCCAAAGGGATTTTAGAATAATAGGATTTGAGGTGCACTTTGGAGGCATTCGGTAAAAATTATTTCGCTTTCCACTCGATGAACACAAAAGCATCCTCTATTAAAATGCCATCTCCGGAAAGCCTTCAAGACCAAATGAGAACTCATGAATCAAAATGCAAATACCGTAGTCCCGCCAAGATGCAAATTTCTCTATTTCGTGCCATGAATCGGGTTACAGTGACAATTTGAAAACTCGACAACTAAACGGAGCAATAAAATAGTCTTTGGGCCAAAACCAGACTATTGAAGACGAAATTATCAACATGGAGTGTTTATACTCAAAAATTATTTTTAGGGGCATTTTAATGTGTTCGAGCACAATTTAGAATGTTTGAACAATCCAATTTTTGGTGACAACACGCACAAAAGAGTCCTAACGACTTTGAGAAGAACCTTATCGGTTTCATAGTTGTTTGGGTTCTAGTGATAGGTGGCCGCATGCAGAGGAATACTAATGGTTTGGACCTATGTTACCGGATACGGCGGTTTGGGGCCTGGAGCGGGAGCGGAGCGCGCCGGGAGCGGCCGTGGAGCGGCTGCGCCACATGTGGAAACGGCCGGGTGCGGCTGCGCTGCACTCGGCCGTTTCCACGATCTTGCCGGGCCGCTCCTCGCGCCGCTCCGCGTGCAAAAACACGCGTTTTTAATTTTTTCCACTTTTTAAAACTCGCAAATCAATAAAAAATAATAAATTCCTCTAATCTAAAACCTAAAAGCTACATCTAAACAATAAAACAAAAGAACAACACACAAACATAACATAAAGCAAACAAACTCACATTGTTGCTCTCCAAAATTGCATTGTGCTTGTCTAGGGTTTTGAGGAGTGTGAGGAGCTATTGCTAAGCTTGGAGGAGTGTGAGGAGCTGCAAAGGAGGATTTGTGAAGGATTTGATTTGTGGTTTACTAAGTGAAGGTAAGTTTTGTTTAATTTCTAGCCTTGTTCCTCTATTTTTTTTTTTTTTTAATCTTTCACACATTACATTTTTTGTTCATTTTTATTTTGCTCTTTCCATTTAATTTTTTTAATTTTCATTGTTCAATCACAATGCAATTGCATGCCATTGTTTTCTTTGTTTAATTTGTTTTTTAAACCTTGTAGGTATTTCTACAATGGCAACAAGTTCTACTTCTTCTGGGCAATCTTTGGCCAAAGACTTTGACCCAAATTCACCGTTATGGAGGCACGTAACAATAGTTCAACAACTTGTAGGTGGTGGTTGTTTTGAATGGAAATGCAATGAGTGTGATGGAATATTCAAAGGCTCTTACAGTAGGGTGAAAAGCCATTTGTGTGCCATAACGGGTAATGGTATAAGAGTATGTAGGGGGAGGAATAATGCTGGGGTGCCAAGAGAAAATGTTTTGGCATTTATCAAAGAGCAGGAGGATGCAGAGGCTAGAGTGGCTCTGAGAGCGGGTCATCCATTGGCCAAAAGAGGAGGTTCATCTCGTTCAGCAAGGCCTCCAGTTGCTCCATCACCTAGTGGATCCCCAATTGTGGCCATGCCACATCCATTTGTGGCTCCTATCTCCACAAATGAGGATGTTTCCCTTGCACGAAAGAAAAGTAAGACAAAGGGGCCATTGGAAAAGGCCTTTCAGAATGAGTACAGGGAGATTGCAGATGAATGCATTGCAAGGTGTGTATATGCTAATGGTCTTTCTTTTAATGTTGTGAGATCACCTTATTGGCATGAGATGGTGAAAGCCATCAATGAGGCACCAAAAGGGTATAAAGCACCAGGATTTGAGAAGATCCGCACCACCCTTTTGGAAAGACAAAAAAAATATGTGGAAACCTCCTTGCAACCAATTAGGGACTCATGGACCAAAACTGGTGTGTCCATTGTTTCTGATGGATGGAAAGATGCAAGAAACCGCCCTTTAATCAATGTGATTGCAGTATGCCCTAAGGGGGCAATGTTTTTGAAAGCGGTTGATTGTGAGGGGCAAGTGAAGGATGCCCAATTCATAGCCAACATTCTCTTTGAGTCCATTGAGGCAGTGGGGCCTGAAAATGTTGTCCAAGTGATAACGGACAATGCCAAAAATTGCAAAGCTGCAGGGATGTTAGTTGAGGCACGGTATGGGCATATTTTTTGGACACCTTGTGCTGTGCATTCATTGAATTTAATGCTAAAGAAAATGGCAAACAAAATAGAGTGGATCCGGCAAGTGTATGCAGAAGCTGAAGAAATCCAAATGTTTGTCACCAACCACCACATGTCACAGGGCATTTTTAGATCATTCTCGCAGTTGGAGCTACTGAAGGTAAGGACAAGCTTTATTTCTTTCTTTCTTTTTAATTTAATATTTAATATAAGTTTTTTAATATTCTTTTAGCTTTCAATTTCATAATTTAAATTTTATTTTTAATTTTTGTTCCTCGTTCTTATTAGGTTGCTGAGACTCGGTTTGCATCACACACAATCGTCTTGAGACGACTAGTGAAGGTGCGAGAGGCACTCATGAGGATGGTAACATCCAATCTTTGGAGTCTGTATGGAGGCAATCAAACACTGAAGGGGCTCAAAAAGTGAAGAACTTGATCTTAGAGGACTCTTGGTGGGATAGAGTGGGTTATCTGTTGAGATTTACGGAGCCCATTATGAGCATGATCCGGTTTACTGACACGGATCAACCATGTCTAGGAGAGATATATGACGGCATCGACTCAATGATTGAGAAGATAAAAGCCGTCATAAATGCAAAAGAACAAGATCCCGAGGAAATATTTTTCAAACAAGTGAAGTCAATCCTCATTGAGCGGTGGAACAAAATGACCACCCCATTACATCTACTAGCTTTTGCATTGACTCCTAGATTTTATAGCACAGAGATCCTTTCCTTGCCAGGGAGGGTAGCACCATACAGGGATGCGGAAGTCAGTGAGGGATATATGGTGGCATTAGCTAGGCTCTTCCCTGATCCTGAGGCCCAAGACCAGGTTATGGTAGAGTTTGGCAATTTCATAGCAGAAACGGGTCATAGCCTTCTCGCTCTTCGGAGCAAATACAAGATGGATGCACATATGTGGTGGTACCTCCATGGTACTTCATCGGCTTACTTGCAACCTCTGGCAATCAAGGTCTTGGCACAGGTAAGTTTTTAATTTTTTTATTCTCTTTTCTTTTAGTTTTTTAAAATTTAAGTTTGAGTGTTTAAATCTGAAGTTGAACTTTGCATTGACTTTGAAGTTTGGGTTGCCTTAATAGGTTGCAAGTTCATCTTCCTCTGAGCGCAACTGGAGTACGTATAATTTCATCCACTCACAGAAGCGCAACAGATTGGGGGCTAAAAGGGCTGAAGATTTGGTATACATACATTCCAACTTGCGCCTTTTATCCCACAAGCAGCCAGAGTACAAGGAAGGGTCAACAAAACATTGGGACATTGATCCAGAGATAGTTGACTTGGATGCTTCCATTTCCCACCATGGAGCATATGATGATGAGACGGGTTCTGTGGCACCACGAGACCTACATGCACAAGGGGGTGCAACTGGCAGTGGCCCTAGTGCGAGTGGTTCGAGCCCATGTGGTTCTAATGAACCACATAATGATGATGATGTAGCTGGTTTTGATCCTCTTGATGAAGAGGAATATGATGAATATTGACAATGAAAGATAGTTTGAGCTTTGAATATTGATCTATGATTGAATTTAATATATCATGAGATTCATGACATTCACATTGTGTTTGATTTAAGTATTTTAAATTTTAATTTAACTTTTAAACTTTTAAGTTTCTAAGTTTTATCGGTATCCTAGCTTGTTTGTTGTGGTTATTCACTTATTTAGCTTATAACTTGTCTTTCATATGCATAATATGTGGTTAATAATTAAATTCCTATTTAGAAGGCTGAAATTTATATATTTTTTAATTTTTATATAGTTTTTGTATTGCCGTATCCTACGCCGTATCCGGGGTCAAAAAAAAATTTGCCGTTTCCGCGTATCGGATACCCCGCTCCCGCTCCCGTATCCAAAACGTTTCGGTAACTTAGGTTTGGACAGCTAGTGGTCATAACATAATGGAATGTAAAGTGCCACATGATGTAGTCATTTGACAACTATAAGAAGGAAGCATTCCAACTTACAATTTCTTGATCCCAAGCCTATCTAAAGCTTGAACTACTTTGTGCAAACACTTGGTTAGCCACTAAAGTAAGAAAAGCTTAAGGTTGGAAAGCCGAACTAGATTTTGGAGTGTAGTTTTGAGCAAAGATTTTCCGGCCAACAAGTTTAGGTAGAGATAGTGTGTGTAGTGTATCACATTTGGGATTGTTGTAGCTTGTTGCAATATTGTAATAAGATTATCATTTTATTGTGCTTGTTACTGTGTTTCTCCTATTGTATAATATATTGAAGCTTTGTTATTTGCACGCTGCACGTGGGTTGGGGTGTGAATCCATTGATGTTCCACGTAGTTAGGTTGCACTGTATAAGACGATCTTTCATTGGACTCTCTAAGCTGCGTCATTTGGTATCGAGCCGGATTTGTATCTTGTGAGTGATTCTGTTTCTCAACATTTGCGGCGTGGGTAGAAAGGAGTGAGAACATCTTTTAACACAGAGCTTGTTGGGTAGGTGTGGCAATAGTGTAGTTGCAATATTGTGAGGAATTGGTATGGAGCAATGAGGAATGTCTCTCGAGAGGAAGAGGGAATAGATGACCAAGAGTGGTAGATTTGTCGGATGCGATGAGAGACATCCAAGCAAGGTTGGAAGCCACGGGAGCAACCCAACAAAGAGGAGCAGATTCACATTCGAGTGATGATGAGGCACCGAAGTGCACATGGACAAATTTGAAGAAGAGTGGGAAAGTAGATTGTTGAATGTGATTGTCGAAAATTGAAATAGGATGCAAAACTTGGATGGACATTCCAAAATATTTAGGGTGTTTATGTCTAGAAAATTTAATAGATTGGATAGTAGAATGAGAAAAGTAATTTGAGTACAAATCCATAGAAGACCCTAAGAAAGTTTGGTTTGCAGATACAAAGTTTAAAGGACATGCCTCCTTATCGTGGGATCATGTGTAGACTGAAAAACAAAGAAAGGTTATAGATAAGATAAAAACTTGGAATAGAATGATTTCCAAGTTGAAGATAATTCTTTCCTATGGATTATAACTTGAATTTGTTCAAGAACTTGCAAAAAAATTAGACAAAGAAATAAGTGTCAAGGACTACATAGAAGAGTTTTACAAATTGGCCATTTGAGCTGGTCGCATAGAAGATTGCACAAAAAGGTCTCAACGTACGTGAATGGCTAGCACATAGCCATTCAAGATGCATTTGACATGATGATGCTAAAATCAGTCGAGAAGCCTATTAGTGTGCATTGGAGGGGGAAGAAAGATTGTCTAGAAGACAAGTTGTAATGCGAGGAAAAGGGAAGCTTGCTCGTGCAAGAGAAGGATCAATGCGCAATGCTAGAACAAAGAATGCACACGAAGGAGAAACAACCACAATGCATAGGCATGATCATGCGTGGAGGGGGAGAGGATATCCTTAATGAGGAAGAAGCTACAGTGGACATGGAAGAGGTATAGGTTTCACTGAAACATGCTTCAGATGTGGTGAAACAAGACATAGGGCAGTTGAATGTCTGTAGACATAGCAAACCAATGGCGCGTGAAGAACCAAGGCTAGCAACCATGCTGTGCAAACCGATGAGGAAAGCGTTGCATCAGTAGATCGAGAAGGCACATTGCGAAGAGGCAATTATGATGAAGAGATTGGTCTTGAAACCAATGCGGGAAGAAAAGGTACCATGCAAAGGAAAAATCTTTATAGAACCTTGTGCAGATCAAGAGGTCTGTTTTGTAAGGTGATTATAGAGGAAATATTTTCATAGAACCTTTTGCAGATCAAGAGGTCTGTTTTGTAAGGTTATTATAGATAACGCTAACATAGATAATCTTGTTTCTAATGAGATGACCCTATCTAGAATTCTCAATTCTCTATATGGGGGCGGATCATTATCAAGCGGTCCCCCTATCTATCTACCCGAATCTACAAAAGGTGTCCTAGTTGGTGAAGGGATATCAACTATTGGTGAATGAATAATGCCTGGTGGATTTCCAGATTGGTGCATTCAAATATCAAAACCTGTGCAATGTGATGCCCATGGATGTATGCCATGTGTTGTTGGGTAGACCTTGGCAATCGTCAAGAAGGCACAACATGATGGCTTCAAAAATACATATGATGCAGTGAAGGATGGTAGGCAGTACACTTCAAATCCTTTGAAGGATAGAAGTGAGGAAGTGGACAAGAGTCCAAAGGTATTGCTGATTACAAGAAAGTAGTTTCTGAGTGAGATTTAAAGGAAAAAGGAATGCTATTTGTTCATTCATAGAACCACACAAGCTAAATGCATAGGAGAAGAATAGGCACATTGGTGTGAGGTGCAGAAGTTGTTAAGTGAGGTTGAAGAGAGTTTCCAATGATCTACAAGATTGGTTGCCACCTATGCAAAATATTAGTCATTAGATAGAGTTAATCTCAGGTTCAACTTTACTGAACAAAGTTACATATAAAATAATGTTGCAAGAGAACGAAAAGGTGAAGAAGCAAGATCAAGTATTGTTTGAGAAGGAACTGATTCGTGAGAGTTTGAGCATGTGCAGAGTATCTGCAGTATAAGCGCCAAAGAAAGGAGAAGAATGAAAGATGTGCACTGATTCCAGAGTCGTCAACAATATAACAATCAAGTACAAATTTCCACTGCCACGCATGGATGATTTGATGGACTACCTAAGTGAGCACAATACTTCACAAAGATTGATCTGAAGAGTGGCTACTATTAAATCCGAATAAGATAGGGAGATGAATGGAAGGCTGCATTCAAAAACACAGGATGGATTATATAGTGGCTCGTGAATGAAGTGTTGAAGCCTTTCCTTAGTAAGTTTTTTGTTGTCTATGAAATCTTTCCTTGGAAAGTTTTTTGTTGTGTATTTGAATGACATCTTGCGTTTTTGCAGCACAAAGGAAGAGCACTTGTAACACCCGAGACAAGTGTTGCAGCAGTTCTGTGAGGAGAAGATGTTGATAATTTTGAAGAAATGCAGCTTCGTGGAGGAGCTGGTGTACTTGGGTTTTGTGATATCCAAAGAAGTATTGAATATGGATCTCGAGAAGGTGCGAGCTATGATTGAGTGGCCATCACCAAGAACCACGTTTTAAAACACGTAGGTTTCATGGATTAGCAAGTTTCTACAGGATGTTTATTTGCAACTTTAGTGGCATGCCTATCACTAAGGTGATGCACATAGACAAGAAAGAGTTTGCATGGGCATCCTGGGTTTTTGCAGCCCAAAGGAAGAGCACTTGTAACACCCAAGACAAGTGTTGCAGCAGTTGCGTGAGGAGAAGATGTTGATAATTATGAAGAAATGTAGCTTCGTGGAGGAGCTGGTGTACTTAGGTTTTGTGATATTCAAAGAAGGATTGAATATGGATCTCGAGAAGTTGTGAGCTATCATTGAGTGGCCATCACCAAGAAGCACGTTTGAAACACATAGGTTTCATGGATTAGCCAGTTTCTATAGGAAGTTTATTTGCAACTTTAGTGGCATGTCTATCACTAAGGTGATGCATAGAGACAGGAAAGAGTTTGCATGGACAACAAACCTAGAGGAAAGCTTCCAGAAGTTGAAATGTAAAGTGACAGAGTAGCCAATTTTGGTGATGCTCAATTTTATTAAGGTATTTTAGGTTGATTGTGATGCGAGTGGCACAACAATTGAGGATGTTTTGAGTCGAGGCAAACCTATTGCTTACTTTAGCAAGGAATTGAATGATGTGAAGAGAATATTTATTTTATAATCAAGAGTTTTATTTTCCTTATTTCTACTCGATGGTTTATAAGGACAGCGCCACAAATGCCATTATTGTGGCTATATTAGGCGATAAATGCAATAGTTTGATTGCGATGACATTTCTCATAAACACTAACCAAAGGCATCATTAATACTGAACATATGATTCTTTTGAATTTACACAATTTGTTTCGCTTTTTCAATTTTTGCTTAATGTTGAAAAAGAAATTTACTTTTTAATTTGATTTGTGCACAATAAATGACTTAATGATATTTTAAAGTCAAAAATAAAATTAAAAATCCTTATTTTGGAAAACACCCCCAAAATGATTATATGCTTTTTCTTTTCACATTAAAAGCATAAAAAAATGAAAATTTCAAAACTAAATGGTTTTTGCTTTGAATTTTGGAAGAATCTGTACCCATCTCCCATGTGGCTTTATTTGGAGAGGGTGATGGTTTGCATGAGTTTGTTGCAGCCAACACAGTATACTTGTGCCATTGCAACCAAAGTTGAACCGCATCACAGAAGCCTTTTGATACTTGAAAAAAAAAAAAACTCTATGCCTTAGCAAATGAAAACGCCTCACCCAGCAGAAATGCAACCAAAACACCACACTTGTAATCTTTGACAGTCTTCTTTTGGAATTGTAGCGCCAATGTCAGAGTGCAAGTCTTCAGCGCAGCAAAAGTTACACCCAGCAGAATACTGACGCCAACAGCAGAGATAAAACAGCACCCTTCTGCAGGTCGTGGCAGTCTATTCTTTCATTCTCAGCTCCAATTTGAATGGTGCAGGTCTAGAACAATAGTGACAACACCTTACAACCTATATAATCCTCAAAATAAACTTGCACAAAATTTTAAATGGCTGGAAAAGTAATTTACAGCAAAAGAAGGTATGGAGGATTTAAAAATAATTGGAAAAGTCTATGCTCTAATACCAATGTTAGGAAAGGAATGGAATCAATAAAATTGATAATAAACTTGGTGCAAAACAAAATTGTATTCACTAGCTGAAGAATGAGATGCAATTCCATATTTATTACACTGAGAATGACCTTTCAGTTCATCTTCAGGATGACTGTTCAGTTTGCATTCAAAGTCTCTTGAGATTCTACAAGAAGACAAATGCCTACTCCTAGGATTATGTACAATAATATTGCACTTATAAGGTCATGTGGAACTAACATGTAGATTTGAGCTCACTTGATTGCTTATGAATGGAATTATTGAACATTCTTGCCCAATCTATAATCTGTTTTCCATCAATCATGGTCGATGTGAGATTATTAATGCTCAAAAATGTCTGATTGCTACCGCTCACATCAAAGCATGAACAAGGTGATAGACCAAGACAATTAGCAAGGTCCTTAGAATGCACGAGCAAGAGCTCATGGTTCATTTCACTTACTTGGGTTCTATGATGTAGGAGCATCCCAATTGACAGGCAATCTTGCATCACCCGAAAATGTACTTAGTAATAATAAGGTAGTCTTGTGCAACCTTTGGTGTGTGCCCAACTCTTTTTGTTTGGATGAATAAAGCCTAGAGTTTTGTGCATCTTTGTGGTCTTGTGCAATATTATAAAGTTATGCGCACTTGCACAACAAAATGGGGAAGCTTGTGCACGAAAGGCTTACACGATATGTTTTGGAGAAATCTTGCACGTCCCATGCAGATGATAGTGACTTGCACGCAAAGTAAACAATTGTTCAATCAGTTTGAGGCCTTGTGCACCTGTTCAAAGTGGAACTCCAACGTTTCACACATGGCCAAAGTGATCTATGTTTAGATCTTTGTGATAGCTTTCATGCACATAGAAGAGTCCTTTTGGATTTGAGAAGAATCTTAACGGTTTCGTAGTTGTTTGGGTTCTAGTGACAGGTAAGGAAGAGTTACGGTTTGGACAACAGGTGGTTATAACATAATGGAATGCAAGCATGACACAGCCATTTGTCAGTTGGAAGAAGGAACCATTCCAACACCTTAATAGTCTCTTGATTTGCATGCCTATTTATGGTGCAGAGAATTTTGTGCGAAGGGTTGGTTGGTTGGCCACTTAAGTAAGAAGAGCTTAAGGTTGGAGAGTCGAATCATAGAGCTGAGTGTGGTTGTGAGCAAAGGTTTGCGAGCCTGGAACTCTAGATACAAATATTGTATGTAGTGCATCCTATTTGGGATTGTTGATGCAAGATTATAATATAATTGTCATTTTATTGTGCCTGTAACTATGTTATTTGCATTTGGGTAGTTGTGCCAATCCATTGAGTTCCTGTGTGAGTAGAACTGCTTGGTATAATACATAAGTTCATTGGACTCTCTAACCACAACTACATAACCCATGATATGAAGAAGTGGCAGAGATGATATCGGATGAATCTGCAACTTTTTGGGAGCAGAATTTGATGAATGCCTAAACACCATCAACAAAATTTGGTTGAAGTCGAAAAGGAAAAGAATCTGGAAACTTCCAAAAGTGCTCCACATAATTGACTTTCATAAGGAGCTTGTGGACATGATCACCTTGCTCTGGTGGGGTTTTTTGAGGCTAGACAATTTCAACCGTGGATGTATTAGATCACTATTGAGAAAAATCTGCACTTGGCATAATTTCATTGTTTTCCTGGTTTTGAATTATTTCTCATCCTTGGTTTCCTAGCGGAAAATAGATCTCAGGTGTTAAAGCCTATATTTAATTCTCAAAAGATAATATCTTTAATTTTGAGACAAATCTTTATTAGTGTGTTTACCCCACTAATTTAATTAAAGCCCCTGCACATATATAAAAGATAAAAAAGTTATAGGTGAATGCATGAAGGAATTAATAAAAGAATTCTTGCTTTTATTTAATTCAAGAGTAGTAAAGCTTTTCAAATCTTTTCTTTATACATTGGAATGCACGATCAGGAGCTTGTGGTTCATTTCACATAAGACTTCCAGGAAGTGGAGATAAATACATTGGTGAAATTCTGAATAAATTTAAAAATGACATATTGTAAACCACTTGGCACACCCATAAAACAGAATTTGAAGCTAACATTAGATGATATTTCAGAGCTTGTAGATGCAACCAAGTATATAACTCACTAGAAGTCTGATCTTTGTAATTGCAACTAGACCAGACATTACTTTTATAATTGGTGTTTTTTCTAGATTCATACAACAACCTCAGGAAAGTCACTAGATAGCAAGAAAGAGAGTGCTTTGATATCTAAAGGGAACACAAAATTTTGGGCTCAAATATTTCAGGGCAGCGGATTTCAAACTGGTTAGATATTGGAATTGAGACTGAGAAGATGATTTTGATGATGGGAAATCAACTACATGTTTTTGATGAACTTAGGAACAATTGTCATCTCTTGGAAGTCAAAGAAGCAGTCAGTGCCAACAATTTCTTCAATGGAAGTAGAACACATGGCAGCTGCAGAGGCAACCAAGAAAATACTATGGCTCAGAAGTATTGTCGCAGATTTATAGGTAAAACAAGTTTCTTCTACACCATTCATGGTTGATAACACTTCAAAAATCCAAATGGCCAAGAATCTAGTATTTCACGACCGAACCAAGCACATAAACACCAAATATCATTTAATTGGCATTATGTGAAAGATGGCAGTGTCAAATTGCTACATTGTCCAACTGCAGAGCAGCCGACGGGTATCTTAACAAAGGTACTATGGAAGATTTTTTTGAAAATTTCAGAGGTGTTCTTGATCTCACAATAACCCCTACGGATTAAGTTGGGATGTAATATTATTGTACATAATCCAAAGAGTAGGCATTTTCTTCTTGTAGAATCTTGAGAGACATCTGAAGGCGAACTAAATAGTCATCCTAGAGATGAATTGAACTAAATGTGCGTTTGCATAACATTCTTCAGCTAACAAATACAATTTTGGTTTGCACCAATTTTTTTGTTAATATTATTCAGACCATTCCTAGCTTGACAATAAGTGGTCTTTGTAGAGGCCTGAAAAAGAACTCTCTCTAATTTGGAGAGAGTTGGTGTTTTGAATTCTGCAAATCGAATCTACAAATTCTAGCCTCAACAAGAAAAGCAAGAGGGAGCCAAAATTTTCAAATGCATCAATGACACATTTGTTTTCTATGCCATAAACCTATTGAAAGGTGATTTTTAGCAAGATAATTTCAGAGTGCGAAATGGTGGTCATTTCCAGTTGGGTGAATTGGTTCATTCACTTCCCCAAGTTCGCTTACATTGGAGTTTGTAGCTTCTCCACTCGTCCCTTTGGGCTTCCAAAATATGTGAGTGACAATCTTTTGCTGATTAAATATTGTAGACGATTGGCAAATGTCTATCAGTTTATGTCTTCTAAGCACAAAACTGGCGTTCTTTTTCTTTCAAGATTAGACACTACACTTGCAAGAATATTGCTGCCACCAATGCATTGGATACAAAAATTGCCAAATATAATGTGATCATCTATGAAAAGAAGCCTTCATTTGATAGTAAGGGAATCATTGAGAATATCCTAGGTGGCAGCATTAGACATATATCCCTTAAAGGATTATTGGGCCGACTGTAAACATGTAGCTGAGGTTAGGTGAAGGGACTATAACAGAATGATCTAGGATCAAGTCAGCAGATTCAGTTAGAAGAAAAACCTTAACAAGGCTGCTGATGATGTAAACAAGATTCATTCTTCTCTTCATCTTCAATTTTGTATTTGGAACCTCTTCAAAAGGTTGATTGGTCACGTCTTGGAGATTCTTCAACCGAAAACAGAACCAAGATAATTGTTGATTGTCGTTTATTATGGCATGGAGGGAGAACTGTTGAATGTATGAGAAAGAATACGAATGTTGGAGGGGATACATCTAAAGAACAAGGCTTTCATCTAGGCCATCCTCCGTAGGGAAAAGGAATGTCAGTGTTAGTCAAGTTACTTCAACAGTGACTAATGTACTTGGTGGAGATGATGATCCAAACAAGCACACACAGATCAATTCTCCTTGCAGTGGCAATCAACAAACGTAGACTGAAAGAAAATTGATTATCAAGTCATCAAGAGGTCCATAGGAACTTCCATTATCTCCACATCCTGTAAGCCTTCTTCGTCTCAACTTGAAGTGCACATAACTTTTCTGGGTATGCTTTGATAGTGAAAGATAATATGTTTCCAGAAACCATAGTTTGCAATTTAGAGGTTTATCCAACTAAAGCTTGGTTCTGATGCGTTATGCACTCCAAAAGCTTCCAAAAATGTCATTCAGGTTGTGAAGTTGTGCAGGAGATGTGCAACTCTGCCCATGGATCAGTGGGTACCTTGGTCGAACAATATTACCATCTAAAATTTTGAGAGAGGTCTCAGCAATAGAGGTTAGCATGGGGTTCTGTGGTTGGAAAGGAGAAATCCAAGTAATTTGGATGAATTTTTTGAAGATGTCGTCTCTTAACTATATGATTGATTCCTGCCTTTGGATGAAGTAGATGGCTTGGAGCATCCAAAGAGTATTGGAACGGGGAAGATGATCTATAGAAATCCAAACAGATTATAGCAATGTAGCAACCTTTGAATACCATCTTTTCTTCTCAATTGTACTTTGGGAAGGATGTGAAGCAATCTCTTGTGAAGAGCAACGAACCAAATAAGGTTATCTTTCTCATCCAAAAACAGAATCATCAAGAGACCAAAGCCAAAGCAAGCAAGAGGCAAGCCTGAGGATAGTCACTAGCCTAAGTGGGTGAGCTCCAAACTCTGGCTGTACAAAGAAAGAAGAGAAGTAGAACAGACGGCCAGGGGATAGTTAATTGAAAATCTAATTCTGAACCAGTAGTAGATTCACTGAAAAAGTGGACATTAATATTCTAAATCAATTTTTGATAGTGAATATCATATATAAAATTGAGGTTAACAAAGTGCAAAATAAGTGGTGAATGCATATGCACATAATTAGGATAATCAGTTTGAAACATACAAATAATGTTTTAGTAGTGTAAATGATTGTAACTGAATTCAGACATTCTTGATTGGTGAAACATTATGGAAGTGCTATGAATTAGCTACTTCAAGTATGAGTTCTTCATCTCAATGAAGCTGAGAAATTTTGTATACATGGCCACAGAAACAGAGTTTATAATTCTCATTAAATAAAGGATTCACCAGCAACAAAACCCAGAACAACCAATCTGAGCCACAAAACAAATTATGTTTTTGAAACATTGACACAAAAGACTTCACATCCCAAAAGACAAGCTATAATATTCAGGATATTATTTCGAAAGTAAGAGATGTCATTGATAGCCACAGAAATGTAGAAAAGTTGGAAATCTCTTTCTGGTATTCTATCAGAACAATGAGGAATAATTTTGAAGAACAGTGAGCAGCAACTCTGAAGAACATTGTATGCTCTGATTATGGACAATTGTGTGTATCAAATTTTAGCAGATCGGAGTGTGATATACATTATGTTCTAACAAAAGGCAATATTTGATTGTCTATTGAAGAATTCTTATTTGGGGATATGCATGTGAAAGAGTGAATGACTGCTAGAATGCATAAAGGAAAAGCAAACACAACGATGTACCAGAAATGTTTGTGGCATTGATGTGAAGGTGACATAATTTTCAGTAACATTATGCTAATAGAAAACAAAACAAATATCAGTGTGACTTCATTGAATGCATGCGATAATAATTACCACTTTTAACCTCGGTATGGAAGTTGCAAATGATTTTAAGTTAATCACTAACAATCGTATTTGTCCTATGTTTCTTCTTTTGTGCTTGAAAATTCAAATTTTCTTCTTGCTTTCTCATCTTAATTTTGACACTTAGATATGTATCTCATCCAAAACATCAACAGACCTTCCTTCAAACCATCTGGTACCATGTCATCAATCTCAGCCATGCTCTATTGGCAATCTTGTGCCATATTGGGTTAGCAGAAAAGCATAACTAAAGTATTACAGAACCCTATTTGGGTGCTGGGGAAACAAATAAAACGTCATAGTTGACAAGGGTCATCTAATAAGTGATTGTATCATTAGCTGCAGGCAAATTTAATTATCATATTGATATTCTGGTCTGAATTCTGAACATGCAATCGGATCAACTTGCAAATTCAAGATATGGTAAGCATTTCTTTGAAATTTCTCAAGATGACGACTGTCCTATGTCTCTTCAATACTTTTATTACTTTCCTTTTGTCTCTTCTATACTTGTAGACTTCATTGCACGATATTCGACTAGTCAATTAGATTAGTCCACTTCAGTGTCTGACATATCAGTGCTCTTCCTGGAGGAGAAACACCATTTATTAAAAAGTTAGATATCTCGATACAGCAATAGATCTTGTTTTGTTCTTTTTCTCTTTGGTTGTATGTTCAATCATGGGCATCATGCATTTGCTTTTTGCACATTAATAATTAGTAGTTTACTTTTGTATAACATGCTCATCATCAACTGGAAGCATCAATATAAAGATCACTTCTTTTGAACCATAGAGTGTTTTGAATGAAGAATCCTGTTTTGAAATGACAATTTAAAAAAAAATCATTTAACCTCAGAGTGAGTATATGTTCTTTTGGCCGCAACAAAAATCTGGAGAAGTTTCTTCCTCTATGCTAGAATAACATTAACTTCTCTGATGATGATTGTGGAAACGAAACAATTGACAACTCTATTTACATGAACATACCTGATTTTAGCAGATTTACGGATCGCAATGCTTGGCATTTATACTTTCTTTGTTTTTTCAGGGGAGAGGATGTTAGCATTGAAAATCTGCAGCAAGGTTTCACACATGTTTTTGAATGTACTTTTGACAATCTTGAAGGTCGGGATGCCTATATAACGCATCCTGCTCACGTAGAATTTGCTAATCTGATACTGCCAGCGGCAGAAAAACTTATTGTTATTGATTATAAGCCAATGCACTTTATTTGAGGAAGGTGGGCATTTTATGAATATACAGAGGACTATGGGTCTAAACCTGCATTATAGTTGAGACATCCAATCATGATATACTGCGGTTTTAAATGTTCTCTATAAACTACTGTGTTGCATGTTAGTCTGCAGTATGTTACCTCCTTGAGAGTGTTCTAAATTTGGGATATATACAGATTAAGCATTCATTTCAGGTTCTAATTTCATTTCTTTGTTTCATGTTTGCTTTATTTTATGGAGGGAAACTAGTAACTTCAATGAGTATAAAGGTAATGGTAAAAATAGAAGGTAATTTATTGGGGTTGAGCCTAGCCAACACGTCTAGTTTTGTTGGAACAAAGGAGCTTTACACTTTCACCATGTATGCATTTTTTTATAGTTTAAATGAGGGATCTATTGGTAGGGCCTACCGCCCTTCGAAATTAAAAGTTCATTAAAAATGCACAACAAAGATGAGAATTTAACTACATATGCCGGGAGAGAGAGGGCGAAGGCTATTCTCCCGATAGAATGCACCTATGCCCATGATAAATGAATCTGCCCACTCCATGCCCACGTGTCTCGCACTTTAGGACAGTTTTTTTTTTTAAAATTTTGGTTGAAAAACAGTGTTGGGATTTGAACCCGTGACTTCCTATTTGTCAACGTGCGCTAGACAGATACAACTATCTATTGTCAAACAAATATATTAAAAAAAAAACCCTATGAGGTGACACCTAGCCGTGGGGCCCGCCCATGCATGGGCATGCATATAATCCATGGGGCATCTATGGGCAATGGTGCATTCTATTGGGAGAATAACTTTCGCCCTAGAGAGAGTGGTTCAATAGAGAAGTACATGGAGTTGAAGAGGAAAATGAGCTATGAGTGAGAAGAAGTTTATAACATCTAACATATTAAAGACTATGAGACAAGGTCATATTAAAGATGTGTTACCATATTTTTCACGCAAAGGCTTGACTATTTTTGGAAGATTGACTATTTTTAGCTTGGCTAAAAATAGTGTTTGGCTTAAAAATAACATTCACTAAAAATAACACTTGGCTATTTTTAGATAGAGGTGCTAAAGATAAGAAGAGCTAAAAATATAAGTTCAGTTCTATTTTTAAGAGTGCATGATTGGATAGATAAAGATAGCTCGCTTTAGCTAAAAATAGAAGTGCTACTCCGAATAGACATAGTGTTACAAAGAGTGCTTTTATTAAAATTAACATGCTTTTATTAAATTTAGCAAACTGCTGTTCCTAAAATAACATTGGCGCCAAGGGTTAAAGATGGAATTAACTAATAAAGAGGAGTTGTTCTTGTTATATGCACCAAGGGAGAAAAGAATGAATTAAAGGAATAAACATGCAACAATGTCTGTCCTTGTTGGTGCAACAACATGCAAGGAAAATAATAAATAAAAGGAATAAACATTAGTCTATTATTAGCAAGAATACAATCAACTTGGATAGAAGGGTTTCTATGCATTGTAAAAATTGACTAGACATTTGTTGTTGTTTGGCTCTGGTTTTAGAGCTTTGTACTTGCATCTTTGAGTGATAAAATCCATTTTTGCCCTCTCATATTCCCTGATTTTTTAAAATTTTCATTGTGTTTGATAGGAATATTGTGTTGCTCTATCGTGGAATTTACTCCTCCTACTAGTGTCCTTTCTCCTAAACCCTTGAATTAATTTTGCAAAATAGCTTAGAGTTGTGCAGGTGTGTGGATATTTGATTTTTGTGTGCAGAGTTACATGCATGTGTTAAATTATTGGTGTATCACCCTTATTTCCCATTTTTCGCATTCTTTCTCCGTTTTCCTTGTTAACCATTTCATGTTTTAGGTGATTCACAAGGGAACCAACCCTCTCTAGAGGCTCACCTCAGACATAGGTTACTCACAACCTTGAGGTGTTCCAATTTTGTCAACATGAGAGAGAGAGTATGCACAACATTCTCTATCAAGGTGCAACTTTCGAGTGGCAACAATTTTTGGCACGCTCGGCGAGACTACAAAATTTGTTAAAGAAGGTGATGCTATTCTTAGCAAATATCGTGTTTTAGACACAAATATTTCACATATGGCGACTCCATAAGCCCAAAGATCCATTTTTTCAATCACATGACCATTACCTCCACTTTTCCATCTTTGTATGAGATTGTGCAATCATGACTTCAATTCCTCGTTGGAATCCCCAATTTCAAGAGAATTATTGCTCCCCTCATCCTCCTTTTTCCCAAAATCCTCCTTCAAATCAATACTATAAGCCCTATCACGATGAATATGCCCATGATCCAAACAATTTGTATGGTTATCTTAATAATCATGGTGTTTTTCAAAGCAGAATATGCAACTTATGGAAACAACTCTATGCATAATGATGATTTTTATATGCAAGTACAACACTTGGAGATAAAAGCGATATAGATGAGGGCAACAAGTTCCATCAAGGCAGCCAAACTTGGATTTAGGGTACCCTACCCATGGGTCGGTTCTATACCAAATCGGTATAGCCTTCACGAGAAGATAAAGCGTATCCAATTGATACCACAAATATTAGAGTGGAATGAAGAGATGAAAGCTTACCAATATAATGTTGAGAAACCCTGTCAATGGGGTAATTCTTCACTATCATCATGCAACCCTCCTATTTCTACTTTTCAACCACTTCAATTGGAGCCCAAGTCCCAAATTCCTAGCTTTCTTAAAGCTTCTCTTCCACAAGGTCTTACGCATCTCCAATCATCTCAACCATTGCAAAATTAGTTAGCAACCCAACCAACCTCTCCCCTCATATTCCCAAATCCATTATGGAATGAGACTAACCAACAAATCAATTTGGAAGAGCGGCCAAATAAAAAGCCAAGTGAAGAAGTTCTCAGGAAAAATCTAACAAAATGGAACTTACGGTTTGAGGACAAACAAATTCTATGGTTGGTTAAGTATACAATAGAGATTGAGTGCAAAAAAATGGTTGACATTACAGAGTAACATGAGGAATATGACCAACAAGCAAATGTTAGACAAAGTTTTCTCAAATCTCTTGAATACAACGTAAAGATAATATTTTGAAGAAGCATATGAATGTTTCTAAGGATCAAATAAGCAATCTTGATCCTATATCACCTTTAGATCAACTTGTAAATTGTTATACAAAGAAGAAAATTAACAAAAAAATTCAAATTCAAAAGGAGTTTTCCTCGAGCATAAGCAATAAAGAGGGTGAGGTTTAATTAGAATTAGAAGATTCGATGACGAGGAAGAATCGATTGAAATTGCAAGTATTCCACATCCATCATTTGTCTTCTTCAATAAATATTCTCTTATTATTACATCTTCTTTCGAGCTTGAAAAAGAGCCAAATATGAGGTTGTTTGCATAGGATGAGGTAGGAAACGTTTGAGATCAGTCTACAAGCATCCAATAAAGCAAGAAAGGGCCTCAAAAACTCTAAATGATGAGATTACACACATAGAAAAGGGGTAGATAAGAAAATTCAGTTTATCACCTATAAGAAAGCCATGTCCAAGAAGGTATTTGACTAACTTAGAGCCGCATAAGAAGTTGTCATTAGTTGTGCTCATTTTGAGCATAATAAAAAGCTTCAAGTTGCCAAAAATCAGCCCCAACATTTACAATGACATAGTGTGGATCTTATAGAGTTGTTTATTATTTTACTGGTGGTATTTTGAGCAAATCAATAGTGCAAACCATGTCTACACTTTTACCATGTGATCTAGTTACAAAATTGATCTCATGGCCACATTTTCTGAGGAAAGAAAGTTATTTCTCCCAACTAGTATGTGGTTTCGTTTAGCTTTCCTTTCTCTTTGTTTAGGTTAGGAGTAGTTTAGGTTTGTTTCTTGCATAATAAGTGTTTACATGCACATTGCTTTTCCAACTTTTTTAGTTGTCTTTTCAAGAAGTGCTTGCATGCACATTTTTTTCTTTTCGTTGGAGAGGGTATTTCGGTGGTTTTGTTTCGCATTTATATAAGTTATTGACAAAGGTATGTGACTCCATAGCCCAATGAATGCGTAAGGCTGCGATCTCCTTGTTTACTAGACAAACAATCCCGTGATGTCGCAAAAATGTTACCATATTTTTCACAGAAATGATTGACTTTTTTTTGGAAGAATGACTATTTTTATCTTGGTTAAAAATAGTGTGGCTAAAAATAGCATTTGGCTTAAAAATAACATTTGCTAAAAATAACACTTGGCTATTTTTAGATAGAGGTGCTAAAGATAAGAAGAGCTAAAAATAGAAGTTCAGTTTTTATTTTTAAGAGTGTATGAGTGGATGGATAAAGATAGCTCACTTTAGCTAAAAATAAAAGTGCTACTCCAAATAGACATGGTGTTACAAAGAGATGCTTTTTTAAAAATTAACATGCTTTTATTAAATTTAACAAATGTATGTTCCTAAAATAGCGTTAGCGCCAAGGGTTAAAGACAAAATTAACTAATAAAGAGGAGTTCTTGTTATATGCACCAAGGAGAAAATAATGAATTAATAAACATGCAACAAGCTTCTATCCTTGTTGGCGCAACAACATGCGGGGAAAATAATAAATAAAAGGAATAAACATCAGTCTATTATTAGCAAGCAACAATCGACTTGGATAGAAGAAGGTTTTTATGCATTGTAAAAATTGATTAGACACTTGTTGTTTGGCTCGGTTTTAGAGCTTTGTACTTGCACCTCGAGTGATAAAATCCATTTTTGCCCCTCATTGCTATTTTTAAAAAAAAAAATTCATTGCGTTTGACAAGAATATTGTGTTGCTCTAGTGTGGAATTTACTCCCTCTCTTGGTGTCCTTTATCCAAAACCCTTGAAATAATTTTGTAAAATAGATTAGAGTTGTGCAGGGGTGTGGATATTTGATTTCTCTGTGTGCGAGTTACATGCATGTTTAAATTATTGGTGTATTGCCCTTATTTTCCATTTCTTGCATTCCTTCTCTATTTTCCTTGTTAAAGTTTTCATTTTCGAGCCATTCTCAAGGGAACCAACCCTCTTTGGATGCTCATCTCGGACATAGGTTACTCACAACCTTGAGGTGTTCTAGTTTTGTCAACGAGAGAGAGAGTACACACACAATTCTCTATTAGGGTGCTACTTTTGGGTGACAACAAGATGATGAGACAAGGTGGTCTTACTACAAACCAATAAACCCACCCTGCAATGAAAAAAGCACAACCACCACCCAAGAAGAGAGCGACATTACATCGATACCAAACAAATCCCTATCTTGAATCATGCTCACAAGGAGCTTCAAATTTTTTGACTGAAACGAAGAGGGTATATGTCTGTTTGGGGCAAAAGAAAGAATGTCGACCAGTCCCCTTTGGCCTTAAAAACATAAGAAATACAATGGTTAAGGTAGCACACATGTTTGTGTCCAACTATTATGAAAGGGAATAGATAGAACCATTGAAATTTTTCATAAAAGAGAGCTTACAATTTACCAAGGAGTGTCCATTCTTCCATTGGATCGATTGACTTTTCAAGCCTACTTCTATCAGAATCTTGGTTTTGTAGTAGAAATAATATCGTTTGGGTGAACCGAAATAGGTAGATGACTCTCTTTTCATCCATAATAGAGATTTTGCCATCCCATCGACAATGTTAAAAATTGATTTCGCACACCACCTTAGATAGCCAAATCATGCCACAAAAAGTTGTGTGAAGGGTGTCAAATCTCATCCTTTCACACTTGTTATGAGGCAAGAAAGAAACAAAAGTCTCGGTGGTGAATGAAATGTGTAAGCATGTTGCAAACGGGAACATTTTTTTGATTGAGCACCTCTAGGAGTGTCTTACAATTGGGCACTAGATTACATAGTTTAATGGCATCTTTGCCTAAGTTTCGGAGGGAACATATAGATTCAACAATGCAAAGTAAGCGAAGAAACTAAACCAATGATCACCTTCAGCTAAATAGCTATGGGTAAGGGGCATCCACGCCGTCAAAATCACCCAGGGCACGATCCTGGCCTCAACCATTTGACTCTTCATGTCGGGTGTCTCCAAGCCTTGCACTCAGCAAGACATTATCCCTAGTGGGCTTATTGAAAGCCATACATCAACACCAATAGACCAAGGGGCCTTCAACCAAGCGAAACATTTAGGGAAATGAATTCTATGAAATTATTACATTTTAAGCCCTTCTAATATTATTATCAACTCCTTTAAAGCTAAATTATAAAGGCCACTCTCTTTGTTGATCCTTTACAAAACAAAAGTTGTAGAAATTTTGTGGACCAAGTCATCTAGTTGAGTTCAATAAGAGGGAACATAGCTTTTAAGGTTTGAAGGAGATCTGATTAAACAAATGTTAGTTTTGTGAGTTGGGTCAAGAAGATATTTGGGGGTCTTCCTTTCGTCATTGTGTTCATGACCTGATGAGAGTTCCCTTCAACTTCTAGATTCCCAATGCTTTGTGCTCTGGCCAGGGTGTAGACACTCCACTAATGTTATGACATTTGCACCACTATTAGTTTCATTAGACAAGAGAGGAGGAAGGCATAATGAATTTGCCTTTAGACAAGTATATGACTACCTTCATAGGCATCATCAAATTTTAGCTTGACCCACTTATTTTTAGGAGCTTCCATTATGATCATAATTCATTTGATACCTTTTACACTTAACACATATATGGAACATATATATGTATTGTTAGCTTGCTCTCTCAAAGAGAATTAACATATATTGTTTTTGATTCATGTGAACAAAATGTTGGAATCAAGCATTTGTGCTAGAAATATTTTTCATGAGCAGCTTACTACCAATAAAAGAATCGTGAATAAATAGGATGCACATGTTTCTTGATGTTTTAAATTCTCTACAAGTCTACAAGTCTTCATGTGTACAACCTATTCTTCATATTTATTGATCTATGGTTTATTATTATTAATGTACAAAATATGATTCAAAGATGATCTTTGTACTATTATTACCACTATTGAATTTGGTTGTAACACACCACCACAATGCAAATCTAAACCTAATACTCTCAAATTGACATTCCACAAAACCTTGTTATACATCTAGAAAATTCACATATATATTCTTTGTATTGTAGATTATATGTAGCTACATCTTGTTGTGGAGCCAAAATGTTGTAACCTTGTAGTCAAATCTAATTGACTTAAATGAGCAAGTCATATTTATTCCTTGTGTGATCTCTACTTTAGTAAGATGGACTAAATTTTCTAAAAACAATTTAAAATTCTTTCTATCCAAACAACTTTGTAATTACACGTCATTGTTTTGGACATTCCAAATTTCTATACGATGTAAATTGTATTTGATACATGATCCCCTAGATTTTGGTGATCCCTTAATTTGAAATCTCATGTGATGCCAACACTTGTTTTGTCCATTAATGAAGTTGTTTGGCTCACATAGAGTCCACTAGGAATCAATTCTTCGAATGCATAAGCCCCGACCCTTGACATACGAGTTAAGCGGTTGAGGCCAGGATCGTGATCTAGTTCATTTTGACGGTGCGAATACCCCTTACACGTAGTTGGTTAGTTGAATGTGCTCACCGATTAAATTTATACACTTACTCAATATTATAATTGTTATATATTTCCTTTGAAACATTGGCAACTATATCGATAATCTATGCAAATTTGTGCCCATTATAATACTTTTACATTCAATCCAAAAACATCTTCATGTACTTAACACTTACTAAACAAAATTAAAACCACATTACTCTATCAACTATATAACCATCAATTATATAACTTAACACCCAAAATTGAAGAATTAGTTAACTTTACAAGCCAAAAAAAAAAAACTTCTTTCCTAAGCTAGTGGGTTAATTTAATGTGGTTGCAATGAATCATGTTAATCATACACTAATATAGTTTAGGTAAGATAGTGAGATTTATTTGAAGATGCATGAGTGTATGAAGTGTTAAATGAAATAATATAACTTGCTTTAAAATAAAATAAAATTGCTACAAAATAAAATATGCAAAATTATTTTCATTCAAAGATATATATTATTGAGTTGTAAAAGTTATCTCAAGCCTTTTTGTATATGTATAAAAAAATTGAGAGTTTGAAGGTGGTTGTATATAAGTGGTGATTAAATAAATTTAATATTTCAACTTAAAGCCCTTACTACAACACAATGAATCATATTAATCATACACTAATATAGTTTAGGTAAGATAGTGAGATTTATTTGAAGATGCATGAGTGTATGAAGCATTAAAAGAAATAATATAACTTATTTTAAAACAAAATAAAATTGCTACAAAATAAAATATGCAAATTCTTTTCATTCAAAGATATATACTATTGAATTGTAAAATTTATCTCAAGCCTTTTTGTATACGTATGAAAAAATTGTGACTTTGAAGGTGGTTGTATATAAGTGGTGATTAAATAAATTTAATATTTCAACTTAAAGCCCTTACTACAATACGGATTTCAATTTGACATGTTTATTTATGTAATAAGGTTAAAAAAACTTATGTTAAGCTTGGTAGTTTTTCTTGTCATTTATCCGAAACCCTTCCCAATGGTTATGGTGGAAGAAATTTGTGTAGAAATTGTTGTAAAATTTGTTGTTTGTAGTGTAAACATGTGTTATGTGACGAAACCCTAATTTTACATAATGATATTATCTTGGGATAATTTAATTTAAGTAATTAAATTAACTAGACTTTATATGCTTATCATTTTTTAATCTTAGGCACATTTTTCATTGTGTCATTATAATACGATGTTTAACAAGTTTTATCGCTAATATGTAAAAATGTATGGAAATTATTAAACATACATTTGTCTGTTATTCCTTGTAAACCTAACATTGGAATATTAATTAGTTGAAAGTTATAGATCCTCATCTTATGTGAAAACTATGGAATGCAATGTTTAGATGTCCCTTTTAGGGATGTTAATGTCACGAGGTTTTATGTAAGCCCCCGATCTTCTACACAATCATGTAGTCAATTTTTTTCTCATAAATTTGAAAGAATAAGTGAAATCCATAAATCTCCTCTATTTGAACTTACTCCAAAATTGCTAGAGTTTGTTGCAAATAATAAGCAATAATAAAAACATATTACTACAAATAAATCAGTTGAAAGAAATTAATATTAACAAGCTTCTTTTTACAAATAGAAGTGGTCTATATATAGAAAAATAAGACTTGCGGTCAACTTTGCTTTTGAATATATGATACACGTGTGCAACAACCTTTACATGAATAGGCATATGTGAGACAAGTGACCAAGCTATGAGTGCCACTTATCCTTACGGTATAAGCCTAGGAGGTGTGCAAAGTAGACTAAGCCAACAAAGTTTATATATATATATATATATATATATATCAACACCCTCCCTTAAATCATACTTAGGGAAGTCAAAAGTGAAAACAAAGGTCTCAACAATTAGACCTGATAAGGTACCCATGTTCAATAAGTACAACCTTGAAAAAATAAGATACAAAACAAGGTCTCTCAAAAATAAGACTAAGTACTATGAAGACAACAATGGATGGGATGAAAGCCATCACTAAAAAAACAGTGGATGTGATGAAAGTCATCACTAAAGATTATACAAGAAGTGCAAGTGAAAATAATGGTGAAGAACTCAAATTTGTACAAGTGGTTTGAGTCCACTATTTGATCATTGAAGAAGACAAGTTGGCACTTGTATGCACTAAAATAGCTCCAAGAAGACTGACAATTTGTCGAATGATGTGACAAAAGTATAAAAGAATACACTATGATTATCAATGCTAGAAGTAGATGTTGTGATGTGTCAAAGGTAAGCAAGGGAAACCACCCAAAGAAGCAATATAACTACATCCAACCCCCATAATGTTGAATGGTTGAAAGAATAGGTGAAACCTAAGAATTTCCTCAATTTTAACTCACTCTAGAAATGTTAAAAGCTATTGCAAATAATAAGCAATAATAGAAACACATTACTACCAATAATTCAATCTAATGAAATTGATATCAACAAGCTTCATAATAAGGTTCATTTAATCTTCAAATAGAAGTGGTCTATATGTAGTAAAATCAAGAGTTGTAGTCATATTTTGCTTTTGACTATATGATAGGCACGTGTACAACAACTTCCACATGAATAGGCAAACATGAGACAAGTGACCAAGCTATGAGTGTCATTTATCCTAAACTAAGCCTACGAGGTGTTCAAAGTAGACTAAGTCAAAAAAACCAAAATAAAGATGGGTGAGAAGAACAAAGGAGTCAAATACGAGATCAATAATCTCACGTTATTATTAACAGATTACAATAATGTGAGATGTTAACAAATGGTGAATAAAAGGAAAAGAGTTGCAAAAGAAATCACGTCGGATTTTGATACATTATCATCTGTCCTTGAGAACATAAAATTTCAAGGAAAGAATTATGGTAAGTGATTGAGAACTTATTAGTCTTTTATGTTATCGGTCACAATGCTTGATATTGTAAAAACGATCTTTCATACATCCTGTTCTAGTATTGTATGTTACAATTAAATGTCACATTTTCCCCACATTTTATTATTGTATGCTTATCTAAAATCTAAATTTATTTATATGAATATGCAAGTTCCCTTTTAATTTTCCTTTTATGGACTTGCAAAATATTCGAAAACAAATTTTTAATTATAAATTTGTAAATATTGTGAATATTTTTCCATATTTGCAAATATTCAATAAAGGAACTTCCCCTTAAAATAGAGGAGGGCCTTAGTTCTTTATGTTTTAGTAAATCTATGGTGTCCTTCGACAAAATTATTTGCTAACTTGGTGTAAACAAAAAATTATGCACTTATTACTATTACATCATGCCTTTAGTATGTTGTTGTATAAATGCTTTCTAAGTACAAAGATTAGACACTGGTGACACCTTTTCCTAGTCCTATTACTTTTGATTGATTTTTATTATGACAATGTCTTATATTTCTTACATTTACATCTTTTTGTTGAGTCACAGGGATCCATGTCTCCATTCTTGGTCCTTTATTTTGTTTCTTGGCTTTGGGATAGTATCGCCCAAGAGCTAGTGTCCCTTTTGGGCACTTTTGTCCATTCTCTTTGGTTTTCTAAATTATCATTTGACACTTAACTTTGGGTCTTTTCTAATTCTTTGGGTCAGCCTTTGGTGTCACTAAGTGTTGAAATTCAAACAAGGAAGTCATATATATACATAACTTTGGGCTAATGTTTACTATCTACTACTTGGGCACAAAGCAACATTCAAAGATTGCATTTGGGATGCATTATTCACCGCATAGAGGGGATATTTTTGAATTCCATCTCACACATTCATATTGAGGGAAAAGTAGATGTAGTCCGCTATCTTGGTGCGATTGGCACAAGGGAAGCCTAGTTTGAGGGACATAACGTAATCACACACACACTAGAACTACATAGAATATGAAATGTAGTGCAACGCTCAATGAAAATCATATTGAGATGAATGCCGAGGTTAGTCGAACTTGAGCATATGCATTATTTATTCCATCTAATGTTTGCTTAAGCCTTGTGCAGGTAGCTAAGGTTTGTTTTGTAAGAACATGTGCGACACAAGAACCCTAATGCGGAGTTAGTGTGAAAAAAATGAAAGGAAGAAGACATTGATGTGCCATGAAAATCATAGAAGAAGAGCACTTGCTAGGATTCTAATGACTAGATCGGACATTAGCACCATGTGGTCCCGTCCCCTTTTGGGTGGTTCCATTTGAAGAAGTTACAGACTCCATTTTCTCAAACAGAGCACGAAAAATCTAGATCCAACCTTCTCAATCTGTTTCACATCCCAAAATCAATCTAGATTTCCCGATACAAGCTAAGTCACCCATACCTCTTATCTCACACACTTGTTTGCACTTTGCATTATAGATCTTGCTTATTCTTTTGTTATATTCATTTGATCTCATTCCTTTGATAAAAATTTATTTATTTTTAATTATTTGGTGAACTCGTTTATTGATTGAACCCTAGCCTACCTCAAGATCTATTATCTTGTATTTTCTTCATGGTTGATCAAAAAGTGTTGCAAAACCATCCTCCCAAACCTCCCCCAAGTATAAACCTATTCCTATGACTAGTCTTCAACCTATTTTTACAAATTCCCAAGAGGAAGTAGCCTTCTATCGCAAGTCACATATTACTGCTACATGTCATCCCAAAATTCCTCGTGTCTTTACAAAGCTTTTCAACCTTGGTCCTGATGTTGTACTCCTACCCCCTATTGAGGCCACTAGCTCTTGTGAATCTGATAGTGATTGCTTCTATTACTACAAATGATACATGTTTTGAAGATTTGGTTAGTTTTTCACATGAGGAACGTTTTGTTAATGATGTTGGTGATACACGCACTTGTTTTGATATTTTACATGCTACCATAAATGTCCCTTACCCTACTCCTCCTCCTCTTACATATGCACAAATCATTAAATTTGATCTTATTGTTGTTACTAATGCTATTTCGGTCCCCCTTATTCTTATCAACCAAGTACTCCTTCACCGAATAGTGTGCCTCTAAAGTCATATATTTCTTCCTCCACCTCTTGTGTGCTTCCTAATGATGTTAATAGTAATTTTTCTCCTCGTGTTGTATTAAAATCTACAAAAGTTCATGATGCATGTGTTTCTACTCTTTTTGTTTCCAAAGATAGTGTACATAATTATGTTCATAAGGATAATATGCATATTGCTTGTGATCCTCCTCCTAATGAGCTTGTTGATAAAATTGTGCAAACTTTTTTCCCTATTAATTTTTCTTCTCATGTTCCTATTCCTAATTTTCCACTTGCTGATCCAAAAGTTGACTTTCAACCCAATAGTGTCCCTATCACTACTTAAAAATGCAAGATTCGAGGCACCCCTTAATGTTTATGCCATTCCTCCACAAGAAGTCCTATCTATTATGCATGTTGTAGGTCATTTACAAAATAAGACCCACACCCTTACTCTTGAGAATAGGGCCTATTATGCTAGCAATGATCATAATGCACTTCTTGACAATCTTATTCCCAAAAATATTTACAATTCAACTTTTCCTAAGGGTTTTACTTTTCCTGCTTCTATTTTTTTGATGGAATGGGTAATCCTTATATGCATCTTAAGGATTTTATATTAGCTATGGATTCACATTCTAATGATAGATTACTTCTCAAAGCATTTCCTAGTAGTCTTATTGATATTGCTTCTCATTGGTTTCATCATTTTCCTAGTGGATCTATTAGTACTTATCTTGATATGGAAGAAGAATTTCTTAGACATTTTATTTCTAACAATGGTCCTAAAGTTACATTTGAGCATTTTCCTTATTTGCATCAAGGAAAGAATGAACTTGTTAATGATTATATCTTACATTTTAAATCATGCATGCATCATTTAATTTATCAGCCTATTGATCTAGAAATGCAATATATCTTTTTTTCGTGGCTTGATTCTTCCTTTGAAAGAAAAATTATTATATGATACATGTGAATCTTTTACACTTATTTTCTTTAAGGTTATAGCTTTAGAACAAGAGATGCTTAATGAACATACTATTGCCCATGCTTCTAGTTCTTCTACCACTTCTCCACCTACTACATCTTCTCTTCCTCTTATTGCACCACCCTCACATTCTCCATCTCCTACTAGACATACTCATGATCATCCACCACATCCTCATATACCTCCACCACATTCCACTCCCCCTCTAGCGGGAGCCATTATAATTCTCACATTTTACTAGGCCTCATGATATTTTACACACTTTTATTGATGAGAGGTTGATTAGGCTACCTTCTAATGAGCATCATCCTCCTCATCAGTTATGACAAAATCATAACCAACCATTCTATAATTTCCATAGGATCAATGGTCATAGAGATAATTATTATTATGCACTCCATGAAACACTTCATTGCTTGAGGACAAGGTTGTCATTTCTTTTTGCGCATGCCATGTCTTTGATAGATCACAATCCCCAATGATGTGTTGCACTCGACTTGATTATTTTAACTAGCTCTCGTCCTCTTAGAGTCATTTTGTTTCCTCCCTTGGCTTTGACTTTGCATGATTTGCTTCCCCACTTGTTATACAACCTAGACCTAAGTGGGTCCTAAAGGAGCACCACTCGCCATTATATGATTCACATCTTCCTAGTGTTGCTATGATCACTTCAGGATTATCATTTGATGCATATGCTCATGGGATTCCATCATTTGAGCCACTTAAGCATAGTTGTCACCTTCTTTCTCGCTAGATGTTTGTATGTTCTCTAAGTTACATAATTTCACAAATATTCTCTAAATGTATGCCACTATCTTCTCTCACTTGGTTAGGCATATTCTTCCCTTGTTCTCTTTCCCACCATTAACATGTTTATTACATGCCCTATTCAACAATCATCTTACAATACATGCCTACTATCATTCTACTATCTATTCAACTATCATCATGATAGTATTTATGCTATAAGCACATATAATCTACTCTCGACATCAATATCTACAATTACATCATCACCATTGTGATAACACATTTTATCAAATTAAATTATATAATAAAAAACTTGTATAAAAACACAAGTACACATCATCATATATACATCTTTGAAAGTTTCATAATAAAAATTAAGGAGCACGCCCACTACAATATATATCATACATCCTCCTCACTACTACCTGGAAGCTACTATCGAGCTCTTAAACTCAAAACCTCGCTACTAGATCTCTCGCTCTATAATAAGTATCGATGCTCATCTAATCGGGTCCGTAGTGGTACCGCCTCGACCATCATATCCACATATCAGCCATGGAGCTCCATGTATCTCTCCAACATGATCTGAGCTAGGCCACCTCCTCCAACTACCTCCTGCTTGCAGTGCTAACTCCATTCCAGCCTCATTTTGTTGTGACTACAAGACTATACATGTAGAAGCTACCACCGTCACATGATCAAACAAATATGCATGTTCCCTAACAATGTGGTCTACTCTCTCCAACATCTCACCTTGTATGAGGACTTATGGGGGCACATTGTGAGTCAACCCATGTATTGATGTATCCACAATCAACCTCCAATACTCATCACCTGTAACACACGACCTATATTAGTATATCATCATCACAATTACAAAAACACACATATTAATTACAAACAACACAATCACTTCTACTCACATGTGCAATCGTCTTTGTCCTTCTTGAATCTTCATAGGCAAGTTATTATCCGCCTATCACCTCTCCTCTTGTAGGATAACTTGGTAGATCTCCTATGTATCTACCACCACCGGAAAAAATAAAACCCATTGATGCTCTCGCCCACCACTCCATATACATGGGGTACATCCCACATCATCTATTCGCATGGGCACTATCTCCACATCCACCTCATATCCACCGACAGTGTAACTATGATCACTTCAGGATTATCATTTGATGCATATGCTCATGGGATTCCATCATTTGAGCCACTTAAGCATAGTTATCACCTTCTTTCTCGCTAGATGCTATATGTTCTCTAAGTTACATAATTTCACACATATTCTCTAAATGTATGCCACTATCTTCTCTCACTTGGTTAGGCCTATTCTTCCCATATTCCCTTTCCCACCATTAACATGTTTATTACATGTCCTATTCAACAATCATCTTACAATACATGCCTACCATCATTCTAATATCTATTCAACTATCATCATGATAGTATTTACGCTATAAGCACATATAATCTACTATATGACATCAATATCTACAATTATATCATCACCATTGTGATAACACATTTTATCAAATTAAATTATATAATAAAAACTTGTATAAAAACACAAGTACACATCATCATATATACATCTCTCAAAAGTTTCATAATACAAAATCAAGGAGCAATACCCACTACAACATATATCATACATCCTCCTCACTACTACTGGAGGCTACTATCGGATCTTTTAAACTCAAAACCTCACTATTAGATCTCTCGCCTCGTAATCGAGTATCGATCCTCATCTAACTAGGTGCAGTAGTGGCATTTGCCTCGGCCATCATATCCACATATCAGCCATGGAGCTCCATGTATCTCTCAAACATGATCTAAACTAGGCCACCTCCTCCAACTACCTCCTCGCCAAGTCTGCTAACTCCATTCCAGCCTCATTTTGTTGTGACTACAACACTATATATGTAGAAGCTGCCACCATCACATGATCAAACAAATATGCATGTTCCCTAACAATGTGGTCTACTCTCTCCAACATCTCACCCTATATGAGGACTTATGGGGGCACATTGTGAGTCAACACATGTATTGATGTATCCACAATCAACCTCCAATACTCATCACCTGTAACACAAAACCTATATTAGTACATCATCGTCACAATTTTTGAAAACACACTTATTAATTACAAACAACACAATCACTTCTACTCACATTATGCAACTGCTGTCGCTACTGCATCCTCATAGGCAAGTTCTTATCCACCTATCACCTCTCCTCTTGCAGGACAACTTGGTAGATCTCCTATTGTATCTACTACTGGAAAAAATAAAAACCCATCGATGCTCTGCCCACCACTGCATATACATTGGGGTACATCCCACATCATCTACTCGCATGGGAACTATCTCCACGTCCACCTCATATCCACCTAACATGTGTAACTATGATCACTTCAAGATTATCATTTGATGCATATGCTCATGGCATTCCATCATTTGAGCCACTTAAGCATAGTTGTCACCTTCTTTCTCGCTAGATGCTATATGTTCTCTAAGTTACATAATTTCACACATATTCTCTAAATGTGGGCCACTATCTTCTCTCACTTGGTTAGGCCTATTCTTCCCCTATTCTCTTTCCCACCATTAACATGTTTATCGTGCATGCCCTATTCAACAATCATGTTACAATACATACCTACTATCATTCTATTATCTATTCATCTATCATCATGATAGTATTTATGCTATAAGCACATATAATCTACTCTATGACATCAATATCTACAATTACATCATCACCATTGTGATAACACATTTTATCAAATTAAATTATATAATTAAAAACTTCTATAAAAACACATGTACACATCATCATATATACATCTTTCGAAAGTTTCATAATAAAAATTAAGGAGCACTATCCACTACAATATATATCATACATCCTCCTCACTACTACTAGAAGATACTATCAGAGCTCTTGAACTCAAAACCACACTACTAGATCTCTTCCTCTCGTAATCGGTATCGATGCTCATCTAATTGGATCCGTAATGGCACTTTGCCTCGGCCATCATATCAACATATCAGCCATGGAGCTCCATGTATCTCTCAAACATGATCTGAGCTAGGCCACCTCCTCTAACTACCTCCTCGCAGGTGCTAACTCTATTCCAGCCTCATTTTGTTGTGACTACAACACTATACATGTAGAAGCCGCCACCGTCACATGATCAAACAAATATGCATGTTCCCTAACAATGTGGTCTACTCTGTCCAACATATCACCATATATGAGGACTTATGGGGGCACATTGTGAGTCAACACATGTATTGATGTATCCACAATCAACCTCCAATACTCATCACCTGTAACACACGACCTATATTAGTACATTGTCGTCACAATTAAGAAAACACACGTATCAATTACAAACAACACAATCACTTCTACTCACATTATGCAACCGTTGTCGCCATCTTGAATCCTCATAGGAAAGTTCTTATCCACCTATCACCTCTCTCTCTTGCTGGACAACTTGGTAGATCTCCCATTGTATCTACCACCACTAGAAAAAATAAAACCCATCGATGCTTTGCCCACCACTCCATATACATCGTGGTACATCCCACATCATCTACTCGCATGGGAACTATCTCCACATACACCTCATATCCACACGATAGGTTTAACTAGGCCCATGTAGGACCCACTCATATATATTTATGTCATAAATATGGATTTGAACCTACATGCTATGCTATGCCAAACTATCGTGACACTCACTCATACTGAAAGAGGTTGATCACCCCGAAAACTCCGTCCTCAAGCCACATGGTAGATCGAATGCATCGTAGCTCCAAATGATCGTAGCACACCCCACATAGTCCATGTATGATCTCCAAATCACTTCCCCGGGTTCCATCCTATCCATAATCGACTTATAGGTTATATTGTCGAACCCATCACTCCTCAGACCAACCCATATAGCTACAAAAATATCGGTTCCAACCCAATCTACTCATGGAGAACTCAATGGTCTCATTATATCTATTTTTCATATGCCCACACATACAACAATGAAGTAGTGCTAATTCCACCATGGAAAACCTGACTTGACTATGTCATCCATCATAAGCAATGACTCGCATGTGTCTTCAACCCCGTAAAGTAGTTCCTTGCCAGCTATCTACTGCCGCCATGTATCGCTTTGGAGGCATCACCTACACCCTCTCTCTTATTACCGGTAATCATATTATCCTATATACATCCTCAAGGTTCTTGTCATCTCTCTAGTAGACAGCCAAAAGGTACAAGTGTCTCCACACCATCTCTCATAGAGTGCAGTCATCAGATGTATATTATGGAGCATCACCCCCAATCTAGTAATGTGCCGCAACCCGACACTGTCCAATATATCCCACTTTGTTCTCCTCTAAGTCCAATGCCAACAATGTAAATAAAAGCCTACTCGCATCAATTTCTCGTGAATGTATGTCTCTCTGCACAACATTGACAATCACAATAATCCAAAGTTAACATCTCAAACCATGTAAAAACATAATACTAATATCCTACAAATCCCTGGATAGAACCATCCAACACCTTGGATGCTACCACCAAGAACTTGGAGATTATTGCCCATAATCTGGATAGTACCATTCAATGAAAAAATAGGCCCTCTCAACCTGCTTTGTCTTGAGCGAAACACCCAAATTTTCAAAAAATGAAAAACATTAAATTACTCAAAAATCATTGGCTACTGCCTAATATACTTCACAAAATATGTTACTTACAGCTAATATGAAGTTTGTGTTGACACTTCCTCCACAACCCTCTCGAATCTAGTTGAGATCATCTCTTATTCACACAATATCTTCGCATGACTCAAAGATAAAAATCACAATACTCCAATTTAAAAATGAGGATCCTATTGACTTTTCTAACCTTACTATTTATAGTAAAATCTTATTGTCACTCCAATCACTATAGTTATTATGTTATCTTTTACGACAACTAATTCATCATCATTGTTTCTTCCATATCATGAGTGTGTTTATCTTTTAAAGGTCTTGTCATTAACATTTGAACCATATCTACACCGTCTACCGTACTAACTATTCACTTACATACCTACTTAGACTTGATTACATAATATTCCCATGTTTCACTCCTTATTACCTATTATATTCTATATGACTCTCAATCTTCTACAAAAATATATCTACTTTTCTTCCACTCATGGTTTTCCACATCGCTTCTCACCCTTCGCCGAAAGGGGGAACATAGTTGGGCTTATCCTATTACCCTCCTACACCGATTTAAGAAATTTTACAACATGAAACATACAACCACACTGTGGAATTCTAATAACTTCTCAAATTCTTGAAATTTCATCCAGTAAATGACCTAAGTTGGGGAAAGTTAGCTCTCAATCAAATACCACATTCCAATTGACTCAAAATCACAATTATTAATATATTTCAAGAGCAAAATTATCTCAGATTCTCACACTTTCCCCCTAAAATGACCTAATTTGGGGGAAAATAAACTCTCCAAAGTAGTTTCAAATCAATCTAGTTTAATCAAATATTATGCCTCAATCAATATGTGTTGTTTCCAAAGTCTAATTCCACTAGTATTAATATCCCTCCTAAATGACCTAATTTGGGAGCCAATGAAGTTCCAAAGCACTTTTCCACTTGGCTGGTTTGCACCCCTACATTGTAAAGTGGGGGAAATGAGACGTCATTACCTATCCTTGTCCATGTTATGGGGGTTTTGTCGTGACTAGTAGGCAAGTTTCAATTGTTTCATTTTCTTCTGCAAGGGTGGAACCTATTTTAAGGAAGCGTCATGGTGTGAAACAAACTTGATCACTCTCCCAACACTCTTTCTCTAATGATAAGATGCTCAAATCTGTAGTGGTTTTACAACCATTTGGGAATTGATCACTCCCAACCCTTCCTTCAATCTCCAAGTTTTAAATTCTCTTATATCTCCTTAACACATTTTCTATCGTTGTCGCCCTCAAAATTCCCCTCTTTTGAAGTCAAGTTTTGAAAATTTTAAGTCGGTACCTTGGAGTAATCTGTGCTTTTACTTGAAAATATTTTCCTTCATTCGGATGTCGTTGTCAATCCTTCTCTTTGGCTGTGGATCACATAGAGCCTGGTATTGTTTGCTTTTTTCATTCCATGGAGAATAATTTAAAATTTGGGTGTAAAGGTGGGGTTTTCCCTTTTATTTTTATTTTTCCACAGTCGTGAACGACGGGCGTATCTTCCCTGTCAATTTTTGCCCCAACATCCACGGGTAGTACATGGAAATCTCTTATTGGATGCGGCATGGCCATGTTTCAAGTGGCAACAAAGCCTCCACACACCCAAACGACGCAACTCCAAGGGCAAGGCCCAAGGGATAGTCCTCAAATAAGCGTAGGATTTCCACATGTCCTAGGTCCGAAATGAAGACAGAACAAGCCCGAATCGGCTAAGTATGGAAGGTTTAGCGGACAACGCCATGTGTCTCATCGAGAACAACTTCAAGGGTCGAGGCCAAAGGCGGTTCCCCAAACGTGCACGCGAGCTCTCCACATGTCCCAGGACCAAAAAGGGGACATAGTTGACTATTTAATCGACTAAGTATGAGAGGGTCGACGGAAGCCTCCACATGCCTCAACGGTGCAACTTCAGAAGTGAGACCAAAGGGCCAATCTCCAAATGAGTGCCAACTCGCCACGTGGTCAGAGTCAAAGGAAAGTCTAGGACCAATGGAAGGAGCCACGCATCAGCTCGGTGCCCTTTCGGGGCGAATCCAAAGTGGAAACTCAAATGAGCGCCAACTCTCCATGTGTCTAGGGTCCCACACAAGTCAAGTGGGTATGAACTCGAATCAACTAAGTATAAAATAACTGGTGGAAGTCTCGAGTTTCTCTTGGTGCAACTTCAAAGGAAGAATCAAGAGCGGGTCCCCAAGTGTGTGCGGGCTCACCACGTGGTCATAGTCAAAGAAGGGGCAAGAGTCACCATTGAATTGACTAAGTATAGAAGGGTTTGTAGAAGCCTCCACGTGTCAACTTGGCGCAACTTCAAAGGAAAAATCTGGAGGCAAGTCCCAAATGTGCGTTGAGTTTCCACGTGTCTAGGGTCAAACATATGGCCCCACTAAAAAAAGGGACTTAGTCAAAAACACAAAAATATTGAACTAGCCCACAAAGGGACACATGGTCATGTTTCAAGCAAAGGTGGGGAGGCGGACCCTTCTTATGTTTTGATGCTTTGAAAAGTCAAAGTGGGCCGTCAAGTGATTTGGGAATTTGGGCTTTGTTTCCATAAAGAGCTCAAAGTTATAAAGTGACCCATGACCCCGTTCATGCCAAGGGATAAAGTCAAATGTTGAGCTCACATCAAAAGTTAAAGTGGGGAGGCGGGTCGGCGGAGCAATTTGAGTTTTTTTAGCCCATGTTGAAAAGAGGTAAAATTATAAAAGTGACTCGCAGCTCTGTCGCCACTAAGGTAAATCCACGTTTCAAGCCTTTATCAAAAGCAGGTGGGCGGGCCAAAATGTTCCAAAGTGTTATTTCTCTAAAAAGGAAAAAAATACAAAAGTAATCGTCATGCCCACTTCAGTTTAAATCTCTCCCACGTGGACGAATCAAATTCAAAGTTTATAAAGGTAGGATGAACGGATGCGATTCAATGCATTTGGTTTTTTTGCCAAGCATAGAAACGACCGAGGTATTAGAGAGGTTTAGACATCGGTTTCTTGAATCAATTTTTAACATTTTTGTAACTGAATGTAACCGTTCTTGGAAGCTATTTAATGGCTTCTCCATGCTGTTATTAGGTTAGATCCTAATACTCTGTAGAGGTAATAGATTCAAAGTAATCAATAAGTATTTCTCTTTCTTCCTCTGTTATTCCTTCTTTCCTTGTCTGAAAATTTGGGAATCATCCATCTTTTATGATAAGAAACTTTGTGTTCTTGTTTATATGATTTCTGGAACTTTGTGTATGTGGAATTATATTGGTTATGAAAGTGAATGATTCTACTCTGCATCTCACTAGTTCAATACGTATAAGGTTATACTCTGCTATCTATATTTCCTAAAGGTATTGTTATGTTCTTCCTCTCTCATCTCCTTAATTCTTCCATTCTTTCGTATTGATGTTCTTCGGGCATAAAACATTTCAAAGTATCAGGAATCCACACCTTGAAAGTTGTACATTTATATATAAGTTTTGTTGCTTGCTTTGATAAGGGAACCTCTCCCATTAAAGAGGAGGGACTTCTTTGTCCCATGACGTGGTTTGTTAAAGTATCATTTTAAAACCCAACACTATCCAACTACTCTGTTATGAAAAAACACTCACCGCACATGGATAAAAATGGTGATCCATGTTTTTATCCATGGTTTGCCACGTTGTGATTCTTACTATCGACACACCTCGATTACCACTCCTTCTACCCTCTACAAGTATGTTCTTATTATATCATTTATACTATTGAATTTCATCCAAATAACATAAAGGGGGAAAATGTAGACACAAAATTATACACTTATTACTATTACATCACGCCTCTAGTATGTTGTATACATGATTTCTAATTTTGAGGATTAGAAAGCGCAACACCTTTTCCTAGTCCTTTATTGCCTTTGATTGATTTTGATTGTGACATTGTCTTATATTTCTTGGATTTAAATCTTTTGGTCGAGGCATAGGAATCTCTATCCTGTTCTTGGTTGTATTTATGTTTCTTGGATTTGGGACAATAATACCACCCATCAATGACACTACCGCCAGCCAGTAATGTCCCTTATGGGAGACTTTTTCCATTCTTTTTAGTTTTTCTAAATTATTGTTTCGAACTTAATTTTGGGTCTTTTTAATTCTTTGGGTCAGACTTTGGTGTCACTAAGTGTTGAAATTCAAACAAGGAAGTCATATATATACACAACTTACTCATTATTATTAGGGGCTAGACAATTGGTGTTAATAATTACTATTTACGATTTGGGAAAAGAGTAACATTCAAGGATTGCATATGGGCTGCACTATCCATTGCATAAGAGGGGATATTTTTGAATTCCATCTCACACATTCATATTGGGGGAAAATTAGTTATATCCCGCTATCTTGGTGTACACACACACACACACACACACACACACACACACACACACACACACACACACACACACAACTATATATAGATTGTACAACGTAGTGTAGCACTCTAAAGTGAAAATCACATTGGGGTGACTACCGAGGTCAATCCAAGTCAAGCATATACATTATTTATTCCATCTAATGTTTACTTGAGATTTTTTCAAGTAGTTATGATTTGTTTTACGGGAACATGTGTGACACATGAACCCTATGTGAGTTGATGTGAAAAATAATGAAAGGAATAAGACATTGATAGGCCCCAAAAGACCATAAACAAAGCAGCCTGTCGGGACACTAGTGCCTATATTGAACACTAGCACTTGGGGTGGTCATGGTTCCATCTTAAGAAGTTCGAGACTCCATTTTCTCAAATAGATCCTGAAAAATACAAATCCAACCTTTTAAGCTTGTCTCCTAACCCAAAATCAGCCACTCTTAACTCTTATCTTGCACACTTGCTTGAAATTTACAAGCTCGATCTTGCTTGTTACTGCTATATTCATTTGATATCAATCCTTTGATAATTTTTTTTTTTAAAATCACTTGGTGAAAGTTCTTGGATCTCATATATGTTTGGGTAGCTCTCACTTTGTTTCAATGGCACATTTACAGTGTGGTAGAACTCAAAGTAGTAAGGCAACCAATGTCTCGAACTATCCTACTAGTGTCTATACCATTAGTAGAAGAGTTTTCTTGGCTCTTAGTACTCTTATTAGCACCAAAAATAGGTTGAAAGAAAGTTATAAAATTGATTGTCTTAGACTATCCAAAAAGAGTTTTTCATCTAAGAGCAATAATCTCTCATAGGAGAAGGGCCAAAATTTCTAGTCAAGGTGATAAAAAAGGTTTATCTTGAGCATTGTGGTATTGGAAATAGTAAATACCTCAGATTTTACGGTAGATAGGAAAATGCAAAAGAAAATAATTTTCAGTTTTAACCTCATAGAATGTACATGGGATTTTCATTTGACCTTAGCAAGGAATATGGTGGTTGGTCTCAATCTCAATTTAGCGGGATAATACCTTGATTAACCTAATGAGATTCTCTATCCATGAGACTAATGCTACTATAGGTGATATGCACTTGAGCCCAAGTATAATGGAAACACCTTAGGTCTGTGGGTATACCTATTGTTGAGGTGAGTCTCCGATATCAAGGACGGTTCCTTATTGATGTATCCTAAACTAATTTTTGGGATTTTGAGGGTAAAAAGATTGATGTAACTAAATTGAAATGGGGTGATACACCAAATTTATTGAGGGATTTGACTGAGTACATGCACAATAAAATTGAGAACAAATTGTAGATGCACGAACTAATGGTTTTTAGTAGAATCTTAAGGTAAAACACTTATGTATTGAGGGATAAATCACAACAACACAACAAGTTAAACATGCACACTAAGACTATGTAGAAAATACCAAATTTGCAGCAAGGTAAGATAATTAAATCAGGGAATTAACATTCACAAGAGATAATAGAAAGATACACACCACTGTAAATAATTGGAAAGAAATAATTGGTTCTCATTCAAAGGGAAAAATGGAAAAATATGCTTCAACACTCCTACATCCAAAAGTCCTCCTTTGTGCCTTGCTAGTGCACACAATATATAACAAAAATACTTCACCCAACCCCTCCTAAAAATAGACTACAATATGTACTCACCCATGCATGCTAATTTTACCCCTTTATCATGAATAAATAAAGGAATAAAAATAGACATGCTAATTACAATGAGGCATTAATAGCCTTAGTTACAAAAATACACTTAGTCAAAGTGTAGTTGACTGCTCTATTTTTAATACAATTAATAAACTTGGATGAATACTTTTGGCTAATATTAACCACTTGCTTGGTTGCTTGATTAAAGTCTCCTCAATGTGAATAAAACTTTTCCTTGTGATGCTGACAGGTGATGATTAAATAATCATAATTAATTCTCTGATGTAACACTTGAAAATTCACCCACTTGCAGAGGAAATTTTTTCTTCTTTGTTCTATCCTCTAGTGATGGCATGCAAAATTTCATATTGTGCAAAAACATTTTCTTTATGTCTCCAACAATTAGCAAAAATGTTCACCCCAATGTGGGGACCACTTGTCTATGTGCACATAATAATATTCTTCCTTTGCAATGAAGATAAATAAAGTTTTTGAGAAAACTCCAATTATGTCCCTTTTGATCCATGTGATAACTATGATGTTGATCTCTTGAATATTCTTGGTCTCCTTTTCTTAGCAATTTTTAAGGTAAAATTTTTAAATTTTAAGGTAAAGACTTTACGTCTTTCACCATAATTGGTCCTTATCCTGACTTGGTCATGAGCATATAATAATCATATATTATTTCCCCCTTTTCATCATGGCATATACTTTGGAAAATCATTTCCACCTTTTGATTTTACCATCCATGCATTATATAAGGGTTCGTAATCCATTTGATAATAATCATGGCATATATGCCACATCATTGATTCAATGTTAAGGTTTGAAGTTGGCCACCTTTGGATTTGATTTTGATCAATGTATAGTTGGAATGCTGTCTTTGAATCATCATTGCACATATTATTAGTTGGGCTCCTTGAATCATTTGTGGCATATACTATGATTTGGATTTGATTTTCAATGACACCAACTATTATGTTTAGACCTTAGACAAGGTCAATGCAATGATTATTTGAAAAAGGGGCCTTCCCCATCAACATGATGACTCATGAACCCTTTATTTTCTTTTTAGTGATTATTTGATTTAACCCTGGGGTTTGAATGAAAATTGGGGTTGCATTGATTTTGATGTTTGATTTGTAACCATTGATCCTCGGTTACTCTTAATCCTTTTCGATTGATCTATGTACCATTGATGAGATGGGTTCCATTATGCTTCGAGTCATTTGATCTTGTGCCATTTGATCTCTTTGTTGATTTATGTACTCATTATGATGGGGTGGTTAGATTGTGGTTTGCATTTTTGACCATTCGATCTCTACTAGCATGATCCTCACCATTGATTTTAACTTTGCGTTGAGTCAGGGTTGCTTTGTTGTTAATCTTGGTCGAGTAAAAACAACTCAAACCTATCTCAGTTTTTATGGATGTGTTAAGAAGTTGGAAAAAAGGTGAAACCTGAAAACATTTCTAGACTGCCATTGATATGTGCATTTGAGCTCGATTCTCTTGCATTTTTTAGCCTATGGGGTTTTTAACTTTGAATATTTGTATCCTTTCTGCAACTTTTTCTCTTTTTGAGCTTCTAGGTATGAAAGATTTTTAGTCAGTGGTGGCCACCATTGTTAGAAGGTTTTCGAGCTCCTCACTCTCCCATATCAGTCTCTCTTCCATTTTTTTCTTTCTCCCGAGTTTGTGAGGTTTTCTGTGAGGAAAAGTTGCCATTATTGATCTTCATGAGCTCGAAAATTCTATCAAATGACCTATGTGAGGTTCTGTGCTTGAAAATTTCAAGAAGGTGAGTTTTCGTTCATCGATCCCTATATTGGATTATTCTTATTTATTTTATTTTTAAAAATAATTCTTAATTGAAATTTTTTTTCAAAGCATTGATACCTTGAATCTTTTACATTTCCATTGTGTTTCCTTGTAATTTTGAGTTCGAAAATCGATTTGGTATTCGTGATTTTCAGTCCTTCACTTGGCTCTTTGAGGGTTTCAGGAAACTTGACCATACGACGAGTTATGGCTTCTTTTTGACTTCTTTTGCAAAAGTTTTAAGATAGTGATGGACGGTCATAAAGTATAAGGCATTTTGATGAACAATATTGTTAATGGTCTATATTTTTCATTTCTTCTTTTATTCGTAAGTTTTATTTGGTATTCGTTATGTAAGATTGATTTCAACAAGATTTTGTTCATTTTTTTTTGAACTTTTTGAGCTTCAAATCAAGTAGATGATTTTTTCATTTAAAAATGCATGAGTACTTTTGTCTTTTTTTAAATGTTACTGTAACATCCACCATTAGAGTTATGGGTTGAGTTATTTTCGTTTGCATCCAGATCCCACATTTCAAGTTATGTGCGTTGTATACTTTTTTTGAAAATTTTATGAACAAAAGGAGGATTATGCTTTTATCTAATCATTCCAAACTCTGCCCTATTCATATAGATCTGGGTTGCATCATTGTTTTTGTTCGAGCTAATGGCTTGAGATCTTGGGCTCCTTAATTTCTGCAAACTAATATTCTCCTGTTAAGAGTACTCATTGAATTGTTGTATTTCCTTTCAAAGCTACTTACCATTGATGGGAAAATGCATTCTTAAAGGTGATGGTATGAAAACAATAACATGTTGTGACTTCTCTCTTTTAATTGTCTTTATTCCTCATGATGGAAAAATGGGCCTTCTTGATCATTTTTAAAACTTTGCAAAATTCTATGTGGCATGTATGTAACTTAAACTTTATCTGAGGATGTACAATTTCATAACTACTTGAGCTCTTTTCTACCATGGTTAAGAGAAGTCTGAAATTGCTTTAAGTTTTACAAAATTGTTTTTGATTTTCAGTCATCCATACTTTTATGTGTATCCTTTGATGTATGATGATTTCTAGAAATATGTTTCGATTTCTTGAAATCTGTATATCCATGTTGGAGATCTTTGTTCCTTCATTTGATTACCTCAAATAAATATGGCTGCCACTAGCATTATGTAAAAATTTGAAATATTCAAATTGTTGTAGCTTACCTTGTTAGTATAAAATTGATTTTGATTTTATCTAAACTGGCAATTACACCTTGATTTACATTAACAGTTTGGTGTTTTGACATGACACAACTCAAACATATTCTGCCTTTTTTTGTGACATTTTCAATTCTCATACTTTTCCTCCTAGAAAACTTGTAAATTTGTATTGTATGCATTAAAAGGATCCATTGTTAAATGATCCTCTTTTTGTATAGATGTTTCTTGGATTTCTTTTAATGAAATGCATCTGTAATCTTGATAAGCTAGTGGATGTTTTTTAAACATAGTTTATTCATGAATCTTTGTGAAAATCAGAATCATGATAAAAGTGAAAATCCTAACTTTGAACTTAAACATAGTAAAGTGAAAAGTCTTTTCTTAGAGACATGTTATATACTGCATCAAATTTACCTTGCTTTCTATTTATATCATACAAATGACCTTGTATTTAAAACCTGAGATTTCATGTTTGATGGATACATTTTGAAAGTTGTGCATGGTTTAAGTTGAATGCTCTCTTGGATTTATATCTCTTCAATTGCATGATGTTGTAGATGGATTCTCCTTGAAACTGAAACATTGTGAGCTTAATCATTTTATTTTGTGGAACCTTCTATTGCAATTGTAACTATGAAAAAGTTTTTTGATATTTTTGAGGACTTTTCCTCATGAGTTGCTTTCAGAAAATGCAATTTGCAAATATTGTATTCAGTAGTTCATTTTGCACATTTGTCATATGTATTTGATTGATGATGACATCTAAAGCTTTATTTGATTCTCTTATTAGCTTGGAATGGTTCTCAAACTTGGTCGTAACCTTGAATCTTGTACTTTGATGTAGTCTTGAAAAGTTGTTTCTAAGCTGAAAATGCCACTCTGCCTTTAGTGTATATGTACCTCCTTAGCTTTTTGTTTTGTACTTGATCATTATGAGATGAATGCATTACTTTGTTTTGACCTACAAAATGTGGTACTTTTTGATCTGAGTATTTCAAAGTATGAAATGAATTCCTTTTTTATTGATCAATCTTTAACTCCTTGGAAAGCAATTTTGTTCTTAAAATACAATAGTTGGTATTTCTTTCTTTCTTCTTACATGTACCTACACATTTAAAAAATAGTTAGAAAATAAATAGGCTTTTTTAGCCTCTCTTATATTCCATAGTTATTTTCCTTTTTTTTTTTTTTTTATTATCTGTCATGATTTCTATGAATACCATGAGCTTACGTAAGATAGTACTTTCTTAATTTTGTATCATCTTTGATGTACCTTATGCTTGTTAACTTCAAATGATTCATTTGCATGAAAATGATAGCACTAGAATACAGATTAAACCTTGAGCTCAAAAAATGACAACCTTCTCTTTCTATTTCAGGTACGTTGATGGAATTGGATGATGTAGATGAAGATTAAGATGATGTAGATGAAGACCAAGAGAAGACCCAAAAGGCAATGATGGGTTTTTTTCTATATTCCTTTCTTTTAGCTTTGTGTACATGTATCTTTTGCTTCAATAGTCATAAGTTACATCCCACGGCTTGTGTGGGAAACATTAAATTTCTTCATGAATAAATGACATTAATTTTTGTAATTGAGTTGTATACTTCTTTCTGCATTCATCTTTTATGATATGTATTGATTGTATAATGAAATAAACAACTCAATCACATGATTAATAATATTTAAACATAAAGAAATAATGAGATTTGATGTACCTATAACTTAATAATGAACTCTTATGCATGTAAAATGTAACTTTGTTTGTTGTTTTGAGTTTAACATCTCACATAAACTGTGATTCCCACCTTCATCAAGGTAATGCATTGGTCCTTTGGGATTTTGTGTTTCCTTGTTAAAGACGAACATGGAATGACAACATATGTGAGGTGTTACATTCTATAACAACACACATAGTTGTAGATTGCATGTTGTTAATCAATTGACTACAACTAAAAACACAATAAAATTGTATGAATTTTCCCCTTAGTTAGGTTCATTCATCAATGCCTTCCATCGAAAACAAAGTTTGAGTTTCCCATTTTTGCATGAGTGCAAAAATTGTCAAAATTTTGGTGATCCTATGGGGAAAATTTACTTGCTAGTTTGTAGACCATGCCTTTCTCTTAGTCCATTGGGCATGGAGTCAAAGCATATAACCAAAATCTTCCTTTTTTTAAAAAAATGACCCCTTTAAAAAAAAACTAAAGTTGGGAAAGGATTTGGTAAACCAAATCACATGCATGAATGCACTTATTGAATTGAAAAACATTGCAATGTGCATGAACTACACTTATTGAAAGGGAAATCCTACTCTAACTAGACACTGTAGGATTTTCAATAACAATGTTTAAGAAACATACCATTCACATAGGAATGGGAAGTTCTTCTTCATTCAGCCTTGAAAGCTGAAATGCATTGTGCTCTTTGCAAAAGTTGAAATCATGTAAGGACCACTCCAGATTATATCAAACTTTGTGTGGTTTCTAGCTTTTTGCATGATCAACATCCCATTTCAACACAATGTCTCCTTCATTGAAGACTCGAACTTAGCCTTTTTATCAAATGTTCTCTTGATCTTGTCTCTGATTTTTTTCCATGTTCAGATGAGCTTGATCTCTTAGCTCTTGTAGCTCCATTAATTCTACATAATGAACCTACATTGGTTCATTCTCAAGTAATTCCATCGATGTAGTAAATCCAATGTGGGAAACTCAACTGAGATGGGCATTCTTGCCTCACGTCCATAAAAAAGCTTGTATGGTGAATTACCAACTGATCTTTTAGGAGTCACTCTGTCAGCCCAAAGTGTTGAATTTAACATCAGATACCAAGCTCTTTGGTTGTCCTTGAGTGTTCTTTTGATGATCTTCAAAATATTTTTGTTAGTACTTTCAACTAATCCATTACCTTGTGGGTAATAATTAGATGAAGTACTCAAATAAATACCATGTTTGATAACCCAATCTATTACCTTTGCACCAAGAAATGCTAAGGCATTATCTAAAATGATAGTTGTTGGAACACCAAATCTGTAAATTATACCTTCATAAAATGATAAAATTGAAGTCTCATTAGCTTCTTTCAAAGCTATTGCTTTAGTCCAATGTGTGAAATAATCCATGGCAGTCAAGATCCACTTGTGTCCTTGTGATGAAGGTGGATTTATCATGCCAATGAAGTCAAGACCCCACTTGCATGAATGGTTGATCCATTGAAATAGGTTATAGGGAAGTGAAGCTAAACATTCTTTTCCAACAAAGAATGCACACTTCTTACACTTTCTAATCCATTCAAAGTAGTCCTTGAATATGTTGGGCCAATAGTAACCAACTTTCATAATTTTTAAGGTTATAGTATGTGTTGAAAAGTGGCCTCCATAGGTCCTTCATGAAACTCGGATAATAGTTGTTGCACTCTATCATAATCAATACATCGCAGAAAAATTCCATTTATATCCCTTTTGAACAACACACCATCAATGAAAACATAAGGTACAACTTGTAATCTAAAATATCTTCATTTATTCTTGTCCATACCTTTCGGATAAGTACCGTGCTACAAGTAATTAATCAAATCAGTCATCCATCTTGATCCTTGAACTTCTGGATTGAGTTTGGTTGTTGATTTTAGGTTGTAATAAGATTTCTAATTGTTGATATGTGATTTTAGCATGTGTAATAATGATTTTTTGATTTTACAGCCTGTTGTTTTTCCATATCATTAATCAAGATGTTCACACAATCCTTTACCTTAACTTTTTTGCAACATGGATGTCAACATCATACTCCATAACCTTTGTAATCCATCCTTCTCTCTCTTCATTCATTTAGTTCTTTGTTCAACAAGAATGCTTTAACACTTGGATGAGAGACTAAAACATGTATCTTATTATTGGAAAGCATGTACTTGAAATTATTTAATCCTCTAACTACAACAAGTACTTGTTTTTCAAGAAAAGTGTACCTTATCTCATAGTCATGTAAGCTCTACCCAAAGAAAGCAATTGGTGCTCAATATTTTCATCATTAACTTGAGTTAATATGGTTGAAATGGTTTCATCTCCTCGTAAGTGCATACATCATGAAATCCTTATCAAAATTTGGATTTTCTAGAGTAGGAGCTTGTGAAATAGTATCTTGATAGCTTCAAATCCTTTTCTTCCTTCATTGGTCCAAGAGAAAGTTTTATCTTTCTTTAACATGGTTGTTAATGGCTTGACTAATGTTGCAAAATCTGGAACAAATATTCTAACAAAGTTGATTTTTCCAAGAAAATTTGTAATGCTTTCTTATGATGAGGCAAGGATAGTTGTGAAATTACTTCAATTCTGAAAGGATCAATAGCTAAACCTTGTCTAGAAACAATATGTCCAAGTAATTTACCTTGATGGACTAAAAATATAGATTTTTGGGATTCAATGATATTCCAAACTACTCTGCAAAGCTGAAAAGTTTGCCTTAGATGCATAAGATGATCATCAGAATTCTTCAAAAAATAAATAAATCATCTAAATAAACCAGTATGCATTTATTTAATAGGCTATGAAAATCCATGTCCATTGCACACGTTGAAACGTTGCACCGACATTAGAAAGTCCAAAAGGCATTTTTTTAAGAATAAGTACCCCACTTTGTGGTGAAAGTTGTTTTGTATCTGTCTTCTTCATGCACAAGAATCTGATTGTATCCTATTATAACCATCCAAAAGGGACAACCTATCTGAACCTAAAACTGTTCTTAAAATATGATCCATGTTGGTAATGGATAATGATCTTTTAATGAAGCCTTGTTAAGATCTCTAAAATCCACATAGCCAGATTTCTTCATTTTTTTCCAAACAGGCACAAGATTAGCTACCCAACTTGAATGTTTAACTAGAAAGATAATACCTGATTCAATCAGCTTGGATAACTCTTTTCTCATCAAGGGTTCAATCTTAGGATTTACATGCCTTTGTTTTACCTAATTGGTTTGGAATTTGGCTTGCAACTCTATGGTATGCTGAGCTAAAATGGGGTCAAATCCTCTCAAATCTTGGTATTTCCAAGAAAAAACATCTTTGAATTCTTTACATAAATTAATAAAAGACTATTTTTTAGCTAAGGAACATACCTTTCTCGATAAATAACTTCTTTTTTCATCATCAACTAAGATCTCTTCGTAGTTATCTACATGTGAGTCGAGATCTTTCCTTTATCCTTTCTTAATTGATCATCAAAACTGAAAATATCTTCTAATGTGACTAGTCCTTGGGAAGCTTGTTTGTCTTCAATTGAACAATCTGGTCACCATATAAATGTTGCAATTTTCTTGATTAACTACAGAAAATTTAACTTCTTGCTGCAGAAAATATATAGATTTCTCATCATCTTGAAAACTTGCCAATTTTCTTCATTATCAGGTACTAAAGGTCTGATAATCAGTTTTATATGTGGCTGCACTTTGTTGTTTTCAATTTGTTCTAGCACTCAAAGCTAGCACCAACTGCTGCAAGTTTTTCTACATGTTTGTTTTCAGCTCTTGGACATATTGCATATTAATAGCATCAAAATCCTCCATTAAGTCTGAAACTCTATGCTTGTAAGATTTCAAGCAATGAATTCTTACACACATTAAAGTTTTTACTTGATTAATTACTAACTTTGAATCACCAAAAACTTGTAACATGTTGATACCTCTTTTTCTGGCCCATTGTAAGCCATGAATTAATGCTTCATATTTAGCTACATTACAAGTACATGAGAATTGTAGACTTAGAGATGAAAAATACCTTTCATTTGTAGGGGAAGTAAGCATCAAACCTACACCTTGTCTTTTTTGTTCTTTGCTCCATCGAAATGAAGCTTCCATAAGCCTTTCCTTTTTTTTCTTTTTGGACAACAAGGGGATTGGTGCATTTTCTTCATGCAAACAATAAATGCCAAATAAATATTCTTCCACTTCTTTGAAGGGATCATAAGCATGTTCTTCTTGAGTTTTTTCATCCATAAATAGATTAGAAACACCATCTAATGCAGAAACATGTGTTGTGATGTCAAAATCAGATTGATCTATGGCTGCATAATTTGCTACAACATTTGAAGCATGAGGTTCAATATGAAATCTAGCCAAAGGCTCTAAATTGACTGTAACTTTAGTTCCATACCTTGTAGTAAAGAATAAAAATGACCAATATGAAGAAAGATAACCTCCTATCTTTGTTGTGAAATATCTTGATAAACATAAAGCAAAGTAGGGAGGTAAATCTACTACTGTAACATCTTGCAGAATAGAAACATTTGGACAAGCATGTAACATTACCTCCAAATTTCTAATGACACCAACTGTGTTAGTTGTTGTTCCATCTAGCTGCAACACACTTTTCTCTATAGGTTCATACTATAGGCCTAATTTTTTTGCAATTGCTTTAGGCATTATTATGTTTATCTTTGCACCACTATCAACCATAGTTATGAACTAAATAATCTCAATAATCAAATATAGATAAAAGGGTGGTGGATTTTTAATATCATGAGAATTTAAAACTTTTGTACCATCCACTTAACCTCTTTCATGTGATCTTGCTCGATTGTACCAAGAACCATATCTACTTTCTGAGCTTCTTTTTCTGTTGGTTTTGAAGAAATATGCAACTTAGCAAGCTCATGAGCAAGTAGCTCCTACTGTCTGGAATACTCAAAGCATCCCATAATGAAATATTAATATTATGATTTTTCATTACCTCAACAATATTAAAAGAATAAGCAAGTCTTTGAAAAATCTTCTACAATTTTTAGCATAAGCTTTAGCAAAAACTGACTTTGCTTCAACAACTTTTGAAATATGAGGTATGAATAATCTTCTAGGATCAAGTGCAATTTTTTTTCTCTTTAGGAGCTGAAATGCTTTTTATTTTTAAAGGAACAACATAGTTGTTTGTTTTTTTTGACCTGTACTTGTTGATTTATTAGTGATTGTAGGAAAAACAAGTCTTTTGTTGTTTTTCTTTATCTTGAGCTCTTTCTTGAGACCTAGTTGTAATTGTAATAAAATCTTCTTCTCCAAAACTGACTAAGTTCTATTCAGGTGATTTTTAACTATGAGCATCTTGCTACCCACCCTCCATTTGAGGCATAAATAATGCTTTAGATTGAGGTTGTGCAACAAGGCTTATATTTAGAATGCATTTGGACAATTAACAATTGAATGAGGTTGATTACAAGGTAAACACCACTCTTCTAAAGCCATGTTGACTGGAACAAGAGTGCTAGATGAACTAGGAGCTTTAGGATCAAATTGCCTTGGATGATAAGGTTGTCTATAAGTTTTGATTTTGCTGAAATGGCTTGCCTATTATGCTGATTTTGTTGATATGAAGTTTGGTAAGGCCTGCTAGACTAGGTAACTTTATTGTCAATTGATGTTAGTTTGTTCCCCATTATCTACAAGGATTTAAATATGTCATTTGCTATGTTCTGCAAAAAAAGTTTCTATTATGGTAATGGGTTGTGGAACAGGTGCCAAATATGCCATAAGAGGCATAAAAGGTCTTGGGATATATTTACCAGCTTGAATGAGGTTGTTTTCATCCCTAATAGCAATATCATAAGTTACTAGGAGTGTTCCTCCCATAGACTGAATCATGGCTGAAATGTCGCTATTTAAAGCTCTAAGATAGTATAGAAATGCATGATCAACTTGAGGCTTAACATTGGTTGGAATTCTTTCCCAAGTTCTAGAAAATCTGATGTTAAAACTAGCCATAAATTCATGAGGATCTCTTTTGATTGTAGAAAACGTTCTATGAGAGATAAATGATCAAATTGTCTTGAAATTGCTTAAGTAGTTGATCCCCTAATTCATCCCAAGTTGTTATGCTCCCTATCGGTAAAGTTTTGTACCATTGCAAAGCTTGTCCTTTAAATGATGCAGCTAAGAGTCTCAAGGCTACATCTTCATGAGTTACGTTATGGACTACACAAAGGGCTACAATATCTTTAATATGCTAGTAGGGGTAATCTGATTTTCACCAATAAATGAAGGTAAACCTTTAGGGAAGCAACAGGTATATCATGATAGAATTGAATTACTAAAGGGCTGCCATTAGTAAAGGTCACAAAATTTCTAGGTGGTGGTGGTGGTTGATGCATGATTACTAGGATTTGAACAACAAGATTAACACATGGTGAAGGAAGGGAGGAGGGTTTGCCAAAACTAGGCCTATTATAAGGTAAGGTATTGCCAACTCTTCTTCTTCTTGTAGAATTTAAAGGTAATGAAATAAAATCAAGGAAGTCCTCTTACCGATGATCTTGTAGTCACTTTAGGCATGGAACATGCTGCAAAACTGGTCTGAAATCAGCCTTACGGAGTCGCCAAATAATTTATTTTGATTTTCAATGGATTTTCAACTTTTTCTTCCAAAAGTGATTTTATTTTCGTTGTAAATCTGTTGTAAAATTGTAATCTGATTGATCCGTGTCCCACCAGCATGCCAAAAATTGTTATCTCTCGAAGTGCACCCTTGTTGAGAGATGATAAATAGGGGTTCTAATCTTTCTTTATCTCTCACTTCCGTAGATACAATGGAAACACCTCAGGTCTGTGGGTATACCTATTGTTGAGGTGAGTCTCTCAGTATCAAGGTCGGTTCCTTATTGATGTATCCTAAACTATTTTTTGGGGTTTTGAGGGTAAAATGATTGTTGTAACTAAATTGAAATGGGGTGATACACCAAATTTATTGAGGGATTTGATTGAGTACATGCACAATAAAATTGAGAACAAATTGCAGATGCATGAACCAATGGTTTTAACATAATCTTAAGGAAAAACACTTATGTATTGAGGGATAAATCACAACAACACAACAAGTTAAACATGCACACTAAGACTATGCAAAAATACCATATTTGCAAACAAGGTAAGATAATTAAATCAGGGAATTAACATTCACAAGAATTAATGGAAAGATACACACCACTACAAATAATTGGAAAGGCAATAACTGGTTCTCATTCAAAGGAAAACTGAAAAATTTTGCTTCAACACTCCTACATCCAAAAATTCCTCCTTTGTGCCTTGCTAGTGCACACAATATATAGCAAAAATACTTCACCCAACCCCTCCTAAAAAAATAGACTACATTATGTACTTTCATCCATGCATGCTAATTTTACCCCTTTATCATGAATAAATAAAGGAATAAAAATAGACATGTTGATTACAATGAGGCATTAATAGCCTTAGTTACAAAAATACACTTTAGTCAAAGTGTAGTTGACTGCTCTATTTTTAATACAATTAATAAACTTGGGTGAATAATTTTGGTTAATATTATACCACTTGCTTGGTGTGCAAGTCTCCTTCAATGTGCAAGTGCAACTTTGTCTTCATTTTTTGATCTCTAGGTGATGATTAAATAATCATAATTAATCTCTAATGTAACACTTGAAAATTCACCCACTAATAAGAGGTAAATTTATCTTCTTCTCTATTCTTTCCTCTAGTGATGGCATGCAAAAAATTACATACTATGAAAAAAATAATGTCTTTAGTCTCTTCAACAATTAGTAAAAATATTCACCTCTCTTTGTGGGGACCACTTGTCTATAAATACATCTTTTGAGAAAACTCCAATTTTGTCATTTTCTCGTAATAAGGTGGCATGGGCTTAATCATATTGACTCTGTTTGCATTACATTTGACCTCTGGTCTCCTTTTGATTAGCAAATTTTTTTAAACTTCTTCAAATCATTTAAAATAAGGACCTTTTTAACCTTTTCACCATAGTTGGTCATTAGCATGGCATATTATTCTTTCGGTAATCATATGAAATTCGTTGGAAAAATGCATATTTGACCTATTTTGAATCATCATAGCATATACATAATTGATGAAAATCATTTTCCACCTTTTGAATTTACATCAAATATTCATTCAATAGGGGTTTAATCTAATCCATTTGGATAATAATAATGACATATAATAAGGTTTGAAGTTGGCCACCTTTGATTTAATTTTTATATGATATATAGTTAAGTTGATGCCATCTTTGACTCATCATTTTGGCACATATTGGCATTAGTTGGGATCCTTAATAAATTTGTGGCATATCTTACTATGTTTGCTTTGATTTTGATTTTTGACACTATTATTTATTATTTTTAGACCTTAGACAAGGTAATGCGATGATTATTTGAAAAATGGAATGGTCCCCATCCATATGATGACTTCCTACCCTTTGAGTTCAAAACTTAGTGATTATTTGATTTGACCCTTGGTTTGAATCTGGGTATTGGATTCATTGATTTTGTATTTTGATTTGTAACCATTGAATTTTTAGTTTGATCCTTTGCATCGTTGATCTAGTAGTCTTATCATGATCTTTATAATGTTCATATTTGTCATTCTTGATCATTTGGCTGTGATCAAGTGTTAGCCAAATTTACATTTACCATCTTCATTTTTTGTGCTCGCTTGTGATTTGGTGGTTAGATGGTGTGGTTTGCATTTTGTCATCGATCTTGACTCATGCACTTTGATCCTCATCATGTTGATTTTAATGTTCTATGTTGAGTTAGGTTGATTTTTGATAGTTAATATTGGTTGAGTAAAACAACTCAAACCTATCTCATTTTATTTTTCTTTTGGAAGAATCAGAAGAGCAAAGCCCTGGAAATTTTTTCTTGAATACCATTGATATGTGCATTTGAGATCAAGCCATCGATTCTTTATATTTTTTAGCCTATTTGGCTAAGTAGTTGAATTTGAATATTTGTATCCTAATTCACTTTTATTTTCTTTTCAAGATTTTGAGAAGATTTTTGGTAGTGGTACCGCTTTGTTATATTTTATGTTCTTTTGAATTTTGAGCTCCTCATTCGCCATATGAGTTCTGGTTCCATTTTTTTCTTTCTTTTACAGTTATTTGATTTTTTTGTGAAAAGGTTGATATTTGTATCTTTGAGCTCAAAAATTTTATCATTTTGACCTATGGAGAGGTTATTTTGAAATTTTTCAAGCTCATTAGTGAGTTTCATTGAGAAGGTTTTCGGATTAAATATTCATTTTAGAATTGTTATTTTATTGTTTCAATTTTAATTCAATTATCATGAATATTTTGCATTTTTTTTGCATTTATTTGTGTTTTAAAAAACACATTTTTTCTAAAATATTCAGGTATTCATTTTTTAGTCCTTATACTTTGGCAAATTTTAAGGGTTTTGAAACTCTTGAACGTGAGTTTTCTTTCTTTTTTCTTTTTCTTTTGCAAATGTTTGGAACCTTCTATAAAATGACCATGTGTGAAGTATAATATGTATTTTGATTGACAATTTTTAGTCATTTAAAATGAAACTATACTCCAAGTATTTTGTTTTTGACCTTCTATGCTTTATAATTTGATTTGGTCTTCATAATCTTATTTTCTTTTATCTGAAGATTTTGTCATTTTTTTTGAACTCATTTAAATTGTTCATGATTTTGTGTTTCATTCGAAAATGCATGAGTATTGCCTGTGTCTTTGTTGTTTGTTGTAACATCCACCATTAGATTTTTTGATATACTATTTTTTTTCTACATCTAGCTTTTTTTTTCTTTGTTTGAAATTTTTATGTATGGATTTCATTTACTTTTATCTAGTCATTTCAAAAGATTCATACAAACTTAGTTTTAAGTTGTTAAGTAGTTCTCTGCATCATTTTTTTTGTTCGAGCTAATGGCTTGAGATCTTGTTCCTTTATGGGTGTAACCATACATTTTTATTGTCAAACTAATATTCTCATGTTAAGAGTACTTTGATTTTGTTGTATTTCCTATTCATTTTACTTTGAAAAGCTCCTTGATCTAAGCTTAGAGCTTGAAGGATTTAATGTTCTTTTCAAGTATGTAAAATTAAAACACTAACATGTAATCGGTGATTTCTCTTTTAATTGATCTTTATTTTGAAAACTATTTTTGATCATTTTCTAATGACTATTAAAATTCTATTTCCATGAAATGTATGTAACTTAAATTTATCTTATTTACTTATGAAATACTTATGTTCGAATTAGGCTTTTATATGGAAAGGATTTTTCTTGAAATTGTTTAAAGTTTTTCAAAATTGTTACTTTGATTTTCAGTGAAATCCATAAAATTATGTTAAAATTTTATGATAACTTATTTCTAGAAATATGTTTTGGTTTCTTGAAATTAGATATCCATGTTGAGATCTTTGTTCCTTCATTCAATTCCCTTAAATAAATATATTTACTAACATTATGAGAAATTTTTGAAATATTCAAATTGTCATAGAATTTACCTTTTTGAATAACATTATTGATTTTGATTTTATCTTTGAAAATATGTTTATTTTACTTTTGATTTATGTAATTATTTTATTTTATTTTGAACTTTTCCTACAACTCACTTTATTTTGTCTTTTTTGAGATTCTCATACTTTAAATTCACGTGTAAATCTATAATTGCATTTCATGTTATGATATTGTTCTAGAAATGACCTGTTATCACTTATAGATGTTTCTTAGATTTCTTTTAATGAAATGCATCTAATTTTGATATTTGATGTTTTTTTGAACATACTGTGCATGTTTCAAGAAAAATGAATCTTACTTTTTAAATCACTATTTAATTGTGATTCAAAATTGAAAAATGCAACTTACTTTGAAAGTCTTTTTTAATGAATAGTATGAAATTTATATCTCTGAACATAAATTTGATTGATTTCTTTATGTTGATATCATATTTCAAATGACCTTGTATTTAAAACCTAAGATTTCAAATTTTACCATGGATGATTGATATCTCATTCGATCTTTGTACATGAGCTTTGGGAATGGTTTAAAAAAGCATTGCTTCGTATTGAAATCTATATTCTTTATTTAAGTTATAGATGATATAATCTTTGATCTTTTGAAAATGAAAATTAATCATTGTTTTGAACCTTTCATTTTGTGATTGAAATATCAATCTTGATTTATTGATTTTTTATTATGAATTTTGTTTCTTGTAGTTATTTGATGAAAATCCAATTTATAAATACTTTGTATCCTTGAGGAATTCATGGTGTTATGATGATGCAGTTTATAACTCTATATTGTTTTTACCTTGTAAAAGAAGTGTCGGGGTTCTCCAAATACTCATTTTGGAACAATGATCTTTTATATGTTTTAATGAAAAATTTTTGTCTCTGAAAATGTTTTTGATTTTTATAATAGTGTATTTGTATTCCTTGATTGAATGCATGTTGATCAATTTTTGTACTTGATGATTATGAGATGAATGCATTATGATTTCTTTATGAAATGTGGTACTTTCGATATGAATATTTCAAAGTAAGATGACTTCCTTTTGTATTGATCAATCTTTAACTCCTTGGGAAGTAGTTTTGTTTATAAAAACTATGTTTTCTTTTTTCTTCTTACATGTACTGCACATTTAGAAAATAGTTAGAAAATAAAGGATTTTTAGCCTCTCTTATATTCCATGTAGTTATTTTATTTTTTTTTTTTTTTTTTTTACTCTGTCATTTTATGGGAATCATATGTGTTTCTGTAAGATAGTACTTTCTTAATTCTATATCATCTTTGATGTACCTTATGCCTGTTAACTTCAAATGATTCATTTGCATGAAACTTGATATAGCACTAGAATACATGATTAAACCCCGAGCTCAAAAATGACAACCTTTTATTTTTGTTTGTGTAGTACGTTGATGGAATTAGATGATGTAGATGAAGATTAAGATGATGTAACCAGATGAAGACCAAGAAGACCCAAAAGGAAATGATGGTTTTTTTCTATATTCCTTTGCTTTTAGCTTTGTGTACATGTATATTTTACTTCAATAGTCATAAGTTACATCCCACAACTTGTGTGGGAAACATTAAATTTCTTCATGAATAAATGACATTAATTTTTGTAACTGAGTTGTATACTTCTTTTCTGCATTCAATTTTATGATATGTATTGATTGTATAACAAAATAAACAACTCAATCACATGATTAATAGTATTTAAACATAAAAAATAATGAGATTTGATGTACCTGTAACTTAATAATGAACTTTTAGAACCAAGGCCTTTGTTCTATTTCTTGAAACTACTTGAACAAGTATGTTCAATCAAATTTTAGGGAATGTTAGGAGCCTACTAGATTCTCAATTTTCATTGTTGACACATCGTAGGTCTCAACTAGGCATGGGGAGCATTAATATTTGGGTCATCAAGCATGTATATCTCAATGTGCATAGTTGTGAGGTGTGCAAGTTACTCTTCCTTTGCAGAAATATCTTATCATAGACACCACATTGCCTAAAGTTGTCTATCCTTAACTTGAACAAAACCTTGGAAGACAAGGTTGATGCTTCAATCCATGAGATTTGTTAGTCTCTCCATGATAAGAGTGAATCATGTCTCCTTGGTTTGGAGAGAACCTTGCAACAATTGATTATACCTTATGAGCTTATCCTCATATTAAGACTTTGAAAGCAATGCTTTTATCTAGGGTTATTTATGTTCCTATTTTATTTTCCCATGACTTCAATAATGAAGAGGTGAGAATACATCCAATACTAAATCTCTTAACTAAGTGCAAATAACTAATGAAAAGGTAGTGTGCCAAACTTGTATCTATGATTTCTTTGATTCACACAAAGACCATGAGGTTGTGTGGAGGATAATGCACAAAGGATAGCCCTAAGGAAAAATGTGGGTGGATGCATTCATAAGGCTCTACTTCCACTTGGGGTGGACCAATCAAGATGAGTGATTCCTAGGAAGTCATGTATGTTGTGTGCTACCTTTGGGTGTGTTGATTGAGTAAAACATCAAGTAAGGAAAGCTAAATATGATGTTGCCAATCTAGGGTGAGCCATCGGATGGTGCAAGCTGACTTGAAGCGTGCGTAATGTTTCGGGTATGATTTGATAGTGGAAGATAATATGTTCATGGAAAACATAATTTTCAATTAAGAGGTTTTAACCATCTAAATCTCAATTTTGATGTGTTACACACTTTGAAAGCTTCTAAAATTTTCATTCAAGTTATGAAGTTGCACAAAAGATGGGAAAATTTGTACATGGATCAGTAGGTACCTTGGTCGATAATATTACAATCTAAAATTTTGAGAAATGTCTCAACAATATAGGCTATGGTTGAAAAGGATAAATCCAAGTAATTTGGATGAATTTCTTGAAGATATCATCTCTAACTATATGATTGATTCCCACATTTGGATGAATTAGATGGCTCAGAGCATCCAAAGAGTAATGGAAGGGATGAATATTATCCATAGAAATATTAATAGATTGTAGTAATGTAGTCACCTCTGAATACAATTATCTTTTCCTCCTCAATGTACTTTGGGAAGGATGCGAAGCAATCCCTTGTGAAGAGCAAATAACCAAATGGGGATATTTCTCTCATCCAAAACCCAGAATCACCAAGATACCGAATCCAATGCAAGAAAGAGGTGATCCCGAGGTCACTAGCCTATGTAGATGAACCCTAAACTCGACTATATAAAGAAAGAAGGAAAGTAGAACAAATGGCCATGGATGAAAATCTACTTTTACAAGAACATATTCATCGAAAAGTGGACATTAATATTATAAATCAATATTAATTGTGAATTTCATATATGAAATTCGGACAAAGAATGTGCAAAAGTAGTAATGAATTCATATGAAAATAATTAGGATAATAAATTTGAAATATACAAATAATGATTTACTTTTATAAATATTTTCCATTGAATACATACATTTTTAATTGGTGAAACCTTATGGGGTTGGCCTTTGTGTCTTAGGTTTTCATTGATGTCAACTTCCATTAATGGAAACGAGTGTTATGGTGTCATGTGTGTCTTTATGAGGTGTTATTCATTGTCAAATTTTAACGTTGATTGGTAGAGTCTTAGTTTAGTGAAGTTCATGGCGTCTTGGAACATGGTCTAATTTGCAAGGTCATAATATGAGCTCTTCAAAGTGGTTGTTGAAGGATGTAATGAGGTCAAGTACAGTTAGTATGATGTGTTAGAGGTTTTAATGAGTTTGTAAGAGGTTATCATGGCCAGTTGATGAGGTGGATGTGTGGATTCAGGTCATTATAGGCCTATTCCTAGTCCCAGAGCATGGTGTATTGAATGGTGGCATGAAAGATGGAGTAGGGAAGCCTTGTTTAAGAATGTGTAGGGAATTGGGATGTTTCATAACACATGTATGAGGTGTATCAGATCTATATTCAACTGTTTCATGCATGTTCATGGTCCTTGTGGAGCAAGAAGGTGAAAATTAGTCAGGATAACACAAGTAACTCTTATTGTATGGAGATTTTCAGGAATATTTGAGAATGAATGATATTTGACATGTATATAGAAGGTTTTCATGGTAATTTAGGTAAATTTTAAAGCTTGTTTGATGATATTTTATAAGTTATGATGTTTTTGGTAAAACTAAGTTCTAGAGAAGGAGAAATCAGCTCGATAAGGTAACTTCATATGCTCACCCACTCACACACACTCTTAATGGAAAATTTTGGCTTTGGGGGATGATTTTTAATTGATTATAGAATGTTTTTCAAAAATAATGAGGTGGATTGATTGTCAAAAATTTATAAACAATCATTAAGAAGTCAGGCTGCTCTTAAACCCTAGTGAAACCCTCATTCTAAAGCAACTTGAAATATTTTCATTGTATGGTCCCAAAATTTTCTTGGCAAGAAAAATTGATGCATTAGGGTTTTAGAAGATTCCTCATAGCTCATTTTTGTGGTGGTTTGGTGTTCTAGATATTTTAGAAAGAAAGAGAAAATCAGACTACTCTTAAACCCTAGCGAAACCCTCCTTTTAGAATGACTTGGAAGATTTGCATTGTATGGTATCCAAATTATCTTGGCAAGAAAAATTGATGCATCATGGTTGTAGAGGATTCCTCATATCTCATTTTTGTGGTGGTTTGGTGTTCTAGCTGTTTGGAAGAAAGAGAAAATCCTAGTTATATGGAGAATTGTAGTTTCAAGGCTGAGATGGAATATTTAAGATGATAAGTGAATTATTAAATAATCCTTGGAATGTGTGTTAGAAAACCATGAAAAATTTTAGTAGCTTCATTGGAGAAAATTGAAGATATATTTCCTCAAAGTTAGCTTATCATTTTTGGCCTTAAAGGCTAAAAATCTAGTATTGTGCTTTGAGATAAGTTTGATCATTTTGTTTTTTATTATGCATCGATGGTTATGGATAGTTGATAGGAGTGTAGCATGATGTTTTGGAATGCTTGATTTGATCGGAATGGTGGTTTCATGTTGAAACCCTAGTGACATATTTATCTCTATTAAGTCTCTCAAGAAGGTGATTGAAACAAGTGTGCTAGAGTAAATTTATTCATGTGGAATATGATTCTTAGTGCTTGAAGATATTTTTCAGGTATCAATTGATGTGTTTCATGATTGGTTGAGATTGGAAGTGGCTTTAGTGATGTTTGGAGCTTTATTTTTCAAGACTGGTTTTGAGTTCTATTTGGCGGTTTGGAGCAATTTGAGAGATTGACTTGGTTAGAGGTTTGCACTATGATTTGGATAATAAAGTAAGTTGTTTCAAAAGAAGCCTAAGATATATTTCCATCCATATGATTCTTGAGCCTTGATAATAAGATTTGATGCGCTAAGTTACTTGTTCTTGATGACCTATTTTTGGGCATGATCAACATGATTAAGTGAAGTATGAGATATGGTCATCTTCGAGTGTTGTGCTTATGTTTGGAGGTGTCACATGGACCTAGAGAGTGATTTGGATTCATGATGAATCCTTTAATGTTCCCAAGAAATCATGACAATTTTTGTTGCTATGCTGAAAGTTGTTCACTCTTGTGGATTGGTTTTGGTGCTTGAAGACCTACTTGGAGGTGTTTTCTTCTTAGCATGTTTCATGATGATGATAGCTAATGCAGATGTTCTTGAGATTTTGGAAGGTGTGTGGAGTATTTACTTGGGTTTTTTTGGAGCTTCTAAGTCATGAAAAATATGGTAGATGCACTTGAAGATCAATTTTCATTCATTTGAGGAGAAGCCTAATGTTTTTGGCCTTGGTTGAGTGTCTTGGTGCTTATTGGAGTTTTTTTGACCCTTTCCGACCTATATGAGTATTTTGGTATGTTTTATATGGAGTTGTAGATGTGTATTATGTTTGGCATGGTTAACCTTAATGGTCTTAGCCGACCTGTTGTCATTATGGTGTATGTCAAGTATAAAAGTGCATCGTGTTTGGTCAATTATAAGTGTAGAGGGGTTAAGGACAAAACCTATAAGAGTGATGAGTACTTGATAAGATTAAGGATCAAACGCAATGACAATTGACCTATTCATCCCATGAAGAAGAAGATTTGAGCGAGTTAGGAGAGAGCTTGTTTTGAGAAGGGTTTGGTGTGTTTGGAGATAAATTTGGATCACTATCAGTTGTGGGAGAATGAAATATTTTGTGATCATCAATTTTAGGTGGTTGAGTTGGTACTTGATCACGTTAGGGGTTGTATCTTGCTTGTGTGGTTGGTGTCTCACTAAATCGGGGTTGATTCTCCTTATAGGGTTGGTGCCCTACTAAACTAGGGGTTGGTGCTCCTTATGGGGTTGGTGCCTCACTAAATAAATCTTGCATGATGTGTAATATTATTGCAAGTCCTTTGTTATGAGTAATATTAACAGAGGTTTCAGTGGATTTTCTTCCCTTTGAGGGTTTCCCACATATATTGGGTGTCTTATGTTCTCTCTCTTCTTGTATACACTTGTGAATGACTAATACACACTTAATAAACTCACGTGGATCATGAATGATTGAATGAATGGTTTGAATGATTAATGTATAATGGAAAATGAAATAAAAGTTTTGTTGGACTAATTCAACCCCCTCCTTTCAATCCATTTTGCTTATAACATATGGAAGTGTTATAAATTAACTACTTCAAGTATGATATATTAATCTCAATGAAGCCATGAAATTTCATTCCCATGGCCACAAGAATATGTCATGATGGTCAAGTAAGCGCCACCTACATTTTCGAGAAATTGAATGGCCTTTTGATGCACTTTGTAAATTCTATATTGAGAATACGTTTTAAAAACTTGTCTTGCATTTTTATCCATCTAAATAAATTTCTAATCAACTCACATTCCCTATATTTCACTCTTTTCCAACTCCACCTTGCCCCCTTCTATTCAATTACCCACGGTGATCAAATTTGAATCTTACATTTGGATTTTATTAAATTCACTTTGAGAATTTCCCCACTTTTGAAAATAGAGATTGTGTGTTGATTTTGGAAGGTTGGAAAAATTGGAGATGGGAGAGTTCATTTTCATAATTTGAGATTTGGAGATTATATTTATTTGAGATCCATTTCTAAATAATTTTACTTGCTTCCATGATCTACATAAGTTTTCTCTTGGCAAGGATTAGTGAAACACCATCAATATTTGGTGTCTAATTTCATTTACATCTCAATGGCAGTTCAAATATATCTAGCGTCATAAGAGGAGAATATAAAGGATATGAATTTAGCTCTCTTGATCAAAATGGATCCAATAATTGGACCTCTTCTATTCGTATCCTACATCTTCCCAATTACTTTACTTTCCTTCCATGTAAAATATTGCAATCCCATCTATAATTGAGAAAAATAAAGAGGTACAAAACATAGGGTGACACTCGAATATCTCTTAAAAACTTATTTTACATATAAATAGGCATGAGCTTATTTTTTTATGTTATTTTATTTGATAATTTAGTTATGTAATTTTATTGTTTCAAATATTCAAAAAATTAAAGAAAAAGAATGAAGTAAATAAATTAGGGTTTGAAATTGAATTTCTTGTTTAATTTTTGGATATGATCTCCTATCGAGATAGGATCTTAGATATTTGTTTTCTTTAATCAATTTATTTCATTTAGGTACTTTAGAAATCATTTGTGTTCACATCATTTAAAAGAGATAACAAAACAACAAAAAATGAAATTCATTTTTGCATTTGCATAAGAAATAAAATAAAGTTGCATCCATAGCTTGCATTCATCTAGATAAATTTATTGGACTTAAAATCTAAAAATCATCTTTTCATTTTTAATAAGCTATGGTAAATATGTGTGTTTTCATTCAATATATAACATTCTAAAAACATGACAACAAATTGTACTCATAGTTACATTTTGTTTGTTTTGTGGCTTTCATAACATGCATGCGTAGATATGAAAATATGTGATTAGTATAAATAAATTTATAGAAACCTTTACTTTTTAGATTTTCATTTGAAATTTGTAAGATCAAAAATTAACTTCTTGTCCCATCTTATAATTTAGCCTACACATTCTCAATGTTTCAAATAAAAAATTAACACTTATTTTTTATACAAACAAGACCACCCTCATTCACAACAGACATCCACAACTCTTTTATAATTTTTAATTCATTCTCAGAAAACGAAAAACAAGACATTTTTAAAATGTTTTCATCCTAACCTCCAAAAACTCTCATTCAATTTTAAAACATTAAAATAGATCTTGTCTAAACAAAACTTAAAATTCCTAACTCCCGATCTAGCTAGCCCAACTATATGGAATCCCCCTCAAACCCTTCTATAACATATTATAGACAAGTATTTCTAGGTAGGGTAGGGTAGTTACCTCATGTTCCCACTACATTTTAATGGGAAATACACAACATGACATAAATTTCAAGATGAGACATGATTTCTTTCACTATACCACTACACTGCACCTCATCATTGAACAACTTCACATATTAGACACATGAACCTTACCCACACGCAAGAAAAGCTTTTAAAAAATTTCCACATCAAATGAATTTAGACTAACCCCAAGGTTTGAGTTATCTATTCATCCTTAGGTCTAAACTCATCCTATTTTATTCTCATTGCTCTACTTGCATGACCATTTGGAAAAGACCATCCTGAAAGAAACTAAAAATTCCAAAATCAGCCCAATCCATTTCTAGATGAAAAAATTGAAAAATAATTCTAATCTTTAGAGCTCATTGAGACCAAATATTATAGGGATTACATTCTAATACTTAGAGCTCATTGAGACCAAATTTATTTCTTACATTCCATATTCTTCCTCTCCCATTATTTTTGGGTGTTCATACACTCCAAATATTTTAAGAATATATTTTGATAGATCTTTATGATTTTACACATCTATTAACTACTCTCAATCCCAATAAGATCACTCACATTCTAATTGGGATGATAATTATTCTGAAAAAATTTAGACTCACAAATGTTCTACATACATTCCTTGGAAATCCCAAATTATGTTAGAGGATATATGTGACCCTTCTCAAACTCTTGACAATCGTTTTGACCCCAACTATAGAACTGAAATAAGTTAGAAAATATTAAATCCAAAAGTAATGATAAGGCCACATATTAGCCTTTAAATTCCTAATGATGGAATCATCACACAATTTGATCAAAGTAAATATTGAATTTATTTCATTGATGATGTGTTAAATAGGTTTCAATCCCATGCCTTCGCCTTCACATCCAACTAGGATATATTTGCATAAACCGAGAAAACCTAGATGATTCCAACTCGAGAACCTAGTCTTGAACCTATTCACAATAGGATATTGTCCCTCTCATGTAGAGCCTCTTGATATTCAAAATACTAGACAAAACATGAAAAACCTCATCTCTACATTAGTGGGGCATAATTGAGAAACAAAGGGTGATTAACCCTCTCAAGTCATCAACCATGTTGGTCAAGTATGTAGCCTCCACTACCTACAATCAAGGTCACATTCCCACCAATTTTATCTAAAGAACCATGCTAATCTCAACATATTATTTCATCAACACATCCAAACCTAGGATACCTTATTATTTGTGCCAACACTTTAGGCATGGGTGCCCCTTTGTCATATGACTATCCAACTCAATGAACCATAAACACCACTTCTCCTTATGTTATGCCTAAAAATATGGATATTGATATGTCTCTGCCATTTACTAATGTAGGATTTTCACTTATAGGTACTTATCCATCAAATGTTCATTACATGGAACCATTTGCATCCCCTTCCTTAGGAACCATACCATATTACTACCATGCCCTCATTAAGACAATATAACCAAAGGACTATTTACCTCTATACCACATGCATCCCACTTATAATATTGTTAGTGTACAATATTTATTTTCCTTTTTTGTTCATTTACTTAGAGCTTTCCTACACTCATGGGATATGCTTTCTTAGGTGTACAAGTTATGTTGATTTAGCTTACCAGTTGTGTTGAGTTAGATTACTAGTTGTGTGGAGTCAAATCTAATTCTATTATCAGTTAGTGAGAGTTATTCCCCACTGATCTAGGAGGAGGTTGCACATTGACCTCCTATATGTACATCATTTACATCATTTTATCTCATGGAGGATCATATTGAGTTGGAGCTATTTTTGTTATTACAATTATCTCTCCTGTGTTTTTATAATTTGCAGTCTTGTATGCTTGCATTGTTTTATCTTGAAACAATTCTCGTCTTGTGTCATTCACCCTGTGTATTCTTCAAACTAGTAGATCCATGGCGCTTCTCCAATATGGTATCAGAGACAAGCTGGTATTGAGCTTTTTAAGTTATTATTCTACGCAAGATTAAATTCATTTGAGATCATTATTTACAATTATTTTGGTATTTTTTAGTGTTGGTTTTCATTAGTTTGTGGATATATAGCGTATTTGTAGGCTTCTAAGGTTTACAGGCCCACATAGTGCATATACAATTACAGAGATTACTTTTTTGCAGGCCCTAAATCATTGTGTCGGGCTCCTGGAAATTTTTCTAGATCTAGAGGTTGATTTTCAAACTGTGAAGGGCATTTTCACCTATGGTAGTGCTTTACATGCATGTTCATACTTGTAAAGGGTGTTTTTCCTAATTAATATGCATATTAAAACCTACAACAAAGTTTCTAACAACCCATACATGCATTGCGGATCCGATTCAATCGTTGTTTTTGAGTCCCACGGTGCTATTTATAGGCTTTTGAGGTTTACAGGCTGTTGGTCCAAAATCATCGGGTGGATAGATCTATGGATAGACGAGCCAACATTGTGCAGGGCATAGCCCCTCTTTGAGTCAGCAAAGTGAAACTGGTTTATTGCTATTCTACCAACAGGAATCTGTGCAAGTCTCACAATATTCTACCTTCGAGGGTTTGGGATCTCATCCCAGTAAAGGTATTTCAAACTGTGGAAAGGAGGGAAAGAAGCGAGGTGAGGAGATAGGATAGATCTGAAGGGAGAAAAGAAATGAATTCCAAAGTAGAAAGGTCAGAGGGTCTATGTTTTGGGCTGGTAGTAAACAGAGCCGAACCTACTTGCATAGACGAACAAAGCAATACTGATGAATAAATGACAAAAAATTAGAGATAGATTCAACAGAATAAACGCACAAATCTGACATAAGAAAGATTAAAATGCTCATAACACACATATTCAGCACAAAGTCTTAATATTTGTATTAATGTTTTCTTCTGTTACAAAAAGCTCAAAGTCTTTTCTTCTCACTTCTATTTTTCATCTAAAAAGTATCCACCCCCTTGAATACAACAAGTATCCAAGTATATATAGAAGGAGAAGAGAGAAGGAAAAAGGAAGCCAACAACTAATTACAAAATATCTACAAAATATCTAAAAGTCAATGTTGACTTTGGACAACTTGGTGGATGACAACATCCCATGGTGCAACATGGATGATGTCATCATTTGTACCAACATAATCTTAGATATTTACAAAAAAAAAACCAAGAGGAAGAACTCTATTCATCGTCGTCTCACGGCTGAAAGGGGGTATCTTGCTTCTGCTGTTGTTCGGGAGATGTGATGTGGAACTGAGTCCGATATTCCATCAATTTTCTGATCATTGGTTGAAGTTGATCCTGGGCAGGACCCTTTTTATGATCGCCGATGACCTCACAAGTCTCCCGCTCATCTCTAAGTTTTTCAGGGAGCTTGAAATATTCATTACCTGCCTCCATCAGGTACCCCACAAAATCACAGCAAGCCAGAAGGTTATTGATGCATTCAGTGTCAAAAGTGGCCTCTGGCCCTAGCCCTTGCAAGACAATCTCCTTAAAGATCCGGATAGTTTCATCTACCTTCCTCAAGGCGAAAGAAGGAGTAAGCAATCCCGGAGACATTCTTAAAACAATTTGCTCCATTTTATGCATTGCATCTAGGGATTCCTCCTTGACTTTGTCAATCTTCTCCAGGACGAATTCCATCTGATCGACCCGGTAGTCTAACGCAGCAAGGATTTTGCTTTGGGTACCCTGGGGTGATCAAAAATGCCGAATTTTACCAAATCATCGATTGAGCAGTCGAGCATTTTCTGGAACGTCTCATGTTGCAACCTAGCATGGTCCAACTCTTGAAGATAGGTCCTGCAATTGCCTAGAGATCTTTGTTCGCCCGACTAATGTTCTGATACAATTCGGTGAACTTGAAAATTACCTCCTCGTTGTCTTTGAGGATTTGATCTCTCCAGGTGGAAACTGCCATACCTTGTTCACCAATTTTGGCGTACTCATTTATCTTATCCTGACTTAGGACTTCAAGAGTTTCGGTGGTAGTTGTAGGAGGTGCACTGCCCATTTTCTGCAAGGCGTGGAGGAGATACTTGTTCTGCTCTTTTAATAACTTCTTCTCTTCCTTTGCTTCTTGGAGCTTCTTACAAAGGGCATCCACTTGCAGATAGGGCCTCCCTTGAAGGCTTTGAGAAGACTTCCCCATCGTGACTGCATCACCTTTGTATAATCTGTAGGAGATAGATCTTTTTTCTCCTTTGAAGGATCGGGATACGCGATCTCCATTACTCTTTCTCCTGATGCACTCTGAGAGAAGCGGGTTATAGGATTTTTCTTCTTAGCCCCCTTTGCTAGGATGACGAAGAATTCCATTGGTGCAATGGGGACTTTCCACTTCTGCTGGATCAGATGCTGGGAGATCCATGCTAGACTTAAGGGAACGGGACCAGAGGTGGAAGGAGCAGCTGTAGTGGATGAGGGGAAAGGGGTAGAGACACTTAGTGGCGGCATCGAAAGGGAGGCCAAGAAAGTGCTTACAGGAGGAAGAGACACTGCAGGTGAGGTAGACGCAGGAATGGAAGGGAGCTGAGAGATGAGAGAAGAAATAGTGGGGGACAGCTCCGCGAGAGAAGAGAAGATGGAAGATGAGGAAGGGGGAACAGTGGAAGATGGGGGAGAAGATACGACCAAAGGAATGGTCGTTTGAGTTACACGAGGAGGGGAAGGAGGAGAGGGAGAAGGAAAAGAAGGGACCTCGGTAATTATAGTTGTGGCAACACCCTGAGTGGATGTGCCCATCGAAACACCTTCCACCGCTTCTTTCTCTGGGGATACCAGACTCACAACCTGTTCTTGTGCGGCGGAAGGAGGGCTTTCAGGAGCTTCTTCTTGAGTAGAGCTCGATTCTCCCTCTTTATCCTTGCCTTTTCCCTTTGGCAGATGCTTTGGCCTGACAGGTGCGTTGCCCAAAGGGGACGTGGTGAAATCTACTCCGAGGTAGATAAGGCCATTCATTCTGCACCAGTGTTCTATTCACCGCAATGTTTCTTTGACCCTCTCTTCAATGGTCTGGGGTGCTTTTGTTCTATCAATTGCAGCAAACAGCCAGTTGTCCCCATCTGTGTCTAGATACACCTGATCAACTTCTTGATCGGTAGTTTGATAACCCTTTGGAACAATGGCTACGCCGTATTGAATAATCTCCGCCAAGGCCAGGTGGGAGTGATCCTTCCTTCTAAGCTCGACCTCATGATACAGGTCAATATAGATGTCCTCGATCTATGGAATGTGGATTGGATTGAGTTTTTCCTTGGGAAGGTAATTTCTTGGATCGAAGGTGGGCCTTGCCGAGAAGTTGTGCTTTAGATTGAGAAGTTCTAGCTCTGCAAACATCTCCCGGGCCTTGGTGTGAGAAGTGCAGGTATATCTGCCCACTGTGAGGGGGAAAGGAGTTCCACCCTTCTTCCTCTTTAGACACTTCTCATGGTATGTTATGAGCTACCTAGACAGCTCCAACAGGATCAGCTTAGGGCCAGCATACCTTGGCAATTTAGTGGGCTCCCCCAAGAAGTTAGCTACTCTAAGATAGGTGAAGGTGGGGAATTGGGTAAATAGTGCTCCCCACTTCTCAGTCGCTGTGACTATGCTCTTGGTCGTCCGACCATGAGTCATATTTGGCCTCAAAAGGCAGACGATGCCGTAGAAGAAAGCATCATTAATCTTGGTAAACTGTGGGATGCTATTTTCCAGCTTCAGCTCTGGGTAGTATTCATATATCTTTACTTGAGGCCAAACCCCACATCGGCTCAATGTTGGATAATCCCTCTCTGATGTTATAGCATAAACTACGTAGGAGTTCATGTAGAACCTCCCCGTTGTGGTGAGTTGTTGGAGCTTCTCGGATATGGTGCTTGCTTATTATCTCGCCATTCAAAGCACCGATCGTGCAAATTCTTATTCATGGTCTCCTGTGCACAGCATCCATTTGTGAAAGTAATGGGCGTCAGAAATCCCAAAAACTCTACTTAGGAACGTGATGGTATCACTCAGTTCCTTGGAGAAGTCGCTACGGTGAATAACTTGTGGCCATCTGGTTATCACCTTCTTGTTCTTCAAGTACACTTCGTTCATCAATTGCATGCACTTGTCTTCATTATCCTCCCACGCCTTGGTGTAGTCCTCTTGGCTTACTGACCATGAAATGTTGGTGATGGGGAATGCCTAGTATGATCTCGAAGTGTTGGGCAAGAAGGTCAATTATAACCTCGCCCTTTTCATTTTCGGCGCACCTTGTGTCTTTATTGTAACAAATGAGCCACTACCATCATAAACTCATTATTTATGCCTTGTGATTGGGATCCCCCAAAGAAATGCATCCACTTCCCACTAGTTTTTCCATCCAAGGACTTCCTGTGACTCTCTGGTTCTAACCTTAAATCTTCCATGTCAATGTGACCAAGCTCGAGAATCTCTAATGTCCAGTTACATTTTGCACGGGACTCGGCATTCTAACCCTTTGATACTTGTATTTCATCTCTTCCTCTCGTAAGATTAGCTTTTCCCTTTGACTTGGTCAGCTTTTTGCTTGATGTAGACATATATGGACTCGAGTTCGATTGCTGATTTGCAAGAAGGAGCGAATTCCAACGCAGAAGAGCCATGTTAGTGTTAGATCTTCCATTAAAGCACTACTGAGAATGAGGAGTTAGCAATTTTAAGGCCTCGGGGCATGGGGCACAAGTACACCGCAGTCTGCAGGGTTAATAGAATGGCACACTGAATCAGAATGTTACAAGGGATAAATCAGCGCCAAAGGGTGCAGGGCGCAAGGATTTTACATATGACATATTTGTTGTTGTAAATAGGAGTGTGCCTGTGCCGTTATATGTGGTTTATACTGGGCGCAAATAATTTTGGTGTTGCATGGGAGCAGGATGCGCCAATGGCGCATGCAATTTGCGTGTAACATGGGACTTTGGTGCACCGAAGGGTGCATGATTAATGCGTGTAACACCAAAATTGTGTGCGCAAAGGGGGACTTTGGCGCGGTGTAGGGAAAGCTTGCATGGCACTATGTGTTGTTGTAAGGATGATTGCGCGGTGCAAAGATAGGTTAGTTTTTGTATGGCGCAAGAAGGGCGTGTGTTGCAAGTAGAAACAGTGCACCTTAGGTGCGACTGTGTTTTATGCAGCAGGAGTGGTGATTGCGCCAAGAGAGAAATGCGGCTCAGTAAACAACTTTTAGATTTTCTCTCTTTTCTTGATGGGTTGTGGTCTTTCAGGCCTCTTTCTTCATGGATTTAGATGGTGAAGGGGGCACAGTAAGGAGATCTGGATTTATTTTTTGAGGCAGAGCCCTCTTGGCCAACAGATCTGGAAAGAGGGTGAAAATGGCTTGGGAAGAAATATTTTGCAAGAACGGCAGGAGGGGTTTAAAGCTTCAGATCCATTTCACCAAACTCACAAACAACCAAAAAAAATGAAAACACAAGAGGAACGAGGACCACTTACCCGGAAATATATAGAAAGTGAGAGACAAAGTGGGGTCCACGAATGCAACACGAGAATAATGGATGTGCTTACAGGTGCAGAGGAATAAATATTTATCACGTGTTTTCTGATTGTGAAAGTGATAGGGCGGATGCGCCTATATATAGGAAAAGGTGTAATAAATGTGCCAACCACTTTTTAAAGGGGCGCACAAAAACACGTGTCGACACGTAAAACTTTGCATCCTTTGGCGTGAATATGGTTTTGTCAAGACAAAATTATCTACGCCTTTGGCACAAATTTAGTAATCTTGTTAACATGATATTTTGAGTGCGTCGGTGCGGGAAAATATGGCGCAACATTTTTGTTGTTGACAGGATGGAGCATGCGCCTGGCGCTCACAGAAAGGTGCATCACGAGGAGGTAACAATTTTTGTTTCAACACTTCAAAGGGTGCACCAAAGGAAGGGGGCGCAATTTTTGTTTCAACACTTCAAAGGGTGCACCAAAGGAAGGGGGCACATTTGTTCTATGTTGCTTGGTGAAAGGTGCGCCAACCAAAAAAGGACCAAAATGACTAAGTTCAGAAAACTAGATTTCCCGGAAAGGGATTTTACAACATTCTGAACGCTGAGAGGCCCCTGACGAGGGACGAGGACAAAATTTTGGTATAGTTACCTGTAAAATTACCCTCATCAATTTTACAGGATAACAAGGCCCAACACATAGAATTGAAGGGAATCATCTTGGTTTCATGAAAACCCACCTTCTTATTTTTCTAACACTATATTTTATTAAAAGAGCATTTCATGTTTAGTACAACTTCCTTTAAAATAGGGATTATTTACGGGGAATAATTATTATAAAACTTTTGATTGGTATCTCGATATTGAGTGTCATTTTTTCAAAAGTTAAATGTTTTTCATTTCCCAAAGCATTGGACATATTTATTTTTATAAACACACCGCTTTATAAAGTGCCACATTTTGGGGGGTTCTTGTAAAACTCTATGGGGACTTGTACTTTTCACACTAAGTTATAAAGTGTCATCTAGGATAATTTTAGGGGTTTATATGCATTATGGATTTTCACCGTTATGTTGTTATTCTCAGCTCTAGGAACTTTATGTCTTTGAAGGTAGGCATTATCAATCATTGCACTATGCATATTTTTCTCCCTACCTCCATGGTCTCATTCCTAAGCCTGATGAGCCTCTACAGAAGAATGAGTGGTTTAACCACAATGATGAGATCTATGGCCTTCTCGGTCCCTACGGTTTCTAGGGTTATTTTGCATTTGTTTGAGCACACTAAGTGCCCTTTCACTTCTGGACCATTATCCAACAACTGTATGACGACCTTATTTCACCATCTGAGAGTGACGCTTCCCTGGACCACTCTAGTGCCTCCATAGATTCTCCCCTTTTCACATCCCTTTCATTTCTTAGTGTTCTACTACACTGTTACTACTCACGAGTCCCATGTTGACCATTGCCACACGATCTTACCAATGAGCACGCTCTCCCTATTATTTCCTCCACGAGCTCATTGTCTCCGATGTTCATACTTCCATGCACTCTTCGTAGTAGTGTTCTATTGGAGAACCTTCCTCTGAGATAAATGTGAACATTACCTCTAGTGCTCCATTGCATCTCAATCACTCTTTTAACAACACTCCACATACACTGGTTTCTACCTTTGACTGTAGCATTGCTTCATCTTGGACTTCTAGTATCTCTTTGCAGTAGTATTCTCCTCCTACTTCATGTTGTGACATTAATACATTCTTGTTAAACATTTCTCTCATCAAGCAACCCCATTGGGATGATTATCTACCTAAACTTAGTTGTCTATTTGTAGATTCCACTTGTGTTGCATTATAGGAATATGCTCCAATTGAGCCATCACACATTCTAAAGGACCCATTCATCTCTCTTGTTGGGAGTGCCCACCTTGGGACATTTGTCACTTCCACTATTTCAGATATGTTTCATGATCCACCTCTTCTTTTGGATCCCTTTGTGAGGCTTATTGGGCCCACATTATTTTATTTCTCTAACATGTCTCTTTTGTAGTGGCATTCCCATTTGTGCACACTTTTTCCATACATATGCCACCTTTCATTTGCATACTAGATGTAGAGATTAGAGTACTACAAGCTTCTTCTTCCTTTGTGGTGTCAATTTACTTTAAGTGACCCTTTTTGGTTTTTCCCAAGGGAAGGAACATTTTTCAATGTAAGAGGATTCTCTTAAGTCTTTACGTAGAGGACCACATCATTGAAACTCTTCTTAGGGTACCTTCTTATCCACACTTATTTCTGTCTCTTCTCTATGGGATGATCATTATGTGGGCACCTCATTAAGATGAGTTACCAAGACCCATCATTGCTACTTCTTCTCTAGTTTTCTTGAGTGAGTTTCTTGTCTCTCTATTGGGGGAGTTTTTCCCCCTGGTTTTTCTCATTTTACTCTATCTTTATGAGATATTGAATTGTATGTGGTAACCTCATGAAGCCTTATTGTTGGGACCCACTTTCCTTTTTCACTTCCCACCTAAGTTGTGCTTATGGGGGTGTTAGTATAGGATATTTATTTTCCTTGTATTTGTTTATTTACTTGGAACTTTCCTACACTCATGGGATATGATTTCTTACGTGTACGAGTTATTTTGAGTTAGCTTATTAGTTGTGTTGAGTTAGCTTACTAGTTGTGTGGAGTTAACTCTACTTCTAGTATCAGTTAGTGAGAGTTATTCCCACCGATCTAGGAGGAGGTTGCACATCCACCTCCTATATGTAAAACATTTACATCATTCTATCTCATGTAGGATCGTATTGATTTGGATCTATCTATGTGTTATTACAATTATCTCTCGTGTGTTTTCGTAATTTGCAATCTTGTATGCTTGCATTGTTTTGTCTTAGAATAATTCACGTCTCTCACCGTTCACATGTGCATTCTTCAAACCAATAGATATGTGATGTTTCTTTGATAAATACAACCTTCTCATCTAGTGTCTTTGTGTCCAGTTTCAATATATCTCTTTTCAAACTTGTTGACGCATCTCTTAGTGGTGCGAAAAGGGAATTTTAAGTGGAGGTATAAGGGTATATTATTGTGTTGTATGTTTCATATTGGAGGGACCAAAGGATAGCCATGATTCTCTCATGGATAGAAAAGTACACATGATATAATATCCCATTTGAAATCATTATTTGTAGGCTTAGTGGTGTGTGTCATATTAACATTTGGTGTTAATTATTTCTAATATCTTGTCTCATGAGAGGGTTCATGTATGTGTAAGTGTACCAAGCATTATTGTGTCATACCAAGTGATATCTTGATATTGTGTATACAAGTTCTTAGAGAAACGAAAATATTTACCTTTCTTTTAGTTTATGTTTTTGTTTTGTACATTGTGGGAATTACATGATTGGTATTACTACCTTACTAGATCTTCTATCCATTCCTTCCAAAAACTTATAGCTAAATATTTCATGGATTTTAACATAAACAAGATTCTCATTATTGGAATAAGATATTTCTTTCATATCAAACAAGAACCAAATGATCTTGTTGAACACTTCAATTCCATGTGTAAATAATTACTTTATTCTTCACAACGCCCCACATGGACCAATGAGATTTTTGTGACATCTTCCTACACTTCCTTAACAAGGAGACTATGGAAGATATGTAAAGAATTCCCTACAATTATTTGAGGAGGCCTTGAATATGTGTTAATGATTGATCAAACCACCATAAATAGTGACCATAGGACCTACAATGTCAACACAAAATATTTTATCCCATAGCCAAAACATGAGAGGATACTAAACCAATACATAAACTAATAAAGGAAACTAAGGTCCTATGATCATATACCAAAATGGAAATGTCACAATGGATGGTGTTATGAATCATACTAAGAAACACTGCAACAAGTCAAGCCAAAAATAATAATCACAACACGGGAATGTTTAAAATCCTAAAGTGGTAACCATTTTTATGTAGTAAATACTAACAACCCCGAACCATGACACCCGGAACCAATCTCCTAACCAAAATCATAATTTGAATGGTTTCAATCAAAACCAATACATTGTGCTAAAGTGGAAGTACCAAGGAAACTACCAACATGGTGGTGACCAATAAAAATTTGATTGTAGGCCATGAGAATATGATCCAAACCTCTATTTCTTATTTTGTTGGGTCATTGGTCAAAATATAGATTTTAATGGAATATACCAAGTTAATGCGTTGAATCACTAAAGGTAAAAAAAATATTTATGGAAACATTTCTATAAAATTTTGGCATCACTAACAATCAACCACTTCAAACTAGTCCTATTGTACCACAGAACGTGAACCTACATATCTACCAGAACCTAACCATCAACAATATACTACTCAAAATGTACTATAAAAAAACATAACCAATTCATTCAAGCCATTACCCACGATTTTGAAGCTTCCACTTCCAATATTATAAATCTTAAGGTGGCCCTACATTTGGGCACACAATAAAAATTGTATGATTGGTGTCGTTGAACTAGAAATTGATGAAGAAGTGAACATCATCACTCGCACTAGAGAACATAAATTCTATACTCCTCTCCTAACAAACATCCTAGAAGGATAGAAAAAAAATTCTTAATCCTATAGGGAATTATGACTTAGTAATCAATATCAATAGGAAACTTATCATTCATAGACTATTCAAATACTACCATACTTATTGTCTTTCGTTACTCGATGTGACGAGGACTCTACAACTTGGCCAACATCACACCGCCTTTGAAGGCCCTAATAAACCACAATGATCTAGATATTTTTATTTTGGGAATTAATATGTGTATTTTAGCTAATTTTTCAACTTTAGATGAATACCAACTAATACACATATGAAAAGAGAAGCAATCTCGCACTTTACTACTAGTATGGAAATGCCACAACCTCTTAAAGATAATAATGGTTGACGATGGATACAATGTAAGCATTTTCCCTTTTTCCTTACTTCAAAATCTTGATTATGGTGAGAAAATTATCAATGACCTAGAATATATTGCAAGGCTACGACAAAATTAAAGCCGCACCCTTTTAGACTAGTTTCACCAATGAGCTTAGGCCCAGTAAATACATCAAAATAAGGCCATACCTTCTACCATATTTCAAGAAATATGATTATGCCATCTCAAAATATTCTTTATCACACAAGGCGACCTAAGTCCATTCAATTTTCTCCAAGAGAATCTTAGGAAGTAACCATGAGTTCACACACATCACAAAATCCCCACCATCAAAGTTTGTAAACATAATCCACCTTAAAAGGGGAAGAACCTTATCATAGACATTGAACACATTACCAAATTTACTCCACTTTCCCTTGAATACACCCGACGAGAAGCACCAACCATAAAGGGGGTGTAGGTCAAAAAGGGAATGGATCCTTCAAACAAAAATTCATAAGTAACGACTACATCCATGTCATGAAATGGACCAAATAAATCATCAACATCCTTGATAAGGATAAACCCATCATACCCCTTCTATCCAAAGGGGCCAACTTTGTACCAATATTTCATGAATGCAAAATGGTCAAACCAAATATCTAGTAAATATGTGATTTAACAAAATAGATTTATAAAATCCTGTAAAGTAACTCGATCTATAACCACTAAAGTATAAATAACACAAGAAAAATATAAAATCCTAAGTGCAAGAGATAGATAAGGAGACTTAGTGATTTATGCGCAATCTAGAACTAACTGGATTGGGAAAATGTTGAACATGATGGACAAAGTGTTGTAAATGTTGAGTATAAATTTTGAAAATCACGGACAGATCCGGACATGGGCGCCCATAGTAGGGCATAGGCACTGCTGCTATTTGGAGACTACTACGGGTGCATGTGATTACGCAGATGCTCATAATATGATTTCGGAGTGTCACAAGATAATCATTGCTATTTCTTGTTGATCACCTAGTAGTCGCTCTTTACATCCGAACGTACTCTATAACATGTAAAAGAGAGAGTTCACTACACAAGCCCATAAACCGCATCAAACCTTATAAAGAAAGATGCATATGGGAGTCGACTAACCTCGATAGTCACCCTGAGAGTGAACTTATAATTGATCTGTTGCACTACATCTCGGACTCCATGTAGTTCATGTGTGTGTGTAGAAATGATGCCCTAGGAAGCCCTTATGTAAGATGTACTAGATAGTGGGCTATATTTTCTAGAAGATGTGAATGTGTGGATGAAATAGAATTAAATTCCCCTTATTATGTTGTGTATGTAGATTTTATCCCTTGTCCCTTGTATGTATGCCAATGAATGCCTTTGAGTGCTTTAGTGCACCCTATATGAGGAAGTGCAAGCTACTCTTCACTTTAGTTGATATAATGGGAACTCCTCTGAGTTGTGGGTGACTCGGGTTGAGGAGAACCTCTAGAGTGGGATGGTTCCTAAGATAGATCACCTAAACTAATTCTTTGGTGGGGTTAAGGGAGAGAAATAAACACAAACTTAACAAAAGAATGTAAAATAGGTGATACACCAACGTTAGGACCTATGACTGCACAAAACACACTAGGTTCGATGTTAAAAGACCGATAACATTCAATTTAATTGATGTTTGATGGGCTCTTACACTCACAAAAGGCACTAACATGCACTTAAATGATTTGCATAACTTACAAAACAACTACTTGAAGGTCACTAAATCATATAATAACTTGGTGTAACACACTTCACAAAGTTGCAACCTGGAGGGAAAAAGTCTTTATATTGCTTCAAGAGGGTGCAAAAACACAAAATTATGCATAGCACAAGTATACATAATGAAAAATCCCCCCTTGCTTGCACAAGCAATGTATATGTAGAAAAATACCCCTAGGAGTTTACTCCACTTGCTCCAAAAATAACACTCGCAACCTCAATTTGACTCTAGTTGCTAAAAATAGCCAGTTGGAAACAAATCCAATACATGACTATAATTACCCCTGTATGGATGATTCGAGCCTCTTGGTGATAAATACAATTTTTTAAATAACAACAATGCTATTATTATGTGCATGAGGTAATAAGACTAAAAATAAGCTTGAAAATCGTATTTTTTTTTCCCTATTTGAACTTCTTGTTGACCCGAGTCAACACTCTATTTTGCACAAGATAAGGTATGTGTACCATCTTTTGGAAAAGTTAAGGTAGTTTTGTCTTATTTAGTTTGGCATATATGCATGGTTCTTTGCTTTTATCATGCATGCATTGGCTAGTAATGTGTGAGGTTGACCTTGCTAATCATGCATAATCCCCTCAATGCACAATAATTGCAAATTGGTAAAACAATAAAAACAAGCCCACCATGGGCATGGAAAAGGTTAAGAAATAGTGATTAACTAATGTTGGATTACCATAGTTAAAATTCTCCCATGGTTGACCTAGCCTGAATTAGGGCCAAAACCCTAAAAGTGCCCTCCTTTTGTCATTTTGCAAACTTGGATGTTTCTAGAGGATCTGCAAAATTCTACCAGGGTCGTCATGCTTCATTTTTAGCTTTATTTTTGGTTCTGTAATTGAGTTTTTGCTAGTTTCGAGTCATTCCAAGCCATGACCGCCATAGTTTCACTTGGTTGAAATTTATATTTTCTTTTTTGGCCATCATAGTGATGGGTTTAGCTCGCCAATGCATCATTGCTCGAGCTTGGGCTCCACCATACCCTGTTCGCCATTCTTAAACTTCAACTCAACACTATGGTTGCCTCGTATTGGGAGCTCATGCATTGAAGTGTTTACATCTACTAACCTTGAATCCAATGTTCAGCTCGTGTTGGTTGATGGTGGCTATATTCTCATAGAGTTTACAATATTGGATATTGCATGACTCGGTCGTTGCGCATTGACTTAGCTCGGCATTTTACACCCTTTGGCCCTTTCTCGTGGCTTGAATCACCCGACTTCTCGCTATTTTTCACTGCTCGGTTATCATGATCTCTGATTTGGGTTTGGTTTTTTACCGAGTTTTTGCTTTGTTTTCAAAGTGAAGGGTTCGTCAGTTGATTGCTATGGCTCAACGCATTTGATTTTATCACTTCGTCGTTCTTTGCTAGCTCGTTCCTCATGCTCGGTGGAGTTTACTCAGCCATGTCTCAAAGCCCATCTTGCCGCATTTCATTTCCTATCTCGGCTCGTTTCGCAACTTGGTGCCTAATATTGGAGAGCTCATGGTGGGTTCTAAAACGATCTCGTCTCTATTTTGTTTTTGATTTTTTATTATGAGGAGCTCGTCTCTGTATTATTCTCTAACATGGTAGCCATTTTTAACTTTGTTGTGGCTTTGCGAACATACGTGACAGTTATGGTAATCGGGATTTGCATGCTTTGTGGCTCTTAATATTCCTATCAGTCAGCTCACCATTCAACTTTGTTTGGCTTGTGTTATTGTATACTAGGTTGGTGTGCTGGTCCTTGGCCTTTGTGCACGAGTTGGGTGAGATTTATGTGTTGGGGTTTCTGCTTAAGTTGGGCAGCGATGGTGCATGAGTTAGGATTACTGCCTCCCATAGCTCGTCGTATGGAAACCACGAGTTCTGCATCATTTTTTAACAATCAAGTCGGTCCCATTAACTCTTAGCTTGGCTTTGTGTTGAATGGTTTGCTTCTTTGCTCGTGGGGAGCTCTATAACTAGCTTGAGTTGACTGCATAACTTGGTAAGCATTGCTTTCATTGTTCTAGCTTGTGTTACCTTGGAAACTTTGAAGCTTTGAAGAGAACACACCTAGAACTTCACCTTATTGCTGCAAGATTTTATTCATTTCTGTGCAAAATTTTCCTTGAAATCTAGTGTTTATTTGCGGGAAACCTTTCTCCTTAGAATGCTTGTAAACTCTGGAATTCTTCTTTTTTTGTCTTGCAAAACTGTATCATGTGAGATGGCTATAGATTTTCACTCCTGCATACCAGAAATAGTGTACTTTGTAAAATGGAAAGCTAGTGTTTTTTGGATCTGATCTCTGTATTATTTTGTGCATTTATAAGACATTTCCAACTCTGAATAAATGCACTTTGAGAAATCTTTTATCTTTTGCAAGAGAAAATGGTTGCCTGTAGCATTAAGAAACTTGTATCTTCAAATTTTGCAATCTTTTATCTAATACTGCTGCAATGATTTCGTAAAATCTGTATAGCAGTTTTAGATTTATGTAGTTTCCCTGATGTAGATGTATTCTTAACTGTACTCCATGAGTTTATTGGAAACATTCAATTTATATTTATTCTGTACCTTGCGACAATGGAGAACTTGTTTTATCTTGTGCAAAACACTTCATTTGAACCTTCTTGCATTGCTTGATAACTATTTCTTTGTAAATAAGTACTATGCAAGATATCTGATAACAATTTGCAATTTGTAGAAATGTTGCAGTTTATGTTTCCATTTTCACTAGATGGCTACTACCCAATCTGCACATTTGAATTTCATTTTGAGCTCGATGCCGGTCATCTCTTGATAATTTTAAACTTGAATGCCTTGCTAGATTTCCATGGAACTTGAATGCTTGACAATATGAAAAATCTAACTTTTAGAACTTGTAGCTTGCACCTTTTGTAACCTTTTCTGAAACATTCTTTGAAGATTTTATATGAATATTTGATGGAAAACTTGCCGTTTATGTTCCACATTTGGAAACCCATGCTTATTCTGTGCAAAGTATATTTTGAAATCTAAGGTATTCATAGTGTTGGAACTTGCCTAATAGTCTGATAAAACTCTGCGGCTTTATATTTACTCTTGAACATTGCATGACTTTCCTTGAAATGATGCATTGAAATTATGAAGAATGCTCTCTTGTAAAAAAATTTCCTTGTGAGAAGGTTGCTATTTCTTCATTCAGCTTGAAGTTCATTCTATTACATGGTTCACTTGAAATCTGAATTTTGTACCTTTATAGAATTTTATGAACTACATCTTGTGAGATCATATAGAAGTCTTGATGAGAAAATGTCACTTTCTTATTATGTTTAGATCTGTAATCAGTAAAAAACACACTAGATAACCTTGTAAAAGCTTAAAACAATTTTAGAAAATCTGCATATTGCAATCCTTTCATGTTCAATGCCTGGAACAAGATGTTTTCATTTCTGTAACTTTCTTCTAGGATGCATATACATTAGAAGCTGGAAATAAAATAGAATTAAAAAAGTTTAAGCTCTAATTAATATTCTCATTCTTTCTTTCAGGTTCGGATTGGATCAAGCTACAACAACAATAGCATGAGAGGGGGATCTAGTCATCAAGCAATGACGGGTCCCTTCTCTCCTTTTCATTTTTAGTTTATCATTTATATGCATCCTTTACTTTCAGTTATTTCCCACGGCTTGTGTGGGGAAACATGTACATTTTCCTTATTAATATATATATAGTTGTTCTATGCAATGTGTTTGTATGGTGTTTCCTTTTCGTTTCTTTTCAATGGGGGCCTTGAACTCTAGTATGTTAGGATTAAAAAGAGTAGCCCCACGGGTAGATAGGGACAATTGGACTAGACTCTATTTCTTTGTATAACTTAAAATGAACATCTGAAACTTAATGCTTAACACAATTGCATATAATTATAAGGAAATGAAATTAATTGTTTGTACCTTTTCCAATCATTAAAAAATGAATTAGTGATCCTCCTTTATTTGCAACTATAACCATGTCCTTGCACTTGAGAACCTTCGATCTACAATCGAATCCTTGTTGCTTTAGAGTGTTCATTGATGGGTCGTTGTATTCTCCAATCATTTAACAAACATATTCTTTTACTAGTGTCATTATAAAACTAGAAATTTTGTGTGTCCAAGGTCAGTGTGCAATGAAGCTTTATGCAACTCAATTGTTCGATGTGGGGGTTTTGGTTTGTTATGTTTCTCTTTGTCTCTACTAATATACGGGAATGTAATCTTTGAACTCCTGAAACAAAATTACTGTAATGAAATGCATTTAATGGAAATACTTTGTTGGAATTGGAATGCACACACCAAATCAATATGACATAATTCAAATAACACACACTCGAATTGAAATTGCATGAAAGGAAATAAGTAATTGCATTCAAACTGTAACTTATCAGAAACCATGAGCATGCATAAATGCGAAGCCTCTAGTCGCCTTGGTCAAGTGGGCCCTTGCTCTTCCTGGGACAGAGGTAATCTCAACACCATAGGATATTCAAAACAACATCTAATATATTGATTCAGAAAAGTTCCATAACATACTCAGTACATAACTAGAAAATAGATACTAACTGTTATGAACCGTATTGCAGATTACCAACATCAACTAACTACTAAATTGTTCTTCAAGGAGATGTCTATATAGACATAGTTGGTTACACATCATGCCAAAATTGTAGGCACTGAGTTCTTCCACTAACAACCCTATTAAAGTTCATTAAATCCTACGGAACTGCTAAAAACAAGATCCATGTTTATAGGTTGTCAATGGAAAAAGTCTTCCATGACTACACGACTCCTCCATAATCGAACTCTTTGATTGCAATTCTCGGCATTGACAGTAAATTTCCACTATTATCCTACACATGTCACCACATTTCACTCACATAGGCGATTAGTGGGAGGTTCTACGGTAAACAAGTTGCATGAAACAAAACAAGAGAAATGCATTGAACTTACTAGGATATAACTATATAAAGCATCCCCATGCACTAATTAATCATGTTTAATGACAAATCAATAAGCACATAGATGATATAAACAAGTCAAATAATGCACTCATCATCTCCCTGTACTTTACATGTTGCATGTCCCTATGCATCTCATCTTTTCCCTGCCCTAAGGCCAAGCTATTGTGCCATATCATATTCCTCAAACTGATATGCATATTGTTTCATGGTTCCTTTGCATCCCTGATTGTTTGAAATAAATTCCACCCAAGCTATGAAACTATCATGTGACTGGGAAACGTTATTCTACCATGTAGTAATCGGATTTAGGAGAAGAGGTGGCCTCGCCTGTGTTCTTACCCACTCATCACTGTATCCCTTGTTGTTTTTCTTAGACAACTACCAAATTATTGTAACCAATGCATCACCCCTCCGTATACACCAACTGAGATTTTGAGGGGAGATAACTTCCCTCCTTTTTAATGGAAAGTTTAAGGTATCCCACATTCTATCACAAGCTTTGCCTTGCTTCACCATATATACTATAGATAGATTTATATGTGGAAAGTTATTTTGTATTAGCAATACACGAAGAATAACGACATCATATTGCAATCAAGTTTAAACTAATATAAATTGGTAAATCAAACTTAATTATCAAAAATAAATATAGTTAGAATATTCTAGGACCATACGAAAATGAAAATAATTTAAATGTTTGGAAAAATAATATTTTAGAGTGATATTCTTTCATAATTCAGGAGATAGTCGTCTTAAACACACAATACATAAAGTGTTTAGACAATGAGTGATGCACACCAAGAAAATCATCACAAATAGATTACCACAATCATAATTTTAGTACTCCTTTGCATGTACGACTAAAACCATACCGATATGGCTTTTAACAACCATTAGATAATGTCAAATTTATTTGACAACCTTGTTTTTATTTCAACGCTTATGAAAATCTTGATTGCTTTTCCAAAATTCACTATGAATCATTGGAAAATGGTTGTCCTTCCTATAAACCCTATTTGACTACAACACCTTAGAAAACCATAATGAATGGAGAGATTTAATAGGTGCATGTCATATCCCTCTATTATTATCATGCCCTTAGGACTATGAATAATTTTGAAAACAACACAAAGTAAAACATCGTTTAACATGTATTTTAGTGTAATGAGTGTATCACAATGCCAACTGACCTCTTGTAATGATATAATCAATGTAATAAGTAAATGAGTTTATTTTTTTACAACTTTAAAAAATGAATCTTGTGTGGTAGTGTTTGTTTGATTAATTATATAACTTGCAAGTAAAAGATGACAAACAAGGGTGAAAATCATGGGGACCCAAAACAAGGGTCAAAAGGGCCCACAAAAAGGAACTCAAGACCATAGTGGTATGATTATGGAAAAATTCTAGAACAATGGGGAATCACAAGAAAGAGAGAATAAGGGAGGAGAGAAAATATAAGGGGAGGAAATAACAACAAACATAGAAATTTATAGAAACAAAAATATAATAATAGAGGGGAACATATCAAAATTCGAGCAATACCAAGAACACTGCCAAAAAGATCCTAATCTAGACCAATCATCAATAAGCACATAAGTACATTAGCACCATAACAATTGAATTTTCTTGTAAAAAAATTAAGTGTTTACGTAATGTGCCACTTTGATGTGTGTTAATACATACAAAATAAAAAAATCAAGTGGATACAAAAATCCATCTCGATTATTTAAAATTTAGTGAGTGTGATCGAAGTTAGTATTAGAATAATGGGAGTTGAAAATCAAAAGGAGCGAGGATCATTGATATCCATAACTTGGAGTGATCCAAATCTCATGATATTAAAAGAAAAACACTCTAAATGAGGGTTTAGATGTGCTACGTGAATTTTTGAAGTAATTTCAAAGATGATTCAATAGAGAAATTAATAGATTTGGAACATAAAACTATATTACTATGTGTTATATGTCCATGGCCTTCTCTCAATGGAGATGTCTGGGTGCATGACATACTTCCATGAGAGAGGTATGGTTGTTGATTCTTTGTTATCTAATTGCTTTAGGCATGCTTTCTTCAATGATGCATGAATGGGTATGTTACATATGCATACAATGTGCAATAATGATGGGAATGAATATTATTGTGATCATAAAAATGGTAAAACTTTCAAACTCATTTAAATGTTAGTTATTATGAAATAATATATGATTATTTGATTATTTCTGAATTTGGGATCGAACAATTTTTAGATATAGCATTATAATAGTTCAACTTTTGTAACAAATGATGTTTTGCCTCCCGTAGGTGTGACAGTTATACTTTCATATGTGTATAATTTTGATAGGTGTGCAACCATGACACATTATCTAAAAGTGATGTCTACAACATTGTACAACATGGAAAAAAATCTCAATGTGGTGTTTGTGAGGTTTTATATGATTTGCAACATGATGTTATATGGTACAAGGTAGTAACAAGGAAGTTGCACAATTTTGGATGCCCTCAACATGGCACAATTTTGTGTGAATTCTTCACATGTTGGTTGTACATTTTGGAGGTTCTACCATATGATACAATGTAAATGTGGTGGTTGCATATTTACAACATCATACAATATGGTGTGATGTGTTTGATTAACTAAAAATGGAAATAATGTATGTTATAGTTAATCTAATCTAGGAGGACATATAAACGCAATAAATCAATGTACTAAAGTAGTATGTAAATCAAATAAGTAATTAAACTAATGGAAAAAAACCCTAATATGCAAGAGAGATAAGGAAATAACTTAGTTGATTTGATGAAGTGACAAGACTGTGTCGTAGATGTGACTAGAAAATTAGGAAGCATGAACGTCTGTGTAGGAGTCACGAAAAGGATGGATATGAGCAATATGGCTAGACGGGGCACTGGAGAAGGACCTGGGGCACCCATGGGTGCTCTGGTCTACAAAATAGGTGCCCCGGTTTGTGTTAAATATCTAGAGCTGGTTTTTACAGGTTTGGAAGGTGGTCTAAAATCCTTGTTGTGTGTCGCATCAAATTTTTGTTCTCGTATGAGATATCGCCAATGATCCAAGCTGAATAGAAAGACCTATAAAACCCTAAAAAAGTATCAATCCCTAAAAAATAAAATGAATGGTTTGGACTGACCTCAACTACTACAATAGTGGGCTTACTAGCCGAGCATTGCACTACATTTCAGACCCAAATGTAGTTTTAGTGAGTGTGTGCATAATGTTCCCTAGGTGCTCTTGTGCCAGTCACACTTTGTGAAGTAGTGAGCAATAAATAGATGTAGAAAATGTAATAGCATGTGTGCATGGAATAGAATAGAATCCCCTATGAAGTGTGTGATGAATATGTCCTAACCTTGTGCCTTGATGATGGAGCTATGTGGATGTAAGTGATCTCCAATGAAATAGATGGATGCAAATCTAGATGAATGATAGTAGTGAATGATGTTAGGTCCCTCATTATGGTCTCATAACTTTATATTTATAGGGTTCTCTTGATCTAATTTTGTAATTAACCCCGAAATGGCCAACCACCAAAAAGATAAAGATCTAAAATGGCTAGAAAGAGTCCAAAAAGTGGTGGGAAAGTGCAAAAGAGACCAAGGTGACCCTAGTGGGACCAGTGGTGTCCCAATAGTAATCTGAGTGCCCGATTAAGGCTAAAATAATGAGAGGTGATAGAATCGATTGGGCATGTGGATGTAAAATGTCAGTAATGAAAAAATAAAATAAAACAAGATGGCCAAAAGACGAGGGTTAATTAGTACTTTCTTCACTCAAGAACCTTCTAAATAGTAGTATGAAACCGGGATAAATAATGTCTAAAGTGCATGATTTTGTGACTACATTTTTCCCCCACTTTATGTTGGTGAGCGGAAAGCTTGATAACATAAAGTAGATAGAGATGTGTACCTGATGTCCATGAAGAGTGTAGTAGAAACATGCCGAAGGACTAGACAAATCATGGAATGACAAAAATATGGAGGAATGTGGAAACTAAAGATGAAAATGCGTAAAAAAATGATGAGAGTGAACCTAGAGAGGAACTCATGTGTTGTTTTTGATGTGTGTAGTATACCTATATGGTTAGTATAGTGTGTGTTGTCATGAAGTGTCATTGTTTATGTCGTTGTTGTTATTGTTTATTGTTGCCCCCATTCGAAAGCTTATTTCTTATACGATCGGTCCTGCAAGGAGAAAATGATCAAGTAGTCAAATATATATGTATGTAAGTGTAAAAACACTATGTAAAAGATGTATGTGTATGTATGTAAAAATGCATGTAAATGTAAAGTACACAAAATGAAAAGTGTAAATGGAACATGTGCACCTGATCCATGTCGAGAGAAAGGGTGTAGAAGGATATCTTGTACTGTCGGGGTTTTTTGGGTGATCGATGCCATAGGCCAAAGAAGTATAGGGAGGAAATGCTCTGTGTCCTCCAACCTTTAACTACTTCCTTGAACTATGTGTGAAGAGATCTTTGTACTTGTCCTGGTTTTTTGGTGATTTGATGCCGAGTTATAAGATGTATTGGGAGGAATTATGTTGTATCCTCCAACCATTAACTTCTCCCTTGAATGTTAAGGACACCATGTCCTATAAAATTCATTGTGTATGAGGTTCATAGACTGAGTCGAACTCACCGGGTTTATGTAAACCCACAATGCCCAAGGGTAGAAAGTGCACCGAATCAATCAATGTAAATTCATTGTGTTAGTATGTAAAACCCCAAATTATGCCCCCCTCTTTAGGGGTGCATGCAACATCATTAATAGGAGAATGTGGCCCCAAAAGAGGACCAACCATATGTACTATGAAAATCTACCCTGCAGGGGGAAGGGAATGCACTTAGTAAATACCAACATGTGCAAAATCAAGGATGTCTAGCCAAAGACAAGTGTTAGTATGATCAAGCATGAATGTAAGAAGACAATGTGTAATCTACGTAGACAGTGTAAAAGCTACCAAGAGTAAAGTAGTGTAAACACGCAAGAAGACAAGTAAGCCGCACAAAGCGGGTTGTAAACATGGGACATCACTCACGATGTCACAAGACATGCAAGGCCATCATGGATGCAAACAACAAACAAATGTGCATGCCAAACATAGGGGCGAATCCAACATACAAAAAGAAAAAAATGACAGAAAAGTACAAACAAGCAAAATGAATTAGTCATGGAAACATGTAATCCTACAAAACAAGTGTTGCACATGGAACACCCGTTATCATGTTAGAGAAATAACCAATATTTCAAAGCATGAATAACCAAGTAATGTAAAGTGTTAAGTATAAAATGAAACAATAACACTTGTGAGAGATGAATGTGGATGCCCCAATGACCAAAGTGTAGGAAGGGTAGAAGGAGAGCATCCATGCTATATGTAAAAGATCTGTATCTGCGATCATAACTAAAAAAAGACATGAATGTGCATGTGTGGATGGTATAGATAATGACATATAATAAATCAATCTAACATGTGTAGTAAAGTGATCATGTAAAACACTAGTAAATAAGAGTAAATTCCCCAAGACAATGCAATATGTTGTGGATGGATGGAATGGAATGCAAGATGGAATGATAGGATCCGTATGCCCCCAAGTGAATGGAAGTGTATGCAATGAGGTTCATTTTTTTTTCCCCTCGTGTAGTCAAGAATGAATTGTAAATGAGAGTGCATCACTTGGAAATGGTCGAAGTATGTGTTGTTTCTAACACGATGTGATGAATGTGTATGTGTAGTGATGATAAGTGACCTAGTGACGATGTGTGTCTAAACCCCATAGCCAAAGTGTAAATCATGCCCAGATGAATGTATAAGTGATGATTTAGCCTAAGCGTATATCAATATGAGATGAATGGATGAGTGATGATTTATCCCTAAGCGTATATCACTACAAGATGAAAAGAGGGATTGGTGATTTAACATAAGGTGATGATTTATCCTAAAGCATATGTCACTAGGCTAGAAATTTTACATGATTAAAGGCCGAATAATAAATGTGTGATGAGTGTAAGGTCCATTTGATTGGTAAACCTTCAAAAATCGAGTATAGAACGATGAACTAAAGTGTGTCATAGGGTGGTGAGTGCAACGCGTAGAAAACAATGTAGTATATGTAATTATGAAAGATGACCATGTGATGAGTAGAATGTGTAAATGCACGGTGTGTAAAATGCAATGTAGAGTATGTAAAATGTAATGTATAGCACACAATGTGATATGTGTAGAATGCGTAAAGTGTAATGTGTAGTATGTGATGTAACACGTATAGGTAGAGTAGTGATGTAATATGTATAATGAAATGATGCTAGACTCATATATAATGGAGACTAGTATAATATGGAGAAAATGCATGATGTGAAGATGCGTAGTGTATGATGGAAGGCATATGTCACTAGATGCAGTGTAGAATGTAAAATGCAAGGCAATATGTGTATGCAACCTAATAGTAAGAAGTGTGTGATATGTATAATAGCTAGTATGATGAATAACATGCAACACTAGTATGTTATATGCCTAATGATGACTAGTATGATGTATGATGTATGACGTGCGATATGTGAATAGATGTGGTGTGTATGTCCTATAGTGCAAAGTGTGTGGGGTTCAATGTATTAATCCCTCGATAGTCAAGTGTGAACCGAAGCACAAGAGTATGTCATTGGGTAATGGTCAATCCTAGAATATGTGATGAGAAGGCCTATATGAAAATGTGAACATGATATATGCATAGATGTGATGATAAGTGGGGGTAAATGCTATGCTTCTAAGTGTATGAACAATGGAGGTCTAGTCAAAAACACTAAGTGGATCAATGTAGGGAGTAGTTTCCTTAAAAACTTATGGGACGTTGAGGTGGTAATGTCGCAAACAAATTGAGTGGATAGGTATGTTATTTAACAAAATGATTAGGAAACGGAAGCGGAGTAGGATGGCGAGAAAGCTTGAATGGTGGCAGCTTTGGCGGTATTGATGATGTTACCAAGGAGAAGGTTGATTGATTTTGAGAGGCAGTTGTGCACTTTGACTTGGTAATGTTGTAGATGTGTTGGGAGGAAGAAGTGCTATATTGGTTTTTATAGGTGGTTGTTTAGGCAGTGCTTGTCTTTTCAAAGAAGGCACATGAGAAACAAGTGGTGTGATGCTCATTAAGTGGAGAAGAAGCAACATTAGAAATAGGAGAATCATGTGATGGAACTATAGTATTTGTCTGACTAGGAGAAGAATCATTATGCACATGTGAGTGATTATCAATATCAAGCATGTAATGAATAAGAGAATCATCTATAACTTCCTTAGAAAGATTAGAAGGAGGCTCACTAGTAGCCGCATAACATGGTATAATATTTTTATATGGGCATGCAATAGAATGTTGTGCATTAAATGAGATAAAACCTTGGCACTCAAGATTTTTGATTATTCATGGAAAAGTGTCATAATCGTTGTCATTATGTCCATTGATTCAATGATAATTACAATATGGACGACCCTAATATTTCACTAACCTATGGGGAGAAGTAATGAGTAGGCGGTAGAGTTATCAACTAATGAATAAGGAGCTGAGTAAGGATGCCATGTTGCATTAGTATTATGCTCAAATATGAGAGGCTCAGGAAATGACATGTCTTGAGGTTCAATTAGATGACATGTAGTGGACATAAATTGCATATAAGATGTAGAAGGAGCACAAACATGTGATTGAGAAGCATCCTTAAGCTGTTGAATTTTATATATAAGAGATGTGATCGTGGATTCCATAGCCATAATTTTTCTTGAAATAAAGAATGTAAAGCTTAAATGGAGTCCAATAGGGGTTGATTAGATGGAGCATCACGAGGACTAAATTCGTCAGATAAATGATGGAAGATAGGACTTATTTCATTGGGTGGCATATTTTTAGGATGAGTTATGGAGTCTAATTCTCTATGTAGAACAACTTGACAGTCAGGATACATTTTAAGCAACTCAGATAAAGGAACTTGAGGAACTATATGACCCATGTTCGAAGAAAATGAGGATCTTAAACGTGAAATACGTTGGGTTCACCAAAATGATTAACTAAACATGGAAATAATGTATGTTATAGTTAATCTAATCTAGGAGGACATATAAATGCAACAAATCAATGTACTAGAGCAGTATGTAAATGAAATAAGCAATTAAACTAATGGAAATAGAAGCCCTAATATACAAGAGAGATAAGGAAAGAACTTAGCTGATTTGTGACGTAAGTGACATGTAAATGTGTCGTAGATGTGACTGGAAAATTAAGAAGTAGGAATGATTATGCAGAGCCCCAAAAAGGATGGATCTAAGTAATATGGTTGAATTGGGGTTCCTGGAGAAGGATTGGGGTGCCCACGGGTGCTCTGGTCTACAAACTGGGTGCCCTAGTACGTGTAAAATATTCATAACTTGTTTTTATAGGTTTGACAAGTGGTCTAAAACACTTGTTGTGTGTCTTATAAGATTCATTGTCCTATAACATATGTCACAAATGATCTATTATGAATAAAAATACCTACAAAACCTTTAAAAACATCAATCCCTAAAAAATAAAAATGCAAATGAATTGGTCGAGCTGACCTCGGTTGCTTACACAACACTGGGCTTACTAACTAAGCACTACACTAAATTTTGGACCCAAATGTATTTCTAGTGAGTGTGTGCATAATGTGCCCTAGGTTCTCTTGTGCCATTCACACTTTGTGAAGTAGCGAGCAATAACTAGATGTAGAAAATGTAATAGCATGTGTGCATGGAATAGAATAGAATCCTCCCCTATGAAGTGTGTGATGTAGATTTCCTAGCCTTGTGCCTTAATGATGGAGCTATGTGGATGCAAGTGATCTCCAATGCAATAGATGGATGCAACTCTAGATGGATGATAGTAGTGAATGATGCTTGGTCCCTCATTATGGTCTCATAACTTTATATTTATAGGGTTCTCTTGATCTAATTTCATAATTAACCCCGAAATGGCCAATAACCAAAAAAATAAAGATCTAAAATGACTAGAATGAACCCAAGAAGTGGCGGGAAAGTAATAGGGACCGGGACACCCTTGTGGGACTAGGGCGCCCATGGGTGCCCCAGATCAAAGATAAAATAATGGGAGGTGATAGAAGTCGATGGGCATGTAGATGGAAAAGGTTGGTAATGAAGAAATAAAATAAAACAAGATGGCCAAAAGACAAGGGTTAATTAGTAATTTCTTCACTCAAGAACCTTCTAAATAGTAGTATGAAACCGGGATAAATAATTTCTAAAGTGCATGATTTCGTGACAACATTGTTCATAAGGGAGTTATGAAATTCTAGAGGTTCGACAAGATAACATGATGTAGTACAAAGTTCCGCAAGGTGATACATAATTCTAGAGGTTTTTAGTAGGGAATGTGGTATGATGTTCCCATAAGTAGGTTGTGTAGCTATTGAGGTTCTAAATCATTATGTGATGTGGTGTGACAAACCACAAGGTGGTTGCAAAATTCCACATATTCAAACCCATGGCACAATATGGTATGATGTGTCGATAAGGAAATAACATAATACTTAATGATTTGTATTGTGGCATGATATGGTGTGATGTGCCCATAATGTAGTTACATAGTTATAGATGTTATGTACCATGACACAATGTAATGTTGGGTGTCCACATGGAGGTTGTGCGATTCTACATGATCTACGACATTTTTCAAGGTAGTGCGATGTATCCACAAAAATATAGAATGTGTATATGTTATTTTTCACTCACTAAAGGTTTCTCTAACCTACATTTGGTGCACTAACCTCCTTTATATCATTCCTTAAAGGGCATACCAAGAGCGGGTTGGGCTAATTAGCCGACAAGAAGTTTGGTAGGATAATCATCATGACACTTACCCTAACATCGCTTCTTACTACCTTCCTACTATAACTTTACGACCACTTAATATCCTTGGTACTATCACATTCACATCATCCACTTATAACACCTTCACATTCCCTTCATACCTTTTCCAAGGTTTTCACTACACCCATTCTCTCTCTTTACCTTTCACCTTTTATGGACTATTTATAGCTAATGTCATCAATCGTGATTGATTTCATCTAGTAGACATCCCGCTTGGGTAATTGTATTGACCATGATCGTTAGTGTTAGCTATGATGAGTGGATTATTCTAGTTATGTTTTCATATCTAGGTGTCGTTATTGTCATTTCTCAAAGATATCTTTGCATAATCCACTCTTCCTTCACTCGTAAATATTCCCTAAAGGTTAATAGGTTTGGGGTCTTGGTGGAGCTTAAACTTGAAGGTCATTATTGAAGCATTGGGATTATTATGAGCATCAATAATAAAAACTACACAATAATAAGCTTTACTTTAGTCTTCAAAGTCACCAAAGTTTCTCTAGTTAGGCCTTGTACGTTGTAGGCACTCAAATTTGGTAACTTATCCTTTAGAAATGAAAAGTTTGGCTTTGTTTCTATGCTAAGAAAAATTCTCACATTCTAATCACAAAAAAATACATCTCTCCCTCTCTTTTGACTTGCCCATCTCTACACTCTGTTATGTTTTACATTCAGGAATTTTTGATCAACTAAATAAATAATTCAACCCAAGGAATCATTCTCAAACTTTAGCTTATATATCATTATTTTCTTGGGAAAAATTGTACAACTTAGGTCCATAGAAGATTACAACCTTGTACAATTTGTATGGTATTGCACGCTTCCATTTAATGACTCTTTTCCGCTTTTAATATCTTAGGTGTCATTTTATCTTCTCGGGTCATGCTTAATGTGGATATCTAACCTATGAAATCTTATAAGCAAGTCAATTATAATTTAATACTCACATGACACTCTCATAAGACCCTATTATAAATATCAACACTAAAACACTAAAGGCTCTCCTAAATATCCCTAAAGCAACCACTACATCAGAATTTGAAGTGCTCAATCGGGTTAAAGAGTGTAGCTTCCTCCATTTCCAAGCATGTAAAGGTATTATAGCCATCTCTTAGTGATTTGAAGATCAATGCAATAGAAAAAGTTTCCCTAAATCTCCCAAAATCATTAATTACAGTAGAAGAATCGAGATATTTCCATTGCCTATTTAAATACAAAAAAATAACTCTGTTTGAGCAAGATACTAATCATAGAAGTTCCTAGTTGAAGGAGAAAAAATAGGGGCATTCAACCAATCAAAGTTGCGACATGTGGTAGTGTAAAAATGATAAAAATAGTAAAATGGTGTTTATATTTTCTTACCTATGGTTTCAACGCTCGAGTTTAGACGGGTGGGCTCCATTATTTACTTTTTTGGGGCCCTCAGCTAGGGTCGACACACTCTTTTTGTGGAGGGTGCCTTTCCCTCCATAACTTCATATTACCATTATCACAATTTTGTATTTCAATGCCACATATTATATTGGTTCAATGCATATGGGACTAATATTTCCATTATTTTTTAATTATTTAAATTACCATGCACCAACCTACTCTAATTTTGGCATTATTGTTACCAATGTTAGCACTAACAATTTTAACCAAGCCCACCATATTAAGTTTGACTTATCAAATAATGTTGTATTTTGGGAACCCACAACACCCAACATTTTATGCATGGAAAATATTCCAACCAAGCCTACTTGTTCATGCCACGTCCCAAAATGTTAGTAAAAGCGGTCGATATGTGTAGCTTAAACTACAAGAAAAATGGGTGGTTTAAGGCTTAATAAAGCCTTTATTATCCTTCCTCCCATGTAATATGGGATATTAATTCCCAAAAAAAATAATGTGTGGGAAGTGGGTTGTTATGGTGATTTGAACCCCCAACCACATTCCCCCAAAATACATGTCCAACCATTAGGCCATAAGGCAATCACAGTCTATATAAGTTCAATATGTTATTTGTACAAGGTAATGTTCAGATCGTGTATTGGGGATAAAAGGGTATTTTGGAAAATTAAATTTTTGAGCAGAACTTAAGAGCATTTTTGTTAGAGTAGGTATTTACCTTAGCTCATGTTCACCTAGGTACTTTATTTACCTTTATTGTATTTATCCTCACCCACTTATGTGTGTGGATATTTCTTTTATCTTATTTAGATATTAGGAGATATTATCTAGTTGTTAGGTATATTTCTTTCCTTGATCTATGGTATTGACTAGATCCTTGATGTCTAGTTCTCTCCTAAATCTATGGTCTTAACTAGTTCTTTGATGACTAGTTATTTCATTGATTTATGGCTTGATCTACGACCTTGAATGGTTCTTAGATTGTTATTCCTTGCCTATATAAGAAAGGCCCATTCTCATTGTATTTCATTGAGTTCCATAATAATATATGATATTACTACTCATTTGTTTGCAAAGGTTTTATGTAAAGCTATTCTGGTGAATTACTTTCATCTTATTGATCGTGGTGTTTGATTAGCATCTGTGTTCTTGGCTTGTACGATCGGTTATCTTTCCTTTCATTTTTAGATTTCGATGAAAACTGGAAAGTTGTCGAGATTTGAGTCACTTATGTTGCATATATCATATTTAGAATTTGGATTTCTTTTGATGTCATTTAAAGGCGTCAAAGTAGCTTGCAGAAATAGAACGAAGGAAAGAGATTTTGCAAGTGCGTTAGGAAGGTGGAGGGGAACACCGAGTATCGCGAGATCCTTCAAAGGTCTAAAGACACAAAATTTCAGGTTTTGGATCTATTAAATTTAATTGTAAGTTTGATTGTACTTGCAGTTAGAACATTTTTTAATAGATTAGTTCGAATGAACTTGAGGATGTAGGAAATTTTTGAACCTTGTAAACAAATTTTGGTTTTGTATTTTCTTCTGATTTTGCATTCTGATTTTCTGATTTATTTCTATATTTAATTAGTTAAATTTAAATTTAGACAAGCATATTTTATCATTTGTATGACACTTTACAAAAAAAATCAAGAAATGGAAATCGGATGGTTTGATCAAACAATGAATAAATTTGACTTTGAGAATCTTTAAATTCAATTTTGGATCAATTTTAAATCATTTTTAAAATTATGATTTTAATCAGCTTTAAATTCATTAAAGTTGATGAATTTAAAGAATATGTTGAAAAAAATAAAACACTAGGGGGTTCTATTAACGTTTGCATATTACTTAGGAAGGCAATCATTCCAAACATCGTCAAAGGTCTTCAATGGATAAAAGAGTTTAGTTTAACAACTAAAACACACATCATAATACTTCCACATTCATACATTCTCTACTATATAGTTATTCCACTACATTTTTTTCAAGGGATGTGAGGGCACACATAGGAGGATGGATTAAATTTCATACACTACTTACACCTACATTAGGATAACTACATGAGACTTGATATTTCTCACGAGGATGTAGTGCAACACTTGGATTGGTTTAGCATGGGTTGACCACCAAGGGTATTCCAACCTCACCCACACACTTTTTTATCCTTTTGTTAACTAATAATTTGATAAAGGGTATTGCGGGTATTTAGGGTTTTTACTTGTTACTGATTAGTGCAAAGTTATGTTGAATTTTTATGAGCTAAGGAAACATATAGCAATAATCATTTAGAGGAAAGTGAAGGGTAGGATAAGTTACTGAGAACCCTACTTTTAGCAAGTCCAAAATTCTGAGAATGAGGAAAAAACCTTGCCATGGTCCAAAATGAGTAGTATGATGAACAAAGATAGTTTTTGTTCTAGTTTCAATGAAAAAGCACTTCCAAGTTCGAACAACTGATTTATCCAATATTCTCCTTGGGATTCTCTCTATACCACTTTGTACAACTAAGTTCTTATCCCTTTGTGTATTTCAAGTAAATCATCTTATTGTTTTATCATAGTGGAAGTATTAATGCATTATTCTATATGTGCATGATTAATGTTGATTAGTAAATTTAAAATAATCCCTCCTAAGAAATAGCACATCCTATATTGCTTATACCGGACTTATGATTTTAAGGGTGTAAACATATTATAGACACCAAAATTGGGTCACACTCCCATTGGTCCTCGAAAAATAAACACCTTGAACACACTCACCTAGCCATGGCCCCTTTCATCCCACTCTAATATTAATTTAATTAATTTAATTAAATTAATTCATTATCTTCACAATATTTATTTAAATATCCTAATTGAGATAATGCCCACATATCCACCTCACATATACACCTCATCTAGCCACCTCATCCTAAGACCTATTCTTAGTATGTTGCCATAACTAACTAAGACCTACCTAAACACTAAAAATCAAAGCCTACATTCCCTCTAACCACATTCTCCGCGTTGTTAGAAGGAAGATTCCATTCTAATCATGGAGAAAATGAACAAGATCCAAGAAAATCAAAGGGATCTTCCCAGTTTAGTAAACCTAGGAAATCCCCCTAACCGACGCCGATTACCATAAACCACCACCAGTTAATCCGGAACCACCGTTGGTTACTATTTAACCCCCAAAACAACCTTATTTCGAGGTTGGCACATTTCTGAGAGGTTGACACACCTTCTGAGAGTGAGAGACGAAACCAGAGCTGCATACAAGCAGAACCAACATTCATACATGCATCGAGCACCCCATAGCCACACTGAAGTAATCAAAGAGCCATTTGCCTTCACAGGAGCATCCGAGGAAGTGCTAGCACCACACCAAGTTCCTTCCATTTTATCACCCACCATTGCCAACCAGACCTCAAGCATGTGCAAAAGTAAGTGTTTTGTTAACCAACACTTGTCCATTGTCATTTAGGTAGACTCTTTTACTTCTATTATTAGTATCTACCCCCATTCCCATTCCCAACCATTTTACCTCCATGCAAACTCGACCATCCCTTCGCCACCCTTAACTTCCCATACCCGTATGTTATGATCCTCATGTGCGAATTTCACTAATGCCTCAAGGTTTTGGTGTAATGGTTCGTTACATTTGTATCGAGTGACCACCTGTGTTCGAGTCCCGGCCACGAGTTACGTCTTCCATTGCGGTGTTCGCTCGGGGGCTCATATAAGGTGGGCGGGGTCCCACTATCAGGCACAAATCTAGGCCGGGTGCAGGCTACGGAAGCGTGGTGGGATGTTATGATCCTCATGTGCGGATTTCACTAACGCCTCGAGGTTTTGGTGTAATGGTTTGTTACACCGTATTTTAGTCATCCCTGTGCATACCTAAGACCCACACGAACCTTACCATTTCCTTTCCATTTTCATCTAGCCACAGATCTACCCTCACCTCAAGTTTTTATTGAGTTTCCTATACCTCGACCATACCGTCACCGGTTACCCTCAACTGTCGCCGGTTCACCTAAACCGACATCGGTCATACCAGACCACGTCGGTCTCTGTGTTTTTGACCAGAAACCAAGAACAAAGCTTAAAACCTCCACCAAATACCTAAAACAACCTAGAACTAGACCGACCAGTACTAGTACCTTGACAAAGACCTTGACCTTTAGATTCATTCATAGCTTAGCTTGTTGTGAATGAATTTTCTTATTGTAGACGAATGAGATACCTAAATCATTTTAACTACAGTAGGATTTCCTTTATTTTTAGCATTAAGTTGTTTTAAACAGTGGATTGACAATCATCTAGGAGTATCACACTTCCGGATCTAGCATACGCTAGGCAGTCCACTGCATATATTGTTTAACTTTTATTTGATGGTCTTGTTTTCATTTCAGGTAGTTCCTCCAAGCAAAAAGGAAGCTCTCACTGATCATCGTGGATCAAGAAGTCATATGTGTGCAACAACCTACAACCAACATCTCATCGGTATTCCTCCTAGCCCTTTACCCTTATTTGTTTCGTCAACATTCGAAGAAACGATCTAGAATCAGGTGAAACATTTTAGCACACCCGGTGGGACCCATTCGGGTTCTTTGCATTCTTTCATTTCTAGGTGAAAATTTGCATGTTTGTTTCCTTTCTAAAAGGTTCTCACATTAAAATTTCTCCCCTGGAATCTTCTTTTCTTCTATTGTCTAAAAGCAATCGTATTTTGGTGCTTTAAAATGAACATTTCTTCCTTTCATTAGTATCGCATTAGTGAAAGAGCATCCCTTCTCCTGTTCATATTTTTGTGTCATCGAATTCAACATTTTGATTTGGGTTTAAAATCATTTCATTTCATTCTACTTTTCTGCATTAGCTCACATTAATTGAGGGCAACCTATATGCTGGAAGTCATTCCCAGCTGATGGTTGACAAATGAATCATAGAAAAGCACTTCCTTTCTCTTTCTCTCTCTCGAGTCTTACCAAACATCACAAAATTGAAAATATACACATTCTTAAACAACATCTCTCCTGGAAGAAGTTGTAGGTGATCACACGATCACGGCACAATGGGCACCCAACTCATTATTTCTGTCATGAGTCATACTTCAGAGAAAAGCCCACCCCCACCATAACATACCTGAAACCTCTCCTTGTAGATCTCCTTCTTCGTAGGAAGCCATCCTCACCAAAAATTCTATTCTAAAGTTCATGAGTCAGTCCTTAAATAGCATAAGTTGAACAAACATAATAGAAAAATCACTCTTAGGATTGTATTTTTCTTAGTGTTTCTATTTGGCTTACATTTTGAGGTGAGAGGTCACATTCTTCATTTTCTTATTTCCCTTGCACACTCCTCATCATAGTTGGTGTATTCCAGCTTCATCTGAGTGTGCTGGACCATATTTTCATCATTCTCATAATTTTGGGTTTGATTCCACATCTAATTTTAACTCATAACCACATTTTCTTCATCATTGTTTCAATTTCATAGTAACCGGTGTCGGTCCAACGACCGCATCGTCGGTTACCCTCTGACCATCATCGTTTTACCCAACCGGTGTCAGTTTACTGTTCTTTTGGTTAACCTACCCAAAAGGACACCTACTTCACCTTCTTTTTTGTTCAGAGTCTTTATCATTCTCATCATATTCACTGACATGGTGAATTTCATCAGAATCTTATCTACTTGGCAGAACATCAGTTTTTTTCCTTGTTTCTACAAACTGTCCATTTTCCACAGTGACCGACCGCGGTTATCTATGACCAGCGTCGGTTTACCCTAACCAGCTTTGATTAGCTTGTTGTAATTTTTTCTAGTGACATTTTATACCTAATTCACCTACCATCACCTATTTCTCCCATCTTTTTGTATTTCTGTGTCATTTACAAAAGACAATCCTACCACGTCAGTACTTGTTCACATGGTGCTGATGCGTAGCCAAGAAAATGCCCTCATATTCCATGCTAGTTGTCAACCACTCCCACCTAGTCCTTCACCACCTTCCATCTTATCACCACCCATGGAGCCTATCCAACCTATCTCTATCACTACTGGAGATGAGGAGTTCACATGACTCCTTGACCAAAACCCTACCGCCTTGCAATTTTATCTTTCCCACTCATCCACTCGAGATGCCTCGGGTTATTTGATATACGACATGCCCGTATCTATCCCCCCAATCTTGTTCCTACTCTTGCGTCATCCCCCTCTAGTTATGTGCTACCCTCACCTACCTTATTTCCCTGGTCATTTCATAGCTAGGCCCTATACCCTATGACCACCACGTCTGCCACATCCATTGCACCCGCCACATCCACTATACCCTCGCCAACCACCCAAAACATAACCTCATCACATCTTTGTTGTTTCACATATACCCGTAGCTACACAACCACCCCCAGTATTGGTGACCCCTACCCCTTTTCAAAACATTTCCTTTCTATTCCATAGTCCTTAGCCCCCATTGCTACTAGGGTCACCACGACCCTTCCACCTCCATATACATACTATCAGCAGCCTCCCATTTCATCCATCATTCATTCTGGGTATGTACCCCCTATTTCACTCCCTCCTTCTCAATCTACCTATACGGTGGCATGCCATATACTGGAATGCCACCTCCATCATATGCCCAACACCAACCCTCTTACACTACAAGAGGCACCCATCCATCACAACCTACTAATGACCTAATCAAGTTAATGATGGACAAGATGTAGACATTAGAGGCATCGGTTTCTGGCTCCATGCAACACTCTCACCTACGATGAGATTTGTAATGAGCCTATCCACCCATCCATTCCTATCCATCCATATCCCATGCATTGGGAAATGCCTAAATTTAACCGCTTCAACAACAAAGAAGACCCACAACAACATTTGCGGTCTTTCAAACATGGGTGTTATCTGATTACCCATGATGACGCTTTACTTTTGAGGACCTTTCCCATGTCTCTGACCGGGCCTACATTAGATTGGTATAGTGGGTTACCTAGACATTCTATCTTCTCATTTAACCAGGTAGCCCAAGCCTTCTTGGATCACTTCTCCATTAACGTTGTTAAGAAGGTTACCATGACTGACCTCTACTCTACGCATCAATATGATGATGAATCTATCATAGATTTTGTCACTCGTTGGCGTAGCCTGATCAATCAACTCACATTCCAACTACCACAAACCGAACTCATTGAGCTCTTCATGGGCTTGTGTTAGACATATCTCACCGACCTGCAGGTCTATACTTTCTAAACCTTCGATGAGGCATTCACCATGGCATGAAAGCTAGAGATTCGGGCCATCGAAGAAAAGAAAATCCAACTACGCAATAAGAACTTGGACATTCAAGTCAAATGATACCTCTTCTTCTTCAAAACCACAAAACAATTATTCAAAAGCCAAGGGAACCGCTAACGCAGTGGTACTCAAGGTTTCCTAGCTCATCCCTCAAATCAGGCTAACCCCTCATCTAATCTCTCACCTGTTCAGACCTTTCAATTTAGATGAAGAACAATGGAAATACACCCAATTGGGGAACCTTATTCTTCTGTCTTAGAAAATCTCATTAAAGTTGGGGCCATCACCCTTCCTCCCATAAAACCACACACTGGTTTTGACCCTACTCGCCCCACACCCACGTGGTACAAAGAGCATGACTTCTGCAACTATCATCGAGTAAAGGTCATAGTGATGGAAATTGCATCACTTTCAAAAACATTGTCCAAGAAATGCTCGAGAAAGGTGAGTTAACCTTGGATAATCCTAACGCACCTACCAATCAAAACCTACACATCTTCAAGAAACCATTTCCTAATCATGCCCCTTCTTTTGATCAAACCAGAGAGACCTCAACTCATGATAGCCATACCCACGAGGTCCATGTTATTTTCAGTGATGCACCTGTTGCTTCCCAATTACCTCATATTCCTTCCATAGAGGAAATCCTAGCCCGAAGTCCTCCACCTACACTTGAACCCACTTCACCTATTCCTCCACCCATAGAGGAACACCCTTCATCTCCTCTCCTCACCCATGAAGGAGACTCTGTTAACATCGAGACCATTTCACCTTTGGCTTCTCCACCTAGAGATCTATCACCCGTAGTACCTCTCCACCCATGGAAGATGCTTGTTTATCTCCTCCACCCACAGAGGAGCACCCATCATCTCCTCCACCCACAGAGGAGCACCCATCATCTCCTCCACCTATCAAAGATCCAAGTAGAAATGTCTTTGCCTCTAGGTGACCATTCTCCATCAATTACCCAAGATCCTATGGACTTACTTTTGTCTCTCTTACCACAGAAGTTGAAGCTAGCAAATTCCCCATTTCTAAGACACATTTTATAGGAATCACCATTGGATCCTCATCAACCTCACCTACATGCAGTTGTCATTCTCACACTTAGCCGACCACCTAGATTATGTGGATAGAGCCTTACTTTGGGGGCATCTTCTACTTCCTGTCTCAACACAAATGTAGATGTCACTTGCTGACACTTCCACTATCTACCCAAAAATATTTTGGCCAATTGAACCAAACACAACCACAACTATCAAAAATTCTTCCACGATACCACTCATGGCTCAACTCACACCCCTACCCATAACCCAACATGCATCTACATCAAACCTACACCTACATCATCTTCCTTTGCCTAAACCTATTACTACCTTAGGGTCATCCCAACCACCACCTTACTCATCCACCCATCAAATTAGATTTAGCTACATCCTCCAAAGCCAACACCAAGCTTAATCTGACACCCAAAGAAGAACCAATCCCATAGATCTCATACCCAACCTCACCGATCACACCTCATCACCTTCACCCTTCCGTCCATCTTAGGACCTCACCCTCCACCATGGTTAAGAAACCTCCACCCACTAGTAAACCAAAAACATAGCAGCCCATTCCTCCCTCGCAAACCTCTAACATACCCAAGCACCCGACACGACTTCCACCCACACCTGCAACATCTTTACCACCCATACCTCCAATACCATCGATAACTTCTTCACTACCCATGACACTTTAGTCTCTTTCCCTCACACCTCCTGCATGACCCACGCCATCTACCTTCACAACACCTAGTTATCCCCATGGGTAACTCCCTCTTCCACCATCTACTTTTCCCTCTAGATCTTGTGCAGCCCATATCACCTTTACCCAAGAAGGTACAACCTAAAGACAAAAATCCACTACCCTCCAATAAGGTAGTCAAACCAACCACACACTCTCTTGCAGTTCATCTACCATACCCCTACCCAAGCAAACACGACCAACACCTAAGACCACACCAGCACCTAAAACCATAGCTCAACCCACTCCCCCTCATGCAAAGACCCTTCCTCTACAATCATTGCACCTACACCCAAACCCACTTTCACTTCCCATTGTGATCCACTAGCGGGATCCTATGCCAAAATCTTAACCAACCTCCTTGAAACTTTTGTCATCACATTACCACGCTCTCGACCTTATGACCCTCTCAAACCCAAACCAAAGGGTTTGATGACACCAAAATTTGTGCCTACCATCATGTGCCAGGGCATGATGTAGAGAACTGCAAGGCTTTGAAAACCATTCTTATCTAGTTGTGTCCTCCTGAAGAAAACTTTGATGATGATGACCTTCTCGATGAGGACCCCATTTCACCAACACCCATTCCCATAGTTCTTCCCTCATTGCCTACTCAGTGACCAAGACCTCCACCTCCACAACTCTTAGAGCCACCCCCAAGATTTGAAATTAACATGGTTCACATCAGAGAACTCACCAAACCTCCACCCAAATGTCGGTGTGCCCAACTCATCTCACAAGGTTCCTTCCCACCACTTGGCTTTTTCCCTTCTTGTCGCTATACCTTTCATGGCTCACCTACTCACCTACCTCCCCACCTCAAATCAACATGATCCACGTTGCTACCCATGCTAGAAAGATAAAGGCAAGGAAAAGGAAACTAACCCACCAACCAATCCTATACCCAACATACCATCTACACCCACACCTAAAATCACTATCCATGGCCCCACATATCCTATTTCTAATGGGGTTACACATCGCACCATGCTCAAAAAACTACACCAATCCCCCTCAAAATGTCCCTATATGACCTCATCCAAACCTCGGAATCCCATCATCAAGCTCTCATGGAGGTCCTTCAATCTATTGAGGTTTACCCAATGACCCTACACCCGTGGCCTCCATTATTACACCTCATCATGTAGCCTCTCTCACCAAATTACCACCTTCATCTACACCTCCACCTACTCACCAAGTAGCCTCCCTTAGCTTCTCAGATGAAGAGATCACACCACACCAAACCGATGACCCAGATCCAGCTCTCTTCATCTCTATCCACATCGATGATATATGTGTACGACATGTTATGATCGATGGGGGCACTAGCATTAATATCATCTCCTCCCATGCATTCACTCAAATGTGCATACCTGACAATTACATGCATAAACATCCCATCATGTTGCATTCATTCAATGATGCTATCACCTCTACACTTGGCACCATCATCCTCCATGTTCGCATGGGCCCCCACACTATTCCAGAGTTATTTTACATCTTGGAGGGGAATTTCAATATAACATGTTGCTTGGTAGACCCTGGATTCGTGTCATGGGTTGTGTTCCTTCCACTTTGCATCATTGTGTAAAGTTTGAGCATGAAGGACACACCTATACCATTCCAACTGACCCATCACCTTTCAAAACTTGCAACATGCTTTACCGACCCAATGACGTGCTTATACCCATTAAAGCATCTACCTCCACTGACCACTACCTCTTCACCTACACCTCCACTCACCATAGTGCTACGCTACCTCAACCACACCTACATCCTCCATTCCTACCACTGCCACAACCTCCATGGCCAAACCGTTAACCTCCCAATCTATTAGCTCCACCTCTCGATTCGACCCCGACACATCATCTATCCAGCTACCACATATACCAACCACCGATCCCTTAGAAGGCATTTTTCAATGCCTCACTCTGGGGGAGTATCACCTATATAGTGTCAACACATTCCTTACTCCACAAGAGTACAAAAGTCTTCACCAACACCCTCGCTATGATCACCGTATAGGAGAGCACCTCCTTTATGGTCCTCCCCACCTTCGTACCAATCTCACCTATGGGGGACTTGATACTACCACTTATACACCTGAACCACCATCACAAACCCACCCATTTTTCTACTAACCTCTAGTCACTCACCAATCAGCCATTTCACCCACACCTTCCTGCACCGATGTGCATGGAAGGGTTTTGGTTTTGGATTTTATGAGCAAGGCCACCATACTATTATTCCATGTACTACCCACAAACATAACGACCGTAGTGGTATCGGCTTTGTTGAACCACCTACCAAGAAGGCCCGCATTGAACTCATTGAGGACATTAGCCCTTCTCCACCTTCTTCACCCACTCCACCTTCACCACCTTCACCGATGGAGTCGATGGATCCAGAATCCATTCCTCCTAACTTTTTTTTCATAAACACCATTTCCTTGGGGCCTCTGACTTATCAACGTGAGGGTGAGGCTCCCTCTTCTCTTCCCTTCCTGTATCCTGAAATGATCGATGATGATACACCTTTGATTAACATCATTCAATGTTAGGATGATGAATCTATACTCACCTACCTTGGTGTAGAAGACTCATATATTCATCGATCATTACCATCTGAGACGTAAACCATGTTGAATGAATCGACTATCGAAATCAACATTCATACTCAGGATGACCCACACATCTAAAGATCAGCCAATCTTTAGATGTTATTGAACAGAAGCCATCACTTCTTTTCTCAAAACCATAACCACACTTTTTCTTGGTCTTACGCAGACATGCTTGGTATTGACCCCACCATAGTGGTCCACAATATCGTAACCATTCCCGATGCCAAACCCGTAAAACAAAAGCTGAGGAAAATGCACCCTCGCATTGCTCTTCTAGTCAAAGAAGAACTTCAAGCCTCCTTTCGGTTTCCTTCATCTTACCCATTGATTATCCTCATTGGATTTCTAACATTTTCCCTGTCACTAAGGTGACATAGGGGACTTCGCATTTGCACATGGATTTCCATGACCTCAACCTAGCTTGCCCAAAAGATGACTTTCCTCTACCGGTATTGACCAACTAGTTGACCTTACCGCTGGTCATGAGATGCTATCACTCATGGATGGTTTCTCGGGTTATAACCAAATCTTTCTTGTCCCCAGAGGATCAACACAAAACCGCATTCATCACCCCTTGGGGGACCTTCGCTATCGAGTCATGCCTTTTGGCCTTAAAAAATGTTGGTGCCACATATCAGTGGGCTATGACTTACATCTTCCATGACATCATGCATCATATATTGGAAGATTACGTGGATGACCTCCTTGCCAAATCAAACACCGCTCCGAGCACCTCGCCATCCTAAAAACCATCTTTGACCACCTCATTAAATATTGTGTTCACCTTCAGCCCAAGAAGTGTGTCTTCGCGGTTCTCTTAGGAAAACTCCTGGGATTTATCATTTCCTTACGTGGTATAGAAGTTGACCCTACTAAATTCAAGGCCATTCTTGAAATGCCTCCACCCACTAACCTTAGGCAACTCGTAGCTACAAGGTAAGTTGCAGTCTATTCACCATTTCATTTCACAATTGTCTGATTGGTGTCAACCATTTCATCACCTTCTCAAGAAGGATGTCTCCTTTAAATGGGATGATGACTGCCACAAAGCTTTTGAGGCCTTAAAACAATACCTTCTTCAACCACCCGTACTCATTCCACCTAAAGATGATCAACCCTTCTACCTATACATCTCAGCTACCGATCACTCCTTGGGGGCCATGCTCGCTCATCATGATGAACAACACAGGGAGCAGGTGGTTTATTACATAAGCCATACTCTTTTAGACTATGAAACCTGATACACCCATGCCAAAAAACTTTTTTCTTAGCCTTAGTTTTTTGTTGCCACCAAACTCCGCCATTACCTACTTAACCACAAAACCTATGTTGTGACCAACACCAACCCCTTACACTTCATGTATGCCAAACCTTACCAAAATCAACGTGCCACACACTAGCTTATGCTTTTGGCTGACCTCGACCTCAAATTCATTCATCAAAAGTCCATCAAGGGCCAAGCTATCGCCGACCAATTGGCTGATGCACCTATTTCTGGGGATCAACCCTCTAACTTTGACTTCCCAGATGAGTCAATTGCTACCCTTTCCTTGGATGAACCCACTTACCAAATGACACTCTTCTTCGATGGTTCCAAGTGTCAGCGTGGGGGTGGGGCTGGTGTTATCCTCATTCCACTTGATGGTGAACCCATGCCTTTGTCTTTCAAACTCAATTTTGATTGTACAAACAATATTGTTGAATACGAAGCACTCGTATTGGGTCTCCAAGCTACCTATGCCTTAGATGTCAAGTCCATCAACATCTTTGGTGATTCTCAATTGGTCGTAAACCAAGTCAATGGTATATACCAATGTCGTAATGAGACACTTCAAAAGTATAAACATCATGTGGACATACTTTTGACCACCTTTGACTATTATGACCTTCAAACTGTCCCCCATTCAACCAACAAATTTGTAGATACCATGGCCTGCTTGGCTTCTCAAATACCCGCTTCACCTACCGACTCTAAAATATTTGTCACCATATAAAGACTCTAATCACCCTCTTATTTACCTCATGAAGTTTACTCTATCGGAACCCTCCCCTCGACCCGAGTGACCTTTGGTATAAACAATATTAGACTACCTTTCCTCTCCATCTTGCCTCCCGACCTCACTCGTAATGGACAATGTGCCTTTCTTAAAAAGGTCTCTCATTACATCATCATGGGTGGCCTCCTCTATAAGTGTGGCTTGATGGTATTCTCTTACGATGCCTTATAAGTTCTAAAATTCCTTATACCATTAAGGAAGTTCATGATGGCATATGTGGAGGTCACTTTAGTGGCCTTGTTGTTGCTAAGCGTATTCTTCGCCTAGGCTATTATTGGCCGACCCTTAACCATGATTGTTGTGACTACATTAAGTTGTGTAAAATTCCAACAACATGCCAACCTTCATCATACACCCAGTCATGCCTTACAGGTCACCCGTGACCTTTGGCCCTTCTCTCAATGGGGTTTGGATCTTGTTGGAGAAATCAATCCCCATTCTTCCCAATGACATCAATGGATCATCACTACTACCGAATACTACACAAAATGGGTTGAAGCCATACCTCTCATCTCCATGAAAGTCGAGAAAATATGTGAGTTCATCAATCATCACATCATTTTTCACTTTGGTGTTCCTCATCGCCTCATCACTGATAATGGAAAACAATTCAAAAATAAAACCTTGTGAAAACTTTACGATGCCTTGGCATTTAGACTAAGTTTCTCATCACCTTATTACCCACAAACCAATGGCCAAGCCAAATCCACTAATAAAACCTTGAACAAAATTCTCATGAAAGTGGTTAACGATACTGGGAAGGACTGGCATACGCACATTCCTTTTTGCCCTGTGGGCATACCGCACTAGTATTCACACTTCCACTGCTGCCACACCTTTTTCTCTAGTCTATGGTATAGAGGTTGTTCTACCTCTCGAAGTCCAGATTCCCTCACTCCACATTTCTCTCCATGACATGCTCAATGATGATGAATTTTTCAGGACCGTTTAGCACAACTTGAGTTATTAGACATGAATGTCATCTTAACGCTCTTGACCACCTTCAAGTTTACCAAAAATGTATCAAACATGCCTATGAAAACATGTCCATGAACGAACCTTCCAAGTGGTGACCTTTTCTTGAAATAAAATCAACATGTAACCAAAGCAAAAAAAGTAAACGGGGAAAATTTTCTCCTAATTGGCTTGGACCATACATTGTGACTCATACTTATGGATCAGGTGCTTATCGTTTATCTTCACTAGAGGGTAAACCGAACCCTGAGCCCCTTAATGCCTTGCATCTTTGACCATTCTACTGTTGACTTTTGGTCCTACCTCACCTTCTTCCTCTTTCCATGCTCATCCCTTGAGTGCTATCCACTTCCTACACCATCACCAATGATTAAACAAGAATCATGTGCATGTACCCATCACTTTTATCTTCTCTTAAATATGTGTACCCACTTGCTGCACATGACATGATTCTCATGGATACTTTTCATCTACTTTTAGATGAGATCCCATGGTCGTTTCACCCTACTTTTTGAACAAGAATCCTATTCTTCACCTTAGTCTTGTCCATGACTTAAAATCCCTCACATGGGATCCAACTCCTTGAGTCAAACTTCCAATAAAAAGATGACTCCCTCAAAAGGACATCTTTCTCTCTACATCGCTGCTATAAATAGACCTCCCTCGAAGGACAACTATGTAAAGACTCTTTTCAAAAAAAAAAAAAAGAAAAGAATTTGAAGCTTCCCACATCGATCAACTTCATGAAGACCTCAAGGAGTTAATTTTCTCATCCCATATAGACTTCCCGCATCGATCAGTCTATCTCAAATATCAAGTCAAAAAAAAAAAACTTTTTTCATCATGGACTTCCCATTGTGACCTTGGATCTCTTGCCAAAAGGCATGCTACCTAATACCATATAAACTAACCACTTTTTCACCCTCTCACCATTCACATTTTCATTTCCTACCGCCTCAAGGGACCTATTGGAACCATGACATTTGGTGATCATGTGACTACTCTTCACCTTTGGAATAATCAATCATGCAATGTCTTTAGGGTCTTACGTTCATCAACCTATCCAAGGTATGACCTACTCGTTATGATCCTTACCAATCAGGTGGCTTTCTTGCCTCCTCTTATCTTTTAACCTTCTTCATTACATATTGATTACCTTATACAAGATTAGATTCTCGATGCTTATCTTTGGGTAATTTTCCTCTTTCACCACAATCAACTCAAAATCACCTATACCAATGTGCCCACAATTCACCCATACCTAACAGACCTAAACTCAATCATGCCTAAAACCTACCAACTCATACTCATACCTCCTCACATTCTTCCCTAGCTTATGGGAGAACTACATCGGCCTGAGGTCCCTTTTCACCGGGACTATGTAGGGCAACACTCGAGGGCATGGGGCCCTTGGAGGTTAGCTCGGCCACTCTCTACCCTAACTAATTCATCTTTCATTTTCCTAAATCACATCTACCCTAGTTAGTTTCCTTTTTATATCAATAATTGGAAATTAAACCAACAAACAACAAATTGCTTTCCATCTTTATCATCATCAATCATACATTTATTATGTCTACCATTTCTTTACCATTATTATGCATGTTACTATAAAACATCTCAAACATGACCCATATCATCATTAATTGCACAAATTAATGAATTACAAACTCAACCAATTTCGACTCAACCATGCCTATAACCTAACTCAATCCATGCCTAGACCACAACCTAACTCAACCATGCCTATGACCTGACTTAATCCATGCCTAAAACCTAACTCCACCATGCCTAACACCTGACTCAATCCATGCCTATGACCTTGACTCCATCATGCCTAACACACCTATCATGACTTGATCCATGCCTATGACCTGACTCTATCATGCCTACACTACTTGGTTTCCATCACATATACAAATCAAAATAGCAGGATAACCACAACCATGTATACACATAATGCTCATAATCATCATCATCTCTATAAATAAAAATATCCAAACATGTGTCTCCATATACATAACTCTCAAATATATTTGGCACGTAGGCTAGTATATATAACCAAATCTCTCAAAACTCTCATATACAACCTCACCATCTTTGGCACGCAGGCCGGTATATGATCAAAAATATACAAAACTCTTGTACATCCTCACTCTCTTTGGCACACAAGCCGGTATATATCAAAAATGACTAAAATACATCAAAATGGAGGGATGTGCATCAAGCATCATCCTACCGGATATCCTCCATATCATTCTCTCATGTCTCTCCTCCTCCTCGGCTCCTGGTGGTGGCCTGATAACATCTCACCACCCACCATAGGTCGTGGTCGGGCCCCTGCTGGTACATCACCTGGAGCTAGCCTCCATGAGCTGGTGGCCTCACCTTGATCCTATCTTGGGGCTCGATGGCCCCCTGTTCTCTCTCCACACTGTGAGTCGGGATCTGGTCCTCTCACTCGAGGCCTATTGTGCCTTGTACTCTCCATAGGATAGAAAATCTATCCCGCCACCATCAACTGATCCTGGTAATATCTGGCCTCACCTAAGGCATCTTCGTAACCTAGATATGGGTATTGTCTGTGGTGGCCCCATCGGCCTGGCCCCACTGTACCTCCTATGGGACCTCGTCTGCCCCTACCTATGAACTGGGACCCTATCCCGGTGCTGTGGAGGTGTCATCGGCCTCGCACCTGTGCCATGCCTATGCCTATAATGCCTATAATGCCCGAACACCTGTGCATGCAAGTGGCCAAGTGGGCCTGCAAACCTGTAACTACTGCCCTGTAGGGTGGCCACCTTCTCATCATCACCCTCTCCATCTCCACCCTAGGCCATCTGGGCTGTAAACTAGCCACCTGTGCATGTAATGCAGCCACCTCTACCTCTAAAGCTACTAGCTGCCCATGTACCATCCCTAACTATGTAATCAGGGTCACCACCTACCCTTGTAGGGCATCTCTCACAGTGATGGTGGCTAAATCTAGCTGCCCTGGCCTGGGAGGTACTACTCATAGATGGGCCACCCACCACTGTCTATACCTGTCCGTCACTCCGGCATCATCAATCCATTGGTCTATAACCTACTCCTCCCCCTAGGTAGGTTTTGGCCCATTGTGGAAGTGGCAAGTGGTCTCTCCACATCATCTCTTTAGTACTGTGGGAAAGGTGGTGGTATATCCTATAGTAATCCAAACTGTCATCGACCCTATCTACTGGGATCATCTCGTGCTCCCCTGCATGATGCCCCTCAATCCATCTGAGTATCTACAGGCTAGCTAACTCATCGGGCCATCTATCCATATGAGGGATAGCCCACATACGGTCTCCAAATAATGTCCACACCAGACAATCCCTCTCAGTAACTACTGTAATGGCCACATCATGTCTAACCCTTCCTTCTCGCACTCTCCTATCATATAGGCACCCATCGCCTATACCCCACCCGAATAAAACCTAGGCTCAAATGCATCTCCCGGGGCATACCAATCAGATGAACACAAACAATGTGCTCATAGGCCCAACAAGTGAAGAATAAAAGTGCAACATAGACTAAACTGTAGAGCCACCCATATGCCCATAGCTCTCTATATAGTTGTACTAAGAATGTTGTGCACCCAGGAAAAGTGAGTCATGTCCATCATCATGTCATGTAATACCCCATCAGGGATCGTGGGAATCTCCCACCCTCTGCATCGGCTGAAAATGCAAAACAACAGACTACCTCCATCACAATACTACTAGCCTCGTCTCCTCTGGATGGGCTAGGTACATCTCTCCATAGCTCATGCTGGCACTGTGGAATGTCAGCTCGCCAGTCCCTCACCAAACACCATCAGCATCAACTCCTCGATGACACCTCTAAGGAGATCGAATATACATGCATCCCCAATATGGGTAACACATGATCTATACACGTCCTCTAGGGTGACTGTCATCTCCCCGTCGATAGGTGGAATGTGTTGGTCATGGAATCCCATCTATCGATGAGAGTGACCATCAGACTCGGCTGCTATCGGACTACATGCCGTAGTAGTGCTTGACCCCACTCAAGCCAACATCTGTGACATGCCTCCACTCCTCGACTATCACTGCCCCACAAACTGTCATGAGCAGGGGTGGCACCCTATCTCGCATCCTCAACTGATCTCTCACCTGCATCCAACAAAACAATCACATTATTAAAACAAGACCATATCTACATTCACCCATACCCATACCCATTACCCTACCTCTTTTACTTTGCTACTTACCCATTTATCCCATGGCCTACCCTCCACCCCAACCCAACCCAACCCTAACCAACCGACCTACCTACCCTAAACCTACCCAACCCAATATCACCTTACCTATTTACACACACCCCGACCCCTCACCTACTTCCATTTTGACCCACTCCCCGACCTTACCTATTTTCCCACACATCTATACATTTTTCCCTAACAACTCCACCCTTACCTATTTTTACCCCTTACCTATGTTATGATTTTCACCAAAACCACTTCTCTTACCCCTACTTACCTCACCCACCCAACCTCGGACACCTTTTGGCCCCCTTTTCCCCAAACCATGACTCAGGTACCGGTTACCCCTAACCGACCCGGTCCCCCTTAAACCGGCATCGATCACCTGCTTTGTGACCGATACCGACATGCACTAACACCGATGTCGGCTAAACCTCAATCGAACACCGGTCACTATCGCCAAAAACCATGATGCCCAAACCCCCATTTTTCCTTCAAATCCCCTTTTTTCTCCCTTCTACCCACCTAATCCTACCCAAATCCCCCCTACACCCTTCCCCACCCCTTCTTCACCCAATCACCTCCCTCCCCATTCCTATTTTCATTAATTTTCCCTCCCACAAATTCAAAATTCATTTCCCCCAAAAAACCTGTTTTCACCCACCCGACCTCTAATTCAATCTAATAAACAAAACAAAGAGTCGGATTGAATCCTACCTCATCACACTATCGTCTACGTGGTGGCACCTCCGGCCGCTGCACTAGTGGTCCCCCGATCCCTCTCCTGCCTCTGCCATCACCAAATGACCTCTCACTCTCCAACCAATCAATCAAATCAAATCAATCCCACCCACTCGTGGATCCACCTATCAACCAACTATCACCTACCACGTGGCTCACCAACTCAATCCTCAGTCTCACTCTGTCACTTTCCACCTTTTCTCTCTCTCTTGTCATTTTCCCCAATTCGATAAAAGACAAATGATTTGAAAAATATGGAAATTTTTCTTTTTATAACCTACCCGACTTGACCGGTGATGGTTTTACCTTAACCGACATTGGTCCTGTGCCCTAGCTTACCATGGTCATGGTCCATCTTGACTGGCATCGGTTCCTTTAAACCATCATCGGTTTACCTACTTAGTCTTTTTCCTACCCCCTACCCCCAATTTTTGACCTAAATCTTTTTTACCTCACCCACACCTCACTTGGACACTTCACTTTATCTTCTTGACCTTATCATTTACCCCCTCACCTCGTCCTCATTTGGGGACTCGTTATTTTACCCATACCTCGGCCCTACCCATGTCATGACCTAGATACTTGGACCTAGAACATCGCTAGTGACCTGTGACCTCATGTGTTTGTTATACCTTGCGGCATTATTACCTATGTTGATGGACATACTAACCTTACCTTGCCTCTTGTCATGACTATTTATCCTGACCCAACCTTTGGTGTACCGGAACATACCTAAACGTTCCTACACCTGACTGCGTCATGTTTCCTGACCATATCCTATACCTTGGATACTGGAATCACCTCAACCTTGTTTGGATAAACCTATCAACCTTAGACAATGTAGAGTTTTCCTACTCTTCAACTTGGTACCATGTTGTAGTTTATATGTGTGTGTGTGTTTGACTATTACTACCTTTGACCCTGACCCATTACCTGGATTACCCGAGTAGACCTTTTTCCCTTTTTCCCCCGTTACCCACCTTCCTCTTCATCACATTCACCTTTTATCAAACCACTCACCGATTCTTCCTTTTGCCTCATCAGTTCTGGTTTGAGGGGGATCACCTTCACCCACACATGGGGCAACCACATCTTATTTTTTTCAGCGTCACTTACTAATACAAGCTACGCAACAAAAAGGGGAAAAATGTAGACACCAAAATTGGGTCACACTCCCCTTGGTCCTCGATCAAATAAACACCTTGAACACACTCACCTAACCATGGCCCCTTTCATCCCACTCTAATATTAATTTAATTAATTTAATTAAATTAATTCATTATCCTCACAATATTTATTATTTAAATATCCTAATTGAGATAATGCCCACATATCCACCTCACCTATACACCTCATCTAGCCACCTCACCCTAAGACCTATTCTTAGTATGTTGCCATAACTAACTAAGACCTACCTAAACCCTAAAAATCAAAAGCCTACATTCCCTCTAACCACATTCCCGCATGTTAGAAGGAAGCTTCCATTCTAATTCACAGAGCCAAAATGAATGAGATCCAAGAAAATCAAAGGGATTTACCCAGTTTAGTAAACCTAGGAAATCCTACCCTAACCGATGTCGGTTACCCTAAACCGCCGCCGGTTAACCCGAAACCACCATCGGTTACCATTTAATCCCCAAAATAACCTTATTTCGAGGTTGGCACATTTCTGAGAGGTTGGCACATCTTTGAGAGCAAGAGACGAAACCAGAGTATGCATGTAAGTAGAACCAACATTCATACATGCATCAGAGCACCCACAGCCAACACCAAAAGCAATCACAGAGCCATTTTCCTTCACGGGAGCATCCAGGAAGCGCCAACACCACACCAAGTTCCTTCCATTTGATCACCCACCATTGCTAACAGACATCAAGCTCGTGCAACAGTAAGTGTTTTGTTAACCAACACTTGTCCATTGTCATTTAGGTAGACTCTTTTACTTTATGTTATTAGTTTTACTCCCATTCCCATTCCCCACCATTTTACCTCCATGAAAACTTGACCATCCCTTCACCCACACCCTTGAACTACCCATACCTAGATTTTAATCATCCCTGTGCATACCTAAGACCCACATGAACCTTGCCATTTCCCTTCCATTTTCATCTAGCCTCAGATCTACCCTCACCTCAAGTTTTTATTGAGTTTCTTGTACCCTGACCATACCGTCGTCGATTACCCTCAACCATCGCGGTTCACCTAAACCGACATCGATCATACTGCATCGATGTCGGTCTGTGTTTTTTACCAAAAACCAAGAACAGAGCTTAAAACCTCCACCAAATACCCAAAACAGCCTAGTAACACCTAACGATACCAAGTACCTTGTGAATACCTTGACCTTTAGATTCATTCATAGCTTAGCTTAGATTGTGTGAACGAATTTTCTTATTGTAGTTGAATGAGATACCTAAATCATTTTAACTACAGTAGGATTTCCTTTATTGTTAGCATTAATTTGTTTTAAACAATGGATTGACAGCCGTCTAGGGAGTATCACACTTCCCGGATCTAGCATACACTAGGCAGTCCACTGCATATACTATTTAACTTTTATTTGGTGGTCTTGTTTTCTATTTCAGGTAGTTCCTCCAAGCAAAAAGGAATCTCTCACTATCATCTGTGGATCAAGAATTCATATGCGCGCAACAACCTCCAACCATCATCTCATCAGTTATTCCTCCTAACCCTTTACCCTTATCTATTTCGTCAACATTCGAAGAAACAATCTACCTAACCCTAAATCATTTATTTATGATGGTTGATTGGTTATGTTGATTTATCATGTAATAGACTAAGATAATGTAGCATATATTTATCTATTGCATCATTACTCTTTTACAACACATATTTTTACCAAATGACATTATAACCCATTATCTTAGGACTATATTTTTATTATTATTTATCCTCTTACAACCCTTAGGTTTCTAATAAGACGCCAATCATTTCTTAGAAATAGGACTTGAAACCATGTTCCTTTCATATGAGTGTGGATTATTATCTTCTAGATTAAAGACATTTGCGGATGTAGCTTGTATCTTTAGCTTGTTTGTTGGCCTTAGAATGGTCCTATACTTATTTCCTTAGTTATACTAGTGAAGATGGAGATATGATAAGAATATTGACCATCTTAGCTATAATACACATAATCTAGGATGTTTTTCAACATGGAATGTGGTGGCACGCCATCTCCACAAGGTGATTCCACATAAATTTGATGTTGTACAAAGGTTGTGCACATATTGTGCCTTGGTAAAATGTTATGTACATTGTATTAAGTTTTGTAGTGCATATAAATGATGATAAGAGTATTAAAAATAAAATGTAGTCTCTAGGGACCCCTTTCGTGCTTAGATTATTTATCACCCCTTAGAAAATGTTCCTTTTTCATCACATCAACTTCATTGTAATTACATTTTGGTGAAAGCAATGTGAATCTTACTTCACCCTTCATCAAGTCTGAGTCATGTTTTTTCATCCTAACTTCTTGACATTACTAATTTGTAAAGTATACATTGATTGCAAAATTTATTTTCTTTGACCTTTACAACCCCTAAAGGTTGTCATTCGAGTTCTTACCACGAAAAATTGTTATAAAACCCAAAATACCAATTAGGATTATTTTCCTAAATTCCAATATTTAGACATTTATTGTAGTATGGACCATTCTAATTTTAATAAAAATTAATGCTTAGTGCATTGCTAACATGTTTCCTAATAGATCTCAACAAAATCAGCCAATAATCAATTAAGAATCGAACGGGAGGGTGGTTCTAGATGATTACTATCTTGACCACAAAATGAAAATAGAAAAAATCATCAAATTATTCCCCTAATTTTTGGGAGACTCCCAAATCCATCCAATAAAATATGAATGTGTTCTTCATGATCATAATCCCATTTCAAACATTCTCAAATCTGGGCAGCTTGAAAAGCATTACTTGCCCCATATTTCCTTCTATAAATCCTTCATCTTCTTCAATGATGTAAGATGTTAACCTTACCAATGCACCTTATAAACCTATATAAAATAATAAAAGTATCTCTTGTATAGATTCAACACATATAGTCTTACAACTATTGGACCAAATGACCCACTTTCAAACAATCAAGAATAACCAATTTATTCATATTCAAGACAACTTGGCCCAATGAATAATTGACCATACTATATTATGTGGGGTGTGTGTAGTCACAAAATCACACACTTACTATGTACATATAGGTTCTAAATATCACACACACACACACACACACACACACACACACACACACACACATATATATGATTCCTAAGCGAGATAATTACTCATTAGCAACCCTTTACTTTGCTTTAACATTACTTTTAACTTTTTCATCTTTGTGGCTTATTGTTTCGATTGAGAACTTACATTTTTACATACCAACTAACATATTACTCAACACCGATTTCATTACTTTATATTTCGACACCTTGTACAGGATAACCCATTACGGACATGAGTGCTCGGGCACTATTGTACCCTCTAGGTACCTTTGTCCTTTCTCTTTATTTTTCTTATCTTTTGAATGTTACTTATTCATTGAATTATTTTACCACTTTGTTGGTTATAATTTCACTTGTTAATTATGTAACTTAAGCAAAGGAATCATATATATAATCTTCTTATTTAATCTCATTGGGGAAAGCAATCGGGAGGAACATACACTTACTGAGGAGATAATATTATCTACTACATCAAGGACTACATTTTGGGACTGCATACTTCAATGCATAGGGGATCTATTTTAAACTCCATACATCACATTTGCATTTGGGAAAAATTAATTATAACTTATTATCTTTTTGTGTGGTGGCACTAGGGAATCCTAGCTCTTGAGGGACACACACACACACACACACACACACACACACACACACACACACACACACACACACACACACACACACACACACACACACACACACACACACACACACACACACACACACACACACACTAGAACTATATTGAGCCTGAAATGTAGTGTAACACTCAATGACAATCACATTGGGGTGACCATTGAGGTCACTCGACTCAATCACATGCACTATTTATTCATCTAATGTGTGCTTGAATATTGTGTAGGTATATAGGATTCTATTTTGTAAGTATAGGTGTGACACAGTGAATCGATGCAATGAACAATGAATAAGGAGTGATACTAAGCGACATAAAAATAAACATACTCTAAGAATTTATGCATAAACTAGCATCCAAATCAGATGCGAGCGCCAGGCGTCGTGTCCTCTCCTAGGCGCTCCTATCTTGGAGATTGTCACAATCTAGTTTTAGATATAAAGATTACATAGTCTAAAATTATCCCTTCTAGATCACTCATTATCCCGAATCAATCTATATACTCAATTACAAGATAATTCATCCTCATTCCCTTATCTTGCACTCTTGTTTGTATTTCCTTTGTTTTATCTTGATTGTTTATTTTTATATTCATTTGATCAACAATGTACGTACTTTAGATTTTAATTTCATTAAATCATTTGGTGAACTCGATCTCTTACATGTATATTATGGATCCCTCCTTTCATACCCATTACTGTAGTGACCGCTTTAAATCCCCAATTGATGCAGCCTAGAATTCACTGTAATTAGCCCAAGGCACGCTGACACATCACTCGGCCTTAGCTAAGCACTCACCCAAAGCACACAAGGGTACCAGGTCCCTCTTTAGAGTTGTTTGTCCAAAATGTTAGCGTGATTGCAAGTATAATTCAGATCCATAACAGATAATCAATTAAACCATAGTGCATAAACCAAATCTAGATCTAAACCATATGAAAGATTGACTAAACAATGATTATAATGAGATTTACCATGCAAGAACCAAATTTAGTCACATCTAACACCAATATCTAGCCAATATGATCCATTATATTAAATACTACAAAACATAGAAGCTTCATACATTCAAGATCCATTTCCATGGTTATGTGTGCTAACAAATCCGCAACATAACTCTACAATCATTGGTCTCTCAAAACCATACAAATCAATACATATATATAGGGGTAGGGACTTGCCCTTCACCGCCTATGCACCTTCCAAAAATAGGCTACATGTTAATAATAACCATGTGCCTTTACAAGAGAATACAAAAGCATGCAAATACTCTAATAATAGATTTACTATAGTTAACTCTAAGTAGAAATCCTATTATTACACCAAAACTCTGCATGGCACTCAAACTTTTGCACATCCCAAAATAGCCTTGTGTGAGCTACAAGTCTTCATGTTATTGTGTGGTCAACACTCTATCTCAAAAAATAGCCCTGACCAGTAAAAAGGGGCTAAGTCCTGAATTCAAACCATTTTGGCATGCTCATGTTCCTCCTTGATTCCACGCCTTCCCTCATGCCTAGTTCTTGTGCACCAAATCCTTATGCATTTTCATACTTGAGCTATATTCCATGCACTCGACATTACCCCACACTAACTGCATTGTCATCCTCGGAAATGGGAAACTAATCTTATCCCTCTAAGAATCAATAAATGATGAATAATGAATGAAGAATAAAGAATAAAAGAATTAATTAGTACTCGACGCTCTCGCTCCTCTACCAAAGTAGGGACCAATTATGGATACTCATTCTTAACTTCTACCTTCAATGCTTGTCAATCACTTAATGCTCGACCTATTTTGTTCAGGATTTCTATCACTATGGCATCTAGATCATCTTGAGTCATATTCTCTTTCTCATTCTATAAAACCTAGAAAATATTAGCCATGCATGACATCATTCCCTCCATAAAATCCAATTTCGTGCAATAAGCTTCCCAATTTCATTTATTCTATCCTTGTGTGGATCTTGGGTTGTTGTGAAGGATTCACACTTTTTTCACTAGAGCAAGTCTTTCTACACGCCCAAGTGTCTCATCCTTCATTGATCTTAGGACTACATTATCTTCTTCAAGAGTCCTTGTCCCGATTATTGGATGCGGTGCCACGCACGTGTTGAGCTTGATCAACCTTTTTCAGCTCATCCTTCAAGGCCTTCAACAAAGATTCATAGCTTGAAATATTTCTACAAATGGTGGCCTTGGCTCTTGATGTTTCCTCTACAAGATATTTTGGCATGGGCATACGCACGGCCCCTTCATCTATGACCAAGGTTACAAGTGTGTGCAAATAATGCATTATAGAAGGAAATTTTGTTGGAACTTGTGATTCCAAATGTGGCCTCACCTTAAGTATATCATCACCAATCTCCTCGGCCATACTGATCAAGGATTCTATCTTGGCCTCGACCCTTTCCTTCTCTACTATTAGTGAACTTTATCTTTACATCCCTATGCTTATTTCCATCCATCAACACCCTAATGGTTGTCACTTTGTCTATGTTTCCAAGAGAAACCTCTGCAGATACCTTTACTAAGGCATTGCTCACTTATTCATCCGACATAACAGTTGGATTGACATTTACGTGTTAGATGTGTGGTGCCTTTTTCATTCTATATGAGATGCATGATTCTTTGCACACATCAAAATCACACTCATCCATATGATTACGCATTAACCATGACAATTACTTCCTTGTGCACGTGTTTTCCATCTTTGTATCCATCAAATCCCAACTGTATAAGTCCTTAGCTTCCGATTACTCGGAAGTGCACACGTATGATCTTACTTATGTCATCAACATATCCAAATGCGAGAGTCAAAGAGTCCTCACTCTCCTTCTCCTTTCTTATTATTTTTCCCTTAGGAACCCATGCGCCTAAATAAAAAATTGGGCCTTAGCCTTTTTCTACTCTTTTTTTTGTGCCCTTCAACTCCTCCTCGTCATCCTTCATCTCTTCATCATGGGGCTCCTCTGTATCCTTTTGTTGTCTTTGGATTACATGGCACAATTTCTCTGGACTCATCCTCCTCACCATCCTTAACCTTAAACTTTCACCTCTTCTTATTCTCAGGTACTTCCTTCTGTGGTGAAATCCTAGGTGACCTTCTTAAAGGATGTGATGAGCTTGCACCCTAAGCTCTTATTCTCCTAAATACCCTTTTGAATTTTTTTCTCCTCGTGACTTGCTCTGTATTTATGTCTAGTGCACATATTTCCAACACCTCTTATTCTTAATGTAGTGGAGGAGTTTTCACATGCTCGCTTTCCTTCTTATCGGTGGGCTGCCTTCGAATATTCTCTAAAACACCACTATCCTCATTGAATTTTTATTCTTCTTCTTCTCAAATGGTCGAAGTAAGCAAGTTGTTCATTTTGCCAAAGTGATAAGCTGTGTGCTTCCTTTAGGTGGACCTAACAGTTTGAACTCATTCTCTACATATTTTCCATTCTCAACCTAAGCTTAAGCTGAAGGTATACCAATGTTGCCCCACTATCACCTATTTCCAAAATCACATGCTTCATATTTATGTCATTAGAAATTAATCTTTCAATATATGCAGACTTACCTGGATAAGCGTAAGTCTTCCGTAGAGTGTGGTAGTCACAATCTACCTTATCTACATTATATATCAGTCGACGCACATCTACAAATTTGTGAACCAATGCTTGAAAGAACCACGTTGTGAAGGCATAGGGTAGTTTGCACCATGGAATCCATGTTCCATCCTTCATCGCAAAACACATGATGCAAAATTGGTACATTGCAAACCGCTCCAACTTCCCTACCATCGCGGGAAACTCCTTACGTATTCTCCACTCTTCTTCCATTACGCACAAAGCCATTCGTACCACATATATGCTATTTGTTTGAACATTCTACTCATGGTCCCCTCACATAGGTAATTTTCAAATCTCTCTCGTGATATATTTCTTCTCCATGAGGTACTCCCATATTTTGTTCTTGAGGCCATTGGACACTCCAATCTCCACAAATACAAGAGACAACAAAATAGCACCAAATATTATCTTATCACCTTTACACTCCTCTTGATGATTGTTTTGGGAATGTATCTAGCCAAGTTTTACATCTCCCCTTGTGACATTTTCTTTACAATATGTAGCCACATAGTGTTCACTTGTGACCATCTCTCTTGGTCATTCAATTTCATCAATAAGTGTGAGGCTTATTATTGACAACCGAGATACTTCCTCAAACTTATAAATATCCATACCACGTGGACCTTTTGCATAACCTAGCTCCTTGTTGGTGGCTATAATTTTTCCTTCTCATTTAAGTCGATACTTACCTCTGTGTATGTGCTTCTTAAACCCGTCAAAGTGCCATCAAGGGCACAATGATCCTCATTCGTCGCCCAACAAAATAGAAAAAATCCGCATGGAATCTACTCGTCAAGCACTTTGGTATAAATTCTTTGGATTTGAAATAAGGAAGCTCGTAGAATTGTACAACCCCTACCTTCATTAGGAGCTTCTCCTAGCATCTTCGTAGACAAGCATGTCATCTTTTGTATGTTTGTTTTTCTTTCTATTCAACAATGCGTCCAACTCTTCCTTGCTATCGGTTGTTCTATGGTTGTAATCGCTTAATTTTCTTCGATGGACATGAGAATCCCAATCACGGCCCATGATTACTTCCTCTGGGTATTGTATTTAAAAAATATGTTCTCGGGAGCATCTTCCACCTCGATTTTATCTTCCTTATGTTTCTTTCCCATTGTACTAGCTCCGTGTGCTCATTTGGGTGCCATAATAACTAAAAAGATGTGTTACTTTTACCTTTTTCAAGCTCTACAACTTTGATTCACATCCCTTAGCAAGAAACTACATGCCCTAGCTTCAATTCAAACCCTAACTCTCAATTTCTCCTCTCTGCACACCTTTGCTTCACTCAACCACTTCTCCAAAGGGAGTGCACATTAATCCCATGCATAAATCTAGTAACCACTCATGGTTTTATGCCCTCTGCACTTCACCACCATTTTTTATAGCTCACTCGTAAATAACTCGCTCAAACATTTGTAATCACAAAGGTAAAAATGAACCCACATTGCATCCTTATATAGATTTTGAAAAAAATCACATTTATTGCTCCTCCACCTACCACCGATCCCAACATTAATTCTTCGTTTTCCAACTTAGCTCAAAAAATAGCTCGTGAGAGTGAAAATAATGATTAAGGTTTGAAAACTTTTATCTCAATTGAATCGTGGTGGATTTCCTAACCCAACTAGGGTTAATAAGTACAATATGTGGCATTACCTCAATGCGCAAAACTAGGAACCCTAATCTTAACAAAGGTTAACAAGTTTTCCACCGATAGAATCTCATGGGTCGGGAAACATGATAGAGGGGACCAATTATCAATTAAATTATTATGTTTGACATTAGTTCAAACTATATACGTGATATAATTATCTAAAGGTCGAATATTAGACAATGCAATGATCAATCAAAGCAATGAGGCCAAACTAATACCATGATTATCATCAAAAGGGCCATCTCACCATTATTTCCATGTCCTAATCAATCTTTGATTATCAAACCATGTGAAATGTCATGAGGGTCAAAGAAGGAGCCAAGGAATTTGAATCAAACAATGTATGACAACTCCATAGATAACATGATGGTGAAGAATATACCACCGAAGGTAAATTATTACCTCAACTTTTGTAAAAATATCTTTTGTACCTAAGATAAGACAAAGAAGAGTGCATATACCGGTGGTCAACATCATAGTTATTACATGGGTCATGAAGAGGATTGTTTCTCATGTGTTCACAAGAAGACAAAAGTTGAGAAGTGCACAAATGTCAACATCGAGATAGCATGAAGAAAAATTTGAACATGTACACATCAAAGGTGGTCCCCACAAAAGGAGAAATATTTTACTAAGGATGAAGATGAATGTAATTTCTTATTCTTACACGGTGAAATTATTTTACATGTGAATCCAAGGGGGAAAAATTGTAAAGGTGCTAAAATTATCATTGCAAGGGGATCAAGTTGCAAGTTTCACATCAAACAGAAGAAGAAAAATATTGCATGCACATTCGAGAAGACTTGCATAGTAAGCAAGTATTTAATTTTAGCAAAATTATTCACCCAAGTTTTATTAAAAATAGATCAGTCAACTACACTTTGACTGAAATTTATTTTTGTAACTAAGGCTATTAATGCCTCATTATAATCAGCATGTCTATTTTTATTCCTTTATTTATTCATGATAAAGGGGTAAAATTAGCATGCATGGGTGAGTACAATTTTAGCCTATTTTTATGAGAGGTTGGGTGAATAATTTTGCTATATATTGTGTGCATTGATAAAGCACAAAGAAGGACTTTTGGACATAGGAGTGTTGAAGAAATTTTCTACGCAGTTTTCCTTGAATGAGAACTGATTTTTTCCTTTCCAATTATTTACAGTGGTGTGTATCTCTTTCATTAATTATTGTGAATGTCAATTCCCTGATTAATAATCTTACCTTGCTCAATATGGTATTTTCTGCATAATCTTAGTGTGCATGTTTATCTTGTTGTGTTGTTGTGATTTATCCCTCAATACATAAAGTGTTTTGCCTTAATATTCTATTGAAAACCATTGGTTCGTGCATCCAAAATTCATTCTAAATTTTATTGTGCATATACTCAATCAAAGACCTCAATAAGTTTTGTGTATCACCCATTTCAAGTTTTAGTTGTAATCATCTTTTACCCTCAAAACCCCAAAAATTAGTTTAGGATACATCAAAATGAACAACCCTTGATACCAGGAGACTCACCTCAATAATAGGTATACCCACAGACCTAAGGTGTTTCCATTGTATCTACAAAAGTGAGAGATTAAAAGCAAGATTAGAACCCCTACTATCATCTCTCAACCAAGGTGCACTTTCGAGAGATAATAGGTTTTGGCATGCCCGGTGGGACACAAACTACTATTGATGCATTCAAGAGATTGAAGATCCGAAGAAGAACTCATCTGGCGACTCCTTAAATCTAATTTTAGCTCAGTACATCACTTTTCAAACATCATTAATCTTTTCAAAGCTACAATTGTTTAGGTATTTTTCAACAAAAATCAAATTTGTTACCATCTATTTTTGTGAGAGTAGACCTTATTTTCATAGTTTTAATATTTAATGAGGTTCTCAGTCATGAACCCTCACTTTCAACAAGTATCATCACCAAACCAACACCTTTTTATCCAATTTCCCCTTGGACCACTTCTATAACCCCTATCAAAATTAATATCCTTATAACATGAATCTTGTATAACATTGTGATTGTTAATATGATGATGATTATGTTATTCAAGGTCAAAGTTATACAAAGGGTTACACCGATTGTGAAAGGCAGAGAGATATTGAAATTGAGCTTAATGAAATTAAGCAATCGTTTTACTGTCGAGGAACATTATGAAAAGTTACAAGTAGTGAAAAATGATAGGCATCAAGTTGAGGAACCCTGTCAAAAGGATTTTCCCACTTACCTTCCCTATCAGAATTCAGTCCCTATATATTTCCCATGTCATCCAAAGTATCCCATTCATGAATTTTCAAATTATCAAGCTGCTTTGCTGATCTCTGCTCTATCCCACAAGAACCCAAATTAAAGTTTCCAAGTCATCGTTCGGATGTTGTCACGAATACGAGACCTTGTACCCTAGCCTCTTGTTCAAAATTTTCCAGTTAAGGCTGAAATTAAGCCCACTCCTCCTCCTTTACCCATACTTTCGGTTGAGGAAAGACGAGAATCGAACATCATTTAGGAGTGGCAACCAATGAAGAAAACAATGAGATGGATTTTTTGCAGAGCATGCAACAATGGGTTTCTAGATTTCAGTTTGATCATATTCCAGAGTTAGAGAAACAACCCATTCAAAAGGTACAATATGACTTTGCAACATATCAAAAGCGAGGTGGAAGATGATCAACAATCTACATTCTTTGAGTGTAGTTGATCCAAAAATAATCAGATTATTACTACCTGATCTCGGACCCTTGTAGGCTTTAATTATTTGCCGATAATTTACTCCTTTTAAGTAATCAATTTAAAAATAATGCAAGACAATATTGACAATTGCACACAGATTGATTACGGAGTTCGGCAATTGCCTACGTCTCCGGTTCATGGTCGAACCGTTCCACTAGTCAAAACTTGTAAGTTACAATAGTACTTTCACAAGAAAACCTAATGGAAACTATTTAAACTTGCTTAGAAGAATAACCAGACCTTCGGACGACAAGGGTGAAAAATAGCACCCGACTTCCACCTTCCTGGCGTACAATCTCCTTTGGCTTCGATCGGCCTTCCCGACGCTATCAATGCGACGCTAGCACTCCAGTCGACAATCCAGGATTTGCAAGTAATTGGTGTGGCGCTATGGGCCGACTAGGTAGTTTGAATAACTCCTAGCCACAAATATTTAATTTATTATTGCCTAACAAATAATAGGTCAATAATAATAAAAAATAACAATGCCTAAATAATTTAGGTCTTCACACAACAATTTCTCATTCTCCTCTTGGCTCGGACTTCGCCTCCAGCGCTCTAGGAATGAGCTTGTCTCCGAGTTTGTGTGTGTATTACAATGAACGGGTTCCCTATTTATACAAAATTAGGGCCCAAAAAATATGCAATTACAAATCATCCTTATGCTATTTTTAACCTAACCCGTAGCAAGATACATGGGATTAAATCTTAGCATAACAATTGGGATAATATTCGGGTTGCATTTTTAATGGGATTAAAACCCAAATTTGGCGCGGCATTGGTTAAGTTAAGTGGGTATATCCCACATTAGGCGGCTGAATAATGTTTAAGGCTTTAAATAGCCTTCCCACGCATATGTGGAGTGGTCAAAGGACCACGTTAGACTTATCCGCCCCATCTCAACCGCTTCATCCTCCTTCTCCACGTGGAAGTTTCCACGCATGGGTCTAGCCCCCCTACCACCGCTTCATTTCCTCTTCCACGTGGTCATTTGCATGTGGCAGTTTATACTAATGTATAAACATTAATATATAGTGGTTTGGCATATACATGTGTGGCATTTGGAAAGTGGACTTACCAAGATAATATAATTTCGACCCATACAATGTGGCATAGAAATAATTAACTCGGTAAATAGCATATATTCCACTTGTCATCTCCCGATAGGCAAATCGATTGAATTCGACGAGTGGTGGCAAGCCACGTGTCACAGTGCGATTCGGTCCAATATTGACCAGTTGACCAGAGTTGACTTTCTCATTGACTGAACTTTGACCGAACATATCTAGAGCTCCCGATGTCCTGCATTTGTCGCGTTCTCACAGTTGTTGGAAAGCTCTCGAGATGATATTCTACACTGAAACCATTTAGGGATGTCGAGGGAACTTTCAAAAATGATCCCCTGATCAGTACTGTGCACAATGGCACCATACTCACACTAGTCACTGATTCATCATGATTTTTAGGATCTAAATAAGAGAAGGTTTCCATAATAAAAGAGGATTTGCATATCAATTTTGATGATAAATCATCAGTTTCAGAGAATGAGCAACATGTTTGCAGCTTATCAAATTCCATGGTAGATGATGAAAAAGAGAAAGATTAGTTTCAAAATGATCATGATCAAACAATTGAGTGTGAAGACCCTTATTGTGTTACATGCATGGAGATAGCTGCGTTATTAGGGACTTGCAGTGATTCACAAGGACTATCAAATGATACTACAAGTATTCATGAGCAACAATATTTCATTGAGGAGGAAAATGAATGTTCAGGAAATATGGTAAATATGGATAGAATGGAAGAATTTGAAAGTACTGTTGAAATATCAGTCATGGTAGTAATGGATCAGAAACTTGAAGAAGATAAACAATAGTTTGAAAATTCGAAAAAAAAAATTCAAATAGTTTAAAGAAGTAGAGCATCCATCTAATCATCTTCATAATGTCATGATTGATGAGTTACAACAGCTTGAAGAGGATGAATAATTTTCATATCATTTTGAATATCAGAGAGAATATACAATAGTTTATAGGGGCTTAACATCCTTCAATACAACTTTTAAAACAACTTGAGAAAAGAGCCCATGATCGAAAATGAGGTTCATGATTCAATACAAAAAAAGAGAATAAGTTTACCAATTGTTTGGAGGCCATGTCCTATTCGGTATCTTGTTGGTTCACAAAAAGATACAGCAATACTAGAGTTCATGCTTGTATCAGGGCCTAAAAATGAGTGTCAGATCCTCAAGAATCGCCCAAATCCCCTCGAGAAAATTTTTCAAATCAGTTATAAAGGTTCTTCATGTTTTGGGATGATTTTTGGAACAAATTCAAGGTACACATCTCATTTTCAGTTCTGTCATGTTACTTGTTTTGCAAGTTGAATTCATTACCTCATTTCTGGAGAAAAGGAAGCTATTTTTCACTTCCTATTTCAAGATTTATTTATCCTTGATTTGCATTTGGTTAGAATAGGATAGATTAGGATTTCCCTTTCAATAAGTGCAGTCCATGCACATTACATATTTTTAATTCAATAAGTGCACTCATACATGTGATCCGGTTTACTAGATCCTTTCCTAGATTTAGTTTGTTTTTCGGAAGGGTCGGTTTTTTGGAAAAGGTATATTTTGGTTATATGCTTCAACTCCATTCACAATGGAAAAGAGCAAGGCACTGGTCTTATAAGCTAGAAAACAATTTTCCCCGCAAGATCGCCTAAAATGTTGACATTTTTCGCACCCCGTGTGAAAGGTCAACTCAAAATTTTAGGTTTCTCAGATTGGTCGGGTTACAAGTTTGACTATGTTTGGGGCAGCCATCTCGAAAGGGATATAGTTTTTAATTGCTTGGTTTTGGACAAAATTAGAATGTCATGCATCAAATTAGCAACTGAAAGTGTTGTCCCAGAAGGCAACACCTTGCATATACCGCCTCTACGATGTATCATCTTCATCAAGATAGTGTAGTATCCTAGGAAGACTTACGCAAGGCCTTGGAAAAGGCGGGAAAGATGGCATATGTATGGTTTTACATTCAAGCAGCAAGTATCGGTTGTAGTTTTGAAGCATGGAAAAGGTAGTTTTACAAGTAGTTTGCATTTCAATGAGCTTCAAAAAGGTACATTCAATTTTAATTTATTTCCATGATTAAGTGAATTATTTAAGTGTTTTGATTTTTATAAGTTCATTTATTATCCATACAAATGAAGAAAGTACAGAAAGGAAAAATATACATCTCATTACACAAAAATATTTTCATTTATTCATGAGAAATAACTATGCATATCTTCTCACACAAGCCATGAGAAATAATTGAGGAAAAAGAATGCATATACTTATGAAATTAAAAATTTAAGGAGGTAAATGAAACACGTCATTTCCTTGAGGAGGTATTCATTTATTTTTAATATGCTACTCCAAGTTGTCCTTTGCAAAATGCATCATGTTACCTAGAAAAGAGAAGAAAATGGTTGTCGGTACCGAGCTCAGGGTTTTAAATTCACTCCTTATACTTCCAACTTTAGAAATACATGCATTTAAAAGTGTAATTATCAGCTGAAGCACGTATAGTTTATGAAAATTATAGGTATATTTCTTATAAATGAAACAAGTACAACAACACTCAAGGCATAGATTGGTTCATTTCTCAAGGAAATCAAGATAAGATACTGACTTGCAAGTTTCAAGTTGTCATGGAATACGATTCAGATTTTCCATCTCAAAAAAAAATTAAAACCTAAAACAACCATTTGTGAATTTTGGAATGACAAGAGCTTTCAAGTAGGAGAACAATTTTCAAGGTTCAGATTTCAGCATCAAAGACAACCTTTCAAAGTCCATTACAGTGTTCAAGAATCCAACATTTGAGCTAGAAAAGAAAGAAGTACAAATTCTTCCCAGTTTCCAAAATAAACATCCAACATATGAGTTTCATAATGCCATATGATCAAAACAGGGCTTTGAAGGTTTAATGATTTCAAAAGTACAAGTGCAAAGGAATCAGCTACAGCTACAAGATTGACAGATTGATGGAAAATAAGGTACAAAAATGCAGCAAAGTTCATTCATCAGGGTAGTTATGAGCTACAAGCAATTACAAATGTTGAAATCCATCAGACACTACAATCTATTCATAGCTAAAACAAATTTCCAGGCCCATAGAGTGAAACATGACATCAATATCAATTGATCTAGAAGTTACAATCAGAATTACAAGTTTCACAAATGCAAATGTGTGAAGCAGCTTTTTCATATTGGTAAACATTGTGATATCCATATGTATGGAAAATGATACAAGATATAACTATTGGAAAGAGTACAAATAAAATCACTTCATCAAGTTACAAAGCATTGATTTTTTTAATTCTCCATTACCTCAAAAGAAGCTCATGAAGTAAATTATATAAAAAAAGATAACCGCAGATCTAAGCATAAATAGTCTTGAAGAATGCGCGTCATAAGAAGACAAAAACACATAAATATCTGATTCATTTTCTCCCTTTTTCAGTTTCTTCGAGACATCATACAACTAGCAAATAAAAGAGGAACAATGTTATCAGGTCACATGGACTAGTGAATGGATAAGAATGCATTCATCCCCAGCGCCAACTCAAGACTGTTTTAGATTTATAGAGGAGTTTAGTTTCAAAGTTAATGAATAATCGATACGATGAGAGAATGCAACACATTCTAGCATTGATTATTCCCAATACACATTTTATAATTCTGATCAAGTCAGGTCTAAAATCATAGTTTCTATCAACTGAAGTAAATATTTAAGTATTTATAATGAGGCCAGCTCACAAAATCACAAGCAATATTAGGCATGGATCAAGTTTTCGGTGAATTCTCCCATCCAACAAACAAGTTTAGGATCACACAAGTTCTATCGTGCAAGCCTAGGTTTGTAAGGCCATTACATGAGTATAATGAATGAAACTGAAAACATAGGTTACAACTAACCTTAATCATCTAAGTAAGTGTATGAACAGGGAAACATGCTATCAAACCATGCAAAGAAAACTACAATATCTAGAGCACAACGAATAATATGATGACATACGCGTAAAGAAATAACTTGGTAGAAACTCATAAAAACCTTCAGAGCATATACGAAATAGAAAGCTACAAAGTCATCTGAAGAGGTAGATGTTGAGGTACACCTTGTGACCCAGAAAATAATGACAAGTTTATTACCAAATTAACTACAAAACAATAGGAGGATTACTTTTGAAAGACATTGAAGTACATTGTATCAAAGGGGAAAATGCAAAATGACAATATATCTCAGTCCAAAAAATTTAGAGCAATGATACAGATCTCTACATTCCATGTCTAAAGTGTTCAAGTTATAAATAGTGCATAACCATGGTTTCATAAGCGAGTTCAAGTATAGTCATATGTTTTCAAAGCTATCACAACTTCTAAAATATACCATCTAGCGAGTTATAGCTAGGCCATGGAGTCAAAGAAAAATACATGTCAATGTGTATTAGGTATGAGTTCACAAAGTAAGAAGCCTAGAAGCAATGGTTATACAACTTCCCAAGTCATGTCAATAAAATCATAATTGAAGGGCTCCCCAAGCACAATGGCAAGCAACTTTTGGGCATTCCAAATCATGAATCAACAAGAAAAGATATCAAAACAATGAGATATTTATGCAAAAGTAAAGAAAAATATATAAATTGAGCTACTCAGTAGACAAGACAAACCCTCACTCCAAGACAAGAGAAATGGAAAATGAATTCACCCAAATTGGTAAATGGGCATTCTAAAAATGGCGTCTTAAAGCACGTTTCGGGCTCAAGACAACATCCCAAGCAAAAAAATGCACAACCCAGATCTCATTTAAATCCTCAACTGAAAAAATTTAAGCATATCTATATGATCACCGGATATCAATAATGATTTTGAGTCACTATATATGAAAAGGGAAACAAGTAGTTGAAACAACATAGATCTCAAGGCATTAACTTACCCAGAATGGTCAAAATCAAGCTATTAGAGGATACCCCAAATCAGATCAAGCAAAGAACTTACCAAGCTCAAATAACTCAAAAGAGAAGGTGTCTTTTTCATCATTCCCAGAAAAAACAATGCAAGACACAAATACAAATCACCATAGAAGATAAATTAGGTTGAATCGGGAGCCAAAAATCAAACCCAAATCGAGTTCGGAGTCAGTCATCCATAAATAACATATCAAAACCATATTTCAAACCTTGATGAAGAGAACAGTTGCAATACAATTTTCCGCCTTCATACATTAACGGAGATGACTTACCAGGAGGAATGGAGGGCCATGCAGACAAGTGAACCCTAATATCACCATTTCAAACTCAAATCGAACAAAAATAGTAGATACCCATGCAAAACAGGTCCAAATTTTGGGTATGAGAAATATATTTCAAACAGACCCAAAGTTTCAATCCAAACCCTTCCAAATAGAACTTTTTCTTCCATTAAAGACAACCATTAATGCAAAATAAGTTTCCTTAGTAAATGAACGAGAATCGAGCTCGGAAATGATCAAGATTGGCGACCACAATAAAGAAAGAATAGGGAAAAGGAACTCTCATAACTTCCCTTCTATAAATGGTGGCCATTAAAAATATTACAGAGCACCATAACGAGAAAAATGGAAAACCCCAACACAAAGTTGCAGGAGTAGTTTCTTTACGGTGGTACAAGCTCTCGAGAGGCTTTTTAATGCAAAATAGACATACCCAAAAATGCCATCAATTTCTAGGATAGCAGCCACATAGAAGAAAAGATCCAATAAAATTTTAATGGCAGTAGAAAAACCCTACACATAGAAAAATAAAAAATAGGAATGAGCTCTAAATTCCACATAATCCTTCACTTGAGCTCGAAATCAAAAACAATGGTGGTGCTTGAATTTTTGCAAAATATACTTAGCTTGAAAAAGAGCTCGTGAGAGTGAAAATAATGATTAGGGTTTGAAAACTTTTATCTCAATCGAACCATGGTGGATTTCCTAACCCAACTAGGGTTAAGAAGTACAATACTTGGCATTGCCTCAATTACAGATCTAGGAACCCTAATCTTAACCAAGGTTAGCAATTTTTCTACCATGAAGTTCATGGATTGAAAAATGTGATATAGGGGACCAATTATCAATTAAATGATTATGTTTGACATTAGTTCAAACTATAGTCTATGATATAATTATCTAAAGGTCGAATGCTAGACAATGATGATCAATCAAAGCAATGAGGCCAAACTAATACCATGATTATCATCAAAAGGGCCATCTCATTATTATTATCATGTCCTAATCAATCCATGATTATCAAACCATGTGAAATGTCATGAGGGTCAAAGAAGGAGCCAAAAATTTAATCAAAGCGAGTGTATGACAACTCTATAAACAACATGATGGTGAGGAATATACCACATAAAGGAAAATTATTACCTCAACTTTTGTAAAAGATACCTTCGGACTGAGATAAGACAAAGAAGAGTACATATACCGGTGGTCAACATCATAGTTATTACATGGGTCATGAAGAGGAGTATTTTGCATGTGTTCACAAGAAGACAAAAGTTGAGAAGTGCACAGATGTCAACATCAGAGAGCATGAAGAAAAATTTGAACATGTACACATCAAAGGTGGTCCCCACAAAAGGAGAAATATTTTACTAAGGATGAAGATGAATGCAATTTCTTCTTCTTACACAGTGAAATTATTTTGCATGTGCATCTAAGGGGGTAGAATTGTAAAGGTGCTAAAATTATCATTGCAAGTGGATCAAGTTACAAGTGTCACATCAAACAGAAGAAGAAAAAGATTGCATGCACATTGGAGAAGACTTGCACAACAAGCAAGTATTTAATTTTAGCAAAAGTATTCACCCAAGTTTTATTAAAAATAGATCAGTCAACTGCACTTTGACTGAAATTTATTTTTGTAACTAAGGCTATTAATGCCTCATTATAATCAACATGTCTATTTTTATTCCTTTATTTATTCATGATAAAGGGGTAAAATTAGCATGCATGGGTGAGTACAATTTTTAGCCTATTTTTAGGAGAGTTTGGGTGAATAATTTTGCTATATATTGTGTGCATTGGCAAAGCACAAAGGAGGAATTTTGGACATAGGAGTGCTAAAGTAATTTTCTGCTAGTTTTGCCTTGAATGAGAACTGATTTTTGCCTTTCCAATTATTTGTAGTGGTGTGTATCTCTTTCATTAATTCTTGTGAATGTCAATTCCCTGATTAATAATCTTACCTTGTTGTAATATGGTATTTTCTGCATAATCTTAGTGTGCATGTTTATCTTGTTGTGTTGTTTTGATTTATCCCTCAACACATAAGTGTTTTGCCTTAATATTCTGTTGAAAACCATTGGTTCGTGCATCCAAAATTCATTCTAAATTTTATTGTGCATATACTCAGTCAAATCCCTCAATAATTTTGGTGTATCACCCATTTCAAATTTTAGTTGCAGCCATTTTTTACCCTCAAAACCCCAAAAATTAGTTTATGATACATCAAAAAGGAACTGGGCTTGATCACTGGGAGACTCACCTCAATGATAGGTATACCCACAGACCGAGGTGTTGCCATTGTATCTATGAAAGTGAGAGATTCAAAGCAAGCTTAGAACCCCTGATGTTGTCTCTCAACTAGGGTGCACTTTCGAGAGATAACACTCCTTTTGTGCACTCCCATGCGCTGAAGTACTTTACCACTACGCCTTCTTCTAAGTAGTTTCCAATGTTTCATCCTACCTCACATTACACTATGCGTCCATTTTTGCATCGTGGTCTTCATTAAGAGCATTTTTTTCTATCTACACCCTTCCAAAATCCCCTTTACAAATCTTATGCATACCCATCTTCAAATAACAATCAACTATATTTAACTTAGTAAAAACCATGTATTTACACCACCCCACACTAAGGGTATGTGTAGTCCTCTATATATGAAAACACTTTAAATAGTAATCAGCTTCTAGCGCACAAGCACACTTATTACACAAAACACTTAACTAAATTGACAAAGCATAAAAACAATGAAGGAAACACATATAAAGGAAATGCATTAAGGGAAACCTAATCTAAGTGGAAATACTGCCTTATTACAAACACCAAGAAGACTTATTTATAGTAGGGCTTCATCCTACTCCCGTTGAAGTAATCGGAAACCGTGTTCCATCATGTTCCTCTAACTAACAAGTGTATGAGTCAAGTATATAATTTATAACATACGGTCCCAACCAATGCACCTTAATCTTTCTTGGGTGGCACAAAAATTTGAATCATACAGAAGTACCATTTTCCCAACCTCAAGATTCTTATCCTTGATGTGCATGTCATGACATGCCTTCTACTGGATTTTTCTTGCTTCTGACTCCATCTTGTTATGGCGTGCCTTTCATCCAGTTGCATCAATTTGTCAATATGTTCCTCCATAGCTTGATCATTAGATATACCTCTTGCGTGTGTAATACACAATGAGGGAAACATGAATTCCATTGGGAGGATGCCTCCATGCCAAACACCAAGCCCGAAAAGGTGTTACTTTTTTCAACCTCTTGTAGGTTGTCATGTACGCCCAAAGCACAAAGCAGAGACTTTTTCATCCCAATCTCGACTTCCAAAGCATCACAAATTTTGTCAAGGTATGGCTCAATATTTTGTTGAATGCCTCAGCAGATTCCATCTTCCGAGGGTGATAATGGGTTGTCCTATGGTGTGCAACCATGAATTCATCCAATATTATATTGATAGTCTCATTAAGCAAATGAGTACCCCTATCACTCGTCAATCTTAAAGGGCAGCCATACCTGCTAATAATATTTTCCCACATAAACCTTACTTCCATAGTTGTTGTGTAATCCTTTGTAGGCGCCACTTCTTCCCCTTTGTGTAATCTAATTTGTACAATTTATAATATAGCGCGATACATTCCTACGCGGTTTGGGAAATAGGGCCCACAAAGTCAATCGCCCACTTCTCAAAAGGTTCTACACTAGTAATATGCCTTAAAGGTATTTCGTTTCTCTACCTAGGTTTTCCAAGGCACTGATAATGGTCACATACCTTACAATATGTTTTGCAATCCTTGTATAACGTCTCCCACCATAGGCCAGCTAGTAGAATCTTACACGTAGTGGTATCCTCTGTATAGTGTCCACTTGCATGCAATACCGTCATGAGCCTCTGCCATAACTACATCATGCTCATGCTCAAATACACACCGCGCAAAACTTCATCATGACCTAACTTGTACAATTCCCCACTGATCAACATGTAAGGCACGGTGTAAATCGAAAGTTACTTTTTTCTAAAGCCTTCATTCCTTCGGGTGCCACACCTGTGTGTAAAAATACAACAATATCTTCCAAGTATGAGGGTGTGTGGTTTAACTTGAACATTTGTACATCGAGAATTGTGTCTTCAATGCTCTGAATGTCCTCTCCTGATTGAATCCTTGATAAATGGTCTAGACTAGAATTACTTTTTCTTGGCTTAACCACTCTTGTAAAATTGAACTCCTGAAACAACAATACCTAACAAAATATGCACCCCTATAAAATGGGTTTTTTCATCAAGTAAGTCAATGCCATGTGGTCTATATAAAAGATGAAAGGTGTGTATAGAAAGTATTGTCAAAACTTATATATCGCATAGATCATAGACAAGGCTTCGCACTTTGTCATTGTATAATTATTTTCTGTTGGAGTCAACTTTCTACTAGAAAAGCTAATAGGATGATTGACAATCCCTTCTCTAGGTAGAGATAATACAACACCAATGGCCATGTCGGGGTATCAACATGAACGTGAAAGGGTTTGGACCATGAAGGAAAGCGTAAAATAGGTGTTGTAGTAAGCATCTCCTTCAGTGTCTCAAACGCACGTTGTTGTGCCTCACCCCAATAGAACTTTCCTTTTCCCTTGAGTAATTCTTCTAAGGATGCGGCGATCTTGGCATATCCATTAAAAAAATTCTATAATAACCTATGTGTCCCAAGAATCCATGCACCTCACTTTAGCTAGTAGGTTCCTTCAAGCCACAAATCATAGCTACCTTAGCAAGATCCCCTAGTAAACCTTCTTTACAGATGATGTGTCCCAAAAAATTTCAAAAGGGGTGGTAAATATGCACTTCTTAATGTTCAAAGAGATGCTCAACTACCTACATCTCTCAAACATCAACCTCAAGTTATCACAATGATCTTTCATGAGCCCATAGACTATCCAATCATCTAGATATACCTACAAGAACTTGTGAATAAAATCATGGAATGCTTGTACCACTATGCGTGAAAATACTGCATGCGCATTCTTTAAACAAAAGGGCATAACCATGTATGAAAAACTTCCCACTCGGTGGTGAAAGTTGTCTTCTCTTGATCCTCAATAGATGTCCTCACTTGATGATATCTAGAGAACCAATCGGTGAAAGAGTGTATTTCACACCCCGCAACGCCCTCTAAGATTAATTCAGTAAATGGTGTTGGAAAGGGGTCTATGAAACATGCATCATTCAATTCCCTATAATCCACACAAATTCTGATTTTGCCATCTTTCTTGATGTTAATCACCATGGGGTTTACCCATTATGATTCCCCAATTGGCACAATGATCCTATAAATTAGCATTTTTTCAATCTCTTCTTTCACCTTGACACGTAAATTTGGATTCATCCTATAAGTCCTCTTCCGAACAAAGTGTGCCCCTTCCTTTAATTTTATCTTCATCTCCCCAATGATTCATGGACTCATTTCAATTCATGATAGCCTCTAGGGAACAAATCCGAAAGTTACACGTGAAGTTCAATAATCTTAGAAACTTCAAAGTCGGACCAATAATCATGTATAATAGCCTCCTTAGGTTTAGAATTCATCCCATTATTCACTTTCTTGGTCTTCATAGGCTCATGATAGGTGTGCGCCTTCTCATCTACACTGTCCAAGACTTCGTGCATGCCCTATGTGTGCTTAATTTCCAAGTTCTCTACCTCTTCATCATCAACCATGTAAATCATCTTACCCTTTTCTCTTTCTAGCGAGCACGCCCAAGTTACTCGGCATATATTTCTTCCTCTTCAAAGCTTGCCACTAGGTTTGATTCTCCCAACAAATCCTGAAGTGACTCTTCATCCTTTGCACTGTCTCCCATAATTAAGTGCTTCATAACCTGCAACTCCTAATTCACCGAAGGTTTAGAAGAAAAGTAGTCAAAGGTCTTAGTCATACCTCTAGTAAGTTCCTGCCAATTTCCAGTTGCTCTATTCAGCTTTGCATCGCGCGCAACCTCGCAAGGTGAAGTAAAACTTGTGCACCCAGAATGAAGGTGGTAAAGCTTCCTGCCCCACTGTCCAAGGTCCTCACACTATTGAACATGGTGTTGAATAGGATCATTACCATGAAATGCATAGATCTGGGTAGGTGTATTTCTTTTTAGAAACCAAGTAGATAAAACAATCCTTACTTCTCTCCACTCCAAGAGATTATCCATGTGAGTAATCCACCAATGCGTTTTTGTCCCGCGTAGAGTATAAACTAACATATTCCTTCTTTCCACATGACATTCCCATTGAACTTCCATAACAAGAAGGAATACTTCTAGATTCTCTGCACCTATATACTTTGGTATCTGGATGCTACCCAAGCAACTAATCTTGTGTGGTTTAATGACATGCATAGTTGTACATCGCACTTCATGCCCAACCATTTCATAAGTTTTGTGTGCCTAATTATCACATGCAATACTCATAGTATCACTTATGGACTATGCATCATCCCACTGGATAACTCCTTCCTTTGATGGCTCAAGAAATTTTGGATCTCTAATGGTGTGCACATTAATTATGTTCAAGTCTTCCTCACTCAAGGGCTCTTCATACGGCATAGATTTTCCATATGTCAAAGGTATAATGAATCATTCTTCCTTATTCTCAAAAATGATATACCCCTTGTTGAAATGTAATTCGGAGTTATTTTCATAGCACCAAGGGCACCCAAGCAAGGTTGGGAAATTTTCGCTTCGCGCAAAGCACTAAGATCTCAAAGTCCCCAGTGAACTTGGCCCCTTGTATAGTAACAGATGCATATTTTAAAACCCCAACGGAGTTGCCTTAGTTTGATTTTCCATGAACAAAACATTAGAGGATGGCTGTAATGGAGGTCGCCCATCGAACCCATGCATACAAGGTGAGTACATTTACTCCCACGCCTATGTCAATCAAGATGTTACTCAAAAGCCAACCAGCAAAAACAGCATTAAGACTAATCTTCTTGTCATAATCTAAACTATCTGGAAGAAGATTATCATGCAAAAGTTGTCTCTCATGCTCAGTCCTAGTGCGAAGAGTGTTCCCCTTCAACCAGCTCCCTAAAAAAGGAACAATATTCTCTTAACATATCAACTTGCAAGCCTCTTTCAAATCATCAACATCTTCCTAGTGGAGATTAGATGCTTTCTTTTTGTCTAACTTTTGTGACTCTTCCTTCAAACATTGTATCTCACCTTGTAAATTATGAACTACTTCCATGGTCTCTGATAAACCTACTTCTAATGAATAGGGTATGGATACTTGGCATGTAGGACTTCCTTCTTAGTAATAGTAGGCTTCTTCTATAGATCTTCCCTAGTCGCATTGCCTCAGCGCATGTAGTAATCTTTACAGGTACCAACTCAAGATCTGGTGCTAGCTTTGGCAACCATTGATCTTCTTAAGCGCGTTGCCGCACTCTAACCATCCTTGCACCCTTATTTTCCTATTTATTTGTATTTCTTAAGTGTTCATATAAGTCGGGAAATCTTCATAACTATGATTCTTTCCATAGAAAGAACACACAATATTATGTGGACATTCACACTTGTAGTGATCAGGAGACCCACATGTATTACGAGTTCCGCAAGGGAAATCACTCTTGCCTCCCTCGTGACCTTGACCTCTAAATCCACCACGGTATCTTTGACGTCTACCACGGCCTCCATCGAATGCCCTTCATTATGATCATATTTTTGATGCTCACCTTTCTCCTTATAATTATTTGAAACACCAAAGCATATCGGACACCGACATCAATGGCATCATGCATTTGATCAATCAACATGTAATCTTCGATTATCATGAGTGGAAGAACTATAAATGTTATAATAACTAGATACATTCTTCCTTATCATGCGTTGTAACAATGCGCATCGAATTGAACTATGGTCCAAGTGACATATCTCACAATCCAGCAACAAAGAACGTACCAATTTACGAGGGAAACTATCCTTAGTATGCCCCTCTACTTTGTAATTTGTACACCAAATTTTGCTACGTTTCTAATGCACCGAATTAGTAGATAATTTCTCCAACTACTTTACCATTTCTATAATTTGAGCTTCTAAGAATGGGCTGACTTCGTATCCACACTTCCTACCACCTTAGCGAATACATCTGCTTCAAGTGCCTCACACAGATATATTTAAGTTTTATGCGAAATCACACTTCTAAAAGGCATGATTAGTCCTCGAACGAATCTGTTTTACATGTTGGCTCGTGTGTATGTCATAAGATAACTTAGACAGAAGAGTTTTGAACCGAGCATCATATTCCCAAACATTCTCGGTAGTTCCCTGATTGATATCCTTGAGTGCGATTATGTTTTTTTTCTCAAACTCATGGCTATAGAAATCCTTTAAGAAAGAATCTCATAGCACTGTATAATCCACACAAGTCTAATCAGGATCAAACTTTCTATATGAGTTATGAGCATGCCCCTGGAATGTAGTTACAAACTGACTAGCCTTTCACTTTGAAAATGTAATCCCCTTCGTCCGCCACATTATTTCACACAGATGCATGTGCTCGGATGCATCTTCAATGCCTCTATACTCTCGAAAGATGGAGAGACATCTCCATATAAATTTTTTGAGGTTGGTGTGGATCTTGCCCACCAAATCCAAAGCCTTTATTTCTTCATGTATTCCCACCACCTCCAGGTCCACTAAATCCGCCAAACACAAGCCGTTTGATCTTCCTCCGGTAGGTAACCTGTCGAAAGATGTACTACCTTGTGCCCCTATAGTTTTACTAAAATGAACACCCAACGTATGCAAATTTTCACTACTTCTAGATGTGATGCCAAGGTTTTGTGCACCTACGTTCTATGCCAATGATGCACTAGAAAAGATACCTCCAATTGGTCCTCCAAATAAAGTAGATGATGATTGTGCCATAGATGAATAAGCTCCCTAATTAACTCCTGAACTTGATTGCAAATTAACTTTTTCTCCGCAACTCATCGCTTACACTAGTTTGTTGATTATTGACTGTCGTAGAAACTGGAAAACCAAGTGCAAGGGCTAGGTCACTAGGTAGATTCAAATTCGCACTAGTGGCCAATGTTGTCTCTCTTGGCGTGCTTTCATCCGAGGTGAAGAGGGTTCCCTGCCATGATTTCCCAAATGGGGACATGCAAATGCTCTAGCTCCACGTCCTCTACATGAACCCCAAATCCTTCACAAGTTATCTCTCTCCATAACGCCATCCATTCTGCAACTTCACGATGCTTCTCTAAATCCCTTTTGCATGCCTCATTGAACTTAATCTGCCTTTCTTCCCTCTATCTCTCTTCCACTAGGTCTATCATCATTACCAAACTTGCTCCTTCCCCCCACATGGTGGGGTTTAGTTAGCCATCAGCTTCTTTTCTAAATTCAAGGTTACAATCAAGATCTTGATCACCAGTGGGATACCGCGTAAATCCGATCCTCTAGGTTCATGCAAAAACTGAAACTCAACAAATTTTGGGCAAGAGTAAGTTAAAACTACATACTCAAGAATATAGCTATTCAAAACACCATGGAACCAAACATCCACCGAGCACGTCCAAATTAGACATGCATCATACAAGGCCTCGAAACTCTTCTTGCATCCAAAAAAGTGTTTGAAACCTCCAATTCCTCTTAGACACATAAGCAACCAGCCGCTCGTACACTCTCTCGGAAGATAGCAAAAATCTCTCATATAAGCATCATATAGATTCTGCTGACCCACACACATGCATTAAAATCAGGTCCAATGTTGAATCTATGGGCATACTCTTATTCCAAATCTACTAACCACCCCTCAATACTGGCTAAGGTCAATCGGTATGTCTTCATCACACAACATCTTGAAAAGTAACTGAGAAAGAGGTCCCGGCAACGGAACCAATGATGTAGCCTATAATTCACTATAATTAGCCCAAGGCACGCTGACACATCACTCAGCCTTAACTAAGCGCTCACCCAAAGTGCACAAGGGTACCAGGTCCCTCTTTAGAGTTGCTTGTCTAGAATGTTAGCATGATTGCAAGTATAATTCAAACTCATAACGAGATAATCAATTAAACAATAGTGCATGAACCAGATCTATATTTAAACCATATGAAAGATTGACTAAACAATGATTATAATGAGATTTACCATGCAAGAATCATATTCAGTCACATCTAACACCAATATCCAGCCAATATGATCCATTATATTAAATATTGTAAAACATAAAAGATTAAGACATTCAAGATCCAGTTTCCATGGTTATGCACACTAACAAATCTGCAGCATAGCTCTACAATTATCAGTCTATCAAAACCGTGAAAATCATATATATATATATATATATATATATATATATATATATAGTGGGCCCTTTCCTTCACCTCCTATGCACCTTCCAAGAATATGCTACATGCTAATAATAACCATGTGCCTTTGCAAGAGAATACAAAAGTATGCAAGTACTCTAATAATAGATTTCTATAGTTAACTCTAAGTAGAAATCTTATTATTAAACCAAAACTCGCATGGCGCTCAAACTACGCACATCCCAAAATATCCTAGCGTGATATGCAAGTCTTCATGTTATCGCGTGCTCAACACTCTATCTCCAAAAATAGCCCTGACCCGCAAAAAATGGCTAAGTCCTAAATTCAAACCGTTACGGGAACGCTCATGTTCCTCCCCAATTTTATGCCTTCCCGAGCACCCAATCCTTATGTGTTTTCATACTTAAGCTATATTCCATGTGCCCAACACCAACCTATATCGATCTTTCCCCACCCACTCATCACCATTCTTCTTCCATGGTTGATTCTATCAAAATGACCATGTTCTCAACAATTCCAAATATATCCCTCTCAATGAGATAAAAGCATCTAAAAGTGATCATTCCTATTATGAATATACCAATGTTGGTCAAGTCTCGATTTTATTCCCTTAACAATTTCTCGTTTTGCAATGCATGATATTTTGACCCATGTTCCACATATCCTAGATGCTTTATTGGTTGCCTAGAGTTCCCATGAAAATGTTGCTCATAATAGTATGGTTCTTACCTTGGCACTCTCTACTACTACTATTGCTTCCATCCCACATTATTTCTCTCCTCTCAAGGTTGGATTTTCCACTGTTCATATGTCTGTTCCTACCCCTTCTAATTATTATTCTTCTCCTTTTATTTCACACATTCAACCTAATTCTTCTTGATCACTCAAGCTCTTAAGTTTCTTTATCATGATTTGTAAGCACAAATTAGTCAATTGCAACAAGAAAATTCTTCTTCATTTACCTCCCTTGATTCTTCACGTCTTCTTCATAGTCCTTTTACATATGAAGTTTCATCTTATCCACTCTTTTCCAATTTTCCTTCACCTAAGTTACCTTTATTCAATGGCCATGGAGATCCTCAAGAGCATCTTAGATCGTTTCATGTTACTTTCCTATACTATGCATATGATGACACCCTATTAACCAAGTTTTTCCTAGAAGCTTACAAGATTATGCTTTCCGATGGTTCTATGACTTACCCTTGTATTCGTCAAATAATTTACTACTCTTGTTGATTTGTTTCTTGCTTATTTTTCTATGACTATTGGAACAAAAATATCTTATGCAAAAATGGCTTAAATTAGACAAGATACTAATGAACATCTTATTGATTATGTTTTGTGTTACAACAAAAATATTTCTAAAATGAGTAATGTCTTAGATGAATCTTAATTTCAAGATATCTTTATTCAAATTATGTTTCCTCCTTTGCAAGAATGGGTGATTTCTTATTCATGTCATTCATTTGATCATATATGTCATACTTTGAAGACTCGTGAGACTAAAATACTTGAGTAAACTCAAATATGGCTCTACTACTTTCAATCATTCTTCTAAATTTCCAAGCAAGGGTCCCTTTAAACCTAAGACTAATGATGTTAATCCTACTATCAATTTTGTTTCTCAACCTTATAGGATTTAACTCCAAGCTCCTCGACGTATATTTTTCAATTGCCTTATCCTCCACATATGATATTGCCCCAACTCATTGATACCAATCTTATTTCTCTTCCATCCCTCTCTCGAGTATGATCCTAATAGGCCCCATGGAAATAATTTTGATGAGCATGCATATTGTGATTACCATAGATGCAATGCCCATTCTACCAACAAGTGTTTCAAGCTTCGCCATTTGATTTAAGATCTTATTAACAATAATTATATTCAGTTACTTACATCCACTTCCAAATATACTAATGATAATGTTAAGTTATAAAGCTTCAATGACCCATTACCTAAGCACGAAAAACCAGTTCTAAAGAAATATTCCAATCATACTTACAATGCGGTGCCTCCTCCTAACTCTTGGGATCATCCTCCTAACTCTTTGGATAGTACTTAACATTGTTAGTGTTATTGATCTTCCATTACCTATTATCACTTTCATTGATGCCAATTTTCATGCCTCATTCTCCTCTCATAGGCTACATATTGATGCTTCTGTTCAAATTCATGTCTTAAATAATGTTATGATCCTTTATACATTCAAGTGCAATGCATATTCATTATCTTTTCTTGTTCTCAATTTTATTCCCTTTATCTCGATGACACGCATGTCTCCTACTTCTCACGATCATTTTATTCTTCCCATTACGGTTGGGCCTCGCACTATTTCTATGTCATTTAATGTTACTTCTACTTTTACGTATTGTGACATGTTTCTAGGAGTTCCTTGGCTCCAGGATGCAAACATTGCACCATCTATTCTTCACATGTGCCTTAAGTTCATACATGAGAAACATCTTATATGTATTTGAGGCATTCCACTGTGAACACCTTTGTCCTTGGCTCCTCTAGCCATTATATGTTCAATTACTCCTACTTGAGTGCATATTATCTTATTCATGATGGCTCCTTAGCCTTGACACCTCCTATGGTATCTAGATCCATTGCTCCTCTTACAACACCTTTTTCACATCTAATTAAATTTCCTTCACACATGGTTATTACTCATAGGCCTTGTCACATTTATAGGTTGCATATCCCACCCCACAAGGGGAAACTATTCACATAGGTCATATGTTTCACACATTCCGATTAGACACACTTTGCGCTCTATTTATCCACATGCTCGGTCTAGATCTCGTTGACAATTTTTGCACTTGTGAAAAAATGGGCAACTCGAAACTTTGTTTTCGATGGAAGGAATTGATGAATGAACCTAACTAGGGGGCATTTACAGTTTAATTTTGTTTTCAGTTAAGTGAATCAACAAGGCAAAATGTAGCTATGTGTGTTGTTGCAGAATGCAACACCTCACGTATGTTGTTATCCCATGTTCACCTTCATCAAAGATGCAAAAATTCCCGAAGAACTAAAGTACATCCTTGAGGAAGGCGAGATAGATGCAGACTTGAGGAGTTGGAATCCAAAATAGAAAACATAGTTGCGGCTTGCATTACAGATGTTTATTATTAAGTTACATGTATTTTTAATTTGATCATTTCCTATGATTAAGTGTTATTAAGTATGTATTGAGTTGTTTAATTCATTGTACCATCATTACATATCATAAGATCTGAAAGTAAAAGGAAGTACACAACTCAATTATAGAAATAATATCATTTATTCATTAAGGAAATTCAATGTTTCCCACACAAGCCATGGGATGTAACTTATGATTATCGAAATAAATGGTACATGTACATGAAACTAACAAAGCAAAAAGAGTATAGAAGGAACCCATCATTTCCTTGGGTTTTCTTTTGTTCTTCATCATTTCAGTTCCAACTCCTTCATCTTCATCTTCTACATCCCAACACTGCAATGTACCTAAAAAGAAAAGAAAGGCACACCGAGTTAAGAGCTCAGGGTTTAATTTGTACTCATGTGCTATCTAGCTTCAGGAAAATGAACCATTTGAGATCAAAAGCATAAGTTACATCAAGTAACTGATACAAAAATGAAAAGTACCATCTAGTAGAAGCTCATGGCATTCACAAGAATCATGACAAATGGAAAATAAAGAGAAAGAAAGTCACTATGGAACATAAGAGAGGCCAAAAGACTAATTATTTTCTAACTATTTTCTTAATTGTGCAGTACATGTTACACAGAAGAAAATAAAATGTGTTCTCTAAAATTTTGTACTATCAAGTATTCAAATTGCACAAAATAGAATTCAAGGATACAAAAAAATTCATTCATGTCTTTCACAATTATTAAGGTACAAGAGCTACAAGGACAAAGAAGATAAGAATTGTCAAACAAATGATACACTATCGGGATATCGAATACAGAGTTCATTGCAAGTATGCAATCATTTGGCAAGACAAATACAAATTTTTTAGACTTGCTATGTGAATATGGAATGCTCCAACATAGTCTCAATCAAGGAACATGGGAAAACTCAATGTCACAACCATGCATTTAACAAAGATACAGATGTCCAAAGGGTTCTTTACATCACTGAAAGAAAAGAAGTATAAATGCCAACAATACAAGTTTCAGTTGAAAAGACAAAGCAAATTGCCAAAATACAGAACTTGAAGGATGCTTTCTAGATGGTGATAAATCCTTATCAAAATAGAGTACAATTAAGTACCATGACTGAATTGGATAGAAGAATGTTCAGAGAAGAAAATCCTCAAGCTTTAAGAAGATGACATAATCCAGAACAAGTTCAAGTTTCAACAAGTTGTAATGGAACTAATCAAATTGATGCAGGTACAAGGCTACAGAACCATTATAACACTATGAAAGGAGATATACATATCATAAAAGGGAACAATATGATCATATTGAAGATTCCAGTCTTATAGATCATTAAGTGAGTATATTCCAGCCACCCCTAAAGAGTACAATTTCAAAATTATTGCATGAATTCAAAGTATTCCAAAGGGATTTACATTTGAATGTCATTATCTCATAAGCCGTTGAGAATGGAGTTTTGAATCAAGAACAGAACAGAAAAATTACATGCTCGTCTTTACTCAGAATTGAAAAAATAATGCTATTTAATAAGAGATAATTGTACCTTGAATACATAGCTCCATATTTATGGAAATTTCAACTCATACAACATGTGGAGCTTGAATACGAGTCAACAAAGTTTAAAAGTAAAGTAATCAAGTTACAACAAAGTTTAAAAGTAAAGTAATCAAGTTACAACAAATGTGAACGGATACCAGGTCGAATAAGAAGCCAAAATCTCTATATCTGAGAATAGAGATAAACTTATTAGAAAAGAGCAACTTATCATGCCCAAATGCATAATACATTTCAAATAATTTCATCAAGATTTAATTTCTCATTCCGGATTACAACAAAACATTTTAGAGCTACAATTTCATACATTAGCAGCTCTAGCTGCAATCAAGGAAACATAAATGATTAGGAGCTCAGAATAACTTCAAAGGAAATAAATGAAAATTCAGATTTTCAAGCAGCTATGCCAACAAGAGAGCATCATCAAGTTTCAAATCATCTTTAGTTAGCATGTGAGTAAATCAAAAACTTGTAAGTGTACAAAAGAATGAAATGCAAGTTTCTATGTTCAAACCTTCTACATGCACCAATAAACTAGCAACCAATGAAATACAATTGAGCAAATCAAAACATGAAGAATGAGTTATCTTGCTCAGGAAAAGTATACAAATGTGCAAGTTAAGAGTTCAAACTTTTAAAGCTCAGCCATGTATGTACAACTTAAAGAGTCCAGCACGAAAGGGAGTTCAAAATTGCATTTACAGGATTCAGAAGTAGTAGCAGAGTTCCACAAAGATGTAAATTCTCAGTTTCAAAAGGTCACGATCACAGTAAGCTTTCAAGTATCCAGATATTAAAATACATGGTTACAAATGCACATTTTCAACTTTTAGTATACTACAAAACAAACAAGATCAAATTAAATACTTATTTGAGGAATTCAAAAGCTAATTTTTTGTTTCCAAGCACTCAACAAAGTGTTCTCAATCTCACAAGTGATCGAGATAAAATAAACGAAAGGAAAACTTCACAAGAATCAAGTTCATAACCAGAAATTTTACTTTACAAGGTTTGGTTTTAGATTTGATGAACTCATAAATAGTTACCTGTATAAGGAGCAAAAGGAAGCAACCATAACTAATAGCTAAGTTGCCGCATTCGAATTCGTGTTCGAATTCGCCGATGATTAAATTCGTGAAAAATTCGCCGGTAAAAAAATCAGCGATTAAATTCGTGATTAAATTCGACTATGAGAAATATACATTTTTATTAAATATATAAAAACAAAAGATAAATTCACATTTCAAAAGAGAGATAATATCACATTTCATTGATTTCATTACTAATCTATCTACAGGCAATCAAAGCTCATGATTATTTCAGAAGATTGAAAGAAGTTGCTTGGTCGAAAAAGGTGCAAAAATGGATTTTATGAAAATAAGAAAAATATTGCCATCAATGTGTAGAGCTCAAGAAAATATGCACTTTTAGAGAAAACGACACCTAAAACGGAGCCACAGAATGAAAGTTATGGCACATGCAAGTTTTTGCTGCTACATCTTCCCGGACCCTTTCCAAAAATGGCAAATTTTTTCCTATGCTTCTGTTTTTTCACCAAAAATCCAAAAAAGGAAAAAATTGCCAAAAAAGGAAAAAAACGCGAATTAAATCGCGATTTTCAAGGCGCTGTTAAAATTCGGCGAATTTCAAATTTTTTCCTTGAAGTTCGCCGAATGCGGCAACATAGACTAATAGTCATCAGGAGTATATAGTAATGGATTGAAACTTAGCTACAAATTCAAGTCATGATGCCAACAACTAAACTAAGCAAAGTTTTTTTAAGGAACCAAACTAAACAAAATAATGCTAATCATCGGTAAGGTAGAATGAAGTGTGTCAACCAAAATGTATGATAATAACAGCTACAACCAGGTCCCACACCTCTACTTGTATGGGTACCATGATTACATTACTGAGTATACAAGCATCAAATCTAAGGAGTTATAGATTGCACAGAATTCTATTAAAAGTAGCATGAATAGCTTTTAAGTCCAAGAATTATAGATATTCAAGTACATGATGTCATCTTCCACAAATATAATTTTTTAGATAAAGAAGTGAATCCAAAGAAGATCCCATTAGATCCAACAAGCATTGTTACATCTACTACAAATATTTCAACAGAGCTACATTCTCAAAGTGCAAGTAACAATGAGAGTTTATGTCTAAGGCGGAGAAAACAAATGCTAAAGTAAATATCCACTAAGAGGAAATAAAGATATATAGAGCAAGAAACTCATGATTCTTCCACTGTAGTAATATATACCAAAAGGTGAACTTGAAACAACATGAAAAATGCAGAACCCGAGCTACAACAAATGCTTTCAAAAGTAAAACAGGCCATGAAATATGGTACGGTCGGGGGTTCTCAGGCACAAGACCAATAATGTGGCATCAGAAAGAAAAGGAGCTACAAAGTACACAGAATGATATTTCAAAGCTGGAAATGATAGATATAAACATCAAAAGCAAAGCAGACCTTCCATGCAAAATACCCAAAAGCCAAGTGAGTTCATAGCTCGAAAATACAAAACAATGGCCGGCCTACATGATAAGAGAATAATGAAACATCAATAGTTGTGAAACATCGAGAATGGCCATGACAAAGTTAAAGAAATTGGAAGCTCACGAGCTCTTACCTTTTATTCATAACAAAAACTCAGCAGAAGACAGAAATCTCGAAAGTCTCCAAGTAGAGACCCCATTGGAAATTGCAAAGACACAAATCCTTACCCAGAAAGCTTAGACAGCGAGCTCGAATTGTATGATAATGACGGCCATAGGAAATCAAAACACGGAAGCAAAGCGATGGTGGCCACGAAGTAACAAAAGCTCAAGAAATACGAGGACGAAGAATGCAATCTTACCAGTTACAGGTCGAAACCCCAAAATGCTCAATCGCAATGGAAAGTGATAATACCCAGAAGCTTCTTTAAACTCACATAATATCACGGTACCAAATAATAAACAGAAACCATCATGGTTTTAGAAGGGTAATGATACGGAAATAGAAGCTCAAAAATATCTTGTAAAAAGCTCAAGATGATCATGAAAAAATGATGTACAAAGTTCTTGAAGCCAGGTTTTACCTTTTTGAAGCGAACGACCAACCAAAAGTTGCATGGATGTTAATTCACACGCCTCGAAGCTCTTGACAATGGCAGAAGCATATTGAAAAAGAAAACATTCCAGAAAATATGAATGAACCAAGCTCAAGATCACAATACATGGCAACCACAATCTCTCAAATATCTAAAAAGAATAAAACGAAAAAGAAACCGAATATTCATACTCGTAGAGCTCTATAGAATCCATTATGGAAAAGTTTTTAGAGCTTAAAACTATAACAATGGTCACCGTCTAAAAAAACTTTGGCATGGCTTCGCCGCTCACAACGAGAAAACGAAATGGAAAAACGATAAGCTCGACGAGTTTTCACTCAAACCTAACTCATCCTGAGTTAGCATCAACGGTTCAAGATTGCAAGTACAGGATCAAATGACACACAATGCAAACCACTACCAACTACCTTGTCAATCAGAGTTAGAGCATCAATGGATGAGATCGAACAAGTACCACGATCGACGATCACTATCAAACACCAAAATCAATGCAACCTCACATTAACCCTAACTCGCTTGAGTTAGCATCAAGCCCTGGAATTTGACGGTCACCCCTGCCTGTCAAAAGGAAATTTCATGACGGTTTCGTGATATAGTTACCTTTCAATTTACGTTTTTAGTAAAATTTTAAATTGTCAAAAAATCTTAATTGAAATCTTAATTTTAAATTTACGTTATTCAAAATAATAATCATGTACCTGTATTGATGTTTGTATCTCAAGCTTCTTCTTGGATGTCTGTAACAAGATTCCTTAAATTTTCCTACAACAATAAAAATTTGAATTGAAACTTGCATAAAAGTTAAATTGAAACTTGTAGATTGCAATTGGTAATGACAAAATGAAAATAAATACAGTCACAATATCATTGAAATTAGAAACTTATATGTTTTTAGAAAAAATCAAAGACAACGTGTGAACTCTGAGTTTAATAAATTCATTATTCACATAAACTTATTTTAGTTTCTAAATTTAAATTGGGAATTATTAAAAATCATTATCAATATGATTTATAGAATATTTGTAAAATGAATAAAATCCAATCGGATTTCATATATATGTATAGTAATATACCTTATATATTATATTTGACTATTATGAAATTTTACGGTTTTTAAATAATATAAACTTGCTGAAATACAGTTTTATTAAAAAATTCCCTGGCTAAATTGCTGGGTTTGTTTTTTATTTAATTGTAATTTACGGTTAAAATACCAAAAAACAGTCTACAGACCATCAAATTCGAGTGCCCTGGTTAGCATCAACGAGCCATATTCACAAATACAAAATAAAAGGATCGATTCGATGAATAATTAAATTCCACTTCATACCGATCGATGGTAGGGATACATAGGTACATAAATCAATGGCACAGATCAAAACATCCAAATTTCCATGCAAACCACAAGGTCGACCAAGCTTCACTACAATTAGCCTCGAAATCATTTCCACCGACAAGCTTTTGAGGGCCTAATCATCGTGAAAGGAACCGAGTCCCATTCAAACAAATACATTTTAATACAAGTGGTCCGCACATTACCTTATTTTTCACAAAGAAGGATATTATTTTTCTTGCACATAATACAAGTGGTCCGCACATTGCAAGTGGGTTTTTTGCTAAGTGTTGGAGATTAAAGGGATCATTTTTGCACAGGTGTATTTTTGCATCCCCGCACTACAGACAGAATCGAGAAGAAGACAAATTTGCCTTGCAAGTGGGTGAATTTTCAAGTGTCACATTAGAGATTTAAATTAATTATTTAAATCATCACCTACAGGATAAAGAAAATAATTTGCATGTGCATTGAGAAAGCTTGCATGCAAGCAAGAACTATTATTAGCCAAAAATATTCACCCAAGTATATTAATTGCATTAAAAATAGAACAATCAACTGCACTTTGACTAGAGTGTATTTTTGTAACCAAGGCTATTAATGCCTCATTGTAATCAGCATGTCTATTTTTATTCCTTTATTTATTCATGATAAAGGGGTAAAATTAGCATGCATGGGCGAGTACAAACTGCAGCCTATTTTTAGGAGTTGGGTGAAGTATTTTTACTATATATTGTTTGCATTAGCAAGGCACGAGAGGAATTTTTGGACACATGAGTGTTGAAGCATATTTTTTCCAGTTTTCCCTTGAATGAGAACCAATTATTTTCTTTCCAATTATTTGCAGTGGTGTGTATCTTTCCATTAATTCTTGTGAATGTTAATTCCCTGATTAATTATCTTACCTTGCTACAAATTTGGTGCTTTCTATACAGTCTTAGTGTGCATGTTAGCTATTGTGTTGTTGTGATTTATTCCCTCAACACACAAGTGTTTGCCTTAGGATCAAACTGAAACCCATTGGTTCGTGTTTCGTAAAATAATTCTCAATATATTGTGCATGTACTCAGTCAAATCCCTCAATCAATTTGGTGTATCACCCCATTTCAATTCAATTACAACAATATTTTTACCCTCAAAACCCCAAAAAAATAGTTTAGGATACATCAATAAGGAACCAACCTTGATACCAAAGACTCACCTCAACAATAGGTATACCCATAGACCTGAGGTGTTTCCATTGTATCTACGGAAGTGAGAGATAAAGCAAGCTTAGAACCCTTGTTGTTATCTCTCAACAAGGGTGCACTTCGAGAGACAACAAGATATATTCCATATACTTGGCCTCGTGTACTATCGAGTGACCATCGAGTCCTAGATCATGTTCATATGTGTATTTCTTTCACATCAATTGATCGTTGGCCCTGGACTAGTTCTCTTTTGTATAGATCATTTTGTCCTTCAAATTTGTGGGGATCCAATTCCCCCACACCACCCGATGACGCAATATTGTTCTTGGTTCATGTTTGACAGTTGGGGGTTTCTTTACATGGACCTCACTTAGAACACACACACTAGGGGGCATCCTTATTCCTCCCTTATCACTTTTTTATTTCACATATTATTAATAAAAAAACAAAAACATGTTAACCTAAATCTTGATTAAATATATTTTTGCTTTCTTATCTACTCTATGTCACATCTTTTCTTATCATGTTACTATGGTTTATAGTTTGATTTATCATTTTAATACACGATGCACATTCACATGGTATCTTGAGGTGAAATCAAGTCACTTATAGGTTGTTACACAATGTATGATGTTTGGCCCCTGTCTATTACTAGTCCCTTTGAGGCTCCCTGGGGCATATATCTTTTCACACTTACTAGAAGGTTATATCATTGCAATATTTCACATTTCATTTCTATATTCAGATTTTACATTATTGAATACTATTTATCTTTCACAACATGCTAACAAATGCTTTATGTGTAGCATTTACCTTGCGAGACTCCATCCAGTCATGGTTGTATGATTTTATTGTACCGTATTTCCTATTATTAGTTGGTTATGCCCTATGTTTTCTTATTTCCTTATTTGCACAAGCCTTGATGGTACTGATTATCTTGTGACATTCGAGTGGTGTCCCATGTATGCGACCAACTACCTTGTGTGTCCTTGTTTACTATTTTCCTATATGTTTTTCCTAATTTTTATTTTTGTATGCAATGCATGTTTGTCACTAACACTTGTATGCTAGAATTTTCTTGTTGTTTTCTTGCGCCATAATAATTAGCAGGTGTAATCCCTATTCCCTTGCAGGAATCCCTATCTCATATATGTATATCAATTTCAGCCTTATTCATTTGGGCTTCATTATTTCACTTTTGTTCATCTCAAGCACCCCAAACGAGTGAGGGAAAACATCAGGTGAACCTTTTCATCCTCCCACCAATTACAGAGTCACGTAAAACATAATCAAAGTAGAAATAAGTTAAAGAACAAGGATAATAAAGTCTTGGCCATAAAAATCAACACAAACAAAAGCTCTTAGATCAAAATGAGTGGTGGGCGCTAGCTCCTACCTAGGCACTCATGTCCCATGGGGAAAATAGTTACAAAATAGTTTCAACAGATTACACAATCACATTATTCTCTAGTTTCGATTGCAATCAATCACTAACATGAACAAACAACTAATTTAGGAACCAAAGTAGAAATGAAAATACAAAGTGGCACCTAGGGAATATACGGGACAACAATATGTCCTGCGGAACAATGTATCACCCGATGTGATTTTCAAATCATGTTTGCGATCATCCAGTAGTAACACTTATCTGTGGGGAAGTGTTAATGGTTAGAAGGAAAAATAGACCACTCTCCCAATAATCTTTCCCTTAGTGACAACAAGATTCCTAAATTTGAAGTTTAGTTTTTGGATGCTCAAATTCCTAGTTTAGCAATAGGATTCCTAAATCCTTCGTGTTTTCTAACCATCTCCTAAGCATCAATGTACAAGAAGAAATAAATTTATATCCTTTTCTCTTTTATAAATTCACATGTACTCTAACCCATTGGTTTAGTTATTTCCAATACACATTTCCATTTTCACATAATTTACAAGTTAAAGGTCAATTGCATTCACCTAAAGCATTGACTACAATTGTTTTCTCTTGCAGGTCTCATCTTGTCTCGAAAAGGTAAAGCACACAAGCAACTATATGGAAAGCAACTCTCAAGCATGCTACGACAAAGACAACATTCCAAGGAACTACACGCACACATCATTATCACTCCACACACACAAAGTTCACCCCTAGGATCCTTATCCTTCCCTCTCCTTAGAATTTCATGGTATAAATTTTGGACCATTCCATTCGGCACGCTACAACACTTATTCATCATATTACTTGGCATGATCTTTCTTGAATCCCCAAGGTATGATTTTATTTTCTACTTTATGCTACTGAATCCTTATTCACCAACATAAAGTGGGGGAAAATTTAGTCACTAAATCATGCACTTACTATGTACATCTAGCCTCTAAATATTTCATTTATATGCATGATTCCTAAGCAAGAGAATTACTCATTAACAACCCTTTACTTTTCTTTGACATTTATTTTATCCTTTTCATCTTTATTGCTTGTTGTTTCTGATTGACAACATACATTTTTACATACCAACCAATATCTTGCTCAGCACCAATTTCATTACTTTATCTTTTTGACACCATGTATGGGACCGCCCATTAGGGAAAAGAGTGCTCGAATGCTACTTTCCCCTTTGGGTGCTTTTTTCCTTTCTATTTCTTTTTCTTAGCTTTTGTATGTTACTTCTTCATCAAATTATTTTACCACCCTTGGTCATCCTTTCACTTGTTAATGACGAAACGTAATCAAAGGAATCATATATATGCATGTGTCTTATTCAACCTCATTAGGGGGGAATCATTCAGGATGCACATACACTTACACGGAGTTGATATTATCTACTACATCAAGGACTTCATATTGGGACTGCATACTTCACTCCATAGGGGGAGCTATTTTGAATTCCATATCACACATTTTCCTTTAGGACAAAGTAGTTATAGCATGTTATCTTCTTGTGTAAGCTGGAGCTATGGCAACCTAGCTCAAGGGACATTATTCTAATATCACACACACTAGAACTACATTGAGTCTAAAATGTAGTGCAACACTTGGTAACAATCACATTAGGGTGATTTTTGAGGCCAATATAACTTAAGCATATGAATTTTTTATTCATCTAATGTTTCCTTGAGTATTGTGCAGGTATCTAGGGTTCTATTTTGTAGGTATAGTTGTGACACGGTGAATATGATGTGACCAAAAAGGAATAAGCAGTGACACTAAGTGACACATGAAGAACCAAACCCTAAACATTTCTATATATACTAGTGCCAAGATCAAATTCCAGCTCCCAGGAGGCCATGTCCTCTCCCAAGCGCTCTTGTCTGGAGATCCCCATAATCTAGTTTCTAGATTTACCATGAAATAATTTTTAATCCCTCCAGGAGGACGACTTCTTTTACTCCATATTTTTGGTAACGAGAAGATAAAGAAGAGAAGCAAGGGGTTTAGTGAAGATGTCTGCAATCTGATCAGTTGTAGATACAAACTTTAAGTCAACAATCTCATCTTGAATCAACTTAGAATGAAATGCATATGACTATCAATGTGTTTTGTACAATAGTGTTCAATAGGATTATGTGCTATTTGGATAGCACTCGATTATCACACCATATTATAGAATGATATTCCTGTGGAAAGTCAAACTCATCAAGTATATGATGAATCCAAATAGCTTCACGACTTGATACCGTGAAAGTTTGAGGATCCAAATCTTAACATGGGAATTTAAGCACACAACAGAATTAGGAAAATGGAGATCATAATATTATTGCACCCACTGTTGTTTCACACATGGGAAACACATAAATAAATAGGTGATTACAAAACATATCCTCACCCAAATAATAGGTGGGATTAGCCAAACATAGGAGATGAGATTATCTCCATAAATCAAGGAGTGGAGAGAATCTCTCAAACAACTCCAAGAAGTTACAGGAAGTTACAATATCTCCCAAATACATTATTTGCAAATAAAAATATATGTGCTCCACAAATGAGCTTATTAGGTGTAACTAAATAACTAGTTCACATGGTCCAGTGTGAATGTGTTTACACCAACACCCTCCCATAAGTGAATGTCAGGGAACAAAATAGAGAAACGGTCATGACTACATGTGCCAAATAAGGTACCCATTATAAAAAAAATAAGAAAAAGGAAGGAAGAGGGACTTCATTACGATGAATCCCTCCTAAGGACAACTTCCTTCACTCTAATATTTTGTCATAATAGAGGATAATGAGGAGAATTGAATGGTTTAGTGAAGATGTCTATAATCTGATTAGCTGTAGATACAAGCTTCAAGTCAACAATATCATCCTGAATCAAATTCTGAATGAAATGCATATGAATTTCAATGTTTTTTGTATGTTAATGTTTAATAGGATTATGTGTTATTTGGATAACACTTTGATTATCACACCATATTATAAAAGGATATTCCTGGGAAAACCAAATTCATCAAGTATCGAGGAAGCCAAAGAAATTTTTGACATGATACCATGAAAGTATGAGGAACCAAACATTAGCATGGAAACTCAAGCATGCAATCAAAAATAGGAAAATGCAAATTGCGAGACAAAAATGGAGATCATAATATTTTTGCACCCACTTGTTGTTTCACACCCAAGAAACACACAAATAAATAGGTGATTACAAAACATATCCTCACCCGAATAATAAGTGGGATTAGCTAAACATAGGATATGAGTGTTATGGAAAAACATCCACACCCCGAATGGCCAAGTTGTGAATGGGGAATTCGTTGTAATTTTCAAAACAATGGGTTATCCCTCAAGCTATGGGGAATTGAAAATTTAAGATAACCCTCCGGAGAAGGCCAATTCCTCTTCCTAATCCTACCTACCACAACTACTCCTAATGCAAGAAAATACCTATCTAAACCTATTCTAACATTCCAAGGAGATAGGGAGAGAGATGCATGAAATAAAACCTACACTAGAAGTGGTGATACACCAAGAAAAGGAGTGTCGAAACTTTCCCATCCTACAAAATAGTGAAAGAATGAACTTGGAGAGGGTGGTCATGCACCACAGACAAGATTGCACACATTCACAATTCCTGAATAAGCATAAAACAACTAAACCTACAATGAACAATGAGATTTGTACATAACACTTGATTTATAATGAGAGGTAAAAGAGAACACTAAAATCATGCAGAGGCTACAAAATTTAACACAAAACATAATTTTATTTCTCCTTGAAATATACATAGTACATTGCATGTAGGGAGAGGTAAGATTCCAGACAATGTTTAGGAGAAAGGCTTTGAGCTTCAGATCTACCCAAGAGAAGAAGAGGGGTGCATGGGAGGAGAAGAATTACTAACTCCTTTCAATGTGTAACCCCTTTACAATTTATAGGAAGAAATTTTTGGAGAGAGAGAGGGGAAACCCAAAATATTCTCCAACCACCCATAAATCCATCATGACACCTGCAACAAGCATGGGGAAACCTACAAAACCCATGTCTCCATGTACTTTTCCTTGTTGGAGAAGGAAGCATGCCCATACCTCATTTAATGCACCTCCACCAACCCCGTTATTGTTCACTTTTCATGTAATTTTGGAGGTCCAAAACCTCTAAAATTCCTATTTTGATGTTTCCATTGTAAATATCTCATTTTCACAATTCCATAGACTTGTATTTTGTGTAAATCGGGCTTACGGTGCTCAAGATATCACATTTCGGAGTTTGAGGGGTTTGTGTGTATTCAGGTCAGCACCTTACATTGGTGAGTTGGTTTCATGGCTCATCGAGTTGCTCGATGAGCCAAGTGTCAAGATCCTTCTACCGTATTCTTCATGGTGGGTTATATGTCCCCCTCTTACGCTTACCCGATTCACCACCCATCCCGAGACCATCGGCGAGCTGCATTTACCCCTCATGTTGACTGCGACCCACTTGAATTCCCTACTGAGCTCTCACATTATTCATACGGCCTCATCTTGCATGCCTTCTGTAATATCCCATGTTGCATTTTTTTGGCTAGAACAAACTAGCTCGAGCTTCCCCTCTCGTCAAGTTCCCATTAGCCAATGAACCTGAAACATCTTGACCACCTTGCATTGATCTTTGAACCTCTCGGCGGTGCATCCATTGGCTTGACCCCGAGGTACCCACACACCCTTATGACATTGATCCATGTGGCCACATCACCTTTTCACCTATCTTGCATTCACATCCTTGACCAACTCGGTGGTCTAACTTTGGGCTTTCAGGTCAACCCCCTTCGGACATGTGGCACTCTTCATTTAGCTTGACTAGTAAAAACTCTAAATCACCGAAGTCCCAAAGTCTGAATTTCAGACTTCAGGATTTGGACATTTGCATCCGCATTTACCATTTCACTGAGTTATCCTCCAAATTGCAACTCTCTGAAATCTCGAAAAAAATTCCCCATTAACTCGTCATGGCTCGTTGACCTCCAAAACACATGGATCAGATTTAAAGATTTGTATTACTTTGGACTTTTCCCCCTTCGAATGACATTGTTCATTCACCTAGCAAAAAAAAATATGATATCCCGCCCTTCCGAAGTCTAAAATTTTGGACTTCAAGAACCTTCTAACCACTCATCGTGGAACTTGGCCCCTGAGCCGACTCGTCAATCCTTACTCCTACCTCTCGTGACTCAAACCACCTGTCCCTATGATGTTTCACTCCTCGAGCTCATTTTGAGCTCATCTCCTCTTCCTTGTGACCATGTCTTGTCGAAATGATGCAACCCCGCATTTAATCGATCCTTGGGTGAGTTGTGCATTTGATTCGAGCCTTCAAACGAGCTCTCCTTGTGCATGTGGCCATCGACTCGGCCTCTTGTTTTCCTTTGTTCGACTTTTTGAACTTGAGCCCATACCAAAGAAGTTGCACTGCGAGCTCAACCATGAGCTCCCTCATTGTCCTTTCATGTATCTTTTTCGATCCCCGAGCAATTCCCATTACTTCATTTAACTCGGCCTCGTGCTCGCACCCCATTTTAACAACACGTGAGCTCCACGAGGAGCTCTTTCCTCCCTTTTCCCCTCCGAATTAGCTCGATCTAGGCCTCAAGCTACTCCTTTAGCATTTCTTCCGTGAATCATCCAGTCATGCATTCTCATGGCTTGGCTCACCAAGTCGAGCCAACTCGTCAAGTGACGTTCCCGAACTCACCTTCATGGTTGACCCAGTCTTCAATTTGGCTTGTCAAGTGCTTCAATGAGCTCCTTTCTAGTTGAGCCCCTATGGGGTTGTTTTGAAACCTTTTGCCCCCAAACCCTAGATCTTTGAAATTTTTGGGTTTTCCAACTAGGAGGCTCATTTAGGTTGAGTGGGATGAATTTTGGGCTCGTTGACCAAATCGGCTATTTTTGACTTGTTTTGGCTGAATGTGGGCCCGCCGAGGCCCAATTTCACCTATAAGGCACACACTTTGGGTTATTCAAAACCTAGAAGAGGAAAAAATTCCTCAAATTATTTCTAGCTCCCAAATCCTCTCGAATGTTATCTAAACATGAAATTTGACTCTGACAACAGGTTTCTTTATGAGGTCCCTTTCCGATGCAGGTCATGTACTCCTATTGTCCATTTTTCCTAGGAGGGAAAAATGGATAACAATGAGATTATGTCCATAAATCAAGGAGTGGAGAGAATATCTCAAAAAACTCCAATAATTTACGGGAATTTACAATAACTCCCAAATACATTATTTGTTCCACAAATGAACTTATTAGGTGTAACTAAATAACTAATTCACATGCTCAATTGTGAATGTGTTTACACTATCACAACAACAAACAAAAAATAGACATTTTCACTTAGATGCATTAAATCTAAACACATGTCAACAACAAGAAACCAAATAAATGCATATTCACCCAAACACACTAAACTTGAACAAAAAATTACAGGAAAGAAAACTTTGTTGATTAGTAGGGAGAAGCTACAAATTGTACCAAAAAGAGATGAAAACTAAGAGCAATAGTTAGAGAATTGTGAAATTGACATCTTCAATAAAAATGGATACATAAATGCCACCAAGAAACAAAGGATAGTGTTATTGAATAAACCCCAACCTAGAATCTAGATCAATACGGGCATTACATATAGGTTAATCATGAGAAAAAATCATCTCTCCGGTTATAGCCTCAGAGAAAATTTTTGCCTTGTGTCACCTTTTCACCGGTGATAGAAAAGAGACAATTATTAATAGAAATATATGGGTTAGGCTAAAAATATATTTTGACCATGCTCATTTGAGATAAATGGGTGTTTAAAAAATCCATAAAACAATTATGTTTGCAAGGTAAATTTTACCATGTAGCGTAGTGTGATTGGCGAGGTGGTAGAAAAATAATACTAAGATGAAGACCAAATATCGTAGAGTATACAAGTTTTTAATAAAATTATGTAAGATTTTTTTATCCACCTTTCCAACTAAAATTTGTAATCTACTTCACAATGAGAATATAATAACTATATACATACCTTTCGGGGATAAAAATGTATTCCATCAACTTTCAACTTATTTTTATAATCGACAACCATTTTTACTACAAGTGAAAGAGTGTTTGACAATCAAAAACACCAAACATTTTTTACTACAAAAATTGACCCTTTGAATAGCCAGACATTGTTCACTTGCTCACTGCTCATATAAATATATACGATGAATACTCAATTTTGAAGTGAAGTCGGGGAAGTCTGCAATGGATGTAATAAGTCACTCTGATCAAATTCAAGGCATACATCACACTGTAACAATTAAGGATATCATCAAAGCATTTTCCAAACTCGTGAATCTTATTGAACCCATGAAATCCTTTAAATGGCATGCACAGTTTCTTTATCCTTTTTCAATCTTTTATATGGTTACCATGTTGTTGTTGGTCTGTACTTAAGATATTGGATTTTATCCATTTGGTTTACTCGGTGGAAATTTAGACCTAGAAATTGACCTTGTAGCCTAATTCTACGCTAAAGGTGTTCCTCCTATGGGAAAGGCCCTTCGGAAATTTCACCGACTATTTTAAATTTGGCGTCCATTTGGACGTTTTCACTTTTCTCGGCTATTTTTAACAATGCTTTTCCATATATTTTTGTGTTTAGATTTTTTTGTCTTTAACCCTAATTATCGATTTCAGACCGTAAAATTTTCAGGTAGATCGTATTTTAGGGATCAATTGTCATTGTTTTCCCCCTCATCCCCATCATCGATGTTCTTGTGTAGGTGGTGTTGAGGCAAACCATTCTCAAGCTCACCCGTTATTGTTTCATGGTGATTTGTTGTGGGAGCAATGGCATAAGAACTTGAGAAAACATGATGATAATGAGCATTTATGGTTGGAGCATATCCATTCTCTAAAAGTGCAAAATATCATCGTTTCCTTGAGAGGTAATAATTTCATTCTGCCAATATTGCCTTCCTCGCTAAGGTTTGCGAAGGTGAAATGCATGATAATTGATTGAATATTGCAGGTTGTAATTTTGGAGGGATTTTTTGTCCCACTAACCTTGTGGTCCAAGTTTTTGTAGGCAAGTGGTTTCATGGTTTGTAAATTTTTTTGCTTTGCTACAATATGTTAGGAAATTCCGTCTGTAATTACTATTAGATTTTTAAGAGTATTTCAACTTGTAAAAAAAATTGGTAATCATTAGATTTTTAAGAGTAATCCAACTTACAAAGAAGAGTTAATAATCCAACTTTTAGTAAGGGCATTCCACGCTCTCCACCCACATTAGGGAAGTAGTGGCGAGCCCCTTGAAATGCTTATTGAAACCTCACTCCCCTCAATTAATATGTAGAATTAGGAGTTACAATTATTTTTAAAAATGGCTACTATATCCAATGACTTTATACATGCATCTAAGAATGAGCCTTCCTGGAACTTAATGGCCCCTAAGAAGAGAACCAAAAATCAAGAGGTTTTGGAAAATTCATAGATTTCATCCATTGATTTCTTTGAGACTCAAGGCAATACTCAGATTGCTTTGTCTTAGCCCAATGTACCTGATTCAAATGGCTTGCAATTATCATTTGATGATGAAATATTGAAATCTTCCAACACTATGTCATTGGGCGATTCAAGAATGTTGGCCCTTTTGAATGTATGCCTTTCTAAATCTCTTTATCTTTCTTTGTTTTTGTCAAATTTGAGGGTTTGATTTAAATTTGATCGCCCTTGAAATTGTTCTCTGTGCAGGACGTTGATGGTTCACTGCCTTGGCTTGTGAATGAGGGTTATGGGTTAGTTGGGAGTAGTGTATGTAAAATATGGCAGGAAAGAGGATGGTCGCCAAGTGTTTGAAAAAATGCCTTCAATCACAAATGGCCACCATCAACAAGCTCTCCAAGAATCATGCCTCAAACGAAGGCAAATGAACGGAAAATGGGGTTACCTCATAGATCCTTGGTTCTTCGAAAATTCATTCATGTTGTTGCTTTTTAATGATAAGAGTAGCACATGGATACAACTTTTAGGATTTTGTTAGAGAAACCCAAATCACACCCAAATGAATGATGATGATCTTGGGATTTTATCGGCAGGCAGGCCAGACTTAATTGTTCCTATTCTTTTCATTCCTACTAATTCAAGGGGTTCCTCCTTCACACTCAAAGAAGGCAGCCGTTACAATCTCAAGATTTGTTTCTCTGTTCATGATAATATTGTCTCTGGTCTCACTTATATTAACACCGTCTGGAAGAGTGGAGTAATCTTTTCCACCAGAAGCTTAAATGTTCCAAGGGTCAAATACGTTTGGGTTAAAATTTTCAAACAATTTTAAGCTTTTTTGCCTCTTTTTGCAGTGAGGTTGAAACAGTTTTATGGGTTTTTTCCTTTTTCTTTTTGCAATGGATAGCACTCATGTTATGCTTGGAACATTCAATCCTCAGCAAGATCCATATACACATATATTGGAGGAAGAGACAACACCCCCTGGCATTCTTGCCAGGGGGATCTTACTTAGCGAACAAAGGTAGCATGATGTTTTTTTTGGTTCATTTCTCTTGATGTTTGTCTTTGTGAATTCCATTAACCTAGTTTGGTCATTTGTGGGAATCGGTATTCTATGATGTGTATTTTTCGGTGGGATATAAATTTTTAATGGCTGTAATGTTTCTTTTTTATGTGTTTCATTTTGTAGATGATGATGAGAGATGCCATGTTGAAATCAATTACACCTTTGAGATTAGGAAGGACTGGTAATTTGATTTGAAGATCAAATATTTGTTTCTTCCTTTTAACATTGTAAGCTAATTCTAGTAGTTTGGGTTGGATTGCATGTTGTCGGGTAGGTAGGTAAAATATTGTAAGGACATTTGTTGGTTGGTTACCTAGCTGCTTGAAGCCAGCAAATAAATTTGGTTCAAATGAGCTCCCCAATAGAAAGGGCACTGTTATTACTGTAATTGCACTTGATTGAGACTTGTACAATGGCCATCTTCTTTGCACATTTACAGTGTTGAAGTGTGGTAGTTAGAATAGAGATCATTTTGAACCAATTCATAAAGAATTTCACAAATGCTACAGGATTTTTATGGTTATTATGTATAGATGTATATGGAATCAATAGTGCCATAACTCATAATTAATTATAATGGTTAAAAAAATAGATTGGTCTGGAGGCAATTCAAAAAGCTAAGAAAATTCAGTTTTATTCCTCTGCACATCATTTAAGTTGCATTGACAACCATCATTCATCATTTGCGTGGCCTTCTTTTGTTGTTTACTGTTGCAATTGGTCTACAAGCTCTTGGATATGACCTTGACGTATAGTTGTGCCAAGAGGTACCGACCTCACTTCTTTTAGTTAAAAAAGGAAAAATTAACTGTAGAGCATAGATAACACCGATCTTGATCTGAGAAATATAAACATCAACACAACTTATGCATGAAAAGATCATTTTCGTGTCTTTTGTAGAAACAATGTGATAGTTAATAAAAAGTGGGTTGTTGTTTTTGGGAACAATGATCATATGATAGTTCTTTATTTGCTGAAATGAATTTGAATCTATTCTTGTCCAGAGGAAATGAAAACTAATGCAAACTATTGCGAGTACTATTATAAATAATTATTCGCTTGAAGATGGGCCAATGTGTGCACTCTCAAAGAATTTGGGAACATCTATTCATATCCTACAAAGTGATTCAGAACTAAAACTCAAAGTAGATTGGTTGAAGTAAGAAAGAACTTTTTTATGATTTCAAGCTTATTTTTTTCCATTCATGTTCTAATCGGTTCACTATCTTTGGGATACGAAAAATGAAACTTTTGATTGCTTCTTAGATAGAAAATGTGTGTGTGAGAATATACAACACTCACACACTTAACACTTGATTTTTTTCATATTTTGATATTTATACGGCCTAAAAAGGGCTTCAATTGTCCCCCTTAGATGGAAAATTATATGCATTCTCATATGTATCTTTCATTTGTAGAGATGTCAGAGAAGGAATAGTGGCTCTACAAAGAAGGAAAGGGCTGCAATTGCATCATAAAAAATAAGGAATCAACATTTAAATCAAACGTTTAAGAAGTTAAAATCCTTTTCAATCCCAATCATGTATTGTACCAAAATTAAATCCCAACAACGTCTCAGTCTCATTCCAGTCAAACAGTGTTTTGTGAAATCACCTCACCAAGTCACACAAACAAATGCCCATCGAAGTGTTGTTTGTGCTCCCTGTAACATCTTTGTGCTTACCATCTGCATATTCATCCAAATACCTCCTGTAATTATTACTAGGGGTCAGTTGGTTTGTTTAGATACTAGGAACTTTCTTTGGAGCAAGCATTAGCAACATCTACTTTATAACTCTGGAAACGTCATGCATGGTGGATCGATCAAAGGGTCATTTCTTGGTGCAAAGAAAGGCCAACTGGGATATTTTTCTTACAATCCCAAGACTGTGTTGTTGTCTGATTTTGATAGAATCTATGTTCACATGCTGGCCAACTATCTTGAATTAACATCAATTAAGCTCGTATTGATATAATTTTTGCTACATTAGATGGAGAGCATCGTGTGTATGGGATTGAAGTGAAATTTGTAACCAATTTCGTAAATTTGTTAGTACTCGAACGAAAGTGCAATTACGTGAACTTAAAAATACTCAAATATACACAAAACAATAAGACCTATTTTTTACTCCTTTTTTGTTATTTTAGTAAGGCTTCAAATTTGGCACATGCTAAGATCATATTAGGAAAGGCTTCTCTCTTTACACCAACTGATTGCATAAAAATGCTCATGAAAAAGCTATGAATTATTACAGTCCATGAAACACAATTCACCGAGTCATTTGTCAAACACCAACAAGCACCATAAGAATATAGGTTATGTTTGAAATAATGGAAATTTTTTCATGTTTCATAAAAATTTCTCTAGAAAATCCTGAAATTTTGCAACACTCGATTTCCATTTTCTAAAATTTTCAACACTCTCACATACCAAACTTGCTTCCATTCCTCGTACATGTACAACCAGTTCCTTTTAACTTCTTTCCACCTTGCAATCCACCATCCACTCCAACAAAACACCCCGCCTATCTTCAGGTATTCATGTTTAGTTTAAAGAAACTACTCCATAAAACGTTACCATTCATGATATAAGATTTGCAAATGTATATGTACAAATTTGTAACAAGTTTGAAATGTAGATATGGAACCTTTAAATGGAATTCTTTATCTATATTCCTACACTTAAAAAATCAATCACACCCCTTATAAACTTCAACTACAAAAGTAATAACTATCCCTCTAAATCAAATAACATATACCATTCGGCGTTCACATTGCATTGTACACATGTGATTGCTAGTTATAGATCTTTAAAGGTTTGAAATATGCATAAGATGAAATGATTCACCATGCAAATGATAAAAACAGTAAGTCTTGGTTGTGATTTTTAGTTTCCATATATGCTAAATGAAAAGTTAAAATATTTTAAAGAGTGGAGAACATTGATAATTGTAGAAAATGGAAAATTAAATTATATCGAAAAGGTTATAGTTCGATTAATTGTTTGTTTGATTAATATAATCAATTTATTTTCATTCTTGTGAACTCTCACTTTTCTTGGATGTATAGGGGATCACTAGGAAACTATTCCATTTGTTCCCAACCCTATTTTAGACTCAACACTTTGTACTTTGTAAAACCCATTAATACGGTGACTATTAATGGGTTTTTTGTTATCCCTTTTTCATTATCACATCTTTCATGCCAATAAAATTTTTCAATCAATACTCAATACAAGTCAACAATCAATTTGGTGTATGAAGTGCAAGGAGAGATTAAGTCCTAAGAAAACTAAAATTTGCCTAGATTGCCAACAATCGGGGTGCCCGAATCCATATATTTTCCTTATTGTCGGCCATTTTTAACGTAGCATTAAAAACATTTACTTGAAGATTCAATATTAATTGACTCGATTTATTGATATTATTATATAGTTACGTAAATTTCACATATATACACATAATAAAGTATTATAATATTTTTGGAAATCAAAAAAATATGACAAATTTTTGAGCTCATATGATTTTGAACTAGTATTATTATCCATTCTATGATGTAGCTACAAATTATGCGGTGCCTAATTTTTGTAGGAAAAATTTAATGTATTTTTATAATGTCACCTTTGGTGTAATTAGTAGATGTGAGTATAATTGAAGGAAATAAGTATTTAATTCTCTATTCCTAATTTTTGGGGAATGTCTATTATTTTTATGGAGGAATTGGTAGGTCTGGTCCAAATACCACTCTTCACAAAACCATGGGAGCTACATAAACATTTTTATTGCTTTGCAAAAACTAATGTTTTTTCCAATCTCATCGCCTATTTGATATTGGTAAATCAAACTTGCAAGCAACCTTGTATAAAAAATTGTATTTGTTGCATTTTGAGCACCTCCTGTGATTAATTCTCTCCATCCATGGAATATTTTCCATATTTTTGTGATAATTTTATAGGATATTTTTATTCTTTTTGTATAGTAGTTTCTATATTTGTGATTTATTATGATCCTGATGTAAATTTTAAAATACAAGAATGCAGGCAACTTTTATTTATTTACTTGATGGGAAAAAATTATTAACTAAAATTGTGAGAAGGGCATCCACTCCAATTATTGCCTAGGGTGCTCCTAACCTTTAATTCAGCTATGATGAAGTGTCTCAATTTTTATTTTTCAATGGATCCCAAAAAAACTAGTAAATTTGGTACGATGCTTGTTAAATACTTGAGGTATACTTTTGGAATATGGATGCTCTTAGAAGCTATATATTCTTCTCTAATAACTTCAATATTAATCTTGTAATAATTTCTCTCTCTCTTTTGTTCTAAATGTACTAATATACTCATGTATTTGTAAAAAAATGGAATTCAAATCATGACCCTATTGGTGCACAAGTCAATGCAAAATAAATGGGAAAACTAAAAGAAGGAATGCAAAACTTAAGGGGAATTCAAAGATTAAGAGGGAAAAGGGCCACAAATGTGGTATCAATTGTGGGTTATGTATAATACAGAGTTGATAACTACATAAAATCACAAAAAAAACATGGTAGGAGAGAAAATTAGCAATGCCAAAGAAATGGGGACAAACAAAGAAGAATGAAGAGTTGATGAGAGAGAAAATTGAGTCGATAAGGACAAGATAAGATCAAAGACATTGAATTAAGAAATAGGCGAGTCAAAATTAGGACAACACAATAACTATGTGTCAACAAATACCTAACTTAAACCGATAAGCAATAAACATATTTAAAAAATTGAAGCATCATAACAATAACTAGTCTCATACAAAAATTAAGTGTCTACAAGAACATGGAACATAGGGGTAAGCCATGAAATGGGGACAAACAAAGAAGAATGAAGAGTTGATGAGAGAGAAAATTGAGTCGATAAGGACAAGATAAGATCAAAGACATTGAATTAAGAAATAGGCGAGTCAAAATTAGGACAACACAATAACTATGTGTCAACAAATACCTAACTTAAACCGATAAGCAATAAACATATTTAAAAAATTGAAGCATCATAACAATAACTAGTCTCATACAAAAATTAAGTGTCTACAAGAACATGGAACATAGGGGTAAGCCATGAAGTCGACCCCTAGCTCACAAGATTAGGGAAAGTGTTTTAGAGGATATGAAACATAAAGAAATTAATTTTTGAAAAAACAAATGTGTAATGGTTTTTCATAGATAAATCTATTCATCAAGTGGGCCTCATTATTATAGCACAACTATTCTAAAAATTATGATTGTGAGAGAGAGATTAAAGATTTTATAAAAGAAGCCACGAGCATATGCAACACTTTCTCAAATTTTAAAATTTGTCACACCTATAGAGAAGGGAATAAGGTGGTTGACTCCTTTTCCAATTTCGGGGTCACTAGCAAGCACCTTAATCATTGACATGCCATTAGTGAAATCCCCAAATCCCTAATGAGATCATCATTACAAAAAAATGTCAATTGCACTACGACTTAGTACCTATATCTAGAGGTAGCATGTGAAGTCATAGTCTTATGATGGATTCACATGATTATACTATGACTCTCTCATGTTTGTAAATCAAGGCAATCAGGGTTTTATTTACCCCTTCGATTATAGATTTGTGAAGCGTTACTAGAGCTATCAAAAGACTATATGTGGGTTGTTAACGGGCGTCTATCTTTTTTCCATGGGAGGTTCCCCATGTGGGGTGGAACTGGTTTGTGACTCAGCGTGGAAAACCAACAAGGAGCTGTGGAAGGTGTTGAGTGTCAATGGCTTTACAAATTTCATGTAGTGGATCAAATGCCATGACAAACATATCTTTGTTTCCTTTGCAAAAATTTGGAAAGAACAAGGTGTCACTTATAAAGGTAAGGAGTATACCATCACCAAAAACCTTATTTATTTTGTTACTAGCCTTGGCATGAAAGGTATCAAGTTCTATAGAAATAAATTTGATAAAGGGGATAAGGAATCGAAATTCATCGAAGGTACCAAAACCCTTTAGTTTGAATAGCTGGATTGGTTTTCTTCAATCCATATCCCTTTTGACGATGTTGCTCGCACGGTAGTGAATTATGTGATGCTTGACGGCCACTTTACAACCCTTCCCCTACATCATCTTCTCTTGTTAAACTATTTTCGTAGTAGCCCTTAAGTGAGTCTTCCTTACTATATACTAATTTCCCTTGAGAAATCCATTCAAGATGTTCATTCCCATCTGTGTGGCCTTCCTCTTCACCATGATGTTATTCTCCTCATCCATCAATACTACTACACCATTTCTGCTAACATCCCTGCCCACCTCATTCCCCCAATGAACTCCTTGCAACATAAGGTGAAGACTAAGAATCTGACCCCCTCTCCTCCTCCGGCCCAAGTGTGTTCTTCACAGAGTGAAAATGGGAAGGAACTTGTTGTTGTTGAAAGCCTATTGTCCTTTGGTCAAGCCTCTCATGACACCTCTACCCACTTTGATATGAAGGCCTTGGTTAAGAAGCATGATGATAGGATTAAAATCTTGAGAAAATAATTTTCTCAACTCAAGGAAGATACTATGGGCAAAGCTCCTGATAGTAACCCCACACTTGAGGCCAGAATTGAAGATATTTCTAAGAAATAGGATGCTTTGGAGGAGTCTCTTGGACATATTGTTAACAAGAAAATTGATCACCTTTCTATGGACAAGGCCCTCCTGAATTTCATTGAAATTCAAGTTCAACAAATTTGCAATCTTAGCAACATTCCTCCTGGGTTATGGAAGGGTGGAAAAGAGAAGAAACATGTTGCCTCCTCCATTAATAAGGAAAACCCCTCTCAACTCATTGCCCTCAATCTTTTCAACTTTAAGGAAAAGGTTAAAAAGTGCTTCAAAAATATTCCCAAGTGAAGGTTTTCCTAGTTTTTTCTCAATGCTTTGTTTTTCTTGTATCTTATTGTTGTATGGATCTAGTTATGTTGTTGTGATGTTGCTTTTGCTCCATTTTTGTAGGATGTTCTCTGCACGGGTTTCCATCTTCCTTTTCTATCTTATAGGTTTTTTCTCCGGGGTGTAGTCCTCACTTGTCAAAAATCATTGTTGTTACTTTGTAATATCTGGTTGTTGAACCTTTTTTGTATTTTTGGGTATGGTCCCCTTCAAAACCATTTACCAATAATAATAAAATTTAAGGCCCACCAATTTATGAGCGTTAGATAAGCTCTATTTAATTTACCATAACCAACACTCATAAATTAGTTATTTGTTTATGATACATCATGGATTTTATTTTGTTCTATTTCTCTTTGTTTTCTTGTTCATTTCATATTTAGAATTTGCATATTGATAATTTGTAGTTTACATTTGTGTAAATTTTTCAAAGGAAAAATGGAATGCATCAAAATAATGATCATTTCTTCTTAATCATAGATTATCATTTTATTTCATATCAAGAACCCAATTTTGGAATGACAAAACTATTGAAACTTTAAATACATTAACCTCATAGATGTTAGTTATAGATATATATGTTTTGATGCCTCGCTATGTTTTTCCTACTAAGCTAGAATAAGTTGCATTTCTAATGTTCATTTTTACTTTCAAGGAGATGATGTTGGTGGCGAAATATGCAATGGGGTTTCACACATTTTTTGAATGTACATTTGAAAATCATGATGGTCTTGATGTCTATGCAAACCACCCTACTCACATATAATTTGGTGCTCAAACAATACCGCCAACAGTGGAGAAAATCATTATTATGGATTATAAGTCATTTCTTATTATACTAGGAAGCTAGATGTTTTAAGTTAATGTTTATAGTAAAATTGAGGTGTCTAATGTTTTATTAGGCTTTAATTCCTTTAGGTGTTATATTGTTTCGTAATAGTGTTATGATAGAATGTATCAATTATGTTTACACAAACTCCAACGTAAATGCAAAATTTACCATGTGGTGTAGTGTGATTCACATGGAGCAGAAAAATGATAATAAAGGTGAAGACCATATATTGTATTATTGAAAAGTGATTTTCTATTAATAAAATAGATATAGTACATTGTTAATCATACAAAATATGGATAGTATGCTAGCACATCCTAGAATATTACATTGAACAAAAGTCTCAAGAGAATTTAACCGACACATGGGTCAGGTCATTAATATTTACAACATATTAATAGAGAATCAATCAATTAAAAAAGGAAAAATAACCAAAGAGCACATAAAACATTATGCGGTGATGGAAAGCATGGTATCCGATAGAGGAAGCGGAGGAGGGCTATCCGGGTTTTCACCCCATCCACAAGTATCAAAAGGTTCCTTATCTAGGATGTCTTCACAACCATATTGAACATCATTTTTATCTTCCCTTCTAGGAGAAAAATCCAAAGATGAGGATATGGAATTTATCCAAAGGAGACACCCCAAATATCACTACTAAAACTATTTATACCACTATTGCAATCAAAATGTTTGTAAAATCTAACAAGACTAAATATTCTTGTTTTTCTAATTCTATTTTTTGTTTCATTTTTTTAGTTCATGGATAAAAATGAAGGAATGCCTGTATATGTACTAAAAATTGCACCTCAAAATGGAATGTAAAAAAATGTCCGAAAAATGATATTTTTTCATATCTTTTAATATTTTCTTTTGACTTTTTCAATTGTTTTACAAAGTTAATTGTATTTACTTGAGAGACCACTAACATAAAATATAAATAATAACTTATAATTACATCGACACTAAGGTTAAAGGTTTTCTTCATGCATGATCCAACAAATAAAATGAGAAACACGGTTTTAATTGAAGTAGGCCTACTTGCTCAATACAAATGTATACATCAAGGTATGCATGACTATTTTTTAAAGATAGAATTATTAAAAAAATCTTTGGGTGAGTTTCATCAATGTAAAAAATTTCAAATGGTCTATTATTCTTTCAATCCCAATGAGTCCTTTCGAAGAAAACATATAACCGTATCGCAATATTTCATTCCATGAATAAATGACAATTTTTTTATATTATAAACCTCAAATAAATTATCATTTTGATGAGAAGAAAACATGTAGAACCATTTGTTAGATAAATTATTCCTTCTAGATAACAATTAAAATTAATTATAAATTTTAGTTATGGAACCACTTTACTTATAATTTGATTATTTATAATCTAATCATCAAAACATATGAATTTTTACATGAGGTGACTTGATAATTGTTTCTTACACTTCATTTAAATGTTGTTGCACCAATGGAATTATTTAACACTTATACCATATACTTGATTAACATGGTAAAATTTACCATGCTATCCATCCCCTTCATAAATTAATTTCTATGAGACACATAAAATATAATAATCACATAAAATATGGGGGTGGAAGTTACACTCAACATGTGGTTATCTTGAATATTGATCGCATTCTTCTTGTAACACATTGTTTTAAAGAAAGTTAGACAAATTAAGAATATCCAAGAAATATGATGTAGGGGCATCATCCAATAGACATAAAAATGGGAATTCCTCTTTATTAATAGTTGTAGTGAGTGTGTCAAAATGTGTAGAGGTCATGAGAGGGAGTTTTAGATAGTTAAGTGGCTAATAAATTGATTGTGTTTAGCAAGTAAAACAATGTTTTGTAAGAATATTTTAGTATTCATATCTGTGATGTTTAAGGTGAAGCTCTTATAGTGATAGACATGAGGAAGGATCTTGTTGATGTGATAGTGTAACTATTTTATAAGCAATATCTTGTTTGATGCTTATGCTAACACAAACATTCAAGGTGATTATTTGTGCATCAATGTGAAATGATGTGTTATGGGATTTTTGTGTAAAAACATAATAATGAATTCTTGGTGATTCCATTGTTAAAAGGTAAGTGAACTTGGTTATTTGAGGTTATAATTCCATCATAAGGTTTTTCATTTGTGTGGTTTGAGTAAAGTGCATTGGAAGCTTGTATGAAATTGTGCACCTCACAAGCAGGTACGGGATAACTAATTGTTTTTCAAAATGTTATTGATTCCTAGGCTTAACTAGTAATTCCATCAAGTGGTTTAGGAGGGGAAAAATCTGGTAAAATTTTAGTCTTTAAATCTAAATTTAAGGAAGTTATAGAATTTTGCATCGTATTGGGTCAACCTAGAGCACGCTTAGGGTTTTGATACTAAATACAAGGTTTGAAGCATCTAATCAATGAATATTGGCCTAATATTTGGAAGAAATTATGACGACAATGCCCTTTAACTATTATTGAAGGAAATAGAGTTTCTTGTAGGAGGAATTTTGAGAAAAATATGACAATTTTTTGTCCTAGTCAAGGTACAGTCACCAAGGCCTAATAAAAACCTATTTTTTATGGATTTTGATTAACTTTTCCCAAAGAAACCCACAATGAAAATTTGCACAGAGATTCTAATCCCAATTGGGTGTCCTAATCTTCCATCCAACTTGCAAAAAACTTATTGTGAGAAAAGTTATGAAGGAAAATGTCTAGAGGCAAGGTGGTAGGGATTTGAAGGCTAGAAAAGCAAAAAGTGGGATTGTGAGAGAACCAAAAGGAGTTAGCTTATAAAATTTGGCATGCACCATATTGAAGGTAAAGGGTATCTAGAAAAGTTTTCACTTTTTTTGTGGGTAGTCCCAAATCCTCCCAACCATGGAATCACCAAAGCAATGCTCTTAAGAACACTAAAAAGGCAGTCTTGAGTAAGATATGTGAAAAATGATGTTTTGATCTTTTTATAACAAGTTGATAGTTGGATATAACATTGTTTGAAGTGAGAAACAAGGTACTAAGGTGCAAGGAGGTCATTGGAGGATAAAAATATAAAAGTTTCTTGTTTGGCTAAGAGCTAGTGAAGAAAGGTGAAGGGAAAGTTGAAGAAAGGTAAGTGTTAATGGAGTTTTCATGAAATGAGGTCATCTTGGGAGTTGAAATAACATTGTATGAGGTTGATATAATAGGGTATATTGTTTGACAAGACATATACAATGAAATAGGTCAGTTTTAGCAAGATTAATCCATTTTGGCCTACTTAGAAAGATCCTCTTGGAAGAGCTTTTAAGTGTTTGTTGTTATATGATCTCTCTTGAATTATTGAATTAATGGAAAATTTGTATAGCTCTACATTAAAATGATATGGTTACTTGGATTTTCTGCAACATTTCCAATTTTTGATGATGTTTCCCTATTCTTAATGGCTAAAGAAAAAATTTGGTTGGTTGGATTCACCACAACATTGACAAATTATGAGGATTTGTATGGTTCGGGGGTGGTCGACAAGTCAAAAGGTTTGTTATATTTTGATAATAGTTATAGAACATTTTCCTTATGGATTTTCAACTCTCTCTAATAAAATTTGGACATATATCTCAGCCTACGTACAAGTTATTTATGAGATAATGTCTCAGGTGATCTTCAATACTAATAGAAATATTTGTAACTATAAATTGCATAGCTTGAAATTTCAAAGATCATCTTGTCCTAGAAACTATTAAGGCACAACATTGTTTCCTTCCTGCATCCTTAACGATGATTAGAAAGTGATTTTGGATAATATGAATGCAAGAACCAACTAGTGGACTGACCTCTTTAGTTATCATTGGCAGGTTAGAATCATCCTAATTAAATAGGTCCTTCAAGAGCTCCCTATATACAGGTTTTATGGCCACCATCGCAACACAAAAATTAATCTCAAAGGAAATGGAAGAAACATAAAGAATATAATATTTATATATCATAGATGTAATGTGAAATCTTAAGTATATTGAATGTTTTGAACATTGATCGTACTATTAAATCTTAAGTATATTGAATGTTTTGAACACTTAATGTAAAATCTTAAGTATCCTGACAACATAGCTCTTTGTCTCTCTCACACTCTCTCTCACTCTCACTCTCACTCTCCCTTTCTCTCACACTCTCATTCACTCTTTCTTTATCTCTCGCTCTCGCATTCTCTATCTCTTTCTATGTCTACCCCTCTTACATTCCATCTATCTCTTTCTCTCTGCAATTACAATTTAATTATTAGACTTAATGTAATATTGTGTTATCTTGTTACATACATTTCATTTGAATTATTGAGATTCCGGAAGTGGATAACATTAACATTGACATTATATTATTATAATTGATGGCATTGAATGATTATATTACAACTTGGAAAAATTGAAAATTAGTTACATATGGATTTTAATTCCCATGTTTAAAACATAAAATAAATTAACACTAATAATATGTATTCATACTAATCCACTTACATACAATTTTTTCACATATATTATATTGTTTCAAAAATTATTGATAGAATACAAAATTTGATCAAAATCCATGTAGCCATATATAATGATATACATAGACAAAACATAAATCCATATACATCTACACCAATATGCCATGAAGGAAGACAACAAAATCCATATACATCTAAACTATGGGACCCTATCATCAAATAATTTAGTTCTCTTTGGGTGCCTAGAAGATGACTCAAGCACATCAGTGGAATGCCCCTCTTAGTTCACTCATACCTCCTCCACTCATAGGATGTTTGTAGATCAATCTATTAATATAAATAAACAACATACCCATTAGTATACAATTAATGACATATATAAAATGACACTACTTAAAAATAAATACTTACTGCTATCTAATGATCATTGTCAATCATCATTTGCTTCTCAATATCATCAACATTAGTACCAGATGCACAAACTAGAGTAGCAAACTCCTCCTATGGAAACCATGATGACGAAAATTAGAATACACGTATACAATCAATTCATTATATAAATAACTTTACCAACACATATACCTGTGTAAGAGGGACGGCAAAAGCTATGGCCATATCAACTCCGATATCTAATGATCAACGAATCTCAACAGGAGACTGTAATGATGTCATCAACTAAAATAATAATAAAACTCACATTAGTAAATTCATATGTTAACTATAGTTCATGTTATCTTCATGTATATGATTAATAAAAATAATAAAACTTACATTAGTAAATTCACCAACATGCAAACCCATACCGACATTCACCTGTGAAGAAGGGAATGTGACACTGGATGCATACTTCGACCCTGTAATTTTATAAAAAAACACATGTATCTCTTTAATTTTCATTCACAATTGATTAACATGGTTTATTATAAGATTTTGTACAAAATATATATTCAATTGCAACTAATTTCATGTAAAATTACTTGAAGGTCAAAACCGGATGTCAAACCCAAGATAGAATCAGTGATGATAATATTCTGCAACACAGAATCATGATGTGCCTCCTCCAATCGGTCACCCTACTTAGCTTGTGGAGTTGCATCATTAGGGTGTGGAGCTGCGTCACAAGGTCATTTGTGGATATGTCTCGGTGAGATTTTGGAGTTATCTCACTACGATGTGCATCTGCCACATCAACCACATACGTGTCTATGCTCCCACAAACATGACACTCTATAGTATATGATGTTTGCTCCCTAGAAGGACCAACCTCATCGCCCTAGGAGAGATGAGTGCCATGATGAAGCAGTGAATGAGTCAATGATCTAATGGAGTTGAGGGTCTAAACCTCCATTGTCTCCATCACTACGAAAAGGGACTGAAACATGCTGAAAAGAGGGTGAACAATGGGCCTAGCTGGACGGTTTTGTAAATGATGTGCCCCCGCCCTATCATGTGCGAGCCTTGGCCTCTGCCCTGAAAATCTCTAATGTCATAATAGTTAGGTATTTCATTGAGGATGAACTCGCAATAGAGTTTCCTCAAGAAATATTGGGGCACCTCAAAATTATTACAAGGTGGTTGGTCAAAAACCATCCACCACCTATCCCAAAAATTGTTTTTAATCCCCTCGTGATTGCACCAGTGTATGGGGAATCTTCTACAATCCAATCGTAATGGTGCATTAGTTTTGGGATCTGTAAATAATGCACACAATTTGTCCTTTGTGATTTTTTTCTTTTTCACCGCATCATAGGACAACTTATCTAAATAAAAATGTGGCTAGTTGTTTTGAAACTATCCCATGTGTTAATTTTTCCTACCACATTGTCAATATTAGATAACAATGATCCTAATGATGTGGCTAGGTTTTGACGGTGAGGATTCATGGCATTAGGGTTGTTTAAAGTTTCTATTAAACCCTAAATTTGTAATTTGTGGTTTGCAATTTCCCCCAAAATTTGTTGTTGGGTGTTAGGAGGATGCCTGGCAATAGAAGGGGGTGTTCTAGGGATGTTTTTTTCTTCCTCTTCATTTGGGGCTGGATGACGGGATTGATTTGGAGGTAAAGAAACATCTGAAAATAAAAAAATAACAAATCAACAATTATCTAAAAAATAAAATTTACAAAGAAAAAAACCAAAATCAACATTGATTGACCTTCTTCGCTCTCCTCCATCGTCGATTCAAGGTTCCCAAAGTGTTGAGGATACAAAATTCTCTAAAACACGAGCGTGTCTTTCCTCATTCGCATTTTGGCTGCCTTTGGGGTTTTTTTGTTTTTACAAATGAATAGCTCTCGGGTTTTGACTATTTTTTATTACAATCAAAACGTGAGCACATTATAACACGCCGCATTATATCACGAGCACATTTAGGGTTGGAAAATCCAACCCTAAACATGCTCGCATTATAACGCAAGCCCCAAATTTCATGTTCACATTAAAACGCACCCGAGTCATAACATGAGTGCGTTATGGTAAAAATGGCCAAAAAGCGGATTTGTGTCCACTTTTTGGCCCCCATCTTTGTGCACTTACGGATGCAGGAATTAAAAATATCCCTGGATGTTGATGTTTTTCCTTTATATTAAATATTATAGACAAGTTGTCGGACTACAACAAGGATAAGAAAAGATGTCAAGAGTGATCCCATTTCAGGCAATCTTCATGGAGGAAGAAGAGGTGGTGTAAACCCCTACATTATTTTTTGGAAAAAACTTTTTGTGGAGAGATAGATTCTAACTTTGCCTCAACATTAATAAAAGTGAATTAGTATTACTATATAGTTTCTAATGGATTTATAACACAATTATTTTCACAGAAGTGCCAGAAGTGAATGTGAAGATAAAGAAAGCATTTTGTGCTCCTCAAATGTTGAAGGAAATCCATGCTTGGAGTACATTCAATACATTATGTTTCCATGGTTTAAAAAGTTTGAAGTACATCGCAGTGAGGAAAATGGTGGTAACAAGAAGCATGCTTGTGACAAGATGTTTGTACTTTTCCCACAACTGCTATTTTTTGTCTTTTGTTTTTCTAAATGCTAATTATCTGGTTTTGGTTCATTGTTGTAACTTTTTTCCCTTTTGCATTTCTTGAATTTTTCATTTTGGACATCTTTGTATGGTCTCTATTTCATACATTATTATTTTTCAAAGCATTCTGTTAACCTCCCATTCCCGACCAAATCCTCCCAATGGATGTGAACCCCACAGAATGAGCCGCAGATTGATTTTTTTCAAGTCCGAGCAAGTCCCGACTCCCGGGAGGTCTATGCCATGTGTCGCCATTCTATCAAGTATCCCAAGGAAATGCCCCTAGCGAACGTGAAACCTACGGAATGTACCACATTTTATATATCCTTCGGGTCCGTTGTGGGACGAGGCAGTGTTAGCAGATAGTGAGAAACGATCACGGTAGTGGTCGTGGAATAAATGGAAAGTGAAAACCATAGTATGTATGTACGTATGTGTGTGTGTGTATATTATGTAGAATCTAAATGTATCTAAGATAGGAAAACTAGTTATGATTCTTTGCAAGCGGAGGACTATTCTAGAAGACATAAAAAATCATAATGATTATGAGGATAAGGATGTTATGGCTTTGTAATAAATTACAAAGGCGGGATCGTAGATAAAGCAATGTGACATGAAATAAAACAGGTCTCAAATAAACTGAGGACTCACTGCGGTAAGAAGTGCTTCTAGGATGTAAACTACAACACACTAGCCAAGCCACTGAAAAAACCTAGATTTATTTGAAATTTTGTAAGCAAATTGTAATATGCCGATTCACTAAATCCCTTTCTACTACTTCGCAAATACGCAAATTGGAAAATTGTGGGAGAACATCACCTCTGTGTATATATTGGGAAAAATTTGGGAATGTTTTCTTGGCCAAATAAGGTTTTGTAGATTTCTTGGTGAAACATTAATGTTTTCAAATCCCGCACATTGATTTCTTGGTGAAACATTAATGTTTTCAAATCCCTGACGTTGATTTCTTGGTGAAACATTAATGTTTTCAAATCCCGACGTGGCGATCACGCGGTGATTTAATATAAAAATATACATTAGGATTGGAAATTCCTTGGCAATTCAGATGGGAAAGATTATTGTTTATGGGATTTTTGGGCAAAACCTGGGTACTATCGTTGCTATAGTATTCGCAAAATCAAATTCTTGGAATTCTACTATTCACAAACTACAAATATTCATCGCTAAAAATTTTCCTAGGAAAATTTTTATTAAGCAATTGAGTGGAATCTATAGTGTGGGAAGTAGCAGATGTACCGCACTATAATTACAAAAGGGTTTCAAGGGCTTGCGTGCATGCTAGAAGATGAGACATAAGAACAACTATGATTAACACTAGGAGTAGTAGTTAATGTAGGAATAGACATAGAGACATGGTGGATTAGGGAACTTAGCATCCCATAGATTTAGGTAGAGTAAAAGGACGAATATTAGATGTCTCTTAGTAAGATGTCCAAAAAGGGTTACTTCATTAGCTTTTTTATCACTAGAAAGCTTGGCAACAAGAATAATCTTAATAATAGGCTCGATATATTATGAGGATTGGCATAGAGTTGTGCACAAAAGTTAGATACAAGGTGGATACAATTTTGTCTTGATCCATGATATTATCCTCATCATGATTGTAACCATAAGAATGTTCTTTGTTAGTTTCAATGTCATGCAATGGTATCTCATTACTAGGATCAAATATATATATATATATATATATATATATATATATATATATATATATATATATATATATATATATACATGCAATGGAGAAGAATCCATGAGACTACAATGCTTATGAGTAGGAGGATAAAGCTTAATATGTTCAATAGATTAATTATCAATCGATAGTTATGCCTAAAGGGCATAGAAAACAAACATATGCAAACACAAGAGATTTATCCACTAATACTAATGAAGAAACCTTACAACAATTAGGGATTTCAACAAAATAGATTTAATTCAAATGTAAGATTCACCAAATTTGTACACCCTTGTAAATTTTATTAGATTAATTTTGTGTTGTACAAAACAAATAAAAAGGTATGTAAGGTTAGAAAACTATGAGCTATTATGATAAATTAACTTCCAACATTAATTATATCAAATCATAATCACATATTAGTTATTTCAATGCATGCATACAATCTCAAATGCACGAGAGAGATTTAACTATATACATAGTTGTATCTAGGAAGAATTTGGGAAGATAGACTACAAAATCTGGAAGCATAAATCGACAAAGCTTCAATTCTAAAATCATGACTTGAAACTCTCCTGGCACAGACCGTATGGTATGTTCAAGGTGTATGATCTGGTCATATCCCTTTTACACAATCTTGGATGCCTTTAGAATTGGTCTCTATGACTTTTCTGGGCCCTTGGTGGCCTAACATTATATTTCTTTGTCAAACCCTAGTTGTCACATAGTCGCAACATTATTTGTAATTAGTTGAGTCACTCCAAATTCTAACCATGGGTCAAGACCCAGCAAGAAGGTTAGTGTTTGGGTTATGGTGCCACCGTGCCCGCCTACATCGACACTAATCTAAAGAGTCCTCAAACCACATGTAGTTATCCACCTAGCATGTGATATATGTATTGATGGAGTTAGTAGGCAACTTGAACCCCTTCAATCATGTTTGATTGTATTGTGCTCTTGCTAAGACTTGGAAATAAGAACTTTGTGTGCTTAGATGTGAGGGAAGTTAAACTCCTTGACCTAGTTGAGTAGTTTACAACTATAGTAGTGGTTTCCCTTATGGATGTGCATCATATTTAAGAATATTTAGGAGAATTGAGTTCCTTTTGTGAATGTTGCAAGAGAGTATGTCAATAGAATGCCATATGATTGTTAGGCAAGTAAATGAGGTAGTGTTAACTTGCTTATATAAGGTTACGAAGGTAAAATATTATGATAATACCGACCCATGGGGATAAAAAGACCCAACAAATGATATTATATTGAAATTAAAGTTGGAGAATGTGTCGATGCAAGACCGTATAGGTCAGCTAGGACTAGATTATACAACTTGGTCGAATTATACTATTTTGGATAAGGATAATGTGAATCCAACCTAGAAGTTTCCAATGATAGTAAGAGCTTATGCATTGATTTTATAGAATTATATTAAAAAATCAACACATCAATGTGTAGGAATAAGCAAGTGAGAAAATAGATGGCAAAATAAGCTAAGTGGGAATAGGATGTAGGTGTTTGTCTTAGCCAAAAACACAATTGCAATAAATAGTGTCAAAAGGGTAAATTTATAAATTTGAGTGTCTACACAAATTCATTGGGTGGGCTAACACAAAATGACCAAAAACTCTAGGGGACTCGGAACAAGGATCAAAAGTGTTCACAAAAAAGGTGACATGAATCGTAGTAGTGTAATTCTAAAATAATGGAACCATATCGTTAGAATCATGGGGAAATTCCCAAAATAATATGAAAGCATGGTGGAGAGAGAAATCCACGAAGGAAAAAATAGGAGGAAAGGGAAGAAAACATAAATAAACAAACAACAATAGAAAAACGACAAAATAATAATAAAGAAAAAAATATCAAAAATCCAACAACACAAAAAACCATACACAAGCAAGAACCTAATTTGAACCAATAATTCATAAACATATACACTAGAAACAACAAATAACTAACTAAAATTTGGTACCCACAGTTACAATTGCTAGTTAAAATGAGGCCTAGAGCCGATTCCCAAAACTTGTCTCAAATGCCATGCATCCTTCATCAACACTTCATTAAGTGCATAGTTTTAACTAATACTTGAGAGGAAAGCGCTTACCGATTGCTCATATAGCCCATCGGTGGTTTGCTAAGTTTAGGAGGTGATCCGTTAACCTTATCATAACTCTACGATGTCATATGTCCACCTCGCCACGTATCATACATCTAAAATATTAAGGATTGGGACTTTAACCCTTAGGCCGAGGGAAATTTTAAGAGTTTGTGAATGTAATTAGTTGCCTAAAATGAGGTTGGGTGCTCATTTTGGTAACAACGAACTCAAGTGAGATTGTAGTAAAGAACTATTGTCGAGGTTCGAGTTTGGTTCAAGTCAAATTATTATAATTTCGTAAGTATAATTAAGCTAGTGTCTCAAGGATTGTGTTCTTAAGAAAATGTTGTGAAGTCTTCATTATAAAATTGTAACTACAATATAATACGTTGTGTTGTTTCTTTCAAGTTACATAGTGATCTTTGCATGTATAAGGTCTTCTTTGTGGGGTCTAAGACATCTCTTTATTGAGACACTTAAGCTGTGATCGCATCATTTTTCTGATTCAATTGATATTTATGATTATATGTTTGATTGTCCTAAATGTACTAATGCACTTATGTATTTATAAACTTTCTAAATTCAAATTAGAACTTAATTGGTAGATATGTGTTGATACACACACAATAGGTGAGCTAACATAAAATAGCCAAAAACTCCAGTGAACTTCGAACATGGGTCAAAAGGTACCTTGAATCATAGTAATAGAATTTTAACAAATTGGAACCATACTACTACGATTATATTAAAAACCCCAAAATAATAAGAAAATGTGGTGAAGAGAGAAATTCATAAAAGAGAAAATGGAAGAAAACATAAATAAATAAAGAAAAGTGGAAAAACAAAAAAACAATCATAAAAAGTCAAACATCATTTATAAAATAAGATAAGAAAACCTAATTTGAACCAATAATCAATAAATATATACAACAATTGCTAGTTAAAATGCTAATGAAACGTAATGAGTATTTAAATGTATGTTTATCACCACCACATGGGAAGTTTGGGCATGGATTGCAAAACAATGGCGGTGAGCGCCATTTATAATACTAATGGTAGCCATCAAGAATATTTACAGTGCATGTATTTTTATTCATTATCTGGCTTGTGAGTCCACCTATGGCGAACCCTGAGCTTGACTCCATATTTAGGAGAAACCACAATACCATATTGAAACTCCAACGGTTTTTCCATCAATGGAGAATGCTCAAATGTGAAGAGCTGATAAAGATGAATCAATGCCAGCTTAATTTCTTGCAGTGAAAATCTCATTCCAATGCAGGCACGAGGGCCAATTCCGAAGGGGATGTTGGCATAGGGGTGTCTCCTCATTTCTTCTTCGCATTCAGGATCGAATCTCTCTGGCTTGAATTTTTCAGGCTCTGAGAAATGGGTGGGATCTTTCGCCGGTACATTTAATGCCAGCCATACCCAGGTACCCTTAGGCAACATGTACCCTCCTATTTCAACGTCTTCTGAAGCCTCCCTTGCAACCAGAGGAGACACTGTGTAGTAACGCATAGACTCCTTTATTACCTGCCATTAAATTAAAACAAAGTGAAATCAATAGTCTCCAGAAATTTTACAATGCCAACAGATAGTAAGTTTAGAGAAAATGGTTATGGATAAAACTGTGTTTGAGATTTTTGTGATTGACATTTCTTAGATTCGTCATTTAGATGAAAAATAAAATAGAAAAAGGGCTTATCAATAAAACTGTGTTTGAGATTTTTTATTGATCATTTTGATGAAAATTAAAAGAGAAAAAGAGCTTCTCAATAAAACTGTGGTTGAGATTTTTTTGATTGACATTTCTTGGATTCATCATCTAGATGAAAATAAAATAGAAAAAGGACTTCTCAATAAAACTGTGTTTGAGATTTTTGTGATCTATGTTTTGGATTGTGATCTCTATATCATCAAGGTGAAAGAGAATGAGATGACAGACCACAGAATGTCTTGGAAATGCCTCTCAAAAAATCTAAAAATAATTTTATCATCAAGAAACATTGCGTCTATTCTAATAAAGAAACATTGCATCTATTCTAATATATTCTTATTGTGATAATGGATCAGAGAGTCTGATGGGAGACATTTATCAGAACATCTCAAAGAGTGTTTTCTCCAATCTTATGGATTATGGAAATATTATCTCTTATATGAATAATAATATTGGGAGAAAAAAACACGGGGTCACCAAATAAGGTTGTATATACTATGTGAGGTCATATAGAAATAATGTTTCTTTGTAATTTTCACACTAATATACTAGCACTAATAGGCATAATAGTGTAAAACGGGCTCTAAGAATGAGATGATACACTTTTAAGTTCAAAAAAACAAGTAATATTTAGAATCCCATAATGAACTTGTTTTGAATATGTTTTACTACATGATCCTCTCTCCTATCTTGCCACCCTCTCTCCCCTCCCAAAAATACTCCTTCGGGATAAAACTGTGTTTGAGATTTTTTTTATTGACATTTACATAATTCATTATCAGAAAAAAGAATAGAATAGAAAAATATTTGTCATTAAACCTGTGTTTGATAAATTTTTATTGATATTTCAGATCATACTCCATAATTCATCATTGGGGTGAGAATAAAATAAAATAATAAATCACAAAATATGAAGAAACATCAATCAAAAACCATGAACAGATTTACAGACAATCTATGTAATCTAGTACCCAAATGAATGCACTATTCATCCCCACCAAAAAAATAAAAAATAAAATTCTCAAAAACATTTTTCAAATCCAACAACATTTTCCCTTTTCTAATGTATGCTCAGCCTAAAAATGGATCATGAAACATCCATCACAATACATCCAACGTAGTTTTCTCCAATTTTAAGGACTGTGAAAATACTGTCTCATATAAATAGCAACATAATAATTTTTGTCTTTCACCCATCCATAACCATACTGAAACAGATTTGGTTGGGGGATCTTACCTGAGTAATATAAGGGAACTTCTCAAGATCTTCAGCTGTGGGTTTTCTATCCGGAGGTCCGAAAGCATCGATTTCTTGGAGCAATTTTTTCTCGACATCAGGGTGTGCAGAAACAAGATACAGCACCATGCTTATGGTAAACGAAGTGGTAGCCGAACCAGCCAAAAGATGTTCATATGTGAGAGAGATGACATAGTCTGGGGTGAACAAATCTCTGCTATCTTTGCTCGACTTCCTTGCATTTAAGACTGCTGAAAGAAAATCCGCTTTGGATTTCAACCCCAAATCCTTATTTCTCCTCTCCACAATGGCATTCAATCTGTCTGTAAGCTTGCGGTTATTTTGTTCGACCTTCCAGTCACCTGTGCCTCGTATTCGACTCAGAATCAGTCGAAAGGGCTCCTGCACGATGGGGAACAGGATCCCCATGATTATACTGAATGTGCCCGTCAGATCCATTTTCAGCGAAGTTGTGGAGTAGACATGTTGTTTGACGAATTCTGAGACTTCGACGGGATGTGTCGATGAACCGGTTGAACTGGAGGGTGTGAGGTCGAATCTCTCGCCGAATGCAGCTTCGCCAATGATGTCCGTGGCGAGCTGGAGGAGGAGCTCTGAGAAGTTTATGTCCTGTTTCTCGTCTTTGGTGGAGAGATGGTCTTTGAGAATGCAGATTGTTCGCTCCATGAGGGGAACCAGGTTGGCTATGCGGCTGGGTTGGTACTGTGGTTGCACTGCACCTCGCATGGATGACCATCTTGAATTCCTGAACAGCCAAAAAAACAGAGCAATCAATTACAGAAATGTACTGGTAAAAAAAAAAAAAAACAGAGATACTGGGGATTTTAGAATGTTAAAGTAAAATTGCCCATCTTCTATACTTCAGTGTCACCAACATAATTGTATGGTCATGAGATTTGGGAATTTAGATTTCATAATACCGATTGAGATCAGTTTGGTAGTGTTCTTATTTCCATGCTATCTAAAAGTTTACGGGTAAAATGGTTAGTTTCACATGTAATTATTTTTGTTGAATTTATCATTTACCTCCTTTTATTTCAACTATTTTTTATATAATGATGTTGCTTCACAGATTAAGATGTATAGAAAATACAACAATTGGGTATAATAGATATCCATTCAAGACTCTTCATTCATCTATACAGTTGTGTACAAGGGATCAAAAAAACTTGATACACTTAATATACATCTTTCCTATGGAGAATTGGTATTAATATTAATTGTCTTCTTCTTAATGACTTTTCCATCAATACTCCTTACATGTTGAAAACAGAAACTCATAAAAACATCATGGATGAGATCTACAAATCCTGTATAAAATTCACCTGGACAGAACTATTTTCAACAAAAATGCATTGCTACTTTGAGCGTTATTTTCAAATATGAGATGGAAATATTATTACCCTCAAGTACACTAGGCTCTCTTTTGGTTTGAGATTATCAACGCTCTCATCAGCTTTGTATGGAGTCAGAACACTTTCTTCAGTGACATGATTGCATATATAAATTTTACAATAACAAATTAGAATCAAAGAAGCATTTGACATTTATGTGTCCAACATATTATAAGATCGTGGCAGGTATAAACTGTCTCTTTAAAGGAAATCAAATATTTATTATACAAGATCTTACTCATTATGAGAATCAAATATGTATAGCTCTACATATTAGATAGATGATCCAATACAAAGATAATCCTCTTTAAATTGTTAGTACAATCCTCTGTTTCATGGTTCAGCTCACCATATAAAATCATGTAAATTTATTCCATCTTAGCAGACTGAGTGGATCCGTTGAGACAGGGCTTTGGCAAGGCAAAAGAATCAGGTTTAAGCCCAGACAGGCTGAGATCCCCTTAATTACTAGAGCAAAGATTTTAATGCTGTAATTGGTTCAAGCCTGCAATGGTTGAGAGCCCCTGCCACTCATTTACATATAACCCCTAGATGCAAAGTTTAGTAGCAAATGCCCTGCCCTTGAGGCTTAGACTATCATCTAAGGTGAAACAACAATGCTCATCCCTCTGGAAAATTTCAGGATAAGGAAACAAAAAGAGGAAAAAAATTAATCTTTTTGGAAAGGTAGCATCTTTTCGTATGGAGAATATTGACCAATAGTCTTCAAATATGGAAAAAGACGATCGATCAAAATACGATAAATACCATCTCATTAATCTTCCTGGGATATCTGATAGCCTTCTAAACAATACTGAAAAATGAAAATCCTTTTAGCTCTTGACTATAAAATCTTGGAGGTGTTCATAATTTAAACATTTATTTTATAAAATAATAATAAATAATATACATTTTCTAGATCCTGTATTTTAAAATTTTGCAGCCAAAAATACAAAGTTTTATACCCTGCCCTGGAGGCTTAGACTATTATTATCTAAGGTGAAACAACAATGCTCATCAGTCTGGAAAATTTGAGGATAAGGAAACCAAAGGAAGATAGAATTTTAATCCTTTTTGGTACAACTAACATTGCATTTTTATGTATTATTAACATAAATGCACGTTTCAATCAAATAAAAGAAGAGTAATTTTGATGATGCCTTTGGCAACAAATAGCAACTTTTAAGGCTTCACCACAATACCTGGTAAAAAACAGACCCTTCTGGTGGAGAGGAGAAGAAGCAATGGGAGCCGGAATACTTCTGTTTGAAAGATTTTTGAATTTCTTAATCCCAACCTCTCTGCATAAGTCGGCATCTGCTACTATCACCAATGGCTGCCTCCCAAAGTTGAACCTGCAAATACAGAAACATGCCATTGTTGAACATCATCAAGCAACTCTATTGCATCAAATTAACTTTTCTCAAAGTAGATTAATGGAAGAAAGAAATCATTTTACCTGTAGATTGGACCATATTTCCGAGCCAAGCTAACAAAAACATCTGGTCCATGTTTTGCAATAAGTAGCAAGTGGCCAAACAACAATGTTTCAGGTGGACTTGGAATGTTGGGCAATTTCCATGTGGGCAGCCTTTCATAAATATATACTGAAATCACCAATATAATGCATGCCAAAAATACAGTATTCCATGATGATTTTCCCAGCCACAGGAAATTTTCTCCAAGAAAGTAATTCATAATGTTGTAATTTACTGATTCAATAGTGGTAGCCATGTTTCAACTGTGAGTGTGATGGTGTAAAAGGCGTTGTCTATCCACTGAGATACAAATTTCTGGAGATGTTGAGAAGTCATGCTTCACGCGAATTTGACGAAAGGAACATCTAATCCTATGAATTTTGTACAGTTACCCTGTACAAACTTTGGATTCAATAAAAAATAATGGTAGCTATGTTTCACAACTAACAAAATTGGCTGAGAGAATGCAAGGCAATAATTCTCCATGCAGAAAATATATTGATGAACACGGTGACTTATTTTTGGACGAACTCGGCAAGCATCTTTCGGCGATGATATAATGGAATCAATGGCATCCATGGATGAAATAATTGGTGTTCATGATAATGGTGTTTCCATTGACAGAATTGGCATGTAGTTTAATAGTGTAATGCCCATTCCACCCGTGATTTTTAATATTGTTGATGACAAATGCAAGCAACTAAACCGGATCAAGACAGCTGACCTTTTCTAATATTCTTCGCCGATGGTTAATAATTATATTTGTCGTTAATAATAAGTTTTAAAATATACATTAGCATTCAATAATCTGTTTTTACAATAATTTGATTTTAAGTAGGTGCCGTTCAAGACAATGTATTTGTCGGCTTATATCTATTTTCAAGTTTGATCGTTGATCGTGGAGGAGTTATAGTTATTTTAAATGTGCAATCTCAATTGTGTTATAGTTTTATAATATGGTCCAAATCAAGTAATATTGACCTTCTCGTCATGCAGTGATTGTTTCATAACTAGTTTAAGAACTTTCAAGCACTAATTATGGATATTTAAAGACTAACAAGTAGTTTGTAATCATCAACTCAAGTTTCACTCTTATTGAGGCCATTGAACACTTTCAATAATTGGCCATGGGGACACCTTGAGGTTGGGGTTGAACTTCTCCATTTGGACCAAGCGGAACATGGCGGGGCATTTCGAAAGCAAATTGTTCGGCGGACATTAAGGACCCAAGTCACCCCCTTGTCCCCCTTTGAGAAGGTGCTCCTCCACCACTCCGCTTCATAGCTCAAATATAATAAAAGCATTTACCATCCAAAATTTTAGGTGCAAGGGTGTGCCTTGATAGTGGGACATGCGTGTTTGCCACGTGTTTGCACCGACCACCCATCCGAGTCTAATCCCACAGAGACCCTGGGGACCAGTTACCCTTGCATTTACACAACTAACTAGGAGGACTTGCCTTGAGGTGTGCTATGTCGTTGACTCACAAATAAACTCCTACAATTATATATTTAAAAAATCTCATTAATCACCGATGTTAACTTATGCTAAGGTCCCATGAAGGGGGTTTAGGCACCTATTTTTACCCAAAGATCGGTCCCATGAGTTGAAACAATACAACCACATGACTAAAACAAATCTTTATGAATCCCAAATTTTTAGGTGGCAAACTTTTAGTACTTGTCAAATTAGGGGGCAATGTTTTCCTCGAGCTTAGGGACTTATTGTCCACATGGTACCATGAAAAATTTTGTTTTGAGATATTAAAATTTGATAAAAAAATTGGACTATTTGTTTGCATGTAATTCTTGAAAGTCCTCACCTTAAATTTCTCAACATAACAAAATCACAAATTTATGAGACTACCAAACTTTAAAAAACTTCAACATTTCCTCAACAACACCCATTGAGAAAATATAGAAAGCCCTTTCTACAAAACCACAACCTTCACACCCATAAAACAACTCAACATCTTTTTCATGTGACCCAAGTCTTCAATAAAATGTTCCCTCCTCCATGGATACTACGTATACTAGCCATTTTATATATAGACTCTCTACAAGCCAATATCACATTTACAAAGAACAAACCATGGACCCCAAATCTAACACCAGCTGACTTAGCAAAATCGTCCACCATGGTGACCCACAAATGTGAAGTAAAAGAACATGACCATGTTTATTATGATTCTAGTTCTAAATTTTTAATAATAATTCATTCACATTTTAATTAGTCATCCGCATGATAGTGCCATATACAACTAGTTGTTGATCCGCAACAATTAAAGCACGAGAGGATAGAATCGGGGTGGTCAATAACATATGCAACTCAATGTAAATCTTGAAACTCGTGCGTTCAACTTCTATTTCCATGAACGTGCTTAGAAATAGAATCTAAGCGTAATATGTTATAATAATGTCATGTTCTCCAGCTATTTTAATTCCAGAGATCACAATATTTACATGAAATTGCTCTCCACGGTAAATTTTAACACCCTCCCTAAAAAAACTATAGATATCACTTGATGAATTTCTACAAATGACTTTCGAAATCTTGGTGAATGTTACGAAATGGAACAAAATGCTATTAGTCGGTAGTAAATATCAACCACTAGCATAATGTTGTCAGTCAGTAATAAATTTCTCTTTTGTGTACATGGTAAAGGCAGTTTGAATATTAAAATTTGGCTATTAATGTAAATGCCAGGCAAATCAACCCAAAAAATTAACTTGTACCCAAAAAATTTAGGCGAAATAACATGCAACCTAACACCTCAAAATTAGCTAAATTTAAATTTTAAAAACCCTAATATTCGTGAATTAATGAAAATTTGCCACTAAAATTTACATTGTGCCAAAGGCCGGATAATGTATCCCATCATATTGTTGTCTAATCAAATGTTAGTAAATTTGTGTGGAAATAGTTTTGAGAAAGGTCTCCTCAATGTTATCGACTTAAATCTACATGGATGGTCATATATGTAAGAGCTTGACTATGACCAATTACAATTCAAATGTAATAAATACCATGAGTACGACCACTTTGCAAGGGACTCGTAAAAGAGAAAAAATATTCCTCAAATACTCACTCAACATACTTTCCCTTATAACGAAAACAAAAAGACCTATTGCACAAAGGAATGACCAACAAAATATGAGTATCAATCAAGCTACCATTGTTTCAAACATATTTGAATTTTTTTGAGAAAGTTCTCAAAAATCCTTTGAAAGGGGAAGTGCAAAGTCAAGTTGACGCTAGTTCGAGAGAAGTGCATAGGAAGGAAGGAAAACAAAGCACTTTGAAAGAAGGGGACACAATAAATTCAAGCTGAAATTGATTTAAGAAAGGAACATAATGAAGTAAGCCAATTAGAAACAAGTGTTGAAGATTTAAAACAATGAGAAGATGATTGGCCATTAGACTTCTCTAGAGTGTGTCACTATATTGTTGACTAATCCTTTTGAAACCACATCTTGTCTTATAGTTTGGTGTTTTAATAATTATCCCCCTTGCATAATCGGTAGAGTTCAAGGTGAAGCTTAAGGAAGAAGATAGGTGTATCACCTATTCTTCAAAAAATATTGATTCTACTTTGTGTTTGATCTTTTGGTCAACATAAAGTGTAGTATTTTGGTAGTTTCCATGTGTTTGTTTTTGTTTCTTAATCTCTTTTGTTTAATTTGTCATTTTTTCTATGACATCATATCGCTTATCTTTTTGTGAATAGCTATGAATTCTTTTTTAAAGTAATATAGCTCTATTTCATAAAAAAATGGTAAAGATTAAAAAATTAAAAAATTAAAGGAATATTCTTGGGACTCTTATTTTTTCTCATGTCAAAACTTTAAATTATAAATTCATAGCTAAATTAATGCCATTGACAATTATTCGTAATTGAACCCACACTATCCAAAATTTTGTGGGTTCAAATCCCATGATTTACCCATAACATGTGTTGAGGGCTTAGTATATATTGCTCCAAATGGGGTTGATAGATGGCACTCCCCTTGTGTTAGAGCTTCACTCTTCAAAGCCCCATGTCATCTCGATCCTTCTAAACTATCAATACACAAACAAATAGAAACTTATATAACTTTATAATATATAAACACACACAAAAATCAATATCATAGAAATTGTTAAGGCCTATTCCTATAACAATTAACCAATCTTACACCAATGATCGCTAAGCACATAAATACATTGATATTATAATGATTATCTAGTTTCATACTAGTCAATATTAAATGTCTATGAAATAATCAAATATTTTCCCATATGCATTTTCATAATACGTTTCCAAGTGGAAGGGGCTTGGATGAGTTGGTATCCCAACTAATAGTAGAGCATTACAAACTCTCCAACTAAGGTTCAAACCCCATTGTATTCACACGTGGGTTGTGATAGCCCGCCTCTTGAAATGTAGATTCAAGACCCATTTCCCCAATTGACATGAGCCTGTCATCCTCATCCAAAATAATAAATTAAATTAAGAATGAAGTAAATATGTTTTTTTAAATCATAACAATTTTCTTAAACCATTATGAGTTTCTTACATATATTATCCGCTCCCATATATATACCCAAAATAAAATGAGTTTATTATCCTACCAAAGGCATATATAGGCATCAACAATTTTTTTCTTAATTCAATAACCCAATTACAAAATTCCACGTGGCGATCAATGTGCTTGGAATAATGTTTCATAAAATATTTATTTTTCAGCTTTTTCTAAAAATGATTTCTTTAATTTTTGATTTGTTGGAATATTTGTTAGACTTTACACAGCCATGAATTAATATGCACAGTGGAAATAAAACACATAAAACGAGTAAACGGAAATAACAGTAGCAAAATAGACAAATCACATAGACACAGAGATTTACGTGGTAAAACCCTCAAGAGGGAAACATCCACGGAGCAATAGTATCGGTTCTCTTATTATTCAAGTTATGAAATTACAGACAACCTTTTTCTCAACTCTCTCACGTCATAAGACACACTGCCTCAATGGGCACACACAAATTTATAGCAGTTCATACAAAACTGACTGCATTTAATCTGATCCTATCCTTTTCCTAACTTAGGCTGTCTGGTTACAACCAAAAGCTGAATAATAGGATCTGAATCCATGTAGAGAGGGATTCGTTGTCATCTCATTTCAACAATCTCCACCTTGACAACAATTAACCTGATACTTTGCTCATTTGCTCATCACCTTTTCTGCAAGCCAAGAGAAGCGATGCACCACCGTAGCTTCTCTAATATAACCGGTTTCGTGAACATGTCTGCACAATTCTTTTGAGTGTGGACCTTATCAAGAATAACTTGTCCTTCATCAATAACATGTCTTACATAATGGTATTTAACTAGAATATGCTTCGACTTACTGTGGTAAGTTGGATTCTTAGCCAAATAAATTGCACTTTGACTATCACAGAAAATTTTTACATTTTTTTGAACCTGTCCTAACTCACCCAATAATCCTTTCAACCATACTGCCTCTTTGCAAGTGTGTGAAGCAGATACATACTCTACCTCAGTAGTGGATAAAGCAACAATGCTTTAAAGCTTTGACATCCAACTAATAGGACCACCTGCAAGAGTAAAGACATAACCTGAAGTAGATCTCCTCTTGTCCAAATCACCTGCAAAATCTGAATCAACATAACCGCAAACCTTATCACTGCAACCAACAAAAGTGATACAATAACTGCTCATGCCTCTAAGATACCGGAGCACCCATTTCACTGTTGCCCAATGTTCTTTACCTAGATTTGCCATGTATCTACTGACAACACCAACTACATGTGAAATATAGAGTCTAGTACTAACCATCGCATACATCAAACTTCCTATTGTATTAGCATACGGTACACGAGACATATACTCATTTTCTTCATCATTACTAGGACATAAACCTGAAGAAAGTTTAAAATGTGAAGCTAAAGGGATATTAATTGGTTTCACCTTATCCATACCGAATTTCTGAAGTATTTTCTCCACATACTTCTCTTGTGATAACCATAGCTTGCCTTTCGTCATGTCTCTGTGTATTTCCATGCCCAAGATCTGTCTTGCTGCTCCTAGATCCTTCATATCGAATGTCCCAACCAACTGAGCCTTTAACCTGCTGATATCAACCATGCTCTTGCTTGCAACAAGCATATCATCAACATACAATACCAATATAATGAACATGCCATTATCTAACTTTTTAAAGTAAACGCAATGATCATATTCACTCCTGGTAAAATTTTGGCTCACCATGAAGGAATCAAACTTCTTGTACCATTGTCTTGAAGACTGCTTCAAGCCATACAATGATTTCTTGAGTTTGCAAACAAACCTCTTGTTGCGATTTTGAACGAACCCTTCCGGTTGTTCCATGTAAATTTCCTCATCCAAATCTCCATGTAGAAATGCAGTTTTAACATCTAGCTGCTCTAATTCAAGATTATGCAATGCAACTAGTGCTAACACCATACGAATAGAAACAATTTTTACAACTGGCAAAAAAATATCATGAAAGTCAATACCTACTTCCTGAGAAAACCCTTTTGCGACCAGCCTCGCCTTGTACTTTGAAATAACATCATCAACACCTTTCTTCAACTTGTATACCCACTTACAACCAACCGATTTCCTGTTCTTAGGAAGTTCCACTAGATCCCATGTTTTGTTTTTAATCAAAGCATCAATTTCCTCTTTCATGGCATGTTTCCATTTGTCACTATCTGAAACCTCTATTGCTTCTTTATAACAACTTGGTTCTCCTTCATTAGAAATTAAAGCAACAAAAGTGACAAAATCATCATACCTGCTTGGAACTGATCTGATCCATGTAGACCTTCGTAGAGCTTGTTGTGGTATTTCCTCAATTTCCTGAGGTGTTTCATTCTGCTCATCCTCTGAGTGATTTCCTCATGAATATCCTGCTCACGGACATCTTCATGATTTTCACCCATGGATGAATGTATATCAAATTGAATTTGTTGTGACTGTGGTACATCAACTCTGTTTCATAGCATTATTTCCATCCAATTTCATGAGTGAAATTTCATCAAATATAACATCTCTGTTTATGATGATCTTATGGGCAGTAGGATTCCATAATCTATACCCCTTCACACCATCACCATATCCAACAAAGACTAATTTATGTGACTTAGGATCTAACTTGGAACACTGACTCTTCGGAATAAGTGCATAGGCATCACAACCAAAAACTCTAAGACTAGAATAATTACATGGTTGACTGTCCATACCTCTTGTGGAATCTTGCAGTCAATTGTTGTCGATGGTGATTGATTAACCAGGTAACAAGCTATAAGAAAAGCTTCTCCCCACAATTCTTGTTGCAACTTTGCATTACTGAGCATGCTCCTTGCTCTCTCGAGAAGAGTCATGTTCATGTGTTCAGCAATGCCATTCTGCTGCGGAGTGTACACAGTGGTTTTATGCCTGTCGATCCCTTCATTCTTGCAATAATTCTCAAACTCCTTAGAAGTAAATTCCCCTCCATTATCTGTTCTAAGACATTTAATGGATTTACCTGTGCTCTTTTCAACCAAAGCTCTAAATTGTTTAAAAGTGTTAAATACATCAGCTTTCCTCTTTAACAAATAGATCCAAACTTTCCTCGAGTAATCATCTATAAAACTAACAAAATATGATGATCCTCCATATGAGAGTTTCGGAGCTGGACCCCATAGGTCTGAATGAATATAGTCTAGGATACCTTTACTTGTATGTTTTCCAGGTTTAAACTTCTGTCTAGCTTGTTTCCCATAAACACAATGCTCACAGAACTTTAAATCTACAGTTTTTAAACTAGGAAGAAGTTTATGATCAACAAGTACCTTAATTCCTTTCTCACTGATATGACCCAGTCGTTGATGCCATAAGTGAGTGGATTCACCTGCATCCTCTGATGCGACTCCTGCTTGATCAATTTTTGTCCTTCCTTCAAGTTTATACAGGTTCCCGACTCTGTTAGCTTTCATGACTATCAAGATACCTTTTGATATCTTCAAAACTCCACCTTGAACTGAACCCTTATGTCCACTAGAATCCAGAACTCCCAAAGATATCAGATTCTTTCTCAAGTCAGGCACATGTCTCACATCTGTCAGTGTTCTAACAATCCCATCATACATTTTAATTCTGATACTCCCTATCCCAACAGTTTTACATGTAACATCATTACCCATGTAAACTACCCCGTCATCAATAGATTGATATGTAGAATACCAATTCCTATGCAGACACATGTGATGGGATGCCCCAGAATCAATTAACCAGTCATAATGGTATCTTTGTGAGACAATGGATGCCCCGGAATCAATCTTGTTAGCCTCCTTTGTAGAGTCCTCCTCCTTAGATGCCTCTTTACGTTTCTAGCAATCTTTCTTGAGGTGTCCTGATTTGTTACAGAACCAACACTTCAACTTGCTCTTTTTGCCCTTCGACTTGGATCTAGCTGGGCCCTTCGAATGTTGTCCCCTCTCAGTAGTTCTGCCTCTAGACATCATAACTTCTGATGTCGAAGTTTCCAGAGAAGATCTCTTTCGAGTTTCCTCAAATATCATAGCTCCAACAACAACATCAAAGCTAATAACCTCTTTAGAACTAAAACTAATAGAGGTTAAGAACTAAAACTAATAGAGGTTACGAAATGATCCCAAGATTGAGCAGAGAACTTAATAATGTTCTTGTCTTATCTTCATTCAAAATTTTGTCACCCATGCTGTCCAATTTACAAATAAGTGTATTAAAAGTATTTAAATGTTCCGAAATTGTCATACCTTCCTTCATACGTAAGGAATACAACTGATGCTTCAAGAGGATTCTATTCATCAAGGATTTAGTCATATACAGGGTTTCCAGTTTTGTCCAGAGTCCCGCTTGTTGTCTCGAGACAAGATGTTGAATAATACATCGTTGGCCAAGCATAGGCAAATAGCACTAAGAGCACAAGTTTCCATCTCGTCCCAGTCATCATCATCCATACTCGCGGGTTTCTTTGCCTTTCCTACGAGTGCCTTCACAACACCCTGCACGCACAATATGTCCCGCATCTTGACTTTCCATAACTCGAAATTGTTGCTCCCATCGAATTTTTTAATTTCGAATTTCAAACTTTGTGTCTTTGTCATCTCTGCAAATCACGTGTTTTTCCTCTGCAAATCGCTTGCCGCGAGTCTCGCAATCACCGAACACGGCCGCGAAATCTTTCCGTGCGTTTCCACCGAAAGCGAGCAGCGGCAGCCGCATCAAAGAGTTGTTGCACAGGGCGGCCTTGCCGCGGGTCACCACGAGCTTTGTTCAAAATGCGCGTCCCTTCCGAAATCACAACCCCGAACTCGCCTGGCAAAAAACGCAGCCTTTAAAATTCGCCCCCGAATCGAACTCGCTTCTTTCAGACTCGTCCTTCGTGGCCTCAGTCAAACACACTCTGATACCACTTGTTGGACTTTACACAACCACGAATTAATATGCACAATGGAAATAAAACACATAAAACGAGTAAACGGAAATAATAGTAGAAAAATAGACAAATCACATAGACACAGAGATTTATGTGGTAAAACCCTCAAGAGGGAAACATCCATGGAGCAATAGTATCGGTTCTCTTATTATTCAAGTTATGAAATTACAGACAACCTTTTTCTCAACTCTCTCACGTCATAAGACACACTGCCTCAATGGGCACACACAGATTTATAGCAGTTCATACAAAACTGACTGCATTTAATCTGATCCTATCCTTTTCCTAACTTACTTTGTCTATGCGGTTACAACCAAAAGCTGAATAACAGGATCTGAATCCATGTAGAGAGGGATTCGTTGTCATCTCATTTCAACAATATTTTTATAGTCATATGAGATTTTTTTAATTAAAAAATTAGGAATTTACAAAAAAATTGGCTGCCTATAATTTAAACATAGAACATAAAAACTAGCAATTGCAAATGAGTTGCAAATTACACCGGAGAGGATAACAATGTTTAGTTTTTGGAGTTACAATTTGTGGTGAAATATATGCTATCTTAAATTGTTTCAAGTTCATATTATGGGCAGGAGGGAGAAATATAGTACAACTACAACATCTGGAAAGAAAAACAATTCTTATTATGCTTTGGTGAAAGTCCACGACCTGTTTTGAAGCTCCTTTTTTCTCACAGGATGTGAGCATGTGCTAGAAAAAGATTAGACACATGTTGGTTGTATTAGGTGAAACAATGTCAACATTTGACTAACATTGAAGATTTCACATGCCGTGTGTAAATCTCCCATTGTGAAATGTGTCACTCGTTATTATAAATCATTCAGACTAAGTACCTTGGTTCCATAATCACCCTCCTCGCCCGTGAACTAACATTTATGAGCTTGGCATAAGATTTAACATCGAATTATATTCAAACTTTAGACCAAATCAAGTTTGTTATTAAGGAATGGTGTAGACAACTCCCAATCTCAAACAGACTCTCTTAACTCTGCATTTTCTAAAATAGCAAACGAGAAAAATCCTTGCACCAACGCCTATTGTTGCCATCAAACATCAAATATACTTAAGTAAAACATGCATACAAAGTTGAAATGCATAAGAAAGTGTGTGGAGTGTAGCTATACCTACCCCTGCTACTCCAACATGGTTGTGATGATCTGTAACAACACCCTGCTTACGTCATCATCCATATAAAAGAAAAACAAAGATTATAGAGGGAAGAACCTAGAAAGACGTACTTAGGGCATGGTCCCATGGAGGAGCTGCAACTCCTATTTTTTTGCAACGGAAGGTCACACAATTATTTTTAAAGCCACCTATAGGAATAATAGAATCTAGGCCTAAAAATAGGAGCTCCAATTTTTTTGCCCCCTAAACTCAAGCGGTGGCTGGAGAGGGGGGCTAGGAGTTTTTCGTTATAGTTTAGGCTATTTTTTGTCTATGTGGAATATAATATGCATACCCGCCATTATTTTTTGGTGATTTTAGAGGGAACAATGATTTTATTTACCTACAAATAACCATAAAAATGCAATGGGATCCTATAATATCTCAACGGGTATTCTTGAGGAAACTAATAAAAGAACATGAGACCTTAAAACTACTAAAATGCTCCTAAATTTTTTCAGCAACCCCCGCTCAGATATTTATGGAGCCCCCCTCCATGGGACCATGCTCTTACCGAGTAAGGGTGAGTTTGGTGCGATCGCAAAGACAAAGAAAAGTGGAAAATTGGGTGTGGTAGCCACAACTCCCTCATCCTTAGTGACAATTGAGGCAGTGAGTATTAGCCATGATGGGAATCTCATAATTCAAGAGAATCCGTAGAATATATAGCGACATATGGTTCACAGTTTTCAAGCATGAATCTCAACTAATATAAAGTCTGTGGATAGTAGAAGCAAGATAATGCATGAGTGGGACACTCAACGAACCTCTTGCACATGTAATTGTTAGTGTCACACATAGACTCAGATAATTGAGGTTGAAGCAGTACAGAGGTGTGGTTGCAATTGAAATAGAGGAAATTTGTTGGTATTTGAAATAAAGAATTTCAGGGATGTGCATCGTAGCTGATATTTGCGACGACATATCTACCAATCAGTATCCTTGATTCAAGTGGGTGTTGTTGCTACACACGAATAACGATCTGTACTCCAAAACTCCCGCATCCATCGTCAATGCCAAATGGGTATTCGATACCCAAATCACCACACCTTTTACATGAGTTGAAGCGGGATTAATCTTATGGAAATTTCGCAACCAATTGAGGAAAGATGATACCAAAGACCCTAATAAAGAAAAGCTGCCAGCAAACAACACAGGCAAGAAGCGAAGTATAATATAGACCTTCGCCCAGTGGACTTGCATTGGCCTCTCTCACAATAGCAGGGATATCCTTGTAGACCACCATGTCTATTGTACACACAACACTTTCACAGACTGACATGATAAGTTGCATCTCCATTACCAGAGTATATGTTATTTGGGGTGAAGTTTCCTTGTAAATAAGCTCGATCAGGGGAAGGATTAATCCATAGAGGCCAGCTGCACTCGTTATGAGGATAAACCCAACAACATAGTGTACACGGATGGCTTCCTCGGGCCTATCACTACTGTTGTTGAAAGAAAGTATACCTGTGCCGAAAGTGAGAAAATCAGAGCATTGATGGAATAAGGAGTCGACTTCTGACGGACTATTAAATATGCGAATATTGTATTGAATCCCAGCTGGGAGGCGAACACCATGGCCGAGGTGGAGAGAGGTAGGTAACGGAGGCACGATGAATACAGGGCATTATATATGCTAAGGAGGATCCCGATTCCAAATGAAGAAGTGAAAACCCTGAGAGTGACATGGACATTCTGAAATGGGCACCCCTGATTTTTGTTGTAGAGTGATGAAATCCAAATGGGCAGAATCAAAAGTGGACACCCTGTCATCTATAGAAACGCAAGGAGCCATAAGCGAATCCCCTCAGCATGCCTAAAATTGCATTTGGCCAACAACGGCCCCGCAATGACGCCTATTGATAAGCTTGCGGAGCTCAACAACTAAAGCGTCCATTGCAGTAAGCTTCTCTTCTCCGTTACAGATTTGATACTCCACAAATACCAAATGGGTAATCCAAATTGGCACCCAAACAGGAAAATAACCATTGAAAAATGAAGGTAGATGTAAGCCCCGATCCGTCGTAAATCGAGTAGTTTGTGAGTGTTGGATAATTTTTTGCCAAAAAAGCTATAAAATTTGAGGGTATATATCGATATCACGGTCAACTTGAAAATATGCGCGGGCAAGCGGTTGAAGGTGGCCTTCGTCCGCGGCAATGGTTCCACGCATTCTACCAAATCTGTAATTATTGGAAATAGAACTTTTTTAAAATCAACAACATCACCCACAATAAGTATCGTTACCAATTGAGGAAATACATGGTCGGAATTATGCAGCCGGGAAAGAGCCCTGTCGGAATTTGACGTTTTCCAGCAGGGCACTCTTCCTTTGCCCAATATATTTAAAGTAATATGCTCTTTAATGTTTTTTTGCACAAATTCTTCTTCCACACAAATACTTTTTAGAAAACAAGTGGAAGTGGAAAGAGGAATTGGCACACATCGTACAAGGCATGTGCACACATTCTCTCTTCCCTCCCCGCCGCCCCTTCTCCAAGAAAATACTGTCCGTTTTATATAAAGATAGATTTGATTCTTTAAGTGAGTTTTCCGAGTTTTCCGAAAGATTTCTTGCCCAAAATATGGTGGTTTGATTCACGCATTTAGTATGCAGAATTTGCGGTTTACATGCCGTCAAGCAAAGGTTTTCCGATTTTTCGTGCTTTCCATTTATGTATGTAGTTTAGAGAAATTCATTGTTTAGACATTTGCTTTTTGTAAATAAGTTCAGAAAAGGTTTTCTACATTTGATTTATGCATCCAACCTGGCCAATTTGTATATTTTCGAGAAGCTTTCAGTCAAATCGTTACAGTTAAGTGTGTTTTTATTAGTTTACGAATGTTCTGTCAAGTAAAAATCGACTTCTTTAAAGGGGAAGCTCAAAGATAACCAGTTTGATTTGCACAGAGAAATTTTAGAAAAAATGTCTGAAGGTATTCAATTAATAGTTAATGGAGCGATTTTGTGTCATTCCTTCATCGGATCCAACAAAATATCCAAGTGAGTGACCATTAAAAACTCTGTTTTTAACCATGTATTTCTTTTATACTGGTTAATGAAGAAACAACAAGGTATATGACCCTAAAATTTGTATGGTAACGTCAAAGGTTCCTGTTGACTACGAAAATCCGTGAAGAGCTGGTTTATGTGCGCGGAAGAGTGGATGATATGAAATCTGATCTGGGTCTTCAAATGCAAGTTCTTATCATGTCTACACTTACCTTCTACATTTCAACGCGTCAAGACCAACATGACATGTTAATCCATCGCGATCAATATGATATAGGTTTGGATTTTTTTAATGTGAATTTCATCTACGACATACTCGAGACTTTAATTAGATCAATCTTGATATAAAATTAATTTCGTCTGTGGGTTTGGCATAACCAGGTGGGATCGACTAATTTTATTCTTATACATTAACAGGGCAATTGTAGTTTCTTTACCTTTAGTAATTCGAGTAATTATATATCGCTTGATTTAAGTGTTAAATTTGCATTAGCAGGTGAGACATAGCAGGGCTCAAACAGAGATGTATGGATTACAATCGTGAAGTTAGCTCCTCTAACAAACAAAATAAATATAATGAGATAAATGGGCACCGACAACAACAAATGATACATGCGGGTAATTTTTTCCTTCGAAGTAGGGATGCCGGAAATAATTCCGTGAAGAGGCCCGCCGGAATTTGACGCTTTCCAGCAGGGTCATCTTCAAAGGAGACACCTCCGGTGTAATTATGTTATTCACCTCGGGGATAGATGGCTACAACAATTAATGACATTTAATATAGCCGTGAACTCGCTTTTTATTCTGTCATCAATTAAATGCAAAAGTCCCCGCATTTAGTTCCCCGATCTTAAAATATCCCGAATTCTTTACATAAATTTTGTCTGCAATTTAAATCCTGAAGTTTTCACACTACCTTGGGTCTTATCGAGACCACTACCTATGCAAGATTATTATTAAACACTGTCTTTTCCAATCTGATCACTCCAACGAAAGAGAAAAAACTATCTACATGTGTTTTTCTATGTAGCGACAATCATTTTCGTGCGGTTTCCTTGAGCGAGTGCAATGACGAGAGAAGAACCCGTGAGGTACACCTCAATGGTGGAAACAAGATTATCGGATCATTATGTGAAAAATAATTTTTGATAGATGATGATGCTAAAACCCTAGCAATTATAAGAGCAAACTTGGGTCTTGAAGGCACCCCCGGCGCACCATAGCTTTTATTGAGTAGAATTTCGTGGATAATTTGGCCCTCTTGGTCAAAGAAAAATCCATCTTTATTAAATTTTAGACAGGGTACAACCGGCAGGATGGAGTTGCAGAGAATCCATCAATGGTAGAGGATCTGGTTGAGCTCGGACTGAAGTGAATCCCCTTGTGTTTTCTCGGTATCTTTGTCGTGATTTACTTTTGAAATCTATTACAAATTCGTCGTTGTTCTCACCATTATTGATAATAGTTTTAGCACTTGAAGAAGAATCACTGTCAAATGTAACCCTTGTATCGAATACGCCAAATGTGGAATTTGTTGAAGATGTAGCTGAAGTCGTTGATATTGAGGTTGACTTTGTTATTATCCTGCGGTGGTGAGTGTATATAGGCTTCAACAAAACTAATTTCACATTTTTGTTTGACCAATCACAATGATGCATATAACAATTTACATCATTTGTAAATAGTTTTTCAAAATTATATATTTATTTGATTTTTTCAAAAATTGAATTGATTTTTCGATTGGTGAAAATAAATTATAGGCATCTCAAGATTTTTCTAATTAATAAAAACATGAATTTTCAAATTTTTCATTTCTATAGTTTAAACATTATAATTATAATGTTGCAATAAATATTACAAGTACAATATTAAATGAACAATAAATGTTGCATAATCTAGTTTAAATATTCAACAAAACTAATTTCACATTTTTGTTTGACCAATCACAATGATGCATATAACATTTTACATCATTTGTAAATAGTTTTTCAAAATTATATATTTATTTGATTTTTTCAAAAAATTGAATTGATTTTTCTGATTGGCTGAAAATAAATTATAGGCATCTCAAGATTTTTCAAATTAATAAAAACATGAATTTTCAAATTTTTCATTTCGAGTTTAAACATTATAATTATAATGTTACAATAAATATTACAAGTACAATATTAAATGAACAATAAATGTTGCATAATCTAGTTTAAATATTCAACAAAACTAATTTCACATTTTTGTTTGACCAATCACAATGATGCATATAACATTTTACATCATTTGTAAATAGTTTTTCAAAATTATATATTTATTTGATTTTTTCAAAAAATTGAATTGATTTTTCGATTGGTGAAAATAAATTATAGGCATCTCAAGATTTTTCTAATTAATAAAAACATGAATTTTCAAATTTTTCATTTCTATAGTTTAAACATTATAATTATAATGTTGCAATAAATATTACAAGTACAATATTAAATGAACAATAAATGTTGCATAATCTAGTTTAAATAGAGATACAGATCATTTAATTTGTAGTTATTAATGGCCCGCACTTCTCCAGTCGCTGCAACTATCCATTTACAGCTAAATTTACAACGTTAACTTGGGTTTCCGCGTGGTTAACGCCTTGGCTCTCAACCAAATCTGCAGAAGTTGGAGCATTTGATGATGTGGAGGCTACGCAAAACACAAGCCAGGGAGGATCCATAACTGTGGGTGTCCGTCAAACAATAATTATGAATGGTCTAGGTGCTTGTGTATTGGAAAACAAAGATAATTTTACAGATAGCCAAATTTATATTAAAAAAGCATTTCGTGGTGTGGGTGCTGCACAAACACCAACCGAAGCCGAGGGATTGGAAATGTTGATGTCCTTAAAGCAATAACTAGAAATGGTCTAGACTCCAGAGGTTTGGTCAAAGGAAAACCAAACAATTTTGCAAGGGTCGAATTTGCATTAAGGAAAGCGTCCGGCGATATGGATGTTGCAGAAAACAACAGGTAAGAAGGATCTAGATATGTTGAAGTCCTTATTACATATTTGACTACCAGAAAAGAGGAGGACGTGCCTAGTCCTGTTAATGATACATATCTTGAGCACTTAAATGAGGTTTGCCAATGTCGAGCTTCCTAAGTTTAATGGTGAAGGTGATTCATATCACACGTCACGACCTAAAGCTTTCATGGAAGAACACTTCTTCCTGGGTTTCTAAATCCCATGACAAAAAGGCAGGCCTTTTGATACAATAGCCTTCAGGAAGGCTCAATCCATTTCTTCAAGCAATTATCTGGTCCCTTCTAGCACTGGCATTAAAGGATCTTTTACACAGCAAGCAATATTTGGGCATCGCAAAAGAGGGAAAACTCTAGTACATTAGCACTTGCTTTGACACCTTGGAACTATGACATTAACTAAGTGGATTCTTGGGCATACTCTTTCCTATCAGATCTTTGCTTCCAACTAAGACAAAGTTTTTTCTTGCTTTCACATCTAAAATCTCTCCCCAACAAATGTCGTACTTTTGACATGCATTTACAACTGGGATCCTCGACCAACACTTGCTTGGCTATAAAACTCATTCCAAAAACAAAATAGCTTCACTTTTGCACTTATTCGGCAGGATATGCCATTCATGGCCTTGTTTTAGAAGACCCTTTTGTTTCATGATTTCCTATATAGCTCCATTTTTTTAAAATTATATAAATTATTGTGATATTTTTGAATTTATCAAGAGTAGGAGATCTATTTTTTTATCACATTCCTTCCATCGTACCACAAAAACCTCTAGTGGATCATCAATTGCAATGCCATGCGTATCATCCTGGGATAATCTCGAGTATTATTTCCACGCCAGGAGTCCCATCCTTTGTCATATTATCAATCTGAGTTAGTTATTAAGCCCTGTGAATGAAAATATGTCAATATGTTCTCTTGAGGCATTTTGTCAAACAATACACACGATTTCTCTTAACGGTTGTGTTTTGGATATGATGATGTCAAATAGTTGAAGCTCAAAGTAACAACATCATCCAAATCACTATTATTAATTTGCTGTGCGCCTACACTCAATTTCCCAATTTAAACCAATAGCCATATTTGACCCTCTCGAGTAACCATCACCTACATGCAATCTTGTCGGTTATTGCGTTTCCAATAATGCAACATTTTCCTCTTGCTTTGGCAGTGTGGTTTTTCATTCAAGACCTTGTTTATAATGAGCTTTTATTATGTTTTATCCCCTCCCGTGACTATACCAACAAATCTAAACTTATTCATGTAATAAATGAGATTATGATCATAACTTATACCCATCATGTGACTAACACCTAGGAAAACTTATTTTCCTCTCCACTCTACCCTCACATAACACTAGAGGATGTCACACTCGTAAGAAGATAAAAGAAAAATAAAACACAATATACTTATCTTAAAAATGTAGGAAAACTACTTTTTATAGTAATATAATTGTGACAATGCCAACGAAAAATGCGTAGAAAATATCTATCACATATAAAAATATTAATAATAAATTTAAACAAAACAATTTAATTTATACAAAGATAATAATTTATGATTTTAATTTAATGCTCCCCAACCTACTTCTCTTATTTTATTTCAAATTAGGAACTCTCTAAATTAAATCTTTTCTCTAATACCAACTCTTACATAGTTTTTATTTGTCTTTTGTGTACTCAATCTTATTGTATTATCACTTTATTTTTAAATCTTTGTATCTTTGCTAGTAACTCCTTGTCACCATTGTGTTAGAAAAGAGTTAAATGGAGATCAACCGAAAATACCGTTGGAGGATGAAATATCTAATTTTAATGAGTAACTTTTTCTCAAGGAGTTCATTACCTTTCCTTTTTCAATGATGGAACCTCTCTATTGGGATGACTTCGTTATTATTTGTGGAAACATGTATTGTCTTACCAACTTATCTAATAGTCGGTGTGGGCACTATAACATGTAAATAAACTAGATACATCACCATAAATCTATAATATGATAAGTGTAGTAAACCGCAATCTTCAATCACCGAAAATAAAGGGCAAGTGCATGGAGATGGGGGACCAAAAAGAGGCCAAATTTTTTATTTGAAGAAAAACACGAGCACATTTTGTGAAAGCATGATTGCGTTATGAATTATTAGGATTGGTAATTACCAAGCCTAAAATGCGAGTGCAATATAACGTGAGCGTGTTATAGCATGCTCGCGTTCTGTTTGATATGTGGTATATATGCTTTTGGAGGGATATATTTACTAAAATAAATGGTTCAAGTATACTTGAAAAACTTATACTTTAAATTATTTTAGTAAATATAAGAAATTGGGGTGACTTTGCATCTTATGGAACTAGTCTCATAGCTCCATCAATCATGGTTTAGAAGATAAAGTTTCATATTCTAATCAATGTCAGTACATATGTATTTTTCAGGATTTCAACATTCAACCTAAAGTTTTTAGGGTTTAAATTCTATAATCGATGTATATTTTAGGAAATAATATAGTCATTGTTTAGGTTTTGGGGTCTTCTTGATTTGTTATTGACATTTGTAGGAGTTTTAGATATGTCAAAACTATATTTTATTAACATCACAACTCCCAAAGGTAGCAACAATTGCTCGAATATATGGACTCATGCAATTCCTTATAACACAAAATAAAACAAAACACATATGTAAGTTTTTATCAATTCAAATATTCAAGGGAATGGTCATTCTGAGGTTTGTAAAGGATCTGAAATAGCATGAGAACAATAGGTGCAATTAGAAAAATCATGAGGTCTGTGAAAGATCTAAAACATCAAGAGCTTCATCGAGATTCAAATCATCAAGGAATGGTCATTAGGAGTATGATAAGAGAAGCTCTTCATGAGTGATGGTGGAAATCATCTCAGGCTCACAAACAATGCATATTTTATAAGAGTTTTTCTAAACACTTAATCAATGCTTGGTAATGAACTCACATCTTGCAAGTCATGGAGGTGGAATTTGTAGTGTTTCAATATGCAGTGTGGAGGTCAAGAACATGGAATTCATTCTCAAACATTCCTCCAAGTTTCATTTAGGGATCAATCCTTCTATCAAGAGGAGGAAACCTATCTCCATGAGGAGCAATTGATAAAGGTGTCCAGACATCATATGAATGCTTCCAATCAGGTTACATCTTGGGTGGGGAGGTGAACTATGATATTAAGAAGAGATCATCTTGTTCAAAGGTGAAAAGTAAGGCTCAAGGATTGAATTGATGATCATCATATCCTGACTCTACCATTGTTTCCAAATCTCTTCGAGAAACAAATCAAAATGAGATAGTCGAGCTATTAAGACATCCATGACTATTATGTGTGAAGGATCAAAAAGTCACATATTCTCATGAGAGGGATATGAGAAAGAAGTGTATGAGCATCCTAAATATGATTCCATTCAAGGAGGATTTTGAATCCTAGAAGGGTAAGAGGATGATATTCATATGGATATGTTGTCATGTGAATTGACTAACCCAAAAATGCAAAACTTAAACCATGAAAACCAAGCCACAATGTGAAATCTTTCTCCCAAATCTTCTTGAATCCCTCTCTGGGCCAACTTGCCTCCTATGTCATGATCACCTTGTCCTTGAAGGTATTCCTAATGCATTGGGTGAACATGTATAAGTTTATAAAATGTTTAACAAGGTCCATTATTCCATTCATTGAAGTGCAATAAAAGACTAATTCTCTAGCAAGCCTAAAAAGGCCAATTTTGGCCATTTTGGAGCATGTGTGCATCCTCCAAGAGGGTTATGAAAAGTTCTTAAGTATCCAAAGGTGGTATTTGAAAGAATTGAAGGTTTTGGAAGTAGTTTAGGAATATTTAGGAAAGTTTTGATCATTTAGGGATAGTCTGTTCAACAACGGGTTTTCAGTGCAAGGAATGAGCAGTCAAATTGTGAACCTTGACTTCTCTAGCTGATTCTAGGAGCTCCGTAAGGAGTTAGGAGGAAAACAAGTAGGCACTGAAAATATTGAATAATCCTTTACATTTTGGGAGCATCCATTTTGATCTAAGGCCACCGAAGGTGATGCTAGCAATCATCTCATACTCTCAAGCAATACATACCTCCCAAGAGTGTTTATAAACACTTAATTAGTGCTTGGTAATGAGCTCAATACATTGTGGAGGTTGGGAACATGTGATTCACCTTCAAGTTCTAATTCCACATGGATAAAATTGATCAAAATGGTGTTCTCCACAATGGTATTAGAGTTCTCTGCAATGGTGTGACTCAAGAAGACTCCTAAGTTTTATAACCCAATTCTAGGTAGATTTATCTTCTAAGAATCCTTATCAAGCTGAGATATTAATATTTTCTTTTTGAAACCCCAAAATAGGGTTTTAGATAACTTGATAGGGAGAAAATTCATATTTCTTATCATACACACCCTTCTTGACTCATTTACCTATTGAATAAGCTTTAAGAGGATTAAATTCAAGTTTCTTCTTTTATAACCAGATCTGTGGACGCGTTATATACTCACAACATTAAGCTTTAGGTAAGAAAAACATTAATGGCTAATAAAATACAGTCAATGTTGGAAGTAAATGCTAGATTTCATGAATGGCCACTGTATATTTGTAATGAAATTATTTAGATAGATTTTAATTTCAACTGTAATAACACTAAGAACAGAAAAATGTAGATAAATAATCACAATATGCAAGTATAATTTATAGGACTAAGGGCGTAGCAATATTCAATCCCATTCCTCTTGATAGACATCAATATGTGCATCCTTCTAGTCATTGTGCATCCTTCCTCTGACTAGCCTACCTTTAGTTCAACCTTCACTAGCTAGCTCAAAGGAAATTGCTAACAAGGTTTTACAAAAAAATTAGTGTGCAAGGATGATTACCCAAGGTGATAAATTAATTTAGTAAGATTTATTTAAAGATAACATCCTTCGGAAAATTAATAAGGACATTTTTTGCCATTTTTCATCTGGTAAACACACTTTGGGAATGTTCAAGGACATTCTAAAACATATGAGGGTTATTTTCAAGAGAATTGAAGGTGTCTAAAGTAATTTAGGAAAGAAAATATCATTCAGGATCCATCTGTCCAACATCGGGTATTCAAGGTGTAGGGAATGAGAGCTTCAACGGTGAATGTTTTCTTTTATGGAAGATTTTGGGAGTTCGAATGAGTTTAGAAGGAAAAAATATGCATCGAAATGTGTAATAGATAATCACTTGGACAATGGGTGTAATCAAGAGAATCATGAGGTCTGTGAAGGATCGAAACATCAAGAACCTCATTTAAATTCAAGTCATCAAGGGAATGATCATCATGAGCATGATGAGAAAGTATCACCATGAGTGGTGATGGTAGTCATCTCGAGCTCACAAACGGTACATATCTCTTGAGTGTTTCTAAACACTTAATCAATACTTGGTGATGTGCTCACATCTTGCAATTCAGGGAGTGGATTTCATAGTGCTTCAATGCAGTTGGAGTTCAAGAATATGGAGCTCACCCTCAAACATTCCTTCAAGTCTCATTTAGGGATAAATCCTTCCATATAGAGGAGGAAACCTATTTCCATGAGGATAAATTGAGCGAAGATGTGTCCAGATACTATAAGTATGTTTCCACTCATGTGACATCTTGGTCAGGGAAGTGAATTGTGAAGTTAAAAAGGGTGTCATCATGTTCAAAGGTGAAATGGGAAGTGTACGTACCTTCAAAATTGTAAGGTACTTTATCTTTGGAGCGGTGTAATAAGTGCCCCAATGATGATACAGTCTCTTCGCAAGGTGTTCGGGATCCAGAGAAGCTTTACGAGATATGCGTTAACATCCGCATGCCCCGCTTAGCCCCCACGTGCTTTGTTTTCCCTACTTTTTCCTCTTTTCTTGGCTTTTGGTCTTGATGTGAAACCGCCGCCGAGGGGCGGCGGTCTCAGTGACCGCCGCCCTAAACAGGCGGTGGTCTGTGCGGTTTTCTGACGTAACGCTCTTTTTACGCGCGACCGCGTGAAATATCACAACTCACCAGCCTTTTCTTGCCGACTTGAGCATGCATTAATGTTTTTGGTCCCCTGGAATAGTGTTTTTCTTTTGTTTAATGTTTAGGAGTTCAGTTTGGGTTTGATTTTTGGATGTTTGGATTCCTATAAATGCATGGTTTGTGCACATGCAAAAAAAGGCCTCTCGAATTATGCTCCAAAGTTTGCTTTTGAATTTCTTATTCTAAGAGATTTAGTTTCCCTTTGCTTAGATTTCTTAGTTTTCTCATTGAGTGCTTTGGTTAGTATTGTGTTGCAGCTGGTAAGCCACATATCCAACTTGTGCAAGTGCAAACATTATTTGGGCCACCATTTTCACTCCAACTTTCATGTTTTCGGTGTTGTGGTCTTTTTAGTTTGCTTAGGATTGGTAGCATAGTTTGTTGCAGGTTTGTTTTAGCTTTGTGTTCTTTGTTGGTAAGCCATGAGTCCAACTTGTGCAAACAGTATTATTGTTTTGGAGTAGAATAGTCTAGGCAGCCATTAAAGTTGCAGGTTTTGCTCTTCATACAGACTAGTTTCAGGTTCTGGACGCTTTTGTTGCATGATTCGCAGTAGACCCCGCTAGGAATTGCATAGGCCAAGCTCTGTACACTTGCGCTATCCCTCTCCTATCCGCATTCTATTCGTCTCGCATTCAGAAAGGTTTGTCCATTGATCCAAATATCTATTCCGATGATGCAAGCATTCCATGCTTTTTCGGATTCACGTGAGCACAAAGAACGAAGAGATCATACCGAGGGGACAAGGACACACACACCATCGAATTCGCCACTTTGTTTCTACGAAATCCAGTTCCATCTTTCAAATTTTTAGTTAGAACTTATCAAATAAGTAGTTAATCACTTTATTTCAGTTATCTCCATTCTCGATATTGCCGGGGAGGTTGTGGGGATTGATAGTTTCGAGAAACTATGATTCATTCCTCACTTCGAGGTAGGATCGAGAATCTTGCAGAATAGATTAGTTATTTCATTGTTTAGAATAGATATACGAAATCGCATGCACAAATAGCTACACTCGGCTATTTTGTTTGTTTTACGTTGTTAGTTTAGTTGTCAATTCTAAATATTTTTAAATAATCTTGCTTTCTTATAAATTGCCGGAAAATACAAAAAGAAATGATATATGCTAGAAGTGCACTTTGATATTTTACTTTATTATAGTTTGTTTCATTACTGCTTTTGCATGACAATTACGGGACCTAGGGAGCCCAGGGAATACATTTTCGAGCCAATTGTGCCCCAGCCCAATACCGTAGTGGCAATAACTGACATTGACCAAAACCTTAGGATACAAGTCTTCCAAACAACAACAGACTTCCAACAGATCAGGACACAGTTGAGAGGGTTAAACATCGAAGACGACCAAGCATATCTGTTTTGGTCAAATCAGCCAAACTACAGATTACCCTAGAAAATACCCACATGACTGTAGAAGGGCTCGAAAGAGAACAAACATTCGGGTGTGATCCTTTAGTTCCACAGCCAAACGCTGGAGACACCCTAGTAGATATAGATACCAGCTTAAGAATCCAAGTTGCGAGAACGCCTGTAAGGTATTCTGAGAAGATCGCACAACTGTTGGTTCTAAACATAGAAGCTGAAAAAGCTTACGACTACTGGATACTAGGGATCAGAACTTGATCTCGTATGACCATAACGGGACTGCAACAACCAAGAGTCTATGGTTGTGATCCACAGATCCCACAGCCTAACGAATCCATAAGAGAATTAGACATAGACACTGGCCTACGTAAATTAGTATTTCAGTCTACTCCGATTCCACCTCTCATCATTCAACAGTTATCCCTACTAGACACAACAGCTAACGAAGCTAGAGAATTTTGGACTAGGCCAGAGAATCGTCCATAGAGTTGACTATATTCACCATATGACCCTATCAGGAGAAATACACGAAACCATCCCGGGTCATTTTCCACGCATCCCACAACCCATAGATCGAATCACGCCAGAGCTCGATATTGATTGGAGCCTTCGAGCAGTCATCCTCGTTGATCGATCTATCACACCGGTCCAAGTTAGAAGGGCCTTCTTTGCCTTAGATTCGCAAATACCATTAGTGCGTGTCGAAGACATTAGACTGCCTAACTAGTTTTCCTACACATTCTACCCACACCGGCTGTCTCGGCACGACCTCGGGAGGTCGGGTACGTGGAAGAGTCACTTGTTGATTCTCACACTCACCTGTTGCTTTTCCGACATACAGGAAGCTCATGGAGTAAGTCGAGGATCATCATGTCTTGACTCGCCACAACGTTCAAACCTCTTCAAGGAACAATCTAGGATAAGCTAGTCAAGCTATCGAGGCATTTAGGACCATCATGTGTGAAGGATCAAGGCATCATTTATCTCCATGAAAGGCATATGAGTAAAGCGTATCCTGAAGTTGATTCTATCCAAGGATAATTCTTTGCCAAGAGGGTTAAGAGGATGATCTTCATGATAGAGCACTATGTATGTAAGAATGAGAAATCATCGACTTTCACTTGATGTCACTCACTTGGTAGTGTTCTTAAACACCCATTCAAACCTTGTAGTGTGATCACACTTCAAAGGACTTTGATGACATTACAACCACCTCATTTCATTCCAATTTTGGCCACATGACAAGAATCTCGTAAAGTGATAAATCCTTCCATCTACATGGTGAATACCTATTTCATTAAGTGATAGATAATCGAGAAAATGGTTTGAGCATTATGGAGTTGATTTGCGATCACGAGGATTAATTATGGAGGCCCTAAAAATTAAGAGAGAGATCCTCACTCTTGCATTGTAATTGTAAGAGAGCATCATACTCCCATCATCATGATGTAGATCTCATAATATTGTTTCTAAACACTTAAATCATCGCTTGATCTTTTAGAAACACACTTTCAACTCATGGTAACTTATTTTTACCAATTTTTCATTTTAGAAGTTTTTTCACTCAAAAACACAACATGGGGCATTAAGAAGGTGTTTTCCACTCAAAAAAATTGGCCCCATCCTCACGAGATCTTAACCCATAGTGAACAATAGTCTATTTATGATAGTACCTATTCTGAGAGGTACTTATCAACATTTACAAATATTCACCTATCACCATGTGGTGACCATCTCTCTTTTGAACCTTATTACATTGGTTGGTGTTTTCATTTATTTCATATATCATTGATGGTAAAGGATGAGTGAAATTTCATGTACATAGGTGTTTGTCAATGGTGTGCAGTGGTCTCAAGCTGGTTATTTGAGATTTCAGGATGGTTTTAGGGTGGTCTCGAGTGATACAGGCTTGACAAGTGGGGTTAATTCCCACCGAAGGTATGTTGCTAGTTTTTCTGCTCTACGTATATGTTCTACATGTTATAAATGATGGTTCCAACATGTGCAAGAACTTTTGGAGTGAGTTTCGGAGTTAATTTTGGAATTTTTAGATGTAATTGGCTCATTTAGGCCTAGTTCTAGAGCCTAATAAGGTATGATAGCTTAATGCAAGTCATGAAAATGTTATGTAGCATGGTAGGATCATAGGAACATTTCCTATGGGATTTATGAGCAATATCAAGACTTATTTTAGCTCCTAGAGGAAAATTTCAAAAGTTCACCAAAAATGTCTTTGACGAATAAAAATTAATGCTTTGAGATAAATGAGATGTGTTTGATCTGTACATTAAAATTCATGGAAAACCAACCTATAGAGTGTGTAGAGGGGTATATTTTAGTGCTTCATGTCAAGTTTCATCAAGTTTTGAAGAAGTTTGTGGAAGTTATGCAAGTTTTCCTAAAACTAGCTTCTTAAGGAATGTAAATTGAGCACCTTGTCTTCTTATCATCCAATAAAAATATGGAGCCTACTTTAGAAAAATAATAGAATGAATTTTTTAAGAGCATTCCAAGCCTGAGTTTTTTCAAAAAATTGAGGGTCAAAGGTGGAAGAACAAGAAAGTTCTCATCATTCTTCTAACCTTGTTTTTATATCTCTCAGGATTCTCTTGAATTAATGGAAGTAAATTTGGTTTTTTTACTTCAAATCTTGTGCATAATCTATTTTAAGATGTTTCAAGTTTGCTTAAGGTTGACTCCAAGGTTGATTCATTCAATTCTTTTCAATTAATGGCATCTTCCTTCAAGTCCTTTCAGTGAGGCACAAGTTGCATTTTCCAGTCATATTGTGAGATAGTACAGTCATAGAGGTTATGGTTGCATCAAATTTTGAGGTTGGAATGGAAATCTATATTCCTCTACAAGTAAATTTTAAATGGTCTAAGCTATTAATGGTCCTAACTTGACAAAAAGATGGCATGATTCTTTTTTGCCTCCAATCTACCTTCTAGAATCACTTCTCATGTTTGAAGCCTAAGTTGTTAAGATTGCTTTCAAAAAAAATAGTTTTTTTTAGAGAATCTAGAGTGTTATAATGGCTCTCAAATATTCACTCTTGCCTCCATGAATCCTAGAACAGTCCGAGGTCCCATTGGAGTTTTTCAAGCTTGTTATTGACCATGGTGCAGACAATACTCAATTGTACATGTTTAAGATTTACAAGTGTTAGTGAGCATTTGGCATGAAGGTGATTTATTTGGAATTGATATAGGGTGTATAATCCTTCAATTAGCTCAATTGAGTTATGTAATACATCTTATCATTCTTAAAGTGACTTTTGCTTGGTAAGCAAAACACTTTGTCACCATCTTTTCTATATTGCGCACTACTAAATGGAATAACTGGGAATGTTTTTGGGTATTATAAAGTAAGAGAAAGTTTGAAAAAGGTGAAAAAAGTGTACATATATATCTTGAAGTTAAAACTTATGAATTTCATCCAAAATTGAACCAGAAAATCAATTTTCAGCCCTCTCGAGTATGCACATCAAGTAAAACCCCTCGGCTAGGGTTTGAACTAGGGAAATCCTTGAATCTCGAGTACCAACCAAAGTGAAAACGTAAGAAACTTCAAACATTTCTTTGTATGGTGGTATCCTTCAAGATTGTTCATATCTCAAGTATTTTCATCAAGGTTTCATTGATATTTTCTTAATAGATTTTTTGAGACATTTTCTTCCTCCTTCTAAAGTGTTGGCAAGTAAATTTAGTGCACTCTATCTAACTATGAATGCCTAAGACTTCCCATAAATCTTAGTAATGATATTGGAAGGCTTGAAGTGGACTTGAACATGGTTGAAAATGTTTTCAAAAAATTACAATGGTGTTTTCCTTCGTTCTCGAGTTTGTAAACTAAACTTGCCAATTTCCCAAATGCATCTATCGGTATAATTTCAAAATAGAGTATGGACATCGAATATTTGAAGTGTCGACAAGGGAATCAAGGGGTTTTTGTATTATTTGTTTGTGTAACTTCTCTATACTTTGTTAGAACTCCTTATGTAAGCGCCCCTGAGCTCGTAGTATTCAAAAAGGTAGTTATTCATATGATGACAGGATTTGTTTTAGATGGAAACTAAAATGAAAAGGGTACAATGAAACACAAGAGGTTCCATTTGTCAAACAACAAAATCCAAGTCTTATGAAAGAGTCCAAAAAGGTCTCGGGAAGAAAAAAGGTAAATATGCACATGTTGACAAAAATTGATAGCGATTCTACAATGTGTGAGAGGGTATTCAGGTTGTTCGAGCAAAATTGGAGAAGTAAATGAAGAGTTTAAGAGTTTTGTGTGAAAATCAAAAGGTTTTGAATCGATAGGTCTAAATATGAAAATGAGCATTGAGTGTAAAACTTTCTTCTACTTGAAAGTGTAAAAATGAGGATATATTAGTGTATTGCAAATGAATTTGTGTGAGATGTATATTGAATTGTTGATAGAGGAAAAGGGATATGCAAAGTATTGGACTAAACTAAGAAAGGTAATGAGTTGAGTACATGTTGGAGCATGAAGTTGATGGTAGAGGTGTTGATGAGAGCACTAGACAAAATTGAAGATTGTAGGTGACTGATAGTGTAATAGTGTTGTGTGAGTATGAGACTGATTTCAAAAAGGTTGTAAGAGGAAAGTATGTTAGAAAATTGAGTTGTTGAAAAACAAGAGCATGCAAAGTTTTGAATGAGAATGAAAAGATGACAGTGAATGAGCTGATAGTTCAGAGAGCGGTGAGAGAATGAATCATGAATTGAAGAAAATGATCAAATTTTAGATGGAGTGAGAGAGTTTTTGAGAAACTTTAGGGTCACAATATGTTGTCTAGAAACAAAATTGAAGTGTATGATCAAATTTTATGTTATTACTTGAGTTATAGCTCAATACATTAGGAAGGTAGTGACATTCTTGCAAGTTGTAGTTTGCATATCATCAATTTATAGCTTGATATGAAGTAGCAGCTTCATTAGTTGAGTTACAACTCAATAATCTTGTAACCATTATGAAAATATTCCTTTGGTTAAGTGGGTTTTTTTCAAAAATTGTGTTTCCCACTTAAAAATCTTGTCTCTCTCTTGTGTGTGTTCATTGTTACATCTAATTTGTGTTGTTTTAATCTAATACAAGAATCAAACATGTGATTGAAGTTTGAATTATCTTACAAAAATTTGAATTGAACACGATTTACTATGAAGTAGTAGCTTCACTTGTTGAGTTGGAACTCAATAATCTTGTAACCATCATGAAAATAGTCCTTTGGTTCGAGAGGGTTTTTTCCCATTGGGTTTCCCACTTAAAGATAATTTCTCTCTCTTGTGTGTGTTCATTGTTGCATTTAATTTGTGTTGTTTCAATCCGATACAATAATCAAACATCCGATTGAAGTTTGAATTGTCCTACAAAAATTTGAATTGAGCGATTCACCCCCTCTCAAAGTGACATTTTTGTCTGGAACTAAAAGGGGCAGTTGCACTATTTTTAAATTCTTCATGAAACCTTCAAGTCTTAAAGAAAAATTGATTTTACCAACATGTATATGACTCACATATCTTTTCAATGCCTTTTTTCTCCTAACCCATTACAGAGCTCCCAAAATCATCCAGAGATGTCATATTTCACCATTAGAGTGTTTGTTCTCTGCACCTAGAAAACACGTCATTGCCCAGATTATCCTTGAATGAGAAAACCTTTCCTAAATATTCCTAAATTGCCTCCAAAACTTCCAAGATTCTATGACATCACCTCCGGATGCTTAATATATTTCTTGAACTCTCCCAGAGGGTGTTTGATTAGCTCATAATGTTATTTTTAGGCCTCTAGAGGAATTTATCTTCCATCAAGTCACACTGAACTCATCAATCATCATATTTAATCATCCATGCACATTGAAACAAACTTAAAAATCTTGTTAATAATATCTTTTGAACCAAGTTGAGAGTGGTACTCGATGCAGTTTGACTCAGAGGAAGGATGCACGAGTTACTGAGAAGCGAAAGATGCATTCCCAAGATTGTAAAGTAGGTAGTCATCCATAGTATGATTCTACCATATTATAAGACGAAATTAGGGATTCAACTCCATGCTCATGGGAAAATTCATGAGTCCATATATTTGATCAATTTTCGCTACCTTTGGGAGTTGTGAGGTTTGTAAATTCTAATTTTGACACATTTAACACTCCTACAAATGTCAATAAACAATCTAAAAGGCCCCAAAACCTAAACAATGACTATATTATTTCCCAAAATAGACATTGATTGTAGAATTTAAACCCTAAAATCTTTAGGCTGAATGTTGAAATCCTAAAAATACCTATGTACTAACTAGATTAGAATATGAAAAACTATCTTCTAAACCATGACTCATGGAGCTATGAGACTAGTTCCATAAGGTGCAAAGTGACCCTAATTTCTTATATTTACTAAAATAAATTTAAAGTATAAGTTTTTCATTTATTAATATTTATACTTTAACTTATTCTTAAACCATTTATTTTAGTAAATATATCCCTCCAAAAGCACATATACTACATAGCAAAACGTGCTCGCGTGTTATAATGTGAGTGTGTTTCCTCTTCATTGGGTTTGAAATTCCCAATACATAGGCTTGGATTTGCCTTGGATATCCAAACCTAGGGTTTGGACTATGTAATCCATGAATAAATCGTGTTTGACAAAAAAACATCAAAATCTCACGTGTACACCCTAATATCTCATGCATTATAAAATAATGTTCAAAAAATATATACTGCAATATCAAGCTCGGTTTTACCTTAGTGATGATATACTTCTTTCTAAAATCTGATTAGTTTAAGGCTTTCATCCATAATTTCTTTTACTAGTACCTTCTTTTCTTGCCAAAACCTATGCATACGTTTTGGTGCACAATTTATGATTTTTCATCCAATTTTTTTAAAAAGTGGTTTCATATAAACGCATTCTACATGCATTAAAAATAAAAAAATTAAAAATCGACTATTTTTCTCAACGTTAAGGGGTTATACACACAAATATTTTATTTTCGGGATGTGTGCACTTTGAAAGTTAGTAAAAAATATATATTTTTCCAAAAATTATGAGCAATTAGTGGGACCTCATATATGGTATTAACTAACCTTATACTTGAGGGGTTTTGAAAAAAATATATAACTCAAAAATGGGGGGAGGCGAGGGTGGGCGCACACACAATAGGTTCTTATCTTTTTGACACAAAAATAAACATACTTTGTGTACACACCATGTTTGACCCTCTTAATCTCCACCATTTTCAAAAAAATACCAGTTTAGAAACTAGATTCTGAGCTCTACGGTACTTATTCTTATCACTTTGTCAAATTTTGAGCATATGCATGCCAAATTATTATATGAAGTTCAAGTTTCGTTGATTTCAAGAAAAATGTGTCCACTTTTGACCCCCTTTTGGTCCCCCATTTCCATGCACTTACCCTAAATTAGTTTCATATTTATTATTGAGTAATAAGGTAGCATACGTATAATAAATGCCACATCAATATACATCCACAAAATATTTTTCATGTTGATTTAAGTCCATGAACATAAATCTTTATACCATCTAGTGATAGAAAAATAAATTAGTCCAACAAATTCAAAACAATAACATAATAGTTTGAAAGTGATCCTTATAGATCTAATAAAATTTCATTTGAAAAACCACACACACACACACACACACACACACACACACACACACACACACACACACACACACACACACACACACACACACACACACACACATGCACACATTGGCACATGTACACGCACACGCATACATTGGCACACACACATGCACACACACACACATTGGCACACGCACGCACGCACACACGCCTACACATGCACGCACATACATGCATACACAAACACCATATAATATAGGTTTTGTGGTCCTATTGAACCTTCGCTTGATCAACTATGCCTTGTCAAAGTTGAGTTGGATGTTTGTTGAGGATATTTACAGCTCAAACTCGAACACAATATGGGTTAAACACATGTTGTCTTACTTCAAATACATGGAATATATCATGCATCTTGGTAGACAATTTTTTTGGATAAGGTATAAATCCTTAATACCTAAAGGAATACTTTTGATATAATGTAGTACATAAATAGTTGGCATACATAGAAGCACTATAATAATGTTTTTAATGTTGAATGCACATACATCAAAAAATGTTCCATATAAAATAAGAAGGTTTTGAGAAGGGGATTGCACAAAGGATTACATGATCCTAAGAGAAGGATTGTGTGTAGAAGAACGAGATAGGCAACAAGGTCCCAAGGATGGTACAAAGCACAAAATTTGGGATAGATAATCATGTGATTATCAAAGTTATGTAACCGATAGATGTGTTATATTAAAACTCATAGAAGTTCTTCTAACAATATTTTCAGGCATATGATAGCTCCTTCATTAAACCTACAAGATATCCAAAAATATACTTTATTCAACCAATGTAATCATTATGGTCAATATCACTTTGATAAAATAAAAAGGCTAATGAATGTGTATAATATTTTTAGCCAAAAACACCAACAAGTGTTAGAGCAACTAATTTATCATATTCACTAAAAATGAGTTACCTCCTTACTTAGTTACGTTTCTTTAAATGTAATCTATTTTATAAATTTAAGAAAACATTTATATTTATAAAATCCGTATCAAAGTGCTAAGCAAGATATATGAATAGTCTTTTACGAGCCATGATCAAATGTTAGTTCTTTGAGTGAACTTAAAGATGCGTGAAACACCATAACTCTACCATCTTAACTATGAGAGAGAAACAAAACATGTTCACAATGAATGACATAGTTTTGAAATATGTGGTCTCAAGAGAACTCCTTTTACAATGTTCAAAGTTTCACATTAATTAACAAATCATTTTTAATTTTCCCAATTTGGTTCTTGAATGCCAATTATGAGTTAACATCTTGGCCAACATCATATCTAGGTATAGGGTCACTTAAACCTATATACCTTTAAAAAAAATTATGCTACATATATATAAGGAACATGTATATGATATATGTTTGTTCCATATAAAAAAATTATCCCAACTACTAGGGATGCTCATTGGACTCCCATTCATGTTCGTAATTTATACCAAGAAGATATTTACTCAAACACCCTGTTAGTTCCAATAATAAAAGCCCATAAAACTCACTATTATATATTTATAGAAGGGGTGTGCCCTATTGTAAAACAAAAAATGGTACACATCATACAAATTAGAGATTTAATAAATATTATAACGAATGATTATTTGCATGTAAAATGACCTAGATTAACCCCAACGCAATAGAAAAATAGGGAAGTTGTTGTCTTTCATTTTATTTTCACCATAAAAAAATTTTATGAACCATTCCAACTACATAAAATAATCATGGACAATCTCATTCTAAAAATAAAAGGTTAAATAAGATTATATTACATGTGTGTTGATTAGATCCGGCTTTGTAATTATATGTCATTGGGGGTCAAATTTCACGGACAAATTTTAAGTGGTGGTACTTATTGTTGGCCATTATGTGTTAGTGTTGTCATTGATTTCAACGCCATTAATGGAAAATGGTGTCATGGTGTCATGTGAGTCTCCATGAGGTGTTATTCGATGTCAATCATGAAGGTTGATTGGTAGTGTCCATGTTTGGTGAGTTATAGGAGGTCCTAATACATGATCTAGTGAGTTGAGTCATTGTATGAGTATTATTGAGGTGGTTGGAGTGTTTCATGAGGTCAAATATGGTTGGTGTGATGTGTTTCATATGTCTATTGGTCTGCATGAGGTCATCAAGGTCAAGTTCATGGGTTTCAGGCATTGAGTGAGGTCATTCCAAGCTTGTTTCTAGCCCTAGAGCGTGTAAAATGAAGTAGAGATGTGATATTTGGACCTAATTTGTCTTATCTAAGCATGGTAGCATCATGGTTATGGTATACATGACATGTATGGTGAGTTCCATATCTGCACTCCGAGGTTTGATATGGGTATGAGGTCTTTGGGAAGTAAATAGTGAGAAATAAACATGTTGGCATAGGTAAGTCATTGTGGGTTTGGAAATTTTCAAACATATTCGGGATATGTACTTGAATATAGATAGGTATAGGATGCTGTTATGATGCTTCATGACAAGTTTCAGGTCAAAATGGTAAAGGAATTTAAAGTTATGCAAGTTTTGGCAAAACCGGGTAAGTTACAATGTGATTTTCAAGAAAAAATGGACCTTCTAATGCTCATTGTGAACTTTTTACTTTGCATGAGGACCTAATATATTTGGCATAGCTTCTAAGGTCAGTTATGAAGGTTTCACAAAAATAATGAGGTGTTTTGATAGTCACATTTTTATGAACGTTCGTTAAGAAGGTAAAGTGGTTTGAAACCATAGCTAAACCCTAATTAGGAGCATCTTAGAGAAAAGTGATTTTACCATCCCAGTTTTGATTGATAGTAAATAAGTGATGTTTGGATGTTGTAGAGGACTCTTTCATCTTTCCGAAAGATAAGATAGAATAGGTGACCATATGTGGGCTCCACTTAAAATTACATGTTTCTCAAGAGTTCCAGTTTAAGGAAAAGTTCTCCAAAGAAGGTGTAGACATCTAAAATGTCGACATGGTTAATTACGATTAACTCTGTCCCGCAAATATCCCAACACTATCAACATAATAATTAATCATGAGATTATTTATTATCCCTTTACCACATTTACCCTTTATCGTAAATCTAACATTCCTTTTTGTCATATTTCCCCTTTTAATCATTTATCAAATATCCCAACATTTCATCATTAATCATTTTCATTCATCTAATATCCCATTTTTATCATTAATCTCATTAATCCATTATTATATCATATTATCCTATTTAATTCTTCATTAACATTTCCTAGGAATTTAATATTCCTACATCTCACCTACCACCTACCCTACACATCCCTACACCTAGCCTTTCCATGTAACCTCACCCCTAATCATCATTTATTAACCTAATATAATCCTAATCCTAATCCTAATCACATCCTCACCTCTAAATCTAGAGGCTTCTAAATCTAGAAGCCTCTCTAACCTTCTCCTTCCATTGAATTTTTAATTCAATGGAAGCTTCTTCCCTCCATGAATTTTAAATTCAAATTTCTAGAATCCTCCATTCTAGAATTCTCCATTCCTCACATGCATCTTCCACCCTTGATCTCAATCCAACTTGGCTTAATCATAGCCATTAAACCATCCACCCATTAACTATAAATTTATCTCTCCTCATCTATGAGATCTAGCTTGGAATGAGCTTGAAAATAGCTTGGAACATCTCAACAATCCATAACTCATTTTTTCCATTTTTATCATCTTTAATTATCTAATCAATCCATCAATCAACATTTAATTCTTCATCTTCATCCAAAGAAATCATCAAGAAATCAAGGGGAGGTGTTTCCTCCGTGTCTCCACCAACATCTGAAGCAAAAATAAATCAATCAAGAGAAAATCCAAAGCATCAAAAAGAAGTTGTATAACTTGTATATAAGTACAAGTATTGAATCTCTCCTCTCTTTCCATTCATTTCTCTATCTGAGGTATTGTTGGAGAAGATTAGAGTAAGAAAGCAATTTAGTTGTTTTCTTTCATTCATCTCACAAATCTTTTCTTGCATATACAGAAGGTAAAGTCTAAATTGAAATTTATGATATCCCAGGAGTTTTTATATGTCCATGATGATTTCAGGTCATGTTTGTCATGAAAAAGTGCAAAGTGTGCCCTATTTGTGAAGACTGATTTTTGGGCGGTTTGGAGCAAATCTGTGGTAAATTTGACATTACATGATCTACTGGGTGAGTTAGGACTCCTTTAAAGTTTTTGTGAAGCTAGATTAGATATATTTCTAATGGTATATCAAACTTGTGTTGTTGATATGGTATGAAAAATTATGACCTGATCTTTTAGGGTCAAGTTTAGAGGATGTTGTTGTTTGCAGGAGAACATAAGTTGCAACATTTTTATTATCTGACCCAAAAGAATATTTTTATAGGTAAAAAAGTGAATCCATGCCCATATATGATCTCTAATCACCAATAAAACACATCCACATAGCTTCCTAGTTTAGATTGACATTTTGATGATTGAGTTTAGAGTTTTATAAAGATAGTAGGTCTAGACATGAGTATCAATCACACATAGTAGACACAAAATCATACACATATTACTACTTTACTATGCCATCAATATGTTCTCATATGCATGAATCTAAAGTAAGAAAAGTATTCAAGTGGTCACATTGTCTCTTTTCCATCTATGCTCTCGATTGATTTCCATGTTACTCTTCTCTACACCTCTCATCTTTATGTACATTTATGGTCAAGTCACGGGGATCCCTATTGGTCTATATTATCACATTTTTCGTTATTGTCTCCAAGAAACTAGCACCTGTGCACTTGTGTCCCATCCGGGGCACATATGTCTTGCTTAATATTTTTACACTTTTGACATTTTGGTCGGCCTTACTTCTTTTCTCATTTTAATCCCACTTTATTAGTGTCGAAATGCAAACAAGACTCATATATATACACAACATACTCGTTATTATTTTGGATGGAAATTCAACATGGCTAACACATCTACATATTATCACTACTATCAAAAGGGATTGCATTTTGGGCTACATACACTTTATAGGAAGGCAAGTGTTGAATTCCATACCACACAATGACATCAATGCTAGATATAACCCACTATTTTAGCGTCATTGGCATGAGGGAACACCTAAGGACACTATTTCACATATAAGCACAAAGAACTACGTGGAGTCCGGAATGTAGTGCAATACTCAGACTAAGTTCATTGCAAAGTGCTCAATACTAAGTTCACTCATCAAGGCTACCTTTGTGGTTAGTCCAACTTCACATATTACATATTTTATAAAGATCTAATGTGTTTGTGAGCTTTTATAGATAGATAGGGTTTTTTTATAGTTTTTATAGGTATGATCAAAATGCTAACATAAGAGTTAGAGCGACAAAGAAAATATTGGAGTGAAGACCCTCAGACCTAGAAAAATAGTAGATCCTAAATATTCACACAAACACTAGCTCTAAAAAGGAACACTAGTGCCCGACCACCGATGTCCCCTTGTGGGCAGTTCTGTCTAGCATAGTTCGAGTCCTAGAAGTATCTACGAGTGAATTTGACATCATTTCCATCTAGATACAATATATACAAAATCCCGATCACCTCCACGCTACGTAAATGAGATAAGTCATCTATCTCTCTCATTTTCTTAGAGTTTTACATTGTTGAGTACTTAGCATTTGTATATTATTATATATTATCATTTGTATATCCCTTGTTACATTAGTTACTTTGAAATTAAGATTTAATTCAATTTATATTAAATCATTTAGTGAACCCATTTCTTCCTCAAACCCCTTTCCCTATGATCTAAACCCCTTATGGCTAATAAAAGGTATCCATCTCAAAATCATCCTACGACCTATATGACCACGCAACCAATAATTTCCAATACCTATGAATAATCGAATAATGTGACCTCAATACAAATCCTCAACATGATCCAAAAGTTCCAACAACTCCTCACCTTCCAAGCATATATTCCTATCGGTATCTAAAGCCTCAATTTTGCATAGTTTCCTACCAAAAACTTAACGAATATTCTCCCGCATCTACCATATCCACGAATGATGCTCCATCCTCTAGTCCTTGTACTATGGGAAATGCTAGAATTAATATAGATTATTTGTATGATGAGGTTCTTGCTAGCAAAAATATGGATGATAGTGACTCGATTATGATAATGATGATGCAAAAATGAATGATGATGTTTCCAATGCTTTCCATACTACACCCAATGCTAAAACTACTATAAATTCTTTGTATTGTGATGATCCTCTTAATGAACATATTGCTTGCGAAAATATGGATGATAATGAATTTGATTTTGATAATGATAATTCACATGTTAATGATGATGTTTCTTCCATTAATTTTTTTGAATGTGAATCTACTCCTTCTCTCTCATTTGCTTATGAAGTTATTTTCAATGATGTCTATTTTGACACTAATGTTATTGCTAGTACACCTCTTACTATGCCTAATGATCCTACACCTAGTACATCCGTAGAGCTTCCACATTCATCTCCTTCTTTCACATCACCTCCTATTTCGCAGCTCCTATGGTTACTCATAATGGAATGTTTTAACCCCGTAATGTGCCTTTCACTTCCCAAACCATCCCTCCATAAGAAATCATCTCCCTCATGCATGTTTTTGGTGATCTACAAAGTCAATTCCATACCCTTACCCTCACGAGTAAAGCCTATTATGCCTCCTTTGATAATAATAACCTTCTAGGAAATATCATTCCTAACAAGATTCAAAATTCTTTTTCCCAAAGGGTTTCATTATGACTACCTTCTCGGGTTTTGACGGCAAAGAGGGAATCCGTATTTGTATCTAAAATATTTTCAATTAGCCATGGCCTCTTGTTCCAATGATCGGTTGTTACTCAAATATTTTCGTCATAGCCTTTTTAATGTTGTTATTTACTTGGTATACTCATCTTCCTAATGGATCTATTAGTACCTACTATGATATGGAGGATGTATCTCTTAGACATTTTATTTCTAATAACCGATCTAAAGTTACATATGAACATTTTCCTTCTTTGCATCAAGGAAAGTTAGAGCCAATTTTAGATTACATTTTACGCTTTAATTCTTGCATGCACCATTTACTTTTCCATCCCATTGATTTAGAAATGCAATATATCTTTTGTTGTGGCTTAATTCCTCCATTAAAAGAAAAGCTATTATATGATACATGTGATTCATTTACTCTTATTTTCTTTAAGGTTGTTGATTTAGAAAAAGACTTAATTGTGGATCATGTTATAATACCTACTTCGCTTCTTCTACCTCTCCTGGAAGCTATGTCTTCTCCTCTCTTATCTATTGACCCCACCTTATCAATTTCCTTTTCCTCCTCCACGTAAATATCCTCCTTTTACATCTTTGTGTCGGTATCCACCTAGATCCTCACCATCTTCCAACCATGCACCACTATAATTCTCACATATTACTAAACTCGATGATGTCTTTGCGTACATTGCTTAATAAGTGGTTGATCTCGTATACCTTAAAAATAACATTATCCCCTCATTCCTAGCAACACTATTGTGATGACCCTTTTTTGAATTTTCACCGCATCAATGACCACCACGACAATGATTGTTATTCCCTTCATGATAGAATTCAACTATTAGAAGATAATGGTGTCATTTCCTTTCGTACCCACCCTCGTGATCGGTCTCTCTCTCCTCCTCCTTACAAGTGAGACTTTGCACACATCACCTTATCTAAATCCCCGCCTCCTAAGGTTTTTATCCATCCACCTCCTAAGTTCATCATTCATCCACTTCCTCCAAAGATTCCACTTCCACATTATAGTATATAACCTTTCCCATTGTTGGGCCTATCTCCTCGACATCCAATTTATCAGCTATACACATGCTCGTGTTGTTCCACATGTTCCTAATGTACATCACAAGCCTCTTTCCCTCTAGTAGGTGCTACTCATATAATTACCACATGACCCGCTTGTGTTCTCAATGTTCATACATGAATGTTTAGGAAATTGTTACTTAAATGAAACTCACTCTCATACAAGGGGTTATTGCTTCCCCCTCATTTTTATCACACTAGATTATCTCCATTGTTCCACATCTCAAGATTCTACAATTATCATCGTATCACTATTTTATTCTACTACATTATCTAATAACCTTTCCATTTCTATTTTTATAACATTACATCGCACACACATAAAGATATATATATATATATATATATATATATATAAACACCATATGCTATATTTTTAACTATTATTCAAATGCAATTTACATTCAATTCCTTGCCTAAGACTTTTTTACACATTGTCATGAATATAAATGACTAACATTATCAATCAATGCAACTATACCATCAATGAATATCGAATAACTTAAACGATACAATCAAAAACCAAGTGCAAGTCACAATCATCACATAGTATAGAATGAACATAAAAAATGAATGTGACATCAACATGTGTGTGTAATATAATCAAAGTTATACGATAAAATCACTGAAGGGAAATAGCCCATGCCTCAATACATCATGAAAGGTTTGCATGGTTTGTTTATTTATTTCATTACAGTGATTTTCTTTGTTTACAACATGCACGAAAAACATACCCCTCCACTAAAAATGATAATTTAAGGTATTACGAGACACATGTGTAAATCATACCTCAAAAATACTATTCACTCTAGAATGTCTTTTGTAACCCCACCACAACCATCTCCCCTTTTACAACTTGCTCCAACAAGAGTGGCTACATTCAACCTTTCAACATCAACTATGCATGCCTCCATGCCTCCTTAAAGATAGCGGTATGGGATATCAAGCCACTCGAGATCATATGCTCTCTTCTCTTCAAGAATCCCTCAAACATGTTCAGTACATTCTCAATGATGAGATGAGCTTCATTGGTCCAAAAATCGTTACGAAACTCAACTTTTGGCTATGTGAGGCTTTCCCCACTTCAATTTTTCCTCTTTTGGTAACATATCCTTAATTCTCATTGGCGACCTTGGGCAATCGCCCCCTTTCAAGGATGTTCCACTATGTGTTGGCCACTCATATGGAACAAACATGTGGAATAACTTTACCACTCATGTGATGCTTAAGACAATCTTTCATCAACAAGGTTCAGATCATGCTCAAATTTATTTTCACCAACTTCTATTAAATATAATAGATGGTATCCCCCATATTGATGACTAGAAAACACTTCTCCAACGCGTTGATGCAAAGATGACATAATGTGAGATTGTTCCTTTCCTTCCAACTCCACATTTGTTTGCTAAAAATGAACTTGTTGACCAACACAATCTCAACATGTTGAAATCTCTCAACAAGTTGGGGGCCAAAAGGGGGTCTTATGTGGATACATTTTTCTAAAAATAAAAAAACTTGTACAAGTTTTTTGAAATAGTTACACTCAAAATTGGAAGATGTTGTATAAATATGAATCGTAGCATTTTGAGTCTAGTTTCTAAGCTACTAAATTTTATTGAAAACAAATAAGTTTAAGTGGGTCAAATAACTAAAATACCAATAGGTGCTCTGTTTTTGTTAAAAAACATAATAGAGTGACTTTCGTGCCCCCCACCATTTTTTGAGCACCATTTAGTATTTTTGAAAACCCTTTGGTAGAAAGATAGCTAGGAGCATCTAGTTTGTTTTTTAGATTTTTTTAGCGAGTATTTATTTTTTTATGATTTTTCTAGTACATAAATTTTAAGTTTTGAAAAATAACGGAGCTCTCGATTGTGCCCCCCCTAACTACCTCAAAAAATCAAAAATTAGAATTTTTTTGAATGTGTATAGAATTAGACCTAGTTTGTGCTAGTATAAAAAAATTTCAGTTTTAATTATGAGCCAAAAAAAGATACACGATGAAAGATAGACATATTTAAACTTCAAAAAATAGCTATAAAAAGGCATAGTTATAAAATAAATAATATGGAAACCTTATATTAGTCAGAAAAATTGAAAATTTATATTTTTAGAAAGAAGAAACTCTACTCTACGTTGTGGTATAATTTTTTTAAAACGAATCGATCGTTTTATGTTGATTTATCATGGTGGAAGTGGAATTTTTGCATTTTCCTATAAAAACACATTGTTTGTTGTGTTTGTGCAGGTCCATGCTCGCGCTTGGGATCCAAACCGGATCTAAGCCTTGAGGCATGGCTTGGAAAAAAGTATAAACATAAAATGCATACGCATTCTTCATAGTATGAACATTATATGTGCTTTTGGCATGCTTTTATTTACAAAAATTAATGTTTAAATTTTATTATTTCTTTTACTTTAAATTTATTTTAGTAAATATAAGAAATTAGGGCCACTATGCACCTTATGGAACTAGTCTCACAGCTCCATTAGTCATGGTTTAGGAGATAATTTTTTATAGTATAATCTGGTCAATACATAAGTAATTTTCACGATTTCAAACATTCACCTAAAACTTTTAGCATTTAGATTTCTAAAATAAAACCATAAACCCTAAAATTAAACCCTAAAAGCTAAGGCCCTAAACCTAAACCCTAAACCCTAAACCCTAAAACCTAAACCCTAAACCCTAAACCCTAAACCTTAAACATTCAACCCTTACCCGTAAGCCCTAAACCCTAAACCCTAAGCCTTAAGCCTTAAGCCTTAAACCATAAGCACTAAGCCATAAACCCTAAACATTAAACCATGAACCATGCGCCCTAAATTCTAAACCCTAAACCCTAAATCCTAAAAACTAAATCCTAAACCCTAACCCCTAAACCCTAAACCCCGAACTCGCTAAACCTAAAACCTTAACCCTTAACCCCGAGAACCTAAACCCTAAACCCTAAAACAAAAATAATAAACCATCAACCCTAAACACTAAATCATAAACCCTAAACCCTTAAGCATAAACCCTAAAACATGAGCCCTAAGCCCTAAGCCCTAAACACTAAATCCCCAGATCCCCGAACTATAACCCTAAACCTTAAACACGTAACTTTGAACCCTAAAACTTAATCCATAAACCTTGAGCCATGAACCCTAAACCCTAAGCCTGAACCCTACACCCCCTTGAATCCCCGAGCCCTAAACCCTAAACCTTAAACCTTAAACCCTAAACATTAAACCCTAAACCCTAAATCCGAGCCCCGAGCTCTAACCCCTAAACCTTAAACCTATAACTCAAACCCTAAACCATACACCCTGAACCCTAAGCCCTCAACCATAAACCTTAAACCCTAAGCCTTGAACCCTACACCCCGAACTTGAGCCTTAAACCCTAAACCATGTACCATAAGCCATAAACCCTAAGCCCTAAACCATAAACCCTAAACCTTAATCCCTAAATGCTAAATCCTAAAACCTAAACCCTAAACCATGAGCCCTAAATGCTAAACCCTAAAAACTAAATCCTAAACCCTAAACCATGACCCTAAACCCTAAACCCTAAACCCTAAACTCTTAAACCTTAAACCCTAAACCCTGAGCCCTAAACACTAAACCCTAAACCCTGAACTTTGTGACCTAAACCCTTAACCCTCAACCCTTAACCGAGACCTAAACCCTAAACCCTAAAACCAAAATAATAAACCCTAAACCCTGAACACTAAATCTTAACCCTAAACCCTAAACCCTAAACCCTAAACCCTAAACCATAAACCTTGAACCCTGAGCCTTGAGCCCTAAACCCTAAACACTAAATCTAGAGCCCTAAGCTCTAACCTCTAAACCTCATATATTTCCAGTAGGTCTCATGAGTGAGTTCATCTTTTGAATATCAATATTAGGACCATATTTCCTAGTCTTGTGCCTAGAACCATCATTGAGTCTTCTTGTACAACTACCTTGTTTATGAGAGGTGGGACAAGAAACTAAATGGATATGACATCTACCTTGTGCCTTGTAATGCATATTACACATCTCTGCTAAACTTGTTTCTCCCCACATATACTTGCGCTCTTGAATGTCAATTTATTTACACTCTGAAACAAATTTCACATTTCTCATATTTCTCAATAATGGTATTATGCATGATGGCATCACAATGTGGAAAAAATAACCATACGAGGCCAAGATGACTAATTCAAAGGAAATGGAAGAAAACAATAATATACCAACAACGCGAAGGTGTAGGATCATAACCAAATTTCTTGCAGTATCCTCTCCTCTAGAGAAAGAGAAAGCTCTTCTACTACTAGAATGGATAGAAAATTTGACAAAACTTCCTGAAGTGTTCAAAATAAGCATAGCAATTGGGGAATGACTAAGAACATAAAGGGTTATCAATTGCCTAGTAAATATTTCTTGTTTAGTTCTAAATGGGAGTTAGTTGGCCTATGACTTAGTGACCTTCCATTCATTGATAATTCCTTCTATGATAAACCCATGGATGCTTTCAAAAGCACCTTCAAAAATATAGGGGTAGTCATCAAGCCTAGTGAAGGGTGTGATGTGATTTCAAACAACTTGAAATTCATATAGATTTAGAGGTCATAACATGAATTTACAAATATCTCTATCATTATAAATGGAATCCAAGTAATGTGTCTCCTTATACCCAAGTATCGAGGACTACTGGGGTTTTTGGCAAGATTGGACATTTAGAATCATTGAGTTTTTGAATCAGAATGTTGTTGCATCTGGAGATTTTCAAACATTGGAGTAATGCATCTTGGAAAATAAACTTGAACCTCATAAATCCTCTCAAATTGCTAGCTTACACAAGCACTGGACATATCAAGCTTTGTTCTTTGAATGAAACCTTCATTCCCGACAACTTACAACTAAAAGAATTATTCAAAAGAGCGTCAAAAACATTTCTTTGTACCAAATTGTTCTTGGATATATGGAATTTCCTCCTTCAAAATATCAACAGATGAAAGACATCAAATTGTGATGACTCTCTTTTAAATGTTTTGCCTAGGAAGAAGATGAACCCTTTTCAGTTGAATACTTTGTGTTAATACTAATAAGAATGGGTAAGACACAAAACATTACAGTGAGTGAAATAATTCACATGCGATGGGAAAAAGAAGATAAATGTATTGGGTAACATTTATTTATACTGAATTGTTCTTGAATATATTTAATTTCCCTCCTTCAAAATATCAATAGATGAAAGGCATCAAATTATGATGACTCCCTTTGAATGTTCTGCCTATGAAGCAGATGAACCCTTTTTAGTTGAATACTCTTGTCAATACTAATAAGAATAGGTAAGACACATAACATTATAGTGAGTGAATGGGTGAGCCTAAACCCTGAGCCCTAAACCTGAGTCGTAAACCCTAAACCCTAAACCTAAACCCTAAACCTTAAACCCTAAACCCTAAACCTTGTGCCTTAAACCCCCCTTGACCCTTAAACCTTAAACCCTAATCCCTAAACCATAAAAAACCTTAAACCCTAAACCTTAAACCTAATCCCCCCTAAACCCTAAACCCTGACCACTAAACCCTAAACCCTAAACCCTAAACCTAAACCCTAAGCCATAAACCTTAAACAATAAACCCTAAACCTAAACCCGAGCCCTAAATGAAACCCTAAACCCTCAACCTCAAATCCTTAACCCTAAATTATACACCCTAAACCTTAACCCTAAACCCTAAATCCTAAACCCCTAAAGTCTAAAGCTTAAACCCTAAACTAAAGCTTAAACCCTTAAACCCTAAACCCTAAACCATAAACCATAAACCAGCACTAAACCTAAACCCTAAACCCTAAGCCCCTAAACCTAAGCCCTAAATCCTAAATCCTAAACCCTAAACCCTAATACCTAAACCCTGAGCCCTAAACCCTAAACCCTAAACCCTAAGCCTTTAACCCTAAGCCCTAAGCTGAAACCTTAAACCCTCAACCCGAACCCTCAACACCAAACCCTAAACCCTGAGCCCTAAACCCTAATTCCTAAACCTTGAACCATGAGCCCTAAACCCTAAACCCTGAACCATGAGCCCTAAAACCTAAACCCCCTACCATGAGCCCTAAACCTAAACCTAAGCCCAAAAACCTAAACCCTAAATCCTAAACCCTAAACCCTTACCTAAACCCTAAACCCTTAGCCCTAAACCCTCAACCCTAAACCCTCAACCCTGAGCCCTAAGCCCTAAGGAGGAGGCACATTACAATCACCTCATTTTTTCCATAGGACAAGAATCCCATTTAGGGAGCAATCCTCTATCTACAAAGTGAGGATCTCATTTTAGTAAGAAGTAGACAAGCATCATAGAGTTGATTCGTGGTCACTAAAGTGAATTATGGACCAAATTTCAAAATTAGTACCAATTCAAGCAAAGTGGTAGAGCCAAAAATCCAATCCAGAAGGTCAAAGAACCTACAAAATGACTATATGTTTTCGTAAAACAAAGACCGACTACAATATATATGGTCTGAAAGCTTTAGGTCATTGTTGAAATTCTGAAAATGAGTAAGTACTAACCATTAGATTTTGAAAAACTATCTTCTAGATTATAATTGTCAGAGCTACGGGACCACTTCCATCAGGTGCAGAGTGACCCTAACTTCTTATATTTACTAAAATAAATTTAAAGTATAAGATTTCTTTTATTATTTCTTTCAAGTATAAAGAAATAATAAAAGAAATCTTATACTTAACATTTATTTTAGTAAATATGGCTCCTTTCGCCCTCCTAAACTTCATATAGCCCAAAACGTGTACGTGTTTCATAGCACTAGAAAGGTGTACACATGATAACGCAAGCATGTTATAGCGTTTATGCATTTTAGGTTCATATTTTTTTGTCCATTTTTTGCCCCCCAACTTGGTGCACTTACCCGTAGACAACAAAAAGTTATGCTTACCACAAATGTGTGGGTTGAGGTTGGACTGGTCAATGGTTCTATAGGAATTGTTATGGAAATTGTCTATAATCCTTCTTATTCTCCTCCAAATTTTCCACTATTTGTTGTCGATTAATTTGACAAATACATTGGCCATCCTTGGAATCTAAATAATCCTACTCATGTTCATGTACCACTAATCTCTAGAGGAAACCACATATAACTAACTCTCAAAATGGCATGGGCCCGTACAATCCACAAGTCCTAAGGCCTTACTTTTCCTAAGGTAACTGTAGATATATGTACCATTGAAAGACCTGGCCTAACATTCACCACAATGTATAGATTCCCCTCCCTTCACGACCTTCGCATTGCACCTCCTTTCTCATACAAGCCTTACTTCAAGATGTCCCTCTCGCCATCAACTCAAATTAAAGGAATATGAAACACGTCTCGACAAATATTGATCGAGCCCCTCCCTAATATATAGTTCTCCATTCCATCTTTCCCCTTCTCCATCCAACATAGTCTTTTTGTATATAATTCCATGCATGGATAGTCAAATATTTTTAGTTTTTGCTAGCTCTATTTAATGTACATTTTTTTCAAATGTGTAACATGCTACTTTCCATGCACTCTCATTTTATCTATTCTCCCAATCTACATCTACACAACTTTGATCCACATATCCTCCTCCTTCCTTTACTTATCGGCAACAATGGACCCTCCTCGCAAATCATCTATGGCATGTCTAATCTTTCCCATCAACATCCACATCAAATCGCTACACCACCTCCTAGCTTTTTAATTCCATGCAGTCCATTCCCTTAACATCCTACTCTTTGCAGAACCATTTTCCATATAATACCCCCTTTTCCTCCCTCCCCTCTTACCCTACTCTTCAAGCATCCCCTTTATCTCTTTCGGCATCCACGTCGCACAGCCCACGCGATTGCTAGTAATACCTATCTATTAGCTTTATATGTGATGCATTGGTTCAATTGTATTCACCATACATGTATATTAAATTGTGTTTGTTACCATAGATTCAAATAATGAAGAAAATTTTATTATTGGACTTGGATTTTGATTCCTACATAGGCTATGTGAATGAGGACCGATACCATGTCATTTTATAGGGATTAGATGTAAACTACACTAAGCATATTTATATGTTTTTAATTTTCAATGTGTAATTATTTATGTACTTGTAAAAATTTTCTACACTTCAAGGTAATAAAGGGTTTCTTCAATTTTATATCGATCAAATAATCAAAAATTTGCAATCTTTTACAGAACTATTTGTTAAATTTCAAATGACATGCACACCTTAGAAAATAACAAGCTCTAATACCATGTTAGAATATTTAGGTCATAGGTTTATAGTTTTCTAATGAAATTATGACAAGAATTTAAATGAATGTAGAAATATATAAATTACATAATATAAAAAATAGTGAGATAAATTGGAAAGTAAATAACATAGTGACACAAGATTTACCATGGGGAAACCATGAAGGTAAAAACCCCACCAAAGAATAGGAGTCCAATTTTATTAAATATGAACAATGTGTGACAATTACAAACCAACACAACAATCTTCCCGCTCACTTCTTCAATTTACAATATTTTAATTCAAATCAATATTACATACGTGTGTTTCAATTTCAAGTGGAAATCACCCTTTTAAAAGGTGGGTGACTTGGTTGTAACCTTTTGGTTGAACCAACACACTCTTAAATCAATTTAACTAATAAATGATTTATCTTTATAACTAAGCATAAAGTCATATAACTTATAATATAAGTTATAAATATAAGTTTATAATAAATTTATTTAGAGGAGATGTGTTTGGTTGTGGTGGGCCACACTAGGTGTGTCCCCAAAAACATTAAATGATCCAACAAATTTCCTCTTAGGACTCTCATTACATTTGTGATAATGACATAGTTGATGACGATTTTATTTCCCATGTACTTTATATTTGAGAATGTCTTAGTCAATAAATTATTTATATCGTATTGATTGATAGTGGTTTTAAGTAAAACATATGCAATCTCACATCACTTACTTATTTATGCTACACTTTGAGAAATGTCTATAATTTAATGAACAATCTTATAATTTACATATTTGAGACATTGTTAATCCTCTTACAGTGGGATCCTCTACTATTGATACATAGTTTTCTGGTTAATGATGTTCTTGGAACATGTTACATACTTCTAAGATACCCTTGGATTCATAAGCTAAAGTTTAATCATTTTATTCTTCAATAATGTGTTAAATGCATGTGTGCAATCCAATTTTTACAGTTAATGATACACTCGTGAGGCTCTTTTGTATCCAGCACTAGACATTTTATTTTCAAGAATAAAATAGACCCCCTCTTTTAATGGGTAGAAAGACTTTTCAGATGAATGATAATTTAAACTTAAATTCTGTGATCTTGGCTTTAGATTAAACCTATGAGTATGTTAATGATCTTCAAGGATTTACGTCCTTGTGATATAGAATAATCTATTGTTTGTTTCATGTTTGATTCATTAGTTTTATCCATAAAAGTATAGTGTAGTGTTGATCATGTGTGTGGGTCAAATCAAAAGAAAATTCAAAACGATTTCTGATCTTTCAAAGAAAATCATCTCTATTTTAGTGGACATTCTTGTTCCTTGGTTTTTCGTTGCTTTAAAACTGTCAAAATTAGTTAAAGGATAAATATTTATGGAAGGTTTAAAATCCACTAATTTATTCCACGTCTTCATGATCAAAATTCTTGTATTTGAGATATTGTGGAAGTAAGCATTCAAAGGCTTAAGGTTTTGAGACATCCCATAACACTAATTTCCACCACATGTGTGTGATCGACACTCTGTAGAAAAGGAAATCTAGATATAAACAAAGACTTATGATTAAAAGGCTTCCTAGATGTGTAGAACACTGATGGAATTCAAGTTTTGATGATCCATTGTAAATGAATTTACGGCCCCCAGGATGATCATAAAACTTTTGGCTGACACTTGTTGATCATCCATCTTCAATGTTGAAAAGGGATGAAATAAGACTGAGTACAAAGCTTTTCCACATGAGGAAGTGTCAATGCCTTCTTTGTGTTTATTATCAACACTCTAAATGAAAATAAGATATCCAAAGTCATAGGATATGAGGCTTTCCCAGACACAAATACACGAATGTTCACCACGTGTCTATAATTGGCACTGATTTGGAGATTTTATGAGAGAAGTAAAGAGATAAGGAATGTATAATTAAGATGAGTCACCGAAATTCAAAATTCCATTCTTCTCACAATTTATTAATGTGACCATACACATGAACTAGGAGTTAAGTGAGAAAATGCTGAAAAAGATTTTATTAAACTCTAAACAATTCAAAAATTCACCTTTTTCTACAAATTTTGGGTGTAAACAGATGCGAGATCTTTCTCAATTGAGTTATATATATATATGAAGGATGTTAAACTTATATAGGTGGGATACACGTGCATACCAAATGAAGAACAACGAAAATAAGACATGAAAACAAATAAAGATGAATCCACTTTAGGTGAAAAGAAAGAATTTCGAGATGCTATTTTCACAAAAGGTTTACCAACTTGAATTAAGAGCTAGGGTGACTTGTTTTGGGAGATTAATGATTCGATTGTATCTATTGAAGCGAAGGATCTATACGGAAGATCAAATTTATTATGAACATATCAAATCAATTAGATACTTTGGACTTCACAAGATTTTGGCCAAGCCATAGGTTTTTCCATGTGGAGATTTGTTTAGGGATGTATTCTCTACATTTGTTCTTCATAACGAATAAATCACATCCAATGATACTCAAGAAGTAATCATTATTAAAACTAATGAGACATTTAAGAATATGTATAAAATGGACACTCCCACCATTTCTTATAAATATAACATTGGTAAAGAATATATGAACAAAACAAATGCACTTGAAGATTTGAAAGAATGGGCAACATACCCCACTAGAGTCAAAGATATGTAGAAATTGATTTAACCTATTGCATTGTTTAAAACATGGATAAGGGTATCCATTATCTTGTTAAACAAATCATATGGAGTGGATAAGGATGACCATGCTAATTAGGCATGTTTTCCATTATTATGGATGATCCTAAAAAATGAAAAATCATATTTTGGAGAGGTATTAGAGTTTAATTTTAAAGTATGTTGAGATCATGTAGCACAAGGAGGGAGTTTTAATATGCTTTCCTACTTGGTGGACCTATTTCACGCTTACCTCACCTTCACAACTCCATTTTATAATTGATTACCTACCTCTACTTCTCTGTTGCATGTAGTTTTTTCTAGATTGTATAATCACAATCATGTTCCTTCCATCAAAGAGATATTTGTTTAGATAAGGATAAAGGTTATTTGACTTAGATCCTACCAGTACAAAAAGGGCAAAATCCTAGATACATCAATGAATACCAAAAAGATCAAAATTGGAACAAGCAACAAAGTTACAAAGAGAAAACCAAAAACAACCCCAAAATTGGGGAAATATGTAGCCCACAAGACTAACTATTTCAAAACTTTAGTGAAATCCTTCTTTAATTTCTAAAGGATCTTAGTGGTGTCCACATTAGTATCCCTAGACTTAAACTTGTCATGACACTTACCTTTGTATTTTCCATCCCTTTTGTATCAAAGAGAGTCTTTGTCATCCCCCAACTGGTGAGTATGGAGTGAGAGAAAGTTGATGATATCCTTGTAAGTAAACAATAAGTCGCATGAGTTTATCTTAAACGATTATTTGATCTTTCTCCAACCTAGAGATCCTGTTGTTTAATTCCTCCCAGTGGCTGGCATCCAAGTTACCTCCTTCCACTACCAACTTGCAGCCTTTTAATCATCCATGAAAGCACACAATTCCTTTATGCAGCCAAGTGATCATATCCTTGTGTAAATCTACCTTAGCCTTGATATTTGAATCTTTGCTTTTGAAGACCCTTCAACATTATGACCGAAGGACATAAGTCTAAGGAAACCTCACCCTCCCCAGGATTGATGGGTGAAGGAGGTTTTCCACCAATGGTATTGAGATTTACCATATGAGTACGAAGATATCTACTAGAAGGGAAATCTCTACACCTCTTCTCGAGGAGCGGGAAAGAAGTAGAGGGCTCGAGAAATGAGGGGGCAAGGAACAAGAAAGGGTGGGGAATATAGTGCTCAAAATGGTGACATAACAAAGCAAAATCACCTCTTGATGAAGGGAGTAGACCTTTTTCCCCATTTAAACCAAATTGGTGGAATGTTAAAGGACTATGATATGAAGAAAAGTAAACTAACAAAGGTTTGCCTATGAAAGTGGTTAAGAAGCATGAGGTGGTAGTAATACATCACGGAATCTACCCTCCAACGTGAAAATTTTCATCAAAAGAACATCAATCTCACTTTGTAATAAGGTGGGGCAAAGAACTCCTCGAAAATTGCCTTTGGTATGCACTAGAGTTTCGAACCCTCCAAGAATTTCCTTTACGCCTCCATTCTGTCAAACTTATTTTTAAAGAACTTAAGACCTTCCATCTGAGGTCGATAACCATTTGTATGAGCTCTTTTGTGATCTCATACAACTTCTCCTGTACACCACAACTCTATTGGACCAGTTCTTGGCAATTTTTGGGGATGTAGACATTAAATCACGAACGTTGGGTATCTATCTAGTCCTGATCAAATACTACTGTTCATATGATTCGTAAGTGAGAAAAGTACTAATTGATCATTGTCTTTGGCCATATTTGTTTGCTTTCTATTGCCTCTTTTAATCTTATACTCCTTCTTGCCCAATCTAGCTTTTCATACTTGACATTTCTTACTTTGGACACGATTGCCGGCCAAGACGCCAACGTCAGCGCCCCAACCTCTTTGTATTTTGCTTGCATCTTTTGGGTCCTTTCTAGCCATTTGGGCATCTTATTTTCTTGGTGGTCAGCCTTTTCGTGGTTAATTACGAAATTCAAGAAAGGGAATCATATAAATATAAAGTTATGTGACCATAATAAAGGACCAAGCACTAAGCATTAGCTATCACCACCTAAGGTTACATCCAAGAGCATTCTAAGAGCATTCAAACATCCATCTAGCTCCACACAAGGGACAAGGGATTGTTATTTCTGCATACATGCATAGGAGGGGAAGTTCATTCTTTCATGCACACATTTATCTACATTTTCTACATCTAGCTACTTGCTCACTATCAAGTGTGACATACACAAGATCCACCTACGCCACTATTTTGACACACAAATAGAACTACCTTGGGTCTAATATGTAGTGCAGCGCTCAGTCGTAAGTTCACTTTTTTGACAACTTGACACCTCATTTGAATTATATTCTTTTTTGGGATTTGATGTGTTTTGGGGTTTTGCAGGTCATTTCTTCATTACAGGTTATAGGTGACATCTCGTGAAATTGGTGCGATATACTAGTGACATGCAGAAGAAGGACATAGAACATCTCGCATGACCCCGCAAAACTGATTTTTTTAGCTTTTGAGCAGTCACAAGCACCGAACATGTCTTTGATGCCCTGTGTGCCCCTAATCCTCCATAGGCACCCATTCCAGGCAAGTCTTGCGGTCACACAATTTTTTGAGCTTTGATGAGACATTTTCTCCGCTTGTTCATCATTATGGTACAATTCGGGATCAATTACAAAATCAAGTAAGTGTTATTTCCTTTCATTTGGAATTAGGGTTTCATAATTTCTAGTTTATCTTGCTTGGGTCATATATGTGCTTTATTACATATTTATTTTACAACGTTGGTACATATATTATATTTAGCATTTATTTATTTTAATATTTTTTAATCATTTGGTGAACCCGTGTTCGAATACTCTTGGATCCTTCTATTTCTTCTTTCATGGCTTATAAATATCCTCAAGTCCCCTTGCATCAATTGCTTCAGATGCACCCATCTTGCCAAGAGGCTCTCCAAAAGGTTGTACATGTTATCTACCTCCCTCTTGATACGCCACCTTCACAAATTAGTTCCATCTTTGATCGTCTATCTAATGACTCACTTGGTCCTAATTCCAATCAATCTATTTGTGAGTCAATTCAAGCTTTGCATTCTTTATTTCAAGATAAAATTCAAGCTATGGAATCAATGATTATATCTCTTAAATCTGAAATCCAACATCTTAAGGATGCTTCTCAGGCTCATGTTAGTTCTTCTTCTCATCCTCATTCTATGTCTTCTACATGTGCTCATATCAGTGAACCTCAAGTCTTACCATTACCAACACCTCTCAAGTTCAATCGCAATACTAAGCAACATGACATTCTTACTGCACTCCTTAATCATCAATTAATCACTTGCCATCTATGTAATGTCCCCTTTCCTACGCCAAAGGCCTAAGGGCCAAGTCGAGTCCAAGCCTTGGTCATACCCATGGTGAAATTTGTGGACGCTGGGAGCTATTGGGAAAAAGTAACTTTAGTTACTTTTATTTTATTAGCCCTTCCATGGAAAGAAACACGTCTAGGGTTTATTGGGGCTCTTTTGCCTTGGAGAAGTATTTAAGGAGATGGGGGAGAAAGGAAAAGGCACTTTTGCTTACATAATTATTTTCCTTCACATCTTGTGGAGTGAAATCCCACAAGAACCCTAGCTTTGGTGGTGAGAGACCCATCCCTAGCTAGTAGGGCATTCTTTGGTAGTGAGAGATCTACCCTAGCTTGTCATTTTGAAGCCACTTTGGGGGCCGTGTTACGAGATATTATCGAGGTTTCAGAGGAAGGGTTTTGGGGCATTTGGGGAAGATGATCGAAGGTTTTCATATCAGATTCTGGCTGACCATTTGGGTAGGGCTTAACATCACTTTGAAGGCATCTTCATCAAATTCCAACCCTTTTCCAAGCTAAATGACTTGCAGCCTTTATTTGGAGGCTTTCTAGTTGGCCATTTTCAAATCGAAGGTTGAAATATCATTTCCCATTTTTTTAATGTTATTTCCAAAGTCTCATAATTGTTGCTCTTGTATTTGGAGAGTTACGAATTTTAGAAGTTTTCATTTGTCTAGGGCACGCTATAATTTTCGGTAGCATTTTAATTTGTAAAATTCCAAAAAAAGTTCTCTTATGTCCTTGATAATATTAGCAAGCCCTCTTTAAATTTCAAGTGATTTGAGTGGGTAATTTGGGTGATATTAATTTTCTTTAGTTCGCTGCCCTAACTGTAAAAATCTATAAAAATCGGTATTCTATTTGGCTGCAAATTTTCAATATTTTGCTCATTTTTAAGTGGTATCCCAAAGGGATATTTCAATCTACTCATTACTAGCCTCCTTATTGGCTAGTCAAATATCAAGGTCTCCCATTTTGTGATTATCATCAAATCAATGGACATAATGACTCCTCACAGGAGCAAGCACGTTAGGCATGACTCCTCAGTATTCACAACAAACGCCAACTAGACCCACCATCTCTAACGTTGTTTCTCCCGGTCTAATACAAAACAATCCATTCCTGGACAACACCCCGTCATACTTAAACATGTACTCCAAGTCACCATAAGGGGATATGTTCTCCTCTCCCGGCATGTTTGGTCAAACACAGGTGTTTCCTTATGCCCCTACCAACTTATACACTACGCCATATCAATAACCCATTCCGCCTCTGCTCCCTTAGCAAGCACCATCAATGGTCGAAACCTATGCGATAGGGACTTATTCAGAATATTTGAAAGAACCCTTAGATTTCACCATACGAAGCGTCATGCTTCCAAGACCTCTTCCCGACTTGCCCAAATACAAAGGTGAGGGAGATCTAAACGCACATATCAAAGCTTACGCTACAGCCATTCGAGAACTACTCCCATGGGATGGGGTTGTTGCTAAGATATTCCCAAAAACCTTGGAAGGCATCGCTCTCGATTGGTATTATAGAATACCCGAGGCTTCCATCCATTCGTTCAAGCAACTCATGTCAGAATTCATCAAGGCCTTTGACATGAACAAATTATTAAGGACAGGAATCAGGGAATTCTTACACATCAAGCAAGAACACACCGAATCTGTCACCCATTTCATCCAAAGGTGGCGTACAGTTCTTTATTCTTTGGCAAGTGCTCCAAACATGGATCAAATGGAACTATGTGATTTATTCCTTCATTCTCTTAGCAGAGAAGTGAAGGAAGAAGTCCAAAAGTTCCCATTAAGAACTTACGATGAAGTACTTGAGAGTGCTCTTCGAATAGATCAAGCAACAATTGATAGTGGTCACAAAACATATGGAGCAAATGGGAGGTTAGTCACCTCCAACCAGAACACTACAGCTTATCCTACTACCACGAACGTCAATCAAGGACCTAAAATCCTTAATAAAAATCGGGGTGTAACAACTGATGGAGTAACCGACCAGCCTAAGAAGGTAAATATTGTCAATACTCCATCACAAATAAACAACCAACGAAACAACAACTTTACCCCGACAATCAATACAGTGGATTTTAACCATCCACAACAACAACAACAACAACGGCAAAATCCCACACAGGGTCCGAGCCAAAATTCAACTAGATACCAAAACCAGAATTCAAACCAAAGACATCAAACGCAAAATTTTAATCCTAATAGACAACGGTTTGATCAAAATTTTGGGCCACAATACGCACCAAACCAACAAACTAGGAATTACAATCCTAATTCGTATTGTGGTTTCCACAAAATACGGGGCCATGACACTAGAACGTGTCGTGACTACAATAAATTCATGCAACGCTTGCCAGATGAACAAAGACAACTTTTCATGGATATGTTCTTGGCAGATCCTACGTCACCAGCATCAAATACCTTTTCAGGGGTAGTTTCTCCTCAAAATGCACCCCTCAAAATCTTCAATGATCCGCTCCCAAATCACGATAACAATAGGCTAAATCTAACTGGGACAAACAAGAGTGTAATAACAGGAAACAATGATCATGAAGCCTCAACCTCGTTAAATCCATTAGTTGCGCCACAACTAGGAAGTCAGCCACGGCCTAAGGTAGTCGGTTTAGTGGAGTTAGACACTGAACTACCCATCAAAGCTGTAACAAGGACACGAGAGTATTTCTCTCAGCCAAGTCCAAGCCACCTGCCGGAGACGGATGACATCCAACAAATCGTAACAAAACCTGTGGGTGCCTATGATTTAATTAACGACCTAACAAAAACCTTCTCGCACATCTCCTTTTTGGATTTATTAAAAAATTCCCCTACTCACAGGGCTGCTCTTTTAGAGGCATTAGGTTTGGGCCATTTAATTAACATCACTCCACCTCCTGAAACACAGGTAAATCATATAGACTTCGATGTTCATCCTCCAGGGCAGGCGGATAGGGATGTCGAATTCATATTCGAGATAAACAAAATGCCGACAGATGTTGAGATCGCTCGTCGAGGTGATCCAGCCTTACATTTGCAAGTATGGGTTTATAACAACTATGTAAAGTGTGCAATGATAGACGATGGGGCGGCAGTTAACATAGTCCCCTTCTCTTTCCTTCAAAAGCTAGGGTATGGAGAAACCAATTGTTCCACGACTCGAAACACACTAAGGGGCTATGATAGTCTTAAAGCCACCTCGGTTGGAACTATAATATTACCGGTCACCTTAGGACCCAAAACCATCTTGACTGAGTTTTATATTATAGATCGGGAAACTAACTATAATATGATCCTCTACGACCTTGGATACACCGCATGAAGGCAATCCCTTCTACGCTATTTCAAGAAGTAAGGTTTTTACACTTAGGAAAGATATTTGTGGCCAAAGGTGATCCAAAACCATTCGATGTACACCTAGCTGACTTAAAGAAAAGACCAGGCGTGCACTCAGAGTTTGAATTTCCAACAAACCAACTTAATAAACCTACCGACGCAAAACCAAAAGAAAAGTTGGTACCTACGACAGATCTTGAAACTATGAGCCTAGCCAAGGCAACCCCAACCCCCAAAGATGAGGCTAACACTGTAGAAACAGTATCATTAGGAACTACTGCAAAAATCGTTGAATTAATAGAACAAGATTTACCAATGTTCTTACCATTTGATTCTGTAGGCGTGGGATATTCCCTGGGTGTCGGTTCTCTTCCAGCAGAGGATCTCTGTATGGTGGAAGTAGAATGCGTAAACACAACAGATACCCCACCATCCACATTCCCAGCTAAATATTGGATGCTCCATTTTGATGGAGCTAGATGCCGTTACGGAGCGGGGGCAGGTGTAATCTTTACTTCCCCTGAAGGGAAAGTCCTACCATTTGCCTTTAAACTAAATTTTGAATGCACAAACAATGGTGTTGAGTACGAAGCCCTCCTCCTTGGCCTCATCTTAGCTAAGAGAATCGGTGTTGATAACATCAGAGTCTTAGGAGACTCACAATTAGTAGCAAACCAAGTCTCTGAGATATATGAAACCAAAGCCGAGCACTTACAGCTTTACAAAACAGCTGTGTTGAATATAAGCAAGGAGTTTGACTTCATATCAATTGAAGCAATCCCGCGAGAGAAAAATCTTCTCGCTGATTCGATAGCAACTTCAGCATCATGTTTTACTCCAAACAGTAAGTTAGAGGACACCCGTTTCATAGTATCCCTTCGTGATGAACCATTGATAAAAACAATGACAAATTCTCTTTTAAACGAAATGAAAACAAATCTACTATCCTAGACCACATTGATAGTGATATGGCCACTCTGAATTACTTAAACACCTATGCGGCATTACATCTCTCCTATCATATGATAGATTTGTCCTTAATCCCACATTCGTCTTCCTACTTCGGAAATCCCATGATGAAGCTTCCCTCGCAAATAGAGCCTAGCATAAACACAGTAGAAAATGGAGACGATTTGGACTTACCTCCAGCCCCACCTGAGTTTGAAGAAGGTAATGCCTCTTTAATCGAAGAAACAATTGATGTTAACATCGGAACGGAAGATGAACCAAGGATATTGAAGTTAGGATCCTCGTTAACTCCAGAAGAAGTAGAAATACACACTTGAATCCTCAAGGAACATCAGAAGGATTTTACATTTAATTATAAGGAAATGACAGGCATTGCATCCCACATTGCGGTGCACAACCTCGTCACTAAATCAGATGCAAAACCAATTAAACAAAAATCGAGACCCATGAAACCCAAGGTAGCTCTCATGGTAAAAGAGGAGGTAATGAAACTCCTCCAAGTAGGATTCATCAAACCAGTCAATTACTCTCAATGGGTATCTAACATCGTTCCCGTTCTAAAAAAATGGAAAGATACGCATCTGCATAGACTTCCGAGACATTAACAAAGCGTGTCCTAAAGACGACTTCCGTTACCATCCATTGACGTCATAGTTGATGCGACAGCTGGATTTGAACTTTTGTCTCTCATGGATGGATTCTCGGGATACAATCAAATCAGAATATCTGAACAAGATCAAGGCTAAAACCACGTTTATAACTCCTTGGGGAACCTACTGCTACGTTGTTATGCCATTCGGTCTCAAGAATGCTGGTGCTACATACCAGTGAGCTATGACATATATATTTCACGATCTAATTCATAAAATCATGGAATCCTACGTAGATGACTTGTTGGCTAAGGCCAAGAAGCATTGTGACCATCCGGAAGTACTTCGCATCATTCTTTCACATCTGATAGAATATGGAGTCACACTAAATCCAGAAAAATGTGTCTTTGGTGTAATAGGAGGGAAGCTCCTAGGATACATCATATCGTCACGAGGGATAGATGTTGACCCAACCAAAATTCAGTTTGTCCTCGAAATGGTCCCACCTTCGGATGAATCTGGAATCAGGTCATTTCTCGGAAAGCTTGGTGCAATCTGAGATTCATCCTGGATTTAAGTTTCGCCATTCATCCAATCAACAATTTACTCAAGAAAGATTATAGTATTAATTGGACTAAAGATTGCAATGAAGCTTTTGACGCAGTTAAGCGTTTCTTGTTGTCACCACCTACGCTAATGCCACCTAAGCTAGATCACCCATTAATTTTATACTCGCGAGCTACCAATGTCTCACTAGCCTGTATGCTGGCTCAAGAAGATGATGACAAGAGAGAACGTGTGATTTATTTCATTAGCCAAACATTGCTCGACTATGAAACACGTTATACACAAGCAGAACGAGAATGCCTCGCCATAGTCTTTGCAACCAAACACTTAAGACATTATATGCTAAATCAAGAAACAAGGGTCATGGTAAAAACAAACCATTTACGAACTTTTCTCACACAAGGGTCCTTGTCTAAGAAGGCTGGACGTTTTATAACCTTAATGGGAGAATTTGAATTAACATTTGTAAATCAGAAATCCGTTAAGGGACAAATCATCGTGGATTGGTTAGCTGATAACCCATTAGATGGAGGTGATCTAGTAGATCTGGATTTTCCAGATGAATGCGTATACTACATTGAAGCCAGACCTCCTATCTCTGAGTGTCCCTGGTACACTGATATCATTAATTATATCATGGACCACACGTATCCAGAAGGGACTACACCACAACACAGAAGGCGGCTACGCATTATCGTAGCAAAATACGTCATTATAGAGCAAGTGCTCTATCGGAAAGCGTTTGATGGAATGCTTCTAAGATGTGTCGACACAGAAGAATCCAAGAAAATTCTCCATGAATCTCACAATGGAATGTGTGGAGGCCACTTCGGTGGCCATGCCACCACTCGTAAAATACATCGAATGGGCTATTTCTAGCCCACTCTAGAACACGATGCAGTAGATTTTGTACGCAGGTGTCATAAGTGCCAAGAGTTCTCCCATGAGATCCACATGCCGACACAAACTCTACAACCAATCGCGACTCCATGGCCCTTTTCTACATGGGGCCTAGACTTAATAGGGAAATTCTCTCCCTCGTCTACAGACGGCCATAATTTTATAATCACGGCCACCGAATATTTTACCAAGTGGGTAGAGGCTATGCCTCTTACTATTATCAGGGTTACTGTAATCGCCAAGTTCATTTTGAACCAAATCATTTGCAAGTATGGTATCCCGCAAATCATTATCTCAGATAATGGAACTTATTTTAAGAATGACGAAGTTCGCGAATTGTGTAATAAATTTAAAATAAGCCATCATACAGACTTCCTTGTATTACCCGCAAGCCAATGGACAGGCTAAAGCGACAAATAAAACACTAAAACCCATTCTCCTTAAAACGGTGAAAGAAAACAAACGAGATTGGCACTTGAAGTTATATCTGGCCTTATGGGCCCACCGAACCTCAATAAGAACACCAACGGGAGCAACTCCTTTCTCACTAGTATTCGGGGCAAAGGCAGTTCTCCCGCTTGAGGTTGAAATACCCAATCTTTGTATTTCCTTACAAGGGATTCTGGATGAAGATGCTTACAGAGAAGCACGTCTCTCCCAACTAGAAAGCCTAGATGAAGCTAGGTTGGATCTTTGAACAACGGCACAGAGCCTATCTTTGACCGGATGTGCGGGCAAAGATAACAAGAAAGTCTATGAACGCGACATATATGAAGGTGATCTAGTTCTAAGGCTAGACAGTTGGATCAACAAAAAGACCAGCGAAGGAAGGAAGTTCCGACCTAAATGGATGGGCCCATACCGAGTCATGAAGGACTATGGAAATGGTGCATACCTCTTATGTACGTTGGAAGGTGAGGAATTTGGCAAAACGGTCAATTCCCTACACCTCAAGCGGTTCTACGCGTAAGCAACTAGCACTATTTATAATTACATCTACATTGCATCTTCATATAGTTTAAGATCATTTTGTCCGCTTGTTTCGTACACAAATTGTGATCAAGGAATTTTGTTCTCAAAGCAATTCATTACAAACTCATGATGTTGTTGGCATAAACACTCTAATCATACTTCTCCATTTTCATGATATCATCAAACTATCTCAGAATCATTTTATCAAATAAAGCTAGATATGACAAAGTCTTAACAGTAACCATGCCAAGATCTACAGGTTTATTCTCACTTTTGGTTTCTTCCTAGGATAGGTGTCTTGCCTATGGTCTGTTCCAGAAGCTTCATGGTGTCACATCTATCCCATATATCTCTTTGGAAATAAGCACATACTGACATTTTACTCAAGAAAACAAGTCAAATATGTATCAAAACAGAAAATTTTAATTTTACACATTTCCTTGCCTCACCAACCTTTGGTGATGAGCTTGCGTCTCTTACTAGTGACGTAGGGTTGGGAAAGGATGGAAATGCCCTTACTCGCCTATGCTTTGCCCATGGTGATAAACCCACGCTTCTTACTGGTAGCATGGGGCAAAGTGTAGGGGGTCCTCTTGACAAACAAATGCAAAAAGTCATAAACAAACAATTTAAATCTCGAAGTCGTTGAGTCAAAAACAAATGAATCAGATGTCCAAAATTCCAAAAGAGTTCAAAATCCTAAAAACCCAGATTTTGTCTACCATGTGGCCATCTAAGGATCTAAGTCTGGATAAACCGCAAAGCAAGTTGCATCCAAAACTATGAAGTCACTCGAGTGGAGTGGGCTTGTGGTATCCTAATTTGGTTCCATAAAGCTTTTACGTCTTTCATCAATATCATTTCAACACATCTCATAACTTGCGCCCTTCCCAACTCTCGGTGATGAGCCCTTGCATCTTACTAGTTGCGTGGAGTTGGGGGTAGGGGCAGGTTTATCTGCTCATCATATCAGTTTATCTTCATCACTTTGCCAAAACAAATATGAAGTATCCAAAATTGCTTACAGAAACTAAGATTCAAAATCACATTATATCTACATCATCATATATCAGCATCATGAAATACAAAAGGAAAATAAACACTTGCATCATTTGTTCTCCATTGCATACATTTTAAAAGAGCATACAAGTATAAACATCATAATCTACATGAGGAAACTAGAAAAGAAGCAAAGCCATAAATGCCAAAGGTTTGATCCAAAAAGAATATATATATATATATATATATATATATATATATATATATGATCAACATTTCTGTACAATGCCATCATGCACTAAGCATGGTCAAAACACTCAAAGAGCCCGGGATATACAAAAGAATGTATCATACAAAATCTAGGAGAGCCAATCGGCTTCTCAATCCCTACGAGACCCCTCTGAAGGCGCATGCCCACACCTAGGACTCGGCTACGCCGGCGCTCTAAGTGCACAAAGGGCTCAGGATCCCGAGGGGCAGCCGCAGTCTCGCCACGAGAATGGCTCCTCATCAAATTCTCGGCCGTCCTATACCCCGCTAGCTCCGTGCGAAGAGTCGATACCATCCTGGCCACATGCGATCGGGGCAAAGATGTCGGTGTGCCTACCAGCCTGCTAAGGGCTTCCCAAAGCATCTACGGACAACTCTGCTGGTCCTCTCCATGGGGATCATCAGGGTATCAATACATACCATGTGAATCAAGTCCCACCACTCATCGGCAATCTCTGCAAACAAAGGAGAAAACAAATTAGAAACCAAACAAGAAAATAGAAATACAAGATAAAACAAAAGGAGAGATAGCAACTAAGGAGATCCTAACTAAAAACAAGCATTAAAAGGAGAGAGGGTAACGTACTCGGATCACCAGGCCTCGGGACGGATCTATAGGATCGGCACTCGCCACGGATGCCGCCGCCGCTGGACCGAGGGGCTGCTCTGTGATCAGGCTGGAGCAAAGCATAGTGCCCCGCGACGGACTCATCCTCCCCACCATGGCCCTGGGAGAGTGGCTCCTCTGAAACCAGAGTCACTCTCTCTGCACTCTGCTCGAGCCCTCTCTGCCTGCATGATATCCTGAGTGTCATGCCACTCAGGATCACTATCCTCCTTGGTCTCCCCCTCTGTCTCTCCCCCTGTAAACTCCTCAGACTCGGAGTCTACCTCAATGGGGTCATCGCTGCTATGGGCAGGACCCGCGGCAATCTGAAGCAAGGGTGCCTGAGGCGCACCGGCTCTCCCTCTGGCATGTACTATCCTCCTGGCTGCAATAGGAATGCCAGGAGTAACCACTGTCCAACCCCGGCCTCTAGGCCCCCCTCTGGCCTCTCGGACTGATCTGTATACTGGCACTACTGGGGAAGCATACCCACGTATGGTAGGCCAAACTGCTGAGGAACTCGGCCAAAGGGGTGCATCTCCACTCGCCCCACTCTATCAATAAGTTGCCCTGTCGTGGAGCAGGAAATCAAAGTAAGAGCCTCCTCACCCCATATACCTGCCATAGTCTGATATGGTGTGGCCTCCATGTCGGCAGTAGTCAGAGAAGCAACTGGCTGATGAGGTGCTTGGAGCACCGACATATCTGTCCATCTGGCTACCCTCACAGCTCGGGATCTGCCACCTCTACACCTCTGCCAGTAGGGGATGAAGTGCTCATAGACCCAACTCATGACTAGGGTCGGGTGGCTCAAGGACTGCCCCTGTAAACGGACTACCCTGTATAGATCATGGTAGGTGGTCCCAAGTATGTCTGCTCCCCAGGCATATATCCGGCCATGTCCCTCTATCTGTGCAATAATGGGGGACCAGCAGTATAACAATGTATCTCCTCCCTTGTCCCCGATCAATCTCGAGGCAAGGATCCCCATGATGGCCTAGTGAAGTAAGGGGATGGGAAAACTAGGAATGGATCGAACTCTAAGCCCCTTCTTCGACCAGTGGAGATGTTGCATCTCCATGTATGTGGCCCATTGTGCTATCTCGGGCCCTTGAACTCCTTGTCTCAAGGGTGAGACGTCTCCTAATAATCGAGACCCCCAAAATACAATAGACATCCTCCAAAGTAATAGTCCACTCACCGCAGACCCCTGGCAATCGGAAGGTGTTCCGATCAGCATCCCAATATGAGAACAAGTCACAAAGAATGTGAGTGGAAGGTGTAACATGGGGCACGCGTGAGATGCGTAGTATCCCGGCCCTCTGAAGAGTGTCCTCCTCATCCTGTGAAAGGGCATCCAATACTCCTGGGAGCCAGTCACACTCCCTCTCTCGGCTCCACCGGATATACTCCTCTCTCGCCTGCATACACCCAAAAACACACAAAAAGAGCAAGTTAGCATCCGAATAATACTGGAAAAATCATGAAAGCACGTAGAAATGCTAAAAATGCAAAAGTAATTTCAAACAGATGATCTTTTTGCATTCTGTGCAAAACCACCGCCCTGAGCAGGGAGGCGGTTTTGTAACCGCCACCTTAAGGGCGGCGGTCGTGTAACCGCCGCCCTGGGCAGGGCGGCGGTCGTGGCCCGAAAACCCATGCGGGTTTTTAAACCTAAAAATCCCAAAAAACGACAAAACAAGACCATTCTAACTAAAACAAGGCCTACCCAGTAGGCGCCCCCCCTAGATGAACCTTTTAACACTAAAATTTTCAAAAATTACCCCCCCACGACAAAGATTTTAGCATTTCAAAATTAAGGGGGTAAAAGGGATAAATTGAAGAAAACTAACCTGTGATCTCGCGGGTCGATGTTCCGCTCGTGGAGGCATGATCACTATCCCGTCGCGGACGTTTTGACTCTACTCACGCAAGAAACCGTCACCGTGGGTTCCAGAGCTCAAAATCAATCGAATCAACTCGCGCAAATGAATAGGAAAATGGGCCCACTTTCATATATATAGCACCCTGATTCGTTTTAAATGCCTTTTTCACAGGTTTGGAGCACCGACGGAGGTAAGTTCTTATCCCCGCACAAATGGTACGTTCTCATTTCCTATTGTTTTAGCGTTTATTTTCCAAACTATTGTGTCTATCTGCACTTGAGTTCTCTTTTCATTTTGCAGGTAGCGGGAATTTTGGACGGCGTCATTTCAACACATGGATGTATCAGGTATAACTTTTAACTTCCCATTTCGGGACCGCCATACTCGGACCCACCGTTTTACGCCTCTTCATGGCTAAAACGCTTCTCCAAGGGGGCAATATGTATGTACCCAAAATTGTAAGGTATTGTACTGCCAAAATAACGTGACATGTGCCCCAATGATGATACAGGTCTCCTCGCAAGGTGTTCGGGATCCGAGAAAAGATCTCCAAGTGTGCGTTAACATCCCGCATGCCCCGCTTAGCCCCTACGTGCTTTGTTTTCCCTTTTCCCCTCTTTTCTTGGCCTTTTGCTCTTCAGTGACGAAACCGCCGCCCTGCCTGGGCGGCGGTCCTTTACGCATTTTCCAGAAAGCTCTTTTAACATGACTCACGTAATTTCAACGTTTTACCAGCTTTCTTTCACCGCCATAAGCTTGCATTTATGATTCTGGTTCCCTGGAATAGTGTTTTGCCATTGTTTATAGTTTAAGAGTTCTATTTGGTTTTTACCTTGGGTAAATGCAAATGCTATAAATAGTTGGCTTGTGCTCAAGCAAATGGCCCCTCAAATTTGCCTCTAATTTCTCTTTGCAATAGATTTAGTTTTCATTTTGCTTAGAATGCTTAGTTTCTTTCATTGCATGCTTAGTTAGCATTGTTTTACTATTAGTAAGCCACATATCCATCTTGTGCAAATACTGTTGTTATTTTATCCAATCCATTGGAATAGGATAGTCTGTTTACCAATAGGAAGCCATTAAAGTTGTAGGTTTTGTTCTTCAAACAGGATAGTTTTAGGTTCTGGACGTTTCATGTTGCATGACTCATGATAAATCCCACTAGGAATTGCATAAGCCAAGCTCTCGTACTCTTGCACTATCCCTCTCCTACTCGCATTGTATTCAATCGTATCTTGAGTGCCTTTGTCCCAATATCTACTTCGTTGATGCTAGCATTACACGCTCGGATCCACGTGGACACGAAGGAACAAGGAGATCACACTGAGGGGACAAGATCACACACACCATCGGATTCACCACTGTTCTGCAGAATCCAGGTTCTAGCTTTCAAAGTTCTAGTTAGTAGCATATCAAATAAAGTAGTCAATCACTTTGTTTGATCAAATCTACTCGATATTGCCTGGGAAGCTGTGGGGATTGATAGTTTCTGAGAAACTATGATTCACTCCTCACTTCTGAGGTAGGATCGAGAGCCTTGCAAATAGATTAAGTCAATTATTTCATTGTTTAGAATAGATTCACAAATGCACAGACAAATAGCTACACTCGGTTATCTTGTTTGTTTTAATTTCGTCATTAAATTAATTGTCAAATTCTAGATATGTTAACAGTTACTCTTTTAGATTCATTCAAATAGTTCGTCAGAAAATACAAAAATAGAGAAATCATATATGCTATAGATATATTCAACGTAGTTAAATTTTATTTTGCTACAGTTCGTTTTACATTGTTACTTTTGTATGACAATCACGGGACCTAGGGAGCCCAGGGAATACGTATTCGAGCCAATCGTGCCCCAGCCCAATCTCATCACAGAATAATTGATATAGATCAAAATCTTAGGATCCAAGTCTTCCAAACAACGGTAAGCTTGCAACAAATCAATTCCCAGTTGAGCGGGTTAAACATAGAGGACGACCAAGCGCACACGTTTTGGTCGAATCAACCAAACTACAAATTACCCTAGGTAACATCCATATGACTGTAGAAGGGCTCGAAAGAGAGCAAACATTCGGTTGTGATCCCTTGGTCCCACAGCCAGGCGCAGGAGACACTCTCACAGACATAGATACTAGCCTAAGAATTCAGGTTGCAAGAACGCCTGTGAGGCACTCTGAGAAGATCGCACAGCTATTAGTTTTGAATATAGAGGCTGAGAAAGCATACGATTACTGGGTGTTAGGGATTGGGAACTAATTCTACGCATGACCATAGCAGGACCGCAACAACCGAGAGTCTACGGTTGCGATCCACAAATCCCACAACCCAACAAATCCGTAAGTCAATCAGACATAGACACTGGCCTACGCACACTAGTATTCAGATCCACTCCACTTCCACCTATCATCATCGAATAGTTATCCTTACTAGATACAAAAATGCCTATCAAAGCTAAAGAGTTCTGGACTAGGCCAGAGAATCGTCCATAGAGTCAACTATATTTACCATCCACCGTATGACCTTATCCGGAGACGTACACGAAACTATCCCAGGTCATTTTCCACGTATTCCACAACCCATAGATTGAATCACACCAGAGCTCGATATTGATTGGAGCCTTCGAGCAGTCATCCTTTCCAATCGATCTATCACACCAGTTCAGGTTAAGAGGGCCTTATTGGCCTTAGATTCACAAATTCCACTAGTGCGTATTGAAGACATTAGATTGCCTAACTAGTTTGTCTGCATCCCATACATATTCCATCCCCACCGGCTGTCTCGGCATGACCTCGGGAGGTCGGGTGTGAGGAAGAGTTGCTTATAGATTCCCATGCTCACTTGTCACTTTTCCATCGTACATTCCCTCCACTTGTTACATCTCAATGGGTTCCTCAATCTAATTCATGTATGTCTAATGAGCATTATGTCCTCACTTCTAATGTTTCTTCTTCCATCACTCAAGCACCTCCTAAGCAACCGCCTCTCAAAATAAATCTCAATCCTCCTCCTCTCAAGTCATCTACAACATTACCAAGTCAAACTACGAACGACCTCTCAAAATTATTCTACCCTATTCTCTTATCAAGTCTTTTATAGCGTCATTAATCCCACATAAGCCCCAACCAATAACTTTTTCAAAACAACTACTCCTTCTACTAAATATCATTACACATTTCAAAATTTGTCACCATTGCATGGTCCTAGTGTTGCTTTTGCCTACCATTGTGTTAGCTCTCTCTCTTATCATGAAACATATAACACTCTCCCACAATGGCATGGTATCTCTTGCATCACCGCATAGATCTCCATCATCATACACTTGGGGGCATCACGCTTACTCCTCCCCCTCCTAAAGATAGTCGGGCATCTCGTATTTTAACTTGTTCACTCTACACTTCGTATTTAGTCTTTTGCACACATATTGATACATTGTTTTCGTCATTACCCAATGAAGAACTCTCATTCTTTGGTTCTCACTTGACTGTTGAGAGAATAATACATACATGAACCTTACACACTACACACTACACACCTCGTGCACGCATGAATTTTTTTCTTGTAGCTTCTATCACACGTTATGTGCATTATTCACTATACACATTCATGGTATATCTTTCTTGTATCTACTTTTACATGTTGTCCTCGTTACCCTATGATGCACTCTAGTTCCACGGTTCATACCCGACTACTCAATGCATCAATCTAAAATGAACCTCGCATCATTTCGCGTAGTATGCTTTCATAATCATATCTTTCTAACGTACACATTCAAACCATTTCTAGATGACACACTCTTGAACTATGGTTCATTTTTGTCTGTTGAGGGGGCATTTATAAATGAACCTCATCACATGCATACTCATTCACACTCATTTGGGGGCATGTTGTTTCTATCATTCACTCTGCATTCCATTCCATCTCACTCATCCACAACATACTGCATATCTTGGTCGCATTGTTCTTGCTTACTTATATTCGCATGTTACACTTTACTTAATATGTTAGCTAGATACATTGTATATCATTAACTCTTTTTATACACACATACGTGTTCACTTGCCTTCTAGTTGTGATCACAGATTCTACATAAATCGTTACATGCAACATGGATGTTTGGTGCAATACCTCTTACCTATCCCACAATGGCTCCTGGGGGCATCCAATTTCGTATACACTACAAGTGTTATTGTATCATTTTTCATAACACATTACTATATCAGATTATACACACTTTGACATACTTTTTATCCTTCTAACATGCTAACGGGTGTTTCATATGCATAATTTGATTTGTAAGTCTATTTGCTTCCATGGTTGTCGATACATTGCTTTCCACGGTTTGCTCTTATATTTCATTATTTTTCATTGTTTGGAGGCTTTGCCCTATGTCATGCTTGTTCTTTGATTACATTGTATGCTTTTGGCCACTTCGGACTCGATTATCTTACGACATTGTGAGTGATGTCCTATGATTACAATCTATTTTTCATGGTGTATATTGTCTTCTTGCGTATGTTAGCTTACACATTGTGTTCTTACTTGCAAGCTTACATCTTGTCTTATTACATGCATGTTTATCTTGCTTTTACTAACACATATTTTCTAGCCACTTTGTTTGTGTGTACCTTGGTTTCTACCAAGCACAGTCCCTCCCTACATGACATCAATTTCTATTTAGCGGTCGGTCCTTCTTTGGGCCGCATACTTCTGAGTGACGTCGCATGCACCCAAACAAGGGGGGGCATCATTGGGTGAATCAGTCACCCATACAATAGTCTATAGTCATAGTTCAATACATTTTAGTGCATAGTCAACACAGGTCTTCGGTCTCAACAATGACCTAAAACCTAGTTTGGGTCTTGAGAATAACACGTACACTAGTGCCTAGAACAAGATAGTAGTGCTGTGCACCCCTAACCCTTCCCTGAATGCCTCGTGACTGGGGTTAGTTACACAACATTTTCAGATCAACACATTTTTGGTAGTTTACACAATGGTTTTTATAGGAGAGGCAATCCTTTAGCACTCGACATGCATGCACTACACTTTATTTTCTACTTTCACATTAGATTGAAACATATAAGGTTTTTACACACCATCTACAATGGTGTTTACACTTCGGGAAGCAGTTAAAGGTTGAAGGATGACACTAGAATTTTCTCCCTATAATTCTTACGTTCTTAGCCCGAGATCACCCAAAAACTCGTGACAGCCAAGCAACTGGTGTGAGATCACCCAAAAAATATTCTTCTACAACATCTTCAAGATCCTTTCTACACTCTTTACTCATCATGGATCAGGTGCACATGTTCCTTTTCACATTTTTACTTTCCTACATAGTTTTTACACATTTTGATCGATTTTTTCATATACACGTATTTGACTACTTGTTTGTTCTTCTCTTTTGCAGGTTCGTCCTTATGGGAAGTGATAGTCACATCATTCACACATCATCACACATAAAATGACATTAACAACAGGTACAAATGGGACATCTACACATACGCTCTCACCCTAGGGTCATACTCATCACTTTTTTATTTCCTCTTGTATAGCTTCCATGATTCACACTTTTATCTCTCCAAGCTCTTTCTTGTCTCTCGACACATTTTTCACCATCAATCTAAATGGTTATGAGGTACACATCTCTTATCTACTTTATGTTATCGATAATTCACTCAACAACATAAAGTGGGGGCAAATATAGACATTAAATCATGCACTTTGGGTATTTATCTAGTCCTGATCACATACTACTATTCATATGATTCCTAAGCAAGAAAAGTACTAATTGATCACTGTCTTTGGCCATCTTTGCTTGCTTTTTGCTTCCTCTTTTGATATTAAACTCCTTTCCCAGTATGTCTTTTCATGCTTTGGCATTTCTCACTCTGGACACCAAGTACATCTACCAAGATGTCGGTGTCAGGCACCCTCGTCCCCTCTGGGCACCCCCGACCTCTTTGTATTTTGCTCATTTCTTTTGGGTCCTTTCTAGTCGTTTGGTCATCTTATTTTCTTGGCGGTCGGCCTTTTCGGGGTTAATTAATAAATTCAAGCAAATGAATCATATAAATATAAAGTTATGTGACCATAATAAAGGACCAAGTGCTAAGTATTAGTTATCACCACCTAAGGTTGCATCCAAGAGCATTCTAAGAGCATTCAAGCATCTATATATCTCCATACAAGGGATAAGGGATTTGTTATTTCTACATACATGCATAAGAGGGGAACTCCATTCTTTCATGCACACATTTATCTACATTTTTTACATCTAGCTACTTGCTCGTTATCAAGTGCAACATGCACAAGAGCCACCTATGGAACACTTTTGACACATGCATTGAACTACATTAGGTCGAGATGTAGTGCATGGCTTGGTCATAAGTTCACTTCTTTGAAAGTCAAGGACAGTCTAACCCATCATTTGTATTATTTCATTTTTGGGATTTGATGTGTTTTGAGGTTTTGCAGGTCATTTCTTCATTGTAGGTTATAGGCAACATCTGCGAACTTGGTGTGACATACTAATGACAGTAAAGAAGGACAAAAACATCTCATGACCTCGCGAAAGTAGTTTTCTAATATTTCGAGAAGTCATAGGCACCCATAACAGGTCTTTGGTGCCTTGGGTGCCCCTAACCTTCCATAGGCACCCTAGTCTAAGCAGATGTTATAGTCGCACAATTTTCTAATCTTCAATGGAAAAATTTCTCCTCCTATTCATGGGTTCGATCGTCACCTAGTACAATTTAGGATCAATTCCAAAATTATCTAAGTGTTCTTTGCTGCTCGTTTGCAACTAGGGTTTCACAATTTATAGTTTATCTTGATTGGGTCAAATATGTGTTTTATTACATATTTATTTTACAAAGATTGATACATATATTAGATTTAGCATTTAATTATTTTAATATTTACTCAATCAAGGGATAAATGTGTATCATGCCCCTAACCTCTCTCCACAAAATTATTAAAGCCTCCCCTTTTAAGATATTCTACAACTCCGCGTCCAACTTCCAAGCTTCATTACTGCATGCTTGATCTGCAAATATCCCCCGTGTTCTTTGGCTCACCTCGCCACTTTAATCGACCACAAAAAAATAGAGCCAACGCCAACTAGAATTATAAAACCTCGATAAGCAATGCAATGGAACACAAGCTTATAACTCGTGTGTGACAACAAACACTTTTATGGTGATGCATGTAAAAATCTATCCAATCTACTTCACATGAGTATACATACCCAAAGGATCATTAATGATTGATTTCTTCCTTAAGAATGGTCACCCGTATAATTACGAGGACATCCTCCCCATTACACCAGTTTTTATAACAATTATCCTTAACCCCTTATTTTTGCTAAATGATCGACATCTTTGTTGCCCTCTTTATACATGTGTTAAATAATACGATTAGAGAAGGTGGTGATTTATAAGATAGCCTATTCCATGATGTCTTTAATATTCTAACTAACACAAGATCTCTTATTAAGACAATTCACAATGTTTATAGAGTCCCCTTCTATGATAATATTAGAGGCATTATTATATCTAACAAGTTTGATGTCCCATAGAGAAGCCAAAACTTCCAAATAGTGATTCATCCGAACTCCCATAGGCCCAACAAATGTTTCAATCACTTTGTTTTTGTTAGGAAACGAGGGATAAAATTTACGGAACAATCTCATATAGAATCGCAATAGTAGAAACTAATATGCAAAAAAATATTACATATCTGAAATAAAATTACAGAAAATAAAAGAACACAACATAGAGACAATATTTAACGTGGTTCACCCAATTTGGGCTACGTCCACCAAGAATCACTTGCTCAGATTTTATTACAAGCCACCTCTTTCTCTCAATATAATACCCAACTTTGTTTGTAGCCATGCTCAACAAAATCTCCTAAATTCACACTTGAACTCACACATCTATAATGTTACATCAACCCTACCATATGCACAAAAGAACATAAATAGGAAATTGCTTGAGCATTTTTACATTACCGTGGGTATTGAATCCATGGGCCAAAACCACCCCATAAACCTACGGGTCAAAAATCCCACCCATATGAGAATAACACGCTTCCCTAGGTAATAGGCACATTTTTCGAGGCCAAAATTGTGGAGATTGTATAGTACTTTTAGTGTATAGTTTTCAACACTTCTACACATGAAAACAAGCTCCACAACATAACATCTTTATCATCCCCGATACTACCCCCTCCCACCATCGTGGGGTTTCCCCCGAGAATCCCCATCAAATTTTAGTTTGAGCCATCCATGTGGAGGGTGATGCCACTGATGAGAGACTGTTAATAGAATCCACTTTCTAATAAAGAGAAGAGAACTGAGTGACTTTCAATTTTTCTAAAATATTGATTTCATCCTAATTAAGACCTGCTTATGAGGAGGCTGAGTTTAAGAACATTCTCCCTGATTTCTTCGAACAAATGATTGAAAATCTTAGAGGGCAAAGAATTTTTTTCATTAAATATTCTTGAGTTACGAGCCTTCGTATTTGTGAAATTATATGGGAGAAAGAGAGCATCCATAATTTTTTGATGGCACTATGTTTAAAGGGAGGGAGCCATTAAGTCTAGGAAAGACCAAGATATGTGAAGAGTCCCATACCATTATTTATTTGGACATTCATGGTGTAATAAGGCCTAAAATGCTCCTAAACACACAAAAATAAATCAAACTCATTGGATTGTATTGTAGTCACTAAATCACACACTTTGGGTAATTATTTAGTCTCGGTTTCATATTACTATTCATATGGTTCTTGAGTGAAAATATTACTAATTAACCCATGTCTTTAGCCATTTTACTTTACTTTTTGTCTTCACTTTCAGTCTTACACCCACACATGCCCAAAGTATGTACTATCATTTTACATTCATCTTATCTCCGATGGGGTGCCCAGGTTAGGATTGAGGTGCCTTGGTCCTCCGGGGCGCCCGATCCTCTTTACATTTTACTCTTATCTTTTGTGCACTTTCTAGTCATTTGAGCTTTCCATATTTTTAGTGGTTAGCCTTTTGGGGTTAATTTGAAAATTAAAACAAGAGAACCATACAAATATGAAGTTATAAGACCGTAATGAAGGACTAAGCACTAAACACTACTTCGTCTTTGGCCATTTTACTTTGTTTTCTATCATCACTTTCGGTCTTACACCCGCACATTCCCAAAGTATGTACTATCATTTTGCATTCATCCTATCTTTGGTGGTGTGCCCAGCCAGGACTAGGGCGCCCACATGCCTCAATCCCCTCTGGGGTGCCCTGATCCTCTTTACATTTTACTCTTATCTTTTGGGAACTTTCTAGCCATTTGAGCTTTCCATATTTTTAGTGGTTATCATTTTCGGGGTTAATTATAAAATTAGAACAATAGAACCATATAAATATAAAGTTATGAGACCATAATGAAGGACCAAGCACTAAACACTACTACCATCACCTAAGGTTGCATCCATCAAAGGCTTCTACTACTCCATTTGCATCCATCTAGCTCCATCACAAGGGACACAAGGTTGGTTATCTACATCACACTTCATAAGAGGGGAGTTAATTCTATTACATGCACCATCTATTTACATTCTACATCTAATTATTGTTCATTGCTCACAAAGTACAACTGACACAAGAGCATCTAGGGAATAATTTCACACACACACCTAGAACTACATTGGGTCTGAGATGTAGTGCAATGCTTAGTGATAAGTCCATCCATTTGGTAGTTTAGGACAGTTTAACCCCTTCATATGCATATTTATTTTTAGGGTTTTGATGTTTTGCTTGGGGTTTTGTAGGTACCTTCTTCACCTCTGATTTACAGTGTCACCCAACGCAGCTTCAACAAAATTCACGTGACAAGAAGTGAAGGTAGAAAACCACTAAATGACACCTTAGAGGATGTTTCCTGGTCATTTCTACAAACCAAGGTGCCTCGGGCACCCTTAGACCTCTCTAGGCATCCCATTCTACTCAAACAACTCGAGATCGCACTTTGTGGAGCTCATGTGCGATCGTTTCTTCATTTTGTTCATCTGGTCTTCACTGCGACACAATCTCGAAAAGTCTCCCAAACAGCTAAGGACTTTCTACCCTCTTTACACATTAGGGTTTTACATTTCATTGACTTAGTTGTTTGGGTCATTTACTCTATTTATTTATTTGTTATTTATTGCTTTGTATAGCATTAGATTAAGCTAGAATAGATCTCCATTTTCCATTTTAGTTTAATCATTTTGGTGAACCCAAATGCTTTCACACTTAGGATCCTCATTTTCCCTCTATCATCAATTGTAAAAATTCTCAAATTTCTTTATTTGAATTGCTTAAGATGCATCCCAATTGCCAAGTTGTTCTACAAAAAGCGTTAGACACGAGGTATCTTCCTAAGGATACGCCTCCACACGAAATAATCCCTATTTTCTCTCATCTCTTTGATAAACCTAGTCCTTGTGATCCTCCATCTAATCAATCTATGTTGGAATCAATTCAAGCTTTACATTCCTTATTTCAAGACAAAATTAAGGCCATGGAATCCACGATTACATCTCTCAAATCCGAAATCTAACATCTTAAGGATGCCTCTCAGGCTCATGTTTGTTCTCCTTCTACATCTCATCTTCCTTCTATGTCTACTACATGTTCTCATATCAGTGAACCTCAAGTCATACCAATACCAGAGCCTCTCATCTTTGATCGCAATACTTAGCAACATGACCTTCTTACTGAGCTCCTTAGTTGTCAGTTGATAACTTTACCGCCTACTCATTACTATCCTCCTTATCGGCTAGCAAAATATCAAGGTCGTCTATATTGCAATTATCATCGAATCAATGGAAATAAAGACAACGATTTCCATGCTTTACAATGAAGAATCAAACATCTTGAATGCCAAGGCTTTATCTCATTCACTACACAACATTCTATTGTGTTCCCATCTACAAATGCTACATCCACATGAGCTCCCAAATTTGTTCCTTCTGTGTCAAATGAACATCATGCCACCATTTCTAATGTACCTTCTTCGGAAATTCAAGCTTTGCCTAAGTAACCTCCTCTAAAAATCAGTTCAACACCTCTTTCTACTTAGACTGCTCCATCATTACGCAATAATACACCACTTCAAGTAGCCGATCATTTTTTCAAAGCAACTTCTTCTCCTACTAATGGCCAAGACACATTTCAAATTCCACCACCATCACATGGTCCTATTGTTACTTTTGCCCAACATGCTTCCACCGCTTCACGTAAACTTGGTCTTTGGTAGGTGACTCTTGTCACCTCATTACCTGATGACACACTTTTGTACTTCGATTCACACTTGACTGTTGATGGTTACCTACACACATGAACCCCACATACTGCATAATAGGATTTACACACCGCGCACTACATCCTATCATCACTATACATATTATGAATTTTACACATCATATGGTCATCTCTCATCACCATACATACTACATACATCTACTTGTACATGTTACACTTAATACCCTATGAGGTACTCTAGTTCCTTGGTCCATACTCTACTGTTGAGGGTTTACAAATCAAATGGACCTCATCATCCTCACACTTTCATCATTCAACCTTCTATCATGTGACATTGTTAGGTTAGTGACATATGTTATAGGCTAAATGATCACCTATCCCATCATTTGGTAGTGGTATACGCTTTAGGCTATATCACCACTCCCTCTATTCATCTTGTAGTGGTATATTCTTTAGGCTGCATTACCACTCCTTCTATTCATCTTGTAGTGATATACGCTTTAGGCTACATCATCACTTCTTCGATCATCTTATCGTGATATACGCTTGGGATATAGGGTCACGCACACATCATCTCTATGTAGCATATCATCAACACATATACACATTCACCACAACGTGCTACACACAACACACAATTCGACCATTTACCGATGACGCTCTCGTTTTACGGTTCATTATTAACTATTGAGGGGGAAAAACAATGAACCTCACCGCATACAATTCCATTCACTCGGGGCACGCAACTCCTATCATCCATGTTGCATTTCATTCCATCCATCCACATCACGTTGCATATATTGATTGCTTTTACTCTTGATTTCATTTTCTCGTTCATGCTCATCTTATTACTCATACTAGATATATTTCTTATATGTCATAATCTATACCATACACACATGCACGTCCACGTCCTTTTCTAGTTGTGATCGCACATACTGTGTCTATTACATGCAACCTGGATGCTTGGCTACTACCAACCCCACAATGATTCATTAGGGGCATCCACATTCGTACACTACAGGTGTTATTGTTTCATTTTGTTTCTTAACACACTGGTTTATTGGTTATACACGCTTTTGACATATGGGTTATCTTTCTAACATGCTAATGGGTGCTTTATGTGTAACATTTGTTTTGTAAGATTACTTGATACCATGGCTATCTGCTTTTTTTGTTTCTTGTTTGTTATTATATGTTGGCCTTTCCCTTTTTTTGCTGTGCACACTTGCTTGTTTTTTGTGGCCCAGTACGACCTTGAGTACCTTGCGACATTGTGAGTGATGTCCCATGTTTCCAACCCACTTTTCACTGTCTATATTTGGCTTCTTGCATGTTTACTTGCATTCTATCTTACACATTGTTTACGTAGCTTATACTTGTTTTCTACATGCATGTTTGTTCGTACTAACACTTGTTGTCCTAGCTACTTGTTTGTGTGTGCTTTGGTTTCTACCAAACACATTCCCTTTCCCATGCAGGGCATGGTTTATGTGGTCGATCCTCTTTTGGGGCCATATCCTCCTATATGTGACGTCATATGCACCCCCAAAAAGGGGGGCATCATTTGGGTTATACATACTACACAACGCAAAGACCGATCACGTCTGATTCAATTGTCAGTTTTTGTCCATGACATAGTGGGTTATATAATGAGTGGGTTCAGATCGGCCTATAGAACTCCGATACATAGTGGCTTTTATAAGACAAGTTTTCTTTAGCATTATGGGGAACAATTACGGGTTGGAGGATACAACGTACTTGTACTTTGACCAATGGGTCGATCGCCCAAAAATCAAGAAGCATAAAGATATCTTTATATTCTCAAGGAAGCAAAGATTCTGAGTTGGATAATAACACATCTTTCTCCCTACATTTCTTTGGCCATAGTGGTGTGAGATCACCCAAAAATTCACACTTCACCGACAGTTACAAGATATCCTTTTTTACCCTTTTTCTCATCACGGATCAGGTGCACATGTTCCTTTTTCATTTTCATACTTTCATTACTAGTCTTTTTACTATATACATGCGATTTTTACACATATACATGTGTATTTTACTACTTGATCATCTTCTCCTTTTTGTGTCCTGTCGTATGGGAAACAAGCGATCAACAAAAACAACAACATTGCACAACAACAAGATGTGGCAAAGCACACACCTCATACTAACATGGTACATCACACACATTAGAAACTACACACACGTTTCCACCCTAGGTTCACTCTCACTTTTTACACTTTTGCATCTTTAGTCTCCACGCTCCACTATTTTCTCATTCCACACTTTGTTTAGTCCCTCGACGAGTTTTCTACAACACTCTACATGGATATCAGGTACGCATCTCTATCTACTTTATATTACCGAGAATTTTGATCACAACATAAAGTGGGGGCAAATCTAGTCACTAAATCACATACTCTAGGTAATTATTTAGTCCATGTTTCATACTACTATTCATATGGTTCTTGAGTGAAAAGAGTACTAATCAACCCATGTCTTTGGCCATTTTACTTTGATTTTTGTCGTCACTTTCGGTCTTACACCCACACATGCCTCAAAGATGTACTTTGTCATTTTGCATTCATCTTATCTCGACTAGGGCACCCAGCCAATATGGGGCACCCTAGGCGCCTCAATCCCCTCTGGGGCGCCTTGATCCTCTTTACACTTTACTCTTATCTTTTGGGCACTTTCTAGCTATTTGAGCTTTCCATATTTTTAGTGGTCGGCCTTTTTAGGGTTAATTACGAAATTAAAACAAGAGAATTATATAAATATAAAGTTATGAGACCATAATGAAGGACTAAGCATTAAGCACTACTACCATCACCTAAGGTTGCATCCATTAAACTCTTCTACTAATCCATTTGCATCCATCTAGCTCCATCACAAGGGACACAAGGTTGGTTATCTACATCACACTTCATAGGAGGGGAGTTAATTTTATTCCATGCACCATCTATTTACATTCTACATCTAGTTATTTCTCGTTACTCACAAAGTGTGACTGACATAAGAGCACCTAGGGCACAATTTCACACACACACACGCACCTAAAACTACATTGGGTCTGAGATGTAGTATAACACTCAATGATAAGTCCATCTATTTGGCGGTTGAAAACAGTCTAACCCCTTCATATCCATACTTCTTTTTTAGGGTTTTGATTCTTTGTTTGGGGTTTTACATGTACCTTCTTCATCTATGATTTGCAATGACACCAGACGGTTCATCAACATTCATGTGACATGAAGTGAAGGCAAACAACCACTCAACGACACCTTAGAGGAGGTTTCCTAGTCATTTTCGTAGACCGTGACGCTAATATCTCAAACCGGGGTGCCTCAGGTACCCCTATCCCTCTCTAGGCACCAAAGTCTACTTAGACAACTCGGATTTGCACTTTCTAGAGCTCATTTGCAGTCGTTTCTTCATTCTGTTCATTTGGTCTTCACCGTAACATAGTCCCAACAAGTCTATGAATTAGCTAAGGACTTTCTTTACCCTCTTTGCACATCGGGTTTCACATTTTATTTACTTAGTTGCTTGGGTGCATTTCAGTATTTATTTATCTGTTATTTATTGCTTTGCATATCATTAGATTAAGCTAGAATATATCTCCATTTTCTATTTTAGTTTAATCACATATTGGTACTATAGGGATTGTAGCATTTTCAAGATAGAAGGATGTTTGAATCCTCCATTTAAACTTCAAATACAAGTTCTTGAGATAATTTATACCGTAGATATAGCTTAAAATTTTGAAAATGGAATTAGAGGTTGGTGCAAGAAGGTTTTCTGAGGCATTATCCTCATCTCCCTTTTTGTGAGGAAGTAATAATTTACCACATATCCTTCACTGTAGACTTTTTCAGAAGCATATGCAATATGAAGACCTTCATAAGATTCTTTTTAGGAGATGAGATCCTCAAGGAAAGGGTGGTCATACATTTTCAAACACCAAGCTACACATAACCAAACCCTTATGTGCATTTCCATTTAGTAGACTACCATTTTCATATGGATTCGTCTAATGTGGATGAAGTGTTAGACAAACCTAGAGCTATATGATATCTCAAGCATACATGGGAGGATCAAACTCAACCATCATCAATAAATGGTTATCTTGAGAATATAGGGAGGATTTCCATATAGGTTTCTCAAGGATAGTTCCTCCACCCCCTTCTTTAATTAAAAAGATTACAAAATAATAACAAAGGCTTCTTCCACTACTCAAAGAAGACCTTCAAGTCAGTGTTTCCAATGGCCCCAATGTCTTGATTGGGCCTTACATTGTGGAGGCCTATAATTAGATATGTAAGTATGACTCCTATTAATGTAGTGAGTGATAAAGGAAAAGGAAAACAAGTGGATTTTGAGAATAGTTCACTCAAATAGAGAATTTTTGACTCCCCTCCAAAGATTCAAGAAAGTCATGTTTTTATTGCCACTATAATAAGTTTGGTAAGCACTACTTCCCTACCCATGTTTTTGTTAGTGAAGGTACTTCTAGTGTGGTTGTCTCTTCCCATATTCCTACTTCTCCAATTTCTCCCATTTTTCTCATGCCTCCTCCGTCATCTCCTATTTTCACACCACTAATTATTTCTACTCCACCCACTTCCGCTTCTATCACCTTGCCACCCTTACCCACATTCAACCATCACTAGAATTGTGTCTAAGAAGACCCCCATCTATGTTATGGAGAAGATGAATTTTGAGGGATTAAACATATCCATGTTCATTCCTTCATTGCCGACTCCCCATCCTAGAGCTTCTCCTCCTTTCATCCCTAGGTTTTCTCCTCCTCATGTGTCATTACATATTCAAGTGGGTCCACCTATTATTATCCCTAGGAGTCAAAACCATTTGGTTGATGCCATTGCTACCCCGTATGTATGATATTGTCATTTCAAGGGCTTCATGAAGCTTATTTTGTTGTCTCCTTGAGGTATGATCCCTTCATTAAGAAGGAACTTCCACTAGAAATAGGTGTAAGCAAACTAGATGACCTTGGATTGTTAAACCTTTACATGACAAAGAATGATAAAGCCATTCTAGATTATTTACATGCTTACAAACACCTACCTCCCTCACATCACAAGAAGGGGTTTTCCATGAATTTGCATCCTTAATTTTCCATAAGGAAGGATATTATTATTCAAGCTATAAAATGAAAACTACGATCCAACCACTAAAGACCTCGACATTTGTGAAATTGAAGATAAATTTTCGATCTTCCGTCGGCACCGCCGATTTTGAAGAAGGGAATGCCTTCCTCATTGAAGACATTATTGATATAAATATAGGGACAAAGGAAGAAATAAGGATCTTGAAAATTGGCTCTTCCTCTCACTGTAAGAAGTCAAAGATCACAAATCTCTGCTCATATAATTATCCAAGGTCTTTGCTTTCTCCTATTTCAGCATGACCAAAATTCACATGGGCGTAGTCATCCACAACTTAGTCACGAAGCCTAAAGCCAAGCTGATCAAATAAAATTTACAACCAGTGAAACCCAAGATAACATTAATGGTAAAAGAGGAGGTTATAAAACTCCTCAAAGTCAATTTTATTAGGCCTATGAATTATAGAAATTGGTTTTCTCGCATCATGCCAATTTTTAAAAAGAATGGTAAATTTTGAATTTGTATTGACTTCCATGATATAAATAAAGTGTGTCCTAAAGATGAAATTCCATTTCCAAACCCCTGAAGCTCTTTAATATTATTCTATAATACCTATTTATGCTCCTTTTTTCCAAACCTTGATTGTTTTTACAAGATCACAAAATACCCTTAAAAAGGGGTTAACATTTTGAGTCGATTGACCTTGACTACCCAATGGCTAAGCATTGCTTACGTAACATTACTTTGAAGAGGCCTCATAAGCATGCACTTCTCCCACCTAGGTGAAAGTGTGTGAAATTGCATGCTCATGCATTGACCTTCCTCTATACTTTGAGATTTGGCATTATGCAACTTTGAACTCTTTGATTTCACTTTTTTCTTTATGGACTGCTCCTTGAGAGATTGTAGATTTACTTTAGCTTTGGTAGCAACCCTCAACATAGTGAGAGTGTTTTAGTGTCTCCAAAGGAATCCAAGGTGTGAAGAAGGTGATAATAACCTTATAGGTGTTGCATAAACACACATACACGTGTGCACATGTACGCACACACGCGCACACACACACACACACGTACACACACGCGCGCGCACACACACACACGTGTGAATGCACATACACACACTCACACACACACACATGCACACACACACACACACAGACACACACAAGACATGTCTCTTTTTTAATTACCCGCCATATCCAACCCGTGAAACATGTCTAGGTTAACCAAATGATGATTGGGGCCTAGTTTGAAAACTAATTGTTGAAGACATCGAGAGACTACCGACAAGAGGTTACTCTTCTAAGTAGACCAAAATTATCCAAATTTACTAAGAATGTAATGGGAGTGTCGAAAAGTGGTATTTATGTATGGAGAATGTTTGTCTCATGATTCCATATCATTTTAATCTAGAATATGTTGATCTTGAATAAATGTGTATGGAAAATAGAGGTGGCTAAGAAAACAAGTGGGAAAATTGATGGGGAGAAAGTGTGCTCAATTTTCAAATATAAGGACCTTGTCTAAGTGTGTAGAAGATAATGTTGAAATATGCCAAAGTTGATGTTGCCAAAATGCTAAGGCAAAGATATAGGCATCTATAATTATTATAATAGTTGACACTCACATGGGAATTGAAAGACTACGCACAACTCAATCTTTCTTATGAGCATTAGTACATAGTATAATACTCACATGTATTAAGGTATGTCGAGGTCAGTCCAACCTCGAGCTCTAAATATACTTTATTGTACATTGTTGTTTGAGTGTATTGTTAGGGTTCGTAGAAATTAGAGATCACACAAATTTCACAACATGGGATCCTAGTGCTCTAGGTGTTTTGATCTTATAATTTTTGAGGGACAACAAATTTTGAACTTAAGTGAGGTTTGAAAATATTAATTAAGCCTAATTCATCTTTTAAATGTATGCATTTTATTATTCTACAGTGGGGTTTCATTTAAGTGGATATCACTTAGTGGCATCCACGAGGGGTACACTTTATGACTAAAGGTCACAGTCATAACTTAAAATTAATGCTAATGGGATATCAAGTAAAAGTGGACATTAAATTAGACCACAATGCTACATAAATTGAATGTGATATTGAAATTAGAACACAAGGACCTTAATAGATCATATACACACTTTAATAAAGGACTTACAATTATTGTAAATTCAAATATATTACTTGAATCTCGGTGAATTCTACGGTTCAATCTTATACATCGATCTTCGCATATCCATATGTGAATTCCCTTTTCTCCTATTGTGTTGTAGTGACCTTTTTGTCCTTTAAAACAAAAAAATTTACCCATCATTGACTTGTTTTCTCATGCGAATTGTGAACATTGTGTGTTGTAGATAATTTCATAAGAATTCCTTGGAATATAATCATAATCTATGCATTTGGAGCACATCATCAAAAGTGTTAATTTATTTACAACATTTTTTAGAATTATATATATGTGGCCTACCATTGGTCTTGGCACTGCATTGCAAGTAGGGAAGATGTTATAACATAGAAGGAGGGATCATAATCATATGTAACTCCAAAGTCATAGCTATAAAGATTGATAGGAAACCGTATAAATAAGACATGACATTGGGTGTTTGATATTGGGCATAACAAGTGATAGTGATGGAGTAAGTGCCGAAGATATATGAAGATAAGGGATATCAACCATGTAGTGATTGCTTCATAACGGAAGGTTAACAAACTTGATCACATGCACATTGTTAGGTGAGTTTTGCGCAATATTCCAATGTGACTCAAATAAAAAACACCTTTTCTAAGGTTTATGAGTTATAAAAGTGCCAAAATTGGTGAAATCTAAAACCCCAAAGATTTTGCTATAACAAGTAAAAAACAACTTTGGGAAGATAAATTTGAGAAATGATATTGAGGTGTTCAATCTAATTTTTATAATAACTAAATTCTAAAATAGTATTTAGAAGTAAATACCACTAATGAAACAAATAATGAAAAATGATTAGAATATAATATAAACATATAAAAATCTCACAACTTGTATTACTTGACATGAATTAGGCGATTTACAACAACAACAATAACTCCGAACACACTACAATTTCAATAGAGCAATACATCATAACTTTCATAGCTCGATATCCCTCTCGAGTCATTGTTCACCCTCACTTTCGATCTTAATGGTTTTCAATTACTTCACTTATTTATAAGCTTCACAATCCCGTTGGTCCACAACACATTCAAATTTTGTAATTAATCATATTAAAGTCATTTATTACAAAGTGGGGTTCATCTTCTAGCACTTATCCATTAATGAAGGTTTTCTATGAGATCCCAATCAGTTTGTTGGGACACAAATAAAGAACAATTTGTTTGGTTATATTTAATCAACACAATTTTTTATGGATTCCACAATAACTAGGACACAAACGAGGGGTTAGTCTTTGGTTTTGAGTGTTAACGTCCTTCCCACATGCCTTATCGTGCACCATACGAACTTGTATGTAATTCAACTCTTATCACTTAGTCACACTCTTTAGGACATAACTCTCATCTATCAAATGAATATTATGACAAGATGTGCCTAGTAGATCGACTAACATCCAATGAGTCCCCACCAACCCGATATTCGTTGTTCGAAACTTGTATCCATAGGGTCTCCCTCACTCTAGGCAAAGTTTACCGAAAAGAGACAAGTGTGCCTAGTAGATTGATCGACAGAAATGAGTGCCCACCAATTTAATATTGGTGGTTCAAACTTGCATCCATAGGGGTCTCCTCACTTTAAGCTAAGTTTTACGAGAAAAGACAAGGATATATTAAAAGGAGACAACTAAGAAAGAAAAAAAAAAGAGAAAAATGAAGTTAAAAATTATACAAGGGTTATAATATGGTATACCCTTGATAAATGTGGTATCCACACGTGTGCCAACCTACACCTTCACTCGCATTATAACTTCAAGTGGAAAGATTGAAAAAAAACAAGCACAAAGCTATTTATATTATCTAGGGGAAAGGACCCATCTCCGAAAGCAGGCCCTTTGACCGAGACTATTTTGGCACAAATAAATATTATTCTATATACACAATTAACCAAATACTCAACCAAAAAAGTACATAAAACTGTACATGATTTCCTTTTTCTTTGGCAATTTTAAGATGTGCAAATGTTCTAATTTTTAAACATAAATAAATGTCATTCCCTACAACTTGAGGGTCACATTTAAAGTTTAGAAACTCCCACATGAATATAATAATATCATCTCCATTACTATTCTGACCCCATTTACATTGTTGATGGGCTTCAACATGTACAAATATTATTATTTTTTGCACAATTATACATCCATTCCTTATCAATACACATATCCTTGAGCAAACATTGTTCATCTATATTTATCCAACCTCCACTGCCTTTTCTACAATTAATAGGGGTACCTGCAAACATAAAAAAATCATTAAGGCTCACCATTTACAAGAAAAAGTCACCATTATTATAGATTTTTAACAGATTTCAAAAAACAACATTCAATAAAACAACTGTAATTCGAATTTTTTAAAATAAAATGATACATTTCCCTCCCAAATTCCCAATTCCCACCAAAATCTCTCACATCCACTTTAATACAAATCCATTGATCAACAAGAGTTTTAAATCCAATGGCTCAAATTTCATTATTTCTCAATCAATCCGTGCCAACCCCTCTCAGCCAATAGAAACCAATGCCAGATTACCAAAAGATAAATTCAAAGCAATAAAATCTATAAATTGAGATGAGTCGTATGCATCTTTGTTACTTTCTTGCTGCCCTTTTCCATGTTCAATTTTCTTGCTACACAGATACAGACTCACTCTTTTCCACCATCATTTTTTTTCTTTCAGACAAATACAATCGCTGAGATACTGATCAAGATCTCTACCATCATCAATTTTCTTCTTGGACAAATACAATCGCATAGATACGAAGAACATTTTTCCAAAGATCAAATTTCTTGTTGCATAGATACAATCGCATGCAAACATGTAAGAAGAGCAGTACTTCCAGGACTGATTTTCTTGCTCCACAAATACAAATAGTAAAATATTTCTGAAATTTCCAGGTGCAATAGTTGTTCACCTTCAGATTAAGCACTATTTTAAAAATTGTCTCTTATTTTCTCCAAACATTTTTAGATCTCACATTTAACCATTAAATTTGTTATGAACATTAGGAAGTTTGAATATGTAGATAGTTTACAAACATCATTAAATTTGCAAGAATGAACAACTTCATTATTGCAAATTCATGTTGTTTATACTATATCTACAAATTAAAACTCACTCGTGTGCATAATTAATTTAATGTTCACTTGTCCCGCCAAATATGATTTTTTTGTGCTAAATAAATCATAATTTTCTTAAATTTTGAACACATTTTTAGAAATGTATAGGAATATGTAGAAGTAATGATTTTTGTGTTTTCTTTGTAAAAATGATAAAATCCGAGAAATAGCGATTTCTTTGATTTTTCGAAATAGCCATATTGCTTTTCCAATATTCAAAATAAAAATTATTTATTTTCTGAACTAGCCACTACTTCTTTTCGCAGCCTCTAAAATTCTACATGCATAGTATTAGATGTACACATTCATACGGTGTTAAATTTACCTCCATAGACATAGTGCATCCAACTTTGCTAAATAGTCTGGTCAAAGGCCCCTCGCATATGTTACATGACCACGTAGATCGCTAACTAGGATTCCAACTCAAAGACACCTGGATTTGTCAATGTTTTATGAATTTTAAAATGTATCATTCAAACTTATTCACATTTTGTATGACACGTGGAAATAGAATTACATGCATACTATTAGAAATGACCCAATATAAATATCGACCCATCACCGTTGTTTTTAAAATGGTATGACAACACGTATTTTAGTGGGAAGCCGCACATTTGAGGTGACAGTAAATGTACAGTGGTTGTTATTAAAGCGGTAACAAGTGGATTAATATCTCCACCGACTCACCATAGTTTTCCATCATAGTCCCCGTAATGGTGCATTCAACCCCATAAACCATGCATTCAATCCCCATTAATCGTGCATTCACTCGTAGTTTTCATTGCAATGCAAAGCAGTCCAGCTTTTCTACAGCGGTTATTTTTGTCAAAGTTCCTTGTATTTCACAATGGCACGTGCAAAGCAGACATCCAAAGGACCAGTGAGAAGGTTGAGAAGCAACTTGCAAAGAAGGGAAAAGTTTACAAATCTGTCTTTTGATGAAGATAAAATTCTTTGGGACACAAGCTCAAAAACCAAAACTTCCAACAGTAAAGAATAATCCTTCAAGAGCCAAATCACAAGATTCAGGCATGGATAACGCTGCTCAATTACAACCTCAGAAAAATATGTCTTCCACTCGAAGGAGCAATTCATCAAAAGGAAAAGAACAATTTGTGGATGAGAATATCGGAATTACAGATGAACCTGAATTCAACACTAGTATGAACCCAAATGTTGAAGTAACTGGAGGGTCTTCTATAACAAAGAAAGTATACATAAGAGGACAATGGACAAAAGCAGACATGAAGGCTGCCATGAGGGACGTGGAGGAGAATGGAATGTCAACAAGAAAAGCAGCATCTAAGTGGGGTATCCCTGCCACAAACGTGAATGATTGGTTGTATGGAAAAAGAACCACTAAGAGGCTGGGACCTCTAACAATTCTGACAGAGAATGAAGAGCGAGGAAATTGTGACATGGTGCAAAGATATGGCCGAACTTGGCCATTGTCTTGAATTCATTCACTTAAAGGCCTATGTAGCTCATATATGTCAAAGCGCATCAAATCCATTCAATGATGGTCTACCAGAAAATCATGGTGGTATGGGTTACGTAGGCGCCATCCCGATTTGACAATAAGAATCATGAGGGCCTTGATAGAGATAGAGCTGATCATGTTACGACCAAGAATCGCTTTGCGCTTTCTATGATAACTTGTAAAAATGTATACAACAAATCAATATGGGCCCAATAAAATATGGAATTGTGATGAAACCGGTGTACAAGCAGAAGGAATTGTGGCATGCGTGTGATTGCTAAATTAGGTTGTAGAAGTGTTCCACACATTATGTCAAAAGTAGAGAATGGATTATCGTATTATGTTGTGTTAATGCAGCAGACAAAGCATTCCGGATTTTATCTTTTAAGGCAAAGAGACAACTTAAAAACTATATAGTTGGATGTGAACTGGAGCATGCATGGCGTATGCAACCACATGCGTGGGATGACAAAGGAGCTGTTTTTGAATTGGCTGCATCATTTTGCAAGATCTGTGCCTGGCGGAGTTTCACCAACAAATAGGCATCTTCTAATATTTGATGGTCATGGCAGCCATGTAGCTTTTGGCACAATCCAAGAAGCTAGAAATCTAGGAATTGACCTTGTGACTTTGCACACTCATACATCACAAACATCACCATTAGATGTTAGTGTTTTCTCTCCATTCAAGAACTACTTCAAATCAATGAGGTCTAAATGGATGGCAAAGAACTCGGGTCTTGAAATCAGGAGGACAAAATTGGCAACACTTAGCAGTCAAGCTTTCCAACTCGCACTTACTCCTAAAAACATCAAAGCGGGTTTTCATAGGACGGGTATATGGCCACTTGATCATAATTTTGTTTCTAATGATATGAGGCCAAGTGAATCCTTTGATGTTGAAGAAGACGAGGGTGGTGTTGAAAACATATTGAGGATGGCAGGAATAGAAGATGGAGATGTAGAACGATGTTTAGAAGAAATTAGGAATAATGTGTCGATAATGAGGATGCACAAAAATAAAGGAAGTGCATGTTGAGGCAGAATTTTTTGGCATGCCTAAAGATTTAAATCAGCCACATACAATCAATGAAGAAGATGATCACGTTAGTTCAACAACTCATGTGAGCCAAACACAAGAAGCCACGGATGTTGATGATATCTTGACTTTGCCAACACACGGCTCAAACCCACCTCAATGGGTTAAAGAAGGGGCTTTAAATCTCAACATGCAAATTGATTTCAACAATGAGGAAGTTTCTCTTTCAATGACATCCCCTCCCCGCCTCTTCCAAGTGAGGTGGTACACTATTATGCTGATAATTTGGAGTGGGAGGCACGTGATACATCCCAATTAGATGCCCCAAATTTATCCACACAACATATGGATAAAGGTAACTTCGAAGTTGCTGATTTCATAGCCACACAAGACACTGAAGAGGTGGTTTGCACCCAAAATGACAACCAATCAGTAAGTAAATTCTTAAAGCTACCAATTGAGAGGGTTCACAACAACCCTGTGCGGCTAAGTGATGGTGCAATTAGAATTGGTAGGCAATCCCAAATACTTACCTCTGATGAATACTTGCATTTACTTCAAGATCAAGAAGCAAGAAAAAGAGAAATTGAAGATTTGAAGGCAAAGAGAAGGGAGCAGGAAGAAGAAAGGAAAGCCCACATGTTGGTAGAAAAAGAAAAGAAGGGGCAACTTAAAATTGAAAGAGAATTGAAAAGGCAGAAAAAAGAAGAAGATAAGTTGCAGCGAAAAAATGAGAAGGAGTTGAAAAGGGAACAAGCTAGACTATCAAAAGAACATGATAAAAGGATGAAGGAATGGCAACAAGCATGTAGAAGGGCCGATCGACAAAATAGACGCGTTTGAGTAGTACCTCTAATCCCCTTCCGATCAACATCACATTTTGTTGGACATGTATAACAAATTCATGCCGGATTTTTCTTCCATTATCAATAACCAATCCAGTTGCCCATCTTCTCCTTCAAACAAAGAGACATTTTCAGGAAAATTAGAGCAAGCATTGTTTGGTCAAATTGGCCAACTTTCAAGAACTTTGACAGATGTTCCAGGTAAGCCTGCTACTATGCTACCTCATGTTCTCCAATCTATGAATGCTAGCACATCAGACAGTCACGAGGAAGAGCAGCCTCAAGCATTTCCAGGATTTTGGTCTAGCGGTTGAGTTTGGCTTTATAAATTTTGTCCAATATTACAAAGAATTTCTAAAAATCTACCCATTTAGTAAGTTTTGGCTGATTTTGTCGAATATGTATATATGATTTTGATAAATGTTAGACCGACTTTAATCCTTTGGAAGTCGGATTTAACGTAAATTTTTGTAAGTCTATCGAAATGAATATAAAATAATATATTATTTCTTGTGTGTGAAGTCAGGACTATCCATATATGTATTTTTTATGTTGTCTCCCATTTTATGGGTCCTTGCCAGCATTTGTAAACATAATTAACGCATGCAAATAAAATATACCATATAAAACTGGAATACAACTCAATCATCTCACAGACAAACAATTGTAGACAAAAGATTTTGGATTAAGATAAACAGATCATTGCCTTAGTAAGGTCACAGATGACCTTGCGATGATTGAAAAACAGGACGGAAGCTTTGATCACTTTATTAATCTCAATCAATCAACCATTACAGAGAATGGGCTGCAATATTTATAGATATTGCACAGCCAAATACACACAGGAGAATAAGTTGCACAGGTGCAACCAATTGCCAAAATGAATAAGCTTCCAATAACATCCAGGAAGCAACAATTAGATAAAAACAAATATATTGTTTAAAACAATATAACAAAGATGTGTAAAAGAAAAATATGGTTGATTAACCATATAACAAAATAACTATTATTATTTAATTAATAAAATTAATTAAATAACTGAACTATGCATAATTAATATTTAGGATAATAATATTTTATCCTAACATTCCCCCCCTTAATTGTGCATTGTCTGAAGAGATGAGGAGAGAAATGCTCTGAACAACTCGAACTTGTCACATGCAAGTGACTTTGTGAAAATATCTCGCTTGTTGTTCAAGCGAGTTGGACAAAATTAATTTGGATGTTGTGCTTCAACACATGTTCGTGTATGAAATGAACTCGAACCTCAATGTGTTTTGTTCTCTCGTGAAAAGCTGGATTGCGAACAAGTTTGGGAACACCTTCATTGTCTACATACATGGTAGTAGGTTTGTCTGTGGTATTCCAAGTCATTCCAAGATGCGCGTAGCCAAATCGCTTCGTAGACAGCTTTTCTCCGAACGATACTCGGCACGTGGAAGAGCGAGAAACAAAGTGTTGTTTCTTACTTCCCCATGATATTGGTCCAAATCCCATAAAGAATACAAATCCGAAGTAGATTTTCTATCATCAATGTTACCCGCATGATGATCCGAATCCGAATATCCATCAAGAAGAAGTTTTCATTCTTCTTGTATTCTAGACCAAGATCCACCGATCCTTTGAGATATCTCAAAATGCACTTTCTTTGCTTTCCAATGACAAACTTTGGGTTCCCTGCATGAACTCGGGATAGATAGCTCACCGCAAAGCTAATATCTAGTCTAGTGTAGGTCAGGTAAATGAGACTCCCAATCACCGCCGACAGAGAGTGGCACTTACCTCATGAGATGGATCTCGAACAAGATAACTGTAACTGTTCTCCATAGGTGTAGCAATTGGTGTGCAATCCATCATCCAAAACTTCTCGAGCGTTGTCTTGGTATATTTCATCTGAGATACAAAGATGTGATTCTCTTTTTACGCCATACTTCTAGTCCAAGACAAGAGTGCATAAGCTCGAGATCTGTCATGTTGAATGATCAATTAAGATCTTTCTTCATTTCATCAATCATCTTTTGAATCGCCAAAGTGATGACTAGATCATCGACATAAACTACAACAATCACCATCTCCCCCCCTTGCTTTTTGAGGTAGAGATTGGGATCGTATGGATTTGACGAATCCATGTTGTACGAGATGCTCATCAATCTTGATGTACCATGCCCGGGTGCTGTTTGAGACCATACAGAGATTTCCTGAGTCTGCATACCTTTTCTTCTTGACTAGGTACAACATATCCCTCAGGTTGAGTCATGTAGACTTCTTCTTGTAAATCTCCATTCAAGAAGGCACTTTTTACGTCCATTTGGTGAACTTTCCATCCAAATCTGCAGTAACTAGAGCAAAGATCATCCCGATCGTTTTGATCTTAGTTTGTGGGAGCAAATGTCTCCTCATAGTCGATGCCTTCTTTTTGTGCGTACCCCTTTTTCTACAAGTCTTGCTTTTGCACTTGTCCATTGTCCCATCGCTTTGTGCTTAGTTTTGAATATCCATCTCGCATCCAATCGGTTTCTTCCCTGGTGGAAGATCAACAAGCTGCCAAGTGTTATTCTTCATCACTGATTGATATTCAGAATCCATGGCATCTTTCCAAGCTTTTGAATGTAGGGCTTCCTGGACTGTAGAGGGCTCGTCTGATTCAATAACTCTACTCATCAAAGCAAAGTTAACTTCTTCTCTTGCTTTATTGTGAGTCCGTGGTCCAGGGGTGGATGTATCGGTGGAGCATCCAATCTTGCATCTCGTAATGTACTTGTACACCATTTAGGCATGCGTTGAACTGTTCCCATGGGTTGTGGTTCTATCTGATCAACACCATCATCCCCATCATCACTTTTATATTCTGAGGGAACATTAGCTTCAATTTTTACAGTAGGTGAAAAATCTACATCTTGCGAGTCCGGAGGAGGAGTCTTTGCTTCATTCTTCTCGAAAAACTCAACATCTCTGCTTGTGTAGACTTTTTTGGTCTTAGGATCCATCAATCTATACCCAAGAGTCTCTTCACTGTATCCAATGAAGATGAGATTTTGTGACTTCATGTCCAATTTCTTTCTGTTCTGTTTGGGTATGTGCATGCTTGCTTTGCACCCGAATACTCTAAGGTGTGCAATGGATGGTTTCCTTTTTGACCATGCTTCTTGTGGTGTAATTCCATCAAGAGCAGTTGTGGGTGCTTTGTTCAACAAATACACTGTTATTTTTCCTGCTTCTGCCCAAAATGTCTTTGCAAGTCTGGAATCATCGATCATGCATCGCACCATTTCCATGATAGTATGATTTCTTCTCTCAACAACACCATTTTTTGCGGTGTGTGTGGAGGAGGCATTTGTCGACGAATCCGTGATTTTGTAGGTAGTCTCTGAACTCATCACTGGTGAATTCCCCCCCTCGATCTGAGCGGAGAGTTCTGATGTGACGACCAGTTTCTTTCTCAACTACAACTTTGAACTTTTTGAATGTTTCAAAGGCTTCACTTTTCTTGCGAAGACAAAAAATCCACATTTTTCGTGAATAGTCGTCAACACAAAGCATGAAGTACTGGAACCCAGAATGACTTGGCTGCATCGGACCGCAAAGATCGGTATGAACCAGGTCAAGTTTACCATGAGCTCGAAAAGTACTCTTTTGGAATGAAACTCTGTGTTGTTTTCCTGCTAAGCAGTGAGGACACTTGTCTATATCCTTCTGAAGAGATGGTAGCCCATGTACCATATTACACCGGTGAAGTGTTTCGAGATATTTGAAACTTACATGACCAAATCTCCGATGCCACAACTGGGCTGAGGTGGAGTTTTTAGCCACAAGTGCTTGATCATTTTTGTGAATGAAATCAAGTTGAAACATACGTCCCACATTTGAGGCTTTTGCAATTATTTTCGAGCCTCTGGATTTATCTCGAATCAAACACATTTTCTTGCCGGATTGACTATCAAAGTCAATTTTCAAGGTTGTGATCTAGGAGTTGACTGACCGAAAGAAGATTCTTTGTCAACCCAGGGACATATAGAACATCTGATAGTCTGCATTTGCGTGAACCAAGGGGTAGAGAAATGTTTCCAATCCCCTGAACTGTATATGAAGAATCATCTCCCAACGAAACATGATTTTTCGATGGCGTGTCCCTCATTGAAATAAACCAGTCTCTGTGGCCGGTCATGTGTCGAGTGGCTCCCGAATCAACATACCAGACGTCACTAGATGACGTGGATGGTTCATAGATCGAGCAAAGTGAACAAGAAGTCTTCGTTGTCTCGATTTGTTCTTGTTGCTCAGAATATTACCTTGCTGGTGGGGTCTTCTTTTCCAGTTCCCCTTTTCTAGCCCGTGATAGTTGTTTGAATGTCCCTTGTAAGATTGTTGTTGTTGTGGTCCAGAATTGCTTGATGAACCTTTCTTATAAGTGTTATACCAACAATCTTGTAAGTCATGTCCTCTTTTGCAAATTGGACATCGCTTCTTCTATTGATTGTCCCCATGATACTGATTCTGATGTGGGGACTTCTGATAGGATTTAGGTTTTCCTTTACCTTTTCCTTTCCATTTTTGATGTGAAGACAGTGCCTGCTCCTCTTCATCATCCTTATTGTGCATTGCTTCCTCTTGTTGCACAAAGAGGTTTACCAACTTGTCAAAACTAATTGTCGTATCGACAAGTTTAGAGTTGTGACAAAAATGCGATAAGAAGAAGGGAGAAATCTCGAAACAATGGGAACGAGAGATTCATCTTTGACCTCTTCTCCTAGGGCTAGAAGTGAAGCCCTCAACTCTGCAACTCTTCTTAGGAAAGCTTCAATTTTCTCATTCTGCTTGAACTTCAATGTATGTAATCGACTTTGCAAATTTAGTATGACATTCTTGTTCTTGGGCTCATATATTGTGCTCGCCTTATCCCCGCTTCTTTTTGCTTTGTTGTAGCATCTCGAATGTGGGCTTGCACATCGTCGGACACTCCGAACAAGATGATGAGTTTTGCTTTCTGTCTCGCTTCTATCAAATCAAGCTGTCATTGTTGTGTTGCATCAGTTGGTGATCTGGTTAGAGCACTAGTCACAACAGGCCAAATTTCTTCAAACTCAAGTTGTGTCTTTATTTTTGTCTTCCATGCAACATAGTTGCTTCCTCTGAGCAATTGTGAATCTGGAAGAAAAAATTTGGGGGCATTGGTGCCCATTTTGCAGAGATCACTGATAGGGTTTGGCTCTTATCACTCCAGGTATTAGGTCTCCCAATCTATATACCGTCAGTCCGATATACCAAACCTTTCTATATACGCGCCCTTCCGATATACCCGTCGGTACGTGGAAGAAGCTCGCCCTTTCTATATACCCGGCAGTACGTGAAAGAGGCGTTAACGTACGTGAAAGAATTCAATACGTGGTACCAAGACAATATTGATGGGGTCTATGCGATTATTGACACCGGCTCAAAGAAATATCCTCATACGCGCGCGTAACTTCGCTATATACTCGGATAATTTCTCAGTCCGGATTTATGTCTTGCAATCGTTCACAGACGGATGGGATGGTTCATAGTGTGTGCACTGTGACCTTATTACTCCCGTCGATTTATAGGGACGATGCCCAGACGACGTTGTTGCAGCTATATTAGGCATTAAGTGCAGTAGTAGTCGCGACAACTTTACCCGTAAGCGCTTCCTAGAGGCATCGTATATACCGAACGCTGCGAATGAGATCTAGGATCTCGTGAGTGTTACAGAACCAATTTTATTGTTTTTATTACAATTCGCGGTTTTCGAAAGCGAGTTAGAAAGTTTTGCATTGATTATTATGGCAACTCGCAAATTAGTACAATATGCAGCAATATATAATTTACATTAAAAAAACGTACAATTTGAATGACAAGCAAAAAAATTCAGTTTCGCGGGCCTGGTGGCCTCCTGAGCCCAATACGACCCAAAATGCTAAAAATTGCAAAAAGAACTTGAAGATGCAATTTTTAGATAGGTCTCCCTTTGCAAAAAATGTCCGAAATGAAAAAACAGACCAGATGGGAGAATTTTTTTTACCCTAGCTTAGGGGTTTCTCCGCTAAATTTAGTTAGTTATAACTAAATTCAAAAAACCTGCTAAATTTAGTAGTCTCGCCAAAAATTCCGCCAAATTTCAAAAGGTGAGTTTTTGAGTGTTGTTGGTGGATTTGACCCCCAGACCTCTCACTCCCAAGGCGCATGCAATAACCAACTTGGCCACTTAGGGCGCTTGAGCTATGAAATGAAGGAACTTGTATTTAATTACAGGTAAAATCGACTTACCTCTTTAAAAAATGCGACCTGGCAGAGGAGAGGGTCCACGTGTCGCATGCTGGTGAGAGGCGTTTTTAGGGTTTCATTGCTCAAAATCCGGATCTGAAGCATATGACTTCTTATTGTTTTTGTTTGCTTTTCCTTGCCGCCTCCTTCTTTCCTCGCACTGTTTTTGTTTGCTATCCGCGTGGATTTGGAGAAGGCCGCTTTGATTGTTTGTTGGTGCGCGCAGTTCACGTGGAGCGGTGAGCCGAGGCGTCGTTGCGAGGCTTTGGCCGCTTTTCTTGTTTTCTTTGATCCTTCCTTCCTTGCTCTAGCCAATTCCTTTTTTTTGTTTTCTTTGATGAGCCTGTTGGCAGCTTCTCTAGAACACAGGAAGGCCGATTTGCAGTTGATGTCGAAGGTGGAGTCCCACGCTTGGTTGGAGGTGTGGGCAAGGAAAGGGTGTGTGCTATCAACAGTACCTGCGTTTAACGACTATGTGGACTGGCCCTCCGAACGCTTCCTCGGCCTTGTCAAACAATCGGACCGCATCCGAAGCTTTGGAAACGTCGGCCTTTACGGTTATGGCTTTCACTCGTCCACCCTTAGAAGATGGAGAAGCAGCGTTGATTACGGACACGACTTCCTCCGCTTTCTGCTGATTTCCCAAGTAGTTGATAACAAGATTAGCGCCTTTGGAGGCGAGGTGGAGCGCGATTTCTCTACCGATGCCTCTGGATGCACCAGTCACGATGGCCATGCGGCCCTGCAATGGCCTCTTCTCTTTGCTATGCCATTTCTTTTGTATGATATGCATTTTTTTTATTGATTGTCTCTTTGTGCGGAGTGCGTCGCTGGTTGGCAGGGTTTCACGCCTCCTTCAATCTGCTGCTTTATTATGGAGTCCTTCTTCACACGGCCTCCAAATATAGCAAGCAATCCTGCAGCAAATTTTGCCTGGTGCTGAGTGCACCAAAGTGCAAAAAAATTTTTTTCCTTCCAAGCACCTGGAAGGAACAGGAGGTTGTGGGGGAGGCAGGGATGGGGCTGGGAGTTTGCACGAGGCTACACAGGCTCTCAAATGCTGCAAACACTTCTCCAATCTCCTCTCTCTCTGCTGCTCTCTCTTCCACACCTCTACAGGTCCAGATTCTCGCTCTGGTACCAAATGATGATTGAAAAATAGGGACGGAAGCCTGATCACTTTATTAATCTCAATCAATCAACCATTACAGAGAATGGGCTGCAATATTTATAGATATTGCACAGCCAAATACACACAGGAGAATAAGTTGCACAGGTGCAACCAAATGCCAAAATGAATAAGCTTCCAATAACATCCAGGAAGCAACAATTAGATATAAACAAATATATTGTTTAAAACAATATAACAATATGTATAAAAGACAAATATGGTTGATTAACCATATAACAAAATAACTATTATTATTTAATTAATAAAATTAATTAAATAATTAAACTATGCATAATTAATAATTAGGATAATAATATTTTATCCTAACACTTACCTCGTCCAATAAAATTGTGGTCTTCATTCTCATTCACGTAACACCGGCATTGTCATTCTTTTCTACCACGCAACAAGAACATTACATGAAAAACAAGAACTTATCGAATAAATTTGTTCTCATTTTTCAATTACAAGTGGATTCCAATGAAATCCAAAAAAATAGTTGCGATTTAAATTAGCACCATGTTTTAGATCCTTGAATATGCAATGAGAATTTGTATTACAATTTAAAAAGTCTTTGGTAGGATCACCTTATTGATCTTGAATTTTACTCATGTCTAGTGTCAGTCTGGGAAGACCACAAAATCTCGGCTTCAAGCAGAGAAGAGACTCAAGCTCTTTCATTCAAGAGTTCCTTTTTCTCATTAGGTGCTACCTCCCCATGAGGATATGCCGAGTTTTTGTTGTCCTTGGTGATTTTTCGATTCCATACGGCTATGGAGGCTCCTACTCGGTTCATTATGTCTAGAATGTTGTGCTCGAGATGATGCATCCAACGGAGACAACAAGGCTTCGGAGAGAACTCGGTCCGATGTTATATGGCGATAAAGTGCATCTCCAAGACTAGTTTTTTTAGCGATGCAAAATAACTTATGAAAATATCAAAACACCGCATGAGCTATGCATCCGACCAATATTCCTTCTATCTCAGTAAAATTATGTGACATAAATCATTGAGATTAGTCTACCTTGGGTAGGGCTTCTAGGTAAACATCTGGGATCTCCATTTTAGACGAGGCCTGAGCATTGATTGCCATTGCTGCCTTAAGTATTTGACTGACAGACTCCCTCTGAATCTGCAGTATTTTCTTTGCATTCCTTGAGACGCCTCCTAGAGGAACATAGCATCCAATTTGCGGAGTACCGAGATATTCATATGAAGATCTGAGCGTAGTTTTGTCTCCATGATCTGAAAGACACAATTTTAAACCTTGCACCAGTCAGATGAAGAACTAGATTCCTGTAGCCATAATTATTACCATAAAAAAGACTCGATAGTAAAAAAGTAAGGATTAGACATGGAATAAACATTGGGCAGTCTTATAACCTCCATATTGCTTCCATCGAGTTGGTCCAGCGGTTGATGGCACGAATTCTACTATATGATATGTTACAGAGAGAAACCAACCAATTTCCCTGCTCCAGTTTAGACGGCTCTGTAAAAATGGAGGTGAAGAAAATAACAGCTCTAGGGGAAAGGACCTGCCTGCATTGCTTAGAAAATTACGAGTTCATGCACAGTTAATGGGGCTTGAATGCACAGTTAATGGGACGGCGATGGAAAACTATGGTGAGTCGGTGGAGATATTAATCCACCGTTAGCGCTTTAATACCAACCACTGTAAATTTATTGCCACCTCAAACGCGCGGCTTCCCACTAAAATACGTGTTGTCAGGCTAATTTAAAAGTAGCGGTGATGGGTCTGATATTTATATTGGGTCATTTCTAATAGTATGCATGGAATTCTATTTCCACGTGTCATACAAATTGTGAACAGGTTTCAATGATACATTTTAAGATTCATAAAACGTTGACGAATCCAGCGTGCTGATTTGGAGTCCTAGTTATCAATCTACGTGGCTGTATAACATGTGCAACTTATGGTGCTCGGAGATGGGGTCCTTTCCCTATAGCAAGCTTACATAGCAAGCCTCTGAGCAAAGCGGTAAAGGAAAATTGCTCGAAACATTTTATCGAGAAAAGGGAGGAGGTATGTCAAATACGTTATGAACTCTGAACCCTCCAACTTCTCCTCCGTTTCAGTTAACGTCAAAAACTGCGAAAAAAGAGCAGTACGTTCGCGCTAATTTCAATGATTTTCACACAGGTTTTCTCTCCGTCCATATTTTCCCTTCATAGGATTCTGCAATGTAAGAGTTATTTGGTTGATAAAAATATTTATTCTCATATTTCTCCGTACCGTTGAATTCTTAGTTCACTTTTTGAACATGCTGGTGCCCAGAATACTTGCATTTGTTTACAATGTAAGTTTTTCATTCAATTTATATTTGTAGCGAAGCTTTCTCTGTTATCTATATGCCCATTTGAACTGCTTAGATTGGTATACGTAATGTATTTTTTCTTTGTGGGTGATTCACTTGAGTGAAAGAGGGACTACTACTTCAATTTGCATTAACTAACATGCGTTTTGAATGTGTTGGGAAAAGCCCACATGCAACTTATTTTTCTCTGTTTTTTTTTCCCGGCAAAGGTCACGCTTTTACATTTTGCTGTATGTGGGTGTTCTGGGAAGGAAACAGTTGATTCTTCAAAAGGAGATTTGATTCCAAAAATGATACTGAATAACGATTCACTGAGAAAACACTAAATGCATAAACATTTGTGAACTCATCCCTGCCCAATTTGCGAACTTACCCTGATCCAATTGGCTTGTAAATGTAAATTAAGACCATACACTGAACCATGGTGTTAGGGATTTAGTTGATCAGAAAAGCACGGAAAACAACATTAATTTCGGGAACCTTTGGAATTCATGGATTTATAGTCTCTTTACAATGCGAATGATTTGAGTTTTGAAGATGTGCGAGACCATACTATAAATCTCTATTGAATTATACCAAATGAACTCAATGTGAAATGTAAGACATGATTGATTGATGAGGTTTATTAGGGGAGTGGGAGGTAACTCCATAGTAGATGGAAACAAAAATACTAGTGTACGTATGCATGCATGCATGTATGAGGTAAGTGGAAATGTCCTCTTTTTTCTGAAAGGGGTCTCATAATCCAGTTAGGTTTGCTGGCTACGTGGGGACCAAGTCACCTTCACCTTATACATGCACATGTTATGGATAGGTCTCCAAGGATGAAATGAAAACATGTAAAAATCCATGGTAGGACACACAATAGCAACTTGAAAGCTACCATTAGGTCTCCAAGGATGAAATGAAAACATGTAAAAAGTCCTTGGTAGGACACACAATAGCAACTTGAAAGCTACCATGAAATGCTGTAGGGAACTAACAACAATCCATTGCTTTTAACATCACAGAGAGCCATTGGTTTCTGCCAGAAGCATTGTAGGAGGTGCAAGGGGCACACTGGAATTATCTACATTTTTACGTGTATAAGAATATGCAACATATTTTTATCATATATAGTTATTTTGAAACCTCCACACCATTATTGATGGCTGTCACTAATTCCTTTTCCATAGCCATCTAAGTGAGAAACTGTAAACAAAAGAAAAATTGATAGATCAGTGAGTGTGAAGTATTGAGGATATAAAGTATTAATATCCTTAGCAACACTATGTAATCCATCATAGACAGCACACAATAACAAACTTTTGTATTTTTACCTCCCCAAGCAGAGATATTTCATATGAATCAGAACAACAAAATACTAAGCAATAGGCATGTTCAAAAGCCACTGTTCCTGCAATCTCCTCCTACCTTCATTCAACAATGGAACCAACTTGTCAATGTGGATAACCTCAGCAAGTATATGTACACATAAAAGTTAAAATCCATCATTTGAAGGGAAATCTATCCGTGTAATGCAATGGATAAGTAGATGGCTTCATCAATGCCATTGGAAATAACTTCATCATACAGTCTATGTACTTTGTGCAACCCATTTTCCTGAACTGTATCTCTAATGATATTTAAAATCCATCTTGTACTTTTTTACCCAGGAAATCACCCTAGAATTGATCAAAGTTAAAATGAAAACTTTAAAACACATCAGCTTGTGTTGAAATCTGAGTAAACACACAGGCGATGTGTCACGATGAGATTTATTCTTAAATCTTATGTATCATTAGGCTTTTGTAGCCTGCTTTCAGCCCTTGATTTCAGTTTTGTACAAGTGTGGCATACTGTTTAAGGCATGTACCTGTAGGGGGAATGCCAATGGTGTAATTAAACAAAATATATACTGCTGTTAGCAAGCTATAGTGGGTATAATGCGTGGATGATATGGTATGGACTGCAATGTACATTTCCATTCTCACTTTTCAGGGCTCCAACTCCCACAACAACTATCCTTAATATAATATCATTAATATGATTGTGATATATCTTAGCAAGTTAGCAGGGACCAAACCCGGAGCCTTTGCAGTAACCAGGGGCTAACAATGCCACAGCAGGGTTTTACCCTCCTGTTTCACACGAATCTAGTCTACACATTGTTCATACCTCTGTTCTAAAATCGTGATTTATCAGTGATAAATCGTGACACATAAGAAAAATGATAAATCTCCTGAAAAAGTATGATTTCTTTTGGCGATTAATTGGTAAATTTCCGCGATAAAACTTGTGAAAAATTGCCAAAAATCGCCTTGACAACCATGGAAAATTGCCAGGCAGGGTATAAAAAAATCCAAACGGAAAAAAGGTCATTCCAAAGTGTTTTTCAGAGATTTTTTCTTCCTCGATTTGACCTGCGATTTTTGCCCCCGTGTTTTGCTAAGGTTTTGACTCCTTAAGCCTCCTAGGGTTTCAAATATCCTGTTTTACATTTAATGTAAGTTTTTTTTCTGAATTTAATTTTTATTAAAGTAGAGATAAAGTTGCCGATTAATGCTGAGAAATTGCCGATTTCCGATCCCTGAGTCAAATTTTGTCCTGCCGAGTAATTGCCGAAACGATTTTTGAACTATGTTTCATACAACAAAAGATAAACATCATATCAAGATGATGTCACTGACATGGACTATACCCAAAGCCCTAGCCTAACCATGGGGCTTACAATGCTACTATCCACAAGCCACACAAGTGTACTGATTAAAAATAAGCAAAATTAAGGTGCCACTGTCAGGAACCATGACCAAAGCCCAATCTTTAACCACGGGACTATGGCACTATTACCCTGTCAGGGACTTACACCTTACACCCAAAGAAGCCTAGTGATGGAAAGCAAACAATATTGATGGAAGAAAGGGGGTTGTGGGATCCATAAGTCATGCATGTATTAAACGCAGTTTCTGTAGTAGAATTCAGGAATTTAAAACAAGGCCACATGGCAGCCAGTATTACCACAATTGCTGCAAGATTGGATTGCAAAGATTTAGCAAAGAATGTGGCAAGTTTGAATTGACAATAGCACTGACAGGTCACCCATGGTTACAGTTAGTTATAAGCTAGTGACAAGGAAGAGTACCTGACCAACAGCAAATGTTGTCAGTTTGTTATTTGATTTGCATTAGTTTATTAATTGAATAGGGAATTGCTACACTTCAAGCTAGTAATAGGTTTCAAACGGACGCTGATCCTGCCCCATGAATATGGGTTGACACATGAAATCTTGATAAGATGATTATGCCTTTGCAAGATTTTAGAGGACACGATTATTTGACATGTGGTATTAAGAAAAATGTATGGAATAATGAGAATATCTTGACTAGGATAGGTAGTTTTCATCTTGCGTGAGTTTTCTTATAGAATTTAAATAGATTTCTATACAGTTGGCTATAACACGTATGGTGTACATTGATTCTTAATAATGTGAAACTGTGTTAACAATATCTTTGTTTATATTCTTCAAGTCTATTACAGGAAAACCTTAATGCCATATCTTTGTAGCCATTTATTAATGAAGAATCAGGTAAAGTAAGTTTGAGTTATTGTGGGGAGATGGGTCCACTGATAAACTAAATCTCATCACCATGTTTTTTTTTCTGGAATTAAGAAAAAATACTTAGAAATGCCCCATGCATATCCAACCCTACAATTTTTTTGTAAATAACAAATGTGTAAAGCAAAACAAAGTGTAGAAAAAACACAGCCCACCCAAACACATGTCAATGCCGGCTATATGCCATATTTCAATACTAAATTGAGTTAACTAAAAAAGTTCATTGTCTAGTAATTTATTTTCATTCAAAGTCATTGACATAGTAATCAATGTTCATCTTGGATGATTTTGAATTAAAAAATATAAATAAAATATGTGGGCAATCAATTCACAACATTTATTAGGTGTTAAGTACATGATGATGTCACATTTTCTTGGGAATGCTGAAGTGCGGAATAAGCTTCAAAGTTTCACAAATCAACACTTAGATAAATACTTTTTAAAGCTTTTGGAAAACAAACGTACAAGTTGAAACTTTTAGACATAAGAAGTTTACCATGCAAAAAAATACAATTGTGTGATTGGCCAAAACTTGCAGCAATTAATCAGTGCATAAGGATAATCGATTGCAATAACTAATGCCTGCGGCAATACTAATAAGCATCACCTATTGTATGTATGCATGATGATGTCCTTACCTTCTCTGGAGGGCCCTCTGCTCTTCCATGTACCATCTGACCTATTTTTCAGCTATGCGAGTTCTGTTATTTTCCAATTATATCAATCCAATTACTATTTAGCATAGGTTAGTTATTTCATAAAATTCTTCTTTTCCTGTCTAAAAATAACAGAAATTCAAGATTCAGATTTCTTTTGAGTTTCATATTTGATCAGATATAGATTTTTGCTGCATGTTTTACTTAGAAAGTTTATGGTAGGGCTCATACCAATGGCATCAGAGATTTTTCTTGAGTGGTTGACCACCAAGGGCCTCATATGCAGATTCTCAAGGTGGTGATGATTGGAAGACAGAAATTATGGCATCTATGGAGGAAGCAACAAGATTGCCCTTGGATGGGATAAGAGACACCATAGAAGAAATGAGCTGCCAAGCTTTACATTCATTGATTGTGGTTATGGATGGAAGGGAACATGGAAGTGGCAACAATGGAAAAGGTCACTGAGGATCCTAAACTAAAATCAGAGAAGAGAGCTGTCTGTCAAGACCATGAGCGGAAACCATATGTAGACAATTTCTGAATTTCAACATACAGAAAGGCAATCATGAGAGTCAAGGAAACTGAGAGAGCTTCGAGTGCGAACACATTAATCAAAGGTTACTTGAGAGGATTCCCACTCCTAAGTTTGATGGTGTCAATGAAGACATCAAACCCAAAGGTTGGAGAGGCAGGCTATGACAATTTTATTCCAATGTACGAGGGTATACCGGAGGATTTAATTTGCTACTTAACATGTTGAAGAGGCAATGATGGGATAAAACTAGGTTGGGAATGATCAGCCATAGATAAACTACCTGGGACCTATTTGAGAGTTGAGACAAACATTTTATCTTAACTTAGCGGCATATACCCAAAAAGATTACATTTTGGCTTGGAAAAATTTGAAGCTATGATGTTCTCTGACATGCTACTTCAGGCAATCCTATCTAGCCAGTTTACTTGGTGAAGACATTTTCCCTGACATGTTACCGGGATGTATATTGAAAAACTATGATAGTCCAACGAGTAGCTCCTGAGGATGCCATTTAATGTGTAGAAGCTTGTTTGGAGGTTGTTAGAGGCTGCCTTATAGCAGAAAATATTCAAACAACCAAGTAAGAATCAAAAGATAATGTTGAAAAATGAAAACTTGTCTACTTAACTCTACAGATGGATACTTAAGGGGAAGATTATATGCTTCTAGGGTGCAGAAGTTCATATCCTTTGGATAAAATAATAAGTTTATATTGAAGAGACAAGTACAGTATCCATATACTATGTGATATAAATTCATATGAAAGGACAATGTTATGGACCCTTTTTGTTCCATGCCAATAATAATTGTGAGGTAATGGCCTGATAGATCTTTATATGTATCTTATAGAGGCTATTGTTGGAGAAGCCCTTACGAAATAGGTTTCAACAAATAAAGGTGACTAGGTTACAAGCATCTTACACACACCTAACACTTATGCTCCTGTTCCAGTGCCATATTTTGAATGAAAAGGAGGCTGCTATATTTGACTTTTTCTATTTAGCATACAAGTCATGGATACATGGTCAAGAAACATTTTACCAGATTTACAACAGCTCCCTGCCTTGATCCTATGCCTAATGTTTGCCCCCAATTTGAATGACCAGGTCCAGGGCAGTAAGCAAATTCTCCATAAAAAGCTTCTTTGCTAATCATATAGAGGAAGTAGGAGTATTTGCTGTATGTACTAAACTGGAATGCATTGGAACTCCACATTGTCCTCCATGGATAGAACTTGTTAAAAGTACCTTGACATTACACAGCTATTAGAAAGCTTGGTAGTCAACCTTCTACAAATCTCTACCTAGGAGGTGAAATTTGGAATCTGGATAAATTGTTATCTTCATCTTTGTAGGCAAGAAACATTTTACCAGATTTGCAGCAGTTCCCTGCATTGATCCTATGCCAAAGGTTTGCCCCAAATTTGAATGACCAGGTCTAGGGCAATAAGCAAATTTTCCATTGAAAGGTTCTTTGCTAATCATATGGATAGAACTTGTTAAAAGTACCTTGACATTATGCAGCTATTGGTAGAAACTTAGAAAGCTTGGTAGTCAACCTTCTATAAATCTCTACCTAGGAGGTGAAATTTGGAGTCTGGATAAACTGTTATCTTCATCTTTGTAGGCAAGAAATGTGGGCTGAGGATATTGAAGAAGTTCTCATAGTTTGATACAAGATATGTTAATATCAACATTTTTGCTAGATAATCTAATGGATTACCATCTTTGGACACTTGATCAGGAGGCAATGTCAGCAAGGCTTGAAAAGGTTTTAGCAAGTTGTTGGAGAGGGCACAAAATAACTCAGCAAAAAAACACTCCTATTGCCTTGGGACCTGGCTTATCTTTTTAATATTTAATCATCTTTTAGGGTGAATGGGCTAACCCACCTTTTTATGCAGCGGGTCCACCAATCACCATTTAAGGCAAACGGTACACAGACACATTTTTATTGGGTAGCATGTCCACAAACTCACCTTTTGGTCAATAAAATTTGGGTTTAATGTGTATAGGTTGTTTGGTAGGATTTCGTAGATCTGTAACAAAAAGGTTGTTTCATATAAAGTCAATAAAAATGTTCTTCTCTCTAATGGGATGTAAGGTTAGTTTCTGGAATCTTTCTCTGGGCAGTCTGAAAGGTCGAATCTCTGGCCAACTGCAGCACACATACTCTTGGAGTTGGTCCGAGTTGGCAATCAAACCTGACAAGGACAGTTCTCTGATATTTTATAGTATTGTATTATATACTTTCCACAGATCAGAGTATTATTGAGCATCATTTAATTTTTCCATAAGCATCCTCTTTGCCAGTTGCATGAAAAAAAAAAAACTGAGAAGTTTAGAATTCAAAAATTTCGACTTCAGATATGTGTTTTGTTCAGTTAGTTTTCCACTCCATATAGTTCAGTTTTTCTGATATTGCAGACCTAGGATTTTAACTTTTACAGCATTCTAGATTTGAGTTTTCTGTTTTCCCTGCAGAGTTAAGTTTCAGATATTCAGCTCTTTCAAATTTAAGACCTGTCAGCAATTTGATAGTTTTTTTAGCCTTTCAGATTTGCTTCAGTTTAATTTTGAATTTTTATGTTAAAATGCAACAGGGTTATATTTAGGGCTCACAACAGACAATATGAAACAGTGTCTATGATAAATACACCCTAAACAATAGTAATTATAATGATTATTGATCTAAGGGATAGATAATAGGTCCCCCTTCTCAGAAATTTTCAATCTCAAAGTGTAACTATTAAAAATTGTGTTTTCATTCCAATTTATTTAATCTCAGATTTATTTACCGTTGCATAACTATAGAGTGGAATGGCGACCATAATGTACATAATCAGGATAACTTAATTTCTCTTAAAAATGATATGTTTCAAGCTCCAAGTACATTGCATATTCTTGCCAAATTTCTGATAGATAGAACAGTGAAATCATAACTGGAATTTGGTCCGGATAGGCACAAATCTCAAATCTCTGGATGTGTGCTGTGCTGAGTTAGCTCAAAGTCCTCTTTCAGCATGTCAAATTTGTCTTTAAATTCTTTCTTGAGATCTTTCACATTGCGATTTAGTGTTTTGTTAAGTATATGGATCGACATAATATTGAGGGAATGATGTCATTTTTGACAAGATTCTTCACATAGGAGTTCCTTGAAACTGGTCATCTCTTTAATATTAAAAGTGGAAATTGTCAAAACATGTTTCATGGCAGAAGGCTTATTGTGATCATCAAGTACATTTGATGCCCTGACATCTTTGTGAACAAACTTTTTGATATGCATATTAGTTTGTTCACTGACATAAATATAAAACAACTTTGAAGTATCTTATTACTTTTGTTTTTGTGGGGGTTGATGATCTCCATTTCATCAACATTGTGTAGCTTCAATTATTTTCACTTTTGTTAGGTGAACAGGAACTGCTTTGCATCGGAGGGCTGTAATTCATTGTCAAACCTCAGCTGTGACTTGCACCTCACCTTGTCCTGGTGGGGCCCATTTTATCATCTTGCCACATAATCAGTGAGCCCAGTGCGAAGCCCTGTGGAATTTGAACTCAGGTCAACATTCGTGTAAGCTACTCTTTCCTTATTGGTCTGCCATGACTAAATATACTTTGTCATTGTTGTTTTGTTAGTCTTTATAAGTCGAGATGTGTTATTTTCATGGCTAACTTTAAGTTGATAGAATTGCACTTTTCTTAAAGATGTTATAGGTTGTGGTATTGATCTTTTGTGAAACTTTTTTGAAAAAATGAATATGACTGACTTGAATTCGATCCAAGTGCTGCTTTGAACAATCATTTATATATCCCAATTTGATGTGGATCAGGCTTAGTTTAGAATTTACAAGTCTTAGGTGTTGAGCGATTTCGCCGTAATGTGGGTGTCAAAATGGCAATGGCTTTTACTCATTTTGATGGCGATGAAGGATATAGAGGCACTGAATTTTAAAAAGCATTGTATTGACTTAATTTTCTTCTTGAAAACTTGAATACTTAACTTCTTAAAGCCCAATAATTTGCTTGTTCCAAATTAAATTGAAAAACAGAGGTTGCTCTGGCTGAGCATTTTTTTCCAATTGCCTTGAATTTCCATGATAGTAGTTTTACAATGTAACTTGTAATAGTCCTGTTCACTCATCTCGGCTCATACCTCAAGTAAATGTTTGTAGGAGTTGTCAGAATTCTTTATTTACTGTAAAATGTATCTTTATTTGACATTGCCTCCGTGGTGAGGTTGGAATAAGACTCAAGAGAATGTTTGTAGCTTCAAGATGTAACATCTTTACAGGTATCCTTAAAATCTTTATAATAGATAAAATGATGAATTTTCTCTATATTCTTCTTTTCTTTCTTTTAGGCTAACACTTCTTGTCATCTTATTAAATGTGTTTGGCAATGTTGATAATAAATGGAGAGTGCTTATTACTAGGATATGTGACAACGTTGTAGACACTATGTTGTCGTGTTACTGGTCACATCATCACATGTTAACATTATGTCCACAATCTTTGGGAAAAAATAACTTATTTACTTAATGCCAATAACACATTCTAGGTTGTCATAGAAAATGAGTAAAAATCTATGGAAGACGACACTTGTAATATCTAAATGTTTGCATGATAATGAAGCAAGATTTAAAAGAAATAATGCAGCATTCACACACCTAGATGGAATGCGCCCATGGATCCAATGTATCACCACAAAGTACAGTTGGGATGAAGAGAGCATCTCTCAATATTATTGAACGATGAAAGTTGAGCATCCTCAAATATATACACACACTAAGGGAAGAAACGTAACCAAAACCATAATCATAAAACATAATCAGCCCCCTGTACTAAACTAATTACATGATTGACCACATGTGAAAATGAGCTCAGGGACAAACTAGCTCGTGTACATATTGTTAATAATGTGTATAGCTATACAACACTCTCTTCTTATACAGATTATTCCCCAAATCTATTAAAAATTCCAAGGTTAAGCACACCCAGCCTTGAGCAGTACTAGGATGAATGAACTTTCTAGGAAGTCTTGGGACATTCAAAACTTAGAGCTATGTTTTTCACTACGAAAGGATTTGGTCTCTCTCTCTCTCCCCATCTCTCACACACACAACTCTTTTACAGTACTTTGCTTTGTACATGTTAATTTATCTAGGGTTTATCCATTTGGCTATGCCATGCATTTTGTTTAGATTGTTGATGGCACTATCATTTGTCCCAACTATGTCAGCATCTTACATCCTCCAGGTTTGTTTTTGTTAGTTGGGAGTATATTCTCACTAGTTATCTCGACTAGAGAACCTGTGTCAAATACAAGATCTTTGCTACAATTACAAGATCTTTGCTATGAATATACTTGTTAGTATCAATATCTAGCAACCTAACTAACGAACCACTATCCTCCAATTAATGTCTTTCTCCTTGGGAAACAAAAGCATAAGCTAAACAACTATAAAGTTATAAACATATACATGCTTTATGTGAGGTTTGTGTCCAGTCCATGCCTCTTCTAGTTTGACATTTTGGACCACTTTGGTTGTTCCAGAATCACATCTTGTTTGATAAATCTTTACCTTTCAACATGCTTTTAGCCATTTCCATTATCATTTTATTCTTACCCTTTGGTTCATCATTTTGTTGCAATGAATATTTAGACACGAGTTGTCTTTGTTTGTGATGACCTTCCAAGAAACTAAAACATGCACTGATAAATACACTTTTAATTGTTTATTTGAAGGAATTTTCTCGCCTTTGATTCTTTCAACTTCAAACTTGAGTGAGTTAAACCTCTAGAACTGCAGATTTTGCTTTTGAAAATATACACCAATACCTTTTTGTGAAGATCAACAAAGGTGAGCAGATACTCAAATGTTACAATGAAGTTGTTTTCATAGGACTGCAACGGGCCACCATGCACAAGGTTCAGCACCTAGCCTCTTTGCCAGTTCACTTTTGAAAGTTTTCTCCATGCTATATGTCTATGATATATGTTTCACGTACTTGTTTACATCACCCTTGGTTAAGTGATGCACCTTTTTCAACTTGTTCAAGAGAATCAAGTATTAATTGTTAGTTAAAGTGCCCATACCTTTGATGCCACAAATAGTTTTGAAAATTTGCGTTCATCACGATAGCCTTTGTCAGAGTAATGAAGATTCTCACCACAGGATCTCTTCAGCAATGCCATTATCATAGTGAGAAAATCCATGCACACACAAATTGGATCAAATGATCTCTGTAATATTTACAATCTGCCATGTATGGTGTATTTATAATAGGGAGTGTCTAGATTAAATAACTTGGAAAAGTTGTTTCACTCCAACCACTTGGTTGTTGTGAGCAACCTAGAAAATACGAGAATCAACTAAATATGTGCACTCAACCAATTTGTATGTGCGCAATTAGTTTCAGCTCCAACAATATAAAAACAACTCCTAAATCAAGTGTAACTCTCTCGAGTGTGAACACAGACACAACCAAACTAGTTAGGAAAAAGTCACTTATATTCTAGTGTGAACACGCCAACACCAACACCCTCCCTTAAATGCAGAATTAGGGAGAGAGAAAAGAGAAAAACAAGTAGACAGATTCTTAGATATGGGTCCGGGCAGCTAGGCCAAATTAGGTACCCATTTACAAAAAACAAGAAAAAAGTCAATGTGGGTAAAATGTGTCACCTCAAGGTTACTCAAAAAAAAGGTGTCCCAAGAAGCAACAGCTGAAGACTCAAACACAATGCTGAAAAAGATGTTTGGTGGATAGAAAGTCGCTTAAAAACTCAATTCACTAGTGGTTTGGATCCATGTTTGATCACCGAGAAAACAATTGACATTGTATTCACCAAAATAGCTCTATTCAAGGAGATTGTCACTGGTGTCAAAAGTGCAAGAGTTCACCAAACTGAATTCGATCAACTATTGAAAGTAGATGCCATAGGTCCCACGGGGTTAGTGAGGAACACAACACCCAAATAAGTAGGATTTGTACCACACCCCCATTGTGGTGATTGGGTGGAGTGACACAAAAAATTATATGAATGGATAAAGCCAACTACTTGAACACAAATAAGCTGACATTATTGGCAACATAGTAGCTTGTTATGAAAAGAAGGTTATCAATTTGTCAAAGAAGTGCCAAGATACAAATAAAAAAATCTCTCGAGAAGATACCCTCCCATACTGCTGATTGGGTGGAGTGATGCAAAAAAATTGTATGAGTGGACGAAGCCCACTACTCGAACACGCATAAGGTGACATCAGAGGCAACGCAATAGCTCTTTATGAAAAGAAATTTGGCAACCCATCAAAAAGTCTCGAAGATATAAATGAAAAAATCTTTCTAAAAGATGGCCTGTGGTGATGGGAGAGTCATGCAACCGAAGTAGAGAAAATATTGCTTAGGATGGAGCACACATGCATGAGGGTAGATTGGGATTGAACAACAAAACCATTCATGGCTCTGTAGACTTAGAGTGAGTACAAAATGATCCCATAAAACAAACCCGCCAAATGGTGAAATATCTTGTAATGTTGTCAACTTGTAGAAGATGCCATTAATAACATGAGAGTTGCTCCTAAGACAACTGCAAAAAAAAAAAAGAGAGCTCAATTAAGAAAAGGAGAATCAAAAGGAAGGAGCGGTGAGCAAACTAAGAAGTTGAATAGCGGAGGAGCCATGCTTGTAGTATCCTGTGGTGAATGCTTACAATATTGCCATGACTGACTAGGGATCCATCCCAAATAAATACAAATGGTAGAAGAAGATGCTTGCATATGATTGGGTGACATGTGCACTACTAGGGTGACATGTGCACTACTAGTGCATGCAAGGAAATTGTTATCCAATTTTGCCTAATTGTTGGGTGACAAATGTGACTCGCATTCAGAAAAAATGAGGGATCGTTTCGGCCATGGGAGCTCGCATTTCGGGCTCGAGTGAGTGAGTCAAGTGTGTTGAGCACATTGCAAGGAATCTCGGGAGTTTGAGATGGTTCGGGAATAAAGGAGCTCCAAGTCCGAAATTCGGACTTCGGCGGTGAGGTCATCCAAAGGTAGGCCCAAGCGAAAAATGGTGAAACCTAGAGACAAGGAGTGTAAAGCTCCGAAATTTGGAGGTCAACGCATAAAAGGCAAAGTCAATTTCGAGAGTTTCAGAGTCTTGGGAGCTCACGGTGAAGCATCATGCGGGGAGAAAAGTCCAAACACGAAGTCCGACATTCGAGACTTCGGGCTTTCGGGAGTTCGGAGTTGGCAGCAGGGTCGAGCGGATGAACAGTCCTGAAACCCGAAGTCCTCAAACTTCAAATCCAAAACCCGAAACCAAGTCTCGAAACCCCGAATCCCGAAGTCCCGAACCCCCAAAAGACAAAGGTCCGAAACTCGAAAAGACAAAGGTCCAAAATCCAAAGTCGAATTTCGGACTTCGGAGTTTCGAAATTTTAGAACTTTTGGCTCGAACGATGAATAGTGTCATGGGACATGATTTCAGAGTCCGAACTCCGAAGTTCGAATTTTGGACTTAGGAGGTTTGGCATTTGAACTCTTGAGCTAGCTTCGAGCGATGAAAAGTGCAACGACCTCCAAAGTGGAAAAGCTTGAAGTTCCGATGTAATGTCCCCAATTCCGAGCAGTTAGCCTAACGGCCCTATTTTGGTCTTAGCCCTGGTCATTCCCAAGGGACTAACGACTTTGGAGGTTATTGGGGATGGTTGTCTGATTTCCTACTATGTTTTTGTTATATTTTGGGCGTTGGGAGGGTCTAATGGGCCCTTTGTGTTCTATTTTGTCGTTGGGATCACTTAAGTGGACACTTTTGGCATTTAATGTTATGTTTCTTCGTTGGGGCCACTTAAAGTACCTTTTTGGCGACTTGAGGGGATATGTATGGCATTAAATGTTATATTTCTTCATTGGGGTCACTTTTTGGGCCAAGGCGCCTAGGAATGGAAAAAGCAACTTTAAGTTATTTTTAATTGGGCCCTCTTTATGAGAAAGTGCGCCTTGGGGGTTTTAGGGTTTCTTTGACATGGAAAAGGTTATAAAAGGAGAAGAGGGGTGAAAGGATATTCATTCATGCATACACTTATTTTCTTTTCATGTGCAACTGCTGTTTGCAACTATTTAGCTTGTGGAGTAAGATCCCATGGGAACCCTAGCTTCGGTGGTGAAAGATACATCCCTAGCTAAAGCAGGCATTCTTGGTAGTGAAAGATCTACCCTAGCTTGTCATTTGGAGTGGATTTTGGGCTGTTTTTACAAAGGTATTTTCAAGAATTTCGTGGATTAGGGTTTGAGGGTTTTGAGAGTTTTTGTGGAGATTTTTAGCTGGTTTTCGGATCAGACCTACGGCAGCCATAGAGGAAGGGTTTGACATCATCTACAGAGGATTTCACAAGGGTTTTGGCCATCTACCAAGGGGGCGACTTGTTTGGGAGATTGCAGCCCTAATTTCTAGGGTTTCCAGTTGGCCGTTTTCAGATCTGAAGGTTGGAAAGTCATCTTCTATATTTATATATGTTATTTCCCAAGTTTCATCATTTTTGCACTTGTATTCGGAAAGATATTAATTTTCGAAGTTTCCCAGCTATTTTAGGCATGCTGTAAATTTCTGGCAGCATTATATTGACTGAAAAATTCCAAAAATATTTCCCTTGTGTTCTTTATATTATTATCTAGTTCCATTTAAAATTTCAAGTGTTTTGAACGGATATTGTGAGAGTTATTCATATTTTACTGTTCGCTGCCCTAGCTGTAATTTTCTGCATAAAAATCAGATTTCTGTTTGGCTGCAAATTTCTGTATTTTGTCCATTTTGTTGTAAGATCCCAGCAAGGGATATTTCATCCGAATCCCGAAAGTTCGAAATTTCGGATTTCAGAGGGTGCGATGCAATTTCGGAGTCCAAAAGGGCAGATTAACCACTGGCATTTATCGCAAGACGGCACCCTCATCTTCACACGGCCATAACTTTTGACTGGGAGCTCGGATTTGCATAAAATCAGACTTTTTGGAAAGCTCTCAGTGTCCTCTACACAACTATGACTGGTTTTCTTAATTTTAGTAAGGCTAAGTATTTAAAAATGAAAATAAACAGTCCGCCATTTTAGAGGGTGTTTCCAGATTTCCCACCTACCAAAATGATGAGGTATGGGCTTCCTTTCTTCTCCAACAAGGCAAAGTACATGGAGGCATGGGTTTTATAGTGGCATCCATCATTGTTGCAGTGATTTTAATGCATTTTTGGGTGGTTGAAGCAAGATTTCAAATTCCTTCTCTCTCCCTTTCTCTCATTCTTCCTATATATTATAAGGAGGGGCTCATTTCAAAAGGTTGGATAATCTTGCTTTGCACCCTCCCTTCTTCTCTTGTCTGTAAGTGATCTTGTGGAGTTCAAACCTCCCATTCAAACTGTAAATGTAATTTTTTCCTCTTGGCCATTGTAATGTACTGTATCAAATCTGTGGAGCAATAATATAAGTCTATGGATGAATTTCAACCCTCTCTTGTGTTCATTGCATCTTTTTGATCTCTCATTACAACTTTGGTTAACTGTGCATTTTAGGTTGTGTTACATGTTTTGGTGTTTTGTGTTTAATGGTGAATAAATTTGTGACAAGAAACTGATCTGTGTTGATGCTCATCCTCTTCAATCTTGTTCAAATTTTATTCCCTATGCAAGGCAAGTTATTCAACATTCCTCTTGGTGCATCACCTCCATCAGCTTAGGTTCATTTCTTGCAACCTTTTTAACCCCTTCTCCTTGGAAAGTTAGAGTAGATTTTAGGATAGATCCTCTACAATTTGAGTGTGTGTATTAGAATAGAGGAATAGGAACCGACCTTCATCCGGAGAGCTTTCCCGATTGCAAAGTCCCACACTTTGGGAAAAGCTCCATGTTATGCAATCACACTGACAGTTTCAATCTATCGAGTTGTAAACAATTAGGGGTGTTGTGATTATGCATCAACATAAACATTTGAATGTGTACTTGGTCGATCATGCCTAATTGTTATAATCTCGAATTCTCAAGACCGAGTGAAGGTACATCGAACTCATGTGTTGCTTAATATCCTTATGAAGAGTAGAGCAAACAAAAATGGACCTCTATCATTAAGTGGTCCTAAAGTGAAAATGAAATACTTGCCTCAAAACCAACAATGTGGCAAGAATTCCAATGAACATGATAGAAAGGAGAAGCAATACTCGTGAGTGTTTGCCAAGATTTCTGCCAAGATAACTTATGGAAGGAAGCTCACAAGAACCAAATGTGTTAGTATGCTTCTCAAAAAAGCTAGACAAATAAGCAAGTGAATATGAAGTGGGACAAGCTGTAAGACGCAACAACATGTGGCACAAAAGAAGAAAAAGTAATAACAGGAGCATCATATACAGGAGTATGCTCAAAAGTCAAAACTGACAAATCAAGTTCATTAGGTGCAGGAACAATGATTGCAAGTGGATTAGAAGCAAGAGAATGTAAGTCTAGTGTATTCATTTGATGCTCTTGTGGGGAGTGAATGAGGGCATCCTTATCGGAAATGAGAGAGAAGAGAAGGAATTCTGCTTTTTGATATTCTGTTTTCTACAAAATTGAGAATATCTTCCCGACTTGTGCAAATTTCGGAGAACAACATCTTATTTTCCAATTGTAGAGGACGGATGTTTAAGTAGGAAGCCATTACAAAAGGCTAAAAAAGTAAGAATAGTGTTACCCATGAGGGGGTTTGATTGCCTGTTAGACCAAGCCTCACCTTCCAATCTTCAACAACACATGATCGGAAGAATGCCTCCAAGTACCAAAAATGCACCTCTGTAAATAATGTCCTTGGATTAATTGAACAAGGAGCGGGCGTTTGTGGCCAACAGCCCTCTGCAGGGTTGAGGAGCAATTCGTTGATGCCAAACACAATATTGAACTTACTTGGCCTTTGAAATGGTCAAAAATACCCCTTTGTGAAGAAAAATTAATTCCCACTTTACAAAGTTTTAGCCCTTTTTACAAATCTGTCCAAACTTAAAAAATTCCTTCCTTTTATAAATAAAACAAATTCTTTAATAAAAATTAGTCCTACCTCAAAAATAGCCTCTCCTTTAAAATGACCTGCCAAGGTTTGAACTCAAGACCTCTTGGGTGAAGGACTTTGCCAAAATTATGACCCTTGCGCCATTTATATCACTTGAGATATGGTTGAGAAAATATTTATCTGAGGTTTAAAATAGTTTTAAAAATCAAATAAAATGAACCTTTTAAGTGATGGGTCGGCCAAGGAGTTAGCAATGCCGGTAGAGAGAATAGGAGTCAAGGTGTAACAAGGGGACGATTTCTATTAGGCTGATCGATAGGCAGAGCTCCATCGCCCAAAGTGCAACTGCTTTAATCACCTAGTGCTGGGTTGGAAACTGGAGTGGAAGGTGGTGCTGACAGCTGCAAATGTAGGCTTAGGCACAAATGTTTTTGGAAGGCAAGGCGACAGTGGTTGGATCCTTTGCGGTCTGATCACTGTGCAAACAACAAACTTTGGTGAAAAGAAAGGTCCGTGTGCTGGTCGGTTGAATAGTCGGCAGTCAAATGACAATGGTGAAATTGAGTGTGTCAAGGGGCCAGTTGGATGGTAGAACCGGTGGAGTGTAGGCCATGATGGTAGTGGGCGGATGATGGTGATGGATCCAATCACGTGGTGTGGCAGGCAATCTAGAGGTGGATTGCCCAAGACTACCAACGTGAAGAACAATGCACAATTCTGATGCTTCAATTATAATCATACAACCAAAAGGAGCATGTGCAATAACTGGGTGGAGAAGAGGTGTTTGAGCAACAAAGCTGCCAGAGAAGACCCGGAAATGACTAGAGGAGGTGGACTATCATCGATTGCATTGTAGAAGTCTGTGGGACTGGTAGATCCGTCCGGAGAGCAGCGAGTAAATCATACAATGCTCAATGTCAAATGTTATAGCTGTGAGATGTTAATGGAAGATGTGGTGAGTGGAGGAGCTCAAAACCAATTGAGGAATCCATTTGGTTGGGAGAATAACAATGGCCACTGGCAAGGTTTTAATTACAATTATACATTGCCAATTTCAATAGCACCAATGTCGACGGACATGACTTGCAATATAACCGTGCCTCGTGGAGACTGACGGGATTGGATAAGGGCCATTTGGAGGATGTGGGCTTAGTGTAGTGAGTGATTGAATAACAATGCAAATTTTCAATGTTTCATTCAATAATCATATTCTGCCAATCACATGGGGGTGGCCAAGTTGGAGGATGGCCGACAATTGTCGACAATGTTGTAAATGGATGGTTATCCAAGTGCCATTGACATGCAGATCTCAGCAGGCATTGGAGAAGAAAAACAGATTCATTTAGAAAGTTTAGTTGAGAGAAAATACTCTCAACAACTCACGAGACTAAACTGTCGAAGTGCTGGTGGTGCAGGTCCAAATGTCAATAAAAACTGTGCAATCACTGAGTGGAGAACAATCGGAGTGTGGAAGCATGCCATTCTAGAAATACTTCAAAAGAGAGCAGATTTTCCGTAGTACCAGAAGGCCATCAATTTTTTTATGCAAAAGACTTTAAAAACAATTTTCTGTACAACAATATAAACGGAATCAAAAAGTTCCAGCAGCAGTGGAAGGATCTGCACAACCTGTATGGAATGGGCAGTATCTGGAGGGTGAGGGGCTGGGGGCACTCACCTGCCCTGGGTGAGGCACTTTAGACCTCGCCTCCTTCGTTGGGTGAGTGGTTTGCTAAATAAAATTCAAAAATTATCAACTGGGCATTGGCAACATGAAGGCTGCTTTGATACCATGTCGGAGTAATGAAAACTCTCACCAGAGGATCTCTTTAGCATGCCATTACCATAGTGAAAAAGTGATACACACAAAAATTGGATCAAATGGTCTCTGTAATATTTACAATCCTTCATGTATGGTGTATTTAATATAGGGAGTGTCTAGGTTAAATAGCCTAGAAAGGTTGTTTCACTCCAACCACTTGTTTGTTGTGGTTAACCTAGGAAATATGAGAATCAACTAAATATGTGCACTCAACCAATTTGTACGTGCACAATTAGCTGTCACTCCAACAATATAAAAACAACTTCCTAAATCAAGCTTAACTCTCTCGATTGTGAACATCACAACCAACGGAGTAAGGAAAAAGCCACTTCTATCCTAGTGTGAACATGCCAACACCAACAACCTTTTGATTTTCTCCATATGTATTGAATTCAACTAACAATTTCCTTCCACTGCTATGGAAATTGCCTTGTAACTATTTTTCTTGTCTCTAATGAGACATATTAGCTTGAAATCTAATCTCTAGTTGACGTTGATCTACACCAGAGGCCTCGGTTGAGAAAGAATAGGATATATGATACATATGCGTAGCAAGGTTGAGAATGAGGATTCCCATGATCATAAAGGGGGAGACTCTTAACTGATTTTCCTAGAACGGAATTTGAGCAAATGATTGTTCGATGCTTATTATGCGCTTGGGGCCAAATGATCTATAATATATCATTACAATAAAGAAGCTACAAAGTAGATGATTACAAAACGGTTCAACTTTTGCAATGGATGACCTTTCACCTTCTTGAAGGTGTCATGATTTGACTTTTAGATGCGTTGTATGCTGATAGGTATGCATGCATGGCGCAAATTGTGAAATCCATTGTGCGAGATGGCGAAAAGTTTCCATGGGGTGTTGGGTCTTGCACGAAGTCTGAGTTACGCAGTATGTTTGTGGGTGCTGCATGGACTTCAGATGCTGCATTGAGGTTGTGCGGATGGTGTGTGTTGGCGCATTGAGGTTGTCTAGAAGAGTTGAAATCATATCATCTAGAGATTGAAATTGAATTTGAAAAAACTACATTGCTGTATTTTGAAGACAAACTGTTTAATAGGATAGCTTTGGCATCCTCATCCTCTATCGCAACTTTGACTTCTGCTAGTTGTCTGATCAGGACCTCAGATTATTGATGTGGCTTGACATAGAGACTCCTTCATCCATTTTGAACCTATATAACTGAAGTTTTAGGGAAAATTTGGCATTAACTGCTTTCGCTCCAAATAATTTATTTAGAGCATCCCAAATTTCCTTGGATGATTTGTCTAGGTCTACATGATGGAGCTCAGAGTTAGAGAGAGCAAGGCCAATAATAGCTTTTGCTCTATCATCTCTGCTCTGCCAATCTAACAATTTAGATGCATTGGTGGGTGCTTTCTCTTTCCCATTTACTATGCCCCACAAATTTTTATTCATAAGTTGCATTTGTATTTTCACTTTCCATGTATGAAAATTTAGACCAAAATATTTTTCTACTGGAATTTCCATAAAATAAAATAAATACTACTGTGTATTTACTGAGATGAGTAAACAGAGAATAAAATACCAGTTCCAAGTGTTCCCTTTGCTGCAACTGTGATATGCACTGTTCCGTGCCCTAGCAGATAGAACAAACAATCTGAAACTTTGTTGTGCCCTCGATTTGATTCACGAATGTGTGACTGTATTTTTGCCTTTTTGAATTCGCGAGTCATGTTTTTCTGCCCTACAACTGGTTCAATGCTCTTCTACGACTGTATTTATTTTGCAATTTGTGAATATTTTGCTTGTTCTTTGTTAATGGCAGCAATGTCGACGTGTCTTCAACTTTGTCCTGATATAATCATGACTGTTTTCTGCTTGGTTTCGTGTCTATTTCGTGGCTATAGCATGCTCAAAAGATCACGTCTGTATTCTGAAAATGTGCTAAAAACTCATGATTGTATTATGAAAACGTCCTTGTATTTGCCCTTGACAGAAAAACCTAATAATAATCGAGAACTGTGAAACCCGACTATATATTCACTTAATGACTCGTGGACTGTATCTTCACGACTGCAACTGGTTTCTGACAACTCTGCCCTAATGGGACTGATCTTCTTCCCTTCTCTCTTTCCTTGCTTGTCTCGCTCTGATACTGATGTTTGAAGACATGCACAAGGGAGAATTAAAGAGAAGACGGATTGCACACATTGGAGATGTGTGTGATCGTCATTTTATTATGCAAACGATAGTTACAATGTGGTTGATGGCTACAACTGATTATTAGTTAAAGTGTAACTGATAACTAATTATGTAAAGCCTTTTATTTTAATACCGTTTAGAAAGTTTAGTCAAGAGAAGATGCTCTCAACAGCTCTTGAGACTAATCTGTCGAAGTGCTGGTGGCGCAGCTCCAAACGTCAATGAAAAACTGTGCTGTCATTGAGTGGAGAATGGCTGGAGTGTGGAAGCGTGCCATCTTGGAAATACTTCAAAAGAAAGCAGATTTTCTGTAGTGCCAGAAGGCCATAATTTTTTTTTAAAGCAAAAGACTTTAGAAAACAATCTGCTGTATGGCCATATAAATGGAACCAAAAAAATTCCAGCAGCAGTGGAAGGATCCATAAAACCTGGACAGAATGGGCTAAAATATGGATTTCAAAAAATAAAAAAAAATTCAATTGGGCATTGGCAACATGAAGGCTGCTCTGATACCATGTCGGAGTAATGAAAACTCTCACCACAGGATCTCTTCAGCATGCCATTACCATAGTGAAAAAGTGATACACACATAAATTGGATTAAATGGTCTGCAATATTTACAATCCGTCATGTGTGGCGTATTTACAATAGGGAGTGTCTAGGTTAAGTAGCTTGGAAAGACTGTTTCACTCCAACCACTTGATTGTTGTGAGCAACCTAGAAAACAAGAGAATCAACTAAATGTATGTACCCAACCACTTTGTATATGCACAATTAGTTGTCACTCCAATATAAAAAAACAACTCCCTAAATCAAGCTTAACTCTCCCCAAAGTGTCAACATAGACACAACCAAGCTATTTAGGAAAAAGCCACTTCTATCCTAGTGCGAACATGCGAACACCAACAATCTTTTGATTTTCTTCATATGCATTGAATTCAACTAACCATTTCCTTTCTCTACTATGAAAATCACCTCAGAACTATTTTTGTGTCTCTAATGAGACTTATTAGCTTGAAATCTAAACTCTAGTTGATGTTGATCTACACCACGAGGCCTAGGTTGAAAAAGAATAGGATATGGTACTTATGTGTCCAATGTGTAAAGAAGGCCGAGAATGAGGATTCTCGTGATTTGAAGGGGGTGACTCTTAACTAATTTTCCTAGAATGGAATTTGAGCAAAGGATTGTTTGACGTTTATGCGCTGGGGCCAAATGACCTATAATCTATCATTACAATAAAGCAGTTACAAAGTAGATATTTATGTAACGGTTCAACTTTTGCAATGGATGACCATTTACCTTTCAAGGTGTGATGATTTGACTTTTAGATGCATTTTATGTCGACAGTACGCATGCATGGCACAAGCTCGTAAAGTGACACCCGACATTCAGGTGACATGGCGCAAAGTCTCCATACGGCACTAGGTCTCGTGATAGAGTTTGAGTTGCGTAGTATGTTTGCTGTGTATTGTGTGGACTTGAGATGTCGCTTTGAGGTTGTTCGAATGGTGTGTCGGCGAGGTGATGTGTAAGATATGCTCAACAACGCCAAGTTTGACGATCAAAATCTAGCCCACGGGGCATTGTCCCCGACTCTCCGCCTTGCAAGGGGAACTCCTTGAGTTATATTAGGTCTTTGCCCATTAGGAGTGAATGGAGCAATATTATTCGTTGAGATGCGTAGTGTGTTGTTTGGCATCGCATGTGATGTAGAGTTTTACTGAGTCAGCACAAAGTGTTCAAATAACAATAAGAATACCATGATTAGATGGTAGGCTTTAGTGACCCAATCAAATCTTTTGTCGTTATATCATTTGAATGCAAAATTTGAGTTAGCCTTAGCGCATTTATCATCGAACCCATGCAAGAAAGCATTACTCGAGGCCTCGTACATCCACCTCCTGTTTATTTATATTTTGATTTTGCAACATAAGACCCATCAATTCTTGAAAAAATAGATGTTTTAGATGTCAGATCAATTGCAAAGTTGGTCACTAGCCTCCTTATATATTATTAGGTAGTTTGTCATGGACTCACTTTCACCCATCTTAAGGCTATATAACATGTTTTTAAGATCGGGGCAAGGGTCACTCACTTGACTTAAAGGAGTGATTGGCCCAAGATCAATCTAATATTCCATACGTGATATGAGAGGGAGCCACCTTGACTAGTAAGTAGTGGGCAGGATGGGATCTAGTTGTACTTAGTTCAGATTGGATAAGACCATCCGTTGACCTTTCAGTTATCATTGTTTCGTCATTAGTCACAACAAGTTTGGAGTTAATGAAAGATCCCCAATAGATCTTTTGCCCAAATCTGATTTTTTATGACTTGCAAATAATAAAATATGAATTTTGGAAACCACGGCAAGCAAACTAGGGCAAATCTGAATTTATTCTAGGAAGTGCGACTAGGGTTTGGAAGTGAAACTCATGCAAATGACACTCAAAAATTAATTCCTTTATCACAATTGATTGCCACAATTTTTAGAAGCCGGAATATATAAAAATCAGAATTTATTGCAGCCAAAATAACTCAGAAATCAGATCTGAAATTTGATTAATAAACTGCCTGGAAACCCTCTAAAAACCACTCAGAAAATTATGAAACTACTACACTTTGATTCATAAAATTTGGGAGATATTTGACAATGATTTTCAGATGAAAATACCTCCAAAATAATGCCCAAACAACTCCAAGGCAAGTCGACCCAATAGAATAAAAACTGCTGCAATTTTATTCTCCAAAATACTTCAAAACATTGCTGCAAATGCTTAAAAATCTGATTACAATCAATGGGAATTTTTGAGTGAAAAACCCTCTCAACTCTTGGGGTTTTCGTCCACAAGAGATTAAATCCACAAGGGGTTTCGTCCTTGGAATTTTTAATGCAAAAGTTGAAGCTTTATGCAAGAGAAAATGTCATAAAATATTTCTGGATGATGGAAGAGGCAAGTCGACTTCCCTTTTAAAGGAAAAGGGCCAACAACCAACCTCCAAACCAGCCAATGAGCTCACATGATTTTCCCTATGCAAAGCATTTAATATTTTCCATATTAAATGCTTTTCCCAACCACTTTTTCCCTCTAATGCAAGTCGCATTTTCCTAGGGGAAATACATTAATTAATTATATTTTTATCCTTCCTAAATGTCATTATTCACTTTTGGCCCAAGTCGCCATTATCCCCTCTAGGAAGAATAAAATACAATAAATCCCTTTACAATGATATTTGTCCCTCGTATTGACCATAGGGATTATTATTTATTTTTATTAAGCCAAATAAATTAATATAAGTGCTTTAATAATTTTATTTTATTTTTTATAGCACTTTATAATAATTTATTGTGACTTAAGTCACCCTTATATTTTTCCTTTGGCCGTCGGGTTGACAAAATAGGCCAAAGGTCTTCAATTGGGAAAAGGGGACATTACAGTCCTCCCTTCCCAAAAATTGCTTGCCCTCAAGCAATTTTGATCTTGTTTTGTCCAAGTGTCATGCACAAGAGACAAAACATGTTGAAATGATTCGCAAGCCTGACACTGTACTTGTCAAGTGGGCTAAGACTTGCCCCCATATATCTTCCACAAGATGCTCACATACATGTACTTGGAGCAATGGTTCAACAAACTCCAAAATGAAAACTTCATCTTCTACCATATCATGCATCTCATGATGAAAATAAATTGGAATGGGCAAGCAATAAATAAGACACATTATTATGCTCTTCATACCTTTCAATGCCATCAATGTTCTCTGTGTGCTCAAGATAGACATATGTTGAGTTGCCCCATCATTGTTGCCTAAGTGCCCGTTGAAGGTATCTGAAAGCTGATCAAAAGTTGCTGGTTTGGAAATTGCAGCAGCCTGCAATTCCACACAAGTGTCTATGTGAGGCTCCTCCTCATGTGCCAGCTGCTCCATAGAGTCTTCTTTTGTGGGTGTAGACTTCCTTGCATCATTTGCCCACATCTTTTCCTTGAACTCTTGTAGGTGTTGTCTCGCTTGAGCGGCTATCAATTTAGCAGCTCTAGCTTTGTTATTCCATTCCTCACACCTTTTTAGAGTTTCCATTACATCTTCTTTGCTTGCATATATGAATTTCTTTTCCTGCACGGGAATAGTTTCTCTAACAAGCAAAGTTTCACTAACACCCTTATCTTGCTCAATGGAAATCATACCTTTTGGAGCTTCTTTTTTGGAATACACAATGGGTTGATTTCTCTCCAAGTGTAGATCTGATTTGGTAGACTCCATGATTTTGTTTCCTTGTTCAACCTGCACATCAAATCTCTCTAGAATTTTTTGTGCGAAATCCTCAAAGAAAGCAACGGATTCATCCCCTTGGGTCTTCAACAGATGATGCCACCATTTGTGTGCTATTCCATCCATGTATCTAGAGATGAGCATGAGGGCATCATCCTGACACACCGGATTACATAACAAATATCTTTCAAATTTCTTCAACCACAATCTAGCAGATATTCCATTAGTGCCATCAAAGATAGGAACTTGGGTCCACTTCATATTGAATAATTCTTACCTCTGTTCATGCAAATCTGATTTCCCAAAAGGCTGGGAGGATACACTCAAGAATTATGAGCAGCAGGCCTACAATTGAAACCAATAGACATATTGACCATAATCTTAAGAAAATTGGCCTTCTTAACACCCCTTTGAATTTTGATATTATCATAATTGCTTCTCTTTTCCATACTTCTTTTGGTTCTCTCATGGACTTGCTTAGGGATATCCAGATTTTTATTATCAAATTTTCATTGCAAAGAGCTTCCAGCTTTTGTAAAAATTCCAAGGACGAAAACCCTTGAGAATTTATCTCTTGCGGACGAAAACCCCAAGGGATTGGGAGGAGATTTCACTCAAAAATTTCCAGCGGGTATAATTAGATTTCTAGTTAATTTCGAGTAGTATTTTTTGGAGGTATTTTTAGAGATTTATTACAGCAGTTGGGTTGACCTATCATGGGACTGTTTTGGCATCATTATTGAGTTTTGTCCCGAAAGGGATATTACGATTAATGGTAGAAATGGTTCGGAGCTAATGGTAGAAATGGTCCGGAGCCGGTAGTAGAAATGGTCCAGAGCTAGTAGTAGAAATGGTCTGGAGCTGGTAGTAAAAATGGTTCAGAGTTGTTATTAGAAGTGGTCCGGAGCTAATGGTAGAAATGGTCCGTAAAGTTCAGATTGGATAAGACCATCTTGTTGAAATTTTTAATTACCATTGTTTTTGTCGTTAGCTGTCAATAAGTTTGGAGCTAATGGTAGAAATGGTCCGGATTTGGTAGTAGAAATGGTCTAGAGCTGGTAGTAGGAATGGTCCAGAGCTGGTACTAGAAATGTTCGGAGCCGATGGTAGAAATGGTCCGAGTTGATAGTATAAATGGTCCAGAGTGGTAGTAGAAATGGTCGCAATTAGTTCAGATTGGATAAGACCATCCCCTGTTGACCTTTTAGTCACCTTTGTTTCTATCATTAGTACCGCCAACAAGTTCGAGCTAATGGTAGAAATGGTCCGGAGCTGAAAAGGGGGGCCATGTTGATCCTTCTTGCGTCATATTTGACGTTTCAAAGGTTTGAATATCAAAGGATGGTGCCTCCAAAGTCATGGCGACTAACACTTGGCAATGATGATATTTACAAGTCAGTAAGGAGGTTTCATAGGTAGAATTAAACTATATTTGAATAAAGTCGAGGAGGAGCTCCAAGGTAAAAAATTTGTTTTAATTGAATGCAATGATCCTCATTGTTCTGCATGTTTAGAGCTTGCTTCCTTTGTGAGAGATTGCAGTTTTGAACAAATCATCTCTAGACACTATAGTTGATCAAATAGAGCTTCATGAGGATGTGGAGGATGAGTTTAGTCTCATCAATTTCTTGTATGAGGCTGAAGAAGAGAATGTAACTCCTAGTGTTGAAATAGAGGTGTTTTTGGGTTAGAGTGTAGAAGAAGATAAATTAGAACAGTGCTCAAACACCCCAAGTGAGAAGAAACGAGATGAAAATGGCTGTCTACATGGAGAATGCAAGAGATACCTAGCTGGATTTGTCCAATCAAATACCTAGCTGGATTAACTCCTAGAGCAGAGTTGCCACCAATTGTGTTCACTTTAGAACATGAGGAAGATTTTCAAAGTGCAAAAGGTCAACCAATACACCTATCCAAACCAAACACAGAGCAACTAGAGGAGGTGTTTGTTCTTTTCAGGCTGATACTTTGAGCGAAAGGGAGATACGGACTATGTTTTCACTTCCACCACTTATGCTAATTGCAAAGTTGATCTCATGGCCGCATTTCATAAGGAAGGGAAGTTATTTTTCCTAGCAGGTATCTGATTTTATTTAGCTTGTTTTTCTCTTGGCTAGATTAGGAGTAGTTTAGGTTTGTTTTTTGCAATATAAGTGCAGTTCTGCACATTTACGGTTGGTAGTTGTAGAAGTTTCAGTCCCCTAAGTGCTCTTGCACAAGTATTGTTGTTCCTTTGAGGAGGGATTTTCAGTTTGAGGTTGTTTGAGGAAGGTACAACAATGTGTATCATGTTCAGATCAGATTTGGTGATAATTTTCATGACTCCATGCCCAATGGACTCCATAAGGCATCTGGTCTTTTACTTAAGCAAATTGCAGAGGTTGCCAAGAATGTTGACCTTTTCAGTCACCATTGTTTCCGTCATTAGCTATCAACAAGTCCGGAGCTAATGGTTTGGAGTTAAAGAGAAATGGTCCGGAGCTAATGGTAGAAATGGTTTGGAGCTGACAAAGAGGGGCCATGTTGATCCCGCTTGAGTCATATTTGGTATTTCAAAGGTTTGAATATCAAAGAATGGTGCCTCCAAAGTCATGACGACTCACTCTTGGAAAGGATGATATTTACAAATTGCAAGGAGGTTTCACAAGCATAAACAAACCAGTTCTAGGACTGTCTTTTACTTAAGCAAATTTCATAGGTCGCCAAGAATGTTGACCTTTTCAGTCTCCATTGTTTCCGTCATTAGCTGTCAACAAGTCCAGAGCTAATGGTAGAAATGGTTTGGAGCTGATAGTAGAAATGGTCCGGAGCTGGTAGTAGAAATGGTCCGGAGCTGATGGTAGAAATGGTCTGGAGCTGAACAAGGGGGCCATGTTGATCCTTCTTGAGTCATATTTGGTGTTTCAAAGGTTTGAATATCAAAGAATGGTGCCTCCAAAGTCATGACGACTCACTCTTGGAAAGGATGATATTTGCAAGTTGCAAGGAGGTTTCACAAGCATAAACAAACCAGTTTTAGGACTGTCATAAAAATATTGCTCTCCCTAGCCTCTCCAAAGCTCCTCCAAGTTTATGTAGGTTCTTAAGACCCCCAAGATGATATCTTCCAAGTTTCAGGTCCTAACTCAATCATCTTGGGCATTTTTCAAGCAAGGAAAGTGGAAACTTCGTCATCTTCAGCTATATGCGAAAAACATGGCAGCGAGGACTGTCATGAAAATCATGCACTTCCAGTCACTTTCACGGCCCCTACTTCTTTACCCACGATCTTAAGATGCTAAGGAAGTTTTCTACCAAATTTGGGAGCCAATCAATGTCGTCTTGGGCATCAAAATCATGACAGAATTTAGGATTGGGTGCTGTCTCAGCCGTGGGCAATTTTTGGACTGTCATAAATATATTAGGCTTCCTAGCCTCTCCAAAGTTTCCGTAGGATCTTAAAATCCCCATGATGGTATCTTCCAAGTTTCAAATCCGTACTCATTCGTCTTCGACCTTAAATGCTTGTCAACAATCAAAACTGCTAGTAAGAAAACTATGAAGGGCAACAAGCAGATCTTTAAATGCTCATAACTTTTGATCCAAGTCACATAATAAGACAAAATTTATATTGTTAGAAAGGTCTTGAAGAGTATTACATGTTAAAAGCAGTTTGGGGTCGCATTAAAGGACATTTATGGGCAAACAATGTAAAAAATGAATCCATGGGCGTTTTCAGATCTGGGTTTTGCAAAAATCTTTGACGCCCCTGTTGGGTTTGCACACTTAAATGCTAAGTGGTCCTTGGTGGTTGGAGAAGTGGGTGGCTCTTTTGATGGCAGTTTTCCCTCTTCCCCTTCTCCTTTTTCTATATATTGTAGCTCGAGCTCATTGGAAACTCTCCCTCCCGAATGTAGGGTTATGCTACCCTTTTGTGTAGCCAAGTATTCTGAGTTGCAAGCCTCTGATAGAGCTTTTGTAATGCATCCAAAGCCTTCCAAGTGATTATAATAGACTCGTGCATATTTATAAGCAATAATATGATGTTGAATGTGGCTTGTATATGCCCTTTGGCTTAGATTATTGTCTTCTTTTCTTTGTTGTTTTCATTTCATGTTGTGTATGGACTATATCTGCATGGCTTCCATTTCACTGTGTCATATATGCAAGGATTCAAGTTGAGGAAGTTGACAACCTGTATCAAGCGGTTGGTATCTACCCTCTCAGCCCGCATGAGTCTTTCTTGTTTTCTTAAGACTCGGGAGAGAGATCCCCTTTCTTTGGTGCTATCACCACTCTTTTAGCTTAGTTTTCCTTTCATGCATTCCTCCTTCCCCTTTTCCCTTGCAGATCCGTAGCTTAGATTAGGAGTAGTGTTAGCATTAGTAAGATAGGTAGAGGAAGCCAACCTTCTTTGGAGGTTGATCTCATATAGTCAAGTCCCACATTGAGAGATCATCCCATGTTTCATTGAGGTGTCTTTGAGTCTAGCTTCAGCAAGGGAGCGACTTCAGTGACCTATAGTTTTCGCACGCCTGTGGGATAAAACAATACGAGTCTATGAGGATTTGATGTTGTTCTTGGATTTCAGTGCTTAAGACACATTTATCCAACATTTGGCTACTCCACCGATTGAAAAATCCATCTGTTACTTGCGAGTTATTTCCATTCTTCCATTTCCATTATTTTAATGAAGTTGTATAAGCATGGCTTCATTTCCCAACTACGATTCTCACATACAACAATATTATCCTACTCCATTCATCTAAAGTCGTCCTCAAGATCACATCCATGAGCTTTATCATTATGGATATACATATGCTGATCCACATGTATATCCTATTGATCATGGTGTTTTGCAGGTACAGGGGTATGCTTGTGAGGGAGTTAGATTCATTTTTGATGATGAATTTTAGTCACGACCCCAAACCTTGGAGGAGATTTAGAGGAAGATTATAGTGATGGTCGAAAAATTGTAGACTGAACAAGTTGGTTTTAAGAATCCCTATCCATGGGGCAATCCTTCACCATACTCATGTGAGCTTCCGCTCATACATTAGAATTCCTATCACGAGTCTTTCTTGTTATCTTAAGACTCAGGGAGAGATCCCCTTTATTTGGTGCTATCACCACTCTTTTAGCTTAGTTTTCCTTTCATGCATTCCTCCTTTCCCTTTTCACTTGTAGATCCTTAGCTTAGATTAAGGAGTAGTGTTAGCATTAGTATGATAGGTAGAGGAAGCCGACTTTCTCCGGAGGTTGATCTCATACGGGTAGAAGTTGCATCCGGAAAGGTGGTTGTGTGTGCAATTTAATTGTCCCCACCTTTCTAGAATTCTAGAACCTGAGTTGATTGGACTAGTGAAGTGGAGTACAAGTGGCAGTTTACTAGGAAAATAGGTGTAGTTTCCTAATTAGATAACTAATTTAATTAGCTATAATGTGCAAACTAATTAATTAATCATTTATTTAATAAATGATAATCAAGCTAGCTAAAGGTGTACTAAAGATTAATTTAGTTAATCCAAAGGGGTGTAATGTTTATGATTAATCAATTTAATCGATCAATCATAAGAGGGTGAACAACAAGATGTACTTGGATAATACTGGGAACGAGTGAGTGAGTTTGGGGTGTCTACATACAATGTTTCCAAAGCCTTAAATAAGTTTTACGGGAAGTTACACGAGACCCATTTAATTTGTAACTTGTATAACCACTTATTACTTGAGCTCTTAACTTGGTAATTGATGCTAAATATTAATTATTATTACTAACATGACATCAAGGGGGCTTATACAAATGCATGCCCCATACATTTATTTCAAATATAAACTATAGTACTAACAAATAAACTTATTTGGATCATAAACCCAACAAACCCTTCCTTGCTTCAAAGTGGTCTAGAAGATGATTTGGAGCATATGACTGTGAAGTCATCCAATAGTCTCTGCTGCACCTGCAAATTGGCACACCGTACATCATGGCACTGATCAATCAATGCCACTTCATACAAAAGCCCACAACCCCATGAGTTGTGACATGAGTGATGGACATTTTGTTGGCATGCTCATTTCCTCTGACCATTTTGTAATTGTACTGCAGTATAAGCACAATCAAGGTTTGCTCAACTACATCGATCCACATAAGAGAACACATAAATGCCTGCCAAGCGACTTCAGTACTATATATGGCACATCTATCCGCATGCCCCAACGATGCTGCCCTTATTTTGTACAACAGAATTATTGTTAGCAACACCCCTGTCAACTTGTACAATCACATATGATTGATCGAAGGCCAATACAATCTCCCCCCATAAGGCGAGAGGTGAGATGTCCTTGCAGTGAAAAACAAGTCCAAACAACTTGGTCTGCTCCTCATTAGTAATCTCAAATAACTCAAAAAAACCAAAATTTGACAGAAAACAACACCTCCAAAATCACCATTAGAACAACACTCTATCTTCAAATTAGCATCTCTTTCAAGATGGGTGGGTCTTTGGCTTTGTTAGCTGTTGGATCTTGAGGGACCAATAGACCTTGAAGTGCAACCTTGTGGGCTTTGACAACACAAGCGACAAAAACACTGTCACATTCATGGGTAAGCCCAGTCGGGTAGGGCAAACCCTCTTGGTGGGTACTCAAAGGTGAGGACAACTATGCGTGTTATTGGGTGTATGTTTCATGTACATGGGGATAGATGCCCCTTGCGTCTTTTCTTACATTAGAGCATTCTCCGGACAATGAGATTGCGAGTAGTTGAAATGCAATCGCGGTGCAACCACATGTTTGGGGTAACCCCTAGACGGTGGAGGATTGAACTCAGAGGTGGTTGTCCCTGAGCATCACTTGTGCAAAATCATTCATGTTGTTCAGGCACAAACTCTCCATTTTCAACAATCGGGCAACTACAGGGTGTCAGATTCCATTGAAAATGCACCCGTTGTACATTAAACCATTTTGTTTTGCCATTTTAGTACATTCTCACCAAAAAAAATATGGGGGACGCCCAAACAAGAAATTATTTAATAAACCAACTCTTCCAACTGGCAACACATTTGATAAATGCAGTTTCAATGCAGCCCGAATGCCTTGTACAACAGCCTAAATGCCATGCAGGAAGATTCCAATGCTCAGCACGTGTTTTTGGAGCATTTTGGCACAACAGCATTATATATGAATGTCCAGCATTTCCTTCTCAACAAAAACAACAAATTTTAATGAATTTTAGGACAATGTGAAGTGCCCAACAGTAATTGACTCGGCCAGGCAAGAGTTTCAATGCTCTTGGTCAGATAATCACTCTTTTGGAAAATTCGGACACTTCTCCGACTCCTCCAATGCTTAAGGCCTTCAATTATGCTCTGGCAAGTATTTTCAGCACTTCTGGCAGCAAATGGAGCTTTATGCATTATTCCAATACTCCAGCAAGTCAAATACAGCTTTCGACGAAACAGATAGCGTCTAAGGCATTAATCACATTCCATGTGACTTTTAAATGCTTCAACAATGGATTTCTCAGTGCCCAATGTCTCCTTTTGAGCTTCCACTGCTTCTACTGAGACCAAGCCCAGTTTTTACATGCCCTAGATAATTTTTATTGCTTCTTGTTTATTTTCCAACGCCCTAGACAGAGGTGTAATGCTTTTGATCACTTTTGAATGCCTTAGGCAACACTTAGACAAGTAATAACATAATTCAGGAAAGTAGAAAAGTTTTTTTCTTTTTTAAAATTTACCAAAAAAATTCTATATGGCAATTTTTTTATGATAACTATGGCTCAGGGCTCCTCCATAGTTTTGAAGTATCCCTGATAAATACTTTAAATAAATCTGGATATTTCTGTCAAAACCTTAGGACAGCAGTGTATAAAATTAACTTTTATGACAGCAGTGATAATCTGATTTTTAAAAAAAAAAACAACAAACTACAATGCGCCAAAACAGACTTTTATTTATTGATTTTGAACCAGTTACACAAAGAATACCAGAGTGTCTGAATACAAGTATTTTGGAGCTGACTGGATGAACACCTGTACCTTGAATGGCCACTGCAACCCCTGAATGGTGTTGCCAAGCTGAGATGTGAGGGATTCTGTCCTCAAACCCGTGTGCAAATGAGGGATTTCGTCCTCTATTGCTGATGCAAAAGCAGAAGCTACTTGCAGACAAAGATGTAGTTGATATATTTCCAAGATGAATGAACAATAAACCCCAAATCTGCCTTTATAACTTCCAATCATTCTCCAAAGTGGGCTTTTGGAAACACATGCATGCTCCATAAACAAATAAAATAATAACTTTATTCTCTTCAAGTTGGCACCCCATCCTAATAATAGGAATATGCAATATAAAAAAGCTTTACCCTCACTTTATCCTAAAAATAGGATCTGATTTCTCATGCAGCCCACTCTATCCTTGGCGTCCCCATTATAGTATGCTTTATTTAATTATTATTCTAACTTCGGTGCCTATTGCCTAAAAATAGAAGTTAATCATTCTATTATTATTTTATTCTATTTTTGCTTTTTAAATATTTTTCAAGTGTCTTTTTTCCAAATAAAATATAAAAATACTCTTGGACCACTTATTTAATTTATTTTCCTCTTTTAATTTCCCCTTAGCCTACAGAAAAATACTAAAAATAGACTTGGTATCGGAATTAATTAATTCTGAAAATGGGGACATTACAAGTTTCTTCTTCCTCAAGATGCTTTTGCATGGCTTTGATACCACTGATAGCTATTTGCATTGGCAAGAATATGGAAGACAAAACCACTACATTTTTTTGTAACTCGAGAGAAGCTTACAATATGATAATATTTGTGTTAATATTTTACATTGCTTCTAAAGCTTTAAATAAACTTAATGAGAAGTTACATGGGACCCAACTAACTTCTAACTCGTTTAACCACTCATTACTTGGTAATTAATGCTAAACATTAATTACTATCATGTCATTAAGGGGGTGTCTCTCTGGGGATCGAGATGAACCAGACTAGACTAGTGATCGAGACGTCTCGATAAGGGCTCTCCCCACCTGACCCAAGGGGAGAGGGGAGCAACAAATAAACTCATTTGGATCATAAACCCAACACAAATTATAAGTTTTCTGTCATTGGCACCCGTGAGGATATGACTGTTCTGTATGTTGAATTAAGACTTGCTATTTAGTTCTTGGGAATTGATCCTCGAAGAAACTTGTAATTCACCCTTCAGCTTATACCGCCACTTTTCAAATTCCTAAATGTGCGATGCTTTATTAGTTTATATAATATATATCAGCTAAATGTGTACGAACTTTAAAATGACTTTTCATTCATTGAAGTATAACACATTGCCAATCTTTTCATCCTGACCAACTTGAACTAGTCCCCACAAGCACAGCAAGTACTACATGTTAGGTCAGAAAAGTGTGATGAAAATTTGAAATTGATAGTGCGTTTTGGGCGTTTGGATGAATATGGAGCAGACGTAACTTGCAAAGTGTTCCAGCCAGCTCTCTAGACATATGTAATGACCTTATGCTTGCACCTAATCATCTTCTAGGGAGGTTCATGTTGCATACAAGCAAAAGTATTCTAGTTAGTTCATGCTCTTTTATATTTTCTCCTTGGTTACTTGATTACTAACATTTTTTTTTTTCTCATAGGTTCTATTGGGAAAGAAGGATTTTTTTCAAAGGGAGTGGCCCATAATCTTGCTATGAATGGCAGATTTATTCTTGGTGCCTTTAGTGCCATCTTCATTCATAAGTTATATCTATCACTTCTATGATGCAGTGACTTTAATAACAATCTGAAGCTGCTTGGAAATTTCTCTAGCAACAAGTTATAACAGGCCATTGTGAAATTCTGTGACTTATTGAAGAGGAAAATGACTGCAAGGAAGTAAACATAACATTCAGTCATGGTACTTATTAACTTCACTCTGAATATCCACGAGTTTCTGTCAGGGTGCAATAGCTTTTCTTTGGGAGTAATTATTGAATAGGTGAAGTGCTGATGCTAAAAACTAGTTGAAGGAAAAGGAATTAAAATGAATAACCGAAAATTCAGTGGAAAGAAGCAGATTGATCCTATCATTGATGCTCCATAAACCCTTTCTTTTGGTGGCACAAACGATATTTTTAAAGAAAAATGATGATAAAATAAGAAAATCAAATCTCTATTTTTGGCATTCATTATTTGTACTTTTGACATTGGTAAGTCTATGGGCATGGTGGGAGAGACCATGAATCATATGCTTTATTTGAACAGACCACTGCAGGTGAGAAGGTGAATTCCCAAGCGGCAAATATTGGAAGGCAATCCCTGATTTATACTTTGCTTTTGGAGACAGCTTATTAAATGCTGAATGTTCCCCTTATAAGGGCCGAGTTTGAGTGTTGTGGACTAGTAATAAGATCAAAAGCAATTTACGAATTACAATCATTGTGGCAGCAAAGAAAGTTGTTTTGATAGGCATTATGAAGTACAATTGGTGGAATAAACTATCTTTACTCTTTCTGATGAAAGATTCAATTTTATTCTCTTAAGTATGAGAATATAAGGCTCATTTATAAGGTGTCTAACTCTAAGTTGGTTGTAACCGGTTGTAACTATATCAACCGTTTTGTAACTACTTCATTTATAATAAATAGACGGACACACAATCTCAAATGTGTGCAATCCGCCTTCTCTTTATTTCTTCCTTGTGAAACGTATTCTAACAGTGGTATCAGAGCGAGACCAAGCGAGGAAAGAGAGAAGGGAAGAAGATCAGTCCCATTAGGGCACGCTGAAGAAGGAAGACATTTTCGTTTTGGTTTTCGAAAGAAATCAGAAGAAGATTTTTGAGGGTTGAAATAAACAAGTCGTTGTACCTGAAGATTTGCAACACAATCGAAAATCAAAGGCACACTGTTAGGGCAAGGAGAAAACTGTCATTTCTAGAGTTGCGAATTAGAAAAACAGTCATTTCCGCTGGAAGACAGTCGTGTTTTTTAGCACGAAAATACACAAACCAGTCAAAGGAACAATCACGTTTTTTTCAAAGGAGGGTCACGTTTTTTTTCCGGAAAACGTGTAGTCGCGATTTTCAGGAGTCAAGGGCATAAAATAGTCTCAGAAATTACCAGAGATCTAAATACAATACCTGCGCTAGGGCACGAAACTGTGCACATCACACTTGCAGCGAAACCTGGTATTTTATTTTATTCATTTCGGAAAATACACAGTTGTATTTATTTTATTTTAATGGAGATTCCGTAGAAAAATATTTTGGTCTAACTTTTCATACATGGAGAGTGAAAATACAAATGCAACTTATGAATAAAAATTTGTGGGGCATTGTAAACGGAAAGAGACCACCTACCGATGCATCGAAATTGTTAGATTGGCAAAGCAAAGATGATAGAGTGAAAGCTATTATTGGCCTTGCTCTCTCGACTTTGAACTTCATCATGTAGACTTAGACAAATCATCTAAGGAAATTTGGGATACTCTAAATAAATTATTTGGAGCGAAAGCAATTAATGCCAAATTTTCCCTAAAACTTCAGTTATATAGGTTCAAAATGGATGGAGTCTCTATGTCGAGCCACATCAATAATCTGAGGTCTCTGATCAAACAACTAGTAGAAGTCAAAGTTGCGATTGAGGATGAGGATGCCAAAGCTATCCTATTAAATAGTCTGTCTTCAAAATACAACAATGTAGTTTTTACCCTCAGTCAAATTCAATCCCAATCTCTAGATGATATGATTACAACTCTTTAGTCAAGAAAACGAACTATAGAAGATGCAGTAAGGTCATTCAAGAAAGTGCATTCTATTCCAGTAACTAGAAACTCTCATAGAAGATCAGATAAAGAAAACCAGGAGATTGAATGTCATTATTGTAAGAAAAGAGTTCACACAACATGAGATTGTCGTGTTCAAGCCAATGATGTGCTCAAGGGTAAAGTCATATCAAATACAACCAATATAGCCATGGTCAAGACCCACCGTGATACAAAAGGTAGTAGAAGGACGGTGGCGAATATGCAATATAAAGATGCTTTAATCTTTGAAGGCAAGAAAGGATACATGGTAGATGGAGCTTGGTATGGATGGTTGTTTAGATAGTTCGGGAGACTATGGATCTTAGGAATTATACCCTCACGAGGATCATGAGACAACTTGATGGGGCTTGTGGATGGCTCAATATGGATGGTTGCCCAATAATTTAAGAGATCCGTGATTCGGGAGATCGGGGAGATGGAATCCGGGAACTCGGGAATTCGGGATTTTTCTTGGGAGCTACACCTTTACGAAGGTCACGAAGCAACTTGATGGAGCCCTACCTTATCATAGCATTGCTTTCAAAGTGAAGTGTCTCGAAGATTGCGTAGTTCTATTTTGTTCTAGTTATGTTAGATTGTTTTTACTTTATGTAAGAATAAGCCTTAAGAGGGGGTATGAGAATATAAGGCTCATTTATAAGGTGTCTAACTCTAAGTTGGTTGGAACCGATTGTAATTACATCAACCGTTTGTAACTACTTCATTTATAATAAATAGACAAACACAAAATCTCAAATGTGTGCAATCCGCCTTCTCTTTATTTCTTCCTTGTGAAACGTATTCTAACATTAATGACTTGATGCTTCCACGCTCCATAAAATAATGGTAACAACTCGGGAAACAACGTGTAGAAAGTTTTTAATCTATAAATTGTAGGGAAATTCCTTTTTTGGGCTCATCTTCTAGTGTGACGTACGGATGTTTCTAGTACATAAATGGTATGGAAAAACTCGAAAATGTTACACAGTCTTGGGTATTGTTGTCACCCAGAAGTGCACCCTGATAGAGAATGGTGTGTACTCTCTTTTGTTGACAAAATTGGAACACCTCAAGGTTGTGGGTAACCTAAGGCGAGGTGAACTCGAGAGTGGGCTGATTCCCGTGAATCACCTAAAAACTAATAAAATTGACAAGGAAAAGGGAGAAGGAATGCGGAAAATATAAAATTGAGGTGATACACCAATGATTTGACACACACATGTGCCACTGCATACAAAAAAATAGAGATCCACACACTTGCACAACTCTAGGCTAATCTGCAAAATTAATTCAAAGGTTTAGGTAAGGGACAACAAAGTATAGGGAAGAAATTCCACAACAAAGCAATACAATACCCTAATAAACACAATGAATACTCAGAAAACCAGCGATATGAGAAGGCAAAAATGAAGCTTTTCTATTCAGAGATGCAAGTACAAGCTAGGATTGCCAGAGCAAAACAATTGGAAGAGTGTCTATCCTTTCTTTTACAAAAATAAGCCTTTAAAGGTTGCTGCCATCTGTTTCAGACCTCTGCTGCATGCAAGAATAAAAAAGAAATGATTTAATTCCACCCTTGACTCTTTGGAAGCATGCAAGTGTGTCTAAAATAATAAAATAATTATCCTCCAAGCCCTGCTGCGTTGAAAATTAGCATCCTGCTGAGTGTTAAAACAATTAAAAATGCCTTTTAAGGCTGCTGCGTGGCTTTTAGACCCGCTGTTTGCTTTTTCTTTTGTCCTTTTGCTGACTTTTCTATTTTGTCTTTTTCTGACTTTACCTTTTCACCTTTTATCCTCCTACGTATACTTTTGGTCAAACATGCATTGAATTTAATCCAGCACTTAACTCCCTAATAATAGCATCCCTTTGACTGCGTGGAAAACTGAGAATGATGTGTGTGGTTAAAACAACACAAACTGCCCTTCTAACCTGCTATTTTTAGCAGCTTTTATCTTTGACTATTTCTAGCCACAAGTTCACTGTTTTGACAGCCACTTCAGTTCTTATTTTTAGCATAAAACTCACTGTTTTAGCGCTAATTTTAGCAGCTCTCTTCCATTATCCTTGCATGCTATTTTTAGCATACCTTTCGCTATTTTTAGAGATGCCTTTTGTGCATGCAATTGCACTCTATTTTGGAAACTCGCTATTTTTAGCGAATGCTAAAAATAACAATTCTTACCATCCACCCAATTTCCATATAGAACACTTTATTTTTGGCGAATGCTAAAAATAGCAAAATGCTAAAAATAGACTTTTTTGCCCAAAATAGCCAACTTAAAAATACCCTTGTTTGTTCTTGCATGGAAAAATATGGTAACAGGTATGTGCTGGCAATGGTGGCATGTGCTCGAGTATTTCCGTACTGCTTCCGGCAGTCACATACTTTAAAAAGCGATTTTAAAAAAAAACATTAACTAAACCCTAAACTTCTAGAAGAAACTAACTTAAACCTTTATATATGCACTACATACAATGGCTAAAGCACACTCTCATTAATGAATACCACATTTTTAAAGTCCTTTATCTTTTATGGACTAAAAATGTGTGTTTTGTATATATATATTTATTTATATTTATAATATATTTTATGGGAGTTTCCTTGCCGCTTCATATCTAAGGGTTGTTTGAAAATCAGTGTTTCCGTGTTTCGGACTGTTTAAGTTTCCTGGCAAAGTAGTTTTTACTCAATGTTTCAAATCACACCATGTGATCGATCATCTTGATTATTGTTCATCCGTATGATGGATCACATGGTATGATTTGAAGTTTCGATTCAAAATCTTTCTACACAGTTGTTTATCAAAAGTTGTTGCCATTAGTTTTATTCTTTTTTATTCTCAGAATTTGGTCAACTTTTGGAGAAATACTCTTGCATGTACATCTTACTGGTGGTGCCATGCAATGGATTTAGCAGTTGCAGGATAAATTGTTCTATTAGCTGGAACTTTTGGATGATTCATGTGATACATCTGATGACCTTTTTTAATAATGTAAATGGAGACGATTAATTCATTCATGGAAAATATACAGTGAGCAAGTAAAGTCACAAGGTTTTCTTGGAACCAGTCATATAGCTGACAAACTGATAATATATGAATAAATTCCATGTCTGAAGGAAACATGGAAATTGCTGGGACAACTAACCAAATTAGTATTAACCTCAACCACCTTAAGGTTGGGTCTGGTTCAACGAATTCTAGGTAGCCAATGTAAACAAAAATTATCTTGGTTTAAGTCTGTCATGTGTATAGAAGTTAATTTTTCACAAAAGGTTTGGAAGCCCATAAATAAATATTACAGCCTGAATTGTTGCTACTAAATGGACTTGAAAGATCCTGTCAATCTGAAGTGTGGGGTGTTGGACATTGGAAATTGCTGGTTGATAATTTTCAAATAAACACAATACAAGTAACAAATTATATACAGCTTACAAGCCTAACTGATTCTCGCACTAGAAATTGCATCCCATGAATATAAATTAGTAATACCCTATTTTCCTCTGGATCTCACAGCAGGCCTATGGGATAAAGTCTGTCCTTTTCTTGGTTTTGCTTTCTTAGTGTAAATAACTATAGGTCACTGATAATCTGTAGACACTTATCCTATTGATTAAATATGCATAAGCTTTTTATGTTTCTAAATGACCTTTTTCTAAGGAATGCAAACAAATGCTGCTTGTTTGATTTCCTCTTTCATGTTTCTGAGTATGCATGTATGATATTCAGTGTTAGTTTATACATTTATACAGAAAGGGAAATTCTAAACAAATGTACGTTGTTACATGCAGGCTTAGGATCAGAAGGTCTACAGGTTGTGAACGGTTTTATTGTATTGTAAAATTTTGGGAGTGACAGTATGGTCCTTTACATGGTCCATTGAAATAACATCTGATATGAGGTGAATAAACTCTAAAGTTTGCAGTTGTTTGATCTGCTTTGTGGTACAATTGCTGTCATCTGATGTATTGCTGGTGGCAAATCATTACATGTAAGCATTTCAAATCCTATGGACTTGAATGATGGGGAAGAGGTCCCATCAATTGGTTGTAATTTCTGACTCAGACGAAGAAGAGTACAATCATAATGCACACTCGTCAAAATTTACCTTATGTGAATCAAAATTGGGAGCCCATGGTGAACGCAAGAAACTTAAGAATGACAAGAGCTCTTCTCGTTCTACCATTAAGTTACGAGAAGAAAGCCTTTTCGGAAATGAGGTATCAATTCTTTCATATTCATGCAGTTTTCCTATTCTGTTGGAATTTGAAGTAAATTGTATAAAACTTTTTATTTTATCATGACATGTTTTGAGGGCCTATAATGTATATTCTTATTCGGTAATTTTTTTCTTTTCTTTTCCAGAATTGCCTTTTAGATCTTTGATTGTAAAAGCATTTGAAGAATTAAAGATTTGATGTTTTCAGTCCGTGAAAATATGATTCAAAGCCTTTGGAAACACCAATGTGAGTTTGCCCATGGTGATGGTTGCTGATCTTGCCCTGAATCCTCTTGCATTGTACGAGTTCTTGTGTGATTTGTTTACAATGAAATTGTTTATCACTATTTTGCCGTTGTAAATAATGCGGAGAAAACTGCCATGTTTCTGGCAATTTTTGTGTTCTTGCAACTTCAGCTTTCTGTAATAATTCATACATTTGGGTTGGCTATTCTTACTCTTCAAATTGCATTGTTTTTTGTTTTTTTGCTTATATTACCTAGGGAAAGGGCCCTAGCCTGCAAAAAGTTACAATGTAGTTGCCATAGATAGCATAGCTCATCTTGGCGGTCATAGTATAAACACATTATCATGTTGAAGGTGGCAAGATATGGCAATGAGAAATTGCCCAATTAGCCTACCTATCACAACAAAAAACAACCTAGCTGTATACATATCCGAAATACATATAATTCTATATTATTAAGAAAATCTATGGCAGACTGCATCCCCAACACCTTCTCCATTGCTCCGCCCGAGAAACACCACGTCCGAGTTGACAGACATTGCCTGGTCAGACTCGTTGGTAGAGTCTTCACATGGAAAATTGACACAAGTTTCGGGAAGAAGCTTGAGACCCAAATGGTTTGCAATTACCTTCTGACCAACATCCAAAGCTTGCAGCGCCTTGAGGATGGCATGCGAATGAAATGTAGCTTCCGCCCCCTCCTGTCACCCACCTGCTCCAGCTCAACATGATCCATATGAAGAGAGAATTGGCTTGATGCATTTGATAGAATGTTGGCTCCACTAATCTATGAGCCACGTCAAAGATGTTATGCTGCCCAACTGACTATTTAGGATCAACCATTAACCCATGTAGGTGAGTTTGAATTTCTTCCTCCTCGATCCCATCCATGTCCTTAGCAATCAACCAAACCTTGGAGAGCCATTGACGCATTGATATATAAAGTTTTGAACTTTGGAATTATCCATAGAATCACAAATTAACGCTGCTGTTCTACTTTCTATTAGAAAATGACAGAGATAGCTAGTGAATGAATTTTGCTTATGCTTAGAATCCACAATTGCAGGAAAGGAAAGAATATAAACTCATAAACACCAACAAGTTTTATCTTGGAAACCTCCAGAGGAGGAAAAACTAGTCGGGAAGGGCAATTGCTCTTTCTTCCCACTTTTATTGGCCAATTCAACAATAAGTATGAAAGAGAAGTAGATAATATCTCACACTTCCTCCCAATTACTTGCTTGCTTTGTCTCAACACTCCTTTCTTCTACAAAACACAATTCCAACACTAAGAACTTCTTGCTCACTTGCTTTCATGCTTCGATGATCTTATTCTCTTCTACAAACATGTATTTATAGCCTTTCTCATGTCCTCCCGTGCACTAGAGAATGGGAAAGGTCATGGAGGAGAAGAGACACGAACAACCTTTAAAATTCTGAGGCTATTCGTTTCATATTTTTATTTTTTGTCCTAAAGAGCCACGACCGCCGGCCAATGCAGATCGGCGGTCTCGGGACCGCCGCCCGCCTTGTTGGGCGGTGGTCCTGTTACTTCAAAGACAAAACCTCCGTGTATTTATTTTTCCTTCTTCGTGTTGATGATTTGATGAAGTAGAGTCATTTTGGATCCCTATGGATCACACCTCCCTTGCTTAGGAGGCTTTTGGTCCCACAAAAGCTTAGTGGGGGAGTAGATGAGGAAATAATTCCCTCACTTGCTCCTTCGAGTACCACCGGGCTTGCCTTGGTGTCTTTCCTTTCAGTCCAATCTGCCAAGACTCTTGCGGACCTCTCCTAGTCTCTTTGACCTTTTGCTGCAGCACTACATCCTCCTCCAATTTGCCTCGTGAGTCCAAGACACAATCCTCAATGGAAGGTAGCAACTGTAGTCCTTCATCTTCATCTAGCATGGATGGCTCATATAGGTGCAAGTTCTCACAGTTTACTACAGTACATCCTCATAAATGACGATAAATCAAGTCGAAAGGCATTTTCTCCAACCTGCTCCAATATGGTGAAGGGTCCATATCGTAGTGGCTTGAGCTTCCGTGCTTGACCTTGTAGTCTCTCCTTGCTCAAGTAAATCCAAACTCTATCTCCAACATGAAGCTTATGTTCCCTCCTATGCTTGATCGTGCCTATCTTTGTACTTAGCTTGAGATTTCTCTAGCTATTCTTTGACTTTGAGATGGAGTTTCCGGATCCTTTCAATGAATTTGTTTGCTCTAGTCACTTCGTGTCTCGTATCTCATCCTCATCCATCGCCCAACGACTATGTCCAAGTGGATTTGTAGGTAGATATCCCAAGCATGCTTCAAACGGTGACTTCATAGTGGATGTGTGTACTGCCCGGTTATAGGAATGCTGAATGTAGGCTAAGGACTCATCCCAAGTCCTTGGGTATTTGCTGTTATACCCTCTGATCAACTATACCAAAGTCCTGTTCACCACCTCTGTCTGTCCATCTGTTTGTGGATGGAAAGTTGTGCTCCTCTGTAACCTGGTATCCATCTTGTCCCAAAGTAGTCCAAAACTTCCCAAGAACTTGGAATCCCTGTTAGAAACAATAGACTTTGGCAAACCAAAATGCACCCATACATTAGCAAAGAAAAGATCTGCTGCCTCATGTGCTTTTATTGTCTTTTTACATGCCATAAGAATACACATCTTATTGAATCTATCAACAACAACATAGAGATAGTCATGGCCATGTTTAGACATAGGTAATCCTCCTACAAAATCCATAGAAATGTCCTCCCATGGATGAGTAGGTACTAGAAAAGGCATATACAAACCCTCCTTCCTAGTCTTAGGCTTGCTAGTACAACAAAGTTTACATCCACGTATAAATTTTGATACTTCTTCTTGCATATTGGGCCAATACACGTACCTTTGCAAGTGGGCTAGGGTCTTACCAACACCAAAATGTCCTGCTACTTTCGAGGTATGTGTTTCCCTCATCAATAGAAGTCTTTCTTCTTTAGGCACGCAAAGCTTCCCCCATTGGTAGATTAGCCCGTCCTTGAGATAACAATCTTCAATCCTTGTCTTTTCAGTCCCTTGGGATTGCAACTACTGAAATGTCACCCCAAAGTCTCTGTCCTGGGCATATGCTTCTCCGCAAGCTTCCTTCGTGAAGGGCTCGATCTGAGAGAAAGTGGTCAAACAGGAAAACTTCTCCTGTGTGGGTGGCCTAGACAACATGTCTGCCACCAAGTTTGTACTACCCTTCTTGTATTTGATCACCAGATGGAATTGTTGAAGGAATCCCATCCATTTGTAGTGCTTTGCCTGCTGTAATTTAGACCATGCTTGCAAATACTTAAGAGATTTGTGGTCAGTGTGCACAATAGTTTCTTTACCCAACAAATAATGCTTCCATTTTTTAATTGCTTGAACTAGTGCATACATTTCCTTATCATATACTGAACATCCTTTAATTGCTGAAGTGAAAGTTTTATAATGATAGCATACGGGTTTACCTCCTTGAAGCAACAGTGCGCCCATAGCGTAATCACTGACATCTGTCTCTACTTCAAAATGCTGCTGCAAATTAGGAAGAGCAAGTACCGGAGCATGACTAATCTCGTATTTCAATTACTCAAAGGATGTCTTGTTCCTTACTCCAGTCAAAACCCTTACTCTTTGCGGCCACTATATGTAGAGGTGCTGCAATTGCGGAGAAGCCCGGAATGAACTTCCGCATGTACTGTACTGCTCCCACAAAACTCCTAGTCTCTGTGGCTCCTGTTGGTGTTGGCCAATTAGTGATGGCTTCCACCTTCTTTGGATCCACTCGTAGCTCTCCACCTCTAATAACGCGCCCAAGATAGACAAGTGACTATTTGACAAATTCACATTTCTTCATATTACAAAGCAGTTGTTTCTCCCTGAGAACTTGCAAGACTTGTTGTAAATGAGTTAGATGTTCTTCCCATGTGGCACTAAAAATCAAGATATCGTCTAGATATACAATGACACATGAATCTATGAAATCCTGCAATACATCATTCATCAATCTCATAAATGTAGCGGGTGCATTGCAGATAACCCAAAAGGAAGTACTAACCATTCATACAAACCCTGTTTTGTCTTGAAGGAAGTCTTCCATATATCCTCCTCCTTCATTCTGACTTGGTGATAACTTGACTTGAGATCCAACTTCGTGAAGAATTTGGCATGTTGAAGCTGGTCCAAGAGATCATCTATGCGGGGAAGTGGATATCTGTTCTTTATGGTGATCTTGTTCAAAGCGTGGTAGTCGATGCACATTCTCCAAGAACCATCCTTCTTTGGCACCATCACAATAGGCGAACCGCATGGTGAGGTGCTCAGACGTATCACCCCTTGGTCTAGTAGTTCTTGGAGTTGTTTCTTTACTTCAATACTCTCAAGCAAGGATTGCCTATACAACCTGATGTTCGGTAGAGGGGACTCTGGCAATAGTTAAATCTCATGCTCTACTTCCCGTTTTGGTGGTAACCCACTGGGAGCCTGAAATACTTCCTGAAAAGACTGAATAATACTATCCAAATCATGCTTTCCCGGTTAGAAATCTCTGAAACTTCTACCCCATCTTGTTTATCCTTTAACAAAAGTAAACAAAACTGATTATGATTTGCCTGAATAAGTCATTTTTCTTGGTTAGCACTCACCATAGTAACCCATGTCTTACATTGGTGTGCCCAAATGTTGTAGCTGATCCCATCCTTGACCCATCGAACCGGTTTTCCTTCTCATAAATATAACATCCCTAATATACAAGTAAGGACTCTTGAATACAACATCAAAAACATCAAGTGGAATAACGTCAACTTCCAAAACATCAATATACTGGGAATTTATCCCAAACTTGACCTTACATCTTCTTGTTACCTGAATTTCAACACCCTTCTTCACCCAACCCAAAGGATAAGGGTGTGGATGCTCGTAAGTCTCAAGACCAAGCTTCTTTACAACTGCTTCAGAAATCAAGTTAGACTAAGAACCGATATCAACCAAAGCATTTACCTTAGTTCTCTTGATCTAGATTTTGATCTGGAATAGTCTACTCATCTCCTCTTCTTGGCTGTCCATGTTGGTGGCCGTGCATCCAAGCCTTTGTCTACATTAGAGTCATCTTTGATTTCCACCTCCTCTTTTTTTTACAGCTATCATGGACTTCTTTGAGTCCTTGGTTCGGTTCTTCGGATGTAACTCCGGATGCAACTTCCAACATGTAGCATTAGTATGACCATTGATATCACAGTTCTTGCAAAAATTCTTGGGATCTTTACAAGTATTTAAAGTAGTGGCAGCTTGTTTACCTTTCCCTTTCCACTTACCCTTGTTACTTGTTTGCCCATACTCTTTTTTCTGCTGATTTGTCGACTGCTTTGCCCTCGCTCTGCTTCTCCTTGCTTCTTTTCATCATCTATGTAGTATGCTTGCACACACGCCTCGTTGAGATCTTTGGGCTTTGTGGAGATGACTTTTCTTCGAAGGTGAGTGTGAAGTCCTCCCAAGTACTTAGTTAGAATATCCTCATCCTCCAAGTCCATGTTTAGCAACATGGCTTGCCTCCGAAACTCCGTAGTATAGTCTTGCACACTTTGACCACTGCCTTGTCTAAAATACTGCCATTTAATCATTTGGTCAGTCTTGTGGCCAATAGGATAGAAGTTAGCTCTAAGTAATTCTTTAAATTCTTGCCAAGATTTCACAATAGGACGCTTCTTCTTTTCACAAGTGGTTAGATGGGTTTCCCACCAAACCAGAGCGTGTCCCTCCATTTTGAGACGTGCAAAGGTGATCCTCTGTGCCTCAGTGACATTATGGACGCTAAAGTAGACTTCTAACTGTTTTAACCATTTATCAAGCAACTCTGCATCTACTTGTCCTTCAAAGCTTTTAATCTCAACTTTCGTCTCAACTTTAAAAGGAGTATGGTCAGATTTTACCTTTTCTCTTGCATTTGAAGTCTCTTCTTCATGCTCTTCCCCATAATCTTCCTCATGGTGGCTCTTCCCTATGCCAAACTTTTCAGCTAAGCCTCGAACCACTGAGTCCATGGAGTCTTGCTTGATAGAAGTTGTCTTCTGCAAATCTGCAAGTTCTTCTTGCCTTCTAAACATCCTATCCATCATGGTCTCCAACATCTCAATTCTACGGACCAAGTTATCTTCCTCCATTTGTCCCGAATTATCTGTTTCCACTTCTTTGTAGAAATTTTTGGATTCGCAAGTTAAAGCCTCTTCGCCTTTAGATCTCGTCACTATCATACAAATCCAAGAATGAATACCATAGTCCTGGATACTTGTTAGCTCTGATACCAAAATGATCTGTAAACTCTTCAACTTTGGAATTATCCACATAATCACAAATTAACGTTGTTGTTCTACTTTCTATTAGAAAATGATAGAGATAGCTAGTGAATGAATTTTGCTTATGCTTAGAATCCACAATGCTGTAGGAAAGGAAAGAATGTAAACTCATAAACACCAACAAGTTTTATCCTGGAAACCTCCAGAGGAGGAAAACCAATCGGGAAGGGCAATTGCTCTTTCTTCCCACTTTTATTGGCCAATTCAACAATAAGTACAAAAATTACAATAAGTATGAAAGAGAAGTAGATAATATCTCACACTTCCTCCCAATTACTTGTTTGCTCTATCTCAACACTCCTACAAAACACAATTCTAGCACTAAGAACTTCTTGCTCACTTGCTTTCATGCTTTGATGATCTTATTCTCTTCTACAAACATGTATTTATAGCCTTTCTCATGTCCTCCGTGCACTGGAGAATGGGAAAGGTCATGGAGGAGAAGAGACACGAACAACCTTTCAAATTATGAGGCTATTCATTTCGTATTTTTTTTTCTGTCCAAAAGAGCCGGGATCGCTGCCTAATGCAGACCGGTGGTCTTAGGACCGCCGTCTGGTTGGGCGGCAGCTTCAGAATCGCCGCCGCTCTGCGCTCTCTGTGTATTTATTTTTCCTTATTCATGCCGAGTGATGATCGATGAAGTAGAGTCATTTGGATCCCTATGGATCATGCATTGCGGGGTTTTGGATTTTATCTTCCGTGCAATCTTCGAAGGAAGCCTCAACCGTGACCTTGCGAAAAGGAGAACGACGAGCACCCTCGCAGACTTGTGATGTGAGCTCGGGTAGAGATGGAAGGGTGCTTCCCATGAATTCCGCTTCTTTCCATTGCAGAGGATGGAAAACTTAGAGCTTTCCCCTTATTTTCCAAGAGCAGGATGCCAAATGGCAAGAATGCATTGGTTCATATAGGGCAGAAGGAAGAAATGCCACACGTTTCGCACATATTCCATTAAATCCAACCCTAACTTCAAATCCCAATACACGTGCGAGAGATAGCTGCCTCGTGCGGAAGGCTCAAAGGACATTGAAATGTGGATTAATGATTGATATCATTAATCAAGGCTTTTTGTAGAGTCATTGGAAAGTTATCCTTCCACACCTTTAAAAAATCCCTCCCTTGTCTAACAATCCGATCCCAATATTAGCAAGATGATCAGCGGGGGAGTTCTCATCCCTTAGTATGTGAGAAAAACGGATTTGCTCGTATCCATTTAGCCTTTGGAGGACCTCTTGTATTATCAGATTTAACTTCCAAGCCTTTGTAGAGCGAGATATGAGAGCATCTATGATTATTCGAGAATCACCTTCAATCCATAACTTGCTCCAGTGGTAAGAAGCAATCTCCCTGAGCCCTTGCAGAAGAGCAGTTCCTTCTGCAATATTGTTAGTAGTATGGTCGCAATCCAAAGCCATCATAAGAACCGGTTGGCCAAGTGAGTCACGAATTAAACATCCGCTTCCAACAGGGCCAGGATTACCTTTCGAGGCCCCATCGAAATTCAATTTTACCCAGCCATCAGGCGGAAATTGCCATCTAATATCAGATTTTAATCCTTTCCGGCCCCCATTATCAGGAGATTGCATTGTTTTTTGTTATTTTGCTCACTTTTATACCATTTACCAGTTGGATCATTGCAACCTTACAGTATTAACAATCAACTTGGACAGTATTTGGTTTATTGAGAAACATATTAAGGTCAATTAGGATCCTATCATTGTATCAGGTGAGGGTTTAGTCCATTTAATATGGACTGCAATTTTCTGTGCTTTTGGATGCAAATTAATATTTGCAATAGAGGAGTGTGCAAGCGGGTGCATACAAGTGTTCAATTGCAAACTGTGTGAAAGAAATGTGTTTGAAACTTGTCCGAACATTAGAAAAATAGAATGTTATTTGTATGTGCCAAATTAGACATGTGAAAAATCATACATCAGAATTTAGGAGGTTTATTTAAGGTTTCTAAACTCATTTGGTATTTTCCTTCTAATTTAAGTGTTTTCTATACTCTTATGATTGATTAAGTATGAATTTGTTTTCTTCCAAATTAAGTTTTTACTACTTTCTGAATTGTTGAGCGAGTGGTATGTTAAAAATGGTTGTCCATTGCTATTCCACTGAAATGATTAAGAAAAATTCTGAAAAATGACATGAAATGAGTAAGAAAATGTTCCATAGGAGGTTTTATGGGCCTTTCAGGTTTCTTAAATTCTTTGGTCAGGAAATAAAAGTTGAAATGACATCTGGGTTGACATAGTTTCACTTGTTATTTTTGAAATGTGTGGTGGTCTGCTGGAAAGGCAGAAAATAATCACTGCAATGCTTTGAATATGTGAAATTGTGTTGACGTTTATGTTGGCTTGTGGCAGTATTACTTTTTTATAAGAAAATTTGTGGGTCTAGCTTGAATTTTCTATAATAATACATATTTTCTCCAAAACAGACTAAAAGTTCTATAGTTACTTTGCATAAGATTGATGCAACTGTAAAAGGATGTTGTGAGGCAAATGCTTCTCACTGCAGACAAATGTTCTAGTGTTAGACATGCAAGTATATCATTGTATTAGTGGAAAAGAAGAGATCACAGACAATGGACCTTATGAAAGATAGAGGTTTAAACCCGCGTGCATGTTTTTCATGTAGGACTGGACTGCCCTTCTTCCCGAGACATTTTCTGAAGCTTTACCTCCTCAGCAGCGGTCCACAGTCGCAAGTATGATCTATCTCATTTAAACCATACAGCTTCTGATATTAGCTTCTTCATTACTAAAGGATTTATACTGTGGAGATTAGATGCTTTGATTATTATATCTTTCACAATTTGTTTTGTTTCCATCGATTGTTATCTCTTGTATCTATTTCTTATTTCTTTAGCTTAGTCTTGTTACTTATTTTGTGTAGGGTTATTTTGATGGTGGATACATAATAGTGTGCTGAAGCCTCAATTCTGCTTCTACAGAAAAGGATAAAGTGATCAAATATGTTTATTTTGAAGATAACAATGTAGTCATATATTGAAGATCTAGAAGGTTTGAAGGAGAAAACACTAACATCACGCACCATTTAGAGCAATCAAAGATTAAACAAAATGTATTAGTAAAGGGTTAAATATGTAGAAGGCACATTGACCTCAACATGATTCATAATGGACATGATAGTATAAAGGTGAAGCCCGAGGCAAAGGAGAACAGATGCAGAGGGCACAGGAATAACAAATTCGAGTGGAAATTACCGATATGTTATGTTAAGGACATTGATTGATTCTGTTGGAGGAGTTGTAAATCGAAGGACTAAGAAAAAGTTTCTAAATACAATTGCCGTTTTTTTCCTTGGATAAGAAGAATATTATATATAATAGAAGAATTGGCTAATCGAATGAATTTTGAGTTCAGAAAATGCAATTACCACAGACTGTCAAAATGTCCCACATGTCATTTGTGCAGTTTTTGTGGATATTGGACTGATAATACAATCTTACAAAATGCACCCTTAAGGCTGTTTATTTGACATAATGCCACAGTAAAGGGGATATGTGTATCTTGGCCTTTGAAATGTGCCTGAGAGATAGACACGTCTTAGAATGGGAGATGCGTTTGGGTATAACTACGGGACTCCCCATACGTCTTTGAATTGGGATTTGTATAGACAGGGTTACTCTCACGCTTCAGCACACGATTTGTTGCAAATAGATAGTTCCTTAATGTATTGTCCAAGCAGAATTTTCCGCTAGGTGTCTTCACCGTATGCATATATTTAGGCTCACTTTCAATATCTACAGAAGCAGATCTTTGGGTGATTTAGGCTTGGACTGACAGGGATATCCTTCTTGGCACTTTCTTTCTTGGAAAAGATTTCCTTTTTTGGGCCCCACTGGATGACGAACTTGTTGGCATATTGAGACCATTCTGCTCTGTCAATCAATTGATATCTCTTTTTCTCGTCTTCCCCTGTCAAGGTATCCTTTGGATGCCCATTCTCTCCACTTCCACATGAAGAATTTCATCCATAAGAGTTGTGAGAGAGGATACTTAACCAGAATACATTTAGGCCACTTGGACTTGTCTTCTACACGTGCTCAACCCCAAATTACGGATTGTATATGGCATCATCATTCAACCTGGCTTTCTCCAACATCATTGGTTAGATGACTTGAGGCATCCCTTTGGTCAGCTGAGGCTGTGCTTCCACTTGTCATCCTTGGAGACCAACTGCCATATATCATTGGGTGACAAGAACTTCCATCTAACCCCATCTAGGAGGTTGAGACTGAGGAGCACCTTATTTTTAGGTGTCCCATTTACTCTGAGATATGAGGGAGATACCATTTACTGTATAGAAACCTTGAGTGGTTCTTTATCCACTTTTTGGTACCCTAAACAAAGGTTTCTGGCCTTTGTTCTCCGGGAGGTTCTTGTCTTAGACGTAGATCCTTTTAAGGGACCCCTCCAGCTATTAGGCTGATTACTTCCTCCTTCTAGCGCCTCCAGCTATTAGGCTGATTACTTTGCTCCTCGAGTGCGCCACATCAACTGGAAGCATCAAGTGCCCCTTGATAGATACAACCGATTCATGTGTAGAGGGAGACAAATAAGTGAGACGACATTCCTATCTGTGTCTTATCACTTAAGTGCCCCAACCCCTTAATCTTATTGTAGGTAGAGTGGATCTACTTTGTTTCAGTGTTGAGTACCTTCCTCTCATCTGTAGCTCAGGTAACAGAGACAGATCAACATTGCTGGTTTTTTCTTTGCTACCAGATGTTCAACTGCCTTGGATGTTAAGAGAGGTTTTATTGGAGTGCTCAAGTTCCTCCTAAGAATGTCTATTTTGGCCTTTCAGCTCTGGACATGACCCCGTGAGCAATCGTAGATCCTGCTTGGGCCCTTTAGCGGTGATAGATGACAAGATTGATGGTTCTTATGGTCTGAGCCATACTCCACACATGAAAGTGTTAAGTCTCCTTTCAGGATCCCTGGCGCGATCTTTATCAACTCCTTGTTTCTTTGAGGGAACCTTTTCTTACAGAGGTATTTACACTTTTGTCTATGTCGTACAGCGCGCGGTGCTTAACAACCTCTTGATTTGTTCTCCTTTCTCTCGTGCTTTGTTACTTTTCATAACCTTTAGGGTGTTTTTAGTACAGTACTTCTCTTTTATAACTGATTATACTTTCTATGTTTCATTAACCCATTTTGGTTAATTCATGGACATTAATATAATTTTAATCTTTCTTTCTTTTTCTTGTAGACATTCCTCGATTTTTGGGACACATCTTCTTTGGGGTCATTTGGACACCATTAGAAAACCTTGTAAAAAATGCCTACCTTGTGTTTGTCCAAGATCGAAAGAGACTATTGGCCCCACCCACAACCTCCTAAAAGCATCTAACAGATAAAAACAGCGCGCAAAATTTTCATTTTTATGCAGCAATTGAAGAGAACGGAAGCTTCTAATAAGTTGCAAGGTTTTGGGGTTTTTGCCAACCTTTGCTTTTATGTATGTATATATTTATGCGTATATAGACACACTGCTCCACCCTTTCACTTGTACACTTTTTTCTTCGTGAAATGACACACTGGTTTCCATGCCCAAGTATCTAGTAACTAGGTAGTAAGGTGCAGGTCCAGTTTACTTCTGAGCTTGGTTATGAGGTCTAAACCCAGGGACACAAACATTTAACAGTATACAAGGTAAATGCGAAGAAATCCCCTTGTAGGATTCCATTCTGTGGGGGGGTGGAGTTCTATGCCCCAAATTGGCGTTAGGCCTGGTTCTAATCTAGAAACAACCTTTTGCCTTTTATAATATCCTAGAGTCTTCCCATATCTACTAAGAAGAAATTGCACTGAGAAATCAAAAGGGAAAAATCGTCACGCGTTTCACAAATTAAAAGTTCCACAAGAGTTGCAAATATTGTCCATTTTAAGACTATCTTCCATGTGTTGTGTAATTGAGAATGAAGAAAAAAAGTAGGGTAATTTTCAAGGATTCGACTAATAAATAGCATTCGGAAACACTAATATATATCTCTTTTGTGTAGCGTTGAATGAACTAAAAGTTTTAACTTGACTGTCAACCTAAGAAATATTCTGACTTTGGGCCAGACCTTGGGCCTCCTTGTTTTTCCCTGATTTTTCTCTCTATAGAATCTCAATGTGGGTTAATACATCTATATAAGTGCTCATACTGTGTATTTTTTTTTACCATGAGTTTTTAATGAAGAATATTTTAATTTCAATGAGCAAAGAATTCCATTTAACACTTCCTAATGTAAGGAATCTTTTGCTCTCTTGCACATCTGGATATGTTGCAACATGCAACATCTGCGAATTTCGTTTTCTACATTTATAGTTACTAATTGCAGTAAGGATGTCATTCATGGTCATGTAGTCATGTACATGGTGATGCTTATTAGTTGCGAAAGATGTTGCATAGGTCTCTGTTGAAGATTAGCTACCAAGGGTGGATGTTGTTGCCTAGAATGTTCCAAAACTATAGCTCTTTGGCTATCATGAACTTCCTAGAAGACTCCAGATTGTAGTTTTTTAATATGTTGCTTGATTTTTATCAAGAAAGTGGAATTAGTATTGGATTGAGTAACTTGAAAAATGATGAAACATAGTGAAATAGGTTAGCGTATTTATTAGAGATTGTTACATGAGCTAGTGTATAATCTTAATTGTTGTACATATCTCTATATACATCTCGCTTCTCTTAGGAGTTTTCTTTCTTGAGAAGCTTCCTTGTAAATCCTTCATAATCTTTATATATACATGATACAAACGTGTGTGTATATGACATGTATAGTTGTGATGATCAGGTGTAGTGATCAAGGCCTATAGATCTAGTCACCTCAATGGTTTCTATTTTAGCCTTCCTAGATCTAACTCCAGTAGGCTTTTGCAACAAGGCCCTATATCAATATCTAGTCTTCTTGAGGGTTTCTGTTTCAGACCCTCCATTAGATGTGTTTTCTTGTTCATATCAATTGGTATCGAGCCTAGCAATTGTGGCCTTTATATCTAGTCACCTCAAGAATTTCCATTTTTAACACTTACTAAATCTAATACCTTTTGGCTTCTTGTGATAAAGGCCCTAGATTTAACCTTCTTGAGGGTTCCTACCTCTTACCTCGACTATATCTAGACTCTTGCTGATATTGAAATATCTTCTCAGCATTTTTATTTTGAACATATTTTTGGTGAATAACAATGCTCCTAGGCAAAAAAACAGATAGGTACAGCTGAGGCAGCTAAGGAGACAGCAGTCGCTATTGACTCTTCCGATGAAGAGTAATCTGGGGTAGGCAGCATGCCTATTTTGATGCTATGGTACTTCTTGGATTATATACTGTGGCTACTAAGTATTGCAGCTACCATATGTGTAAGTCTTTGGTGATACTGAGCCCAACTTCAATGAATGCATCTGTGGGGAACTGGTCTGTTTTGTGATAGATGTGGTGATGATGTAGAGGCAGCAGGTTTCCACTAGCAACGGCGTGATCAGAGTATCTTCTTCTGAGGGGTTGGGGGTTGGGAGAGCGTTGGGCTATGCCTAAACATCATGATTCATCTGATTTACATATTATCTTCTTCTCCTCTGAATCTAGATAGCAGTTATATAGATTCTATGTTTCTATAAACTGCCGTGTGGTATCTACTGACATGCTTATTATAAATAGTGCACGCAGTTGTGATATTTTATGGTGCAATAGTTAAGTTTGGCTCATGAATTTCACCTAGATTTTGTGGATCTGGAGCTGGTTTTTTGTTTTAATGCCTGTTTTTAGCTGGGCAACTGTTGCCCCTTTCTGTTTTTACTTAATAAAAACAAATAATTCTCCTAGACTAGAATGATAATGCTATAGTTTGCAAGCCAAGTTTGCAGCCCATGCATTATTGATATATTTTCTTGGTATTGTTTCCTCTAGTCCATATGGGCCTGGTTTGTTTCAAGGCATTAGCAGTATTTTCTGTTTCGCTGATGTTCCTGTTATCACCTAGAAGTGCACCCTAATAGAGAATGGTGTGTACTCTCTCTCCTATTGACAAAATTGGAACACCTCAAGGTTGTGGGTAACCTATGACTGAGGTGAACCTCCAGAGAGGGTTGGTTCCCTTGTGAATCACCTAAAACTAATAAAAATGACAAGGAAAAGGGAGAAGGATTGCGGGAAATATAAAATTGAGGCAATACACCAATGATTTGACACACACATGTACTACTACATACAGAAAATATAGAGATCCACACACATGCACAACTCTAGGCTAATCTGCAAAATTAATTCAAAGGTTTGGGTAAGGGACAACAGTGTAGGGAAGAAATTCCACAACAAAGCAATACAATACCTTGATAAACACGATGAATACTTAGAAAACCAGCGATATGAGAAGGCAAAAATGGAGCTTTTCTATTCAGAGATGCAAGTACAAGCTAGGACTACAATAGTAGAACAACTGGAGAAGTGTGTATGTTTTTTCTTCATAAAAATAAACCTTTAAAGACTGCTGCCCCTGTCCTAGCACCAAAAATGTGCATGCAAGGATAAAAATGACACTTTATTCACCCCTTATGCCCTTTGGAAGCATGCAAGTGCTTTCAACTGATAAGTAAAAGACAGTTTTACCCCTGCTGCGTTGAAAATAGCCCTGCTGCGTTGAAAATATCATGCAAAAAGTGTTGAATTAACAGCTAACTCTGCCCCTGACCTGCGTGGAAAACTGTGCATGTAGAGTGGTTGGAGGCATGCAAAAGTTGATTAAAACAAGCACAACTCTGCCCCCTATTGCGTGGAAATCTGAGCATGCTTTTAGCATGAAAAGGTATCTAAAAACAGCTAATTGTACCCCTTGAGTGCTGCGTGGATTTAAGACATGCAAGTGTAGTTAAAAATAGCAAAAATTGCCCCCTTTGACTGCTGCGTGGACTGCTTTTGCTTTTACCTTTTTGGCTTTTGTCTTTTATGCTTTTCCTTTTTGGCTAAGGCTGCGTGGAAGTTTAGGCATGCTTTATCTCTTATTTTTAGCATAACATCCACTGCTAACTGCTGCTTTTATGATTAAAAATAGACCCAGCTGTTTTGCTAATTTTAGCATGAAACTCATGCTTGTTTCCTCCTATTTCTGGTGCCAAAACAAACTGTCGTTCACTATTTTTAGCAACTCTTTTCCCTCTTGTTTTGGCGCCAATTCCCTATGCATGCTGTAATGTCCCCTTTTCCCAATCGAAGACCTTTGGCCCATTTCGTCAACCCGACGGCCAAAGGAAAAATATAAGGGTGACTTAAGTCACAATAAGTTATTACGAAGTGCAAAAAATATTAATAAAGCACTTGTATTAATTTATTTGACTTAATAATAAATTAATAATCTCTAAATGGGTATATTGGGTCTAATATTATGATTGTGTCCTTTCTAGGGAAAGTAGAAAAGAGACCCATCCTAATTTTGTGTCATCCCTAGGTAAAAATGCGCCTTGGACAAAAGAGGGAAATAGAGTTTAGAAAGGATAAAAGTTATTACTCTTCCCTAGGAAAGTGCGACTTGGCATGAGAGGCCAAGATAAACATTAGGAGTCATCCCTAGAAAAGTGCGACCTGGTTTGGGCCTATTGTTAGGGTATTTTGGCACTCTTCTTTCATTGGAAGATGAAAAGGTCATTTTGTAATATTTTTCCTATAAAAAGGAGAGGGGCGGCTGGGTTAGAGCACCATTGTAATCACTTATCATTTCTGAATTTGATCTTAAGCCAGGTGCTTTTGTATTAAAGTATTCTAAGGACGAAAACCCTTAGTATATTGCCTCTGGAGGACGAAAACCCTCTTAGAGAATGTGAGGGATTTCCACACAGGAAATTCTATTGGGCTAGCATGAGTATTTTCAGTCTTTTCAGTCAGTAGTTGATAGATCTTGTACCGGGGTGTGAAGAATAAAGATTGTAATTGGGCTGTGCCATTTTGATCTAATGAAGCGACCCATCTTTTGGCCATTTGGAGGTATTTTGAAGACATTTCAGGTCTGAACTTATTGCTGTATGTTGCATTAATTTGTGTGGATCAAATAAAGCGTTTTCTGTAAATTTTGGGAAGGTTTAAAGTGCTGTTTCAGTCCTCTATCATCTGCAGATTTCTGATATAAATTCCAGCCTAATATTAACTCAGAAAAGTCAGATTTTATATGCATATTACGCTGCCAATACGCACAGGTCAGTTTAGGAGGAAAACATGTTGGTTTGATTGCTGTTGTAAGGAATTTAATATACCAAACTAGCCGCATTTTTTTCAGATCTGTATTAGGGAAGTGCCATAACATACGTAAAATCTGTATTTGCTGTTTTGTTTGATTTAAAACTCATTGGGATGTAAAGAGATCCATTTGGGGATCTTTCACATGCAGCTGCTATCTTTGGCCACTCGCTATTTTTAGTGAATGCTAAAAATAGCAATTTTCACAACTCACACAATTTTCCATTTAGCACACTTTATTTTTAGCGAATGCTAAAAATAGCAAAATGCTAAAGATAGACTTTTCGCCAAAAATAGCCAACTTCTTAAAAATACCCTTGTTCATTGTTGCATGGAAAAATATGGTAACGGTTCCCTTCTAGAGAAAAATCATCTACATGCTAGGCGGTGCCTCAATCATAGATTGTGGCATATGTAAGTAATTGTTTTTACATAAATTGGGTTAGGTTGCATAAGTAATTTGATTAGTTACATTCTTCTAGAAAAAAAAAAGTTTTGATTGATCCAAAAATCAAATTTGGCTCTCGCATAATCAACCATAGGTACAACCATTCAACATCTTTGCAATGATTCCACCTAGCAACTTGGCTTTGCCTTTAAATCAAGTATATTATCTTGACTTCCTACAATTGTCAATAAAATTGATGACTCTCCTTCACTACCACTTCTACAAGATCATCCCCATTCTACAACCCATGGTGAAGATATTTTGGAGACTACTACTGTCCTACACTAGGTTCCACTTGTGAACACGTCTATCTCTTCTTCGTTGTCCACTCATCTTCTCGGAGTCCAATTAGAAATTCAGCAAACCAACGATGAAATCTGTATCCACATATTCAGGGAAGGCACATTGTCTTGCTTGTTTTCCCACCCATGGGTTCAGTTCTTAAGAAGGTAAGATGCCTAACCACATTTGATGAATTTGATGCAAGGAATTCGATCGGCGAATACCAAGCAATAAGTATGACTAAAAAATTTGTTGAAATTCATTAGAATTCATTTAAGTTCATTGTTTCCTTTTTGAATATTTAATCTAGAATACAAGTATAATACTTCTTGTAGTCAAATTTACTCATGAATTTTATGGTTAATTTTTGTGGTAACAAATTTCTTACAATTTTTGGCCTCCAAGAATTTGAACACAAATTCGAATGCAACAACTTAGATACTTGGTAGCTTCTCCATTCAAGAAATCTTATAATAAAGTTTGATGCTCTGGATCCAACCTCACCCCTCTGCAACATAACCTCCTCAGTATGGAGATCTTTCATGCATATCGTCAGTTTCTCACAGCCTTGCGTAGCGCTCATTGTGTCTTGCAGAATTTTTGGGCACTTGCATAACCTTGCAACACCTCGCAGGCATGCCGTGTGGTCCAGCTCTTGAAAAGGACCGCATAAACCCAACCGGCCTTGAGTATACTCCACACCAAGTTGCACAATGCCAAGTGGCACTTCCAGAGGCTGCGTTATGCCACATGATCTGTCAGGGATGGATTGGTGGCCCCATACCATAGTCCTTCCTCAGATAATGCAGACTTTGGCAGTCGGCCTTTTTGTGCTCAAGAGTGGTTACCCAGTTTTCCAAAGATAAAATTTTGGCCTCCTTGGCCCTCACCAAACCAAAATTCATGATCATTTTTTCCTGAACCATTTTAGTTTGTGGTCCTTCACAGTGCCCTTCAGGGCAATAAGCAACTCTTCCAAACTTGTAAGTTTGACAGAAAAACTTTAACAGAAAGGCTACACCACCCTCTAGTCTTTTCACCCTAAACAATGCCTAAGCTTGCTGCCCTCCTCTTTTAGCAAAATTGGAGAAACTCGCGTTTGAGGAGATAAGAGGGAGGGGGTGCGGGGTTGGTAGAGAAACGAGTAGTCATAACACAAAGTAAAGAATTAGCAATGGTAGCCTAGCTAGGAGAGGCCCCTGAAAGCTGATGAAAATCCTAACAAACTGCTGTCCCCAAATTGTCCTTGAGAGGGGCATTGACTTCTTTGAACTAGGAGGTGAGATATACCTTCACCTCACCCTAGTTTTTCATGTGTGGTCTGTTGGGATTCAATTTTACTTCTCAAGGATTTGGTGGTTCTGATTGAGATAACTTTAGCATTCTTATTTATAATAGCCGCCTTTGTGTACACATTGTTGTGGCCTCTGGTTGTGCTATGATCTGCTAATGCCTCCAAATCCATACCTTCCAACTCCACTTCGTTATCATCTTCTACCGGGATTTTACCCCTTTTCTCTAGATTCTTCACATTTTCTGGGCAGTCTTGCTTGAATTTTTGCTTGCCTTCTCACTCTTCCATTTTTTAATTTCTAGAGGAGCAAGTATGCTTGCTCTTGGAGTATTACCTGCCATACCCACAATTCCACTACATCGTTGGGAGAGCAAACACCAAAGGAGCTTTTCTCTGTTTAAATCTGAGACACAATCGTTGGATTCACGCAGGATATAAGCCTAGCCAAAACACCTAATACACTGATAGAAACTCAAAAGAGGGTTGTGGTCGAGGAACTCCTCCAAGGACTTAATATATATAGCTAGGGAGGGACTCCAATGATGAACCGTCGATGCAGGGTGATTATCTATAGTCGGCGGCCCCCTCTAGGTCAATTACTATAGATAGATGCACGTTGGGCCACATCATTAGGAATTCTGTTTTGAGTGATGCCATGGTAATGCCCTCTTTGGTATGATATGATATATCTGCAAATAGTACCTACCTTGTCAAAACAGGACTAATGGCTGGGAATGGCAACGAAATTCTCTTTTTGTAGTCGGAGTATAAAACGGGATTGAATTCGGATTCAATCCTGAATAGAAGTGCTAGGTAGGTCCCAGCTGTAATGCTAACTGCACAGTTATTTGGATGCAAGAAAAACGATAATGATTTGTGGCATTATTTCTATGGCATTGCTTAGAGATTGGGACATAAAGGAGCACGGGGAATGTAAAATTTTAGGGATATGATGACATGTCTCAGAAACCAATTACTAGAATGTGTGAGCTAAAAGAATCGTGCAAGAACCCAATATACAAAACACAAATTGAAGAGAGAAATATGATGCTGTAATTTTTTATTTGAAAGTAGCCATTATACTATTATTTCCTAACATGAGCAACCAATACCAAACTGTGCTGATTGTTCATTTTATATTATTTCTTGTTATATATATATATATATATATATATATAAATGTAATTTGTATATCAATACCAAATATGACACATAAAGACCCATGCACTTCATATACAATATTAAATCTGAGGTATTTTTGTGGCTTTTAAGAATGTGCTATACACCCATATCAATCTTGGTGCGTAGCAGGATATCTTCCATATTCTTCATATGTTTCATGTAGTTATCTGTGTTTCATGGTTCTTTAACAGCTTTGTTTTATTAGAACGTAAGGCTTATTTATAAGGATGTCATTAGTTATTTAACTAAAAGATGGTTGTAACCGGTTGTAACTATATCAACCGTTTTGTAACTACTTCATTCATAATATAATGACGGACACACTATCTCCATAGTGTGCAATCTGCCTTCTCTTTATTCTTTCTCTCTCCGCATATTTTAACATTGGTATTAGAGTGTGGGGAAAGCAAAGAGAGAGGGGGAAGAAAGCCATTTTTCGTGACAGTCCCGTTAGGGCTTGCTGAAGAAATTAAGAGACATTTTTTCATGAAGATTTTCATTTGGATTTTTGAGTTCACCTTTTTGTAAGGATTTTCAAAAATCGAAAGGCAGAGAAAACAATGGCGCAAGGAAAAAACGAAGACTGAAGGAAAATCGCGTTTTTTATTGATGAATTTCAGAAATTACACAGTTAGAAATTGGGGGCAAAGTTGCGAATATACAATTGTGCTTTCAGTTAGAAATCGAGGGCACAATCGTAAATGAAGTAAACAGTTGCATTTTTTCTAGGGCATTTTCGAAACATTTCCCTTGCAGTCGTGAGCGAAAAGGGTCGAAGGGCATTTTTGCATACATATATAGATATAGCCACGATTACATACAAAGTCACGGGCCACGAATTTACAGTCAGCGGAATGGAACGTTTTTAGGAAAATAACAGTATCTTCAAGCACAAATATTAGCCACGAAACAAGACGCGAATAGAGTCACGATTCACAAACATTTGAAGGCCATTACAATCAGCCACTATAGTCAAACACACAACGGCAGCAAAGGGAATACTTGAAATTGGTATTTTATTCTCTATTTACTCATACGTATTAGTGTTTATTTTATTTTATGGAAATTCAAGTAGAAAAATATTCTGGTCTAAAGTTTCATGCATGGAACGTGAAAATACAAATGCAACTTATGAATAAAAATTCGTGGGATGTCGTGTTCGAGCCAATGATGTGCTCAGGGGTAAAAGTATATCAAATACAACCAATATAGCCATGGTTGAAGACCCATCTAATGTAGAAGGTAATGAGGACAATGACGAATACACAATATAAAGATGCTCTAAACTTTGAAAGCAAGAAAGGATACATGGTAGATGAAGCTTGGTATGGATGGTTGCTCAGATAGTTCAAGAGACTATGGATCTTGGGAACTATACCTTCATGAGGGTCATGAGACAACTTGATGGAGCTTGTGGATGGCTTAATATGGATGGTTGTCCAATAATTTAGGAGATATGTGATTCGGGAGTTTAGGGAGGTGGAATCGGGAACTTGGGAATTCAGCTTGGGAGCTACACCTTTACGAAGCAGCTTGATGGAGCCCTACCTAGTCATAGCATTGCTTTCAAAGTGAAAGCCTCTGAAGATTACATATTTTTTGGTTCTAGCTTTGTTAAAATGTTTGTTTTTGCTTTATGTAGGATAAGCCTTAAGAGGGGGTATTAGAATGTAAGGCTTATTTATAAGGATGTCATTAGTTATTTAACTAAAAGATGGTTGTAACCGGTTGTAACTATATCAACCGTTTTGTAACTACTTCATTCATAATATAATGACGGACACACTATCTCCATAGTGTGCAATCTGCCTTCTCTTTATTCTTTCTCTCTCTGCATATTATAACATGTTTTCATGCCGTTTATATGCTGACTGTAAAAATAGAGATAAAATGATGTACCATAGGATTACTGATTGTGAAAGATTATTTCTAATCATGTGATCAGTAAGATGGTTATTGTTGTTCATTTGGATGCTTGTTCTGTAGATGACAGAAATCAAATACCAACCTCTGCTCAGAAAGCTGAAACAGTGTTGTGGGCTGACAAATACAAACCAAGAGCTCTGATAGATCTTGCTGTCAATAAGAAAAAGGTCCAAACTTCTTATATTTTATCTTTTAAGTTATTTATTCTCTCTGTTTTATTTTTATTTTTTTATTTCTGTACATCATATGCTGTTTATGGATGCGATTATCGAATATGGTAATTCCTATCTTTGGGCACCCAGTGTGCTTTCTTTCAACAGTTATTATTCTTGTAATTTACACCACAAGCTCCGAAGGGCAGCAGATTTTTTTATGTCTAGTTGGTCTATAAATAATGTAGGCTTTTTCTTAACCCACAATAGTTTGTTAATTGGGGTTCCATATTTTGGGGTGGGTTTATTGCGATTGTCAGTGGTAGTGTCTTGAATTTTTTTCTTGCTTTGTAACATAGCAGGATTGTAACCAAACTTCTCTTTGCCTAGTTAGCTTTTTCTATATCTAAGAAATAATAATAGATTATAAATGGAACTTAATTCTGTAGAGCCCCATTTTAATATACGGCAGCTTTTGTGGATGTTGTCAACAGTGCTATTAATGTATTATGACCTGAAATGAGTATGAGATTTATACTAGAGCATTGTTTTTGCTATATTGACAGGTAGCTGATGTGAAAGCTTGGATGGAAGGGCAGCTGAATAGTTCAATGGTAGTAAGTCAGTATTTTTCATTGTTCAGTGAGCAAATTGTAGATAAGCATAAATGAGTATGTGTAAATGATGCAAGATGCTTTAGATTTCTGTTGACTGGTAACTTAGAATGGCATGCCCAGAATCAACATCACAAGCTTTAGTTCGTAGGTGCCTAGAAACTTTATTATTTTCCATGGCAAATCTATTTTACTGTGTTTTGTTACAAGTTTATAATTTCTTATACCGTACTCTGTGATAATGAGAATGGAGTTAAAAAAATGAATGTGAACCTAAGCAGCCAGACTAAATGTTGGTCTTATTTGATGTTGCACTGAGACTCATCTCCTACCATGAGAGACTCGCCTCAGAGACTGGTACTTGTCTTGGAGACTTGCATTTCAGTGTTTTTGTTTTTAAATAAACTTTGTACTCTTGACCCTACATATAATGAGATATCAAAGATAAATAGCAATATAATTACTTGGCTTTTATCGATATCTAAGACTTTACTTTAAAAGTTAATGTTAGGCTGTATAATATTGTTTTCCTAAAATCTACAGATATACATATATATGTATGTGTATATATATATAAACAATGTTATACAGTATATGCATATTGCATAAATATTTATTCTCCGTCCCTTATTATCCTGAAAGCTGTTTACCCATACCTGCCCGTCTCCTCATCCCCATATCCATACCCATACCCATCTCTTGGTAACTATGGTCTGAATGAAATATTGATTTTTCTTTGTTGGATATAACTTAGTTACCTTTAAAATGGGATTCTTTTCAAATGCTGAAGGAAAAAATTCCCACTAAGACTACTGTTTTTGAAGGTCATGAATTGTGAAATATCCCTTGTGGGATATCACTTGAAATTCACAAAATATATAAAAATAACAGCGAACTGAAATTCTGTTTTTTCTGATTTTTAGGACAACAATATGCAGAAACAAAGAAAAATTTGTATTTTCCAGAATAATAATTTCTAACACTACCCAAAAGCTTCAAATAACTTAGAAAAATATGTAGAATAGTAAACAAGAGAGAAATAATTTTTATCTCTCAAATCTGATTTTATTTATTTATTTTAACTGCTGAAACTGCCTAAAAATTCCAAAAATTCACAAGGAGCTGAAATGATCTTTATAAATTCTGAAATTCGGACAACAATATATTTAAATTATAACGAATCAAATCCAACCTAGAAAACTGAAAAACTCCAACCAGAAACCCTAGAAAACACTGCTGCAAAACCCTAAGTAAGTAGATCTGAAAATAAATAAAGCCCAAACTGAATGAAACTCCTCCTGGGAATTCGCCAAGCTTGCCTCAAACGTTGGAAATAATCTGATCTGTAGATGGCTGAAGTATGGACCAAATAATCTCTTTCCGACTCGAGCAAACCCTTGAAATTCTCTGATAACTTTGATCTGAAAATCTGATTTGAATGAAGCTCCAAATTAGCAAACTAGGGAGGATCTCTCACCACCGAAGAGTGCTCTGCTAGCTAGGAGTGGATCTCTCACCACCGAAGCTAGGTTTCCGAGGGATCTTACTCCACAAGCAAAAAGCATGCAACCAACAATGACTTCAATATCATAAAAGAGTGAGTGTATGAATGAATGCCCCTTTCTCCCCAAGCGCTTCCTTTTATAACTTTTCATTGCAACAAAGGGCCCAAAAGAATCCTAATCGACCTCCTTGGGGAAAAATCCACATAATAATAAAATAACTTAAGTTATCAGATCACCACTATGCCCAAAAGTACCTTAAATTACCCCAAACGAAGAAATAGAATAATAAAGTACCATAGGGGAGCATCACACAACCTTATTTCACTTAAGTCACCTCAAAGTATATGTCGAACGTCGAAACATAACCTATAAGTGAAATGAAGGTGCAAACCATACCCAATAACCATCAACGTCACCAGCCCCTTGGGCATGATCAAGGCTAAGACGGATGAAAAGCCTCATAGGCCATCCGCTCGGAATTGAGGACATTACAAATTGCCATATAACTCACCAGAGGAAAATGGAGGCTGGAGCTTTCCATTGAGTAAGACTTTTAAGTGAATTTCATTTCTACACCAATTTGAAGCCATTTTATGTGCATTTTTATCAAATTAAGCTTCAAACATCACCTTATATATTATCTGAAGTTGCTCAACAATGGGAGAAATACTAGGTAGTGTCTATTTACCAGGCTATACCTGCTTCTCAGACTTTCTCGGTTATACCTCCTACTCAGTCTTTCCCAGGGATGACAGTTCTGTCTTTTCCTGGGTTATACCTCCTACTCAGTATTTCCCAAAGATGCTGATTCTGTCTTTCCCAGATGGCCACTTCTGTAGCTATCACAATTGCTACGAGTGTTGTGCCTTTGTCATCTGTATTTTGAGTCGATAATGGCATATAGTTGGTACAGCCAAAACAATGAGGATCCTTGACGACGGAACATTTATATCTAGTTCTCTCTCCTACTCCATCCTGAGTTTGTGCTTTGGATATTGACTTAAGGAAAAATCCTTAAGGAAGTCAAGGACCCTGTGATGAGCCTATAGGCTAGCTGCTGTAAAACTACAGCAACCAAGCTTCTAATGTCAACTACCAGATTTTTAGAAATCTTTAGGCTTCTTTGATTTTGCACCACTTTGAAAAGCTGTATACATACAGTCTCCCTTAACGATTGCTCAATTTTTGTGTGCAAATATGGGTAGGTTTTATCAATTGAATTATTGCTATATGCATGCAATGATGCATACATACATGTGTGTGTGTGTACTAAAAACAGGAAACCATATGAGCTCCTCAAAAATATTGGCACAGTAGCAGTTGTCTTTTATATCTATAAAATATTAAGAAGCTCAAAGCTGTAAATTTTTTTAAAATAATAAACAAGTAAACAAACTTTAAAAACTATCATCTATCCGTCTCCTTAAACAATTAAATAGGAAATAACAGGAGTCCTATAAACAAAAATAAAACTATCCTTCAGATAGCTAAAGCTATAGCATTACCGTCCAACCATTACCACTACTACCATAAAAACTGGACAGTAAATAGAAATGTAGTCCTAATCGAGTAATTTACTCCAGAATTCCAACTCTCTTGAAGATGTCTACACATAGAGGCTATGTATACAAACATCTCTGCCATCCAATAACATATCATCTTCCAAGGTAGATTACCAATAGCACCAGAATTACCAGCAGACCTCCAACCATAGAATAAAACTGCCTCCATCCGAACCTCAAAAGCTCATCAGGAAGAGATCTTTCAAGCAACACAAAGATGCTTAACAAGAAGTCCATGGAGTTGACGATCTTCTGTCTAAGCCCTTATCCACACTGTGAGCTCCTTCATTGATTATAAAATATTGGGTACAGTTCATGGAGTATGACCTCGTTGGCCCTAACAAAACACCCCATTTCTTTCAGCAGTTTTTCATAATAAACCTTGGCTTCCAACAATTCTTTGACCAAGTTTTTCAGAGTAGTATTGTCCTCCTGTAAACTCTTTAATTTTTCAATCACCATCTGAAGAGAGAGGTTGTTGTCTTCCAGCCTCTGCTCCTGTTGTCCTCCACAATTGCAGTTTTACTTATAGAAGCCACCTCAATAATACGGAATAATACGAATTTCTCTTCATTTTGTCGTGCTCGGCGAACAAGCTGCCCAAGCATACTCCTTTTAATACAGGAGTTCTTGAGGAAAGCATGGAATTTTGTTTTCGCCACGAGCGCAACCGTTGCAAAAACAAGGATTTGAGTAAGAGGCGGCACCCCTGTCTCTTCTCCAGTAGGCGGATCCTTTTCTCGTTCGGGGTTTATCCACAATACGACATTTGCCCACGATTTGATCGACAAATCCTCCGATATAGGAATATTTCCTCACTTTTCTCGTTCTGACGGAATTCTCTCCAATAGGGATTGGATCACCACGGGACACTTGAAAACGAGTCATGTTGACCATTTCATTATTCACACGGATCTTTCGGTGACTTATAAGCTGCCTCGCTTGAGGAAGGGTTTCGCGGAAATTTGTTGCCTAGATTCAAAGAGGAAGCAAGAAAAGAAGCTTCAAATTGCTTACCTTTGGACACTTATTTTTGGTAAGGGGTTTTGAGGTCGAATTTTGAGCATTGCAAAAGCAAGATAGCTGACAATTTGATTCTTTGAGATCCTCCGAGCTGTTGTTGGTACTTTTCTAGTCTTAGGGCTCCAAAGTTGCCGATGGCACTTTAGCTTCTACCAAGCTTCCAATGTAAGGGAGTGGTAGGAGTCAATACTACCAACAAGGTGTCCACCAACTCTAACAAGAAGTTTGGTGGTTTCATTAACAATGGTGGCCATCACAAAAATATTGTTTTTGCCTTTAGTACTATCATCTTCCAACTTTCATCACTCCATCTCATTGGCGGACAACCAACCCTGACTAGCAGACACGGTTGATAGTCATGCATCTCATATTGCTTGAGCTCGTCTAGTTGGCATTTGACATTTTTTTTTGCAACAACAAAACTTTATATTATGTAAAACTCAAAATTACATATTAGGATCAATGTTTAGCTGATTACAAATGTTTACCCACTGGGAAAGATCTTGAGGCAAAGATATCTCATACTTCAGGCTTTCCGATATGTTGATTTTGGTCTTCTCCCAATTAGAAGAGCTGTCTTTACTGATTTGCATGAAGATTCTACCGTTTCTTTCCTTCCATTCCCTTCTCAGCTTTCCATCCATAGTCACCGGTCTCCTCTTCATTTGGTATATGAAAAACTTCGATCCATAGTCATTTGTCTCCTCTTCATTTGTTACATACCAAAGAAGTACATGCAAAGAAATGTGTAAGGAATCAAATATTTAGAAACATATATAATATAGAAAAAAACTAGTAAAGTAGTGAATAGGATAAATAGGGGTACAAATATAAATATATGGCCAAGGGACACGTACATAAGAATGTGTCCCTACATAGCAAGCACTAATGACAGTAATATATATAGCAGGGATTTTCATGTTGGAAAGCATTTGGCCTCAAAGAACACGTAGAATGTGATGGCCGATACAAATTTAATAAGTTTTCCAAGTAATGATAGGTTTGATACATCCCAATATTTTTGTAAATCAATACTTGAATTACGTTGACTTGAGTACTGTCAATTCATATTCCATGTGTATCTGCTGTGATTGAGATTAAGATATTTTGAAATTTGATGTCGGAGTTGAACACTTTTGTGGTCGTGAGGATGCCAATGGGGTTCAATTGAGGTTTCTTTGATATTTGTTGATGGGTACCATTATTTTCTTTTGTAGTTTGATGAGTGTTGCTGTTTATGAATTCTTCACTAGTTGAAGAGTATCGTCAGTTAATAACACTCCGAAGTTTGAATTTCTGTCCAATGAGACCAGAACATCAATGTTTGATAGACATAAACATCAATTGAGGTCTTTTTATCCAACTATATTAATTTTTTGTTTTTGCAGACTCTTCTTTGTTGTATTGAGACATTTATCTTGAGTAAGTAGAGACTGGCAATGGTTTCACAATTGAATGTTTCTCATATCTTTTTCAAATAAATTTTATAAATAGTTTGCATATTGACAACTTGCAATGACACATTTTTAAACCATCAGTTTCTGGATCTCATCATTTCGATTTTTAATTGGACCTTTAACAGTAAAAATTCTTGTTCTAAATGTGATTGCTCAGGCCATCTTTCGTAGAACTTTTTCGAGTTCATCTCCAGTTAAATTGTTAGTGATTTCATAATCTAAGTTGTATCACCATATACTTGTGTGGAAACTAATTGCAGTAACCCTTCTATCCATTTCATTATCTCAACTAGAGAGGCCTGAATTAGGCCTCAAAACAACAGACACATTACACAGATCATATTTGCAGCTCTCCATTCTACACCCAGTGATAAAAACGGAGCAACTGAAAAAAACAGTGATAAATAGGGAGAAATCACATATCTGCTAGAAGCTGAGGGGGAAATCATGGTTGTAACTACCATCCATTTGCCATTCGTCCTCTCAAAAGTATCAACTTTATTATTGAAATTAATACCCCTTTGCTGCCTTTTTGAGATAAAATTAAAGAAAGAAATTACGGGTATAGACATAGAAAGAGGATGGGTGTTGGTGACCCTCTTGCCTTTAATAATCTCCGTAAGAAGGTTATTAAAGAGATAGAACCAGGGATAACATCTTGACCCCATACAAGAATATCTCCCATAGTTCACAGTCTTGGAAATAACACAATCATCATCAAGCTTGCTATTGGTTTCCTTCATTGAGGATTTTTTCAGTCCAAATTAAGGTGTTTAATTGGCCTGTGCCCATGTATCTATTGACCTAATGCTTTGTAAGCGATAATTTTGACAGGTTGCATGCTAATCACATACTTAGCAAGGTAGTATTCCATTTTATGGTGTTTGCCTTTGGTTATGAGAGAGGAAAACATCAGGACGCATAAAAAGGCCTACGTTGCAAGGAAACACCTCAGGGCTCCCTGTTTCCATTGCCAAATGCACTTGAAATGCCTATTCGTCATGTGTCCGTACTGTTTCTTGTACGTATCTGGTACATTTCTATCCCATTTCCAAGGCACAAAAAGTTTAAAAACACTTGAAAAATGTCAAAACTCTAAAAAAGCATACCTGAAACATGCTAAACAAACTTCATAAATGCTATATAAGCATGTTGAGTGTATTTAACTTCTATGAATACTATATTTTTTAAGTACTATATCTTTTATGGACCAAAAATGAGTACGTGCATTTTTTATATTTATATATTTTAATAATATTATTGTACAAATGTTTCCATGCCATTTCGTATCCAAGTGTTTTTTGAAAATCAATGTTTTTGTGTTTCGGACCAATTTCCATTTCCATTTCTTGTTACTCCTAAAAACACTAAACACTAGTGTTACGTAAGACTATGGGACGACAAGAGGGGACGACGACATGGCAAAATTTTTCCAAGATTTTAGGGAGGCAAGGGTCGGTGGTTAAAATAATATATAAAATTATAAATATACACTTTTTTTAATGAATAAGATCCTATGGCAACCCACCATGTACATGTTTGCTTGATTTTTTTATATTCATACATCACTCTTGATTCCTATTATGCCTTTTGTAATACAATACAATTGGGTTATGGTTAAGTGGTAAATGTTTTGATCTGTCTTATGCTCTTATCATCTACACAATCTTTCTCTTCATATAGAAATATACATATAGCTTTTTTTTTTTTCAAATAGAGATGAGTGGCTTCCAAAAACAATCTTACACTACAAGAATACAATTAAAAAGTCAGTTTCTAAAGAAACCGGACATCCCGAGGACATCCCTATCATCCTAAAAACAAAGGGGGGCGCCTCGGGACGCCCCCTAATATTCTTGGACGTCCCCAAGGTTTTTCCTTTGTTGTCGGAAATGTGGGAGGATGCCCTCCCACACACACACACCACACATATCTTATGTTGTGATAATGAATGAACAATTTGAATAAGCTCTTAATATCCAGTTTATTATGCAAGAATTATTCACACAATACTGAAAATGAAAGATGCAAGACAAGGAGACAACAATTTTATCCTGGAGAAACCCAATGTGGGAAAAAAACTCTAGTTGGGTAAGCAATTGCTTCCCTTCACTATGTAAATCTCCAATACAATACAAGTTTACTATCAAACTATGACCTTCAAGAAGGATTCAAGCTCCTTCTACTTGCATTACTTGCTTACAATCCTCAACAAGAAAGAACTCAACTCTTTATGAACAAAACAAGAACAATTCCAACTTCCTCCTTTGCTCACACTTGAATTCACTCAAATCACTTGCTTAGAATGAATAAATGCACTTATATTTATAGTTGCTCCCCAAGGATGGAAGGAAGGCGAAATGAACCGTTTTGAGAAGCCCAAACATTTGCAATTGTTCGGATTCCTCATTTTGGTGCTATTGGGACAGAACCGCACGACACTTCGCATCCTTTACTTAGCGAAGTCGCGGCAATTTTGTGGCCGTCGACATTTAATACACAAAACATAACAAGAAATGGTTTCTTTTGTCATTCGAAGGTGTCCGGATCACCATCAACCTGACTTAACCATTTTCCTAGAACAATGAACATGCTGAGGGTATGTTTTACAAGTCTCAATAAGGAGAATACATAGAATTGATCCATTTTGATCCCCCCTCATGTCCCGCCATCCCCGTGACATTCGGGACATCTCGAACATGTTTTTTTTTTGGGGGGGGGATCCCACATAACACTACTAAATACAAAGTTAAAGATAAGAAATGGCAAGATCAATGTCGGAGATTGACTTAGGAAATGGATAAGCATTTAATAATGAGATTATACATGTCATTTGGAAGAATACATGGATTGAGAGTGGTAAGGCAATATTTTTTGGGGTGCATCTTATATTGACTTTGGCTAAGTATCTACAACCATATTCCCCCTCGTAACATGGGCAAAGTTTATTTCTGCAAATGAGAACTTTTGGTTGGCCCTTTCTTTTGATGATGTTTGTAGCCACAAATTCATGGAGTGGGATGATTTTAGTCTGCTCTATTATTGTCCTAGATGTGTCAATTTCCATGCCATGACAATAATAATTTGTGAATTCCATCGACATTCAAATGAGTAATCTGAAAAGCTTGTGCAAGCTTAATTCCCTTTTAATAAGTCTAAACCTTGGCGTTTGTTATTGGTTTAGACTTAAGTCATAGATGTTTTGGCAGGAAAATTTAAATTCGCTGATTTTTGACCAAGCACAAAAGTTCGGACATGGTCGGCAAAATTACGGCAAAGCCTCCTTTCCTTTGCAAAACACAATGAAATGATATAGACGAGGGCACAAGGCAAGATTAGCTTCAGGTGGAGACTCAAGCGACGAAAATAGCTTGAACGTGGAGACCCAAGTGGTGAGGATAACCTTATCGAGCCGGGTGTATGTGAATAGACTTGGGTGCTACCAGGTGGATGTGAACAGACTTGGGTGCTACTTGGTGGAGGATTGATGTGACTTGTGTGTTTTGCTACCTGTGTTGTGGATGAGCTGACTAAGGCAAGGATATGTAGAGTAGTCAACGATTATGGGAGTTGAGGAGGAGCCAATGTAAGTTGCAGGTTAAGGTAGGTCATGATGCTTTTTAAATGTTATATATATATTTTAATTTGTTTTCTCTTTTTGATGTTTAATTGTTATTTTTAATTTGTTTATTTCACTTTAATCGAATTTGTATTTTAAATATTTATTTCTATTATTATATTTATTTACATTTGATCTATTTTGTCTTTTGAACCTAATGGTTTTTTTTTCAAACTTTACCCATTGGTGAACTCGAACCAAACTTTATCGTCTCGAACTCAAACCATGTGACTTAGGTTTGGACCTCGATGTGATCTTTGTAGGGTATTACAGAGACACCAACAGGATCCTGAAAGATGCCTCCTATCCAGGTCTCCTTGATTGTGAAAATTTTCTCCATCAACCTTAAATTTATGAAAGGGGGAACGATACAGTTAGGCATGGAATGGATGGTTTTACTGTGAAAGACGGGATCTTGTATTGAGAGTTTCCAAACTTTGTGCAAGGCCAAATCCTGCATCTTGTTGATTGAACTGAGGAAACTGTGAATGATATAAACTTATATTTTAGAACTTATCAGGACTATTTAATGTTGGTCTTTTTGTTTTTAAAGTGGGATGTGGCATGTATATTTCCAACTGTACTTGGGCTGTGTCTGGATTATATATTTTGCAGTTCCATACCAGTTGTATTGCAGACATGTCATTACCTGATATGCAGATTAAAACAACTAGGGGGAGTTGACTCAACTTGTATTATAGTATAAGACATCAGCATTGTATAGATTATGGCATTTTGCTGTGATAATTTTCTGTTAATCATTTAACCTCGATTTATCTACTTGATCGAACTGTATTTGTTGAATTGTAAATATGTTTTCAAAGCATTGATTGAGAAGCTCTTAAAAAATTGAAGGACAAGGAAATGTTTTATAATTGTCAGCACATGCTTATTGTTCGTTAGCCAGGATTTACTTTTACAATTCACTATTCAGATTTTAAGCGGTTAATGACTATGATTGTAATTTTCAGTATTAATATTGACGGTTAATGCATTGTGATATCAATAAGTATTATGCAGGGATGCGTCCCTAGATTTTGGCGACGTCTCGAACGTTTTGGGGACTCGGGGACTTGGAGGACGCCCCCTATTTTTATATTTAAAACAACGTTTTCTGATGTTTTTACTTTAAAAAAGCTGTAATATTTACCAAAAACATTGAATTATAATCTTGAAAGTACCTAAAACACATTAAATACAATTTAAATCCCTAACTTTTATTGAATAAAGTTAAAATATTTAAATTTTAAATATCGATATTATATATTATTTTAATAACTGTCGCCCGGCAATCCCCAAAATTTGAGAAATTTTTCACCTTCTCAGAAACCCTACTTCACCTTGTCCCCACATCCCTGAGACATAGATAACTATGTATCAATTGACATCTTTATCAGTAACCCCTTGTTTGACAACACAGTGTATGCCTCCTGTCTAGTTTGTTCCTGGTCAGTAGTTTTCATATACACTGCAGTATTTATGAACTAAAAAAGGAAAAAGAAAAATTTAGCTACACAAATTTCTTTTGCAAGACATGTGGCAATTTAAAATTCTTTGGCATGGCCTAGATTTTTCTGTGAAAACTTCGCAAGTTTTTCATGGCTAAATGTATAGTGGCTATTCAAGTTTTTATGCAATAGATGATAGAAGATATTCATGTACATAATTCAATTTATCAACTGATGGGACTGGATATGTGGTTAGATGATTGTTGAACATATAGAATGAATATCTAATGTATTTTAAAATTTTAGTTGGAGAACAGTGTTAAAAATGAGGCGATTTTTGATAAAATTTATGAGATTAGAAACTTTGGTAGCAGTCATACTGAAATGGTTTTTAAGTCAGCTTGTTTCAAGTGAATTTTGTACTGAGAAACCTTTATTAATTACATAATACTTAAGCTTTCTGTTGTCCTTGCTTTTAATACTTATGAAGCTGGTCCTAATGAAATTCATCTTTCCATTTTATCAATATTTGTAGCTCTATTGTTGGATGACACTAGCACTGATAGTTTTGGATGTTTTAATGTTCAGGAATCTTCTGGAAGTCATGTTCTTTTGCTTACAGGACAAACTGGAGTTGGGAAAACTGTATGTGTTAATCTTTGAATTCAAAGTTTGTTGTATGTTTGGATTGATGGTCTTTATTTTCTCAGATTAATGGTTAACTTTTGGTCATGAATTTATATAATTTTCTTTATTTGAATTATAATGATGAAAGAGCTTGAAGATTTCAATTTTGCATGGATCCTATCCTTTTGGCTAGCTTGTTGTCCTCGGTGATTTTTTCTATATCGGTACAAACACATTTTGTTGTATCTGGGAAATAGTCCTAGATTTTTTAATATTCTTGCTAATAAATTTATGTCTTACAAGAGGTTCGCTCCATTTTCAAGGTCAAATTCGGTAGTCCTATGACCCTGGATTTTACAAATGGTCCATCATGATCGAAAGCCTAGTAATTGACTGCTGGGTTGCCTCTGTGAACAGCCTTTAGCCTTCCAGATACCTTTTCTGCTTTGGCCTTATCGAATTTTGTCTCACAACTTTTAGTTATAGTGGGAAAAAATATATCATATGAGTGTGCCTCCTCTCTATTGCAGAGGAAAACCAACAAATAATCTGGGTTTATTTCTTGTTTTCCTTATTTTCATGTCAGTTTTGATTGGGTAGGAGTCAGTTTTTCATTAAGGTTTGAAGTAACCAAAATTTGGTATAACAATGCATTATGGTATTTTGCACTACTACATTTACAAGGGGATACCCCTGGGACATAAATATATTCCTACAAACATTGTATTATCATTTAGTGTTCATGGGACATGACATTTATGTTGGCGATTAGACTTGATTTTTCTCATGCATAGTTTTAAAACTCGTAGGGTACTCGTCACACTTGCATGAGCCAAAGTGACTCGGTAAGTAATTGGCCAAGAACTCAATAGGCTTAGTACTAACCGAATTTTCCTTGAAAAACTCATGTACTTGTGTGTTTGTGAGAAACTTGCTGGTTGGTAGATTTTTCTTTCAAATTTTCCCCTGTTATGGATTTGAAGGATATTTGAATAAATTTTCAGTTGCATAAGTGATCATCATTGGATCTCAGTGTTATTGATGCAGAAACATTGTGGGAGAATAAGAGAACTGCATGTATTTTGAGGGTTTGGCTAAGTATGGTAATGCACACAAGAATTGAGGAAAGTAATGTGCATTGAAATAAGGAGGAAGGGCGCATGAGTTTGGCAGATTCAAGCAACGACGTGGCAAAGTTACATAAAGATGTGCGAAAATTTTGAGTGCATACTTTTGGAAGCCTATGCGCATGGAAATTAGAATGCACGCGAAGGAATAGAATCAAGGACAAAAAATGACAAGTGGCAGGAATGAAGCCGCTAGCGCATCGGTGACATGGAGCTTCCTAATAGATTTTCTCACCTACCAGAGCGGGGATTGGTTGGCCGCCATTAATGCACAACAATTCAAATTCGAGTTTGAGAGGGATTCTAGAGAGAATTCTATAAGGAAATTCAAATCTTCTAATGGCCGGGAAAAGAGACCTATAAATTCCAGATCAATGCCTTGTTTTAAGAGCTTTTAGGACTTTAGAGCACGAACGCAAGAAGTGAAGGCCATCACCCTATAGTTCTATGAGTTTGAGAGTTTGTCACTAGTTTTGTACTAACCCATAGTGGGAAATTGATTGTAGATGTTGTAAGGATTTTCAAATTAATAAAATATGAGTCGTGTTAGAACAACTGTTTTGCCGAGTTAACTCTGTAAACATAAGGCTTGAGGAGTACTTGGTAGAGCCCCCCTTCTCGCCGTCAACTGGTATCGGAGCGTAGTCAATCGGTATCGAGCACAACTACACAACTTGGAGATAGGTTAGGAGGTGGAGGACTGGTAGAACGTTGACTGTGAGGCAACTAGTCGAGGAGCAAAGATGCCACCAAGAAGAGCCGATAACATAGGACTAGCAAATTCACCCAACACAACTATTATGGGAGCACTAGAACAAGTAATGACAAAACTAAGGGGTGTGAGGACAAGGCTTGAGGTCAAGAAGATAGGCGAAGAGGATTTGTGGTGCAAGATGTGCGAGTGAGGATGAAGGCGTAACAATAATGGAGGCGCACAAAATGAAGGAGTCGCCAAAGATGGACAAGAAGCGAAGCCATAAGCGCCATTATTGCAAGATATTTCAAGGATGGGTTGTGGACTTAAGATGGATGTTTCGGTGTTCTCTGAAGGATAGACCCATAAGAGTTTGTGGATTGGATCACAAGTATGGAGGAATACGTCGACCCGCAATACGTTAGAATGGTGCAAACTAAGCTAAAAGAACATGTAACGTTGTGGTGGAAGGATGTACAAAATGAAAAACAAAGATGAGGCAAGGATAAGGTGCGCTGGGATCGCATGATCGCCAAAATGAGAAGCAAGTTCTTGCCATCCGACTACCAAATGAGTTTATTCAAAAGATTGCAAAACATGATGCAAAAATAAGGATTACACATAAGAGTTTCACAAGATCATGATAAGATCTGGACATGTGGAAGTTGACCAAGAGAAGGTCGCGCGATATATCAATGGCTTGAGGTTTGGAATTCAGGAAGAACTCAACATGTGCGCATATATATAGTGGATGAAGCTTATCAACTAGCCTCAAGGTGGAGGAAAAGATGGTGCACAAGAATCAAAGTGCAGCCAAAAGAGGAAACTGCAATGTGCAAGGAAGAGGAGAACGCAACCGAGGCTATAGTAAATCTGCAAGAGGATGAGCTCAACAATGCACAAACACATGCCCAAAGTAGTGTGTGGGATGATGGAGCGTCATGGTCTTCAAGAGGCGCGGAAAATTTAACCGAGGAAGAAAAGAGTATTCTTCGGAACATGTTTCAAGTGTGGGCTGTTGGGCATCATGCGTTTGGGTGTCCAAATGCGCAAGGGGAAGTCAAAAGTAGGTGCAAGGAAACAGCATGAAGTTGGATCATAATATTTTCACAGAGTAATTATTCAATATGTAGAGTTGCAAATATATAGGATGTCAAGATCCTATTACACGAAGGAGGTTGGTAACAAACTCAACCATCCTAAAATGACTCAAACCAAGATTAGGTAGATTGAACAAACATATGATAATTCCTAACATTCCCCCTTAGTGTGAACATGGTAGGAAAACATACACACTCAACTGCAATATGATCACCCCTGTGAAACATGTCCTACAATATGATCTTGATCAAAAGAAAGGCTCTCTCCTGCCATGGTTTTAAACAGGCTTACCACAAACCTGGATGTGACAATAACCGATCGATTGTTCACCTCGTGTGGTTTTTGGATGTCCCACAAACCCTTTCAAGATCCATGAATTGACTTACTCTGGTGCTTTTGTTTGCCACTATGCTTGTACATTAGGAAGTATATAAGAATCACAACTCACTTATTACAAAACTGCATAATAGAACACATACTGGAAAGAGATTTCACATTACTTCCTATAAGAATCGCAATGTTCTTAATTGTAGCCACTGTTGTTTATCACTGCCACTCGATCTTGAACATCAAAGGAAATCGCCATCGCCATCTTGAAGTGACTTTGACTTTAGTCGTTTTGGGCATAGAATGGAAATGGAACATTGGTGTCATGTTCCCCCACAATGTGAAATTTCCATTATTCATCAAACCAGAACACTGAAAAGCAAATCATATCAAATTGCATACTATTGACCGGATCTTGGTGTCTTGGATCGTGCTGCACATGATCAACATTGCCAATGAGTGTGTTCACTGACTGATCATCTTCCAACGGCGAAGTATGACAGCTTAGAGGATCTTTGTGATCATCTACTCTCCAATACAATTGTTTTTCCAACATCCACAATACACACCACACTTCGAAAAGCTGAATCAAGCACAATTGAAAAACAAAAATTCACACTACAAATATGTCACCATAGCTGAAGCGGCCCTGTCGTTGGTGATTGACGAGAGGTTGTTGATCGACCTCCAACCTCCGATGCCTCCGTCCTCCAGTTTGATAATGCTAACTCAACAAATTTGGATTTTGAGGCTCATCTGTCTCGAACGTCGGATTCCATCGAAAATACGTTTGTAAGGCAATTTTTTTATTTTTACAAATTTTTACTCCACAAAATGAAAATGACGAGACAATAACCCTATTGTCATTTTTGGACTTTCACAGACATACTTTTGCCAAGGACTCTTGATGTACAACAATGACGATATATGATGACAAGTGACACTATATTTTGATACTAGACAAGACGACAAATAACAATGACGGTCTTTAATTACGCATAAAAAAATGACAATACTTAGACAACCTATTATTAAACAAATATAGTGTATAAAGAGATGATCTATATAAGTCTAAACAAAACTTCTTTTAGACTCTAATATACTAATTATTCTCAAACTAAATTTAATAACTTATGTGCCAACACACTCGAGCAATTTAGATTTAATACTGCACTAATTGTTAGAGAACATTTAAAATCCGCAAGTTATTGACTTAAAATAGAGCTTACAAGTATTGTGGTTTCTGTGAATCCAATGTAAAGTTGATAGTTGTCAATGCAACTCGAGAATGTTGCACCAAATCTGAGTCAAAGGTATTTTGCCTCTGAGATGGTGACTAAAATGCCAATGCAGATCCGAGCCTGGGGATCCAAAGGGGTGCCAAGCTTGCGAGTCAACAACACGTGATTTGCGTATGGAATATTGCATGCAATAAGGGCTAGTACGCAGGCCATTACCCATGATGCAAACCGAACCAATTCTTCAATGTAAACGCAGCTGTGGAGAATTCCATGCAAATTGTGAATGCCAGATCCAAGCACTTGAATTGACCGCCAACTTTTTGATTTACACAGGTGTTGACAAATAACAGTCAAAACGTCATCCTGGACTTTGATGAAGTTGATCCTCCAATCGACCCTCAGATCTTGGATCTCTCCACACTAGTGATAGCAAATACACTTCAACTAAATAGATATCAATGCACCAATGTGAGAGAATCCCCGCTTGAAATATAATGGCGATGTGCACAGGCCCGAAACTACTCTCTATAATTCATGAGAACCAATCATGAATGATACAACAATGTCCAAGAGCATTATACAAATATCAAAGTTTGCATAGAGATATCACTCTCCCTTTCACATCAAGCCTTGAGTTGTGGATATCCACGTCCTTGCTCAAGCATTTTCATTTCATGACTTACGTCTTGACATTGTCATATCCTACTTTGTCACGATCAAGTCCTTCACATCTTATCTTTCATTAAGATTTGATCTTTTCATCCTCCTCTTACGTCCTTTAGTTCGACACCATCATTGTTGAACTATACACGTTCGTTTATTTTCACGTCTCTAATTTGACAATCCCTTTGTTAAATTTTAGACATCCTCATCATCTTTTTCTCAACATTCACGTTATTGACACTCTAGTCTTAATCCTATCATTGCTAAAGCCTCTTCCTTATTAATTTTTTCTTGTTAAGGGTTGAGCACATCACATACGATTCGACTCCTTTTTACACCCTCTTGCTTTCTAGCATTAATGTTGCTAGAGGTTGAGCACAATCAAATCATAATCACAAAATCCTCTTCCCATCTAGCATTCACTTTGCTAGAGGTAGAGTACATTCGAAATTTTTCTTATCCTCGCTCCTCCATTCTAGCATTCACTTTCTAGAGGTTGACCACGTTTGAATCTTCATCGCTATAATCCTCCTCCCATCTAGCATTCACTTTGCTAGAGGACAAGAACTTTCAATCACATTGAACCCCTCTTCCATCTTGGCATTCACTTTGCCAAGGGTTGAGTTTATCATCACTTTCACACGCTTCTACCTTGACATTCACTTTGTTAAGGGTCGCGTCATCCAAATCTTCTAAACACCTTGTCCATCTTAACATTCACTTTGTTAAGGGACAAGTTATCGTCGAACTTAATTGCAAAACTCTCTTCCATCTTAGCATTCACATTGCTAAGGGTTGAGTTATCTTTCATATCTCTTTGCTCTCCTCCTTTTCTAAAATGGTGGAAATACGACACAAAGATTATAGTCCTTTTGGAAGAACTTAAAGAATCTGAAATCCTTTTGGAAATTCCTACGATGAAGATAACCAAAACCTTGAGGATCATTTTGACGATCATGAAAATGAAATTTCCTTGAAATAACAGCTGGCATCAAAAACCTTTTACTACAGAACAAAGACCAATTTTTGCTTCGTCTCCTTGAGATGGGTGCAAAATTACCTTTCAACTTTGATGAGGATGTTTTGTGAACATTATGCGGTAAACGTAAGTCCAAGAAGGGTATACCATCCTCCTCGAACAACAACAACAATGACGATGGATCGGGCCCTAGTAAAACAAATGCTAAGGATGAAGGCAAATCATCGACTCAACCACCGATCCCATTAAAGCCCTCATGGATCAAATGAATGATATGGCCAAACAACTCTCTCTCTTATCTTCCACAAGTACTACGATACGAGTGACTAAGAATCAAAGTAGTGATGATTCATCGAAAACCTATACCGCACCCAACAATTCTAAGAATGATGGTTCATCATCTATCTTACAAAATAATACACCATTTACCAGGAATGACAAATGATGAAAGACACCATTTGGGTATGCAACACCAACGAAAACAATTCAGCTTTGATGAATTGTGTCCTTATCCCTTTGATAAGGACATCTTACGTGTACCTGTCCAAAATCATTTGAAACACCCAAATTTGATAAGTATAAGGGCAAGAATGACCCACGAAACACATTAAGGAGTTCTTTATGGCTTGCCAAGAGGTATCCTATAGTGATATCTTCTTATTATGTCTCTTCCCGCGATGTTTAAGAGGACAAGCCTTGGACTAGTTTCTACACCTCCCCAAGGGTTCTATCCATACTTTCGTGGACCTCTCAGAGAAGTTCATTAAACATTTCTCGTTCAATCTAGACTCGAAATCACAATGATGGATTTGTGCAATGCTAAACAACGTTTCAGCGAAACCTTCGCACAATTCTTACAAAGATGGCAAGGAATCGCTAGTTGCTTCCCATTTTCAATCCCGAAAAAACAACTAGTGAGCATTTTTGTCCCAAATCTCACTGGCGAACTATCCTTTCACATGCAAGTGCATTTCTTGAATACTTTTGAGGAAGTTATGGAGAAATGATCTCAAATTAAAAAAGCCCTTATCGTTAAAAGGTTTTCTTAGACATCGTTCAAAAGATAGTGGGCACCATAATAACAATAACAATAGCTCTCACCATGACAAATCTAAACATTTGAAATCGTAATGTTGTTAATGACGGTGTCACGCACATTTGAAATGTTCATAACGTTCAAAACAACCAGTCCAAGCCTAATAAAGCCAAACAACCTCTCATTGTTTCAAGTAAAGAGGCTTCTCCTTCTCGTGATTTCAAAAGATGCCAATAAAAACCTTGGGAGAACCTCTCTCTGGCGTCTTGCGCTAACTAGTCAATGCCAACTGGTGACGTACCCTATCACGAATCCTTTCGTTGAAGCGGAGCCTAAACATACATGGTATAAAGCTGATGCATATTGTGTTTTCCATCGCATTGAGGGTCATACAACCGATTGATGTCTACGACTCAAGAATTACATTTAAGACCTCATCAACAATGAAGATATTACCATTAATGAACCTTCCTCGAACAAAACACCAAATGACAATCTTAAGGTGTTTTTAAACCCATTCTCTAAACATGGTGGCGACAACAAGAACGTTGACAAAGGTCAATCTGCCAATAATGTCAACTTCAGTTTGATCATTTCTTTTATTGAAGAAGTGCCTTCTACCATTGCTACCATAAACTCTAGATCTCAAAACAATGCGGTTGCCACACGCCAAAAGAAAACTTGGGTTCCTGTGGAAAACCAACCTTCTACGTCTTCTACTGAGCCTCAAGTGTCCAAACCCGTGGCTCCCTCAAACCAAAAGTCAACCTCCAATGCTAAATCTTCTACTTCTGGTCAGTACGACCTAATAAAACAATTAGCGACCATGCCTGCATATATATCTCTAATGGAGCTATTAAAGGAGTCGCCTAACTTCTAGGACATCCTCACTCGTGTCTTTGCACAGCCGACCCTTTAATGTTCAACAATTCCAAGCTATGATTGCCAACCTTTCGTCTGAAAGTCCCATATTGTCTTTCGGTCCTTAGGATATGTTGAACCCCAATCTTCTTAACAATAACTCTTTGTACATTGAAGCATACATAATGAACCATAAGGTCAAAAGAGTTCTTATAGACAACAGAGCCGCCCTCAATATTTGCTCTATGAAAATGTTATGGTGTCTCGGTCATTTAGAGGACAACTTGGACGCCAACATTATCACCATTCGTGGCTATGACAATAGCGAGTGACAATCCTCTGGTACAATCACCCTTCCTATACAAGTGGGTCCTACTCCGACACCCTTTGTCATGTCGTGGATGTAGAAACATCGTATAACCTCCTTCTGCGTAGACCTTGGATACACGCGATGCATGTTGTTACCTCCACCTATCATCAATGCATAAAATTCCCACACAACGAAAAGAGTTTACCTCGCTTTGCATTGACGCCAAACCCTTTGAATATTGTAAATTTCTAAAAGCAAGGTATATGCAACTAATTATTGTCCCTCTCACGATAGCTTAGCCGAACCTCGTGTCGTCCCCTATTGTTAACACCCACATTGATCCTGAAATGTTTTTGCGCTTGTATGCTTCCACATCTTATTCGTAAGTGTTTCACGCCCAACATAACCCTTGAACTTAAGTTCTTTTTGTCAAGCTATCGGTGAGTACGTACTTGAAAATGCTTTTCATGTTGGCCAACTCCCATTATCTCCTCGTAGTTATGGATGTCCTAATGCTCCCCATCTACGAGAACCTCTAGTTTACTATCTGGGAGCTACTCTTTGGAGGCGATATGGATATTTAGAAGATGAACATATTCAAGGCTTTGACGACTCTTGGCTATACGAAGATAAGATGGCTGAATGCTACAAATCCACTAACTATACCAAGGCACATAGAATGATGAAAAATATGAACTGGAAAGGTAGAGGACTTGGTCCACAAGGACACGGCACTCTCGAACATGTTGTAATCAAATCTAATCTCTACACACATGGTCTAGGATATGAGACCTTCGAAAAGAGACCAATAATATTCAATGTTTTGACTAGTGATGAGGACTCGACTTCAAATTGAGACCGGTTCCACACATAACCTCTTTGAGAACCTTGCAGAAACTAACCTCTTTCTCGAACATTTATCTATCCGCACCCTTGACGTTGTCTACCCCCACTTATTGATCAGACCAACAATGTCATGTTTCCATGGACCTCTTTCAAAATGATGAGGCCATCCAGAGTTCCTCGGGGCTCAAGACCCTTTCCCCTTGTTAATCACAAGAAGGGTTTCGATATTAACCTTGACGCTACTACTTATTTCAGCGAGGAACTTGAGTTCTCTAGTTCACAAATAAAAGAAATCAAAAATAGAAAAAATAAAAATCATATCTCGCATAGTGAAAACCTTTCTAAGGTGCTTTATGCGAGCAACAAAAATGAAAAAGAAAGAGAAAGAAAAGGATGCATCTCCTAGTGAAAACCTCCTTGAGGCGCTAGAGAGAGGAGACTCTCATTCGGAAATATCAGGTGACCTACACAAACCTTTGGCATCATTCCAGGACAATGACACTTCAAAGTTATTAGTAGAGACTACTATTGTCAACATTGGAACTGATGACCAACCTATACTGCTGCAACTTGGTGCTAGCCTCACAGAGACAAAGATTAAGGCCTTCACAAGGCTTTTCATCGAGTTTCATGATGTCTTTACTTGGTCTTATAAAGACATGCCAAGCTTGGATCCTTCCCTTGTTGTGCATCATCTTGTAGTACGCCCGGACACTAAGTATGTCAAGCAAAAGTTGCATAAAATGCATCCCAAAGTCGTATTGCTTGTCAAGGTTGAACTTCAAAAACTACTAGATGCAGTCATATGGTCCATCAATTATTCAAAGTGGATATCCAACATGGTACCGGTTCCAAAGAAAACTCCGGGAATTTGCATTTGTATGGACTTCTGTGACATCAATAAGGTATGTCCCAAAGATGACTTCCCTCTGCCCAATATTGACATGATTGTTGACTCTCATGCGGGGCATGAAATGTTTATCTTTGATGGACGGATTTTCGTGGTACAACCAGATCTGATTGCTGAAGAAGACCAGCACAAAACCACTTTCACAACCCCATGGGGGCTTTTTGTTACAAGGTCATGCCTTTTGGCCTTAAGAAAGTCGGTGCTACCTACCAGCGTGTCATGACCGTCATTTTTCACGAGCTACTTCACAACATAATGGAGGACTATGTCGATGACATCCTTGCTAAGTCAAAAACTAGAGTCAACCATCTAGCCGTTCTTTGGCGTATCTTTGAACGATTAAGGGAATACAAGGTTCGCCTTAATCCTAAAAAGTGTATCTTGGTGTCACCTCGGGTAAACTTTTGGGATTCATCGTCTCACGAATGGGGAATCGAGGTGGACCATACCAAAGTCAAAGCAATCATGGATATGCCGCCTCAAAATCTGCGTCAGTTAAGACGATTACAAGGTAAGATACAATCCATTCAGCGCTTCATCTCTCAACTTGCAAACAAATGCCATCACTTCAATCAACTACTTAAGAAAGATGTCCAATTCAAGTAGACGCAGGACTGCCGAGATTTTTTTGGCAAGTTGAAAGAATATTTGTCCACTCCGCCAGTACTCATGCCGCTAGTACAAGACAAGCCTATGTTGTTATATACTTCCGCAACAAAGTATGCTATTGGGGCATTATTGGCACAATATAACGACACGGGTCAAGAACAAGTGTGTATTACTTGAGCAAGACTCTTCTCGAGCATGAAACTAAGTACTCACAAGTTGAGAAAGTTTACTTGGCAATCACGCATCGTAATGTCCCCTTTCCAATCGAAGACCTTTGGCCTATTTTGTCAACCCGACGGCCAAAGGAAAAATATAAGGGTGACTTAAGTTATAATAAATTATTATAAAGTGCTATAAAAAAATAAAATAAAATTATTAAAGCACTTATATTAATTTATTTAGCTTAATAAAAATAAATTGTAATCCCTATGGAAAATACGATTTGCCTTAAGGGGCAAAAGTCATTGTAAAGGGATTTATTATATTTTATTCCTCCTAGAAAGGATAATGGCGACTTGGGCCAAAGGAGAGTAATGAAGCCTAGGGAAGATAAAAACATAATTAATTTATGTATTTCCCCTAGAGAAATGCAACTTGCACTAGGAGGGAAATATTGTTGGGAAAAACATTTAATATGGGAAAATATTAAATGTTTGCATAGGAAAAATCATGTGAGCTCATTGGCTGGTTTGGAGGTTGGTTGTTGGCTCTTTTCCTTTAAAAGGGAAGTCGACTTGCCTCTTCTATATTCTAGATTTTTATATGATATTTCTCTTGCATTTGAGCTTTGAGCTTTTGCAAATTATATTCTAAGGACGAAAAACCTTAGTTTATACCTCTTGTGGACGAAAACCCCAAGAGTTCTCTTGTGGACGAAAACCCCAAGGGATTGAGAGGGTTTTTCACTCAGAAATTCCCATTGATGGTAATCAGATTTTCAGTGTTATTTTCAGTCATTTCCAGCAGTGTAATTTGAAGGCATTTGAGGAATAAAATTACAGCAGTTCATCTTCTATTGGATCGACCCAGTTGGGGCAGATTTGGCTTTGTATTTTGGAGGTATTTAGATCTGATTTTAATTGCTAAACCATCTACATATTTTTGGGAAATAAGCCAATTAGTTTCATAATTTTTCAAAGGGTTTTTTACCAGTTTTATAATCAGATTTCAGATCTGATTTCTGAGTTGATTTGGCATCCGCAAATTCTGATTTTTATATGAATGAGTTCCTAAAAATATAAACAATCATCCGGGATAGAGAAAATAATTTTTGGAACTCATTTGATGCCCTAAATGTGTGGGCCGAAATAGTAGGAGGGTCAGATCTGCATGTTTGGTAGTTGCTGTTATAATTTGGTTTACATCATCTTGTTCCTTGTATTTTTCCAAGTTCGGGCATATGTCATTTGCCTAGATCGGAGTTGTGTAGAGAAAGTTATGCTATCTTGAAGATTGCAGCAGTTAGGGTTTCAAATATAAATTATTTTCCAGCTGTTGTAAAATCTGATTTTCGCCATAAATTCTCTAGGGTTGTTCCAAGGGTTTGGGAGTAAAAATAATTATTGTATGCTGATTTTGGGTGTGTTTGCATATAAAAATAATTATTTCCCATAGCTGCCAAAAGTATATTTATTATTTTGTGGGAAAATCTCATATTTGGGCAAAAGATCTATTGGGGATCTTACACGTACACTTTCCAAAAGTTGTGGCACTATTTGTTAAATCATACTACCAAGCTAATTGCCAAGGTCGAACCACTCAAGTATCTGTTATCTCGACCAGTGATAATAGGAAGGATGTCCAGTTGGATCGTACTCAATGACTTTGATATCGAATTTGTAAATCAGAAAGCTATAAAAGGTCAAGCATAGGCGGACCAACTAGTCGCAGCGCTATGCCAAGCTCTCAACCTCTACTCTTTGAATTACTAGATGAAGACTTGTTGTTCATCGACGCAGATCCCTTCTGGACTCTCTTCTTTGACGGTTCTTCGCTATCAACACGACTCATGAGCTTGTATTGTTCTACGCACACCTAATGGGGATCTTATCCCTAAATCTTATCGTATCAGCTTTCCATGTACAAACAACATAGCCGAGTATGAAGCATCGATAAAAGGATTAGGCTTTGCTATTTCCTTGCGATTACAAGAGTTAACGATCAATGTTGAGTATCAGGTTAAAGATGAGAAGCTTTTACCCTATAAGCGCATGGTTGACAGTCTCAAGGGATATTTTTGAATCATAACATTTGAACAAGTTTCTCGTTTGCAAAACAAAGCAGCAAATTCCATGGCAACTATCGCATCCCTTCTTTTGTTCGACACAAATCAAACTCACAACGAGTTCCTCGTAGGACATCTTTTGGTGCCCGCATATGATTTGATGGAGTCCACCATGGTCTGTGAGATTGTTGGTCCTGATCATCCCTGGTATCATGATTTTTACACCTTCCTACAAACCAAAGCTTATCCTCCGAATACGAACTCAGCAACCAGAGGAGCCTAAGACAATGTGATTTGCGCTATATTGTCCTGCCGACACCTTATACCGAAGAGGCTATGATGAAACTCTCTTAAGATGTCTTAATCCAGATGAAGCTAGTGAAACACTAGCCGAAGTACAATGAAAACAGACGCATACAACTATGTTAAGAAATGTCAAGCTTGTCAGAAGCACGGTAATCTAATTCATACACCTTCCTAAGCCTTGTAGCCTATCACCTTATCATGGCCTTTTTCTAAATGGGGGCTCGATCTAATCGATAAAATAAAGCCTACATCTTCGATGGCCATACCTTCATCATAACCGCCACCAAATATTTCACCAAGTGGGATGAGGCTATACCTCTTACCTATGTCATTGGGTGCAGTATTTCTAAATTCATCTTTAACCATATTATCTGTCGTTTTGGCATTCCCACCGCCATTGTCATTGACAACGGTGGCTCCTTTAAGAATAAGAATGTTAAAGCATTAGCTAAAAACACCATATCCGCCTCAAATGGGCTATACCATATCATCCACAATGCAATGACCAATCCAAAGCTTCCAACAAGACTATTAAGTCCATCCCGGAGAAGACGGTTGATAAGCACGACCGCAACCGGCATACACAATTGTATCCCGTCCTTTGGGCTTATCGCACTTCCTTTCGTTCTTCTACATGAGCTACTTCTTTCTCCTTGGTGTATGGCTCTAAAGCCGTGTTACTTATTGAAATTGAACTTCCATCCCTTTGTGTCTCCCTCCAACACCTCGTGTATGAAGAGGATTACCGTTGTGAACGCCTTTACGAGCTCGAGATTTTAGAAGAAAGACGTGTTTGTGCCTTGGATCATCTGTAAGTATACCATAATCGTCTACGTCGTAATTACCATCGCAAGATCAAACCTAGACAATTCGAGATTGGTGACTGGACCTAAAAGAAAATAAAAAGAACACGACCAAGCCATGAGAGAAACAAGGAAAATTCGAGCCTAATTGGTTGGGTCCTTATATTATCATTGCAAAATTTGGATCCGGTGCATACAAAGTATCTACTAAGGATGGCAAAGGGTTGAAAGAGCCTATGAATGCCATTCATCGAAAAGGTTCTATTCCCGAGCTTCAAGAGTATCCCTTGGCTTTGGGGTATATCAGCACTCGCTTTGCTTCACTTTGTTGCCTTGTTTCCTACTTGTGCCATTCCACCTTCACCTTATGTCGCGTGTATTCCTTGTCGGGTCATCATTCCCATGGCTTACCATTGTTGTTCGCCTTCTACCATATTCTTTTAGCCTTTATCATTTGTAACATGTTAGCTACGAATTGGGAATCCTCGTTTCCTTCGTTCTTGGTGTGTGGTCAAAATCGCAAAAACAAAATATTCAAATATGTCTCAATAAATCCAAAAAAATAAATGAAATTATTTCAAAGATAAAAAAATGCAAACCATTTTGAAAATGTTTGACAAAAATATTTGCAAATGTATAACTTAGCTCGCCAATCTTGTCATCTGATGGTTCCAAATCATTTGCATTCTTCAAATCAATCATATCACCCTTTGCAATATAACTTTGATTGGGGGTTAACACTTGGCTTCGACCGTATACGAGATCACGCCGCAAAGGATCCGACAAGAGTTGTTTTGGGGTATCTAAGCATCACTCCGCTCTTTGGCCTAATTCAATCCCCTCACGTTCTAAGTTATCGACTAGGGGCAATCGAAACCTGTCTATATCTTCATTTTAGAACACATTAGGGGTGTCTTTCAGACATTGTTATTGCAAATTGTGTTATATTGTTGCTTTAACATATGTACTCCTTGTTTGCTTACTTGTTTGCAACTAATTTTGTTTGTTGTGTGTACATGTAAAATATTGTCTTGCATGTTTTTAGATCAATCTCTTGTTTAATTAGTTAAATTAATCAATGTTTTGTGTATTTGGAATGTGGTTGTGTTTGTAGACCAATTGCAGGAGAATTAATAGTATCTTAGTTCATATATAACTTTGGTGTAAGATAATTCCTGTTCATATTGGGTATGTTTTACTTGCTTGTTTTCACATTTTGTGTTGTTGTCTTGGTTTATTATATAAGCCGTGTTATGTTTGCCTTGTTTAGCATGTGTGCGTTTTGGATTTGTTAATTCTTTCTTGTACTTGTGTTCATTACTTTACTTTGTTTGTTACCATCATCATCTATTCTACTTATGACATCATATCATCTGTTCATAATAAAACATGTGACAAATAACACATTTCATAATCAAATGGGGTGTAACCAATGTCCATCATATATATCAATGTCCATATACCAATGCATCTCGACAAAATCATATACACCTGTCTAGCTACCAGCCTCTGTAAATCTAACACCTACTGTGGCACCTGTTGTAAGACCTATTGTAGTACCTGTTGTGCTACTTGCTGAACAACCTGAGATACTGACATTTAGGGTGCCTGTACCTGAGGACCCTGTACATGTGGCCCCTATGCTGCCTGTACATGTGGACCCTGTCCTTGGGCCTGTCCTTGTGCCTTTGCCTTCGCCCCCTCTTGGCCAAGTCTGGACCTATCTCTCAACCTTTGCTGTCCACCTCCAATTGTTGTTGCTGCTATCCTGGATGCTTTAGCTACTTGAAGAATGGTGATCCTCATCGACATGATCATTGCATACCATGCAGTGTAGTCAGCAGTCGTATCTGCATCCGCTTCCTGTGCTCAAGCATCCCATGCATGTGGTATAACTCCGAAAAAGCTATGTCTAGCTATCAACACTCTAATCCGAGGACCAAAGTCGAATGTCTCTCACACAACGCATGCATACCACCGCTCTCCACCTAGTATCCCCTGTATAACACCTAGTTGGCGGTGTACCATGTCTACCCTGTACACCTCCATGATGTGGTTGCGAATGCTTATAATAAAGTGTTCCACCTCAGCCTGTGCTCAGCTTAAACGCATCCGGACGCCATTGATATAATTGGTATGGCCTCCAAGTCACCATCTCGTAGTCGTATATCATCAAAATCTCGCCTATAGAAGGCGATATCCTCCATATGGCCTCTATGGCCTTCTCTAATAGTTTCCTAACCCTTGCATGATGGCTCGTCCGACCGTCTATCTCTCATTAGTCCTAATGGTCGTCTGATGACAATGTCATCCCATGGTCATATCTGTAATAAGGTAGCGAAACTCAAACTCCTCATACCCCTATATGCTATCAAATGGAAATCCTTGTACAAATGTGCAAGGATACACTCTCATGCAAAAATCTCTCCCGCATTAGTCTTGCCACAACTCCAAACAATTCGAGTGGAAGTGTATATCCGTCTTAACAAGCAACAAGTAGTCGCAGAAGAGCCATCAAGTATCTTTGTTAGCCGAGCTACTCTCCTATTGTCTAAACAACGGTACAAGTGCATTGTAATCCCCGCTCGGGTATCTCCTCTTCGCAAAAACACATCCCGAGAGAGTCCTCATATACGGGCCACATTCTTGTCATACTCAACCAAACTCCCCGTATCGATGCCGGAGCATTCGATACACATCCTCTAACGTGACTATCATCTCCCGGTACCAACAAACGGAATGTTTGGCTCTCATTGTCTATCGCTTTGCTAGTGCGGATCGGTGGTGTGGTCCAAGTATGATGTGAGGTAGCTCACAATGTAGGCTAACCCCGTAGCCTCTAGTAATGCAACTAATCCCCTCTCCTCTCGTCACGAGAGTGTCCTCTAAAAATCTGAACCGCCCATGGCGCTCTCGCACATCCAAAGCTAGTGGTCTTTCCTAAAAATCACTTGAAAAACATCAATTAACATTTATCTCTTCACTCCTAAACCACTCAAATCTTCCTAAAAAGCCTCTAACTGTGCTAGCGCAGCCTTTGGTATGCTAGTGCGTGCATTCTAACAGCCGTACTTGAACATTTCCATAGGGTCTTTCCTTTCCTTGGCCGCTCCGCTCCCGCGCCGCTCTAGAAACGCGTTTTGAGCACCTTGGGGTGCCGTATCGGTATCTTAGAATATACTTATACATTTAATTAAATAAATGGTTAATTATTTTCTCACAACTAAATACTAATTAATTCAACTCAACTTGAACTCCACTTCTAAATTTCTAGAAAGAAGGGGGCAATAGAGTTGTATGTGCAATTCAATTGCGGATGTAACTTTTTCCATTCCAAATGTCTATTCCCAAGCAATTACCATTACTAACCTGGAGCTTAGTCAAATTTTCATCCACCTTTCATGGCCTTTCCCTCAACTATAAAAGCAGGCCATTTCCTTTGTAAATCTATCTCTTGGAGCTTTGATCAAATTGCATCCAACTTCTGCCAATTTGACATCCGCATCCTTGTGAAATCTGCTCACATAGCATTTGCAAATCCCTTTGGAGAGTAATATCAAAGAGCACCCACAATTCAAATATCAACAAGATCAAACAAGTCCAAGAGCTTCTACGATCTTACTTGAGGTTTGTAAGAGATTATAGAGAAGGTAAATTTGTTTGTTTCTTTTATCTTTTATTTATCTGTCAATTTTCCTTGTTTACACTCATAATAAGCGGGAAAAGAGACCTATAAATTTTGGGTCGATGACATGTTTTAAGAGCTTTTGGGACTTTAGAGCAAGTAGCTCAAGAAGTGAAGGCCATCACCCCTACAATACTATGTGTCCGGGAGTTCGTCATTAGTTTTGTACTAACCCATAGGGAAAATTGATTGTAGATGCCGTAAGGTTTTTCAAATTAATAAAATTTGAGTCGTGTTAGAACATTGTTTCGTTGAGTTAACTTTGTAAACAACGAGGCTCGGGGAGTATACGATAGAGCCCACCTTTTTGTCATCAATTACGCAGGATGTGCCCCCTTGAAAACCGGACATCTTGAACATCTTGGAGACAGGGGAACATCCCCTCACGTTTTCGAATGTGCGGGAAAAAGGGAGACATTTTTGGGATGTCCTTGAATATCGGGATGTCCCCTTTTTTTGAGGATGTCAGGAACGTCAAGATGTCCTCGGGACGTTTGGGACTTCTATTTTTGAAATATTATTTTAAAATATATATATTTTTAATTAATTTCTATGATGTTTTCTCTTTAAAAATGTTTGCCGGTTAACCATAACCCGACTATATTGTATTACAAAGACATTAAGAATTAAGAGGGTGTTGGCGAAATAATTTGTCGATATGACAAATTAGTGGATTTTCACCAACGCTCTGGGACTAGGTCCCTCTGCTTGAACGGGCAGCTCCGTTATTGTATGTGAAATGAAAAGTAAATATGTTGTGCTAGAGATCGGAGATCTAACAACACACTCCATGCATGTGCGGCAAATGCTTGCAATTTCGTGCAAGGGAGGAATTTTCTAGGAAGGTGGGAATGTGGGAGTGAGAAATTAGGGGGATTAATATTGCAAGTAGGAAAAGTTCATATTCTTGCCAGGATTAATCAGAGATATCAACACACACAATTAAGAAAGAATAACAACCTTGCTAGTTATATCAAGACAAGATGAAACCATGAACATAAAATTTCACTTATTCACTCATCCAGAAAAGCTAAAACTCCTTTCTTTATTGACATATTTGTAAAGTTGTACAATAAGAGAGATGGAGGAAAACATAAGCAAAAAAATGGAGAAAATTTGATCACTTGTTTCTAGAGAGAGTATGGGAGCTAGTAAACAAGATTAACCATCCTTTTACAATGAGGAGGTCATCTCCTTTTATAGCTTTATAATCCATCTCTTCATCTACCCCCACATGACTTTTCATATTCCCATCACAAGTGACTTTTCACATAACCTTAGGAAACACAAAATAAGTCCCCTTTTATAATTGCAAAAGGGACTTTTACATTGCACAAGTATTTCATAATCACTTTAATGAATAAGACAAAAAGTCACTATTGTTTACAACGAAGAATTAGAAAGGAGGTAGAGAAGAGAAAGAATGAGGAGAGAAGAGAAGGAATGCTCCAAAGCATGGATCAAGATGCCTTTGCTGTTGACGAAGATCTGTTCAAGAAGTTGAGGATGAAAAATTGCTCCATGATGTCCTTCTACAACACTATTATGCTCTGTTGATGAAGAGATCCAATGAAGTCCCTTTGAACACTTTGCCTATTTTGAAAACTCTTGAAACAATGAACCTTTGCCACGCTGCTCCTTTGCCACATTGCTTGAACACACCGAGAAGAGGAGTGATGAGCACTCTGAGAAGTAGACCATTGAGAACACTGGAAGAGGACTCCCCTTATTAAGAAAATCCTTTTGATCCTTGAGACACTGTAACATCTTTATGATCAACCATTCACATGGGAGAGATTGGATGCACTTTGTTCACCCGCCTTGATCTTGATTATGCCACCACGAGAGCACCGATGATGAGTGAAGTATGAGACTAAATACTTTTGATTTTGGAGTAAGGGAAGAAGAATGAAACCAAAACCCATGTCATCCATCTTTTGATCATGCACTCAATGTGAAATGAACTGAAATGGCCTTTGGTACAAAATTGGCATTTTTCTCATTTTGACACTCTTTGCTCACCGCATCAGGGAATGCGGGAATTGACTTGAAAACAGAGAGAGGAGCTCCCTGTGAGTGTTGAGACCAGTGTTTTAAAAACCGGTCAAACCGGAACCGGAACCGGCCGGTTTGACCGGTTTGACATTTTAGAGCACGAACCGTTTAGTAAACCGGACGATTGGCCGGTTTTAGCCCAAACCGCCGCCGGTTTAATGCGAACCGGCCGGTTTGGGCTAAACCTCGTCAAACCGTCCGTTTCATCCTGAACCGGCCGAGTTATGTAAAGACAACATTTCTTTCCTTTTTTGGATTTTTGGTGAAAAAAACACAAGCATAGAATAAAATTTGCCATTTTTGGAAAGGGTCCGGGAAGATGTAGCAGCAAAAACTTGCATGTGCCATAACTTTCATTTTGTGGCTCCATTTCAGGTGTCGTTTTCTCTAAAAGTGCATATTTTCTCGAGCTCTACACATTGATGGCAATATTTTTCTTATTTTCATAAAATCCATTTTTGCACCTTTTTGGACCAAGTAGCTTCTTGCAATCTTCTGAAAGAATCATGAGCTTTGATTGCCTGTACACAATTTAGTATTTAAAAATACTGGATAGCTTTCCAAAACTCGGCGAGTATTCTGGCCAAATATTGCCGAGTTTTTTTTTTGGGGTCTGCCGAGTATTTGCCGAGTGCGAGCATTCCAACTATCACTATATACATGAGCAAACTTTGCATATTTTGTGTGTAATTGTTGGAATCATGGTTTCTAGTTTTTCAAATATATTGTTTTCTTTAAAAATGTAATTTTTATGTGTTTTTTAGTAAACCGGTTCATAGAGTTTGAACCGGTCCGGTTCCGATTTTTAAAACATTGGTTGAGACCATCAGAGGGCCCAAGGATTGAAAATTGAAATGTGACCACTTTTAGCTCATTTCACCCATTTACTATTTTTAGAATATTCACCATTATTGTCCCATTTTGGCCATTTTTGTCAATCTTGCCAATTTTCGAGTGTCTCGATCATGGGGAAATGAAATGAGGAGTGTCAATGCACACTTTTCTCGGGCTCACTATTTTTAGTAGGTGCTCCCATAGGGGATTACTAAAAATAGAAAGTGTTATTCGGTGTCGGATTCAAACGAAACCACTTGTAGAAGTTTACATAATTCATTTCAAGGCTTTGCTCCAATTTTCAAGAGATTCCGATCGCTAGATTGTGTAGATCTGAGAAAAGGTGATTTTTTGTTGGAAACTTCATGTGGCTATAAAAATGAATGAGGGCATGCAAATACTCTTCTTAAAGGCGTTCACATAAGGAATCCATGTTCAAAATCTCATGGCAATCGAGTTCGAGAGCATGAGTTATGAGCAAAACTTGATTTGGGAGATTAGGGCACAAAAGAGGGTTTTTGTGTTTGAATGTCATAAACACTTCAAAAGATGCTTTAATGGCTGCCAAGGAGGTTGCTTTTTGTTTTTAAGTTTTGCTTTTGAGTTGTGAGTGATGGTGAGCATGAGTGAATGCATTTATGGAGTGGGAGATGGAAGGAGGAAGCACATGACAGTTAAGGACCTAGTCAATTATTTGGCTTTTGAGCATCTTGGCATGGAGTGGAGATTTTTGTCCCAACTATCCCAAGGGAACAAGACAAATGGGGCAGAAAAAATACGCCTTAGCCTCATGCCGACAAGTGGCAAGCTATGATTTGACGAGGGGGAGTGGAAGGGGCTTAAAAATGCATCATGCGGAGCTAGCTCAGGGTCATGTGGGGAATCATAGGCTAAGACAAACATGGAGTGGAGATTTTTGTCCCAATTGTCCTAAGGGGACGGGACATATGGGATGGAAAAATGCACCTCAACCTTATGATGACAAGCGTCAAGATGTGGTTGCACGAGGCGGGGGCTAGAAACTAGGAAAAAGGGATTGTGGAGGCTTCCCAGGGTCATGTGAAGGTCCAAGGGGCATAACAAGCATGGGGTGGAGATTTTTGTCCCATCTGTTCCAAAGGGACGAGACAGTTGGTGCAAAAAAGTGCACTTCAGCTTCATGGTGATACGTGTCCACCTGTTGAAATGACCAAATCCCGAAAGCTTACCTTGAGGAGAATCTTGAAGACGAAGTTTTGGAGCTCCCGGAGGACCTTTTGGGCACTTCCTTATATGATTTTTACTCCAGACAACCTTTTGAGAAGAATGGGATGGGTCCCATGATCTAATTCTGTCTGTAACTCCCTAAAAAATAGCCTTTTTCTCGGGACCGCAGGGTGTGCTTCCCAAACACAGACTTGGTCTTGTGAAAATTTTGAAAGAACCATCATTTAGAGCATTGAATCAGCTTTCCAATGGTATCTTGTTTGACCTCTAAATCTTTGGAGCTCTTGGAATCATCTTCCGAAGCTCAGGTGTTTTTTTGAACTGCAAGCTCTTTCACCTTCAAAAATCTGCTTTCACTGAAATTGTCCCTAAACCTCCGAAACTTTCCAAAATCTTCCTAAATCACGTGCAATATGTTCTTAGCTCCTTGGTACCACTCCCGGATGGTTATGAGCTTTACATCTGTCCCAAAGGATGCACATTTGTCTTGGAAAGGCTAGAAATAGCCTTCCTAGGCCAACTAAAGAATCTACCTTGAGAAGTACTGCATCAGAAGGACTTGCATGAACTTGTTTTCCCATTTCAAACACTTGGGCAAGATTATCACAACGCACACGAGTACTTGGAGGATTGGGATAGGCTTGACACAGAGGGGGGAATTGATTCGGAGGAGTGCTTACAAGCAAATTTTTGGCACTATGGTAAAGTCGTCATGTTTTCAACTTGAATTTTGCCCTTGTAAAAACACATGACAACAGAGTGATATATGAATACAAAATTTTTTGAGCTCAAATGCACATGGTGGATTGTTACAACATACTTAATATTTCTAATATTTATATGTATATTTTGGATTGCATTTGTCATAAAATAATATTTATTTGTCACAAATTTCTAATATTTGTCTCGTATATTTTTAGTATTTATAATTTTATATATTATTTTAATAGCCGTCCCCCGCCGTCCCAAAATTTTGGATTTTTTTGCTGTCTCGTAAACTCCGTCCTTGCATCATGCCGTCCCAGTCTTAGGTAACATTGTTGGATCTAGGATTTATTGACAATTTACGGGCTCTGTGATATTATGGTGTACATTGTACTTTTTAAAGTCAAATTAATAGAAAATCTACCTTTGTGTTCTCTAATTTCATTTCTTATGCTTTTTGACTAGGTTGCTAGGAAATGGGTACGGGTGCGGGTTCGAAATGCAGAAATGCCAAATTTTAAAAACCCTCATGGGTATGAAATGGCAAGAAAACGCCTATACATTATTAATATATATATTATATATATATATATATATATATATATATATATATATATATATATATATAATATATAATATAAAAATATGAAAAATGCAATACCCATTTGTTTAAAGCTATAATCATAGCAAGATTTTCCCTTTAACTCTCATTACAAAGCTTGAGTTTGGCCATGCTTGTTTGTCCACTAAATTAAAATCGATAATGTTATACAGTATGATTATGTCTTATGCAAAGAAGTTAGGATATCGTTAGAAATGTTTTGCCTTTTATAATTTAGAATGGCATAACTATACTTCTCAGGTGCTCTTACCCAACTCCTTTTACACCTCACTACTCATGTCATGCAATCTAATTCTTTTTCTGACATATTATTCAATGCACATACTTCACTGTAGATTTATGGCTTATCGTAGCCTATGCAACTTGTGAACAGAATATCATGCAATTCAAGTAAGGTTTTGTGTTTTAATTCAGTAACGTTTAGAATCATGATCCTTTATATATGTCAAAGAGAAAGTTTGCATGCAAAGCCTTGAATATTTTTCCTTGAACTCTAATTGTTTCTCATTCCTTTTATTTTGGCTTTTAAAAAAAAAAGAAATTAAAAGTAAAAACATAAAATCTAAAAGAACTCCAGCACCATCGGTATGGGCTGGGTACAGGCTGTGTTCGGGATTTGGCAGCATACACAATATTTTTGGGGTGTACCAATGCCTGTAGGCGTACCTGATATGTCCCAACGAGTGTATGGCCCCGCCCTAGGCGTTATCGGTTATCCGAGCTTTTTAACAATATTTTGCATCTAGAGTAGAGTTTTGAAATCAAGCGTGCTAAATTGTTTTTGTTCGATGTTTTGGATCTCACTATTGGATGCATGTTATTTAAGTTTATTCTATAAATTTATATATTTGATTAAATTTGCCAAATTTTGTGTAGGGTCTTGAGTCTCGGTCAAAATTTTGGGCTGCTGAGTTGTATTTTTAAAACTATGTTCTTATGCATGTTTCACCTTATGATGAGATTTGTCTCTTTACATGTTTCATTTACCTTTATAACTTTAGCCGTTTAATTGTGCATTTATAAGGGGAATAATATGTCCTTCCTAGCAATATGTGAGCCCAAATTTGAATGCTTTCTTGATTTTCACGAAACACATTCAAGTAAGAATTAAAAGTTAAAAGGATATGTGCTTTAGAAGTATAATTTGTACAATTGGTTTGAAAGACAATTGTTCTTTTAAGATGGAAAAATTAAAAGTTGGTCGAGATGACTTTCAATTAAAAGCACTTATGAAGTGAAATTGTGGCATGCCAACATCAGTATGCACTTTCCTGTTTAGTCCTTATTTGTGTGCACGACCTTCTTTGTTAGTTTTTTTTACTTTTAGATAAACAACCTAGGTAGTTGTACGGCCCCTAAGGGCTGCAAGTTCGGGTCCGGTTCGGCTGGTGCGGACGTGCAGGCAGGTTCTCCTGCGGGGCCGGCATACAAATCGGTACGCACCCGGCCGTACCCGGCCCCGCAGGGAAACCCGCGCCATATCTGCGCCGAACCCGTCGTTTTTTGACATGTTTTTAATTTTTTTGTTTTTTGGTAAAAAAAGGTCAAACCGACTTTATAAACATTAAAATATTCTTTTCAACCCTAATTTGTGCGCCCAAACTCTATAACAACAACAACAAGTCATTTACCTCACATTTGCATTCTTGCCTCTTATTTGCATATTTGACTCTCACCTTCAATTTTTCCACTATTTTCAATTGCTTAGGGTTGATTTCAAGTGCCATATAGTTGAAGGAGCTTGCAACAAGTGACAAGGAGTTCAAGGAGCTTGCATTATTGGTGTTGGGTGTATTGAGGTAAGTATTTTGTGATTTTTTTAGAGTGTTTTAGTTTGTTAGTTGTATTTAATATTTTATTATTTTTTAGTTGTTTTTTTGGTTTGTTTTTTGTTATTGTTTTAACTTTTAAGCTTCATTTTTCTACATTTGATTTCATTTAAATTTAAATTTTAAACTTCCAACATTTTCTCAAGACTAAATTTGTTTTCATTTTTTTAAATGCATTGTGCAGTTAAAAACTTAAAATGGCTGCGAGTTCTAGTTCTGTGGGTCAAAGTAGTAAAGGTCTCCTTAACAAAAGTGATCCATCCTCCCCCCTTTGGAGCTATGTCAAACAACTAGAACAATTACCAGGTGGAGGGGGTTTTGTTTGGGTTTGCTCACAATGTAATATGCAATTTAAGAGCTCCTACAGTCGGGTGAAAGCCCATTTGTGTGGGGCTATTGGCCACGGAATTAGAACATGTGGAGGGTTGGATGGAAAGGGGTTGCCACGTGCAAAGACCCTTGCATACATCAAAGAGCAAGAGGAAGCAGATGCAACAATGGCATTAAAATCCAATCATCCTATGGCAAGAAAAGGAAGATCACATACCATTAGCAAGCCACCTGTTTCTCCTTCTGTTGATGTTGTGGCCCCAGATCACCCATTTTTGTCTACACCTATTGCAACTGGAGGGGAAGAGGATTCACCTCTTTCTCACAAAAGAACAAAAGATGTAGGCCCATTGGAAAGGGCATTCCAGAATGAAAGCAGGGACATAGCTAACCAAAGTGTTGGACGCTTTATTTATGCATGTGGTGTCCCATTTAATGTTGTTAGATCACCATACTGGCAAGATATGGTGAGATGTATTAATGAAGCCCCTAAAGGGTACATTAGCCCAGGGTATGAAAAGGTGCGCACCACCTTATTGTCAAAAGAAAGAAAAAAAGTTGAAGACTCATTGTTACCCATCAAGAATCAATGGCTCGAAACAGGAGTGTCCATCGTTTCTGACGGATGGAAAGATACAACAAATAGGCCATTGATCAATGTGGTTGCCGTGTGTCCTAAAGGGGCAATGTTTCTCAGGGCTATTGATTGTGAGGGGCAAGTGAAGGATGCCCAATTCATTGCCAACATCCTCATAGAATCTATTGAGGCGGTGGGGCCTCAAAATGTTGTCCAAGTTGTAACGGACAATGCAAAAAATTGTAGAGCTGCAGGGTTGTTGGTTGAGGCACGGTATGGACACATATTTTGGACACCTTGTGTGGTTCATTCCCTCAACTTAATGTTACAAAAATTGGGCACAAAAATTGCTTGGATCAAACAAGTATATGAGGAGGCAAGTGAGATTCAAATGTTTGTCAGCAACCACCACATGTCCCAAGCCATCTTTCGTAAATTCTCAACATTGCAGCTATTGAAGGTAACCCGTAACATTCTTTTTATTTTTAAAAATAATTATTAGTTTTTAAAATTCATTAAATTAATTTTATAAGTTTGTAATTTGTAGAATTTTGAATGTTTTAAATTTACTTGTCTTAATTTTATTTCTTTTGATTTCTTATTAGGTTGTTGAGACTTGATTTGCCTCGCACACGCTCGTCTTGAGACGGCTTGTGAAGGTGCGAGAGGCATTGAGTGGCATGGTTATCAGTGACCTTTGGAGTATATGGAGGCAAGCAAACAGTGAGAGGGCTAGAAATGTGAAATTGTTGATCCTGGATGAAACATGGTGGGATCGTGTGGATTACTTGCTTAGTTTTACTGAGCCCATCGTGAGTATGTTGAGATTTGTTGATATGGATCATCCATGCATGGGTGAGATTTATGATGGAATTGACTCAATGATTGAGTCAATTAAGACCATCATAAATGCCAAAGAGCAAGATCCTACAGAGACCTTCTTCAAGGAAGTGCACTCACATCTCATTGAAAGGTGGAACAAAATGACTACTCCATTGCATCTTCTTGCTTTTGCCTTGACTCCAAAATACTATAGCGCAGAGATCCTTTCTTTGCCTAGGAGGGTCCCACCATATAGGGATGTTGAAGTTAGTGAGGGGTATAAGGCGGCATTTTCTAGAATCTTCCCAGATCCAGAAGTAGAAGACATGGTTAGAGGCGAGTTTGTGAATTTCATATCCTCCAGGGATCACTCCATTAGCGCTCTTCGTGACAAATACAGATGGATGCTTATTCGTGGTGGTACCTCCATGGACAAGCATACCCCTACCTCATGCCACTTGCAATAAAAGTTTTATCACAAGTAAGATTTTAATTTTTTTAATTTCTTAACTCTTTCTTTTTTACTTTTATATTTATAAGTTTAAAATTTTAATTTTGCATTGACTTTGCGGCTTGCCTCAATAGGTTGCGAGTTCTTCTTCAGCTGAGAGGAATTGGGGTACATATTCATTTATCCACTCAGTTAACCGCAACAAGTTGGGAGCAAAAAAGGCGGAGGATTTGGTCTTTGTGCATTCTAACTTGCGCCTTCTATCACATAAGAAGGATGAGTACAGAAAGGGCCAACAAAGTGTTGGGATATAGACCCAGAGACTCCAAACTTGGATGTTCCCATTGCCCAACTTTCATTGCTAGACCCGGACCTAGATAGTACTTTGCGTGAGCTGCAAAGTGGGGCTAGCGGGAGCGGCATTGCTGATAGTTCTGGTTGTACTCCTGGTGCTTGTGGTTCTAATGAACCACGTGATGGTAGTGATGCTCTCGTTGAAGACATTGGAGAAGATGCAGAGCCATTAGACTATTACTAATTAGAATGTTGATGTATCTTCATTTTTGTGTTTACAATGTCGATAATGATAATACATTGTAACATTTTGATTTGAACAATGTACTGGTTATAAGTTCGAACAATGAATTATCAATATGTTTTAACTTTTGTCGCTATTTCACCTATGTATATTTCAGATTTGTTTAATCTATGCATGTGTAAGGCTGGAATTTTGCTTATCTTGTTACTTTTCAAAATATTTTTAATATTTTATATGTATATTGTACTGCCGTACCCAAGTGCCGCACTGGACCCCCAGAAAAATTGCTGTACCGACGCACTGGATCCCCGCACTGCACCCGAAATGTACCCACGCACCGGCTACCTAGGAAACAACTTAATTTTGTTTAGTTCTCCTTCATATTTTACTTAACATCTTTTCTTGCACTTCTTAAGGTTCTTTAATTCCATTCCTCACAGATCACAGGTTCAAAAGTAATAATTTTTGGTAGTCCTTTTGGTGCACGTGATTCATGTATCTGTAAATTACCTTCAGAAAACCTGTTAAACCTTGTGATTTGTTTTTAAGCTCATGAAATCTCAAATCAGATAATTGGGCTTTAAAACTTTCATTTTGCATAGATATATTTATTTTTTCAGATTTCTCCTTGCTACTAACATGTAAATACTGGTCAGTTTATAGCTTATGAAAAATTATTTCATATCATGCCTCACTGCTATTTGATATGCATATGGAAAATTATTGCTAAGCATTTATGAAATATTGTACAGACTAGACACTTTCTATATTTTTAGTTTAGTGATTGCAGATTTCATGGATTCAACAAGAGTTACAATTCTAGTCTGGTTTGGTGTAAGCATTCCATTTGCTAGATCTCAAGTCATGCCAAGTACAACATGAGAAATCACATATTCAAATTTTAAATATTTAAAAAGAAAAGTAAATTAAATAATTTGGGGAAATGTGCATGATGCAGTCCTGCTTTTACTTTACCTTTGCTTATTCATCCAACTAGTAATGTTCCATTCCGGCAAATTATTTAGCAGCAAGAGGTCCAAAGGAAAGGTTAATCCATGACTAGATGTCAATGCCAGGGAAAGTTGGAGACAAATAATTGATTGCCATCTATGTCGGAAGTGGTTTACTAGTGGATTCAGAGGATTTCATTTTGGATAGCACTATTTTCGTCAAGATTATTATTTTTTATTTAACTTTTTTCGATCTTTAATATTCTGGCCTGTTGGGTATTTTGTGAGGTTTAGAGGATCCTTATTTCTGTTAATGCTGAAATTATCCTCTTGAATCGTATGCAGGAAACTGTTCATTTGCTTATAGATCTCTTGAAGATAGAAATTTATGAGTGGGAGACACCAGCACCTACTCTCTGGAAAGAATATGTACATCATGTAAATTCCGGTATGAACAAATTCTGATATCTTTTCTCATTTTCCTGTTGACTCTCTACAATGTAAAAGGTAATATTATAACATATTTGTAATCATTTGATTTGTTCTTTTATCTTAGTTTATTTATTTTACTATGTTTATTATTGGGTTTCTGCCTGAAGAAAGATGATGGTGATGCTTTACTAGGAACATCATATATTTCAAAGCTTGATGAGTTTGAAGCATTTGTAAGAGCTATACAAAAATTTCCAGTATATATAGGCTCATCAAAAGAGCTGGAAGATATGAGAATGCTACGGTAATTCTGATAGATGATTTGCCCGTCCCAAGTGGTAGAGAAGCCTGCCAAAAACTCTGTCGGTGCCTTCAAACTCTTGCATTGTCTGCCCAATTCCCAACAATTTTGTTAGTTACTGAGTTCACTGAAGATGGAGACAGAGAAGGACCCAGCCGGATGATTCTGGAATTGGAGTTAGCTCTTGAGCGAGGTGGAGCTACAAAGGTAATAATGTTTCCGGTGCTCTGTTTCAACATTTATTTCAATCTGCAGCAGTTGTTCGAGTTTAAGAACAAAGCTAATTAAGCATTTCATGCAGATTGCTTTCAACCCTCTTACAGCTAAAGCAATCACGAAGACCCTTGCAAAAATATGGAAAGCTGAATATCTCTCTCCTCCTCCGGATTGGCTAAGTAACATATCTGAAAGTAGTGGAGGTGATATTAGACATGCGATTAATTCTTTACAGTACATCTGCCTTAGCAAGGCATCGGGGACTTGGGATCCTGGAGGCTCTGAATGTTTGGCACTTCCTAATTCAAAATCCAGAAAACAGTCTCAGAAGAAAGTTGTTCAATCATCTACATCTCTAAACTCCCTAAAATTTACAGATAAGGTAAAATCAAGGATGGGACGTGATGGAATTCTTTCTCTATTTCATGCTCTTGGGAAAGTTTTACATAACAAGAGAGAAACAGATGAGATTGCAGATTCAGGTATAAGCCATTCACTGATCAAGGTATTCCTTTGAAATCTACTGCTGTTTGTGAGAAAAAATGTCGACAATTGCTACACACACACACACACACACTGTATGTATGTATATTTTGTTGCTAAGGAAAGAAATGCATATTAGTTGTTGCCTGAAGAAATTTAATTGTACATACAAAAATCTGCGTAGCCTGTGCCTGTGACTGAAGGACCAAAACTAAAGCCACAGTGCAGGATATCTTTAGGATTATTAGTTATACACAAATTTTCAGAAAAGAGATGAAAACTCTAGTGTACCATGGAGGATGTAGTCTAGCATACATATAACTATATTTATGACAATGTGATAACCTGACACACAAATTGCCTGGAAATTGTTTCCCCTTTTCAATTTGCCACCATATTTCCCAGATCTTAGCATTAACTGTAAGCAGGAATAAACTGTGATAAACATGTACAAAGTGTGACATTGTATGTGGATGTAAAATTAGTGGTTGGGCAATGCACATGTGCCGGCATTCAATTTTTATTATGTTAGATGGTTGTGTGAGGAATAGCATGCTGGTTGTTTCTACCAAACATATTTGACAGGGTTACCATTGCCTGCATCAAGTGTTTTAACCCCCTCCGTTGAAGTTACTGTAGCAATTCCCATGCGTAAAGCTCATAAGCATAAAGTCTAAAGTCTGTATAGAGCCTCGTCCCTTCTCCCCAAATGCCTTTGTGGTCCAAAACAATGTAAGAGGAAAGTTAGAAAGACCTAGCGCAGGACATGGCACAACACACCATACAAAAGAAACAAACTAGCATAAAAATGAGGAACCACAAACAAGACTAAAAGAACTAAGAGGAATCCATAATACTACTAAGGCGTAGGCAAGGAAAGCTCGGAGGTGCTCTCATGGAAGACAATTTTTCATCTTCCCAAGATCAGAGCTCCAAACTCTTCCCTTAAAGTTAAGAATTTGAACAGGGATGATGGATTAAGCTTAAGTTATTCTTGGAAACCCATTGTCCACAAACTTAGGAGAGTACCAAACCAACAGGGAAAGGGGGATCGTCTAATTAATGTATCAGCTATTTTTTGATAGCTAATCAATGTATGTAGTCAGTTATGTAATGAGTAGTTTATAATAATTGTTCTTTGTGGGTGAGGCCTACTCAACATTTCATGCTTATAAACTTATAATAACTATATGAGGAACTCTAATTCTGAATTCTAATATCACTCGTCCTAATGATGGATCAGCGTTATCTGAAACTTTGAGTTCTGTTAAATTCTGTCACAGGCTTTCCAGAACATTGTTTTTCATTAATTATGGACTATGTAAGCTTGAAATCTCTAAGATAGATCTTAGTGTAGTCTAGCCGAGGGTTCCCCCAGCACTTAACGCCCCCGCCCCTCCTGTGGTGGGGGAGAAGGTAACAGGCCTCTCCTTTGCTGGTAGGCCCTCCGGGGTGAGGGGGCTCCTTACCAGATAGGGTAGGGGTTTGGCCGGAGGGCTGGATGAACCCGATCGCCCCTTCCCTGCTCCCCCTTTGGGCCTATCTATATCTGGGGTAGAGAATTCCTCCCAGAGAACTTATCTCATTCCTTTCTTTCTCCCTCCGACGGCCTACTATATAGAACCGCCCCCAGATAGAAGATATAGAGAGGGGGCATATATTCTCTCCCCATGAAATCAAGATAATCAGTATGAACTTTCAGATTCCAACAATTACACACCTTAAACTCGCCAGAAACCTGTGAAAAATTATTGATGATGTGTTATTGAGCTTGAGCATCCCACACTTTTTCGGTACAAGTTATGTTCCCAAGAAGGATTTAACTTGCAACTCTCGACTTCCCAAAGCAAATCAGCTGCTAAAATGAAAATCCAAAACTGGTAATATGATGAGATGCAAAATATTTGATTCATGAAAAAAGTTACGTGATAGAAAATAGAGTAAGAGGCATCTTAGCATATGATCTTGAGAGATAATTGATCCATGTGGCAGTTTGGGACAATATTTTGAAAAATGCTTGCAAACTAGAACGTCTCCTTGTCGGGGGTGCTCCTTCACTGTTGATCAAAATTCAAAACCTTTTAATGCATCTGAAAGCTTTGGTCATGCTCTACAACCACCAAAATTGTTACCTCAGTATGCATTTTGGACGAAAATTTTGACCCCGAAAACCGTCCAAAGGGACCCGAAATTGCGAAACACAAAAATGTAGAAAATTCTGAAACTTTTGGAAAAAGTTTTTATTTAATGTTTATAAGTTTCATGTCGTGACAGATCCACTCAACTTCTTTGGGAAATACTTTTCACCCGCCTTTTCAAAGTCCAAGCTGAATCACTTCATTTTTTTCGAACTGCCCATTTCTTGCCAAACATAGCTATAAAGGAATATTGTCATCCAAATGTAAAAAAACAGTGTTATAGCTTAACATCTCTTCTGAAATATTGCTCCCTTAGTGTAAATTACTTATGGTTTCCATAAAGTTTTATTTATGTTGCAGTATTATATGTGTTTATCATGTTCATTTGCTTCTCTTTGGTTCCTTGCTTTCATAGCATATTATATAATTATATTCCTACAATTAGGTGTTATCCACCAAAATTTCAGTTAAAACTGGGTTAACAACCTAAAAGATATGGCGCAACAACTAGCTTAAAGGCACATCATTCGATTTCTAGCTCAGATAATAATGCACAGCAACAATGGTGAGCAACATACATAATCTGATACCGTATCAAATACGTCAACAGAAGGTCAAACAAGAGGCATAAAACAATTAATCCTCCATCTCGTAATGATATATTTTGATGTAAAAACCTGCATTGTTTCTCTCCTTAATACAGGCGATCTCGGTTTTTTGTGTCCAATGTATCATTAACCTCTAGGCAGATGCCATTCACTTAAACACTAAAATGCAGCAATAATCCTGAGCAACCTACTTAATTAGATACTCTGTATCAAAATCATTAACAAAAGATTAAAGAAGACGTATAACACAATTAACATATCATCTCCTGATAGTAGATTGATGAAAAAGTTTGTATCATGGACAGTCCTTAACTCAGGTTATTTGGGATTTTTATCTCCAATACAACTTTCTTAGCATGTATGCCATGTAATTGGCTGGCAGAACCTGCTTCTAGAGATGATTATCAGTTGTAAGTCCATAAGCTATTAAAGAGGATTGTACTTCCTCAGTTTGGACAGTAATTGCTTTTTCATCTGGAAGACTGGAAGATGTTACCAAAAGCATCCTCATTCCTTTGCTTTAAAAGTAACTTGAGCCACCTCATCTTTGAAACATTTTATAAAATCAGAAACTGGGTGTCCACCATGTATGCACCTGTTCTTTTTATATTGGTAGCTCCAACTATATTTTCCTAAACTTGAAAGCAACATTAATAACTGGACCAGCAAAAGAAAGATCTAGACTTATCAATCTAAACACGCCTCTCAAAACATGAAAAATAAAAAGCAATCCATCTTTCATCAAAGCATCACTCAAAACAATTGAATTACTTTATTACTTGCATTACCTGGAATTTTCTTTAATGTCATTCCACGATTCTGCTCTTTTATTTTGGAATATCTATTAATTTTTTTTATGAGTTAGAGCTTCTTATGGTTATAACTTATAATTATGTTGCTCTATTTCTCTCTCTATATCTCTCTATATCTCTCTATATCTTCTCTATATGGGCTACTCATCTCACGAGCACACCCTCCCCTGCCCCGGGGGTGGTTGAATACGTGATATGATACCCCCCGGCCGACTACCGACTACCGACTATAAGTGTAGCGGTGGTTGGGTTGTTATAGCGCATGGCAAGGGTTTACTTTTAATTCTGATCCAATTGACAAAGCTTTTGATAAATTTCTGATAGTGAACTTGATCCAAATTGAATATTCTTTATTGTGCATGACTTATTTAATAGAAAAATTAGTTAAATGCAAAAGAATTGAAATAATGTCTAGACTCAAGAAAGGATGAAACACAATTATGCCTTTAAAGTTACAAGAATTGGTCGGTACATATGTCACCAAACCATATTGTTCACAAGTTTTTTTGTTGGCATGTGCACTAAAACATTGTTACAACCAAAAATGACTTTGGTGGAAATCATCCTTTTAAAAGCACATGAACAATACCAGGTCTTTACCATAATTCATGCACCAAGGATTTGCGCCAGAGGGGTAAATATGCATGGAGGTGGATGAATAAAATAAATAAAAGGAAAGTTGCTGTTCTAATTTGGGAGGTGGCGCCAAAGGGAGTTTGATGAATAAAAGAAATAAAAGAACTTCCTATTTTTGGCGCAAGGAAAAGAGATGCATGGAAGAAATTAAAATAGGAGTCCTTGTTCTATTTTTAGGAGTTTGGATAAAGGTGCATGACTGCACGATTAAAAAGCGAACTACTGTTCTATTTTTAGAGCAACCCCATGTGCCAAAGGTGAGGGAGTGAAGGGATAAAATTAGACAATGCTGCTGTTCCAAAAATAGAACTGGTGCCAAAGATAGGACTTTTATTAAATAAATCAACTGCTGTCCTATATGTGGTGCCAAGGATGGGTAAAGATGGATTTAATTAAAATTGAAGCATGCAGCAGTCTATTTTGGTGGTTGGCGCCAAGGCACGGAGAAAATAAATTAATAGAATAGCATCTTTGGTGTCCCATTTGCCAAAGAGGTTGGAGAATAAATAAATAAATAAATAAAAATAAAGCATGCAAAATAACAATCTATTTTAACATGGAGCAGCCTATATTGGCTGATTTTGATTAAAAGAAAGACACACTTGGGCTGATTTGCTCTGGCAATTCTAGCCTTGTACTTGCACCTTTGAATAAAAAAAGCTCCATTTTTCCCTCTCATATCGTTGTTTTCTGATTATTCATTGTGTTTGATAGGATATTGTATTGTCTTTAGTGTGGAATTTATTCCCTCCCTGTACCTTTTCTAAACCCTTGAATTTATTATGCAAAATAGCTTAGAGTTGTGCAGGTGTGTGGATCTTTGATTTCTTTGTGTGCAGAGTTACATGCATGTGTTAAATTATTGGTGTATCACCCTTATTTCCCATTTCCCGCATTCCTTCCCTTTTCCTTGTCAAAGTTTTTTGTTTTTAGGTGATTCACAAGGAACCAACCTCTCTGGAGGTTCACCTCAGACATAGGTTACCCACAACCTTGAGGTGTTCCAATTTTGTCAACAGAGAGAGAGTACACACACCATTCTCTATCAGGGTGCAACTTTTGGGTGACAACAATTTCTGGCACGCCCGGTGGGATAGATACAAAAATTTGCTAAAGAAGTTGATGTTATTCTTAGCAAATATCAGTGTTTCAGACACAAATATTCAACATCTGGCAACTCCATTGGCCCAAAGATCCTTTTTTCTCAATCAGCAGACCATTTCCTCCATCTTTCCATCTTTTTATGAGGTTGTGCAATCATGACTTCAATTCCTCATTGGAATTCCTAGTCCCAAGAGCATTATTATTCCCTCCATCTCTTTTTCCCCAAAATCCTCCTCCAAATCAATATTATAAGCCCTATCATAATGAATATGCCCATGATCCAAACCTCACTAATCCATATGGTTATCCTAATAATCATGGTGTTTTTCAGAGCAAGAATATGCAGATTATAAAAACAATTCCATGCCTAATGATGATTTGCATATGCAAGTACAACACTTGGAGATAAAAATGGTACAAATGAGGGCAACAAGTTCCATCAAGGCAACCAAGCTTGGATTCAGGGTACCCTACCCATGGGTTGGTCCTATGCCAAATTGGTATAGCCCTCAAGAGAAGTTAGACTTTGTGTCTGAATTGTTACCACAAATATTAGAGTGGAATGAAGAATGGAAGCTTACCAATATAGTGTTGAGAAACCCTATCAATGGGGTAATTCTTCACTATCATCATGCAACCCTCCTACTTCTACTTTCCAACCACTTCAACCGAGCCCAAGTCCCAAATTCCTAGCTTTCTTAAAGCTTCTCCTCCACAAGATCTTACACCTCTCCAATCATCTCAACCATTGCAAAATCAATTAGCAACCCAACCCACCCCTCCCTCATATTCCCAAATCCATTTTGGAATGAAACTAATCAACAAATCAGTTTGGAAGAGCAACCAACTAAAGAGCCAAGTGAAGAAGTTCTTAGGCAAAATCTAACAAAATGGAGCTTACAGTTTGAGGACAAACAAATTCCATGGTTGGTTAAGCCTACAATAGAGGAGTGCAAGAAAGTGGTTGAAGTTACAAAGCAACAGGAGGAATATGACCAACAAGCAAAGGTTAGACAAAGTTTTTCTCAAATCTCTTGAGATACAACGTAAAGATAATGTTTTGAAGGAGCATATGAATGTTTCTAAGGATCAAATCAACAATCTTGAGCCTATATCATCTTCTAGTGAAGGAAATAATTCAATAAAAGTTGAGGAGGAAATCAACAAAGAAATTCAAATTCAAAAGGAGTTTTCCTCAAGCATGAACAATAAAGAGGATGAGGTTTTATCAAACTTAGAAGATTTTGATGATGAGGAAGAGCCAATTGAAATTGTAAGTATTCCACCTCCATCATCTATCTTCTTCAATAAAGACTCTCTTGTTATTACATCTTCTTTCGAGCTTGAAAAAGAGCCAAATATGAGGTTGTTTGCAAAAGATGAAGTAGAAAAAGTTTCAGATCAGTCTACAAGCATCCAATATGATCAAGGAAGTGCCTCAAGTACTCCAAATGATGAAATTACACACAAAGAAGAGGGGCAGATCAGAAAAATCAGTTTATCAGCTATGAGAATACCATGTCCAATCAGGTATTTAGCCAGTTTAGAGCCACAAAAGGAGTTGCCATCAGTTGTGCTCATTTCAGAGCATAAGAAAGAGCTTCAAGTTGCCAAAAATCAGCCCCAACATCTACAAAGACAAAGTGTGGATCCTATAGAGGTGTTTATTCTTTTTTGGACTGATATTTTGAGCAAAATCAAAGGTGCAAACAATGTTTTCACTTTTACCATGTGATCTAGTTGCAAAATTGATCTCATGGCCGCACTTTCTAAGAAAAGGAAGTTATTTCTCCCAACCAAGTATGTGGTTTTGTTTAGCTTTCCTTTCTCTTTGTTTAGATTAGGAGTAGTTTAGGTTTGTTTCTTGCATAATAAGTGCTTGCATGCACATTGTTTTTCAGTTTTCTTAGTTAGTTGTCTTTTCAAGAAGTGCTTGCATGCACATGTTTTCCTTTTGTTGGAGAGGGTATTTCAATTGTTTTGATTCAGAGGATACAAGTTGTTGATAGAGGTATGTGACTCCATAGCCCAATGGATGTAGAAGGCTACTGATCTCTTTGTTTAGTAGAGCAAACAATCTTGTGATGTCGCCAAAATGTTACCATAATTCATGCACCAAGGATTTGTGCCAAAGGGGTAAATATGCATGGAGGTGGATGAATAAAATAAATAAAAGGAAATCCTTTGTTCTAATTTGGGAGTTGGCGCAAAGGAAAAGGGATGCATGGATGAATAAAAAAAAAAAAAAAGAATTTCCTATTTTTGGCACAAAGAAAAGAGATGCATGGAAGAAATTAAAATAGAGTCCTGATCTATTTTTATGAGTTTGGATAAAGGTGCATGATAATAATTAAAGCGAATTACTCTTCTATTTTTAGAGCAGCCCCATGCACCAAATGTGAATAAAGAGAGTGAAGGGATAAAATTAGACAATGCTGTTGTTCAAAAATAAAAAACTAGTGCCAAAGATAGAAGGAACTTTTATTAAATAAATCAACTGCTGTCCTATATGTGGCGCCAAGGATGGGCAAAGATGGATTTAATTAAAATTGAAGCATGCAACAAATCTATTTTGGTGGTTGGCGCCAAGGCATGGAGAAAATAAATTAATAAAATTAGCATGCTGCTGTCCCATGCGCCAAAGGGGTTGGAGAATAAATAAATAAATAAATAAAAAATAAAGCATGCAGTCTATTTTTGCAGCAGGTCTATTCTTAGCATGGAGCAGCCTATATTGGCTGATTTTGATTGTGAAAAAAAAGACACAATTGGGCTGATTTGCTTGTGGCAATTCTAGCCTTGTACTTGCACCTCTGAATAAAAAGCTCCATTTTTGCCCTCTCATATATTGTTTTTTTGATTATTCATTGTGTTTGATAGGATATTGTATTGCCTTAGTGTGGAATTTACTCCCTCTACCGCTGTCCTTTTCTCCTAAACCCTTGAATTTATTATGCAAAATAGCTTAGAGTTGTGCAGGTGTGTGGATATTTGATTTCTCTGTGTGTAGAGTTACATGCATGTGTTAAATTATTGGTGTATCTCCTTATTTACCATTTCCAACATTCCTTTTCCTTTTCCTTGTCAAAGTTTTCATTTTTAGGTGATTCACAAGGGAACCAACCCTCTTTGGAGGTTCACCTCAGACAGTTACCCACAACGTTGAGGTGTTCCAATTTTCAAAGGTGGAAGATATAGCGGGATTTCAACCTATTGCCTTATGTAATGTGTTGTATAAAATCATAACAAAACTTATGGCAGACTAGTTGAAGCCTCTCTTGCATAAACTGATATCTCCAGAGCAAGGGGGATTTGTCCAAGGTAGGAAAATCCATGATGAGATAGTTCTTGCATAGGAAGCTCTTCATTCTATGGATAACTAGAAATCTCCCTCAATGTTCATCAGGCTTGATCTTTCCAAAGCCTATGATCGAGTGGATTGGAGATTTTTGTGTCAGGTGTTGGCGAAGTTTGGCTTCTCTTCAAAATGGATAGCATGGGTTCAAGCTTGCTTGTCCTCAGTCTCTTATTCAGTTTTGGTTAATGACAACCCTTCGAGGATTTTTTTGGTTCTAGAGGGATTAGACAGGGGGATCCCCTTTCTCCCTTCCTTTTATTATCTTGGCTGAATGTCTAGGAAGATTGTTGACCAAAGCTTGTCAGGATAAGAGGATAGGAGGAATTAAAACTGGCTATTGGAGTTAATCCTCTATCACATCTACAATTTGTGGATGATTCTACGCTTCTTGGCAAGGCTACTTGTTCAGAAGCAACTCGTATGAATAAGAGTCTTCAACTGTTCACTAGAGCCACGAGACAATTGATTAATGAGGGTAAATCTAGCATCTTCTTTTTTCATTGTTCTTTGAGGCAAGAAAGTCAGATTCTGGATATTCTGAAATTCAGAAAGGGCACTTTGCCCGTTGCAATATTTGGGCATTCCTTTAGCAGCAAAGCAAAACAAAGATTGGCAGTGGTTAGTTAACAAAGCCAATAGTAAATTACAAAAATGGATGAACAAGTGGCTATCAATGAGGCGATAGAATGACTTTGGTTAAAGTTGTTCTCCAAGCTTTACCAATTTATGTGTCATCTATTTTAAATATTCCGGTGAGAATTTTGAAACAATTGGATTCCATATGCCAAAAATTTATTTGGAGTGGGACCTAGGAGAAACATAAATGGTCTTAGTCAAATGGGATACCTTATGTCAACCTAAATCAAAAGGAGGCTTAGGCTTTCACTCCACTATTAAGCATAACAAGGCCTTAGCAACTAAACTTTATTGGAGACTTCTGGCTGCTCCTAATGAGTTGTGGGTTATTAATCTCGAGCTAAATATGTTGAGAATAATCCTCCCGAGAAGATCATTCGCTTGAACCTCCCTATGGAATATATGTGGAGGGTCTATTATCTGTTGGAGAATAGAGGCGGGTGGGGTTGGCCCTATATATGTAATATAAGCGACGGTCCCAACTCATTGGGTTAAACTAGATATACGCCCTTTTCTATATATTTCTATTATATGGGGGATTGGATGGAATCTTAGAAGTGCGGGTTGGGGACCTCTATAAATATGGCTATGCATCATTGATTCATCTCACCACTATCTAAAAGGACTATCCATATATGGAAGCTACGGCCCTCGGCCGGATAGATAAGACATATGGGGTGGGGGTGGCTCAATTGAGTAGAGTCTAATGGAGTGAAGGCATATTGCTCTTGCTCTTTCTCCATTCCCCATGCCGGGCCAATAAATAGATAGGGCAAATAGGAATTTATCGTTACAATTTTCAGTCTGAATGCTACACATTTAATGAAGGACAATATAGATGGGGGCTTTGTCGATCATGGCATTTAGTATAGAGATAGATAAGCAACCCCCTCCCCCGGATATCTATATATGGAAATTTCTTGTGAGAATTCTCATTCTCATTCTCATTCTCTATATGGAGGAGAGAGGGGCCAAGGTAGGGTCGAGAGTTTATATCTTGTAATGCAAGGAATCTCCATCTCATCTATATATAGAAAGGACTAGGCTAGGTCGAGCATTTGGTCCCCAGTTGTAGATAGTCATGGTCCTCGGGCAAATGATTTATATCATAGATATCGAATCTCGATAGGCATGAGGGTGGATGCAGAGCCATCTCTATCCCTACTAGTCGAGCAAATTCTAGATATGGTCGTTGCCCAACTACATATATACATATGTGGAGGTGAGGCCCCATATATGGATAAGGGTTGGGATGACCCATATCTATATAGAGGGGCCCCATGGAAATCTTATCTTGATCTATAGGATGGGGGATAATAGACTATAGTCTTGAATGCCGGGGTGAATATTCTCTATTCCTAGGCGGTGTCACGGCTGGATGGGTGATCTACGGAATAGATAATCAATATTGGCTTGGCGCTCAAAGCTATATATAACGGGGCCTAGGACTTGGAATCTCGGGGGATGAAGGAGAGCCATGTAGAGAATCTAATTTCTATAGGCATCGATGTAATAAGGAACGCCTGTCGACTAATATCGATCTATCATCTATCTAATAGTAGATGTAGATGTAGATTGATGGATTGGGATTGAGGTCCCTCTCGGTATCTGGGGAGGGGCCATTTCTCACCATCTCATATATATATATATATATATATATATATATATATATATATATATAGGTGGGGGGACCCCCATATAGTGCGTTGGGAGAGAGGGGGCGCATATATCTAGAGGGCCGCCTCCCCTAACTAGTTATGGGGGTTGGGGGCCATATATCCCGATCTCCTATCCTTGTCTCGAGAGTAGGAGAAGCTATCATTAAGAGAGGAGGAATATAGTTGGGAGAGAGGGCGCATGTATCTAGAGGGGCCACCTCCCTATCTAGATATGGGGGTTGGGGGCCTTATATCCGGATCTCCTATCCTTTCAGTCTTGAGAGTAGGAGAAGCTATCATTAAGAGACATTGCTTCTGGATAGTTAATAATGGTCAAATTGCTAATTTTTGGACTGACTCATGGGATGGTCATCCACCGCTTATTGCCCAATATCCTGACCTTCATCAAGTTATGGAAAATCTTCATGCAAAGGGTTGGGTAAAGGTTGCTCATTATTGTCAACCTACCATACACCATTGGGAGATGGGAAAAAGTTGGATTCCTCCTCACGAATGGCCTATTCAGCTAGGACCACAGCAACAACGGGCAAGCTGTGAATATTCTTTAGACAAGATAGCTTTCATCCTCAATAACGATGGACTCAATAGCATGGGGAATGACGCCACATGCGTATATACAATTTTAACTGGTTATGTTTCTCTTTGTAGAGTTACTCCCCACCTCTTAAGGGATATTATCACTCACCTCGGCAGAAGCCATATAGCCCAAAGTCGGTTTCTTTGTTTGGTTGTTATTGAAGAGAAGAATTCTTACAGGTGATAGGCTGTTGAAAAAGGGTTTTGTGGCCCTTTCAGGTGCATAATGTGCTTGGGCTATGAAGAAACTATTACTCATCTTTTTCTTCAATGTCCATTTGTGAGCAGTTTATGGCAGCAGTTGGCTAAGCTGTTTGGATTTCCTTGGACTGGTTTGCAAGCTATTGAGCAACTCTTTAGAGAGGGCTAAATACACTAAAGATAGTCATAATCGCGCAAGCTCTATGGAGCAAAATTCCTCTATTGTTTGGGAACAATTGGAAAGAAAGAAATAGGAGATTATTTTAGTAGGAGAGTAGGGGCATCTCTTGAGTTTGGGACTAGATCAGGCTGAATGTAGCTGAATCTATGAAGCACCAAATTTTTCTGCCTCACTCTCTATCTCCATAATGGCTAAATCTCCTAAAAAAGCTTTAAATATGCTCTTAAAGCGTTACAACGGCTGTCTCTAAACTAAGGAAGAAAAATTACACTGGAAGTAAGTGGTTTCCACCTCCCAAAATTGGTAAGCTGAACAAAGATGGTGCTTCTAGGGGCAATCCATGGAAAGCTAATATGTGTGGAATTAGAAGACTCTTTAATGGATATGTGGCTTTTTTCTTTTTAGAAAATCTTGGGTATGCCACAAATAATTTAGCTGAAATACGAGCTATATCACGGGGCCTACAAATAGCTCTAAAACTTGGATGAGAGAAATTAGGTTGAATTTGACTCTCGATTTTAGTGAGATTGCTTTCTACCTATGCATAATATGAGGGTGGCAATTGTGATATGCCTCTTCAAGCGCTTCTGATGGTTGTCTCTAAACTAAGGAAGAAAAATTAGACCGAAAAAGTGGTCTCCAACTCCTAGAATTGGTAAGCTGAACACAGATGGTGCTTCTAGGGGCAATCCATGGATAGCTAGTATGTGTGGAATTAGAAGACTCTGTGATGGATCTGTGGCTTTTTCCTTTTTAGAAAATCTTGGGCATGGCACAAATAATTTAGCTGAAATACGAGCTATATCACGGGGCCTACAAGAAGCTCTAAAACTTGGATGACAGAGAATTCAGGTTGAATTTGACTCTCTGATTATACTAAGATTGCTTTCTACCTATGCACAATATGAGGGTGGCAATTGGAAACTGTGCGGAGAGAGGGACAAAATCTAGTGTTTGAAAGACAAGTTTCAGGAAGTCACCTTCCACCATATTCCAAGAGAGCTCAACTGAGTGGCAAATGCATTAGCCAATTGGGCCCTTGACGATGGGAATATAGCTTGTTTTGGTCCTCCGCCGCTATGGTGGTTTGCTAAGCTTTAACAAGACCTTAGACAAATTATTGAGTTAGATTTGTATTAATGATTGTTATGCATAAACATGCTTCTGTGTCTAATACCCAGGGTTGGACTAATGGTTTTTATCTCCGACACAATAGAATATGTATCTTTTGATTTCTCCATAATATAAAGATTTTCCTTTTAAAAAAGAAAAAAAAAAGGCACATTTTCATGTTGTGCACACTCATTGTGTTGTTCAAGACCGTCGGCACCTACCTGACCTAAAGGACTTTAAATCCTATATCAAAACTGTGATCATGCCTAGGGTGTTTGATTTTGATGATGTGGATAAGAAAATATTTGTTAACCTTGGTATTTAATGTGTTTGTAGATGATGTGATGTAGGGTGTCAAACATTCGTTGAATTAGGATGTGCACATTCAATGGCCATTCTTTGTTGTCCTCTACATTCAACATTTGAGAACATACATTACAGAACCTGTTTGGAAGTATTCAATTAATAGAAACCATCCCTAGGTGATTTCTATGCTCTTACGTAAGAAGAGTAACCTTGCTTTTCATCTTTTAATGTCTACTTGAACATGCGGGAGTAGAAACGAAAGGTAGACTTTCGACTTGAACATGCAGGAGTACAAACAAAAGTTTGACATCATAAATATAAATAAGACTAAGGGTATCTCTAGAAGCAGATCAAAATTGTACACATATCATCACATAAGCACCAAACCTATTGGAATTAGCTTTCATGTATAAACAAGTAGTCTATTTTATCCAGAAATGCATTCCAAAAGCATGTTGTTTGTCCATGATAAACACTTGCAAACAAGTTTCCATTTTATCTTTGAAGTCAAAAATTATTGTTTGCTCATGAAAATCAACATCTTTGGTCAAGCTTTAATGATATCTCATATACACACAGGATCATTATCACCTGCAAATTTGTAATCAGTTCCATTGGAAAAAGATAATCCAATAAGCTATCTTGTATATGGAATTCATATTTAGTCTTTGAATGCAGGCCTTGTGTTTCTATCCATACAATATGAAGAAAAGACAATCTCAAGAAGATAGTTTGGATTCTTTTATCCTATAATCAGAAAGGAATAAGTACTTTACATTTTTTTATCTCAAGTCCTTCATATGATATAAAACAATCTAGAAAAAAATTTGAACTTTGTTGCGAATTTCTCTCATGAAATAATTCAAAGCCGAAATGTCAAACAATCAAGAAATGAGTTCTAACATTGTTGCCAATTTCTCTCATGAAATAATTCGAAGCCAAAATATCATTGCTGAGATAATAAAAAGCAAATATTGACATATTATACATGTAAACATTTTCTTGTAGGTATTGTGTCAAACACTAACATAAACACTGTTATGGTCAAAGCTCTAACAATGGCATGCATTGAAGACAAAAACTTAAAGACAACTGAGTTTTGAAGCTTAGGATTAGAATTTTTAATGTTTAAGAAAAATAAGCAATCAATTTGAGAACACTGTGATGACGGTGGAATTCTGTTGTAACCCTCACCGAACATAATGGAATTTTTGTAGATTAGGAGGAAATTTCTTCGTTGAAATTCTTTATATGATTGCATATGTCGCTTATGAATTTTAATACCTCATAAGGCACATTAATATGCTGTTGAATTCACTCATAATTTGTTCATTGCTCGAGGCCATCATCGATCCCCAAATGGGACGCAATTCAACCAATTTCTTACCATTCACATTGTTCATTGGTCCTGGAATATCCCTTATAGGATACCACTTTAAAATATGCAAAATACAGACAAATTGCAGCCAAACAGAAATCTGATTTTTGCAGAAAATTAAATCTAGGGCAGCGAACAGAAAATAATGGATAACTCCAAAAATACTTGCTCAAATCTCTTGAAATTTTAAATGGAGCTTGCTAATACAATAACAGATATTATAGAACTGTTTTTGGATTTTTTGAATAACAGAATGCTGCCAGAAAATTACAGCGTGCCCTAAACAGCTGAAAACTTCTAAAATTAATATCTTCCGAATATAGATGCAAAAATTATGAAACCTTGGAAATATTATCTATAAATATAGGAGATGATATCCCAACCTTCAAATCAGAATTTGAGGAAGTGGAAACCCTCCAAAACAGACCTGCAATCTTCAAAACAAGTCGCCCCACCTAGGAGATGGCTGGAAACCCTTGCAAATGCCTTCAAACTGATGCTAGACCTTGCCAAAAGGTTGCCGTAGATCTGCCCTGAAAAACCCAGAAATCTCTCCTCCAAAAATGCCCAAAATCCTCCAAAACCCTTCACTGAAACCCTCTAAAAATATCTCTAAAGAACAGCCCTGATTTCAGCTCCAAAAATGACAAACTAGGGTGGATCTCTCACCACCGAAGAGTGCCCTACTAGCTAGGGATGGATCTCTCACCACCGAAGCTAGGGTTCCCGTGGGATCTTACTCCACAAGCTGGATAATTGCAAACAACAGTTGCACATGAAAGGAAATATAAGTGTATGCATGAATGATCTTCTTTTCACCCCTCCACTCCTTTTATAACTTTTCCCATGCCAAGGAACCCTAAAAAGCCCAAGTCGCACTTTCCCCTAGGGAAGACCAAATTAATAAAGTAACTTAAAGTTACTTTTTCCCTTTCAAGTCGCCATGGTCCAAAAGGTGACCCCCAATGCAAAATTAGAACACTAGGGGTTAAGTGGACCCTTCCAACGATAAAACATAACATCTAGTCCCTTTGAAAGCACTTTATATTCCTATCAACGGAAAATTATAACTGGACTAGATATTCATACCCAATAGCTCACAACGTCCATAACCCCTTGGGTATGACCAAGGCTTAGACTCGAGTTGGCCCCTAGGCCTATGTCGTAGGAAAGGGGACATCACAGGTCCTTAAGCCATATTTGCTTTGATCACAAAATCAATGGCACTTATACGTACCACCAATATTACAATGTCGTATATTTCAATAGTTGGTGTAAGGCAATCCAAATGAAAGGGTGAAGGTCCTGTGTCATGCAATATGGTAAACTGCCACCTTAAAATCTTCCCAAAACCATATCCTAGATATTCTTGTTAAGCCATTTATGGTCCCCCTTTCTGCAATGCTTGGTTTGATGGTAATTGAAAAGCAAATATCTTTTGGCTCACCTTTGTTTCAAGGAAATACACGTGCACGTCTTTTTCCTCCCATACATTCGAACCAAGCCAAACCACTATAAAAAAATAGATTGTGTTATTATTGATTCTTCAACAAACAATGGTGCTTTCACTTCACCTTCATAAGGTTGAATTTCGATCTTAGCCTCCATTTAGAATGGAGGTTGACCTTGGTTGGTATGGGCCTTCTCCTTCCCATGGTCTCGAGTTTTCAGCTCTTCACCCGCTTTGACATCTCCGTATCCGTAGGAGTGCCCAGCTTTCCCATGAGAAACTCCATAATCTTCTCCAGCCGATCAAGCTTTACCATGGTTAGAGAGATGTTGGTAACATCCTCTTCCAACTAACCAAATCTTTCTTCATCTTGAGGTATTCTCTCACCTTTGCAAGACTTGCTTTTACTTCTCTACTCCACTCCTTTGTGGATATCTCTTGCTGTAAAGGCAACAAGACACCTATTTCACTAGCAATTGCTGCTTTGGTAATGGGCATATATCTACAAAACTGGCAAACCACACAAATCACAGACAACAATGAAACAAAACCGTAATTAGCATAGATATTCTGTAACTAATTCATCAACACGAATATTCTATCCATTTACTATCATGACTTGATTGGTAGCTTTATGTTCTACTTATGTATTTGTCAAAACAGTCATTAGTTGTGCCTAGAATAGCTTTGGATACCAATACTGTAAAGGGAATTAAAAGCAACACATAGAACAACTAAGCTATTGCAAAATGACAGAAAAATTAAAGATGCTAGAGACAAGATTATCCGGAGAAACCCAATGTGGGAAAAACTCTAGAAGGGAGAGGGATTTACTTCTCTTTCCACTATCTCCTTATGCAATTATAGGTATAGCACCTTCAAGAAGCCTTCTACGGGCATTCTTTACAATGGCAACTTTCCCAATTCCCATGTAGTGCTCTACTGACTTGCTGCAACACACACTTCAACATCCCCAAACACTAACAACCAAGAAGAATAGCTCGGAAACACAATTGAATGCATAACATCCCAAGGGCCTATTTATGCTTGTTTATCACATGGTAAGCTTGAACTAGAAGAGGAAAGACTCATAATGGGAAGAGATAACGTTTGTAACCATTATTCTGCCCTGTTTATTGGCTTCGTGCAAAACTACTACTTTACCTAAGTGCGACGGGGCCGCTTGAAAAAACTCATGCATATGTAAACCGGCAACAGATAATGCACTGGGTTGTTCACACAACCACCATATGCACCACGCTTGGCGGTTGCACAACTGCCACTAGTTTTTACCGACAATTCTGCAACCTTCTATAGAGCTTGTTTACGAACGAGACTGCTGATCTTTTCATTCAAGGTGTCGGGATCTCCTCAAACTTGAATTCAATTCGAAGAACTTGTGCTTTCGAACCATATGGAAAATGATTGTAAGGAAGTGTTGTTGAGTTAAGTGTTTGTTTCTAAGTTGCCAAACGTTTTGGATACGGGAGCGGGAGCGGGGGTATCCGATACGCTGGAAACGGCAATTTTTTTTTGACCACTGGATACGGCGTAGGATACGACAAGTACAAAAACTATATAAAAATAAAAAATTATCTAAATTTCAGCCTTTTAAATAGGAATTTAATTATTAACCATATATTATGCATATGAAAGACAAGATAAAAGACAAATTATGAGCTAAATAAGTGAATAACCACAACAAACAAGCTAGGATACCGATAAAACTTAGAAACTTAAAAGATTAAAAGTTAAATTAAAATTTAAAATACTTAAATCGAACACAATGTGAATGTCATGAATCTCATGATATATTAAATTCAATCATAGATCAATATTCAAAGTTCAAACTATCTTTCATTGTCAATATTCATCATATTCCTCTTCATCAAGAGGATCAAAACTAGCTACATCATCATTATGTGGTTCATTAGAACCACATGGGCTTGAACCACTCGCACTAGGGCCACTGCCAGTTGCACCCCCTTGTGCATGTAGGTCTCGTGGTGCCAGTGCCACAGAACTCCCCTCATCATCATATGCTCCATGGTGGGAAATGGAAGCATCCAAGTCAACTATCTCTGGATCAATGTCCCAATGTCTTGTTGACCCTTCCTTGTACTCCGACTGCTTGTGGGATAAAAGGCGCAAGTTGGAATGTATGTATACCAAATCTTCAGCCCTTTTAGCCCTCAACCTGTTGTGTTTCTGTGAGTGAATGAAACTATATGTACTCCAGTTGCACTCAGAGGAAGATGAACTTGCAACCTATTAAGGCAACCCAAACTTCAAAGTCAATGCAAAGTTCAACTTCAAACTTAAACACTCAAACTTAAATTTTAAAAAAACTAAAAGAAACTTAAAAGAGAATAAAAAAATTTAAAAGTTACTTGTGCCAAGACCTTGATTGCAAGAGGTTGCAAGTAAACCGATGAAGTACCATGGAGGTACCACCACATATGAGCATCCATCTTGTATTTGCTCGAAGAGCGAGAAGGCTATGACCCATTTCTGCTATGAAATTGCCAAACTCTACCATAACCTGGTCTTGGGCCTCAGGATCAGGGAAGAGCCTAGCCAATGCCGCCATATATCCCTCACTGACTTCCGCATCCCTGTATGGTGCTACCCTCCCTGGCAAGGAAAGGATCTCTGTGCTATAAAATCTAGGAGTCAATGCAAAAGCCAGTAGATGTAATGGGGTGGTCATTTTGTTCCACCGCTCAATGAGGATTGACTTCACTTGTTTGAAAAATATTTCCTCGGGATCTTGTTCTTTTGCATTTATGACGGCTTTTATCTTCTCAATCATTGAGTCGATGCCGTCATATATCTCTCCTAGACATGGCTGATCCGTGTCAGTAAACCGGATCATGCTCATAATGGGCTCCGTAAAACTCAACAGATAATTCACTCTATCCCACCAAGGGTCCTCTAAGATCAGGGTCTTCACTTTTTGAGCCCGTTGAGTGTTTGATTGCCTCCATATAGACCAAAGATTGGATGTTACCATCCTCATGAGTGCCTCTCGCACCTTCACTAGTCGTCTCAAGACGATTGTGTGTGATGCAAACCGAGTCTCAACAACCTAATAAGAATGAGGAACAAAAATTAAAAATAAAATTGAAAGCTAAAAGAATACTAAAAAAGTTAAAAACTTATATTTAAATTTTAAATTAAAAAGAAAGAAAGAAAGTTTTTCCTTACCTTCAGTAGCTCCAACTGCGAGAATGATCTAAAAATGCCCTGTGACATGTGGTGGTTGGTGACAAACATTTGGATCTCTTCAGCTTCTTCATACACTTGTTGGATCCACTCTATTTTGTTTGCCATTTTCTTTAGCATTAAATTCAATGAATGCACAACACATGGTGTCCAAAAAATATGCCCATACCGTGCCTCAACTAGCATCCCCGCAACTTTGCAATTTTTGGTGTTGTTCGTTATGACTTGGACAACATTTTGAGGCCCCACTGCCTCAATGGACTCAAAGAGAATGTTGGCTTTAAATTGGGCACCCTTCACTTGCCCCTCACAATCAACCGCTTTCAAAAACATTGCCCCCTTAGGGCATACTGCAATCACATTGATTAAAGGGCGATTTCTTTCATCTTTCCATCCATCAGAAACAATGGACACACCTGTTTTGATCCATGAGTCCCTAATTGGTTGCAAGGAGGTTTCCACATTTTTTTGTTTATCCAAAAGGGTGGTGCGGATCTTCTCATATCTTGGTGATTTATACCCTTTTGGTGCCTCATTGATGGCTTTCACCATCTCATGCCAATAAGGTGATCTCACAACATTAAAAGAAAGCCCATTAGCATATACACACCTTGCAATGTGTTCATCTGCAATTGCCCTGGTCTCATTTTGAAAGGCCTTTTCCAATGGCCCTTTTGTCTTGCTTTTCTTTCGTGCAAGGGAAACATCCTCATCCGTGGAGATAGGAGCCACAAATGGATGTGGCATGGCCACAATTGGGGATCCACTAGGTGATGGAGCAACTGGAGGCCTCGTTGAACGAGATGAACCTCCTCTTTTAGCCAATGGATGACCCGCTCTCATAGCCACATTTGCCTCTGCATCTTCCTGCTCTTTGATATATGCCAAAACTTTTGCTTTTGGCACCCCAACATTATTCTTCCCCTTGCATACTCTTATGCCATTACCCGTTATGGCACACAAGTGGCTTTTCACCCTACTGTAAGAGCCTTTGAATAGTCCATCACAATCATTGCATTTCCATTCAAAACAACCACCACCTGCAAGTTGTTGAACTATTGTTACGTGCCTCCATAACGGTGAATTTGGGTCAAAGTCCTTGGCCAAAGATTGCCCAGAAGAAGCAGAACTTGTTGTTGCCATTGTAGAAATACCTACAAGGTTCCCAAAAAAAAAAAAGCAAAGAAAACAATGGCATGCAATTGCATTGTGATTGAACAATGAAAATTAAAAAGTTAAATAGAAAGAGCAAAAAAAAGATGAACATAAGCAAAAAAATCAAAATGTAATGTGTAATCTTCCTCCTTTACAGGTCCTCACACTCCTACAAGCTTAGCAATAGCTTCTCAAACCCTAGACAAGCACAATGCAATTTTGGAGAGCCAAAGGTAAGTTTCTTTGCTTTATGTTTTGTTTTTGTGTTGTTCTTTTGCTTTATGTTTTATTTTTGTGTTGTTCTTTTGTTTTATTGTTTAGAGTTAGCTTTTAGGGTTTAGATTAGAAAAATATTTCGTTTTTTAAAGGAGTGGTGCTTTTAAAACAAAGAAATCATTAAAAAAATGAAAAATCGTGTTTTTTTAAGTGGGAGCGGGCAGGAGCGGCGGTAGAGCTGCGGAAACGGCCGGGTACGGCACAGCCGTACCCGACCGTTTCGCAGCTTTGTTGTTGCTCCCGCTCCCGCTCCCGCTCCCGCTCCCAAGCCTGTTTCTAGCCGTATCGGCTACCTAGGTTTGTTTTCTTGAGATTAGTGGACTAATAAGATTTCTTGCTAAATTCATGATCCAATTTGGATTAACGGACATGCGAGTAGAAGCTGCATGCACGGTCCCAAGAAAATCCTAAGTTCTTGGAGTCTTTGGGGTTGGGTAGTCTCTAATGACTTGGATCATTTTTGGGTTTGTATGTACACTATCCTTTGATGTAGCGGGTATTGGATCTTGTCACACGAAAGGATCACTTATCGATATTTGCGTAGAGCTAGTGCCAACATAAGGTATCAAGTACGTATTGGACATGTTGCAAGTGCTCATCCCATGACGTATTGTAGATGAGGATGTCATCCGTGTAGATAACCACCAAAGGATCTGTGAAAGGTCATAAAATGTCATTCATCATTCACATGAACGTTGTTGGCACATTGGTCAAACCAAAGCGGCATGACTGGCCACTTGAACAAGCCCTTCTTAGATTTGAAGAGTCTACTAGTTTTTTCTTGCCTGAATGGACACTTGGTGGTACCTTGACTAGAGATTGATCTTTGTGAAGAACTTGAATCCCCTTAGCTGGTCTAGGAGGTCATCAATTTGTGGGAGTGGATACTAGTTCTTAATGGTGATCTTGTTTAGGGCCGGTAGTCAATGTAGAGTTTTCATGTCCCATAATTTTTTTGGGTGAATATAATCGGTCTCCCACAAGGTAAGACGGCTGAATTCACCCACCCAACAAAACAGGGATACGAGTGAGGTGTTGCTGGAAGATTCAGCATCTTGACTGCATTGGCAACAATTAAGTTTTTTTGACTGCGATCGTCAACAATGAACTACAGAGCTTTTTCTCTCACCCACATCTGTAAGTGGAAGAGGTGCTCCACATCCTCCCATGGTGAAGATGGCACTCATGCAATGGCAAAGGCGGAGTACGGATCTGCATCCATGATTTGTTTCCCTTCTCTTTGCACACATGAAGATGTAGCCCATGAGGTAGAGGCTTGCATGATTTTGGCCCTTCAACTCCTATATCTGTCACTTGAGCTCATCATTCTCTAGCATTGAACATGTTTACAATGGTCCATTTGGTAGTGGAGTGTCAGGGACCAAATCAATTGGATGTTTCCCGATAGTGTAGAGGGACACACCTATTGGAGAGGTTAAAACATCTTTGTATCCTGTTAGCATTCGGCCCATTTACTTATCTCGTGCTCTCTGATTTGTTGTGGTGGCATGTTTAGCTGTTGTGGTCTCTAGATCCTCAGATTTGATCATGAGTAGCATAAATATCTAGGTCTGGGCAATCATTCAGAGACATTGCCTCGTATTCATTTAAGATACTGACTTGGTAGGGGCCACTTCTAGTATCTTGTAGAGCTTGTCTTCTAGAGTGATGATGACAGTCTGAGGCTAGCTAGCCTCATAGGCATTGTGGCGCTTTTACATATAGGGTCTTTCCGAGAAGGATGATGCATGCATCCAAGGGTACCATGTCACAAACCATCTCATTCATGAATTGTTCGATGGAATATGGTTGGCAGTATTGTCAAATGATGCAGATGTCTCTACCCTAATTCACCCACCCAATGGAATAGGGATACAGGTGAGGTGTTGTTGGAAGATTCAGCACCTTGGCTGCATCAACAACAATCAAGTTTTTTTGATTGCCATTGTCAATGATGAACTGCAGAGCCTTTGCTATCACCTACATCTGTGAGTGGAAGACCTGCTCCTCGTCCTCCTATGGTGAAGATGGTGATCGTGCAGTGGCAATAGCGGAGTATAGATCTTCATCTAGGATTTTCTTCCCCTTTCTTTGCAGACATGAAATTGTAGCCAATGAGGTAGAGGCTTGCATTGTGTCCGGCTCCTGCGAGTATGTTAAAAATCTTCCTAGCCCGGCATTTGCTTGTGTTCTGCCACATGGTCTTGGTTTTTGCACCACTGTCAAGTGTCTTTCTGTGGCTTCTTCCTTAATAGCTGCTTCCTGTCATGCGGCGGTGCATCTTTACCTTGCTGTGCTGCATCTTTGCCTTGTTTCTACTTTTCAGACTTTGTGTCAGCCTTACCATTAATTAGATGTGACTTGTCACTAAAAGAAAATTCTTTCTTTCCTTTATGTTTGAATTTTTCCTCAATCTTGACTGCATGCCTGTAGGCTTCTCGTAGTGTCTTGACGTTTGAAAACTGTGTCTTCCTAGATGTAGTACTGAAAACCATTGCAGTATTGAGAAGTCTAAGCTTTTGACCATCACGTGTACCAACTTTTTCCAATACGACATGAAATTTGTTGGTGTAATCTTGGGTCTCAACCTTGATGCAACAGATGCAATTTTTGAACTGGTCATTATAATTCTTTACTGGATAATACTCCTTTCTAATGGCCCCTACAAATTCTGCCCGGGTTTTATGTGGGGCATCCTAATGGTCAAATGATAGCATCAATTTTTTGACATGAGAGGATGCTTTCAAGAGTGCAAATATTATCTTCTCATTGGCTGAAAAATTATTCACAGAAATATATGATTCCAATTGGTCATGCCTTTTATCTAATTCTTTTTAAAAATAAAATAAAAATAGTCACCCATTATATTGATAAAAATATTGGATTACATACTCTATCATGCCAAGCATGGAAGCTATTAGCCATATCTCTAGCACTATAAACAAAAAGAACAATAAGAATAATCATTGAGAAGAGTCAAGGTTTATGATTTTCCTGATTTCTTCTTGTATCTTTGTTGACCACCATAGGGAGGTAACCCGTAGCAGATGATGTCCTTGTTGTCAAGTGCCCAATTAGCCAATCCATCAGCAACCTTATTACTCTGTCTAGGAATGTGGGTGAACTGAATCTCTTGAACCTTTTGCTGAAGTTTTCAAATTTCACACACTTCCTTGGCAATTCTCCACTGTGGAGGATTACCATTACAAGAATCCCTCAATAAGTTCATCATGATTCTGGAATCCGATTGGACTTTGATCTTTTTCCATCCTACTTTAATACCCTCCTGTATTCCTCTACGGATAGCTTTAATTTCAGCCATGTTATTTGTAGAGATGCCTAAGTTTTCAGCAAGTAGAAACCGAACGTCTCCATCTTTCAGAATCGTAACATCCCCATTTTAAAACACCAGAACAAGGGAATTTTTTTTTTTATATATAACGTTCTCTGTTATGAATTATAAAATTCAAACACACGTTCAAGATTTAATAATTGTTCTCTGCCCAAACAACACAGTTTGGATCATACAATTTCTTTTTAAAACGAATGTTCCCTGTTCACATATTTACAATATGGAACACACATTCAATGCCATTCAATCTTATAACAGATTCTATATGCTGCTGTAAATGACTCGATGAACTGCCGATCCTTCCATTTTCATGGCTCGGAGTTTCAACGATCCTTCATTTCATGACTCGGCAACAACCGATCCTTCATGTACATGACTCGGCAACAACCGATCCTTCATGTTTGTTTATGCATAGTATATTTTATATACTTGTTCTCATAACCTTCCCCGGTTATCGAAGTGATCCATTTAAGAAGCCTATCTGAATATCTGTTACTGATATTCATCTGACATCCTGCATCTTAAATTAAGTGATAAGGACAACGCAACCAGCAATTGCGATACTTTGGCCAAAGATTTTCACATGCTTTGCATGATCATATTCCTGGATGTGATACACATCTACGGAATACGTCCTTCACTTCACTTCACCTGTTATCTAGAATGGTCTTTCCTGGTTCCTACCAGTCCTCAACGTTTAAGTTCAGTTTTAAACTTTTCAATTCCAACTAGTAATATGAACGGGTATAGGAAGGCACTCCTGGTAACTAAAGATACGCAGACATACGGTGTCGTTACCCCACGACTCCGTGTGTCTACTTATCTTTAGTATTCCGGAGTCACTCCGTATACCAGATCATACCCTATCCCCACCCCAGCTAAGATCTACACATTCAGCCTATGTATTCTAAATGTTTTAATTCGGGAGGGCATTTTATATGAATTTGCCAGCAACAATGTGTCGTCATGAAGACCCCGTCTTCATGAAGACACCTCTTGTATGGTGGCGTATGCCAATGTCCTGCAGAATCCACCCATCGAGAATACACATCCTGCTCAAGTGACTTAGCCACGAGTTAATAATTAAAATCAACTTTCAGCATTCGTGCTGATCCCTTGATCCTCGTTTCCGTTGCAGTTGTATATAACTAAGAGGGACTAAACCGTCCATTAGTTTGTTATGTATCTTCACCTTCGTATCGAAGGGCTACAATTCCTTACTTGGTTTATTTCTTAATCATTGGATTAAGCAGTCCGTACCGACGGACGTAATAAGTTTAACCTATTAAACTTAGCCAAGATGTTTCCAACTGCAACTAATTTCAGAATATTAACTTATTAGACGTCATTCAAACGAGGTCTAATCTTCGAGAAATGAATTCATTTGTTCCCCTTAACGTTATATAGTTAAGGATCATTAGTTATGGATATATGTATCCTATATCCTTTATTCTGAATTTTATCAAACGGGATCATTAATGGAGTTCGAAAGCGAAGTTCGATTACTCCGAAGTTGAATTGATATTCCTTAGCTCCTAAGCTAATCCTGAATACCTTCCGATTATGGAATCATATTCTTCTTAATCCTTTTTAATGTCAATTAAAAATTCATCTTTATCCAAGTATGAATTAATTGCATTTTCAACTTAAAAGTTGCATTTAAGTAAGAATAGATATCAGTTCCATTTAGCATCCATCCAAGGACAAATAACAAATCCAAATCAAGAAATAACATTATATTCCCAATTTAAACATCAATATCAAACTGATATAATTATTGAAAATATCACACTTGTAATTGTATTCAACATTTCAAGTCACAATCTGTACAATTGCCAATCCAACTGATTGGGCATAGTTTATACAAAGCATCCATTCAACTCATGGACAGAAGAATATATTTTCTTCTTTTCACAATTCCTCGAAGAGGAGTAAAAGCAACAATTACAAGTTATTTTACATCTAATCAAGAGGCATCAGAAAACAGCCAAGCCTTCATTCTAATCAAATTCCATCTGCAAAATGAATTGCACGGGTCAGTTCAATGAACTGAGCACATTAAGCACTTATCCTTAAAATAAGATGCTTCAACTAACTGTTTCAATAAAAGAACCCTGCTTTTATGAAACGACAGCAAAACATCAATCTCAAAATAGGCACAAAGGAGAGATCAGCATAACAACTGAACTATCAGAAAAATATCATCACAATCAGCCAAGGGACTGCTGTCCCGTTTCTACATAATCGTTACAAGTATCAATTCACAATATTTGAAAAGTTAAGAATACAAGTAACTCACAACAGATAGAACACACTGTTATCCTTTCCACGCCCTTCAATAACAATGAATGCAAAGGACGAAACTAACTGAAATGTAATTCCATTACTTTCTTTTCAGTTCATGCGTCATATTAGAATCCAAGCAATCAAGTACAGACAAGAAAGCGAACAGCAATGCATATAGTTGCTCCCATCTAAGCACTATAAAATTCATTATTCACGAATTCCAGATTTCCAACTGAATGAAAGGAGAAAAGATCATTTTTCTAAAACATTCATTCATATCTCTATTTCCTTCCACATAACTGTCCTAACAGTGAAACCCAAACGAAAGTCAATTCAAGATAACAGTTCAGAGTGAAACTTACAAAATCCATTCGGAATTCACTTTCCGGCAGCAAGAATAATTTCATTTATAATCCGCTTAAAATGAAAACAGGGAAGAATTCATCATAGAACAAGCAATATCAAGTTGTAGACTATGTATTTACTGTACTAGAAGATCCCATACCTCTTTCACTGTATTGTTAACCAAACAAACAGTTATACAACCACGCAATCACTTACTCATATGACCCTCTATATCCATGAACGCATACAGTTCATAATAACAAATTATACATTGCTGTTACCTACAGCGAAACCAAATTCTTATGCACCGTAAGGCTCCAATATTATTTTTCAGAGTCAAAAATAGCAAAAGAGAAGAATTCATTCCCTATATTTTCATTAAGAAACAATCATTTTGTTCAAAACGAAATCAAACACCCAACCCGTGTTCATCTTTAACAAGACAGCTCATTATAAAGATAACAGAACAGTCGTTCTTATCGAAAAACAAACTCTCATAGCCTGTACCGTTTCAATCTAATACCACAAACAACGCATATTCAATTGTCAATTCCTTTATCAAAGCAAACCCGCACCGGGTGTTAATTGCATGAGCTCGGTACAGCCAGGGCAAATTCAGAAGACAAGTTAGAACCCAAATTTTTTCCATTAATTCAAAATAGAAATCCAAGTCAAGTTTGCATTCACAAAACAGTTCCAAACAGAAGGGTAAACCTCAAATATAAGACGCAATGAAATCGATTTTTCCTTTGCAGTATCAAGAAATTTAATCATTCTTTGCACAGAATACAATCAAGTTGTAATTGTATCAACAGTCCGTATAGGAAGACCAAACAGCATTATAACACAAGGTGAAACCACCTTATTCTTTCAACAAGGAGAAACGAAATCCATAGATAACTTAAGAAGGAAAAACAGTTATCTTTTTCCTATTTCACGAATACCCAACACGTATTCGTTTAGTTTCTACTCCTGAAAAGGTACAGCAATGATAATATTGCTTAAACTTCCTTTAGTTCGAGCTCAATTACTCAGAGTAAACCCGAATGCCACTTCCATCCAAAATCCAAAACAGTACAAGAAGAAGGATCTACTTTCTTAAAGAAAATTTCAATAAGAACTACTTCATCAACTAATATTCCCTTCCTTCCAGTTCGTTAGCAACAAACGATTGTTCAATAGTGAAAACAACTCATAATAAGTGTACAGTCACAAGATATTTACGGTGAATTTCCCATTACTGTCAAACGTCCAGCACACAGGAAGATACATCATTTGAGAATTACAAGACAATAAAACTCAGCAGTCAAGACAATATTTCCTTATTGTTTCCAAAATGACAGCAAGATTCAATGCAACCCAATTCATAGAAATATACACGGCTGTATCTCCACTTCTCTCTTTTTGTTTACATGCAAGGACAGTTCCCCATATAACAGCAAGAAAAGATTACACTTAAAGAAACAATTTCACTATAAGGAGCGATTGCACAGCCTATTCCAATTTCGAATAACACGAACAGTGAAAGGAATATCCATTTCAAACCATTTATACAGTCAACAACCAATACTGTAAATCATTTCCAACATGATTCGAGCAAAAACAAATCAAGGCAGAGCAACTAGAAGCAATCCCTTATCATTTTCCAAAGAAAAGAAGCAAGAACCAACAAAATCCATTTCCAAATCAACTCACTCAACAAAGAATCAAGAAATCCCAACCCAAGAGCAGGGTTGTTTTAATGAAACATTTAAATCAAGCAAAGATTTTAAAGAGAAGGGCTTAACATGCCTGTAATCTCTTTTCCAGAACTCGAAGAAAGCTTCGTTTTGCCGCGTTTTTCTTCCACAACGGCAACACAATATTCCCAGCACTTTCTTCCTTCTTCTTGGCTGATCAACAGCCTCAAAACTTCCAAGAAAATGTCGAATGCAAGAGCTGGTTCGACTGAACCAGACCAAGAAACCAAATGCAGAGCAACTTTGCAAAAGCTCGAATCAACAAAAAATGAAAATCAAAATTCCCTCATACACTTCCCAAGGCGAGCTGGTCGCGAGGACCAAGAACCATTAATGCAATAAAGGCTCGCCCTTTTTCCTTATTTTCTACGCCACCTCCACTTGGGTTGGCAAGTCTCCAATTTTCAAATTTTTCCATGCAAATGAATTTAGCCAAGCTTCCAAATGGATACCTCTATCTCCTACCTGTCCCGCCAAAACTGGCGCCGTCCCCGAAGGGACAGTTCATAAATGCCAATGAATGCCTCCTATCCATCCTTATCCTTTTCTTCCCAAGGGTCTGCGTACCCCTTTAGCTTAGGATTAGTTTTAGGTTACATAGTTCATTCGACCTAGGTCTTAGTTAGACCTTAGGTTTTAGGATTTAGATTTATTTTTCCCCTTTTTTTTTTTTTTTTAATTTAAAAATCCACTAGGATAGTAGTGTAGGATGTATGTTAGGTCTTAGGGTTAGTTTAGATTTAATTCACACTAACCACTAACACTAACAACTTCCTTCCAGCCCCTTGCTAACATCCACGTTAACGCAGAGCGGGGACGCCCGTCCTTCGATTACATGCCAAGGCCACCCGTGTCCAGGCGTTTCTCACCCCACGAGGTCCCGATTGACAAGACAGGTTCAAGAATCGAACCCCTGCCGTTGGCATTTTCGTGCTAGCTATTCACACTGTAATCGAGATCTCGCACGCTTATAATAATCCTAGTCCAGTTCAAGTGTGAATTAACATAGAAAACACAAGAGGACCTCAGCATACTTGAATCAATGGAATTGATTCAGGGTATGCTGTCAATCAGCACAAGAGCAAGCAATTATACGACAATCTGTCGTCACATCAGCAAACATACAAGTACAATATTTGCTGTCCATGCAATAAGCCACAGTATGCAAGAATCCAAATTAGCAACACATTCTCTTAAGATCAAAACATATCTTAACATGTTTGCTTTCATTTCAAGAGCTATAACAGTATGTAAAACATTCACCAAGTTAGCATACAAAATCAGAGTGTTACAAGAACATCCAATTACTCCCATAGCTGCTCTGCCTGGATTGCCCCTAGAAGCTCCATCCATATGTATTACCCCATCAAAAGCTGTTCCATCCTGAACTTGGTTAGACTGAATGACTATCTTTTCCTTTTTCTTGTGGAAACGTGGCATAGTGGCTCCCTGGGGATCCAAAGATAGCTGTTGGAAGATATGCTGCCATTCTTGAGTTGGTTGTTCAGGTATAGAAACCTTATGTTTAAGGATGCCATTTATCTAATTCATCAGCATCAATTTTTCCCTTAAAAACAGAAATGTCAATATTTAACTGTACCTTGAAGGGTGTTGGACTCCTGAAGGGCTTGCTTGATGCTGTGGGTAACTCAGGCACGACTTGTGATAGGGTGTTAGCAAACTGTTCCTTCATCTTCCTATGTTTTTTGAGGGCTTCATCAAGCAATAATTCGGAAGGACCTCCTGTTCTCTTTTGCCATCTACGATTGTTTAAACTGACAAAGAAGATAATATAATGGGTCACATGTCTCAATGCCGTGCTTTGTATAGTCTGATCTCGTTTGTTGGGGCACAAGAAAGGAACAACCTACTCTGATACCACTGATCCGGAATATGGATACAATTTGGTGAATAACACACTATTTATGGAGCTTAATGTGTTATGGAAATGGAATTGAAATTGATAGAAACTGAAATTACAAAAATAATAGATTTTATTGAAAAATCAGAGCTTACAAAGAGGGAAATCTCTATGGAGAGATGTATGGCTTGAACTCTGTGCTCTTCACCCAAAGTTATCTATTTATAGCTATAAAAATAGTAAATGAAGGTTTTCGTTGAGAACCAAAGAGCCACCCCACATGGGGGATGACATGTATCCTTCCTTGGAAGTACAAACAAACTGTTGGATAAGGACACATAGTTGGATATGAGTTGATGATGTTTATATGGGGGTTATTTTGGTAGTGCCGCTTGTTGGGGTCATCTCCCTGACTGTTGCTCGGAATTTGAAACTGCGACTCACATTGGAAAGCTTAGGAAATGAACAATTTTTTGAATGCCTCAAAAGGTAGCTCCGCCACCCTTCAGGGCCATTTGGCTAAAATTACGAGGTAAAATTCAGCTCTGCCATACACCACAAATGCAAAATAAAGAAATGCAGAAAATATTTTAAAAATTGATTTTTGTAAATTTACTGAATTTCCTCCTGAACTGCTACCTGGTTCAACACTGGACCTTAGTGGCTTTGACCAACAATGGTTAAATTTCTTCCAATAAATTTGGAGGAGTTTTATGATGTCCATTAATTCGTTTATAATATATATCCAACAAATGTGAAATGTTCTTGTGTTCTCCGACAATTTAGAGTTTTTAAACAGCAGGATTAGTTTCAGATAAAAGACCCTGCAAATTGACTCATACTATTGATTCTTCGTAGATATCCTTTTATAAAGAGTATTTCAAAAGTTAGATTAATCTTTTGTTGATGGCTAGTTAATGCACAATGCTTAGTAGATCTACCGTGTAGGCTATTAGATGCAGTGCTGTGATGACATATTGAAAATGTGGCACGTTAATTCACAATGATTAGTAGGTTTAAGGGAACTAGATGTACTACTGTAAAAACATATTGAAAATGTTCTTCACAAACATGCGCGGTGTGTTTTTAGTTTGATATTCATATTGTATTTAATTTAGGCATAAAAGTAGTTTATTTCATTAATAGTTTTATTTTATTAGCTTCTAGTTCGTGGATTAAACATTAAGTCTGATGATGAGTTCTAGAAGTGAAAGGATTTCCTCAACTCTGTGTAGATAATGTTTAGTCTGATGCTTCTACACGGTATGTGCAGATTTATTGTAAAGTAATAGGTTGCTTTGAATGTTTGTATTTTACAGGGCAATCTTCTGTTGTTATCAAGGAGAATTTTGTGAGATATCCATTAAAGATGGATATGCCTGAAGTTGTTCTTTCTCAGGCACATGCAGAAGCTGGGACATTTTCTGCTTTCTTACATGAAAATGGTAAGTGAAAAATCTTGTATCTAAGGGTAAACTGGGTTTTAAGTGTAAACTGGTTTCCATTCAAATTTGATGGTTTGATTTCATATTTAATTTTTATTATAATCTCCCAGTTTTGATTAGATAATTTTTAAAATCTTTAAGCCACACATTTGCTTTGGTAATATGGTGTCTAGTTGCCCAAAATTACTAAAGAAGTTTGGTGTAAGAATTGCTGCTGGACGTGATTATTTGTTATCAGTTTAAATATTTCGAAAGAGGCTCGATAGTGATATCATCAATATGAATTTAACATCAGCTGATTTTCAGATAACTCTATATCAGACTAATTTGTCCTATGATATTATTGCTCGATGATATTACCAATCCTTTCTGTTTCTTACTCATCCTTCTATGTATTGGCCAAAAGTACAAAAACATGTGTGGTTGTTGTACCTCTAAACATTATATAATTTTAGGAAGTAGCATCTTTGAAATTGTCCATCACTCAATGGATTTGACTGAATTCGTATACTCTTCCACATGGTTGAAATCAGCCATGATATTGCTCACACAATAGTGACGACCTCTGTTTTAAAACTCGCGATAAATCGGGCGATAATCGCGATTTATCGTTTACCCTGAGCTAAACGATAAAACTTTCAAAAAATCGTGATTTGTGCAGAGGCGATTTTTCCGGCGATAAATACTCTGAAAAATCGTTGAATCTCGCTTGGAAATCGTATGACTTAGGGGTTAAATGCAAAACGCGACCAAAATGACTTGTTTTTTTGCCTTGAGTGACTCGTATTTTTGCCTTGAGTGACTCGTATTTTCTCCTGCAACTCGTCTTTTGTCCTGCGACCTGTTTTCCATCATTTCGTGGCGGTTTCAACTTTCCACTACTAGCCAGTTTGTGGCCCTAGGTTTTGTGCTATTTTGTGCCCTAGCCAGTTCATGGCCCTAGGTCTTTGTAAATCCTTGTAAATCGTATATCTTTTGTAAATTCTAGAATCTATATAATGTAAATCGTATACTATAAATTTTATTTCAGATTTCCTTAAAATATTAAAATCCTATAAAATCTTATATAATATTATAATGTATATTGTAAATTTGAAATAGAGATGTATACTATTACATTATATTTCTTTTTATTTTATTTTTAAGATTTTAAATAATATATTGTCACTGTGTATAAACTTAAAGTTATAAACGAATTTACAAATTAATTCCTTTTGCATACATTTGAATTTTTAATATATTACCGTTATATGTAGTGCCCACTTCCCTTCGACACCTATTTCTTGTTGATTTCGATACTATTGACTCTACTTATGGACATGTTGTATTATTCTGACTTAGCATGATGTAGATGTTAGAGATACTGAGACTATTGTTGGTTTTCGATTCTTAGTATGATGTGTGTGGACTTTTAGAGACATTTTTATATTGATGATGATATGTTGTTGACATGGTTATATATATTTCGACATGTGATATTTTCGTCACATTGAGTAGACCTTGATAATTGAACTAATTTTGTGATCCTATTGATATTGATGAAATGTAGAATTGAGATGTTAGAAATTGTAAATGATATCGTAATTGCCTAGATGATGATTTGATGCATATGTAGATGATTGTGGAATTATATTGCATATTTTATCTTGGATGTTTTGATGCAGCCACGAGGCCGAAGGAGGTATTATGTGTTTTGTAGGTAAATATATTCACAATAAACAACGGGGGATTGGAGACCAACCACATTGGAATGCTAGGTGAATTCAACAAGGGTCACCATGACAACATGTATTTTGTGTGTGTTTGAATTGTTGTTAGGGGGTTCCCATGGGGGGATTACCCCTAATTGTGACCAAGGGGTTTGTGTGTTCTTTTATTTAGTTCCTTCATTTAATTTTAGTATGTGATTTTAGTGATGTAATTTCCTTGTTTTAATTATTTGGATGTTGGTGTATTTTTTTTTCCTTTTATCTTTAATGGGTTTAAGTGTCTTATTTAAGTTAATTTAATCACGTTCTAAACTAATTAGAGATGGGACAAAGGAATTCATTTATTAGACTAGATGGCTCTTGAGTTTTGTGTTGAAGTTGAGTGCTTGGGATCTTGAGTGTTGTACACTCTACCCCCTTCATGGAAATTCGAATTTGGCCGTAAAAGTCAATTTTGAAAGCTTGTGGGATAAGTTAAACTTGTCCCACATTTCTTAAATTGCTTGTCAACCCTACCTATGGATTGGAGGGTTTAAAATAGACCCCATTAATTGTTTTATAAGTCAAAAGTGACATTTATTGCACTTTTCTTACATGGGTTTTAAAGTTTGTCCTTAAGGGGTGTGGACTTAGATTGTGTGTGTAAGTAATGTGTCATTCCTCTCACCCACCAATTTATTGTGCATTGCGGTTGAGGTTTGATGTGTGAGGTGGAGTTGAAGATGAGTGATATGACATCCTACATGGAGCCACCTCACCCTCCTCTCCCTTTTCTATTTATTCAAGTTTTTTTTTGCTTGTTTGGGGGTTACTTCATTCTTTTGTGCTCTTGCATTTTTGGGAGTTAGAGGATTTTTGAGTGCTTGTGGTCTTTGTTGGAGCTTGTTGGTGATTTCTTGGGTTTGAAGAAGCTTGGAGATTGACTCTTGGAACAAGCTCTACCATGGAAAGGTAGGAGCTATACTCTTGCTTAATGTTCTTCTTTTATTTTGTGTATATGTGTTTGTTTTGAATGTTTTGATATGCTTGTTGGGTGCTTGGGTAGATTGCCTTCCTAAGTGTGGTGTAGGAGGGGACTATGGGGAGAATTCATGTAGGGAGGCATAAGAGTTTATTTCATGTTTTGGAGGGAGTTTGGGTTGGGTGCCCCACCTTGGACAAGGAATGTTTGTATTTCTTACTTGTTTGTTTTATGAGGAGGCATAAGAGAATGAGGGAGGCATAAGAGTGTGTAGGGGTTTTGAGATATGTGTTGGAGGTTTTAAGGTGGGCACCCATTTCCCATTGGGAGGCATAAGTGACCTCCCCATAGGTTCTTGCTCCTTTGGCTTTTCATATTTGAAGCCTTGTATATTTTGTGGTTTTCCTTCTTGTGTTTGTAGTTTGAGTTGAATGTGCTTTGGATTGGTTGTGAAATACTTGGTTTTGTGATGTGGAAGCTTGTTTGTTGCCATGTGTTGGATCCACCTTTCATTGCAATGTGGTTGGGGCCAATGAGGAGGATGACTTCTCCTCATTGGATATTTTGGTTGGGTGGAGAGTGTTGCCTCTCCCCCCATTTTTGTTGTGGATCAAGCAAATCATGAAGGAGCTCTCTTGTTGGTGATGTGAAGCTTGGAGCTTTTGTTGGAGTCCTTAAGAAATCCCTTCTTGTGAGAAACCTTATTGTTATTCCCACTCTAGGTGGAAGATTTGTAATATTGTGTTTTGCTTTAAAGGAAATGTTGTATTGTAAGTTGTAATATTATTTGAAGGAAGCTCATTGAAGAGTTGTAAAATTTCCTTTCTCTTTAAAATTGTATTATGTATAGAAATGAATCAAAATGGAAATCATGTGCAAAAGTTTAGTTGAAAGTTGTATTGTGAGAAAGAAAGTTTACTTTCATTGTTGTAGTTGTTTTATTGAACATGTGAAAGAAGAAATATAGAAGTTGTAAGATGTTAAAAAATATGCATAGTAAACTTGAATGTAGAACAAAGTTGTTATAGATATTTTGAACATATAAGTTGTAGTGGAAATGGAAAAAGACAACAAATTTGAAGTATATTGTTATATTGAAATGTTGCATTTTGTAGTAAGGAAAAATAACAATATTAGAAGTAGATTTAGATCCTTTTTACTCTTGGAATTGAAAGAAAATTTGTTGAACAAAAAGGTGAATGATCTTGTAGTTACTATTAAAATAGAAAATGCTTTAAAATGAGTAATTGTAACTAAGAATGAATAAATGGAACTAAATCTTACAACTGGAAACTTTAGGCACATAAAATCAAGTTCAGAATGAATTTTAGGACACTTTAGTAACTTTTGTTTTTTGGGAAATCTTGGATTTTGAGGTTCTGTTCCTAAGGAACAAGACCGCCGCCCTATGTAGAGCGACGGTCTCATAACCGTCGCTCAGGCAAAGCGGCAGTCTCAGAACTGCCGCTCCGTAAGGTAGCGGTTCATGGTTTGTCACCCAGTTAAGGCGGCGGTCCTAGAATTGCTGACTGCCTTGGGCGGCGGTTTCATCACTAACAATGGAAATTCCTAGATCCGCTTGTCATACAAACTTTAACTTGGCCTAATTAAAATTTTAAGCTTGTAAATTTACCAAGGAAACTACCAACAAACAAACAATGGCTAAATCTCATAGTTTTAAGCAATAAAATCTTCAAATGGTGGATTTAAAGTACTCAAACTTGTATTTATAAATGGGAGTAGGGTTTGCCCCAAATGGAGAACCCCAAATACAAATAGTTTTGAAATAAAACCAGATTGGTAAAGGAAATCCCTTCAATCCTTGAATGGGAGAAATTACAATGATAAATCTACAATATAAACTAATCTAAGCTTGATTTCTTTGTAGACTCCTCCATAGTTCTTCCTCCCTTGTTCCCATGGCTTCCCTTGCTCCAACCTGCAAATCAAACAAGAGAAAAATAGACCAAATGAGGAGAGTAGAATAAAGGAAAGGTTTTAATAAGAATTCATAAGGAATTTTAGGGCTAGTTTAGAACCCTAGGATCTAGTGGCCACAATTGAATTGATCTAAGGGTGGAGGATCAACCCTACTTTTTGCTTGGTAGGAATGTATTCATAAATGTTTTAAATAAATTTTAAGGTATGTGTAGATGGGTGAATGGGGCCATTTAATTGCCTTGGGGTGCAAAGTCTTTATTAGTTCTTAGTATGTTTTAAGAAATTAATAAAAATGACTTTAAGCTATTAGGATAATGAAACTAAAATAATTAAGCATGAGGTTAACCATTTTGGGATTGAACATTAACTAAAGAGGAGAAAACACTTAACCAAGTAAATTAAATTAGGGCACCTTACTAAATGACTTTTAATTAATCGACCTTAGAGATAAAGTAAATTAAAATATTTAATCATTTAACTAGACCTGGTCTATCAATTGTAAAGTTGAGATTATTGGTGTAAATTAATTTAATGTACCTAGGGGTTAACACCCTATAACCTTTTAACTATAACAAAAAAAAAAAAATTTAGTCGCAATTTTCGGGATAAGTGTTAGGTTTTAACGTGTTCCTAGAATGTCGTTTTTACGGGCATCACATAATATATTACTTAATTAATATATTTAAAATCGTATTAAAGTGAAAACTTAATCGAAAATATGCATATGGCCCTATGGCATTCTATAGAGTCACTTCTCACATCATTTACATTTAATTTAAGTTTATTTTATGAATTTAAATGTTTTTAAAAGTAGCGATAAAGTTGTCGATTAATGCCGATAAATTGCCAATTCCCGATTTCCGAGTCAAAATTTGGCTTGTTGATTAATCGCTGATAACGATTTTTTGAACTATGGTGATGACTATACTCAATCTCCTCCGAAAGATGCTGTTGAATCCTTATAGCTCTATCATAGCAGACTTGAATTGCTGGCTTGTTTCATCCACGTGCAGCATGAATTGCTGTAATCTATATTATTGGACATATAAGCTCTAAGCCTTTGTAGTTTTCAATAATTGTAAAAAGAATTGGAACACATAAGCTTTTCTTCTAGGATTGCAATTTGCTACTGGATTCACCACAGGTGCGTCCTCCTTTTTTATCGAGTACTATTTTTACAAATTCAACACATGGGGGAATGCTTTTGATGACTGCTGTATTTGTCCAAGGAAGCTTCTATTATTTCCTAGTCAAAGGCGTGGTTGCCACTTGACACCTTATCTCCAGGTCAGTATCATCCTTATACTAGCATGGTCTGTTTTCAAGTTGGATGATTTTTCAGAGGTTGTATATTCTGTTTGTTCGGATATTGTCTTAGAAGGACTATAATTTTCTTTTGTAGCAAGCACTATTTGGTGTTCTGCCTATAAAGGCTTCTTAAGTGCAATACATCTGTTCAAACAAACTTGTTTGACAGGCATGTCCACCTAATTTTTTATCAGTAGCAGCTTGCTTTTTGTAGCTTCTGTTCTGCACCCTAGGAAGGGGTTCGTCTGTAGTAAGCAGCTTCTTCTTCTTGCATCACTGCTGTCACGCATCATTTCGAATGCCAAATGAGATAATGTGATCTTAGCGATTTGGCAATGGTTGCATGGAGGAGGTTGTTGCTCCAATATTTAAGCTACAGTTACTACCAATAAATGATATTCGTTCAGTAAAGGCCAAATTATAAAGTTCTAGACAAATATTTGAGGGGCTTTTGTATAGGAGGAAGATTTTCCGTGGCAGCTGGAGAGGGGGCCTGTAAGTCTATAGCGCCTGTTTAAAATTGGTATAGCTGCATGGCAGCATTGAGCTTGATTCTCTCACATGGGCTTCACCCTTTATTCGGTTTTTTCCATAGGTCCAAATACCTTCAGATATTTATGAATGTAAGATATGCTGTGCTTTAAATTTCGGTATTTTGTTTAACAATACATGTAGTCTTAGTAATAATTTTTCTTTGTGCGTTTTTTCTCGATTTTCAATGCCAAATTCTGTTAATCCTTTAATTTGATGCTCAGTTTCATTTATATCTATATTAAAAAAACAAGTGATGGAATTTAAAAGGTTGAAGTTTAAAAGGTGCTCAGCCATTTAGTATGCCCGTGCATATGCATGTATAACTCAGTGGCATTATTCATTGAAGCTTGGAGTAGTTTTTAAGGTCAATTTGTTTAATAATTAGAGCATTATGCTACACATATTCCTTCAAGCTGTAATAACAGAGTTCTAAACAAAATTCATTAATTAACAATTAGCAGTCTATCACATGAACACTTCTGTTTTCTTTGGTTGCAGTATTAGATTTTATAAACGAGGAGGCGATAGATGATGCTTGGATGGCATTATCTTATTTGAGCGACTCTGACTGCCTTCTTGGTGCTCGTAGCAGTCATTACCGGAGGACTCAAGCGCTACTAGAATGGGATGAAGTTGATTCGGCATTTATTGTTGAATCAATATCTGGATCTGTCATGACTCGTGGAGTTTTGTTTGGAAATTCTCACCCTGCACCCCCAGGTACTGTTTTAAAGTGTTGAGTATTCATACAAGAGAAGTTTAAGTGCTCTCGTTTAACGACTTTGACAATGCATTTCTTTTCTATGTGAGCCATTGGCCAGATGGCAATCTATCCGAGGCCCAACACTTTGGCAGGTTGAGCGGTGCTCACACAAAAAGAAGGTAAGTTGTTAAGTTTCATGCTAACTTACTAAGAAAGTAGTCCCCTTTCGAAGTACAAAGAGAAGGATGGTGATTGAATAGAATCCTAATGAAGTTATTCTGGGATGGTCAACTAACTTATAAAGAAATGAATTATGAATTTGTTAGTACAAAGAGAAGGATGGTGGTTGCATAGAATTCCAATAAAACTATTCATGGATAATCATCTAAAATTTAAATGGTAAAAAAATGAAATGTAAATTTAAGTTTCAAGACCTTAAATAAATAATGACCGTCAAAGGTCCCTATTCCCAAAGTCTAGATCTTGCCCTTTTTCCTGTCCTGTACTCATCTAAATGGCAAAGAAATGGAATAAAGATTTAAGTTTCCAAACCATAACTGAATGGTTCGACTGTCAAAGGTCTATGTTGCTGAAGTCCAGATCTTGCTTTTCTTTCTATGACCTTTCCTATCTCATACTTCGAATTGCATCACTTTGTTGTTTAGAAAATAACTTTTAATGATTTTTGGAGTGGTAGAAGTTTTGGATTTGATTAAATCAGAGTGAAATTGGTTCCATGCTATTCTATGAGAAGCTCCACTATTAAAGCTCTTCAATTTTGTTTAGCTGGAAAACTAGGATGGGGTGACGAATAAGTTTATATTTCAGAAGGCAGTTTTCGGCATGCATTTGTAGTTACAGTTTAAATTAAAAATATATCAGAAAGTGGAAAAAGACTAGTTTGGAATGTACAAAGATTTCAACCATGAGCATGGATAAAAGCATTTACTAATTTTGTTTTTTTGTGTGCAGATGGAAATATTTTCAGAGAGATTGGCTTCTGGTGGCTATTTGAAGACTTGCAGTCTATCTGTTGTCGCTACTGAATTTAAACCATTCTTGCAAATCTTGGGACAACTATCCTTCCGCATGCAGCGGGAATCTTTAAGAGACTATAATGAAGAATGTGATAATCAACAGTGGGATTGTGAAGAAGTGGAAGCACCTGAAATTGATTCAATTGAGCTGGATGATCTCTTTTCTGATGGTAACATTTTGTCAACATTAGATATCAATGATGATTATACTTGTGTGAATAGTAGGTCAAGTGAGATTGTAGAGGAAATGGATATAGATGAGATAGAAGAGTGGTAATTTTTCTACACTGGAACGCTTTATATGTAATTGAGAAGGCTATTTTCAATATGTGGGTAAAATACAAGCAAAGAAAGAGGAAATGAATCCAGCAAGGAGATTTTGGAAAAAAAATGATCAGTTATTCATTTTTCTTGCCTTGTAATTTTCTGAGCTATAAGGGATCTGTTTCCTCTCTGCCAAGCTTTGTTGTTTTGATGTTTTCACAGATGGAATCTTTGGCTTTATGATTTTTCTAATTGGTTTTGGTTGCATCTAAACCTTGATGTAAAGCATCTCAATCCATATATAATGTTCAGCCTTATACATGCATATAATAAACAAATTATTAAATAAGTGAAATAGCCACAAAGCATATTAATGCCAAAGACGTCTTCCAAACTGGATGGAAACCTGTTGCGGCTGACACATGAAATGAATAGCAGGAATTGATCTCGTAGGTCGTTGAATGAATTGATCCCGGCTGTTGTTTTGTGCACATCAAGCATTCGTAAAGTCTGTAAAATCTTTGCTACTTGTCCATGTTCCTGTCACTCTTGGCTCCACCATTCAAATTTTTAGTTTTACATTCACACGAGTTTTTATTGTGCACTCGTTGGATAATATGGACCATCTTAATTGAGATTCAGTATTTGAGTTATGCGGTAGAATTTTATATTTTGTCAACATTGTCAATAGTTATAAGTGTAAGCACCTTAGATTATGTGGTTTAATTGATGTCTCTAAGTAATAGTTTGTCATTCATTTCTTATCAAAAATGGTAATAACATTAGGTAGTATACGCGTGTCAATAAGAGGTCATTTAAAAAAAAGAGTATAAGTAGTTTGTTTAGTTTGCTCTACGTCGATAACCTCCGCATGGTTGTCCACTCGCACAAAATTAGTGTCACCGGGCTTAAAATTTCAAACCACATATTATACATGCTAGCAATCGTCTAACAACCTTTGACAAATTGAATGCTTGAAAGGTGACCAAGTTGTTGCATCCTTTTTTATTGGCTACCTCATCTGCAGCACCCGTACTCAACCTTGCATTTCTTTCGTAGTTTGGGTTGAGTTCCTTCAAAATTTTCAGCATTGATCTCATTTGTTTCATTCACTTCCCATTGCCTTTACATCCTAGGCAACTTAGACCATCACCTTTACCATTCACGAGCGTAGTTTCTCTCCAATGCAACTCTATCTCTGCTTGCAATGTTGTACCGCCAATAGTTTTACGTTAAGTCAAAATAGATCTATAAGTTTTCCTCACCATGGATAGTTCCCCTGGTAAGACTTCTTGCATAATACACACTTGCCTTGTGAGCTTTTGTTGTTGTGATCAAAATCTCGTCATCCGCTACAACATTAGAAGAGTCCTCCATTACCAACTCGTTATTTTTGCTCAAGGCGATCCCTTTGATACTTGTTCTTGTTCGAAATAATTAGAGTTTGTTATATCATTGAGTGCCATAAATTCGGGTTCTTGCAAATCTTCCTTCTACCATTATCGCGTGTTTGGATTGTTCAATTTAGTTTTTCATTGTGGCTTTACGTACATACTTCACTTCTTATCCTACCATAATGTTTCAAGAGAGTCCTATTATCCCACAAGTTAATGAGATTCAATGTGTAAATGCTAAGTAAGGCCTTTCGACCACTCAATAAATGCAACTTACCTTTTAGTAGGGTAGGTATGATGTGTAAATCACACTTCAAACTCCAACTGTTTGCCTACATGGTAATAATAATCAAAAACTTCCACAAGCTTCAAGTCTTTCAGACTTTTTTAGGGAGCATTTTAAGGAGTTTGGAGCTTTTGAAAAGAGGGACATTTTGCAAAGGTGGTGACTTGCGATAAAATTCCGATTGCATATATCAAGTGGGAAGTTTTAACAAATTTTATCGTTTGGGAATTTATTGTAAAAGGCTTAATAAGCCTATTTGGTGTTGGGATTGGGGAAATTTTTATTGTATAGAGAGGTTTTACTTAAATAGGAATTGGCCTTGTAAACTTTGATAAATCCTTTTGGAAAAAAAACTTTGCATTGATGTCTATATCTAACTAGGGAAAACTTTTGGGTGAATAAGTGGAATTTATTTTTAACTAAGCACTTGTGAGTTCACTAGGATGGGAGGTTGTTAGTGTAGACACCTATAATTACGCCTAAGCAATTTAAATACTTAAATTGCGCTAATTATGCCCTTTCTCGCATCAATCAACGACGCGTATCGTAAAAAACGCTCATTTTTCTCATATCATCATTAATTAATTACACTAAGCCTAATTAATTAGGTTGCTATTCAACATACCCTAATTAACGACCTTCCGTTAATAAATCGCCTCTTACTTTACTAATTAATTATTATTAATTAATTAGTTTTCCCTTTCATTTAACCAATAAATCAATATTTAATTGATTTAATCCTCTTATAATAGCCAAATCACACTAATATTCTTCTAATTGACTTCTATGAACTACACTCTACCTATTAATTAATCACCTTTGATTAATTAAAATACTCTTAACTCCCATGACTGCTAAACATGTATTAAACCCTTCTAAAGTAAGGTTACTTTTAATAAAACAACTTTATCCATTCTTAATCATGTTTTACCTTTTTATCCTACATTCATTGAGAATGTGTTGAATCCTTTATCCTTTTCAGGCATATAAAGAGTTTCTCCACCTACCTTTTACTTATATCTAAACTCTTAAGAGAAAGAATGTAAAACATATATCAAAGAGAGTTAAGAGCTTGCACTTTGTCCTTTTGAGAGTTCATCATCTTCAAGAGTTAAACCTCTTTCTTAAAGTCTCTTGGGGTCGTATAGGAGGTGTCAGAAGTCTTTGTAGCACTAACTTTGATTAGTCCCATTCCTTGGTTCTTTAACATTAAGACAACTATTTTGATAAGCATGGAGTTTACTTAGTCCATTCATTTATTTGTTAGAGAATAAAAGAGTTTAGATATTTAGATTATTGGTTTCAAAGTTTGTATTTATGAATGTTAACATCTAACCCTTGTTTAATTCTTATCGTGATGGTGTTTATCTTTGTTTTAATTAAATGTAGAACTATTTTAGGTGGTAGTTTCGCTTCATTTGATTAAGATTAAACAAAGTATACGCACGCATTTCGTTTGCTTTACCCTGGGGACTTACTCCATTGTCATTTGCACTTAATTTCAAGTTTTTGTAGTTAAGTTTTATTTTTTTGCCATTACTAACCCTCTTTTACACATGTTGATCTAACTTATTTTTTAACTTGTTTTGTTGAGTTTGCAGATGTGTCGGGTATTCCTCAGGTATGAAGGAGGTGAAGTGTTGTCAAAATTGGAATTGATAGAAAAATTCAAGATTTATCCATGTTTTCATTTTTAGAGTATTTTATTTTTTTAACATTCTACATGCTAGTTTTGTCGATTTTCAAAATTTTAAATTCTTGAGTATGTAAGTTAGTGTTTGATAGTCTTGAGCTTTTCTATTTACATATTAATGTGGTGGGTTCCTATCAAAATTTAATCTTGGTGAGAAAATTTCAAGATTTCATCATATTTTCATTTTTGAGCTTATTTTTTCAACATTTTATATGCTTTAGTTTTGTCAATTTCTTGAAAATTTTCAATTCTTGAATATGCAGATTAGTGTTTGATAACGCTTAATCTTCTATTTACATATTAATGTGGTGGGTTGTCAAAATTTAATCTTGGTGAGTAAAATTTCAAGATTCCATCATGTTTTCATTTTTAACTTACTTTTTCATCATTCTACATGCTAGTTTTGTTAATTTCTTGAAAATCTTAAATTTGAAAGCGTATAAGTTAATGTTTGATAGCGTTGAGTCTTCTATTCATATATTAATGTGATGGGTCAAAATTGAATCTTAGTTGAAAAAAATTTACCTATTTTATAGACAGGGACGTTTTTTGACATTTTTGAGTGTATGCGTGTCAAGTATGCATACCTACGAAGATAAGAAAGATATGTGTAACCCATCTTCCAGAAGCGCCATAACTTTTACTCCCGAACTTGAAATGACTCCATTTTTTTGCGTTGGAAAGGTATTGAAGTTAAATATGTAATAAAACATAAATTCAAGATTTATACTTACAAAAATTACAGGTTTTTCTCGTTATTTTAAAAATGGTCATCATTTAATATGTCTAATATTTTGATGAATGTTGATTTCCATGCTTACTCGATTTAGGACCAAAGCGTGTGTACGCTCTTCTGACCTTTTTGTGATCTCGAGAATCAAAAACAACTTGATCTCTATCTTGTTAACATTGGGATTAAACTGGAAACTGATTATTCATTTTGTTTAAGGGAATGAACATTTTACAAAATATTTTTGATTGGTCGCTTTGATTTAAAGTTTTCCATTTCTATATAGTTGAGATAAAGTTGTGTATGCTTCTCTCGCACCTTGGGTGATCTTGAGAATCAAAAGCAACTTTACTTTCATTTTATAACATTTTGGTAAATTGGAAACTTCATCTTTCACTTTTGGTTTAAGGAATGAACCTTTATAAAGTATTTTCAATGGTCCTTTGATTTGAAGTTTTCCATTTCTATATAGTTGGGATAAAGTTTGTGTATGCTCTTCTCTCGCACCTGTAGGGTGATCTTGAGAATCAAAAGAACTTTAGTCTTCATTTTATAACATTTGGTGAATTGAAGCTTCATCTTTCACTTTTGGTTTAAGGAATGAACATTTATCGTTAATTTTGTATGGTTCGTTGATTGAAAAGATTTTCTTTACTTTTAGTTGGATTATTTGTTGTGTATGCTCTTTTTTTGCATCCTTGGATGATCTTGAGAATCAAAAGAACTCTTAATTCTCTTTTAAATAATGTGATTTTTTGGAGAACTACTAACGCTGAGTCGCATGACCTAAAAACACTCACAAAAGAAAGGAAGAACCAAAACAAAAAAACTACTAATACGGATTGTTATACGGAGTTCTTACAAAAGGTGTTCAAGCAAACCACACCTAATTAAACAAGATAAAAAGAAGAACATATTCAAAACACCTTGTATCACAAAGTTTCGAGAAAAAGTACGTCTCTCTCCGTCAACCTGAACATAACCCCTTTGGCATAACGCCTTAAACTACAACAATGGGGGTGGTTTACAGGAACCCTGCGAGTAGTCACGCAAGAGGAACTCTTGTGGACGAAACTACCTACTGACGAACGGAAGTGCTCCGCACTACCTACTGACGAACGGGAATGCTCCGCACTACCTACTTGTTAGATACTCCCAAACCAGTCGGTGCGACTTTTTTGGGTAAATCGCGCTCGCATTTGTGGAAATTTTGTAACATCTAGTACAGGGCGAGAGAACCACCTAGGAGAATATACTTTGGCCAGAGCCCACTTTGACCATTTTAAAACAAAGGTGTTGAGTTGTGAACCTTCTTTTGAGAAAGGTGCGACGTATTACTTTCGCTTAGTTTTACTTGCTTGAGCGCAAGGCGAAACTCTCTTTGAAGTGAGGCTAACATTTTTCATCTTTTTTGATTTACTTCCTTCACATTCTTTTCGACACTTTGTTGATCGAAAAGAAGGGGGTGACTCACTTTCAGGTTACTAATCGATCGTTTCTCTCACTTTTATGTCAGTTTACGCCCATCCATGTTTACTACCGGGTTAGTTAAACGTCTAAAGTGTGCGGAGGCATTTTCACGTCATTGGTAGCATTGAGATCTTGATACCCATGTCAAGTCGACATTATAGTTAGGCGTGGTTCATCACCTCATTTCCTTTAAGAGTTAGCTTGTTTGTATTGTATCGATTCTAATTTTGATATTTACGTCTTGTTTCTTGTAAACTCGACATAAATACCTATATTGTATGGTTACGTTGCACACATTTTAAACTATTCCTATTTATACTTTGAGCTTTTTAGTTAGGTTCTATTATTACCTCGATTTCAAAGAGTGCTTTAGGTGTTACTATTTGTGTGTGTTATATCAATAACACCTCGATATCAATACTTCACTTTCGCAAAGTGGGTTAACATATCTAGATGATATTGTTGTGTCATTCGCAAATCAGAATTGTCACTTTTTGAGATATAGGTCTTAATCAAGTTTGAGCTCATAATCGTATATCTTGATTGGGAGATCGCGTTGGCTTCTTGTTTTTACTTATGTTTTGTTCATTTCCTTGAACTTGGCATAAGTGAAAACATCTTGTTGATCATCTTTGCATCGCATTTTCATATGGTGTATTTTCTTGTTGATTGGCTTTGGGTTTCACACTTGCATGATTGTTCCTTGTGATTATTCATTCAGAAAACTTATTTTCTAGGACAATCCTTCTCGATCTCATCGATATTGCGTCATCATGATGTCTATTTTCCTTAGACATTCTTCAGAAAATCACGCACGCATATTAATACTTACGAAATGTCTAGTTGGTTGTCCTTATGCTACCCAAATCAACATGTCACTTCCTTCCCTTTGAAGGAGTTTCATCACACTATCTAAATCTAGACATTTGTGCTTAAAACAACGCCAAAAATGACTGACTATCGCGTGGTTCCCCATACTTACAAAAATATGGAACCTAGGTTTAACAATTCAAAACAAAACATTCCCATTACAACTAAACCTCGTTTGGTTCTTCGTGCTAGAGAGCCCATACGGGTAACTCGTTCTCCACCTTCATCTCATAGTCGGTGGTAAGATTTGGACACGTCTGATCCAAATTATTATTCGAGTTCCCCCCAATCTTCTTCTAATTCTAATCCAAACATTTCCTCTTCTTCTGAGGATTCCAATCCAAATATTTCCTTTGACTCTTCTGAGGATTCATATCCATACTACTATTCGGATTCATTTAATTCGACTCCTAAGTCATGGTCCTCCCTTTCTTTGCAGGATCCTCTTCATCAATCATCTAATGTGACTCTTATGTTGCGGTCCTCCCTTTCTTCACAGGACCCCTTTCATCACCACCCCAATGACGCGTCTTCTTCCTTTCAAGATACATGCGACTCCAAATCCCTCCAATCAAGTATGATACAATTCTTAAATCGCGGTCCCCTCTTTCTTTGCAGGACCCTTTTCATCATTCATCTAATGCGATGCTTGAATCACAGTCCTCCCCCTTCTTTGGAGGACCTTCTTATCAATCACCCCCACAGAATCTTCCTCTTCGTGAAGATTCGTGTGACTCAAAGTCCTTCGAGACAAACATTTGAATTGACCCATGTGTCACAATCTATAGACTTTGGACTTAATCCTATTATTTTACATACGACATACCATTGTCAGGTAGGTCCACACCACCTTCTTCTAGTCCCGAGACATCTAACTACACATATTCTTCGTCCCCCACATCATTTTCTTCTATCAATAATCATCAAACATATTCTAAGTCTTCCACACCAAGTGAACCTATTTCTTCCAATAAACCTTTAGGGATTGATCAAAAACTCATACCGATTGATCTCTTTTCGAATGAAGAAACAATCGGGGCATTTATAGGGGCATATGAAGATATTGCTTTAGTAGATTACAAAAAGGATTCTCTTTAGACTTTGATGCGTCTCGCATATGTGAGGAAAAGGTTGATTCCTTTAATCAAGAAATGGAGGAAGAGCTCAGATTATGCAACTTGATCCTCCTCTTATTCTTCCATCTTCACATTCTTCAATATGTGATAAAACTCCTTGGTCTTGCATAGATCCATGGCCTATCTTCTCATCACCCAATAACTCTTCGTCTATCATAATTCCTCAATCACAATCTCTGGTGGGGTCAACGCCAAGTAGCCCTTCATCTTCATCTAGTTGTAGGTCACCTTCTAAGTAGCCCTCCCTCTTTTATTTGTGGGACATTTTTGAGTAGCCCACTATTTTTGATTATGGGGCACGCCAACTAGCCCCTTCTATGTATTGATCACCCCGAGTAGTTCATCATCTTCTATTCTTGGGCCACATCCTAGTAGTCCATCATCTTACATCTATGGGTCACATCCAAGTAGCCCTTCTTCTTCTATTCTTGGACCACATCCTAAGTAGCCCTTCGTATTCTATTCTTGGGCCACATCCTAGTAGCCTTTCACCTTCTATCCATGGCTCACCTCCTGGTAGCCCATCCTCTTCTATTCTTGGACCGTATCCTTTTCATCTATCACATATTTCTTCTATCAATGGTTGTGGCAAGCCCACTACCATTTCTATCGCTTCTATCATCAATCGTAAATGTTCGCATTCTTCTCCTTCTCGAGGTCATAAAATTCAAGTGTTAGCTTATAAGAAACCCAAACAGGTTCATTATCAAGCTCAGTCAAAACTTCTAAGAGCTCAAAATCCCCCAACAACCTGGAACAATCTCAAAGTTGTAAATCAAGCGCGATTCAAGAACGCACATCAACATAACCATCAGTATGGCGCAAAGTGCATAAACCTCTGGATAGGGAACTTAAGCTCCCGCATACAAAATCCACGTTTCAGGATAAATCACGAGTCCTTTGTTGAGTGTGAACTCACCACGATCATCAAAATTGGGGAAAACACGACTCTTGATAAACAAACACGCTTAGTCTCCCTTATCAAGGAAGTCGCAAACATCGTTGTTGGATCCTATCACACGAGTGACTTTGTTAGTAACAACAGTTCAAAAAAAAACAAAAAAATATCAAAAATCTAAAAATAAAAAACAATGCAAAAATATAAAAATACAAAAAAACAAAAAAATAAAAAAATCAAAAGTACAAAGATCAAACATCGCAATCCGGTGCATGTATACATGGATATTTCTTTCTTCCCTTCTTCTTTGTTCTTCCGCAAGTCTTCCTACCATTTTCATCCCTTCGGTGATATTTTTGTTAGCTTATTCACACGCATTTTGCGACATTTATCTCTATGGTATTTGTTTGCCCCTGGTCTTTTATCACCTTGGTAAATTAAAGAACGACAGTGACCTCATGGAGATCTATCACATTCAAACATCTAATAAACTTGTTGCGAAGAAATTTTGGATGTATTTGTTGACACTATCCAGTGTCGTCATCACAATCACTTCCACCTCCTTCCATCAAGCCATCGGTGGTTTTTAACCCTTGTCAAACAAGAGAGTTGAAATAAGTTTTCGTAAAGCAAAAGATTCAAAATCAATCAAAACTCAAAAGCTAAAAGCTACAAAGCAAAAACAAATTAATATATAACTCTCTTGGGGTATTTCCAATAATCTCTATTGGGGCTATGGACGCCTGATTGAAAGTAGAGTAATGTTGTGATTAGAATCAAATACATCTCCGTCGGGGCTATGGACGCTTGACTAACAACGGAGCAATGTACGGCTATCCTTTCACCCTCCATTCACAAAATCACTTATCAAAATAAATCATTCCTACACATTAGCTAGGGTCTCTTCACTTGTTGTCTATTAAATCTTCACTTCAAGAGGTAATAAAATCCACGTGCACACACTAGATCTCTATGAGTAAACAAGATTAGTATGTTACCAAGTGTCTTTTTCGGACCTTGTTCAGACTCTTACTCTAGTTCATATCTCATCTCACGATTTATGCCTTTGGTTAATCACTTCTTCATTGCGAGGCTTCTAAGCTACATTCATATCATTCACATCATTCTTCTACTTCGTTCAGAACATCCATGTGTAAGATTACTTGTTTTCCATGTTTGTGGAAACCTTTGTCCCCTTCCACAAAAATAATCTTCTCCTTTCTTTCTATCATGTGCTTTTAGGCCAACTTACGCTGGGGGCATCCTTGCCTCTTCCCAGCACTTCATGGGTTTACGTTCACCATCATGTTGAACCTATCCATAATGGCCTTGGGTCCCATTTCTACCTGTGAAGAGTTTACCTTTGAATACTCCCACCTAATTGTTGGGGAATTTTTGCATCTTCACCTTTCTGGTACGCACGTGGTCTTATGCCCTTGTACATCCCATCTATCTTTAGGGGCATCCATGCTTCCTTATATTCCTGTACATAGTTTCATAAAACTTTCAAAAATAATACAAACATTTACTATATCAAAAAAATCTAAAAATAAGGCGAAATTTTTTAAAAATTCCTAAAAAGTAAAACACCCTACAAAATGGTAACTTGCTTCTTACGCTTGAAACTTGTGTCTTGTGCATGGTATTTTCTCCATCCCGTTGGTTTGTCTCACATATTCTCCGATTAATATGACTCGCGGATCACTAGATTCACAACCATTCACAAAAGCTAACTGCTTGCTTCGTCTGTACTCTAGGGCACTTTTGGTTGCTCTCGGTCTTTGTTTCGTTGCGCACAAACACTTTTCATGGACCCCATGTCCATTTTCATTTCCCCTTGCATGTATCCTTGCTTAGGGCATCATTTTTAACCCTTGTTGTCAATCATGAACTTGTGGATCTCTTCAAAGACCGATAACAAAAAAATTGTACAACCTGTCTTGACCATTGTTGGGTTGGATATGTGCATTCGTACTTGTTTTCCCTATTATATGAGCTTGTTTCCTTCTCGTATTGCATTGCATTATTGTATGTTGCATGGAGTTGGTACTTTTAGCAATGGAAAATTGTTCGTAGTATCGATTTTCATGTCATTCTACCTTTGTCGTATGTTTATATTTTTCATAAGGACCGATGATGTAGTTCCTATGGCAATATGATGACATCAAATTTGTTCTAAACAAATAAGCGGCTAGAGGTTAAGCTCTTCTCTCCCCTCATCCATATTTCTTCTACACCACTTCCCTTTCACCCCTAATTCTCCCTCTCATCGAGGCATCCTGCCTCGTCCCCCTTTTTCTGCCTATATCTCACCTTTTTCGATCGTCGATTGGCTTCTTCCATCACCCCATCGACACTCGAGGGGGCATTTCTCCCTCCTCCTAATTTTTCTTCTATCCCTTCAAAATATCTTCTGTCTACTATCTTTGAAGTGACATCACTTACGCCACCCCAAAGAGGGGCAAATGTAGACACCTATAATTACGCCCAAACAATTTAAATACTTAAATTGCCTTAATTATGCCCTTTCGCAAATCAACGACGTATCATCAAAAGCGCTCATTTTCCTCATATCATCATTAATTAATTACACCAAGCTAATTAATTAAGTTGCCTATCCAACATACCCTAATTAACGACCTTCCGTTAATAAATCGCCCCTTTTACCTAGACTAATTAATTATTATTAATTAATTAGCTTTCCTTCTATTTAATCAATAAATCAATATTTAATTGATTTAATCCCCTTATAATAGCCTAAATTACACTAATACTCTTCTAATTGGCTTCTATAAGCTTACACCTACCTATTAATTAATCACCTTTGATTAATTAAAATACCTCCAACTCCCATGACTTGCTAAACATGTATTAAACCCTTCTAAAGTAAGGTTACATTTAATAAATCAACCTTATCTATTCTTAATCATGTTTTACCTTTATCCCACATTCATGAGAATGTGTTGAATCCTTTATCCTTTGGGCTATATAAATAGCTCTCCACCTACCTCTTTACTTACACCTAAACTCCTAAGAGAGCAAAGCAAATGTAAAGCATATACCAAAGAGACTAAGAGCTTGCACCTTGCCCTTTTGAGAGTTCATCATCTTGAAGAGTTAAACCTCTTTCTTAAAGTGCTTGGGTCATATAAGAGGTGTCAAAAGGGTCTTGTAGCCCAACTTTGATTAGCCCCCATTCCTAGGTTCTTGGAACATTAAGGACAACTATTTTGATAGCCATAGAGCTTACTTAGGTCCATTCATTTATTTGTTAGAGAATAGAAGAGTTTAGATATTTAACATTGTTGGTTTCAAAGTTTATATTTATGAATGCTAACATCTAACCCTTGTTTAATTCTTATCATGATGGTGTTTATGCTTTGTTTTAGCTAAATTGTAGAACTATTTTAGGTGGTAGTTCTTGCTTCATTTGATTAAGAATTAAGCAAAGTATACATGCACACGATTAGAATGGCATAACATCAACATGGTTAGCTCATCTCAAATTTTTTCCATGCACAACCATCGATCGGTTCATTACACAAAGATCCTTCTTTGTTAAAATTGTTTTTGCCCTTTTAAACTCACTTGTAGGTCGATATGCCTTTGTCATTGCTTGATGGTTTGCTTATGTTCAGGTTTTGCAATGCAAATACTTTTTTATTCCTCCATCCTTCAAACTTGATTCTCTGTCATGTATCTTGACTACAAGCCTCCAACATGGGGGTCTTGTTCTTTCGTAACTAACAATTTGAACTTGAGAATATTTGGGAGTTAGGTTTTCAAGAAATGAGTGGGACTTAACACTTGTGCAATGCTAATTAAAACCCCGATCATTACTTCTATAAGCATGCTCCAAAGTGGAACAAGGTAGGAAAACAATGACAAATTGTAACAACATAGATTATTTTGGACGTTGATGTACATGTGTATCACATTCATCCACATGGCACATGCAATCATGAGAAGACACAACAAAGTACACACAATGATGGATCGTAGGATCCTCCACACATTAGATTGTCATTTTATCAAACCACAAGGTGTCGCCATTGAGGCAATCATTTTTGAAGTTGGTAGTGAGCCCTTTGCTAAAGGCATCATTTCCTAAGCATCACAACTCGACATTTTCTAATCCACTTGCACAAGAAGGAAGAACAAGTCCTTATTTGATGTATCAAACCCTAGGCTAGGTATTTTCCCATACCTAGTTGGTATTGCACATACAATGGTGATCATGGTATATGGACTTGATCCATATGAGACCATTCTTGTGGTCCTTTCCTTCGCTCACGGGACCCATTTAAAATCTCACATGTTCGTTGACTATTTCACTTGCAAAGAACTGTTGATATAGCTGGCCTTATGCACATATCGACCTCAAATAAGTTTGATTACCTCTTTTAATTGAAAGTGGTTACAATGACACATGCCCGTAATGGGCGATAGTGATTCTGTTTTGGAGGTCATTGATGTATGGCTTCATCTTTTCATCCATGTTCTTGTCTAGTTAGAGCTGGTATGCCCATCATCCGACATGGATTGTGCAAGTTGTTTACATAAGCCTATGAGGTGGAAGAGTGACTCATGTCAAGCTTGAATACCAAGATAACATTAAATATGCCTACATCTGTTAATAAGAAGGAAAAATAACTAGCAGTAATACCTTAAACATGGTATCAAGTACATACAAGGACATTATCAATATATAGCAAGAAAACCAACATCCAAAATTGAATGTTATCTCGTAATAACCGTCATAAAATAAGAATTGACCACCTCCATCAAATAAAAGCAATTTTTACGGCATCATATTTTAAAAAAAGTTCACCCTGTAAATTTTTAGCTTCAAATAAATTATTCTCAATTCTTTAAAAATGACAATGTTTCCTCCAAATTTTCACTTTTGAAACATTATATGTGACAAGCTCAAAGAAATATTTAGCGGTAACTAAAGTTTTGACAAGTATTTAAAGGAGAGGTGGAGGAAGGGTGACAATGAAAATGGCATGGACATAGTGGAAGAGTTAGGATTAGAGGCACCATGTCTGGTAGATTTTCTAAGAATTTTAGATTGCGCGAGTTGTAAGTTTGAGAAGTAATTGAGTACATATGCCTCTTCGAGGATGGATGGGGAGAGGATCCAATAAAAGACCATATGGGGTCTCCATTTTGCCTCGTATATTTCACATTGGCACGATTTAGGTAATTCTTTATTTAATCATTTATAAAATAATATATTATGTCCATAAGGTCAAAATCAGCCAATGGGTTTTAAAAAGAAAGCAATATAAACTATGTTATTTCAAAATTTCAATAGTTACACCGAAAGAAGTTTATAGATGACACTTAAGGTGGTTGCGGATGACACATGCCGTGGAAATACATGACAGAGATTTTGTGCCCAGTGTTGTTGATGCCCAACTCAACTAATTCAAAATGTCAAATAGTTATGCCAAAAGATGTTTACAACTAGGAGTGAAGGTGGTTGTGGTTAACACACATCACAACAACAAAGAGTAGAGGTTTTATTTCGGTGTCATTGAAACCTAGCTCCATGAGGACCATCGATTAGTTGTCCATAATAGCATGTGTTCATGTGTTGATATTCACCCACGTAGTCTACATGTCTTCCACTAAGATCTGAGTCTTGCACGATCTCATTCATCAAGGGATTGGGCATGTGCTTAGTGGTAAACATCAATCACATCTAATATTCCTCTTTCTCAGTTTTATATCTTTCACATGATATTTTTTCTCATCTCGCCCATGGTGTTTTCTCCTCCAAACATAGTTGTCCCTTTTAGTTGTTGTAAGATTTGGTTTGGGTTTGTATTTTTTGGGAACTTGTTGGCCATGATTAGGCTCCATGTTATGCTCAAAATTGATGTTTTTTCACATCTACGGCTTGGATTGGAGTTTATCGCTCACTATGAACTTAGGCTAGCCATGTTGGCTTATGAGATCACTTAGCTTGGAGGACTCTATTATACTTGGCCAACACAAAGTTGATCATCTAAATCTTGTGACCTCCATCCTGAGGTGAGCTTCTCATCAGTGTTCCAACAACTCACGTTAGGTCTTGTTCGTCCCTCTTAAAATTGTCACTAAACACTTAGGTGGTTCTCCACGGCTAGCTTGTTTGGCCCTCTTCCTCCATAATGATCTCCTTTTTGACTTCTTCGAGCAGAAGGTAGGCTTCATATGATGATAGAATTATGGTTCATTTACATACGACAATATCCCATCTCGTCCATTTGTTTGGTTTGGAGTCTTCACCATTTGTATTTTTGCATAAATATAGTTCACCTTTTCCTAATGACACTTTGTGCTCCTGACACATTCTTCTTTCAAACTACTAACTTTCCTAATAACCAATATCAATAAATGATTAATCATCCTTTATCGTACATGCTTCACAAGTGGCAAAGAAGGTTATAACCATGGAGACTTTAAGCTTTATTATCATTCATAAAAATTGCTAATTCGTCGAAATAAAAACTTAAACCAACATCATTTTCCCCACCATTATACTTCTCCCTCAATCCCCTTCTTCACCAACCCACTTCCTCTTGCAATGTTTCACTTCTTCACCTTTAACTTCTTCAATACATCCCCTTCGATGTCTCCATTGCAGACCGCTTGCACGTTTGCTAGTTATAATTCAATGTATTTTGTCATCATATTCATTGTTTGAACTTAGAACAAGTACATTGTTCAAATGTTACAATGTATACACAAAAATCAAGATAAATCACCAGTGTCTTCAACGAGAGCATCATCACCATCATGTGGTTCATTAGAACCACAATCATCAGGAGTAGAACAAAAGTATCAATGTCGTTGCTCTCTCCTAGCTCCACCATGTAGGTCATGCGAAGTATGCTCTAGGTTTGAGTCAAGAAATGAAAGTTGGGAAATGGAAGCATCCAAGTTTGGAGTCTTTGGGTCTATATCCTAAAACTTTGTTGGCATTTGCTTGTACTCATCCTTATTGTGTGATAAAAGGTGCAAGTTAGAATGTACAAAGACTAACTCCACCTTTTTTGCTCCCAACTTGTTGCAGTTAATTAAGTGGATAAAAGAGTATGTACCTTAATTCCTCTCAATGAAGAAGAGCTCGTAATCTATTGAGGCAAGCCGTAAAGTCAATGCAAAATTAAAATACTAAATTTATAAAAAGTTAAAACTTAAAAACGTAAAGAAAGAGTTAGGAAATTAAAAAAATTAAAATCTTAATTGTGAAAAAACATTTATTGCTAGTGGCATGAGGTAAGGTATACTTTCCCATAGAGGTACCAACACAAATAAGCGTCCATCTTATATTTGTCACAAAGAGTGCTAATGTAGTAATCCCAGGAGAACATGGAATTCACAAACTCGCTCTAAGCAAGTCTTCTACTTCTCGAATATGAAAAGAGTCCAAAAATTCTACCTTATACCCCTCACCAACTTTAACATCCATGTATGGTGGGCCCCTCTTGGGAAAAGAAATGATCTTTGTGTTGTAGTATTTGAAGTCAAGGAAAAAGCACAAATATTTTGTTCCACCTTTTAATGAGATGAGATTGCACTTCCTTGAAGAAAGTCTTTGTAGGATCTTTCTCTTTAGCATTTATGATGGTCTTAATTGAATCAAACATTGATTTGATTCCCTCATAAATCTCACCCATATATGGATAACCCATATCAACAAATCTCAACATACTCATGATGGGCTTGGTAAAACTAAGCAAGTACTCCACACGATCCTACCATGTGTCATCAAGGATAAAAATGTTTGTATTTCTGGTCGTATCACTATATTCTTGCCTCCATACACCCCAAAGGTCGTTGATAACCATGTCACTCAATATCGCTCGCACCTTCACAAACGATCTCAAGATGAGTATGCGTAAGGAAAATAGAGTCTTAATAACATAATAGGAAATTAAAACAAATTACATTACGACAAGTAAAACATTCAAAAATCAAAATTCTATAACTTAAAAAATTTATGGAATAATTTAATGAATTTGTTAAAATGAAATTTTAAAATTATAAATTTTAAAAAAGAATGTTACCTTTAATAGCTGCGATTAAGTGTCTAGAATCTGCAGAAGATGGCTTAGGACATGTGGTAGTTGGTGACAAACATCCGGATCTCACTTGCCTCCTTATAGACTTGTTTGATCCAAGTAATTTTTGTAACATCAAGTTGAGGAACGGACAATGTAAGGCGTCCAAAATATGTGCCCATACCTTACCTCAACCAAAAACTTGCAACTCTACAATGTTTGCATTACTTGTTACAACTTGGACAATGTTTTGATGCCCCACCACCTCAATATAATCGATGAGGACACCAAAAATGAATTGGACATCCTTCACTTTCCCCTCACAATCAATTTCCCTAAAAACATTGCCCCTTTAGGGCACAATGCAACCAAATTGATCAATGACCTATTTGTCGTATCTTTCCATTATTCGAAAATGATGGAAACCCTATTTTGAGCCATCAATTCTTGATGGGAAACAATGCCTCTTCAACTTTTTTATTTATTTTGACAATAAGGTGGTGCACACCTTTTCATACCACGAGCAAGTGTACCCTTTAGGGACTTCATTAATACATCTTACCATATTAAATCCCAATAGTATGGTGATCTAGCAACATTAAAACGGACACCACATGCATACATAACATTATTGATGTAGGAGCATCCCAGGATAATCAGATAAATACATGAATTTTGAAGTTTTGGTTAGGTAAGGTGGCATGCACAAGAAAATGAATAGGTCAACAAAACATCCAAGGCGAGGAAGAATAATACACGACAATACATAAAAGTTTTAAAGAAGAGTGTGACAAAGTTACACAACAACGTGCAAAGATCTTAACCCAAGGTTTTGAAGCATTAGATGAAACAAGGGGAACATGAATCTTTCAACAAGGAAAACAAAATGAACTCGGAGGGACTACTTGAGGGAAAAAAATGACAAGGTGGTAGGTTCATTAAGGATGTTAGCTTAATAGTGACATATAGTTCTAGATAAACTCTCTCAACTACCAAACCAAGGGGTAGTTGGCCACCATTAATGCACAATAATTCAAATGTGAGTCGAGCGAGATCATGAGAGGATTCTAGAAGGAAATTCAAATTTTCTATTGAGTGGGAAAAGAGGCCTATAAATATCTTCCAAAGTGCAGAATATAGGGACTTTTGGAGACTTTTTGAATATTTTTGGGAGAGAATTTTGGAGAGATGATAGTAAGTATCAAATTTTTGAAGCCATCACCCTTAGAACTGTGTCAATTTTTGATTACGCATAGAGGGTAAGATATTGTAGATGTCGTAAAACTTATGATAATATATTCGATAAGTGAATTATTCCTTTGTGTTGAACTATGACCAAATGTTAGGCTCGGGAAGTACTTGATAGAGCCCTTTTTCGATATCGCCGTCAAATTGGTATCGAGCATGCTACTTTCATGTAAAGGGAGGACAAGTGGAACACCGATCGTGAGTCAACTAGTCGAGAAGGAGAAAAGATGTTGCCAAGAAGAGCCACCAAAATGGGTGGAACCAATGCAATTAATGCAACTATCATGGGAGCACTAGAGCAAGTGATAATAGAACTAGGGGTGTGAGGATAAGACTTGAAGTTGTTGAAGAAGATAGGTGACTAATATTTGTGGCACCGACATGTAAAGTGATGATGAAGGTGAAGCGGTAAGAAGAGGTGCACGCAACACATAAGTTTCTTAAGTGTAGAGGAAGAGGCTGGAGCCATAGGTGTGGGAGAAGTGCAATTACTTCAAGTAATTTCAAAAATGGTTTGCCGTGGACTGAGAATGAATGTTCTTTTGTTTTACGGAAGATTGGATCCAAAATAATTTGTGGACTAGTTAAAAACATAGGGCAATATTTTGAGTTTGAGGAAATAGTCGACCCATATTGTGTCAAAGTGGTGCAAACCAAGTTAAAGGAACATGTAGCATTGTGGTGGAAAGATGTGTAAAATGAGTGGTGAATAAGCGTTAAGGACAAAATACTACGTTGGGATCACATGGTCGCCAAAATGAGGAGTAATCTTACCATTCGATTACAAAATGAACTTATTTAAGAAGTTGTAAAATTTGAGATAGAAAGAAAGGTCGATTAAAGATTACACTGAGGAGTTTCATCGGATCATGATAAGATTTGGACACGTGGAAGTCGAACATGAGAAGGTTGCATGATATATAAATGGATTGAGATTTGGAATTTAGGAGGAGTTGAGTCATTTACGAATTCAGACAGTGAATGAATCTTATCAACTAGCCTTGAAGGTGGAGGAAAAGTTGGCGTGTAAAATTCAGAGAACAAGAAAAAGAGGAAGCCACAATGTACATGGTAGAGGAGGAAGTGACCGAGGATATACTAGACCACATGAAGATGAGCGTAATAGTGCACATACGTCATCACAAAATAGTGCACGAGATGAAGCATCGTACTCTTCAAGAGGGCATGAGAGATTTAGCCAAGGAAGGGAAGATGATTTTTGAAACATGTTTCAAGTTTGGATGATTGGACATCGTGCATTTGAGTGCCCGAATACACAAGGCGAGGTCACGAGTAGGCACACAAAAGTGGGCATACATGTAGCGTAAGATGAAATAGAGTTAGTGGGATCTACATAACATTTTGAGATACTAGAGTGCAAATAATCCTTTATGATAAGAAAGGTATTGTTCAAGACAATGCAAAGGGAAGATGAACCTGCACAAATAAAGAATGTGTTTAGGACCATTTGTAAGTCTGAAGGAAAATGTTGTAAATTGATTGTCGATAGTGGGATTATGAACAATCTTGTTTCTTGTGAAATGGTGGAAATATTGGGAATGAAAAGGATTGTTCCCAATCCTTACAAAGTTTCATGGCTACAAAAGGGACACAAGGTTCTAGTAAATGAGAAAAGTCTTGTGAAGTAGATTGGGAATTATTCGACGAAGTGTTGTGTGACGTGATGCCAATGGATATGTTTCATCTACTATTAGGAAGGCCTTGGCACTATGATAGAAAGGTTGTCCATGATGGACACATGAATATCATTCACATCAAGAAAGATGGGTGCAAGTTTAGCTTGTCACCACTAAAAGATGAGGAGAAAGGAGAAGTATGTAACTAAGTTTGTACATGAGAGTTTTGCTTGTATTAGGTAAATAATTATTACGAGGAGTTGAGAAAGAGAAGGTGTGTTACGTACTTTGGTACCAAAAGTGCATGGAGATTACAAAGAAAAGGAATAAGTACTCGTAGAAGTGCGTGAAGTGTTAAATGAGTTAAAAATATTATAATGGTGGAATTTCTCTAAGAATTTCCACCCAGTGTGCAATATCGATCACCAAATAGAATTGATGCTAGGAGCTAGTTTTCCAAACAAGGATCCATATAGAATGACCCCATAAGAGAGCAAAGAGGTGTGTAGACGAGTACATAAGTTGCTTGATAAAAGATTAATGCGTGAAAGTTTTAGTCCATGTACAAGACCTAGAGTCTTGACATCTAAGAAAGGAGGGAATGACACATGCGTGTTGACTCTAGAGCTATCAAAATGAACACCATTAACTATTGATTTCCATTACCTAGGATGGATGACCTAATAGATTGCCTTAGTGGTGCGGTATTTTTGAAGATTGACTGAAAAGTGGTTATCACAAAATCCGCATATGAGAAGGAGGTGAGTGGAAAACCACATTCAAAACAAAGGAAGGTTTGTATGAGTGTTTGGTTATACCATTTGGGTTAACTAATGCCTCGAGTGCCTTCATAAAATGATGAATGATGTGCTATTCATTTCTTGTAAAGTTTGTAATTGTATATCTAAATGATATATTGGTGTTTAACATGTCAAAGGAGGAACATCTTGAACACCCTGCAAGGTGATGAGGCGCTTACAAGAATAAAATTTGTTGGTGAACATAAGGAAGTGTACTCTTATGCATAAGGAGTTAGTCTACTTGGACTTCATGATATCCCAAGAAGGATTTTGAATGGATCCAGAAAGGGTACGAGTAATACTTGAGTGATTATCACCAAGAAATGTAATGAGAGGCATGTAGCTTTCATGGCTTAGCAATTTTCTACATGAAATTTGTAAGAAACTTCAATGGCATATGTGAAATGATCATGGAGACAATGAAGGGAGATTGCAAGGAATTTGTGTGGAAAAAGAAGTAGATCTCAACTTCTATGAGTTAAAACAAAAGATTACAACACAACCGGTGTTAGTGTTGCCAAAGTTTTGAAGTTATTCCAAATGGATTGTGACCCAATGGAATAACTATTGACAACATGATAAGCCAAGAAGGTATACTTATATCCTATTTCTATGAAAAGTTAAATGATTTGAGGAAAATATTTTCAACCTATGATCAAGAGTTCTACATAATAATACATGCATTAAAGAAGTGGAGGCATTACTTGTTTTCAGATGAGATTATTTTTTACATTGATCATCAAGCATTGTAATTTATCAATAGTAAAGAAAAATTGAGTCAAATGAACATGAAGTGGGTGGAATTCCTATAAATTTATTCATTTATGTTGAGACTCAGAGGTGGAAAGTCCAACAAGGTTGCGAGATACACATCGAGTCAAAGAGTGCTATTGTTGACAAAAATGCACAATGAAATCATGAGATTTGAGAGCATGAAGGAGTTATATGCAAGACAAGGATTTAAAGGAAGCATGGGAGGCATGGAAAGAACCAACATGCATGGATAGGATGCCTTGGTTAGATTATTTTATTCAAGAAGGAATGTTGTTTCGAGGAGCATAGTTGTGTATATCACAAGGATCAATGCGTGAGAACTTAGTCAGGGAAAAACATAGTGGAGTTTTAGGAGTTCACTTTGGAGGTGAAATTTTTTTGGCACAGATTGAAGTGGCGATACTATTTTCTAAATATGGGAAAAAATATACACAAATATGTGCAACGATGTGAGGTTTTCTATTTGATCAAGGGGCGTAAATAAAACATAGGTTATATTAGCCTTTACCCATACCAAGGAGGCCATGGGAAGACATTAATATGGATTTTGTGTTGGGATTTCCAAGAACATAAAGAGGAAATGATTCCATTTTATGGGAGTAGTAGATTTTCAAAAATGGCACATTTCATTGCATGCAAGAAGACGAGTGATGCGAAGGGAATCACACATCTATTTATCATAGAAATGGTGTGATTACATGGATTACCAATGAACATAATGTCGATAAGTATGCCAAGTTCCTAGGTCATTTTTGGAGGAATTTGTGGAAGAAATTGGGAACAAGGTTAACTTATAGCTCAACATACCATCCATAAACTGATGGGTAGACGAAGTGGTGAACAAAAGTTTAGGCAATTTATTGTGCAACTTGGTACAAGACAAGCCAAGCTAATAGGACATGATGTCGACACATGCTAATTTTTCCTATAACAAATTTGTTAATAAAAGCATAGGAAAGATCCCCTTTCAAATTGTTTATGAGACTAGTCTTTGAGGATTCACGAGAGTTACAGGAGCTAATAAAAACCGAGTGTAGAAGCACATGAGTATGTAAAAATATGTGTATACTACATGAGGAAGTGTAAAGAGAAATTAGAGAAAAGTAATCAAGGTTACAAGGAATTTGTAGACAAAAGGAAGAGACCCAAGGCATTTGAAGAAAGGGATCATTAATGAAACATTTTCAAAAGGAAATATTCCCTAAAGGAACTTACAATAAGTTGAAGTTTAAGAATATTGGACCATGCGAGTGTTGCGAGAAGATAGAGCCGAATGCATACATGGTAGAGTTTTCAAAAGAATTACATATCTCCCTAATATTTAACGGTTTAGACATGTATGAGTTCGATGAAGGAGACACTAATAGGAAGAAGGAATAAGATTAGTATGCGATAGGATTTGAATAATATGCACAAAAAGAGGATGACATTTTAGACTAGAAAAGACAAATATTAGAAAGGAAAGCTGAGGAAATTAAGACCATATTGGACTCAATGGTGACAAAGAATATGTGTGGAAAAGAATACATGGAATATCTTCGAAGTGGAAGAAGTGCACGAGAAGAATATGCAACATGCATACGTATGAAGGATATTGGTCGAGATAGGTCATACTTTGGAGCCTAACTCATGAGACAGAGATCAATTTTGTTTTCCTAGGGTGTTTCATGCGGGAGCATTATGGGACAATCAAAGAACTACATGAATTTTGAAGTCTTGGCTAAGTAAGGTGGTGTGCACATGAAAATGAGTAGGTCGGAAAAGTAGCTGGGGCACATAACAATGGTATAGGGTAAGTGCATGGAGATGGGCGGCCAAAAAGTGGTCGATTTGTGATTTGAAGCAAAATACAAGTGCGTTTTAGAAAATTGCATTTGTATTTTGAATTACTAGGTTTAGTAAATACTAAGTGTAAAACACGTACATACGTATAACACGAGTGTGTTATAACGTGCTCATAATCATCTTAGCAATTAGGGTCACTCTATACCTTATGGAACTAGTCTCACAACTCAATAAGTCACAGTTTAGAAGATAATATTTTATATTTTAATTTGATTAATACATATGTATTTTTTTTTTTCAGATTTCAAAATTCACCCTAAATTAACTAGTGGTTAAATTCTACAATCGATATCTATTTTGGGAAATAATATAGTCATTGTTTAGGTTTTGGGGCCTTTTAGATTGGTTATTGAAATTTTTACTAGTTTTAGATGTGTCAAAATTATATTTTTATAAAACTCACAACTCCCAAAGTAGCAATAGTTGCTTGAATATATGGACTCGTGAAATTCCTTATAACACATAACAAATCAAAATAGATACAAGTTTTTATCGATTTAAAAGTCTTTGTGAAATCTACAAATACTATTCCCACTATTGGGACTCGTTATAAAAATCAACTAAAATCATAAAGTTTCTTTTGCAATGGTTTTTACTAGGACCATTGATAAGTTTCACTTGTTCAACGCGACTCAACTTGTCTCTCTACTCTTTGTCACTCTAGCCCCTCAAATGGTGGACTTGACTCACTTTATGTTTTCTTAGGTTCTATAACCATACTACTTTGATTATAAACCTAATGCTTGAGCCAAAACATGCTCCCTTGATTAGATCCTCTACTCTGTGACACCTATTGTGACATATCTACCTTCTCCTCCCTCTTCTATTTCTCCACATGTTTCTAAAACTATTCCATCCGTGAGATCACCTCTATCTCTTCTCTCCATTATTTCCCCTATATTCCTATATATAAACCATGTTACACATGTCATGAAGATCTTGGGCATGATATTTAAGATTGTAGTACCCACCGAAAACATATAAAGAAAATCAAAGTGGAGGCTAGGAGAGATCAACAAAAGTCTACACCAATCTATTTCTCTCATTACAATTTTTCCTTACATATAAATGATATTTTTTAGGTTATCTATCATAAGCACTAAATCTAAGAAACCTTTCCTTGTGAACAAAGTGAGGGGCATATCCTCCATCACCAAAAAAACACTTTATGCCATCATCTCTATCGTACCTTACTTTTCCTTCCCCCTCATCCCTCCATTATGATATACACCATGACGTTCTCACTAAGATCTTTGAAAAAATTTAAGACTCTCTTTTCAATATATGATCTAATGTTCAAGGATGTATCCAAATCATTTAGGATAACTTAGAGGACTTCATGATTTAAACTCAACATCAAATTATACTTCAAGTATCCAACATCATAAATGACACATGTCAATATTTTCCATGTTGTCATTGATTCACTCAATTTACTTGACACACCTCATATCTCTCTATTATGTATCCCACTTGGGTTTATCTCTCCCTCTTTGGTTTCTTCCCCCCGCTTGGGTTTCTACAACCATTTCTTCAAATCTAGGATACTTTTGTCATTCATATATCCCTTCCTACTTAGGTTTTTATGGCCATTACTTCCTACTTTGGATGTTTTGCTAATTTATCTATCAACTCCCATTTGGGTTTATATGGCCATTGATTCCTACCTCAAATACTTTGGTAAATTTTCTCTCATCTTTCACTTGGGTCTATCAATCAAACCTTTATCTTACACATCTTACCTACTTTATTATCCTCATTATAAACCTTTTATTTATTCATTTTTATTATCCATACATGTTCATACATTTGTGCACAAATAAGAAAATGAAATCATAAAAGTGTGTCATATATGTATGCCATCAATAAGAAACAATATCATGTCATATATATAACAAAATTAATAATTTTATACATCATTGATACAATATATCTCTAACAAACACGTCATCCATGACTCATAGATCTTCTTCCTTGACTAGAGGTTATTCAATGCTTAAAGCAAACGGTTCCCGAATCGTAACACGTATGAACCATACTAAGGATGTGGCTCTAGAACAAGCCCCTATCGTCTCTACCTTTGATCTAGTTACTTGAATCTACTATGATATGTTCTACAAAACATAAAACCCATATCATTCATTAACAATATTACATCATACTCTATGTATGTAGTGTAAAACCACGATTTTGTAAGTTATCTTGGTGATTATTTTTCATACTGTTGTAACTGCTGAAATGAAGGCAAACATGTTAATATATATTTTGATCTTAAGGGAATGTGTTGCAAATCTGGATTCTTGCATGCTGTAATTTATTTGCATGGGACAACAGTTATTGTTACTTGTGTGTTTGCTGACGTGACGACAAATTGTCGTATGCTTGCTGAACTCTTTATGTTGTGGCCTTCTTGTAATCGCTTTGTCGATTTACTCTTGAACTGAATTGAAGGTTGATATAAATGTGCAGCACCTGATTGCAGGTATGAACAGTTGGCACGTAGATGCCAACGGAAAAGGGTTCGATTCACGAACCATACACTGTCGTAACGTGAGACCCCGTAAGGCGAGGAATGCCGGGATACGGGTGGCTCAGGTATGTTAACAAAGGACGGAATGTCCTGTACAGTGTTGAAATTGGAAGTCAGTCGGGAAGACTTGACTGGATTGAAGGTTGATTAGTGTTAGGTGTTAGAAGGAATTAGATCCTAATCTAATCCTAAGCTCTACCTTACATCCTAAACTACTATCCTAAGTGGATTTTTAAATTATATAAAAGGTGGAAATAGACCTAAGTTCTATTAACCTAAAGACTAGGCTATGACCTAGGTCGAACACTAATATGAATCCTAAACTAATCCTAACCTAGAAGGGGACGCACAGACCCATGGGAGAGGATAAGGATGAGGGGTGTTTAATGGCATTAATGTGAAGTCCTTACGTGGACAGTGCCAGTTTGGCGGGGACAGGGAGAAAGATGGAGGTAGCTAGTTGGTTATGGAACTAAATTTTGTTTGCATGTAAAATTTGAAATTTGGTGGTTCGCAAACCAAGTCGGCGGTGGCATGAGAAAATAGGAAAAGGCTGAGCCTTTAATGCATTTAATTTTTTTGGTCTTCGTGACCAGTCCGCCTTGGAAAGTGTATGGAGGAAATTTTGATTGTTTATCGTGTTGTTCGGATTTTTGGGAAGTTGCTCTGCATTTGGTTTTTGCTTGGTTCAGTCGAACCAATTTCATTTGGTTTTTATCACCATTTCTTTGGAAATCGGAGGCTGTTGCTGAGCCTGTAGAGGAAAGGTGATTTTGGGAAGCTCGTGTTGTCGCCGTGGAAGGAAACACCTTCTGTAGACGTGGTTTTCTTTGAGTTTCGAGGAAGAATTTGCAGGCATGTTAAGCCCTTCTCTTTAAAACACTTGCTTTGTTTAAGCGTCTCATTAAAACAACCCTGCTCTTGGGTTTTGGGTTTATTCGATTTTGTTGTCATTGTTTGAAATGATATGAGTGGAATCGTTTCTTGCTGTTGTGTTTGATCTGTCTTTGCATGAATTGGAGTAGGAAATACGAACTTGCTGTGTGGGTTGTTTGACAGTTTGGAGAATTCGAAATGGGTATTTCTTTCTCTGTTAATGTTTATATGAAAACGGAACAGGCAGTATGAGTTGTTCTCCTTACTGTGCAATCGTTCTTTTGTTATATGAACTTGAATGATGAAATCTGTACAGGCAGTAGGAGTTGTCTTTCAGTGTTGAGCAATTGTTCTTTTGCTATATGAATTTCAGTGATGAAAACTGTACAGGATGTACGAGTTGTTGATGTTGTTTCTATACTGAAATCTTTAAAAGGAAATAAGATCCTTTTTCCTTCTGCTGTTTTGGATTTTGTTAGAAATAGCATATGGGTTTTATTGAGCTTATGAACTCGATTTAAAGGAAGAAATGGTAATATTTTATTGCGTTGTCCCTTTTTCTTGCATAAGAAATGAACGAATAACGTTTTGGGTATTCGTGGAAGTAGGAAAAGTTAACTATTTTCCTTCTGAACTTGCATTTGATTACATTCCTTCCTTGCTGTGAGGACAGGATGATTTTGTTGTGTTTTATTGATGTTGTTCGGTCTTCCTGTTCGGACTGTTGTCACGATTACAAACTTGGCCTTGTATTTCTGTGCAATGAATGATTATATTTTCTTCTTGCTGTGATGGAAAGTTGATTCCATTGCGTTTTGTGGTTGCGATTTGGCTTTTGATTCGAACTGTCTTGTGAATGCGAACTTGACTTTGGATTGCTGTGCAAAAGAAGAAATGCATGGGAATTTGTCTTGTTGTTTGGGTCTGTCTTGACTGTACAAAGCTTACGCATTTAACACCCTATACGGGTTTACTTTGATAGAGGTATTGATAACTGATTATTGCATTCTGAAGTTCTGCATATTATCATGAACTTGAAAAATGGATTTCGGGTAGGGGTGTTTTATTTCATTCTGAGAAAATGATTGTTTCTTACTGAAATTATAGGGAAACTAGTTCTTCCTTTCTCTGTTGTTTTAGATTTCGAAAGAAATAGTAACTGGGTTTATTGAACCTTATAAGTTCGGATTGTTGGAAGTGACAGCGGTATTTAGATTATTTTTCTGAGTGTTGTGCTTTCTGTACAAATGAAATATTTAATTGTTTCGTGTGGTCTTCTGATCTTGGCACTGTCATTTAGAAGAAATGAAATCAGCCTGAACAATTCTTGTTGAGTCTGAAGAAAATGGTTGTTTTCTTAGTGAAAGGTTAAAGGAATGAATTCGGAAATAGCATTGGAAGCCTTACTGTGCATTATGATTTGGTCTTGCTGTAGGTAACAACAATGTGTAAATTGTATTTTGAACTGTATGCGTTCATGGAAATAGAAGGTCATGTGAATAATTGATTATGTGATTGTATAACTGTTAATTGGTTAAAAATATAGTGAAAGAAGTATGGAGTCTTCTAGTACAGTAAGTACATAGTATACATCCTTATACTATTTGATCTATGATAAATACGATGTTGTACTAACCTGTTTTTGGGTATTCATATGAGCCTGATTTAAATGAAATATTGATAAGGACGATAAATTCTTCCTTGTTTTCATTTAAAGCTGATTATGAATGAAATTATTCTTGCTGTTGGAAAGTGAATTCCGAATGGATTTTGTAAGTTTCACTCTGAACTGTTATCTTGATTTGTGTCTCGTTTGGATTCAATTTTTAGGACAGTCATGAGGAAAGAAATAGGAATGTGGATGGATAACTTGGAAAAATGATCTTTTCTTCTTTCATTCAGTTGGAAATCTGTAATCGTTTAAGAACGAATTTTGTAGTGCTTGGGTATGAGCAACTATATGCATTGTTGTTTGCTTTCTCGTCTGTGCTTGATTGCTTGGAATCCAATGTGATGCATGAACTGAAAGGAAAGTAATTGGTTTACGTTTCAGTTAGTTTTACCCTTTGCATTTATTACTAATGAAAGGAATGGAAAGGATAACAGTTATGTTATATCAGCAGTATGCTACTTGTATTCCTAAACTTTACAAATATTGTAATTTGGAACTTGTAACGGTTATGTGGAAAATAGGACAGCAATTCTTTGGCTGATTGGGATGGTATTTAGATGGTTCAGTTGTTATGTTGTCCATTCTTTTGATGCTTAATTCTTGATTGATGTTCATACTGTCGTTTCATAAAAGCAGGGTTCTTTTATTGAGACAGTTAATTAAAGCACCTCATTTTAATGACAAGTGCTTAATATGCTCAGTTCATTGAACTGACTTGGCAAGTAATTTTGCAGATGGAAATTGATTAGAATGAAGACATGGTTGTTTTCTGATGCTTCTTTTGATTATCTAGAAGATGAATTGTATTTGTTAGTTATTATTCCTCTACGAGGAATTGTGAAAAGAAGAAAGTACATTCTTCTATCTATGAGTTGTAACGATGTTTTATATAAACAAAGTCCAGTCAGTTGGATTGGAAAATGTATGGATTATGAAATGGATTGATGAATACAAATACAAGTGTGATATTTTAATAACTATATCAGTTTGATATTGTTGATTAAATTGGAAATATAATGTTATTTCTTGATTTGGATTTATTTAATTGTCCTTGGATGGATGTTAAAAAGGAATTGATATCTATTCTTACCTAAATGCAACTTTTAAGTTGAAATGTGCAATTAGTTCATACTTGGGTAAAGATGAATTCTTAATTGACATTAAAAAGGATTAGGAAGAATATGATTCCATAACTGATAGGTATTCAGGATTAGCTTGGAAGCTAAGGAATATCAATTAACTTAGGAGTAATCGAACTTCGCTTTCGAACTCCATTAATAACCTCGTATGTTAAATTCAGAAAGAAAGGATATGGGATAAATATATCCAGAGCTAATGGACCTTAACTATGTAAGGTTAAGGAAAATAAATGAATACATTTATTGGGAATTAGACCTTGTTTAAATGACGTCTAATAAGTGGAATTGAATTTAGTTACTGCCTAGAAAATCTTGGATAAGTTTAATAGGTTAAACTTATCACGTCCGTCGATAACGGGCTGCTTAATCCAAAGATTAAGAAGAAAGTCAAGTAGAGAAAATGCAGCCCTTTGGTACAAAGGAGAAGATGCATAGAAAACTAGAGGACGGATTTAGTCTCTCTTAGTTTGCATACAATTTGTAACAGGAAAGAGGATAAAGGATCAGCATGGTTCTTTGAAAGTTGATCTTAAATATTAAGATCATATCCTAATCACTTGAAGCGGGATGTGTACTCTTGATGGGAGGAATTCCGTAGGACATTGACATATGCCAGCTACAACAAGGTGTCTTCATGAAGACGGGGTCTTCATGACAACACAATGTTATAGCTGACATATTACAATGCCCTCCCGAATTAAATCATCAAGAATACATAGGCTGAATGTGAAGTTCTTGGTTGGGATAGGAGTATGATCACGTATACAGAGTGACTCCGGAGGACTAAAGATGACTAGACACACGGAGTCATGGGAAACGACACCGTATGTCTGCGTATCTTTAGTTACCATGAGTGCCTTCCTATATTCGTTCATATTGCTAGTGGGAAATTGGAAATTTGAATCTAACCTTAAATTGAAAGGACTGGTAGGAACCAGGAAAGACCATTCTAGATAATAGGTGAAGTGAAGTGAAGGACGTATTCCATTGATGTGTATCACATCCAGGAATATGATCATGCAAAGCATGTGAAAATCTTTGGCCAAAGTATCGCAAGTGCTGGTTGCGTTGTCCTAATCACTTAATTTAAGATGCAGGATGTCAGATGAATATCAGTAATAGATATTGAGATAGAATTCTTAAATGGATCACTTCGATAACCGAAACGTTAAGAGAACTTGTATATATAATATACTATGCATGAACGAACATGAAGGATCGGTTGTTGCGAGTCATGAAATGAAAGATCGTTGAAACTCCGAGCCATGAAAATGGGAGATCGCAGGTTCTTCGAGTCATTTACGGTAGCATATAGAATCATTATAAGATTGAATGGCATTGAATGTGTGTTCCATATTGTAAATATGCGAAGAGGGAACATTAGTTTTAAAAGGAAATTGTGTGTTCCAAGCTATATCTTTGTTTGGGCAGAGATCAATTATTAAAACTTGAACGTGTGTTTGAATTATATAATTCAAAACAGAGAACGTTATATAAAAATAAAAATAAAAATTTTCCTTGTTCTAGTATCTTAAAATGGGGATGTTACATGTAGGATGGAATATATGATCATCCATGTCTATACAATTGCTGCTCATGGTGTTATTCCCTACTTCTCTCTACTCTCTCCTACTTGATAAATTGTCTCTCATGTTTGTCCCCAACCTCCATAACCTATAGTCCCTTTACTCCTCTTATTCCCTTCAGAATTACCTCCTAACTCCCAATTATGGGGCATGCCTCACTTGACATGGCCTCAATGGTGGAATAGATACTACCATTCCTGTTATCTCACCTCTTTGTCTAGCACATCGTCAATGATATTCTAAGAGGGGTTGTGGCACTACATAAGTTAGGATACACCCAATTTTTGATGGTTTCTAACCATTTCTCTCATGTAGGGGCCGTCAATGAATTTCCTCCTAAGTAGGTTCTTGAAATGGCTTGCCAAGATTAGGGTGTGATCAAACTTGGTCATGTGGGTTAGACAAAAATATTTTAGAGATGTTGCTATTATACCATAGTTCTCTTATCCTTGTTTCATTTCCTCCTTTTCTTCACACATTATACCCATTATGTATGTTTGTCTCACCATGTCCACTTTCTTACACTCTTTCATGCTCTTATCTCTTCTTTTAGTCACATTGGGCATTCCTCATTTCCCCAATTTATTCTTTGGATTTCATCTCCATTTCTTTTCCACCTCATGACCTTAGGTTTCCCTCAAGGTCGATGCCATCACCCAAGCACAATGGTTTCAGGTTTGATTTCTACCATGGTGATGCCATTTTCCACAGTAACCACATAATATATATACACACACACACTTGGCCACACTTGTTGTTTGTATAATTCAATCACCAATTCGTACCAAAATGCTACATTTGCTTACACATTGAACACTTGCACATATTTTTATACTTTAGTTTTGGAGCTTTCCATTTTGCATTTAGGTCACCATAGTGAGCTAGGATTAGAGGTATTCATCTTTAGATTTCCCCTTCTCCACCCATAATGATTCTCTTTTGGTGTTGTTTTTTTTTTTCAGGAGGATTAAACATCAACATCCACATTAAAAGTAAGTATTTCTAATGTAGGCCTCACGGGAACTTTCTCTTCAGAAGAAGATAAGAAAGACTCGGTTACGAATAGGAACATAGGATATTGGACCTGTGATCATGAAAAGTTGAAGTAAATTGAGGAGTTTATATTTTCCAATCAATAAGAAGTGGGTGCATTAATAACTAAATTATGATGCCATGTAAAGAATGTACAATATTTATGATAATAAGGAAGATGTTCAATGTATGATAGAAATGGAATGAAGAAACAAACAATGTCTTGAAGAAATTAAAACATTCCGAAGAAATAATATCTTAAGTGGTTCAATCAATGATGCATTTTGGGCCAATTTGATCCTCATTGACCTAATTTTGAAAATATGATGTTATTTGGGGTTTAATTTGATCCCATCCTTCATGAGGATTCTCCACATACCTTCAACCTATATTTAGATGAGGAAACCTCTAATTCATCTTCCTCTCATCAAATAATGGATTGGATTCAAGTAGGGGTTATGAGAAAATTGCAATCAGATCGTGATAACTTGGTAAAAAGTATGAGTTTCTTCCTATTTGAATTTATCCTCTTAGGAACATGGTTATATTTATCTCATTCCACACTTTACACTAATCTAGTGAATTTTATGATGGTATACTTGTATACTCCTAGCTAATAGTGATTTCACTCAATTCAACCTAAACATGGTCTTGCACAAGACTATACATGATGATAGAGATATCTTGTAAGGAGAATTTTACACACATATAATAACCTTAGTTTATTTTTTCATTTCTACCGAAGGTTAAATAAGAGAATAAATATTGTTCAAATTGAGCCATGTGAAACTAATTGGAAATTTATGATGTGATTTTTATTTCATCTAGGGCTAATTACAACTCTAGACAAGATTTGTTGATAAAACATGTAAGAGGAGCGTGATAAAGAGTCATGAAGAGAAATCTCCCACTCACTTCCAACACATAGGTATATAGAACCTAAGAAAACTTAAAGTGAGTCAAGTCTATATTTGAGGGGCTTGAGTGCTAAAGAGTAGAGAGACAAACTAAGTTGTGTTGAATAAGTGAAACTTGTCAAGGGTCTTGGAGAAACACCATTGTAATAGCTTTATGATTTTTGTAATAGTCCCAATAGTGGGAGTAGTATTTGTAGATGTTGTCAAGGATTTTTAAATTGATAAAAACTTGTATGTGTTTTGATTTGTTATGTGTTATAAGGAATTTCATGAGTCCATATATTCAAGCAACTGTTGCTACCTTTGGGAGTTGTGAGGTTTATAAAATATAGTTTTGACACATCTAAAACTCCTACAAATGTCAATAACTAATCAAGAAGGCCCCAAAACCTAAACAATGACTATATTATTTCCCAAAATAGATATCAATTGTAGAATTTAAACCCTAAAATATTTAGGTTGAATGTTGAAATCTTGAAAAATACCTATGTATTGACCATATTAGAATATGAAAACTATCTTCTAAACCATGACTTATGGAGTTGTGAGACTAGTTCCATAAGGTGTAGAGTGACCCTAATTTATTATATTTACTAAAATAAATTTAAAGTATAATAAAATATAAAAGTTAATAGATGAAAAAATTATAACAATTATTTTTGTAAATATATAGCTTCCAACGCACATATACAACATTGTAAAGATGAAGGCGCTCACATTATAACATGCTTGTGTTTTCTCTTTTTGGGATGGAAATTTCCAATCCATAGTATTGGATTTGTCTAGGACTAAGCATAAGGTTTGGTTTGTGTAATCCATGAATAAATTCGTGTTTTATAGAAAAACCTAACAATCTCAAGTGTACACCCCGATTTCTCTTATGTTATAAGACAATATTCTAAAAAAACTTGACTACAACGCCAAGGTCTATTTTACATTTGTGATTGTCTACACCTTTCTAAAATATGATTAGTTTAAGACTCTCCTCATTTTCTTTTACTAGCACCTTATTTTCTTGCCAAAACACATGTATACTTTTTATACACAATTCATGATTTTTTCATCCAAAATTTAAAAATAGTTATATCTAAACTCCATTCTACACGCATTAATTTTTTTGACTATTTTTATCAAAATTAGGGGGTGTACACATAAATATTTCATTTTTGAGATGTGTTCACTTTAAAAATTAGTAAAAAACTATATATTCCTCGAAAAATATGAAAAATCGGTGGGACCTCGTACATGGTATTAACTAAGTTTCTCCTGAAGGGATTTGTAAAATAGTTTATGGAATACAAAAATGGGGGAGGGGAGGGAACACATAAAAAATATGCACACTTTGTGTGCGCACCAAATTGACATTATTAATCTCCACCACTTAAAAAAATTGATAGTTTAGAAACTAGATTCTAAACACTACGATTTTATTCTTATCACATTGTTAAATTTTGAGCATATGCATGCCAAATTATTAACTAAAGTTTAGTTTTGGTTGATTTTAAGGAAAAAGTGGCCACTTTTGACCCCCTTCCCCATTTTTATGCACTTAACCTACACAAAAGTATGCAAAAGTTTTGAATAAGGAAGGACGTAACAAAGTTACACAACAACACATGAAGATCTTAATCGAAGATTTTAAAGAATAAGATAAAATAAGGGCTACACGGAGCTTTCAACAAGGAAAATAGAATACACAAGGATGGATTATTTGAGGGTATAAAATGACAAGGTGGTAGGTACATGAATGATGCCAACTTAGGAGTGAGGCGGGGTTCTGTTATCCTGTAAAATTGACAAGGGCAATTTTGCGGGTAACCTTACCAAATTTTGTTCTGTTTCCTCGTAGAGATCCCTTAGCATTCGGGGTCCCTCAGCATTCGGAATGGTGTATTATTCCCTCCCAGAAAATATAGTTTCTCAAACTTAGTCATTTTGGTCCTTTTTAGGCTAGGCGCAGATTTTGTCCATGCAACACAAAGCTTATTTGTGCCCCCTTTTATTCCTTGGCGCACCCTTTGGAGTGTTGACACAACAATTGTTGTGCCTCCCTTTGATGCACCTTTCTTTCCTGCGCCGAGGCGCATGCGCCAACATGTCAACAACAAAAATTTTGCACCCTTAATTGGTGCGCCAAGGCGCTCAAAATCCCGTGTTGACAGTCCTAAATTTACGCAGTAAGGCGCAGATTTTCCTTGTTGTGGCATATACCCGTGCCAAAGGCGTGAAGTTTTTCATGTCGACACGTATTTTAGTGCGCCCTTTAGAAAAAGTGGGTGGTGCATTTATTACACTTTTGGCTATATATAGGCGCATCCACCCTGTCATTTTCACAATTGAAAACATGTGAAAACTTTATTTCTCTGCACCTGTCAGCGCTTTGTCATCCTTGTGTCACGTTCGTGGACCCCACCTCGTTTCTCTCATCCTATATATATTAGGGTAAGTGGTCCTTGCTCTCTTGTGTTTTTGTTTTGGTTTGGTTGTTTGTGGGATGTAATAAAATGAATCTGAAGAAACCATAAACCCCTCCAACTGTTTTGCATTTTTCCCTCCTCAGCCATTTCCACCCTCCTTCCAGATCTGTTGGCTTAGAGGGCTCTGTCTCAAAAATGAACCCAGATCTCTTTCCTATGCCCCCTTCACTGTCTAAATCCATGTAGAAGGAGGCCTAAAAAACCTGAACCCATCAGGAAGGAGAGAAAACCTAAAAGCTGTCATTTCCACCCACAGTTTTCTCTTGCAATCGCCTACCTTGTTACAAAAAACACAGTCACGCCAAGAGGGTGCACTGTCCCCAATTGCAGCATGAATCCTTCCTACACCAAGCAAAACCAAGTAAATCCTAACCCCGGTGCAGGCGCAATCCTGCTTACAACAACAAAAGTGTCATGCAATCCTTTCTGCGCGCGCCAAAGGCCCCATCGACGCACATGAAGTTAGTGATACACCTTTTAATGTTGTGCCCCCTTTATTCCATTGGCACACCAAAAGTCCATGCAACATGTCCCATATCTGCGCCCTTGGCGCATCCTACCCTCATGCAACACCAAATTTATTTGCACCCAGTATAAAACCTCATATAATGGCGCAGGCGCACATCTGTCTACAACAACAACAATGTTATATGTAAATTTCCTACGCCTGTGCCCTTTGGTGCTGATTTCTTCCTTGCAACACTCCACTTCAGTGTGCCATACTTTTAACCCTACAGCCTGTAACTTTCTGTGCCCTGCGCCCAGAGGCTTTTAAATTACTAACTCCTCATTCTGTAGAGCTTTGATGGAAGATCTAATAGCTAACATGGCTCTTCTGCGTTGGACTTCACTCCTTCTTCTTATAGATCAGCAACTGAACTCAGATCCACATATGTCTACATCAAGCAAGAGGCCAACCAAGTCAAAGGGTAAGGCCAAACTCACAGAGGAAGAGATGAAATACAAATATCAAAGGGTCAGAATGCCCGAGTCCCAGGCAGAATGTGACCTAGACATTAGAGATTCCAGAACTCGGCCACATTGACATGGATGATTTTTGGGCCAGAACCAGGAGGGTCACAGGCAGTCCTTGGATGGAAAAACTGGTAGGCAGTGGTTTGCATTTCTCCGGGGAATCCCCGTCAGTGCGGTGAATAATGAATTTATGATGGTGGTGGCCCATTGTTATAACAAAGACACAAGGTGTGTCGAGAATGAAAAGGGCGAGGTCATAATCAACCTCACTGCCCGACACTTTGAGATTATGCTAGGTATTCCCCACCACCAGACATTTTGTGGCTGTAAGCCAAGAAGACTGCACCAAGGCGTGGGAGGAAAACGAAGACAAGTGCATGCAGTTAATGAATGAGGTGTACCTGAAGAATAAGAAGGTGATAACCAGGTGGCCACAGGTTATTCACCGCAATGACTTCTCTGAGGAACTGAGTGATACCATCACCTTCCTAAGCAGAGTATTTGGGCTTTCTGATGCCCATTACTTCCACAAATGGATGCTCAGGTATCTGGAAACCATGAATAAAAACGTGCCCACTAGCATTTTGAATGGGCAGAAATCATAAGCAAAGCACCATCTCTAAGCAGCTCCAACAACTCACCACAACGGGAGGTTCTACATGAACTCCTACGTAGTCTACGTTGCAGCCTTAGAGAGAGACTATCTAAAGACTGAGCCGATGTGGGGTTTGGCCTCAGGTGAAAATATACGAGTACTACCTAGAGTTGAAGCTGGAGAATAGTATCCCACAGTTCACCAAGATCAACGATGCCTTTTTCTACGGCATCATCTGCCTATTGAGGCCCAATATGACTCACGGTTGAACGACCAAGAGCATAGTCACGACAACCGAGAAGTGGGGGCGTTGTTTACACAATTCCCCACTTTCACCTATCTCAGGGTAGCTAACTTCTTGGGGGAGCCCACTAAATTACCAAGGTATGCAGGCCCTAAATTGATCCTATTGGAGCTGTCCAGGCAGCTCATAACATATCACGAGAAGTGCCTGAAAAGGAAGAAGGGTGGAACTCCTTTCCCCCTCACAGTGGGTAGGTACACCTGCATTTCCCACACCAAGGCCTGGGAAATGTTCGCAGAGCTGGAACTGCTTAACCTAAAGCACAATTTCCTGGCAAGGCCCACCTTTGATCCAAGAAATTACCTCCCAAAGGCAAAACTTGATCCGATCCACGTTCCACAGATCGAGGACATCTACATCAACCTGTATCATGAGGTCAAACTCAGGAGAAAGGATCACTCCCACCTGGCCCTAGCGGAAATTATTCAATATGGTGTGGCCATTGTTCCAAAAGGTTTCCAAACAACCGATCAAGAAGTTGATCAGGTATATCTAGACACGGATGGGGACAACTGGCCGTTTGCCGAAATTGATAGGACAAAGGCACCTCAGACCATTGAGGTAAGGGTTAAGGACACACTGCGGTGAACAGAGCATTGGTGCAGAATGAACGACCTTATCTACCTTGGAGTAGATTTCACCATGTCCCCTTTGGGCAACGCACTGTCAGGTCAAAGCATCTGCCAAAGGGAAAAGGAAAAGATAAAGAGGGAGAATCAAGCTCCACTCAAGAAGAAGCTCCTGAGAGCCCTCCTTCCACCGCACAGGAACAGGTTGTAACTCTGGTATCCCCGGAGAAAGAAGTGGCAGAGAGTGTTCCAATGGGCACATCCACTCAGGATGTTGCCACTACTACAACCATGGAGGTTTCCACCATCCCTTCTCCCTCTCTTCCTTCCCCTCCTCACGTAACTCAAGCGACCATTCCTTTGGTCGTATCCTCTCCCCCATCTTCTACTATTCCCCCTCCTCTTCCTCCATTTTCTCTTCCCTCGCGGAGCTGTCCCCCACCATTTCTTCTCTCATCTCTCATCTCCCTTCCACTCCCATGACTACTTCCCTTGCAGTGTCTCTTCCTCCCGTGAGCACTTTCTTGGCCTCTCTCTCGATGCCGCCACCAAGTGTCTCGACCCATTTCCCCTCATCCACTGCAGCTGCTCCCTCTTCCACCTCTGGTCCCACTCCCTTAAGTCCAGCATGGATCTCCCAGCACCTGAGTCAACATAAGAGGAAATTCCCCATTGCACCAATGGACTTCTCCATCATCCCAACGAAGGGGGCTAAGAAGAAAAAACCGATAACCCGCTTCTCTCAGAGTGCATCGGGAGAAAGAGTAATGGATATCGTGTATCTTGATCCCTCAAAATATAAAAAGGATTTGTCCCCTACAGATTATACGTGTGACGCAGTCACTGATGGGAGTGCCATTTGAGAGTCTTCAAGGAGAGGCCCTATCTGCGGTGGATGCCCTTTGCAAGAAGCTTCAAGAAGCAAAGGAAGAGAAGAGGCTACTAAAAGAGTAGAACAAGCATCTTCTCCACGCCCTGCAGAAAATGGGTAGTGCACCTCCTACAACTGCCACTAAAACTCCTGAGGTCCTAAGCCAGGATAAGATAAACGAATACGCCAAGATTGGCGAACAAGGCATGGTAGTATCCACTGGAGAGACCAGATCCTCAAAGACAACGAGGAAGTAATTGTCAAGTTCACCGAGTTATATCAGAACATTGGTCGGGTGAACAAGGAACTCCAGGCGATTGCAGGACCTATCTCCGAAGAGTTGGACCATGCTAGGTTGCAACATGAGACATTCTAGAAGATGCTCGACTGCTCAGTCGATGATTTAGTAAAATTCAGCATCTTCGATCACCCCAGAGTACCCAGTAAAATCCTTGCTGCTTTGGACTACCGGGTCGATCAGATGGAATTTGTCCTGGAGAAGATAGATAAGGTCAAGGAGGAAGCCCTGGATGCAATGCATCAAATGGAGAAAATTGTCCTAAGGATGTCTCCGGGCTTGCTCACTCCTTCATTCACCTTGAGGAAGGCAGATGAAACTATTCGGATCTTCAAGGAGATCGTCTCACAAGGGCTAGGGCCAGAAGTCACTTTTGACACTAAATCCATCAATAACCTTCTGGGCTGCCGCGATTTTGTGGGGTACCTGATGGAGGCAGGTAATGAATATTTCAAGCTCCCAAAAACTCAGAGATGAACGGGAGACTTGCGAGGTCATCGGCGATCATACCAAGGGTCTGCCAGGATCAACTTCAGCCGATGGTCAGTAAATTCATGGAATACCAGGGCTCAATTCCACATTGTCTCTCCTGAGCAGAAGCAAGATACTCCCTTCCAGCCGCGAGATGACGATGAATAGCCTTCTTCCTCTTGGCTTTCATTTTGTAAATATCTAAAAGTATGTTGGCACAAATGATGACATCATCCATGTTGCACCATGGGATGTTGTCATCCACCAAGTTGCCCAAAGTCAACAGTTGACTTTTAGATATTTTGTAGATATTTTGTAATTAGTTGTTGGTTTCTTTTTCCTTCTCTCTTCTCCTCCTATAAATACTTGAATACTTGTTGTATTCAAAGTGGTGGACACTTTTTAGATAAAAAATAGAAGTAAGGAGAAAAGGCTTTGCACTTTTTGTAACAGAAGAAAATACTAATACAATATTGAGACTTTGTGCGTTGAATACCTGTGTTATGCATCAGAACTTTCTTATGTTAGATCTGTATGTTTATTCTGTTGAATCTACCTCTACTTTTTTGTCATTTGTTCATCAGTATTGCTTTGTTCATTTATGCAAGTAGGTTTGGCTCCATTTATTACCAATCCCAAAACATAGACCCTCTGACCTTTCTGCTTTGGAATTCATTTCTTTTCTCCCTTCGGATCTATCTATCCTATCTTCATCTTTCCCTTCTTTCCTTTCTTTTCATAGTTGGAAACACCCCAACTGGGATAAGATCCCAAACCCCGAAGGCGGAATATTGTGAGACTTGCACAGATTCCTACTGGTAGAATAGCAATAAACCAGTTTCACTTTGTTGACTCAAAGAGGGCTATGCCACCGCACATGCTGTTGGCAAATCATCCATAGATCTACCCACCGACGCATGATTTTCGGACCAAAATGTTCCAAATAGACTTTCTTAACTACTAGACTAGGGGATAGTTGGACAACATTAATGCAAAATACTTTAAATTTGAGTTTGAGAAGGATCATGAGAGGATTCTAGAAGGAAATTCAAATTTCCTATTAAGTGGGAAAAGAGACCTATAAATATCTTCCTAGTGCCAGAATACAAGGACTTTTAGAGACTTTTAGAGAGTGATAGTAAGTATCCACAATTTTGAAGCCATCACCACCATATCTCTATCAATATGTGATTACCCATGAGGGTAATACATTGTAGATGTTGTAAGGCTTATGATAATATACTCTAAGCTTTGTAAGTGAATTATTACACTTTTTGAACTCTAAACAAACAATAGGATTGAGGAGCACCCGGTAGATCCGTTTTTGATCTTGTCATCAATGCCCAATACCTTCATGAGCTATGTCCCTTATTTAATTTTGGAATTCCCTTTTCAATGAAACTATATATATATTACGAGAAAGAGGTGATTACTCTTCCCTTTTGGCTACAATTGGTGTAGATAAAAAAATCATTCGGGGCCACAACATCAACAAAAGGAAAAACAAGTGACTTGCCACTTGATCTTTTTTTTTTTCATACGATGTTTGGATTGTAGAACTATTGATACATCTACTTCCTCTTGAACTTTGATGTATGGAAGGGTCTTTGCATGTGACAATTACTTTCTATCCAATCCTCCACATCATTTGATTCTACGTAGCTAATAACCCCACACAAATGGGCTTTCACCGAGTGTAGGAGATCTTAAATTGTGTACTACATTGCAAGAAAATATCAATAATTCTCCCTCCATCGGAAAATTGTTTTATCTATGTGACATGCCTCCAAAAGGGGAAGTATGATCAAATTTTAAGGGGAAACCTATAATACCTTTACCCTGAGATCTAGAACTTGCAACCATTTTAACTACATATTGCATTAAAAAAATAATTAAGTGTTGAGAGAATGTTTAAAACTAAAAGTTAAAAAATAAAGCTTAAGACAATACTACAACAAAAATGAAAACAATTACAAATTAGTAAATAAAAACTAAAAACCATAAAATACTTACCTCAAATCACCAAACACCTTTGTTGCAAGCTCCTTAAACTCCTTGGCACTTGTTGCAAGATCTAGGAACTATATATCACTTGTAATCAATCATAAGCAATTGAAAATTAGAGAAAATATGAAGGTGAGAGTCAAGTATGTGAACGTGAGGAAAGTATGCAAATGCGAGGTTGATGTGTTGATGTCGTTTAAATAAAGTTTGGGAGCATGCTTTAGGGTTTAGAGGACTTTCATAATGTTAAAAAATTGGTTTGAAATTTATTGAACCAAAAATCACCACTTTTGTTGAGGGTATGTCATAATTACACTAGGGGTATCTCCAACAGTACCTAGGTGCTCCTGTGTATGTATATGGCACTTGTAATCAACCCTAAAAAATTAAAAATTAGAGAAAATATGAAGATGAGAGTCAAGTACACAAATGTGTGGAAAATATGAAAATGTGAGGTTAACATGTTGTTGAAATAGAGTTTGGGAGCATGTTTTATCGTTTAAAGACTTTTCTAATGTTAAAAATCCAATTTTACCTTTGTTGACCAAAAAAATCACCACTTTTGATGTGGTTATGCCGCGAATACGATCCAGGATACCTCAATACACTTATGTACATCCTGGGCCGTACTAGGCCGTACTGGGTACTATCGAAGATACCTGGATGTATCCCTATATATTTTCCATGTCTTACATATCAAGTATGGTACGTAGCCATACCCATGCCCTACATAGGTGTACCTAGTAACGCAGAAAAATTCTTAAAATTGTATCGGTTCACTATTAATTTTTATAATATGCCATTAGACTCTTTAAAATGAAGGGTTTGTGAATCTAATCATAAATTACTGATTGTAAAAATCAAATCTTAAATGAAAGGTTCATTATCTACAAGTTTACTCTTGAATTGTGAGATGAATGTGCTTAGAATGGAAGATAGTAACGGTCGAAAGTTTAATGTCATATTGTATGAGTGTACTTGCATAAGGGTTGTATATTACACTCATTACCTTAAAATAAATATCCATGAGGTAAAGGTTTTAAATAAGTAATGAATAATGGTTGTGTAACTAATATAATTTTTTTCGGAGTGAATTTCATTTGGAATTTCATTTGTCGTTTAATTTGGGTATTGGTGTGGAGGTCTATATAAAGGGAGAAAAAGTCTTCCGTGGAAGTTGAGGGAGAGACAGAAGAGAAGAGGTGAATCCCACTATGGTTTATTTACTATAACATTTGGAGACTTATTAAAACAAGGAGCTGGTTTATTAAAACTAAGAAATATTTTGTTTGAAAACTAGGTATATTAACATTTGAAGACATTAAAACAAGAAATATCTTGTTTCTTATAACTATGAAATGGACAATTTACAAGTTATGTATATATTAGTCCTATTGGTTTTAGTTCTCACACAATTTAGGATATTATTTTTGTGCCCTCCTAGATATATATTGTAAAGGTGATGACTTATTATTCAATAAATGTTTTTGAGGTGTTTCTTGAGATTTCCAATACCAAGAAAAATTGTTTGAATCATATTTAGACGAGAATAAACATTATTACATAATATTGCTTATGCACACTAATGCGAAAGCTCCACATGTCAAGGAAAACTCACTGTTTTGTTGTGTTTGTCTTTCTAGTGTAATAAATAATGAATTTCTTCTCGACATTATAAAATACAACTTTTCCATGATAATTTTCCTTTGACCCCAATTGTAATTTTTATTTCTCTATTGTCCTTGATGTAATTCTCACTGAATATGCAAAACATCCTTGTCTAACTCTGTAAGAGCATTAGGTACAAGTTATTCAATAAAAGGAAATACAATTCAGCCCAATCCTTCTAGCATAAAGGGCTCAGAGAGAAAAAAGTTGTGAGTTCAAATTTTTGTTTTACTTATATTACTCTTATTAGATTCGAGTCTTATGTACATGATTACACCACATTATGTTATTTTGCAGCACATTGTGCTTGGGTTGTATTGGAATCATAACACTATGCTTGATTATCGCATTGATGATTACTTTTAATATCATAGACACATATGTGAATTCTTGATTATCTAGTTTACTCGGTTTTTGAGATCACATTGATATGATGTATTAAAAATCTATATAATGTGGTTTATTTTTTCAATATGTAATCACTCTAACATGATGTATTAAAATTCACAAGAATGTGGTTCATGTTGATATTTGAGATAACTATTGCTAGGAAACATGGTGTATGTGATATGATGTTATATGAAATGGGTGACATAGTATGTTGATTTAATTATTGTGAGCATTGGATTTAAGATATATGTATTGATGATTATCTTACTAGCCTTAATTATCATTGTGATTAGTAATTTTAAGAAATTTGTATATTGAATATTTTTATGTTTACATCAAGTATGATGGGTACATATATCTTAGAGAAGTGGGAAAAATGTAATTCACAAATCTTGGAGGACAACTAATTCCTAGTGATTAATTGTAAGCCATATAGTTGAGATTTAATATTATTTTTATTTGACTTAATAAAAGTGACAAGTGTGTGCCAAGTGTTAAAGTGATGTGGTGTCCTCGTGCCATGTAAAAATCCTTTTCTATGTTTAGCCCAATGATTTTCCTTTTGTGTTGGATTGTTTTGGAAATATTTTGGGGTGGATTGAGTCATTGAAACTTCTATTCGTGAGTTCAAATTTGGACTTGGGATTTGGGGATACTTTTAGAGGATGAATAAGATAAGTACAAACTTTTCTAGGAGTGGGTGAATAAGATAAGTCCTAGAACTTTTCTAGGAGTTTTTGTTGGTCTTGAGGTTAGGGTAGGAGATATTTCAAGGGGATTGGAGGTTTATTTGGGCTATGAAAAGCCTCCAATATCAGATTTGAAAGGTGAGCTATAAGATTTTGAGAAGAGAGTTAAAAGTACCTTGATAATAGATGTAAGAGTTTTGAAAAGAGGAATTATAAGTGTATTAATTTTATTTGTAAGGAAAGGGAGAAAGTGCCATGTGTCAAGTAGGGATTGATTAGGAGAATTATGGATTTTTATATGAAAATAATTCTAGCTTAGTTTGAGGTTAGTTTTTGCATTTTGGTTTTGGTTCAAGAGAGCTTGAGGAGAGAGCTAGTATTTTGGTGCAAGTGTGGTATTTTCATAAGATTTTTAGGTGTGTCCTTTAATCTTTAAAACCATTATATTTTTCATATATTAAATGGTGTTAATATGTGTTTTTTTGGTAAAATATTTGGTCATTGTGTTTTTATTTGACAAAATTCTGCCCTTTTCCCTTGGGTCTTACGGGGGAAAGATTATGGGATGTTAATTTGAAATTTTGTTGCTGATTTTTTTTTTTTTAATTTAGGGAGGGATTTTCCTATGTTGTAATTTTTGTACTAGGATTTTGGTTGTATAAAAATATTATTATTTTAATGCCTAAATGTGGGATCATGTATAAGATTTTTCAAGAAGGTGGTCACCTCCCTTTCGCTTGTTCGACAAGATTGTTTTTGGTGATGAGTGCGGCTTATATGTGTAAACCATTTAGCCATTCCAAACTTATGATTTTAGAGAGTTTAGGTGGTAGTTGGGGTGAAGGAATGAAGATGGATGTGCGTAGATTTGATTCATGGGTTTGTTGTATATGATGGCCCATTTGAGAATGAATGAAGATGGATATGTGTAAGATGTGATTCATGGGTTTGTTGTGTGAGGTGGGTCTTATTGGTGTATATGACTAGACTTGTCGTCATTCGACGTCTTGTCCACCTAGTTGGTTAGTCATCTCACTTAGTGAGAATAGTTCATAGTTGAATAGGTCATAGGGTTGTGTACATGTGTCATGCACAGGAGTTACATAACACTCCTATATGTACCCCTTCATTATGATATATGTGCATGCCGGATACTACTGTTGTATTTTCGTATTTGATTTTCCTTTTGATTCATGCTCTTGCTAATTACGAAGCGTTATCATATCCATTGGAAGTGCAACCCGTCTTCGATGTGCATAAGCTTAGGACATTGATCCTTACGAATAATCGATATGGTTTGAGTGGATGTTCATGTTGCATGTGCAAGTTTTAGGTGTTTTACTGACTAGATTTATCTAGTCACAACCAAATTTAGATGCATTACTAAACTTAGAGAGTGTGCAATGCCATTTATATCCATTTTCGCCTTCCGTGAGCCTTCGCCACGTCTTGGAGTCATCTAGACTCGTTTGAGTCATGTTGAGCATTGTAATATCCCTTTTTATTGTTTGCGGACTAGTGAGTGTCTACCACATACTTGCACACAAGGGGTTTATGTTGTGACGTGAGACATTTTTTTTTCACAATGAACTTGATTTCGCCCCTTCTTTTTATTTTTAGTTATTTGTGATTTTTACGGTGTTGATTTGGAGCGTTCTAAAAAACTTGATTGTGGTCTCCTCTTTTGTGCGTTATTACGCTGATTGTAAGGTGAGTGACCAAATGTTTCACGACGCACACTCGCACCAGATTGTATCCAATGCACTAAACTATAAAGTGTTGAAAGCAAGGGGTTATCATATTGTTCTGGGGTGGTTGTGTCTCTTGTTCCTTTCTTACATTTTGGATGTTTTTTCTCAGTTAGGACCTTAGTTTGTTTCTCCTCTTCCTATTTCGTCCTTTATTGTGCTTGTTTCTATGTGGCTTCGGGTTGTGAAACACATTGTGGTCTCCACTTTCACATTATTACACACGATTACAAGGTGAGTGACTAAACTTTTCACATCATGCGAAACGCCTTTTTGATTATAACCTACACATTGTTTATAAAGTGTCACAAACATGTGGGGTTAAACTAGTGTTCCTTGAGGCTTATTTTATCATGTAATTCAACTTTCATCATTTTTGGTCCAACTAGATTAAGAAAACTACCTACAATGGAAGAATGGGATACTTGATCATTGCACTATGCATGACTTGTTACCCCATCTTCTTGGGATTACACTTAAACCCGTTGACCACATTCAACATAATGATTGGGTGAATAAGAATGATATGATGTATGGAATTATTTGTCTTACTATACTAGAGAACCTTCAACATCAAGTAGAGTTCACTAAGTCCACGCACGAGCTTGGAATTTCATTTAGGACCTACATGGAGATTTTGACCCTCCTTCATCCAGTTATGGATCTTCCGATGATCTTACATCCATGGAGGACAATGAGTTTACCGATAATTTTTTTTATGAGGAGTCACCCATACATATTTCTCTTGATGCTCCTTCAGAATTTAGTATTGCTCCCATTAGAGTTCCTCGCAACTCTCCTCCATAAGACTCTTTGGTTGACCTTTCACTCACTTTTCATATTTCTTCAGATCTTGACTTTCTCCTTTACAAGCATCTAAAAATTCATTTTATTCTAGCCTAGAGATCCTTCCATCACATGTTGCTTTTGATGATTTCAGTGTTGCTTCTTCACAAGATTCCTACAATCCTCTACATCAGGACAATGATTTATTTGACTCATAATTGGATGATATGCTTAAGGACAACGAAATCACCATGTAGCATCTTCAACCTCCTCCACTTCTTCTTGGTAGGGATAATTATGCATTGTGGCATTCGATCATGGAATGTTTTCTCATTAAACAAGATATCTATCCATACTTGTATGGACAAGTACCTACTCCTAGTGATTCATATTAGCTCAATGATTGGCTTAACACTTTTGAAATGATTCTTGGTATTTTATTGATGCATATTTCCATGCCTCTTCACCATCATGTGACACACATGAAGTGTCCTCACACAATTTGGAACATTCTTTAGTCATTATTTGGAGACTTTTCATAGATTGTCATGGCTTCTCCTTCAATACATCTATTTCCACACCTACTTCATGTGATGATAGTTTTGTTGACACATATTTTATTGTTCATATTTTTGATGATGAGGTTTGTTCTTCTAGTTTTGATGAGGATACATCCCCTCCTTCTCTCGGTCACCCTTTAGAGAATGTTGAACCCCCTCTTTATCCATCAAACACCAGGAAATCATGTTCTCAACCTCATATTTTTATTGCAACCTTTATTCCTCCTACTTATTGTGTTGATTATTTATACATGTCAGAAATTTCTCTTCTATTTTTTGAGCAACCTTTTTGGGACGAGTATCTGCCAGACCTTATATGTCTCTTTGCAAAGCCTACTTATGTTGCAGTATAAGGAGTTTCTCTTACCGAGCCTTCACATATTTTTACTTCAGAGGAATTCATCATTTCATTTGTTGGGAGTTCCCCCTCTAGGATATTCGTCACTTATACTATTTTGGAGATTATTTATCCACCTCTTCTTGTGGATTATCATTCTACCATTATGAGGGTTGTTGTGCCTTCACTTCTTATGGACATTCTTTCGGTAAATGTTCCATACCCATACTCTAATATTTCTACTTCAGTGGCATTACCTTATGTTATTGAGCACCTTCTTGCCAGAATGATGTCACAATTTAGTTGTGGGATAGCTTTAGAGCTCTTCGTAGTGATTCCTTCATGGAGTGGGTGGAATTTTAGTACACCATTTATGTTCTTCCTAAGGGTAGAAACATTGTTCAATGCAGATGGACCTTCTTCAATCTACATGTGGAAGATCACATCATTGACGCTCTTCTTGGAGACTTCATAGATTTTCAGACTTTTGATATGGTTGCAGAAATTTTTACCAAACCCTTCATTGAGGTGAAGTATCTTCACTTACGGTATCTTCTTGGGGTGAGGTTTACTGCAACAACCCATCTTCTTCAAGATTTCTAGTTCTCTTCTCTTCTTCTAAAAAGATTGCAATTTGTACATGAGTACCTTATTAGTCCTTTAGTTACAGGACTCATTTGACACATATTTCTTAGGTTGTTTAGGGAGTCTTTTGTCTCTTATAAGTGGATGTTTTCCCTTAGGGGTTTTTCCTCCATTACTTGAGATCCTTATTGTACATGGGTACCTTATTAGGATTAGTTGTTGGGCCCCATTAACACATCTTTCTTAGTTTTATATGAGATTTCTCTTTTAGTTCTGACTTTCCATGACCTCTACCTTAACTTCGATGAAGGGGTGGTGTTAGTGTATATGACTAGACTCGTCATCATTCGACGTCTTGTCCACATATTTGGTTATTCATCTCACTTAGTGAGAATATGTTATAGTTGAATAGGTCATATGGTTGTGTACACATGTCATGCACAAGAGTTACACAACACTCCTATATGTACCCCTTCATTCTTATTTATGAGCATGCCATTCAATCCGTTGTCTTTTCAATATTTGATTTTCCTTGTGATTCATGTTCTTGCTAATTATGAATCATTCTCACTCCATTGGAAGTGTAACCCATATTTGATGTGCACGAGGTTCCAACATTGATCCTCATGGAAAAATTTGATAGGTTCGAGAAGAAATGGGTGTATGTGTAAGAATAAAGTGAAGAAAATGGCGATTCTTATAGATATTTTATCACTTAAGGTGAACCATTTTGTCCTTATTGTATTGGTCTTAGGAAAAGATTCACGGACCTTAGTTAAGGATCTTACCTCCCTTAGATTGGGTGAGCCTCTTTTCTCTCAAGATCCTTTTTGTATTGTGAAGGTCAATGTTAGTGGCTTGTGTATAGGAAATGTATATGAATGTGATTGGTCTCCTCTCGATGATTCATCCCCATGAAACTTGTTGGTTATTGATATTGAGTGGGGATGTATAACATGGGGAAGTATCATGTCTCACATGTGGTTAAGTATAATAGTTGAGAGCTAAGAAACCCTTCCTTTTGTTTGTTTGTCCTTATGAACATGAGGAGTTGGAGTTAAAGAATTGAAAACTTGTATATTTTACCATTAGAGCCTCTTGAATATTTTTGCAGCGTTGAAAAACTTTTTTCAGAATCGCTAGGGATGAAAGGTATCACCCTTGATATGATCATGGAAGATAAAATACCTTAGATAAGATGGGATTGTATTAAAAGTGTGGGGATTTTCTCCTTAAGACAAACCTCTAGAGAAGGTTGGTTCTTTCTCTACTAGCTTAATGCACACAGACCTAAACTACTCAAACTGTAACTAAATATAAAACTAAAGCTAAAACATACATGATCTAGGGTCGAGAGAAAATGGAAAAAACCACAAAATGAAATAAAGGTGACACGCCGATACTAATACATGGTTCAAAAAGACATATAATAGCCACATATGCAAATATTTTAATAAAAACACAAAAATTTGAGAGATATGAATGAATAGAACTTGATGAAAACAAGAGGGTAAACATCCACATCAAATAAATGACATCTGAAGGAAAACACCCACATATGTATTGTATTAAGTATATATTCATCATGTTTATAGAGAAAAGGTTAGAAATATCATGCGAGATACAAGGGTACAAAGATATGAAGGAAATAAAATGCATCATTCCAAGGACAAACATGCGTATTCGGTAGAAAGGAACCCATAAAGTGTGCTTCTACACTTATATTTATATAATATTAGAATGGGAGAGAAAGATATGGAGGAAATTCAAACTTCGACATGTCATGGATGAAGAGAACTTGTTATCCACGGATCCTATCACCTTTAATATCCCTGATAGTCCATCATTTATTTTGCAACATGCCATCATGATTTACAATCGAGGGCATGGACATTATTTTTGCATTTGCTCCTAGTAGGTGAGGTAGTTGGAAATTTGAAACAAGAAATTGTGCATTCTCTTTGTGTTCCCAAAATTTCATGATTCTTTTCCTGTAACAACTCTCTTCCCCATGTTCCTTCATCATGTAATGTGGCCCTCGAGAGAGAAGAAGCAAACACAACCATTGTCACACAATTTGGAGCTCTCAACCAGAATATCCAACCAATAAAATAGCTTCACTTTATCGTGGCATTTTAAATGTTTTACATCTTTCGTTGTGGCCTTAATCATTTCTTACCTTTGGGGATCCTGAGCTCATCCCACATATTTTATATTTGAACATTCGGTGGGTTGAGAAATCCATAAGACACTAATTCTTACATATATGTCAAAGTATTTTCTTGTCGCCACAAAACTATATTTATACACTTGACCACCGACACAAAATTCCTCACATTCACAATTTTTGACTCACGCCAAGACCCATGAATTCCTTTCTCATTCTCCATATCCCATGGAATAAGAAATCCACACAATACTTGCACCTAAAGAGCCCACATAACAATAGGATACTGTTTCACATTATTGAACTTATTTGATTATTGGTATCCTTGTAAATGTAGATGTCTTTGTGACCCTCATAATTTCTTTACATATGTAGTGGGTGATTTTGATGCCTACATAACAAAAAAGAGTTGATGCTTTATTCCACAGAACTTGAGAACCCGTGGAACACTAAATTTCTATAATAAGCCTATGTAGATTTTATAGTTAGCCAATTTGAATTTTGATGACAAGAAGGAAGCCGCTTTGGTATTGAGCTTGATGAGTCATCTAAAAATATTAAAGGGAGTGTGATTGTGGATAAAATTTTGGTGACTCAATGGGGTTATTTACTTCAAGATAGATGATCAGTTTCCTTCAAAATTCATTGGGCATAGACTCAAGAGCTTATCTTTGAAGTTATGATTGTTAAATTATATCTCCCCTGAATTTGTCATTACTCAACATACGATGGATCTCGAAGAACACTGAAACCTCTTCAAAACTCTAAGAATATAAATACCATCCGCGGAATCCAAAACATGTGAAAATCAATTAGGGAAGGAAACTACACTACTAATACAATAATGCACTAAAAATCACTTGGAAGAACTGAAACTAATATGATATGTACAAGTTGGAACTTTTGATTCAAAAACAATTCTTGAGGTAGATCCTAATGAATGTAATCATAATCTATTCTACATCCAATTTTGACAATTGGAAAGTGTTGTGTAGCTTACAATATAAGATAACATAGGGACCGGTCCATAAAGCATAAAAATTTGAATGTCTTATTCGTTTGGATATTTCTTGGTCCCATTTGAGAACAAGATATCCTTCATGAAAGATACTAGCCAATGCTTTCTCGGTCAAATTATATTTGAATATGGTTGATATCTTTCCATTGTCTTCATTGCTTGATCTCTTATTTCTTCTAACTACACGAGCTTTGCATATTTGATATCCATGGCTTCAACTTCAAACATTTCTAGATGATTGATGAGATCTAATGTTGGTAATTCAATAGATATTGGTAACTTTATTTTTACCATAGACTATCTTAAAATGGGAGCTTCCAGTTGATCTCTTGGGAGTGATTCTATCAGCCCATAAGATTGGTTTCAGCTTCACATGCTAATCTCTCCGATTTCCATCTAAATTCCTTTTTATAATCCTTAGGATATTCTTATTTGTTGATCCATCTTGTCTATTACCTTGGGGTAATAGTTTAAGGATGTGCTCAAATATATCATATTATTGACATCCCAATCAAGGAATTTGAGCATTACGAGAAATGATTGTGGAAGGAATACCAAATCTGGTCACAATACCTTCATAAAAATCCAAGATACTAGCTTCTGTGCATCCTTCAAAGTGACAAATTTTTTCGACTTAGGAAGTAATTTGTGGCTGTGAGGATCCACTTGTGAGCTAGGCTTGAATGTGGATTGATTACTTCAATGAAATCCAATCCCCATTGCATGAATGGTTGATCTACATAGATGGGGTGGAGTGGAAGAGATGTTAGCCTATTTTTACCTATGAAAATCCACATTTCATGTATTTTTTACCCGTGCATAACATTCCTTAAAAATACTTGGCCAATAATAGTCACTTTTCATTATTTTGAGGGCTCTTGGACTTGGGGAAAAGTGACCTCCAGGTGTGACATCATGGAATTCATGCAAGAATCTTTTAAATTGACCCACCTTGATGCACCTCACAAAGATTGCTTTGATGCTTTTCTGAATAGAATTCCATATATAAGAACAAAGGGGATATATTAGAGTCTAAAAAACTTCTCTTGGCCTTGGTAAAGCCTTGGGGGCATTGATCTATTTGGAGAAAGCACACTATGTTTTGGGTCTAACAATGCATATGTAGAGCGTATGTGGATTATTCTTGATCATATTATAGTGCTAAAATAGTCTCCTCTTCATTTTGTAGGTCTAGATCGAAGAATCACATAGCCATTTTCATTTTAGTAACTTATTTACTTTGATATCAACATCATATTCCATCACTTTGGTTATCCAACCAGCTCTTTTCTCATTTAGATCCTTGTTCAAAAAAATATTTCACACCAACATGTGAAACCATAAGATGAATCTTATTATTGGACACTAAATGTCTAAATTTCTTCAATATTCTTAACAAATAAGACATGATTCTCAAAAATGAGTACCTTACTTCATAATATTCAAGGATATGGATGAAGAACACAATTGGTTGTTCTTGACCTTCTTTGTTTGATTGCACAAACATGGAAGATATTGTGTATGTGCCTCCAAAGGCATACAATGTGAAATCAAGATTGATGAGGATTAGGGCCTATATAGTTTCTTGTTTGATAGCCTCAAAGTTATCCTTTTCTTCCACGGTCCACTTAAAACAATGTAAAACTTGAAACTTACTCTTTATAGATCAATCACAAGGTATTCCATAAAAACAATGTGGCCTAATTATTTGCCTTCATGCACTAAGAAGATACATTTCTTGGGATTGAGAGAAGACCCAAACTGTTTGCATCTCTCAAAGACTTATCTCGAGATGAGAAAATGAGCAGCCGCATCCTTTGAGAACACCCTCATGTCATCCAAGTACACAAGAACAATGTTATTGATTAGTCCCTTAAATTCCATATCCATGGCCCTTTGGAAGGTTACTCCTGCATTGGACAATCCAAATGGAATATTATTGTAGGAATAGGTTCCCCACTTGGTGGTAAATATTGTCTTGAACTAGTGCTCTTCCTTCATCATAATATGATTTTAGCTGGAGTAACCATCCAAAAGAGAGAACATTTCTGACCCTATTAATATTTGTAATCTTTTCTCGATAAAAGGTAGTGGGTAATGATCCTTTAAGGATGGTTTGTTCAAATCTCTGAAATCAACACATAGTCTGATTTCTCCATTTCATTTCTTCACTAGAACAAGGTTTACAACCCATGATGAATACTTGATTGGTAAAATGATATTTTCCTCAATTAGTATGTTCAATTCATTTTTCATGAGAGGCTTAATCCATGGATTGAAAGGGTTTTTTTTTATGGGATTGGATTCCAGGTAACTCAATGGCATGCTAAGATAGATCAGGATCAAAACCTCTAAGGTCTTCGTAGATCTAAGAAAAGATATAAAAAATTCTTGAAAAAGATCTACAAAAGCATGTTTTTCTTGTGGAGTACATACCTTGCCAATCTTAAGCAATTTGTCCTTGCCAACTGAGATGGGTTCATAGTCCTCACCTTTGATTGTCATGTTTTCCTTTTCTCTTCTTAGTTGATCATCAGAGTTGAAAATGGATTCCAAAGTCACTAGTCCTTTGGGAAACTTGTTTGATATGAGTTGGACAATTTGGTCTCCATATTGTTGTTCTAATGTGCCCCGATTATTTGATGAAAAATCAACTTCCTCTTAGATGAAGTTGACAATCTATTGATCACTCTAAAAAACTTTCCAATTTGTGTCATTTTCTGGTACAACAAGCCTCACTACTAATTTAATATGTGGCTAAATTTTACTCCTTTTTACATTTTTAGCAACATTGAATCTTGATCCCATCATGGATAAGCTGTCGGTGGACTCATTTTCTCTCCTTGGTATGTCACGAATATCAAAAGATTAAAAATCCTCTAGAAGGTCACATAATCCATACTTGTAAGCTCTAAGAAGACCATTCTTAGACACATTTATCCCTCCGATTTGGTTTTACAACTAGTTCATTATCCCCAAAAGTATGCAATTGCTTGATAGTTCTCTTTCTTACCCATTGCGAGGCCATGGATTAGGATTCATACTCCCTTGAGTTGTTATAACAACTAAATTGTAACATGAAAGAAAAATAATACCTCATACCGGTAGGAGATACACATACCACAACTCCTCCTGCACCTTGTCGGTCCTTAAACCATTAAAGAGCATTTTCCAAATGCCATCATCCTACAGAATTGGGAATATGTGAGTCTTCCTCATGCAAGCAATAGATGTAAAGGCCAACTTATTCAATATGTTTGTAAGGGTAAAAACCATGGAATTTATTTCCCCACTCATCAAGTAGCAAATATGAGATGTCATCAATTTGAGTGTTTTTTTTTAGGTGCTTGGGTAATCTTCTTGATCAAATATTATGTAATTTGCATTGATGTGATCAAGAACATAAGGCTTTATATGGTATGTAGTAATAGTTTTAAACGTAATAGTAGGCTTGGTGTCATATCTAGTTTTGAAAAGCATGTGATACCAATTTGCGGATAGGTATCCGCTAATCTTAGTAGTGAAATCCCACGAAAGGCATAAAGTGAAGAAGGGGGGTAGATCAATGATGAATACATCTTGTGGAATCGATAAGTTGGGACATGAGTGAAATGCGAGGCTTAGACCTCTAACAACTCTGATGGTTCCCACTACGGTTCCATCCAATTTCACCACTCCTTTAGAGAGTGACTCGTATTCAATACCAAGCTGGTATGTTATTTGTTTGGGCATCACTAAACTGCTTGCCCCTGAGTTAATCATGTAATTGTGCACAAGATGATTGCTATGATGAGAGATACATAGAAAGGTGGTGGCTTCATGTTCTTACTTGATTGGTCATCCTTTTGTTGAAGTGCATTAGTGAGCACCACTTTATTATTCTCCTTGGATGACTCATGCGGCGTGGAGAGGTTGACCATAATAGCTTGTAAAAGATTTCTCTTTCTAAGGATAACTAGAGATACCTAGATTGAAATACCGATATTGCTCTATTTCATTTACTCTAGGATTTTGAAAGGATGACCCGCAAACTTCTACAATAGAGGAAGGTTACCTTCCTTTCTATTTTATTAAATATGTAGTTTTTATTTGGATGGTGGAAGTTCTACATTCCGTGGAACTTCCTTGAGTTTTGATTGACTCGCTTGTTCAACATAAATTCCTAGCTACGCGAGATCTATTTTGTTTGTGGATCCACAATGTTCCACAAATTTATGGTGTGCTATGGGTTTATCATGTTTTTTGGATCACGTATTGATGTGTGGGATCCACCCAAGTCCTCTGTCTAAGTTAGGGATGAGGACTTGGTGAAGGAAAGGGTGGAACACTTTTCTCAATCGACTTCTTTTTGATCTAGTGTTTACAAATAAACTTGAATATAGTGGTTGATTTATCCCCTAAAGATGATTGATTCTAAAAAATCTTCCATTTACTAATTTACAAGTGAGGCATCAATTGGTGCAACCTCTCGCATTCTACGGAATTTCTTGAATATCCCTTGTTTGGGTTTTCTTCCATTGGTGTATCTTGAGGGAAATATGCATTTTGGACCATCAAAGATTGGCTTAGAATGTTGTTGGGGAATGTTGCTTAGTTGTGCGGAAGATTACAAGGGAAACACCACTCATCATATTGCACAAGATTATTATGTATTGGAATCAAATCCTTATATGAACTATCCACGTTGGGATGATAAGATTAAAATGGTTTTGGGGGGTAATTTTATTTTGAGGAGCTACTTGGAAAGAAAACTTGTTTGGCAGACAAGGAGGATTGTTGGGTTGGTATGGGGGCCAGTAAGGTCTGAAACTTTGGGCTTGTTTCCTCTTCAAGGATACCAACTCATTTCCAAAATTTTGCAACTATTTCATGACTTCTTGCAACTCACTTGAAGGGATTGTAGAGGTAGATGCTTGACTGGAAATCTAGTTTCTTGAGGATGGAATAAGAGATAATTTATAGGTTTGGTAAGGCATGGATGTCCCTACCTATGAGAATACATGGATTGGAAGTCTAGGGGAAATTTTCCCAACCTGAATGAGACTATTTTTAGCTTTAATGGAAATATCATAATCATATGGAAAAGTTCTACCCCCCATGGACTGAATCATGACTAAAATGTCACTATTTAAAGCCCTTAAATAATAGAGAAATGCATATTGAGGTGTAGGTCTTACCATTTGTGGGATTATATCCCATGTTCTTTAGAATCTGATGTTGAAATCATTCATTGGCTCATGTGGTGCCCTCTTTATTGTTGTCAGTTGTGCGGACCAAAGATAAATGATCCAACTTATCTTCAAAATAATTTAAAAAGATTCTCCTAACTCATCCCAATTAGAGATAGAGTTAACTCTTAATCTTTTGTACCATTGTAGGGATTTTCCCTTGAAAGAAGCAACCAATAATTTTATTGCTACATTGTCTTGTGTAACATGGTATAGTGAAAATGTTTGTAACATCCTTGATGTGTTCAATAGGAGTTGTAGTGTTCTCTCCAAAGTGAAGAAAGGGTCATTTTTAGGGTTCTCAACTGAAATATCATCATACCGACCTAAAAATAGAAGACTTCCTCCATGAACGTGATAAATTCTTTATTTATTTTTATGATCCATGAATGTAATGGGTCTTAGAACCCTAGAGGACAACAAGAAAGGCCTACCAGGAGGAGGAGTAGAGAAATTTATTTAGAGGTGATGGTGATCTCTGTGTAGATCTGCCTCTTCTTCTTCTCCTTGGTGACAACTACAAGTAATCAAAAGGCTCTCCATGTGTTATCCTTTGTCTTGTTTGAATCTGTCTCATGAGATAGAGACACTATTTTGTTGAAACCAATAAAAGAAAATTTAGGAGTCGCGAGATGTGTTTTATATGACATCCAAAGGCATGATATCACCAAGATACACACCAACTCTTAGTGAAATGACAAGAAAAATATTCGAGTTAGTCTCACCGGTGTGCTATAACTATTAGGTACCAAAGGTAGCACCCTTGAGATGTAAAAGGAATGATACATATTTTTTTCTAAGACACAAAGATCTCATATGCTAATATATCATCACATTCAATAAGCTAAAATAAATTCGATAGAATAACTTTACAAAAAAGAGAAACAATCTTGTATATTATATCTCATGAAACTCTATGCACTACAATGAGAAGGGGCCTTGCTTATATAGGAAAGGAAGATCAATATAAGAACTAGTCAAGGCCATAGATGAAACCATAAATTGAGAAAAGAACTAGTTGAGACCATAGACCAAGGAAAGAACTATATTTAACAACTAGATAATATCTTTCGAATATATAAATAAGATAAAAGAAATATCCACACATAAGTGGGTGAGGATAAATAAATTAGAAGGTAGATATACTACCTACGTGAACATGAACTAAGGTAAACAATCTACACTAACAAGATAATCATGGAAGATCAAATACCTTGGCTAACATTGGATTTTCTAAGTATGAGAATTTTCCCCTTGAGACAAACCTCCGAGAGAAGACCGATTCTTTCTCTCCTAGCTCAAGGCACACTAACCTAAACTACTCAAACTAAAAATAAATCTATAACTAAATCTAAAACATACAAGATCCATGGTTAAGAGAAATAGAAAAGGATGAAAAATGAAAGAATGACGATACACCAATACTAAGACATCGCTCAAATATGACTAGAAAGATGTAAAATAGTGGTACATGCAAATATTTTAATAGAAAAACTGAACTTTGAGAGACATGAATGAATAAAACTTGATGAAAATAATAGGGTAAACATCTACAACAAACAAAGGGTGTCTAAAGGAAAACAACCATAGATGTATTGCATTTAGTATATATTCATCATTATTAAGAGAAGAGGTTAGATATCTCACACGAGATACAAGGTTGCGAGAGGTCAAAGGAAAGAAAACGCATTGCTCCAAGGAAGAACATGCATATTCGACATAAAGGAACTCGTACAATGTGCTTCTACACTTACATTTATAGAATATCAGAATGGGAGAGAGAGAGAGAGATGGAGGGAAATTCAAACTTGGACATGGCGTGGATGGAGCCAACTTACCACCCATAGATCCTATCGCCATTAATCTCCTCGACAATCCATCATTTCTTCTACAACATGCCATCATGATTTATAGGCAAGGGCATGGACACCGTTTTTAGTTTTACTCGTGGTAGGTGAGGTAGTTGGACGTTTGGAACAAGAAACTGCATTTTCTCTTTGTGTCCCTGAACTTTCATGATTATTTTCCTATAAAAACACTCTTCTCCATGTTCCTTCATCGTGCAATTTGGCCCTCATAGAGATGAATAGAATGTAACCATCGTCGTGTAATTTGGAGCTTCCAACAGGAAGATCCAACCAATAAATCAGCTTTGCTTTGTCCACGACATTTTAAATGTTTCGTGGTTTCCATTGTGGCCTTAATTGTTTCTTTCCTCTGCGGATCTTGAACTCATCCTGTGACTTTTGGATTTGAACGTCTGACGGGTTGAGAAACCCACGAGACACTAATTCTTGCATATCTAGCGAAGCATTTTCTTGTACTTCCGTGGAATTCTATTTCTACACTTGGCCACCCACACACAATTCTTCGCGTTTATAGTTTTTTTCTTACCATGAGACCCGCAAAGGCATTTATCCTTCTCCATATCCCATGGACTTAGAAATCCACACAATACTGCACCTAAAGAACCAACATAACACTAGGATAGTGTTTCACGGATCTTGGAATTATATGATTCTTGGTCTCCTTGCGTATGCGGGTCCTTATAATTTCTTCACATCCGCAGTGGTTAATTTTGATACCCACAATACACTAAACAATTGATATTTTGTTCTGCAGAACTTGAGAAATCACGAAACACTGAACTTCCATGATAAGCCTCTGAGAATTTTATATATCCAATTTAAATTTTGATGACAAGAAGGAAGCCACCTTGATATTGAACTTGATGAGTCATCCAAAATAACAAAGGAGTGTAATTATAGATAATAGTAACTTCAACAAAGATCTTGCGGTATTATAATCACGCCGAAGGCGTTTGTCGAAGTGAGACAGAGCCTCCCACTTCTGACATGCAACAAACATTTAACAGTTGGGATTTATTCTTTCATTAAAGCACAACCTTATCCCAACCGTACACGTGGCAACTCATTTTGTTAGTAATTAACCTAATCAAGTGTACAGTGTACAGTCAGCGCCCTAACTTTTGATTAGTTTGAATGACACCATTGGGAATATCGTCTCCTCCTTGACCTGTGATGTTCATTCCATTAATGGTTTCCTTACCTGATGTTGGAGAATCCTCAATTTTTCATTCTGATAAATTGTGTTGTATTTTTGTTCGAAAAATATGAATGAGTATTTTACCTAGACATAGGGATTGCTCCTGTTAATGTAGTTTCGATTTGTGTATATACTTCATATCTTCAATGTATATACTGTAAAAACACTCGTTGTCTTGAAAAACACTCACCATACATATTAATTTTTATTCTGAGATTCCGTGATATGTATCCTACGAATACTTTATGTGCTTATCCAGCAGATATCGTGTGTATAAATCCTATTAAACGTTGCTATGCAAGGAATCTTTTCAGACCTGGACATTACACGGTACAGGAGAACCGATATAAAAGCTAACAAGTATGTATCCCATTTCATCTTTTCTGTTACAATGCTCAATAGGGAGAGCATGGTATCCACTCGATTTTTGGTTGATTTAGAGTGGTCTATTGAAAACCACTTTCCAAGCTTAAGCATGATTCCCCTTTGACACGATAAAGACATATGAATGGAATTTGTTGCGGGGGAATTCTTTTTGCAGGAGGATCCTTAAAATGAAGGATAAGGAAAAGAGATTGAATTCTGTACAAAAAATATAGACTGTAGCTTCACTAAGAGTTGTATGTGGCTGGACGGTATTAAGATTAAACCCAAGCATTAAGGTTAGGAGTTCTATTTAGCTATTTCATCCTTCACTTCTTATGAAAGAGCTACAGATGTTGAACCACCAACCTCAAACCCAGATTATGAGAAGCTTGTTTCATTTATCTTGTAAGAATTAAGAGTTTTTTTCTACCTTACATAATGCAAATTACAGTATGGGACAAATGCATATACGCCTTTAAATTTATATATTGTTTTATACTCCCAAATCCTTCCAATACCACGGTAATTTCCCAAGTTATTTCGCTCTAATATTTTCTCCACATTTGAATTTGGTTGGAGTGATACAAGAATAGATGCTATTAATCACACTGAAGGGTTTGTCCTGTTAGAATTACCCTATGGTCATTCATTAAAATAATCTCTATCGTTGATTCTTTTTTATATTTTAACTATCATGACCAATCTCCTTGACACGGCCACGTGGTTGTCTTCCATGGCATGAACCCTATGAACTAAACTAACAATCCACCTGTCACCATGTCATACATGTTTCAGCCTTCAACCTGTCCAATAAACATTTTGAGGGAGAGAAAAGTATCAGTTATGACATGGAAACAACCCTAATCACACCTGTCATTTTGAAGTGTCAAAGAGTTTTGAAGTAGAGTAGTACAACGTTTCCTCTAGCAAGTTGTCACCCACAACAATTGTCTCTAGGATCGAAGTAATAGACCTTGGGATGGCTATGAGAAGGAAAAACCCTTTTGCAAGTAAATGATTGTCTACTAAAAAATTGGCACAATAGTAGCAACATGAAAAGAGAAGAAAAACCCCTTTTACAGGCAAAGGAAGGCCAATATGAGATCCTTGGCATCCATGGACCCTTTGCAAGGCAAGGCAAATTGTTTTTATCTTCTTGGAGTTGCTTTGGATGACATTTCAAACGTATATCCAAGATTATAACTTCTTATGCCTATAATTTCTTTTTTCTGGTTCTTCAAAATTTAAGAAATGCACGTCTATATACTGATTTCGATTTGTTTGGGTGTATGTTCGTACAATTTTGACGTGAGGTTTCTAATGCTTTAGATCTAGAATTTTAGGGGTTTAGATATGTCTTTTGTTAAAATTTGTGTAGATGATCTAAGTTAAACTATATATGTTTTATAATACCCCGAAATATATATTAAAATTCCATATTTGTGATATAAAATTAGTGGGGATCTGTTTTCATAATCCCTTAACATAGATCTTTTGATGACCATAGAGTGAGGGTTTCATGGATTCACGCGAGAGTAGATCTATTTTTGTACTAAGCTCTTTGTAAGGTTGACCTCAAAAGAAATATAAACTAAAAACATTCATTTAAACCCAATCAAATATTCATGCCTTTGATCAAAATATTTCACTTCCAATGGCAACACAACACTCATTCTTTCCTCTAACCCAATAATGGAACGATGGGTTGTGCATCCATGAATTCAACCAGCAGCTTGTCGTGCAGGGGTTGACTCCAAACTCATAGCATCTTGCAGATTGGGACTATATAAATTCATCACCGACTTTGGCACATACAACAATATTACTAATTTGCGGAGCTTCCAAAAATTGGTCGACTTCTTAGATTGGAAAAAAACTACAACTCTCGAGTTTGACGGGACGTTCAAAGACAAGGATTGTGTAATCACCCTCGCCCCGATGCCACTTATTGCATTGTCAACGTCTCTAATTTGTCCTCGGTGGCAACCCAACACCGCTTACAAGAATCACCATTTTCCCGCCGCCTGGGAGATAATATAGTGAACCACAATGCCCTTCCCTCCCTCAAACCCATTTTTAATCACCCCTCATCATCTCCCTCTTTATCGCTTCCTCAATTCTCAAATCTTTACCCCATGCCCTTTGGCATTTCCATCAGTGCACTCCACATATGCTTGCTAGTATATACGAACAATAGTTGTGATTACTATTCCTCAATTCCTAGTTGCATCAAGTTGTTTTTATCTGTACAATGAATCTTAAATGTATGAAAGAAAATGAGGATTGATGTATGTCATGAAAAACTACATATGATTAGAAAATGGAAACTCTCTCTTTCATTTGAGGAAAGAAATGGTAAAGTTTATTGTTTCAATGAAGGAATATTAATGGACATACGATTTCGATTCAATTTTGTGTAAAATTATGTGTTTATGTTTAAAAATTAGAATGTAGCATTTAGGGTTTGACATATCCCACTTTTTCTCCTCTACTTCATCAAAGAAACATATTGAGTTATAAGAGATTGTGTAAGTAAGAAAGTCATGGATATATTAGTATGAAAATTTACTTAAATATTCATACGAATAGTTTGTTGACTATATCGTTAAGGCTTGAGGTTTATGAAGAGGAATGAGATTACACGTTAAAGTAATGAAATAAATGTTATGATATTTTTAATAAATTTTTGAAGGATAAGAATAGTTCAAAAATATTAATTATGTTCAATTTAATAAGTTTAATATATTGAGAAAGTTTTTAAAAGAGTGTTATGTTTGTTAGGGTTTAAAGATTTCATTAAAAATATATACGAGTGTAAATATCATTTTGATTAATAATTTCATTATATTATGCTTATATTTTCTATAGAATGGTAAAATAAATCTTTGTAGGAAAAAGGGCTTCAAACTTCCTAGTATGACCAAGTAATTACTAATTTTTATTGAATTTTCAAAGTTAAAAAGTAAAAATAAACTTATAAGTGATAATCAAGCAGATGTAAAATTTATAGATGGAAGGAAAATGAAATCGAGTGATGAAAAAATATGATCCTAATGACACATGTTGTAAGGAAAGAGTTGGACTAAAATAGAAGTGTGACCAAGTTCTAAACAATACTTGGAAACATGCGAGCCCTATGTCTCTGTAAGATCAAAGTGTGTGTGATTGTGATGGTTAATTACCGCTTGAAGTGAAGACTTAATGGGTAGTATGTGAAGACAAACTAGCCAATGTATATGGAGTGATTAAGTCAAATAAGTGGATGGAGGGTGAATGAAGGATAAGTCGTACATTTCTTCGCCGCCAACCCAGACATCCATAGCCCCAATGGAAATGCATCTGATTCTTGTCACAAAATTTATCTACTGCCATCCAGGCATCCATAGCCCCATAAGATAGATGCTGGAAACACCCCTAGAGAGAGTCTTGAGGTGGATTTTATTTGATATTTTTAATTTTGATATGATTTTTTTACTTTTTGATATTTGAATTTTTTTGGCATAAAGAGGTTCCACTCTCTTGAAAACTCTCAAGGGGTTAAAAATCACTAGTGGCTTGATGGGGGGATGGAAATGAGTGTAGAGATGAAATTGGCTAGAGTGTCAAAAGACACACCCAAGGGTCTTCACCACAAGTTGATTAAGTATGTTAAAGTGTGTGGATCTCTAGGAGGACAATTGTGCTTGAATGTAAGAGGTAATGATAGACCAAGGTCATGTGGTTGTAATAGCTACTATTATATTACAACATATGTGAGCCTCAAACTTCATAGTATGACCAAGTAATTACTAATTTTTATTGACTTTTCAAAGTTAAAAGTAAAAAAACTTTTAAGTGATAATCAAGTAGATGTAAAATTTATGGTCAAAATTACTTTGTAATCAAATGGATGTCAAATTCAACATAGAAAATAAAACCTCACGCGGTCACACCATCATATTCCACTCCTTACTATTGTTATTGTAAAATACTTATTGGCATAAAAATTTAAATAGTTTGAAATAAACTTATGTAAATTTAGATTATGATTAATAGATTTATTTATCTTAATTTTACTTGATAAACATAAAATATAAGTAAAATATAAGAATATAAACATTAGTGGCACTTCCTTTTAAGAACCTGAGACACTGCTTTTTTAGGTCCTTGGGGCATGGGGAAGGGTTGGTTCCAACATCCTCCTACTATCCAAAATATGGAATAAATTCTTCCTTAAAAACCTATATTTAATGTTTGAAGCAAAGAACAAAAACACATGCCAATGGGGTTTGGGTGGATCGGTTGAGATAGACGGTTGTGTCCGGATCCACCTAGGTTCAAGCCCGTTGTGCGCAATCCCTTTTGGGTGGTTTATCGGTGGTGGCAGGTGTTGCATCACCGGTGGTTGTGGCTAGTGGTTCCTTTCGGTGGTGGTGTACTTTGCATCATTGACATTGGCATTGGCTAGTGGCTCTAAAAATGACAGTGGCGGAAAAATTGCATCGTCGGTGCGGGCATTAGTGGTCGCGGTTTGTGATTGTGATGGATTAATTGTAATATCTTGTCTGAGGACATTAGTACTGTTAAGGGAGGGGACCCAAGAACCCCCCGGTTCATAGCTCCGGTCAAAAAGCATTTAACTATTAAAAAAGAAACGAAAAAAACATAAATACTTGGGGTTGAGTCTCTAAAAGTAATTCAAATAAAAGCTTCAACATTGTAAGACTTGAGCCTTATTTTATGCAAATCATGTATTTTAAATGAGGCTAGCTTAGAAGGGGAAAAGGATAAAAGTAAGAACCTAGATATTTTAAAAGATATGGGTATAATGCTTTTTAAAAGATTCTAATAGAATGAGCTCATAACTAAGAGAGGGACAAGTTACATTAATATAGTTGATTGAAGATTTCTCGAGCCACTCAAATTAGCAATAGATAAATAGTATGGGTAGATTTAGAAAATTAAATACTCTTCTTCTCTTTTTCTCTTCTCAATTCCAAATATTTGAAATTTCTTATGGTAAATGATCATATTTTTAATTTTCTCACTTATTTATGTAGTATACAAGTCTAGTATGTATCTAAATCTTGTATTTGATTTAGAGGGTGTTTACATTCTAGAAATGGTTTTGATAAGATAAGAGTTTGACAAGAGTTTTTTCCTTAACTTATTTACCTAGGTGTAAGAATGTTACTGATAGATTATTCTAAATAAATTAATCCACATTAATCATATAATCTAAAATATAGCTATTAATATGGCAAATGATGGTAAACCAATGCAATGATAGCGTAAAACAAGAGAAGAGATGAGTACTTAGTTATGTAGAGATGTACACAAGTGATATGGGTGTGTATATTGGTTAAAATACGTTATTAGAACCATGTAGCTGGAAACTACTTCTATACGGAACCATACAGATCTAACTAGTGCATAATATAGTTCGGTCATGTCTTTTGCTAGGGTTCTTAAACCTTAGACACCACCTATAATGACATGTAATAAATAGAAATACCTAGATACTTACAACAAACTTCATGAAATAATTAGATAACAAAAGGAGAAATTTGTGTATGGGTGAAGTTGAATTGATCCTAACAAATCAATCCTTGTTGAACCAATCTAGACAACCGTACTACATCCTCTCAAATGGAACCAAACCCCATGTAGTTATCCTAGTATTGGTGCAAGTAGTCTATGCAATCTTAGTCAACCCCTATCTTTCCCTTGTGTCTCTTGACACAATGAGTAGTAGGTGTAATTATAAATAAAATAGAGATGTACCCAACACACTATTGTTATAATGTGATGTGTTTTAAATGTTAAAATGGATTCCATTTGTCTCTTAAGACATTTGGCAATGTTTGTTGTGACATGCTATTATTGGGATATAGCTCTAAGACCTTTGAATGCTTGGTAATGGAGGAAGCTAGATTGTTAAACCCGATTTGAGTAATTCAAACATGTATGGTGGTTACTCTAAAGGATGTGCCTATCATTTTATAACATTTAGGAGATCACCCGAGTGTTTTAACATTGATATTTTTTAATGACGGTGCTTGATAATGACAGTGAGTTATGAAGTGCATTTGACTTGCTTATATAGGCTTTAAAAGGTTAGATATTGCATTAAGGTTGACCTTGGGGAGATGAAACGCCACTTAGAAGATATTCAAATATATAAAAGAGTTGTTGGAAGAAAGGGAATGGGATTGTTAAAGATGGACCAAACCATAGTACAACTTAGTCTTGTTCAATATGGTCCCATCTACAAGGATTAAATGACAACAATGTCAAATTCTAGGAAAGATCCTCCAGGATATATTATTTCTTTTGATAACTAATATCGTATGAATGAATGATAAATAAGTGTGTAGAGATTAAAAAGTAATTAAAGAGAGAAAATGATATGTCAATTGAGGTTAGAATGTGAGTGTAAGTCTTATTATGGGTACACATCCAAAATTTTCATTGCTTAAAGGATAAGTTAATAAAGGATATTATACATATAAGGATGGTACAAATAGAGAACAAGATTCATATATATTTATATAGGGCAAAAATCCTCATAAATAGGAAAAGGGGTCTCTTGTGGATGCAGATGAGAACAACAATGATTACAAGATGAGCGGATCCGAAAAGTAAGAACATATAGATGCAAAAGAAGACCAATTTTGTAATCAATCACAAGGATTGAAAACAAACCACATAGAAGTTTATTGTTATTTTGGGAACTTAGATCCAAAAAAATTTATATCTTGGATCACGAAATTGAAAATTACTTTGAGTACATGGGTGTGGAAGATAACAAGATTATATATTTACGAATACCAAATTAAAGGGCTATACATACTTGTGGTGGGATTCTATGCAAACCGAGAGAGTTCAAAGAGGTAAATATAAGCTAAATAAATGGATTGAATGGTAACAAAATTGAATGTTAAGTTCATGCATGTAGATCACTAGTCTCATCTATTCAAACACTTATAGAATCGTGTCAAAAGGAGCTAAGTATAAATAAGTACACTAAGGATTTCTATTGTCTCGACATTAAATTTGGAAAAGCAAAGGATGATGATAAATAAATCTTAATGTATGTTCATGGACTGCATTTTTATTTAGTATGAACTTAATATGGTCAGATTGAGCTATGTGGAGGAATCCTACCAATTTGCATGAAAGCTAAGGAGAAGTCTTATAGATAATAGAGTATCACATTGAAACGAAAAATTTCTCACTTAGAGGTAAAAATTATGTAATGATGTGTAAGAAGGATAAGAAATAATATCACATGATCAAATTCATGTGCAAAAGGTGGAGGAAGATATACATCCAAAGGTATAAGTCACTTATGATGTAGATGATTTAATAGAACCTATTTTTGTTATGGAGAGATAAGACAATCCATTATAATGTCCAAAAGTCACATAACGTAGTTGTAACCAAATAAACGATGATAGAAATCAGATTTATCAACATACAAATGTGAAAACATATGCACCAACAAGTAACACAAAAGAAATTGAACGTGGTAAAGTGTTGGTGATGATGATGGTACTATTAAAGCCCACAAAGAGGAAGACATGCCCACACATAGGCATACTCTATTAATAACCACTTGTAAGTCTGAAGGTAAGTATTGTAAATTCATTTTGATAGTGGTAACATGATGATATCATTTTGAGGAAATGGTGAAGAAGCCTGGTTTGAAGGAACTTGTGTACCTAAACCCATATAAGGTGTCATGGTTATTGAAGGGTCGTCATTTGCTTGTAAATGAGAAATCCAAATTGTGTATCAAGATTGGATCATATGAAGATGAAATCCTATGTGATATTATTCCCATGGATGCATATCATGAGTTGTTAGGGAGACCTTAGTAGTATGACATATAAACATTCCATGATGGTTGTGCAAACACGGACATAGGTGAAAGATATAAAGTGCAAGTTAAATCCATTGAAGGATTCAAGTGTAGATGTGGAAAGAAGTTCACAAGTATTGATGGTTTCAAGGAAAGAGTTTTGAACATTACAAAAAGGGGCAATATATGTTTTGAGATCATTCGAAGGCCCACACGAAAGGAGAGAAGTGCACAATCACAAAATAGTGAAGATTCCACATAAAGTGAGAGATAATATGTAGCTATGTGAATATCATGATGCCCTATATTCCAAATGGATTACTACCCTCACATAGTATCAATGATAAAATGGAATTGATACTTAGGGGAGATCTTGCAAAACAAATACATGTGTAGGATAACACTTGTGGAGAAGAAAACTATGAGGAGTCATGTATAAAAATTGCTTGAAAATGGTTTATTAGATAGTCTTTGAGCCCATGCACAATACCTACATTATTGGCATTGAAGAGAGGAGAATCGATAATGTGCACTAATTCTAGATCCATAAATAAGATTATGATCAAGTGTCAATTTTTCCGTGCATGGATGACTTAATGTAGTATCTAAGTGGATTAAAGACTTCACTAAGATTTATGTAATGAGTGGGTATCATAAAACCATAATGAGGGAAGGAGATGAGTGGAAGAATGTATTCAAAACATAAGATGGTTTGCATGAGTGGTTGGTCATGCCATTTTGGTTAACCACTACACCGAGAACATTCATATAATTAATAAATGAAGTGTTGGAGATATTTATGAGTAATTTTTTCATTTTTAGTTAGTAGAAATTATAATTTTTATCCAAATGAAGGAAGAAAACTTAGTACAATTTAGAAAGTGTTAGAGCATTTGTGTAAAGAGAAGCTGCTAGTAAACTTGGAAAACTATAGTTTGATGGAGTTGGTATACTTGGGATTTACGACATCTCATGAAGGATTGAATATGGTGGGATCTATCATCGATTGGATGTCACCCAAAAGTGTCATAGAGTCCCATAGCTTCCATAAACTTGTGAGATTATACCAAAATTTCATTAAAATAATCAATGAGATCTATGTAGAAATCACATAGCTGATCCATAAATACATAAGAGAGTCTCTATGGATCACAAATGTAAAATTTTCATTCAAAGAGTTGAAGAAGAAGGTCATAAAGAAACCAATGTGGTATTTTATTGATTTCAAATATCTATTTTAGGTTTATTATAATTCCAATGGGGAGTCAAGAGGGAAGACCAATTGCACACTCTAGTGAGAACTAAATGATGCAATGAGAAAGTATTCAATGTATGATATTTTTTTATGTAATTATAAAAGCTATGAATAAATGGGGGCACTATCTTCTTCCCAAGGAGTTCATGTTGTACATAATTCAACAAACATTGTAATTCATTAATAGTCGGAGGAAGCTATATGAGAGACATATGAAATGTGTGGAGTTATTGTAAAGTTGTTCCTTTGTTTTGAAGTATATAAGTGGAAAATCCAACATAGTTGAAGATATGTTGAGTATAAGATGTGTCTTGTTGATCAAGATGTAGGTGAGTGTGATAGGTGCAAGGGAATGAAAAAATCTATGCAAAGGATGAAGAATTTACATAAACATTGAGAGCATGTAAATAACTACGAGAACTGACCACACGTCTTGATCAAATTACTTCATATAGGAAGGATTTTTGTTTAAGGGCACATAGTTGTGTGTATCTCAAGGATAAATGAGGTATAATTTAATCCAAAAATCATTTTGGATGAATGTTAGGGAACTTTGTAATTAGTTTAGATATATTATTTCTTTGTAGATGGATACAAAGTGTGAAATTATGTGAAGATATGCATGATTTTCTAGTTGGAAAAAGGGAAAAGAAATGGATCAGTTATATTGACCACTTCTAGTACGAGAGACCATTGGAGCATGTGAGTATGGACTTTGTTTTGGGACAAAAGCTTCATGAAACTATCTTAATTTTTGTGGATAGATTCTCAAAGATGGCTCCATCTATTGCTTGTAAGAAGACTAATGATGATACTCATATTGGAAATATGTCTTTTGAGGATTTTTGAGCTGCATGGTTTTCCACACACCATATTATTTGATAAAGATTACATTTTTAGGTTTTTTAGTGTACACTATGTAAGAAAATCAACATGAGTTTGTATTTTAGTTATGTGTATCACTCGTAGATGGATGGCTAGACGAAGTTGTCAATAAGAGCCTTAGAAATTTCTTGTTATGTTTGGTAAGTGTTGTAATGCAGATCATGCACCCATTAAATTGCTAAAAGATCCCGTGCAATGTTGGAACATCCCTAAGGTGTGGGACCTTGTTGCCTTGGGATGAACCTCCGGAGAAGGCTGACTTCCTTTGGAACTTGGGGCACCCGATTTAAGATCGATGTGCAAGGATAAAAACACTTTAAAATGACTCTAATCTACTCAATTCACGGGGTTCAAAGTTAGAAATAACAAATAATGAAAATACGGTGATACACCAAGAGAGTATAATTAGATAATTTTTGATCTTTACACCGGAAAGGGTTAACTTAGAAAGGATAAAGAAACCATCACAATCTAATTTACCTTATGCTATTTATATAGGGAAAATAATGACCACAGAAAAATATCATGTATTTCCTTGTAAGACCCCAAGCATACCTAATAGATAGATCAAATCTGTTTGAATACACAATCAACAAATCATGACAATATATGATATGCACATGTCATACATCCCTTTCTCTTTATGATAGTTAATGATAATGTAACTTTATAACAGAAGGAATATAATATTTCCACAACTGATATTCAAGCTAACCACATCATTCTCCCCACAACCGAAATAATATACTCTGAAATAAAGGTGAGTTAATCACTTATACTAAGGAATTGTGCATTCACAAAGCATACATTGATCAACTATTAACACAATAAATCAAACATTTCACAGAAAAATATTGTTCTAAATATAATTGAAAGGCTCCAAAGTATTCAAAGCACTCTTCCAAGATTGAAGAGTAAATTTTCCAATGATCTCCAATAACTTCATGCACTTAACTATTTATAAGTTTTTAGGTTGAGCCATTATAGCTGAACCTTAACTAACAAGTTACTAAAAATAGAATGTAATTAAGTTCCAGGGAATAGGCTCCCATAAAAATAGCAAAGTAGTTGCAAAGGTTTGACTCAGTCAACCCTGCAACTTGGACTGATCCAAATCTTGGAACTGTCCTCTCATGGCCACCTAACTTAGCTTGGTCCTGCAACATCTTTTCCTTCTTCATTTTTCTCCTACTCTTTCTCCCATACAGTCATCTAATGCTTGTAATCAATGAAATGTTTGATGATTCCTTGTACTTCCTCTTCTTCTAGTCCACATGTATAATGATTCACCACATCTACTGTTTCAATCTCTCTTGCCACTTTAGTCGGAATTCTTTTGAGTTTACTCACCACTTTCTTCGGTGACTTATGAAATTTTAGCATGAGACCATCCTATCAATTAAATCACTACTGAAAGCCCTAGTTATCTCATCATCTTTCTTTACCAAAACCTTGAAATTTGACTTAATTTGATCTACTGGAAGGGCATCAATATTCTCATGAAAAAATTGCTAGTTGATATTATCAAACTCTTTTGAGATATTGTTTAGAGCATCCATTATTTCCACACATTTGTCATCCAACTTATTGATCAAATCTTATAACACCTGGGATCTAAATTCCATAGCCTTATGAAATTCGAACAACTTGGAAATATCATCAATTACTTCTTCTTGAAGAAGTAGATCTGGATCCTCATCTCTAATCTCACCCCATGTGGTCAAATTTAGATTCAAATTATTATTATCTTCAGAGAATACTTCATCCATCCTATGAATGGAGGCTCTTTCAGTTTGCAAATCATTATATAATTCAATAGCTTCTTTAATCAAAGGATTAGCTTCCTGAAGCATGTGTTCCATCCATCCATTCACTAATCTTCCTTCGACCTATCTTCTCAATCTCATGATATGAGATATCGTCTAGAGTAGAAGAAATTTTCAGAAGCAATTGTAGTTGAAGGATCAGTGGTTGGAGTGGGTTGTGTTACTTTCCTTAACAAAGCAGTGAGTTGTTCAACCTTTTCTTTCAGTTCATCCTTGGAAGATTTATCCTTATCATACTTCTCCAACAAATTCCCAAGAGCCATCTTGCACATCTTTTTAGCACCTTCGTGTGTTGCCTTCCCTAGTGAAAATATGGATATTTGATAATTTGCTGTCGTGATAGTCTCTTTAGTCTTTCCCTCAACAAGAGTAGCAATTTCCATGACTCTCTCTCTGATTGGTTTACAGATAAACTAGAGATGATATTTGTCTATTTGGCCTGTCTCCTCGGAGCGGAGTTCCAAAACACTTAGATATATTATGTCTAATAGAGGCAATTTATTCTTTTTTTTTTAGGGTTTAGCGATATATTCATTACGGTATAGCGGATGCGAGATGGAAGTGGCGCGAATGATTCAACACGGAGCACTATATAACAAAATAACACTTTGGTAACATTAGTTTTCAATGAAGTGGAGGTGGTAATGATGGATGGGGTGGATGTGAGAATAGCCTCAGGAGTGGATACAATGAGGCTAGAAGTTGAAATGGAAGAAAATGAAATTTGCCAGAGGGAGTGAAGTGGAAATTGGGGACCCAATCATTTCCCCTACTGAGAGAATAGGAAGGGATGAAAATAATTGGGCCATGGATGGGGATGAAAAAGAAGAAATGAGTGTTGGAGTAGAAGGTAATGATGCGAAATGATAATGTGAGGGAAGGATGGGGTGGCAGATTTTGTGATACAAGTAGTGAATCAAGAACTTCAAAAACTTTTGATCTGGTATTACAAAGGACACAACCTTGGAAGTAGGAGCCTTGGGAAGAGAGGAACTTCTAACAACAAATGAAATCTTCTTAGGAATTATATTGGCCTTTTGGGTAGACCTTTTCCCTCTTGTGGGTGTAGGAAGACTCATTGTTGGTTGGGATTCTATTCTTATGGATTGCTCCAATCCCTTGGGTGAAATTCCCAAGGTAGCCAACCAATCATATGTTCTTTGTAAAATGGGCCCCCCCTTTCCTTAGTATTGCAACTTTCCTCTTGATACCAATCAATCCATGACAATGGTTGATTGGAAACATTGTTATCCTTGTATATTAGATCCAACACTTCCTCCTCATCCTCCATCTCCTTTGGAATCTCCATAAGACCAAATTTTCTAACCTCATCCAAAGTCAATATTTCATATTCTCATTTCCTGATAATAACCTCATCCTGACAAAGTGAATCCAAATATCCTCTAGTTGAGGCACATGAGAACTGGATAGACCCATTTCATTGAACTTACCCCAGTAGTCAAAATTGGTTTTGGGATGAAAGGTTCACAAGGTAACTTCAGACATCTCTACATCCACATTATTTGCTTTATAAATACTAGCACAAGTATACCTTCTGATTGAAATGGGAAACTGGACTCTGCCTTATGCCATTTGTTTTGGATTTTGTGATAATCCAACAATTGTCAAACCAACTCTAACAAAACCCATTTATCAGTAGGACACCTTGGTAACTTTCTCGAGGCACCTACAAAACCAGGAATCCTAATGTATGTAAATGTTGGAAACTAAAGATAAATGGCTCCCCACTCTCGTACTTCTTTGAAATCCTCATCATAAATCCTTTGATTATACAAATCCTTGTCAAAATGATAAAGGAGAATAGTGAAGAAGGCATCATTGACTCGTGAAAATGTCTTCTTCCCTCATCCATCGTGATTTGAGGATAAAAATAAAAAATTTGTGATGCACTTCTAACACCTTTGGTATTTAACCCATTGAATTCCCCCATGGCGGTTATAACATAGACCAAGAAAGAATTCATGTAAATTTTTTGGAAGACAAGACTTTACTCAATTGAAAACAAATAGAGCTATTGATATGCTCTCCCCATCATATGAATTCTTTGTTCTTTTTAATAGTGGCAATATACAGGAACATCCATTCCTGAAACTCTTTTGCAGAAGCAAGACCTAAAACTCTACTCAACAACACAATGAGATCGTTTACTTCTGGATGAAATCGAATAGAACATTGTCTTAGGAAACTTGGTGACACTCTTAGCCAGGTATCTCTTCATCATGACCTTCGCGCACAATTCGGTTTCCTTGTCCCAATTTTCAATTGCAACTTCAGTGAAATTGTGGCATAGTCCTCAATGTCTAGCATTCTAAACAGATTTTCAAAGAAATCAGAGTCTAAGCGAATTACAATCTTTCCATCATCATTCTTCACCGATATGGAATCTTCATCAAAATGGGCTATGTAAATAAAAGGCGAATTCGAGGATAATGTATGGATGCATGAAAACCAATAGTAGCGAGAGAAATCTCACCTCACATCATATATAGCTTGCATCCAAGATTTCTTGTTAGGAGCTCTCAACCTTGCCCAGAAGTCTGGAAAATCTACCTTCCCAAGATCGGTATCTCCAATATTTCCCAAGTCTGAGGAAAGACACAAGTGAGGAGCAACTCCTAAAAATGTATATTTCATCTTTTCTTTACCTTTTGACGAGGAGGTTGACATTAAGTTCATAATTTGGAATCCGAAGGGCCTTTGGAAATTTCATAGTAGATACTATAAAAGCTCTGAAATGACGAAGTCCAAAAGTCTGAAAAGACTCTAATTTGAAGTGCAAACTCTCTAAAAATGAAAAACCAAAACTTCTGAAATCCTTATACCTCCAAAACTCTGAAAAGGGTAAAACCTCTGAAACTGGAACTTCAGAAAGTCCAAAAAGGAAGAAGCTCCGAAAATCTGAAATTGATGGTTTTGAAAAAGTAATTTGTGAACTATGAAATCACCAAAGGGCATGGAAAGAAATTCAAATACTTGTGGAGATCTGGGAGAAATTATCATGCAATCTGGACTGGATGCCTGCACATGTTGGATTTTGTAGCTATGGAAATCAAGAAACATTCTTAAGGAAAACATGGCGGATGATGAGGGTTCCATTTCCAAATAAGAAAAATGAAGAACAAAAGAAAATAAACAAGGAAGAAGACCCCAAAAATTATAAACCAAGAAGAAATAACCCAAACAAAATTACCTTGAAAATGATGCCTCGAAAGTAAAAAGAATTCGGTAAAAATCAGAGTGTTAGAGCAAAAGTCAAGTGAAAATGATAGATAAAAATATGAGTTTATATAGAAAAACCCGAAATTAATGCCCAGAAGCCGACACGTGGGGCTAGGTGAGAATTAAATTCCCATAGAAACCCGAAGTCCAAAACCCTGAAAATCTGAAGTTCCAAATCAGACTTCGAAACTTGAGAGACGAAACTATGTAAAAGTCGATGGAAGACTTTGAAACCCAAAAGTCTGAAGTTCCAAAATTTCAGAACTTCGGAGTTTGAGACTTCGGAAGTTTGGAGGAAAAATTATTAAAAATGAAGATGGAAGACTCTAAAACCCGAAAGTTTGAAGTTATGAAATTTTGAAACTTCAAAGTTTTAGAGTTCGGAACACCAGAAAGATATTTATAAAAAGGGGCAACATAGATTTCCGAAACCCGAAAGTTTGAAGTTTGAAATTTCAGAACTTTGGAGTTTGAAAATTTGAAGTCAAAAATTAAAAATTGCCAACGGAGACTTCCGAATCCCGAAAGTGCGAAACTCCAAATTTTGGACTTTCAGGATTTCGGAGAGTCGGAACCTCGAAATCAAAATTTTTGATTTAGCAGTCTCCTCCCCAAAAAGGAAAACCTCTAAAATATGAAGTCCAAAATTTTAGACTTTGGAGTTTCAGAGAACTTCAACACATTTTAAAAATACTTTTGGGTGAAAGATTCAAAAGAAATTTTGAAGCGACTTTTAACATCTTATTTTCAAGGTAAGATTTAAAGGTTAACAATAAGGAGAAATCGGGAATATGGGATGTTAATCTTGCATATGTGGAGTTTTCATAAAATAAAATTCAAGCTGTGAGGTTATCTTTATAGATTATGTGTGGAACGGTTTCAAGTGTAATTGGAGAGCTAAGGGAGTTATCGTGAAAAGAGGAGAAGAGTGAAGAAGCGAGATGACTTCACATAGTACATGAAAGGAGTGCATGATAAAGTGCGCAAATAATTGGGAAAGGGTAATATTCTATAAAAATATCCTATACATTTGTGGAGAATAAACTTAGATTTTGAGATAGAATATTTAGTTCTTGTGTACTCGAGGAAGGAGAGGTTCTGCGAGGAACTTATGAAAAATAAAGTGGAATAAGATTGGATAATACAGATCTTGAAGAAGTTTGTATAGAACACATACGAGATGGAGTTGCTAGAAGGGATATATATCTCACCTATTTTTAAAATAGAATATATATATATATATATATATATATATGTTTGTGTGTGTTATGAGTGTAAAATGAGGAGAAGAGATTCATAAAGAAGGTGATTGGAAATATCAACTACGAGAGCAATACCATGCATAATTGGAATGTGTTTGGAGGACCACATCATGCAAACAACACATAAAAGGGGACAAAAATTATATATAGTAAATTGTATCTTGGCTTATAAAAGCGGAGATCATAAAACTTAGTCTTTTCATTTAATACCTTAAGAGTAATGCTTGACATGGGATCATGTTTCTTCTTAACCAATGTGTATAATGTAGGAACATCTAGACTCATACATAATATTGTGTAAATAGTAAAAACTTAGTATTATAAAATAAACTTCTACACAATTCTAGTGTGCAATCCCACACCACTCCATAACATGCCAAAAAATTATTTCCTTTCCATATCTTATTTGTATAATATGTGCACAAAAATATGGAAGACACATAAGAATTTGAAATCCATGTGCAACTTGTGGAAGCCAAAATAATGTGGATATTGTGTAAATTTGTAGAAGCCACGTAAGCTTACTTATGTCATACAATCTTGTTCGATGTGCAAAATCACACATGAATTTGTGAAGTACCTGCAGAAACCACCAATACTTATATGGGCCGTGAACATCATTCTCACACTCAATTTGAGAAAATGATTAGTTCTACATGCACGTGGAGTGCATATCAATATCACTACAATGGTGAATAAGGAAAATGTCCTATACGGTTAGGGACCACCTAATTTAAGCTTGATCAAATGAAGAGAGACATTATGAGAAAATCCAAAATTGGCCATGAACACTTGAGGAATATCCATTAGGGGATCTTTAACTACATTGATAGATTTAATTTCCTTTATGAGAACACACGAGTTTTATAAATATAATGGAGATGTACACTTGTAAATTAATCTTAAAAATCCTAAATTTAAAAGAAAAGGAATTAAGAGATGACAATCCCTAAAATTTTGAGCTAGAGTTTAATTTTGTAGATGTTTAGCAGAGTTTGCAAGCTTATAATAAGGCTAGGTTGGGATCTCTCAATATAATCCTTGTGGATTATCATATAATACTATGATTAGAGAGTATTGGTAATGTTCCTAAATATGTAATTCACTTTTCTTACATTTAATAGAAATATTGTCATCTATTTTGGGTTTTGAAGTTGTGCATGAGATATCACATTTGTGAGGTTTACCATGAAAAAGGTTGCATAGGGAAAGTTTTCCTTCATTTAGAAACCGCATTCATGATTACATTATGTATCATACACTAGTAAAAATGGATATCCAAAGGTCCATTAGATTATGTGCATGGGTGTTTGCATGGTCCAATGTAAACACCTTCAATATCTGGAACTTTGTGTAGTTTTTGATAGTGGATCACTATTCTAGGAAAATTTCAGTTTTCCTTTTAATTAGAGATTTATAATGTTTATAAAAATTGATTCTTAGAACAATATGGTAGAGAAACAATGAGAGAAATATGTATAATCTATCAGATAAGTTAATGGAGGTGAGTTCACCTCGATAAATTCAAGGAATGCTTTGCAAGGATAAAAGGTAAATACATGCAACATGAGCCATGAAAAGGCAAAATAAGATAGTAATGGAGATGACATGATTTATGATACATAGATAAAATGTTCCTTATCAATAGTGGGCAGAAATTTTGAATACATTTGTGTACACTCTCAATTGAAGTCCAATGTAAGCCTTGGATTTAGCATTGGAAGGGGCAAGGTTTAGAAAAACTCCTAATGTAAATAATTTCCATGTTTTCAGATCCACTAGTCATATATTGGGTAAAATATATATTTTTATTGGCTATTGTAAGCATAGGAATGCATACATGCTACTATATATCTCTATATACACAAATGTGGTGAGTAGGGATGTTGTTGTAGATGAGAAATTAACATTATTTGCTAAAAATGGTGAATCTAGTGAAATTATTTTAGTGGTTTCTATGAATAATTTTCTCCGAACAAGTGGTTATACTAGTGTTGAATATGATTCAAAATTTAAGCACCAAAGGTGTCAAGTTCTAAGGAGGAATCTAGTTGTCAAGAAAGTATTTCTTAATCTTCACAATTAGATCAAGAGAGCTGACACAAGAGGCTGAAGTGTTACTATACGACAACGAAATACATGTAGAAAGGTGAATTGTTTAATCTATCAAAAAGGGAAATCTATACGGCTAAGAAAAAAATATATAAGGTAAAGAGTAGGTAAATTTTTATCTTACTATTGTTTTATATGTTTCAAAGCCTTGCATAGTTACTAAAAGACAAGAGCCAAACTTAAATGGAAGGATTTCATGAAGTTTGGTGTAAGTTAAAGGGCATGTAGATAAGACATTAGAATGTTGTACATAACATATTTCCTAGAATTATTTAGAAATGGAAAACATTATACATCATACATTCTAAAGCTCAATGAAGGAATCTCTCTTAGGGGATATACCCGATGTTTAGTCTTGATATATATTACAAGATTTTTTTGGAACTAAGCACTCTAACAACAAAAATATAAAACATGATACATTCAAAAAAATACAACACTTAAAAATACAAAAGAATCTAGTGAACCTAGTATTCAACACCAAGTCCCACTTACAATTGTAACAAATAATTGCCCATAAAGTATGATAAAATGGATTGAAGACAATAAAGACATTTGGATACATTGATGATGGTAGTGAGACTATACCTTCATTACGTTCATGTATATATTTAATCATTTTCTGTATTAATGATTGAAACATTTGATTTAGTCATTGAGGGGGTGTTATAATAAGTTATTTATGAATAAGTAATAGTTTTAAAATCATGTAATAAAGTCTATAATGAATTTATGGGTGCTTAGACTTAGACTAAGTATTAGATTAGATAGTGTTGATTTTAAAACATTAGTTTTTAGTACTTGAGGTTGTGTAGACATTAAAATTAACACAAGATCATTATTATATCATGCATTTGGTAAAAATTATATATGCGAGTCTTAAACAAAGAAACTAAGTATTAGTGGTGCAAGTCTTGTTATTTCACGTTTACATTACTTTATTTGTCTTCTAGTTTGCAACTTATTTGATTCTCCTTTATGTTTTTATGTTGTGTCACAAAAATATTCGGCCTTTGAAATATATATTTTACTATTGATGACTTTGGTCTAAGACCATACAAATTGGTCAGGACCGTACCACGGTCTTGACCTAAGTTGTATAGTCTTGGCTCCTTTTCCTTTTGGGTCTTTTTTTTTTCTATTGTGTTTCTTCATTAATCTTCTCTTTTGGTTCTTATATTTTACGTTGGCCTTACATGCCACTAAGATTCAAATTTCAAAGTAAAGGAATCGTGTGTGTGTGTGTGTGTGTGTGTGTGTGTGTGTGTGTGTGTGTGTGTGTGTGTGTGTGTGTGTGTGTGTGTGTGTGTATTAAGTTTACCCTAAAGATTTATTATTTAGCAATCACTTATGCAAGGATGAAGGTAAATACATGTAACATGAGAAATGACAAAGCATACCAAGATAATCATGGAGATGGCATGATGTTATTGGAGCGTATAATGTTCGTGTGGGTACACATATTGTGCCTTGCATATCCCAAACTTATCTCCACATAAGTTATTCATAAGTTCATACTATTATGACAAAAAAGTAGCACCCTAGGATTTTCTCATTACAGATCCCTAATTTTTGCTAACATGGGACTGTCTCCAAGTTTTGGTACTTGTGAATTGAGATAGACCTCCGAGAGAAGGTAGACTTCCTCTACCTAAATATAATGCTAAAACTACTCCTAAGAAAGCAAATGCAGAGCTAACTAATCCTAAACTAAAAATTTCAAGGGACCAATTAGAATATAGGAGAGAGGATTAGAGGAGTAGAATATTAAGAGATTAGGATATATTGTATTTTGGAGTAGAGGATTCCCGGACAAAAATGTATGACAAGGGTGAATATTTAGGATTGGTGGATTAGAGGAGTAGGAGATTAGGGGATTAGGAGATATTGGATTTTGGAGTAGAGGATGCCCCAGTCAAGGGGTTAGGATGGAAGATTTGGGATTTAGATATGAGGATGCTAGATTTGAAAATGTTATATGTGATGATGTTGGAGTAAAATTTGAGATTTGATTGATCTGGATATGAAGATAGGGTATAAAATGTTGGATTTGGAGGGTTGGAAGATTAAGGATGTTTGGATGAGAGAATAAGGATTGGTTTTGGATTGATTTCGATGAGAGGAAATTAATGAGGAGTGGATTGGGATGATGAGTGATGAATCCATGATAAATAATGTTCAATTTTTATTGATAAGAATATGTTATAAGATTCCCACCGAGGGGTGAGGATTTTAGACATGGGATGTGATATGATAAGATTTGAACCGGATATTGATTGAATGATAAAGGATTGATTGGATAGGGGATGAGGATGTTAGATAGTTGGTTAGATGATGATTAGGTTTGAATGATGATAAGGCTAAAAGATGATGATAGAAGGGGCGTTCTACCATAAAGTTTCCAATTTTATCATCATTAGTAGTTGTGATTGATGATATGGCATAAAGCAAGATGCATCAAGGTATTAAAACCATGATGACATAATTTCCAAATTATTGTGTCCTCATATCATTGGATAAATTTATATAAAAATATGTTCCTCATATTACTATACTATGCTAAAGAAAAAGAAACAAAAGGAGCCTTATATCATTGATGAAAATGTAAGTGCGAGACAAACAAGCAAACACACATAAGAAAACGCACACACATTACATATTTGTATTTTTGTTTTTGGTGTAAATTTGTGATCTTTTATGGATTTATTGAATGTTTTGATTTTTAGATTTTGGATTTTAGATATTCAAATGATTTGATGTTGGAGGCTGAAATTTTTATTTGAGATGGGGAATGGTTGAGGATAGGTAATATGAAAGCATTCGGGATGGGATAACTCGTGTGGGGGTGGGAAGGGATGTAAGGTGGGATTAAAATTTCTCTTATAAGTCCCAAAGTGTGTTTGGGTAGGATGAAAGGGAAGGATTGCGGGAAATTTGATAGGTTGGATAGGATAAGGATTGGTTGGTATGTTAGGATGAGATGGGGTGTCTTTATTAGGATGAGGTATGTGGTATATGATAATATGGGGATATGGAATATGATAAGATATGCCACCAGGTATATGGAAGATGGATTGAGGGATAGATGTGGTGTGCCCCCAAGTGTAAAGTAAGGTGGTCTGTGTGGATGGATGGATGGATGGATGGATTTGATTTACCCCCAAGTGTAGGGTAGGATGGGAAGTGAGGGGTATCTGAAATGGATGATGCCCTAAAAAATGATAGCAAGGATTCCCAGTCATGATGATAATAGTTGAAAAGGGACATGAGGAGGATTGGATGAAAAGGAAAGGATCGTTGTCTTCCCACAGATGTTCAATCCTAAGGGAAAAAGGATGTGGATGTGATGGATGGAAGTAAAATGACATCAATGATGAACAAAATATGATCCTAACAACACATGTTGTAAGGCAAGAGTTGGACTAAAATAGAAGTGTGACCAAGGTCTAAACAATACCTGGAAACATGTGAGCCCTATGTCTCTGCAAGATCAAAGTGTGTGTGATTGTAATGGTTAATTACCACTTGAAGTGAAGACTTAATGGGTAGTATGTGAAGACAAACTAGCCAATGTATATGGAGTAATTAAGCCAAATATGTGGATGGAGGGTGAACGGAAGGCTAAGTTGTGCATTGCATTGCTCTGCTTGTTGTCGGCCAAGTGTCCATAGCCCCGACAGAGATGCATCATCGATTCTTGTCACAACATTTCTCTATTGCCATCCAGGCGCCTATAGCCCCTGGTATATATGATGGAAACACCCTTAGAGAGAGTATTGAGGTGAATTTTATTTAATATTTTTAATTTTGATATGATTTTTTTACTTTTTGATATTTGTTATTTTTGGAATAAAGAGGTTCCACTCTCTTGAGAACTCTCAAGGGGTTAAGAATCACTAGTGGATTGATGGGGGATGGAAATGAGTGTAGAGATGACATTGGTTAGAGTGTCAAAAAGACACACCCAAGGGTCTTCACCACAAGTTGATTAAGTATGTTAAAGTGTGTAGATCTCTAGGAGGACAACTGTGCTTGAATGTAAGAGGTAATGATAGACCAAGGTCATGCGGTATTAATATTGTATTACAACATATGTGAGAAATCTGATCAAGTGTTCAAATGAATGGATTAGAAGAGGATATGAATGGATTTGATGATAATAATGGATTAGATGCAAAGGATTTGGATGTTGGATGGAAGGAGGATGGGTGGGAAGGAAAGAATATCTATGCACAAGCGACAAATTATGTGCTCAATCTATTTTTAGGTGTTTGGTATTTATAGGGGGATTAAATGATTTTTGATTGGGTTGAGTGGTTTGGATGGTAGGATCAACAAGAGGAGTGGTAGAAATGGGTTGTGATGGAGTAGTGAGAGGGACGTTGTTAGTGTTAGGTTTATATCCTAAGACTAAATGACCTAGATTTTGATGAAGGGAGATGGGTTCGTGAATGACTCGTTGCCTTGTTCATGGATGCCTAGGCCTTTACCTCGATGTTTCATATTAGCAAACATATTTTTGGATATAGGGTATGAAGTGGATGGGGAAGATGATGTCATGTGGTCATCATGAGACTGGGGTTGTAGTTTTGTCATCCGCTAAGAGGCCAAACTTAATAAAGGATGGGAGGTGAGATTTGTTTTGTTTTTTTGGATGGTGAGGGGTGTTTGGATGTATGATGAGATTTGGATGGCTAACGATGTTTGGATGTCGAGTGGGATTTGGATGGTGGATGATGGTTAGGGAGAGGATTGGGATGGAAAGGTGGTGGATAAAGAGATACAAGCACAAGAAACCCTTTGTTAATGAGGTTTTGGACATAAGACCTAAATTGCATGCAATAATTGGTCGAATGTTCACGAGTGCGATGGAAGTCACAATAATATTTTTATCAATACCAAGATGGTTTATGAAGGTTTTGATCGTGTGATTTTATTTGGGGATGGATGATCATGTTGAAGGTTTTTCGATGATGGAAGATGGTGGTTAAGGATTCTCCTAAATGAGTGAAATGGTTTGGGTTAAATGGTTTTGGGGAGTAATAAGTAAAGATGCAATATTGGGTGGATTATGAGATGTTTTGGTTGATTTGGATTTATGATTTGATTTAGATTATTGTGGCTTAGAAGATGAATGGTATGTATTAGGTCTAGGGCCAAAGTGGATGATTTTGGGCTTGGAGGCCAAAGTAGATTTGGTTGATTTTGGATTGGTTGGAGTATGTGGTTTTAAGGTAGATGGTTTTGGCTTAGGATTAGATTGTTTGGGATTAGTAGATGTAGATGAAGGGGATGTGGTAGATTTAGATGAAGGGGATGGGCATGATATGGGGGTCACATTATATTTGGGTGATGTTGGGGATGAAGGAGATTTGGGAGATGGGTGTGGTGTAGGAATCCCACTAAATTTGGAAATTTTAGGGGATGAATTAGATGAAGGTGGCATAGGAGCCTCATTAGATTGGGTAAGATATGGGGTGGGGAGAGGATTGGTATTGGATTTTTTAGGTTTAGGAGTTGGTGACTTAGGAGTCACGTTAGATGTTTTAGGATTGGGGGATGGTGGAGATGAAATAAGATTAGAGGATATGATAGTGTTAGGTTTAGGTGATGAAGGGGTTAAGATAGGATTAGGTGTGGATGAAGAGGATGAGGGTGGCGTAGGAGCCAAATTAGATGGTTTAGGATTGGGGGTATAAGGGGATGAGAGTGAATTGGGAATCAAAGTGGATGAGATGGTTTTGACAAGATTAGGCTTAGGTGATGGAGGAGATGAAATAGGCTTAGAGTCTGAATTTGATGATGTATTAAGGGATGTGGGACTATCTATGATAAATTATGTAGGATTAGATTGGGATGATGAAGATGATGAGGATGGAGGACTAAGATGAGATGTGGGGGATAATAATTTTGGGTTAATTTGTTGGGATTGTTGTGGATATGTGAATGGGACTCGATTATAGGTTTACGATGATTGGATTTAGGAGTTGAGATTTTAGATGGTGGTGGATTATCTGCATGAGTTTTGATGGGAGAAAGGTGTAGGTCATGATGATTGATAGGGATTTTGAGGTTGTAATTTGGGATGGTTATGTGGCCTTGGTATTGGTGCCTAGATTAACGGGGACATAAAGGAGGTCCACTTGGTCTAGGTAAAAGTTATCGAGGATGTCAAATTTTATGTAATTGGCTTGTGGGGATATTTTTTTATGTTTATTAGGTCGGGGTGGATTAAGATGATTTGAGTTCCTCAAAGAGGAAGTCAATGGGGTGTGGATGGGGCTGGTTGGGAGATGAAGGTCTAGTAGGTGATTGGTTGATACATGATTTAATATCGGATATTTGTTGATTGATATGTTGGATGGTTTTTTAGAATGTTAGGATCAACATGGAATAAAGAGGATGGGATTGGTTGATGTAGGATGTGAGATTTGATATTTTTATTAAGGTGTTGGATAGTGTGTGGGATTTCATGATCAAAGTGAGATGGTTGACTTTGATGGGTGGGGGATGATGGGATAGCTTGGTTGATGGATTTAGAAAAGAGGTAAATTTTTGGATGTTGGTTTGGAGAGGATAAGGATTAAGGATCAAAGGTCATGGTTTGATAGGATGTGTAGGTGATTAGATTTGGATTAGGTTGGTTGATTAAGGATGGTGATGGGATTTGGATTGGGATTGTTTGATTAAGGATGGTTGATTATGAATTTTAAGTTGTAGGATGGTTAAGGGTGTTCACAAGCAAGCAACAAACATGCCCATACACACCTAACTAGTCAAGTGGGATTACAATAAAACTATATCCCACTTTTAATACCACACACTGATGATGGTGCCACAATTGGCTCTCCACCTATGTGTCAATGTGGGGTTGGCTAGCGAGTGATCTTGGGGAGTGCAACCTCCTTGCACTATAGTTTGATTGCGGCCAAAAGGTTGCCTAATCTAAGATGTACGAGCTCACTAAGGGAGTCCCCAATATACCTTCTACAGCACGTGGGGTCCAAGTCCATGTTATAAGGACTTTTTTGTGGCACAGGTATTGGGACATGTAATCCCCTCACTTCACGCCGCTCTTAAAACAAGCAAGAACTTAGCCAATAACGACATTTGTCTAAGAATTTATATACCTCGCCGGAACACGGGGTGTGTCTACATGCGTGGAGGTGAATCCCATGGTCACGAGACCCCTAGGACTATGGTAAGTGTGTGGATGTCACTTCCACATCACATTACCCCTAAAAATAAAAAGGGAAGAAGGTTGGTTGCTTTTGATCCTCAAGATCATCCTAGGATGCGAGAGGAGAGCATACACAATTTCACCTTTGGGATAAACAAGAAAACACACAAAATATAAAATAACAATAATAGATATAAGATAAAATTGTAATAGGGTCTTCACGAGGAGGCCCTTCAATGAAAATGCTAGTAGTTTTTTCTTATAACCTCGTTATTCTTTGACCAATCGAGCTGCAAGACAAGATGGTTGGTAGTTTTTAATTAATCAAAGATCCTGCAACCACAAAAGTTAGATAAACACAAAATAAATATCAAAATTGATGGAGTTTCCCCTTATTCCTACAATATTTATGTGAAAATAGAATGTTAAGGTCTATAAACAACCACCAAAACACTTAGGAGCAAAGTTAAATCAGTTTGCTCAAAGGGTTCAATTTGATTTCAACAAAGGCACCAATAAATGTGTCAAAGCTGCCACTATATGTCAAAGGCGCTGAATCAGTCAAAGGTGCCACTACGGAGTTAAGGGTGTTGAGATAGGTCAAAGGCATCACTTGAGATAACAAAGGCACTAAACTAAGACCAAACAATTATGTTAGTCAAAAGCCCCAAATACAAAAGGAAAGCGCTACAAGATAGGACAATGGTACTAAAAGACATGACAAAGGTGCTAAAATAGAAAACACAATATTATCAGAATGCAACTATTAAGGTAAGAACATAGGCTCCAATCTATAGAAAATATGGGCCAAAATTCATAACATATGTGTTGAACTGCATAGCCAACAGATTAGAAACAAAGGCGTTAAAGTTTGTTGCAAAGGTGCCACAAGATTTACAAAGGCACCTTTGAATGGTAGTCTGCAAAATTAGATGTTAGACCCAAGACAAAGTCATTATTTGAGAGAATAGGCACCAAATTTTGTAGTATAAGTGCCAATACATATGGTATAGGCATTGTTTGAGTCTAGGAATGCTTTTTGAGCACAAAATTTCAAATTTCTTGCTGCAAACAAGGTTAGATTAATATCAAATTTACACAACCCTTTTTACTCACTATTTTAAACTAGAAACAAATTAAAAATTGGTGCAAGACCCCACGGTGGGCACGAGAAATGTATATGTTAAAAATATTAGTTGTGAATATGAGAAAATAAACAAATTGTTCTCCTATGCTAATCCTTCCAACAATACCTCAAATTGAACAAGGGATGGAAAGGGAGAGAGAATCAATACCTGAACTTACCAATAGAATGGAATGCTCCTCCTTTGTTGTGTTGTATTTTCTCATGGATGGTGTTGATTGCTTCATTTTTTTGGAGACACTTGGGAAACACCTCCCCTTGATTTCCTTGGATTTATTGATGAAGGATGATGGATTGATAGATTGGATTGAAGATGAATTGAATAAAATGGTAGAGATATATTATGTATTATTTCTCTTAGCTCGAGATAGGTGAGGAGAGATAAATTTATAGTTTTTGGGAGAGGAAATGGAGGGTGAGGATTGATCCAAGTAGGATGAGGATCAATGGTTGGAAATTAAGGAGAGGATTGGAGGATTCTAGAATGGAGAATTCTAGAATTTGAATTCAAAATTCCATGGAGGGAAGAAGCTTCCATTGAATTTAAAATTCAATGGAAGGAGAAGTTTAGAGAGGCTTCTAGAAATAGAAGCCTCTAGATTTAGAGGTGGAGGATATGATTAGTTTAGGATTAGATTAGATTAATAAAATATGATTAGGGATGTGATTACATGGAGAGGATAGGTGTAGGGTAGGTGTAGAGTAGGTGGGTAGGTGAGTGTAGGAATATTAAATTCCTAGAAATGTTTAAATGAGGTTAGGAAAGAAATTAATAATAATTAATCTTGTGATTAATTATTATAGAGTTAAAATGGGAATTGTGGGATATAATAATGAGATGATGAAAATAATTAGGATAAAGGGGATATGTGATAAAAGGGATTAATAATAATTAATCTTGTGATTAATTATTATAGGGATTTAGATAATGATGATGTTAGGATATTTGTGGGACAAATTAATCGGAATTAATTATGTTGACATTTTAGAGGTCTACAGGATCTAATATATGTAGAGTTTAAATTTCAAACATATGAAAAATTCCCTATCTACATGTTGTGGAAAAAGAGACTTTGCGTCGGGACTAGTTGGCCCCCTCTCTATGCTATACACTCGATGGATATCACCTAAAGAGTTATTAAAATTTTCCTCTATTTATATTGGTAGTATTGGTAGACCACACCTTTCTTTAATCTAAGATATCACCATAATTCATTACCTTAATGAATTTTTCACTACACTTACTTTCTCCTTCAAGAAATTGATAAAATTGACACATCATTCATATGTGACTATTACTTCCCCAAAAATCCCAACCCCGCACTTATCTTTCCTCGAAACCCTTCTTCATTTCCACTCTTCCTCCTGCAATGTTTCCCACCCTCAATTTCAACTTCTTTCTGCATCCCCTTCAACATCTCTATTACACCATTCACGTGCAATTACAATAATAATTCCAATTACATATATTTTTTGGGGGTCTCTTAACCGTTCATGACCCATATTTTATTATGGTGTTTTACACATGTATGTTTATTTCAACTAGAGAGTACGGTCATTTAAGTGAAGAAATCGATGTATATGTAGAAATGAAATAAATCACATTCTATATTTTTTTACTTTATAGATGATCCATATGACTGTAAATAGTAGATTATATGGTAATACGTGGTGATTTTTTGAAAGTATAAGTCTAATGAAATTTTAAATTACACCATTTTTTTATAGTATTTGGAAGAGCTTATACTAATATTTATCTCATGCAAATATTACTTGAGACCGAATGCACAGAGATTAATAACCACACAATATAATAGTTTCACTTCTATATTGCTTCGTTGATATTGAATATCACAGGTTACAAATATATAGGAGATAATCAATCCTATAAATAAGGTGTTGGTTGTTAACAATCTCAACCAACCTAAAACTATATTCCGTAATATATATTGTTATAACAATATATATACGTTTTAACCACTTACTTACATATAAACAATAACCACCACTGTAATTATCATTTACAAACATACTAATGTGGAGCACTAATAAATATGAATTCTAACATTTTTTCTAATAATTTTGGAAACCTAAATTTTTCCCATTGGTACATCATATGTGATATCCTAGTGTAAATGACAAATAAATTGTTTTTTTAATTATTGGCAAATAGTTTTTTGAAAGGGACTATACCCTTGTACACCAAGGCTCAGAAGCCAGAATTGAAAGTTAAAGCACAAGAGATGGATCAAAATCCAGATAGAACAATTAAGCCCGACAGCAGAAAACATACTGCAAAGTAAAAACCAACAACCGACAAAGCAAAGCAAATAAACAACAATGGCATATCAACACCATTGGAAGCAAACTGCTATCCGGCTAAGAAAAATGAGACCGATGAAACCCAGCCAGCCAATAGCAGAAATGAGAATCATCCAGGGGAAGAGTTACCCTTCAGAGTGGTAGATTTTTTCTTTTTGTTGACCGTAACCCACCCTGATGGAGCCTTCGCGGTTGGAGAAGAAGACAAAGGAGGAGTATTTTCCTTAGTCGCATTTGTCCCATTTATAACAGCCATGTTGTTATTCTGAGAGAGATATTTATCATTTTCCATGCTGCCCTCAACAGCTTGTGTATTTTTCATGTTGCTAACAATCCGAGTTTCGGATAAAGGGGTTTTCGTTGACACTGATTCATCTACTTCTTTAGATTCAAGATCCTTTCTATCCACAAAAATCAGGTGCTCCAGAGTGCGTCTTTCCACCAGTTGCGCTTCTCATGTTGATGTTTTTCCATCCCACAAGCAGTAGAGGTGTGTCCTAATCCAAAACACCTTCTACATCGGAAAGGTAGACCTTCATAATCAAGAGTTTGTGACCAAGTTCTATTTTGCACTCGAAGGTCTATGGTAGCAGGAAGATTTTTATCAGTGTCAAGTTCCACCAGGATCCGGGCATAGGTAGTGTGGGTGTAATTAGTTGTTTGAGAATCAATGTGGAGTGTAGTACCCAAGGTATTGCCAATGGTTGTCAGACATTCATGACTCCAGAATTGGAGAGGTAAATGGGGTAGTCTGATCCAAATAGGTTTCCATGAGAATGACTCTGTGTGCGGGTTAAAGGATGGGAACCAAGGTTTCATGATTAGATATTTTGACTCGCAGGTCCAGAGCTTGGAAGCAATGATGTCTTTATCAGCAATTGAAGAGAAAACCATAATGAAAATGCCTTTAGCACATGGATATAATTCGATCTTACCAGTTAAAGATGGAGTCCAATGCTTGGAGATCCACGCGTGAAGAACAGGAAGGCTGGGCCATAAACCCCCGAATCTACAAATCAGAGCATGCTCTTTGTAGTAGATCTCAGATGAAATGACCTCATCCCCAAATGTAATACATGGGGTAATGTCTGCAGGTTTCATGGAGGATTCCTTGCTTTTTAAGACGTCTTTGAAGGAAGTTTCAAGAGATCCGTGCCTAAACTCATCACCCAACAATGGAAGAACAGGTAGATCTCCTGTTCTAGCTCACCACGATCCTCGCCTTTCCCAGGAACACCCCCAGATGGTGATTGAATAAGGCTAGGGTTTGCAGGACCGTCCAAGCGAACAGTCACAGCATTGGTAAAAGCGAGGTCGATCCACGACCAAGGAACCCCTGAAGCCAGATTCGAGCCTCCACCGTCTGGCTGAAGAGCTCCAGACTGTACTCGTGGATCAACAGGGTTCGCAGGCTTGCGTGTAGCGAGAGCAAAATGTTTATTATTACAATATATTAAAATATTAAATAAATGATCGTGTTAATCAAAATGTAATATGAAATTAGGAATAAAATCCTAATTTCATATACTAATTCATAATGATTTATCAAAATTAGAATAAATTGTTTATAACAGTCTTACATTATGTTAATCTTAATTTCGATAAGTGTAATCGATAGAGTACAACTAAAGTTATAAAGAGAAACCAAAATACATACATAGAGGGTGTGACAAAGTGACCATATTGTGTATAGAAGTGGATAAGAGTGTCAGCAAGTTGCTTACAAAGTATTAGGACTTGAAGGTCTATTCTTGACATGTTTATAGATGTTTGGATAGTACCATTGCCAATCATGTCTGACAGATACAAACCTATCCTCTTGGTATTGGTACTTGCTCACCTTTCATGTACAAGTTTTCCTATATCCTCAAATTTAATTTATGGATCAATAAATTTGTGATTATTGTTTCTATATTATCATATATTGCCTCTTTTTACATTAATTCTAATCATGCTCCCTTGACCTAAAAAATGGTTGCATACAAATTGGAATGGATCAACTTGTACACCCCCATTGATGTGATGATCAATGCAATACATACCACTACTTTGAATAGAATCAAGCCCTTGTATTTCCTAAACCTGTGATGAAATGTGATGGAATATACAAAAAAACCCTTGATTTGGCCTTCACACTAGGCATTGTGCATTTGTACTTCAAATTCAGCCCAACACTTCATTTAGATAAGTGATGTAAATAAATTCAATTTGTGGTGATGTGCTCTAAAGGATAAATTTTTAGAATGCTTTCTCTCGCCCTTCTTGGAGTGTGTACAAGAGATTCCTAAATAGATCTTATGTGTGTATCATTTTCTCGTAATATGTTAGTGTATGATTGTATTTATAAGTGACATTGTTAGTTTTTTACTTAATTGACACGAAAAGTCTCACTTAGACCTAGTAAACAAAGACACCCTTTTGAAAATGTGACTATTAAAGTATTATATGGGAAGGATTCGTTGCACCTAGGTAATATAAAATATGATACTATCTAGGACCTAACATGTCATAGGAGTCACAAAAATGAAGTTTAACACAAGTAGGGGTCTAGACAAATGTTCAATAACATGTGCGTCGGACTTCGAGGAGCTCATTTGGATGATGATTGCCATTTATTTGATACAATTGTGGGATATAACATACAAGTTTCTTTACTTGGTCAAACAATGTATAGATTGAGTTTGTGTTAATATAAGTACCATATGCCATATTGCCAAGTTTCCAAACCAAATTTAGGGTACAAATTTCCCATTTTAATCTAGTATTGACAAATTGTAGATTAAGAGAAAAGAATGTAAGTAAATGTAAACCTTATATCTTGGTAATAAGAGTGTAGTGTAAACTCTTAACTATCTCGTCAATCCACATGAAACATGCACACATGTGTAAAGACAAGTAAATTAATGCTCGAAACTACGTATATAAACTTATGATCATTTATTTCAATTTATTCCACTAAATTGATCGTAATTTTACAAACATAGTTGTTTCTTCAAAATATTTAGGTTTGTTTGTCTTGCCTTCTAAACCCATAAACCACTATGGATTTTTTTGAATATCCATAAATTTATGATAATTCAATATTATTATCTTTTGAATATTCAACTTGTACCAGCGTTAACATCTTTTAAATTCTTACTTAGACTTTATAGAATTTGAATCGATATATGATAACTACATTTATTTTGTCATTATCTAGTGACCTTCAAATGCCCAATGTTTTTTAGAACTAAATTCAACATCATGTTCTATGATAAACTGATCTCATCTGTATATAGTCATCACTCTATGGGGCACTCGACATAGTGGGATTAAGGCCTAGGTAGACTAGGCAACTGCCTAGGGTGCCAACATTTAGGGGGGTGCCAATTTTTTATTTTATCATGGTTTTTTATGAAAACTATATCAAGTTATTAACCACATATGCTAATAGAGTTAGTGGCCATCCTTACATACTAATTTGATTCTCTTAGTTGAAAATTAAAAAAAAAAATGATTATGATGTTTAACTAGCCTAAAACATAAAGGCAAGTGCCTTTGTTATTAAATTTAACTCATACATTTGTATTTTAATACTTTATATTGTTTTGAAGTCTTGTAAGTTATTTTTAGAGGAGATATTTTTACTTATATTACCTAGGAAAGGGTGATGTAGCCTAGAATTGACCAGATAACACCCTAGACGTGCCGACACATCACTCGGCCTAGACCGAGCACTCACCCAAAGCGCGCAAAGGTACAGGTCCCTCTTTACGGTTCTTTATAGCGAGAATGTTAAATGAGGTGACGATCCTATTCTTATACTGTCTCCATGCAAAAGTGCTATGAATCTGATCCTCCAGAAATAGAAAATGCGTGGCGTGCATATCTCTGCATCGTTGGTGTGTTCTACATGCTATCTTCTAAAAATAGATCTTCATGCCCAAAAATGGCTAAGTCCTGAATGTTGACTTGTCTTGCACACACGAGTTCTTCTTATCCCTTCATGCCCTTGAACTTGGCTTGTTTTCCCGCACGGACTTCTTGTGTGAGTTCTGTCAAGTGTTCTCTAATCAACATTACCCCACACTAATCTCATTGTCACCCCGATAATGGGTATCTCCAAAAATGTTGAATAGAAAGAATAAAAAATAATTTGAATGAATAAAGAATGCTTTTATGTGGCAACCTCCTCTGTTTCATCTTAAAGGATCAACTCGGATACTCCTCCTTTATTTCGGCCTCTAAGGCCTGCCACTCAGTGAGAGCCTTCTCTACTTTCTCTAGAATGTCCACAACGATGGACTCAAGTTCATCCTTCGCAATTTCCCCTTTTTCATTTCGTAGGACCAACATGATGCTAGACATTGCAGCCATTCTTCCCTCCAGTACATCCATTTTTTGTGTGATGAGTTTCCCAAGCTCATTTAATCTTTCCTTATGCGGATCTTGTGTTGTTGTCAGGGCCTTGTGCTTTTATTTCATAATAGTTAACCTCTCTGCATGGCCCAAGGTATCATCCCTCATAGCCTTTTGGACTTCATTATCTTCTTCCAGAGTCTTTACCTTGATCAGTGCCTCTGGAGCTGTGCATATATTTAAGGCATGATCCACTTTTTTCAATTCTTCTTGAAGTGCTTGTAGCAGTCCCTCATAGGATGCAATCTTCCGCATCACTAAAGCCTTTTCTCGTTCTGCCTCTTGTGCTAGATCCTTTAGCTGGCATATGTAGAGGTTCATCTTCAAGCACTAGGTCTACTAAGGTACTTACATAGTGTATCACCGAAGGAAATGTCTTTGGTACCTTTGGTTCTAGGTATGGCCTAGCCTTCATACAGATATCACCAATTTCCTCTGCGAGGCTGATAAATACAACATTTTTCTTCTGCACCAAGTCTCTTTCCTATGTTAGGCGCACTATTTCCCCATCCTTCGTTTTAATCTCTTTCATGAGCACCCTAATTGTGGCGGCCTTATCCATATTGTGCCTCGCCACTTCTATTGAGACTTTGACCAATGTGTTACTCACCTATTCATCTGACATGATAGTAGGATTTATTTTCATATGTCTAGCTTGGGGTGCCTTCTTCAACCGTCTCGACACGCATGACTCCTCGCATACATCAAATTCAGGCTCATCCATGTGGGTGTGCATTGACCATGATAGTTACTTTCGAGTGCACACATTTGCCATATCCTCATCCATTAGCTCCCAGCCAAATAAATCCTTTTGTGCTATCGTGCTCTGGAAGCGAGCGCGGACAATCTTTCCTGAGTCCTCAACATATCCCATGAGTGGTGCACTATGTTCTCCACTCATCCTCTTTGTCCTTGGCCCTTTTGGAACTTGAGCTTCAAGGTTAGGAGTCTGCGTAGTATCCTAGGTAGTCTCATGTGCAGTTTTAGATGTTTCCTTCTCTCCTTCTTCTTCGTCTTTCATCTCTTCTTCTTGCTCAAGTGGAGTAGGAGATCCTGGCGCGCTCTCCTCTGATCCTTCGGCCTCTTCATCTAACTTCAACTTCCTTCTCCTTTTTGGCTCAGTGGAATCCTTGTGTGGAGAGAGATGAGGTGATCTCCTTACCGTTTGTGGGGTTCCACCTTGAGTCCTTGTGCATCTGAATACTTTCTTGAACCATTTCTCTCCCTGTTCTACCCCTGTATCATCTTCTTCATCCTGCCCCTGTGGTGGAGTAGTGGCGTGCATTGTGATTCCTTCCTATCTGAAGGTTGCCTCCTTCTATGCTCCAAGCCACCACTATCTTCACGCTCTTCTTCTTCATCTTCTACGTCAATGGTTTCTGTGGGCTTCGGTGCCGGTATGTTCTCCATAGTATGTTGACCCTTGGCAGCCCTGGGAGCGCAAACTCATTCTCCACGTACTTATTGTTTCCATCTTGGGCTTCAGCTGAAGGTATACTAGTGTTGCCCCAATATCTCCGATAGCTAGACTCATGGGCTTTATGCTCAATACTTCTGAAATGAGCCTCTTGATATACGCGCTTCACCCTGGATACACATATTTCTTCCTCAAGGTGTGGTAGTCACAGTCTACCTTCTCTGCATTGAAGGCCAGGTGGCGTGTGTCTGTGAATCTGTGGACTGATGTTTGAAAGTACCTCGTGAAGGCGTAAGGCAATTTACACCAAGGGCTCCAGGATCCATCTTTCATTGGGAAGCGCACGATGTAGAAATACTGATATATAGCAAACTGGACTTGTTTCCCTATTACCGAAGGTAGGTCCTTCGGGATGCACCACTCTTCTTCAAAATCCATGCGGAGCCTGTCATACCATTTCTCCACTCTTTTCTTGACATCATCTGTTATGGAACATTTACATAGGTATTTGTTGAACCTTTCAGATGGTGGCTTATTCTCCAATTCTCCATGGGGTATTCCCATACCTTCTCCTTATTTCCATCTGGTACTCCAATCTCCATGAATACTAGTGATAATAGAACAGATCCAAAGCTGATTTTTCCTCCCATGCATGCTTCCTTGACTATCTATTCTACAATGTATCCTGCAATATTGGACTACTCCTTCTGACATCCGCTTCGCAACATGCAGCCACATGGTGTTCACCTGTGACCACCTCTCCTGGTCATTCAACTTTGTAACAAGATGTGCTGCTACTTGTACAACCGAAAAATTCTTTAGTTTATCAATGTCCATACCGCGTGGACCCTTCAAGTATCCCAACTCCTTCCTAGTTTCTAGAATCGTGGCCTTATCTATTAGGTCATTCTTTATATCCTCTCTTGTGGCCTTCAAACCTGTCACTATAGAGATCAACACGAATGAGATTCTGACTACTGTGTCTTGCAAAGTATAAAAATTCCTCATGTACTCTGCTCATGAGCCATTGGTATAAAGGCTCATACTTCCCAAAATATGGAAGCTCATATAATTGGTAGACTCCAATTCTTTTCAAAAGTTTCTCACCTACATCATCATAAACTGGCATGTCATTTGTCATGCGTTTGTTTGTCTTCGTGTTAAGCAGGGCATCAATTTCCTTTTTGTTCTTTATGGTCATGTGGTTATACTCGCTCACTTTTCTTTTTCTTATATACGAATCCCACTCTTGGCCGACTATGACGCCCTCTGGATATTACATTTCTGAAAAATTACTTTCAGGTGCCATCTCTTCCTCCTCTACAACTACCTTCTTCTTCCCCTTTGTTCTTGATGCATTCCTACTCTCTTGGGTGCCATTTTTACCTTGCAATCATTTTTAGACACTTTCCTCTTCAACTCGTAATGCCTCACTCAAACCCTAGCTCAAGTTAGCATTCCATAGGTGAAATCGTGTGCCCTAGCTCCTTTCTGTCATCCTACTTTGCTCAAACCCTTCACCATCGGGGCGTAAGCTTCTTCTACGCACAAATCAAATTGTCACGTTTGGTTTCACACCTTTCGCACCTCAAATCGATTACTCGGATCTTCGTACATAGCTATTTCTCAAATAATCTTAATCGCAATGGTAAAAATGAACTCGCATCCCATCCTTATATAGATTTTCAAATTTTGATGCATTTATTGCTTCTCCACCTACCAAATATCCTCTCATTTATTGACCAAATTTGTTCTTTTCGCATGCGATACATATTCGTGCCCCAGCTATAACCTTCTAGCGTGCCTTCCTACCCTCCTAGTCATAAACTTTACCTTATCCACGGTAGTTATCATGGCCTCTGCTTACCTCATGTTATATTGTTCCTTCATTCATCTCCATCCTTGGTCACTTTTGAGAAGCAATCTTTTTACTTTGAAACACGTAGCAACTTATTCCTTTCCACCTTTCAGTTCTAGCAGTCATGTACCTTGATATCAATAACCACACCCCACACTAAAAGTATGTGCAAGTCCGTTATGCATCAACATGCTCCATATTGTAGTTAGCTTCATGCGCGCAAGCACGCTTATTACACAAGAACAAAAAAACTAAAGTGACAAAGCATAGTGACAATGAAGGAAATACATTAAGGAAATACAAAATGGAAACCTAATCTAATTGGCAATATTGCCTTATTACAAACACCAAGAAGACTTATTTTAGTAAGAACACCAAGAAGACTTATTTATAGTAAGACTTTAGCTACTCCCGTTAAAGTAACCAGGGTAGCCGTGTTCCATCTAGTGTTCTAACTGGCGAGCACGTGTTTCAAGGATGTAAGTAATAACATATGACCCTAACCAATGTACCTTAATTTTTCCTAGATGGTGCAAGAACTTAGAGTCATAGAGAAGTTGTGATGTGCCAAAATCCCCGATATGATATTGGTTTTACAAAAAAAATATTAAATTAAAATATATATTTATCATGAGTACTTTGGAATATTGATGAGTAACTTCAAAATAAAAAAAGAGAAGGTTTAATTAGAGAGGAACTTGTCGGGACATTATTATTTACATTAAACTAATTGTAAATTTGTAATTTGGAAGTTACCATTGTAACCTTTGGTAATGAAACCGAATTGGAAAAAGTAATATTTAAATGGCTTGTAAGACTTGTTGAGGATATGGGGGAAGAAAAAAAAAAAAGAAAATATCTTTGGAAATTTCAAAGAATTTGTGGAAATTTTCTAGGAAAGCTAGGTTTGTAAAGCGAGGTTGTGGGCAAGAGGGAGGGGCTCGAGGAGTCCTAATTAGTGGGAGTGAGTACAACCCCATATGGTTCCCACTGGGGCATCGGTTTGTGCTTTTAAGCATATTTTCTTCCCCTCGTTAATGCGGTTATGATTTGGTGCTTACATCCAAGTGGACTAGGAATTGAGCATAGCAAAGCCCATTGCCAAATTGAGATAAGTTCCTTCTCTATAAATTTTGGAAAGAAATTAAATAAAAGAGTAAATTATTATGGTTCTTTTATTTATTTTGTTGGAATATATATTTAATTTAATTATGATATGAAACTATATTAATTGATTTCCAAAAATAAATAAATAAATTTACATGTGTGTTTTGTGGTTGGTTGATTTAAAATAAATAAAATTTTATATTAAAAATCAAACATTTGCTTAGTGGAAAATTATTAACTATTGTTTTATTTTAAAAAAATAATCAACTCTTGTTTTGTTTATTTTTACTTGTATAGTAAAATTAAATAAAATTCATGCATTTTAATAAATTCCGAGAAAAATAATATGGTTTTATTAATAAATGCCTTTGGAAAATGTTTAATATTTTTATTTATTTATTTTTTAAATATGTATATTAAAATCTTTTGTTATAAAATAGTTGAAGAGAATTTATTTAATATTTAATACTTGTGTTTATTATAGACTTATATTCATATTTATATTTAATTAGTTTGTTTTAGTGGTGGAAACACTAAGGGAAAACATCAAGTGAATTTAATTTACATAAGGTTTCTACGGAAACAACTCTCCTTGAGAATAGTAAATCAATTTTTCCTATTGGTTTGTAATTTACTCTTGTTCCCCATATAAAATTCTAAGTGTGTATTTTCATCTTTATTATTCAAATAATAATAATAATAAATTTCCATGTTTGAAAATACCCCTTTAAATAAACTTGATTAGATTTATGTTGGAATAAAATATTCTTATGTCTAACCTATGCCCCTTACAATTTTCTATTGCAATCCTAAAAACTATATGTTTTAATGGTACTACCTTATGTGTATTATTGGCCCCGTTTATTCTTACATTTCTTTTATGCATATTAAATTATGTATTTAAATATTAACACTTATGTGTTATACCATATTAATTCCTAACTTAAATTTATAACCTAAGTAGTTAATTAAATTAGAATAAACTACCACATATTTTCTAAACGTTTTAAAAGACATGTTTTATTAAATATTATAGTTATAAAACTATACCATGTCATGTTCTAAACCTAAACCTATGTATATACTATACTATATACTATAACTTAAGATAGTAATGAATTATATAATGTTTTAATATGGTTTGTCTATTGTGTTGGCTAGTTTGACTACATGTAATTATATAAATTAAAAAACTATAATCTATATATGTGTGTGTGTTTGGGTTGGCGGCCTAAGTACTAAACCTTACAAAGTTTAAACCTAAATTTTAACTACCTAATCCTAACCGCTATACAAATTTAAACATTATCCTTACCCATATTTAAGACCTATATATGGTTAAATAAATTAAAACTTCAACTTTCAAACTAAAGTACTTACGTTGGAGTTATTTAAACATATAATGTTTTATTTATTATTATTATTATTTTTAAAAGTAGTCTTTATCTTTTTAGTTTAGCATTATATAAATATAAACAATATTATTTTAATGTTTTTATATTTATAAAGATAATGGATATAATTTGAGGAATATGTGCAGTAGATATAAATATAATTAAACAAGTAGTTAATGCAAGTGTTTATAATACATTAGTAGGATTTGTTATGGTAATATGTCATCGTTTCTTTTATGTAGAAAATATTTTTACCTTGTATAATTTGGTGTAGAAAGTATTGTTTTGTGTATGATTGTTTGTCGATATGATAAATGGTGTCGGCGGCCCTTTTCCTAGTGCGGGGAAAGGGGTGTTTACAATTTGGTATCAGAGCATTTTTGATGTCCTTGACTATGAGTTATGAGTCCTGTAAGTAAGTGATTTTCTTATTTGTTTTGTTTGTATCTCCAGATATTGGATATCACATTCGCAGGATGAGTTACTCGGAGGGTGCAAAATACTGATGAGCAAGCTGAGCGACAAAATCAACAATTGGGAAGGGAAGTTGAAAATCTTACCTTGCAATTAGAATCTTTGAAAAATCAATTTGTGGAAGTCATTTGTAAAAAAAAGAGATAAATCTGTTAAATCGAAAAAAGCTACTAGAAAGAGAAAAGCACCTTTTGACAATGAATCTACTTCTATTGAAAAAATGGAAAGTTCTTCTGATTCTTTTAGTTCTTCAGATTCTGAAAAAGAAAATGTTAGTAGTCATAGAAGTTCAAAGGAAATGCAATTATTTTCTAGGAAAGTTAAATTGCCCGAATATGTTGGAGAAGTAGGGTCAGGTGAACAAGCTAAAACTTGGTTAACAAATTTAGAAAGGTATTTTGAATTACAAAGGACTAGTAAGCTAGGCAGAACTCAAATTGATTCTTTTCAATTAAAAGACACTACTTTAAACTGGTGGGAAGACACATTAAAAACTGCAAAGCTTAAACCTCACAAGGTTAAATGGAGTAAATTTAAAAGCTTGTTTAAAAATAAGTATCTCTCTAATCATTTCTGCCGCGACAAAATGAGTTCTTTGATTTGAAGCAATGTTTGAAAAGTGTGAATGAATATAAGCAAACCTTTGAAAAATTAAATAGATTTGTACCTTTTATTATCTTGGGTTCGATAGAGTGGTCGATTTGTAAATGGTTTGAGGGAAGAGTATAAAGAAAATGTTTGGTGTGGTAAACCACAGTCAGTAGATGAGGCCGCACAAATCGTAGAACAATTTGAGAAGTCTAAAACTGTGATTAATCAAAAACGGGATGAGTTCAAAAAGAAAAATACTAGTTTTTAGTTCAAGAATAGAAAGAGACCCTTCACATAAAATGTTCAATGTAAAAACTCTCTGTTTAAAAATCAACAAGGAAGGAAAGATTATGAAAAATTAAAACATGAAGATATTAAATGTTGGAATTGTGGTGAAAATTATCTTCACCGAGGTTGTCCTCATAAAAAGAAAAAGTGGAAAACAAGGGGTAGAAGACGAGAGAAAAAAGAAGAAAAAATGAAAGTTTTTTTGTTCTTTGTGGACACGAGTACTTGTTCATAAACAAGTGTCTTTAGTAGAATTATCAGGATTTGTTAATGGTATTGATCTTGTTTTCTTGATTGATTCTAGCAAGTAGTCATAGTTTTATTTCTCCTAAAATAGTTAAAAATTTGAATTTGTTTTCTAGAAACATAAAGCCAATTTCGGTAGAGATGGCAGATGGAAGAATAGTCCGAAAAACTGGAGCTTTAGTGGAAGACTTAGAATTTCAAATTGATAGTTTTACTTCTATGGAGTCTTTTCATGTGTTGAATTTGGATCAATATGATGCTATTCTAGGAATGACTTGGTTAGAAAGAAATCATGCTCTTATTAGTTGCGAAAGAAAGCAAGTTTGTATTCAAGACTTTTGTAAAAATACTCATGTTCTGTAAGGAATGAAAAGACCTCTTACTTTGAAAACTATTTCTTCTATTCAAGTTAGAAGATGTATTAAGGAAAAATGTAAAATATTTTGTGTTGTTGTGACTGAAAATAATGGAAAAGTAGAAATAGATGTTGATGTTCATCCCTTAGTTAAAGATTTTATGGATGTTTTTCCTTCTGGTGTTGAAGAGTTACCTCCTAGGAGATCTGTTGAGCATGCTATTGACATTGTTCTGGTAGCGAACCTATTTCTAGAGTACCATATAGGCAATCCATCCCTGAATTGGTTGAGTTAAAAATTTAATTGGTTGAATTGATTAAATTAGGAAAAATCAGACCTAGTGTTTCTTCATGGGGTGCTCCTGTTTTGTTTGTTAAAAAGAAAGATGAAACCATGAGACTATGCATAGACTATATGCAGTTGAATAAAGTGACTATTAAAAACAAGTATCCTTTGCCTAGAATTGATGATTTGTTAGATCGGTTAAATGGTGCTAATTTTTTTTCTAAAATTGATCTACGTTCTGACTATCATCAAATTAGAGTTAAAGAGTCGATATTCCTAAAACTACTTTTCATATGGAGATATGGCCATTATGAGTTTGTTGTGATGACATTCTAATTTATTCTAAAACTGAAAAGGAACATAAAAACATCTTAGAATGGTGTTAGAAACTTTAAGGAAGCATCAACTTTTTGGGAAGGCGAGTAAATGTAAACTCTTTAAAAGGAAGTTTCTTATTTAGGCCATATTTTTTGAAAAGGTATTTCCCTTGATCCATCAAAAGTAAAAGCTATAGAAGAATGGCATATACCTAAAGATTCCCATAAAGTTCAAAGTTTTCTTGGGTTATCTAGTTTTTATCGTAGATTTATTAAAAACTATTCAAGAATTACTTCTCCACTTACTGATTTAACTAAAAAGGATAGAAAGTATTGTTGGATTGAAGAGTGTGATCTTTCTTTTAATAAATTAAAAGAGGCTTTAATTACTGCACCTATATTATGCACTCCTGATTTTTCTAAACCATTTACTGTTGTTATTGATGCTTGTAATTCTGGAATTGGTTGTGTGTTAATGCAAGAAAATAGAGTTGTTTGTTTTGGTTCTAGGAAATTACTGCATGCTGAGAAAAACTACCCTACTCATGATTTAGAATTGCTTGGAATTGTTCATGTTTTAAATATTTGGAGACACTATCTATTAGGAAATAAATTTGTCTTGAAAACTGATCATAGAGGTTTACAATATATCTTCACATAACCCTTGTTAAATATGAGGCAAAGAAGATGGGTGAATTGTTAAGCCAATACATGATTTTGATATTCAATATGTTCTGGTAGAGAAAATGTCGTGGTGATGCTTTAAGTAAAAAAATAATTTATTATAATGTTGTGTTTGTAAAAAGAAGTCATTTTGAGGAAGTTATAAAAGAAGTTTTACCTATTGATAAATATTTTTTGATATATATGTTGGTTTGAAAAATGGAACTCAAAATGTGCATTTGCAGAATAAAATCTCTCATTACTTGCTTGATAATTGTGGATTATTGTATTATAAAAATAGAATGTGCATTCCTAATCTTGTTGATCTAAAGCAATGAATTTTGAAAGATTCTCATCACATACCTATAGCTGGTCATCACGGGTTTCATAAATTTTACTCCTCTGTTAAGAAAAATTATTTTTGGCCAAAGATGAAAAAAGACATTCGTGATTATGTGCATAAATGTATGGCTTGTCAAAAGGTAAAAATTGAGCAATGTAGTAAAACTGGTTTATTACAACCTTTACCTATACCGATTGAAAATGGGAATATGTTAGTATGGATTTTATTCTTGGTTTGCCTAAAATTAGGAGTGGACATGATTCTATTTTTGTTGTTGATAGATTAACTAAAATGCCTCATTTTCTTCCTACTAAAATAAAGTCTTACGCTTCGATGTAGCTCATTTATTTTCCAAAGAGATATTTTGTCTGCATGGAATTCCTAAAAATCTTGTAACTGATAGAGACCCTAGATTTACTTCTTCATTTTGGAGATCTTTATTTGATGAGTTGGGTACTAGCTTAAACTTTAGCACTACATATCATCCGAGTCTGATGGCCAAACTGAAAGGATTAATAGAATTTTAGAGGACATGCTTAGGATGTATATTGGGGATAAACCCGAAAACTGGGAGCAATATTTACACTTGATTGAATTTGCTTACAATCAAGGTTACCATACTTCGCTAAGATGACTCCTTTCGAGGTGTTTATGGTATAAATTGTGCTACCCTATTTCTTGGTCTAATCTCGAGCATATATCCTGGTATGGCAATGACAACGTAAAAGAAATGGAAGAAATCATAGCTAGGGAAAAATAGAATATGAAAGTTGCTTAGGATAGACATAAAAGTTTTGTTTGTTGATTGTAAGAGGATTGTTAGAGATTTTTTTGTAGGTGATAAAGTGTTTTGAAAGTTAAACCAAAAGGAGTTCTTTGAAGTTAGGGAAATATGCTAAACTTGCTCCTCGTTTTTGTGGGCCTTTTGAAATTATTGAAAGAATAGGAACCTTGGCGTATAGATTGGCTCTACCTCCTAAGTTGTCTAGAATTCATAATGTTTTTCATGTGAGTTTGTTGAAAAGATATGTTTTTGATGATAAACATGTTGTGGATTGGAAGAACATAACTGTAGAACCTACTTGTGAGTTTCAAATTGAACCAGAAATGATTTTGCAAACTAGAACTAAGAAACTTAGGAATAGAGAAATTAAATAAATTAAAGTAAAATGGTCTTCTTGTGATGTGGATAGCGCTACTTGGGAAAGAGAAGAATATCTTAAAGAACAATATCTTGATTTGTTTTACTAATCACTCGTGTTTTTTGTGTGTGGTGTTTTTGAGTAGCTCTGGATCTACTGAGGATAGTAGCTGATTCAAGGGGAGGATTGTGATGTGCCAAAATCCTCGATATGATATTAGGTTTTAAAAAAATTATTAAATTAAAATATATATTTATCATGAGTACTTTGGAATATTGATGTGTAACTTCAAAATAAAAAAAAATGAGAAGGTTTAATTAGAGAGGAACTTGTCGGGACATTATTATTTACATTAAACTAATTGTAAATTTGTATTTGGAAGTTACCATTGTAACCTTTAGTAATGAAACCAAATTGGAAAAAGTAATATTTAAATGGCTTGTAAGACTTGTTGAGGATCGGGGAAAAAGAAAAAAAGAAAAAGAAAATATCTTTCGAAATTTCAAAGAATTTGTGGAAATTTTCCGGAAAGCTAGGTTTGTAAGGGGGTTGTGGGCAAGAGGGAGGGGCTCTGACAAGTCCTAATCAGGGGTACAGAGTAAAACCTCGGATGGTTCCTAAATGCCTTTGGAAAAGGTTTAATATTTATTTTTAATTTTTTTAAAAATATGTATATTAAAATATATTTTGTTTGTTTGTTTTAGTGTTGGAAACACCTAGGAAAATATCAAATGAATTTAATTTACATAAGGTTTCTACGGGAAACAACTCTCCTTGAGAATAGTAAATCAATTTTTCCTATTGGTTTGTAATTTACTCTTGTTCCCTGTGTAAAATTCTAAGTGTGTATTTTCATCTTTATTATTCAAATAATAATAATAATAATTTTCCATGTCTGAAAATACCCCTTTAAATAAATTTGATTAGATTTATGTTGGAATAAAGTATTCTTATGTCTAACCTATGCCCCCTTCTAATTTTCTATTGCAATCCTAAAAACTATATGTTTTAATGGTACTACCCTATGTGTATTATTGGCCCCATTTATTCTTACATTTATTTTATGCATATTAAATTATATATTTAAATATTAATACTTATGTGTTATACCATATTAATTCCTAACTTAAATTTATAACCTAAGTAGTTAATTAAATTAGAATAAACTACCACATATTTTCTAAACATTTTAAAAGACATGTTTTATTAAATATTATAGTTATAAAACTATACCATGTCAAGTTCTAAACCTAAACCTATGTATATACTAAACTATATACTATAACTTAAGATAGTAATGAATTATATAATGTTTTAATATGGTTTGTCTATTGTGTTGGCTAGTTTGACCTGTACATGTAATTATATAAATTAAAAACTATAATCTATATATGTGTGTGTGTTTGGGTTGGCGGCCTAAGTACTAAACCTTACAACGTTTAAACCTAAATTTTAACTACCTAATCCTAACCATTATACAAATTTAAACATTATCCTTATCCATATTTAAGACATATATATGGTTAAATAAATTAAAACTTCAACTTTCAAACTAAAGTACTTATGTTGGAGTTATTTAAACATATAATGTTTTATTTATTATTATTATTATTTTAAAAAGTGGTCTTCATCTTTATAGTTTAGCATTATATAAATATAAACAATATTATATTAATGTTTTTATATTTATAAAGATAATGGATATAATTTGAGGAATATGTGAGTAGATATAAATATAATTAAACAGTAGTTAATGCAAGTGTTTATAATACATTAGTAGGATTTATTATATGGTAATATGTCATCATTTCTTTTATGTAGAAAATATTTTTACCTTGTATAATTTGATGTAGAAAGTATTTTTTTGTGTATGATTGTTTGTTGATATGATAAATGGTGTTGGCGGCCCTTTTCTGGTGCGGGGAAAGGGGTGTTTACAGAAGTACCATTTTTCCAATCTCAAACTTTTTATCCCTTATGTTTCTGTCATGCCATGCTTTCTGGCTGGCCTTTTTCTCCTTTTGACTCCATCGTGTCATGGCTCGTCGCTCATCCAGTTGAATCATCTTCTTAATATGCTCTTCTAAAGCCTACTCATCAGCTAGACCTCCAGCACATGCAATGTGCAAAGAAGGTAACATAAATTCTATAGGGAGAATGACTTCTGCGCCAAACACCAACTGAAATGGTATGATTTTTTTCAATCTCTTATAAGTTATTCTATATGCCCAAAGAACAGATGACACTTTATCGTTCCAATCCTTTCTTCCAACATCACAAATTTTTGTCAATGTCTGGTTCAATATCTTGTTGAAAGCCTCATAGTTCCATTTTCCGAGGATGATAGGGTGTAATCTTATGGTGTGTAACCATAAACTCATCTAATAGGATCTGATTGGATCATTCAAAAGTGTGTACCCCTATCACTTGTCAAGCTTAAAGGACATCCATATCTTGTAATAACATTCTCCCATAGAAACCTAGCTATTGTAGCCGTTGTACAGTCCTTCGTAGGTGCTACTTCTGCCCACCTTGTGAGATAATTTGTACAAGTAATGATATAGCATGACCCAATCCTACGCGGTGGCAAAATAGGTCCTACAAAATCGATGCCCCATTTCTCAAATGGTTCGTAACTATTAGTAGGTGTCAAAGGAATCTCATCTCTTTTCCCTAGTTTACCTGACGCGACAATGGTCACATGCTTTTTGCAATACGCTTTACAATATTTATACAGTGTCTTCCACCATAATCCAACAAGTAAGATCTTTCGGGCAGTGCATCACCTGCATAGTGGCATCTTGCAATACCACCATGTGTCTCCTCCATTATATCCTTGTGCTCATGCTCTAATACACAATGACATAATACTTCATCTCTTCCTAACTTGTAGAGGTCACCACTGATTAACATAAATGGTGTCGCGTGTATAACAAGTTGTTTCTTTTCTAATTCCTTCATTCCTTTTGGTGCCACACCAATCCGTAGAAAGACAACAATGTCTTCTAATTCTAATGGCACACATTATAACCTATATAACTGTGCATCTGGCATGGTTTCTTCAATTGTCTGTGCTTCTTCTCCTGAGTGAATTCTAGACAAGTGGTTTGGTCCAGAGTTACTTTTCCCTAGCTTCACCACAACTGTGAAGTCAAACTCTTGAAATAGGAGTACCCATTTGCATATGTGCCCTTGTAAGATGGGTTTGTTCACCAAATACTTCAATGCCATGCAATCTGTATAAAACAAAAATGGTGTTGGTAACAAGTCTTTGTCGGAACTTGTGCAATGCGTAGATCATTGACAAAGCTTCGTGCTTGGTAGTTGTATAATTATGTTTAGAAGGAGTCAGCTTCCTACTAGAAAAACAAATTGGATGATCTACAATACCTTCACGAGGTTGAGCTAACACAAGTGCCAATTGCCATGCCAAAGGCGTCCACATGCACATGAAATGGTTTATCCGATGAGGGAAAGCACAAAATGGGCACGATAGTAAGTTTCACCTTTAATATCTCAAACACACATTGTTGTTGTTCTCCCCAATAAAATGTACCTTTTCCTTTTAGTAACTCTTCTAAGGGTTCAACATTTTTAGCATACCCTTTGATGAACTTTCGATAATATCTTGTGTGACCCAAGAATCTGCACCTCACTTTGATTGGTAAGTGCTTCCAGGCCTAAAATGACTACAACCTTAGCTGGATCAACTAACAAACATTCCTTGCAGATTATATGTCCTAACAGTATTCCAAAAGGTGTAGAAAATATGCACTTCTTGATGTTCAAAGAGATACTCAATTGTTTGCATCGTTCAAACATTAAGCGTAGATTGTCACAATGATCTTTCACAAGCCCATATATTGTCCAATCATCTAGATAAACCTATAAGAAGTTGTGAATAAAATCTTTGAATTCCTGAACAACTATCCGCGAGAATACAAGCAGGCACATTTTTCAGTCCAAAAGGCATCACAGTATAGGAAAAACTGCCCCATTCAGTAGTAAAAGTTATCTTTTCTTGATCCTCTGAACAATCATAACTGTTGATACCGGAAAACCCATATATGAATGAATATATTTCACTTCCTGCCACTCCTTCCAATATTTCCTCAATGAATGTTGTAGGAAAAGGGTCTGTGACACATGCAACATTCAACTCCTTGTAATCTACACAGATTTGAATCCTACCATCCTTATTGATACTTATCACCATAGGACTAAGCCATTCTGACTCATCCAAGGGTTGAATAATCCCATATTTCAACATCTTATCAATCTCTTCCTTCACTTTTTCACGTAAATTGGGATTCATTCTATAAGGTCACTTTCTAACTAGGTGTGTACCGTCCTTAAGCTTTATCTTCATTTCCCCAAGTGATTCATGCACGCCTTTAAGTTCATGATACCCTCGAGGGAATAAGAACTGATAATCCCTGAGTAACTCAATGATCTTTGTCACTTCCGATCCGACCAATAGTCTCCAATTATGGCCTCCTTTGGCTCAGCCTCTAAACCTATATTCACCTTCTTTGTCTTCATGGGTTCGTGATAGGCGCATGTATCCTTGTCTGCACTATCCAATACCTCGTGCACCCCTTGTGAATGTTCAATATCCAGGTTCTCAACTTCCTCATCATCCACTATGTAAACCATCTTTCCTTTCTCTTTCTCAAGGCAAGCGCATTCAAGTAGTATGGATTCCATTTCTTCTTCCTTTTCAAAAATGCACCGGACTCTGTCTCACCAAATATTTCTGAATAAGCTCTTCTGCCTTTGCACTATCTCCCATAGTTAAGCGCTTGAAAAATTTTAATGCTTCTTCTACTGGAGGTTTAGTCGAGAAGTAGTCAAAGATTTGGATCATTCCTGTAGTCAAATTTTTCCAATTCCCAGTCTCTCAATGTAGTTCTACATATACATACCAAGCGCGTGCGCATCCTTATAGAGTAGAATACAATCTATGCACCCAGAGTGAAGGTGGTAATGCTTCTTGTCTTGTTGTCCATAGTCTCTCACACTCCTAAATGTGAAGCTGAATAGGTTGATCACCATTATAAGTGTAGATCTGCGTAGGTGCATTTCTCCTTAAAAACCAAGTAGATAGGGCGATTCCAATCTCCTCCCATTCTATAAGATTATCTTTGTAGATAGACTACCCACAAGGCATTGTTGTCCCGCGCAAGGTATACACTAACATATCTCTTCTCTTAATTTAGTCTGTCCACTGTGCTTCCATGGATTTCAAAAATAGAGGAAGATCTTCGGCCCCAATATACCAAGGCACTATGCTACCTATCCGTCGAACAGAATGAAGTCCATTCTTGCGCGTAACCACGCTTTTTACCTCACACCCTACTATTTCATATGTACCATGAGCCCAATTGTCACAAGTAATACTCATAGTATCACTAATAGAATGAGAATCTTCCCACTGTAGGATGCCTTCCTTTGATGGCTCATTGACCTCTAGGTCTTGAATAGCACGTACATAGATTTTGTTTAAGTCCTCCTCACTTAGAGGCTCAACATATGGTGTAGACTTCCCATCTGTCAAAGGTATTACAACCCTTTCCTCCTTGTTCTCAAAGCTTATATACCCCTTATTAAATCTCAAGTTAGCATTATTCGCATAACACCAAGGGTGTCCAAGCAAGGCTGGAAAATTGTCTACTTCTACAAGTGCTAATACCTCAAAATCCCCAGTGAACTTGGCCCCTTGTATGGTTATAGATGCATCCTTAAAAACTCCTATGGGAGTGGCCTTAGTCTAGTTTTCCATAAACAACACATTAGATGATGGCTGCAATGGAGGCCTCCCCATTTGTACCCATGCATCTAATGTAAGCACATTCACTTTCGCACCTATATCAATCAATATGTTGCTCAACAGCCATCCATCCACAACAACATTCAGATTAATTTCCTTGTCATAGTCAATGCTATCAGGGGGAATATTTGCATGTAGGATTTGTCATTCATTCTCAATGCTTATGCGTGGGGTATTCCCCTTCAACCAATTTCCTAGCAATGGAATAATATTCTCCTAGCGCAACATTTTACAAACCTCTCTAATGTCATCAATATCATAGGGAATTTTTTCGCTTATTTCTTTTGCTCCATCTTCCTTGACTGCTCCTTTAAATAGTATATCTCACCTTGAAGATTCCTAAGGACCTCCATGGTCTCTTGATAGACTTCCTTCTGATGAGCAATATATGGGTATCTTGCATGTAAAACCTCCTCCTTGGTGATCGTAAGCTTCGGTGTAATGCCTCTACTACGTGCACGTGTCACTTCAGATCGTGTAGTAATCTTCACTGTTAATGCCTCAGGTCCTGGTACTATCTTGGGCATCCACTGATCTTCTACACGCTGGATTCTAACCATCCTAGTGCCCTTGTTTTCTTTCTTATGTTGCTTATTCAGATGCTCATATAAGTTCGGGAACTCTTCATAGCTATGGTTCTTTCCGCAGAAAGAACATGCAATAATTTGGGGACATTCGCGCCTATAGTGGTCAGGAGATCCGCACGTATAACATGTTCCACGAGGGAACTCACCTCTTCCTCCACTATAGCCTCATCCTCCATATCCACCACGATATCCATGTCCTCTTCCACGACCTCCTTCAAAACGCCCCTCATTCCTATCATAGCGCATTTGATTATGATCCCAATCTGGTGCTCATTCTTACCCTTAGAATTATTCGTTATGCTTGTTTGTTATACCCCAATGTCTATAGCATCTTGGATCTGACCAATCAACCAAAAATCTTCAATATCATGGGTCATGGACCAGAAAATTTTACAATAACAAGATGCATTCTTCCTTATCGCGTTTGTAAAAAAGGACAATGACTAGCATCATGATTCAAATGATAGATCTCAGTCTAACAGTAATGAGCATATAGATCTGTGAGGGTAACTATCCTTGGTGTGACCTTCCACTTCACAATCTATACACCAAATCCCTGAGCGTGTTTCATGGCTGAATTTTCTGATAGCTTCTCTAACTATTTTTCCATAGCTGTAATATGTGCCTCTAAGAATGGACTAATGCCAGTGTCAATGCTCCCAACTGCCCTAGCACGCAAATTTGCTTCCAGTGCTTCACGTGGATCAATGTATGTCTTATGTGATAGTGCTCTTTTGAATGGTGTAATCAATCCGCCAACGAACCATTATGCATGTTGGCTTGCGTGAATATCATAAGAAATTTAGATAGGAGTGTTTTAAAATGGGCATCATACTCACGTACACTCTCAGTAGTGCCTTGCTTGATATCCTTGAGTGCACTTATACTCTTCTACTCAAATTCGGGATATAGAACTCTTTCAAGAAAGCATCCTTCAATGTTGCATAATCCACGCAAGTTTGATCAGGGTCAAACTTCCTATACCAGCTATGTGCATGTCCCTATAATGTAGTAGCAAATTGACTTGCCTTACGCTCAAAAGCCGTGATCCCTTTCGCGCGCCACAATATTTCACACATGTGCACATGCTCAAGCAACATCCTTTATGCCTCTATACTCCGGAAGACAAAGAGACATCTCCATATAAATATTTTGGGGTTGGTGCGGACCTTGCCCACCTGATCCAGAACCTCATGTGTTTCCCCTGCCTCCGAACCACCTAGATCCACCGGAACTAGAACCACCTATACCTCCTGATCCTCCACCTGTAGCTGGAATAGGACTTGTAGATGTACTCCCCTGTGCTCCGACAAGTAGTACTATACTGAACCCCTACAGTCTGTGTGGTAGTTCCACTTCCAGAGGTGAATCCAACATTTAGTGCGCTTACATTCTATGTAGATGATGCACTGAAAATGTTCCTCCAAATAACATTGAAGTCATTGTCCTACCATTGATGTACTTTCTCTCTGACTTACTTTGGTTCTCCTGTTTCCCAAATTCACTTGTTGATTACTTGTCGTACTAGATACTGGAAAACCAAGTGCAAGGGCTAGGTCACCAGGTGGATTAAGATGTGAACCCGTGGCCTCGAGTAGTCTCTGTTGGCACACTTGTGTGAGGCCAAGGGGGATCCCTGTCATGCTTTCCAAGATGGGGGATTTCCTGATGCTCTAGCTCCACGTATTCTATGTGAGCTTCAAATCCTTCATGAGCCATCTCTCTCCTCAACACCATACTTTCTGCAATGGTACACTACTTCTCTATCTCCCTCTCGCGTGCCTCATTATACTTAAGCCACCTCTCCTCTCTCTGCCTTTCTGCCGCTAGGTCTACCATCTTTCACCAAACCTATTCTTCTTGCCCTCATGCATGGTGAGGTTTAGTTAGCCATTGGTTTACTCTCCAGGTTCAAAGTTACCATCAAGATCTTGATCGCCAGTGGAATACTTTGCAAATATGTTCCTCTAGGATACCGCAAAAACTGGAATTTAGCTACCTCCGGGAAAGAATATGTCGAAATTGAATATTCTAGAATATAACTATTTAGAACACCACGAAACCATGTATCCACAGCGTGAGTCTAGATCAGATCAACATCATAAAGGGCCTGAAATTATTCCGTGTCCAGACAAGTGCGCGATACCTCCAATTCCGCTTAGATGCATAAGCAATCAGCCACTCGTATAATTCTACTAGAAAGATGGTGAAAAAAGCTCTCATATAAACTATCATACTAGGTTTTGTTCCACCCATACGCGTGTGTTAAACTCAGATCCTGCTGAACCACTGTGCATATTCTTCCTCCAGATCACGTATCCATTCTTCAATACTTGCTAGAGTTAACTCAGTACGTCTTCATCATGAACCATCCTAAAAAAACTAAAAAAGAGGTCTCGACAACAAAACCAATGATGCAGCCTAGAATTCACTAGATAATACCCTAGACGCGTTGACACATCACTCAACCTAGACTGAGCGCTCACCCAAAGCGCAAAGGTACCAGGTCCCTCTTTAGGGTTGTTGTAGTAGAATGTTAACATGATGAAGACTTAAAGCATATAGATCCATAACTAATACATCATTATACAAAGTGCATGATAGATCTAGATCTAGGAAAGAATAGGTTTAAACAATAATCATGATAGAAATAAGAACATGCACTACCCAATTACACACATGAATGACACTTAGGTTCAGTCAATATCTTCCATCTCTTAATTATCACAATAACATAGAAGCTTCTTACAATATTGGCAATCTATGCCAATGCGCACATGGATCTGATATGGTAATCCATAAACATGCACATGTCTCTTGTATACTTATCCCTCTCACACACACACACACTATGTTATCTATCTCTCTATATCCATCGTCATCCTACAGGTAATTCACTACATATATATAGGGTGGGGACTTGCCCTTCACCACTTATCTATCCCAAAAATAGGCCACATGTTATTAATAGCCACACGTCATTTTCATGCATAGCCACACATGCAAGTGTGCTATCTATAGACTACTGATAGTTAATTGAGGTGACAATCCTATTCTTAGATTGTCTCCATGCAAAAGCGCTCTGAATTCGATCCTCCAGAAATAGACAATGCGTGGCGCACACGTCTCTGCATCGTTGGTGTGTTTTGCATGCCATCTTCTAAAAATAGATCTTCATGCCCAAAACGGCTAAGTCCTGAATGTTGACTTGTCCTGAGCACACGAGTTCTTCTTGTCCCTTTGCGCCCTTGAACTTGGCCTGTTTTCCTGTGCAGACTTCTTGTGTGAGTTTTGTCAAGTGTTCTCTGATCAACAAAGGGCCCTAACCCATAAAAAAGATTACAATGAAGTTGTCAAAGATAGTGTAGCTCATCTTGGTGGTCTAAGTAAAGTCACTTTATTGTGAAAATGTGGCACTATTTGGCAATGAGAATTTACCCATTTAGCCAACCATATGCATCAAAAATAGTCATGATGTATACAAAGACGAGATACAAAAACTATAATACTATAGAAACTTATGGTTGGTTGCCGTCACCAACACCTTCACCACTACTCCACCCAAGGAAGACCACATCCAAATCAATGGACACTGCCTAATCAAACTCACTGGAGGATCCCTCGCAAGGAAAATTCACACGAGCTTTAGGAGGAAGCTCCAGACCTAGGTGCTCTACAATCACCTTCTGACCTGCAGCTAGCGCTTGCAGTGCCCCGAGGATGGCGTGCGAGTGGAAATTAGCCTCGCCCCTTTCTTATCTCTTGTTTGCCCCAGCTCTACATGGTCCAAATGGAGGGAAAATTGATCAGACACGTTTGAGAGTAAATTGGCACCACAAATCCCCTGGGCCATGTCAAAAATATTGCGCCTCCAAATAGACTGCTTGGGATCAATCATCAACCCACGTAGATGAGAGTGAATCTCCTCCACTTTGATTCCGTCAATGTCCATAACAATTGACCCTATTTTGGAGAACCACTGTCTCATTGTTGGGTTATGAATTTTATCTTCCATCTAGTCCTCAAAAGAGGCTTTAGCAGTAACCCTATGAATAGGAGAATGACGAGAACCACTTCTAGGCTTGTGGTAGGCTCGGGTCAATGGATGCTTCCCTCGAGGTCCCACACCTTCCATTGCTAAAATAGAGAAACTCTAAGCTTTTCCCCAAAATCACTATTGAGAAAAATGCCAAATGTCGAGAATGCTTCGATATTTAAAAGGAAAGGAAGAAAATGCCACACACCCGCACAAGTAATCATTAAAGCCCCCTTGGCTACAAATCTTGATGTACGAGCGGAGGATAGCTGCTCCACGTGAGAGGCTCAGGTGATAATGCAAAGTGACTTAATAAATTAAATCATTAATTAAGGCTTTTTGCAAATCCATTGGAAAATTATCTTTCCATGTCTTTAAAAAAATCCCTTCTCTATCCAACATTCCAACCCCGAACGTTAGCAAGATGATCCATAGAGGAGTTCTCAACCCTTAGGATGTGAGTGAAACGAACTTCTTCATATCCAATTAGTCTATGGAGGATCTCCTGAATTATCATATTTAGCTTCCAGAGTGAGAAGTAAGAGCATCAATGATTATTCGAGAATCACCTTCAATCCATAACTTGTTCCAACGAAAAGAAGCAATCTCCCCGAGCCCTTGCAAAATAGTAGTGCCTTCTGCAATGTTATTAGTGGTTTTGCCACAATCCAAGGCCATCATGAAAACCGGTTGACCATGAGAGTCGCGAATTAGACATCCGCCGCCAACGGAGGCCAAGATTACCTTTTGAAGCACTGTCGAAATTTTGCTTTACCCATCCATCAAGTGGCGGTTGTTACCTATTGACATTTTAAAATCCATTCAGGCCCCATTATCGGGAATTTTCGGAGGAGATATTAAGAAAGGTAAATATGTATGGAAATTGAGAAAAAATAGTTGGGACAGATATCAATAAAGGAGGATTATGATAGACTATATGTTAGAGAATTAGCCGAGGAATTTAGGTAGTGACAACTACAACTAAATTTATTAGCAAGTTTTTCTTGGATGGTAGAGGCATAACATATCAAGTAATCCAATATTTGGTTACAGTTAATTAATTTTTCTACTATAAGATTCATTTTTATATAGAAGGCGTTACCTCTAATATTGTCTGCAGGAACTCATCGCTTAATTCGACTCGGCACTCGAGGGCCGTCCGGTGGATAGATAAATAGAGGCTTCAAAATTTTCTAATATACTTTGTGACTTATCTATATCTAAACAATGAAATGGAGGGAGAGGAGCCAATCATGGTGCATTACCCAAAGAGTGGTGAGGGTAGTGGGAGTATTTCTTTGTCGGCACCAGACAAGTAAAATATTAATAATGGAATGAATATTATCCTATAAATGTACAAAGTATCCTCAAAATCGATGTGTCTGTCACTTTTCATGTACAACCATGAATCTGTCAAAAGTAGAATAGTCAGTGTGGCTTTTTAACATATAATAACATATATTACACTTCAAAAATTGCCAGATTTAAAGTCAACATGTTTTTAATACAAGGATATATTATTGTATTTCATCCCTATACAAAATAGATATGACATCATCATATCAATTTGATGTCAAATTTCACATAATTTAAGTTCCCTGTTTACTATGTAAAAGGTCTTGTCATTCACACACTTTAGGCCAGGTTCTCACAAGCAGCAGTCCAAAGTGCACCATTTTCAGATACAAGTTGTCTTTCAAGCATTAACTTTGTCACCATTTTCCATCCCAGCTACTCCCATAAATTATGTACCTGCATATTTTGATCAAATGTGAGGCTCAAGAAACAAACATTGAATTGAAATGAGAAATCAAATCAAATTGAACTTCACATATGAGTATTGAAATAAAATATCATAAATCTTGATCCACCCCTATCAGTTTCACCCAATCAAAAACAAGCACAAGGATCAACCAATTTTACCCAATCAAAAAAAAGCACAGGGATCACTCAACTACAACACTTTCCATATCTCCTATAAATCTAGTTCCTCAACTGCTGTGAAATTTTATTCAGTTAGAGCTATTTTGCTAGTGCATGACAATTACAGTTCCAAGCTGCCATAATCAACTGTTATTCCACATCATAGTGCCACATACAGTAAGTTCTTAACTCTGTTCTTATATTGATGCACATTCATTTAATTTTAATTTTTTTATTGTCCATCTGCATATGGGAAAAAACCTGATGATCCCAAAAATCTGTCAAAAGAAGCGCTTGAGATTTCTGTACAGCCCAATCTACTTTGCAAACTAATTCATGTAAGATGTATATTAACAAGTAATTCCAGTCTAAATTAATGAAAACTGTATTTCACATTTATACAGTCAAAGTATGTATCCCCTTGCTGGTGCATACTTTATGCTGCCTTTTCATGTAGACGTATATTAATAAGTTATTCCAGTCTAAATTAATTAAATCTGCCTTTTCATATTTACGAGTAGATGTATGTTCCACCTGTTGGTGCATACTTTATGCTGCCTTTTCATGTAACATGTATATTAATAAGTAATTCCAGACTAAATACATGAAATCTGTATTTCATATTTACAAGAAGCTGTATGTTCTGTAGACGTATATTTACAAGAAATTCCAGGCTAAATTACGGAAAGGCTCTATGGCAGGGGAGGCAGTCATGGTGCACCCACACTTTGGCGGATTATAGTGGACATTAAAAAAAACATGGTAATCACAAAAATCCGTCAAAAGAAGCGCACGAGAATTCTCTACAGCCCCATCTCCTTTGCCAACACATTTGACACGCAGATCACCGTACACATGAACTGGAGTGTGAGGTGTCTCAAATTCCGAATTTTCATGGTGCGTACCAATAGCTGTTAGTAGAACCCCCCACAGTTTACTGTATTCACTGCCACTTATCACTAAAACAATCACTGTTTCCGAGGACAGCGAAATCCACACATAGGTATATGGTAGTAATAAACAACCAGTAATTTTCATGTAGATGTTTATTAACAAGTAATTCCAGACTAAATTAATGAAACCTGTATTTCATATTTACAAGTAGCCGTGTGTTCTGTAGACGTATATTTACAAGAAATTCCAGGTTGAATTACGGAAAGGCTCTGTATTTGCAAATAGATATATAAGAAATATACATCTACTTGTAAAGATACATCTACAGAATACACATCTGGATCTAAATATACATCTACAGAATATACAACGACAAAAAAGGCAGCATAAATAATACAGCTACGTGAAAATGAAGCATAAAATATACAACTACATGAAAAGGCAGCATAAAATATATGTGTAACATGTAATTTTTTGTAAGCATATATATATACATATTTCTTCAATTTAGCCTGGAATTACTTGTAAATATAAATCTAATAGTACACATACATCTGCAGGTTTCATTACTTTAGACTGGAATTACTTGTTGATATACATCTTACATGAATTAGTTTGCAAAGTAGATTGGGCTGTAGAGAATTACTTGGCCAGCATAAAGTATACAGTTTCAATAATTTAGCTCACAATTACTTTTGAATATTCATCTACATTTAGAGGCAGCATAAAGTATACAGTTTCATTAATTTAGCTCAGAATTACTTGTGAATATTCATCTACCTTTGATTTTTGAAGTATCCATTGCTCAGAACATAGGCACTCATATCAAATGGCTGCACTTGAGAATTACGTTTGATGATTCAATATGCTGAATATCTCATTGTTGTAAGTTACATCGGTTTGTTGAATTTAACTATATTAGCAGGTTTTTATTGACATCATGAGGAGAAGGCAGCTTCCAAAAAGAGTAAGACCTGCATGTGCCAAAATTAGGGGAGCAAGATTTCCGCCAAGTGAAGAACGTGAAGAAGAGGCTATCAATACCCCACCTCAAGATGCCAATGACACACCACATGAAGAAGTAAATGTCCAAGCAATAAGAGTGAGCCCTTCAACACAAAATGTGTCAAAGCCAAGATCTGATTGGAACAAGTCTGATATGAATAATGCCATGAAAGATGTTGAAGATTATGGATACTCTACACGCGCTGCTGCAAAAAAATGGGGTATACCAGCAACCACCCTTACTTCATGGCTAATGGGCATTACCACCACTAAAAGAAAGGGTCCACCAACAATTCTAACAGAAGAAGAAGAGATGGAGATAGTGAGTTGGTGTCATGAAATGGCTGACATGGGACATGGGTTAGAAATTATACAACTTAAGACATGTGTGGCACAAATCTGCGAAACAAGGTCTAACCCATTCACGGATGGTTTTCCGGGTAAGTCATGGTGGGCAGGTTTTAAAAAAAGACACCCGGATCTAACATTAAGGACAGCTGAAGGGCTTGATAAGGATCGAGCAGTGTGTTTGAGGCCATCAATTGTCAGTTCCTTCTACATTAATTTGTCTAAAGCTTATGAGGCCAACCCATATGGACCAAACCGAATATGGAATTGTGATGAAACTGGATTACAAGCAGGAGGAACTGCGGTATGAGAGTGCTTGCTAAAAGGGGTAGTAGGAGTGTGCCATATATCATCCCAAAAAGCAGAGAATGGATTACCATTTTGTGTTGTGTAAATGCTGCTGGACAAAGTATTCCAGGATTCTATCTTTTTAAGGGGAAGAGCCATTTAGAAAATTATATTGCAGGTTGTGAGCCTGGAGCTTGCATGGCAACACAATCACATGCATGGATGACAAAAGATTTATTCATGAATTGGTTACATCACTTTGCATCATCTATACCTGGTGGAGTGTCTCCTACCAATAGGCATTTACTAATTTTTGATGGCCATGGTTCACATGTTGCTTTGGGGACAATTCAAGAAGCCAGGAGTTTGGGGATTGATTTATTAACATTGCCTGCACACACCTCTCATAAATTACAGCCATTGGATGTGAGTGTCTTTGCTCCATTCAAAACATACTTCAAGGAGGAGAGACGCAAATGGATAGTTGCAAACCATGGGATAGATGTGAAAAGGGCTGAATTAGCAGAGTTAGGGAGCAAAGCATTCAGAATGGCTCTTACACCTAGCAACATTAAATCAGGATTCAAAAGAACAGGGATATGGCCTCTTAATCCCAATGCCTTGGATGAAGACATGGCACCAAGCAGAACATTTGACACATCTTTTCAAGATGATGCTGGTGCAGCAGAAAATATGCTTCATCTATCTAGGGTTGATTTAGAGGGAAGTGAAGATGTTCAGATGGTCCCTAACACACAATTGGAGAAAGAATCAGAACCTCAGCAGATGGAGATAAATATAAATGAATGTGTTGCTCAACAATTGGAAACTCCAAACAGAATTAATCAAATCGATGAATCACTATCTTTGCCCACAGAAGAAAGCCCACCCGATTGGATGAAAGAAGCAGCTCTTAATCTTGGTGTCAACTTGAACTTCAATAATGAAGAGGTCAGCCTCTCTTTACCCTCTCAACCAGCAGTATTTCATGACTCAGATTTGGTGCACTACTATGTTGGCAGTCAACCTGAAGATAATGATGCAGGGGTATTAGGGGCAGATTCGAACCAAACTTGTGAGGCAAACCAGGGACAGAAAACTCTTGGTAGATTCTTGAAACTCCCTGTGGAAAAGGTTAGAGAATCATCAAGGTCAAATAGTGCTTCTGGTATAAGATTGAGCAGGGAATCTCTACTAATTACAGCAGATCAGTACATGGAGCTTCTGGTTGAGAAAGAGAACAGAAAAAAAGAAATAGATGAATTAAAGCAAAGAAAAAAGGAACAAATCCAAGAGAAGAAGGCTGAACGAATTGTTGAAAGGGAGAGGAAGGAGCAGGAAAAGATTGAAAAAGAATATAGAAGGAAAACAAAGGAGCACCAAAAGTTGATTCAAAGGCAGGAAAGGGAACAGAAAAAGGAACAGGAAAGGATTCAAAGGGATCAAGAGATAAAGGAGAAGGAGTTTGAGAAGGCAAGAAGAGAGTTAGAAAGGAAAAGGAGATTGAGCAGTCCAATTAATCCTTTTCCTGATCAACACCCAATGCTAAGAGAATTAATGGGCATACATTGCCCTTTATCAGTTTCAACACATAATACTGCAGTCGGAGTGAATGCTTCTCCAAGTTCTGATCCATTTCCAACTACGCCTACGAGGGATGTCAACATTGGGAGGCAATTGCAAAGTAACACCCCAGCTTCAACCTCAACTGCAGATTCAACGCCGCCCTTCCTCGGATTTTGGAAATAATATTTTCGAAAGTAAATATTTAATTTTGAGGGCTGAATTTTTGATGTGTGGAATTGGCCTTTCGATTTAAAAAGTACAATATAGTAGTAGTAGTTATATGGCCCAAGTATATTGTATGGCCATGTTTTTGTAATGGACAATGGAAATGTTTACTGAATGAATATATATGTCTTCCAAGTTATGTGATAACCTTTTTGAAAGATTTAAACTCCTATTGTTTCTGAAAATTACACTGAGTAACAATCAATGGTAAATGTCATTAAAGTAACACACAGAAGCCAATAACCCAATCTACAAGTAGAAAAGAGAAATACGCAATAGTTTCTATCACTGCCTCAATGAGGGTAAAAACCTCACCTACTGGAAGCACATGGACTGAAGATATTCAAACAGAATCAAACAATTGCCAAACTAAAAAATGTGTTGAGTTCGAGTTAAGACTTTCCACGCAAGAATAGCAATAAAATATAAAAAGGCACTAGTTAACAGTCTTTTGATAGTGCACTAAATAAAATGTGTTGTCATGAATGACAGGAATCACACAGAAATACCTAAAATATTGAACTCTAAAACCAAATTGAATAAAAGAATACTCATGGAAGACCATGTGAATAGACCTTCATGGCCGTAAAGAATTGCATTTCCAATATAAGGGTTGCATACAAACATACAAGTTGCATACTTTCAGCCATATTGCAATTGAGGAATTTGCCTATCAACTAATGATGCCCAAATATATTCGAGTTATAAACCATTCCCATTATAAATCACATAGAATACAAAAGAACCTAATTACACAATCTTCTAATAATGTAGTTAATTAAATTTGTTGTTACGAATGATGGTGGGCATAACATAGAGATTAAACTACAGATGGTAAAATGTTGAACTCTAAAACCAAATTAAAGAACAGGCTAATCAAGCAAGAACCATGTGAATAGACCATGATGGCCATAAAGAATGCATATATTTTCCAATAAGAAAAAGAGTTGCATATTGACATCCACACATTGCTCGTAAATTTCAGATCATTTAGTAAGTGGAAAAAAAGAATCTATGTCTGCTGGTAAAACATGGTACAAGTATTGAGAACAAAAAATAAAAATAGACCAATCCTCAGTGGAAAAGTTACATCAGCTGATTTCATCATGATGCATCTACTTCAGAGGAGCATATGACAGGAGCATAAATCAACATGATGCATGCACTTCAGAAGGCACAAGACAGGAGCATAAATCTCAGGTGGTCAGTGTAAACACCCACACACAAAAATCTCAGGCCGAAACATTAGGCAGCTTTGTTGTTAAACTTACCATATCCCTATGCGTGGATTTCACAGTTGTCGAAAACAGCGAAGGAGATGGGGCTGTAGAGAATTCTCACGCGCTTCTTTTGACAGATTTTTGTGATGACGTGGTGATTTTAAATGTTCAGTTTAGTGTCCCAAAGTTTGGGTGCACCGGGACTGGATCCCCTCTCATACAGTAATGTCTTTAAAAGAATGGAAGCGTCCGTGTACATAGCTACAACAATGGAAACGTGAGAGCAAAAATCACACTTTGAGCACGCTCAGTTGAGCACAATCGAATGCTACAACGATACAATGATACAATACTCACGCGCTTAGTTTGACATATTTTTATATAAATTCAACCTGCACAAAGATTCAACTCTCACGCACTTCTTTTGACACATTTTGTGGATCACCCAGCTGTTTTTTAATGTTCAGTATATTGTAATTTTCAGAAACAATAGGAGTTTAAGTCTTTGCGAGAAGGAATCACGTAACTAGGAAGACATATAACATCATCTACCAGTACAGAAGAAGTAATAGTAATTGTTTCTATCACTGCCTCAGTGAGGGTTAAAACCTCACCTAATAGAACCGAATCGACTGTTAATATTCGAAGAGAATCAAACAATTTCCAAGCTCTTTTGATGTGTTGATAAACACATTTGAAGGAATGTGTCTGCATCTGCGTGGATCATTCTCCGTCAACCGAACGAGCTCCTCCCCACCACTGCAAGACGCGTACAGAAAAAACAGTCGGTTTTCATATGTAAAACCACCAAATCAAATTGAAATTCACTTTAAAACGACTAAGGAGGGTTTGTCTAAAAGAAGTAAATGAGACAGAACAGAACCGAACGAAACCTGTCATGAAGCATCCACGGCAAGATTGAAGATGGCAGATCAGAAGGATTGTCTTTGAAACACTGAGTTATTGCTGAAGAAAGAAGTCGCAAGTTTGAGTCGCTCCCAACGCCGTAGCCGTAAGCATGAACACGTTTGTGCTGTTGAAAATTATCACGCCACAACTGTAAACACTCCCCTCCTGGTCCGATGGCTTCCAAAGTCATGGTGCGAGCTTTGCTGGTTCGAGCGGTATACGGTGTGGGTGCTGGAGGCGGTTTGGGAGTAGGTGGCGCCATACTGAGCAGTGCAATGAATCCGCGCGGAGGGAGTCATCAATCCGTTTGCTTCCCTGACACGGCGCCAAAAACATTTACTACGACCATATCCCTATGCCTGGATTTCGCTGTCCTCAGTGTACAGTCCGTTAATGCGCCTTAAATGGCATCAAAAATCTCAACCGGTGGGGGTTTACATGCACGGATTTGGTCAAGCGCGGGAAAACACGAATTTTGGACACCTCACATTCCAGCTCAGGCGTACGGAGGTCACGTGTCTGTTGAGCTGGCAAATGACATGGTCGTGTAGAGAATTTGCGCGCGCTTCTTTTGACGGATTTTTGTGATTCGTACATGGACGTTTCTTTCCAAGAAAACATTAATTGGTGAAGAAAATGATATTTGAAATGACATAAGTTGCAAATAGTCACCCAAAGTTAGTTATGAAATTAAGAGTTTATACATAATCTAATATACCAATGCCTAATGATAAGTAGAATTAGAACAAAAAAATAATAGTCCTAAATTATGTTATTCTTAATTTTGTTAATTGTAATGGATAGAGCACAACTAATATTAGAGAGAGAAAGTAGAATACACAAATAGACACACGTGATGAGAGTACTCTATTGTGTATAGAAGTAGACAAAGTGATGGCAAGTTGCCTAGAAATATTGTTGACATGTTCATAAATATTTTGGATAATACCATTGCGAGACATGTTTGGAGGGATACAACTTTATCCTTTGGAAATTTATAATTGATCAACTTTCATGTACAACTTCACCTCTATATCTACGCTTTTGCTTTCTAGATCAATAACTTTGCGATGACTATTTCTATATCGCCTTTGACCTAAAAAGGGGTTAATACTGATTGAGTTGGACTGCCTCACCACACCCATATTGATGTGATGAATGTTATGCTACATGGCATTGCTTTGAAGAGGTATCAAGCTCTTGTAATTCCCAAACTTATGATGAGATGTGACAAAATATACAATAGAAAATTAGCCTTTGATTAGGCCCTCACACTATGCATTTTGCGGTTGTACTTGAGTTTAGCTCAAAACTTCATCTAGGGCAACAATGTAGACAACTTCAGATTGGGGTGATGTGTTCTAATGAGATAAATGTTTGTAATGCTTTCTCTCAACCTTCTTGGAACTTGTGTATTTGTGATTCCTACACAGTGTCGATGTGTATCAACCGCCCTAATATTTTAGGATATGTTTGTATTCATACGTAACCTCTGTTAGTTTTTCTCCTTAATTAACCCTAAACGTATCACTTAGGCCAACTAAGTGAAAATGCCCTTTCAAAATGTGATTATTAGAGTGGTAGAGGATGGGTTTGTTACACCGGGCAATATGGGAGACGATACTATCTAAGACCTATTTACACATTTTGGGAGTGATAAAAATCAAATCTAAAATAGGTGAGGGTCAGACAAATGTTTAATAACATGCTTAGCGATTTATAAGAAGATCGATTTGGAAGATGGTTGTTGTTTAGTGGATACAAGGTGTGGGATAGAGCAAGAAAGTGTCTTTAGTTAGTCAAATAATATGAAGATGGAGTTTGGCTTAATATAAGTGTCAAATGTCATATTACCAAGTGCCCAAACCAAATTTAAGATATAAATTACCTTATTTTGATCCATTTTAACAAATGTTAAATTAAAACAAAAGTGACACTCTAAACTTTTAAATATTTGTGTCAATCTACACAAAACCTACCTTTGTATACAAAGATATGTAGATTGATATTGAATAATAATATATATATAAATTTGTAGATTAAATTTTAAAAACTCTATATTAAAAATTGCAATAAAGTGAAATGTGCATAATATACTTAATACAATTTCTCACCGACGAAAATGAATGCATTTGAAGCACAAAAACACTAACAAACCATTTTTCCTTTGAACCCATTTCTATTTTGTTGGTTTATTCCCACTTTTGGCTTCAAGGTTAGGCTTCATGACAATGAGGTGATTTATGTTCTCTACATACAACACAACATATTTAATATTTTTTCTCTAATTTTCTAATTTCCTTGTACTTTGTCAGGGTTTAATTTATGTTCATTACTTTGGAGAAAGAAGGTGCACGATGAGCTAGATCAATATTAGCATGGGGTTCTAAGCTTCCCAATCTATAAGGGCCACTAAAGAAGTCTCTACGTATGCATCCACTTGGTCCCATCTTACTGTGGACTCTAATATGGGTAACTTTGATGTACATGGCCATATGTAAGCTTCCTGTCTATAATCAATGGTGTATGGCACTGCAAAGGATTCGAGGGTGACATAAAAATTGATACCAAGGTCACTTCCTTGAGTCTTTTCCCTTTACGCATGGGTCATCACAGTTCCTCAGTAGCCTTTGAAGATTTCAAATTTGGAACCGCACACGACATTTTGTTGTGTTGCCTCCTCTACTAGGCATGTACATTGTGTGAATAGTTATGCTTTTCGGTGGGTACGATGATGGCGACCCATTCATAGCATCCCATGGATTTGTTTAGGTCCTCCATTTGTCTTGTTAGATAAAATTCCTCTATTTTGTGTGACATTGTTAGAATAGAGAATTGTTGTCAAAATTCCCACATTTTTCATGCTATCCACCATGCCAAAATAGTCTCGGATGTTGGTGTCGAGGTTATCGAGTTTGTGTTTCCACATATCTTCTACATAGACCAAATCCTCTACTACAATTGTGCCTCTCATAACACTGATGTTGATACTGAGAGTATATACTTTTTCTATCCTGCTTTAACAAGACAACATCAACATGACATTTTCCATTGTGAACTTGTGCAACAACAGACACCTTCACATTTGTACTTTGTCAAAAAATTAATTGTTTCTTCTATTTTAAAATAAATCCACATTATAACTTTTTAATTATAGATCAAGAAAATTTACAACACTTGATGAGAAGGTTAAAAAGAACATTTGCAAGCTTCCCTCTATGCAAGCTTTCACCTATCTCATTTTATGGTTCCATCCATATGTTCCTCTACTTCACCTTCTCCTTTATCAAATTCCACTAATAAATTTATTGCCTTTAATTTCAACCCTTCACACTTCCTCCACTCTCCATTACTCTACCCGATCCCTTTCGGCATTCAAATTGCATGCTTTGCTTGCGTACGATTGCTAGTATAATGAAATCCTATTTTAATATTTTATTTGAGTGATACTTTAATACATTTCTTGATTAAACAACCACTTCCATATGTACACTTACTTCATGAGAGTGTTATTCTAAGGCAATATTTATTATCTTGTGAATATTCAACTTGTACCTACCATGACAATTTTCTAAAAGAATTTTCTCGAGCATAATGTCTTTGCCGTCATTATTACGGACCTTTTAAAATTTACATTCAGCAATGTGAAATGTTGCATTTTCAATTGAATAAAATAATAATAAGTAGTCCACAAATATTTTTGTTGGTTGATTAGCCATCTATGACCCATGTTTTGTTTTGTTGTTCTCTATATATAAGTTTCATTCAAACCCACATTAATCTCATTTACCCATGTAAGAGGCATATGATAAGGCGTTCAATATTTTTATTTTTTATTGGACTAGAAATTACACATGAGTAGTGCAATGTGAATGCTGAAAAGGATGCGGTGGAGGAATGATAAATGGAAAAGGTAAGGAAACTAAGAAGCGGAGTTGTGTTGATTGAGGTATTTGATTTGTCGGTTATATGGAGGAAATACAGTGGAATACAAGTTAAAATCAGTATGGTGGGTGGTGGTGTAATGTTAGAGAAGAGTAACCATTGCCGATAATTGTTTAAAGGAAAAAACATGAAACGTGAGTGAAGAGAATGGGAAATAAGTACGAAAAATGGAATTGACATATAAAAACATTTTTTGCAAAGAAACAAATTTGATGGGGAACAAGAGTAAGAAACACTCGTGATTTGGAAACAAACCAAAATATTTTTACAATGAGGTAGTAGATGTGGATGAAAAGCGGCAGATGAGGGAAAGTATCTATAGTATTCTCCCCTCTAGATCTATAGGCGCCCGCTCACACTAGGGAAAGGGGTATGGGGAACGAATGTGGCACTTTAGTATCTTACAACCACATGATATATTTGCCAATATTTTGAAGGGGTAAGGGTCTGTTTAACAATAATTGAGGTAATGTATTGTGGAGATATATAAAAACATAAAGAGTGGTCGATTAATAATGTTGAAGTGAATAGTTGTTTGCAATTTCAAGCCTTTTTTATGGGTAGTTAGAACAAACATAAATGTAAGGGAAATTAACATGTGTGTATCATGGGATAATTTAGAGAAAGAGAGATGTTAACCAGACCTAGCGTTCAAGGGTGGTGATCTCATACACATTTGAGGTTAGGGTTGCTTTGTAGATATTAGGGTAATGATCAAGTTCCCTCATTAATAGTCATGATGGTGTTATCCATCAACAAGCATTAGTGTCAAGGATTGTGAATGGAAAATGTTTAATCTATTAGATAAGACAAAGACACGAATGGAAAGTTAGAATTAAGGTGGGAATTAACTACGTACATGTCCCACACCTATTATGTGGCTTAAATTGTGCTTACCAAAATACTATTTGTTATATGTGCTTCACATTATTGTCTTCATCTTGCTTTCATCATTCCTGTGAAAGAAAGTTGTGCTTAAAGATTCAAAATAGTAAATGTGGGAAATATAAAGGTTACTCGTTCAAAACCCAACAACAATACTTTCTCCTTGGTTGCTCCCTTTCAATTGTAAGGTCGAGTAATTATAAGAAAGAAAGAAATGTGCAAACATTCATCTCTGATTAAAACTTATGAATATTGTCTCCAATGGACAAAGTGGAATGTGAAAACATGGTATTGGATGGTCTTGAGCCTCCTCCATAATGAAATCATCCAGTTAACGGAGTCGAATAGAAAGAAAACCTCCATGCATGATGTTTTGAGAATTGGGGGCGCGTCTTGGCTTTGGGTATTTGTGATTTTTAAACTTCACTCCAAGCCTAAAAGTGGTGCCGAGATGTTGGTGTGTGCCAAGTGGGAATGATTGATGTAGTTGAAGTGAAATGTGGGGTTCAAGTTTAGTGAAAATTGTTCAGCCTTAAGTGAGACAAGTGAGTTGGGGTGACACATGGTTGACATCATCCTTCCATTGTTTGGCAGGCTACATGAGCCTGATTGAGGCACGTGAGTTTTGGTGACTTGGTTGATGTGTTTATAATATCAAGCATCAAAGCACGAAACTCTAAAAATCCAAAAATTATGGAATTTAAACGATGCAATGTTTGAAAATAAATTTTTGATGTGCAACAAATGGCAATGATCGAGAAGGTGGAGCGATGGGGTGGTTTGAAACATGGCGAACATTGATTGGCCTCAATCGAGGCCGGTGGCTTCGGAAAAATGTGGTAGACTATCTACTATAACCATAATTGAGCAACATGATTTTTGGAAACTTAACCATGTCCAAAATGGAAAACATCCAAGCCTGTCACTTTCACAAGCCACAAATCACAGTTTTGAATATTGTAACATTTTGAAATCTGCAGAGTGCACGTTCACTATATGTGGTTAGTAGGTACAAATGGAGGTGGTTGGTCTTCGAGACCATCTTGTTTTAACCAAAGGTCAAATCTATAGAGTGTATATTTGCAACATGTGGTTAGGAGGTACTAATAAAGGCGGTCGGACTTCAAGACCATCGCATTCTAACCAAAGGTCAAGGTTCGCCCCTAAATCTGTGGGGTCTTGATCACGGTCATATCAACTCAAACTCATTTGTATTATTTACGTAAGTAAAATACAAGGTTAGAGGGGCCAAATAATTTTTTTCCCTAGTATTCAATTTTTTGTGTATTCACAAATTTTATGGATTGGTGAGATGTTAACAAAATAAAGTCTTTTGGCACCAAGTAATTCCTGGAATGCCTTAGTGTTTGTATAATGGTATAAAATTCAATATCATAAATAGAATAATTTTTTTGTACCTCATTCAACTTCTCACTATAATATGATATAGGCCTTCCTTCTTGACTTACAACAATAGTAATTCCCACAAGTGAAGCATCAAAATCAACCTCAAATATTTTATTAAAATTAGGTAAGGCTAAAATAGGTACATTTGTCACTTTCTTATTTAATAATTCAAATCTCTTAGTTGGTTCCTTTGTCCATGCATACTCTTTCCCTTCATTCATTATGTTATTGGTGCCCTAATACTACTGAATTTCTAATAAATTTTTGTTAAAAGTATCCAATCTATGGAAACTTCTTACCCCTGTTACACTTCTCAGATAGGCCATTTAACAATTTCATTTACCTTTCCTGCATCCATTTTCACACCATCTTCTAGAACTACAAACCCCAAAAATACAAGCTCCTCTCGTATAAAATTGCATTTCTTAAATTTTTCATACAACTTCTCTTTTCTTAAAACTTCCCACACCATTATCAAATGAAATAAATGATCCTCTTTACTTCTACTGAATATCAAATATCATCAAAATAAACTACAAAAACTTACCAATATAATCTCACAAAACTTGGTTGATCATCCTCATAAATGTCTTGGGTGGATTAGATAGTCAAAAGACATTACTAATCACACATATATACCATATCCAATTTCTAATGGTGTCTTCCATTTATCTCATTCTTGGATCTCGTATTTGATAGTATCCACTCCTCAAATAACAAATTGTAAAAAATTAGCTCCTGCAAGCACATCCATCATGTCATCTAGGTGGGGTATAGGAAACCTATATTTGATGGTAATTTTATTGATAGCTATGTTATTTGTACACATCCTCCATGTCCGATCTTTCTTGGGAGTCAATAGTGTTGGAGTTACATAAGGGTTCATATTTTCCCTTATAGCTCCTTTCTCACCAATTATGATATTTGTCTATTTAATTTTACATGTAATGTTGGAATCATCATGTATGCAGCTTGATTTGGTAGGGATGATCCTAGAATCAAATCAATGTGATATTGAATATCCCTCTTGGGTGGTAACCCATCTAGTAAATCTTCTAGTATTACATCTACAAATTCTTCTAGTACCTTTATTGCTTTAGTTGGTATGGGTACCACCTTTGTATCTTCTTTCTTTATCATTAATGCATAGAAAAACCATAACATCTTCACATCTGTTATAAATTCCTTTGTGCACAACATGATTTCTATTTATTTCTCTTCCTTAGGTGGCAACAAAACCACCTTTAATCCATCTTTCCAAAAAAGTTATGGGTAATATTTTCCCCATTATGAATTACATTTATATCAAATTCCTATGATCTCTTGATAAAACATGACATGCATCCATTGGAATGACGTCACACAAAATCTCATCCTTATAGGTCTTTCCTATATAAAATTTAATCAGAATCTCTTACCTACTATAAATTTATTCCCTTTCTTAAACCATGAGACCCGATAGGGAAAAGGATGTTTTTCACATTACAACCCTAACTTATCTACCATTTATTTGGAAACCATATTTTCACAACTTCCACCATCAATGATAATGTTATATACCTTTCCTCAGATGTGCACCTTGTTCAGAAAATATTTTTCCATAACCATGACTCACCACCTTGAAAGTGTTGATTTTTTAGTATAATCATAGTTCTTCTCATCATGAGATTCTATCCCACATCTAGTGTAGCTTCGTGTCTTTTTCTTCAACCTCATCCTCGATCAAATTTACTCTAGGATGATCCTCTTATCTCCTCTCTTGTACATGATATTGTCAACAATATAATGCCCTATGCCCTTCTTCACCACACATATAGTAAACATAAGGTCTACAATGTACACAAAGCCATCCCATCCTCTTCCAATGTTATAAGTGTTATTTCCATAGTCTCTCACTCTCTTAATCCCTTTCCCTCTTTGTTGGTTCTAGAAACCTTCCATGTTATCCTCTTTCTAGTCACAAGATGTTTCTCCTCTTATGTGATTATACCCACCTCGTCCTCTTATCGAGATGATTTTTCTCTCTTTGGTCCTTCGAATATTCTAAAACCCAGTGTAGTCTACTTTTCTTCTACCTTCAAGGATAAGCTGTTAATGTTCTTCCATGTTATTATTCCTATGCATGCTTATTTAATCTTGAATAGAAAATTTCATACCATTTACATGCCTTGTAGCCATCTTATCTTTTGTCTCATCATGATCTACTCGAATTCATAATTTGTAAAATTCACCAGTACAATTTTTGTGCCTTAAATTTTAAAATCTTTTGTATAAGGTTTGAGCATAGTCCATAGGTAAAAAAATTCTTCAGCTTCTTCTCCATATTTCTCCAATTCTTTATCTTATCTTTTTACTTTCATTTACTCTCCTTCTACATGTGATCCCACCATATCATTGCATGGCCCTTCAAATTTGTGCATGCAAATTTTACCTTCTTCTCTTCTCGTCATAAGCTTCCATTCAAAGAAAATTTTCATGATATTTAACCATTCTATCAAGTCCTATGGTTTTAAACTCCCACCATATTTAGAAATATCTAACTTAATTCCCTAATTCCTTCCTTCAATTTCTTTAATCAATATTTCTTTAATGGTTTTTGTTTCTTTTCTCCTTCTTCAAGTATGTGTTTATTCTTCTTGATCCAAATCTTCTCAAGATAATCTCCTCCGTGCATTCTCATTAGACACATAATAACTTTTGATAACTCATATACTTGCCCTTGTAATTGTTGCGAGTTTGATGAATTTGTGCATAGCCCCTCGACCTTGTGCCATCATATCCTAAACCTATTCTTTGACACCAAATGATGAGGTTGAGAAAATAACAACCAAATTATAATAGGAAAATAAATATTTTCAAATAAAAACTCCAATAATCATCCTTATTCTCTGTCATTTGAATTACATAAGAGGTCATTTTATTCAAATTCAAAAAGACTCTAATCAAAATTGACTTCTAATCCAAACTTGAGTAGGCATACTATATTTAGTAAAAGTTATTATGTATAACAATAGCTTATTTTAGAAAGTTTTAAATTTAAGCTTTCCGTAACCTACAAACTTTCATACATAATCCATGTGTCAAAATAATTTAATGCTTGAGTTCAGCAACTTAAGTTGACTCATGGTTACAAAGATACAGTAGTTTGAAATTGAAATGCAAAAACAAAAACAAAACTTCAAACCCCATTTTCATAGATGATTTTGCCTCTACGAAAATTTGTTGAAATGTCTCATAAGGGGCTTGAGTAGCTTAACATGATGTAATTTTTTTATATATATTTTAATCAAAATAAAAAGAGTTGCTTTGATTCTTGGATCAAAATTTATGGCATCCACAAGGTATGCCACCAAATCCACATAATAGATTTCCTAATAAGGCTCATTGGTGGCTCCATAATGACGCGACATAATCACAACTAATATATTTCTCTTTTGGAAGGGATTCACAACATTTTACAATTTTTTCATACTAATAATGTTTTTTTAGGCATGATTTAGATTTAGATTTTTTTCTTTGTTTCATGTTCAATTTTTTGTAAAATATGTATTTTCACTACTATCCCATAGAATAGCTATTACATGTAGCTCGTAGGTGTCTACAACTCACAATTGAGCTTTCACTATGGAGATCAATATTAAGTAGAAGATAATTTCTTTTGGGTGGTTTTTATTTACAAATGATCAAATACATTAATAAGATTCATGAATATTTATTATTATATCCACGTGTCACGATGTTTGTGATGTAATGGATAAGTTGTTTTATCTGGCATGAAGATTTCAAAGTGGCAATTAGTGCAAGCGGTAAACCATTGTTATAGGTGAATTGCTACGCCCTTAATCATATATAGATGTCGGCACACATTCCCTTGGTTATTCATATGTTCTTATCATTTTATATTTCATTCATATCATTAGTAGGTCAACCTCAGTGGTGGCCATAAGCATAGGAAGGGTATATATAGGAGATAGTAGTGTGTAGTTAAGCATATATTGAACACTTAAGTCTTATTGTATGGTTTGGAGGTTGCCTCCTCGAGTGGCTAAGCTATTATACTTGCATATTGAGATAATTTATCTTAAAAAAATTGTCCTATGGTTTTTATATTGCTATTAATGTTATGATTTATCCAAGTAATTCCATTACAAGTGGTATCAGAGTTGTGATATGGGCCAAAATTAGGCAAAAACCCTAATTTTTTGTTTCCGCTATATCTTATTGCAAACTAGAGCGAAATTGTTAGAGTTTTTTTTACCAAAGTTGTGAATCATGCCAAGTAAGGTTCCTGAAAATTTTAGACTTTTTTTGTATTTTTCAAAAGTTATTACAAATTTAGGGTTTTTTATAAATTTGCTCCCTAGGTTGCAAATTGTGGAAA